>CATIUR010000007.1:95000-3070833 GCA_949592205.1 Helichrysum umbraculigerum | reverse complement strand
TCAGTTATGTCTAGTACCTTAAGATTTCGTTCCCGTTCATATGAAAGTATTATTAAACCATAATTAAGATTTTGCTTATTATTCTAAATACTTTATAATGTTACCACAACCTAGCTCCCGGTGTGACATGCTAATGGGATTTTAATTAGTAGGGAATCTAGTGTTTAAATACAAGTATTCAAGAATGATAATTAACTTATATCTTTCAAAATAGTTTCTCCAAATATTATCACATAACTTAATTAACGAAGTCTCAGCAAACACTATCTTTATTTTATCTGCTTTATCTTTTATTTTTATTTCGCTTTAATTAATTACTTGCCTAAGTTAGTTAATATAAAAACCAAAACCCCCTCACTATTTTATAAACCCTTCACTAGTTTGGAAGCCCTCATCTGCCACGCCTTAGTTTCAATTCAGTCAGTTTGAAGAACGACTCTAGGTCATACCTACCACTTGCTCACCTTTAGGATTAGCATCGTTAGGGAAAACTTCGGCCCCACAATTACAAATTTAAAACACCCACTGATGCCCGCCTCCGGTAGCCGGTTCAACGACGAGGGTAAGTAATTTCCCTTACCGACCGCTGGGGGCGCATCAAGTTTTTGGCGCCGCTGCCGGGGAACCAATTGTACGATCCATAGGCGTCAAGATGAACTTACTCGCTAGTGAACCTTTTGGATTAATTTTTTTCCTTAGACCCCTACGTCTTTCTTTATTTTTCATTCCTTTTACTACTTTCACAAATTACGTTATCTCTATCCACTCAACTAGTCAACCACCTGCCAATGAGACTATGACAGCTACACGTATCACTCTCGCTGATGACTCTAAACCTTTGATTGAACGTCGAGGAGGACCAATCGTCTATCCGGAAATTGGTAGAGGGTCATTTGAATTAAAACCACACATTGTTCAATTAGTCCAAAACCTCTGTCAATTCCATGGCCTACCAAATGATGATCCCAACTCTCACCTTGACAAATTCATTTCCTTATCCAACTCCTTTAAGCCGATTGGGGTTAATCAAGACATAGTCTATCTATACCTATTTCCCTATTCACTCACTCTCAATGCACAAACCTAGTTTGAGGGACTAGAAATTAACTCTATAACCTCTTGGGTAGAATTAGCAACCAAATTTTTGGCCAAATATTTTCCCCCATCAAAACAAGCCACGTTTAGGTCCAACATCATAAACTTCCGTCAAGTGCATGATGAATCAATCTACGATGCATGGGAACGCTTTAAGGGATTGCTTAAGAAATATCCAAATCATCGATTTGAGCGCTCAGACCAGTTACGCATTTTCTACAATGGTCTCTTCCCACATCACCGTCCTTTAATTGACACCGCCTCTCAAGGCAGTTTCATAGACTGTTCGGCAAATGAAGCTTGGAGCCTTATTCAGAAAATGACCGCACACAACCATGACTGGAACAGTGAAAATCACTCCTCAATAGTGAATCCACCAACTACACTCGAAAATGAAGCTATCAAAACTCTCACTCAGCAAGTGGCAGACCTAACCAAGGAGATTAAGGAATTGAAAAGTCAACAACAACAAGTCTGTCAAGTTCAAACCTGCCTAAATTGTGCTAATCTGAACCACTCAGCCCAAATTCCTCAGTCTCATCTAACTCCGCCCAATACTAACCCTTCTTTTAACTCACCTAGGAATAGCCCACTAACTTACCAATCTCAACCTTTGGAACCCTCTTCCTCACAGACCTCTTGTTTTGACGACACCCTGATACAAGTCATTCAAGGAGTCTCAGCTAGACAAGACCAAGCTGATCTCATCTTAGGACAATTAGCACAGTGTATTAACGCTAAACCTCAGGATAGTCCAACTAGTTGCCATAAGGAGGCTTCCCATATTCAAGACTCTCAGGTAGCACATATCCCACCTACGGTTTTTTCTCCGGTGAAGGAACCACCTATTGTTCATTCGACAATAGAGTTAGAGTCTCCACCAAATAGGAAAGTAAACATTCCATTTCCGGCTCATCTTAAACGACGACCCGACAAGCTTAAGTCTTTTAAGCTTGATAAGAAATTCCTTGATACCGCCTCTGAAGTTCTCTCCAAAAAGTACTTCAGAAGGCTTCTTACAACCAAGGATAAGGTACCCGAAGTACCCAATGTCCCGCTGAACGAGGAATGTTCAGCTATTTTGAAAAATAACATTCCAGAAAAACTCGGAGACACCGGACGTTTTACTCTTCCATGTTCCATTTACAATTCAGGCACTATCTGTTCTCTTGCCGATTTAGGAGGCAGTGTTAATCTTATGCCATACTTGCTTTTCAAGAGGCTTGAGTTAGAAAATCTTCGACCTACCAAAATGACCATACAGCTTGCTGACCACTCGGTCAAATACCCTAGGGGAATAGCTGAAAATGTTTTAGTTAGGATCGATAAATTTCTTTACCCAGCAGATTTTGTAGTAATGGATATGCAGGAAGACGTACACATCCCAATCATACTAGGAAGACCTTTCATGAATACGGCCAAGGCAATCATCAACGTCTTCGCACAAACTATTAGCTTGCTGTCGCAAGGAGAAACCATCACTTTCCATATCAACAATCCTAACGCTGGAGACCAAGCCGATATGTACATGATCTCCATGAACAAGACCACGGAGGACAAAGAAACTGCAAGGTCAACAAGTGAAAGCAAATCTAGCAAGGAAATGGCGATCACGCCATATTTCCCGATTGACCTCCGACGAATAGGACAAGAGATGAAAAATGCATCTCCATCAGCAAACAACCCAACGATGGAAGAATTGATCAGAACGAGAAAGATGGAAGAAGAAAACAAAAGAAGCATACCGCCAACTAATCCTTTTACCATTGAAGAAATGGCGCGAAGTAACCACAACCATCCCACGAGAAGAGAAACACTGGAGGAATATTCCAAACGCACCAGAAACCAACCACCAACCATTGCAGATCCCGAAGTACTCAACGAAATCATCCAAAGATTCGACAAAGCGGTAGGAGGAATAAGTAATGCAGTCAAATTACTTACTCTTTCCCCTGCTGAACTGCAATTCTGCCAGCAACAGAAACAGACGTACACTAGGATCTACAATGCCTTTAAATGATCTAACATCCCATTCACCTCAACGCAATGGGAGATGTTAGGATACATTAGAGCGCATATGAAAGAGACTACTGGACATCCGAGCAGTCGTGCCGACATTTTAATGATGAATGACCTCACATCATTGCTTAACTTGCTAAGTAGAGAAGATCACCTCAGTTCCAAGAAGAACGGATCCATGGTTATCAACTCCACTATGGAAAAACAAATTGAGTTATTGATTGAAGAACTTAGTGATCTCGTTTGGGAGGAATCAAGGCGCGAACGACCCTTTAGGGTTACATATGAATCAACACTTGATATCGCTACTTATGTTACGATCCATCTAAGGGAGATTTAACAACGGAAAAGTAACTCCAGAACAAAGTTCATATTCTACTCAGGATGCAAGGAGATACTTCGTCAGCTTACTCTAGTTTTCTCAGAATCCAACTTTCCATTCAACGACCATCAACACCGGCAAATAGAGGACCTGTGCACATCCATTAGAAGATTCAACGGAGACCCCAAGACCGAAAACTTTGAAAGCATAAAACTGCAATTCTTGGCGTTTGTATGCTCTCTCCGGCAAAACCCACCGCCAAGAGAGGTTGTTAAGACAGACACAACCACCATGACCGACCCTAGTGGACCTGTCACTAAAGCAGTTGACTACATCACCTTCGGACTTCACGGACTTGCGAGGACAACTTCAGGGCATCTTCAGAACTACAAGGCAGAATCGGGAGATAGTCCATTTGAATTGATTACAACAATAGTCAATCATTTCATGAGAATCTATCCACCTCGATACACTTTTCCGCAACCTAGGGCCCACAACGTCAACAAAGGGGATCCCATGGACGCATCTATCTCCATCTAGCTAGGAGAAAAGAAGTCAAGCTCTCGACTTTAAAAGAGCGCTTCTCGGGAGGCAACCCGTGTTTTACATTTCCGCAATTTTACATTCCAAGAAGTGATGAAGTCTCCGACTACCTTTCACACTTGGATATACGACCAAGTTTCTGCCAGACGCATCAAGTTTTTGACGCCGCGCATCAAAGTAAGTATCCAACGTGTTCACACCTACGAGACCAATCACAAGAAGACTTGATCAAGAGTGAACCCAACAAGATGAAGTTCAGCAAACGCATACCACGCAGCTACTGGGGAGTGCTTCTATACCAGTCTCTTTCCTTCGTTATAAATATACCATATCCACTATGCTTATCACTAAGTGTGGGATTCAAACCCAACACACACTGCTAAAAGAATACGTCTAAGATGTTTTAAATCCTAAGTGTGGGATCTTTACCCTAGTCAAAATTTAGAATAACATCGAGGACGATGTTCCTTTAAGTGTGGGATAGCAGTAGTTACACTACTGTAAAATGGATAATGGTATATGCTTGATTCTAAACTCGCTGCTCTTTAGACCATCCTTCTCCAAAAAGTAAACAAAATTTTCAAAATTAAGTTAAAAATATGTTGAAAATGAAAATTTTAAACAAAGAATGATTTACTTTGGGAAGAAGAAAAAAATAAAATACAAATTCTTCTGAAAAACAAGTTTACTAATCCCATAAAGAGCATCGCATGACTAAGCACACAACAACCCAACTTTCAATTCGTGAGGTATCTTGAGCCATATGGAAAGCATTCACTTTTAATGCTTCACTTTTTCGATTCTTGAGTGTGCCGATGTATGCGTTTAGAATCAGAACTTTCTCTTGTTATGCATTTCGAATCCGAACTGGTGAGCAAAAAGGAGATCGAATCACATCATTTTTGAACCCATCCATACACCCAAAAATAAATATGTTACCCCTTACCTACTCAAAAACATCCCTTAAACTTCATAGAAAGTTCTAAAGATGAAAAAAGAGAAGCATCAAGGATATGACGTCGAAGAAAGAAAATATCCAATAAAATTCAAAGAAAAGAAAGTCAAAGGGAGAAAAAGATCCTCCCGAAAGAAAAAAGGCGTCAATCCTCCCAAAAATTCAAAAATTTCAGCTTTCCGCTTCACCAAAAAGAAAACCTATGAAAAACCAACACAACCCCCTCTCATACTACCAACACTCCACTCCAAAAACCGTACATCACTTCCCTTAGAATGATTGTGGCAAGATCGACTTCGCGCTCACCTAAAAAGAAACGATTTGATACTCGATCAAGCCTATGACGATAAACGATACATGACTGGCGTTCTGAGCGATTGATATAATAGAATAAGAAACCCTAAACACTTTGAGTGATTTGAGTGACCACCTTGAGAGGATCGCCTAGTCATGTATCCAAGATCAAAGATCACAAGCATGCTCCTAAAGATTACAATCCTTCCTTTTCAAAGAACAAGTATCTTATTTTCTCCCAAAACCCCTTAGTAAAAAGTTCTGCCTTAAAATTTTGCATTATCTTCTTATCTTTAACCATGTTGAAAACAAGTTTGCTTGAGGACAAGCAAAGTTCTAAGTGTGGGATACTTGATATCGCGTAAAAAGTCACGTTTTTACTACCGATATCTCTCTCATTCTGGAACAATTCTTGGCATATTAACTCAAAACCATTACAAATCAGTAGTATTATGCCAAGATGGTCAGAACGAGGTTGCACGATGAAAATCAAGCAAAACGGATGAAAAACGAAGATTCCACACACGTTTGAAGATTCAAGGCATCAAAACGAGATTTCGAGACAAAAGTTCCCATCACCAACATCCATCTTACCTAAGATGTTCGTTTTCAAATTACGAATCCAGCAGAAGAAGAATCAACAAAAATGGACGAAGAATGAAGATTCTACGTACGCCAGAAGATCCAAACGATTCGCACAACATATCTAAAGTTCAGAGACATATTTTTGGGATATATTTTTATCAAAGTCTTCATTTTTGAATTACGAATCCAACAAAAAAAGAATCATTGCAAACGGACACATAACGAAGAAGATACACGTGAAACGAGCAACGAGGCAACAGGCGACGAACCGGGGCTGGTGGCAGCCAGCCGCCGCCGGCTGCCAGCCACCAGGCCACCGGCTGCCAGCCACCAGGCCGCCGGCTGCTGCCCACCACCCATCCGGTTACCGCTTTTTGGTCCTTGCGTGTATCCGGTGCTAGACCTTTCCGCAACTTTACGTACCCGGTGCTAGACCTTTCCACAACTTTACGTACCTCCTGCCACTATATGCCCGTACCCGGTGCCACCACCTTTTTCACCTTTTACTATTTTGAGCTTCTACTTGCTAACGTGCACCAAAACTCTCCTATAAATAGGAGGCTTTAGGCTCATTTGAAACACACACCATTCTTAGAACAATATACTTCTCCTAAGATATTGCTTCTACTTTCTTTCTATTTTCTTACTAAAAATTAGTCTTAGGGTAGTTTAGGAGCTTGTTTAGAATAGAAGGAAAGTGCGGAACGCATTGTAATCTTCGGTGTATGCTCGGAATTGTATCAATTAATTCAAATCTATTCACTCTCGCATTTAATTCTGGTTCTTTCTATCCTTATCTATCTTAATTAATTACGTTTATATTGATTATGCTAGATTTAGTTATTGCCATGATTAGAGAGTAGTATACTTGTCGTGTTTATTTGCAATGTAGTTGGTTAATTATGGGATGATTTATAATTAAATATTAAAGATCGGTAGTATTACTTTGATCGTCTTATTGTATGTTCTTGTTTGATTGTTGCCTTAGGATCATCATAGTAGTAAAATATAAATGGTCTTAATTATCATAAAGTAATATGACGGCCCCTATTCGACTGTTCTTCGGTATAGTACTGGAAACACTTCAAGGTGGAGTACAAATGTATGGAAGCCAAAGAACGACCGAAGGTAGTCATATTACGAAACGATACTATATTATGAAGTAATATGATGGCCCCTATTCGACTGTTACACAGTATAGCATTGGAAACACTTTAGGTGTAGTACAAATACGTGGAAGCTGCGTAACGACCGAAGGTAGTTATATTACGGACTAATATTATAAAATGAGAAACCTAGTTTAATTAACCTTTCTAAATAGACTTTTAAACTTCAAATTAATCTATCGCCTTTCCACCAATAAACGTGATTACAACACCTTTTTAACGACGTCCAATTAAAAGGTAGTCAGTCATCTGTGTCAACACAATTTGTCAAAGATATGAAACTATGGAACCGCAAGGCTACATGGGGGATTATCGTAGGACAATGCATGGCCAAGGTTTGAAGCGGCGGAACCACTTTAAGTGAGGAACGCCGTGGATAATTAGGGGATTTATTAGGTAGTCTTAAGCAAGGGCTGGTTTAAAGTCATAAATGAACTGTTTACATATACAAATCTGTTAGGATGACGAGGAATCGTTATATGATTCAGTTATGTCTAGTACCTTAAGATTTCGTTCCCGTTCATATGAAAGTATTATTAAACCATAATTAAGATTTTGCTTATTATTCAAAATACTTTGTAATGTTACCACAACCTAGCTCCCGGTGTGACTTGCTAATGTGATTTTAATTAGTAGGGAATCTAGTGTTTACATACAAGTATTCAAGATTGATAATTAACTTATATCTTTCAAAACAGTTTCTCCAAATATCATCCCATAACTTAATTAACGAAGTCTCAGCAAACACTATCTTTATTTTATCTGCTTTATCTTTTATTTTTATTTCACTTTTATTTATTTACTTGCCTAAGTTAGTTAATATAAAAACCAAAACCCCCTCACTATTTTATAAACCCTTCACTAGTTAGGAAGCCCTCATCTGCCACGCCTTAGTTTCAATTCAGTCGGTTTGAAGAACGACTCTAGGTCATACCTACCACTTGCTCACCCTTAGGATTAGCATCGTTAGGGAAAACTTAGGCCCTGCAATTACAAATTTAAAACACCCACTGATGCCTGCCTCCAGCAGCCGATTCAACGACGAGGGTAAGTAATTTCCCTTACCGACCGCTGGGGGCGCATCATAGGTGAATGGTTCGATTGAACCAATTGGATGAAATGTGAATTCAAGAAGGTAGCATGGATATGGAACTAGCTTTATGGTTAGATGATGCTCCATCTCTTTGAATCATTGTTGTGGTTATCACTTATGTAATTCGCCCTAACAAAAAGTTTTTGAAATAAACATGTGGGTCAATATGAGTTATTTGACTTTGAAAGTCAAACAGTGATATATAATCTTGTATGTGTGTTTTCAAAGAGTATGAAGTTATATGATTGTGATTGGTCTTGTTTAGGCTAAAATTGGTGAAATGTGGTAAAGAGTCAAATATGATTGGTTGGTTGAATTTGGAGTTGAAAATCAGTCAACTACATTGAATAGTCAAACATGTGTGGAATTGGGTAGTGTTTTGGTTGAAATATGGTTGTTTTTATAAACGGGTCAAAAAGGTGTCGAAATGGGTCAAAGGTGGTCGTGTGGTATATTTGAATGTGTTAGTGTTATGGGTTCTTTGTCATATGCTTAAGACTTGTTTTGAAGTATTAAGAAATGTGCAAAAAGTTAGAGTTTGAATGACTGTGGTTTGTGAATTGAGTTATCATCAAAAAGTGGTCAAAACGATCTCAAATTGGTGACACGTCCAAAATTGTCGTTTTTGTGAAAATTGAGAAAGTGTAAAAAGAGAAACCTTCATTTTGGTATAGTGAAGGTGTCTGCAAAATTTGGTGATCTAACTCTCAACGAGTTAAAAATTATGCGCGTCGGAAATTCGTATTTTGGTAATTAACAATGCAAGTCTACAGGAACTGTGAACTACCCGGCGGGTAGGACTAGTACCCGGTGGGTACTAGTGTGCATTTGGTGACAGAAAGTGGGTAGGACTAGAACCCGGTGTGTACATTAGTACCCGGGTGCTATGCCATCTACCCGGCGGGTAAGCGGGTTACCGCCGTACCACCCTGTTTTCAGCTTGTTGTGGTTTTAAGTTATATAATGTAATCGTTTAATTATGTGTGGATATAAAATGAATATGAATGAGCATTGGGACACTGTTTAGAGTGTTTAAAAAAAAATTCCTAAAGATTTGGGGCGTTTCCGGTTTGTAATAATAATTCCAAGTATTTTTACTATGAATTTCATTGTATACTTATAAAGTATGTGCATTTGTATGTTCGAGTAATGTCGTATAATGTATATCTGTCGTTACGTGTATTTGATACTTGGTAAATCAACTCGCAATCCAGTTCGCAACACAAAGTTCAAATCGCAGGTTAAGGTCAACTCGCAAGGGTCATCTCGCAAGTTCTCGGGTCGCTGGTCAAGGGTCCACTCGCAAGGGTCAGTTCGCATGTCAAAGGTCAGATTGCAAGAGTCAATTCGCAAGACCAAGGGTCAAATCGTAGAGTTTCAACTCGCAGTGGGGTGTGCAAACTGAGATTGAGCTCAGTTCGCAGGATCGTCTCTGAAACGTTTTCGTTTTCGGAAACATGGTCAAACGGGCTCGGTTTGACCCGAATTTTTTAGGGAAGCCTTAAATATGTTTTTAGGACTTGGGAAAATTGTCGGTTCATTTTGTGATTACCCCGAAAGTGTCGTTTTTATTTTTATCCAAAACAGTCCATGAAACGAGTTTTTGATAGATTTTTAGTCGACTTTGAGGCTTGTTTTCACTAGGTTAAATTCCGAATTAAATTCCGAGAAAAATCATGATTCTTTTCTTATGTATTAGGTATTTTATGTAATTTTTCCATGATTTTTAGGCATCGTTAATTGGTTAAATAAAATGTTAAATCCCCTGAGGTCTAGTTTTGACCAATCCGGATACAAGCATGAAAACTTAATTTTCTAGAGAAATTCGTGTATTTTCAGGAGATGCTATAAAAGAACTTTTTGTTGTTAACACATTTTGTGAAATTTAGGCGAAAGACTCATACGTTTTTGAGGTCTAGAACTCGAGATATGGTCCCGAGAATTGTGTGCAAATTTCTGTCTTCCGAGACAGATTTGCTATGTCGTCGGAGAAACAAGTTTTCGACTAGTAAACGGAGTCGAAAATTCACAAAAATAATTTTGTTAGAGAGTTAACTTCTTAAACTTCATGTTAGGATTAAGAAACATCATTTTTCCTTAATAAACGAATTTTATAAAAATCGTGGAAGTGAGTTTATTTTCTGGACAGAAAACGTAAACACGAGTTTTCGAGTTTTAAATCACGTTTCGGTTTATATTTTGGATATTTTATGGTTGAGTGAGCAAGTAAACATGATTATAAACATAATACAAGTATCTTTTGAGATGAAGAAAGTTCTTACAACTTGTGTGAAGAAACGAAGACGGTAGAAGTGATGTGCTCGTTGTTGTGATCGTTTTATCTAGAATCGGCTTCGCGAGATGATGACTTTTGTGGTGGTGTTTTATGTTGGTTTTAGGGTGGTAGAATGGTGGTTTTCTACTAGATTTTTAGAGAGAGAGTGAGAAGTAGAGAGAGGATGGAGAAAATGAAAGATTGAGTGAGATGATGAAATGAGATGAAGTGTGGTGGTGGTGTATAGCTAGTCAAAGAAGCAAGCATGGGAGGCCATACCCAATGTGGTGGCCGGTTTTTGGTGGGGTCTACCAAGTGTGGACTTCACCAAATCTCGTTCCCCAATTTTGCGTTCTGTGCGGTGTTCGTTTATCCGTTCGTTTCGTCGTTTATTTAAACGTGTAACGTTTTTAAACGTTATAATCGTACGCGTGTAATCGCGATATTTTTAACTAAAGTATTTTATCAAAATACTTAATATTGAGTTATAAAAATATAACTTACGTTTTATTCGTGTGTCTGGTGCGTTTCGCGCGTTTTTGTTACATTTTAACAAAACGTATACGTTTATGTTATTCGAATAATATAATGTAAATGATAATGTTATTAAATAATTTTGTATTATTTAATAATTGTTTCACCAACGTCCGTATTTGTGTTGTCAGATATTTATCCGACTCGAATTTGTACGATTTAAACGAATTGCATATGCGTGTGTATGTATAAACCTACATAATGTCACAAATATTTAGCCTAATATATACAAACTAAATACGTGTCATTACACTAGTGTTAGGCACTACTCAAAGTCCTAATTTGGCGGGTGTCACATTATCCCCTTGTTAAAAGAATTTCGTCCCGAAATTTGTTCAAAGTAGTGGTCTGTGTGTCATCTAAGAACAATTGTGAAATGTGTCGAGTAGTATGACATCCAGTTTTGTTTTGCCTTCCTCCCCTTGTTAGACTAGTGCCCTACTGGCAACTAAGGGAAAAGGAGAGGAGAATTTTGACTTTGCTGAACATTATGTCCGCGGAACCAGGTCTGTTCGTTAGTCACCTATGACACCCCTCAAAAATTTAATACGCGTAGTATTACCTAATTCGTAATTAATTATAATTACATACAAAAGATTCGGGACGAACACGACAAAAATTACGGACGTTGGTGAACAAAGTATTAAATAAGATGAAATTATTTAATAACCTTATTATTTATTAAATATTATATTGATAATATTTAACAAGTATCTCGTATTGTATAAAACTAATAGTACGCGATAAAAATGCGCGAGACGCGCCCGACAAATCAAATAACCTCAAGTTGTATTTTTATAACTTCAAACAGAGTATTTTGATACGATACTTCCATTATAAATATTGGAATTTATATCGAAAACGAAACGTATTAAATATAACGTATAACGTCTAAATAAGCGTTAAAACGACGGGATAAACGAGCACCGCATGGAGCACGAACTGGGGAATGAATTTGTTGAAGCCCACACCTTGGCGGACCCCACCAAAATCGGTCAAATGGCCAAGATATGGATGACCATACCTTCACCAATTCCTTTTCCATTTACCACACTCCATTTCCTACACCATACTTCATTCAACCAACTTTATTTCCCATCTCACTCTCTCCACTCACTCTCTTCCCGTCTCCCTAAATCGGCATCAGCATCACCATTTACATCCATCACCATTTTTGAAGAAGAAAAGATCAAGGAGAAGAAGAAGGAAACAAGAACAAACTCATCATCATCATTTTCTCTTCCTCCTTCCATCATTTTCTTTGTAAGAACATGAACTCTCTCTCTAGATTTCATTTCATGTTGTTCTTTTACATGTCTAATAGTTCATTAGACAAGATTATGTCCAAATAACATGATAAAACTCGTTTTTGAAGCTTATATGTAAGAACACTAAATTTGTCCCAGATTTTCAGTTAAGTATAAAAATTGTATAAAATCGTGTACTTCGAATTAGACCATGAAAAATAAACTGAAATCTTCGTATTTTCGTTATCTATAACTTTAGTGTTGAACACCTCCTCTAAAAATACACCGATTTTTCCAGAAAATCCAATCTATGAAAACAGTTTAAATTCGGATCAAACAGGAACTGTGATGCTTTGTGATTTTTTTAAAAATAGCAAACGACCTATAAAATTTATGAAACAAATACAAGAAGTAGCTAAAACATAGGGGAACATTGTGTAATTTTTTCAGAATTGTTTGATAACATATGCTTAGTCAAATAAAAATCACAAAGACGGACAAATTTTTACTCCGAACTTTGACTTTCGGATTTGACCTTTGACTTTCGGATTGGGAAGAGACTTTCGGATTTTTGACTCCGAAAGTCAAATTTCGGAGTTGACTTTCGGAAAAATACCATTTTGGGCCATTAGTTTCGGATTTTATACTTTAGGACCAAAACACACTTTCGGACTTAGACGAACATTCGGATACACTTTCGGACTTAGAAATACATTCGGACATATATACATATAAATATACATTCTTGCTTTCGAAAATTCATATACTTTCGAAAATAATTATGGAAATGTATACATACCCTCGCACACGTATATGCTCATATAAATGTACAAAACAATGAAACACTTAATAATAATACTTTGAAATTATTATTACGAAAACTCACCAACGTGTCGTATACAATTTTTAAAACACGAACAAACAACTAAACCGTTTGGACATATTTAGTTGAGTGAACACTAGCATGGATGGTCAACTAGGACATCCACTTACTTATACTTATAATCTCATACGTTTAGGACGTTAGGAGATTACAAACTAGAAGTACATTTGCATTAAGCATGCTAGCGCCCAATGGTGAGTTCACAGCCCCTACCTTTTTACCATTTTTACTGTTTTCAAACAGGGTTGAAAAACATAGTCAATGCTTTTGCTATAACATGCAACTATTATATAATTGCTTTTGTGCTTTTATACAAAATGTTTATGATTGAGATCATACTATTACCAACTGCTTATAAATGCTTTTAGGCTTTATACAAACCACATGTTTATGAAATAACATTCTCATACAATAAACTATTACAAATGTGTTACACTAACTTGTGAACTTGTCGGAGAACGATCGACACTAACTTGTGAACTTGTCGGAGAACGACCGACCATAACTTGTGAACTCGCCGGAGAACGACCGGTGCTAACTTGTGAACTTGTTGGAGAACGACCGACACTAACTTGTGAACTCGCCGGAGAACGACCGGTGCTAACTTGTGAACTTGTCGAAGAACGACCGACACTAACTTGTGAACTCGCCGGAGAACGACCGGTGCTAACTTGTGAACTTGTCGGAGAACGACCGACACTAACTTCTGAACTCACCAGAGAACGACCGGTGCTAACTTGTGAGCTTGCCGGAGAACGATCGGCACTATCTTGGAAACCGCTGGAGAATGACCGGCTACATATTTTTCAAACCTATATCATGGGTGACATCCCAACTAAATATATATTTGGACAACATTTCAACGCAAACACTATTTGACTTTTGCGTCAACAATTTATAAATTACTTGGTTCAATGAACTATACTTGTAATACCTATGAATTCCTCAACAAGCATGTAGGCTTTTTACTATATTTTTCAGGGAATTAGCACCTACGTAGGGCCGCCAGCTTTTGGATATTAGGTGACCTATGAAGACTTAGGATGCCAGCTTTTGAACACACGAGATTTCTTATGTATAACTTAAACAGTTTGGTTATATTTACGAAATCTCTTTTAATTATGTATTTACAAAATCAAATGTATTCCTACACTACTAATTCTACAACTTTGACGAGTTGTAGCTTTTGTAACAAATATTTACTTAAATGGCATCTTAAATTACTGTTCAGCGATAATCATATGCTCTGATACGCGTGAATGTCCAATGTTTACGTCAGCACCCCTACTTATCCAAATGCTTCTGCTAACTATCGTTGACCAAATTTGGGGGTGTGACAGATTGGTATCAGAGCCATTGGTTATAGCGAACTAGAAGTCTTTAAGTGACCTAGAGATCTTAGAGACGTAGACTATAGCCTTGGCTAGGACACTCATGCATACATACACTTGCATACGTCCAACTCGTTATACCACAATTATCGTCTCGACACATCGGAATGCGAGAACCCGTCTACCGATAACCTGATCGTATTGAACCATACAACATTCGATTCGTTCGTTCTCACTCCGACTTCATATGAACCTGATCGTATTAAACGGTTGATGAAAAGAAGTATGTATTTGGCATCATATAATGATGCCTGGCCAACGTGATTATATTTTATTAAGTACATATGGGCGTTTCATAGTCGTAAGATATGTGATGGGAATCTCGTTAATTCTTCTTAATGTTCGATAACCGAAATATGTGAAACTTCATTCTTCACATTCCTTACGTTGGCATTGACTTCTGCATTTCATTATTCGCAGAACACAAACATGCCACCAAAGCAACGAATGACCAGAAACAGTCGACGAGCCACTACACCTCCTGTTGTTGAAACTACCGAACAAATCATTGAGCGACGAGTAGCTGAAAGCCATGGCCCAGTATGAGGCAAGTCGCAACTGCAATAATGTGGTAAATAACAGCGGGACTACCCCTATCAACTGTGAAATGCCTGTGAAGACCCAACGAGGGTATTCATATAAAACCTTCCTATCTTGCAAACCAAGTAATTTCAATGGAACTGAAGGAGCTATTGGCATCGTCCATTGGATCGAGAAAATGGAGTCTGTACTAGACATTAGCGACTGTGCACCCGAATGCATAGTAAAGTATGCTACTTACACCCTAGCTGACAAAGCATTGACCTGGTGGAATGCTCAAATACAAACACTCGAACGAATAACTGCCTACACCATCTCCTGGGAAGATCTGAAAAGAATGATCATGGAGGAGTTTTGCCCCCGCAGTGAGCTTCAGAAGATCGAAACCGAGTTATGGAACATCAAGATGGCTGGTTCTGACATCACCAAATACACAACGAGATTTTAGGAGCTTGCACGACTAGTCCCACATATGGTGACTCCCGAGTACAAACGCATTGAGCATTACAACTGGGGGTTGGCCCCATAGATTCGAAGTTTGGTCATGTCATCCAAACCAACTACTTTCCGAAGCACAGTGGATCTAGCGCAGAGTTTGACCGATGACGCCGTAAGGATGGGAACGTTAAAAGCTGCTTTAGGAAAGAGTAAACCAAGCAGTACTGAGATTGTTAGTTCCGGAGGCGAGAAACGAAAAGAGAACCAAGAAGGAAGTAACCGACAGGGTAAGCAGAACAAAAAACAAGCAGGAAACTATAGGGCATATACTGCCACCACCACAGCTGAACTAAAACCATACTTAGGTAACAAACCAAAGTGTGGCAAGTGCGGGAAGCACCATGAAGGTGAGTGTACCTTCTGCAAAACCTACAAACGCTTGGGTCATTTAACCCAAAACTGTCGATCCAACCCTCCCACCTGAGTCAACAATGAACAACAAAACATGGGGTGTTTCGAGTGTGGAAAACCAGGGCATTACCAAAATCGCTGCCCACAGCTCAACCCTAACAACAACTGCGGTAACAACAACAATAACAACCGGAACAATGAAAACAACAACCCTCCACCAGCTCGTAGACGCGCATACATCCTCCGAGCGCAGGATGCACCACAGGACCCCTACGCCAACATTGGTACGTCTCTTGTGAACAATCACTCTACCTTAATTGGTACATAATTCAAATCTCGGGACGAGATTTCTCTAACAGGGGGAGAATGTGACACCCCTCAAAAATTTAATACGCGTAGTATTACCTAATTCGTAATTAGTTATAATTACGTACAAAACATTCGGAACGAACTCAACAAAAATTACGGACGTTGGTGAACAAAGTATTAAATAAGATGAAATTATTTAATAACCTTATTATTTATTAAATATTATGTTGATAATATTTAACAAGTATCTCGTATTGTATAAAACTAATAGTACGCGATAAAAATGCGCGAGATGCGCCCGACAAATCAAATAACCTCAAGTTGTATTTTTATAACTTCAAACAAAGTATTTTGATACAATACTTCCATTATAAATATTGGAATTTATATCGAAAACGAAACGTATTAAATATAACGTATAACGTCTAAATAAGCGTTAAAACGACGGGATAAACGAGCACCGCATGGAGCACGAATTGGGGAATGAATTTGTTGAAGCCCACACCTTGGTGGACCCCACCAAAATCGGTCAAATGGACAAGATATGGATGACCATACCTTCACCAATTCCTTTTCCATTTACCACACTCCATTTCCTACACCATACTTCATTCAACCAACTTTATTTCCCATCTCACTCTCTCCACTCACTCTCTTCCCGTCACCCTAAATCGGCATCAGCATCACCATTTACATCCATCACCATTTTTGAAGAAGAAAAGATCAAGGAGAAGAAGAAGGAAACAAGAACAAACTCATCATCATCAGTTTCTCTTCCTCCTTCCATCATTTTCTTTGTAAGAACATGAACTCTCTCTCTAGATTTCATTTCATGTTGTTCTTTTACATGTCTAATAGTTCATTTGACAAGATTATGTCCAAATAACATGATAAAACTCGTTTTTGAAGCTTCTATGTAAGAACACTAAATTTGTCCCAGATTTTCAGTTAAGTATAAAAATTGTATAAAATCGTGTACTTCGAATTAGACCATGAAAAATAAACTGAAATCTTCGTATTTTCGTTATCTATAACTTTCATGTTGAACACCTCCTCTAAAAATACACCGATTTTTCCAGAAAATCCAATCTATGAAAACAGTTTAAATTCGGATCAAACAGGAACTGTGATGCTTTGTGATTTTTTTAAAAATAGCAAACGACCTATAAAATTTATGAAACAAATACAAGAAGTAGCTAAAACATAGGGGAACATTGTGTAATTTTTTCAGAATTGTTTGATAACATATGCTTAGTCAAATAAAAATCACAAAAACGGACAAATTTTTACTCCGAACTTTGACTTTCGGATTTGACCTTTGACTTTCGGATTGGGAAGAGACTTTCGGATTTTTGACTCCGAAAGTCAAATTTCGGAGTTGACTTTCGGAAAAATACCATTTTGGGCCATTAGTTTCGGATTTTATACTTTAGGACCAAAACACACTTTCGGACTTAGACGAACATTCGGATACACTTTCGGACTTAGAAATACATTCGGACATATATACATATAAATATACATTCTTGCTTTCGAAAATTCATATACTTTCGAAAATAATTATGGAAATGTATACATACCCTCGCACACGTATATGCTCATATAAATGTACAAAACAATGAAACACTTAATAATAATACTTTGAAATTATTATTACGAAAACTCACCAACGTGTCGTATACAATTTTTAAAACACGAACAAACAACTAAACCGTTTGGACATATTTAGTTGAGTGAACACTAGCATGGATGGTCAACTAGGACATCCACTTACTTATACTTATAATCTCATACGTTTAGGACGTTAGGAGATTACAAACTAGAAGTACATTTGCATTAAGCATGCTAGCGCCCAATGGTGAGTTCACAGCCCCTACCTTTTTACCATTTTTACTGTTTTCAAACAGGGGTGAAAAACATAGTCAATGCTTTTGCTATAACATGCAACTATTATATAATTGCTTTCGTGCTTTTATACAAAATGTTTATGATTGAGATCATACTATTACCAACTGCTTATAAATGCTTTTAGGCTTTATACAAGCCACATGTTTATGAAATAACATTCTCATACTATAAACTATTACAAATGTGTTACACTAACTTGTGAACTTGTCGGAGAACGATCGACACTAACTTGTGAACTTGTCGGAGAACGACCGACACTAACTTGTGAACTCGCCGGAGAACGACCGGTGCTAACTTGTGAACTTGTTGGAGAACGACCGACACTAACTTGTGAACTCGCCGGAGAACGACCGGTGCTAACTTGTGAACTTGTCGGAGAACGACCGACACTAACTTGTGAACTCGTCGGAGAACGACCGGTGCTAACTTGTGAACTTGTCGGAGAACGACCGACACTAACTTGTGAACTCACCAGAGAACGACCGGTGCTAACTTGTGAGCTTGCCGAAGAACGATCGGCACTATCTTGGAAACCGCTGGAGAATGACCGGCTACATATTTTTCAAACCTATATCATGGGTGACATCCCAACTAAATATATATTTGGACAACATTTCAACGCAAACACTATTTGAATTTTGTGTCAACAATTTATAAATTACTTGGTTCAATGAACTATACTTGTAATACCTATGAATTCCTCAACAAGCATGTTGGCTTTTTACTATATTTTTCAGGGAATTAGCACCTACGTAGGGCCGCCAGCTTTTGGATATTAGGTGACCTATGAAGACTTAGGATGCCAGCTTTTGAACACACGAGATTTCTTATGTATAATTTAAACAGTTTGGTAATATTTACGAAATCTCTTTTTAATTATGTATTTACAAAATCAAATGTATTCCTACAATACTAATTCTACAACTTTGATGAGTTGTAGCTTTTGTAACAAATATTTACTTAAATGGCATCTTAAATTACTGTTCAGCGATAATCATATGCTCTGATACGCGTGAATGTCCAATGTTTACGTCAGCACCCCTACTTATCCAAATGCTTCTGCTAACTATCGTTGACCAAATTTGGGGGTGTGACAGATTGGTATCAGAGCCATTGGTTATAGCGAACTAGAAGTCTTTAAGTGACCTAGAGATCTTAGAGACGTAGACTATAGCCTTGGCTAGGACACTCATGCATACATACACTTGCATACGTCCAACTCGTTATACCACAATTATCGTCTCGACACATCGGAATGCGAGAACCCGTCTACCGATAACCTGATCGTATTGAACCATACAACATTCGATTCGTTCGTTCTCACTCCGACTTCATATGAACCTGATCGTATTAAACGGTTGATGAAAAGAAGTATGTATTTGGCATCATATAATGATGCCTGGCCAACGTGATTATATTTTATTAAGTACATATGGGCGTTTCATAGTCGTAAGATATGTGATGGGAATCTCGTTAATTCTTCTTAATGTTCGATAACCGAAATATGTGAAACTTCATTCTTCACATTCCTTACGTTGGCATTGACTTCTGCATTTCATTATTCGCAGAACACAAACATGCCACCAAAGCAACGAATGACCAGAAACAGTCGACGAGCCACTACACCTCCTGTTGTTGAAACTACCGAACAAATCATTGAGCGACGAGTAGCTGAAAGCCATTGCCCAGTATGAGGCAAGTCGCAACTGCAATAATGTGGTAAATAACAGCGGGACTACCCCTATCAACTGTGAAATGCCTGTGAAGACCCAACGAGGGTATTCATATAAAACCTTCCTATCTTGCAAACCAAGTAATTTCAATGGAACTGAAGGAGCTATTGGCATCGTCCATTGGATCGAGAAAATGGAGTCCGTACTAGACATTAGCGACTGTGCACCCGAATGCATAGTAAAGTATGCTACTTACACCCTAGCTGACAAAGCATTGACCTGGTGGAATGCTCAAATACAAACACTCGAACGAATAACTGCCTACACCATCTCCTGGGAAGATCTGAAAAGAATGATCATGGAGGAGTTTTGCCCCCGCAGTGAGCTTCAGAAGATCGAAACCGAGTTATGGAACATCAAGATGGCTGGTTCTGACATCACCAAATACACAACGAGATTTTAGGAGCTTGCACGACTAGTCCCACATATGGTGACTCCCGAGTACAAACGCATTGAGCATTACAACTGGGGGTTGGCCCCATAGATTCGAAGTTTGGTCATGTCATCCAAACCAACTACTTTCCGAAGCACAGTGGATCTAGCGCAGAGTTTGACCGATGACGCCGTAAGGATGGGAACGTTAAAAGCTGCTTTGGGAAAGAGCAAACCAAGCAGTACTGAGATTGTTAGTTCCGGAGGCGAGAAACGAAAAGAGAACCAAGAAGGAAGTAACCGACAGGGTAAGCAGAACAAAAAACAAGCAGGAAACTATAGGGCATATACTACCACCACCACAGCTGAACTAAAACCATACTTAGGTAACAAACCAAAGTGTGGCAAGTGCGGGAAGCACCATGAAGGTGAGTGTACCTTCTGCCAAACCTGCAAACGCTTGGGTCATTTAACCCGAAACTGTCGATCCAACCCTCCCACCAGAGTCAACAATGAACAACAAAACATGGGGTGTTTCAAGTGTGGAGAACCAGGGCATTACCAAAATCGCTACCCACAGCTCAACCCTAACAACAACCGCGGTAACAACAACAATAACAACCGCAACAATGAAAACAACAACCCTCCACCAGCTCGTGGACGTGCATACATCCTCCGAGCGCAGGATGCACAGGACCCCTACGCCAACATTGGTACGTCTCTTGTGAACAATCACTCTACCTTAATTGGTACATAATTCAAATCTCGGGACGAGATTTCTCTAACTGGGGGAGAATGGGACACCCCTCAATAAATTTAATACGCGTAGTATTACTTAATTCGTAATTAGTTATAATTACGTACAAAACATTCGGAACGAACCCGACAAAAATTACGGACGTTGGTGAACAAAGTATTAAATAAGATGAAATTATTTAATAACCTTATTATTTATTAAATATTTTGTTGATAATATTTAACAAGTATTTCGTATCGTATAAAACTAATAGTACGTGATAAAAATGCACGAGACGCGCCCGACAAATCAAATAATCTCAAGTTGTATTTTTATAACTTCAAACAAAGTATTTTGATACAATACTTCCATTATAAATATTGGAATTTATATCGAAAATGAAACGTATTAAATATAACGTATAATGTATAACGTCTAAATAAGCGTCAAAACGACCGGATAAACGAGCACCACATGTAGCACGAATTGGGGAATGAATTTGGTGAAGCCCACACCTTGTTGGACCCCACCAAAATCGGTCAAATGGAAAAGATATGGATGACCATACGTTCACCAATTCCTTTTCCATTTACCACACTCCATTTCCTACACCATACATCATTCAACCAACTTTATTTCTCATCTCACTCCCTCTACTCACTCTCTTCCCCTCTCCCTAAATCGGCATCAGCATCACCATTTACATCCATCACCATTTTTGAAGAAGGAAAGAACAAGGAGAAGTAGAAGGAAACAAGAACAAACTCATCATCATCATTTTCTCTTCCTCCTTCCATCATTTTTTTTTGTAAGAACATGAACTCTCTCTCTCTAGATTTCATTTCATGTTGTTCTTTTACATGTCTAATAGTTCATTAGACAAGATTATGTCCAAATAACATGATAAAACTCGTTTTTGAAGCTTATATGTAAGAACACTAAATCTGTCCTAGATTTTCAGTTTAGTATAAAAATTTTATAAAATCGTGTACTTTGAATTAGACCATGAAAAATATACCGAAATCTTCGTATTTTCATTATCTACAACTTTCGTGTTGAACACTTCCTCTAAAAATACACCGATTTTTTCAGAAAACCCAATCTATGAAAACAGTTTAAATTCGGACCAAACAGGAACTGTGATGCTTTGTGATTTTTTTAAAAATATCAAACGACCTCTAAAATTCATGAAAAACTTACAGTAAGTAGCTAAAACATTGGGGAACATTGTGTAATTTTTTTCAGAATTGTTTGACAACATATGCTTAGTCAAATAAAAATCACAAAAACAGACAAATGTTTTCTCCGAACTTTGACTTTCGGATTTGACCTTTGACTTTCGGATTTTTGACTCCAAAAGTCAAATTTCGGAGTTGGCTTTCGGAAAAATACCATTTTGGGCCATTAGTTTTTGATTTTATACTTTCAGATGAATACTTTGGGACCAAAACACACTTTCGGACTTAGACGAACATTCGGATACACTTTCGGACTTAGAAATACATTCGGACATATATACATATAAATATACATTCTTGCTTTCGAAAATTCATATACTTTTGAAAATAATTATGGAAACGTATACATACCCTCGCACACGTATATGCTCATATAAATGTACAAAACAATGAAACACTTAATAATAATACTTTGAAATTTTTATTACGAAAACTCACCAACGTGTCGTATAGAATTTTTAAAACACAAACAAACAACTAAACCGTTTGGACATATCTAGTTGAGTGAACACTAGCATGGATGGTCAACTAGGACATCCACTTACTTATACTTATAATCTCATACGTTTAGGACGTTAGAAGATTACAAACTAGAAGTACATTTGCATTAAGCACGCTAGCGCCCACAGGTGAGTTCACAGCCCCTACCTTTTTACCATTTTTGCTGTTTTCAAACAGGGGTGAAAAACATAGTCAATGCTTTTGCTATAACATGCAACTATTATATAATTGCTTTTGTGCTTTTATACAAAATGTTTATGATTGAGATCATACTATTACCAACTGCTTATAAATGCTTTTAGGCTTTATACAAACCGCATGTTTATGAAATAACTTTCTCATACTATAAACTATTACAAATGTGTTACACTAACTTGCGAACTTGTCGGAGAACGACCGACACTAACTTGTGAACTGGCCGGAGAACAACCGGTGCTAACTTGTGAACTTGTTGGAGAACGACCGACACTAACTTGTGAATTCGCCAGAGAACGACCGGTGCTAACTTGTGAACTTGTCGGAGAACGACCGACACTAACTTGTGAACTCGCCAGAGAGCGACCGGTGTTAACTTGTGAACTTGTCGGAGAACGACCGACACTAACTTGTGAACTCACCGGAGAACGACCGGTGCTAACTTGTGAGCTTGCCAGAGAACGATCGGCACTATCTTAGAAACCGCTGGAGAATGACCGGCTACATATTATTCAAACCTATATCATGGGTGACATCCCAACTAAATATATATTTGGACAACATTTCAACGCAAACACTATTTGACTTTTGCGTCAACAATTTATAAATTACTTGGTTCAATGAACTATACTTGTAATACCTATGAATTCCTCAACAAGCATGTTGGCTTTTTACTATATTTTTCAGGGAATTAGCACCTACGTAGGGCCGCCAGCTTTTGGATATTAGGTGACCTATGAAGACTTAGGATGCCCGCTTTTGAACACACGAGATTTCTTATGTATAATTTAAACAGTTTGGTTATATTTACGAAATCTCTTTTTAATTATGTATTTACAAAATCAAATGTATTCCTACACTACTAATTCTACAACTTTAATGAGTTGTAGCTTTTGTAACAAATGTTTACTTAAATGGCATCGTATATTACTGTTCAGTGATAATTATATGCTCTGATATGCGTGAGTGTCCAATGTTTACGTGTGCACCCCTACTTATCCAAATGCTTTCGCTAACTATCGTTGACCAAATTTGGGGGTGCGACATCACCGGAGTATAATTACGATTTGTATTCTCAGCTTAAAGCACTTTGTTGATTCTACCGTGCTTATAGAGTCTAGGACGGCCGGTGATATTGTAAAGTGAGCTAAACTCTACTTGTATTGTGTAAGATTTAAGTTGTTGTGTAGGGATGTACCCACAACATTGTTTGAGTCAAGTTCGGTCTCACTGGCGTTGTTTGCAAAGATTCCGCCACGAGTTTTCTTCATTCTGTTGTTGTTGTTCCTGATCTTCAGTTGCGGACATTCAATCTTGATATGTCCAGTACTTCCATACTTGAAGCAAGTTTTTGGGGCGTTAGGGTTGGCGTCCATAGTGGGGAACTTGCAGTCCTTAGTTTGGTGCCCAAATAGTTGGCACTTCTCACAAGGTGTACTACAGGGACCCTTGTGATGATGATTATAATTGAAGTAGTATGGTTTGTTTCCTGCATAACCCTGTTCTTCCTTGGGCCCAGTAACATTGGCCGTGACGGTTTTTGCCCTTTTGGCTTGCTGCTGAGTAAGGTTGTCGTTGGGGCTTTCTTCCCAATTTCGCTTATGGTTCGTCACTTTTGCCTCGGTATCCTCTTCAGTAGGAGTACCTTGTTGAGTTGCTTGTGCCATCGAGTTACACACCATGTGAACTACACTTTCTAGGGTTGGGCAAAGAAGCATCAATTGCCTTAAGGTGTTTTCCATTGTCAATAGGCGTAGTCCTTGTTCAAGAGCACGTATGTCACTTTGATCGGCATGGTGATGTAGGTTAGGGATTTCCTTCTATGCATCAGATAGTTGGTTACGTAACGTGTTAAGGGTTTCATCCATAAGATGGGCACTTTCCGTACTAGTATTAACAGTTATAGGTGTATTAGCAGTGGATGAACTGGTGGCAAAGGTAGCAGTGGTAAGGTTAGGGATGGGATTAGCTTGAGTTATCTCGGTAGTTCCCTTGATGGTATGTAATGTCTGGGCTGCTACGGTTTCAGGCGGAAATGCCTTAGGTTCCTCCTCGAGTGCCATTTCTTCCAATGGTTCATCCTTCAATAGCTCTATGTCGCTATCTAGGGTGAGTAGGTAAGGAAATGTCATCTGTTCCTCGCAGGGTTGGTCGTCGTTCAACATGTGACTACTGATGGGGTGACTTGTCATTTTCTATGAGGTAAACGTTCTATTAAAATAATGCTCTTAAGGTAACTGTAATTATTCTCTAATGGCATACATGAATTTCCAGTATATGAATCAAATTATATCTATCTCAAGTTGTATCGCAGGACTATCGATACTATTATTTGTATGATTAAGGTTCTATTCGAGACGATAGGAAAGCGGACGACTTTCTCAAAACAGACGATCTAGGCACGGTGCTAGGACAGCCAATCCATACTGAAGATGATATCAAGGTTCCCGATCTCGACCGGTGTGAGATAAATGGGAAAGAGTTCATTTGCTAAGTTTAAAGTGTAATTAGGTATTACACTGTCGGCCTCGAGTAGTTTGCAGATTGTTAATTCTATTGCGTACCAAAAATCTAAGGTAACGGGTGAAACGTCGAGTAGTAGACGAAATTCGTCAGAGCAAGTAATAGAGAAGTAGTTAAGTTTTTTGAGAATGAACATACCCGTGACCACATTTGGGTCTGTGCCCCGAGCGTTGTTTTTGTTTTTGTTTTTCAGTTTTGGGCAGTCCTTCCTGAAATGTCCGGTACCGTTGCACTCGTAGCAGGTCTTGGGTGCACTGGTGTTGGTACCAGTTGTGATTGTTCTGCAATCTTTGGCCAAATGCCCGAATCGCTTGCATTTTGCGCAAGGACATGAGCCGTCGTGATGAAGATTGCATTTTTGAGCAATAGGGCTTGCTCCCCTTATACTCTTTCTTGTCGTCAGAGCCAGCAATGTAGGCCTTAACAGTCTCAGGCCTTTTATTAGGTCGTTGGTTCTGGTTGTTATTTGAATTCCCAGTCCATTTCCTTTTGTTATCTTCGGAATGGTTTCCGGTGTTTCTCTCAGTAGACGCGGCTTGGCGAACGATTTTAGCCATAAGGTTGTGTGCCATGCGGACAACACTTTGTATGGTTCCTGGTTTGGAAGCAGTAACCATTCCCTGGATTTGAGCAGGGAGTCCCCAGATATATCGTTCAATCCGTTTGTACTCCGGATCCACCATAGTTGGATAGAGGAGTGCTAGTTAATGGAACCGGGTGGTGTAACTGGTGATGTCGTTGTCCTTAACTGTGAGGTTCTAGAATTCAACCTCAAGCTGTTGCAGTTCTTCTTGGGGACAGTATTCATTCCTAAGCATCTTTTCCAAGTCCTCCCAGGGGAGTTGGTAATCGATGTCCATTCCCATAGTTTGGGCGTGGGTATTCCACCAAGTCAGAGCACTCTCCATGAAAGTGCAGGTAGAATATTTCACTTTGAACTCCTCCGGGTAGTTGCAAATCCGAAACACAGATTCCATCTTCTTGAACCATCTCAGAAGACCGATGACCCCTTCTGTGCCCTTGAAGTTAAGTGTTCTTTATAAGTGCAAGGCTTGACTATCGTGGTGGTAGTAGTATTTTCACTGCCCTGATTAGGGTGTGTGCCACTGTTTCATTGAGCTTCCAAGGCTTCAGCTACTACTTGGGAAACAAACCGAGCGAGTTCAGCAACGCTGAAGGATTGTCGTTTTGGAGGCATGTTCCTTTAATAACAATATAAAGGACATGTGAGTGTTTGTACGAAAAATACGATTATCATAGTTGTAGAAACAATGAGAAATGTCGAGGTTTGACGTATCAATCGATAATAGAAGATAACAAGATTGTAATCCTTAACATACGATTTCAAAAGATTACAAGAGTTAGAGTTTATAAAAGGTGTCGGGAATTTGTAACATCCGGATGAATTACAAGTCTAGGTAGTAGACTTGTCCATGTCGACCTTGAGCCATGTTTCTCCAGTTGGTGCGGGTTTCAAGTAGTTCGATTTTCCATGTTGTATAGCCTATTTTCGTGATGGTGCACTCGACCAGCTAATACAGGAATGGTAAGGTGAACGGGCTCTTGAGTGTATGGGGAGATATCCATGTTTGAGTGCCCTTCAACCTCATTGGTGATTTGATTGTTGTGTTCAAATTTCCAAGTAAAAAGAGCAACGGGTAGCCTGGCCCATTGACGGGCGACTTCCCTTTGGCGTGCTCTAAGAGTGGTGTTATCAGCAGTGTGTGTGGGATAAGGTTTAGCTCGTGGAGACCTAGCAGTTCTCCTAGTAGTGCATCTCGAACGCGATCCCGAAGGATAAGAGAGGTAGGAAGAATGCAAAGTAGTATCTTCCTTGTGAGTAGGAGACGGTACAACGGAATGTGTTGTTATTTTCGGTGACAAAGGTGTAACGAGTAAATGTGTTAGTCCCTGTTTAACTTAATAAACAATCAATAATAATAAGCTTTGAACTTATTATTGAGTAGTTGCTGAATCACACTCAATAATGTTTAAGAAGATCAAGAATATTAAATAACATTATGAACACAATAAATACCGAAAACTTCAATCTTATTAATGATATAAGACGAATACACTTGATGTATTAGAGTTACTGAAAACCTTGAAGCTGCGCAAAATTAATCTACCAATCTAGGTCTAAAGGATCTCTATTTATAACATATAGAGTCCTATACAATCGCCTACAAATATGGAATAAAATAACTTCCATAACTGACTCATACTTATCACAATATTATAAACAGTTATAACTACCAAACTGAAGCTAACAGTTGAAACTGTTCTACTATCAGTGATAACCGCTTTAATTGTAATATAAGACTAAGTACAAATACACAATCAGTGTTAACTGCTATAAATATAACTAACAGTTACAATTACATATGCAGTTTCAACTACTTACAAACATATAACTATCAGTTGCAATTCTTTCTTCAAGCAGTTATAACTTGTCTTCTCTTCAGTTTTCTTCGATCAGTGGTAAATTTTGTGAAGACAGTTTTAACTTTAACACTATCAGTTTTAATCACTTGTACTCGATAACCTTCTTCTCATCAGTAGCAATTTCAACCCAGATCAGTTTTAACCCAACAATCTCCCCCTAAACTTAATCAGTCTTTCACAGCATTAAGTTTCTTCTAATTCTCCATTATGAGCTTTACAAAATACTTTCAAAACTTTTAATCCTTTCTTCTTTTCCTTCTCTCTATCTCCTCCTTCTTGTAAATCTGATTTAACACCATGTAAACCAAATTCTGAGCAACATCATCTATTACAGCAGCTTGCAATCTCGCTTCTCTCATACTCATCAAAAATTTGAGATTTATATCATACATTCTATATGTCAACATCCAGAAAAATACTGCATCTTCCATAATAATCTGATGTACTCCTGGCTTAGCATGATAAATCCAGTGCTTTACCTTGCTAAATGTATTAAATTGAAATGGAAATTTCTCTGGCTCAAACATCATTTTAATCCATCCCCAAGTAACTTTCTCAACCAGACTATCAAAATTCTTTTCAATACCAATCTCATACATTCTAATCAGATCAATTCTACTGATCCTTTTCACCAAATCTCTGAATGATCTCCACAAGATACATTCCCATCAACTCTTTCAATCTTGATCTTATGAATTTTGACAGGAGTAACAAACTGTTCAACAGACCAATCAATAATTCCAGGAAAATCAACATTAATCACCTCTGTTTCCACTGGCTGTAACAGAATAAACTCTTTCAACTCAACAACATTCCTTTCTAGATCATGAATTTCATCAAGTTCTCTTTGTTTCCTTTCCTTTTCTACTTTCATTCTTTTCTCTCCTTCTTCTTTTTCTTTATGTTATTTCTCTTCCTTTTCTTTCAATTTCTTTTCTTTTTCTTTCTGTTTCTGTTCCTCGACTGCATCAGAATGCAAAAATTCATCTTTTTCCCATAAACTTTGCAACCTCTTAAGACTCATATGCTTCAACATACTCAAAGGAATAATTCCACCTTTTAATTTAGCAATCAAATTCTTTTTCATCTGTGCTTTAGTTGGTGGTTTAGATGCTCTTTTTCTCCTTGCATCCTCTGCCTTCTTTCTTTTTACCTGATTGACCAAATATTCAATATCATCTTCTTTTTGTTCTCTCAACAGGTACTCATCCCATTCAGCCACCTGTTCCTTTGTCATCTTTATAAATTTACCAGGCTCAATTTCAACATCAATCAAATCTTCTGCATTAAGCTCAGCATGCAACCTTTGAGCATACTCAGTATCATGTGCAGTTGCAGCACTGGCATTGGTTTTGATTTTTTCTTCTTTGGCTCCTCTACCAGCTTTCCCTTGCCCTTATCTTTCGGATCTATCTTTGGCAAATCTTTCCTTTCATGAACAGGAGCTGCAGGTTCTCTTATCTGAAATCCAGGCAAAGATGGTTGTGTAGACTTTTTCTTTGGAGTTTCAACCTTCTTTCCTGTTCCTGTCACCTTAACAGTTTTAACTGGAACACTTTTCTTTCTACTGATATAAGTTTCATCAAACTGTTTAGCAGCAGTCTTTTCCTTTTCCACTGCTACCTCAGGCTTATTAACTTCCTCACCATCATCATCAAGTTTTAACTCTTCTATTTTCTCATCCAAATTAACCTATGCAGTCTTATCAACAGAACCAATCACTTCTGTATGCACAGATACATCATCATCATCAACAACATCACTGATGTGACGAAAAAAGTCATGTTTTTAGAAGCTTTATTCCTCACATTTTGGACCTTTCTTTAGTAAAAACATTCCAAAACATTGATTATTTATTAAAATTCACTAAAGTGGTTCAAAAGTAGACGTTGTGGTAAAAATCACTGAAAACACTCTGAAATCGCACAAAACACAGCATTTTAATACAGGCCGATTCTTCCGACCTCATTTTCCTGTCAAGGCACACCTCCTAACTTCTACCATCTGTTGTATAGGTAAAATCGAGACGGAAAAATCTGGAATCAAGTGAAACGGCCAAAGGACGGAGAAGACACTGCACTTTCAGAGCCACTAAAAGTCATTTCAGCTACGCCTGAGCTCTACATACCCAATTTCTATGAGATGGGCATCATTAGAAGCGTAACGGAATTACAAAACGACAGGCGAAAGAATCAGGTCAAACGGACGCGTAACGAAGGAGATACGAACGTTTTAAGCAACGAACGAAATCAGACGGAGCACGTATACGGCCTTAGGCACCGTATACGGCCCTATACAAACCGTATAAGGCCTTGTATAGACCGTATACGGCCCTATACTAGCCGTATACGGCCCCCTACCCCATATCTTGCTTTGTTTGCTTGTACGTGCTGCTTCGTGAGTTGTATTCGTGATTTGATGCTTTGCCTATAAATAGTGGACACCCCTCACTTCACAAACATACCATTTTTCTCATTTCATTTCTTCCTTACACTTTCTCTCTCACACACATCACTCTCTCTCTAGTTTCTCTCTCTATAGATTTTCTCTCTCTAGAATTGGGCTAGTTAGAGAGATTGTTAGGTAGAGGTAGCTTTTAGCTTTTGTACGGAGTCACTCCAAGACATTGTATTCGCGAAGATCTGTCCGTAATAAATTCGTATCAGGTTCTATTTATATATCTCTTACTTTCCAGTTTTAAACATGTGTTGCTTTGTTTATGCTTGTTTAGGATTGTATGCTAGATATATAATGTTAGGCTAGACATTTCTTTGTGTTTACTATGATGTAGTTATGTTAGAATAGTCAAAATGTTTATGCTATGCTGTTACTCTGCCCGTGTTACTTTAAACTGTGTATGAACTCACAAACTGAATCTCGAATGTTTATCTATCCAACTTATGCTGTGGTTAGAAGCTTCCTGCTAGAACTTGGCCAATTACTAGTGGTACGTTCTCTACCTATTCTATACTTGATGATCAATGAACTTGGTATGTCTGTGTTCTCTAGGTTGAAACAAATCATAAGAGACATGGAGCGTAGGATTAGAGATAGGTTAGGTTCATGTTTATCTGTTATATATCTTTGAGAGAACTTTCGGGATATCTATGATCTGATTATTGGTTATCTGCTATGCTTAGGATTATGGTGTTCTGTTATGTGTCACCCTATTGCATGTTCTTGTTTGATTGTTGCCTTAGGAATGATGCATGCTAGAGTTATCCTCCTGGTTCATATCAGTAACTGTATAATTAGGTTTTCAGACACAGAATATTGGTTTACAAAGTAGATTAACATGCATGGAATAGTTGTGATGATTTATATCTGTAATGCTGAACAACTTAACTGATCGTTAGCCCGATTAACCCAACTTGGTCCGCGGGATTATCCCCGTTTGTGTTCTTGTTCAATCAACAATTCACGCTACGATACAGACGTCTCTGATGACTGTGACTAGGGACCAGGATTCGAGGATAGTCGTCGGTTAAATTGGTCTGTACATTTGGGAGAACTTCCGGTGTATTTGACTTCTATAACTGCTATCCACGTGACATATTATTTATCTGATTGCGGACAACTCTACGTTAGATATTTAATAGGCTCGTAGTTGTAGCTCATTAGGATATAGTAAATCTGTGAGAGTAATGTGGAACCCTAATTAATGTAACGGAGAAACCGTAAAACGTCCTATTACTCGGTATAGTGCTGGAAACACCAATTGGTGGAGTACAAACGTATGGAAGCCGCGGAACGCTCGTAGGTACAATACTTTGCATTAATTATGTTTCTATCCTCTTCGGATTAGTCATCACATATAGTAGCCTTACCCTTGACTATTCATCAATAACATATAACGAAATCATAGTAAAGACTCGCTTATCCTCTGTTGACCGAGTCTCCGTACAAACCTCTTTTGTTTTATTTCTTTTAGTTAAATTAGTATTCAGTTATAAAAACACAAACCTATCCAAAAGCTTTTAAAAACCCTAGCTAGATTCCCAAAGATAATAAAACTTCCTAGACTCCCATGCCCGTTGTAGTTTGAAGAACGACACCTGAGTCATACATACCACTTACTGCCCTTTTAGGTCTGTTAGTAGTATACAGCTTAGGATTCCCCTGCTCTATAAATTTAAACCCTGTCCGTGCATCCTGGTTGGTTGGTTCAACGACAGGATTAAAACCCGTCCGACACCCGGGAGGCACGACAAGCTTTTGGCGCCGCTGCCGGGGACTACAACGACCGATTTTAGGAATTTTGTTATCTTAGTTATTTAGCGATCCTTACGGAAGATCAATATCATCCGTAAGTTACAGTTTTTATCCCTAGGTTAGTTAGTTTTTAATTTCCCGTCCTTAATTATACCTATCCTTCCAAAACCCTATTTTCTTCTAAAACAAGTTATGGCGAATCGTATCACTCTCGCCTCATCAACCCAACCACTGCTAGAGGGACGAGGAGGACCAATCGTATCACCAACTGACGAAACCATTGAAATCAGACCACACTTCATTAAATTACTTAAATCTCAGTGTCAGTTTCATGGTCTATCGGTTGAAAATCCAAACGCCCATCTTAACAAGTTCATCAACCTTTCCGACTCTTTCGAACAAACCGGATCCAGTGTCAAAGTCACCCGACTTCACCTGTTTCCTTATTCTTTATCTTTTCGAGCTCAGACATGGTTTTATGAACTCGAACCCAATTCGATTCATACATGGGTGGAGATGGCTACTAAGTTCTTAGCTAAGTTTTTCCCTCCGTCCCTACAAACCAAGCTCAAAAATGAAATCATTAACTTTCGTCAAGGAACTACTGAATCATTAAGCTCAGCTTGGGAACGCTTTAAGAATCTGCTTGGAAGATGTCCGAATCATCAGTTGGCTGAAACGAATCTGGTCTGCACATTCTATAACAGTCTGAATCCTCATCACCAACAAACCCTCGATGCTGCTTCATCTAGAAATTTCATGCTACATACTTCAGAAGAAGCCTGGAAGTTGATTGAGATGATAACGATGCACCAATATGACTTGGAGTTTGATGAATCAACCTCGGAAGACAGAGACACTTCTACTCAAGCGTTCGACACTTTAAAAGCTCAACTCGAATCCATCTCTAAGGTTGTCAGTAATATGCAAGACTCTTCCAAACCTAAAAAGCAACCTCAACGGCTCTTCTCATGCTCGAAGCCCAAGGAAGATGTTCTCGCCACATCTGGAACCACTGATCAAATCATTCCTTCAAAACCTTTCACTCAGCGGTTATCCAAACAACCTATCTCTCATCTGTTAGTTCCCTCTACACCCTCTACTTCTTCTCAATTGTCTTCTCGTCTAAACAATACGATTTTTAATAACTTCATGGTTGAGCAAAATAATAAAAACAAACAAATTGTTGATTTTCAAAACCAAATTGATTATTTGCTCAGAATTTTGAACGATTTAATTAAAAACATGGAGGATAATGTTAAAAGATTGTTTTTAAAAGTTGAGGAGAAGCAAAGAGAAGAAGCGATTAGCAAAGCTATTCATCATTCATCTTATGATTATGATGATATCCTTGTTGTCACTAGAGGCGGAAAAGAGACTAAGAATGAGAAATCAGAAGATATTCCTTCAGACGAGCCTTCTAGTTCTTCGCTACCCACTGATTCAGAACCTGTTGACACTCCTGTCACCTCTCCTGAACCAGAATCTTCCAAAGCCCCAGAAGTAGTTAAACCAACACGTATACCTTTCCCTGGTAAGCTTAGGAAAGAGAAACAAGAAGCCCAGTTTGGAAAATATCTAGAGATGTTCAAAAGCCTACACTTAAACGTTCGATTATTAGATGCTTTAGTTGAAATGCCTAGTTGTGCCAAATTCTTTAAAGAACTTATGTCCAACAAAGAAAAACTCAGACAAATAGTTAACTTGCCCTTAGACGTAGAATGCTCTTTAATTATGCAACAAGGACTGCCCCCAAAGCTAGGAGACACTGGCCGTTTCACTATTCCTTGTTACCTTTAGGATGTTCAAATAAGTAACGCCTTAGCTGACTTAGGAGCTAGTGTAAACCTTATGCCATACTCGCTTTATAGGAAACTAGGATTAAGCGAACTTTTACCAACCCGTATGACCATCTAATTAGCTGATAGATCAGTTAAACTCCCTCGAGGAATTGCTGAAGATATTATGGTACGTGTTGATAAATTCGTCTTTCCTGTTGATTTTGTTGTTATGGATATTGAGGAAGATGCTCAGGTACCACTCATCCTTGGCAGACCTTTCCTAAATACTGCCAAGGCCGTTATTGACGTGAATGAAAAATCTTTAAAACTTAGAGTGGGAACTGAGGAAGTCACCTTCAATGTCGATAAACTAATGAAACTTCCTATGGGAGAAGACCTTGGTCTTGTAGATTCTATGCAGCAAATAATTGAAGAACACTTGGAAGAAATCCTCGCAGTAAGCAGCATTAATCCCCTTCCAAACACTGTCATCACAACAAGGAAAATCTGTGAAGAAGGTGCGAGTCTATGCTTAGCCATCTCGGATCCGTCCATTGCATCGAAGGAAGTGCTATTACCTTTAAAGAATTCCAACTTACAGCCCAACAGATTTATCACTCCTGTACCACTTGGACAAGGCACTCCGGTCACTCTCTTGAGAAGAAGCCCTAATTCTGAAGTTCCTGATTCATCTCACTCAAAAGAAGAAGTTCTGAAAACTCTCAAGGAAATGGAGTCAATGCTTAAACCATCCGATCCGTAACTTTCTGAAAGTTGTGAAAACTTGAATCCAGAGATTACTTTTAGCACATCTTCTTTAGCTCAGTTTCAGAGATTCGCATTCACAAAGGACAACAAAGAAATAATCACTGAAGATAATGCAATCTCTCAATCTTCCCAAGCAAAATATGAGCTGAGAAAAGATGAGCTTTACAACAATACAGAATGGGTTGAAATAGCGTCAGCCGACATTCTAGAGGCACCTGCAATTGAGTCAGATTATCAGACAACATACGATGAGCTTAAGAGAGACGAGATTGCAAGGATGAAGCCTTCCACTGAAGAACCACCCGAATTGGAGCTGAAGGAACTTCCCTCACACCTTGAATATGCTTTTCTCGAAGGAACTTCGCATTACCGGTTATCATATCCAAAGATCTGAAGCCTGAAGAGAAAGCACTACTCATTGAGGTTCTAAAGTCACATAAGAAAGTGATTGCATGGAAAATCTCTGACATACAAAGGATCAGCCCAAATTTCTGCACTCACAAGATCTTAATGGAAAATGACTTCAGGCCCTCTATTCAAAGGCAAAGGAGAGTTAACCCAAAGATTCAAGACGTGGTGAAAAAGGAGGTTATCAAACTCCTGGATGCTGGTTTAATTTACCCTATTTCAGATTCCCCATGGGTCAGTCCAGTTCAAGTCGTCCCAAAGAAAGGAGGCATGACGGTCATCGCTAACGAAGACAACGAGTTGATTCCAACACGAACCGTCACCGGTTGGAGGGTATCTATCGACTATCGGAAACTAAATGAAGCTACGCGCAAAGATCACTCCTCCCTACCATTCATTGATAAGATGCTTGAAAGATTGTCAGGAAACGAATTCTATTGCTTCGTCGATGGTTTCTCCGGCTATTTTCAGATACCTCTCGATCAAAAGGACCAAGAAAAGACGACGTTCACTTGTCCATACGGAACCTTTGCCTACCGACGTATGCCTTTTGGCTTATGTAATGCACCAGCGTTATTTCAATGATGTATGGTAGCAATCTTCCACGACATGATTGAACAATGCATGGAAGTGTTCATGGATGATTTTTTGGTTTTCGGGGATTCGTTCACCACTTGTCTTTCTAACTTGAACAAGATGCTCACCCGATGTGAAGAATCGAACCTAGTTCTGAATTGGGAAAAATGCCATTTCATGGTAAAAGAAGGCATAGTTTTAGGACACCGTATATCCAAAGCCGGAATTGAAGTTGACAAAGCAAAAGTCGAGACTATCTCAAAACTTCCACCACCCACCTCTATCAAAGCCATCCGAAGTTTTCTAGGACACGCCGGGTTCTACCGTCGCTTTATCAAAGATTTCTCTAAGATATCCCGACCTATGACTCATCTCCTTGAAAAGGATACTCCGTTTTTCTTTACAGACGAATGTCTCAAGGCCTTCGATTATCTGAAAGATCTGCTTGTTCATGCACCGATCATGGTTGCTCCAGACTGGAGTCTCCCATTTGAAATCATGTGCGACGCCAGTGATTTCGCAGTCAGAGCAGTTCTGGGACAGCGGAAGGAGAAACAGTTTCAACCAAAATACTATGCCAGCAAAACGCTCACTGACGCCCAAGAGAATTATACAACCACAGAAAAAGAGCTGCTAGCGGTAGTATTTGCTTTTGATAAATTTCGTTCTTATCTAATCTTGTCCAAAACTATTGTCTATACAGATCACTCAGCTCTGAAATATCTTTTTAAGAAGCAAGATGCTAAACCTCGCCTTCTATGATGGATTCTACTTCTTCAAGAATTCGACATCGATATCAAAGACAAAAAGGGAGCAGAAAACGTCGCGGCGGACCATCTCAGCCGATTAGAGAATCCTTCAATGGATAAGTTGCACGAGAAAGACATTCAAGACCAGTTTCCAGAAGAACAGCTCATGCATGTTGGTAAATACTATCAAGGGTCATGATCTACAAATGATCCCTGGTATGCTGACTATGCCAATTATTTGGTGGGAAAAGTCGTACCTAAAGGAATGCCAACCTCTCGAAGACAAAAATTCTTCCGCGATATAAAATATTACTATTGGGACAACCCTTTCCTCTTTAAGGTTTGCCTTGATCAAATCATTAGAAGATGCGTTGATGGGAAAGAGGCAGAACATATCTTACACAAAAGCCACCATGGACCTATTGGAGGACATCACGGTACGAACATGACCGCAAGAAAAGTGTACGATGCCGGCTTTTTCTGGCCAACCATATTTCGAGATGCGTACGATCTGGTAAGACGCTGCGATATCTGCCAAAGACAAGGCAATATAACAGCCCGGAATGAAATGCCACTAACAAACATCCAGGCCGTGGAAATCTTCGATATCTGGGGATTAGATTTCATGGGACCATTCCCTAAATCTAACGGTAAAGAGTACATCTTGGTTGCAGTCGACTACGTCTCCAGGTAGGCCGAGGCCCAAGCTCTCCCAACAAATGACGCCAAAGTGGTAACCAAATTTCTCAAAAAGCTATTTAGTCGATTTGGAACTCCAAAAGCAATAATCAGTGATCGTGGTACACACTTTTGCAACGTTCAATTCATGAAAGTTCTGCAACAGTATGGTGTCACTCACAAGACATCAACAGCTTATCACCCCCAGACAAATGGGCAAGCTGAGGCAACAAATCGAGCTTTGAAAAGAATCTTGGAAAGAACTGTTGGTAATCATGGGTACAAATGGGCTGAAAAATTAGATGATGCATTGTGGGCATTCAGAACCGCCTATAAAACACCATTAGGAACCACACCGTATCGTCTAGTTTATGGCAAGGCATGTCACTTACCGATTGAGCTGGAATATAAAGCATACTGGGCTTTAAAGAACTGCAACTTAGATATTTCTACAGCTGGAGCAAATAGACGAATGCAGTTGAACGAGTTAGCCGAACTAAGGGATCAGGCATATGACAATTCGTTAAGCTTCAAGGAACGAACTAAGAGAATTCACGATGCTAAGCTGAGGCCCTCAAGATTCAAAACAGGAGATAAAGTGCTGCTTTTCAACTCGCGATTCAAGAAATTCTCTGGCAAGTTTAGAATCAGGTGGAGCGGACCATTCATAGTATCAAAGGTATTTCCTTACGGTGCAGTCGAACTCGAGGCACTAGAAGGTAATTTTAAGGTTAATGGTGATCGCTTAAAGCATTACTTCGAAGACTTTCCCATCAGGGAAGATGTCTTTATCTTTGAACCACCGTGAGTCGACAGAAAGGTACAAAGAGTCAAGCTAGAGACTCGTAAAACAAGCGCTCTTGGGAGGCACCCCAAGCCTATCTTTATTTCTGTCATTTTATTTCTTAGTTTATTTTTATTAAGTATGGTTGTCTCTGAACTAATAAAATTGCAGGCTTGCCACTTATCTGACTTCAAATTGCAAAATCTGAGATAAGTATTATTCATTTACTATCATTATTAGCATTACCTGTTTATTTTATCTTATTTCAGGATGGACGCTGTTGACGCTGATCATGTAGCTGCGAGACCACGCAGACGACACAGACCTCGTAGACGCAGAGCGCAGAGAGCGGCTATGCTGACCATCACTGAGGAGGACCTGACTGATGTCCCGATCACTCACGAGGAGTTGCCCGATGAGAGGCCCTCATCACCTTTGCCAGCCCCCGTACCTACTTTTGAATACAGTATCACTAAGGCTGACCCAGCTGCTTCGTGGGCCCTCTTCCAGATACTCTCCATCCAGCATGACATCATGTCCTCTATCTGTGAGCAGCTCGAGATTCCGAGACTTGCTGCCATTCCCTACAGGCTTGGCCCGGATCCAGGACCATCTAGCCTTCCATGGTTCTTCTGTCCTCCTGCTGATCCACATGTTCTCTCTACTGCTGGACCTTCCACTGGCCCCACTGCTGCAGCTGCTGATCCTGATCCAGCATTGCCCACAGGATTTGCATCACCAGATCGCAGCCTCACAGAGCAGCTTCTGGCTGTCTTTGATGCTCACACTTCTGTCACCCACACTTCCACTGACGAGATTGTGAGTCAGGCTATGGCTACTATGGATTTTTCCATTCCATCCCCGACTTCTGTTTTCGACAGGGATGCTGAGGCAGAGTTTGATCCTGACACTGATGACCTACTTGATGATTACTAGACTTTATCTTTATTATTTACTTTCTGTATTATGACTCTGTACTTGTGCTTTAGACCTGCTACCTAGATGAGATAATGTGATATGTGTGTTGTTGTTTATTGCAGAATTCAGCTTTGTGTGGAATGGATGATCTTAAATGAGCCTGGTCCTTAAAATCCAGCAATTCACTAGCACCACTCCTGCACAAACCTGGTCTATTCCAGTAAACACAAATGGGGAGTCTCTCTGTTCCTTTTCCCCGTTTCAATTTTGTTTTACTATGCCTATGTTAGTGTATTTAATTTCTGTGCCTCATCCTAAACTTATCATTAAGTGTGGGAATCCAGCCCAAATTAAACACTTGAGAAACATCTAGTTACATGTTCAAACTCTAAGTGTGGGATTTTACTAGTAAAATCTCTACTCAAGAGAACATTAGGGACAATGTTCCTCTAATTGTGGGATGGCAGGTATAGAATACCTTAAAAAGTGATCTTTTATGTCCAATAGCAATCTTTCTCTCAAAATTTTTTCAAAAATAAGGTCAAATTCTTTTCAAAATTAATGAGTCTAACTCAGTTTTTGAGTCTCGAATACTACTGAGAGAAACCATTTTCAAAATATAAGTATGATATTTCTAAAAGCCTAAAGGAAATAAGGTAGAAATTGCTTAAGCAAGAAGTGATAATCAAAGGAGCATGACTAGACACATACAACCCTTTGCAGTGAGGTATCTTGAGCCCAAAAGCATTCATCTTTAATGCTTCACTTTCATTTCCTGTGTGTGTGCCGATGTCTGTATCTCTGAATTAGAACTTGCTCTTGACATACGCTTCGAGACCATATTGGTGTGTACCGTACGCGGTATAGGTGCAATTAAATGACCTTGACATTCCTTAGGACTTAACCCGTTTCTTACATATCTTTTCAAGCCCAAAACCCTTTCCGATGCTCATTTTTAGTATCGAAGATCCGCCTAGTATACCATGTTGAGCCTAAACCTTTCGTTTCTTCAAAACCCTAATTTTCACCCACTTCCCAAAATTACCCCCCAAACTTATCTTGGAATTTCTGAGGTTATGAAGAACACCTTTTAGAATATCTGTTTCAAATATCCTACTCATTCGCATTCTCCAAAATCAAGCTTCTCAACAAATGGTGCGGGAAAATTAGCACACAAGAGAGCTAGAAGGACAATGGTGCGGGAAAAATTAGCACCTGGAAAAGAATCAAAAATGATCAAGATAGAAGAAAAGATTTCTAAAGGATCCAAAATATAAAATTCCTTGGAAATTCTCTGACAAAGAAATTCTGAAGAAAAGAAAAAGAAAAAGAAAAAGAAAATAGCTCCGCAAATAAAGCTGAAGGTTTCAAAAACATAGCTCTTCATGAAAAATCCGACAGAAGCTGAAACAGCTACCAACTCTCCGTTCTAAATAAAGTTGTTCATAATCTCAGTGATTTTAGGATAAGCTAAACACCCCTCGCAAACCAAAATTTCCACTATCCATACCTTTCACCCTCACCAAACATTACAACCCTCTGAATGTCTTGAGATAATTAGCACCGTCCTCACCTAAGTGGTGGAGATCCGATTCTCGATCAAGCCTATGACGATGAGTGCAGCATGACTGGCTATTTTGAGCGATTTCGTTTGAGCTAGATTGATAGGAAACCCGATACACTTTGAGTGAATTGAGTGACCACCTATAGTGAGATCGCCTAGTCATGTGTACTCCAACATCATGAGATTTGGATGTACGCCTAAGAGAATCTCTTATTGTTTATGAAAGGATCATCTTATCTTCCTTCACACTTTTAGAAGTAACTTGCTTATATGAGGAAATGCTAAATCTCGGAAAATATTCTCTGACTCGCCCCTAAAAACATGACTTAAAACATTTTTCACAGAGTTGTTGCTTGAGGACAAGCAACGTCTAAGTGTGGGATAACTTGATGTGACGAAAAAAGTCATGTTTTTAGAAGCTTTATTCCTCACATTTTGGACCTTTCTTTAGTAAAAACATTCCAAAACATTGATTATTTATTAAAATTCACTAAAGTGGTTCAAAAGTAGACGTTGTGGTAAAAATCACTGAAAACACTCTGAAATCGCACAAAACACAGCATTTTAATACAGGCCAATTCTTCTGACCTCATTTTCCTGTCAAGGCACACCTCCTAACTTCTACCATCTGTTGTATAGGTAAAATCGAGACAGAAAAATCTGGAATCAAGTGAAATGGCCAAAGGACGGAGAAGACACTGCACTTTCAGAGCCACTAAAAGTCATTTCAGCTATGCCCGAGCTCTACATACCCAATTTCTATGAGATTGGCATCATTAGAAGCGTAACGGAATTACGAAACCACAAGCGAAAGAATCAGGTCAAACGGACGCGTAACGAAGGAGATACGGACGTTTTAAGCAACGAACGAAATCAGCCGGAGCCCGTATACGGCCCTAGGCACCGTATACGGCCCTATACAGACCGTATACGGCCTTGTATAGACCGTATACGGCCCTATACTAGCCGTATACGGCCCCCTACCCCATATCGTGCTTCATTTGCTTGTACGTGCTGCTTCGTGAGTTGTACGCGCGATTTGATGCTTTGCCTATAAATAGTGGACACCCCTCACTTCACAAACATACCATTTTTCTCATTTCATTTCTTCCTTACACTTTCTCTCTCACACACATCACTCTCTCTCTAGTTTCTCTCTCTAGAGATTTTCTCTCTCTAGAATTGGGCTAGTTAGAGAGATAGTTAGGTAGAGGTAGCTTTTAGCTTTTGTACGGAGTCACTCCAAGACATTGTATTCGTGAAGATCTGTCTGTAATAAATTCTTATCAGGTTCTATTTATATATCTCTTACTTTCCAGTTTTAAACATGTGTTGCTTTGTTTATGCTTGTTTAGGATTGTTTGCTAGATATATAATGTTAGGCTAGACATTTCTTTTTGTTTACTATGATGTAGTTATGTTAGAATAGTCAAAATGTTTATGCCATGCTGTTACTCTGCCCGTGTTACTTTAAACTGTGTATAAACTCATAAACTGAATCTCGAATGTTTATCTATCCAACTTATGCTGTGGTTAGAAGCTTCCTGCTTGAACTTGGCCAATTACTAGTGGTACGTTCTCTACCTATTCTATACTTGATGATCAATGAACTTGGTATAGCTGTGTTCTCTAGGTTGAAACAAATCATAAGAGACACGGAGCGTAGGATTAGAGATAGGTTAGGTTCATGTTTATCTGTTATATATCTTTGAGAGAACTTTCGGGATATCTATGATCTGATTATTGGTTATCTGCTATGCTTAGGATTATGGTGTTCTGTTATGTGTCACCCTATTGCATTTCTTGTTTGATTGTTGCCTTAGGAATGATGCATGCTAGAGTTATCCTCCTGGTTCATATCAGTAACTGTATAATTAGGTTTTCAGACACAGAATATTGGTTTACATAGTAGATTAACATGCATGGAATAATTGTGATGATTTATATATGTAATGCTGAACAATTTAACTGATCGTTAGCCCGATTATCCCAACTTGGTCCGCGGGATTATCCCCGTTCGTGTTCTTGTTCAATCAACAATTCACGCTACCATACAGACGTCTCTGATGACTGTGACTGGGGACCAGGATTCGAGGATAGTCGTCGGTTAAATTGGTCTGTACATTTGGGAGAACTTCCGGTGTATTTGACTTCTATAACTGCTATCCACGTGACATATTATTTATCTGATTGCGGACAACTCTACGTTAGATATTTAATAGGCTCGTAGTTGTAGCTCATTAGGATATAGTAAATCTGCGAGAGTAATGTGGAACCCTAATTAATGTAACAGAAAAACCGTAAAATGCCCTATTACTCGGTATAGTGCTGGAAACACCAATTGGTGGAGTACAAACGTATGGAAGCCGCCGAACGGTCGTAGGTACAATACTTTGCATTAATTATGTTTCTATCCTCTCCGGATTAGTCATCACATCTAGTAGCTTTACCCTTGACTATTCATCAATAACATATAACGAAATCATAGTAAACACTCGCTTATCCTCTGTTGACCGAGTCTCCGTACAAACCTCTTTTGTTTTATTTCTTTTAGTTAAATTAGTATTCAGTTATAAAAACACAAACCTATCCAAAAGCTTTTAAAAACCCTAGCTAGATTCCCAAAGATAATAAAACTTCCTAGACTCCCATGCCCGTTGTAGTTTGAAGAACGACACCTGAGTCATACATACCACTTACTGCCCTTTTAGGTCTGTTAGTAGTATACAGCTTAGGATTCCCCTGCTCTATAAATTTAAACCATTTCCGTGCATCCTGGTTGGTTGGTTCAACGACCGGATTAAAACCCGTCTGACACCCGGGAGGCACGACAATCACCTTCCATCACCTTAGTCTCAACAGATTTTTCAACTGCATCTGCTACATCATCAAGTTTTGGTTCATTCAATTCAGGTTCCACTGGTGGTGTAGTTGGTGTATGTACAAATTCATCATCATCATCAGGCCTTTCCATCTCAATCTCCTCATCAATATCATCATTTTCATCTTTATCACCACCATCATTAGCATCATTATCAACATCATCTTCTGCTTCTTCTTTGGGAATAAACATTTTCTCCCCCTTTCTGAGATTTCCCCAATCTACCATCTCATAATCAGTATCCCAAAGACTATACTTTTTACCTCTACGCAAACACTTAAGAACAATCCTTTCCAAAACGGTTAATCTCTTTTGCATCTTCTCAATCAATGCATCTTGTTCCTTTCTCTTCTTCTTCTCAGCTAAAAATTTAGACCACACATAATCTATCATAGCCATCAATTCAGTGTTAGTTCTAGCCTCATCACCTTCAGGATGTGACTCCTTTGGTGAATCATTGACATCCTTAAACTCTGACTCATGCCTTGTATGATCATCAAAGTCCTCCTGGTTCTTGGTACTGGGATCACTAGGACCATCTACAGGTGTAAAATCATGTCCTGGTGTTGCCTCTAATTGGGTCTTATTAATGTTACTTCCGTCCTGCTCTGCCAGTGGGCTAGAAGCAGTAGAAGCAGCCCTTTCAGAATGGTCACCCCTCTCCTTATGGACCACATGTTGTTCTGGACCACTGTCCATGGGCTGAGATGTCTGAGCAACATGATCCTCAGACGCCTGTGTTTTAGCCTTTTTGGCTCTAGTAGATTTGGCTGTTTTGGTCCCTTGTTTTCTTTTACTACCCCCAGCTGCTGTGGGTTGAGAAGTGGTAGGAGTGACCACTCTCTCAGCAACTGGTTCAGATGTAGTTGGTGGTACTACTTCTTTGGTGGAAGGTGCAGGAAGCATTGTATCAAACAAAGCTGTAACCTTCCCCGAAAACTTAGTATCTCTCTTCATATTAACAAAAACTTTAGGTTTAAAAGAGAATACCAATAACTTTATCAGGTGCAGGTAAATTAGGAATTTGTTCATTTAAGAACAACTGCACAAAACGTGGATACTGTTGGAATAGTGTCCAAGATCATCACTAATTGGTAAGACTATCAGTAAAAGTAGAGTCCTTTTTGGGTCGCCCTCAATGAACAGTAAGAGAAATAAATGAGAGACAATTAATTATTGGAATAATTAATTGAACATTATGGAAAGTGGATCCAACCGCCGGTTGGAAGGTTCAACCGGCGGCTGGAGTCCAAAGTGGAATGGCAGTGGAGCACGCGGGTCGTGGCTCGGGCAAATGGGTCAAAAGCGGATCCAACCGCCGGTTGGAAAGTCCAACCGCCAGTTGGAATTCTGTCCCACATCGGCCAGATGAAAAAACCCTAGGCCTCCTCCTACCCTATAAATAGGGACCTCCCCTATGCTTTCAGAGCATCCCAGAATTGAATAGCTTTCAATTCTTTCTCTCTTTCTCATTCCTACTCCTTGTGAGAGTTTACACGACTTAGAGTCGGGACCCTAGGAGTTTGGGAATTTTTCTTGGTTCGTGGGTGTGAAGCATTAGAGGTGTTCTGGTTTGGGCACTCGCCTCCAAAGCAAGAAGGTTCTGCAAGGTGGTCTACACGTGAGAAATTATTTTCTCAAAGGTTAGTAATTTCTATTTATCTTATTTGTTTTATTGCTTTTATTTATTCAAGTTAAGATCCCTTAGGGTTTAATTTCCTAATTGCCTTAGATTAATTTTGTTATATATTTCGCTGCGTATATTAATCTAGTTAGGGAATAGAAAACCCATCAGTGGTATCAGAGCCTTAGCTTAATAAATATTAGCATTTAATTATCTGCAATAGTATGTAGGTAAAGATAAATTGGAAATTGGCTTGTCTAAATTGGTAAAAAGAATTTACACTTTAGACCCTATATTTTGAAATGTTTAAAATATAACCCTAAATTTTAAAATGTTTTAAAATAAGACCGTAGAATATAAGAGTTTTAAAGAGAGACCTTACATATTTTATGAGCTATAAGTATATGTATCATTAAAAGTTAAATACATCGTCAGTCAATTGATAAATCGGCTCACCCATAGTGAACAAACTATAAGAGATGTATAAGGCGGGTCGCTCTGCTTCCCTAAAGAAGTCAGGTTTTTAATAAGCTTCGCGCTGACCTACTTCTCCGCTTCTTTGTGCGTTCAATGGAGCTACCGATGACTTTTGATAGGATGATGTCAAGATCAAAAGTATGACCTAAAAGTACTAAAACAAAATCCCGTTCTAGATACTAAAAATGTGAATAGTATGCTAACCCATGAAAACCGCACATCTTTCGTATGGTCTGTTAATGGAGCGTGTGTGGTTTACCGGCACATTAATATGAGATCATATTGAGAGGTGATGTGGAACTCGCGATTCTCGAGCGTACTCGGGCCGGGGACCACGCGGGTTTTGCATGGTTAAGTTCACCATCTTGTTCATGATCCTCGGCATACCAGTCATGAATGGTAGATGAGCATATCCGAGATTAACATGCCGTTGATAAGAATCAATGAATCTCAAAAGAACTAGTAGTTTCATAGAGAATGAAATTGACAAAGGCATTGTCTACCTAAAATAAATTCGCAATATGATTACGGTAAACCTTTTCATAAAACGAATCTAAAATATGTAACCTAGCCTTAATTTTGTAATTGGGTAATTAATTAAGGAATATTCAAACTAACTAAAACTGTTTATCTTATAGATGTCTTCTACAAATTGTAATAATCCTCCCATCCCCAATCCCGCACATAACTCGAACTTCTCACTACTCTCGGTTCTTGGAAGGGAAAGACTGACTGGTCCAAACTATATGGATTGGATGTGTAACCTAAGGTTTACCTTGAGGTACGAGAACAAGGAGTATGTTCTCGATGAGCAGATTCCCGTAATTGATGATGATTCAACCCAAGAGGAGATTGAGGCACACAGGAAACATTATGATGATGCGAATAAAGTGTCTTGTATCATGGCATCCTCCATGAGCCCCGAGTTGCAAAAGACTTTTGAGAACAATTGGGCTTATGAAATGAACCAACAGCTTAAGGAAATGTTTCAGGCCAAGGCAAGCAAAGAACGCCTTGATGTGGTTAAGTCACTCATGACTTGCAAACCCAAACCTGAAGTTTCTATCTATGCTTTCGTCTTAGAGATGAAAGGGTACTTTGATAGGTTGGAATCATTGAATATGACATTTGACACAGAGTTTTCCATTGCCATAATTTTGTCCAGTCTGCCAGCTGTCTACAATCAGTTTGTAATATCATATCAGATGAATATGAATGAGAGAGAAGGCTCAATAATGGAACTCCATAATTTACTGCAAACCACTGAGCAAGGAATCAAAAAGGATGATGTGTCCTCCGGCTCAGCAGCTCCTGTGTTGGCAATTGGTCAAACTGCAAAGAAAAGAAAGAGGTCAAATTGGAAAACAAAGACTACGAATGGAAAGTCCAATCGTGGGTCCAAAAGAAAGACTGATTCTGATATTGCACCAGTGAATGATCCAAAGGAAGCAGTGTGCTTTTACTGCAACACAAAGGGGCATTGGAAACGTTGCTGCCCGAAATACCTGAAAGACCTTGAAGATGGCAATGTTGAAAAGAGTGTTTCATCAGGTATGTTCATGATCGAACTCCATAATACTACAACTTCTAATTTGTGGGTTCTGGATACAGAGTGTGGTACTCACATTTGCACTGTATTGCAGGGCCTAAAGGAAAGTAGGAAGTTGAAGCATGGGGAGCTTAATCTAGTCATGGGAAACAGAGGAATCGCGCCTGTTACCGAGATTGGAAAGTATGAGCTCGAGCTGAAGTCTGGAGTTAAAATAGATTTAAATAATTGCTATTATTCGTCAGAAATGACTAGAAACATAATTTCATTTCATGCTTTGTTTAAGGATGGTTATCGATTTTCATTTGATAATAAGAATGGTGATATTTTGGTTTATTTAAATGGTTGTTTTATTTTTAAAGCTTCTCCTTACAATGGCATATATGAAAATGTTGAATGTGTTAGCAATTTGATTTTAAATGTTGATTCGTCTAATGAGCTTGATAAATCCAAATTGTGCCATTATCGTCTTGGGCACGTGAACAAGAAACGCATCCGCCAACTCCAAAAGGATGGAGTGTTGGAATCATTTGACCTCAAATCAGATGATGTATGCGAATCTTGTTTATTGGGCAAGATGACTAAATCACCATTCACCGGGTCGTGTGAAAGAGGTGAAGGACTGTTGGACTTGGTACACACAGATGTTTGTGGACCATTCCGATGCGCCACAAAAGATGGAAATCGATACTATGTTACATTTACTGATGATTACAATAGATTTGGACATGTATATCGGATTAAGCATAAGTCAGATACTTTTGAGGTGTTCAAAAGATACAAGAGCGAAGTAGAGAATCAACTGGGTAGAAAGATAAAGGTTCTCCGATCCGATAGGGGAGGAGAATACCTTAGTATCGAGTTTCTCGATCATCTTAGAGATTGTGGAATAGTTTCACAATTGACTCCTCCGAGAACGCCACAGCTTAATGGTGTTGCTGAGAGGAGAAATAGAACCTTGTTGGACATGGTTCGGTCTATGATGAGTCAGGCTACACTTCCGATAAGTTTTTGGGGTTATGCATTAGAAACAGCCGCTCGCATCTTAAATCTTTTACCCACCAAGAAGGTTTCAAAGACACCTTATGAGATGTAGAAGGGAAGACGTCCTTCTCTTGGTCACATCAAAATCTGGGGTTGTGAAGTTTTCATTAGACGAGAAACTCAGGACAAGCTAGACTCCAGATCTGAAAAGTGTCTTTTCGTCGGTTATCTACAAGAGTCATTTAGATATCTGTTCTACAGACCCGCGGATAATGTGGTCTTTGTAGCTCGAAAAGGAGTGTTCCTTGAGAGAGAAATGATATCTAAAGAGGACAGTGGGAGTAAGATAGATCTTGAAGAGATTCAAGAGTCGACCGATGAAGAACCTACAGTAAACACTGACGTTCAACAAGAGGTGGAAACACCTGTTGAACCAGATGACATATCCTTACCCGTTCGCAGATCTAGTAGAGTTAGCAAGCCTCCTCAGTACTATTATGATTTACAAATAGAAGAAGAGGATAAAATTAGTGACAGTACACTAAATGACTTAGATGAACCTACTAACTACAAGGAAACGATGGCAGGCCCTGAGGCTGCCAAGTGGAAGGAAGCTATGAAAAGCGAAATTCAGTCTATGTATGACAACCAAGTTTGGAATTTGGTTGACCCTACACCCGGTCTTAAGACGGTGGGTTGTAAGTGGATCTTCAAGAAAAAGACCGATATGGATGGGAAGGTACACACTTATAAAGCTAGGTTGGTAGCGAAGGGCTATACTCAAACCTACGGGATTGATTATGAGGAAACCTTCTCACCAGTAGCTAAGATAAAGTCAATTAGGATTATGCTAGCCATAGCTGCATTTCATGATTATGAAATTTGGCAGATGGATGTCAAAACCGCTTTCCTTAATGGAAAACTGACAGAGGATGTGTTCATGGCACAACCGAAAGGTTTTGAAGATGCAAAGTATCCTAATAGAGTGTGCAAGCTTCAAAAGGCTATTTATGGACTTAAACAAACCTCTCGTAGCTGGAATCTCTGCTTCCATGAGAAAGTCACAGAGTTTGGATTTTTTAGAAGCGAAGATGAGTCCTGTATATATGTCAAGTTCAGTGGGAGTGTTGTAGTCTTCCTAGTATTATATGTGGATGATATACTACTCATAGGAAATGATATCCCAACATTACAAAGTGTAAAGGACTGGTTGGGAAAATGTTTCGCTATGAAAGACTTGGGAGATGCAGCATATATTCTTGGTATAAAGATTTACAGAGATAGGTCGAGATGTCTCATAGGACTTAGCCAGTATACATACTTAGATAAAATTTTGAAAAGATTCAAAATGGAAAACTCTAAGAAAGGGAATCTACCCTTACATCATGGCATTAAGATCAGTAAGGATCTTTGTCCGAAATCTAAGGAAGAATTGGATAGAAAGAGTCGAGTCTCATATGCTTCGGCTATAGGATCGATCATGTATGCCATGACGTGTACGAGGCCTGATGTCTCATTTGCTTTGAATTAAATGAGTCGACATCAGCAGAACCCTGGTGAAGGTCATTGGACAGCTGTAAAGAATATTCTTAAGTATTTGAGAAATACTAAAGACAGGTTCTTGGTTTATGGTGGAGAAGAGGAACTTAGAGTAACGGGTTATAGTGATGCAAGTTTCCAAACAGATAGAGATGATAGCCGTTCACAGTCTGGTTGGGTATTCTTACTGAATGGGGGAGCGGTGACATGGAAAAGTTCCAAGCAAGATACGGTGGCAGACTCAACATGCGAGTCTGAGTACATAGCGGCTTGCGAGGCTTCAAAGAAAGCTATCTGGATAAAGAATTTCATTGGAGATCTTGGAGTTGTTCCAACGGTTGAAGACCCTATTGAAATATCTTGTGATAACGAAAGTGCGGTCGCCTTGAGTAGAGAACCCAAGGATCACGGAAAATCAAAGCATATTGAAAGAAAATACCATTTTGTTCGAAGGAAAGTAGAAGAAGGACACGTGATTATGAAGAGCATAAGATCAGAGGGCAATCCGGCTGATCCGTTCACAAAGCCACTTGGAAGGTCCAAACATGATGAGCATGCTAGGAGCATAGGCTTAAGAGATAATGTAAAGTTTTAGTTGTTAGTTTGATTTTGAAACATTGTAAACAATGATGGAAATTGATATAGACTTGGTGATTAAATAATGGAGATTTATTTATTGGAAGGAGTTCTGCCATTTACTATTGTTTGTCATTATGTTTATGTTTTGCATGTTTAGACACCACTTCCCGAGTAAAACAATTTTTACTCAAACCTCCTCAGTTGTTCACACTCCTGGAAGTAAGTGGTGAATCAAGACTGTCATGGAGTGTTAGTAGATTGTCTATGGAGATTAGACATTGCATAGAGAATGCTGCAACACTCATGGGTACTTAATGGGGATTTAAGTATAGGAGAGACCCGCACTCATGGAAGTTACTTCATGGATTGAATCACGAGTAACTCTGAGATGATAATATCCTCTATTCTTAAAATGGAGATACATTGAGTTCCTAGTTTTTTAAGTCTGTTATACTTTAGTCTATTCAAACGCTGTGCGTAACTGCCAGTTATAAAGGGTATGCTAGGTATGACATGATGAGTTGACTAGTGCTATATAGTCAAAATTTATTTGTTCCTTTTCGCCTAAATGGGAAAAGCGATATCTTGGGCCCTCTGATGATTAAAGATTGACTCTAAAGTGCTAGGCCTGGCCGGGACTAAGTTGATAGTTCAATAGTCTCATATAGTCAAAGTAATCGGAAATCAGAAAACTAATTATGAATCTTGAGATTGATTAAAATCCATGTCTCGATTCGTACGATATCAGTAGAACAAAGGAGTAGTTAATCACTTATCTAAAGGGCTAACTCTGAGATAAGATTCAGAGTTCGGCAGTTGCGTTGGATGGCACTCTCTGCTTAGTTAATGGATAGACTTGAGACCAATAATAGTTGATGACTTTTCCAAGTGGGAGACTGTTGGAATAGTGTCCAAGATCATAACTAATTGGTAAGACTATCAGTAAAAGTAGAGTCCTTTTTGGGTCACCCTCAATGAACAGTAAGAGAAATAAATGAGAGACAATTAATTATTGGAATAATTAATAGAACATTCTGGAAAGTGGATCCAACCGCCGGTTGGAAGGTTCAACCGGCGGATGGAGTCCAAAGTGGAATGGCGGTAGAGCACGCTGGTCGTGGCTCGGGCAAATGGGTCAAAAGCGGATCCAACCGCCGGTTGGAAAGTCCAACCGCCGGTTGGAATTCTGTCCCACATCGGCCAGATGACAAAACCCTAGGCCTCCTCCTACCCTATAAATAGGGACCTCCCCTATGCTTTCAGATCATCCCAGAATTTAATAGCTTTCAATTCTTTCTCTCTTTCTCATTCCTACTCCTTGTGAGAGTTTATACGACTTAGAGTCGGGACCCTAGGAGTTTGGGAATTTCTCTTGGTTCGTGGGTGTGAAGCATTAGAGGTGTTCCGGTTTGGGCACTCGCCTGCAAAGCAAGAAGGTTCTGCAAGGTGGTCTACTCGTGAGAAATTGTTTTCTCAAAGGTTAGTAATTTCTATTTTTCTTATTTGTTTTGTTGCTTTTATTTATTCAAGTTAAGATCCCTTAGGGTTTAATTTCCTAATTACCTTGGATTAATTTTGTTATATATTCCACTGCGTATATTAATCTAGTTAGGGAATAGAAAACCCGTCAGATACATCAAAAATCTAATCTTTGGTTGCTCAATATTTCTAAGCATACCAGAAAAAAATAAATTTGAAAAATTAAATCTCTTTCCAGTAGCAAGACAAACAATTGCATAAGCAATGTTGCTTCTAAACTGTTCAAAAGATGATCTTTTTGATGATAAGCAGTGTAAAATAGTATGTATCATAAATCTCCATTGATGAGAAAATAAAGTCTTTTGAAAAGTAAATACATCAAAAGAACCCTCATAACTCATCAAACGCAGAGTATCATACATAAGTGAATCATCCAAAGATGTTATACCTGCCTCATCGTCTAGATGTAATGAAGCTCTAACAATAGCTTCAGTAACCATAACTCGAGTATTAACAACTTTTGATACAATACGCTTAATCCCCTGTTCCTCTTCCATAGTCGCATTCACCCAGAAATCATTGATGTGATCGTGAGAGATTCTGGGTGCCATAGTAAGAGCATGATGGATATGTGAAGCACGAAGAAAATCAATGATCTCAACATACTCATGTGCCTCAGCAGGTTTCATCAGATAAGCGATCATATTGTGATCCTTACCAAGTGGAAATTTAACAGTTGATGAAGTAGAAGCCATGATAATCAATAAATCACGCAATTGAAGAGAAAAGAAGATGATGTACAGAATTCCAAGGGGTAAGCGCAGTGGTTTGTATGTGTAATTTTTAAAGCGTAATGAAAAACACCAAGTAAATACTGAAATTAGTTCAGTGGTAAACCCTAATTTGACCAAATCCCCAATTATAACTAAAACAGTGTTAACTAAGAAAGATAACACGTTCAGTGGTAATCGAGAGATTTAACCAACAGTGATAACCAACACGGTTTTTCAAATACTTTTCTTTTACTTAATAAAGCTAGCAGTGCTAACTTGTACAAGCAGTAACAACCGACCAAGGCAGTGCTAACTTAATACAAGTAGTACTTAAAAACCTAGCAATATTAAATAAAGAAAGCAGTGGCTTTTTTTTTTTTTTTTACCAAAACATAAAAAAAAAAAACTCCAAATAAGCAATAATAGTCACACCTGCAGTGATTAATCGAAAACAAACAAAAAGATACACAAATATACAGTGTTAACTATACAAAGACAATGTTAATGTGATTATTACCACTGTGTATACAAAAAGTAATAACCAGTGGTAACACTACGCAAAACACTATCAGTGTTTAATTAACAAATCAGTATTAACCCAGAATGAAGCACAGTAAATATTATTCACAGAAAGCAGTGATAAGAAAAACACTTAAGACAAATTTATCATTCCAATACTAGTAACCAAACATGTGAATTTGCCTACATCAAATGCCTTTGTAAACAGATCAGCAAACTGATTATCAGTATGAACTTTCAAAATATGAATAAGTCTTTTCTCATTACAGTCTCTTATAAAATGATATCTAATCTCAATGTGCTTTGTATTAGAATGTTTAACTGGGTTATTTATGATACTGATTGCAGAACTGTTATCAATAAAAATAGGAGTATTAAGAAAGGTAAAACCGTAATCTAACATCTGATTCTGAATCCATAGGACCTGTGCACAGCAACTTGCAGCAGCCACATATTCTGCTTCTGCTGTAGATGTAGATATAGTGGTTTGTTTCTTGCAGTGCCATGAAACCAATCTATCTCCCAAAAATTGACAACCACCTGATGTAGATTTTCTATCCAGATTAGCTCTTCAATAATCACTGTCTATATAAGCTATCAGATCAAAAGAAGTATGCTTTGGATACCAAAGGCCCAATTTAGGTTGACCCTTTAAATATCTAAAGATTCTTTTGACTGCATGAAGATGTGATAGCTTTGGATTAGCTTGAAATCTTGCACATAAGCACACTGCAAACATGATGTCAGGCCTTGATGAAGTGAGATACATAAGAGACCTAATCATTGATCTAGTATATCATTCACATATTTACTCTGATGTATAAAGATTCCTTCCTTCTGCTGCTTCACTTGTAGCTCCAAAAAGAATGTTAACTCTCCCATAGAGCTCATCTTGAACTTCTCATGCATCAGTGATTCAAACTCCTTGCAAAGACTATCCCTTGTTGAACCAAAAATAATATCATCTACATAGACTTAAACTAGTAGGATATCAGTCTTAATCCGTTTAGTGAATAAGGTTTTATCAATTGCACCCCTTTTGAATCCATTCTTTAACAGATAATCTGAGAAAGTCTCATAATAGGCTCTAGGTGCTTGATGTAAGCCATATAGAGCTTTTTCCAGTTTGAAAACTTTATCAGGAAATTTGGAATCTTCAAACCCTGGTGGTTGGCATACATAAACCTCTTCCTGTATAGTGCCATACAGAAAAGCACTCTTGACATCCATCTAATAAACAATAAATCCCTTGAATGAAGTATAAGCCAAAAATAATCTGATTGCCTCTATTCTTGCCACAGGTGCAAAAACTTCATCATGATCGATACCCTCTTCTTGTGAATATCCCTGTGCAACCAACCTAGCCTTGTTTTTGATCACTATACCTCTTTCATCTTTCTTGTTTTTGAAAATCCACTTAGTACCAATTGCCCTCTTTCCTTTGGGCAAATCAACCAAAGTCCATACTTCTTGAATCTTAAACTGAAGCAATTCCTCTTGCATAGCTTCAATCCAACTCGGATCCTTCAATGCTTCAGTGACCTTCTTTGGTTCTATTTGAGACAGAAAACAAGCAAACAAAGAAGTGTTAACTGCTTCTGTATCTAGATTTACCTCTTTCTCATTTGCTGAAGCTTCAATCACTTGACTTTGATTTCTTATTTTAACAGCCGATTCAATATCACCTATTACATTCTTAAGTGGATGATATTTATGAGTAATGTACTTAGATGTTGATGTTTCTGTTGTCTCTACCTCCAAGTTGGTAAAATTTCCATCTTGTCCAGACTCTTCACTTGACACTTCTCTTGAAATCCTCTTTGATAATGGAGTAGTGCTCATTAAATGCAAATAATTCATATGTTCCTGCTCCTTGTCAAGTTGCTTTGTAGGAGTTTGCTCATCATTCTCATATCCTTTAGAAAATTTCTGTGTTGGACTCAGCTCACTCTCTTCTTCACTATTTTCCAGAATTGGTCTATCAGAATCATCAACATGAGTAAATGGTGTTTCATCTGGTTTTTCTGATTCTGAACTCTGTGATGACTTTGATTGATCAGATTCAAACACTTCTGGGGGATCAGGAGACCAAATTGGAAATAAAATATACTCCAATGTATCATTCTTCTTTCCAGCTGGCATTCCTGATTCTGCTGTACCTTCTCCAACACCTGTTCCTGCATTTGTACCTGCACTAGAATCTACATTTGTATATCTAAAAGCAGTGTTAAGTGAATCAATATCAAACAATGACTCAGGACCTTTTCCAATAGGATTAACAGATTTTTCATTAAAGGTGATGTTCATTGACTCTTCTATTATCCTGGTCCTTTGATTGAATACCCTATAAGCCTTACTTTGAATAGAGTAACCAACAAATATACCCTCATCTGCCTTGCTCTCAAACTTTCCTAAGTGATCTTTGGTATTTAAGATAGTACAAGGACACCCAAAAGATTTTAAGAAACTAACCAATGGTTTTCTCTTAAACAACAGTTCATATGGTGTCTTGTTATGAGGCTTGACTACTAATACCCTGTTCTGAACATAGCATGCAGTGCTAACTGCTTCTGCCCAGAAAGACATAGGTAACTTAGCATCAGATAACATAGTCCTAGCAGCCTCAATCAGTGTCCTATTCCTCCTTTCAATTACTCCATTTTGTTGAGGAGTTCTAGGTGCACTAAACTCTCTCTTAATACCTTTAACTTCACAGAATTTATCCATCTCATGATTTTTAAATTCTGTTCCATTATCACTTCTGATGATCTTAATCTTTTTATCCATTTGATTTTCCATCTTAGTTATAAATGATCTAAGTATTTCACCTGTCTCATCTTTTGTCCTAAGAAAGAAAACCCATGTAAATCTAGTATAATCATCAATAATGACAAGGCAGTAAGACCTTTTTCCCATACTACTTATATTGGTTGGTCCAAATAAGTCCATATGCAATAAGTGTAAGGGTGTGCAGTTTGTATTCACAGTTTTGGACTTAAAAGAGGATTTGTGTTGCTTTCCCTTTTGACAAGAAACACAATGTTCATCACATGAATATACCTTTTCAGGCAAACCTCTAACAAGCTTGTTTTTGACTAGTTTATTAATGGTTTTGTAATTCACGTGACACATCCTTCTATGCCACAGTTCAGATTCATTCACACTTGCTTTTGAAATAAGACAGTTTAAATCGGGTTGAGGCGTCATATTTGCTAAGTCACACTTATATACATTATCTTGCCTTGGAATTCTCATTAAAATCATGTTTTCTGGTATCTTGAATTCCTTGGACAAGATAACGCATTCAGTGTCAGTAAAATGAACTGGGTTCTTTTTATCTGTGATTTGACTCACACTTAGCAAATTATACCTCAATTGTTTCACAAAATAAACATTATCAAAACTTATCTTAGCACTCTGAACTGTTCCTTTGCCTGTAATTCTTCCCCCTTTGGGATTGCTTCCAAAAGCTACATATCCACCATCAAATGATTTGAAGTCTTGTTGCTTTTCTTTGTCTCTAGTCATGTGCCTTGAGCAGCCACTATCAATATGCCATAAGCTCTTTGGCTTGTCCTACACAAACAATCAAAAATAGAATTAGTTTCTCTTGGGAACCCAAACCAATTTGGCTTTGGGTTTCCCTTGTGCATTCACATAATCAACTTTCTTGAAGATTATTGATTGTGATGCACTGTTGGTATTTGAACTTGTTAAATTATTAGAATTAATAGGTGTCCAAAATCCAACTTATTTTAGACTTAACAGTGGAGATTGGCTTAACAGTTTTAACTGTTTTACCATATGAAAAATCAGTGTTAATTTTGTTAACACTGCTTTTATAATTTGATACCACTGTTTTTGTCTTTTTACTTTTGGCTAAGTTGTTTGTTATTATTGTTGCAGTAGATTTACCTGTAACAGTGTTTAACATGTTAGCCTTTGAATGTATCTTCTGAACTTTAGCAATATGATTAACTTTAGATTGAAAGTTTTGTCTGTTAATCATATTTGCTTTTGTCCATGGCTGTTTTCTAATCCTTTGAACATTCTCAGGATTATGATAACAGTCATATTTAAGATGACCCATTTTTACACATATAAAGCAAGCCTTTTCTTTTACCACAGTGACATTTTTACCCAGTTTCTGTGAAATCATTTGATTCCAGTTTCGTTGATTACCTCTGGGTTTCTGTTTTTGAAAATTTTGTGAAAAAGAAGTACTTGCTTTACAGTTGCAATTAACACAGTTATTCACATCAGACTTATCAATAGTTTTATTAACTGAATTAACTGTATTACTAACATATTCTAGCCCATGTTTAGATTTGTTAGTCTTCAAGCTCACATTTTCTAACACCTGTTTAGCCTTTTCCCTAAACATTTTCTTACCTTCTTCTAGTTTATCAGTTTTAAGCTCAGAAACTAAACCAGTAATTACTCTCTTCACATCTTCACATGATGACTCAGACTTAGGTGATTCAGATTTTACACTCTTTTCACTTTCAGATGTTCTATCACTCTGATCATCTTCTTCAGTCCAATCACTAACTTCTCCCTCAACAAACATCACATCATCAGATAAACTTTTGATTGGATCAGCCTTTTTAACCTCATCTGTCATTCCTTCTTTAAGTGAATTGATATCAATTTCACTTTTAGGAGGAAAGTAGGTGTGATTATAAGGTGAAGGTACATTATTGTACACTATCCCAATCTTGAGTTTATCATGAATCTATGAATTGATAAGTTTATTGACACTTTTAGATGCATGCTCTAAGTTACTTACATTCAGTCTTATGCTATTTCTCTCACATGTGACCTCAGCAAGTTTCTTAGTTAACAACTCTACTTTATCTTTAAAAGTGTCTCTCTCCCATCTAGCATATTCAATGTCATATTTAAACTGTGTTGCATTGACTTCATATGCCTTTATTTGATTTTCAAAATTTTCAATGCCTGCTATGGTGTGTTTACTTTTGATTTCCCACTGTTTTAGTTCCTCACACACTTTTATATTATGATCCATGTTTAACGTTTTTTTACAAACAGCAGAACATAATTTATTTTGTACCTCATAAGGAACCTCTGACTTCTTGTCAGATTCAGCAATAGCCATGAGACATTGATTCTTCACCACATCTTGATCACTCCAGTCCCATCCACATCCATCCATAGAAACCAAAGCATTTGATGAAGCACTCTGAATTGGTATATTCCTTGATTGAGTTCCATTGCTTCCAACTCTTTGACCATTCCCACTGCCAGTCTGTTCTTGCTTTGGGCTTCTGCACATCCTTGCAAAGTGTCCCATCTTGTGACAGTTGAAGCACTCTATCTTACTCTTATCAAACCAACTTGCCTCATTCCTTTTGTACGCAAAGTTGTTTCTTCCATTCCTCTGCATAAACCTTTTTGCTCTCTGAGTAATTAAAGCAATTTGCCACTTTATATCCATCTCCTCTAGATCATCACCATCAAACTGTTCTAAGTCTTCATTAGTAAGTGAAGAATTCACATTACTAGCAAAGAAGGATTCCAAAATCTGATCATTGGAACTGTTCTATGATGATCCACTTCCTCCAGAGATATAAGTAGAGCCTTTTTGACTTGACTCTGTTTTTGCTCCACCCATTGACATAAAAGCAGCATTGTGACTATACCCAGATGCTTGCTTTTTACTTTCTACCTCAGGTTCAAAGTTCCTCAGATCATTGTATATGTCTTCTAACTCCTTGGTCTCTATATATGTACTCTGTCTCAATCTTACAGTGTAGATTGTCCATTCATCACCTAATGATCTTAAGAACTTCCTGTTCAGATCTTCTTTGTCAATATTAACCTTGTGATTTTCCAATTCTCCAACTAGTTTAGTAAACCTATCAAAGGTTTGAGTTAGAGTTTCAGTTTTCACATGGCTATAATTTTCAAATTGTTGTTTTAACAACGATCTTTTATTCTTTTTGGTGTTATCATTACCACCAAATCTTTTCTTAATAGCCTCCATTAGAACCTTGGGATCCTCACAAGATTCAAACCTACTTAGATGCTCATTTGGAATCGAAAGTAACAGTGTGCTAAGAGCCTTGTATTCTGTAGATCTGATCTTTCTTTCTGCATCTGTTGTTGGTGGTGGTCTTGGTTGTTTTACACCATCACCATCAAGGGTTACAGGAATACCATTGACTACTACTTCCCACATCTGATAATATGTGAGAAGCATGTACTGCCTGATTCTAACCTTCCATAGGTCAAACTCATCAGGTTTGAGCATTGGAATCTTTGTTGCTTGTGTTCCTTCATTACCTTCAGTCGCCATTGGAATTAAAACTTAATTAGAAAACTAAACCTCAAATAATATCACAATAATCCCAGATCTTCCTGTATTCAAAGCTTCACAAGCTCTGATACCGCTTTGTTAGTCCCTATTTAACTTAATAAACAATCAATAATAATAAGCTTTGAACTTATTATTGAGTAGTTGTGGAATCACACTCAATAATGTTTAAAAAGATCATGAATATTAAATAACATTATGAACACAATAAATACCGAAAGCTTCAATCTTATTAATGATATAAGACGAATACACTTGATGTATTAGGGTTACTGAAAACCTTGAAGCTGCACAAAATTAATCTACCAATCTAGGTCTAAAGGATCTCTATTTATAACATATAGTGTCCTATCCAATCGCCTACAAATATGGAATAAAATAACTTCCATAACTGACTCATACTTATCAAAATATCATAAACAGTTATAACTACCAAACCGAAGCTAACAGTTGAAACTGTTTTATTATCAGTGATAACCGCTTCAATTGTAATATAAGACTAAGTACAAATACACAATAAGTGTTAACTGCTATAAATATAACTAACAGTTACAATTACATAAGCAGTTTCAACTACTTACAAACATATAACTATCAGTTGCAATTCTTTCTTCAAGTAGTTATAACTTGTCTTCTCTTCAGTTTTCTTCGATCAGTGGTAACTTTGTGAAGACAGTTTTAACTTTAACACTATCAGTTTTAATCACTTGTACTCGATAACCTTCTTCTCATCAGTAGCAATTTCAACCCAGATCAGTTTTAACCCAACAAAATGAGGCCTATTCATATATTCAATATATAATAGCCTAGAGAATAGTACGTGTGTGAGGCCTATTCATATGTATACAATATATAATTGCCTAACAGTACAGCGAGTGGGCATTTGGTCCCGTTTCTATCGTATATCAAGTCTTCTACTGTATCCCTGTTCACGATAACCATTTCAGACGTTACATCGATTCTTATTTAATTGTACATAGTTGATCAGGTTATGTTAAATTAAACTCGAAGGGATGCAATTCCTGAACAAATCATACCTAATAAGGAATACTAACCTAATAGTTATAGTCTAGGCCCACTAATGCATCCTAGTTCGCTATAACCTTACGCTCTGATACCAATCTGTCGCACCCCCAAATTCACTGTTTAGCAGAAGCAATCATCGGGCGCGGCTAATCAGGTAAGCATTGCACAAAGTTACAGTGAACGACTATATATGAGACGTTTGAAAATATATCAAAATATTACATTGATAACCGAATAATGTTTACATCAGTTGCGAGTTCGCATAAATAAAATCCTATAGATTCTAGTACATAACAGCTATTACAAAAGTAATGTAGGAAAATCTCCAAATATGTAATGCATGCGACTCGAGCTAGCAAGTAATCCTGTTGGCAACCCAACTGTTGCTGAGTACCTGAGAATACATTACTAAAACGTCAACCAAAGGGTTGGTGAATCTCAAAGGTTTACAGTAAATAATAGTTGTGAATACATTATAATATAAGTATTGCACGAATGCAATAAAGTGGATATACAATTTACGATGAGCATCATAGTTGAAGCTTAACAGTCGGTAAGGTACAACCAAGTACCAGGTAATTTGCCCCCGTGAGTGCTAATCCAAAAACAATCATGTGTAACAAGTATGAAACGCCCGTTTATACAGTGCGGTTCGTGGTAGTGCGTGCTACCCCGGACGGGGATTGTCAGTCCCAAGTGGATCCATTTACTAATACTCGCGCTTAAGTCGATAACTAACAACTATGATTCAGAGGCCTTCAATGGATTATAACGTGACTCATGCAATCCGTATATCAGTAAATCATTACATGTGTTCAAGTAAAATAAGTAATGCATCTCACCCCAAAGTAAAAACAGTAAAAGCGGGGCTATGAGACTCACTTGAATCTAGTAAGCTACGTTTGTGTAATCAAACGAGTATCCAAAATGTAATTCTGTAAGTATATAAGTTGGTTCTCTGAACCCTGCAAACCTTCGAGCATCCTAGACGCGTAAGGTTGTAAGTAAGTGTGTGGATATCTCAAAAGACTTTCCGTGCTAGTTGTCCACTCAACTAGGTAATGTCCAATTGTTTGATTGTATGATTGTAATCTTTTGTATTTGTAATTTGTAACGTGTACGGCCCGTTGGTGACGGTTTGTAATAATAATTCCAAGTATTATTATTATGTGTTTCATTGTATACTTATAAAGTATGTGTATTTGTATGTTCGAGTAATGTCATATAATGTATGTGTGTCGTTACGCATATTTGATACTTGGTAAATCAACTCGCAATTCAGTTCGCAACACAAAGTTCAAATTGCAGGTTAAGGTCAACTCGCAAGGGTCATATCGCAAGTTCTCGGGTCGTTGGTCAAGGGTCCACTCGCAAGGGTCAGTTCGCATGTCAAAGGTCAAATCGCAAGAGTCAATTCGCAATAGCAAGGGTCAAATCGCAGAGTTTCAACTCGCAGTGGGGTGTGCGAACCGAGATTGAGCTCAGTTCGCAGGACAGTCTGTGAAACGTTTTCGTTTTTGGAAACATGGTCAAACGGGCTCGGTTTGACCCAAAATTTTTAGGGAATCCTTAAATATGTTTTTAGGACTTAGGAAAATTGTCGGTTCGTTTTGTGATTATCCCGAAAGTGTCGTTTTTATTTTTATCCAAAACAGTCCCTGAAACGAGTTTTTGATAGATTTTTAGTCGATTTTGAGGCTTGTTTTCACTAGGTTAAATTCTGAATTAAATTCATATAAAAATCATGGTTATTCTCTTATGTCTTAGGTATTTTATGTAATTTTTTCATTATTTTTAGGCATCGTTTAGTTGGTTAAATAAAATGTTAAATCCCCTGAGGTCCAGTTTGACCAATCCGGATACAAGCATGAAAACTTAATTTTCTAGAGAAATCCGTGTATTTTTAGGAGAGGCTATAGAAGAACTTTTTGTTGTTAACACATTTTTTGAGATTTAGGCGAAAGCCTCATACATTTTTGAGGTTTAGAGCTCGAGATATGGTCCCGAGAAATGAGCGCAAATTTCTGTCTTCCGAGACAGATTTGCTATGTCGTTGGAGAAACAAGTTTTCGACTAGTAGACGGAGTTGAAAAGTCACGAAACTAATTTTGTTAAAGAGTTAACTTCTTAAACTTCATGTTAGGCTTAAGAAACATCATTTTTCCTTAATAAATGAATTTTATAAAAATCAAGGAAGTGAGTTTATTTTCTGGACAGAAAACGTAAACACGAGTTTTCGAGTTTTAATTCACGTTTCGTTTTATATTTTGGACATTTTATGGTTGAGTGAGCAAGTAAACATGATTATAAACATAATATAAGTATATTTAGAGATGAAGAAAGTTCTTACAACTCGTGTGAAGAAACGAAGACGGTAAAAGTGATGTGCTCGTTGTTGTGATCGTTTTATCTAGAATCGGCTTCGCGAGATGATGACTTTTGTGGTGGTGTTTTATGGTGGTTTTTCGGTGGTGGAATGGTGGTTTTCTAGCAGATTTTTTGAGAGAGAGTGAGAAGTAGAGAGAGGATGGAGAAAATGAAAGATTGAGTGAGATGATGAAATGAGATGGAGTGTGGTGGTGGTGTATAGCTAGTCAAAGAAGCAAGCATGGGAGGCCATACCCAATGTGGTGGCCGGTTTTTGGTGGGGTCCACCAAGTGTGGACTTCACCAAATCTCGTTCCCCAATTTCGCGTTCCGTGCGGTGTTCGTTTACCCATTCGTTTCGTTGTTTATTTAAACGTGTAACGTTTTTAAACGTTATAATCGTACGCATGTAATCGCTATATTTTTAACTAAAGTATTTTATCAAAATACTTTATATTGAGTTATAGAAATATAACTTACGTTTTAGCTGAATACGGTTAGTGGTCAGACTTCAGGTCATGTTCCTCCAATCCCAAAGGAAAAGGAGAATTCTGCGAATTCTCAGCCTCCTATGGTTGGCAAGACATCATATTCGAATATTGTTTCGAATGAAATCCCAAAGGAAAAGGTTAACTTCCGTTCCCTAAAGTCAGATTCTAATGTGACTGAGGCTGATGTGGTTATTCCATTGTCTTCGGTTGAGGAAGTTAACAATAGGTTTTCTAACACGTTATATGGCTACTTTATTGGAAAACGAATTGCTTTTCCGGTTGTTGAGAATTATGTACGGAATGCTTGGTCGAAATATGGTATTCAAAAGGTAATGATGAATGCTAAGGGGTTCTTTTTTTTCAAGTTTTCATCGAGTACGGGGATGAATAGCGTTCTTGAGAATGGGCCATGGATGGTTAGAACAGCTCCAATTATTCTTAATGAATGGGCGCCTAGTGTTTGTTTAACCAAAGAAGATCTTACTAGGGTGCCTATTTGGGTGAAGCTTCATGATGTTCCGATGGCTGCGTTCACAGGTGATGGATTAAGCATGATTGCAACTATGCTTGGAAACCCCTTGCGATTGGATTCATATACTGCCTCTATGTGTGTGGAATCATGGGGTAGAAATAGTTTCGCTAGAGCTTTAATTGAGGTTACTTCTGATCAGAATTTGAAAGATACCATTACGGTTGCTATTCCAAAGCTAGATGGTTCGGGTTATACTAGAGAATCTGTTCGGGTTGAATATGAGTGGAAGCCTCCTAGATGTGATGTCTGTAAGCTTTTTGGACACTCTAATGATCAATGTCCATCTCTACAGGTAAACAATAATGCTAATGATGGATTTGTTGAGGTGGGTTCTAAGGGTGCAAAAGCCAATAAAGATGGGAAGATTACAAGGAAAGTTCAAGGGATTCCTATTGGTAAACAGAAGTCTAACTTTGTATATCATCCTAAAGTGGCTGCAAATAAAGAAAAATCTAAGCTTAAGGAGAATACTCATGTTAGTACATCCGATTCTTTTGCTGCTCTGAGTGAGAATGATTCTAAAAAGGATGATGTTCTTCAAGAAGTTGGTAATGCTATGGATGATGGGAAGGCTGTTCATGGAGGCAAGGAAAATGTGTCTAATGTGGATAAATCTTTGGAAGACTCGGAAAGTGATGTTGAAGAGGTCTTTAATGAGACTTCCTATTATATGGCTTCTGGATTGGGATCTGGAAGTGGTGGTGGTGGTGGTGGTACTAGTAATCTTGAATACTATGATGATGATGATATTTATGATGATTATCGTGACCAAGTATACGATTTAACTGAAGAACAAGAGGCATTTTGCAAGGCATTTGATATCAACCTTACTGGGAAGATTAGGAAAAAATAGCTTGTTCTCGTTGTGGTTGAGTCAATTTTCTGGTTGTTTTATGGTTTTGTTTTGGTTTTCATTTGATTCTTGTGTTGGGTCAAATGTTGGTAGAGGTTGTGTCCTAGTTATGTAGTTTTGCCTATCTAACGGGCTGTGGTATGAGATTCACTCATATCCTTTGTACTTAATCGTTTTTGGAGTAATATATTTACCGGGTAACTTTACCCTTTACCTAAAAAAAAAAAAAAAAAACTTACGTTTTATTCGTGTGTCGGGCGCGTTTCGCGCGTTTTTGTCACGTTTGGTTACGTTTTAACAAAACGTATACGTTTGTTATGTTATTCGAATAATATAAAGTAAATGATAATGTTATTAAATAATTTCATATTATTTAATAATTGTTTCACCAACGTCCATATTTGTGTTGTCGGATATTTATCCGACTCGAATTTGTACGATTTAAACGAATCGCATACGCGTGTGTATGTATAAACCTACATAATGTCACACATATTTAGCCTAATACAAATACGTGTCATTACACTACTGTTAGGCACTAATCAAAGTCCTAATTTGGCGGGTGTCACATTATCCCCTTGTTAAGAGAATTTCGTCCTGAAATTTGTTCGTAGTAATGGTCTGTGTGTCATTAAAGAACAATTTTGAAATGTGTCGAGTAGTATGACATCCACTTTTGTTTTGCCTTCCTCCCCTTGTTATACTAGTGCCCTACTGGCAACTACGGGAAAAGGAGAGGAGAATTTTGACTTTGCTGACCATTATGTCCGCGGAACAAGGTCTGTTCGTTAGTCACCAAAGTATAATTACGATTTGTATTCTTAGCTTAAAGCACTTTGTTGATTCTACCGTGCCCATAGAGTCTTGGATGGTCTGTGATATTGTAAAGTGAGCTAAACTCTACTGATATTGTGTAAGATTTAAGTTGTTGTGTAGGGACGTACCCATAACATTGTTTGAGTCAAGTTCGGTCTCACTGGCGTTGTTTGCAAAGATTCCGCCACGAGTTTTCTTCTTTTTGTTGTTGTTGTTCATGATCTTCAGTTGCGGACATTCAATCTTGATATGTCTAGTACTTCCACACTTGAGGCAAGTTTTTGGGGCGTTAGGGTTGGCATCCATAGTGGGGAACTTGCAGTCCTTAGTTTGGTGCCCAAATAGTTGGCACTTCTCACAAGGTGTACTACAGGGACCCTTGTAGTACGTTTCACCAACCAGCTCATGGATGAGCATTCGTTGAGGGAGCAAAGGAGACACGCTAGAACCCTAACACCGCCATTGGTACGTTTCAAGTAAACAATCACTATGTCTCTGTGTTATTTGATTCAGGCGCTGATTTGAGCTTTGTATCTATTCAAATTAGACCACTTTTGGGAATAGAATCCCTTAAGCTAAATGGTAAGTATGCCATAGAACTAGCAGATGGTAAGTTAGTCGAAACTGGATAAACTATACCGGGATGTACCCTAACCTTAAAGAGTAATTCCTTCGACATAGACATCGTAGTAGTTAAGCACTGGTCTTCTAAAAACCTTGTCAAGGTCGTTTATTCGAAAAATTGGTACGTATACCATTATCGTCAGGAGAAAAACTTTGGAGAAAATAATTATCGATACCTATGACAGCGAACGTCTGACCGATACGATAGTCAAAGCCAATTACCAAAAGCCATCCGGACTTTTGCAACGACCGGAAATGCCACAATGGAAATGTGAGCGCGAAAATGAAACACGAAGAAAACACCCACGTCTTTTTGAAACACACGCGTCAGACACTCACGAGACGACTTAAATCTCGGGATGATATTTCTTTAACGGGGGAAGAATGTGACACTCCTCAAATTACGGTATAATTCCGTACATTAAACACGTGCATTGTCTTAGGCTAATTCCATACTAAGTGAATTCAAACTATTTTTATGAGATAAGTCTAGCAAAGCCCACTACTTTAATACGTGAAGTATTACGAGTTTCGTAATTATTTATAATTACACACAAAACAATCGGAACGAATTCGACAAAAATATACGACGTTGGTGATACAAGTTTTATAAATAACGTAAAACTATTTTAAATAGTAGTTATTTACTTGGAAATATTATGCTATAATGACAAAGCATAACAATTAAATGAAAACAATTATACGTTTTGTAATAAACGTAACGTACGCGACGAAAACACACGATTCGAACTTGACAACCAAAGGAGGCAAAATTTATATTTTGAAAACTCAAAATAAAGTATTTGAAATAATACTTCGAAAGAAATTAAAGCGTAATAACCGATAACAAATTAAACGAACAAACGCATTAAAACGTACACGCGATTAACGGGTTAATGACCACAACACTTAACGCATAATGGGAAACAAGATTATAACCATCCCATACATGGTGGGACCCATTAAAAATCCTCCTCATGGGGGCCATACCACCCCCTCACTTGTTTGATTATATTACACTCAAACAACAACTCTTTCATCACCATACTCTCTACCTTACCCCACTCAATCACTCTCCACTCTCTCTTTCCCTCTCTCATAGGGTCCAAGACCATCCCCTCCACACCACCATAAACTACCATCCACCACCACACAACCACCACAAGATCTTGCAAGGAGTTCAAGAGAAAACAAGCAACTAAGCACAATTATCATCAACATCTCTTCTAGGCTTTCTTGTAAGCTTTGTAAGGACCATTTCTTCTCATTCACTTTCAAGGAATTAGTAAACAAACATGTTAATGTCCGCTCATCTAAAGATCTAGCTCAAAATCGTAAGTAAAACAAACAAAACTTAACCTTTTGTGATGAAAACCTTCTGACCAAAAATTTATACGTTTTTCTCTAGAAAATAAAGAACTCATATATCAACCAAAATGCACGAATCTTGTGTCAAAAATTAAGTTCAGGAAGTTAGCTAAAAGATCCAAGTGGTTTCGTAATTTTTCGACACCGTTTGATACCCGAAAACGAATTTACAAAATCACATAGCAAATCTGATGGTAATGACAGATTTTAACACCAACTTCACGAGACTATATCTTCGTGTATAAAACTCGAAACGATGTGAGGTCTTCTCCTAAAAACTAAAAATTTAGTTAGCTTTCAAGGTAGTATAATTGCGTTTTCTGCAGATAAGTAGAACTTTAGATATAAACTAATCTTTGGACCTATATCTAGATTTTTAGCTGCTGGACACAGGTGTGGTTTTGTAATTATTTGACCCACTTTTCTTTGGCCTAAAAATATGTAAAAATATGTTTCGGAAAGCTAAGACATAGGGGAACGTTGGGTAATTTTTTCGGAATTTTTCGCAAAGGTTTACCTAGTCAAAATGAGGTCACAAGTTAGGCGAATTGCTGACATCCGAAAGTTTGACTTTCGGACTGACTTTCGGATTTGACTTTCGAAATCTTCACTTTTGGACCCTAAGTTTCGAAATTTGCACTTTCGGACACTAAGTTTTGGATGAACTGTGTTTTGGACCCAACTTTCAGATGAACAATGTTTTTGTCGATTACTTTCGCATCAATGTTCTAACATTCTCGAGAGACATTATATACTAAATTTAAGACGAACCAAAAATAATAATATTGTGAATATTACGTACCAACGTGAAATAAAACGATAATAATTATATTTTTCAAGGAATATCATTATTACAAAAACGTCACCAACGAATCGTACGTATTTTAAACACAAAGATCTTTCGAAACGAGTGAACAACTAACATAGTTTGGTAGTTAGTCAGCTACTTATACAAACAATCTCTTACGTTTAGGACGTTAAGGGACTTTACTTAGGCAACCACTTTGCTAGCTCTCACACTAAGCTCACGAGGTGAGTTCACAGCCCCTCTTTTACTGTTTAACTGCTTTTAAACTAGGGTGAAAAACATAGCAACTGTTTTGCTACGATTATGCGAAAACTTGTTTATTTATTTCATACACTATTTGGGAACATGACAACGAATCCTGGTACGAACCTAGTTTGACCTTTGTAGTGCATAGAAGTCCTCGTGCTTGCAAACTATAACCATTAGCTAGGTGACTCTAGCCACTGAATATACGGATAGTACTATCGAGTTGACAACCCTCCCACTACTACTACTCGTTGGTCATACCAACCCCGTGGCTGTATGCCATAACGTGGAGCGTATATTTACCCTGGTCCCGAAGGCAAAAACATAATTGTTCGTGGTTTGGTTATAGAATTATGTGTCGTTACTTTAACTCGCAAGGTTTAGCTCACCTTCGGGGGATCCCGTCTATGTTTTCCTACGAATTATATATTGGAATGTTTATTTCAATAAATAACTATATTGGAATGTTTTTCCTACTATTTATTCACTGGATTGTTTTCCAAACGAATACTACTATTTATACACTGGAATTATTTTCCAAACGTATACGAATTGATGTGTTACAACGAACAATTACATTAGATCACCTGCGGGTCATGTACAAACGATATTTTTAGATTATCTGTCGCACCCCCAAATCACGTGGCAGCGGGAACATGAGGTGTCATGGGGGTGCGGACTAAATCAAATATCAGTACACAAAGATTAAAGCAAATGACCTCTATATGAGATGTTTGAAAACATTACATTGGTCCATAATTCAAATTTTTAAAATAGTTGTACACAAACATTTGGAGTTCGCATAATATAAGTTGAATTACAAAGTTACTAAATATAGTAAAAATGCAATCTAGATCCTTTGAAGTTTGAAAACAATGCGACTCGAGCTATCTAATAGCTTCCTACTGCGGCGGGTTACCTGAGAAATACATACTAAAAGGTCAACATAAAGTTGGTGAGTTCATAGGTTTGTTTAACAATTGTTCAAATGTTGGTATTAATCCCAATGTTATGGAACACGAGTTATGAAACACAAGGTTTTAATAGTTGTATCATTCAACAATGATAAGTAATTGTATCGTTAACAAACGATAAGTAAATGTTATATGTAAATGTATCATAAACAAACGATAAGTAATAGAATGTATTTGCACGAAAGCAAAGATAGATGTATACCATTTGCCATGAGCTCATAGTTCGAAACTTAACAATTTGTGTCATGCCTCTTTCGAGTACACGATCGTGGGTTGTGACACCCGTCAATTTAGGATTAGAATTTAGTGCCTAATCAAGTTTTAATACATGTAATTAGTTCTGCGTTAGGCTAATTAATGTATCAATTATTATACATATTGTTGAATATATATCTACACAATTATGCGGTTTGTTTAAATCGTACGAATTTCAAATCGAATGAATTTCAATACAATAAATACGGACGTTGGTGAACAATTTTATTAAGTAATACAAATATTATTTAATAACTCAATTTTTATTTAGAATATTATCTATTGTGATATTTCGTATCCAAATTTTATTACATAATTAATGTAAACGCGAATAAATTTAAATTGCGCAAACAAAATGAGGCAAATCACCTTTTATAATATAATTATTAAATATTTAGTAAAATACTTCAACAATAATACTGAATAATTATTCGTATTTTAAAACGTATAATAAAACATATAAAATGAATATTTAACGTGTTAACGATCGGGAGAACGAACACCGCACGGAGCGCGGAGGCGCATGCTGAAAGATGGAACTTCCAACCAAAACCACCTCCACCCCTTTTCTTTTTCTTCATTTCTCATCTCTTTCCTCTCTCTCCTCTCTTCTTTTCTCTCAAAGAACTCCATCACCACCACCACTCTAAATCGCCAAAATACACCACCAATCGGTCACGGATCATCAAGATTTTTAAAGAAAAAGAACCACCACGACACGATCTACCTTTCCATCTTTTCGGATTTTCAATCCGACACTTTGTAAGTTTTCCGACAAAAGTCAAAACCTCTCGTTTTCACTCATTATTATATGTTTATCGTTTATATATGTTTAAAATGTCCTAATATGGGTTGGGTAAAAGTTTTGTATCAAACGGTGGCCGGAAAAATCGTTTTCGACACAAACTCCGGCCAACAGATCGTAACGTCGCAGTTGGCCCAGACATATTGCGACATCAGCTGCGACGTCGCAATAATAATCACCACGTCGCATATAGCGACATCATCCCTAACGTCGCCTTAACTGGCGGACGTCGCATTTAGCGACGCAAACCCTTACATCGCAGAAATCAACAACGTCGCCTATAGCGACGCCAAGTACAACGTCGCATTAAATTGCGAAAGTCGCACATAGCGACGCCGTGCTCAACGTCGCAGTTGGGATCTGCGACGTCGCACCCAACGTCGCACAAACCAGAACCTCAAAAACACAGATTTATACTAAGTGTCGAGACTCGAAATTTATCACTCGATTTTACCTAAATTCAAATCCCAGATGCGTTTTTCACCAAAGCAATATACTAGAAATAAAAATTTTTCGAGCTGACCTGGCATCTCGACCCCAGCCAGGGGCCAGCCCCTTGGACCCCGCCAGGGGCACTGCCCCCGGACCCCCGTACTTAGATTCCGTAAGCACATTTCTCACTAAGTGTCAAACTTGCACGACTTCAAAACGCTTATATGATACAACTTTTCAAACATAATGGAATATACTTTTCAAGTATAACACTTCGAAATCAATGTGATAACATCAAGACTATTATTACAATTAATCACCAACGGGTCGTACACGTTTTCAAATACTCAAATCAAACAACCAAATCGGGGTAATTTGGACATCGAGTTAAACGAACAATTTCAATGGTAGTCTTTCGAGATGCCGGTACAATTAATAACCATCAAGTGTCGTGGACACATTCAGGTTTCAAGTCTTTGGACATCAATTCACAGCTAATCACTTCAAGTTTATTTAATTAAACACTACAAGGCTCAGGTGAGTTTCATGGCCCCATTTTCACTATTTTACAACTAGGGGTGTGATATTACTGCTCATTTTGTTTTACAAGTAGAACGCAAGTACAAACTATCGAATACTACATGAGTTTCAAGCTAATCAATTTAAAGTCCTCTATAGCATAGTCTCTAATATTTTAGCGTGAATGTTAGTATATGATATCATATGGGATTGACAATCCTCATCCGGGTTAGCACGCACTAACCGGTCAAACGGATGTATTAGCATTTTGGAAGACGAGTGTGGATTAGACACTCGTAGGAGGCAAAACTAGTTAGGTTTCCTTAATTGGACCTAGCGCTCAAGTTAAGCTCAGACTATGTGCTCATGGATTGTATAACTTTTATTTTGCTTAATTACATTTTAAATTCAATATAAATCTTGCGGTTCTTACAACTATACATTGACGTACAAACCTGTGAGCTCACCAGCGTTTTCACTGACCCATTTTAGTATGTATCACAGGTACCCAGCAGTAGGTTGGCTGCACAGGCAGGGACTATTAGCTCGAGTCAGCATACATACAACTAGAGATTTGATTGCATTATTATATATTGTAAAAGTAATTATGCCATGTAATCTCTCCAATTCAGGAACCGGGCTAATGTAACATTATTTTGATGTAAACGTTTACTGTATTAATACAAGTTTAAAACGACGCATATAGTGGTCGTTCATTATATCTTAATGTGCTTTGTATATTGATTAGTGACACCCAAATCGTGCTTCCGCAAATCATTAAATTTGGGGGTGTCACATGGGTGCCCCAATGCAAGTGTCTAATCCGGTAAACTCGTTATGAACAAATATTAATACGTCCGTTTGACAGGTTAGCGTGACTAACCCGGACGGGGATTGTCAGTCCCAAATAGATCTATTTACTAATACTCGCGCTTTATCGAAACTTACCAACTATGATGTGTAGGGCCTTTATGGATTAGTGTGTTAACTCATGCAATCCGTATAGCGTTGTTTATGGTACTTGTGTTCATAAACGCAGTTGTAATAAGCAATTTTATAAAGCAGTTGTAGTATGTATTCTCCCCCAAAAATAGTTATAATACAGTAAAAAGAGGGGCTATGAAACTCACCTGAGTTCTAGCAAATAGTAAGCAAGCAATATCAAATAGCAAGCAAAGTGTGATCCAATGTGCAACCTTCTAACGTTCTAAACGTATAAGGTTGGATAAGTAGATGTCTTGAAAGATCATCTATGTAAGTGGAGGGTTAATGTCCACGTAAATCACAATGTAGGTGGAGGGTTAATGTACACCTAAGGCTAGTTGTCCATTCAACTAGTTATGTCCAAATAAGTTGTTCAAGTTTATTTGTCAAAAACGCGTACGACCCGTTGGTGAAAGTTTGTAATAATAATCCATTTAGACATTATTATTAAGTTTGTTTTGTTGTATACTATTCATTAGTACATATCGTGTGTTGCAAACCGATTATTTTAGTTTGTATAAGCCTTAAACAGTAGGTCAAAGTTGGTCAACTCGTTGGTCAAAGATGGTCAAACCTGGTCTATTTATGAGTCACTTCTCAATTTATGAGACACTTACTGATTTTATGAGTCACTTCTCAATTTATGAGTCACTTACTGATTTTATGAGTCACTTCATGAGACACTTCCAATTTATGTGCCGGTTTCTAATTCGGGAAACTTTTCAGGTCTCGTTTTTGGTCAAAGACATTAATTAAGCCACCCAAACACATTTTCGTTGTTACTTTCCAAAAATAGTAAGTTTTGTCGTTTTTAGAAACCGAGCCGTTTTTGTCGACTTGGTCAAACTTACTCGGTTTGACCCGAAACTTTTTCAAAACCCTTAGATATGTTTAAAAGTCCCAAAAATTCATTACTTCTATTTATAGCATGCTTGAAAGTGTCGGTTTTCAAAATGTAACTTTAAAGCTTCAAAATCTCATATTTTCGGTTTTGTCGGTTTAGTTCGCAATAGGATTTCTACTATTTCTAATCCAAATTAGGTTCCACAAATTAAACCAACTAATCTTCTACATTTCTAGACCATTACATAATTTTTCTAACCATTTTAAAGGTCATCTAGGTATATAAATAAAATCCACAAAAGTTCCTATCTCAGATTCAGATTTCATACAGATCAGTCCCACAAATCAGCTCCTAGAGAAAAATACGTACGGATCTGGTAAAAACGTAAAACATGAAAGTTGTAGATATTTCAAATACGCAAATTTGGAAAAAAAATTCATCTTCTAACTCCTCCTAGAACTCAAGATATGCTCGTTTTAGTAAACTGAGTTTCTGTAGACAGATTATGTATATTTGCATATAAATTACAAAAACGTATTTTAACATGGTATTTGGACATATTCTTGTTAATGAAGCTATATAACATATAAATAAAAGTGTTAAGATGAAGAGAAATGTCCCTTACAAAGAGATTAATGGAGTTGAGATGAGGTTATGATGATGAAAGTCTTGAGCTCCTTATTATTAAGAAAAGTTAAGTTCTTTTGTTTAACCTTCAAGGTGGTGATGTGGTGGATTAATGGTGGTGAAAGAGGTGGTTTTAGGACCGATTATGCTTCAGTTTTTAGAGAGAGGAAAGTGTAGAGAGAAGATGGAGCAAGTTGGGTGTTGAGTGGGAGGTGAAATGAGGGTGTATGTATGAAGGTAGAGCGTAAAGGGAAGAAGATGGAGTGGGAATCTCATCATTGCATTTGCATGAGATTTTAGAGAGCAAAGGGGGTGGTGACCACATGGGGGCAAGCCCATGTGCGTGACAAACAAGGGTATTTTGGTCATTTTTTTGTTCCTATTTTAACTTGTTACGTTTTTCGTTCGTTTCGACGTTTATATATGCGTTAAACGTTTTAAGCATGCGTTTTTAATCCAAATTAAATCTCAGTAATTTCACTTGAAATATTTAACATTAATACTTGAAAACACTTATAGAAGTGTTCCGTTAAATTATCGGTCTCGATTTACGTGTTTGTTTTACGAGGGTTTAATCGCGTAACGTTATTTTGAGTCGTTTAGATTAACGATATAATTTGGATAAATTTTCATGGAAGTATTATTTAAAATACTTAATTTGAGTTGTCAAATTAATTATTGACGTTTATTTGGTTGTCGAATTTAATTAACGCGTTATCGTTGCGTTTGAGACGTTTTAATCGAAACGTCTAGGTTTTTCATGTATTATTTTAACAAAATAATAAATAATGATAAATAACTTCTAAAAATATATTTAAGTTATTTATAGAAATATTTTCACCAACGTCGTATTTTGTGTCGGAAACCGTCTGATCGCTTTGCGTAATTACAGTTAAACACATAATCACGTAATTGCGTATTCAAATACACATGAAATTACAAATATTTAGTCTAATACAAACTAAATACAAGTAATTTAGAATTTCAAGTAGGTCTAACAATAACCCTAAATCGTCGGGTGTCACATTACTTTTAAGGTTTTCTAAACGAAACTATACTTTTAGATATCCTGTGAGATTTCTACGAAACATATTTTGGAAATGCGTTTTCAACGAAACTTTTGAATGATTTCCAACGATTTACTCATAACGCAAAAACTTAATGTTCGATCAAGACTTGATCACATGTATACCTACAACGACTGATTTACAACCGAGTTTACCAACTGTTTTAAACAACTACTTAGTCACGATTTGACTACTATTTGAACAACTACTTAGTGACGATTTGACTGCTATTTTAACAACTAATCTGTCACGATTTAACTATGATTCGAACAACGTTTTGACTACTATTATACAACAACGAAATGGTCATGAATTCACTGCATTTTGAACACAACTTAATCATTGTTATGTCTACTCTTAAATCAACGATTTGATTTCTAACCGATTTATAATGCAAGATGTACTTGCAACGAACGATTTACAAACAGATAAAATATAAAACCTGTGAATTCACCCAACAATTTTGTTGATATTTTACTATGTTTTTCAGGGAATTAGCAGCGACGTAAGAATTGCATGCATTCAAGAACAACAACTACCCATGACGAATTAGGATACCACTTTTGTAACAATGGAATTTCTTTCGTATAACTAATACCTTTAGTCATACTTACGAAATCTCAACTTTTATTGTACTCTTAATGAATTTGTTATTTTGATAACAACTACTACGACTTTATAAGTCGTAGCTTTGGTAACAATTTTTATTTATGGCATCTTAATACTACATGTTCTGCGATAATCATATGCTCAGTGTTTGAATGTCCAATGTTGACGTCACGACCCCCTGACCACGCACACAAATGCTTCCGCTAATCACTCGTTAACCACGTATTACTGTTTTGGGGGTGTGACAGCTTTAAATTATGGGTGGGGTTCAGATGAGCAGCCCCTATATGAAGGGCAGGGAGAGCATGTTTTTGACCAATCAAAAGGGTGACATCTATCGGCCGTGGTCCCGCTTTTAATGTCACCAGGGACTATTTTGCAATTTGGAAAAAAGCTACGGACCTGTTCGAAAAATTGACCAAAAATACCCCATAAAATTACTTAAAAATATTTATAATCAGAAAACCTGACAATATGAAAGATGCAATGCGAAAAAATAAAATGTAGTGCAACAAAATAAAAAGTAGTGAAAATTTCATTTACACATTTATGTTTCATACAAAACAAATAATATTTCTAAACTGATTTATTATACTAATACTTTATTTCAATAGATTAAAAGATACAAATGGTCCTTCTTTTCAACTTCAAACTTAACGGACTTCGATTTGGTAGAATTCTTCATTGCACTCTCTTTAATGTTTTATCTACAAAATGAATAACAAACATAAGGCAAGTTACAAAAAAAGCAAACTGTAGAAACAAATAAAACTAAAAAAACATAAAGAGTAAATTGCATTTTCGTCCCTGAGGTTGACCATTTTTGCCGATTTTGTCCTTAATCTTTTTTTCCGCGATTTATATCCTTGGATTAGTTATTTTTTGCAATTTTTGTCCTTTTGACTAACTGACACTAACTTTCTCCGGTAACTAATGTAAAACGTCTAAACTACCCTTGTCTAGTCGTCTTCAACCTGAAAGTCTGAAACTCCTTGATAATCCCTTACGCCGGATCAAATCAGATCGTATAATCAATTGTAAGTGCGGAAATCAAACAATCAATCACAAACGTTTTCTATAATCTTTTGTATATATTAACACTTGAACGTATGAAGATTACAATACAAAACTCTTTCTCTGACTCTCTGCCTCCACGCCTCTCTCACTCTCTAGGGTTTGATCAACCCACAAATGAAAATCTAACTCACTATTTATACTCACAACTTAACCTACCTGCGACATAAGCCTTAATGTCGCAGGCCCAGACCCTTGCGACATTAAGCTTTATGTCGTTATTGCGACACAAGCTGTGTCGCATAAACAATCTTCTATGTATATTCTATAATTACATTTCGTTTACAGACTCGAATATACACGCTAATTACTAAGACTAATTGACTTTGACAAGTACAAATGTTGACCAAGTGAATGACACACAAAATGCACCAACACTCGTACATCTCGATATCTCATTCGTCTCCAGCTTTATCATTAATAATTCAATTCTTGATCTTCATTTTATAAAGATGTTCAAAATCCTACGTATATTGCAGTATAATCAACATCAAAAGAGGAGAGAAACTCTATGCCTGAACATAATTAATTTTCATAAACCCTACAAAGTTGTTGAATCTTTTTCTTATAAGCAAGCAAAACACCACCAATTTCACCTAGTAGCAATCCTGCAACTGAATTCACCTAACACAAAATAATTTAATCATTTTATTTACTCTCGATGAAGAGTTTGTCGCCGGCACCATCATCGGAAATATGTGTGATGTCGTGTGATTAGAGTTAAAAATAACAAGTTTTAATAAATAGGAAATACTAAAGTAATATTATCACACAAGCCAGACAATAATACCCGTTCGTATAATATAGCTTACAAGTAAGTCCAGGTATCGAACATATGGAACAGTGTAAAATTAATTAATTAAATCCTATACAAATATTCACAGTTTATATTACAGATAAATGGGGGGTGTTTTAGTTCTGTACGAACATATTTAATTTTGATACTAAATTACAATAAACTAAATCAACTAAATCAACTAAAGCAATTAATAACAATTAGGGCAAATAAGATAGATAGAAGATTGCATTTATTTATACTAGCCTTATTTAAATTATAATTTTCCTTTATGTTTATTTCATCGTTGGCATAAATTATTGGTGAATTAACAAAAGTATAAAGCCTCTAAACATTAGTTAACTTTATTATAAGTATATAAGTAAATTACTGCAGAAACATTCTGTAAGTATTCTTATAAATTATTCTATTAAACCTATCAACAATTTATTATAGCAAGTTCATAACAATGATGCTAAATTACCACATTAATTAACAATCATAAGTCATACGTTCTTCATCTATTATCAAACATTAATGTCAAGATTCAAACACAGTTAATTAATTTATAAAAACCTAATAAACATTATTGAAGTTTATGATATAAATCAATTAATCATGTCAAGAACAACTTAATAATATAATTTAACACAATAATTTATTAATGCATAATAAATATTCAATAACTTAATACCAACATAAACATAAATTCCAACTATTATTCAAATAGTATTCATATAAATAAACAAAATAAGATCATTAATTAATAATTGAAAACAAATAAAGAAGATCCAATATAACCTAATAAACATTATTGAAGTTTCAAGGATAAAGTAATCGAACCAATTGACAAACTAAACTCTTCTTAGGGTAGAAAACCTTCAAACCCTAGCTTATAGCCTTCAAATTCGTAACCCTAACCGAATATTAACATATAAAATCGACTTTTGAATATTGAAAATCATATGTTTTAACCTCTGGCCGAGACCTCTATTAATAATTTCATAATCGCGAATCCAACCGCCTGCTAAATGCTTTCAGAATCTACCCACGATACCCGGCTTCAGCCCGCGTCTTCCACCGCCTTCCATATATAGGTTCTAACTGCCGGCTAAACTGAAATTCCAGAATGTTCTTGCTGCTAGGCTGGGTCATGATTTTTGGGCTCCATCTCTTTTTCATTGGATTTATTCTTCTCTTTAAGCCCAATACTTTATTAATCCGAATTTGGTCTTCACTTTAGGCCCGATTCTTCATTTCTTTTGATCTTTACTTCATTTTCTTTATTTTCTTCTCTTTTTTCATTCTTTTCTTCAATCTAAACTTATTTATACCTGAATTGCAATTATGAACAAAATAAGTATCTAAATCTACATATTTGTAATAAAAGTATATAAAAACTAGGGAATATTAGTATATAAATATAGTATTATTTGATGATATCAAATATTCCCACACTTAAGTTCTATTTGTCATAAAGTAGATATATATATTTAATTTTCATCATAAAAACTTGATAAGCATCAAACTAATATTTAAGAATCAGAATACCTGAATTAAAAATATGTTTCATACTTTAAAACTTTAAACAATTTAATTAACATGGATAACTATATTGTACAAATAAAAATTATTATTATTATTCATGCAATATATAGCTCATAATTGATTACTAAAATTATTGTCCACTTTAAACAATCTATACTCATATTTCTATATACATTTTTATTATTAGTATGTGTATTACTTATGACTTCCACCTATGATATACTCTTAAACTTATTCATGCAATTTACTTTTATATTCAAAATAAATATATTAAATTCATTTTTAAGAATTAAGACATTGGTTACAGTTCTGCACTTCCATGCAACAAAGCGACATAACCTGATTCATGTAAAGCAAAACCATTCAAATCAAACCAGCGGTGACAGGTCTATACCTTAGTATAACACAGCGACATAGTTTGATTAATTTGGAATCGTATTTAAAGATTTTCTTTTGCTTTATTTAAAAGAATACTAATACGAAACTAGGTCTGTACTTAGTACAACAGAGGAAACAATTAGTAGATCCCCAGATGTATTCATATAAGTTTCAAGATATATAAAATTATTCATGATAAATTTAAGAATTAAGACTTTTTATGTCATACATCATATTATGTACCATAAAATAATATACAAATTATTCATTATTTTCTTAAAATTCAGAAATCTTCATATAGATTGCATATTAGTACATCATATCATGTAACTATATATTACTTATTATTATTTTACTTACATTATATATACAAAATAGTTAATCCACATTAAATTCTAAACCTTTAAATATAAAACAAAACTTTTAACAAAAGTATTCTAACAAATAAATACTTAGTTATTAACTTAAAAATTTTAAATTTGATGAAAATCTATGAAAATTTTATAATATAAAGGACAAGTAAAAATTAAATAAATATTTCTTTTCTACCGACCCCTTCCCCACACATAAATTATACAATGTCCTCATTGTATATAAACATATAAAAATAAAGTGAGTAAAGGAAGAAAAGAAATAAGAACGAAAAACTCCCCTGATTATTGAAGATATCATTGTCAGCTAGTTCGAAGTTAATTGGTAGTCTCTTGATCCTTCGTAATAAATATACAACAAAACACACTTTCATAGTCAATCACGATTGCATTTAGCATATGCAACAAGCCTTTATACCCCTCGGTATCTCAAGTGGACGAGTTATAGTCTCGTGAGGGTTTCCAGGGAACACACCCACAAAGTTCATATTTTTCCAAAAGTAAGCTGAACTTACAGCCAGCCTTATAAGTACTTAATGAATTCTAGCAAAACAAATAAATAAATTAAACATACCAGATAATATACATAATTAGTCTTAAAATGAAAACTACAATTATCTAAGTTAAAATAAAATACTAAAAATAAAAACTAAAGTTAAAACGAAAAATAAAATAAAAAAATCTAAAGATAGTCAAGAAACACATGACCATATGCTACTAATTACTTTAATTGCCGTTAGCATTATCTCGCCTGGGCTAGTGGTGTGGTAAAAATGTATTAAACTGCTATTTTTCAGGTCATTCTCAAATAAAGCCAAAAAGTATGCAACCACTAGTTGGCTATCTACAGCCGCCAGCTGACCAATTCAAATAAAAATACATGCTATGTGGCGTCAACTTCTTAAATTAAGATATGATCTTAAACTTACTAAATTATTACACCTATAGCAACTTCTCACGATAATTAAACCAACCAATATAAATGCCACTCAAACACTTAAAATCATCCACTGGGGTTAACTAATTTACAGACCTTAACTTAGTATGAAAATTTATCAAGCATATTATAAGCCACACATTAACTATATTAACATAAATAAGTTCTAGATTAAAAACCCCAAAAAATAGTTGAAGAAATTTAAGCACAGATAGTAACAATTTATTTGAAGATTAATTATATGAGTGTTCTTTGATTTTTGTGAAAAAGTGAGGTTAAAATAACTGCTTTCTTTCTTGGTGTTTGATTGAAAAAGATGTCCAACCGCCGGTTGGGATTACCAACCGCCGGTTGGTTCTAAGCCCAACAGTTGTTTCACTGAAGCATACATAACAAAATGGTCTTTTTGAAAATTTATTAAACCTAGATAAAGGAAATATTATGTTGAAGCCCATATTTTATATCCCAGGTTTATACATTAATAATGTAAGCACAAACTCTTTTTCTAGTCTAATTTCTAAAACAGAAATTTTTCCACCAAAACAAACAAAACCCTTAAACTCAAGTATTAATTAAATCCAATTTTTCAACCAATAACTTTCAAATTAAGAATCAATTTAAGCATAACATCATTACTATAGTACTCTAATAATAATCTACATTCAAACTTAACTCAAAAATTCTGAATCGAAAAATTACCCAAATATAAAAAACTAACTAATTAAATTTATAAAATACAATATAACTAAATATAAAGTTAAATGTTTATATCTTGGAATGGATTTAGGGAAGATTTTGAAAAATTGTAAGCAAAAATAGATTCGAAATTGGTGTAAGTTTAAATTTGTGTTAGTGGTTTGATAAGAATGTGAGATGGATAAGTGAAAACCTGCTGCATCTATTCGACGTTTTACACGAAAAAGTCCCAACCGCCGGCTGCTAAATGCAACCGCCGGTTAGGTTTGACCTAGATACTATTTGACTAAACCAATTCCTCTGGCCCACTTTTAATTAGAAATTAAGAAAAATATTAGGCCCATTTTAGTTCACGTATGGTTAAATCCACTATTCTTTTAAAACCCAACAAATTAACTCAAACCTATTTTACTTATTCGTACCTAGGTGTAACTAATTTAGTAGTTTATGGTTCCTTGTATCTATCTTAAAAAATAGAAAATAAAAATAAAATCATACTAAAACTGATACTAAAGCTACCTAATAAGTATACAAAATATACAAGCATGGGTTGCCTCCCGAGAAACGCTTGTTTTTGTTCGAGTCACTAGCTTGACTCCAACCTTACTTACCTGAAAATCTAGTGACTTTCCCCACACTTAACGTGAAGCATGGATGGTAATATCGATAAGTTATCAAAAAATGTAAATTTAATAAAATTAAAATAAATAGATACTTATCAAGTAAAGCAGGTAACTGTTTTTTCTGAGATACTCCACGATCTTCCAAAAATAGCGACAAACTTTCCTTCTGTTCGAATTGCCAAAAAAGATCTTCATACTGATAAAACAATGAACCTGTGCTTATAGATACTACAACCGTTGGTTGCGTCGACTCAACCACCGTTTGGATTTCAACTGGTTCGGTTGCTATCTGATTACCACAGTTCATGTTTTCTGTTTCTTCTCCAATCCTTACCATTGCTTGATCATCCTTTTTTTGCTGTTCATCCTCCGGATGCAATGACGGAATTTCATTAATAGTTTGATCCGTAATGGCTATTAATTCCTCTTCTGTCATAACCCCATATTGGTTACTTAATTCAAGAATTTCTTCGTTGTTACATTCAAGTAATGAGAGTAATTCCTCATCAGAATCATGGTGATCAAACCTTGGCAAAATCGACCAATCTACTACCTCCATATCTTCTTCCTGTTTAAATTCACTAAAAAATTTGTTAGAAAATAAGGATTCATAGAATTGAGAACACTTATCTGTTTGAATCATCTCCTCAAGTTGTTGAATGGAATCTCCTTGACTGTGATCAAGAGTCTCGGTTTTGATGTGACCTAAAAAGTCATGTTTTTAAGTATATATTTCAGCACTTTTTGGACTATTATTTGGTGAAAACATTTCAAAACAATCATTTATCATCAAAAACCACCAATGTAGTCTAAATTCGGGCGTTGCTACAAAAATCAGTAAAAACATCCATTTTGCACGCAAACCGAGGCGAAAACTATCACCATAAATATTCCATTCTTGATTATCCTATCAAAGTAAATATTAATGCATATTTTATGATTCAATAGGAAAATCCAAGATCGGTGGTGAAAGAATCAAGAGAAACGGGTGAAGAACGAAGAAGATGTACAGTCTAGAAGCCCGCCGATCGTCATCCGAAACACGCAAAAGTCAAACACTTCCAAATTTGGCAAACTCAGTGCCATTAGAAGCGTAACGGAAAAACGAAGCCAACGGCGCAAGAATCAAGCAAATCGGAGCCCAAACGAAGAAGATACGGACGAACCAAGCAACCGAGAAACAAGCGGAGGCCAAACGGAGCACCAACCCCCCCTGGACACCTAGGTACCGTATACGGTACCCTAGGTGCCGTATACGGCCCAATGGGTGCGGTATACAGGGGTGTTTGCCTTGTGAGGTGCCGTTTGACCCCCCCCCCTTGGTCCAGTACCCCCCGTATGCGCTTTGGTGCTTGTTCTTCATGCTTTGTGACTTGTACCAAGCTTCACCTCATTCTCCAATAAATACCAAGCCTCCTCATTCATTTCAAACACACCTTACACCTCTCATTCACATTTCTCTCTCTCTTTCTAGTTTCTCTCTCTAGCACTACTCTTAAGAGTTAGAGGAGAAGCATTCTTGTAGTTAGTTCTTCTCTCTAGTTTCTCTCTCTAGCACTACTCTTAGGAGTTAGAGGAGAACTAGAGAGAAGATAAGGATTAGATTAATTATGTAGTTAATTAGTAGAGGCTAGCTTATGTAATGCTTGGATATTAATGAAGAAATACAAGTGTTATTCTGCTCGCAATTCATATCGGTATTTTCTGTCCTTTCTATTATTAATTTGTCATATTGTTCTTGTTTGATGTATGTGATTTATTAATATTAGAAATGTTTATTGTTATGCATTGCGAGTAATTACTTGTATGTTTGCCATGATTAATGAGTAGTTTGTGGTGATATATCTAATTGGGATAACACCATTATGAAACAACAGAGGTAACGTTATACGGCTTTCATTTGTATAGCGCCGGAATCATCACGAATGTGTGTAGTACGGAACGTGGAAGCTATGAAAGTCGTCGGCACAATCTGTTGTGGAATAATGTTCCCAATTATTATATATTACAATTCTTTATGAACTTATAAGTTGAACCTCTGCCCGTTTATCTGTCCAACTTATGCTGTGGTTTGTATCCTCCTCCCTAGAACCTGACCAATTGCTAGAAGTAGGATTGCCAACTATTCTGTGTTTGATGATCAATGAACTCAACATGGTCGTTGTTCACTTGATTGAAACATATCCGATGGACATGAAGCATAGGATTAGAGATAGATTAGGTTCATGCTTATCTGCTGTGTATCTTTGGGACAACTTCCGGGGTACCCATGATGTAATCCTTAGGTCAGTACTGTGATGCTAGTATTCCGTCCTATTGCATGTTCTTGTTTGATTGTTGCTTAGGTACTGCATACTAAACATACAATAACACTGTTGCTGCCTTAATGATTATGTTTTCATAAACATGATAAATGTAATACAGATAGGTTTGAAAACTTGTGGTGCTGTTTAACTATACATTTATGATTTTAAACTAAACTATCACCTTTCCTCCAATAAACGTGGTTAGAACCTTTATGACAAGGAGTAGCTAACCATTGATCAAACGGTCACTACCTATCTATGTTTTCCAAAATAAACATGGTCTGATTTTGAAGCTGTGGAAATACTGCCCAACTTATCGTATAGTACACCGTGAATTAATCAGGGATTTATAAAGTGAACGGGTTGTTTAGCTATCATAGATGGTTTTACTGTAATACAAGCTTAGATATATTGAGTTCAGATAGCCGTAAAGTATGGAATCCAGGATAAAGCCCTAAAACGTCCGAGTATCCGGTAAGCCGTGGAAAGGCCGTAGGCTGAACACTGTATTACATCCTGGCTGAGTCTGTGATCCAGGAAAGACTGTAAAATGGGTGAATACACAATGTAACCATGGAAAACTTGTAAGTTGAAGACTGTATCACAGCCGATTAACGCTGAACTCAATCATAACCATTAATGTATAAGTTAGCAGTCACCACCTGTCTTAAATCTTAAATGCCTTGCCTAGCTTAGATATCTTTGTCTGTGTTAAGAAAGATCAGTGGACAAATTGCGGACTGTCGCCTTATTCCTGCACCCCATCTGGAGGGTCACTTGGTCTCATCATAAGAGACGGTGAGGGGGGTTTCAAGACAGTCCGATCTGATCAGAATCTTGACAGCCTAGTACTCAGTGACATACTGATCGGTTTATCTGATCAGTAGGGTACTAGTGTTTACACCACAGGGTATCTACCTGAACGCAAGACACAAATCTTTAAAAGACATTTTCAAACTAAAATATCACAACAGCTATTCTAAGTCATGGTGAACCACGTCTTTGTTATCCTTATGTGTTATATATGCTAGTCTCCCTTTAGTTTTATGTTTTATTAGTTTCAGTAGTTTAGTTTAATTAGATATAAAAACCAAAACAAAACCCTTCCAAGTTATAAAAACCCTAGCTTAAATACTAGTTAATCGGAACGAGCTCTGTTTCAATTATGCCGTCGTGAGGAACGACCCTGGATCATTCTTACCGCTTACTCGCATCAGGTATTCATACAAGTTCCAGTAGGTAGTACGGAGGATTAGGCTCTCCTCGACTATTATAAATATTAAAACTACCCTGCCGTGTGTCTCGGTGGTCGGACCAACGACCGGAGTAAAATCCGACCTACCGCTGGGGGCACGACAGTTTCTTCCAGTTGTTTACTTGAACTATCCATGAAATGCGTACATTTCTTAATCAATGGTCGGGATAAACTTTTAATAGTACCATTTTCAAGCTTTAGCAAAATTGATCCTTCTATTTCCATGTAATTTCTATTCAATGAAGCTGGATAAGGAGGCAGAGGTATGTAATCTTTAACAATTTCTTTCTTTAAGGCTGTTGGGTAAGGAGGTGAAGGCGTATAATTTTTGAAATTTGATTTTTCCTTTGGTTCATATCCTCCAACTTTAGGTTTGTTAAGATTTTCCACCCTGTTGTTTCCATATCTTTCAAAATTGGATCTTTGTCCCAAACTTCTACTTTCAATTCTTCCATTCGCTTTCTTGAAGTTTCATTATTTTGCATAGCTCTCGAAAGTAACATTAATATGTTATCAAAGATCGATTCATGTTTTCCTCAATCATCATGGAATCGTTTATGGAGTTTTGAAAAATCACAGGAATATTATCCATGTTCTGGTACATACTTGTCAAACTAAAAAGAAAAAGAAAAAGAAAAAGAGTAGAAAAATAAAATAAAATCTTTACAAAGTTAATCAAAAGTCCTCGATAGCTCCACTGATCATACACAGAAGCGGATAAGCAGGTCAGCGCGAAGCTTATTAAAAAACTACCCCTTTCGGGAAGCAGAGCGACCCTCCTTATACCTCTGTTGTGTCGTACTCACAATGGGTGAGCCGATTTTTTGATTGACTTACAATGTACAAAAATTTATATTTACAGAGAAAAATTAACAATTTTAATTACCTCTCCCCGGCAGCAGCGCCAATAACTTGATGTCGTGTGATTAGAGTTCAAAATAACAAGTTTTAATAAATAGGAAATACTAAAATAATATTATCACACAAGCCATGCAAGAATACCCGTTAGTATAATATAGCTTACAAGTAAGTCCAGGTATCGAATACAGGGAACAGTGTAAAATTAATTAAGTAAATCCTATACAAATATTCACAATTATTTACAGTTTATATTACAGATAAATGGGGGGCGTTTTAGTTCCGTACGAACATATTTAATTCTGATACTAAATTACAATAAACTAAATCAATTAAAGTAATCAATAAAAATTAGGACAAATAAGATAGATAGAAGATTGTATTTATTTATACTAGCCTTATTTAAATTATAATTTTCCTTTATGTTTATTTAATCGTTGGCATAAATTATTGGTGAATTAACAAAAATATAAATCCTCTAAACAATGATGCTAAATTACCACATTAATTAACAATCATAAGTCATACGTTCTTCATTTATCATCAAACATTAATGCCAAGATTCAAACATAGTTAATTAATTTATAAAAACCTAATAGACATTATTGAAGTTTATTATAGAAATCAATTAATCATGTCAAGAACAACTTAATCATATAACTTAACACAATAATTTATTAATGCATAATAAATATTCAATAACTTAATACCAACATAAACATAAATTCCAACTATTATTCAAATAATATTCATATAAATAAACACAATAAGATCATTAATTCATATATGAAAACAAATAAAGAATTCGAGATCGGTTGCTCAAGTTCGTGATACCATCATCTCTACTGTTCATCTGAAGTTACTTTCGTTCAGATTTAAGAAGACGGCTCATGTTTTGAAAGTGATGGATGCTTGGAATCTGCCCTCCTCATGTATTCTTAATGGATAGAAGAGAATATTTGTTGATTAGTTGCTCGTTCATTCTATATTGGTTGTATTATTTGTTTATTTTATGAGATTTATCTTACTTATGTATATGGCATGTCATATACATAGAGTTTTGCTTTGTTAGCTGGTGTCTCATTGAGTTGGTTAGGGCTTTGCCTTGTTATGTAGTGTATTTGCCTATGTAACGGGCTGTGGTGTGAGGCTCACTCACACCCTTTGTACTTAAACGTTTATTTGGAGTAATATATTCACCGGGTGAAAACCCTTTACCTAAAAAAAAAAAAAAAAAAAACAAATAAAGAAGATCCAATATAACCTTATAAACATTATTGAAGTTTCAAGGATAAAGAAATTGAACCAATTGACGAACTAAACTCTTCTTAGGGTTGAAAACCTTCAAATCCTAGCTTATAGCCTTCAAATTCGTAACCCTAACAGAATATTAACCTATAAAATCGACTTTTGAATATTGAAAATTGTAAGTTTTAACCTCTGGCCGAGACCTCTATTTATAATTTCAGAATCACGAATTCAACCGCCTGCTAAATGCTTTCAGAATCTACCCACGATACCCGGCTTCAACCCGCGTCTTCCACCGCCTTCCATATATAGGTTCTAACTGCCGGCTAAACTGAAATTCCAGAATGTTCTTGCTGCCAGGCTGGGTCCTGATTTTTGGGCTCCATCTCTTTTTCATTGGATTTATTCTTCTCTTTAAGCCCAATACTTTATTAATCCGAATTTGGTCTTCACTTTATGCCCGATTCTTCATTTCTTTTGATCTTTACTTCATTTACTTCATTTTCTTCTCTTTTTTCGTTCTTTTCTTCAATCTAAACTTATTTATACCTGAATTTCAATTATGAACAAAATAAGTATCTAAATCTACATATTTGTAATAAAAGTATACAAAAACTAGGGAATATTGGTATATAAATATAGTATTATTTGATGATATCAATGTGAACTTCCAACATCGCCGATTTCAGATCCGTTCGCAATCTACTTCAATTCAACACTGCGGGGGGATCTTTCGCTTTCGACGGAGGACATCTGAAACTCCGTCTCGGCCAAAAGCAAAAGCTCGAAGAAAGGGAGTCATCGTCTTCGGTGTTAATCACTGTTCGCGAGACCTACTAGCGCAACCGAACCTGCTATCGTTGTTCGCCAAACACCTGCGAAGTTAAAATGTCACGTGTCAGATCTGTATGAAGCTTTTGGTGTTACTAGTAGTTCAGATTAAAAAATTGCAAATGCTTACTATAATTTTTCTAATTGTTCTTTTCTTGAAGTCATCAATGATGTTGCAAGCCTTTTTATAATAATATTAAATATTAATACTAATAGATTTGCATTGAAGTATGTTATTGATCTTCTTTGCAAAATAATAATCGACAGAGTATTTAAGATTTATGTTTGTTTTGGCAGATTTGGTAAAACAACTTTTGTTTCATATATTCTTGGTTTTTAGTGACTTGGGTCTTGTTTGAAGTATTGAAAGTGTTGATGTTATTGAAAATTTTTTGGTTGCAGAATTAGATTCGGGGAAAGGAAGAATAAAAGCAAAGTTAGGAATAAGAGGGAGAAGACGAGGGTATTTTGGTCATATAACATCACTTAACAGAAAATTTTAACCGGCGTTACTTAAAAGGACAAAAATTGCGAAAATTGAACAATTCAGGGACAAAAATTGCGAGGAAAAAAGATTAAGGACAAAATCAGCAAAATTGGTCAACCACGAGGACAAAAAATGCAATTTACCCAAACATAAAATGCAGTAACAATATAAAACATGCAATGAACTAGAACTGTTAATTTTTTGAATCAAGTATAAAATCAAGCTGCGAAAACACATAAAAATGTTAAAACGTTATAGAATGCAGTAACAAATATACAATATGCAATACATAAATATAAGTAATTTTTTGATTTAAAGTATATAACCAAACTTTACAATCACATAAAATGGTAAAAAAAACATAAAATGCAGTAACAAATATGCAAGATGAAGTAAACAAGTACTTGTATAATTCACATGAACTGCAATTAAAATGCAGTAGTTTAAAATGCAGTATAAAAAATGTAAAATGCAGTAAAAATGTAAAATGAAGTAGATGAAATGTAAAATATAGTGAATATTTTTTAGATCTACTTTTTAGATCTAAAAAGTAGATCTAATTTTTAGATCTATATCAACATTTCACAGATTCAACATAGATCTAGCATTTCATACACTTAATAATTACTCAAAAATCATCAATCAATATCAAATCAAACTTAGATCTATCATTTCAACAACAATATCACACAAATATACATAGATCTATAAAACCTAACAAAATAAACCATAAAAAAATGGGTTTATGGTACGGATCACCAACATACTCTTCTTTTTGTCCCGAGATCACCAACGAACCGGTTTTGTTACTAAGGTTACCAACTTACTTGTTAGTTTATGTGTTGATGTAACACCCCGCAAATTTAAACACAATTATTAACGCTAAACATTTGCATTATTAGGCTAATTCCCTACTTGAGTGAATTCACAACACATTTTAGAGGTAAGACTAGCAAAGCCCAACTAGGTAATACGCGTAGTATTACGTATTCGTAATTAGTTGTAATTACGTACTGAACAATCTGAAAACAAACGCGACAAAAATATACGACTGTTGGTGAACAAAATTATTTAATAAAACGAAATTATTAAATAACGTCGTAAACAATTAAATATTATGTCGATAATATTTACATACCATTTTATAACGCAAAACGTTAACTTGTATAATTAAAATGAAACAAAGTTTGAAATTTATAAAATTAATTAATTTGGTTTCATAAAAGATCCTAATTAAAAATATAATGAAATATGTAATTAATAATATATTAGTTAAAATAAAGTAATATTTAACGATTGGATAAACGAACACGGGTAAAATACCACAACACGAGACAAAGTCCCCTCCCTTTCCCTTTTGGAATCAGCCATCACCACCTACACCCTCCCCACCCTTTTCATTTTCACTTCATCCTCACCAAAAACACACACAAACTCTCTCCACACCCACACACAAATTTTCGGATTTCACCTCAAATCGACCTCAAAATCACATTTTCGGAATCATCTCAAGCTAAGGAACAAGAATATCAACACCAAATTCAACATCTCTAGCTCAATCTCTCTCGATTTGCATTTGTAAGAAAATATCAAACTTTTTAGATCTACTCATTTTTATGTTATATATTGGTGTAATATTGAACATACAACTTAGTTTTGACTATATAATGGAAGAAATCAAGGTTTTATGGCCGGAAAACGTGTTAAAATCGGGTTTTTGGTCGGAAATTCACGACAGCCGCTGGGAACTGTCTGGGTGTTCATCTTTGCGACACAACGCTTGTGTCGCAAATAGTGTCGCAAAACCATACGACACAACGATTGTGTCGTACCGAATTATCTTACGTCGTATTTATGCGACACAACGATTATGTCGCACCTTATGTCGCAAAACCCATACGACACAACGCTTTATGTTGCTGTTGACTCAGCACCTCGAATCTCTGAGACACAACCCTTGTGTCGCAGAATTGTGTCGCACCATGCGACACAACCATTGTGTCGCATATTGTGTCGCAGAAAACAGAAACTTTACAAACTATTTTTACACTAAGTGTTGAACTTAACCGATAACGAATACTTACATACAATGCCATATGTGAACTTTACAAACATTACAAACACACTATTTTATTGAAATTATAATTTCAAACTATCACCAACGAGTCATATACCTTTTCACAAACAACGAAATACAAACGTAAACGTTTAACAAACACTTGTACATAACTTGGTTGTACAAACACTAGCATGGATGATTAACTTAGACATCCACATACTTATTAAATCTCGTACGTTTAGGACGTTAGGAGATCTCGGACTGTACTTGGGCTTAGGTTTGCTAGCACTCGCACAACTACTTAACTCAACAGGTGAGTTCACAGCCCATACTTTTACTGTTTTAACTGTTTTGAACAGGGGTGGAAAACATAGTCAAACACTTTTATACAAACATGGTTGTATACTATTTTACTCAAACAAGTGGAGTACATTGAACTGGTAAACTGATAAACAAACTGACGATTACAACATAATATATAACACTGCCCGCACGTGGTCCAGGTACGGGTCTTATGGGGGTGTTACATAATACTTTCATACTACCAACGCTGTAAACACATGAACATGTTTTGAGAACGCTGGAGGATAACCAGCAACACTTTATATAACGGACTGGGTAACTGAAAAGTCCCTATTGACATGGGCAATACTATTGAAAAGTCCCTACGAACATGGGCAACACTATTGAAAAGTCCCTACGAACATGGGCAACACTATTGAAAAGTCCCTACGAACATGGGCAACACTATTGAAAAGTCCCTACGAACATGGGCAACACTAGTGAAAAGTCCCTACGAACATGGGCAACACTACTGAAAAGTCCCTACGAACATGGGCAATACTACTGAAAAGTCCCTACGAACATGGGCACTAGATCCTACGAACATGGGTCTACTATTGTTATTCGACTGATGAAAAGTCCCTTCTGACATGGGCACTGGGTTTCCTACTAACATGGACCCACCAAACGATTAGGATACTCAACTCAATAGTAACACTGCCCGCACGTGGTCCAAGTACGGTCTTATGGGGGTGTTACACCTACGATCAACTAATACGATACCTACAGTTTCTACTATAACTTGAACTATACTTTTGGGCAATATCCCAACGAAACATATCTACAATTAGGATACGTATAATCCTACAGAACATACTTGAAAATAGGATACTGCTTTCCTACAACTACTAGGATTCGAACATTCCTACAAACAACTATTTGGAAACATATTTGGTTTTACGAGCTACACTTTTTGGTGACATCCCAACAACACTGTACTTTTGGGTGACATCCCAACGATTCATTATGAACAACCTGGTTTATCAAAACTGAACTTGTAAACATCAAACCTGTGAATTCACTCAACCTCGTTGTTGACTTTTACTATGTTTTTCAGGGAATTAGCTGCGCATATAAGAATCGCCAACACACATGGAGAATTAGGCGACCCGTGAAGTTTAGGATGCCAACTTTTGGAAACACATGGATTTCTTTAGTATAACTGAAATGATTTAGTCATATTCCAGAAATCTACTTTTGTAAACTTATTACTTTTAACTTGTACGATTCGATGAATCGTAAACCTTGTAATTAATACTTTTGGCATCTTAATATATATTGTTCTGTTGTAATCATATGCTCTGATACGTATGCATGCTTTGTTATTGTGGCACCCCCAGTACTCAAACTAAATGCTTCCGCTAAACAAAACAGACGAATTTGGGGGTGTTACAGATTGGTATCAGAGCATATGGTTATAGCGAACTAGGAAACTTTAGGTGACTTAGAGACCTAGAGACCTAGACTATAGCCTTGGCTAGAACGCACGTGCATACACGCATTTACATACATCTAAACTATCGTTATGATACCTCGATACGCGTGAACTGTTCACCACATTCGACTCGTTCCTTGTACTCAGATCTCATGTGAACCTGATCGTATTAAACGATTGATGGAAAGAAGCATGTATTTAGCATCATATAATGACGCCTGGCCAACGTGATTATATTATACTAAGTACATATGGGTGTTTCATAGTCGTGAGATACGTGATGGGGATGTTGTTATTTCTCCTCAAATACTCGATAACTGAACTATGTGAAATTTTTTATCCTTCACATCCCTTTCATTGGCATTGACTTCTGCATTTCCTTCCTCGCAGAACGTCAGCATGCCGCCTAAACAAAGAAAGACTCGCAACAGTCGCCAAACAAATACACCTCCTGTCGTCGAAACCACCGAACAGATTATTGAACGTCGTGTAGCAGAGGTAATTGCCCAATACGAGGCAAGCCGAAATCGTGAACACGTGGTACATAACAGTGGAGCCACCCCCGTCAACAGTGAAACACCGACGAATACCCAGCAGGGGTGTTCATACAAAACATTCCAAGCCTGCAAACCGAGTACCTTCACCGGGACTGAAGGGGCCATTGGCCTAGTCCACTGGATTGAGAAAACGGAGTCAGTGATCGACATCAGCGACTGCGCCGCTGACAAAATAGTAAAGTACGCCACCTGTACCCTAGCTGACAAAGCGTTGACTTGGTGGAACGCTCAAATTCAGATCCTCGGCCGTACAACCGCTTACTCCATCACCTAGGAAACCCTGAAAAGAATGATGATGGAAGAGTTTTGCTCCCAGAGTGAGCAACAGAAACTGGAAACCGAGGTATGGAACATTCAAATGGTCGGTGCTGATATTACCGGATACACAACAAGGTTCCAGGAACTCGCACGACTGGTACCCCACATGGTGACACCCGAAAGCAAACGCATTGAGCGTTACAACCGGGGTTTGGCCCCACAAATCCGAGGTATGGTCATGTCTTCCAAACCCGCCACTTTTAGGAGCGCAGTTGACCTAGCTCAAAGCTTGACCTACGACGCGGTCTTGATTGGAACCCTGAAAGCTACCACACGGAAAACTGAACCTACCCGTACTGATGCGGGCGAATCTGGAACCCACAAACGAAAGTGGAACAACGATGGTAACGACCGTCAAGGTCAACAAAACAGAAACCCGGGGAACGCCCGAGCTTACGCCGCAATCACCAACCCCGAACCAAAAACATATCAAGGGAAAAGGCCTAAATGTGGAAAGTGTGAAAAACACCACGAAGGGGATTGTTTCTTCTGTGTTAACTGCAACCGATTTGGACACAGAACCGAAGCTTGTAGAACTCACCCCACGAATAACGAACAACGAAACACTGGCTGTTTCCGCTGTGGTGACCCGGGACACTACCGAAATCAGTGTCCCTAACTCAATAACGCCAACAACAATCAGAATAACAACAACCGCATTGCTAACGTCCCACCAGCTCGTGGACGTGCATACATCCTCCGTGCACCGGAAACGGTTGCGGACATCGGCTAGCACGGTACGTCCTAACAGCTGTTGCTACGATTTTCTTTTATTCGAATGTCAATTCGAACATAACACTTGGTAAACTCTGACCACGAAACGAAACCCACAACATATTGAACTATGCCGCGAGCATACTTAAACTGATTGAACTTCTATGGCAACAATTGAGCGCCACGCAAACTATTGTTATTGTTAACAACATGACTTATCGGAGAACATACGCCGCGGGCGATCCGACTTGATTTTAAATCTCGGGACGAGATTTCTCTAACATGGGGAGAATGTAACACCCCGCAAATTTAAACACAATTATTAACGCCAAACATTCGCATTATTAGGCTAATTCCCTACTTGAGTGAATTCACAACACATTTTAGAGGTAAGACTAGCAAAGCCCCACTAGATAATACGCGTAGTATTACGTATTCGTAATTAGTTGTAATTACGTACTGAACAATCTGAAAACAAACGCGACAAAAATATACGACTGTTGGTGAACAGAATTATTTAATAAAACGAAATTATTAAATAACGTCGTAAACAATTAAATATTATGTCGATAATATTTACATACCATTTTATAACGCAAAACGTTAACTTGTATAATTAAAATGAAACAAAGTTTGAAATTTATAAAATTAATTAATTTGGTTTCATAAAAGATCCTAATTAAAAATATAATGAAATATGTAATTAATAATATATTAGTTAAAATAAAGTAATATTTAACGATTGGATAAACGAACACGGGTAAAATACCACAACACGAGACAAAGTCCCCTCCCTTTCCCTTTTGGAATCAGCCATCACCACCTACACCCTCCCCACCCTTTTCATTTTCACTTCATCCTCACCAAAAACACACACAAACTCTCTCCACACCCACACACAAATTTTCGGATTTCACCTCAAATCGACCTCAGAATCACATTTTCGGAATCATCTCAAGCTAAGGAACAAGAATATCAACACCAAATTCAACATCTCTAGCTCAATCTCTCTCGATTTGCATTTGTAAGAAAATATCAAACTTTTTAGATCTACTCGTTTTTATGTTATATATTGGTGTAATATTGAACATACAACTTAGTTTTGACTATATAATGGAAGAAATCAAGGTTTTATGGCCGGAAAACGTGTTAAAATCGGGTTTTTGGTCGGAAATTCACGACAGCCGCTGGGAACTGTCTGGGTGTTCATCTTTGCGACACAACGCTTGTGTCGCAAATAGTGTCGCAAAACCATACGACACAACGATTGTGTCGTACCGAATTATCTTACGTCGTATTTATGCGACACAACGATTATGTCGCACCTTATGTCGCAAAAAACATACGACACAACGCTTTATGTCGCTGTTGACTCAGCACCTCGAATCTCTGCGACACAACCCTTGTGTCGCAGAATTGTGTCGCACCATGCGACACAACCATTGTGTCGCATATTGTGTCGCAGAAAACAGAAACTTTACAAACTATTTTTACACTAAGTGTCGAACTTAACCGATAACGAATACTTACATACAATGCCATATGTGAACTTTACAAACATTACAAACACACTATTTTATTGAAATTATAATTTCAAACTATCACCAACGAGTCGTATACCTTTTCACAAACAACGAAATACAAACGTAAACGTTTAACAAACACTTATACATAACTTGGTTGTACAAACACTAGCATGGATGATTAACTTAGACATCCACATACTTATTAAATCTCGTACGTTTAGGACGTTAGGAGATCTCGGACTGTACTTGGGCTTAGGTTTGCTAGCACTCGCACAACTACTTAACTCAACAGGTGAGTTCACAGCCCCTACTTTTACTGTTTTAACTGCTTTGAACAGGGGTGGAAAACATAGTCAAACACTTTTATACAAACATGGTTGTATACTATTTTACTCAAACAAGTGGAGTACATTGAACTGGTAAACTGATAAACAAACTGACGATTACAACATAATATGTAACACTGCCCGCACGTGGTCTAGGTACGGGTCTTATGGGGGTGTTACATAATACTTTCATACTACCAACGCTGTAAACACATGAACATGTTTTGAGAACGCTGGAGGATAACCAGCAACAATTTATATAACGGACTGGGTAACTGAAAAGTCCCTACTGACATGGGCAATACTATTGAAAAGTCCCTACGAACATGGGCAACACTATTGAAAAGTCCCTACGAACATGGGCAACACTATTGAAAAGTCCCTACGAACATGGGCAACACTATTGAAAAGTCCCTACGAACATGGGCAACACTACTGAAAAGTCCCTACGAACATGGGCACTAGATCCTACGAACATGGGTCTACTATTGTTATTCGACTGATGAAAAGTCCCTTCTGACATGGGCACTGGGTTTCCTACTAACATGGACCCACCAAACGATTAGGATACTCAACTCAATAGTAACACTGCCCGCACGTGGTCAAAGTACGGGTCTTATGGGGGTGTTACACCTACGATCAACTAATAGGATACCTACAGTTCTACTATAACTTGAACTATACTTTCGGGCAATATCCCAACGAAACATATCTACAATTAGGATACGTATAATCCTACAGAACATACTTGAAAATAGGATACTGCTTTCCTACAACTACTAGGATTCGAACATTCCTACAAACAACTATTTGGAAATATATTTGGTTTTACGAGCTACACTTTTGGGTGACATCCCAACAACACTGTACTTTTGGGTGACATCCCAACGATTCATTATGAACAACCTGGTTTATCAAAACTGAACTTGTAAACATCAAACCTGTGAATTCACTCAACCTCATTGTTGACTTTTACTATGTTTTTCAAGGAATTAGCTGCGCATATAAGAATCGCTAACACACATGGAGAATTAGGCGACCCGTGAAGTTTAGGATGCCAACTTTTGGAAACACATGGATTTCTTTAGTATAACTGAAATGATTTAGTCATATTCCAGAAATCTACTTTTGTAAACTTATTACTTTTAACTTGTACGATTCGATGAATCGTAAACCTTGTAATTAATACTTTTGGCATCTTAATATATATTGTTCTGTTGTAATCATATGCTCTGATACGTATGCATACTTTGTTATTGTGGCACCCCCAGTACTCAAACTAAATGCTTCCGCTAAACAAAACAGACGAATTTGGGGGTGTTACAGTTGAGGTCACCAACGTACTTTTACATATGGGTTGAGGTCACCAACGTACTTGTCAGTTATGTGTTGAGATCGCTGATGTGTAGCAAAAAGTCACGTTTTTATACACATATTTCCTGCACATTTGACCTAAATTCTTGGTGAAAACACTTGAATTAAACATTTATCTACTTAATTTCACAAAGTAGGTCAAATAATGGGCATTGCTATAAAAAATACTAAAAACGTCCAAAAGGCACGTAAATCGAGGCAGATTATTCAACACTGATTCTTACGTTCTTTTAATCTCCTGATAATACAAATTCTTAATTAGTCTCATATGATGTCACAGGTTATTACAAGAATAGAGAATCAAGAATCGTGCAGATCGGATAAGGAACGAGGAAGATAGAGCCGCCTGAGCACAAACCGAGAGTATTTCGTACCCGCCTAACTTAGAGACATCCAAATTTGGCAAATTTGTCATCATTATGAGCGTAACAGAATTACAAGATCATAGGCAAAAGAATCAAGTCAAACGGACAAGAAACGAAGAAGATATGCGCGAATTAAGCAACGAGAAAAGCCGAAAACAGCACACGGGCAGCACACGTCCACCTAGGAAACCATGTACGGCCCTAGGAAGGACATGTACGGCCTTAAATGACCGTGTACGGCCCTTTCTAGGCTGTGTGCAGCCTGGCACATGGCCGTGTGTTCTCGTTTTGCTTCGTTTGCTTGTATCTTGGTGATTTGGTGCTTGTACGTGTGACCCTATGCCTTGCCTATAAATAGAGGCCTCATTCTCCTCATTCCACACACCTTCACACCTCATTTCTTCCTTTCACTTTCTCTCTCACACACACTGTCTCTCTCTCTAGATTCTCTCTCTTTAGTTTCTCTCTCTAGATTAGGGTTTTAGTTAGTTAGTTATTGGTTAATATTTAACCTAGACTAACGGAGGGGCTACTTTTGTAATAGTATAGGGAATATTTTGAGGGGCTTATTTCTAATATTGTCGAAGATATTATGGTGGTTCCGTTCGTGTATTCTTTCAACATTATTCTGTCTACACATAATATACGGTTACTTCTTTCCTTTTCTATTATGATGATTGCTATTATTGTTATGATAGATTTAGGATTGTTTGCCATGCATAGTGAGTAGTTCTCTTATGTGCTTGTTACGATGTAGTTAGCTTATATATGTTAGGGGTGATGTTACTTTAAATACACAAATAAAAACAGGTGTACCGTTAACTTTACATTTATGAATTTCAAAACCAAATCGCCTTTCCTCCAGTAAACGTGGTTAGAACCTGTATGAAAAGGAGTCGCGAACCTTGATCAACCGGTCACAACCTATCTGTGTTTTCAAAATACAAACATGTTCTGAATCGTGTAGCTGTTGAGATACTGCCAAACCTTTCGTATAGTACACCGTGAATCAATCAGGGATTTATTAAACGTTAATACCAACTTAATTAAAATAGTCCAGGGTGACCATAAAGTATGTGATCCGAGAAAAACCATGAAACGGCACAGTACTTCCTATAGCGTTGGAAACACTTCAAGTGGAGTACATATATGTGGAAGCTAAGGAACTGTCGTAGGTTGAAGACTGTGTCACATCCTGGTTGAACAACACAGCTCTGGACTATATAATGACCATTAATGTATAGTTTAGCAGTCACCAAACCCAGTCCTAATCTTAAATACCCTGCCTAGTCTAAATGTCCCCGTAGTGTTAAGAACGGTCAAAACTATGGTGGGTCTGTTACTCTATCTCATGCGCCTAGGACTATTGCTCCAAGAAGGGTCACTGTTCTGTCATTTGGAAAGTGTTGAAGAGTTGAGCAGCCTCCTCTGATTAGAATCACAATAACCTAGCAACCCAGTGACATACTGTCTGAGTAATCAAATAGTAGGGTGTTAGTGTTTACACTACAAGCACTATCCTCCATTACTGATTAAACCCTATCTTTTATTTACTGCTTTTATTTTCTGTTTTATTTACTTAGCTTAGTTTAAACGGACCTAAAACCAAATCAAAACCTTTTTAAAACCCATCATTAAATTGAATAGTTTGTCTAGACAACTCCGCTTCACAATACAATTGATCTTAAGAACGACCCTGAGTTATACTTGCCTCTGTAAGTAGAATTTAGGACTTCAGCTCTTTATAAATTTAAAACTTACCCCACCGTTGCTATTGCGTAAAGACCGTAGCACAACAAAGTTGTTAGCGCTGCTGCTGTGGAATCAATCGTAAGACCCAGAGGCGTCCTAACGAACCTTTCTTTTTAGTGATACCCTTAGTTAAATTTTACTTTCCTTGTTCCAGCCAAAAATTCCTTCCCACAGCACACAACGATATCAGACCAGATTGTCCGAATCTGTTCCTCTCATTTTCGTACCGATCCTGAGTCTATTATCCAAACCATCCGAAAACAAAAACGTTCCAATCTTCCCAAAATGGCCACTCATGTTACTCTTGCCGACAACACCAAGCCATCCGTTGAAGGACGAGGATGATCAATCACCTATCCAGAGATAGAGGGAGCATCCTTCGAGCTGAAGCATCACATTGTGCAACTCATCAAAGACAACTGCCAATTCCACGGTCTACCACGCGAAGATCCTAACGCTCACATCGATAAGTTTATTCACATATCAAACTCTTATAAGCAGAATGGGGTCGTGCAGAACATAGTTCGCCTATACTTGTTCCCCTACTCTCTCGCTTCGCATGCACTCTCTTGGTTTGAGGGACTTGAGACCGGCTTAATAACCTCATGGACGGATATGGGTAACAAATTCCATGCCAGATATTTACCGCCGTCCAAACAAACCAAGCTCAAGAATGACATCGCGCACTTTGAACAAGCTCACGATGAATCTATCTACTCGGCATGGGAGCGATTCAAAAGTTTGATAAGGAAATGTCCAAATCACCAGATGACTAAGACCGACAAATTGTGCACATTCTATAAGGGTCTCGATCCTAATCACCGCATTACTCTTGACGCCGCTGCTCAAGGTAACTTTATGAAGATGACCGATGATGAAGCATAGAGCTTAATCGAAGATATGACGATGCATCACAACGATTGGAAGACTGATGGGCAATCCTTATCATTACCTCTCTCCGCTCATAACTCCACCCAAGCCGAAGCTATAAAATCTTTAAGCAAACAAATCGAAACCCTAACGAAGCAGATTGGAGATCTTAAGAAACAGCCGCAACGTGTTCATCAAGTTCAGGCTTGCCAGAACTGTACCAACCATCTCACTGAAGAATATGAGGTTGAGTACGAAGATCCAACTGACGGTTCTATCTATTATGCTCAATTTTCAACCAGACCTCCCAATCCACCTGGCTTCCCTAGAACATCACCACCCAGAAACTGAGGAAACCAGTATCCTCCACGAAATAACCAACCACCTTACCCACATAGATTTCAGCAACGCTACCCGACATATCCCCAACAACCCCAACTTTCGTATAACCAACCTCTATCATTAACTGCACCTGAAGATGTCCAGCCCACTGAACGAGCAAAGACTGCCATACCAATCGTCAGTGCTGAAGACAATCTTAATAAATTCATCCAGGGTCAGATTGCTTTCAATCAGAAGACTACGACCAGACAAGACCAAACTGATCTATTCCTCAGAAATCAACTCTCGGTTCTAAAAAGCCTTGATAATTAGATTGGTTACTTAGCCCAACGTCTCGATACCCGACCGCAAGGATCTCTACCAAGTAACACCCTTAAGAATCCTTACGTCGAAGAAGCAAAAACCCTAAACTCTCCTCCAACCACTTCTACTCCAGTGAAGGAACATACTCCTATCCCACCGACAGTTGAGACCCGAGCTGTGCCCACTCCAGCTCGCAAGGTGCAAGTTCCTTTCCCAAACCGCTTAGGCAAAAAGTACAATGCCAAGTCATTCAAAATCGACGGAAAATTCATGGACACTGTGTCTAGAATCCCTTCCAGCACCAAATACATCCGACGAATACTGGCTAACAAGCAAAAGGTTCTGCAACCCCTAAAATCTCTCTGAATGCTGAATGCTCAGCTGTCATCCAGAATACCCTACCGTAAAATCTAGGAGATACGGGACGATTCACCTTGCCTTGTTCCATCTATCACTCAGGCATGATACGCTCCTTGGCCGATCTTGGAGCTAGTATCAATCTCATGCCTTATTCACTTTACACCAGATTAGAATTATGACCTCTCCAGCCCACTAAGATGAGTGTCCAGCTAGCCGACCAATCTATTCGATATCCGAAGGGCATAGCTGAAAACGTCATGGTTAAAGTTGATAAGTTTTGGTTTCCCACCGACTTCGTAGTGACGGATATTCAGGAAGATATTAATATCCCTATTATCCTAGGTAGGCCATTTATGATTACTGCAAGTGCTGTTATTGATGTATATTCTCAGGTTATTAGTCTACGAGCACATGGACAAACTATATCTTTCTAGATTGATCAAGACGAGTGTTCACTAGCAGAACAGGAAAAGATCTACTCAATATCGACAGGCAGAATCACTTCGGATGATGACACTTCCGACTCAGATCCAGAGCCATATAGGCCAGATGATCACACCTGTCTCATCTCGGTAACAGAAGAGTCAAAATCAGAAGAAGAAGAGATGGAGGAATCAGAGCCAGAAGAGGAAGAGGTTGAAGAAGAAATGGATGAATCGGAGGAAGAAACAACACCAGAATCAGAACCAGAACCAGAGGAAATGGAAGAATCAGAGGAAGTACAGGAAGAAGATACAGAGCCCGAAGAAGAAGAGGAGGATGTATACCAGTCTACACCAGCGCATCAGCACTTACCCGATTCCCACCTTCCAACAGCTGAGATCATGCAAATTGGAAATTTTATATCTATGTCAAATAGTGAGGATACATCTATTGATCATTCACATGATGCAGGATTTGGTATTACTATGGAGAAGCTTTTTTTTTTTGGGTAAAGGGTAAATTTTTACCCGGTAAATATATTCCCAAAATCATTGAAGTACAATTGACATGGGTGAATCCCATGCCCTCAGCCCCTTACATAGGCGATTTGACTCAACAAATGTAACAAAGCAAACAAATCTGCTAAACGCAGCACAACTACACTGCTAACCGCAGTAACTGACCAACAACTAAATCTGCTAAACGCAGAATAAACCAATTACATTTAAATTAGCCACTCTAAATGTAAAAAGAAACCAAGTTCAAAGAACCACTTCCACAGTGATCGTCTCAGTCTTCAATAATCTTCGAAGCTTGACCTTTGAGAACAAACACCAACATCCAAACTGCACTGCAACAAATACACTTCATGGAGCTAACCTGCCCTACCAACACGTCCCACGACCATTGGCAAAAGGTCCAAGCCAACTCACCAAATCTAAAGCCGAAACTTCAACCTGCCCTACCAACAACACGGATGGCAAAAGGTCCAGATTCGAAAGCACAACTCTTCGACTAAATATGCTTTCCCTACCAATACCGGCAATGGCAAAAGGTCCAAGCACATCCACAGTAGCTACAGTCAAAAAGATAACCGAGCCGTATTAACCAAAGCAAGTCCTGATCGGAGCTTACTAAGAAAATCCACCAAACCCTAGTCGTCGCCGGTGACAATGAGGATAACCGAACCAACATACTTGAAAAGCCAAATATGCATTCCATCAATGGAGGTTAATATGAAACACATCAAAGAGATGCGAACAATCAACACAAACGCCCCATCGAAACAACCAAAATCAACCAGGTACCCCCCCCCCCCCCCCCCCCAACGATTCTCTCCCACAAAGCTCACCTTTAACCGGAAAAAACCACAGGCCAGAATACCAAAACCCTAGCCTTCCGCAATGAAAACCCTAATCCACCTGGAATCCCATAGCCGGAATAACCACAAATCAGAAATCCAAGTGCTGGCCGGAAAAACATATACAACCAACAAACCCTAATCCGGCCACGCAATCTACCACAACTGCAATCAAAATCGAATGAGCAGCAACCAGATCAACTTGTATTGAATCAATCAGATCCAATCAATAACGATTAAGCATATATTCAAACCGCATACACCAACCACAAAACGAATATGATAGTCTAACAAACAGATGCAGCTAAACCCTAAAAACGCAATAGGAGAAACCCTAAAAACGTATTATGGTAAACCAGAAAACTAAGTTAGAACAGAACTTATATGATCGTTATGTTGTTGCGTGATATAAATAAACAATAATACTCGTGAATAACCAAACAAACTTATTGACGTAACCTTCCTCAAGAACCAGATTTGCGATAAAGTAAAACCCAAAATCGGTAATCAAACAGGCCGAGATAATCCAAAAGACGAGAGCACTTGAATCCGTTCAATCAAGATGATCGGAATTCATGTGTTGAAAAAACCGAATTAGGGTTAAGGTTGGATGAGGAAGTCGCCAAAAAGAGGGAGAAAAAAAACGAGGGGGGGGATCAATAAAGAATTGTTTTTAAAAATTTTAGTGTACTATACATATTACTATGGAGAAGCTCATAGCATCTATCATAGATCCTTTCAAACCTCTTGTCTCACCTCACCTTAACGCTCTGCTGAACATCGAGAAAACCATTGCTTTATCAAAGCAACATCCAGAGCTTCGAGATAAACTCCTACAAAAAATCTCGGCATACAAAGCTTCCAGATTACCGGAGCTTTATTCAGATTTACCTCCCCGAAGGATTCAAACCTTCGATGCTGCTTGATCGTGGGTCAACGGTCCCAATCGCTATTTTCTAGAGAGAGAAAGTAGAAATCAAGAGACGGAATGTTCAAATTTCTAAAAGATGTCGTCGCCGGATCTGTCGCCGGCGTCAAAGATCTGCCGTATATCATCGGCGAATCTTATTCTTCCGCTTGGGGCTCCTGGACTCACTCTCGCGGCACTTCTAAGGTAACACATCAAGTACATACTCATACATATACATATATTTAGATGCTTATATATAAATATAAACATTTTGCTTAACACCTCTGTGTTTTTCATACGCCAGTCGTTGCTCCAACCGTCGAGTCGCAGATCAGTGGGTTTTAATATTTGTAGTGATGGGAAGCCTAAGCTATGCTACTACTTACTTATAAAAATGATTATTGGGGCAGTAAGCGGTAGGTATGACTCAGGTGTCGTTCTTCAAACCACAACGGGCATGGATCTTAGGAGGATTATTTATCTTTGGTAATTTAGCTGTGATTTTAAAATTTTTGAGGAGGTTTGTTTTTTTTCTATTTAATAAACTAAAGACAGTAAAATAAAAGAGGAGTCTGGTCGTTGAGAGATCTATGAATTACGCAAGTTTTTGCTAAAACTTCGGTATATGCTAGTAGGGGTAGTTAAGATAATTAAGGGCTTTAACTATAATGAATCCTAGCAGTGAAAGATAACTTGGGGTCTATGAACGATGTTCAACATAGTACTGTACCTACGGCCTTTTAGTGGCTACCATGCATTTGTACTTCACCAGAGGTGGTTCCAGCGCTATACCAAGTACTGAGCCGTTTTACGGTATATCCGATGCCTCGTTCAAAGATCCCGTATTATCATTACTGTATATATTCTAATGGGCCATAACTACTATCCTATTATCTATCTAACATAGAGTTGTCCGTAATTAGATAAATAACATGTCACATGGATAACAGATATGGAGTGTTGACTACACTGGAAGTTCTCCCAAATGTAGTAACCAAGTCAACCAACAACTATCCTCGAATCCTATTCCCCAGTCTCGGACATCTGAGACATCCGTATCGTGGCATGAATTGTTGAATAAACAATAACGTGAACAGGAGTTACCCCGCGGAATAAGTTGGGAAAGTCTATCTAACGATCGGTTGAACTGGTGTAGGGAATTATTCTACGCTTGAAAACCTAATCATATATTCAACAACCGCAATAGATAAAGAGACACTAGCATGCGAACCCTAAAGCAACAATCAAACAAGAACATGCAGTAGTGTAACATGAATAGATATCAGTTTATTTTAGGCAGAGTTTCTGGATAAATGGTTAAGTCACGAATGCTTTGAAAGTTCTCTCAAAAGCATTCGATATATGAAAATAACTTTAATCTATCTCTAATCCTACACTCATGTCTCCCTCCGATTTATTTTAACCAGGAGAACACCGACCATGCCGAGTTCATCGAATCATTCAGACATAGAATAGTTGAGGGACCTATTTATAGTAATTGGCCGGATTCTATTAATAGGTTTCAAACCACAGCATAAGTTGGATAGATAAACATTGGAGAATTAATTCATAAATTCAAACATATCCTAATTTCATACGAGCAGAGTAACAGCGTAATTTAAAGCATAACTACCCTAGCAGAACGTCTATCATAGCAAACACAAATTTGTTTAGCCTAACATAGCAATAAATCTAGCATGCATTTCTAAATAATCATGATAGAAGCACAACATATTTAAAAATAACAAGAAAAGATTATATAATAAAACCTGATAGGCGTACAAACAAATCTGCATAACGGCAGTCTCGGAGCGACTCCGTACAAAGCTCGAAGCTTGCTACTCTACTCCTACTAGCTAACTAATACTACTACTATTCTAGAGAGAGAAGTGTGTGTGAGAGAGAAAGAAAGAATTGTGAATGGGAAGGGATTGAAGGTGTGTTGAAATGAGGAGGTGAATGGCTCTATTTATAGGCCAAGGTCACCAAGCTAGCTCCTACAATTTGACACCCAATTCTTATGATTTGCACTGAAATACCACCCCTAGCTATGAAATTCGGCACCAAAAAGGGGGTATACGGCACCAAAAAGGGGGTATACGGCACAAAAAAGGGCATATACAGCACCAAAAGGAGGGGTATACCACCTTTTAAGGGTAGTATACCACCCTTAGGGGGTAGTATACGGCCCTAAAAGGGGCGTATATGGCCCCTAAGGGGGGGTATACGGCCCCTAGGGGGTGGTATGCCCTGAGTCGTAGTCTCGTGTGCTGGATCGTAAGTCCTGGTCGCCTAGTCGTAGTTCTTGTGATCTTCGTTTGGCTCTAACTTCTTCGTTACTTGTTAGATTTGAACGATTTTTGCGCCCACATTCTTGTATTTTCCTGAGGAATCATATGTCACTGATTAGGCTCATTTTGCTAATTTATACATCAGAATCACGGGTGAATCATTTTAGCTCTATTTTGTTCGTTATTTGAGCCTTTTTATTTATTTTCGAAAGGAAGTCTAATTTTAGCCCATTTTGCATTTTAAGTATAAAAACACTGATTATTAGATGTTTATTCCAAGGTTTGGGCTAAAATGGGCATGATAATGTACGTAAAAACGTAACTTTTTACGTTACATTAAATATCCCACACTTAGACTTTTGTTTGTCCTCGAGCAAATCCTAATTCTTAATATGCCAAAAACTTTAATGTTGATGAAAAAATTATTTTTAGGGGTGAGTCTTTAAAGGAAGAAAAAGTACGGAATTGGAACAAGTATTTTTCCAGTTCGGAAAAGAGAGATGTTCCCATGACATATCCAAAGATTTATAAAATGATCGTCTTAGGCAAGCTTTCAATTGTCGTGATCTTGGAATATACATGACTGGGCGATCTCACCAGGTGGTCACTCAATTCACTCAAAGTGTATCGGATTTCCTATCATTCTAGTACAAACGAAATCGCTAATATACAAGTCATGCATCATTTATCGTCATAGGCTTGATCGAGAATCAAATCTCCACCACTTAGACAGGGACGGCACTAATTATCACCAGACATTTGTGAGGGTTGTAATGGGTTTGTAGGGTGATTTCGGTTAAGGAAGGAAAGGTTTTGGTTTTGAAAGGGAATTTTGTTTTGACTTAGAACTTTCTAATTTATGAAAAACCGTTTGGGAAAATGAGGATGATTTATTGGGATAGTGCCAGTGATGCACTTTATTCTTTCGATAGATTCTTTTCTTTTCTTTTTCTGTTTTGAGAATATTTTGTTTTTTGACTTTTCTGGGATTTTCTAATCCTTTCTAGCTTGCATTTTGCAACAACTCAAGAAACAATTCATATTTTGACGAGTGCATTGTTTCAGCACTTTGAATATTTTCTCGCTTCTTTTGATTTGATCGAATATATGTGATCGAGATTTTTGAGTGACAGAATACGGAAGTGATATCGCGTAAAAAGTCACGTTTTTACTACCGATATCTCTCTCATTCTGGAACGATTCTTGGCATATTAACTCCAATATATCACAAATCAATAACATTATGCCAAGAAGGTCCAAACGAGGTTGCACGATAAAAATCAAGTAAAACGGATGTGAAACGAAGATTCCACACACGTTTGAAGATTCAAGGCATAAAAACGAGATTTCAAGACCAAAATGCCCTTCACCAACATCCATTATTTCCAAGATGTTCGTTTTCAAAATTCGGATCCAACAAAAGAAGAATCAACCAAAACGGGTAAAAAATGAAAATTCCACGCCCGCCGGAAGATCCAAATGATCCGTACGCAATATCTGGATCTAGGGACCTCATTTCAGGGCCTATCCTATGTCAAAATCTTTGTTTTTGAATTACAAATCCAACAAAAAAAGAATCAACTCAAACGGACGTATAACGAAGAAAACACGCACGAATCAAAAAACGAAGCAACAAACGACGCAACGGGGCGGCGGTGGGCCCACCGCCTCCGGCCTCACCACCACCGCCGCCGGCTGGACAGGTGGCGCCACCGGCTGGCCTGTTCCCGCCTCGGTTTCCGTTTTTGGTAACTTTTGGTACCTGGTGCGCCTACTTTTCGTGTTGTACGGTACCCGGTGCGCCTACTTTTCGTGTTGTACGATACTCGGTGCACCCTTTTGGCTACGTTTTGCTAACATGCATCTCAAGATGCTAATGTGAGCCAAAGCTCACCTATAAATAGGAGGCTTTAGGCTTCATTTTAAAATGTCCCATATGCACTAGTCATATCACTTTCTTACTTTCTCATTCTACTTTCTTATTTTAAATTTAGCATTAGATTAGTTTATTACTTTGTTTAGAATATAAAGAAAGCTAGGAACGTGTTGTAATCTTTGGTGTACGCTTGGAGTTACGCTCATTAATTCAAGTCTATTCCTTCTCGCATATTAATCTCCGTTATCTCTATCCTTATCTATCTTAATTAAACATGTTTGCTTTAATTATGTTTGCGATCGTTATTACCATGATTAGCGAGTAGATTACTATTGTATTTGTTGTGATGTAGTTAGTATATATGATTGTGGGATGACTTTGAATACGTCGTGAGATAATATGACGGCCACTATTCGACTGATTACTCGGTATAGTATTGGAAATGCTTTTGAGCATAGTACAAATATATGGAAGCCGGTAACGACCGAAGGTAGTTGTATTATTGATCGACGTTATAAAATTGGAAACTTTGTGAACGGACTTATCTTGTGATTTTTAACCTAAAACTTATAATCACATTTCGATTAACAAACGTGATTGTAACCTTGTAAAGAGGAGTCGAGAACCTCAATATACTCGGTCAATAGTTATCTGTGTAAAAGCTATGTTTTTAATTGTAACGTCATGCAAGCATTATAAAATGCAATGTGATTACGTGGACTTGCCATGAGTATTGTACACTTCCAATCACAATGTACTTATCATGTAAACATCGCGAAGCAATTAAACTCACAACGGAAACATTGGTAAACAATTCAATACGTTGTGAGCTACCATAGTATTTTCCGACATGGTCTGGGTTTGACTTTCTGTAAAAAGCCGTCAGCATTTTAATTAGTTGTTTTAGTTTAGATTAGATTAGATTAGGTAGGCTATAGGCTAAATGACCATTTACGAAAACCTAGGGATTTGTTAATTGTATTGAGAAAGGCAAGTTTAAAATCCAACTTAAACCGATACTTTTGCTTAAAACCATGAAACCCTAAAGTAAGATACGCAAGAAACCTAAATGCTTTCCCTCGTTTATCACGCTTAAGTTTCATTGGTAGAAATTAATTAAATAAGTCCGGACACAAATTCTAAGTTAGTTGTTTAATGGATTCATAATCATTGTGGTATTAAGAACGGCTAGACATGTTATGGACTTGCTACTCTATTCCTTCGCCCACTAGCGAATACGTTCAATAATATGGGCCACTGACTCCCTCACAGTAGAGTGTGGAGAGTTGAGCATTGTCTGTCTGGTCAGAATCATGATACCTTAGTTCCTCGTGACATATTAGTTGATAACCGACTAATAAGGAATCTATTGGTTATACCATAAGTTATTGAATCTCATAAGCAACCCAATTTAGTTAATCGTTTTCCCGTAAGAGTCATCATCCCGAAATTATTAACTAACGAACTCACAACAAATACTACTTTGCATTATCTGACATCTTATTACATTTTATTCGCTTATTTAGTTTACTTAATTAACTGAACCAAAACCCCCAACGCACTCTTTTAAAACATTTACTAGAAAAGAAAGATTGATTGGATCACCTCCATTTCAATTCAGTTTCTCTTTAAGAACGACTCTAGGTCCAACTTACTGCCTACTAACCTTTTGGTTCAGTACTAGTAAGTCACACTTAGACCCCAGCAATTATAAATTTTAAAACCACCCGTTGATAAACATCAACAAGTTTTTGGCGCCGCTGCCGGGGAGACTAACTGTCCGATCCAGAGGCCCAACCAATCCCAATTCTAGTAAACCCTTAGGATAAAACCTTCTAAAAAAAAAAAAAACATAAACATTTCCATTATTGTTTATTTTCTTTATTGTCTTTTCTTTTAGTTTATGACCTGTTCCCCTAGATCTGCACCACTGTTTAACTTTCCCGATCCAGAACTTATAATACGCACTATTCGACGAGAAAAGAAGCAATATGCATTTAAGCAAGCAATGGCTGAACGCATCACTCTCGCTGACAACAGTAAACCCTCTATCGAAGGAAGAGGAGGACCAATTCTTTACACTGAAACCCCTGGTCAATCTTTCGAGCTTAAACACCACATAATCCAACTAATCCAAAACCACTGTCAATTCCATGGATTGCCCAGTGATGACCCAAACTCTCACCTCGACAAGTTCATCTCTCTCTCAAACTCCTACAAGCAAAACGGAATTGGCCAAGACACAATCCATTTATACCTTTTCCCTTATTCGCTCACCCATCATGCGCAAACATGGTTTGAAGGTCTAGAGACCGGCTCTATCCATTCATGGACTGCGATGGCGACAAAGTTTCTAACCAAGTACTTTCTGCCTTCTAAACAAACCAAACTCCGAAATGACATCATGAACTTTCGACAAGCTTTCGATGAGTCATTATATACCGCATGGGAACGATTCAAAGGAGCCTTAAAGAAATGCCCTAATCACCGACTCGATAAGTCGGCACAATTTTGCACTTTCTACAATGGTTTAGATCCTAACCACCGAACTACCCTCGATGCTGCTGCACAAGGAAGCTTCATGGCAAAGACCGACAAAGAAGGATGGAACCTGATAGAAAACATGACTATGCACCACCACGATTGGAATTCTGGAGATCACTCAACATCTTCCAAACCTATCGCTGCTGCAAACCCGATTCCAGTCGAAGCAATTAAGACACTGACAGAGAAAATGGACTCGCTCGTCAAACAGTTTGGAGAACTTAAGAAACAACAGCACCAAGTACACCAAGTGCAAGTCTGTCAACACTGCACCAACCCGCAACCATCTGGCGAATACCAAGTTGAATACGAAGAAGCAGATGGCACCGTCTACTATGCTCAGTTTCCAGCTCGACCACCCGGTTTCAACCAAAACAACAACCAACCTAGAGGACCTCCCTTTCCGCCGAGAAAAAACCAACAACCATACCAACCCCGATACCCACCTAGATATCCACCTTACCAACAACAGCCACAACTTTCTTATAATCAACCCCTTGCACTTCCTGCACCCACTTCCGACACAAACCAAACCACTGAACAAACCACCAAGACAAATGCCCCAGCTTCAAGTTCAGACTACGCCTTCACCCAATTCATGCAAGGTCAACACCTGCTCAACCAAAAGACGTCCGCTAGACAAGATCAAGCCGACCTCTTCATGAGAAATCAATTGGCTGTGCTAAAGAATTTGGAAGCTCAAATTGGACAATTGGCACAACGTCTTGAGAATAGACCCCGAGGAAGTTTGCCCAGCAACACGGTTCAAAATCCGCATGTTGAGGAAGCAAAGCAACTTACAACACCAAAGGAAGCAGCCACTACTCCACCTGTTGCTGTTCCAGTAAAGGAAGAACCAAAGGTCAAGATACCAGCTGTGGAAACCACTCAAACCATGAACAAAGATGTTAGAATCCCTTACCCCGCAAGACTTAAAGTTCAACCTAAGAAACTGTCATCCTTTAAGTTAGATGGAAAATTCCTTGATACCATGTCTAGAGTTCCTGGTCGTAATAAGTATATTAGAAAATTGCTATCTACCAAAGATAAATTGCCTGAAGTGAACAACATTCCCCTTAGTTCTGAAACCTCAGCCCTACTTAAAAACAGCCTTCCCAAAAAATTAGGAGATACTGGTAGATTTACACTCCCTTGTTCTATCTACAATTCCGGAAATATGAGCGCTTTAGCCGACTTATGAGCCAGCATTAACCTTATGCCCTACTCCCTGTTTAAAAGGCTAGAACTTGAAAACTTGAAACCCACTAAGATGACCGTCCAGCTAGCAAACCAATCTGTTAGATACCCCAAGGGAATAGCTGAGAATGTCCTTGTTCAAGTTGACAAATTTTTCTTTCCAACGGATTTCGTGGTAATGGATATCCACGAGGACATAAACATCCTAATTATCCTTGGAAGACCATTCATGAATACAGCTAGAGCAGTGATTGATGTGTATAACCACACGATTATTTTATGATCGCATGGTGAAAGCATCACTTACAAGATCGACCAACCGGAATGCACCCCAGAAGAGGAAGAATGTTGTGCTATATCCACAAGAAAAATCTGTTCCGATGATGAATCAGAACTAGAGGAGGAACCGCAATTCACCCGATCATCAGTTCTCATTTCTGACACTGAATACGACCCAGAAGAGGAAGAATACGAGGAAGCAGATGAAGAAATTGAATCTGACCCTGAAGAGGAAGAAGAAGAGGAAGAGGAAGAAACGGAAGAAGATGAAGATCACACTGATTCGCCACAAATGGCCGAAGTTAAAAGAATACAAAACTGTGATGACTGCTCTTCATCAGAAGAATCAGTTGATTACGGAGTCATCCGTCAAGAGCTCAGATCCTCTCATCTTAAAAGAATGGGAAACATCCTAAATTCCTATCTCGATCCATCAAAACCCTTCACCAGAACCCGACTCCGAGACATAGAAATCTTTGAAGAAGGACTCCGATCATCACCACACCCAGACCAGTATGCCAAACTACTGCAGAGAATTTCAGCATACAAGGTACGTCAACCAGGAAGCTTTGCCGAAGAGAACATTCATGACATAACAACCGAAGTCTGAACCATCGAAATAGATAGTTCTCGACCCTTCAACAACGCGCCCTCAGACGAAGAACTCCACCAATTTCCAGATTCACGTGATAAGGACTCCGACTGCAACACTGAATGCAATGACGATTACATCAACATCACTCTTGATGAACACTCTATTCCACAACCTCCTCTTGCTCCACCAAATTCCCCTGCTGTCGCAACTGAGAGACTAGAAATTCCTCTGATAGATAGTCATCAAGACATGATCGAGATGATTGACGAATACAACGATGTCCGAATCATCGTGGAGGCCATCAAAGAATCAACCAATGAATATAACACCGCCCAGAGACACATGATAAGGGCAATCATACGAGACTACGATTCATACCTCGCCAATTATGGAGAACCAGAGCCTAGCACTCTTCGAAGAAACATTCGAGCATTCTCTGACCTGCTTCAAGAACAACTTACCAGAGAAGCTCGACAGCGAGAAAGACCCAACTACCCAATGGGAGAAATCGAATTCTACGGAAACCAAAGGCGAATATACCAAAAAGTATATTGTGCCTTAGCCGGATCAGCTTTTCCGTACTCATCAAGTCAAAAAGCTATTCTTGCATCAATGAGAACCAATCTGGAAAGAGCCACAGGGAACCCAAGAAGTTATGCCGACATCAGAATGGTGGGAGATCTTCGAACTCTTCTAGATCTCATCGGAACTGGAGAGCACCTCACAGCATCAGAGAATTGCAGGATCGTCATTCAATCCACCATTGGGCACCACATTGAACTAATAATTGATGAGCTGAACGAGCCAGCCTATGAAGAGGAAACTCATGAGGTACCGAGATTCATCCCGCACATTCGCAAATCAATTTAGCCACTTATGTGACTACCCGACTGCGCGAAATGTACCAAGAAGAAGACGTAGAACTCGACGTCTACCGAAATGGATATCGCGAGATATTCAGCAAGTTAATTTGCATCTTCACCGACTCGGATTTTCCCTTCAACCGCGAGCAACATCAACTAATCAGACAAGTGTGCCAAGCAACTAGATCCTTCAGAGGAGACCCTTGGGCTAATGATTTTGAAGAAGTGAAAACCGAATTCATGGCTTTAATCGCCTCGATAGGAAGAAACCACCCACAGCGTGAAATAGTTCAAACTTACACCTGCACTCGAATTGACCCTAACGGACCAGTCACAAGGGCAGTTCGATACATCTGCTATGGAATGGCAATCCTCGACCGACTCGCCACCGATCACTTCAAAAGCTTCAGAATGCTATCCACCAACCCACCAACTCTCATTGCTGACATGATAGAGCAATTCCTACAGTACTATCCACCACGATACTCTCTACCAAGGAACCACAGTGACCACGCCACCACTACTGATGCATCAAGCATCATCTGAAGAAGAAAAGGACTAAGTCGAGCTCTCGACTTTAAAAGAGCGCTTCTCGTGAGGCAACCCGTGTTTGTTTTTACATTTCTGCAATTTTACTTTCCAAGAAGTGATGAAATCTCCGACTATCTTTCACACTCGGATCGTACAAATAATGCTCCAGCCTGCAAGGAAGCATCAACAACCAAAGAATAGTATATCCGACGTGTTCACACTCACGAGACCAATCACAAGAAGACTTGATCAAAGAAGCACCAAGAAAGACGGTATCCAGCAGATGCAACCGAAAGAATACTGCAACTACTGGGGAGTACTTCTATGCCATCTCTTTCATTCGTTTTAAATATACAATATCCATTATGCTTATCACTAAGTGTGGGATTCAACCCCAACACACACACTGGAAGAATGAGTCTTAGATGTTTAAAACCCTAAGTGTGGGATTTTACCCCATTCAGAGCTTAGTATAACATCGAGGACGATGTTCCCTTAAGTGTGGGATAGCAGTAGTTGCACTACTGTTGATTGGATATTGGTATATACTTGATTCTTCAAACTTATATTCGCATTTTAATCCGGGTTCTTTCTATCCTAATCTATCTTACTTAAATATGTATGTTTTAATTGTGCTAGGGATAGTTTGTGCCATGATTAGCGAGTAGATTACTATTGTGTTTGCTTATGATGTAGTTAGTTAATTATGGGATGATTTATAATTAAATATTAAAGATCGGTAGTATTACTTTGATCGTCTAATTGCATGTTCTTGTTTGATTGTTGCCTTAGGATCATCATAGTAGTAAAATATAAATGGTCTTAATTATCGTAAAATAATATGACGGCCCCTATTCGACTGTTACTCGATATAGTACTGGAAACACTTCAAGGTGGAGTACAAATGTATGGAAGTCGAGGAACGACCGAAGGTAGTCATATTACGAAACTATACAATATTATGAAGTAATATGATGGCCCCTATTCGACTGTTACTCAGTATAGTGTTGGAAACACTTTAGGTGTAGTACAAATACGTGGAAGCTGCGTAACGACCGAAGGTAGTTATATTACGGACTAATATATATAAAATGAGAAACCTAGTTTAATTAACCTTTCTAAATAGACTTTTAAACTTCAAATTAATCTATCGCCTTTCCACCAATAAACATGATTACAACACCTTTTTACGATGTCCAATTAAAAGGTAGTCAATTATCTGTGTCAATATAATTTGTCAAAGGTATGAAACTATGGAACCGCAAGGCTACATGGGGGATTATCATAGGACAAGACATGGCAAAGGTTTAAAGCGGCGGAACCACTTAAAGTGAGGAACGCTGTGGATAATTAGGGGATTTATTGGGTAGTCTTAAGCAAGGGCTGGTTTAAAGTCATAAATGAACTGTTTTAAATACATGAATCTGTTAGGATGACGAGGAATCGTTATATGATTCAGTAATGTCCGACTCCTCGTTCTTCAAACCGACTGAATTGAAACTAAGGCGAGGCAGATGAGGGCTTTCAAACTAGTGAATGGTTTATAAAATAGTGGGGGTTTTGGTTTTTATATTAACTAACTTAGGCAAGTTAATAAATAAAAGCGAAATAAAAGTAAAACCTAAAGCAGATAAATAAAGATAGTGTTTGCTGAGACTTCGTTAATTAAGTTATGGGATGATATTTGGAGAAACTGTTTTGAAAGATATTAGTTAATTATCATTCTTGAATACTTGTATGTAAACACTAGATTCCCTACTAATTAAAATCCCATTACCATGTCACACCGGGAGCTAGGTTATGGTAACATTACAAAGTATTTAGAATAATAAACAAAATCTTAATTAAGGTTTAATGATACATTCATATGAACGGGAACAAAATCTTAAGGTACTAGACATTATTGAATCATATAACAATTCCTCGTCATCCTAACAGATTCATGTATTTAAAACAGTTCATTTATGACTTTAAACCAGCCCTTGCTTAAGACTACCCAATAAATCCCCTAGTTATTCACAGCGTTCCTCACTTTAAGTGGTTCCGCTGCTTCAAACCTTGGCCATGTCTTGTCCTATGATAATCCCCCATGTAGCCTTGCGGTTCCATAGTTTCATACCTTTGACAAATTATATTGACACAGATAATTGACTACCTTTTAATTGGACGTCGTAAAAAGGTGTTGTAATCACGTTTATTGGTGGAAAGGCGATAGATTAATTTGAAGTTTAAAAGTCTATTTAGAAAGGTTAATTAAACTAGGTTTCTCATTTTATATATATTAGTCCGTAATATAGCTACCTTCGGTCATTACGCAGCTTCCACGTATTTGTACTACACCTAAAGTGTTTCCAACGCTATACTGAGTAACAGTCGAATAGGGGCCATCATATTACTTCATAATATTGTATCGTTTCGTAATATGACTACCTTCGGTCGTTCCTCGACTTCCATACATTTGTACTCCACCTTGAAGTGTTTCCAGTACTATATCGAGTAACAGTCGAATAGGGGCAGTCATATTATTTGACAATAATTAAAACCGTTTATATTTTACTACTATGATGATCCTAAGGCAACAATCAAACAAGAACATGCAATAAGACGATCAAAGCAATATTACCGATCTTTAATATTTAATTATAAATCATCCCATAATTAACTAACTACATCTCAAACAAACACAACAAGTATACTACTCTCCAATCATGGCAATAACTAAATCTAGCATAATCAATATAAACGTAATTAATTGAGATAGATAAGGATAGAAAGAACCAGGATTAAATGCGGGAGAAAGTAGACTTGAATTAATTGACACAATTCCGAGCATACACCGAAGATTACAATGCGTTTCTTACTTTCGTTCTACCTTGAACAAACTTCCTAACTAGCCTAATACTAATCTTGAAGTAATACAAAAGAATGAGAAAGTAAAGAAAGAAAGAAATATGCTTAAAGTGTGTGCATATGGTGTGTCTTACAAATGAACCTAAGAAACCTATTTATAGGTGAGCTTTGGCTCACATTAGCACCATGAGGTGCATGTTAGAAAGCTTTCCAAAAATGGTGTGTACAACACGAAAAGTAGGCGCACCGGGTACCGTACAACACGAAAAGTAGGCGCACTAGGTACCAAAAGTTACCAAAAATGGAAACCGGGGCAGGACACAGGTGGCCGGCAGTGGTGGGGGTCCAGCCAGCGGCGGCTGGCTGGTGGCTGGCGGCAATGGGCCCACCCCCGCCCCGTTGCGTCGTTTGTTGCTTCGTTTCTTGATTCGTGCGTGTTTTCTTCGTTATACGTCCGTTTGAGTTGATTCTTTTTTTGTTGGATTCTTAATTCAAAAACGAAGATTTTGACATAGGATAGGCCCTGAGATGATGTGCCTAGCTCCAGATATTGCGTTCGGATCATTTGGATCTTCCGGCGGGCGTGAAATCTTCATTCTTTACCCGTTTTGGTTGATTCTTCTTCTGTTGGATTCGAATTTTGAAAACGAACATCTTGGAGATAATGGATGTGGGTGGAGGGCACTTTAGTCTTGAAATCTTGTTTTATGCCTCGAATCTTCAAACGTGTGTGGAATCTTCGTTTTACATCCGTTTTGCTTGATTTTTCTCGTGCAACCTTATATCGCGTAAAAAGTCACGTTTTTACTACCGATATCTCTCTCATTCTGGAATGATTTTTGGCATATTAACTCCAATATAGCACAAATGAGTAACATTATGCCAAGAAGGTCAAAACGAGGTTGCACGATAAAAATCAAGTAAAACGGATGTGAAACGAAGATTCCACACACGTTTGAAGATTCAAGGCATAAAAATGAGATTTCAAGACCAAAATTCCCTTCACCAACATCCATTATTTCGAAGATGTTCGTTTTCAAAATTCGGATCCAACAAAAGAAGAATCAACCAAAACGGGAAAAAAATGAAGATTTCGCGCTCGCCGGAAGATCCAAATGATCCGTACGCAATATCTGGAGCTAGGGACCTCATTTCAGGGCCTATCCAATGTCAAAATCTTCGTTTTTAAATTACGAATCCAACAAAAAAAGAATCAACTCAAACGGACGTATAACGAAGAAAACATGCACGAATCAAGAAACGAAGCAACAAACGACGCAACGGGGCGGGGGTGGGCCCACCGCCGCCGGCTGGACAGGTGGCGCCGCCGGCTGGCCTGTACCCGCCTCGGTTTCCGTTTTTGGTAACTTTTGGTATCTGGTGCGCCAACTTTTCGTGTTGTACGGTACCCGGTGCGCCTACTTTTCGTGTTGTACGGTACCCAATGCACCCTTTTGGCTACCTTTTGCTAACATGCACCTCAAGATGCTAATGTGAGCCAAAGATCACCTATAAATAGGAGGCTTTAGGCTTCATTTCAAAATGTCCCATATGCACTAGTCATATCACTTTCTTACTTTCTCATTCTACTTTCTTATTTTAAATTTAGCATTAGATTAGTTTATTACTTTGTTTAGAATAGAAAGAAGCTCGGAATGTGTTGTAATCTTTGGTGTACGCTTGGAGTTACGCTCATTAATTCAAGTCTATTCCTTCTCGCATATTAATCTCGGTTATCTCTATCCTTATCTATCTTAATTAAACATGTTTGCTTTAATTATGTTTGCGATCGTTATTACCATGATTAGCGAGTAGATTACTATTGTATTTGTTGTGATGTAGTTAGTATATATGATTGTGGGATGACTTTGAATACGTCGTGAGATAATATGACGGCCACTATTCGACTGATTACTCGGTATAGTATTGGAAATGCTTTTGAGCATAGTACAAATATATGGAAGCCGGTAACGACCGAAGGTAGTTGTATTATTGATCGACGTTATAAAATTGGAAACTTTGTGAACGGACTTATCTTGTGATTTTAAACCTAAAACTTATATTCACCTTTCGATTAACAAACGTGATTGTAACCTTGTAAAGAGGAGTCGCGAACCTCAATACTCGGTCAATAGTTATCTGTGTAAAAGCTAACGTCATGCAAGCATTATAAAATGCAATGTGATTACGTGGACTTGCCATGAGTATTGTACACTTCCAATCACAATGTACTTATCATGTAAACATCGCGAAGCAATTAAACTCACAACGGAAACATTGGTAAACAATTCAATACGTTGTGAGCTACCATAGTATTTTCCGACATGGTCTGGGTTTGACTTTCTGTAAAAAGCCGTCAGCATTTTAATTAGTTGTTTTAGTTTAGATTAGATTAGATTAGGTAGGCTATAGGCTAAATGACCATTTACGAAAACCTAGGGATTTGTTAATTGTATTGAGAAAGGCAAGTTTAAAATCCAACTTAAACCGATACTTTTGCTTAAAACCATGAAACCCTAAAGTAAGATACGCAAGAAACCTAAATGCTTTCCCTCGTTTATCACGCTTAAGTTTCATTGGTAGAAATTAATTAAATAAGTCCGGACACAAATTCTAAGTTAGTTGTTTAATGGATTCATAATCATTGTGGTATTAAGAACGGCTAGACATGTTATGGACTTGCTACTCTATTCCTTCGCCCACTAGCGAATACGTTCAATAATATGGGCCACTGACTCCCTCACAGGAGAGTGTGGAGAGTTGAGCATTGTCTGTCTGGTCAGAATCATGATACCTTAGTTACTCGTGACATATTAGTTGATAACCGACTAATAAGGAATCTATTGGTTATACCATAAGTTATTGAATCTCATAAGCAACCCAATTTAGTTAATCGTTTTCCCGTAAGAGTCATCATCCCAAAATTATTAACTAACGAACTCACAACAAATACTAATTTGCATTATCTGACATCTTATTACATTTTATTCGCTTATTTAGTTTACTTAATTAACTGAACCAAAACCCCAAACGCACTCTTTTAAAACATTTACTTGAAAAGAAAGATTGATTGGATCACCTCCATTTCAATTCAGTTTCTCTTTAAGAACGACTCTAGGTCCAACTTACCGCCTACTAACTTTTTGGTTCAGTACTAGTAAGTCACACTTAGACCCCAGCAATTATAAATTTTAAAACCACCCGTTGATAAACATCAACAAGTTTTTGGCGCCGCTGCCGGGGAGACTAACTGTCCGATCCTTAGGCGTCAAGATGAACTTACTCGCTAGTGAACCTTTAGGATTAACTCTTCTTCTTAGACCCCTACGTCTCTCTTTATTTTTCCTTCCTTTTACTATTCTCACAAATTACGTTATCCCTATCCACTCAACAAGTCAACCACCTGCCAATGAGACTATGAAGGTACACGTATAACTCTCGCTAAAGACTCTAAACCTTTGATTGAAGGTCTAGGAGGACCAATTATCTATCCGGAAATTGGTAGAGGATCATTTGAATTAAAACCACACATTGTTCAGTTAGTCCAAAACCTCTGTCAATTCCATGGCCTACCAAATGATGATCCCAACTCACACCTTGACAAATTCATTTCCTTATCCAACTCTTTCAAGCCGATTGGGGTTAATCAGGACATAGTCTATCTATACCTATTTCCCTATTCACTCACTCTCAATGCAAAAACCTGGTTTGAGGAACTAGAGATTAACTCTATAACCTCTTGGGTAGAATTAGCAACCAAATTTTTGGCCAAATATTTCCCCTCATCAAAACAAGCCACGTTTAGGTCCAACATCATAAACTTTCGTCAAGTGCATGATGAATCATTATTCGATGCATGGGAGCGCTTTAAGAAATTGCTTAAGAAATGTCCAAATCATCGTTTTGAGCGTTCAGACCAGTTGTGCATTTTCTACAATGGTCTCTTCCCACATCACCGTCCTTTACTTGATACCGCCTCTCAAGGTAGTTTCATAGACTGTACGGCAAAAGAAGCTTGGAGCCTTATTGAGAAAATGACAATACACAACCATGACTGGAACAGTGAAAATCATCCCTCGCTAGTGAATTCATCTACTACAATCGGGAATGAAGCTATCAAAACCCTCACTCAGCAAGTGGCAGACCTAACCAAGGAGATTAAGGAATTGAAAAGTCAACAACAACAAGTCTGCCAAGTTCAAACCTGCCTTAAATGTGCTAATCTGAACCACTCAGCCCAAATTCCTCAGTCTCATCTAACTTCACCCAATACTAACCCTTCTCTTAACCTACCTAGGAATAGTCTACCAGCTTACCAATTCCAACCTTCCGAACCCTCTCCTTCACAGACCTCTAGTTTTGATGACACCCTGATACAAGTCATTCAAGGAATCTCGGCTAGACAAGACCAAGCTGATCTCATCCTAGGACAATTAGCACAGCGTATTAACGCTAAACCTCAGGATAGTCCAACAAGTTGCCATAAGGAGGCTTCCCATATTCAAGACTCTCAGGTAGCACATAGCCCACCTACGGTTTCTTCTCCGGTGAAGGAACCACCTATTGTCCCATCGACAATGGATTTAGAGTCTACATCAAATAGGAAAATCCCATTTCCGGCTCGTCTTAAACAACGACCGGACAAGCTTAAGTCTTTTAAGCTTGATAGGAAATTTCTAGACACCGTCCCTGAAGTTCATTCCAAAAAGTACTTCAGAAAACTTCTTACAACCAAGGATAAGGTACCCGAAGTACCCAATGTCCCGCTGAACGCGGAATGTTCAGCTATTCTTAACAATACCATTCCTGAAAAACTCGGAGACACCGGACGTTTTACTCTCCCTATTTCCATCTACAATTCAGGCATTATCTGTTCTCTCGCCGATTTAGGAGCTAGTGTTAATCTTATGCCATACTCGCTTTTCAGGAGGCTTGAGTTAGAAAATCTTCGACCTACCGAAATGACCATACAGCTTGCTGACCACTCGGTCAAGTACCCTAGGGGAATAGATGAAAATGTTTTAGTTAGGATTGACAAATTTCTTTACCCAGCAGATTTTGTAGTAATGGATATGCAGGAAGACGTACACATCCCAATCATACTAGGAAGACCTTTCATGAATACGGCCAAGGCAATCATCAACGTCTTCGCACAAACCATCAGTTTGGAGTCTTAGGGGAAAACCATCACTTTCCATATCGACAATCCTAATGCTGGAGACCAAGCCGATATATACATGATCTCCACGGACAAGACCATAGAGGACAAAGAAACTGCAAAGTCAACAAGTGAAAGTAAATCTAGCAAGGAAATGGCAATCACGCCATATTCCCCGATTGACCTCCGACGAATAGGACAAGAGATGAAAAATGCATCAACAAACAAACCAACGATGGAAGAAATTGAGAAGATAATGATTGAATAAGAAAACTAAAGAAGTACACTGCCAACTAATCCATTTACGACGGAAGAAATGGCGGGAAGTAACAAAAACCATCCCATGAGAAGAGAAACACTTGAAGAATATTCCAAACGCACTAGATACCAACCACAAACCATCATGGATCACAAAGTGCTCGAAGAATTTATCCAAAGATTTGACAAAGCGGTAGAAGGAATTAGCAACACAGTCAACTTGCTTGCTCCTTCCCCTGCTGAACTGCAATTCTGTCAACAACAGAAACGAACTTATGCTAGGATCTACAATACCTTTAAAAGATCTAACATCCCATTCACCTCAACACAATGGGAGATGTTGGGATCCATTAAAGCGCATATGAAAGAAACTACTGGACATCCAAGCAGTCGAGCCAACATCTTGACGATGAATGACCTCACATCATTGCTAGACTTGCTAAATAGAGAAGATCACCTTAGTTCCAAAGAAAGCGGATCTATGGTTATCAACTCCACTATTGAAAAACAAGTTGAGTTACTGATTGAAGAACTTAGTGATCTAGTTTCGGAGGAATCAAGGTGCGAACGACCTTTTAGGGCCACACATGAATCACCACTTGATATCGCTACTTTTGTTACGATCCATCTAAGGGAGATTCAACAAAGGAAAAGTAACTCCAGAACGAAGTTCATATTCTACTCAGGATGCAAGGAGATACTTCGTCAACTTACTCTAGTTTTCTCAAAATCCGACTTTCCATTCAACAACCATCAGCATCGGCAAATAGAGGACCTGTGCACGTCCATTAGAAGATTCAACGGAGACCCCAAGACCGAGAATTATGAAGGCATAAAACTTCAATTCTTTGCGTTTGTTTGCTCTCTCTGGCAAAACCCACCGCCAAGAGAGGTTGTTAAGACAGACACAGCCACCATGACCGACCCTAGTGGACCTGTCACTAAAGCAGTTGACTACATCACCTTCGGACTTCACGGACTTGCAAGGACAACTTCAGAGCATCTTCTGAACTACAAGGAAACATCGAGAGATAGTCCACTTGAATTGATTACGACAATAGTCAATCATTTCATAAGAATCTATCCACCTCGATATAATATTCCGCAACCTAGGGCCCGCAACATCAACACAGTGGATCCCATGGATGCATCCATCTCCATCTAGCTAGGAGAAAAGAAGTCGAGCTATCGACTTTAAAAGAGCGCTTCTCGGGAGGCAACCCGTGCTTTACATTTCCGCAATTTTACATTCCAAGAAGTGATGAAATCTCCGACTATCTTTCACACTCGGATAATACAAAGAATGCTCCAGCCTACAAGGAAGCATCAACAACCAAAGAATCGTATATCCGATGTTCACACTTACGAGACCAATCACATGAAGACTTGATCAAGAATGCACCAAGGAGAACACAGTCCGGCAGATGCAACCCAAGGAATACTGCAACTACCGGGGAGTACTTCTATACCGTCTCTTTCATTCGTTTTAAATATACCATATCCACTATGCTTATCACTAAGTGTGGGATTCAAACCCAAAACACACCGCTAAAAGAATACGTCTAAGATGTTTCAAATCCTAAGTGTGGGATTTTACCCCATTATGAGCTTAGTTTAACATCGAGGACGATGTTCCTTTAAGTGTGGGATAGCAGTAGTTGCACTACTGTTAAATGGATAATGGTATATGCTTGATTCTAAACTCATTGCTCTTTATAAGACCCTACTTCTCCATAAAAGTAAACAAAATTTTCAAAATTGAGTTAAAAATATGTGGAAAATGAAAAAAATTTAAACAAAGAATGATTTACTTTGGGGAAGAAGGACAAATAAAATACAAATTTTTTTGAAAGGCTAGTTTAGTAATCCCATAAAGAGCATCGCATGACTAGGCACACAACAACCCAACTTTCGATTCGTGAGGTATCTTGAGCCATATAAAGCATTCACTTTTAATGCTTCACTTTTTCGATTCTTGAGTGTGCCGATGTATGCGTTTAGAATCAGAACTTGCTCTTGTTATGCATTTCGAATCCGAACTGGTGAATCAAAAAGGAGATCAAATCACATCATTCTTGAACCCATCCATACACCCAAAAATAAGTACGTTACCCCTTTACCTTCTCAAAAAGCATCCCTTAAACTTCATAGAAAGTTCCAAAGATGAAAAAAGAGAAGCATCAAGGATATGACGTCAAAGAAAGAAAATATCCAAGAAAATTCGAAGAAAAGAAAGTCAAATGGAGAAAGAAGACTCCTCCCAAAAGAAAAAGGCGTCAATCCTCCCGAAAATCCCAAAAAGTCAAAAATTTCAGCTTTCCAAAAAGAAAATCCAACACAACCCCCTCTCATACCACCAACACTCCACTCAAAACCCTACATCACTTCCCTTAGAATGATTGTGGCTAGATCGACTTCGCGCTCACCTAAAAGGTAACGATTTGATACTCGATCAAGCCTATGACGATAAATGATACATGACTGGCGTTCTGAGCGATTGATATAATAGAATAGGAAACCCTAAACACTTTGAGTGATTTGAGTGACCACCATGAGAGGATCGCCTAGTCAGGTATCCAAGATCAAAGATCACAAGCATGCTCCTAAAGATTACAATCTTTCCTTTTTTTAAAAAAACAAGTATTTTACTTTTCCAAAACCCCCTTAGTAAAACGTTCCGCCTTAAAATATTTCATTATCTGCTTATTTTTATCTCTGTTGAATGTTAGTTTGCTTGAGGACAAGCAAAGTTCTAAGTGTGGGATACTTGATATCGCGTAAAAAGTCACGTTTTTACTACCGATATCCCTCTCATTATGGAATGATTCTTGGCATATTAATTCAAAAACATTACAAATCACTAACATTATGCCAAGATGGTTAAAACAAGGTTGCACGAGAAAAATCAAGCAAAACGGATGTAAAACGAAGATTCCACACACGTTTGAAGATTTGAGGCATAAAAACAAGATTTCAAGACTAAAGTGCCCTCCACCAACATCCATTATTTCCAGGATGTTCATTTTCAAAATTCGAATCCAACAGAAGAAGAATCAACCAAAACGGGTAAAGAATGAAGATTTCGCGCCCGCCGGAAGATCCAAATGATCCGAACGTAATATCTGGAGCTAGGGACCTCATCTCAGGGCCTATCCTATGTCAAAATCTTCGTTTTTGAATTACAAATGCAACAAAAAAATAATCAACTCAAACGGACGTATAACGAAGAAAACACGCACGAATCAAGAAACGAAGCAACAAACGACGCGACGGGGCGGGGGTGGGCCCACCGCCGCCGGCCAACAGCCAGCTGCCACCGGCTGGACCCCCACCACCGCCGGCCACCTGTGTCCCGCCCCGGTTTCCATTTTTGGTAACTTTTGGTTCCTGGTGCGCCTACTTTTCGTGTTGTACACACCATTTTTGGAAAGCTTTCTAACATGCACCTCATGGTGCTAATGTGAGCCAAAGCTCATCTATAAATAGGTTGCTTAGGTTCATTTGTAAGACACACCATATGCACACACTTTAAGCATATTTCTTTCTTTCTTTACTTTCTCATTCTTTTGTATTACTTCAAGATTAGTATTAGGCTAGTTAGGAAGTTTGTTCAAGGTAGAACGAAAGTAAGAAACGCATTGTAATCTTCGGTGTATGCTCGGAATTGTGTCAATTAATTCAAGTCTACTTTCTCCCGCATTTAATCCTGGTTCTTTCTATCCTTATCTATCTCAATTAATTACTTTTATATTGATTATGCTAGATTTAGTTATTGCCATGATTGGAGAGTAGTATACTTGTTGTGTTTGTTTGCGATGTAGTTAGTTAATTATGGGATGATTTATAATTAAATATTAAAGATCGGTAATATTGCTTTGATCGTCTTATTGCATGTTCTTGTTTGATTGTTGCCTTAGGATCATCATAGTAGTAAAATATAAACGGTCTTAATTATCGTCAAATAATATGACGGCCCCTATTCGACTGTTACTCGATATAGTACTGGAAACACTTCAAGGTGGAGTACAAATGTATGGAAGTCGAGGAACGACCGAAGGTAGTCATATTACGAAACGATACAATATTATGAAGTAATATGATGGCCCCTATTTGACTGTTACTCAGTATAGCGTTGGAAACACTTTAGGTGTAGTACAAATACGTGGAAGCTGCGTAACGACCGAAGGTAGTTATATTACGGACTAATATATATAAAATGAGAAACCTAGTTTAATTAACCTTTCTAAATAGACTTTTAAACTTCGAATTAATCTATCATCTTTCCACCAATAAACGTGATTACAACACCTTTTTAACGACGTCCAATTAAAAGGTAGTCAATTATCTGTGTCAATATAATTTGTCAAAGGTATGAAACTATGGAACCGCAAGGCTACATGGGGAATTATCGTAGGACAAGACATGGTCAAGGTTTGAAGTGGCGGAACCACTTTAAGTGAGGAACGCTGTGGATAATTAGGGGATTTATTGGGTAGTCTTAAGCAAGGGTCGGTTTAAAGTCATAAATGAACTGTTTTAAATATACAAATCTGTTAGGATGACGAGGAATCGTTATATGATTCAATTATGTCTAGTACCTTAAGATTTTGTTCCCGTTCATATGAAAGTATTATTAAACCATATTAAGATTTTTCTTATTATTCTAAATACTCTGTAATGTTACCATAACCTAGCTCCCGGCGTGACATGCTAATGGAATTTCAATTAGTAGGGAATCTAGTGTTTACATCACAAGTATCCAAGAGTAACAATTAACAAACATCTTTTAAAACAGTTTCTCCAAATAACATCCCATAACTTAATTAACAAAGTCTCAGCAAACACTATCTTTATTTTATCTGCTTTACGTTTTATTTCTATTTCGCTTTTATTTATTTACTTGCCTAAGTTAGTTAATATAAAAACCAAAACTCCTCCACTATTTTATAAACCCTTCACTAGTTTGAAAGCCCTCATCTGCCACGCCTTAGTTTCAATTCAGTCGGTTTGAAGAACGACTCTAGGTCATACCTACCACTTGCTCACCCTTAGGATTAGCATTGTTAGGAAAAACTTAGGCCCCGCAATTACAAATTTAAAACAACCCACTGCTAGTGCCCGGAAACTGAATTGAAACGGAGGTGATCCAATCAATCTTTCTTTTCTAGTAAATGTTTTAAAAGAGTGCGTTGGGGGGTTTTGGTTCAGTTAATTAAGTAAATAAATAAGCGAATAAAATGTAATAAGATATCAGATAATGCAAATTAGTATTTGTTGTGAGTTCGTTAATTAATAATTTTGGGATGATGACTCTTACGGGAAAACGATTAACTAAATTGGGTTGCTTATGAGATTCAATAACTAATGGTATAACCAATAGATTCCTTATTAGTCGGTTATCTACTAATATGTCACGAGGAACTAAGGTATCATGATTCTGACCAGACAGACAATGCTCAACTCTCCACACTCTCTTGTGAGGGAGTCAGTGGCCCATATTATTGAACGTATTCATTCGTGGGCAAAGGAATAGAGTAGCAAGTCCATAACATGTCTAGCCGTTCTTAATACCACAATGATTATGAATCCATTAAACAACTAACTTAGAATTTGTGTCCGGATTTATTTAATTAATTTCTACCAATGAAACTTAAGCGTGATAAACGAGGGAAAGCATTTAGGTTTCTTGCGTATCTTACTTTAGGGTTTCATGGTTTTAAGCAAAAGTATCGGTTTAAGTTGGATTTAAAACTTGCCTTTCTCAATACAATTAACAAATCCCTAGGTTTTCGTAAATGGTCATTTAGCCTATAGCCTACCTAATCTAATCTAATCTAAACTAAAACAACTAACTAAAATGCTGACGGCTTTTTACAGAAAGTCAAACCCAGACCATGTCGGAAAATACTATGGTAGCTCACAACGTATTGAATTGTTTACCAATGTTTCCGTTGTGAGTTTAATTGCTTCGCGATGTTTACATGATAAGTACATTGTGATTGGAAGTGTACAATACTCATGGCAAGTCCACGTAATCACATTGCATTTTATAATGCTTGCATGACGTTACAATTAAAAACATAACTTTTACACAGATAACTATTGACCGAGTATTGAGGTTCGCGACTCCTCTTTACAAGGTTACAATCACGTTTGTTAATCGAAAGGCGAATATAAGTTTTAGGTTTAAAATCACAAGATAAGTCCGTTCACAAAGTTTCCAATTTTATAACGTCGATCAATAATACAACTACCTTCGGTCGTTACCGGCTTCCATATATTTGTACTATGCTCAAAAGCATTTCCAATACTATAATGAGTAATCAGTCGAATAGGGGCCGTCATATTATCTCACGACGTATTCAAAGTCATCCCACAATCATATATACTAACTACATCACAACAAATACAATAGTAATCTACTCGCTAATCATGGTAATAACGATCGCAAACATAATTAAAGCAAACATGTTTAATTAAGATAGATAAGGATAGAGATAACCTAGATTAATATGCGAGAAGGAATAGACTTGAATTAATGAGCGTAACTCCAAGCGTACACCAAAGATTACAACACGTTCCTAGCTTTCTTTCTATTCTAAACAAAGTAATAAACTAATCTAATGCTAAATTTAAAATAAGAAAGTAGAATGAGAAAGTAAGAAAGTGATATGACTAGTGCATATGGGACATTTTGAAATGAAGCCTAAAGGCTCCTATTTATAGGTGAGCTTTGGCTCACATTAGCATCTTGAGGTGCATGTTAGCAAAAGGTAGCCAAAAGGGTGCACCGGGTACCGTACAACACGAAAAGTAGGCGCACCGGGTACCGTACAACACGAAAAGTAGGCGCACCAGGTACCAAAAGTTACCAAAAACGGAAACTGAGGCGGGTAAAAGCCAGCCGGCGGCGCCACCTGTCCAGCCGCTGGCGGTGGTGGTGAGGCCGCCGGCGGTGGGCCCACCCCCGCCCCGTTGCGTCGTTTGTTGCTTCGTTTCTTGATTCGTGCTTGTTTTCTTCGTTATACGTCCGTTTGAGTTGATTCTTTTTTTGTTGGATTCGTAATTCAAAAACGAAGATTTTGACATAGGATAGGCCCTGAAATGAGGTCCCTAGATCCAGATATTGCGTACGGATCATGTGGATCTTCCGGCGGGCGCGAAATCTTCATTTTTTACCCGTTTTGGTTGATTCTTCTTTTGTTGGATCCGAATTTTGAAAACGAACATCTTGGAAATAATGGATGTTGGTGAAGGGCATTTTGGTCTTGAAATCTTGTTTTTATGCCTTGAATCTTCAAACGTGTGTGGAATCTTCGTTTCACATCCGTTTTACTTGATTTTTATAGTGCAACCTCGTTTTGACCTTCTTGGCATAATGTTACTGATTTGTGCTATATTGGAGTTAATATGCCAAGAATCATTCCAGAATGAGAGAGATATCGATAGTAAAAACGTGACTTTTTACGCGATATCAAGTATCCCACACTTAGAACTTTGCTTGTCCTCAAGCAAACTAACGTTCAACATGGTTAAAGATAAGCAGATAATGAAATATTTTAAGACGGGAACTTTTTACTAAGGGGGTTTTGGAAAAATAAAGATATTTGATATTTTAGAAAGCAAGGTTGTAATCTTTAGGAGCATGCTTTTGATCATTGATCATTGATACATGACTAGGCGATCCTCTCAAGGTGGTCACTCCAATCACTCAAAGTGTTTAGGGTTTCCTATTCTAGCATTTATCAATCACTCAGAACGCCAGTCATGTATTGTTTATCGTCATAGGCTTGATCGAGTATCAAATCGTTACCTTTTGGTGAGCGCGAAGTCGATCTAGCCACAATCATTCTAAGGGAAGTGATGTAGGGTTTTTGGGATGGAATGTTGGTGATGTGAGAGGGGTTTTGTTGGGTTTTATTTTTGGTGAAGCGGAAAGCTGAAAATTTTTGAATTTTTTGGGAGGATTGACACCTTCTTTCTATTTTGGGCGGAGTCTTCTTTCTCCATTTGACTTTCTTTACTTCGAATTTTCTTGGGACTTTTTCTATTCTTTTGACGTCATATCCTTGATTTTTCTCTCTTTTTTTCTTTTTCTTTGGAACTTTGTAGAAAGTTTGAGGGATGTTTTTGAGTGGGTAAAGGGGTAACGTGCTTATTTTGGGTGTATGGATGGGTTCAAGAATGATGTGATTCGATCTCCTTTTTGACTCACAAGTTCAGATTCGAAATGCATGACAAGAGCAAGTTCTGATTCTAAACGCATACATCGGCACACTCAAGAATCGAAAAAGTGAAGCATTAAAAGTGAATGCTTTTCATATGGCTCAAGATACCTCACGAATCGAAAGTTGGTTTGTTGTGTGCTTAGTCATGCGATGCTCTTTATGGGATTGTCAAACTTGTTTTTCAAAAGAACTTATATTTTATTTTTCTTTCTTCCCCAAAGTAAATCATTCTTTAAAATTTTTCATTTTCTACATATTTTTAACTTAGTTTTTGAAAAATTTTGTTTACTTTTATGGAGAAGCAAGGTATAATAAAGAGCAACGATTTAGAATCAAGTATATACCAATATCCAATTAACAGTAGTGCAACTACTACTATCCCACACTTAAGGGAACATCATCCTCGATGTTATACTAAGCTCTGAATGGGGTAAAATCCCACACTTAGGGTTTTAAACATCTAAGACTCATTCTTCCAGTGTGTGTGTGTTGGGGTTGAATCCCACACTTAGTGATAAGCATAATGGATATTGTATATTTAAAACGAATGAAAGAGATGGCATAGAAGTACTCCCCGGTAGTTGCAGTATTCTTTCGGTTGCATCTGCTGGATACCGTCTTTCTTGGTGCTTCTTTGATCAAGTCTTCTTGTGATTGGTCTCGTGAGTGTGAACACGTCGGATATACTATTCTTTGGTTGTTGATGCTTCCTTGTAGGCTGGAGCATTCTTTGTACGATCCGAGTGTGAAAGATAGTCGGAGATTTCATCACTTCTTGGAAAGTAAAATTGAAGAAATGTAAAAACAAACACAGGTTGCCTCCCGAGAAGCGCTCTTTTAAAGTCGAGAGCTCGACTTAGTCCTTTTCTTCTTCAGATGATGCTTGATGCATCAGTAGTGGTGGCGTGGTCACTGTGGTTCCTTGGTAGAGAGTATCGTGGTGGATCGTACTGTAGGAATTGATCTATCATGTCAGCAATGAGAGTTGGTGGGTTGGTGGATAGCATTCTAAAGCTTTTGAAGTGATCGGTGGCGAGTCGGTCGAGGATTGCCATTCCATAGCAGATGTATCGAACTGCCCTTGTGACTGGTCTGTTAGGGTCAATTCGAGTGCAGGTGTAAGTTCGAACTATTTCACGCTGTGGGTGGTTTCTTCCTATCGAGGCGATTAAAGCCATGAATTTGGTTTTCACTTCTTCAAAATCATTAGCCCAAGGGTCTCCTTCGAAGGATCTAGTTGCTTGGCACACTTGTCTGATTAGTTGATGTTGCTCGCGGTTGAAGGGAAAATCCGAGTCGGTGAAGATGCAAATTAACTTGATGAATATCTCGCGATATCCATTTCGGTAGACATCGAGTTCTACGTCTTCTTCTTGGTACATTTCGCGCAGTTGGGTAGTCACATAAGTGGCTAAGGCTAAATTGATTTGCGAGATGTGCGGGATGAATCTCGGTACCTCACGAGTTTCCTCTTCATAGGCTGGCTCATTCAGCTCATCAATTATTAGTTCAATGTGGTGCACAATGGTGGATTGAATGACGATCCTGCTGTTCTCTGATGCTGTGAGGTGCTCTCCAGTTTTGATGAGATCTAGAAGAGTTCTAAGATCTCCCACCATTCTGATGTCGGCATAACTTCTTGGGTTCCCTGTGGCTCTTTCTAGATTGGTTCTCATTGATGCAAGAATAGCTTTTTGACTTGATGAGTACGGAAAAGCTGATCCGGCTAAGGCACAATATACTTTTTGGTATATTCGCCTTTGGTTTCCGTAGAATTCGATTTCTCCCATTGGGTAGTTGGGTCTTTCTCGCTGTCGTGCTTCTCTGGTAAGTTGTTCTTGAAGCAGGTCAGAGAATGCTCGAATGTTTCTTCAAAGAGTGCTAGGCTCTGGTTCTCCATAATTGGCGAGGTATGAATCGTAGTCTCGTATCATTGCCCTTATCATGTGTCTCTGGGCGGTGTTATATTCATTGGTTGATTCTTTGATGGCCTCCACGATGATTCGGACATCGTTGTATTCGTCAATCATCTCGATCATGTCTTGATGACTATCTATAAGAGGAATTTCTAGTCTCTCAGTTGCGACAGCAGGGGAATTTGGTGGAGCAAGAGGAGGTTGTGGAATAGAGTGTTCATCAAGAGTGATGTTGATGTAATCGTCATCGCATTCAGTGTTGCAGTCGGAGTCCTTATCACGTGAATCTGGAAATTGGTGGAGTTCTTCATCTGAGGGCGCGTTGTTGAAGGGTCGAGAACTATCTATTTCGATGGTTCGGACTTCGGTTGTTATGTCATGAATGTTCTCTTCGGCAAAGCTTCCTGGTTGATGTGCCTTGTATGCTGAAATTCTCTGCAGTAGTTTGGCATACTGGTCTGGGTGTGGTGATGATCGGAGTCCTTCTTCAAAGATTTCTTTGTCTCGGAGTCGGGTTCTGGTGAAGGGTTTTGATGGATCGAGATAGGAATTTAGGATGTTTCCCATTCTTTTAAGATGAGAGGATCTGAGCTCTTGACGGATGACTCCGTAATCAACTGATTCTTCTGATGAAGAGCAGTCATCACAGTTTTGTATTCTTTTAACTTTGGCCATTTGTGGCGAATCAGTGTGATCTTCATCTTCTTCCATTTCTTCCTCTTCCTCTTCTTCTTCCTCTTCAGGGTCAGATTCAATTTCTTCATCTACTTCCTCGTATTCTTCCTCTTCTGGGTCGTCTTCAGTGTCAGAAATGAGAACTGATGATCGGGTGAATTGCGGTTCCTCCTCTGGTTCTGATTCATCATCGGAACAGACTTTTCCTGTTGATATAGCACAACATTCTTCCTCTTCTGGGGTGCATTCCGGTTGGTCGATCTTGTAAGTGATGCTTTCACCATGCGATCGTAAAACAATCGTGTGGTTATACACATCAATCACTGCTCTAGCTGTATTCATGAATGGTCTTCCAAGGATAATTGGGATGTTTATGTCCTCGTGGATATCCATTACCACGAAATCCGTTGGAAAGAAAAATTTGTCAACTTGAACAAGGACATTCTCAGCTATTCCCTTGGGGTATCTAACAGATTGGTCGGCTAGCTGGACGGTCATCTTAGTGGGTTTCAAGTTTTCAAGTTCTAGCCTTTTAAACAGGGAGTAGGGCATAAGGTTAATGCTGGCTCCTAAGTCGGCTAAAGCGCTCATATTTCCGGAATTGTAGATAGAACAAGGGAGTGTAAATCTACCAGTATCTCCTAATTTTTTGGGAAGGCTGTTTTTAAGTAGGGCTGAGGTTTCAGAACTAAGGGGAATGTTGTTCACTTCAGGCAATTTGTCTTTGGTAGATAGCAATTTTCTAATATACTTATTACGACCAGGAACTCTAGACATGGTATCAAGGAATTTTCCATCTAACTTAAAGGATAACAGTTTCTTAGGTTGAACTTTAAGTCTAGCGGGGTAAGGGATTCTAACCTCTTTGTTCATGGTTATAGTGGTTTCCACAGCTGGTATCTTGACCTTTGGTTCTTCCTTTACTGGAACAGCAGCAGGTGGAGTAGTGGCTGCTTCCTTTGGTGTTGTAAGTTGCTTTGCTTCCTCAACATGCGGATTTTGAACCGTGTTGCTGGGCAAACTTCCTCGGGGTCTATTCTCAAGACGTTGTGCCAATTGTCCAATTTGAGCTTCCAAATTCTTTAGCACAGCCAATTGATTTCTCATGAAGAGGTCGGCTTGATCTTGTCTAGCGGACGTCTTTTGGTTGAGCAGGTGTTGACCTTGCATGAATTGGGTGAAGGCGTCGTCTGAACTTGAAGCTGGGGCATTTGTCTTGGTGGTTTGTTCAGTGGTTTAGTTTGTGTCGGAAGTGGGTGCAGGAAGTGCAAGGGTTTGATTATAAGAAAGTTGTGGCTGTTGTTGGTAAGGTGGATATCTAGGTGGATATCGGGGTTGGTATGGTTGTTGGTTGTTTCTCGGCGGAAAGGGAGGTCCTCTAGGTTGGTTGTTGTTTTGGTTGAAACCGGGTGGTCGAGCTGGAAACTGAGCATAGTAGACGGTGCCATCTGCTTCTTCGTATTTAACTTGGTATTCGCCAGATGGTTGTGGGTTGGTGCAGTGTTGACAGACTTGCACTTGGTGTACTTGGTGCTGTTGTTTCTTAAGTTCTCTAAACTGTTTGACGAGCGAGTCCATTTTCTCTGTCAGTGTCTTAATTGCTTCGACTGGAATCGGGTTTGCAGCAGCGATAGGTTTGGAAGATGTTGAATGATCTCCAGAATTCCAATCGTGGTGGTGCATAGTCATGTTTTCTATCAGGTTCCATCCTTCTTCGTCGGTCTTTGCCATGAAGCTTCCTTGTGCAGCAGCATCGAGGGTAGTTCGGTGGTTAGGATCTAAACCATTGTAGAAAGTGCACAATTGTGCCGACTTATCGAGTCGGTGATTAGGGCATTTCTTTAAGGCTCCTTTGAATCGTTCCCATGCGGTATATAATGACTCATCGAAAGCTTGTCGAAAGTTCATGATGTCATTTCGGAGTTTGGTTTGTTTAGAAGGCGGAAAGTACTTGGTTAGAAACTTTGTCGCCATCGCAGTCCATGAATGGATATAGCCGGTCTCTAGACCTTCAAACCATGTTTGTGCATGATGGGTGAGCGAATAAGGGAAAAGGTATAAACGGATTGTGTCTTGGCCAATTCCGTTTTGCTTGTAGGAGTTTGAGAGAGAGATGAACTTGTCGAGGTGAGAGTTTGGGTCATCACTGGGCAATCCATGGAATTGACAGTGGTTTTGGATTAGTTGGATTATGTGGTGTTTATGCTCGAAAGATTGACCAGGGGTTTCAGGGTAAACAATTGGTCCTCCTCTTCCTTCGATAGAGGGTTTACTGTTGTCAGCGAGAGTGATGCGTTCAGCCATTGCTTGCTTAAATGCAGATTGCTTCTTTTCTCGTCGAATAGTGCGTATCATAAGTTCTGGATCGGGAAAGTTAAACAGTGGTGCAGATCTAGGGGAACAGGTCATAAACTAAAAGAAAAGACAATAAAGAAAATAAACAATAAAGGAAATGTTTTTGTTTTTTTTTAGAAGGTTTTATCCTAAGGGTTTACTAGAATTGGAATTGGTTGGACCTCTGGATCGGACAGTTAGTCTCCCTGGCAGCGACGCCAAAAACTTTTTGATGTTTATCAATGGGTGGTTTTAAAATTTATAATTGTTGGGGTCAAAGTGTGACTTACTAGTACTGAACCAAAAGGTTAGTAGGCGGTAAGTTGGACCTAGAGTCGTTCTTAAAGAGAAACTGAATTGAAACGGAGGTGATCCAATCAATCTTTCTTTTCTAGTAAATGTTTTAAAAGAGTGCGTTGGGGGTTTTGGTTCAGTTAATTAAGTAAACTAAATAAGCGAATAACATGTAATAAGATGTCAGATAATGCAAAGTAGTATTTGTTGTGAGTTCGTTAGTTAATAATTTTGGGATGATGACTCTTACGGGAAAACGATTAACTAAATTGGGTTGCTTATGAGATTCAATAACTTATGGTATAACCAATAGATTCATTATTAGTCGGTTATCAACTAATATGTCACGAGGAACTAAGGTATCATGATTCTGACCAGACAGACAATGCTCAACTCTCCACACTCTCCTGTGAGGGAGTCAGTGGCCCATATTATTGAACGTATTCGCTCGTGGGCGAAGGAATAGAGTAGCAAGTCCATAACATGTCTAGCCGTTCTTAATACCACAATGATTATGAATCCATTAAACAACTAACTTAGAAGTTGTTTCCGGACTTATTTAATTAATTTCTACCAATGAAACTTAAGCGTGATAAACGAGGGAAAGCATTTAGGTTTCTTGTGTATCTTACTTTAGGGTTTCATGGTTTTAAGCAAAAGTATCGGTTTAAGTTAGATTTTAAACTTGCCTTTCTCAATACAATTAACAAATCCCTAGGTTTTCGTAAATGGTCATTTAGCCTATAGCCTACCTAATCTAATCTAAACTAAAACAACTAATTAAAATGCTGACGGCTTTTTACAGAAAGTCAAACGCAGACCATGTCGGAAAATACTATGGTAGCTCACAACGAATTGAATTGTTTACCAATTTTTCCGTTGTGAGTTTAATTGCTTCGCGATGTTTACATGATAAGTACATTGTGATTGGAAGTGTACAATACTCATGGCAAGTCCACGTAATCACATTGCATTTTATAATGCTTGCATGATGTTACAATTAAGAACATAGCTTTTACACAGATAACTATTGACCGAGTATTAAGGTTCGCGACTCCTCTTTACAAGGTTACAATCACGTTTGTTAATCGAAAGGCGAATATAAGTTTTAGGTTTAAAATCACAAGATAAGTCCGTTCACAAAGTTTCCAATTTTATAACGTCGATCAATAATACAACTACCTTCGGTCGTTACCGGCTTCCATATATTTATACTATGCTCAAAAGCATTTCAAATACTATACCGAGTAATCAGTCGAATAGGGGCCGTCATATTATCTCACGACGTATTCAAAGTCATCCCACAATCATATATACTAACTACATCACAACAAATACAATAGTAATCTACTCGCTAATCATGGTAATAACGATCGCAAACATAATTAAAGCAAACATGTTTAATTAAGATAGATAAGGATAGAGATAACCGAGATTAATATGCGAGAAGGAATAGACTTGAATTAATGAGCGTAACTCCAAGCGTACACCAAAGATTACAACACGTTCCTAGCTTTCTTTCTATTCTAAACAAAGTAATAAACTAATCTAATGCTAAATTTAAAATAAGAAAGTAGAATGAGAAAGTAAGAAAGTGATATGACTAGTGCATTTGGGACATTTTGAAATGAAGCCTAAAGCCTCCTATTTATAGGTGAGCTTTGGCTCACATTAGCATCTTGAGGTGCATGTTAGCAAAAGGTAGCCAAAAGGGTGCACCGGGTACCGTACAACACGAACAGTGGGCGCACCGGGTACCGTACAACACGAAAAGTAGGCGCACAAGGTACCAAAAGTTACCAAAAATGGAAACTGAGGCGGGTACAGGCCAGCCGGCGGCGCCACCTGTCCAGCCGACGGCGGTGGTGGTGAGGCCGGCTGCGGTGGGCCCACCCCCGCCCCGTTGCGTCGTTTGTTGCTTCGTTTCTTGATTCGTGCGTGTTTTCTTCGTTATACGTCCGTTTGAGTTGATTCTTTTTTTGTTGGATTCGTAATTCAAAAACGAAGAATTTGACATAGGATAGGCCCTGAAATGAGGTCCCTAGCTCCAGATATTGCGTACGGATCATTTGGATCTTTCGGCGGGCGCGAAATCTTCATTTTTTACCCGTTTTGGTTGATTCTTCTTTTGTTGGATCCGAATTTTGAAAACAAACATCTTGGAAATAATGGATGTTGGTGAGGGGCATTTTGGTCTTAAAATCTCATTTTTATGCCTTGAATCTTCAAACGTGTGTGGAATCTTCCTTTCACATCCGTTTTACTTGATTTTGATCGTGCAACCTCGTTTTGACCTTCTTGGCATAATGTTAATGATTTGTGCTATATTGGAGTTAATATGCCAAGAATCGTTCCAGAATGAGAGAGTTATCGGTAGTTAAAACGTGACTTTTTACGCGATATCAAGTCTGCACTACTGTTAATTGGATATTGGTATATACTTGATTCTAAATCGTTGCTCTTTATTAGACCTTGCTTCTCCATAAAAGTAAACAAAATTTTTCAAAAACTAAGTTAAAAATATGTAGAAAATGAAAAATTTTAAAGAATGATTTACTTTGGGGAAGAAAGAAAAATAAAATATAAGTTCTTTTGAAAAACAAGTTTGACAATCCCATAAAGAGCATCGCATGACTAAGCACACAACAAACCAACTTTCGATTCGTGAGGTATCTTGAGCCATATGAAAAGCATTCACTTTTAATGCTTCACTTTTTCGATTCTTGAGTGTGCCGATGTATGCGTTTAGAATCAGAACTTGCTCTTGTCATGCATTACGAATCCGAACTTGTGAGTCAAAAAGGAGATCGAATCACATCATTCTTGAACCCATCCATACACCCAAAATAAGCACGTTACCCCTTTACCCACTCAAAAACATCCCTCAAACTTTCTACAAAGTTCCAAAGAAAAAGAAAAAAAGAGAGAAAAATCAAGGATATGACGTCAAAAGGATAGAAAAAGTCCCAAGAAAATTCGAAGTAAAGAAAGTCAAATGGAGAAAGAAGACTCCACCCAAAATAGAAAGAAGGCGTCAATCCTCCCAAAAAATTCAAAAATTTTCAGCTTTCCGCTTCACCAAAAATAAAACCCAACAAAACCCCTCTCACATCACCAACATTCCATCCCAAAAACCCTAGATCACTTCCCTTAGAATGATTGTGGCTAGATCGACTTCCCGCTCACCAAAAGGTAACGATTTGATACTCGATCAAGCCTATGACGATAAACAATACATGACTGGCGTTCTGAGTGATTGATAAATGCTAGAATAGGAAACCCTAAACACTTTGAGTGATTGGAGTGACCACCTTGAGAGGATCGCCTAGTCATGTATCAATGATCAATGATCAAAAGCATGCTCCTAAAGATTACAACCTTGCTTTCTAAAATATCAAATATCTTTATTTTTCCAAAACCCCCTTAGTAAAAAGTTCCCGTCTTAAAATATTTCATTATCTGCTTATCTTTAACCATGTTGAACGTTAGTTTGCTTGAGGACAAGCAAAGTTCTAAGTGTGGGATACTTGATATCGCGTAAAAAGTAACGTTTTTACTATCGATATCTCTCTCATTCTGGAACGATTCTTGGCATATTAACTCCAATATAGCACAAATAAGTAACATTATGCCAAGAAGGTCAAAACGAGGTTGCACGATAAAAATCAAGTAAAACGGATGTGAAACGAAGATTCCACACACGTTTGAAGATTCAAGGCATAAAAACAAGATTTCAAGACCAAAATGCCCTTCACCAACATCCATTATTTCCATGATGTTCGTTTTCGAAATTCGGATCCAACAAAAGAAGAATCAACCAAAACGGGTAAAAAATGAAGATTTCGCGCCCGCCGGAAGATCCACATGATCCGTACGCAATATCTGGATCTAGGGACCTCATTTCAGGGCCTATCCTATGTCAAAATCTTCGTTTTTGAATTACGAATCCAACAAAAAAAAGAATCAACTCAAACGGACGTATAACGAAGAAAACACGCACGAATCAAGAAACGAAGCAACAAACGACGCAACGGGGCGGGGGTGGGCGCACCGCCGGCGGCCTCACCACCACCGCCAGAGGCTGGACAGGTGGCGCCGCCGGCTGGCTTGTACCCACCTCGGTTTCCGTTTTTGGTAACTTTTGGTACCTGGTGCGCCTACTTTTCGTGTTGTACGGTACCCGGTGCGCCTACTTTTCGTGTTGTACGGTACCCAGTGCACCCTTTTGGCTACCTTTTGCTAACATGCACCTCAAGATGCTAATGTGAGCCAAAGCTCACCTATAAATAGGAGGCTTTAGGCTTCATTTCAAAATGTCCCATATGCACTAGTCATATCACTTTCTTACTTTCTCATTCTACTTTCTTATTTTAAATTTAGCATTAGATTAGTTTATTACTTTGTTTAGAATAGAAAGAAAGCTAGGAACGTGTTGTAATCTTTGGTGTACGCTTGGAGTTACGCTCATTAATTCAAGTCTATTCCTTCTCGCATATTAATCTCGGTTATCTCTATCCTTATCTATCTTAATTAAACATGTTTGCTTTAATTATGTTTGCGATCGTTATTACCATGATTAGCGAGTAGATTACTATTGTATTTGTTGTGATGTAGTTAGTATATATGATTGTGGGATGACTTTGAATATGTCGTGAGATAATATGACGGCCCCTATTCGACTGATTACTTGGTATAGTATTGGAAATGCTTTTGAGCATAGTACAAATATATGGAAGCCGGTAACGACCGAAGGTAGTTGTATTATTGATCGACGTTATAAAATTGGAAACTTTGTGAACGGACTTATCTTGTGATTTTAAACCTAAAACTTATATTCGCCTTTCGATTAACAAACGTGATTGTAACCTTGTAAAGAGGAGTCGCGAACCTCAATACTCGGTCAATAGTTATCTGTGTAAAAGCTATGTTTTTAATTGTAACGTCATGCAAGCATTATAAAATGCAATGTGATTACGTGGACTTACCATGAGTATTGTACATTTCCAATCACAATGTACTTATCATGTAAACATCGCGAAGCAATTAAACTCACAACGGAAACATTGGTAAACAATTCAATACGTTGTGAGCTACCATAGTATTTTTCAACATGGTCTGGGTTTGACTTTCTGTAAAAAGCCGTCAGCATTTTAATTAGTTGTTTTAATTTAGATTAGATTAGATTAGGTAGGCTATAGGCTAAATGACCATTTACGAAAACCTAGGGATTTGTTAATTGTATTGAGAAAGGCAAGTTTAAAATCCAACTTAAACCGATACTTTTGCTTAAAACCATGAAACCCTAAAGTAAGATACGCTAGAAACCTAAATGCTTTCCCTCGTTTATCACGCTTAAGTTTCATTGGTAGAAATTAATTAAATAAGTCCAGACACAAATTCTAAGTTAGTTGTTTAATGGATTCATAATCATTGTTGTATTAAGAACGACTAGACATGTTATGGACTTGCTACTCTATTCCTTCGCCCACGAGCGAATACGTTCAATAATATGGGCCACTGACTCCCTCACAGGAGAGTGTGGAGAGTTGAGCATTGTCTGTCTGGTCAGAATCATGATACCTTAGTTCCTCGTGACATATTAGTTGATAACCGACTAATAAGGAATCTATTGGTTATACCATAAGTTATTGAATCTCATAAGCAACCCAATTTAGTTAATCGTTTTCCCGTAAGAGTCATCATCCCAAAATTATTAACTAACGAACTCACAACAAATACTACTTTGCATTATCTGACATCTTATTACATTTTATTCGCTTATTTAGTTTACTTAATTAACTGAACCAAAACCCCCAACGCACTCTTTTAAAACATTTACTAGAAAAGAAAGATTGATTGGATCACCTCCGTTTCAATTCAGTTTCTCTTTAAGAGCGACTCTAGGTCCAACTTACCGCATACTAACCTTTTGGTTAAGTACTAGTAAGTCACACTTAGACCCCAACAATTATAAATTTTAAAACCACCCGTTGATAAACATCAACAGGAAGGAATGAGGTTAGCTCATAAAATTAGATGAGGATCATCCAAACTGCATGGTTTTTCACAAATTTTGAAAATTCTAAGACAAAAACAATTAATGGTGGATTTTGTGAGGTGAGAAAAAGGGTTTTCTTTTGTGGTTTATGAAACGAAAAGGTTTAGGCTCAACAGCGGTTTACTAAGGGATCATCAACACTAAAAATAAGTGTTAGTTGGGTTAGGCTTGAAGAGATATGATAAAAATGGGGTTTTTCCTAAAGAAATGTCCAGGTCATTTAATTACACATATGCCACGTATGGCACCTGTCAATGTGGTCTCGAAATGCATACCAGGAGCAAGTTCTAATTCCGAACGCATGCACCGGTCACACACAACAAATGAAAGTGAAGCATTTACATTGAATGCTTATAATAGGCTCAAGATACCTCACTGCAAATATAGGTTGTATCTGCCCAGTCACGCGATGCCCCTCTTAGACTTTCATTTTAAAATCGTTTAGAGTCTGACATGTTCCTACATCTTTTTACCGACTTTTGAATACTTGCAAAAAAAATTCTGTACTTTTCTTTAAATTATTGACTCGAAACTTTTGAAAAAGCCAGTCTGTTGAATGAGTAGTAAGACTACTGTCGAAGCAAGATTGTTTTAATATAGTGAAAAAAAATTCAAAATTTATGGCAAAATAAGGATTTATTGATTTACTGGGACTATTTCGAAAAATTTTGGTCTTAATAAGTGAGTGAAGAGTATACTGCTATCCCACACTTATAAATAAACGTTGTCCTCAATGTTTCTGCACTAAGTAGGGAGAATCCCACACTTAAGTTTTGCATTAAGTCAAATATAAATTTCAAGTTTTCTAGTTATGGGGGTATTAATCCCACACTTAGAGTTTTAAGTGGGCGTAAGCATATATTATCATAAGATAGATCATAAGAACTAGAGAGGTACTTCCCTACGCTTGGTGAGTACTGGATAGAGGACCAGATTCATGAAGGAGTGGTGCAAGTGATTTGCTGGAATTTGGTTGAACCAGACTTCTTTTAAGATCAACCATTCCTACAAATACTTGGTTCTGCAAATAGCCATAAATAAAGTCATAATCACCAGGTCTCACAAGATAATAGTACGATAAATCCAAAACATAAAGATAATAATAAAGTAGATAAATCTAAGACATAAAGGTAATAAAGATAAAGATAAACTAAGGCTAGTCTAGAAGATCAACCATCTCATGGTCGAAACTGGCAACAGCAGCATCATAGAGGGCAGAGAGGGCAACATCATTGTGGACAGAGGAAGGTGATGGTGCAAGAAGTCTGCTAGTAGCTACGAGCGTCTCGGTAGGATCAAAGAGTGAGCTCACTGAATGCTCAGAAGCCTGTACCGGAGCCTCAGTAGTGCCAGTTGCAGGAGGGAAGAATGACCATGGTGGTCGAGAAGGTCCTGGACCTGACCCTAGCCTGTAAGGGTGATCCTGAAGTCTCTGTAGCCAGACTGCCTCACGGATATCTGACATTGCCTCATGCTGAATGGACAATGTCTGAAAGAGCGCCCAAGTGGCTGCTGGGTCTGCAGTAGTAATCCCATCAGACTCTCCTAGATGCTGGGTCGGGATTGTCCTAGATGCTAGGGCAGACTGTGAAGCAGCAGGTCTCGTATGCTCCCCTGGAGTAATGGGTACATCAATCAGACTCTCCTCCTGAATATCGGCCATATTCTTCTTTCCCTTGCGAGCTCCTCCGCGTCTTGTGCCTTTCTTAGTTTTCTGCTTACTGCTTTCAGCTGGGGTCTCCATCCTGAAAAACATAAACAACACAGGTAACGTTTAAAGTTTATGAGGATATACAAATGCAAAGAAAAACTGATGATTGTTTCTAAAAGTATTTTTTTTAATGTAAATGTCATAAGGACTTTTGCATTTGTATATAAATAATAAACACTTATCTGCGATCTGTAAATTTCAAGTGCTGTCAGATAAGTAGCTATCCTGCATCATTTAGTTAGGAATGATAATACTAGATAAGATTTAAACTAAGAAATTTTAAAAAGACAATTTACTCTAAGATAGGCTTGGGGTTCCTCCCAAAAGTGCTTGTTTAAGAGAGTCTCTAGCTTGACTCTTGATACCTGGGAATGGCTCAGGGTGGTTCAAAGATGTAGACTTCCTCATTGATTGGGAAGTCTTCGATGTAATATTTCAAGTGGTGACCATTAACTTTAAAGTTACCTTCCGGTGCCTCGAGTTCGACTGCTCAGAAGGGAAATACCTTTGAGACTATAAATGGCCCGCTCCACCTGATTTTGAATTTTCCAGAGAACTTTTTGAAACGTGAGTTGAAGAGAAGTACTTTATCTCCTGGTTTGAACCTAGATAGCTTGAGTCTTTGATGACACGCAAAAAGTCAAGTTTTTATGTGTCATTATCTCACCTTTGTAGCCTGAATCATGATGAATACACCTAAAATTAATACTTTATCATTAAAACTCATCACATGGGCTAAAACATAGACAACGTTTCAAAAATCATCTTAAATGGTTGAAAAACACGATAAATGTAACGAATACGATCATAAGCATTCTCGTTCACGCGTTTTAGCACTCTTTGAGCTACGAATGGAATTATGACCTCTAACTTATGTCATTTTCTTCGTTAGGAAATTACGATCGCGTGAATATAAAGAACGCTCAAAACGAATAACTGACGAAGAAGTTACGCCCGAGCAAAGAATCCAAGCAACCGAAGGCCAACGATACGGGAGAACCAAGCCTTATACGGGCAAGCACAGCCATATATGGCCTGGCCATGACCGTATACGGCCTGGCATGGGTGTATACGGCCTGTGCTCAGCCGTATATGGCCTGTCTCCCCCGTATACGGCCGGGTCTCTACCGTATCGCCCCCATTCTCTCCCGTATATGGCCAATCTTGCCCGTATTCGATGTCTTGGCCGTACAAAATAGGATTTTGATACAGTTGGGAAATACGGCTGAGATTTTGGAGGTAGGAATACGGTTAAGGAATACTGTTGAGCCAAATCTATAAATACTCACCACCACCTCCTCATTTTCATCATGTTTCTCTTTCATTTTCTCTCATTTCTTTCTCTACTCTCTCTCTAGAAATAATTACATTAGTTTAGTATAATTAAGCTAGTAGATTAGCTTTTAGCTTAGTTGTAACGGAGGTTCTCCGAGACTGCGATTACGCAAGATTTGTAATAACGCTTTGTCAGGTTCTATTATAATCTCTATCTTGTTATTTTAAGTATGTTGTGTTGCTGCCATGATTATTTAGAAATGCTTGCTAGAATTATTGCCATGCTTAGCTTTACAAATCTGTGTTTGCAATGATAGTCGTTATGCTAGGGTAGTTATGCTTTAATCACGTCGTTACTCTGTCTGTATGCTGTTGATATATATTTGAATATGTGAATTGAGTGTCCAATGTTTATCTATCCAACTTATGCTGTGGTTTGTAACTTACTACTAGAACTCAACTAGTGGTACGCCGCTTATTATTATGTGTCTGATGATCGTTGAACTCGACATGGCCGGTGTTCTCCTGGTTGAAATACACCGGAGGGAGACACGGAGCGTAGGATTAGAGATAGATTAGATTCACTTTATATAACACATGTTTTAGAGAGAACTTTCGGACCATGTGTGACTTAACCAATTATCCAGTTACCCTGCACGAATAACCTGATCTCTGTATGTTGCTCTGCTACATGTTCTTGTCTGATTGTTGCTTTAGGGTTTGCATGCTAGTATCACTTGTGCTGTTGGATGTATGATTAGGTTTTCGAATATAAATTGACTGCATACACCAGTTTAACATGCGTAGAATAGTTATGCTGATCTATATGAAATAATGATGAATAATTTAATCAGCCGTTAGACCTGACCATCCCAACTTGTTCCGGTGGGAAACCCCTGTTCATGTTTTTGTTTATTCAACAATTCATGCCATGATTCGGATATCTCAGATGTTCAAGATTGGGGAACAGGATTCGAGGATGGTTGTTGGTTAAATTGGTTGCTGCATTTGGGAGAACTTCCGTTGTAGTTTACATTCCATAGCTGTTATCCACGTGACATGTTATTTATCTGATTGCGGACAACTCTACGTTAGATAGATAATAGGCTAGGAGATATGGCTCTGATGTGACTCAAAAAGTCATGTTTTTAAGTACTTATTTCCGCACTTTTTGGACTATTCTATGGTGAAAACATTTCAATATAATCATTTATCGTCAAAAATCACAAGGTAGTCTAAATACGGGCGTTGCTACAAAAATCAGTTAAAACATCCGTTTTGCACGCAAACCGAGGCAAAAACAATCATCTTAAATATTCCATTCTTGATTATCCTATCAAATTAGATCTTAATGCATATTTTATAATTCAATAGGAAATTCCAAGATCGAAGGTGAAAGAATCAAGAGAAACGGGTGAAGAACGAAGAAGATGTGCAGTCTGGAAACCCGCCGATCGTCATCCAGAACACGCAAAAGTCAAACACCTCCAAATTTGGAAAACTTAGTGTCATTAGAAGCGTAACGGAAAAATGAATCCAACGGCGCAAGAATCAAGCAAAACGGACTCCAAACGAAGAAGATACGGACGAACCAAGCAACCGAGAAATCAAAGGAGGCTAAATGGAGCACCAACCCCCCCTGGGCAACTAGGTACCGTATACGGTACCCTAGGTGCCGTATACGGCCCTTAGGATTCCGTATACGGGGTGTGTTTCCTTGTTGGGTGCCGTTTGCCCCCCCATGGTCCGCTTGCCCGTATGCTGCTTTGATGTTTGTATCTTATGCTTCAAGACTTGTACAAAGGCTATCACCCTTCTCCTATAAATAGTGGCTTCATTTCCACCATTTCAACACACCATTCTTCACATACTTCTCTTTCTCTCTCTAGAATTCTCTCTCTAGCACTACTCTTAGGAGTTAGAGGAGAATTGTTCTTGTAGTTAGTTCTTCTCTCTAGTTTCACTCTCTAGCACTACTCTTAGGAGTTAGAGGAGAACTAGAGAGATATAAGTTAGCTGTTAGAGCTAGAGGAAAGTTGTAATTGGGTAATCAAACTGTAGCAAGGTTATTCAAGTCAGACTGTTGTAATCCTCAGTATTACTCTTCTAATCCGGTGATATTATCTTACATTCTTACTGTTATAATATTTACTTTGCATATTATTTCAGTACGATCTATGATTGTTGAAATGTAGATGTTAGGATTAGGGATGATGTTTAATTAATATATCTTATATATGATTGGTAGTTGTTATGCTATATACATGTTTAGACTTATCTTGGATGTAGACTTAATTAATCACCATTTCTGGTCTCTCACGTGACTGTTGCCTTAGGATAGGATCTGATCAACCCTAACTACGAATACACAGTTATCTCCTGTTTGTATAAAACTGTGGGATCGCCGTAATACAGCAGAATACTTGGTATAGCGTTGGAAATACCACTGGAAGAGTACAAATATGTGGAAGCCAAGGAAATGCCGGTGGTCTATCTCACCGTGGATTACCTGGAAGCAACCCTTCCAGACAAGGGTCTAGGTCTTGCTAAGCCGTGAAAATGCTATAGTACACTGTTAAACTACCTCTGGTTATAAAGCTGTGTAAAGATACATTAGGTCTTTAAAACACCGTAAATATACCTAGGGTTAGAGTACTGTTGGAAAATAAGGACACTATACACTGTACGCATGCCTAGGGATGAATGACCGATGGCAAAGGAGGGTCTAATCCATGACGGAAGTATTAGAACTTAAACATATAAAACATGAATTAGGAAATGAAAGCAAGGATGCCGGCTGTGTTCCCAGATGCTTAAAACCCCTAAACTCTACTTAACCGATAGTTTAACTTATTCAGCATACAACCAGTATTACTCTGTTAAAATTGGATAGACATAGGTGTTAAGAAAAGTCAGTGTTGTGGACTGTCGCCTTATTCCTTAACCCCATTCAGAGGGTCGCTTGGTCTCCGAAAGAGACGGTGAGGTGGGTCTGAAGACAGTCCCATCTGACCAGAATCAGGATAGCCTAGGATTCAGTGACATATGCTTTAGGGTTACACCTAGACGTAGGGTCCTAGTGTTTACACCGACCGTTTAGAAGATCTTAGCTAGAGTAATCACCTATCATCAATATAATATCATCCCGAAACCCTAATCGTCGAAGTCTCAGCAATCACTCTCTACCTGCTGCTTATATTCTCGTTTATTTTTCTGCATTTTAATTCTTGTCTTTAGATTAGATTAGATAAAACCAAAACCCATACCTACCTTGTCTCTAAACCCATCCTATTGTCAAATCATCTTTGGTAGGTTCCAATTCAATTCAATTCGTTCCGATTTTGGACGACACTCGAGTTATACTTGCCGCCTTACCCACAAGGTAGGTAGCTTGCATAGATTGAGCCCAGCAAAATATAAATTTTTAAAACTTTCAACAGTCGTTCACCTCTGTTGCGGTCGGACCAACGACCGTGGTAAAACCCGACCGACGGACGGGGGCACGACAAGATTTTTGGCGCCGCTGCAGGGAATCGGTTTCGTCAAGAATTGAATTCTGCCTTAGATAATTAGCTTTAGGAGATCCTTCCTTAAGATTATCATTACTTAGGAAGTTAATTGCTTTATTAGTTAGATAACTTAGTTCTTAAACCCTAGAAAATACATAAAAATTAGAAATTTAAAAACCCTAATTCTCCTTCAAACCCCATCTCTCCTCTCAATCAAATGATGACGGATGAGATGACGGCCTTGGTAGATGCAGAATTCTTTGACTATCCAGGGTATGAGTCAAACTCCTCTGACATTAAAGAGGTCTGTGTTAACCATGAAGTTGAGAACCCAAAAATATCGAGCTTAGACTTAGGATTTGATGAATCTCAGCAGAAGATTCCAGCTTCTGTTACTATTGCTTTAAGTGGTCAACCCACACTTAACCGTGAGATTCTATCAATCTTGTCTAGGTATCCACACTATATCAGACCTGCTACTTTACCTGATGATGAACCCTTTGGAATTGAAGTATTCTTCTATCCACCCATGCCCTGGATGGATTTGAATGAACGTCTTCATTGCCTAGATGAATATTTTGAATACGATCTCCCCAATATTTTGCGACCCCACCCCACTACTCTTTATTCAAATGTAGTTGAGGAAGAGAGTCTCCAATATCAGGTCGAGACTAAGCCTAGGACAGAAACACCAAGCCCTAATAGCATTGGATTTAGGAACAATCAACCAAAATCTGAGATAGGCCATCACCTAGGAATTTCTCAAAACCCCGATAGGAGAATGGATATATGTGCTGACTTCCTTAGAAATCATAAGAAATCCGACTTCCCCTTTTCGTACGAACAGAGAAAAACCTTTGTGGAAATTGATAGGATGCTAAGATCTCTCCGTAGTGATTATAACAGAACAAACGAGTTGTCATTAAAATCAGAGATAGATCTTTTAATGGATTTATTAGCCAGCACCGATTATTCGCCTGTTTCACAAACAAAGATAAATCGTTATGTTGCGGCCCTGATTGATGAACTCGAATATTGAATATAGAGAAACCCTATTAAACCTGCCTCAATTTCTGTGGATATTCCATTCTTTGCTGATCTTGCTTCTTATTTAACTAACGAATTGCGAGTTATTTTTCCTGAATCGACTGAGGAAGCTATTGAGTCTACTTTCTTTACAAAAAGGAAGGAGCTTCATATCCAGCTAATTCAGTTATTCCAAAAGACTAGATTTCCATTTACAGCGTAACAAAAGATTTATATCAGGGAACTTTCGCAAGTGATGCACACTACCCATGGAAACCCTGATTCTATCGAAGAAACGAAATTTCTACAAGTCTTAGGAAAATTTCTCTTTGATCTTTGTTATATAGACACAGGATTCAGGGATGGTATTTTTTTTTTGGGTAAAGGGGAATTCCCCGGTAAATATTATAAAAATAATAATAAGCGTTACAATATAAATTGTGGAAAAAACCACATCCTCAGCCTAAACAGAAAGACTAAGGCATACACATGACATGCCATGTGTATGACTACCAGCAAAGCATAACCTCTATCAAACAAGCTACAAAAGCAATAACAAAGAATAAAACCACGCAATAATCCACTGAAGCCGCATCAAGATCATCAACTCAAGAAAAAGAAATCCTCCTCGGAAGCTTCCATCTCTCCATAGTGCGAAGAGTTCTAAAAGATGGCTTAAAAGAAAATGACACCATCTTCAACCGAATCGTATGAATGATAACATCATCAACCTCAATAGCAGAACGAGTACCTTTGGAGAAGAGCTGAAAATTCCGTTCCTGCCAAATGAAATACACAGTAGCAGCCAAGACCAATCGAGAAACCACATGGTCAATATTCTTCGGAGCTGTAGCAGAAATGAAAAACGTCTTCAAGTCTTCAAAAGAATATGAAGAAATCTGCATCTCAGCATAACTTGTAACTCTGAACCAAACCTGAGAAGAAAAAGAACATTCAAAGAAGAGGTGAGCATGAGAGTCAAGACATGACCCACATAAAAGGCATCGAAGCAGGTTTAAGTTGACCGAAGGGCCAACATCCCATTGCTTCAGACGATCTTGAGTCTTCAGCTTCCCTTCAAAAACAAGCCAAAGATAAAATGCATGACGAGGGATACAATGAGAAAACCAGACTACGAGAGCCCAGTCCACCATTAAACCCCTTGGACGAATAACATCCCAAACTTCAGCAACACGAAAGTCCACTAAAATTCCTTCCAAATTACGCCACATTAATTTGTCAGGAATCAAGGACAGGACAAGAACTTCAATCTGAGAAAGAAACGAGTATTTCTGGAGCCATAAGACAGGCCATCTCCAAGAATCACCCTCCAAAAGATCAGCCACGGAATCCAGAGCTGTGAAACCAGGGCGCGTGATGTCACGATTACTGGTAAAAACACGCGCAATAGGACAATGAATATCCCACATATCATACCAAACAGAAGCAGATCTTCCGTTCCCAAGCTTGTACCAACAAAATGGCCGGTTAAGATCTCTAACTTGCAATAATTTCCTCCAACCCCAACTCATGCAGCTTTGGGCAGGGACATCCCAAAAACTGCGATCACGTAGCTTATACACATACACCCATCGGACCCAAATGGAATCCTTCTTAGAGATGATACTCCAAATATGGGTAGTCATGAGAGAAATATTCCAGTCACTTAGGCGTTTAATACCCAATCCACCTTCCCATTTAGGAAGGCAATTATATTTCCAAGCCACCTTAGCTTTCCCAACCTTCATTGGACCTTGACACCATAAAAAACCTCTAATGATTTTCTCCATGTCCTTTAAGACCGAAGCAGGGAGAATAAACATAGAAGCCCAATATCCTTGGAACGAAGTCAAAACAGAAGAAATAAGTTGAATCCGACCAGCGAAAGACAAAGCTTTATTCTTCCAATTATTAACTCTATTCTAAACTTTTTCCACAAGGACTTTGCACTCAGACTGAACCAATCTAGTAGCAATAAGAGGAACACCAAGATACTTAACCGGAAGAGTCCCTTCCTCAAAGGGCATAGAAGAAAGAATATTTTGGCGAGTATGCTCCGGAATGTTACAGAAGAAAGCCGTACTCTTCAGAATACTAGGCACCAGGCCAGAGACTTTTTTAATTCATCAAGGGCAGATTGAAGAACATTGACCGAATTTAAGTCCCCATGGGCAAACAGAAACAAATCATCTGCAAAACATAGATTAACCAGGTCCAACCTATCACATCGGATATGATATTTGAAGGAGTCAGACTCATCCACCTTCCTTCGAATAATAAGCGTCAAAACTTCCATAACCAACGTGAAGAGGTAAGGAGACAAAGGATCCCCTTGCCTCAAGCCACGCTTACCCTGAAAGAAACCATGAATGTTGCCATTAATACTCAGGGAGAAAGAAGTAGAAGAGACGCATGTCATGATCAGATTAACCATCACCGGGTGAAAACCAAAAGCATGTAAGATAGTTCTAAGGAAATCCCAATCCACAGTATCATAAGCCTTCTGAATGTCAATTTTAAAAGCACATCGAGCAGCTCCATGGTTGATATGATATCCATGCATCAATTCCTGCGTAAGGAGAATATTATTTGAAATGCTCCTACCAGGAATGAACGCTGATTGATTATCACTAACCAGATCAGCCAACCCCTCCTTAATACGATTCGTGATTAGTTTACTAATACACTTATAAATGACATTGCATAACGATATAGGCCGAAAATCATTAATCCGAGAAGGGGTAGGCACCTTTGGAATGAGAGCAAGGACAGTATGGTTAATTTCTTTTAAGATGCGGCCATTAGAGAAGAAATCCCAAACAGCAACAAAAACTTCATCACCAATTATATCCCACGACTTCTTAAAGAAAGCAGCCGAATACCCATCAGGCCCCGGAGACTTACAATCACCAATAGAGAACATAGCTCTCTTAACTTCATCCTTGGTAACCGGACATATCATCCCATCAGCCTTGGACCTCGAAAGCTTACGGGTAAAGATAGATAAGTCCTGCAAGGGATGAACATCGCCAACACAAGAAGTTTTGATAGTGTGCCACAAAAGCAAGAGGGATCGCATCCCCCTCATGCATAGAATTCTGCATATCATACACACGATCAATACGATTTCTACTTGCCTTCTCCTTCACCACATTATGAAAATATTTAGAATTATTATCACCGTCTCTAAGCCACTCAATTTTGGCTTTCTGTTTTAAGAACCGCTCTTCATCAAGAATTGCCGCATTGAAAGCTCTAAGATAAATACTCTCCTCTTCACGAAGCTCAACAGACGTTGGATTTGCATCCAAAGCTTTTTGAACTTCATCCAGTTCAACACACAACTGAGCAACCCTCTTATGAATGTCCCCTTGGTTTCTCATCAGCCTTGAAAGAGGTTTTTTCAAACTCTTCAACTTTTGTGTGATTTGAAACATAGCATACTCCTCTGTATTCACCTTCCAAGCCTCCTGGACAAGAACTTTGAACTCCGGCTTATGAACAAGAAGATTGTAAAACCGGAAAGTCTTGACCCGAGGTTTGTGAACTTTATTTTGAACCCAAAGAAGGTAAAACGAGAGTTTAACCGTTTCGTTGATGCATTGCTACAACTCGGTCAGGTAGAAAGAGAATTCTTAACTGAATTTGAGTGATACTATATTAATCCTGCCGACTTGATTTACAATGTCATCCGAGCTCTTAGAGGTACGTTTATTTCTCGCCACACCTTATCTTTGTCTAAAGCTTCAAACGTATCCAAAAGTGTCGTCTCGGACACTATCCGGTAAAACAGTAAGTCTGGTATGGACGAGCTTTCGTCTTTAACAAAGCGCTCTTGGGAGGCACCCCAAGCCTATCTAGGTTAATTAATATTAGTTAGTATTAATATTAGTTTAAATTAATTTTTCGTTTTTAACGCTTTCGATTAAAAATCAAGAAAACGTCCTTTAAACTTTAAACTCGTGCGATTTGCGTAAGTTCAAACTTTTCAGAAAAATTTAACAAAGTTTTAATTTTAAAATTTTGGTAAATTAATTATGATTTGTTTTAAAGTTTAAAGTACACAAAAATATTATTTCGTTTTTAAATAAACTAGTTTCAGTTTAAACGCAAAGAACTTTTCGCGTGCAATTTAAAACACAATTTTAATTCGCTAAATTTTTTTATAAAGATTCGTATTTACTTTTGGTTACTTAATTAAAAATCTTAAAACCTTTCGAAAACCAATCGTACGTATCGTATCTTTCGCATTTTAAATCGAAACGTATTTAAACCAAGAGGAAGGGATCCACTACAAACAAAAAGTCAAAATTTTCTCTCCTTCCTCTTCCCCAAAACCTACGGCCTCCATCTCCATTTCCAAAACCTCCATTTCTCCACCATTTTTGATGATTTAAAGCTTCAAGTTCTTCATTTTATCATCTCTCTTGCATACATAACATCATTTCATCACTTGTAAGGTAATTCCTAACTCAAATCTTTAAATTTCATTAACTTTTTAAAAGTTAGGGTTTCAACTTTTGATCTATGAAATTCATGGTGAAATCTTGTGTTTTATGGTTCAAAAGTGTTCTTGCATAGTTGCTTAACATGATTACATGCTTGATTGAGTAGATTACTTGATAATTTGTGACTTTGATCTTCAAGTATTGACTTTAAGTGGTCAAAGTTGCTTGATTTGTTGACTTTTGATAACTAGTAGCTTGTTTTGATTAATTCATGCTTAGTATGACTTGATAAACATGATTACATGATTGCTAGTTCATTTTGAATGATCTTTAGGATTATCGAAAGTTAAAGTAAGCATATTGTGATTAAAATTTACCAAGTAACATACTTTATTTTAAAATCTTCAATTTTTTAAAATGGTGGTTGAGTTAATTAAATCATGTCTAGTTTCTTAGATTTTTAATAAATCCTTAGTTATTTTAATTATTCATGTTAGCTTGATTAAATCATGTTAGCTTTTGGTCCTTGATTATTTTAATTATTCACCACCTTAATTAATAAAGTGTTGAATATTTTTAATATGACCATCACACGTAAGCTACCGTCATTCATTTATCGAAAGCTTTAAATCTTGCAAACCATTAAAAGTAACCGAATAAGTTAACACGTGTCTTTAATCATATGGTATTTGCATGAATAAATTAGTTTTGTTTTTTTTTTTTTTTTGGTTTACTTGATATATTTGAGGTAATTACATGGTTTTTACAAACCTCATGCTCACTTAGATTAAGTTGCCATGAATGAAAGTGAGAATATTTGCTAGTTGTTTGAAATGACGAGTTCACTTAGATTAAATGCTAGTATTATTATTACTTTAATACCCTTGGAATAGGTTAGACCCTTATGGTTGCGAAAATTGCGGATTAAGGATTGGTTAGGCCTAGGTTTAGTTTAAAATAAATTGCGGATTTATTCATATATTAAAGCCTACATTTCCAATTTTCGTTTAAAATTTGGAAATGTACTTAGCAATTTGTTATGACTTATGTATCTCATTTTCTTGTCAACAGATGGATCTATCAAACCCTTCGTTGAGGAAGCTTGCTTCATCCCCCGAGAATATGGACAATATTAAGAAATGGATGGGACGATACATAGGGTCAAACAGAGTCATCATGTGGCCGGATATGAGACGCTTGGGTATTAGGGATGAGTTGGAAGAATTGATTAAGTATGATAAAGATGGCGAGGAAAATGCTGCATTTTTCCATCTTTTCTCCATTGATGAAGCTATATACCGAGAGGTCGTCACTGAGTTTATGATGACTTACGAGTTCCGAGAGAGATTGGAGATCACTGATAAGAAGATCGCTTTTCGGTATCGTGGGAAGAAGTATCGTATGACAGTGGGAGATTTTGGGGTATACCTTGGCCTTTACACACAGTCACAGGCCAGTTCTGATTGGTTCACCAGCAGTTTCCAGTCTATCTCTAGTTTACCGTCACGGGATCACAAGGAGATATGGAGAGGATTGACGGGGACAAACTTCAGTAGTGGAGTGAAAGCTTCACTCATGACCCTACCAGTTCACCACATTCTTCATAAGCTCCTGTGCTGTACTATCTTTGGGAAGAGAGATGCTGGACCTGCTACATCAGAAGAGCTCAAGCTCATGTATGCGATCATAAGGAAGCAGAACCTAAACGTCGCATACATCATCGCGGATAGATTGTGGAAGGAGAAGAGAGAAGATAAACGCCATGTATTCATTGGAGCCATTATCACGAGACTGTTAGTTGGCATGAGGATTCTCACTTACCGCCACCGTGAGGATTACACCCATCACACTAGTTCATAGCCGTTTGATCTAGAGTACTGCAAGTTGATCAGGATGATTGATGAGGGACCTGAGAGACAGTGCTTATGATATCATACTCGGCAGCCCACACCTGGATGCTTCATGACCAGGAAGCGTGTGATTACAGAGGATAGAGATGTTGGTCCCCAGCCACAGAGACCAGTAGCAGCAGAGATACCTGAGCCAGCACGTGGAGCAGACAAATCAGTACTGCCTATACAGGCCGTTGTGCATCACATGGATCCGGTCACTCCTCTTACTCAGTACTATCTATTACATGCTTTACAGGTTATCCTTGATCAGTAGGTTCTGACAGCTAGGAGACATGGTACCCCTAAGCCTGATCACTTCCTATACAGATGTGGACCACCACCACCACCCACTACCCATACCGCCACTCACCCATATGCCACCACTCGCCCATACACTACCTTCCCTCCACCACATCCACATACCTCCACTCAGCCACCACATCCATATAGACGCCATCGTAAACCTACCACCTACTCCGCACCATTACCCACTCACAGATCCACATCTGATATAGCGAGAGTCTACTCAGTACACATACCATCACCAGCCCATTAGCAGGCATCATTGCCTCATCCGACTGTACCCATTCCTACCCATCACCAGCATCCAAAGGCTAGCACATCATATAGACCAGATCTACTCTACATTGGCACCGATGCATTGTTCACTGGTAGCGTCGGCCCTTTCTAGGATTTGGGCCCCATCTTCTCAGATCAGGTTCCTACTGAGAGCACTCTCAGGCAGCTCTACCTTGACATGTTACAGATGGCAGGTGTTACCACTGCAGACATGCTCGCACAGGGTTATGATGATATGATGGCACTTCCAGCGATGACCCTCAGGCAGATATTGATTCAGAGAGGATTACTACCTCCATATGAGCAGAGAGTGTCCAGTAGACAGCAGTCAGTCACAGGACCCACATCTGAGCCTGATGACATACCAGCAGAGGATCCTCCATTATAGACTACTTATCTTGTGATTTATATTTCATATCACTGACTTCTGTATTCTATTGATTACAGTGATCTCAATCTTGCACTTGGTTAAACTTTTGGGATATTTCTAGACCTATATGGTTGAGCTTTATTATTATGTTTATCGTAGTTACTTATTATGTTTGTTTCTTTATTTTAGAATAAGTGATTAAATGTGTGATGAATGAGAAATGAGCCCGCACGAGATGACCAACGTTCACAAGAAGAAACCGTGGTGTTAAAAGGCAGACAACCAAGGAATTCACAACTGCGGACCGCGGAACTTACACACATCTCGGGAGAGGAGCTTTGGTCTATCTTCTTCTGAAACTCGCACATAGATCTAAGTGTGGGATCTCAACCCACACTCCAAGACATCTTAGCAAGAATCATTTCCAAATCTTAAATCACAAAAGTTTGAAATTCACTAATAAGAATTTCCACTTACATTATGGATCGACTCTTAGCTAAGCATGAATGATAAGCATTGTGCACCAGATAAAGACATGCGGAGCTGAATCACTCTTAATGAAGATCTTCGAATTCTCAGCTTTCGCCTCTAAACGTTTAATCGTCATCTGGGGAGTTTCTTACCTTTCACCTCGTTTTCATAACTTGATTCATTTTGTTAGCTTAGGAATGCAAAGTAATCTATACTCTATCCTAAACTTATCACTAAGTGTGGGATTCCAGCCCAAACCAAACACTTGAGAAATATTTTCTATATGTTCAAACTCTAAGTGTGGGATTATATTTTTCTAAATATAATCTCAACTCAAGAGAACATTAGGGACAATGTTCCTCTAAGTGTGGGATAGCAGGTATAGAATACCTTGAATTAGATGTTTTACAGATTTTAATGTCCGAATAGCTTTACTCAGAAAATGTTCCTCAAATTTTCAAAATTTTCAAAACTTTTTAAACAAAAATAATAAAGTATGAGCCAAATCATCCGATTAGCTCTACTATTTTTGAGTTACGATTTCTTTCAAAGAGGAACCATTTATAATATGAGTTAGTTATTCAAGAACATTAGGGAAATTAAGGTAGAAATTTCTTAAATAAGTATTAACAATCTAAGGAGCATGGCTAGGCACATACAAACCCAAATTTGAAGTGAGGTTTTGAGCCTTAAAAGCATTCATTTTAAATGCTACATTGTTCATTTCTTGTGTGTGGCTATGCTAGTATCTCTAAATTAGAACTTTTTCCTGACATACGTTTCAAGACCACATTGGAGAGTACCGTACGCGGTATAGGTGCAATTAGATGATCTCGACATTCCTTAGGATTTAACCCATTCTTACAAATCATTTCAAGCCCAAAACCCTTCTGATACTCATTTTTAGTATCGATGATCCGCCTAGAAAACCCTTTGAGCCTAAACCTTTTGTTTCTTCAAAACCCTATATCTTTAACCACTCTTCCCAAATTCTCAACAACTTATCTTGGAATTTCTAAGGTTATGAAAAAAACATCTTGAAGAATCTTTTTCTGAATTGATCTACTCCTCCGTGTTCACCAAAATTAGAAAATCAAGGGTGCGAAAAATTGGCACCAGAAGAAAAGACTCGAAGAAGTCCATGATAAGAGAGAAGAGATTTCCGAAAGAAAAGCAAAAATATCCATTGAAGTTCTCTGGCAAAGAAGTTCTGAAGAAAGAAAAGAAAATAAAAGGCAGAAAAAAATAAAGAAAAGAAAAAGAAAAGAAAATAAAGCTAAGTGCTTCAGAGTATCAATCTTTAAAAGAAAGATCCAATGAAATGCGAGTAGCTATCTTCTCCGTTCTACAATAAGTTTTTCATGATTCTTAGAATGCCTAAGATAAGCAACACCCTTACAACCAAAAATCACCACTATCCATACCCCTTAACCCTCAAAAACATTACAACCCGCTCGAATGTCTTGGGATAATTAGCACCGTCCTCTTCCTAAGTGGTGGAGATCTGATTCTCGACCAAGCTTATGATGATGAGTGCTGCATGACTGGCTATTTGAGCGATTTCGATTGTGCTAGATTGATAGGAAACCCAATACACTCTGAATGAATTGAGTGACCACCGTTAGTGAGATCGCCTAGTCATGTATACTCCAAGATCACGAGATTTGGAAAGTATGCCTGGGAAAGTCAATACTTATTTCTGAAAGGATCATCTTAGCTTTCCCTATGTTCTCTAAATATTTTTCCCATATGACAAAGTGGCAACCTTTTGGAAGTGCTCTAACTCACTTAAAAATCTATAAAATGTTTTCACGGGACACAACTGAGTGTTGCTTGAGGACAAGCAACGCTTAAGTGTGGGATACTTGATGTGACTCAAAAAGTCATGTTTTTAAGTACTTATTTCCACACTTTTTGGACTATTCTCTGGTGAAAACATTTCAATATAATCATTTATCGTCAAAAATCACCAAGGTAGTCTAATTACGGGCGTTGCTACAAAAATCAGTTAAAACATCCATTTTGCACGCAAACCGAGGCAAAAACAATCACCTTAAATATTCCATTCTTGATTATCCTATCAAATTAGATCTTAATGCATATTTTATGGTTCAATAGGAAAATCCAAGATCGGAGGTGAAAGAATCAAGAGAAACGGGTGAAGAACGAAGAAGATGTGCAGTCTGGAAACCCGCCGATTGTCATCCGGAACACGCAAAAGTCAAACACCTCCAAATTTGGCAAACTTAGTGTCATTAGAAGCGTAACGGAAAAAAAAAATCCAACGGTGCAAGAATCAAGCAAAAAGGACTCCAAACGAAGAAGATACGGATGAACCAAGCAACCGAGAAATCTATGGAGGCTAAATAGAGCACCAACCCCCCCCCCCCCCCCCCCCCCCCCGGGCACCTAGGTGCCGTATATGGCCCTTAGGGTGCCGTATACTGGGTGTGTTGCCTTGTTGGGTACCGTTTGCCCCCCCTTGGTCCGCTTGCCCGTATGCTGCTTTGATGCTTGTATCTTATGCTTCAAGACTTGTACAAAGGCTATCACCCTTCTCCTATAAATAGTGGCTTCATTTCCACCATTTCAACACACCATTCTTCACATACTTCTCTTTCTCTCTCTAGAATTCTCTCTCAAGCACTACTCTTTGGAGTTAGAGGAGAATTGTTCTTGTAGTTAGTTCTTTTCTCTAGTTTCTCTCTCTAGCACTACTCTTAGGAGTTAGAGGAGAACTAGAGAGATATAAGTTAGAGGTTAGAGCTAGAGGAAAGTTGTAATTGGGTAAAGAAGCTGTAGCAAGGTTATTCAAGTCAGACTGTTGTAATCCTCAGTATTACTCTTCTAATCCGGTGATATTATCTTACTTTCTTACTGTTATAATGTTTACTTTGCATATTATCTCAGTACGATCTATGATTGTTGTCATGCTGATTAGCTAGATTAATATGTGATTGTTGAAATGTAGATGTTAGGATTAGGGATGATGTTTAATTAATATATCTTATATATGATCGGTAGTTGTTATGCTGTATACATATTTAGACTTATCCTGGATGTAGACAAAATTAATCACTCTTTCTGGTCTCTCATGTGACTGTTGCCTTAGGATAGGATCTGATCAGCCCTAACTACGAATACACAGTTATCTCATGTTTGTATGAAACTATGGGATCGCCGTAATACGGCAGAATACTTGGTATAGCGTTGGAAATACCACTGGTAGAGTACAAATACGTGGAAGCCAAGGAAATGCCGGTGGTCTATCTCACCGTGGATTACCCGGAAGCAACCCTTCCAGACACGGGTCTAGGTCTTGCTAAGCCGTGAAAATGCTATAGTACACTGTTAAACTACCTCTGGTTATAAAGCTATGTAAAGATACATTAGGTCTTTAAAACACCATAAATATACCTAGGGTTAGAGTACTGTGGAAAATAAGGACACTATACACTGTACGCATACCTAGGGATGAACGACCGATGGCAAAGGAGGGTTTAATCCATGACGGAAGTATTAGAACTTAAACAGATAAAACATGAATTAGGAATTGAAAGCAAGGATGCCGGTTGTGTTCCCAGATGCTTAAAACCCCTAAACTCTACTTAACCGATAGTTTAACTTATTCAGCATACAACCAGTATTACTCTGTTAAAATTGGATAGACATAGGTGTTAAGAAAAGTCAGTGTTGTGGACTGTCACCTTATTCCTTAACCCCATTCAGAGGGTCACTTGGTCTCCGAAAGAGACAGTGAGGTGGGTCTGAAGACAGTCCCATCTGACCAAAATCAGGATAGCCTAGGATTCAGTGACATATGCTTTAGGGTTACACCTAGACGTAGGGTCCTAGTGTTTACACCGACCGTTTAGAAGATCTTAGTTAGAGTAATCACCTATCATCAATATAATATCATCCCGAAACCCTAATCGTCGAAGTCTCAGCAATCACTCTCTACCTGCTGCTTATATTCTCGTTTACTTTTCTGCATTTTAATTCTTGTCTTTAGATTAGATTAGATAAAACCAAAACCCATACCTACCTTGTCTCTAAACCCATCCTATTGTCAAATCATCTTTGGTAGGTTCCAATTCAATTCAATTCGTTACGATTTTGGACGACACTCGAGTTATACTTGCCGCCTTACCCACAAGGTAAGTAGCTTGCATAGTTTGAGCCCAGCAAAATATAAATTTCTAAAACTTTCAACAGTCGTTCAACTCTGTTGCGGTCGGACCAACGACCGGGGAAAAACCCGACCGACGGACGGGGGCACGACAGGCTCATTAGGACATATATACCCAATCCAGGATAGACAACAAGGATCTTTTTATGTAGCAACGGAAAATACCGCATAACAGCTGAATACATGGTATAGAGTTGGAAATACCACTGGTGTAGTACAAATACGTGGAAGCCATGGAAAAGTTGTAGGTAGATTACTTTGTTATCATTGATTGTTTTAAATCCTGATCCCGTCATCATAACTAATACTTTAACTAAAATAACTACCCTTGAATAGCATATATGATTATCATAGTAAACACTCGCGTTAATCTGTAGTTCTTGTTGCCACCTCACCTCCTTTACTTTACCTTAGTCTTGATTAGTTAATTAGAAAACAAAACAAAAACCCTATCAAACTCTTGATAAACCAGGTAAATAACAAAAGATAATCCAAAAGCCTAGATCCCATGCCCGTTGTAGTTTGAAGAACGACCCTAGGTCATACCTATCTCTGTACTCACCCATAGCTTTAGTATAATTAGGCCCCACATACATAAATTTTAAAACCCGTTGATCGTAGCCCGATACTGTTCGATCAGTCCTTCGACGACGAGGACGGTTCTGCCCTTCGCAGGAAAGGTGGAATTTCAGACCTGACGCTTCGGGCGGCATCAGGTTTTTGGCGCCGTTGCCGGGGACTACAACGACCGATTTAGGATTTTAGTTATCTTAGTTATTTAGCAATCCTTTCGGAAGATCAATATCATCTGAAAGTTCTTTTTTCATTCTTTCCTTTTCAGTACCTTTCCTTTCCAAAACTCTCTTTTCTACCAAACCCAAACTTCCACCAGCCATGACGAATCGTATCACTCTCACTTCAACCTGCACACCACTACTAGAGGGAAGAGGAGGACCTATCGTATTACCACCCGGACGGAAACTTCAAAATTAAGCCGACCATTATCAAATTACTTAAAACCTTCTGCCAATTTCACGGTTTTCCGCTTGATGATCCAAACTTACATTTGGACAGATTCATCAATCTTTCTGACTCCTATGAACAATTAGGAACTCCTAGAGACGTCATCCGACTCTATCTTTTCCCCTACTCTTTATCTTCACGTGCTCGAGCATGGTTTGATGAACTCGAACCCAATTCGATTCATACTTGAGAGGAGTTGGCTACTAAGTTTATGGCTAAGTTTTTCCCTCCTTCCAAACAAACCAAGCTTAAAGATGACATCATCAACTTCCACCAAGGAAATGATGAATCATTATCCTCAGCATGGGAACGATTTAAGAAGTTACTTCGTAGATGTCTGAATCATCAGATGGATAAGATGAATCTTATCTGCATATTTTATAACGGTCTATCACCTCACCATAAATCAACCCTCGATGCTGCTTCATTAGGAAACTTCATGTCACACACTTCAGAAGAAGTATGGGAGCTAGTTGAAACGATGACGATGCATCAACATGACTGGGAGTCTGGCGAACCCACTGAGGAAGTAAGAAGTACTTCCAATCCAACCCTAGAAGCTTTGCGAGCTCAAGTTGATAATCTTACCAAAGTCTTCGAAGGTCTACAAGACTCTTCTAAACCTCAACGGAGGAATGAATCCCAAAGATCACCCCCTCGTAAAGGTAAGGAAGAAATTCTTGTCACAACTGTCAAAAGCCCTGAACCAAACTTTCATTCTACATCTTTTGTTCAGTAGTCCACACTTATTCAACCTCTGTCTACTCTACCACCCCCTCTATCTGATTCCTTTATCAACTCTCAACAACACTATAACGAAACTTTGACTAACTTCATGATTGAACAAAATAACGTTAATAGACAAGTAATAGCTTTTCAAGATAAAATTGATGCTTTACTTAGAACTTCCGAAGATTTAATCAAAAACCTGGAAGTTAGTCTTAAACAAATATTTTCAAAAGTTGAGGAGAGCCAAAGAGAAATTGCGATCAGTAACGCTGTCTATCTCTCATCTTATGAGCACGACGATATCCTAGTTGTTACTAGAGGAGGTAAAGAAACCAGAGTTGAATAAACCTCAGATAATCCTTCAAACAAACCTTCTACTTCGACAACCTCTGATCCTGTGCCCAGTGACACCCCTGTCACTACATCAGATGCAGTGTCCACTAAAGCCCCAGAAATCATTCCGCGTACTCGAATTCCATTTCCTGGTAGGCTTAAAAAGGAGAAGCAAGAAGCATAGTTTGGGAAATATCTTGAGATGTTTAAAAGCCTGCACTTAAACATTAGATTATTAGATGCTTTAGTAGAAATGCCCAGTTGTGCAAAATTCTTCAAAGAACTTCATTCAAATAAAGAAAAATTAAGGCAAATAGTTAATATACCCTTAGATGTTGAATGCTCTGCAATCATGTTACATGGCCTTCCACCAAAACTAGGAGATACTGGCCATTTCACTATTCCTTGTTTTCTTCAAAATACCCAAGTTAGTAATGCCTTAGCTGACCTAGGTGCTAGTGTCAACCTTATGCCTTACTCACTATATAAGAAACTAGGATTAGGTGAACTGCTACCCACTCAGATGACCATCCAGTTAGCTGATAGATCAGTTAAACTCCCTCAGGGAATTGCTGAAGATATTATGGTCTGAGTAGGTAAATTTATCTTCCCAGTTGACTTTGTCATTATGGATGTCGAGGAAGATGCCCACGTTCCCCTCATCCTTGGCAGACCTTTCCTAAACACTGCCAAGGCTGTTATTGACGTAAACGAAAAATCTTTAAAACTGAGGGTTGGAATGGAGGAAGTCACCTTTAATGTCAATAATTTGATGAAACAACCTGTGGGAAAAGATCTTGGTCTTGTGGATTCCATGCAGGAAATATACGATGAGCATTTGGAGGAGATTCTAGCAGTTAACAGTCACGACCCTCTACCCAACACAGTCATCACTACAAGAAGACTATGCCAGGATGATGTTGGACTCTACTCAGCTATCTATGACAAAACAGCACACTCTGAGGAGCTGCTATTTCCTTTATCTAAAATGAAGTATCCTCTTGCACTGCCTGACAACACTCCCACGAACAACTCCTTTGTTGCTATTCCCGTAGGCGAAGGCATCCCTCTACCAATCTTACAAAGGGGTCAAACTGATTCATCTCCTTCAGTAGCTGAAATTCTCAAATCCTTTGAGGAGATTGAATCAGAAATCTCAGCTGAGCCACAACTATCTAAAGGTTGTGAGTCACAAAATCTTGAAATCACCATAAGTACATCCTCAACAGCTCAATTTCAGAGGTTTGCATTCATCGACAACAATGATATCATCTTTACTGAAGACAATGCAACCTCCTCATCATCTATAAGCAAATACGAGCTGAAGAAGAATGCACTCTCTAATGAGACAGAATTAGTAGAAATAGCATCAGCCACCGCAGCCGACTCACCTCCAAACGAACCAGAATTCCAAATGGAGTATGACGAATTACAAAGAGACGAGATCGCTCGAATGAAACCTTCCACTGAAGAACCACCAGAGTTAGAGCTGAAGGAACTACCCTTTCATCTGGAGTATGCCTTTCTCGAAGGAACCTCGCATTTACCTGTTATAATTGCAAAAGGTCTTACACCCGAAGAGAAAGCAAGACTCATTCAAGTGTTGAAGTCACATAAAAAGGCGATTGCATGGAGAATCTCTGATATCCAAGGGATTATTCCAAACTACTGCACGCACAAGATACTCATGGAAGACAACTTCAAAACTTCTGTACAGAGACAGACGAGAGTTAACCCGAAGATTCAAGATGTGGTCAAGAAAGAGGTTATCAAACTCTTGGATGCTGGTTTGATCTATCCTATTTCAGATTCCCCATGGGTCAGCCCAGTTCATGTTGTCCCTAAGAAAGGAGGAATGACGGTTATCGCTAACGAAGATAATGAACTTATTCCAACACAGACCATCACCGGTTGGAGGGTGTGTATCGACTATCGGAAGCTGAACGAAGCCACTCGAAAAGATCATTTCCCTCTGCCGTTCATCGATCAAATGTTAGAAAGATTGTCTAGGAACGAGTTCTACTGTTTCCTTGATGGTTTTTCTGGCTATTTTCAGATTCCTCTTGATCCTAAGGACCAAGAAAAGACGACCTTCACATGTCCTTATGGAACATTCGCTTACCGACGCATGCCTTTTGGGCTATGCAACGCACCTGCTACATTCCAGAGGTGTATGGTGGCGATATTCCACGACATGATTTAACAGTGTATGGAAGTATTCATGGACGACTTCTTAGTCTTTGGATACTCCTTCACTTCTTGTCTTTCCAACCTCGAACGAATGTTAACCCGATGCGAAGAATCAAATCTTGTCTTAAACTGGGAGAAGTGCCACTTTATGGTGAAGGAAAGAATAGTATTAGGACACCGAATATCAAAGTATGGAATCGAAGTTGACAAAGATAAAGTTGAGACCATTGCCAAACTTCCGCCACCTACTTCTGTTAAAGCCATTCGCAGTTTTCTAGGTCACGCCGGATTCTACCGTCGCTTTATTAAGGATTTCTCTTAGATTTCTCGACCTATGACACACCTTCTCGAGAAGGACACTCCGTTTGTCTTTTCAGATGACTGCATGAAAGCTTTCAATATTCTGAAGGATCAGCTCATACATGCACCGATCATGGTTGCTCCTGACTGGAGTCTCCCGTTTTAAATCATGTGCGACGCCAGTGACTTTGCTGGTGGAGCTGTCTTAGGGCAAAGGAATGATAAACATTTTCAACCAATATACTATGCCAGCAAGATACTCACCGACGCTAAAGAGAATTACACTACTACAGAAAAGGAGCTGCTTGCGGTAGTATTTGCTTTTGATAAATTTCATTCTTACTTAATCTTGTCCAAAACTATTGTCTATACAGATCACTCAGCCTTGAAGTATCTTTTCAAAAAGCAAGACGCTAAACCAAGACTACTTCGATGGAATTTGGCTTCTCCAAGAATTCGACATAGAAATCAAGGATAAAAAGCGAGCATAAAACGTCACAGCAGATCATCTTAGTCGATTGGAGAACCCATCGATGGAAAAGCTTAATGACAGAGATATTCAAGATCAGTTTCCTGAAGAACAACTCATGAATGTCGGAGGCCACCAGAAGGGATCACAATTCACTTATAACCCTTGGTACGTAGACTACGCTAATTATCTGGTTGGAGGAATTGTGCCAAAAGGAATGCCCACCTCTAGAAAGTGCAAATTCTTCAGAGACGTAAAAATTACTATTGGGACGATCCATACTTGTTCAAAGTGTGTCCGGACCAAATCATTAGAAGATGCGTAGACGAGAGGGAAGCAAGGAACATTCTCTACCAGAGTCATCACGGACCCACTAGAGGGCATCATGGAGCAAGCATGACCGCAAAGAAGGTATACGATTCCGGCTTTTATTGGCCGACCATTTTCAGAGATGCTCACGACTTGGTAAAACGTTGTGATGCTTGCCAAAGGTTTGGAAGTATCTCACGGAGGAGTGAAATGTCACTTACTAACATCCAGGCTTGCGAGATCTTTGACATATGGGGTTTGAATTTCATGGGACCATTCCCAAAGTCCTTCGGAAAAGAATACTTTCTAGTGGTTGTCGACTATGTCTCCAGGTGGGCCGAGGTACAAGCATTTCCTACCAATAACTCGCGAGTAGTAACCAAGTTTCTCAAGCAACTCTTTTCTCGTTTCGGAACTCCAAAGGCGCTCATCAGTGATCGGGGCACGCACTTCTGTAGTGCTCAGTTTATGAGGACATTACAGTATTATTGTGTCATCCATAAGACCTCTACGGCTTACCACCCGTAGATGAATGGGCAAGCCAAAGTAACAAACCGAGCGCTCAAAAGGATCTTAGAACGAACAGTGGTTAATCATAGGGAAAGATGGGCCGCGAAATTAGACGATGCTCTGTAGGCATTCAGAACTGCGTATAAGTCACCATTAGGGACCACGCCTTACAGACTAGTCTATGGGAAAGCGTGTCATATGCCGATAGATTTGGAATACAAGGCTTACTGGGCGCTGAGAGATTGCAATCTCGACCCTTCCACAACATGATTACATCGCAAGATGCAGCTGAACGAACTAGCCGAATTGAGAGACCAAGACTATGATAGTTCTCTACATTTCAAGGAGCGAACCAAGAATACTCACGATGCTAAACTTAAGTATTCTAAGTTCAAACCTGGAGATAAAGTTCTTCTCTACAATTCGCGCTTCAAGAAATTCTCAGGCAAATTCAGATCAAGGTGGAGCGGACCATTCGTGATATCAAAGGTATTTACCTTCGGGGCAGTCGAACTAGAGGCACCGGACGGTAATTTTAAAGTTAATGGCCACCGCTTAAAACACTACATTGAAGACTTTCCTTCCAGTGAGGAAGTCTATATCTTTTAACCCCCTTGAGCCGACAAGTAGGTAAAAGAGTCAAGCTAATGACTCGTTAAACAAGCGCTCTTGGGAGGCACCCCATTGCTTATCTTAGAATAACTTTATTTTTCATTTATTTTTGCTTAGTATTATCATCCCTAAACTAATAATGCAGGATAAGCTAGAAACCCGATAGCACCGCACTCTTATATTTACATCGGAAATAAGTTTTATTTAATTTATGCAAATGCAAATTATCAGATGACTCAAAACTTTTATATAAACATCGTTTAAACAAAAGTCATCCGATTTTGCTGCATTTGTATAAACTTATAAACTATAGCATTACCTGTTTTCTTTATGTTTTAGGATGGACGCTTCAGCTGATACCTCATGACACGCTGCTCAGACTCAACAGAAACAGAAGAAGAATCGCAGAGGAAAGAAGAAGTTGACCACTGCCTCAGAGGAGCATACTACAGATGTGACGAGCACTCCAGTTTTCGACTATGGGATCACCACAGCAGATCCAGCTGTGACCTGGACGATTCTCCAAGAGCTCTCGATCCAACATGACTCTCACTCTGACATCAGGGAGATGGTTGGACTCCCGAGACTTCCAGACCAGTCCTTCAGACTTGGTCAAGGTCCTGGACCATCTCGCCCGCCATGGTCCTTCTTCCCAGCTGCCCCTACTACAGAGCCTACTCTTCCTGCTACTGCTGAGACACATCCTGATCTCTCTGATGCATCCAGCATTTGACCCAGACATGGACGATTTGCTAGACGACTTTTAGTTTATTTTATTTGCTTTATGTTTTATTTATTTTAGACTTTTATGATGTTGAAATGTTGAACTGGTGATTGTGACTTTATTTATGGTATTACATAACTTAGCTTCGTAAGGAATGGATGAGCTTTAAACAGAGACTGGTCCACAATCCAGCTGATCACTAGCACCACTCCTTCACGAATCTGGTCCTGATTCCAGTGCTCACTGACCGTAGGGAAGTACCTTGTAACACCCGCCAAATTAGGACTAGTATTTAGTGCCTAATCAGATGTTAATACATGTAATTAGTTCCTTGTTAGGCTAATTAATGTATCGAATTATATATATTGTTGAATATATACGAAAATGCGATTTGATTAAATCGTACGCAATTTAAATCGGATGTATTTCGATTCTATTTTATATGGACGTTGGTGACAAAATTTTATTAAATAACGGTTTATGTCAAAAATATTATTATTATAATATTTCGTATCGTACAATCAGGAATTACATAATTTAAAACGTAAAACGCGCAAACCAAATAAAATAAATTACAACTTATAACTCAAAATAAAGTGATTAGTAAAATAATTAAACAAACTATCGCGTAAAAATTCGTAATCTAAAACTTATAATTAAAACGTAAAATAATTATTTAACGTCTAAACAACGGAGCAAACGAACACCACACGGAACGCGGGGCGAAAAACTGGAAATGGGGATAACCCCACCTCCACCTCCTCTTTTCTTTCATTTATTTCCTTTCCTCTCTCTCTCCTTCATCTTTTTCTCTCAAACTTTCATCACCAAAACTCACTAAAAATCGCAAATAACAACATCAAACGACCTTGGATCTCATTATCACTTTGGAAGAAAACGACCACCGCGACACGATCTATCATCCTATCTTTTCGGATTTCTCATCCGACAATTTGTAAGTTTCCGACAAATCCCGAAATCTCTCGTTTTTAAGTGTTTTCACTTTCTAGTAGTTTGTAACAACTTATAATGTCCCTATAAGGGTTGGGTAAAAGTTTTGGACCGAACGAAAACCGAAAAACTCGTTTTCGACACATTTTCCGGCCAACAGACCGCTACGTCGCATTTGGCCCAGAATTTATGCGACGTCAGCTTCTACGTCGCAATACCCCTCGTGACGTCGCATAGTGCGACGTCAGTCACAACGTCGCATTAAATTGCGACGTCGCATATAGCGACGTCAGCCTTAACGTCGCCAATACCTCGCCACGTCGCACTTAGCGACGCAAGCCCCTACGTCGCAGAAATCACCTACGTCGCATTAGCGACGCAGCACCCTACGTCGCATTAAATTGCGAAACGTCGCCTTTAGCGACGTCATGCTCAACGTCGCAAACCTACCTGCGACGTCGCACCCGACGTCGCACCCAACGTCGCACAAACCAGAACCTCAAAAACACAGATTTTTACTAAGTGTCGAGACTCGAAATTTATCACTCGATTTTACCCAAATTCAGATCCAGATGCGTTTTTCGTCAAAGCAATATAGTAGAAATAAAAATTTTCCAAGCTGACCTGGCAGCTCGACCCCAGCCAGGGGCTCTGCCCCTTGGACCCCGCAAGGGGCTGCCGCCCCTTGGACCCCGCTACCAGGGGCGCTGCCCCCGGACCCCCGTACTTAGATTTCGTAACGGCTTCTAAAACACAATCAAAACACATTTTTCAAGTAAAACGACACGTAATCAAAATAATAATAATTGAGATTATTATTACAAATCCGTCACCAACGGGCCGTACACTTTTCAAATACTCAAACTTACCAACCAAATAGTGGAAATTTGGACATTATAGTTGAACGAACAACTACAAGGGTGATCTGTTGAGATACCCAAATCATGATTATAACCATCGCGTGTCGTGGACACCCTCAGGTTACAAGTCTTTGGACTTCATACTCGGCTAATCAACTTACGTTTGTTTAAACGCACTCAGACTCAGGTGAGTCTCATAGCCCCATCTTTTAACATGTGAACGCAAGTACAAACTTTTCATATACTACATGAGTTTTTCGAAACTAATCATTTGAAAGTCCTCCGTCAGCATAGTTGTTAATACGTTGTAGCGTGAATATTAGTATATGGTACCATATAGGATTGACCCTCCTCGTTCGGATTAGCAAGCACTAACCGGGTAAACGGACGTACTAATATTTGGGAAGACGAATGTTGATTAGGCATTCGTGGAGGCACCTCGCCCGGAATTCTCTATAGGGGACCCGGCCCTCGAGTTAAGCTCAACTATGTGCTCATGGCTGTATACACGATGATTATCATTAAATTGCTGGATGCAATTCACTATTTAATCGCTGGATGCGATTCATTATTTAATTGCTGGATGCAATTCATTATTTAAATCTTGCGGTTCATACGATATTACTTGATTTCAAACCTGTGAGCTCACCAGCTTTATAGCTGACCTTTTAGCATATATCGCAGGTACCCAGCAGTAGGATGTTTCTGCTTCAGGATTTAGCTCGAGTCAGCATACAGACGATTGAGATTTTCTTGCATTAGTATATTTTGTATAAGTACTTATGTACTGAAATCTCATTTTATTTAACTCGAGCTATGTAAAGCTTTAAACGTTGCAAACATTTCAGTTATCAATATATTTTGTTAAAACGACGCATATAGAGTCGTTTGCTATTTATCTTTGTGCTTTGTTATTGATTAGTAATACCCAAATCAAGCTTCCGCAAATCATCAAATTTGGGGGTGTTACATACCTCTCCTAAACTCTTCTAGTTTCTACGTAACTTAAGATATGCTTATGCCCACTTAAATCTCTAAGTGTGGGATCCTCCGTACTTTAAACTTTTAAATTCACATTTTTCCTAAGGTAAAACCCTAAGTGTGGGATTCTCCCTACTTAGTGAAGAAACATTGGGGACAATGTTTATTTTTAAGTGTGGGATAGCAGTATATCTCGTCCAAATATCCGTAAAGTTGATTCAGAAACATTCACGTCCTCAAAATGATTTTCAATCCTTTTTTTTGCCAAAATTTTCAAAAATTTTAAACCTCTTGAGTCACAAATGTAAGAAAGAGTACAGATATTTTTTACAAGTATTCAAAAGTTGGTAAAAAGAAGTCGAATCATGTCGGATTCCAAATAATTTAAGATGAGGATCTAAGAGGGGCATCGCACGACTGGACACATATAACCTATTTTTGCGGTGAGGAATTTTGAGCCTTATAAGCATTCATCTTAAATGCTTCACTGTTCGTTTGTTGTGTGTGACCGGTGCACGCATTTCTGAATTAGAACTTGCCCCGGGTATACGTTTCGAGATCACATTGATGGGTGTCATACGTGACATAGGTACAATTAGAGGACCTTGACATTCCCGAGGATTAAACCCCATTTCAACATATATCTTTCAAGCCCAAAACCCTTCCAACACTTATTTTCAGTGTTGATGATCCGCCTAGAAAACCCTGTTGAGCCTTAGCCTTTCGTTTTTTTAATCCACATTTTTAAACCCACTTACCCCATACCTACCAAAAACTTATCTTAGAATTTTTAAAATCTTTTTGAAAAATGCTATTTGGGTAATCTTTTTGTTTCTACCCCTAAATCACAAATTTCGTGTTTACTTAAAGCTTCTCGTGTGCGTTTCCATGATTAATATTCAAAAGAAATCGAGAGCCTCTTGGTGTGAAAAATTGACACCATGTAAAATTCGAAAGTGTTGTGCTCATACCGTGTCGTTGTTTTTCAAATGATGATGCGAGCGCAGCAGGGGTTTTAAATTTATATTTTGCGGGGCTTAAATTAACCGTACTACCTACTTGATTAGTAAGCGGTAAGTATAACCTAAGATCGTTCTATGAATCCAAACGTGTGGGCGATTAAAGTTGACACTTTCAGTAGAGAAGTATTTAGGATGGCATAAAGTAGGTAGGTTTGGGATTTAAAGACAGATAATTAAAATACAAGAAAGTAAATTGCAGGAAATTAAAATGCAGGAAAGCAGATAAAGATAAAGATGTGATTGCTGAGATTTTGATTATTAATATTTCAGGATGACAGAACAAATAGGGTTGATACTTAATATGGCAGTTAAACTACTAGGTGTAAACTCGAACCCTACCAACTCAGTTTCCCATTGGCGTGTCACTTGGAACTAGGTTATCGTGATTCTGATCGAAGCAATACGCTAACTTCCAATACTCATCTAGTTGAAAGATGAGCATCCTATTTTGGTGTTGTACCGAGGTGCATGAATCAGTAGCGTATCGTCTCATAGGTCCGACCGTTCTTAACCCCTAAGGTAGTTTACTACTCTATTAGCATGAAGATTAATAGCTTTGTATGTTTAGACCGCAGATTATGTAAGACATAGTGTTCTATGTATAACACCCCTCATTCTTACATATTATTATTATATTGAAAACACGGAAGCGAAGAGATTTAAAACATATTTAATTACTATACGTTAGAACCAAAGATCATAAATTAAGTCATGTCAAGTTAAACATGGTTAACAAACACATAATACGGGGTATTATATAAAACTTAGCATTAACTGTTACAAAATATTATCAGAGTAGCAAGCTGTCAAAACATTCCCCAGCTCCTAGAGCATCTACTTTCTGCTACTCACCTATTCAAAATATAATCTGCAGAAAGTAAATACGAGGGATTAGCACAAAGCTAAGTGAGTGAGTTCATAACACAACATCTAACTTAGCATAATCATATAATTGCTTCAAACAACCGCAATACGATATTCAACAAATCAACAACAACTTAACGAGGATCGGTGGCTCTGGGGATAACCGTAATACCCGGGTGGCTCCCCAAGAACACTTACCCAACCATATCCGTATGGCCATACGGACGAGACCGATAACTAGTGGTAGTTGAACTCAAATACAGAATCAAACACACAACAAATGAAGTACGACTCTGTATCATTCATTCAACCCCTGCCTAGTTCAACCAACCATTTAACAACATGTTGACCTCGTTAACAACTGATGCCCGAAGGCCAAACACATAGCACATAGGTTCACAGTCAACAAGGTATATTAACTACTCAACAAAACATATTCACGTTTATTCGTTGCAATCAAATGATCACAACTAAATTAAATGGTGAGCTCTGAATCCACTCACCGATACCTCTGTCTTCAAAATCTCCGATTCCAGAGATTACTTATCTTTCGGAGGATCTGAGAATCAATAATTCAACATAAGTTAGTACTTTACCTCATAACTCGTAAATATCAAAATGAACATTATTATAGAATACCACAATAGCATCCAATAAATGTCACTATTAACCCAACCTCTAAACACCTATGCATATATGAAATTTATAAGAATCCATCAAAATTTAACATGCAAACGCGATCCTGACTAGGCAGGCTGGATCGCGTTCATCCTTTAGCAAAAATTCTGTGACCGAATAACACTAGCAAACGCGATCCGGATACTTGGCCTGGATCGCGTTTCAAAGGCCAAAAACTCGAATAGGTCGTTTTCAACAAGGGAACGCGATCCGGAACCATAGCCGGGATCGCGTTCATCTGTTCTTCAGCTCAAGAACAGACCTGAACGAACACACATACCATTTTCATAAATCAAGCTCATCAAACTCGATTCTAATGCATCTAACTAGTTAAGAATCATCACATAACATTATATATCACAAATAACATCACATAAACTCAAGAATCAATTCAATCTATCAATTATTCATCAAACCTAACATATGAACTTATGAGCTTCATTACCTTAAAATGGGAATGATGATGAATAGAAGAAGAGGAAGATGATGAAGATGATGATAGCTAGTAAAAGATCACACTTCGATTACCACTTCAAACTAATGATTTGATCATATATTTAGTTTAGGGTTTATGGTTCTATTGGAGATGGAAAGGAAAGGAAAAATTGGTAAAGTGATCAAACAAATGTCGGCCCATCATTTTAACCGACCTACAACATTGGGTATTTAATACCCGCTCTAAATCTATTGCCTGGAACTTAATCACTAAATGCGAGAAATTCATTTTATATTACCGTCAACTTTCATATTTTAAATCAAACAACATTTTATTGACCACACTAAGTCCTAAGACCTATTTAACCAAGTTTCACAATAAGCACAATTTATAACAATTAATTATCTAAAACAATTAATTATTCGATTTAGATAGAAAAATACCAGGCCCATGGAGAGGATGTTACAAATCTCCCCTCCTTAAGGAGATTTCGTCCCCGAAATCTCAACACCATCAAACAATCCAGGATATCTGGACTTCATCGACTCCTCGGACTCCCAAGTCAAGTTGGACCCTAAACTATGTTTCCACTTTACAAGCACCATAGGAATTTGTTTCTTCCTAAGTTTGGTAACCTTCCTATCTAGGATTTCTACCGGTTCTTCAACTAACTTTTGAGTTCTATCAACTTTTAAATCCTTCAAAGGAAGTATTTGTGACTGGTCCTCAATGTTACACCTCCTCAAATAACACACGTTAAACGTACTATGAATACCCGAAAGCTCCGGAGGAAGATCCAACGTCACTGACTGTTCGTTAACCACTTGTCGAATTTTAAACGGACCAATGTATCTAGGTGCCAACTTTCCCCGTTTTCCAAAACGAATTACACCTTTCCACGGGGAAACTTTAAGGTAGACTAGTTCACCTTCAGAAAATACAACCGGTCGCCTTTTCGGATCCGCATACTTTTTCTGTCTATCGCGTGCGGCTTTCAACTTCTCACGTGCAATTGCTACCTTATCCGCGGTCATTTGCACAATGTCGGGTCCAGCAAACTGTTTCTCACCGGCTTCCAACCAACATGTCGGTGTTCTACAACGACGGCCATACAACATTTCATACGGAGGCATACCGATACTCGAGTGATACGAATTGTTATAAGCAAATTCGACCAACGGAAGATGTGAATCCCATGAACCTCCATATTCCAACACACACGCACGAAGCATATCCTCTAATGTTTGAATTGTGCGTTCTGATTGACCGTCTGTTTGAGGATGATACGCTGTACTTAGATTTACACGGGTACCCAATTCTTGTTGAAGACTCTACCAAAAATGCGAAACAAAACGGGAATCTCGGTCTGACACAATTGACACTGGAATACCATGTCTTGATACAATTTCATTAAGATACAACTGAGCGAGCTTAGTCAAAGAGGTGGTCTCACTCGCAGCAAGAAAATGTGCGCTTTTTGTCAACCGATCAACGATAACCCAAACCATGTCATTACCTCGAATGGTACGCGGCAATTTAGTTACAAAATCCATGGTTATATGTTCCCATTTCCACTCGGGAATTTCCAACTGTTTCAGTGATCCGTACGGCTTTTGATGTTCAGCTTTAACTTGCGCGCAGATATGACAATTACCAACAAACCGTGCAATGTCAGTTTTCATCGTGGGCCACCAATACAAAGGTTTTAAGTCGTTATACATTCGAGTACTACCGGGATGAACAGTTAACTTAGACTTATGAGCTTCATTTAAAATCGTATCCCGAATTCCGCCAATTAATGGAATCCACACCCGAGACTTAAAAGTTTTCAATCCTCTAGAATCATCCACTAATTCATCTTTTCTCTTCAACATAATCTCGGACTTTAAGTTGTGATCCAACAAAGCTTCTAATTGTACAATTTTGATTCGATCAATCAAATCAGAGGAAACATTTACCTTGAGATAAAAGATTCGATCCGAAGCACCCTTTCGGCTTAGAGCATCCGCAACCACATTAGCTTTGCCTGGGTGATATCTAATTTCACAATCATAGTCTTTGATTAATTCAAGCCATCGTCTCTGACGCATGTTCAACTCTTTTTGGGAAAACACATACTGCAGACTTTTATGGTCAGTACAAACAACACATCGAGTTCCGTACAAGTAATGTCTCCAAAGTTTTAAGGCAAATACAACCGCTGCAAGTTCTAAATCGTGAGTGGGATAATTCTTTTCATGCGGTTTCAACTGACGAGAAGCATAGGCAATAACTTTATCCCTTTGCATAAGAACACAGCCCAAGCCCGAAAAAAAAGCATCACAATAAACAATGAAATCATCTGAACCCTCCGGTAATGCTAACACCGGTGCCTGACACAACATTTGTCTTAACGTTTGGAATGCATGCTCCTGACGATCAGTCCATACGAATTTCTCATCCTTACGGGTTAATTTGGTTAAAGGACCCGCAATCTTAGAAAAATCTTTTATGAACTTCCGGTAATAACCCGCTAATCCAAGAAAGCTCTTTATTTCCGAAGCAGACTTTGGGGCGTTCCATTTCATCACAGCCTCGACTTTAGTTGGATCCACTTTCACACCATCCTTACAAATTACGTGACCCAAAAACTGAACTTCTCGAATCCAAAATTCGCATTTAGAAAACTTAGCATACAACTGTTCTCGCTTCAACGTATCCAGAACTAATCTTAAATGCATGGCATGCTCCTCTTCAGATTTCGAATACACGAGGATGTCGTCAATGAAAACAATAACAAATTTATCCAAGAAAGGTCGACAAACCCGATTCATTAAATCCATAAATACAGCTGGAGCATTCGTCAAACCAAAAGGCATAACCAAAAATTCATAATGCCCATACCTAGTACGAAAAGCAGTTTTCGGAATATCTTCTTCACGAACCCGTACTTGATGATAACCCGATCTCAAATCAATTTTAGAATACACTGAAGAACCCTGCAACTGATCAAATAAGTCATCTATTCTAGGAAGAGGGTACTTATTCTTTACCGTTCTCTTGTTCAACTCCCTATAATCAATACACATGCGCATAGACCCGTCTTTCTTTTTCACAAATAATACTGGTGCACCCCACGGCGAAGAACTAGGTCTAATAAAATCCTTATCTAACAGTTCCTGTATCTGATTCATCATTTCACGAATCTCGGAAGGTGCTAACCTATAAGGAGCTTTAGCTACAGGCGATGAACCCGGCACAAGATCAATACGGTACTCAACTTCCCTAACTGGTGGCAACCCAGGTAACTCATCAGGAAATACCTCAGAGTATTCACACACAACCGGTACATCGGAAATAACTTTTCTTTCAAGTTTAGCATCAACTACATAAGCTAAGTAGGACTCGCAACCTTTGGATAATGACTTCCTAGCCTTCATCATCGAAATCAGGGGAATAGACATACCATCCCGTTCCCCTCGAGCCACCACGTATGACCCATCGGAGATTGGGATCCTAATCAACTTTTGGTGGCAATCAATACTAGCCCTATTCTGACTTAACCAATCCATACCAACTATTACGTCAAAACTAGGGATTGGCATCAACAAGAATGAAATAGGGAAAGTTCGGTCATCAATCACAATATTAGCTCCAGTCACCGAGGTGGTAACAGGAACTAATTTACCACTAACAATTTCTACTTCTACGGGTTTGGTTATCACAGTAGGCACTAATTTCAACTTGTCGCAGAAGCATACAGATATAAAAGTACAAGTAGCACCAGAGTCAAATAAAACACGAGCCGGTACAGAGTTTATAAAGAATGTACCAGTTATGACATCTTCTGTATGTACAGCCTCATTGACTGTCATTTGAAAAGCCCGACTGGTTGCTGGTGGAGGATTCTTCCTTTTCTGACCGGAAGATGCCGAACTTCCGACCGAACCAAGCCCCGATTTTCCCGCCTCTGGACATTGCCCCACTCGATGTCCCTCCTTCTTACAAGTCCAACACACAAAGTTCGGATAACGACAATTTCTTATCTCATGACCAAGATCACCACATTTCAGACACTTATTTGTTTGCGGAGTACACGGCCCTGAATGTCTAGATTTGCATGTACTACACCAGTTCGAACTTCCCGACGAACTACTCTTACTAACATACTTCTTTGTCTGACGATTCCCTTGCCAATTTGATTTCCCTTTACTAAAGGACTCCGCTCTAGACTTTGAAGAATTATCTCTAGCTCATGTTTCACGAGACCCTCTAATGTCACTATCCACGGATCGAGCAAGATTAAAAGCCTGAGATAAACTAGTGGCTAGTCTCACTGTAGTACGATAGTTAGGGGGTAAAGTATCCACAAACTGCTCTATCTTTGTCTTCTCCTCCGGAACCCATTGTTGTACAAATCGAAGTTTTTCCGTAAATTGAGCTATCAACTCCTCCATGGTCATATTATCCGTTAATTGAAGATTCACAAAATCCCTCCTAATTTGTGCCATATGAAAATCAGAACAATATTGATTCCGCACTACTTGATGAAATTCATTCCATCGTAAAGATTCCTTTTGTTGTGGAGTAAAATGCCCAGTAATTGAATCCCACCAAACCATGGCATCGTCCTTCAGGCACTGCACAGCAAACTTGACCTTGGATTCTTCCTCACAGCTAATCACATCAAACTTGCGTTCCATATCTCTTAACCAATTCAAAGCCACAGTTGGATTGGTACTTCCATGGAATTCCGGTGGTTTGCAAGACATAAAAGTTTTAAAAGTACACATCTTATTAGTCTGAGATGATGGACTAGCACCAAACACCGAAGATTGTTGTTGCAAAAGTTGCCTAGCTGCAGCTTCCTCAGCTTTTCTTTTAAACTCTCTCAGAAATATCAATTCATCTTCTATCTCATGTATATACTCATCCCTATTGGTTTCTTCACCGCCTTGATGAGATGTACCTTCCCGAACATTTGTCACAACAGGAGGAACAACATACCGAGAGGCATTATTGGGGTTGGGGATCGGTTGTTCGTCATCTGCCATTTCTGAAATCAACACAACACTTGAAACTTGTTAATCGTTAGTACCGATCTACTAACAATTTCACAACCAATGCTAAATCCCTTACCCAGGAATGTTTGACATGCCACGCTACAGTTTTGGGATTGAACATTCTACAATGCTCAATTACCCCAAAACTATGCTCTGATACCAACTTATAACACCCCTCATTCTTACATAATATTATTATATTGAAAACACGGAAGCGAAGAGATTTAAAACATATTTAATTACTATACGTTAGAACCAAAGATCATAAATTAAGTCATGTCAAGTTAAACATGGTTAACAAACACATAATACGGGGTATTATATAAAACTTAGCATTAACCGTTACAAAATATTATCAGAGTAGCAAGCTGTCAAAACATTCCCCAGCTCCTAGAGCATCTACTTTCTGCTACTCACCTATTCAAAATATAATCTGCAGAAAGTAAATACGAGGGATTAGCACAAAGCTAAGTGAGTGAGTTCATAACACAACATCTAACTTAGCATAATCATATAATTGCTTCAAACAACCGCAATACGATATTCAACAAATCAACAACAACTTAACGAGGATCGGTGGCTCTGGGGATAACCGTAATACCCGGGTGGCTCCCCAAGAACACTTACCCAACCATATCCGTATGGCCATACGGACGAGACCGATAACTAGTGGTAGTTGAACTCAAATAAAGAATCAAACACACAACAAATGAAGTACGAATCTGTATCATTCATTCAACCCCTGCCTAGTTCAACCAACCATTTAACAACCTGTTGACCTCGTTAACAACTGATGCCCGAAGGCCAAACACATAGCACATAGGTTCACAGTCAACAAGGTATATTAACTACTCAACAAAACATATTCACGTTTATTCGTTGCAATCAAATGATCACAACTAAATTAAATGGTGAGCTCTGAATCCACTCACCGATACCTCTGTCTTCAAAATCTCCGATTCCAGAGATTACTTATCTTTCGGAGGATCTGAGAATCAATAATTCAACATAAGTTAGTACTTTACCTCATAACTCGTAAATATCAAAATGAACATTATTATAGAATACCACAATAGCATCCAATAAATGTCACTATTAACCCAACCTCTAAACACCTATGCATATATGAAATTTATAAGAATCCATCAAAATTTAACATGCAAACGCGATCCTGACTAGGCAGGCTGGATCGCGTTCATCCTTTAGCAAAAATTCTGTGACCGAATAACACTAGCAAACGCGATCCGGATACTTGGCCTGGATCGCGTTTCAAAGGCCAAAAACTCGAATATGTCGTTTTCAACAAGGGAACGCGATCCGGAACCATAGCCGGGATCGCGTTCATCTGTTCTTCAGCTCAAGAACAGACCTGAACGAACACACATACCATTTTCATAAATCAAGCTCATCAAACTCGATTCTAATGCATCTAACTAGTTAAGAATCATCACATAACATTATATATCACAAATAACATCACATAAACTCAAGAATCAATTCAATCTATCAATTATTCATCAAACCTAACATATGAACTTATGAGCTTCATTACCTTAAAATGGGAATGATGATGAATAGAAGAAGAGGAAGATGATGAAGATGATGATAGCTAGTAAAAGATCACACTTCGATTACCACTTCAAACTAATGATTTGATCATATATTTAGTTTAGGGTTTATGGTTCTATTGGAGATGGAAAGGAAAGGAAAAATTGGTAAAGTGATCAAACAAATGTCGGCCCATCATTTTAACCGACCTACAACATTGGGTATTTAATACCCGCTCTAAATCTATTGCCTGGAACTTAATCACTAAATGCGAGAAATTCATTTTATATTACCGTCAACTTTCATATTTTAAATCAAACAACATTTTATTGACCACACTAAGTCCTAAGACCTATTTAACCAAGTTTCACAATAAGCACAATTTATAACAATTAATTATCTAAAACAATTAATTATTCGATTTAGATAGAAAAATACCAGGCCCATGGAGAGGATGTTACACTATGAACTCTAGGTAACTAGGACTTTGTTCTTATCCCTAAGTCTCGTCTTTGTTTAATTAAGTTCTAATTACTTCGACTTATGACTTAAGTTCTCCTTTTCAAACAGTTATACATCTCCAGATTATCTGCAGTTTGATAAAACGTGTTTCATATGAGGACCATGCCTTTCAATAATAGACAGTGTACTTTACATGAGATTTCCACTGCTTCTTATATCCAACACGCGGTCAAGGATAATTGACAGTGAAAGTGACACTCTAACTAATTAAATGTAAAGCAGTGCAGAAAAGTAAACCTAATATATACAACGAGTGATTTCACTGTGTCTTACTTATTGCGTGCATGGGCACAGATAACTACTTACCATAATTAAGGTTGATCAGGTCCTAATTACTAGGTTGCAGTCACGTGGATAACTGGAAAGGGTGCTCCATAAATTAAACTTAAATTCATAAAGTCCTAACAGTACAAGGGTTATTATCTCCTATTTTATCTGAACGTATTTTACGAACATTATTTTATAATGCATTGATTCTCGTAGGATACACTAGTTAGTTGTGTAGTTGTATTATCCTTTCAGAGTTCCAAATTTTGAACCAGAGCTGATTCCAATGATATAAATACCTTCGGTCGTTTATCGGCTTTCGTACGTTTGTACTTTGCATGAAGCATTTCCAGCACTATACCGAATAAACAGCTGAATAGGGGCCGTTATATCATTTTACGATTATCGTGCATTGATTGTGTAATGACATCCTTACTTATAATTATCTACATCATCAGCAATCATAATAATAAACTACTCGGAATTCATGGCAACAAATAAATCACATACCAGGCAATAATACATATTCAAAATATGAAATGAGACAAGTATATTAAAAGTTTAGATATCACCCGGAATTAAATGCGTAGCAGCGTATTATTATAATTGACAAACTCTTTCACACGTACAAAGATTGATCTCCGAATCTCTAGCGTTCGCCCTAGCTTCTACGTTAGTCCGTGGACTAATTACAATATTCCTAGAATGAGAAAGACTAAAAGACTACGAAAGATTTTCTAGTGAGAAAGAAAGAGTGAAATATGCTAGAATGTGTGCATATGTGGTGTGTGTTTCAAATGAACCTAAGGCTCCTATTTATAGGTGAGCTTTGGCTCACATTAGCACCAAGAGGTGCATGTTAGAAAAAGGTGGCCAAAAGGGTGCACCAGGTACCGTACAACACGAAAAGTAGGCATACCGGGTACTGTACAACACGAAAAGTAGGCGCACCAGGTACCAAAAGTTACCAAAAACGGAAACCAAGATGGGGCAGGGGTGGCCGGCGGCGGCCAAAGGGTGGCCGGCGGCAATGGTGACGTGGCCGGCGGTGGCTGGCCCACCCCCGTCCCGTTTCACCGTCTTTTGCTTCGTTTCTTGATTCGTGCGTGTTTTCTTCGTTATGCGTCCATTTGCGTCGATTCTTTTTTTGTTGAATTCGTAATTCAAAAAAGAATATTTTGACATAAGATAGGCCCTGAGATGAAGTTCCTAGCTCCAGATATTGCGTGCGAATCATTGGGATCTTCCGGCGGGCGTAGAATCTTCATTCTTTATTCGTTTCAGTTGATTCTTCTTCTTTTGGATTCGTATTTTGAAAACGAACATCTTGGATATAATGGATGTTGGTGAAGGGCATTTTAGTCTTGAAATTTCGTTTTGATGCCTTGAATCTTCAAACGTGTGTGGATTCTTCGTTTCTCATCCGTTTTGCTTGATTTTTATCATGCCACCTTGTTTTGACCATCTTGGCATAATGTTATTGATTTGTACTATATTTGAATTAAAATGCCAAGAATCGTTCCAGAATGAGAGAGATATCGGTAGTAAAAACATGACTTTTTACGCGATATCAAGTATCCCACACTTAGAACTTTGCTTGTCCTCAAGCAAACTCATTCATAAAAACTTCTGGAAGAATTCTAATTGCATCATTTGCTAGAAATACTATTTTCAGAAAATATAAAATTATGGTTATGAAAGAGTTTTTTTTTTTTTTTTACTGGAAACTAAGGGTTTATAGAACTTGATACCTTCTTCGGGCAACTTATAAGGTGATCATGACTAGGCAATCCTCACAAGTGGGTCACTCAAATCACTCAAGTGTTTAGGGTTTCCTACTTACTAGTGCCAATCACTCGGGTAGCCAGTCATGCAGCATTTTCGTCATAGGCTTGATCGAGAATCAAATCTCCATCACTTTTGATGAGGATGATACTAACCTTTCGAGATATCTTGGAAGGAATCGGGTTTTTGGGTTGAAGAAGGTAAGTGGTGAGGGGTGTGATGGTTTTCCTTGTATTTTCTTGAAGCTTTTCTTTGAAATTCCTTAGGTTTTTGAAAGGGCTACATAGCCTTTCTTCTTTGGATTCTTCCTTTTTCTTGTGTCTGCGTGATTCTTTCGATTTCTTTTCTTCTATTCTGCCGATCTTGTACTTTGTGGCCTGGAAGGATTTTAATGATTTGGGTTATGTTGGCTTTTCTTGGAAAGGTCTTAGGAATTTGGGAGTGTCTCCGAAGGTTTTGAGACTTCTGTAGGTTCGGGATAAATGACAGGAGATCTTTATTGGGTGTGAAGAGTGGGTGAATGTTTGATGGTGGAAAGGTGTTTTGGATTCCTTGGAAGCTATCAAGATAGATTGTATCTATGCCACGTGTGGCATTCATCGATGAGATCTCGAAATGCATTACAAGAGCAAGTTCTAATTCAAATGCATACATCGGCACACACATGAAACGAAAAGCATTAAAGATGAATGCTAATTATGGGCTCAATCCTCACGAATCGAATGTTTTGGTTAGTATGTGCCTAGCCATGTGTTGCCTTTTTCGTCCGTATCTTATTCTAAAACAGTTTCGTTTTTTTGTTAAAACTCGTTTCTCGCTGTAATTCATAGTTTTGAAAGATAGGATTTCTAAAGAGATGTTTTTGAATCCGAAAAATTTAAATTTTTTTCCATTTTTAGCCTTTTGATGAAAATATTGTTTGGCTTACGGTCAAGAGGTAAAACTTGCGGTTGTAGACCGAATATCCCACACTTAGAGGAACATTGTCCCTAATGTTCGAATCTATATGTTGAACACCTCTTGACGAAGTATCCCACACTTAGAGACTCTACTTATCTTTGGGTTGTTTCATAAGTGTTGTGTGGTATTAAGGATCCCACACTTAGTGTTGGAATATCGGGTGAGATAATCGAAGCTTTAAATGGATAGAGGGTTTTGGAACGGTCTACCTCTTTTACTGTATGCGTTGTTTGCTGATTGCCAGGAGTTTGCTAGTCTGCGGCTTGTAGCTTATGGCTCCAGAATTTTCCACCGTGGGGGTCTATTGCTTCCTTTGGTCCGGTCTTTGATAAATAGTCGTTTGATCAAACAAACAATCCATTCAACAATCAAATAATAGCTGCTAATAAGAAAAATAAAGTGAAAGCATAATAAAATAGTAAATAGATAGATGTGATGTCGAAGCATCAATCGTACATCAATACAATAATAAAATAGTAAAAAGAGTTTTGGTAGAAAATAGAGAGAAGTAAGAAAGTAGAGCAATTCATTGCTCTGCTGATGATCATGCTACTGCAGTAGATCTGTGTAACACCTGCATAATTAGGATAATTAATTATGCCTAATTGTTTGTAACTAGTTGTAATTAGTATGTAATAGGACTAATTACAGGCTCTATTTGTATATATATATAAGGTGATTTATATATATGTGTGTGTACTTATGCAATTTGGATAAATCGTGCGAATTAACCGGACGGAGTCCGACACAGTTTACTTGGACGTTGGTGACAGAAATTTACTTAAATAATGAGAACGTATTTTGTTATATAAAATACGCAACCGAACGAGCATTATTTATATATTATCGCGACGACATTTTAACTAACGCAACAAAACGTAATAAACGCGACTTAATAATTAAAATATTGCGACAAATGTTTTTATTATAAATTTCAAGGTATTTTTATTTAAATACTCCAGTTACATTTTAAAAATATAACTGTTTGGTTAAATACTAAAAACAAACGATTAATCGATTAGGACACGGAGTAAATACCGTGTTTTGAGGGATGTTTTCCCCTCCCTTGTCTCTTGGATCAGCCAACACCCTTCCCACTCCTCATTTCTTCTTTCATTTTTATTACTTCCAAAATACACACACACATAAACTCTCTCAACCTCAAAATACTACCAAATTTTCGGAATCAAAACTCGACCACAAAAATTACATATTCGGAATCACCATCACGAGTGGAGCAAGAATATCAAGAGCGTTTTCATCATCTCATCCTCCATCTAGCTCTATTTGCAAAAGTAAGAATTTTCTAAAATCTTAGATCTATTCAATTTGGTGTAATGTTTTGATGTTTTTATGTGTACACAACATAGTTATAACCTAATGCAAGAAGAAAACACGATTTTATAGCTCAAAAATGGATTAGATTTGCGTTTTTGGTCGGAAAATCACGAAACCCGAAAGTTTCTGGGCTGATGTTCATCTTTGCGACACAACGTTTGTGTCGCATGCTATGTCGCATAAACCATTTAGTATCGTAATTTGTGTCGTACGTTATGTCGCACTATTGTGTCGCACTTTTATGCGACACAACCCTTATGTCGCTATTAAATTAGCATCGCAAGCTTTTGCGACACAACCACTGTGTCGCAGAGCTCTTGTGTCGCACTTTATGCGACACAACCACTGTGTCGCATACCAAACTTTAGTGTCGCAGATTGTGTCGCAAAAACACAGAAAACCAGAATTTTAAAGTCAAAGTTACTGTACAAAAAAGTCAAATTTTACTGTAGCAGTACTGTAGCAAATCTACTGTAGCAAAGTCAACAATTTAGAATTTTTGCTACAAACCGTCACCAACGGGCCAAACATGTTTTCCAACAAACAAACAATTACAAACATACGGACAAACACTGGATATACTAGTTGTGTACAACTAAACGAAACGTCTCGTGAGACGCATACTTACATAACTTCATATGATTAGGCATTTGAAGGTTACGGGTTCAGAGAACCTACTTGCTTTACTTACTACTTGCTAATTGCAACTGATTACTACAAGACTCAGGTGAGTCTTACGGCCCCACTTTTACTGTTTTATCTTATTGGGGGAGATAAATGCTACTGATTTTCTTGAACACAAGTACTAAACTGTTTACTATACCAAACGAAATTGCATGAGTTTACTTACAAACAGAAGTCTCTCCATCATATATCGTTAGTTATGGACTTAAGCGCGAACACTAGTTAATGGATCCATTAGGGAAATGACCCTCCCCACCCGGGGCAGTAGCGCTGCCACGTACTGATTTACACGTAGAAACGGGTGACTACTTATTCGTTACTGATGCTTGCTCAATTACGAGCATGTCACGGGAGCAAACTTATTACTTACGGGTTAAGCTTCGATTATGAGCCTCATGGCAACGGTATAAACTTACTTACTTACATTTGCGGGATTGCAAATACTGGTTTACGATTTCTAGATTGAAATTGCTGATTTTACGCCTGCGGGCATTACTGATGAAATCTCGTGTTCAAAACTGATATTACTTACAAACCTGTGAGATTCACCAACCTTTTGGTTGACACTTTTTAGCATGTTTTCTCAGGTACCCGGATGGAGTAGGATTACTCCAGGATTTTAGCTAGAGTCGCATGATTTCAACACAACTGCATTAACGGAGATTCTTAGCATTATCTTTTGTACATTACGATTATGTAATAGAATCTCCCGCTACACGCGCGGACTCTAGGGAAACTACATTTTTGTATACGAAAACACTAAGTTTTCAAACAATATATCTATGGAATGTAACTAATTTACAAACGTTGCATATAGATGTCGTTTACTTTATCTTTGTGCTGTGATATTTGATTAGTAACACCCCAAACTATGCTTCCGCAAAACAGTGAATTTCGGGGGTGTTACAGATTGGTATCAGAGCCTAAGGTTATAGTGAACTAGGTTGCATTTAGTGGGCCTAGACTATGACCGTTAGGCAGTATTCTCTCATTAGGCATGACTGGTTCAGGAATTACAGCATACGACTTTAATTTAACATAGCCTGATCAACTATGTACAATTAAGGAAAGATGATGTGAGACCTGAAATGATTATGTTGAACGGGGATACGTTAGTTGACTCTGACCACGAGAGAACCGGACCCTTACTTGATACGTGCTAGACACTAGGCTGGATATGATATATGTATATATATATTAGCCTCGTCTTACTTACACTCTGCCACAGGAATGGCAAACACACCACCTAATCCGTCACACTCTCACTCACATGGGTCACGGAACCCACGAGTAGCCAGGAGGAACACAAGGTCGCCTCGAAACAGCCCTTATCCTGTACATAACTCTTAGAACTTGGCACATCTCACGTTGCCAGTATTGGCTACCCAACTTCACCGTCAGGAGCAAAGGCTCGAACATCTCGAACGGGAACAACTTCGAATGACCTACCTGCTTCGCCAGGCACTTGATCACATATCCCAACTCCAGCGAGAACAAGAGGATACCAACCTCTCTGTAAGCATAATTCAGGATTCCATGACCGCCGAATTAGGTGCGGATGAACTTGTAAGAAACCGACTAGAGGAATGTGAACAACGTTCACAGGAGACTGAGGATCGCTCTCGTGTACTAGCACAACGACTGGCCTTAGTTGAAGACAATGCCAGGCAAACCAACAGGCTGGCAGAAACCGTGGACCGCCTTGTTGCACTGATGGAACAGATTAATCTACATTAAGACTAGTGTAGTCTTTGTCTCGAAATCTAATGACTATCTAGCGCTATTCTATAAACTAGTCGGATGTAACAATTCCCGACACCTTTTGTAATATCTCTGTAGGATGTAACCTTTGAACTCGCATTATCCATCAAATATTCCTTGATATTTCAACTCATAATAATTGTCATTTTTCCATGTTGATGTTATGTATTACTGCTTTTATACATGTACATCTGTGACAATTACAAATTCCTACAAAATCTCATGTATCTTCATTTCTTTTATTGAAGAATCATGCCGCCAAAGACAAGACCATACACAGATGCCCAGATTACCTCCCTTATAACCCAGGCTGTTACTGAAGCCTTGGCTCGGAATACTCCACCAAATTCCACGAGGAACAGTGATGCCGCTGAAACCTCTGCTGCTAAACCTTGTTCTTACAAGGACTTCCAGAACTGCAAACCTCTAAACTTTGCAGGTACCGAGGGAGCTATCGGTCTAGTACGCTGGATCGAGAAAGTTGAGTCTGTATTTCTTATCTGCAACTGTGCGGAGGGAGATAAGGTTAAGTTCTCCGTTAGTACTTTTACTGACACCGCACTCACCTGGTGGAACACTTATGCCCAGACTGTGAGTGTTGCTACTGCTTACCAACTCCCGTGGGAGGAGTTGAAGGAAATGTTGAGGGGCGAGTACTGCCCCAGGGATGAATTGAAACAACTGGAAATGGAATTCTGGAACCACAAGATGCAGGGTGATGATATCACCGGATACACCAACCGTTTCCACCAACTGGCACTTCTGTGCCCAACCATGGTCGATCCTGAGTACAAGAGGATCGAGAAATTCGTTGATGGACTTCCCGAGAGACTACAGGACCTGGTGACTTCATCCAAACCGGGTACTATTCAGAGCGCCATCCGTATGGCCCATGAACTAACGGCAAATTCTGTCCGTCGTGGCACAACTTCAACCCCATCTGCAAACAACAAACGCAAGTGGGAAGGTAACCCCAACTCATCCAACCAAACCTCCAACAAAAAGCCTGAGTACATTAAGGCTTATTCATCGGGGACTTTGGAAAAGAAAGGGTACAGCGGGAACAAGCCTTACTGTTCCAAATGCAGCCGCCATCATGACGGTTCTTGCCCTTGCTCCAACTGCAAACGGTTCGGGCATCTAGCCAAGGATTGCCGAACCAACATTTCTACCCCCAACACAAATGCACCAAAGGCCTGCTTTGGGTGCGGAAATTCAGGGCACTTCAAGAAAGATTGCCCAAAGCTGAAAAACAACAACAACCCTGCTCGTGGTAGAGCATTCGTTATCAAGGCTGGGGAAGCCAGACAAGACCCGAATGTCGTGACGGGTACGTTCCTTCTCAACGACCTTACTGCTTCTGTATTATTTGATACCGGTGCCGATAGAAGCTTCAATTCTGAGAAATTTAGCCAATTACTTGATATAACTCCCACTGCCTTAGATGCTAAATACATTGTAGAATTAGCTAACGGCAAACTGATTGAGACTGATAGCATCATACACAACTGTACACTTAACCTCACGAACGAAACGTTTTCCATTGATTTAATCCCTGTCGAGATCGGCAGCTTCGATATTATTGTCGGTATGGATTGGTTATCCAAGCACCGAGCTGAAATCATCTGTCATGACAAACTCGTTCGCATACCTCTTGTCTCCGGTGGAACCTTAGTCCTACAAGGGGAGACCGGTAGACGGAATCTGAATATTGTATCCTGTCTGAAAACGAGAAAATATCTACGAAAAGGGTATCAAGCCATCCTTGCACATGTAACGGAGAAGAAGTCGGAGGAGAAGCGACTTGAGGATGTTCCAATCGTGCGGGATTTCCCGGAAGTCTTTCCTGAAGACTTGCCCGGACTTCCGCCACCTAGACAAGTTGAATTTCAAATCGAACTTGTGCCCGGAGCTGCACCCGTGGCACGAGCCCCTTACCGTTTAGCACCATCCGAAATGCAGGAGTTGTCTAACCAACTACAGGAACTCCTGGACAGAGGATTCATTCGACCAAGTTCCTCACCTTGGGGAGCTCCGGTCTTATTCGTGAAAAAGAAAGATGGATCTTACCGCATGTGTATCGATTACCGAGAGCTGAATAAGCTAACCATAAAGAATCGGTATCCACTTCCTAGAATCGATGATCTGTTTGACCAACTCCAGGGATCGAGTGTTTACTCAAATATTGATCTACGGTCGGGTTATCATCAACTCCGAGTCCGTGACAATGATATCCCAAAGACAGCTTTCCGAACTCGTTATGGGCATTACGAATTCCAAGTGATGTCATTCGGGTTGACCAATGCACCGGCCGTATTCATGGACCTTATGAATCGGGTGTGCAAACCATATCTTGACAAATTCGTCATTGTGTTCATCGATGATATCCGGATTTACTCTCGCAACGAGCAGGAACATGCTCAACATCTGAAAACCATTCTAGGACTCCTGAAACACGAAGAGTTATATGCCAAATTCTCTAAGTATGAGTTCTGGATTCGAACCGTTCAATTCCTCGGGCACGTGATTGACAGCCAAGGAATTCATGTTGATCCCGCCAAGATTGAAGCAATCAAGGGCTGGGAGTCACCGACCACTCCAACCGAAGTGAGACAATTCTTAGGTCTTGCTGGTTACTACCGCCGATTCATCGAAAACTTTTCAAGAATAGCTGTTCCCCTAACCACACTGACTCAGAAAGATAAGAAGTTCGATTGGACTGATAAACAAGAGTCAGCCTTCCAGCTATTGAAAAACAAACTTTGCAGTGCACCAATCTTGTCCTTACCCGAGGGTACCGACGATTTCGTAGTTTACTGCGACGCCTCACACCAGGGACTTGGTTGTGTGTTAATGCAACGGGAAAAAGTCATTGCCTATGCCTCACGACAACTAAAAATTCACGAGAAAAACTATACGACCCACGACCTCGAGTTAGGTGCTGTGGTCTTCGCATTGAAAATCTGGAGACATTATCTCTACGGTACGAAAAGCACTATCTTCACTGATCACAAAAGTCTCCAACACATATTCGATCAGAAGGATCTAAACATGAGGCAACGTCGCTGGGTTGAGTTACTTAGTGACTACGACTGCGAGATCAAATACCATCCGGGCAAGGCTAACGTAGTTGCCGATGCCTTAAGCCGAAAAGAACGAGTGAAACCCCTTCGAGTCCGAGCACTTTCTATGACAATTCGTAACGAGCTTCCTGCTCAAATTCTTACCGCTCAACTTGAAGCACTCAACGATGAAAACTTGAAAAATGAAGCCTTGCGAGGCTTGGATAAACAATTCGAAATCAAACCCGATGGAACTCGATACTTCTCTAACCGGGTGTGGTTACCCAAATTCGGAAACTTGCGAGATTTGGTGATGGCTGAAGCTCACAAATCTCGATACTCTATACATCCTGGCTCTGACAAGATGTATCACGACGTCAAAGGATTGTATTGGTGGCCTAACATGAAAGCTGACATTGCCTTGTACGTCAGTAAATGCCTAACCTGTTCCAAAGTCAAGGCCGAACACCAAAGACCCTCGGGGTTGCTCCAACAACCTGAAATTCCTCAATGGAAATGGGAACAGATTTCCATGGACTTCATTACCAAACTACCAAAAACTTCGAATGGTTGCGATACCATTTGGGTGATCGTGGACCGTCTCACGAAATCTGCTCATTTTCTGGCCATCAAGGAAACCGACAAGATGGAGCGTCTGACTCGCATCTATGTCAAAGAAATCATCTCGCGACACGGTGTACCTATCTCGATCATCTCGGATAGGGACAGCCGTTTTACTTCTAACTTTTGGCAATCACTACAGAAATCTCTTGGTACTCGTCTGGATATGAGTACTGCTTATCACCCGCAAACCGATGGCCAAAGCGAGCGAACTATTCAAACACTGGAGGATATGCTACGAGCCTGCGTAGTTGACTTCGGCACTTCTTGGGAAAATCACTTACTGTTGTGCGAGTTCTCGTACAACAACAGTTACCATACCAGCATAAAGGCTGCACCCTTCGAGGCCCTTTACGGGCGTAAGTGCCGATCACCTATCTGTTGGACTGAGTTAGGAGATTCCCAACTCACGGGTCCAGATATCATTCAAGAAACTACTGAGAAAATCGTTGGTATTCAAAACCGGTTGAAAGCCGCACGTGATCGTCAGAAAAGCTATGCTGACGTGAGACGCAAACACCTTGAGTTCCAGGTAGGGGACAAGGTACTTCTCAAAGTGGCACCGTGGAAGGGTGTCATTCGATTCGGAAAACGAGGCAAACTAAACCCTAGATACATCGGACCATTCGAAATCCTTGAAAGGATTGGTCCAGTGGCATACCGCCTGCAACTTCCTGCTGAGCTTAGCAGCGTTCACAACACATTCCACATTTCTAACTTGAAGAAATGTCTGTCTGACGAGACACTGATTATACCGCTCGACGAAATCCAAATCGATGATAAACTTCATTTTGTCGAGGAACCTATGGAAATCATGGACCGTGAGGTCAAACGATTGAAACAGAGTCGTATTCCCATCGTAAAGGTCAGGTGGAATTCTAGGCGCGGCCCTGAGTTCACCTGGGAACGGGAAGACCAAATACGACAGAAATACCCACATCTTTTCCCAGATAACGCACCGTCCGTGCACTCAAGCTAATTTCGGGACGAAATTTCTTTAACAAGGGGAGAATGTAACACCTGCATAATTAGGATAATTAATTATGCCTAATTGTTTGTAACTAGTTGTAATTAGTATGTAATAGGACTAATTACAGGCTCTATTTGTATATATATATAAGGTGATTTATATATATGTGTGTGTACTTATGCGATTTGGATAAATCGTGCGAATTAACCGGACGGAGTCCGACACAGTTTACTTGGACGTTGGTGACAGAAATTTACTTAAATAATGAGAACGTATTTTGTTATATAAAATACGCAACCGAACGAGCATTATTTATATATTATCGCGACGACATTTTAACTAACGCAACAAAACGTAATAAACGCGACTTAATAATTAAAATATTGCGACAAATGTTTTTATTATAAATTTCAAGGTATTTTTATTTAAATACTCCAGTTACATTTTAAAAATATAACTGTTTGGTTAAATACTAAAAACAAACGATTAATCGATTAGGACACGGAGTAAATACCGTGTTTTGAGGGATGTTTTCCCCTCCCTTGTCTCTTGGATCAGCCAACACCCTTCCCACTCCTCATTTCTTCTTTCATTTTTATTACTTCCAAAATACACACACACATAAACTCTCTCAACCTCAAAATACTACCAAATTTTCGGAATCAAAACTCGACCACAAAAATTACATATTCGGAATCACCATCACGAGTGGAGCAAGAATATCAAGAGCGTTTTCATCATCTCATCCTCCATCTAGCTCTATTTGCAAAAGTAAGAATTTTCTAAAATCTTAGATCTATTCAATTTGGTGTAATGTTTTGATGTTTTTATGTGTACACAACATAGTTATAACCTAATGCAAGAAGAAAACACGATTTTATAGCTCAAAAATGGATTAGATTTGCGTTTTTGGTCGGAAAATCACGAAACCCGAAAGTTTCTGGGCTGATGTTCATCTTTGCGACACAACGTTTGTGTCGCATGCTATGTCGCATAAACCATTTAGTATCGTAATTTGTGTCGTACGTTATGTCGCACTATTGTGTCGCACTTTTATGCGACACAACCCTTATGTCGCTATTAAATTAGCATCGCAAGCTTTTGCGACACAACCACTGTGTCGCAGAGCTCTTGTGTCGCACTTTATGCGACACAACCACTGTGTCGCATACCAAACTTTAGTGTCGCAGATTGTGTCGCAAAAACACAGAAAACCAGAATTTTAAAGTCAAAGTTACTGTACAAAAAGTCAAATTTTACTGTAGCAGTACTGTAGCAAATCTACTGTAGCAAAGTCAACAATTTAGAATTTTTGCTACAAACCGTCACCAACGGGCCAAACATGTTTTCCAACAAACAAACAATTACAAACATACGGACAAACACTGGATATACTAGTTGTGTACAACTAAACGAAACGTCTCGTGAGACGCATACATACATAACTTCATATGATTAGGCATTTGAAGGTTACGGGTTCAGAGAACCTACTTGCTTTACTTACTACTTGCTAATTGCAACTGATTACTACAAGACTCAGGTGAGTCTTACGGCCCCACTTTTACTGTTTTATCTTATTGGGGGAGATACATGCTACTGATTTTCTTGAACACAAGTACTAAACTGTTTACTATACCAAACGAAATTGCATGAGTTTACTTACAAACAGAAGTCTCTCCATCATATATCGTTAGTTATGGACTTAAGCGCGAACACTAGTTAATGGATCCATTAGGGATATGACCCTCCTCACCCGGGGCAGTAGCGCTGCCACGTACTGATTTACACGTAGAAACGGGTGACTACTTATTCGTTACTGATGCTTGCTCAATTACGAGCATGTCACGGGAGCAAACTTATTACTTACGGGTTAAGCTTCGATTATGAGCCTCATGGCAACGGTATAAACTTACTTACTTACATTTGCGGGATTGCAAATACTGGTTTACGATTTCTAGATTGAAATTGCTGATTTTACGCCTGCGGGCATTACTGATGAAATCTCGTGTTCAAAACTGATATTATTTACAAACCTGTGAGATTCACCAACCTTTTGGTTGACACTTTTTAGCATGTTTTCTCAGGTACCCGGATGGAGTAGGATTACTCCAGGATTTTAGCTAGAGTCGCATGATTTCAACACAACTGCATTAACGGAGATTCTTAGCATTATCTTTTGTACATTACGATTATGTAATAGAATCTCCCGCTACACGCGCGGACTCTAGGGAAACTACATTTTTGTATACGAAAACACTAAGTTTTCAAACAATATATCTATGGAATGTAACTAATTTACAAACGTTGCATATAGATGTCGTTTACTTTATCTTTGTGCTGTGATATTTGATTAGTAACACCCCAAACTATGCTTCCGCAAAACAGTGAATTTCGGGGGTGTTACAATCTGGTAGGTCCAGGAGAAGTCTCGTCTGATGAAGAGTCATCATGCTGATCGTTGGTGCCTTCGTTTGATGCATCGTGGATAGCTCCTTCATGTGGCATACCGATTGTAAAAGCTCCTTGATCTACTAGCTGATCGATTAGTGGCCCGGATGGTATTTCGAAGCTGTCGAATGGGAACATGGCTGATCCTTGGTGTGTGTTGTCTTGGAAAAGATCTGTCTATCTGTGAGATGAGACCGGCATAGGTATAGTAGCTGAAGGGATGGTATGTCTGCCAGTCCTGGGGCTCTGAATTGTGACAGTCCATGCAGATACTCTAGATGTCCTGCTGCCTCTTGATGTGTGTACTCTAAATGACCCAACAACTGACGGAATAGTCTGTCTAGTGACTGGGACATGCACTGGAGGTGGCTGTGGTCTAGGAATGATGATCCGAGGTGGTATAACATGCCCACGGCCTGGCGGTGGTCGAGGTGCTAGAGTAGGGACTACAGGTGGATATATGTGTGGTGGTGCTCGGCCCATCCCACATGGTAAGTGTGGTAGTGGAGTCATGGGCATCCCAGCTGCCTGCTATCTCATGGCTGTATAGATCCTAATCTGCATCTGCATAGACCAATACCAATAATCTGGACCTGGAGGTGCCCCGTAGTGGTAGATGTATGCGGGCACTTGCGGTCTTGGGGCAGGAGTAGAAGGTCCTGTCCTAGTATGTGGTGGCACCACTGGTGGTGGTGATGGGATGTCATCATTATCATCATCATCCTTATCATCGTCATCCTCGTCATCAGTATCATCGTCACTTGTATCTGAATCACTAGGTCCTTGTAGGCGTTTCCTTTTCTTTGTTTCCTTTGGCAGAACCATGTTTGGTATCAATGTGTCAACACTGCCAGGATCTGCTGCCCATGCTTTGATGTAAACAGCACCATCTTTCGTGATCCGGAGTATTTCCATACTCCTAAGAAATTGGTAGTCGAGTGGCTTAGAGCTCCATCCTGTTTTAAATTTCTCGACATTTGTTGTCCGAAGTAATCCCATCTTTCGTATCAATCTGGTGATTACTGAACCCAAGTACGATCTTTTCTTTCCAAAGCCTTTTTCTTCTAAAAGCCGCTGAGCAACTAAATAAGCAACCTGTATGTTTCTCTTGTCAAGAATACATGCCATAAGAGCGACATCAAATCCAGAAAATCAACCGCTAGTCATATGCTTTCCGTCAAATGAACAAGCTATGAACTTGTGTAGGATCTGTAGGACCAGGTCTCTGAGTTGGGTTGCCTTAATACCCGAGAAGTATGGTGCAGGTGACATTGACTCCATGCTTCAGCGTGTGTTGTTGTGATGGAAACAGAGGTGGCTCCAGTGATGAACAGATGTGATTGTACCTCTTCTGGTGTGTACAAATCTAGATGGAGCGAGAACTGGGCGAGTGATAAAGTGTGCGGGCTGCCCATGTACTGAAATGAGATCGAACATTCTTCGATTCTCTCCTTCTTCTGAAATTTGAAGGTGGCCATAAGTTCAGTAACCATCTCCACATATACTGGCTCATCGATACTGAATAATCTCTTGAATGATTCAAACTGCTGCCCATCAACTGTATAGGTAAGTATGCTTTCGAGTCTTTGCTTAAACCCTAATGCTTGCATAATATTCCAGTCAATGTGCCTGAGACACCCAAATTTCTTGTCTCTCCAGATACGTGCCATCTTGTCGTAAGCTGGTGTGGCACTCATGTATGCAAAGGATCCTGCAAGGGGTCGTGCTGGGTTTAATTTCTTCTTTCGTGCCGTTGTACCTGAGAACATTTAAAGTAATGGATCCTTTGAGAAAGAGAAATTAAAGCACGCTCCGAAGAATTTCGAAGTGAGGGCTTTAATTTCTAGACAATCCTAAAGATTACATTAAGCATAAAATGCTCTCATGCAGCAAATAGTCAATTATTTATCAAGGCAATATCGTCACTTAGAAAAATATAGTCATGGAATGGCAGTTGTCTTATTGTGAAGTACTGTTATTTACAAAGTTTGGTGGAAACCAAGTTGGAAACGACAGGAATTCACAATTCATGGTAATATCATTATCGGTAAGGTTTGACTTTAAGAGTGCAGGCTGAAGTAAGGTTTTTGAATAAAGTAGTTTGTCTTAAAAATTCAATACTTCAGGTTGACTTTTCAGGTCAAAGCTTTCTTCAAGCGATATTTTCATGCATGCCTGTTCTAAGTCATTTTAAGCATTTCTTAGTTGATGAGCAAACCAGGTTGTGCATAAAAAGTTATTATGTCCATGTATTTGGTGTGGTCCAAGACTTTTTATTTAAAAGTGATGATTCTCTAGTTATATTGTCTAGTTTGACTAGTCAAGTAAGTACAAGTGTGGTCATGCAATTTTCAACCTATCATATTATTCATGCAAGCTAGCCAACTTTTTGTTGACTTTCAAAAGTTAAAATTGCTAACCCTAAATTGTTCACATAATGCAATCAACATAGAGTAATCATACAAAATACCATAATTACTAAGATACTCAGCATAGTAACACCTATTTAAGCAAAGTTCTAGACTAAATCAATTGATCAAAGTTATTTCTATTGAAACAGTCAAACATATGGGAATTCGCCTGGGTAAGTGGTAGAAACATGTAGTACCTAAGCATTTAATCAAGAAAAGCTCTATTTCCTAGTTACTAGCTTAGCTAACTTCAAGAAACAAGCTCTTTCAAGTTCAAAGTGGGTTTTGTGATCATACCTTGCTTTTAGTGAATGAAATGCAAAAACGAAAGTACAACCGCAAAGTATATGAAACAAGGAGCTCGAAAGGACAAGAGATTATGTAATTTGTTGGAGTTTTGATGGTGGATTCATGGAGGTCATGGCATGGCCGATTTTTTTTTTTTTTTTTTGAGGGAGGAGGGAGGAAGATGAAGTTTGTTAGATGATTTGAATTATGGGGAGCTAAGGAGGTTCATAGTGGTCCTTTAGGGTACATGTACTCACCCTAAGTACTATGGTACTCATATGGTCCCTAAGGTGAATTGAATGTCAAGTATTAATGTCTTGGATTAATTTCCAATGTCCCACTAATAATGATGAGGAATCTTAAATGTGTTACTTGTAACTAGTTACTTGTTAGTTTCTTGTTACGTTGTAATAATTTTAAGAAACGCGCAAATTTTTTCGGAACAATCAAAATCAACTTTAAACATTAAACTCACGCTATTTTTGGTGTTTAAAAATCTTTGTCTGACGACGTTTTATAGAATGTACTACTGTTACGGCAGAATGCTAAAAAGGTGTACGTTCTTTTAGACGTGCGTGCATTTTCAGACAATGATTAAGAAACGTTTTCTATTAAAGGGAACTTTCAAAAATTTATTATATATATATGTATTTAAATATGCTCATTTAAAGTCGCGAGCCTTGACCGTTTTGGGAAGGAATTGCTTTAAGATTCGTTCCGATCCCTCCATAGGGAAAGGGTCGAGATTTGCTCCCTTAATTGAACATTTTTCGGTACAAAACATTTCGATAGCTCCCAAATGACATTATAAACTAGAAAATGACGATCCTCTAAACCTCCTAGGATCTCTCATTCCTCATACCCTAAATTGACAAGATCATCAATCAACTTATTATACGCCTTCCTTATCTTCTTAGGATTTGATAGACCATCGCGTTCTCCTTTGTTTTTGTAGTTCAGATTGTGAGTGAGTTTATTCACAGCTTCCATAAACGCATTCTCTTCCGGTGAATCAGGTTCTCCAGTTGTAAGTTTAACTAGCTTACAGAGTTCACTAATTTCGGCTTTTTGTGTGGAAGTGAAGGGGTATTTGGTGAAGGTGAAGATTCAAACAAGCTTGACGTGAAGGTCCTTTCTGTTTTCAAAGAAGCTTGTGTCGATTCTTTTATGTGTGGAATTAGGGAAAGCTTCTCGCAATTTTGAGATTAGGTAAGAAGCGGGGTCAACAAAGAACGGAATTTTACCAAGAAATGTGATAGGAATCATCGGGTTTTGTTCTATCCAGAACTCAAGTTTGTTGATCATTTTGGCGACATTGTGATTTATTAATATCATAGATATTGGAAGGTAATCCATGTCGGCAAATGATTCGAAGAGAAGATCCAAATCTTCTACAAACTTCAGTTCTTGGTCCTTGAAATTTGTGGAGGGGCTTTCGCATTCTTGATTTGACAGACGAAGAAGAAGGTTTACTTGTTTTTCTAATCCAGCAATCGTCTCTCGTTGGTTGAAGGAAAATGGGAGATTGGCATAGGTCAATTGCATGACGAATGCTTTATAGACGTCCGCCCTTCGGGAAGGATCGAAAGAAGCACCAAGGTGGCGTTCTTTAAAACAAGGTAGTTCTATTTCGACGGATGGAACCCTATCCACCACTCGGTATATGGTGTATTTAGGTTCGTATGAAGAGAATGGAAAGATACCGTCATTGTGAGAATCGGATATAGTTTGGGCATATACCGATATTTCAGGAATGAGGGTAATTTGGTCACACATTTTCGGAGGCTTTACTTCATGATTTTCTTTGGGAAGATAATCGAAGTGGACAGAATTTGACACTTTAGGCATTTGCAAAGTTGGCGAGTGATCTTCTGGAGATGATGCCAGGTCAGGTAGCTGATCCGTGACATCAAAGTCCAGGAAATGGTTTGGAATGGAATGTGGGATCCTAAATTCTTCTAGGGAAGCATATAATTCATCCTTTGAAGTACTAATAGAAGTGGTTTTTTTAGATGTCATGTTTAAACTAATATTATCCTAACTAACACTAAATTAACAGCAAATTAAATTAAAACTGCTTAGAGTAACTTTCGAAAGATTTCTAAGAAAGTGTCAATCGGAAGGATCTCCTAAATACTACTACTTAAGGTGGCTTGAATCTACGTTTGTGATTCCCCGGCAGCGGCGCCAAAAACTTGTTGTGCTCACACCGTGTCGTTGTTTTTCAAATAATGATGCGAGCATAGCAGGGGTTTTAAATTTATATTTTGCGGGGCTTAAATTAACCGTACTACCTACTTGATTAGTAAGCGGTAAGTATAACCTAAGATCGTTCTATGAATCCAAACGTGTGGGCGATTAAAGTTGACACTTTCAGTAGAGAAGTATTTAGGATGGCATAAAGTAGGTAGGTTTGGGATTTAAAGACAGATAATTAAAATACAAGAAAGTAAATTGCAGGAAATTAAAATGCAGGAAAGCAGATAAAGATAAAGATGTGATTGCTGAGATTTCGATAATTAATATTTCAGGATGACAGAACAAATAGGGTTGATACTTAATATGGCAGTTAAACTACTAGGTGTAAACTCTAGAACCCTACCAACTCAGTTTCCCATTGGCGTGTCACTTGGAACTAGGTTATCGTGATTCTGATCGGAGCAATACGCTAACTTCCAATACTCATCTAGTTGAAAGATGAGCAGCCTATTTTGGTGTTATACCGAGGTGCATGAATCAGTAGCGTATCGTCTCATAGGTCCGACCGTTCTTGACCCCTAAGGTAGTTTACTACTCTATTAGCACGAAGATTAATAGCTTTGTATGTTTAGACCGCCGATTATGTAAGACTTAGTGTTCTATTAACTCTAGGTAACTAGGACTTTGTTCTTATCCCTAAGTCTCGTCTTTGTTTAATTAAGCTCTAATTACTTCGACTTATGACTTAAGTTCTCTTTTTCAAACAGTTATACATCTCCAGATTATCCGCAGTTTGATAAAACGTGTTTCATATGAGGACCATGCCTTTCAATAATAGACAGTGTACTTTACATGAGATTTCCACTGCTTCTTATATCCAACACGCGGTCAAGAGTAATTGACAGTGAAAGTGACACTCTAACTAATTAAATGTAAAGCAGTGCAGAAAAGTAAACCTAATATATACAACGAGTGATTTCATTGTGTCTTACTTATTGCGTGTCATGGGCACAGATAACTACTTTCCATAATTAAGGTTGATCAGGTCCTAATTACTAGGTTGCAGTCACGTGGATAACTGGAAAGGGTGCTCCATATATTAAACTTAAATTCATAAAGTCCTAACAGTACAAGGGTTATTATCTCCTATTTTATCTGAACGTATTTTACGAACATTTTTTTATAATGCATTGATTCTCGTAGGATACACTAGTTAGTTGTGTAGTTGTATTATCCTTTCGGAGTTCCAACTTTTGAACCAGAGCTGATTCCAATGATATAACTACCTTCGGTCGTTTATCGGCTTCCGTACGTTTGTACTTTGCATGAAGCATTTCCAGCACTATACCGAATAAACAGTTGAATATGGGCCGTTATATTTTTACGATTATCGTGCATTGATTGTGTAATGACATCCTTACTTATAATTATCTACATCATCAGCAATCACAATAATAAACTACTCGCAATTCATGGCAACAATTAAATCACATACCATGCAATAATACATATTCAAAATATGAAATGAGACAAGTATATTAAAAGTTTAGATATCACCCGGAATTAAATGCGTAACAGCGTATTATTATAATTGACAAACTCTTTCACACGTACAAAGATTGATCTCCGAATCTCTAGCGTTCGCCCTAGCTTCTACGTTAGTCCGTGGACTAATTACAATATTCCTAGAATGAGAAAGACTAAAAGACTACGAAAGATTTTCTAGTGAGAAAGAAAGAGTGAAATATGCTAGAATGTGTGCATATGTGGTGTGTGTTTCAAATGAACCTAAGGCTCCTATTTATAGGTGAGCTTTGCCTCACATTAGCACCAAGAGGTGCATGTTAGAAAAAGGTGGCCAAAAGGGTGCACCAGGTACCGTACAACACGAAATGTAGGCGCACCGGGTACTGTACAACACGAAAGTAGGCGCACCAGGTACCAAAAGTTACCAAAAATGGAAACCGAGACGGGGCAGGGGTGGCCGGCGGCGGCTGGCCCACCCCGCCCCGTTTCGCCGTCTTTTGCTTCGTTTCTTGATTCATGCGTGTTTTCTTCGTTATGCATCCGTTTGCGTCGATTCTTTTTTTGTTGGATTCGTAATTTAAAAACGAAGATTTTGACATAGAATAGGCTCTGAGATGAATTTCCTAGATCCAGATATTGCGTGCGAATCATTTGGATCTTCCGGCGGGCATAGAATCTTCATTCTTTATTCGTTTCAGTTGATTCTTCTTCTGTTGGATTCGTATTTTGAAAATGAACATCTTGGATAGAATGGATGTTGGTGAAGGGAATTTTAGTCTTGAAATCTCGTTTTGATGCCTTGAATCTTCAAACGTGTGTGGAATCTTCGTTTCTCATCCGTTTTGCTTGATTTTTATCGTGCAACCTTGTTTTGACCATCTTGGCATAATGTTATTGATTTGTACTATATTTGAATTAAAATGCCAAGAATCGTTCCAGAATGAGAGAGATATCGGTAGTAAAAACATGACTTTTTACGCGATATCAGAAACTGACAAAGGATCAAGACAAAAATGAAAGAAAGAAAGGATGTCTACAGGGCAAAAGAAAATAAAATAAAAAAATCCCTTAGAAGCTCCCTGGCCAAGAAATTCTAAACCAAAAATAGAATAAAAGCTAAGTGCTTAAATCTCCCGAAAACTCCGATTCTTAAAAATATAATATCTTCCGTGTGTTTTCAAAAGATAGAAGACAAAATAGCTATCTTCTTCCCTTATCGTTATCCATTTCCATTTTCATTAAATAGAATATCTAAATAGAATTTTTCATGAGTTTTTATAAGGTCCTGAGATAAGTAAAACCCTTAAACCTTTTTGCCCTTATCCATACCCTTTAACCGTCACCACACATTACAACCCACTTGAATGTCCTGGGATAATTAATACCGTCCCCGTCTAAATTAATGATGGAGATACGATCCTTGGGCAAGCCTATGATGATGAATGCTACGACTGATATTTGAGCGATTTTTCATTTGGCTTAGGATAATAGGAAACCCGATACACTTGAGTGAATTGAGTGACCACCAGTGAGATCGCCCAGTCGTGTATATTCCACATCCCGAGAATTGAAAGTTTGCCTAAGTGAATCATCTTAAAAATCTTTGGGTACTTCATGTGAACATCTCTTCTTTGTCTAACTAGCGAAAAACTTATTTTCACTCTGTATGACTTCTTCTTTGAGGCGCAAAAAGTTTAAAAACAGAAAGTTTCGGCGGGTAAGATTGAAGTTTGCTTGAGGACAAGCAAAAATCTAAGTGTGAGATATTTGATGACACGCAAAAAGTCAAGTTTTATGTGTCATTATCTCACCTTTTTAGCCCGAATCATGATGAATACACCTAAAATTAATACTTTATCATTAAAACTCATCACATGTGCTAAAACATAGATAACGTTTCAAAAATCATCTTAAATGGTCGAAAAACACGATAAATGTAACGAATATGATCATAAGCATTCTCGTTCACGCGTTTTAGCACTTTTTGAGCTACGAATTGAATTATGACCTCTAACTTATGTCATTTTATTCGTTAGAAATTACGATCGCGTGGATATAAAGAACGCTCAAAACGGATAACCGACGAAGAAATTAAGCCCGAACGAAGAATCCAAGCAATCGAAGGCCAACGATAAGGGAGAACCAATCCGTATACGGGCAAGCACGGCCGTATACGGCCTGGCCATGACTGTATATGGCCTGGCAAGGATGTATACGGCCTGTGCTCAGCCGTATACGGCCTGTCTCCCCCGTATACGGCTGGGCACTCCCGTATCGCCCCCATTCTCTCCCGTATACGGCCAATCTTGCCCGTATTCGATGTCTTGGCCGTACAAAATAGGATTTTGATACGGTTGGGAAATACGGCTGAGATTTTGGAGGTGGGAATACGGTTGAGCCAAATCTAAAAATACTCACCACCACCTCCTCATTTTCATCATGTTTTTCTTTCATTTTCTCTCATTTCTCTCTCTACTTTCTCTCTAGAAATAATTAGATTAGTTTAGTATAATTAAGCTAGTAGATTAGCTTCTAGCTTAGTTGTAACGGAGGTGCTCCGAGACTGCGATTACGCAAGATTTGTAATAATGCTTTGTCAGGTTCTATTATAATCTCTATCTTGTTATTTTAAGTATGTTGTGCTGCTGCCATGATTATTTAGAAATGCTTGCTAGAATTATTGTCATGCTTAGCTAAACAAATCTGTGTTTGTTATGATAGTCGTTATGCTAGGGTAGTTATGCTTTAATCACGTCGTTACTCTGTCTGTATGCTGTTGATATATATTTGAATATGTGAATTGAGTCTCCAATGTTTATCTATCCAACTTATGCTGTGGTTTGTAACTTACTGCTAGAACTCAACTAGTGGTACGCCGCTTATTATTCTGTGTCTAATGATCGTTGAACTCGACATGGCTGGTGTTCTTCTGGTTGAAATACACCGGATGGAGACACGGAGCGTAGGATTAGAGATAGATTAGATTCACTTTATATAACACAAGTTTTAGAGAGAACTTTCGGAACATGTTTGACTTAACCAATTATCCAGTTACCCTGCACGAATAACCTGATCCTTGTATGTTGCTCTGCTGCATGTTCTTGTCTGATTGTTGCTTTAGGGTTTGCATGCTAGTATCACTTGTGCTGTTAGATGTACGATTAGGTTTTCGAATATAAATTGACTGCATACACCAGTTTAACATGCGTAGAATAGTTATGCTGATCTATATGAAATAATGATGAACAATTTAATCAGCCGTTAGACCAGACCATCCCAACTTGTTCCGGTGGGAAACCCCTGTTTATGTTTTTGTTTATTCAACAATTCATGCCATGATTCGGATATCTCAGATGTCCGAGATTGGGGAACAGGATTCGAGGATGGTTGTTGGTTAAATTGGTTGCTGCATTTGGGAGAACTTCCGGTGTAGTTTACATTCCATAGCTGTTATCCACGTGACATGTTATTTATCTGATTGCGGACAACTCTACGTTAGATAGATAATAGGCTAGGAGCTATGGCTCATTAGGACATATATACCCAATCCAGGATAGACAACAAGGACCTTTTAATGTAGCAACGGAAAATACCTCATAACAGCTGAATACATGGTATAGCGTTGGAAACACCACTGGTGTAGTTCAAATACGTGGAAGCCATGGAAAAGGTGTAGGTAAATTACTTTGTTATCATTGATTGTTCCAAGTACGTCTGTTAAATCCTGATCCCGTCATCATAACTAATACTTTAACTAAAATAACTACCCCTGAATAGCATATATGATTATCATAGTAAACACTCGCATTAATCTGTAGTTCTCGTTGCCACCTCACCTCTGTTACTTTACTTTAGTTTTAATTAGTTAATTAGAAAACAAAACAAAAACCCTATCAAACTCTTGATAAACCAGCTACATTACAAAAGATAATCAAAAAGCCTAGATCCCATGCCCGTTGTAGTTTGAAGAACGACCCAGGGTCATACCTATCGCTGTACTCACCCATAGCTTTAGTATACTTAGGCCCCGCAAACATAAATTTTAAAACCCGCTAATCGCAGCCCGATACTGTTCGGTCAGTCCTTCGACGACGAGGACGGTTCTGCCCTTCGTAGGAAAGGTGGAATTTCAGACCTGACGCTTCGGGCGGCATCAGTCTTGCATCGGGGAACATCTTGGTTCTTTCTTTGAATTGCAGGGAGCTATCATACGCTTTAATTCTTAACTCGGCTAGTTCATTAAGCTGCATTCTCTGATGGGATCCTATGGTGGAAATGTCTAAGTTACATTTCTTCAACGCTAGTATGCTTTATATTCCAACTCTATCGGTTGATGACATGCCTTTCCATAAACTAGACGATATGGTGTGGTTCCTAATGGTGTTTTATATGCTGTTCTGAATGCCCACAATGCATCATCTAGCTTTTCAAACTATTTTTCCCCATGACTGCCTACTGTTCGTTCTAAGATCCGTTTTAAAGCCCGATTTGTTACCTCAGCTTGCCCTTTAGTCTGTGGGTGATAAGCTGTTGAAGTTTTGTGAGTGACACCGTACTGCTGTAATATTCACAAGAAATGAGCATTGCAGAAGTGTGTGCCACGATCACTAATTATGGCTCTTGGTGTTCCAAATCGGCAAAATAGATGTTTGAGAAACTTAGTGACGACTCTGGCATCATTTGTTGGAAATGCTTGTGCTTCGGCCCACCTTGATATGTAATTAACTGCAACTAGAATGTATTCTTTTCCGTTAGATTTAGGGAAGGGTCCCATAAAATCTAATCCCCAAATGTCGAAGACCTCACAATCTTGGATGTTGTTAAGTGGCATTTCATTGCGTTCGGATATGTTGCCAAATCTTTAGCAAGCATCGCAGCGCCTTACCAAGTCGCTTCATTCATTTAAGTTTAGGCCGCCTGATAATGTCATAAGTGTGACGCCCCATCAATTTGGGTACAATTAAGAACAGTAAACACATGCGTTTTACGCTAATTTTCTGACAAAAGTTTTAACAAAACTTTCTATGTGAAATAATCCTAGCAAGCCCAAAACGTTATTACATAAAGTATTACAAAATTTGTAATTATTATAATTACATACGAAACAAACGTATCGAACTTGACAAATAAATATATATACAATAGTTGGTGATACAAAATTTTAAATAACATAAAACTATTTTTTTGTAGTTGTTATTTACTTGAAATATTATGCTAAACAATAAAGCATAACGATTAAACCTAAACGTTTATACGTTTTATATAAAACGTATCGTACATGACAAAAATATGCAAAACAAACCCGACAACCAAACTAGTCAAAAATAACATTTTTGAAACTCACTATTAAGTATTTGAAATAATACTTCGAAAAATATTAACGTACGTTAACAAACTAAACGAATAAACGTATTAAAACCTTACACGCGATTAATGGGTAAACTACCAAAATATCTACATATCATTGGAGACAAAAATTTAGCAAAGCCACGCTTTGTTTGACTTGTTAAAATCTGCCCAACATAACCTAACACATCCCATACTTGATCATTGTTTTCACCTACATACACTTCTCTCAATTATTCAACCCACTCCCACCATTCTTCTTCTCCCCCTTTTCTTGCCATTTCCACGACTGAAATTAGCAAGAAAACCATCATCATTTCACCTTTTAAAAATCACTATCATCATCTACAAGAACTTGCAAAAGATTGGAGTAAGAACAAGCCTCAAGCCTCACCATCTTCATCCTTCATTCTTGCATTTTTAAGCTTTGTAAGAACACTTTATCTATCACTTATATTACATTATTCTTACCCCTAAACATGTTATATGTTTATACTATGAAAGATCTTAAGCAAAAACATAACCAAAACTTAACCAAATTTAAGTTTGATGAAAACAGAAATCCTGGACAGATTCTGTCCTCTTGGGAGAAAAATCATAACAAATCGTGTGTGTTGAATTAGGACATGAGACCACTTGGGAAATCTTTGTATCTCAGTAAGGAACAACTTCCGTGTTGAACACTTTTGCTAGAAATGCGTAGGTTTTCCTCTAGAGACTGATTTGTAGAGTAAATTCCTGAAAAACGGGATTCCTGGACAGCCTATGATCACAATTTTTTTAAAAATCTTGTGGATGTCTAAAAATCATGAAAATAATACTGGAAGTAGGTGATATGTGTGGGAACGTCGTGTAAAAATTTCGGACTCTATTGATAACTTTTGACCACCGAGAACGAGCTCGAAAGTAAGCAAAAATACTTAAAAAACTGTTCCGGGGACTGTTTTGATACGTTTTAAATAACGACACTTTTTGGCCAACTATAAAACGCAACGATAATTTTCCCGAGCTCTATAAACATATTTAAGGTATTCCTAAAAGTTTCAGGTCAAACCGAGCACGTTTGACCAAGTCAACACAAATGATAAACGTAAACCGACAAATATCAAACCGGGTCGATTGGGTGCAATGACTAACGGGCTAAATGGGTTACAATTGGATTGGACTAAAATGTTATTTATAAGTTGGGTTAGGTGTTATTGGGCCAAACGGATGGGTTATAATATTCATATTGGGTCAATTGGTTTTGAATGATAAATGGGCCAGACTTGTAGTTTATTATTTGGGCCGAAAAAAATTTTGGGCCAAAACTATAAATGGGCATAATCTATTGGGCTAAAACTAATGAATATATAGCGGGCCAAAATGATTTAGTAATGTATTTTGGGTCATATCATTTGGGCCACAACTATTAGGCCTCGTTAGTGGGTCAAACTATTTGACTTTGATATTGGGCCAAACTAATCGGACCAAGCCCAGCGGGCCACATGATTTCAAAATGCAAACTTAAACCGGCTTATATATAAGTGACGAGTTAAACGAGACGAATGATATTAGCAACACGACAAATGTATTATATATATAGTTGACGATTATAATTTATATATAGTTATATAAGTGGACTACGACAATCGTATTAAACAAAGTTATTTTTATAACAAATATAATTATGTTTTTAATACATAAACGACAACGATAAAAAAAAAACTATATATATATATATATATATATATATATATATATATATATATATATGTATACGACATTAATAAATGAATAATGTATATATATACGACGACGACAAGTAATATATATAAGAATATATATATTCAACTAATAAGTATATATAAATATATACTTACACGCAACGACCATTTCAACGCAATTATCACCAACAACTAAAATTGTATAAACGTGTTAACTTAACTAGTAGTCGAATACTTATATAAAGTATACTTATTTGCGCCTAGGTATTTGAGGGACGCATTTGGACTACTGTGTGTTACTAGCTGAAGACTTGCAAACAGTGAGTTCACAGCCCCTCTTTTTACTGTTTTAAATGCTTTTAAAACCTGGGGTGAAAAACATAACAACTCTTTTGCTAGAACATGCAACTGCTAGAACATGCAACCGCTAGAACATGCAATGACTGTTTGTAACTATTTTGGTGCTTATGTGTTACACAATTTCTTGATGCCTATGTGTTCATTAATTGCTTGTGTACTTATGTGTCTCTGATTATGTGGATGATTGTGTTGAATAAATGAGCAATTGAATTTGACTAACATGTCAATAACACTTAAATGAAAATGGTTTAACAAACCACTACAATTATAAAACCTGTGAATTCACTCAACCATGTGTTGACTTTTACTATGTTTTTCAGGTAACTAGCAGCACAAATAAGACTGCACGCATATGGAGTTAGGCGACCCGCGACTAATTAGGATGCCACGTTTTGGGACAAATAAGAAATTGTTTTGTACAACTTATACTATTTCTACAACTCGACGAGTCGTAGTTCTTTTGTAAACAAATCGTTTACTTAAATGGCATCTTAATTTACTGTTCAACAATAATCATACGCTCTGATCTGGCATGATGTTCAATGTTGACGTCAGCACCCCCGCTTACTCTAATGCTTCCGCTAATCGCGCGTTGACCGCGCTGACCGAATTTGGGGGTGTCACAGATTGGTATCAGAGCCATTGGTTATAGCGAACTAGAGTTCTTTAAGTGACCAGAAAGCCTTAGAGACCTAGACTATAGCCTTGGCCAGAACATGCATGCACATATTTGCATACGCCTAACTCACTATATGACAATCATTGTCGCAATGCGTTTAGATGAATAATTGCGTGTTCCTACGCGTGACTTTTCAATTATGATTGAAACAACAATGACAACTCGATATACGAGAAACTATCAACCAACAACATAACACACTTAATCTATCCAGACGTCATCGTCTGATGTATAGTTAATCCGACTTGTATCCCTTGAAACGAACTGCAACTGAGACAGTCAATTCTACTTAAGCATTAGGAGAATACTTAAGTACACTTTTATCATATTAAAAGTCTGGATTACATCTTATACATACAGCTCTCACTATTATGAGCAAACATATATGAAACTAAAGGTTCCTACCTTAGTTGCCATACTCCGCACACTATTCAGGTAACTCCCTGACACACACAAAGATGACTTCTTGAAAAGCGGTGCCTCAAGATTTGGATGGAGACCTACTCCACATACGAGCGCCTAGAACTCGTTGAAGGCCACACGAACTTGGATAATGAGAATGCCCATGCTACTTGTGCCCGAGTACAGATGCTAGGGCAGCATGCTCGAGTGGCAAAGAGTGTAGCTGGGGTCAGCATGATAATGACTATATGATGGCGACTGTAGGAACACTATTATACGAACGTCGCAAATCGACAAATACTCGGTCATGGTTGACCACTACGCAAACAAATTCTCACCTTCTAAAGGATTTAACAGATCCTCACTAAACATTTGACGATTAGGACTGACAACTTACTAGTCGAATGGATGGAGAGAACAAATGGGAAATGTGATAGGTGTCGTAGTAACGAGCCTCTTAAGTACTATACGAACAAAACATAGGAAGGTGTAAATATGCACTAACCGAGATGGAGTCTCAAACCACCACTAGGGTAACCAGACCCAATTATGTGAAACAAACTCCTCCCCACAAATGACAAACTTATCTTGACAATTTTTATAAAATTTGTCTGCAAAAATGTTTTACTATATTTTTGGATAACATTCCAACGAGAACGATATTTTGGACAACATCCAAACGAAAACTATGAGTTTTGAATAACATTTCAACAAACACTTTGGAAAAGAAACCGGAGAACGTACCGGTGATGTTTAAATACTGAAGAACGCACCAGTACGAATTTATAGACCGGAGAACGACCGGTACTATTTTAAGTTAACCGGAGAACGCACCGGTACTGCTTTGATATACTGGAGAACGTACCAGTAAGGCTTTAAACCGGAGAACGACCGGTAGATTGACTGGAGAACGACCAGTACTACGACAAACCGGAGAACGACCGGTAGACATGGGAAATGTTAATTCTTGATTGAATTAACCTGGGTTTCCTACGAAAACTATTTGGGAAATGTTAATTCTTGGTTGAATTAACTTGTGTTTCCTACGACAACTATTTTGGGAAATGTTATTTTTGATAAAATAACCTGTGTTTCCTACGACAACTATTTTGGGAAATGTTATTTTTGATAAAATAACCTGTGTTTCCTACGACTACTATTTTGGGGAAATGTTAACTCTTGATTGAATTAACCTGTGTTCAACGATAACTATTTTGTGAAATGTTATTTTACTAAATAACCTGAGTTTCCTATAAACCTTTACCTTAGGAAATGTTTCTCTTAAGTGATAAACTTGTGTTTCCTACAAAGCAAACAACTAAACGGTATTAGGGACAGACATCCCACTTATACTATATTCCGGGCAGACATCCCAACTAAACTATATTAGGGACATACATCCCACTTAAATTGTAATTTTGGTAAACATCTCGACTAAACTGTATTTTGGGTAACATCCCAACGAAATCTTACTTTTGGACGACAATCCAACAAAACGAAATCGATTGAATCCTAACGCTATCACCTAGAGAACGTGGAAAACAATGACTCAACTTTTAGAAGTTGACTCCTGTAAACTAGATGACAAATACACCATATAACTAGCTAATGGTAAGTTGATCGAATCAGGAGAAATAGTACCGGGATGTATCCTAACGTTAGAGGGTCATCTCTTCGAGATAGACTTACCACATGTAGAGTTGAGAAGTTTTGACATTATAGTTGGTATGGACTAATTGTCAAGGAATCAAACTAAGGTTGTATGTTGGACACGTTGGTACGATTACCACTACTCATTATCTCCGACAAAGATAAGCGCTTTACATTTCTCATCTGACAAGTTGGCACTGTTGGAGGCGTCATATGGACGTCAGTGCCGATCACCACTCTATTGGAGCGAGTTGGGTGACAGACAACTATCTGGTACGTAGATTGTCCCGGAAACTACGGACAATATTGTTCAAGTATTTAACCCACTGAAAACAGCGTGAGACTAACAAAAGAGTTTCGACAATAATCGTTGTAAACCCCTTGAATTTCAAGATGGTGACAAACCTCTACATAAAAAGTATCACCCTAGAAGGGAGTAACACAACTTGAGAAAAACGGGAAAAACTTAACCCACGATACATATAAGACCTGTCGAAAATCCTTGTAAGGATTGGTCTCATGCTCACAAACTAAACATATATCAGGAGCTCAATAACATTATGATACTTTCCAAATTACTAATTTGGAAAAGTGCCTCTCCAACGAAAAACTAATCAACTTTCCTCAACGAAGTCCTTCACACAACAATAACAAACATGGGGATAACTACGAGAACACAACAATAACAAATATGGGAACAACTATGATAACAACTATGTGTTCCGCTACGATAATAACTACAATCCCATCTATGATTTAAAATGGATATACTTTAATTTGGTATATGTACAAAACCTTGGAAAACTTTATAAACTTTGAAAACTTAACTCATGGATTTTAGTTGACATTAAACGCGTGTTACACATTCCTCAATACCACAATTACTGATTTGACGTCGAGAGCGTCATAGGAATGACATAGCTAAGTTAACGTTAAACTCGGGATCTGCATTTAGCAGACGAGTCAACTCACTATGTTGTCAACCGATTAGTCACGACAGGACTACACTGTGAACAACCATCGTATAACGACTTATTGAAAAATGGATTACGATGATATAACTACGATTTGAAACATGAAATAGTCAGAACATGACTACTACGATATAACATCTATAATGGACTACGACATAAGTCCTAGATGATTAACAACGTCGATATAAGTTGCCAATACCAATGGTAACTAAGCACTAGTAAACCAACGAAAAGACATTAGTCCCCCAAATGTGAAAGGTCATCACATAGAAAGCCTTCTCTCTATTTCCTTAATTGCCAGCACGGCACTAGCCTAACAAGGGGAGGGAGACAAACACAACTGAACGTCACGCTGCTTGACACTTACCCCACTATCAGGGAGTAATACATAGACTACTACGATCGACACACTAGGCTAATACATATGTGCATATATATGTGAGCTATGAAACAGTCAGGAAATGACTACCTTTAAACTCGCTCTAGATATTCTAGGCCTACTCTCATTTAAAAAGACTTATTTACCACTGATTCATGAGACAAGGTATACATGTGTAAAACAACTTATAACGTAACTTAAATTTCGAGGACGAAATTTCTTTAACAAGGGGAGAATGTGACGCCCCATCAATTTGGGTACAATTAAGAACAGTAAACACATGCGTTTTACGCTAATTTTCTGACAAAAGTTTTAACAAAACTTTCTATGTGAAATAATCCTAGCAAGCCCAAAACGTTATTACATAAAGTATTACAAAATTTTTAATTATTATAATTACATACGAAACAAACGTATCGAACTTGACAAATAAATATATATACAATAGTTGGTGATACAAAATTTTAAATAACATAAAACTATTTTTTTGTAGTTGTTATTTACTTGAAATATTATGCTAAACAATAAAGCATAACGATTAAACCTAAACGTTTATACGTTTTATATAAAACGTATCGTACATGACAAAAATATGCAAAACAAACCCGACAACCAAACTAGTCAAAAATAACATTTTTGAAACTCACTATTAAGTATTTGAAATAATACTTCGAAAAATATTAACGTACGTTAACAAACTAAACGAATAAACGTATTAAAACCTTACACGCGATTAATGGGTAAACTACCAAAATATCTACATATCATTGGAGACAAAAATTTAGCAAAGCCACGCTTTGTTTGACTTGTTAAAATCTGCCCAACATAACCTAACACATCCCATACTTGATCATTGTTTTCACCTACATACACTTCTCTCAATTATTCAACCCACTCCCACCATTCTTCTTCTCCCCCTTTTCTTGCCATTTCCACGACTGAAATTAGCAAGAAAACCATCATCATTTCACCTTTTAAAAATCACTATCATCATCTACAAGAACTTGCAAAAGATTGGAGTAAGAACAAGCCTCAAGCCTCACCATCTTCATCCTTCATTCTTGCATTTTTAAGCTTTGTAAGAACACTTTATCTATCACTTATATTACATTATTCTTACCCCTAAACATGTTATATGTTTATACTATGAAAGATCTTAAGCAAAAACATAACCAAAACTTAACCAAATTTAAGTTTGATGAAAACAGAAATCCTGGACAGATTCTGTCCTCTTGGGAGAAAAATCATAACAAATCGTGTGTGTTGAATTAGGACATGAGACCACTTGGGAAATCTTCGTATCTCAGTAAGGAACAACTTCCGTGTTGAACACTTTTGCTAGAAATGCGTAGGTTTTCCTCTAGAGACTGATTTGTAGAGTAAATTCCTGAAAAACGGGATTCCTGGACAGCCTATGATCACAATTTTTTTAAAAATCTTGTGGATGTCTAAAAATCATGAAATAATACTGGAAGTAGGTGATATGTGTGGGAACGTCGTGTAAAAATTTCGGACTCTATTGATAACTTTTGACCACCGAGAACGAGCTCGAAAGTAAGCAAAAACACTTAAAAAACTGTTCCGGGGACTGTTTTGATACGTTTTAAATAACGACACTTTTTGGCCAACTATAAAACGCAACGACAATTTTCCCGAGCTCTATAAACATATTTAAGGTATTCCTAAAAGTTTCATGTCAAACCGAGCACGTTTGACCAAGTCAACACAAACGATAAACGTAAACCGACAAATATCAAACCGGGTCGATTGGGTGCAATGACTAACGGGCTAAATGGGTTACAATTGGATTGGACTAAAATGTTATTTATAAGTTGGGTTAGGTGTTATTGGGCCAAACGGATGGGTTATAATATTCATATTGGGTCGATTGGTTTTGAATGATAAATGGGCCAGACTTGTAGTTTATTATTTGGGCCGAAAAAATTTTTGGGCCAAAACTATAAATGGGCATAATCTATTGGGCTAAAACTAATGAATATATAGCGGGCCAAAATGATTTAGTAATGTATTTTGGGTCATATCATTTGGGCCACAACTATTAGGCCTCGTTAGTGGGTCAAACTATTTGACTTTGATATTGGGCCAAACTAATCGGACCAAGCCCAGCGGGCCACATGATTTCAAAATGCAAACTTAAACCGGCTTATATATAAGTGACGAGTTAAACGAGACGAATGATATTAGCAACACGACAAATGTATTATATATATAGTTGACGATTATAATTTATATATAGTTATATAAGTGGACTACGACAATCGTATTAAACAAAGTTATTTTTATAACAAATATAATTATGTTTTTAATACATAAACGACAACGATAAAAAAAAAAACTATATATATATATATATATATATATATATATATATATATATATATATATATATATATATATATACGACATTAATAAATGAATAATGTATATATATACGACGACGACAAGTAATATATATAAGAATATATATATTCAACTAATAAGTATATATAAATATATACTTACACGCAACGACCATTTCAACGCAATTATCACCAACAACTAAAATTGTATAAACGTGTTAACTTAACTAGTAGTCGAATACTTATATAAAGTATACTTATTTGCGCCTAGGTATTTGAGGGACGCATTTGGACTACTGTGTGTTACTAGCTGAAGACTTGCAAACAGTGAGTTCACAGCCCCTCTTTTTACTGTTTTAAATGCTTTTAAAACCTGGGGTGAAAAACATAACAACTCTTTTGCTAGAACATGCAACTGCTAGAACATGCAACCGCTAGAACATGCAATGACTGTTTGTAACTATTTTGGTGCTTATGTGTTACACAATTTCTTGATGCCTATGTGTTCATTAATTGCTTGTGTACTTATGTGTCTCTGATTATGTGGATGATTGTGTTGAATAAATGAGCAATTGAATTTGACTAACATGTCAATAACACTTAAATGAAAATGGTTTAACAAACCACTACAATTATAAAACCTGTGAATTCACTCAACCATGTGTTGACTTTTACTATGTTTTTCAGGTAACTAGCAGCACAAATAAGACTGCACGCATATGGAGTTAGGCGACCCGCGACTAATTAGGATGCCACGTTTTGGGACAAATAAGAAATTGTTTTGTACAACTTATACTATTTCTACAACTCGACGAGTCGTAGTTCTTTTGTAAACAAATCGTTTACTTAAATGGCATCTTAATTTACTGTTCAACAATAATCATACGCTCTGATCTGGCATGATGTTCAATGTTGACGTCAGCACCCCCGCTTACTCTAATGCTTCCGCTAATCGCGCGTTGACCGCGCTGACCGAATTTGGGGGTGTCACAATAAGGGCTATGGCGACTTGGAAGATCCCAAGGGCTCTCATTATAGAGGGCTAATTTGTTTGTTTCGATGCGTTTGCAGTGGATTATAGCTTGGTGGTCTAAGTGTGTTTTTGGCATTTTGCTTAGTTATTTCCATGGTTGTCGTATACTTGGCCTGTTAAGTATATGTGCTTAGTCTTTCATTTGTTTAGTCTAAGCTTTGATATACTGTAACGTTATATTTCATCTATAAAATTTGCCAGGGTATAATCCCTTTACCAAAAAAAAAAAAAAAAAAAGTCGTAAGCATCTTGAAAAATGGTTGGCCAATAAAAGCCGGAATCATATACTTTCTGTGCAGTCATGTTAGCTCTATGATGGCCTCCAGTGGGTCCATGGTGGCTCTGGTAGAGGATGTGTTCGGCTTCTTTAGCATCAACGCATCTTCTGATGATTTGATCGGGACAAACCTTAAAAAGGAAAGGATCGTCCCAAAAATAATGCTTTACATCGCGGAAGAACTTTCGTCGTCGAGAAGTTGGCATTCCTTTTTAAACTATTCCTCCCACCAAGTAATTGGCAAAGTCAGCATACCAAGGATCGTATGTGGATCGAGGTCCCTGATAGTGTCTTCCAATGTTCATGAGTTGTTCGTCTAGAAACTGGTCTTGAATATCTCTTTCTTCAAGCTTTTCCATCGATGGATTTTTCAATCGACTGAGATGATCCGCTGAAACATTTTCTGCTCCTTTCTTGTCTCTAATTTCTATGTAGTATTCTTGAAGGAGTAGAATCCAGCGCAACTATCTTGGCTTAGCGTCTTGCTTTTTGAAGAGATACTTAAGAGCTGAATGATCGGTATAGACAATAGTTTTGGACAAAATAAGATAGGAACGAAATTTATCAAAAGCAAATACTACCGCTAGCAGCTCCTTCTCAGTTGTAACACCCCCAGATTTACTGTTCGCGGAAGCATACATTGGGGTGCTACTAATCAATAAACAAAGCACATAAGATACATAATGAACGACCACTACATGCGTCGTTTTACAAATACCTTGATTAACGTAAGAGTATACATACGGTTTACAAAAGATGAGTTCGCATAGATATTTGAAAGATTCTAATACATATCTAATTTATACAAAATATAGAAATGCAAGGAAATCTCTATATGATTATATGATTGTATGCGACTCGAGCTACCGTATCCTGATGGGCAGTCCAACCTACTGCTGAGTACCTGAGATAACATGCTAAAAGGTCAGCTATAAAGCTGGTGAGCTCACAGGTTTGATATGATAATATATGATTTGTGAACCGCAAGATTTAATGATTCGATTTACAAAGCATGTAAATAATTGATTGATGAGTATCACATGAATATTTGTAATTAAACAAATAAGTAAAGATTGATACAACTAACATGAGCACATAGTCTGAGCTTAACTGAGGGGTCAGGATCACAATCAAGTGCCTGATCGAGGGTGCCTCTATGCGTATGCCTAATCAACATACGTTTGAACAAATGATAATGCGTCCGTTTGACAGGTTAGTGCTTGCTAACTCGGGCGGGGATTGTCAATCCCATATGGTACCATACACTAACATTCACGCTAAATCATATTAACAGAACTATGCTTCAGAGGACTTTGATTGATTAGATGAAAACAACTCATGCAGCATACGTGATAATTTGATACTTGCGTTCACATGTAAAACAAAATGAGCATGTATCTCACCCCTAGGTAAAAGTATTTAAAAAGGGGCTATGAGACTCACCTGAGCCTAATGAGTTGCTAACAAGCAATAATGATGTTGTTCAAGAGTAATGATGTCGTCTCCAACGACTGAAACCTGCCGGGCGTATTAAACGCGCAAGGTTTTAAAATGATTAGATGTCTCAACAGATCATCTATGCTAGTTGTTCATATAACTAGTTATGTCCAAATGTTTGATTGTTTTGTTTGAGTTTTTGAAAACATGTACGGCCCTTGGTGATGGTTTGTAATAATAATTCGAAAGTATTATTATTATATGAGTCATCATTGTGTCGCATAGTTGTAGATTTATTCGCGTATACTTATCCGAAAGTATATATGCATTTGTATCCGAAAGTTGGGGTTCAAAAGTGTAAAATTCCTAAGTTTGTGGTCAAAAATACAATTTATAGGAAAGTCAACGAAAGTCAACTCGCTGGTCAAAGTTGCTGGTCAAAGTTGCTGGTCAAAGTGGTCAACTCGCTGGTCAACTTGCTGGTCAAGCTGGTCAAGGTTGCTGGTCAAAAAGAAGTTTGGTCGCTGATGGGATCAGTGACTTAGGAATTTAGTCACTGAAGGGTCAGTGACTTAAGAGGTTGGTCGCTGATGGGATCAGTGACTTAGGAATTTAGTCACTGAAGGGTCAGTGACTCAAGAGGTTATTGCATCAGATTTTTCTCATTTTAGTCCACTCGTTTTGACTAGTACTAATCCGAATCAGGCTCTACCAAAAATTACACATGTTCCCCTATGGGTCTAGTGTAAATCTGCACTTTATGGTCATTTTATAAGTTCATCTCGATATTTAATAAATTTCGCGAATGAACCGAACTCAGTTTTCGAACAATTGCAGACCAGTCTCAAAGATCAGTTTATACAAAAAAATACGTACAGATCTGGAAAAAGTGTAAAACACGAAAGTTGTAGCTCTTTTCAATACTCAACTTTTAAAAAAATTTCGTTGTCTAACTCATCCTAGATATCAAGTTATGGTCGTTTTGGTGTGACGATTTTTCTGTGACATATTTATACATATATATATGTTTAGTAAAAACGATTTTTAAAGCTTTGATTTGGACATTTTCTAGTTAATTAAGCAACTAGTCATGTAAATAAACATAATATAAATATTTTCTAAGTGTCGGGATCTTACGAGAGTCAGCTTTAAAAAACCGAGAAGATGGAATCGTAGCTCTTCGCGTGGTGATCGTCTTTGCTTCAATAGACTTGATGATCCAAGGTGGTTTAATGGTAGATTATGGTGGTGTTCTTGGCTGGTTGTTAGAGAGAAAAAAGGGAGAGAATGGAGAGCTAGAGAGAGAATGAAGATAGTGGAAAATGGTGGTGATTGAATGATATTATGGATGAATGTTTTTGAGTTAAAGTCAAGGCAACAAGATCAACCTTTTGTGGATCCTGTTTGGCCGATTATTATGGTCAAAAAGGAGGCAAGGTATGATTAAATCTTGTCTCCAATTATTTGTATTATACCCGTATTTATTTACCCGATCGTTTAAACGTATATTTAGACGTTATATTTTATACGCAATACGTACGTATTTTAAATAACGAATGAACTTTAGATATTTTCGAGTTGAAGTATTTTATCAAAATACTTAGAAAGGAATTATAAAAATATAATTTTCATAAATTTCATTTGTCGGGCGCGTTCCGCGCGTTTTGGTCGTTTCTGAGCATTTTACATGTTACGAACTGCTTATGAAATATTATCAAAATAATATTTAGGAAATAATAGCGTTATTAAATAATTTCATATTATTTAATAAAATGTGTTCACCAACGTCCGTATTAATGAGTCGGAATCCATCCGCTTGAAATAATTGCATGATTAATCTTAATCGCTTACGTGTATATATTTTCCAATATATATAATGATACATACAATTAGCCTAATATAGAACTAATTACATGTATTAGAAAGTGATTAGGTACTAATAACTAGTCCTAATTTTTCGGGTGTCACATTCTCCCCTTGTTAAGAGAATTTCGTCCCGAAATTCAGTTTGAAGTTGATGTGTGAGAGGAGTCTGAAAATAGATGTGGATATTTAAGTCGCATCTGGTCTTCCCGTTCCCAGGTGAATTCTGGACCACGCCGCGAATTCCACCGAACCTTGACAATTGGGATACGACTTTGCTTAAGCTGTTTGACCTCACGTTCCATGACCTCCACTGGTGTCTCGACAAAATGAAGTTTGTCGTCGATTTGAATTTCCTCGAGCGGAATAATGAGTGTCTCGTCGGACAGGCATTTCTTTAGGTTAGAAACGTGAAATACGGGATGCACGCTACTGAGCGGAGGAGGTAGCTGCAATCGATAAGCTACTGGACCAATCCTTTCAAGGATCTCAAAAGGTCCGATGTATCTAGGGTTTAACTTCCCATGTTTACCAAAACGAATGACACCTTTCCAAGGTGATACTTTGAGCAATACTCGATCCCCAACCTGGAACTCGAGATGCTTTCGTCTCACGTCAGCATAACTTTTCTGACGATCCCGTGCGGCCTTCAGCCGTTGCTGGATACCAACGATCTTCTCGGTGGTTTCATGAATGATTTCAGGACCAGTGAGTTGACTATCTCCAACTTCGGTCCAACAGATAGGCGATCGGCACTTACGACCGTATAATGCCTCAAAAGGTGCAGCTCCAATACTAGTGTGGTAACTATTGTTATATGAGAATTCGCACAAAGGTAAATGATGCTCCCAATTTGCACCGAAATCAATTACGCAGGCGCGTAACATATCTTCCAGTGTTTGAATAGTCCTTTCACTTTGGCCATCGGTTTGTGGATGATAGGCTGTACTCATATCTAAACGAGTACCCAATGACTTTTGTAATGATTGCCAAAAGTTAGATGTGAATCGGCTGTCTCTATCAGAGATAATTGAGATTGGAATGCCGTGCCTTGTTACGATCTCCTTCATATAGATTCGCGTGAGACGTTCCATTTTGTCGGTTTCCTTCATAGCAATGAAGTAAGCAGATTTGGTTAGACGATCAACTATTACCCATATAGTATCGCAACCACTTGATGTTTTCGGGAGTTTAGTGATGAAATCCATGGAGATTTGCTCCCATTTCCATTGAGGGATTTCCGGTTGCTGGAGCAAGCCGGAGGGTTTCTGATATTCGGCTTTAACCTTAGAACATGTGAGGCATTTGCTGACGTACGTGGTAATCTCTGCTTTCATGCTCGGCCACCTGTACAGTCCCTTGATGCCATGATACATCTTGTCCGATCCAGGATGTATAGAGTACTTGGACTTGTGAGCTTCATCCATCACAAAGTCTCGAAGATTCCCAAACTTGGGTAACCAGATTCGGTTTGCGAAGTACTTGACCCCATTGGGTTTGGTTTCAAATTGATTCTCCATGTTTCGCAAGGCCTCTTCCTTGATGTTTTCAGGTTTCAATGCTTCGAGTTGAGCAGTGAGGATTTGAATGATTAGATTATTATGAATGATAATACTGAGGGCTCGGACTCGAAGAGGTTTGGTGCGCTCTTTTCGACTTAAGGCGTCGGCAACTACATTTGCCTTGCCCGGATGATACTTGATTTCGCAGTCATAGTCGGTGAGTAACTCGACCCAATGACGTTGCCTCATATTGAGATCCTTCTGATCAAATATGTGCTGGAGGCTCTTATGATCGGTGAAGATGGTACATTTCGTGCCATACAGATAATGTCTCCAGATTTTGAGGGCGAACACTACGGCTCCTAATTCGAGATCATGGGTTGTGTAGTTCTTCTCGTGAACTTTGAGTTGTCGGGAGGCGTAAGCTATGACTTTCTCTCGTTGCATCAATACGCAACCAAGTCCCTGATGCGAAGCATCGCAGTATACCGCGAAGTCCTCGTTACCTTCGGGTAGTGATAGGATGGGGGCACTGCAAAGCTTTTGCTTTAATAACTGGAACGCTGACTCCTGCTTATCGGTCCAATTGAACTTCTTCTCTTTCTGAGTCAGTGTTGTGAGTGGTTGTGCTATCTTGGAGAAATTCTCAATGAAGCGCTGATAGTAACCAGCCAGTCCTAAGAATTGGCGTACTTCGGTCGGTGTTGTCGGTGCTTGCCAGCACTTGATAGCCTCGATCTTTGAGGGATCAACACGAATTCCTTGACTGTCAATCACATGACCAAGGAATTGGACAGTTTGCATCCAGAACTCACACTTGGAGAATTTTGCATATAACTCTTCGTGTCTAAGGAGTTCTAGAATGGTTTTGAGATGCTGCTCGTGCTCTTGCTCGTTACGTGAGTAGATAAGAATGTCGTCTATGAAGACAATGACAAACTTGTCGAGGTATGGTTTGCACACTCGGTTCATAAGATCCATGAATACTGCCGGTGCGTTAGTCAAACCAAAGGCCATAACCTGAAACTCGTAATGACCATAGCGAGTTCGGAAAGCGGTTTTCGGAATATCTTCATTGCGAACTCGTAACTGATGATAACCCGATCGTAGATCTATTTTTGAATAAACACTTGACCCTTGGAGTTGGTCGAACAGGTCATCAATACGGGGAAGTGGATAACGGTTCTTGATGGTTAATTTGTTCAACTCTCTGTAGTCGATACACATCCTGAATGAACCGTCCTTCTTTTTCATAAACAGGACCGGAGCTCCCCAAGGTGAAGAACTCGGTCTTATGAAACCCTTATCCAGGAGTTCCTGTAACTGAATAGACAATTCCTGCAGTTCTGAAGGAGCTAAACGATATGGGGCTCGTGCCACGGGTGCTGCTCCGGGCACAAGGTCAATTGAGAACTCAACTTGCCTCGGTGGTGGCAGACCGGGCAATTCTTCTGGAAAGACTTCTGGAAAGTCTCTGACGATGGGCACATCCTTAAGTCGCTTCTCTTCTGACTTCTTCTCAATAACATGAGCGAGGATTGCCTGATACCCTTTCCTTAGGTACTTGCGAGTCTTCATGCAGGATATGATATTCAATCTCATCCCACTGGTCTCCCCTTGTATGATCAAAGTACTACCAGTGACGAGAGGAATACGAACGATTTTGTCATGACAGACAATTTCAGCTCGATGCTTGGATAGCCAATCCATGCCGACAATGATGTCGAAACTTCCAATCTCGACTGGTATGAGATTTATGGGAAAGAGTTCGTTTGCGAGGTTTAGGATGCAATTTGGTATTACACTATCGGCCTCAATCAATTTGCCATTTGCTAACTCTACAGTGTACTTAGCTTCTAAGGCAACAGGTGAAATGTCTAATAGTGGGCTAAATTCCTCAGATATAAAACTCTTATCAGCACCAGTATCAAACAAAATTGAAGCAGTTAAATTGTTGAGAAGAAACATACCCGTGACCACATTAGGGTCTTCACGGGCCTCTCCAGTATTCAGCACAAAAGCTCTGCCCCTAGCAACGTTGTTGTTGTTGTTACCCTTGTTCTTTAGCTTCGAACACGCATTCCTGAAGTGTCCAGTGTTTCCACACTCATAGCAGGCTCGGGGTTGGTTGTTGTTGGTGTTGGCGGTGGGGTTGGTTGCAGGTGTTCGACAGTCTTTGGTAAGATGTCCATACCTCTTGCAGTTGTTGCAGGGTGCACTACAAGGACCATCATGATGACGATTGCACTTTGAACAGTAGGGTTTACTTCCAGTGTACCCTTTCCTCTCACCAGAACCTGATGTGTCATTCTTGACAATCTCAGTCTTTTTGAAGGTCTGCTGTTTCTGATTTCCAGACCATTTCCTCTTATTATTGTTCCCAGAAGATGAGACAGGGTTTCCTTGGCTCTCTTGCATAGCCATGAGCTCATGAGCTAATCGAATTGCTCCCTGAATGGTGGTTTTGCCGGAAGAAGCGACGTTCCCCCGGACAGGTTCCGGAAGACCGCGAATGTACCTCTTGACCTTGTCGGTCTCAGTGCTTACTAAGGCTGGGCGGAGGGTTGCCAGTTGTTGAAACCTAGTGGTATAACCAACAATGTCGTTTCCTTGAACCTTAAGATGCCAGAACTCCTCATCTAGCTTCTCGAGTTCTTCAGATGGGCAATACTCATCTGTGAGCATTTTCTTCAGATCTTCCCAGGGAAGTAGATAGGCGGTATCTATACCCACAGACTGGGTATACGAGTTCCACCAGGTGAGGGCACCGTCAGCAAGGGTGCATGTGGAAAACTGAACTCTATCCCCTTCCGCACATTTGCTAATGCGAAAGACGGATTCCATCTTCTCAACCCATCTGATTTGGCCGATGGCTCCTTCAGTTCCTTTAAAGCTCAGGGGTTTGCAGTTTTGGAAATCCTTGTAGGAACAAGGCTTGGCAGTGGGAGGGGTATTGGCAGTACCACTATTCCTTTCGGGGGTCTCTGACGAATGTCGCGCCAAGGCTTCAGTCACAGCCTGAGAGATGATAGATGCCATCTGGGCATCAGTTTAATTCCTTGACTTTGGCGGCATGATTTTCCTGAGATTAGAAGGATAAGGTTCATGAGAGATTGTCCATAAATGATGATTATCATAGATGTACATATACAAATGCGGTAATATACAACATCACAATATGACAATCAACATTATAGAACAATCAAGAGGAGTTGAATAACCATCTCTACTGACTAGCAACTACGTGCTAACTAGCCTGGTTATTTGACTTGTTTTGAGTTGGGTAAGGTCTCGCTCGAAGTGACTCGGTGGTCCTCCTAGCTACCTATGAGTTTCGTGATTACAAGAGATGTTGTCGAGAGCGGGATGAAATAGAAGATGTTTCGGTGGGTGTGTGTTGCCATCTCTATGACAAAGTGTTTGAATATGTGAGTGTCTATATATATAATATATAATAGACTAGCGTACTGTGCTTGATCGATGACTAACTATGTATATATACTTATATCACATAATAGTCTTATGAGTGTCTAGCACAAACAATTATGAGTCCCGGTTTCTCTCGAGGTCAGAGTCAACTAATGTATTCCTATTCCAGCATAACCATTTCAAGCCTTACATCATCTTTATTTAATTGTACATAGTTGATCAAGCTATGTTAAATTAAACTTGTATGACGTAACTCTTGAACCAATCACACTTAACAGCAAATACTGCCTAACGGTCATAGTCTAGGCCCACTAATGCAACCTAGTTCACTATAACCTTAGGCTCTGATACCAATCTGTAACACCCCCAGATTTACTGTTCGCGGAAGCATACATTGGGGTGCTACTAATCAATAAACAAAGCACATAAGATACATAATGAACGACCACTACATGCGTCATTTTACAAATACCTTGATTAACGTAAGAGTATACATACGGTTTACAAAAGATGAGTTCGCATAGATATTTGAAAGATTCTAATACATATCTAATTTATACAAAATATAGAAATGCAAGGAAATCTCTATATGATTATATGATTGTATGCGACTCGAGCTACCGTATCCTGATGGGCAGTCCAACCTACTGCTGAGTACCTGAGATAACATGCTAAAAGGTCAGCTATAAAGCTGGTGAGCTCACAGGTTTGATATGATAATATATGATTTGTGAACCGCAAGATTTAATGATTCGATTTACAAAGCATGTAAATAATTGATTGATGAGTATCACATGAATATTTGTAATTAAACAAATAAGTAAAGATTGATACAACTAACATGAGCACATAGTCTGAGCTTAACTGAGGGGTCAGGATCACAATCAAGTGCCTGATCGAGGGTGCCTCTATGCGTATGCCTAATCAACATACGTTTGAACAAATGATAATGCGTCCGTTTGACAGGTTAGTGCTTGCTAACTCGGGCGGGGATTGTCAATCCCATATGGTACCATACACTAACATTCACGCTAAATCATATTAACAGAACTATGCTTCAGAGGACTTTGATTGATTAGATGAAAACAACTCATGCAGCATACGTGATAATTTGATACTTGCGTTCACATGTAAAACAAAATGAGCATGTATCTCACTCCTAGGTAAAAGCATTTAAAAAGGGGCTATGAGACTCACCTGAGCCTAATGAGTTGCTAACAAGCAATAATGATGTTGTTCAAGAGTAATGATGTCGTCTCCAACGACTGAAACCTGTCGGGCGTATTAAACGCGCAAGGTTTTAAAATGATTAGATGTCTCAACAGATCATCTATGCTAGTTGTTCATATAACTAGTTATGTCCAAATGTTTGATTGTTTTGTTTGAGTTTTTGAAAACATGTACGGCCCGTTGGTGATGGTTTGTAATAATAATTCGAAAGTATTATTATTATATGAGTCATCATTGTGTCGCATAGTTGTAGATTTATTCGCGTATACTTATCCGAAAGTATATATGCATTTGTATCCGAAAGTTGGGGTTCAAAAGTGTAAAATTCCTAATTTTGTGGTCAAAAATACAATTTATAGGAAAGTCAACGAAAGTCAACTCGCTGGTCAAAGTTGGTCAAAGTTGCTGGTCAAAGTTGGTCAAAGTTGCTGGTCAAAGTGGTCAACTCGCTGGTCAACTTGCTGGTCAAGCTGGTCAAGGTTGCTGGTCAAAAAGAAGTTTGGTCGCTGATGGGATCAGTGACTTAGGAATTTAGTCACTGAAGGGTCAGTGACTTAAGAGGTTGGTCGCTGATGGGATTAGTGACTTAGGAATTTAGTCACTGAAGGGTCACTGACTCAAGAGGTTATTGCATCAGATTTTTCTCATTTTAGTCCACTCGTTTTGACTAGTACTAATCCGAATCAGGCTCTACCAAAAATTACACATGTTCCCCTATGGGTCTAGTGTAAATCTGCACTTTATGGTAATTTTATAAGTTCATCTCGATATTTAATAAATTTCGCGAATGAACCGAACTCAGTTTTCGAACAATTGCAGACCAGTCTCAAAGATCAGTTTATACAAAAAAATACGTACAGATCTGGAAAAAGTGTAAAACACGAAAGTTGTAGCTCTTTTCAATACGCAACTTTTAAAAAAATTTCGTTGTCTAACTCATCCTAGATATCAAGTTATGGTCGTTTTGGTGTGACGATTTTTCTGTGACATATTTATACATATATATATGTTTAGTAAAAACGATTTTTAAAGCTTTGATTTGGACATTTTCTAGTTAATTAAGCAACTAGTCATGTAAATAAACATAATATAAATATTTTCTAAGTGTCGGGATCTTACGAGAGTCGGCTTTAAAAAACCGAGAAGATGGAATCGTAGCTCTTCGCGTGGTGATCGTCTTTGCTTCAATAGACTTGATGATCCAAGGTGGTTTAATGGTAGATTATGGTGGTGTTCTTGGCTGGTTGTTAGAGAGGAAAAAGGGAGAGAATGGAGAGCTAGAGAGAGAATGAAGATAGTGGAAAATGGTGATGATTGAATGATATTATGGATGAATGTTTTTGAGTTAAAGTCAAGGCAACAAGATCCACCTTTTGTGGATCTTGTTTGGCCGATTATTATGGTCAAAAAGGAGGCAATGTATGATTAAATCTTGTCTCCAATTATTTGTATTATACCCGTATTTATTTACCCGATCGTTTAAACGTATATTTAGACGTTATATTTTATACGCAATACGTACGTATTTTAAATAACGAATGAACTTTAGATATTTTCGAGTTGAAGTATTTTATCAAAATACTTAGAAAGGAATTATAAAAATATAATTTTCATAAATTTCATTTGTCGGGCGCGTTCCGCGCGTTTTGGTCGTTTCTGAGCATTTTACATGTTACGAACTGCTTATGAAATATTATCAAAATAATATTTAGGAAATAATAGCGTTATTAAATAATTTCATATTATTTAATAAAATGTGTTCACCAACGTCCGTATTAATGAGTCGGAATCCATCCGCTTGAAATAATTGCATGATTAATCTTAATCGCTTACGTGTATATATTTTCCAATATATATAATGATACATACAATTAGCCTAATATAGAACTAATTACATGTATTAGAAAGTGATTAGGTACTAATAACTAGTCCTAATTTTTCGGGTGTCACATCAGTGGTTGTATAATTTTCTTGAGCATCTGTGAGAGTTTTGCTGGCGTAGTAAATCAGTTGAAAGTGCCTCTCCTTCCGTTGTCCTAATACATCTCCAACTGCAAAATCACTAGCGTCGCACATAATTTCAAATGGTAAGCTCCAGTCGGGGGCCACCATGATCGGTGCATGCACGTGCTGTTCTTTTAAGTAGTTAAAATCTTTAAGACAGTCATCTGTAAAGTCAAACGGAGTATCTTTTTCGAGAAGATGAGTCATAGGTTGAGAAATCTTAGAGAAATCTTTAATAAAGCGACGGTAGAATCCGGCGTGACCTAGAAATCTTCGGATGGCTTTCACAGAAGTAGGTGGTGGAAGTTTTGAGATAGTATCAACTTTAGCTCTGTCGACTTCGATTCCTGCTTTAGATATCTGGTGTCCTAAAACTATTCCTTCCTTCACCATAAAGTATCATTTTTCCCAATTCAGAATGAGGTTTGATTCTTCACATCGGGTGAGCATCCTTCCTAGGTTGGAAAGACAAGATGTAAAAGAGTCTCCAAAGATAGAGAGATCGTCCATGAATACTTCCATACATTGTTCGATCATGTCATGGAAAATGGCCACCATGCATCTCTGAAAAGTTGCAGGTGCATTGCATAGCCCAAAATGCATACGTCGGTAGGCGAATGTTCCGTATGGACATGTGAATGTTGTATTTTCTTGGTCTTTTGGATTGAGAGGTATTTGAAAATAGCCAGAGAAACCATCAAGGAAACAATATAATTCATTTCCTGACAATCTTTCGAGCATTTGATCAATAAATGGTAGAGGGAAGTGATCTTTGCGAGTGGCTTCGTTTAGTTTGCGATAGTCGATGCAAACCCTCCAACCGGTGACGGTCCTTGTTGGGATGAGTTCGTTGTTTTCGTTCGTAGTTACCGTCATACATTCTTTCTTTGGGACAACCTATACTGGACTGACCCATGGGGAATCGGAAATAGGGTATATCAGCCCTGCATCTAAGAATTTGATAACCTCCTTTTTGAACACATCTTGAATCTTTGGGTTGACTCTCCTCTGTCTCTGAACTGATGGCTTGAAGTCATTTTCCATTAGGATTTTGTGCGTGCAATAATTAGGACTAATCCCTTGGATGTTAGAGATTTTCCATGCGATTTCCTTTTTGTGCGACTTAAGCATTTGAATGAGCATCGCTTTTTCCTCAGGTTTAAGATCTTTTGATTTGATAATGATGTGCTACGAAAGCGCGTCTTGTTTACAATTTATAAATAGAAATACCTAATAAATACTTTCAAGCAACCAGGCAAGAATACCCGATCGAATGTAAATATAGATTTGGTAAGTCCGATTCGAACACAGGGAACGGCGGATTTATTATAAATAGAAATTAACAATTAACTAGAAAGCAGTAAATAAAGGGGAGCGTTTTAGTTCCGTTCGAACATTTGTTTAGAAAACATTAATTTAAAATAATTAAACTTAAATAAAAAAAACTTAATTTAAAACAATAAATATATAATAATAAAAACTAAATGGAAGGAATAAGTAATTGTATAATTAATGTCACTCAGATTCATATTTCCCGATTTATTACGTATTGATTATCTAATTGTGATTCTTTTATATCAACTTAATACCAAATTCTTCAATGAATACTAAGTTGAATGTGAACTAGCCAACGGTTCGGGTCCAACTAATTCCTATAATCTAGGGTCCAACATAAAACACTGGTTACAATATCACAAGATGATCAGTCAATTGTGTGCCTTTCCCTAAATCATGCATTAAACATTCACAACTAATTATAATTAACTCTATTGGTATGACTCAACAATACCCAATAATTAACTTATTGTCTCGTTCATTTTAAAGTGAATAATTATTAATTTCTCAACCTATCAAACTCAATCTATTTAGCAATGATCAAAACCCTAAGATTAAAACCATCAATGATTAATAATATCAAAGGAACTCAATCTCATTGATATTATTAACCACGTTGAGAACTAATAACTACCAGTTACCAATAAACTAGGATTCGCGAGTAATATAACCGTTTTCAATTAAATAACTTAGTCAATACGCAGTTATAATCGTTCAACAATCATAATCCAAGTTCAATCAATTACACAACCACTTTGATATTCAATTCATCATTAAAACAGAAATAATCAGATTATTCAATAACAAATTCATCAATGAAATCGAATAAAAGAGTTATACCGAATCAATAAAGACGAATTACAACGATCCGCGATGAATAACTTCAATCCCAAGCCTTCGTACCTCCAAAATACTAAACTAATTCGTAACTTAAACCTAAAAACCGAATATAAACCTCTGTAAACGAAAAACAATTTAAAACTCCCGTTTTTAGGGTTTAAACGCGTTTTTATACTTCTGTGGTTTTTGATCCATACGCCGTATGGATTTCCATACAGCGTATGGATCAATTTCAAGCCCAGCCCAGACTCGCGTAAGCTGGGCCTCCTGCGCCACAATCCATACTGCGTATGGACTTCCATACGGCGTATGGATTGGATTTCCAGCCGGTTGCTTGATTTTTCTTCATTTGATTATATCTTCGACTTCGGCTTCACTTATTTCTTCAAATATGCATCATTTAGCTCGTTTATTGACTGTTTTCCATTCATTTCTTCATAAACGCTCCATTTCCACATCTATTTGCAAAAATGAATGAAATCAATATCTATTCTTAATTAAATGTAATAGAAACGTCCAAGAATAGGGGTAAAATACTACTAAAATATAGTACTTTTGAGCGTTTATCAGATAACTGGTAAGTGTGTGGTTCCTTCGAGAAAAGCGTACTCCAGATGAGAGGGTAGTTCCTTTAGTTCCAATTCTGGAGGTTCTTCAATAGAAGGCTTCATTCTTGCAATTTCATCTCTCTTGAGTTCATCAAACCCTGTTTGGAAGTCTGATTCTTCTAGAGGTGATTCTGGTGCGTTGGCTGAAGCTATTTCAACCCATTATGTTTTATCAGAGAGTGCATTCTTCCTCAGCTCATATTTAACAGTGGATGATATGGAAGCTGCATTATCTTCAGTAAAGATGACATCGTTGTCTTCAGTGGATGCAAACTTCTGAAATTGAGCTGATGAAGATGTGCCTTTGGTGATCTCTGGAGTTAAACTTTGTAGTTCACAACTCTCAGACAGTTGTGATTCCGGTGGTGAAAGTTCTGATTCCATCTCCTTAAATGATTGTAAGATTTTGTCCATTGAAGGAGATGAATCATGTGCTGGTTTATCTGGGAAAGGTTGGTTTCTTTTCAAAAGAGTAATTGGGATGCCTTGTCCGAGAGGGATAGCCATGAATGGTTTGTCTGTGATAGGTATGTTAGGCTGCGTGCTGGAATGCTTAAAGGGGAAAAGCAACTCTCCTGATGTGTTTGAAGGTTCCAAGATAGCAGAGCATAAACCGTGATTGTCTCCAGAAAGTCTTCGTGTGGTGGTGACTATGCTTGGAGTAGGGTCCATGCTGCTTATTGCCAGAGTCTCTTCCAGGTGCTCATCGAATATTTCCTGCATAGAATCTACAAGACCAAGATCCTCTTCCAGAGGTTGTTTCATCAATATATCGACATTAAAGGTGACTTCCTCTGTTCCTACTCTTAGTTTTATATTTTTCATTTACATCAATAACAGCCTTGGCAGTGTTTAGGAAAGGTCTACCAAGGATGAGTGGAACGATGGCATCTTCCTCGATGTCCATGATGACAAAGTCAAATGGAAAGACGAATTTATCTACTCAGACTATAATATCTTCAGCAATCCCCCGAGGGAGTTTTACTGATCTATCAGCTAATTGGATGGTCATTCGGGTAGGTGAAAAGTCACTTAGTCCTAACTTCTTATAAAGCGAGTATGGCATAAGGTTAACACTAGCTCCTAGGTCAGCTAAGGCGTTGCTAATTTAAACATCCTGAAGATAACAAGGAATAGTGAAATTGCCAGTATCTCCTAGCTTTGGTGGAAGTCCTCTTTGCATGATTAACTTATTGTCTCGTTCATTTTAAAGTGAATAATTATTAATTTCTCAACCTATCAAACTCAATCTATTTAGCAATGATCAAAACCCTAAGATTAAAACCATCAATGATTAATAATATCAAAGGAACTCAATCTCATTGATATTATTAACCACGTTTAGAACTAATAACTACCAGTTACTAATAAACAAGGATTCGCAAGTAATATAACCGTTTTTAATTAAATAACTTAGTCAATACGAAATTATAATCGTTCAACAATCATAATCCAAGTTCAATCAATTACACAACAACTTTGATATTCAATTCATCATTAAAACAGAAATAATCAGATTATTCAATAACAAATTCATCAATGAAATCGAATAAAAGAGTTATACCGAATCAATAAAGACGGATTACAACGATCCGCGATGAATAACTTCAATCCCAAGCCTTCGTACCTCCAAAATACTAAACTAATTCATAACTTAAACCTAAAAACCGAATATAAACCTCTGTAAACGAAAAACAACTTAAAACTCCCGTTTTTAGGGTTTAAACGCGTTTTTATACTTCTGTGGTTTTTGATCCATATGGCGTATGGATTTCCATACGGTGTATGGATCAATTTCAAGCCCAGCCCAGACTCGCGTAACTTGGGCCTCCTGCGCCACAATCCATACGGCGCATGGACTTCCATACGGCGTATGGATTGGATTTCCAGCCGGTTTCTTGATTTTTCTTCATTCGATTATATCTTCGGCTTCACTTATTTCTTCAAATATGCATCATTTAGCTCGTTTATTGACTGTTTTCCATTCCTTTCTTCATAAACGCTCCATTTCCACATCTATTTGCAAATATGAATGAAATCAATATCTATTCTTAATTAAATGCAATAGAAACATCCAAGAATAGGGGTAAAATACTACTAAAATATAGTACTTTTGAGCGTTTATCAAACATCCCCCACTTGAATCCTACTTGTCCTCAACTAGACTATCGATTCAAAAATCAAATTCTTAAGAAAACAGTCATCTCCATTAATCTAAATAACTAACAAAGGAATTACACAACATTACCCATCTTCAACTCAAACGTTTAAATTTAAAAATATGTTAATTCTAAAGACAAATATTAAGAAACTACGAGATTTACAAAAAATGATCTACACATGAAGTTATTATTCTTTAAACATTAATTAGTTCACAATGATTACTGATATTGTTATCCACTTAAACAATCTATATTTAAATAACTGAGCTCACTTATTATTGTTCATATAGATATTCCTTAAACTCCCAAAAACTATATACTTTCATACTCATAATGTGCCAATATTACATATCTTGAAATTCTAATCAAAACAATCATTTTTTAAATCAAGACAGAGGTGACAGGTCTGTGCCTCAACACAACAAAGCAACATAACTTGATTTTAGTTTAGCAATATAAAACTTTTAGTCAAACCATTGGTGGCAGGTCTATACCTCAGTACAACAAAGCGACTTAATTCGACTACATTTTAAAATCATGAGTTTGTTTAAACTCTTTGCTTAATTCGACAACACCCAGTACATCCCCAAATGATATCAATTAAATTTCCAAAAATATGGCATATCACACATTATTAATATGAAAATTAAGACATACGTCATACATAGCTAAAGTTCATCTAAAAGGTAACATCTACTCCTTAATTTCATTTCTTAAAAGCTCAAAAATTCTCATATAAATCGCCTATCAATACATCATATAATGAAGCTAAATAACATTTTTCACAATTTTATTTAATTAAAAGTGTATAAATTTTCACAATTTAACCTACATAGTTACAAAATAATTATCTCTAGAAAACAAAAATTTTAATTTAAAAATTTGGTTGAAAAATGGGCAACTTATAACCTTCTAGTTACTTATCTTAATAAAATAACAGTTAACCAAATTACAAAATCATCTACTAATTAACAGGACAATTATGTGGAAATTTCACTCTTTTCTCTCCCATCCCCCACTTAAAGATGTACAATGCCCTCATTGTACAAATAATGAAATACAAAAAAGGGAAAAAGAGAAAAGAACTTAGAACAGAAAAACTCCCTTGGAATAATGTGCAGTTTATTGAGTATGACAAGGATGATATGAATTTCCCACATCCTCTCGATTCAATTTTTGTTGCGCTGAACTTACTGCCAGCATAACAAGTACTCACAACGCAATTCTGAGGGAACAATCAACAAACAGCATTAAACAATACCAGATTTAAACATCCTAATTAATAATAAACACTACCAAATCCTAAAACTACAAATCCAACATAACAATTTATAATCCTACAAATAAAACAGTCATAATAATAATAATAAAATAATAATAATAGTGTTTGGAATCATAAACCACTTAGGATGAACATCATCCTAATCACTGTCATCATCCTGGCGGTATTGGTACTGATGAGAAGGTCCTCCATACTCTGGCTGTGGTGGTGGTGGTCGTGGCATGAACTCTGGTGGCATCTGGTACTGGAATGGCTGATACTCAGGTCCAGAAGGAAACTGACCAAACAGCTGCTCAAACAAGCCATCTTGGTAGTCCAAGTGTGTACTGGTCTGATGGAAATGTTGTCTCTGCATAAGATCTATCTGATCAAACCTCTGAGTCTGGTGTAACTCCATCTGGTGCAACTGCTGAGATAGCTGATCAAACTCCTTAGCATAACCTCTGTTACGGCCTCGTGCCGTACCTCGACCTCTATCAGTGCCACTCGTATCTCCTCTAGCTCTAGCATGCCTCGACTGCAAAGTCTGTCCTACCGGAGTAATCGGAACCCAGTAATACATATCCGCAGGACCACCATAAGTAATGCATGGCTCAATAAGAGCAAACGCCTCCAACCAGCGTGCAGTCAACCAACCCATGCTAGGCTGAACAATCGTGCATAACCCCATCTCATCCTGAGTAGCCAAACCAAAATATCTAGCCAACCGTGTAACAAAGTGACCTCCACACAGACTACTCCCATCTCTAGTACCAGTAGCTCTCTTCGACATCCACTTCGCCAACCTCCAAGGTACATTCACTAACCTCTTCCTGATAATCGAGCTCAGATAAAACAAATCAGGCTTAGAAACTTTCTCGGGCCCCTCCTTGCGACCAACAATGGTGTAAGTCAGCAATCTGTGAATGAGTCGATGACGGGGATCTCGAATACGCGTATAAGAAGGTGTCGAACTGCCATAGTTACCCTGGGCAATAAACTGCCACTCCTGCTCAACTTCCAAGTCAGTGAGCTTCTTCACAGCACCTGCAGAAATGTGGTTTAAAAATTGAGGATTATCCAGCTCGTTGGGCTCATAAAGCCCCAGTCCCAAAGCAAACTGAACCAAAGTCATCTGTCTAGGCTGTCCCCCTAGCTGGAAGAAAATGGAGTTCTCAGTCCATTGAGTCGACCTGGACTCAAACCTAAAGGTGCTATAGAACTCAACAACTAACTCTCTGTAGATGTTCTCCCTGATACTGAATAACCTAGACCAAGCATAAGAAACAAATCCAATGTTTCCATCCTCAAGTACATATGGAATAGCAAGTAAATTCCTAATAGCCTCAGCACCATTAGTGAACCCTTCTCTGGCAATCACATGCTCCAAAACATTCCGGTTAACAGCATCAAAAACCTCAATTGACTGGCCAATATTAGAAGCCAGACGCTCTCCAAACTGAAATCTGGTGGTCTCAGAATACGACCCATGAAAAGTGAGATATCTATGAGCTCGAACCAACGGGTTTCCCAAAGTTTGACCCCCTCTTGTTCTCCTGTTAGACATGATAACTGCTAAACAAAACAAATGTTAATAACACCAAATAAGCAGTTAATACAAAAAGGTCAATACAAATTTCGGCAGCATTTCTGCTAAATATGGAATAATCCACCATTTGGTTTAGCCTAAAACTACCGCAACAATCAATTTCACAAACCTAAATTGCATATCTATAAATAGAATTACTCAAATTGCATACATAAATATACTTAATTAAATATTCATGACAATTGTCCAATCAAATGCACTACAATAATTTGGTACCATTATGAAAATACGAATTTGCACAATCACTAAACTCGAGCATGAGCAACTAGCAAACATTCTTACATTCTCAAAATGAATTATTATAAACGCATTTAATCAAAATAACAATTTATCACATAACCGTAATCACAAATACTTGTGTACCAAACAAACATTTGCATTAATCATCATGTGGTCAGAAAATTAATAAGTACTAAATCAAAACATAGCAAAATTGAGTTTAATATTTACATTTCTCAAACATAAACGGATAATTCGAATTACATAATATATGCAATATATTAGAAAAACGAGCATGACATTGTAATGTATATATTAACAAGAACATAATTCAATCAACATATTCCAATAATCATACTCAAATTCAAAATACCCAAATTATTAACATAAACCCTAACTTCCAAACGAATGATTTAACCAACGAAAATGAAAACGGGAAGTTATACCTTGTAGAGGAAAGTGCGTGTAACACGAATACGCAAAAATGGAGTTGAATGCGTGGCCGGAAGTGGTTGTTTGGTGGTGTGGTGGTTAGAGCCGTAGGTGGTGGTTTTTAGTGAGTTTAGGTTTCGAAATGAAGAAGAAAGGGGCTGCTGGCGGTTTTCTGCCTTTTTGATCCATACGGCGTATGGATTAAAAAGGCCCGGGTCAATTTCATTAAACCCAGTCAACGCCCCGGCCCAATGGCCCAATCAATCCATACGGCGTATGGATTCCATACAGCGTATGGATTAAAATTTCATAGTTTTTCAAAAACGTTTTTCCAACCAATTTTAACCAAAACCCCACACTTAATTAATATACTTAAATATCAAACCTGGAGGATAATCACGACTTCAACATCTTCATAATTCCACACTATATAAATAAGTAACAAAAATTAACAAACTTTAATGAAATAAATAATATTAAAAACCAACACACAAACTAATTAAATGTTCAAAAATTCCAAACACACCAACAATACTAAAATCCAAAACAAACAAAGTCAAACATAATAAGAAATAAACCAAAATGTCAGAAGTAATCCAATAGCATAAGAAATAAAAGAGATGATTAGAATCACTGCTTAGGATAGAGAGCAAGGAAACGCTCAGTGATTATGGGAATGACTTTAATGATCCCATGACTAAAACTTGGAAAATTTTCCAAGTGCTCGTTAACCACGGGAAGCAGATAAATTAAATCCAAACTAATCTTCATTACTGCCTTAGTTACCTCTCCTTCTTCATCCCACACTTCATCATTACCAACTAACTTAACCTCTCGCTCCGGACTGTCATCCTCAAACTCACTAATAAATTCTAAACATGATTCCCCAATCTGATGATGCTTGCTCATCAGTGGCATTTCCTTCAAACTTCTAACTAAGCTTTCAATCTCACCCAAGACTTGCTCTTGAAGGCTATTAAAACCTAAACAGGAATTTCTGAATATCTCAACAAATCTCATGTAGATTTCCACCATTCCATAGTGGAAATGCTCCCTTTGGTACAAAATCTTAGTCTCATAAACTAATTCTCTCATATTTTCCACAAGATAAGTTGCTAAATCAATTTCACCATTTGAGTGAATGAAATCTGGGCGTGGCCTTCCTTCTTCTTCCTTAGCAAGACGATCCAACTATTTAACCATTCTATTCATGTGATAGTGAATAGTGTTACTCACTATAAAACAATGAGGTGTCTCATCCTTAAGATGATCATCTGCTTGTAACAATCGAACCAGATCCTTTATACCAGCTAAGAATTCCTTGTCAGCTTCGGAATTTGGATGACCTGTTACCTCATTCAAAGCTCTGATCATACGACTAAGACACGCGGCCTGATTAACCGAATAAGGAAACGAATGTTGCCTTAAAATCTCATAAACCTCAACATATCGTCTCTTTTGGTTTGTGAAGAAAACCTTCTCCTCTTCGATCCTTAAAGTTATTGATTCCTCAAAATCAAAAAGATCGTCCACGAACTGCTGCGAATCCCCAAATTGTTTTTCCACTTCTGCACTGTCTAGTAGGTTCTGCACTAGTGCCAGCTGATAGTCGAAAAAATAAACAGAGGATATCCTTATTAGTTCAGCTGTAAAAGGAATGTCCCATCTCACGTTCGCAATAGCATCCAATAATTCCTGACATGATGACGTGATAGGCACAAGCTTACGTCCTAAGTGAGTGAATGATGGAATTGCACTTTCTACTCTCGAACCCAAACTCTCAGAGTCATAAATCCCAACCATATCGTAATTGTTAGCATCACTTTCAAAACTTCTCGCCATTGGACAAACCTAAATAAAAATAAATCTGAAATACAAAACACCACTAACGAAAAACAAGTTAGTTCAAACAAAATAATCACAACTTTAAATAACAAATACAAAATTACATATATGGAACTCCAACCGGCGGACGGATTTCCATTCGCCGGTTGAAACTTAAATCCCCAAAAGTTTAACCAATTAAAGGATAATTAGTTTCAACCAGTGAATTAATGAAAACTTGTTACACAATTACTTAGACTACTTTAAACAACCTTACAAAATTATTTGTTTAACAAAATTCTTTTAAAAATAAAAGTTTACAAATCACTAACTCCTATTTAAATAATCACAACCACTCCCCGGCAGCGACGCCAAAAACTTGATGTGCTATGAAAGTGCGTCTTGTTTTACAATTTATAAATAGAAATACCTAATAAATACTTTCAAGCAACTAGGCAAGAATACCCAATCGAATGTAAATATAGATTTGGTAAGTCCGATTCGAACACAGGGAACGGCGGATTTATTATAAATAGAAATTAACAATTAACTAGAAAGCAGTAAATAAAGGGGAGCGTTTTAGTTCCGTTCGAACATTTGTTTAGAAAACATTAATTTAAAATAATTAAACTTAAATAAAAAAAACTTAATTTAAAACAATAAATAAATAATAATAAATACTAAATGGAAGGAATAAGTAATTGTATAATTAATGTCACTCAGATTCATATTTCCCGATTTATTACGTATTGATTATCTAATTGTGATTCTTTTATATCAACTTAATACCAAATTCTTCAATGAATACTAAGTTGAATGTGAACTAGCCAACGGTTCGGGTCCAACTAATTCCTATAATCTAGGGTCCAACATAAAACACTGGTTACAATATCACAAGATGATCAGTCAATTGTGTGCCTTTCCCTAAATCATGCATTAAACATTCACAACTAATTATAATTAACTCTATTGGTATGACTCAACAATACCCAATAATTAACTTATTGTCTCGTTCATTTTAAAGTGAATAATTATTAATTTCTCAACCTATCAAACTCAATCTATTTAGCAATGATCAAAACCCTAAGATTAAAACCATCAATGATTAATAATATCAAAGGAACTCAATCTCATTGATATTATTAACCACGTTGAGAACTAATAACTACCAGTTACCAATAAACAAGGATTCGCGAGTAATATAACCGTTTTCAATTAAATAACTTAGTCAATACGCAATTATAATCGTTCAACAATCATAATCCAAGTTCAATCAATTACACAACCACTTTGATATTCAATTCATCATTAAAACAGAAATAATCAGATTATTCAATAAAAAATTCATCAATGAAATCGAATAAAAGAGTTATACCGAATCAATAAAGACGAATTACAACGATCCGCGATGAATAATTTCAATCCCGAGCCTTCGTACCTCCAAAATACTAAACTAATTCGTAACTTAAACCTAAAAACCGAATATAAACCTCTGTAAACGAAAAACAACTTAAAACTCCCTTTTTTAGGGTTTAAACGCGTTTTTATACTTCTGTGGTTTTTGATCCATACGGCGTATGGATTTCCATACGGCGTATGGATCAATTTCAAGCCCAGCCCAGACTCGCGTAAGCTGGGCCTCCTGCGCCACAATCCATACTGCGTATGGACTTCCATACGGCGTATGGATTGGATTTCCAGCCGGTTTCTTGATTTTTCTTCATTTGATTATATCTTCGACTTCGGCTTCACTTATTTCTTAAAATATGCATCATTTAGCTCGTTTATTGACTGTTTTCCATTCATTTCTTCATAAACGCTCCATTTCCACATCTATTTGCAAAAATGAATGAAATCAATATCTATTCTTAATTAAATGTAATAGAAACGTCCAAGAATAGGGATAAAATACTACTAAAATATAGTACTTTTGAGCGTTTATCAGATAACTGGTAAGTGTGTGGTTCCTTCGAGAAAAGCGTACTCCAGATGAGAGGGTAGTTCCTTTAGTTCCAATTCTGGAGGTTCTTCAATAGAAGGCTTCATTCTTGCAATTTCATCTCTCTTGAGTTCATCAAACCCTGTTTGGAAGTCTGATTCTTCTAGAGGTGATTCTGGTGCGTTGGCTGAAGCTATTTCAACCCATTATGTTTTATCAGAGAGTGCATTCTTCCTCAGCTCATATTTAACAGTGGATGATGTGGAAGCTGCATTATCTTCAGTAAAGATGACATCGTTGTCTTCAGTGGATGCAAACTTCTGAAATTGAGCTGATGAAGATGTGCCTTTGGTGATCTCTGGAGTTAAACTTTGTAGTTCACAACTCTCAGACAGTTGTGATTCCGGTGGTGAAAGTTCTGATTCCATCTCCTTAAATGATTGTAAGATTTTGTCCATTGAAGGAGATGAATCATGTGCTGGTTTATCTGGGAAAGGTTCGTTTCTTTTCAAAAGAGTAATTAGGATGCCTTGTCCGAGAGGGATAGCCATGAATGGTTTGTCTGTGGTAGGTATGTTAGGCTGCGTGCTGGAATGCTTAAAGGGGAAAAGCAACTCTCCTGATGTGTTTGAAGGTTCCAAGATAGCAGAGCATAAACCGTGATTGTCTCCAGAAAGTCTTCGTGTGGTGGTGACTGTGCTTGGAGTGGGGTGCATGCTGCTTATTGCCAGAGTCTCTTCCAGGTGCTCATCGAATATTTCCTGGATAGAATCTACAAGACCAAGATCCTCTTCCATAGGTTGTTTCATCAATCTATCGACATTAAAGGTGACTTCCTCTGTTCCTACTCTTAGTTTTATATTTTTCATTTACATCAATAACAGCCTTGGCAGTGTTTAGGAAAGGTCTACCAAGGATGAGTGGAACGATGGCATCTTCCTCGATGTCCATGATGACAAAGTCAAATGGTAAGACGAATTTATCTACTTGGACTATAATATCTTCAGCAATCCCCTGAGGGAGTTTTACTGATCTATCAGCTAATTGGATGGTCATTTGGGTAGGTGAAAGGTCACTTAGTCCTAACTTCTTATAAAGCGAGTATGGCATAAGGTTAACACTAGCTCCTAGGTTTGCTAAGGCGTTGCTAATTTGAACATCCTGAAGATAACAAGGAATAGTAAAACGGCCAGTATCTCCTAGCTTTGGTGGAAGTCCTCTTTGCATGATAAGAGAGCACTTTGCATCTAAGGGTAAGTTAACTATTTTCCTTAATATCTCTTTGTTGGAGAGAAGTTCTTTAAAGAATTTAGCACAACTAGGCATCTCAACTAAAGCATCTAAAAGTTTAACGTTTAAGTGTAAGCTTTTGAACATTTCTAGATATTTTCCAAATTGAGCTTCCTGCTTCTCTTTTCTAAGCCTACTAGGGAAAGGTATACGTGTTCATTGAATGATTTCTGGGGCTTTTGTCGCACCCCCAGAACACGTGGCAGCGGAAGTATGAGGTGTCATGGGGGCGCTGACCAAATTAAATATCATAACACAAAGATTACAACAAACGACCTCTATATGAGACGTTTTAATAAAAAGTTACATTTCCATAATTCAAATGTTTACAAGATTAGGAATTCGCATAAATCATCTAGAGATTTCTAATACATTTCTGAATATCCAAAATATAGCTAAATGCAATCTAATCTCTTGATTGTTGAAAAACATGCGACTCGAGCTAAGCTATCCATAAGCTTCCTACTGCGGCGGGTTACCTGAGAAATACATACTAAAAGGTCAACATAAAGTTGGTGAGTTCATAGGTTTGTAAGCAAACAGTTATAAGTATGATCCACAAGATTACCAAAATTGTATCATTCGTCAATGATAAGTAAAAGTATTGCATACTGCAATATAAGTATACCATTTGCCATGAGTCTCATAGTTCGAGCTTAACGTTGTTTGCCTCCGGTAAGTGTACTAATCCGATACATTTCTAATTCACAAATAATATTGCGCCCGTGGGTTGGCTAGAGCGACTAGCCCGGACGAGGTTTGTCTAACCCTGATAGTACTATCCAATAAAATTCACGCATATATTAACGAACTATGATGGGTAGAGGGCTTTAGTGGATTATTCAGGTCTCATGCAAACCGTACGAAAAGTTGTTTCAAGTTACTTGTGATCATATAAGCAGTTGTATAAAATAGTTGTATGTATTCTCACCCCACAGAAAAACAGTAAAAAGGGGTTATGAAACTCACCAGAGTTTAGCAGGTAGCAAGTAATAATCAAATAGCAAGCAAGCCGGTGTGCAACCTTTTAACGTCCTAAACGTATAAGGTTTTGTAAGTAGATGTCTCATAAGACCATCTATAGCGATTGTATAAGTGGGGGTTAATGTCCACTTAAGCCAATCGTGTAGGTGGAGGGTTATTGTCCACCTAGAGCTAGTTCATCAACTAGTATGTCCAAATAAGTTGTTCAAGTTCGTTTATTATAAAAACATGTACGACCCGTTGGTGAAAGTTTGTAATAATAATTCATTTAGATATTAAAGTTTGTTTTGTTGTATACTATACATTAGTACATAACGTGTGTTGCTAATAGATTATTTAGTTTGTAAAGACCTCGAACCGTAGGTCAAAGTTGGTCAAACCTGGTCAATGTTGGTCAAACTTAGTCAAACCTGGTCAAACTTAGTCAAACTAGTCAAAGTTGGTCAAACTTAGTCAAAGTTGGTCAAACTTAGTCAAACCTGGTCAAACCTAGTCAAAACGGTCAAAGTTGGTCAAACTTAGTCAAAGTTGGTCAAACTTAGTCAAACCTGGTCAAACCTAGTCAAACTGGTCAAAGTTGGTCAAACTTGGTGTCTCTAATTGAGACTTAGGATATTTTCAGAAATTGTAGCATCACTAGCAAAATGTAGCAACACTAGTAAATTGTGGCATCACTAGGTTAGTGTCTCTACTTGAGACTTAGAATATTTTCAGAAATTGTAGCATCACTAGCAAAATGTAGCATCACTAGGTTAGTGTCTATACTTGAGACTTAGGATATTTTCAGGAATTGTAGCATCACTAGCAAAATGTAGCAACACTAGTAAATTGTGGCATCACTTGGTTAGTGTCTCTACTTGAGACTTAGAATATTTGGTTCAAGTGTTCTAAGTGTCGGTTTCTAATTCGGGAAACTTTCCAAGTTTAGTTTTAGGTCCAAGTTACTAACTAAGTCACCCAAACCCATTTTTGTTACCACTTTCCAAAAATAGTAAGTTTTTGTCGTTTTTAAAAACCGAGCCGTTTTTGTTGACTTGGTCAAACCGACTCGGTTTGACCCGAAACTTTTACCCAACCCATATATCAGTTTATGGAGTCCATAAAATTTTTCAGTTCGTGTCGGAGTTCTTCTAAAGTGTCGGTTTTTAACATGCAACTTAAGACTTCAAGATCTCATATTTTTGACTTTTGTCGGTTTGGTTCGCCATTTAATTTCTATCACTTCTGGTCCAAATTAAGGTCTACAATTTTTATCAACTGATGATTCTTGTATCTAGTACCTAGTATAAAATTTCTGAGATTTGTAGTGTTCATTTCGATAGTCAATTAATTCCGCGTAACAACCGAACTCGGTTTTCGAAAACTTTCAGACCAGACTCAAAGATCAATTTATAACCAAAAATACATATAGACCTGGAAAAAGTGTAAAACACGAAAGTTGTATCCCTTTTCAATACGCACATTTTAAAAAAAAATTGTTATCTAATTCTTCCTAGAACTCTAGATACGACCATTTTTGTAAACTGTGTTTTTAAAGACAGAATCTGTCTTCTTACATATGTGTCACAAAAACGTATTTTAACCTTTTATTCGGAAATAATAGTGTTAGATGAGATACTAAACAAGTAAATATATATTATGCAAGTATGTAAATAAGGAGTTTAGGTGATTTATACCAAGAAAATGATGGAGAAACAAGAGGAAGATGAAGATGATGATGTCTTGAGCTTGGTTCCTTCTTGTTCTTGATCTTCAAGATGATAATGATTTAGTGGTGGTTTGATGGTTTAGTTACTGATTTTAATTCAGTATTTTGGGTGAGAAAGAGAGTAAAAGAAAAAGAAGTGAGAGAAAATGAGAAAAGGAGGTTGAGTGAAATGGAGAAGTTCTTGCATGAACTTTAGGTGGTGGTGTAAGAGAATCCAAATGAGTGGATTTTGCATGGTCAAGGAGTGGGCAAAAGGGTTAGGAGGACCAGCCCATGAGGGGGCCCACACAAGGGTATTTTAGTCATTTCCTTATTCCCATTTAATTAGTTACGTTTTCGTTCGTTTCCCCGATTGTTTAGACGTTTATTTATACGTTAAACGTTTAATACACACATTTAAGTAACGGTTTAAGTTCCGATATTTTCACTTGAAATATTTTATCTAGATACTTGAAAACATCTATAAAAACATTCCGTTTATTTATCGGTCTCGATTTACGTGTTTGTTTTACGGGGGTTTAAATCGCGTGACGTTTTAATTGGACGTTTTTCGTTATTGTTTTAAGAGACGATATTTTAATTGATAGTTTTATACTAAATGATATATATTAAATTCTTAAAATATATTTTGGTTTTCGTTCGATTGTCGGGCGCGTTCCGTGCGTTTTCGTCGCATTTGTGTTATTTTATAAGATATTAACGATTCGTTAAATATTATCACCATAATATTTGTAAGTTTTTGAGTTTATTAAATAATTTCATATTATTTAATATTCAGTTCACCAACGTCCGTATCTATACTATGTCGGACTCCGTCCGGTTGTTTCGCACAATTTCATCAATTCGCGTAAGCGTAATTACAACTAATTACGTAAGCGTATGTTCACAAAATATACAAGTAATTACAAGTATTTAGCCTAATACTAAACTAAACACACGTAATTAAGGTTTCTAGCAGGTAAATCAGTAACCCTAAATCGTCGGGTGTCACAGCTTTAGAAGGTACTGATTCAGAAGTGGTGACTGGGTGTCAACTAAGACTGAATCAGTAGGTAGAGTAGTGGAAGGTTCATTTGAAAAAATATCTGAAGATTTCTCATTACTGGTTTCTTTTCCTCCTCTAGTAACTACCAGAATATCATCATTCTTATAGGATGGATGATAAATAGAGTCATTGATTACGATCTTGATATCGCGTAAAAAGTCACGTTTTTACGACCGATATCTCTCTCATTCTGGAACAATACTTGGCATTTGGACTCAAACAATGCACAAATCAGTCATAATATGCCAAGTAGGTCAAAACAAGGTTGCACGAGAAAAATCAAGAAAAAACTGAGCGGAAAACGAAGATTCCACGCACAATTGAAGATTCAAGACATCAAAACAAGATTTAGAGACAAAGTACCCACCACTAAGGTTTCTCTTATCCAAGATCTTCATTTGCAAAATACGAATCCAACAAAAGAAGAATCGGCAAAAACGGATGAAGAATGAAGATTCTACGTACGCCGGAAGATTCAAATGATTCGTACGAGACATCCAAAGATCAGAGACATATTTTTGGGATTTATTTTCATAAAAATCTTTGTTTTTGAAAAAAGAATCCAACAAAAAAAGAATCAACGCAAACGGACGCATAACGAAGAAAACACGCACGAATCAAGAAACGAAGCAAAAGACGGCGAACCGGGGCGGCAGGCTGCCAGCCGCCGCCGGCCACCAGCCAGTCGCCGCCGGTCACCAGGCTAGCGCCACCGGCCTCCTGCCGCCCGTCCCCTGGCTGCTTTTTGGTCCTTGCCCGTACTCGCCTCGTACCTGGTGCCACACCTTTCCGCAATTTAGGGTACATGTGATACACCTTTACACGCATTAGGGTACATGTGCCACTAACTTTTGCGCCTTTTACTAACGTGCTCCTTGGATTGATAAAATGAACAGGAATTCACCTACCAAATAGGAGGTCGATGGTTCATTTGAAAAACACACCTTCCACACCTTGGAAATACACCTTCCATAATTTTCTCATTTCTCTAGCTTCTAGCTTTACTTTCTTATTTTATTTTCTTACTTTAAATTAGTATTAGGCTAGTTTAGGAAGCTCGTTAGAATATAACGAAAGCAAGGAATGTGCTTGTAATCTTTGGTGTAAGCTTGGAGCAACTCTTATTAATTCAAGTCTACTCCTTCTCGCATATTAATCTTGGTTATTTCTATCCTTATCTATCTTAATTAAATATGTATGCTTTAGTTATGCTAGAGATAGTTTGTGCCATGCTTAGTGAGTAGATTACTATTGTATTTGGTGTGATGTAGTTAGCATAAATAATTATGGGATGACCTTAAATATGTCGTGAAATAATATGACGGCCCCTATTCGACTGTTTACTTGATATAGTACTGGAAACGCTTTTGAGCGGAGTACAAATGTATGGAAGTCAGTAAACGACCGAAGGTAGTTGTATTATGGATCGACATTATAAAAATGGAAACTTTATGAACGGACTTATCTTTTCCTTATGATTTTAAACATAAAACTTATATTCGCCTTTCGATTAACAAACGTGATTGTAACCTCGTAAAGAGGAGTCGCAAACCTTAATACTTGGTCAATAATTATCTGCGTCACAACTATAGTTTAATTGTAACGTCATACAATCATCATAAAATGCAATGTGATTATGTGGAATTACCATGAGTATAGTACACTTCCAATCTCAATGTACTTATCATGAAAACATCGCGAAGCAATTAAACTCACAATGGAAACATCGGTTAACGATTAAATACATTGTGAATTACCATAGCACTTTCTGACATGGTCTGGGTTTAAATTTATGCTAAAAGCCGTCAGCATTTTAATTAGCTTATTTAGTTTAGATTAGATTATAGTAGGTAGGCTATAGGCTAAATAACCATTCACGAAAACCTAGGGATTTGTTAATTGTATTGAGAAAGGCAAGTTTAAAATCCAATTTAAAATGATACTTTTCCTTAAACAATGAAGCCTAAAATAAGGTACGCAAGAAACCTAAACGTTTTCCCTCGCTCATCATGCTTGAGTTTCACTAATAGGAATTGATCAATTAAAGTCCGAACATATTTTCTAAGTTAGTTGTTTACTGGATTTGTAATCCTTATGGTATTAAGAACGGTTAGACTTGTTGTGGACTTGCTACTCTGTTCCTTCATCCAAGAGCGAATGCGTTCAATAATAAGGTTCACTTACTCCCTCACAGGAGAGTGTGGAGAGTTGAGCATTGTCTGTCTGATCAGAATCACGACACCTTAGTTCCTCGTGACATATTAGTTGATAACCGACTAATAAGGAATCTATTGGTTATACCGTAAGCTAAAAAATCTAGTAAGCATTCCAAATTTTGTTAAATGTTTCCCCCTAAAAGTCATCATCCCATATTATGAGCAAATGAAATCACAACGAATACTACTTTCCATTATCTGATTTATTATTATCTTTTATTCGCTTTATTTAATTTACTTAGTTAACTAAACCAAAACCCCCAACGCACTCTTTTAAAACCTGTTACTAGAAAAGAAAGATTGATTGGATCATCACCGTTTCAATTCAGTTTCTCTTTAAGAACGACTCTAGGTCATACTTACCATTTACTATCCCTTGGTTCAGTATTAGTAAGTCATACTTAGACCCCAGAAAATATAAATTTAAAACACCCACCGATCGGCGTTGTGATCGCTCGCGACGCCCGCATCAAGTTTTTGGCGCCGCTGCCGGGGAGACTAACTGTTCGATACAGAGGCCCAACCGATCCTGTTTTCTAGTACACCCTTAGTATAAAACCTTATAAAAAAAACACAAAGAATATTTTATTTATTATATGTTTTTCTTTAGTGTATGACCTGTTCCCCTAGATCTGCACCACTTTTTAACTTTCCTGATCCAGAACTTATAATACGTACCATTCGACGAGAAAAGAAGCAATATGCACTTAGACAAGTAATAGCTGATCGCATCACTCTCGCTGACAACAGTAAGCCCTCTATTAAAGGAAGAGGAGGCCCAATTCTCTACCCAGAAACCCCAGGACAATCATTCGAGCGTAAGCACCACATCATCCAACTAATCCAAAACCATTGTCAATTCCATGGATTACCAAGTGATGATCCAAACTCTCACCTTGACAACTTAATATCTCTTTCAAACTCCTACAAACAGAATGGAGTTAGCCAAGATACAATCCGCTTGTATCTTTTCCCTTATTCGCTCATACATCATGCACAAACATGGTTTGAAGGTTTAGAAACCGGTTCTATCCCTTCATGGACGGTAATGGCGACAAAGTTCTTAACCAAATACTTTCCGCCCTCTAAACAAACCAAACTCCGAAATGACATCATGAACTTTCGACAAGCTTTTGATGAGTCATTATACACCGCATGGGAACGATTCAAAGGAGCCCTGAAGAAATGTCCCAATCATCGACTCGACAAATCCGCACAGTTGTGTACCTTCTATAATGGTTTAGACCCTAACCACCGAACCACCCTCGACGCTGCCGCACAAGGAAGCTTTATGACAAAAACAGACGAAGAAGGATGGAAGCTTATAGATAACATGACCATGCATCACCATGATTGGAACTCTGGAGATCACTCAACATCTTCAGCACCTCTCGCTGCATCGAATCCAATTCCAATCGAAGCACTTAAGGTATTAACGGAGAAGATGGACACACTTGTCAAACAGTTCGGAGAACTTAAGAAACAACAGCACCAAGTACATCAAGTGCAAGCCTGTCAACGTTGCACCAACTCGTAACCATCTGGTGAATATCAAGTTGAATATGAAGAAACAGACGGCACCGTTTACTATGCTCAATTTCCTGCTCGACCACAAAATTTTCCACCCGGTTTCAACCAAAATAACAACCAACCTAGAGTACCTCCATTGCCACCAAGAAACAACCCACCTTACCAACCCCGATACCCACCTAGATACCCACCTTACCCACAACAACCACAACTTCCCTACAACCAACCCCTTGCCCTCCCTGGACCCACTTCAGACACAAACCAAACTGCTGACCAACCTAACAAGACAAATGCCCCAGCTTCAAGTTCAGATGATGCCTTCACCCAGTTCATGCAAGGCCAACACATACTCAACCAGAAGACGTTCGCTAGACAAGATCAAGCCGATCTCTTTATGAGAAATCAGTTGGCCGTACTAAAGAACTTGGAAGCTCAAATTGGACAATTGACACAACGTCTCGAGAACAGGCCCAGAGGAAGTTTGCCTAGCAACAAGGTTCACATCTCAGATGTTGAGGAAGCATAGCAAGTTACCACCACCAAGGAAGCAGCCACTCCACCTCCTGCTGCTATCCCAGTGAAAGAAGAACCAGAGATCAAGATACCAGTTGTGGAAACCACTCCGACCATGAACAAAGAGGTTAGAATCCCTTACCCCGCTAGACTTAAGGTCCAACCTAAGAAATTATCATCCTTTAAGTAAGACGGAAAATTCCTTGATACTATGTCTAGAGTTCCCGGTCGTAATAAATATATTAGAAAATTGCTGTCCACTAAGGATAAACTGCCCGAAGTAAACAACATTCCCCTTAGTTCTGAAAGCTCAGCCCTACTTAAGAATAGCCTTCCCGAAAAACTAGGAGACACCGGTAGATTTACACTCCCTTGTTCTTTTTACCAATCCGGAGATATAAGCGCCTTAGCCGACCTAGGAGCTAGCATTAACCTTATGCCCTACTCCCTGTTTAAAAGGCTAGAACTTGAAAATTTGAAACCAACTAAGATGACTATCCAGCTAGCTGACCAATCCGTTAGGTACCCAAAAGGAATAACTGAGAATGTCTTAGTTCAAGTTAACAAATTCTTCTTTCCTACGGATTTCGTGGTAATGGATATCCACGAGGACATAAACATCCCGATTATCCTTCGAAGACCATTCATGAACATAGCCAGAGCAGTGATTGATGTGTATAACCACACGATTGTTCTACGATCACACGGTGAAAGCATCACTTACAAGATCGACCAACCAGAATCCACCCCAGAACAAGAAGATTGTTATGCTATATCAACCGGCAGAATTACCTATAATGACGAATCAGAACCCGAAGAAGAGCAATGTTTCACTCGATCGTCAGCTTTCATTTCTGACACTGAAACTGACCCAGAAGAGGAAGAGGAATATCAAGAAGCAGAGGAAGACGTAGAATCTGAAGAAGAAGAAGAATCAGAACCTGAAGAAGAAGAGGAAGAACCTGCTGAGGAAGAAGAAGAAACTGAAGAGGAAGAAGAAGAAATGGACGAAGAGTCTGAAGAAGAAGAGGAAAGATATGAAGAAATGGACGAAGATGAGGATTATTCACCACAAATGGCTGAAGTCAAAAGGATACAATGCTCCGAAGACAACAACTCATCGGACGAATCCGTTGATTATGAATCCGTTCGTCAACACTTCAGATCCACTCATCTCAAGAGAATCGAGACCATGCTTGATTCTCATCTTGACCCCTCAAAACCTTTCACCCGAACCCGACTCCGAGAGATAGATACTTTTGAAAAAGAACTCCGATCATCAAGCATCCCGGACATATACGCTAAACTCCTACAAAGAATCGTTGCGTATAAGGCGACTCAAACGGGTGGCTTTATTAAAGAAAACCTTCAAGATTCAATCACGGAAGTCAGGACCATCAAAGTTGACAGTTCCCAACCTTTCAATAACCTGCCCTCAGATGAAGAATTCCACCAATTTCCAGATTCGCGTGATGCAGATTCTGAAAGCGAAAATGATGATGACGACGATTGTGGCGATGTCATTGTTGATAAACGCTCTATTCCAACAACTCCCCCTACTCCAGCAAATTCTCCTACCTCCTCAACTGAGATAATACGAGTCCCCCTCATAGATACCCACCAAGAGTTGATTGACATGATTGATGAATACGATGATGTCCGCATCATCATAGAGGCTATCAGAGAATCAACAAATGACTACACCACTGCCCAGAGACACTTGATAAGGGAGATTGAATGAGAATACGACTCATACATCGCCAGCTTTGGAGCGCAGGAATCTTGCACTCTACGCAGGCATATCCAAGAATTATCAGATTCCCTTCAAGCTCAAATTACAAGAGAATCTCAACAGCCAGAAAGACCCCACTACCCGATGGGAGAAGTCGAATTCTGCAGCAACCAGAGGCAAAAATACCAAAAAGTATATTGTGCCCTAGCCAGATCAGCTTTTCCTTACTCATCAAGTCAAAAGGCTACACTAGCATCAATGAGAACCCATCTGGAAAGAGCTACTGGAAACCCGCAGAATTATGCTGATATCAGAATGGTGGGAGACCTTATAACCCTTCTAGATCTCATCGAGACTGGAGAGCACCTCACAGCCTCAGAAAACTACTGGATAGTCATTCATTCCACCATTGGTCATCATGTTGAGCTGATAATTGATGAACTAAACCACTCAGTATATGAAGAAGAAACCCGTGAAGTACCAAGATTCATTCCGCACTTGTCACATATCAACCTGGAAACTTATGTGACAACTAGACTTCGCGGAATGTACACTGAAGAAGATATAGAGCTTAACGTTTATCGTGATGGATATCGCGAAATATTCAGCAAGCTAATATACATCTTCACAGACTCGGACTTTCCCTTCAACCGCGAGCAACATCAACTCATCAGGCAAGTATGCCAAGCAACCAAATCCTTTGGAAGAGACCCTTTGGCTAGTGACTTTGAAGAAGTGAAAACTCAGTTCATGGCCCTAATCACCTCAATAGGTCAAAACCACCCCCAGCATGAGATCGTTCAAACTCACACCTGCACAAGAATTGATCCTAACAGACCAGTCACACGGTCAGTTAGATACATCAGCTACGGGATGGCAATCCTCGACCGATTAGCCACTGATCACTTCAAAAGCTTCAGGATGGAATCTACCATCCCACCAACCCTAATTGCTGACATGATAGAGCAATTCCTCCGATACTTTCCTCCACGCTACAGCTTACCAAGAACCACGGTAACCAATCTAGTGCCAGGGACGCATCCAGCATCATCATCTGAAGAAATGGCTAAGTCGAGCTCTCGACTTTAAAAGAGCGCTTCTCGGGAGGCAACCCGTGTTTTACATTTCTGCAATTTTACTTTCCAAGAAGTGATGAAATCTCCGACCATCTTTCACACTCGGACATACAAAGAATACCTACTCCTTCAAGGAAGTGTCAGCATCTCATATCCGACGTGTTCACACCTATGAGGACCAATCACAAGAAGACTTGATCAAGAGTGCACCCAGCAAGACGAAGTCCGGCAGATGCAACTACCGGGGAGTACTTCTAAACCAGTCTCTTTACTTCGTTATAAATATACCATATCCAATATGCTTATCACTAAGTGTGGGATTCACACCCAACACATACAACTAAAAGAATACGTCTTAGATGTTTCAAATCCTAAGTGTGGGATTTTACCCCAGTCAGAGCTTAAAAAAAACATCGAGGACGATGTTCTTTTAAGTGTGGGAAAGCAGTAGTCATACTACTGTAAAACGGTTAATGCTATATACTTGATTCTAAGCTCGCTGCTCTTTAGACCATCCTTCTCCAAAAAGTCCAAAAAGTAAACAAAATTTTCAAAATTGAGTTAAAAATATTTTGAAAATGAAAAAAAAAAAAATTTAGACAAAGAATGATTTGCTTTGGGGAAGAGGGATAAATAGGGTTAGGCTCAGGAGGAGGTCCGGCTTTCTCTCTCTAAACAAGGCGATTAGGGTTTTTCTCCATGGAACTTTAATCGATTTGATTAATCTGTATCTCCTACGTAAATTCTGATTTGATTATTATTTTCCTTGTGATTAATTTATGCAATAGCTTCGTTCCTGGGGTTTCTTTGGGTTTTTGTTTTCGTGTTTTAGAGAGATGACAGGTTCGGTGACCAAGAAAAAGAAAAAGAAGTTTGGCCGGAATTCTAATTTAAAGGGTAATGGTTCGAAAAGTGAGGGGGAGCGTGGTGGTACTTCTTCTTGTTCTGAATCTGATTCTGCACAGTCAATACATTCGTTAAATGAGGATCTTCCAGTTGCTGGTTTTCCGATGGCGGATTCAAACCCTAATCTGGTTTCTGGTGCTAACCCTAATCCGGTTTCTGGTTTGTGTGGTAAACCTAGTTCCGATTGTGCTTATTCATCTACAACGAATGCTGCTGATCTTCCTCCTGTTTTGTTCCGGCAAAACGTGGGTGCAAACCCTAATTTGCAGCATGATCGTGCGGCTACGCAAAATAGTGAAGCGGCTAGGGTTTTCACTTCTGTTTTGCAAGAAGACGAGATGCGTAGGGATGGTAATCCTATTTTGCAAGACCGTGGTTCTCACCTGGACTTGCAGGTTAATACTGATAGTTTTGACTCGCTATTTGCTAAGCTTGATGCTCGGTTTGATAGGATAAAAGACCCGTATGGTTTAAAAAAGGCTGTAACGAGTTCATCTATGTCTTCTGAATATAATACGGTTCCTAGTGATTCTAGTAACGTCAAATCTGGAGTAGTTGACACTAAGATGGCAGAACGCAATCCTTCTGTTGTTACATCCTCATATTCAGGTCATGTTGCACGTATTCATGATGATTTAAGGAGTGACATTGCGTATGCTAGTGTTGGTGAGCAGGTTGGGATTACCTCCCCTAAAATCCCTGGTTTACATGATTCGTTTGGTGATAGTAGGGGGCACGATGTTCAGGCTACGGTACATGATCCTCAGGTTGAGGTTCAAGAACCTTGTAAAATCCCTGATGTACATGTTTCTAGCGCTACGAATGGGGTGGATGATCGTGATGCTAGTTTGCATTATCATAAGGTCACTGTTAGTGCTGATTTGGTCGACGAGCAGGTGGAGGTTACTCCAGCTCATCATGTTCCTGTCTCCATTCCTGAATTGGCTACTAGTACATCGACTTATGATGTTTCAAATGCAAATCTAGCTGGTGGTATGCGTGGTATTGATAAACTTGAGGCTGTAACGGTTGTTGTTCAAGAACCGGGTCCAAAACAGCCCGCCCTTGGTGTTAAATCATATGCCACGGTGGTGGATCAGGGTGTGAGAAATAAGGTCAATTTCCGGGCTATGAACTTAGCTTCTTCTAGCAGTAACGATGTGGATGTGGAAATTCCCTTGGAAACGGTTATTGAGGCAAGCAAAAAGTATTCCAATACTTTGTATGGGTACTTTATTGGTAAAAGATTGGCTTATCCTGTGGTACACAACTATGTAATGAATGTGTGGCGTAAATTTGGTATTGAAAAAGTCATGATGAATTCTAATGGCTTCTTTTTCTTTAAGTTTACTACTGAACAAGGGATGAATGAAGTTATGGAAGGGGGGCCTTGGATGATACGATTGGTCCCTATAATGTTGAAAAAATGGTCCTCTGATGCTGATTTGAAAAAGGAGGATTTATCAAAAGTGCCTATCTGGATCAAACTTCACAATGTTCCTCTTCTTGCTTTTAATGAGGTTGGGTTGAGTGGTATTGCCACTAAGGTGGGGACACCGCTTATGCTTGACTCATATACTAGTACAATGTGTTCGGATTCATGGGGGCGGCCAAATTTTGCTCGGTGTATGGTTGAGGTTGATTCAGGGTCTGCTTTGAAGGAAAGTGTTTCGGTGGCTATACCTAAACTTGATGGTAAGGGTAAAACTGTTTATACGGTTAGGGCTGAATATGAATGGCGACCACCTAGATGTAGTGCGTGTAAAATTTTTGGGCATAAGGATGATCAATGTCCAAAGAATGTGGTCCAGAATGATGTTAGGAAACCTAGTAATTCTGATTTTATTAATCCTAAAAAGACAGCTCGTGGGCCATCTAAACAGGGTGTGAAGTCAAGTGATGGATTTGTTTTACATAACCAAAAACCGAAGGTGATATATAGGGTTAAAAATCCGGGAAATAATCTAAATCAGGCTCCAAGCACTAGTCATCAGAATCAGGCCCCTAAGAAGGTTTCTAATGTTTCTAAACCCATATCTCTAGATAATCGGTTTGGTATTTTGATGGAGGATGCTAGTGAGGAAGATCCGAAAGGTAAGAAGATTCAAACAGGTGATGGTAATGTTAAGGTTCAAAATCAGCCCCTTTATAAAGGGGATACGGTCGATTCAGATTCAGATAAAGAACGTTTATGATGAGACTGCTGATTTTATGAATATTCCAACAGATGTATATGTTTCTGGGGGGCAAGCACTCCCGGTGTTTCATTTCTCAATGGTTAGTCTAGCCGCATGGAATATAAGGGGCTTGAACCGGGTCCCCAAACAGAAAGAGGTTCAACAGGTGGTGAGTGAGAATAAGTTGTGTATTTGTGCCATTTTGAAGTCCCATGTTCTTATCTCTAATCTTGACCCTATTTGTTCAAGAGTTTTTCGGAGATGGAATTAGACTTCTAATGCGTCTAGAAGTGCTAGATGGTCGCGTATTATTCTTGGATGGGATTCGGATAAGGTGGACCTTATGGTTCTTTCTTTTACGGATCAGATTATGCATTGTCAGGTTCGGGTTCGAGACACTAATCATTGCTTCTATTGTTCGTTTGTGTATGCTAGTAATTCGTATGCCCGTAGACGTGATTTGTGGGATGCTCTTCGATTACATAGTAGATTTGTTCGTAATTATCCATGGACTGTGTTAGGTGATTTCAATGCTATCTTGAATTTGGATGATTCTTCTTCTAGATCTTCTAGTCATTCTATTTCTATCCGGGAATTCAGGGAGTGTGTGGAGGACATTGGGATTATGGATGTTCAAGCTACAGGTTTACACTTTACTTGGAATCAGAGCCCTCATTCTGATTCGGGTATTCTAAGGAAGATTGATCGTATCATGTGTAATGGGGAGTTTTTGGGTACTTACCCCGAGGCTCTTGCTATATTTCAGCCCTATAGGATTTCTGATCATTCTCCTGCGGTTCTCACTTTTCCTAGGGTTCTGAAAACTCGGGTTAAGTCGTTTAGATTCTATAATTTGGTTGTTTATAAACCTGAGTTTAAAGGGCTTGTTCAGGAAGCCTGGAATGAGGTGATTGAGGGACACTCTATGTATCGGATTACTAGACGGTTAAAGCTTCTTAAAAAACCTTTAGCTGCTTTGATGAGGGCTCAAGGGAATATACATAAGAAAGTTGTTCGTCTTAGAGCTGAGTTGGATGAGGTTCAGAAAGCGCTTGACGCTAACCCGGATTCTGCTGATTTGAGAGAAGAGGAGAGTACTTATCTTCGTGCTTTTAATGCTGCTGTTATTGATGAGGAGAGGTTTCTAAAGCAGAAAGCCAAGATTGAGTGGCTGCGGGTTAGGGATTGTAACTCTAAGTATTTCCATAATGCTGTTAAAGAAAAGGCTAGCAGGAGTAGGCTGGATCGAGTGTATGATGTCAACAACATTATGCATGAGGGAGACTCGGTTCCTTTAGCCTTTGTGGATCATTATCAGAATTTTTTGGGGTGCCCAGGTGATTGTAGGCCTCTGGAAGTTTCGGGGCTGTTTTCTCGAAAGCTTCCGATTCTTGAGGCAGATAGGATGGTTTGGCCTGTTACTATGGAGAAGGTTAGGGGTGCTATGTTTTCTATTGGTGACTCCAAGTCTCCGGTGCCTGATGGTTACTCAGCTGCATTCTTTAAATGGTCTTGGGATATTATTGGTACTGATGTTTTTAATGCTGTTCGGGATTTCTTTTCCAATGGCCAGATTCTAAAGGAGATTAACCACACTATTATTGCCCTAATTCCGAAGGTTCCTTCTCCTTCGAGGACCAACGATTTCCGTCCTATATCCTTATGTAATGTTTTGTATAAGTGTGTTAGCAAGCTTCTTACTAATAGGATTAAGGAGGTTTTGGCAACTCTTGTGAGCGATAATCAGTCGGCATTTATTCCGGGCAGGAGCATCTCGGATAATATTCTTTTAACTCAGGAGCTCATGTGGTGTTATCATTTAAACCAGGGTGCTTCTCGTTGTGCTTTTAAGATTGATATTCAGAAGGCCTATGATACGGTGGATTGGAGGTTTCTTAGGACTATCTTACTTGGGTTTGGTTTTAACCCTATTATGGTTGATTTGATTATGACATGAGCACCTCTTTTTCCTTGAGTATTAATGGAGGTATTCATGGGTACTTTCAAGGGAGGAGAGGGCCGAGGCAAGGGGATCCGTTATCACCTTATCTCTTTACCTTGGTTATGGAGGTGTTGACTTTACTTATTCGGAAGAGGGTGGATGAATCTCAAGCTTTTAAGTACCATGCTAAATGTGCTAAGCTTGGTTTGGTTAATCTGTGCTTTGCTGATGATCTTTTTCTTTTTGCTCATGGTGATTTGAATTCTTGTAACATCCCGAATTTCGTATGCCTAAAGCTTTAAATTGTACAATTTAATTGTTAAGTTAGAAGGACTAACTTTGAAAAGTATTTTGTATCCATAGGATTTGAATTATGAAGAATTAAGTCTTGGAGGGACTAAACAGGTTAAGTACGATAAGTTGAGGGGTTTATATGAAATCGATAACTGTGAGTCGGTTTTAAGTTCCAGACAACGATAAGTACGGGTATAAAATTAAAACATATATATCTGTTATTACATACACACGTACGTATCACATAGATCATTCTAAAAACATTTCCAGAGAGTTCAAGAGGAAGAAATATGCTAGAATCCTAAACCCTAAACTGAAATCAATTCAAAGCATCGAATTGAGGTTTGAAATCATGAAGTAATCAGTGATTGATTCTCCCTAACATATGAGGTAATCTCCTTCCTTGAATTTTTAACCTAGAATCTTAGTTTTATAGGTTTTCATGAGGATTTATGGAATTAACGATTTTAATACGAAATAAAGTATGAAATACATTGAATTAAGGATAGATAAGCTTATTAGTGATTATGGTATTGTTAAAATGAATTGAAATTGAAGAATCATGAATTGTGTTCTTGAGGTTGGTGGGTTTTGATGAATCGGTGATTCTAATTTAAATTAGAGCATGATAATGGTTGAATTATGATATAGAAGTGAAATAATTATGGTTGTTAACATTAACCCACTCTAGAATTTGATAAGTTGAATTTGGTATATAGTGATTGAAGTGGGTTTTGTGTAAATGATGATGAATTGGTGTTAATACACCTTAATTGGTGTTTTAAAAAGGTTATTGAAATATGAATATGAAGAAGTGAAATATTGAATCAAGAGGATTAAGCTATTGAGTTAATTATGATTATAAGAATTATGAGGATTAAGTATGTAAGATGATCATGGTGATCATTAGTAATGGTTGAAATAAGATATAAGTGCTATTTGATGATAATTGAAGTATATACAAGAAATTAAGTCATGTATATGACTATGGAATGAATAGTTATATAATGAAATAATGAAAATCAATGGGAATCAAGAAATAAATAATCATGGATAGTATGATTAATCCATGAGGGTGATGAATTGATTAAGTTGATGTATTGATTATTATGAATTCTAGTTATTAAATGTGTTATTGTATCTATGTATTATATGCTAGGTGATCAAGAATGATGGATTTGCTATTTTAGAGAGAAATCATGTGGTTGCTTAAAAAGGCAAAGGTGAGTGATACGAGGACTACTTGAATAATGATTGTATGTTCTGGATTGCTTACGAGCAAGAGGTTCATACAATCGTTTGGAATATTGTTTATCTCTTCTAGTTGTTCTTATTGTTTGTTTCTTATAATTGTATCTCATGTGTGCTTCTATATTGTATCATGCTTCGTATCTTGAGAAATAATGGTTGTTGACTATAATTGTGGATTGTTGTTAATAGTTGAGTTAATTGGAAATAGTATAGTATTATGTGGATGATTGAATTATGTGGATTATGTGAACTCGTAAGATAATGTGAATTAGGAGAATTATGTGAATTAGGAGGATTATGTGAATTGATAGGACTATGTGAATTAATTGGAATATATGGATTTAGTATTGTAGAAATTGAATATCACGAAATAAGTGCTTGGCACTACTTGGTGTCTATTAAGCTTGGTACCCATATGGGATTAGTGCCATGCTTACTTGTATCTATTGGATCATGGATCCATACGAAATATTGTCGAATCTTTATTGTTGTGCAATAGTTTCTATTTAAAAGAAATAAGTAGTTATTGATAAATTGTATCTTGTTTGTGAATTATTTAATTAGTTGCTTGTATACTCACTAAGCTATATGCTTACTCGTATCAGTGGTTTTATGTTGTAGGTGTTGGTTCGGTTGAACCAATTGGATGAAAGGTGATTACAACAAGTAAGTGTGGATTGAAACTTGTTGTGTCATTATACAAGTTTCATATTCTATTGAATTGTCGTTTTGTAATACCATTGTATAAATCGCCCAAAAGATTATGATTTGATATAATGTGTCATGGTTGTATTTATTTGAATATGTAAAATCAAATGTGGATTTCAATGGAATAGATTGTAGAATATAAAATGGGACCAAATGTGATGGAATGATATTCCTAAGCATTATGAATTTATAAATTTGAAATATACAAGTTTTCTATAAAAAAAAAAAAAAAAAAAAAAAAAAAAAAAATATCTATTGAAATATGGGCGTTATAAGTTGGTATCAGAGCGATGGTTTAAGAGAGTTAAGTAATCCACAATAGGATTGCCTAAGCTTAAACCTATATGAATTACTTGAATTGTTATCCTAACTATGAGTAGTAATAGAATTTATTGAATTGATATGATTCCTTGTAACGAAATATTTGATGGTTAATAAGTGTAGAATTAATAATATAAGGTTTAATGAGGTCTAGAACCTTATGTAATAGGATTTGGAATTTCATGATTGGTTAAAATAGTAATTAGCCTAGTTGTTAAAAAAAAAAAATGTATCTTTGACTTGAAAAAGTCAATATGGAATATGAGGGTTTCAAGTTGGTTATTAGAAATATTATATAGTGATAAATGTATTAGATGTGGAAATAAGTGAGTATTGATCATAATTATAGTGAGGATTTTGATCAATGTGTCAAATATTGTATTTTGGTCTAAATAAGTGATCATGAAATTAAGAATTGTAATATATTGTTGAAATGAATTAAATTCAAGAGTCAATTAGTTGAATTGGGTTAGATTTCGTGAAAGTGTCCAAATGGACCCCCAAATGGGTCAAGGAGTCAAAACATGATAGAATGGGTGTATGAGAGGGATGATTATGCCCACAAGTCACAAATGGATATAGGAATATGTTGGTAAAAGACCAGAATCTAAAACCAAGTGGTTTGGAATATGAGTTGTCCACTAAATTGGTCCAAAATGACCATAATTTGGTGAGACGTCCGTTTTCTCGTAAAATGTGAATTTTGAAAAAGTGTAAAAATGGAAAGTTGCATTTTGACTATATGAAGGTGCCTGCGAAATTTCAGATTCTAACTCTTCACGGTTTGGGAGATATGTGCGTTTGAATTTCAGAAAATTGTAATAAAGTTGCAGGTCTGATAATACATAGGAACGCGATCCAGGTGTGGGATCCGGATCGCGTTAGTATGTTGAATTTGGTTACAGAATATTTTTGGTCTATGGAACGCGATCCCAGTAAATTTTTCCGGATCGCGTTTTCATGTGTATTTCGTTATCAGAATTTTTGTTCTTGGAAACGCGATCCCGCTTTGTTCTCCGGATCGCGTTTGAATGCTTAATTTGGTTACAGAACTATGGAACGCGATCCTGAACACGTTCCTGGATCGCGTTAGTAAGTAGAAAAAGTTTTTTCGATGTTCGACGTAATATTTGACGTAAAAATTTCCGTAATAAAATTTCGGTGTCCGATTAAGACGAAATTTACAAGCTCACTCCGAAACGGCCCAACGATCAAAGCTCATGGCTTTGCCATGAGCCCTGTCAGTTTTCGGCACTTCGGGGTCATTTAGGGCCCGAAAATGACATTTTATTGTTTTTCGGACCTTATTTTGAATTTTTGACTTATGTTTCGAATTAGCCTTTTGTTTCTTTAAGTCTCAGGGATCATTCTGTTGAATAAATGTATCATTAGAGCCTGTTTTTACGATGTTATGCGAATTTTGAGTATTGATTGAATTAAACGAAATACAAAAATAATTGTATAAGTATTTAAGGAATAGTTGAAAACTTTAATCAATGATTAGGAAATATGGATTGCTTCCTTAGGAAGAATATGGAATATGTGAATTGATAAATATGTATTTGTTAGTATCATTGTATATTGTGAATTTTGTATCATGATATGCTTTTATTATGAATTGTGAATTTGAGTTTTTGTGTAGAGAATCTTTGTTACGAAATATTAATTATACGAAATATGTGCTAAGCACAATGGTATCTTATGGATTGTGAGTCTATTTGGGAGTTTAATCTCTACCTAAACTCAATTGTTGTATAATTTTGATTATAGGTGTAAGTGTGAAATAAATAATGTGAAATAATGACATGATTAATATATGTCATCATATGTAATTAGTTGTTATGTGATTAAGAAATAAAAGTGTTTAATTGAATGATGAATAAATCAAAAGATGAGTTCATCAGAGATAAGTTGGGAAGTGAAATAAATGATATTGATTGGAATATGTGAAATTTCTTGTTTATGTGAAATCTATTAATTGAAATAAGTTGGATATATATGATCAAAATGTGAGCAAGTGTTTTGGCTTGTTGTGGATTATTGTATTATGTATTTACATAGAAATTACATTAAAACTGGATGGTGTGAAATAGCCTAAGAAGGAAGTGTGTATGACATAATCTGACGACGTCTGGCCAACGTAGTTATATTATGCTATTCACATGGAATTGTTGAGGTTGTTCAATATCAAAAAGATTTAATGTAATTTTAGAAAGATAGTATTGAATTGTATCGGATAAAGACAGAAATATGTAAGCCTATGCCTTATAAATGAAAATAGTATCAATATAAGATGATTTCAGTATAGAATATAGAAATAGTAAACCACTAGACTATAGTCATAATGTGGTACCTATTATAAAAGAAATAAATGTTAGTCGAAATAAAGCATGCGTTTGCCCTTAAACTATTATCTTATTATGAATTCTGTTATTAAAAGTAGTATGATGAATCTTAAGTGGGGGAGAATCTTATTAAGTGACATGTAATAGGTTAACAGAAATAGAATTTGATTGCGAGATAACATAATATAGAAATATTATTATGGCTCTATGATTGATCATTGCTAGTTGCAGGTAGTACTGATCCTGTATTAGAGTTAATTACGAAATATGATAATATTGATAATCATACTTTGCTGACGTAGCTAGTATGATAATACGAAATATGTTGTTATTAGTACTCATGTTAGTGTAACTGGTGCTTACCTGTATTGTGTCTAGTATCTATATATGTATTGTGGTTTTTATAACCACTAATGTAATCATTATAAAGAAATAAATAGTATGTGTTTCCCTTATATCGAGTGATTACGTGTTTCAAAATATCTATAGAACTAATAATAACAAATGACCCAGAAAAGTGGTCAGTATGAGATAGGATATATGCACAGTACATGTGCGTGGGTAAGAATAGAAGTATGCACATTCATTGAAATGTGAATGTGGAAAGAATTCAAAACCTGTATCTATATTATAAGTTACTCAAAGGGGTGACGTATGTTATGTGTATTAGTTATGAGGAAATAATTGATATTATTACATATTGTACTTTGTACTAGTAAGAGAAATAGAATTAAAAGCGCAGTTAGGTATTTAGGATTTATGGATTTAATTGAAATATACCCTGGATATGTGCAAATTAATGAAATAAAACGTATATATATAAGAGAATTATTAAGCATACATATCTTGTGTCTATTTGGATAGAAATATATGCTTATGTATCTAAGAAATATGTATAACTTAGCTGCATATGATGAAAGATTATTTATGTAATATACGTATTAAGTTGTTGGGAATTAAAATGAAATATGAATCAAATAGATTTAGTGGATACATGAGTGGTGTACATTCATGTTGTGAATTTAGTATTATATAATGCATCATAAACGCTTCCGCACTAGTAGAGAAAGTATTAATACGAATCTATACATGTGATCAACATTTGTGAGGACACGAATGAAATAAGTGGGGGAGACTTGTAACATCCCGAATTTCGTATGCCTAAAGCTTTAAATTGTACAATTTAATTGTTAAGTTAGAAGGACTAACTTTGAAAAGTATTTTGTATCCATAGGATTTGAATTATGAAGAATTAAGTCTTGGAGGGACTAAACAGGTTAAGTACGATAAGTTGAGGGGTTTATATGAAATCGATAACTGTGAGTCGGTTTTAAGTTCCAGACAACGATAAGTACGGGTATAAAATTAAAACATATATATCTGTTATTACATACACACGTACGTATCACATAGATCATTCTAAAAACATTTCCAGAGAGTTCAAGAGGAAGAAATATGCTAGAATCCTAAACCCTAAACTGAAATCAATTCAAAGCATCGAATTGAGGTTTGAAATCATGAAGTAATCAGTGATTGATTCTCCCTAACATATGAGGTAATCTCCTTCCTTGAATTTTTAACCTAGAATCTTAGTTTTATAGGTTTTCATGAGGATTTATGGAATTAACGATTTTAATACGAAATAAAGTATAAAATACATTGAATTAAGGATAGATAAGCTTATTAGTGATTATGGTATTGTTAAAATGAATTGAAATTGAAGAATCATGAATTGTGTTCTTGAGGTTGGTGGGTTTTGATGAATCGATGATTCTAATTTAAATTAGAGCATGATAATGGTTGAATTATGATATAGAAGTGAAATAATTATGGTTGTTAACATTAACCCACTCTAGAATTTGATAAGTTGAATTTGGTATATAGTGATTGAAGTGGGTTTTGTGTAAATGATGATGAATTGGTGTTAATACACCTTAATTGGTGTTTTAAAAAGGTTATTGAAATATGAATATGAAGAAGTGAAATATTGAATCAAGAGGATTAAGCTATTGAGTTAATTATGATTATAAGAAATTATGAGGATTAAGTATGTAAGATGATCATGGTGATCATTAGTAATGGTTGAAATAAGATATAAGTGCTATTTGATGATAATTGAAGTATATACAAGAAATTAAGTCATGTATATGACTATGGAATGAATAGTTAAATAATGAAATAATGAAAATCAATGGGAATCAAGAAATAAATAATCATGGATAGTATGATTAATCCATGAGGGTGATGAATTGATTAAGTTGATGTATTGATTATTATGAATTCTAGTTATTAAATGTGTTATTGTATCTATGTATTATATGCTAGGTGATCAAGAATGATGGATTTGCTATTTTAGAGAGAAATCATGTGGTTTCTTAAAAAGGCAAAGGTGAGTGATACGAGGACTACTTGAATAATGATTGTATGTTCTGGATTGCTTACGAGCAAGAGGTTCATACAATCGTTTGGAATATTGTTTATCTCTTCTAGTTGTTCTTATTGTTTGTTTCTTATAATTGTATCTCATGTGTGCTTCTATATTGTATCATGCTTCGTATCTTGAGAAATAATGGTTGTTGACTATAATTGTGGATTGTTGTTAATAGTTGAGTTAATTGGAAATAGTATAGTATTATGTGGATGATTGAATTATGTGGATTATGTGAACTCGTAAGATAATGTGAATTAGGAGAATTATGTGAATTAGGAGGATTATGTGAATTGATAGGACTATGTGAATTAATTGGAATATATGGATTTAGTATTGTAGAAATTGAATATCACGAAATAAGTGCTTGACACTACTTGGTATCTATTAAGCTTGGTACCCATATGGGATTAGTGCCATGCTTACTTGTATCTATTGGATCATGGATCCATACGAAATATTGTCGAATCTTTATTGTTGTGCAATAGTTTCTATTTAAAAGAAATAAGTAGTTATTGATAAATTGTATCTTGTTTGTGAATTATTTAATTAGTTGCTTGTATACTCACTAAGCTATATGCTTACTCGTATCAGTGGTTTTATGTTGTAGGTGTTGGTTCGGTTGAACCAATTGGATGAAAGGTGATTACAACAAGTAAGTGTGGATTGAAACTTGTTGTGTCATTATACAAGTTTCATATTCTATTGAATTGTCGTTTTGTAATACCATTGTATAAATCGCCCAAAAGATTATGATTTGATATAATGTGTCATGGTTGTATTTATTTGAATATGTAAAATCAAATGTGGATTTCAATGGAATAGATTGTAGAATATAAAATGGGACCAAATGTGATGGAATGATATTCCTAAGCATTATGAATTTATAAATTTGAAATATACAAGTTTTCTATAAAAAAAAAAAAAAAAAAAAAAAAATATCTATTGAAATATGGGCGTTATAAGTTGGTATCAGAGCGATGGTTTAAGAGAGTTAAGTAATCCACAATAGGATTGCCTAAGCTTAAACCTATATGAATTACTTGAATTGTTATCCTAACTATGAGTAGTAATAGAATTTATTGAATTGATATGATTCCTTGTAACGAAATATTTGATGGTTAATAAGTGTAGAATTAATAATATAAGGTTTAATGAGGTCTAGAACCTTATGTAATAGGATTTGGAATTTCATGATTGGTTAAAATAGTAATTAGCCTAGTTGTCAAAAAAAAAATGTATCTTTGACTTGAAAAAGTCAATCTGGAATATGAGGGTTTCAAGTTGGTTATTAGAAATATTATATAGTGATAAATGTATTAGATGTGGAAATAAGTGAGTATTGATCATAATTATAGTGAGGATTTTGATCAATGTGTCAAATATTGTATTTTGGTCTAAATAAGTGATCATGAAATTAAGAATTGTAATATATTGTTGAAATGAATTAAATTCAAGAGTCAATTAGTTGAATTGGGTTAGATTTCGTGAAAGTGTCCAAATGGACCCCCAAATGGGTCAAGGAGTCAAAACATGATAGAATGGGTGTATGAGAGGGATGATTATGCCCACAAGTCACAAATGGATATAGGAATATGTTGGCAAAAGACCAGAATCTAAAACCAAGTGGTTTGGAATATGAGTTGTCCACTAAATTGGTCCAAAATGACCATAATTTGGTGAGACGTCCGTTTTCTCGTAAAATGTGAATTTTGAAAAAGTGTAAAAATGGAAAGTTGCATTTTGACTATATGAAGGTGCCTGCGAAATTTCAGATTCTAACTCTTCACGGTTTGGGAGATATGTGCGTTTGAATTTCAGAAAATTGTAATAAAGTTGCAGGTCTGATAATACATAGGAACGCGATCCAGGTGTAGGATCCGGATCGCGTTAGTATGTTGAATTTGGTTACAGAATATTTTTGGTCTATGGAACGCGATCCCAGTAAATTTTTCCGGATCGCGTTTTCATGTGTATTTCGTTATCAGAATTTTTGTTCTTGGAAACGCGATCCCGCTTTGTTCTCCGGATCACGTTTGAATGCTTAATTTGGTTACAGAACTATGGAACGCGATCCTGAACACGTTCCTGGATCGCGTTAGTAAGTAGAAAAAGTTTTTTCGATGTTCGACGTAATATTTGACGTAAAAATTTCCGTAATAAAATTTCGGTGTCCGATTAAGACGAAATTTACAAGGTCACTCAGAAACGGCCCAACGATCAAAGCTCATGGCTTTGCCATGAGCCCTGTCAGTTTTCGGCACTTCGGGGTCATTTAGGGCCCGAAAATGACATTTTATTGTTTTTCGGACCTTATTTTGAATTTTTGACTTATGTTTCGAATTAGCCTTTTGTTTCTTTAAGTCTCAGGGATCATTCTGTTGAATAAATGTATCATTAGAGCCTGTTTTTACGATGTTATGCGAATTTTGAGTATTGATTGAATTAAACGAAATACAAAAATAATTGTATAAGTATTTAAGGAATAGTTGAAAACTTTAATCAATGATTAGGAAATATGGATTGCTTCCTTAGGAAGAATATGGAATATGTGAATTGATAAATATGTATTTGTTAGTATCATTGTATATTGTGAATTTTGTATCATGATATGCTTTTATTATGAATTGTGAATTTGAGTTTTTGTGTAGAGAATCTTTGTTACGAAATATTAATTATACGAAATATGTGCTAAGCACAATGGTATCTTATGGATTGTGAGTCTATTTGGGAGTTTAATCTCTACCTAAACTCAATTGTTGTATAATTTTGATTATAGGTGTAAGTGTGAAATAAATAATGTGAAATAATGACATGATTAATATATGTCATCATATGTAATTAGTTGTTATGTGATTAAGAAATAAAAGTGTTTAATTGAATGATGAATAAATCAAAAGATGAGTTCATCAGAGATAAGTTGGGAAGTGAAATAAATGATATTGATTGGAATATGTGAAATTTCTTGTTTATGTGAAATCTATTAATTGAAATAAGTTGGATATATATGATCAAAATGTGAGCAAGTGTTTTGGCTTGTTGTGGATTATTGTATTATGTATTTACATAGAAATTACATTAAAACTTGATGGTGTGAAATAGCCTAAGAAGGAAGTGTGTATGACATAATCTGACGACGTCTGGCCAACGTAGTTATATTATGCTATTCACATGGAATTGTTGAGGTTGTTCAATATCAAAAAGATTTAATGTAATTTTAGAAAGATAGTATTGAATTGTATCGGATAAAGACAGAAATATGTAAGCCTATGCCTTATAAATGAAAATAGTATCAATATAAGATGATTTCAGTATAGAATATAGAAATAGTAAACCACTAGACTATAGTCATAATGTGGTACCTATTATAAAAGAAATAAATGTTAGTCGAAATAAAGCATGCGTTTGCCCTTAAACTATTATCTTATTATGAATTCTGTTATTAAAAGTAGTATGATGAATCTTAAGTGGGGGAGAATCTTATTAAGTGACATGTAATAGGTTAACAGAAATAGAATTTGATTGCGAGATAACATAATATAGAAATATTATTATGGCTTTATGATTGATCATTGCTAGTTGCAGGTAGTACTGATCCTGTATTAGAGTTAATTACGAAATATGATAATATTGATAATCATACTTTGCTGACGTAGCTAGTATGATAATACGAAATATGTTGTTATTAGTACTCATGTTAGTGTAACTGGTGCTTACCTGTATTGTGTCTAGTATCTATATATGTATTGTGGTTTTTATAACCACTAATGTAATCATTATAAAGAAATAAATAGTATGTGTTTCCCTTATATCGAGTGATTACGTGTTTCAAAATATCTATAGAACTAATAATAACAAATGACCCAGAAAAGTGGTCAGTATGAGATAGGATATATGCACAGTACATGTGCGTGGGTAAGAATAGAAGTATGCACATTCATTGAAATGTGAATGTGGAAAGAATTCAAAACCTGTATCTATATTATAAGTTACTCAAAGGGGTGACGTATGTTATGTGTATTAGTTATGAGGAAATAATTGATATTATTACATATTGTACTTTGTACTAGTAAGAGAAATAGAATTAAAAGCGCAGTTAGGTATTTAGGATTTATGGATTTAATTGAAATATACCCTGGATATGTGCAAATTAATGAAATAAAACGTATATATATAAGAGAATTATTAAGCATACATATCTTGTGTCTATTTGGATAGAAATATATGCTTATGTATCTAAGAAATATGTATAACTTAGCTGCATATGATGAAAGATTATTTATGTAATATACGTATTAAGTTGTTGGGAATTAAAATGAAATATGAATCAAATAGATTTAGTGGATACATGAGTGGTGTACATTCATGTTGTGAATTTAGTATTATATAATGCATCATAAACGCTTCCGCACTAGTAGAGAAAGTATTAATACGAATCTATACATGTGATCAACATTCGTGAGGACACGAATGAAATAAGTGGGGGAGACTTGTAACATCCCGAATTTCGTATGCCTAAAGCTTTAAATTGTACAATTTAATTGTTAAGTTAGAAGGACTAACTTTGAAAAGTATTTTGTATCCATAGGATTTGAATTATGAAGAATTAAGTCTTGGAGGGACTAAACAGGTTAAGTACGATAAGTTGAGGGGTTTATATGAAATCGATAACTGTGAGTCGGTTTTAAGTTCCAGACAACGATAAGTACGGGTATAAAATTAAAACATATATATCTGTTATTACATACACACGTACGTATCACATAGATCATTCTAAAAACATTTCCAGAGAGTTCAAGAGGAAGAAATATGCTAGAATCCTAAACCCTAAACTGAAATCAATTCAAAGCATCGAATTGAGGTTTGAAATCATGAAGTAATCAGTGATTGATTCTCCCTAACATATGAGGTAATCTCCTTCCTTGAATTTTTAACCTAGAATCTTAGTTTTATAGGTTTTCATGAGGATTTATGGAATTAACGATTTTAATACGAAATAAAGTATGAAATACATTGAATTAAGGATAGATAAGCTTATTAGTGATTATGGTATTGTTAAAATGAATTGAAATTGAAGAATCATGAATTGTGTTCTTGAGGTTGGTGGGTTTTGATGAATCGATGATTCTAATTTAAATTAGAGCATGATAATGGTTGAATTATGATATAGAAGTGAAATAATTATGGTTGTTAACATTAACCCACTCTAGAATTTGATAAGTTGAATTTGATATATAGTGATTGAAGTGGGTTTTGTGTAAATGATGATGAATTGGTGTTAATACACCTTAATTGGCGTTTTAAAAAGATTATTGAAATATGAATATGAAGAAGTGAAATATTGAATCAAGAGGATTAAGCTATTGAGTTAATTATGATTATAAGAATTATGAGGATTAAGTATGTAAGATGATCATGGTGATCATTAGTAATGGTTGAAATAAGATATAAGTGCTATTTGATGATAATTGAAGTATATACAAGAAATTAAGTCATGTATATGACTATGGAATGAATAGTTAAATAATGAAATAATGAAAATCAATGGGAATCAAGAAATAAATAATCATGGATAGTATGATTAATCCATGAGGGTGATGAATTGATTAAGTTGATGTATTGATTATTATGAATTCTAGTTATTAAATGTGTTATTGTATCTATGTATTATATGCTAGGTGATCAAGAATGATGGATTTGCTATTTTAGAGAGAAATCATGTGGTTGCTTAAAAAGGCAAAGGTGAGTGATACGAGGACTACTTGAATAATGATTGTATGTTCTGGATTGCTTACGAGCAAGAGGTTCATACAATCGTTTGGAATATTGTTTATCTCTTCTAGTTGTTCTTATTGTTTGTTTCTTATAATTGTATCTCATGTGTGCTTCTATATTGTATCATGCTTCGTATCTTGAGAAATAATGGTTGTTGACTATAATTGTGGATTGTTGTTAATAGTTGAGTTAATTGGAAATAGTATAGTATTATGTGGATGATTGAATTATGTGGATTATGTGAACTCGTAAGATAATGTGAATTAGGAGAATTATGTGAATTAGGAGGATTATGTGAATTGATAGGACTATGTGAATTAATTGGAATATATGGATTTAGTATTGTAGAAATTGAATATCACGAAATAAGTGCTTGGCACTACTTGGTATCTATTAAGCTTGGTACCCATATGGGATTAGTGCCATGCTTACTTGTATCTATTGGATCATGGATCCATACGAAATATTGTCGAATCTTTATTGTTGTGCAATAGTTTCTATTTAAAAGAAATAAGTAGTTATTGATAAATTGTATCTTGTTTGTGAATTATTTAATTAGTTGCTTGTATACTCACTAAGCTATATGCTTACTCGTATCAGTGGTTTTATGTTGTAGGTGTTGGTTCGGTTGAACCAATTGGATGAAAGGTGATTACAACAAGTAAGTGTGGATTGAAACTTGTTGTGTCATTATACAAGTTTCATATTCTATTGAATTGTCGTTTTGTAATACCATTGTATAAATCGCCCAAAAGATTATGATTTGATATAATGTGTCATGGTTGTATTTATTTGAATATGTAAAATCAAATGTGGATTTCAATGGAATAGATTGTAGAATATAAAATGGGACCAAATGTGATGGAATGATATTCCTAAGCATTATGAATTTATAAATTTGAAATATACAAGTTTTCTATAAAAAAAAAAAAAAAAAAAAAAAAAAAAAAATATCTATTGAAATATGGGCGTTATAAGTTGGTATCAGAGCGATGGTTTAAGAGAGTTAAGTAATCCACAATAGGATTGCCTAAGCTTAAACCTATATGAATTACTTGAATTGTTATCCTAACTATGAGTAGTAATAGAATTTATTGAATTGATATGATTCCTTGTAACGAAATATTTGATGGTTAATAAGTGTAGAATTAATAATATAAGGTTTAATGAGGTCTAGAACCTTATGTAATAGGATTTGGAATTTCATGATTGGTTAAAATAGTAATTAGCCTAGTTGTCAAAAAAAAAAATGTATCTTTGACTTGAAAAAGTCAATCTGGAATATGAGGGTTTCAAGTTGGTTATTAGAAATATTATATAGTGATAAATGTATTAGATGTGGAAATAAGTGAGTATTGATCATAATTATAGTGAGGATTTTGATCAATGTGTCAAATATTGTATTTTGGTCTAAATAAGTGATCATGAAATTAAGAATTGTAATATATTGTTGAAATGAATTAAATTCAAGAGTCAATTAGTTGAATTGGGTTAGATTTCGTGAAAGTGTCCAAATGGACCCCCAAATGGGTCAAGGAGTCAAAACATGATAGAATGGGTGTATGAGAGGGATGATTATGCCCACAAGTCACAAATGGATATAGAAATATGTTGGCAAAAGACCAGAATCTAAAACCAAGTGGTTTGGAATATGAGTTGTCCACTAAATTGGTCCAAAATGACCATAATTTGGTGAGACGTCCGTTTTCTCGTAAAATGTGAATTTTGAAAAAGTGTAAAAATGGAAAGTTGCATTTTGACTATATGAAGGTGCCTGCGAAATTTCAGATTCTAACTCTTCACGGTTTGGGAGATATGTGCGTTTGAATTTCAGAAAATTGTAATAAAGTTGCAGGTCTGATAATACATAGGAACGCGATCCAGGTGTGGGATCCGGATCGCGTTAGTATGTTGAATTTGGTTACAGAATATTTTTGGTCTATGGAACGCGATCCCAGTAAATTTTTCCGGATCGCGTTTTCATGTGTATTTCGTTATCAGAATTTTTGTTCTTGGAAACGCGATCCCGCTTTGTTCTCCGGATCGCGTTTGAATGCTTAATTTGGTTACAGAACTATGGAACGCGATCCTGAACACGTTCCTGGATCGCGTTAGTAAGTAGAAAAAGTTTTTTCGATGTTCGACGTAATATTTGACGTAAAAATTTCCGTAATAAAATTTCGGTGTCCGATTAAGACGAAATTTACAAGATCACTCAGAAACGGCCCAACGATCAAAGCTCATGGCCTTGCCATGAGCCCTGTCAGTTTTCGGCACTTCGGGGTCATTTAGGGCCCGAAAATGACATTTTATTGTTTTTCGGACCTTATTTTGAATTTTTGACTTATGTTTCGAATTAGCCTTTTGTTTCTTTAAGTCTCAGGGATCATTCTGTTGAATAAATGTATCATTAGAGCCTGTTTTTACGATGTTATGCGAATTTTTAGTATTGATTGAATTAAACGAAATACAAAAATAATTGTATAAGTATTTAAGGAATAGTTGAAAACTTTAATCAATGATTAGGAAATATGGATTGCTTCCTTAGGAAGAATATGGAATATGTGAATTGATAAATATGTATTTGTTAGTATCATTGTATATTGTGAATTTTGTATCATGATATGCTTTTATTATGAATTGTGAATTTGAGTTTTTGTGTAGAGAATCTTTGTTACGAAATATTAATTATACGAAATATGTGCTAAGCACAATGGTATCTTATGGATTGTGAGTCTATTTGGGAGTTTAATCTCTACCTAAACTCAATTGTTGTATAATTTTGATTATAGGTGTAAGTGTGAAATAAATAATGTGAAATAATGACATGATTAATATATGTCATCATATGTAATTAGTTGTTATGTGATTAAGAAATAAAAGTGTTTAATTGAATGATGAATAAATCAAAAGATGAGTTCATCAGAGATAAGTTGGGAAGTGAAATAAATGATATTGATTGGAATATGTGAAATTTCTTGTTTATGTGAAATCTATTAATTGAAATAAGTTGGATATATATGATCAAAATGTGAGCAAGTGTTTTGGCTTGTTGTGGATTATTGTATTATGTATTTACATAGAAATTACATTAAAACTGGATGGTGTGAAATAGCCTAAGAAGGAAGTGTGTATGACATAATCTGACGACGTCTGGCCAACGTAGTTATATTATGCTATTCACATGGAATTGTTGAGGTTGTTCAATATCAAAAAGATTTAATGTAATTTTAGAAAGATAGTATTGAATTGTATCGGATAAAGACAGAAATATGTAAGCCTATGCCTTATAAATGAAAATAGTATCAATATAAGATGATTTCAGTATAGAATATAGAAATAGTAAACCACTAGACTATAGTCATAATGTGGTACCTATTATAAAAGAAATAAATGTTAGTCGAAATAAAGCATGCGTTTGCCCTTAAACTATTATCTTATTATGAATTCTGTTATTAAAAGTAGTATGATGAATCTTAAGTGGGGGAGAATCTTATTAAGTGACATGTAATAGGTTAACAGAAATAGAATTTGATTGCGAGATAACATAATATAGAAATATTATTATGGCTTTATGATTGATCATTGCTAGTTGCAGGTAGTACTGATCCTGTATTAGAGTTAATTACGAAATATGATAATATTGATAATCATACTTTGCTGACGTAGCTAGTATGATAATACGAAATATGTTGTTATTAGTACTCATGTTAGTGTAACTGGTGCTTACCTGTATTGTGTCTAGTATCTATATATGTATTGTGGTTTTTATAACCACTAATGTAATCATTATAAAGAAATAAATAGTATGTGTTTCCCTTATATCGAGTGATTACGTGTTTCAAAATATCTATAGAACTAATAATAACAAATGACCCAGAAAAGTGGTCAGTATGAGATAGGATATATGCACAGTACATGTGCGTGGGTAAGAATAGAAGTATGCACATTCATTGAAATGTGAATGTGGAAAGAATTCAAAACCTGTATCTATATTATAAGTTACTCAAAGGGGTGACGTATGTTATGTGTATTAGTTATGAGGAAATAATTGATATTATTACATATTGTACTTTGTACTAGTAAGAGAAATAGAATTAAAAGCGCAGTTAGGTATTTAGGATTTATGGATTTAATTGAAATATACCCTGGATATGTGCAAATTAATGAAATAAAACGTATATATATAAGAGAATTATTAAGCATACATATCTTGTGTCTATTTGGATAGAAATATATGCTTATGTATCTAAGAAATATGTATAACTTAGCTGCATATGATGAAAGATTATTTATGTAATATACGTATTAAGTTGTTGGGAATTAAAATGAAATATGAATCAAATAGATTTAGTGGATACATGAGTGGTGTACATTCATGTTGTGAATTTAGTATTATATAATGCATCATAAACGCTTCCGCACTAGTAGAGAAAGTATTAATACGAATCTATACATGTGATCAACATTCGTGAGGACACGAATGAAATAAGTGGGGGAGACTTGTAACATCCCGAATTTCGTATGCCTAAAGCTTTAAATTGTACAATTTAATTGTTAAGTTAGAAGGACTAACTTTGAAAAGTATTTTGTATCCATAGGATTTGAATTATGAAGAATTAAGTCTTGGAGGGACTAAATAGGTTAAGTACGATAAGTTGAGGGGTTTATATGAAATCGATAACTGTGAGTCGGTTTTAAGTTCCAGACAACGATAAGTACGGGTATAAAATTAAAACATATATATCTGTTATTACATACACACGTACGTATCACATAGATCATTCTAAAAACATTTCCAGAGAGTTCAAGAGGAAGAAATATGCTAGAATCCTAAACCCTAAACTGAAATCAATTCAAAGCATCGAATTGAGGTTTGAAATCATGAAGTAATCAGTGATTGATTCTCCCTAACATATGAGGTAATCTCCTTCCTTGAATTTTTAACCTAGAATCTTAGTTTTATAGGTTTTCATGAGGATTTATGGAATTAACGATTTTAATACGAAATAAAGTATGAAATACATTGAATTAAGGATAGATAAGCTTATTAGTGATTATGGTATTGTTAAAATGAATTGAAATTGAAGAATCATGAATTGTGTTCTTGAGGTTGGTGGGTTTTGATGAATCGATGATTCTAATTTAAATTAGAGCATGATAATGGTTGAATTATGATATAGAAGTGAAATAATTATGGTTGTTAACATTAACCCACTCTAGAATTTGATAAGTTGAATTTGATATATAGTGATTGAAGTGGGTTTTGTGTAAATGATGATGAATTGGTGTTAATACACCTTAATTGGTGTTTTAAAAAGGTTATTGAAATATGAATATGAAGAAGTGAAATATTGAATCAAGAGGATTAAGCTATTGAGTTAATTATGATTATAAGAATTATGAGGATTAAGTATGTAAGATGATCATGGTGATCATTAGTAATGGTTGAAATAAGATATAAGTGCTATTTGATGATAATTGAAGTATATACAAGAAATTAAGTCATGTATATGACTATGGAATGAATAGTTAAATAATGAAATAATGAAAATCAATGGGAATCAAGAAATAAATAATCATGGATAGTATGATTAATCCATGAGGGTGATGAATTGATTAAGTTGATGTATTGATTATTATGAATTCTAGTTATTAAATGTGTTATTGTATCTATGTATTATATGCTAGGTGATCAAGAATGATGGATTTGCTATTTTAGAGAGAAATCATGTGGTTGCTTAAAAAGGCAAAGGTGAGTGATACGAGGACTACTTGAATAATGATTGTATGTTTTGGATTGCTTACGAGCAAGAGGTTCATACAATCGTTTGGAATATTGTTTATCTCTTCTAGTTGTTCTTATTGTTTGTTTCTTATAATTGTATCTCATGTGTGCTTCTATATTGTATCATGCTTCGTATCTTGAGAAATAATGGTTGTTGACTATAATTGTGGATTGTTGTTAATAGTTGAGTTAATTGGAAATAGTATAGTATTATGTGGATGATTGAATTATGTTAGGTCAAAACTGTTTCAGGTCTGAGTTGAAGTTCTGATGAGAAGACAGAGTACAAGTGATTAAAACTGTTTGCTTTAAAGGTTAAAACTGTCTTTACGAAGTTACAACTGATAGAAGAAAACTGAAGAGAAGACAAGTGTTACAACTGTTTGAAGATAGATTACAACTGATAGTTATGTGTCTGTAAGTAGTTAAAACTGCTTATGTATTAGTAACTGTTAGTTATGTATGAAACAGTTAACACTGATTATGTATTTGTACTTAGTCGCATATTACAATTGAAGCAGTTACCACTGAATGTGTAATAGTTACAACTGTTTACATCAGAATGGTAGTTAAAACTGTTTATGATTTTGTGATAAGTATGAGTCGGTTATGGAAGTTATTTTATTCCATATTTGTAGGAGATTGTATAGGACTCTATATGTTATAAATAGAGATCCTTTAGACCTAGATAGGTTAATGTTAATTGCGCAGCTTCAAGGTTTTCTGTAACCCTAATACATCAAGTGTATTCGTCTTATATCATTAATAAGATTGAAGCTTTCGGTATATTATTGTGTTCATTAAATTAATTAATATTCATTGATCTTCTTAATATTATTGAGTGTGATTCCGCAACTTCTCAATAATATATTCAAGGCTTATTAAGTAAGATTGTTTATTAAGTTAAACAGGGACTAACAAAGTGGTATCAGAGCTTGTGAAGCTTTGAAGACAGGAAGATCTGGGATTATTAGTATTAGTATTTGAGTTTAGTTCAGATATTAAGTTTTGATCTCAATGGCGTCTGAAGGCAATGAAGGGATTCAAGCAACGAAGATACCAATGCTTAAACCAGATGAGTTTGACCTATGGAAGGTCAGAATCAGGCAATATATGCTTCTCACAGATTATCAGATGTGGGAAGTTGTTGTTAATGGTATACCAGTAACGCTTGATGGTGATGGAGTAAAGCAACCAAGAGCACCACCAACATCTGAAGCAGAGAGGAAAATCAGATCTACTGAGTACAAAGCACTTAGTACTCTTTTGCTATCCATTCCGAATGAGCATCAGAGCAGATTTGATAATTGTGAAGATCCCAAGTTATTAATGGAGGCAATTGAGAAGAGGTTTGGTGGTAATGATAACACCAAAAAGAATAAAAGATCTCTGTTAAAACAACAATTTGAAAATTTTAGCCATGTGAAATCTGAAACTCTAACTCAAACCTTTGATAGGTTTACTAAATTAGTTGGAGAATTGGAAAATCACAAGGTTAAGATTGACAAAGAAGATCTTAACAGAAAGTTCTTGAGATCATTAGGTGATGAATGGACAATTTATACTGTTGGATTGAGGCAGAGTTCAGACATTGAAGTTAAGGAACTAGAAGATATATACAATGATCTGAGGAACTTTGAGTCTGAGGTTGAGAGTAAGAAGCAAGCTACTGGATACAGTCATAATGCTGCTTTTATGTCTATGGCTGGAACAAAAGCAGAATCAAGTCAAATGGGTTCTACACATGTTTCAGGGGGAGCAGGATCATCATCAAATAGTTCTAATGATCAAATATTAGAATCTTTCTTTGCAAGTAATGTGAATTCTTCACTTACTAATGAAGATCTGGAACAATTCGATGGTGATGATCTAGAGGAGATGGACATCAAGTGGCAAATTGCATTGATTACTCAAAGAGCAAAAAGGTTTATGCAGAGGACTGGTAGAAATAATTTTGCATACAAGAGGAATGATGCAAATTGGTTTGATAAGAGCAAGATTGAGTGTTTCAACTGTCACAAGATGGGACACTTTGCCAGAGAATGCAGAAACCCTAGGCAAGAGCAGAATGGTAATGGTCAGAGATCTGGAAGCAATGGGACACAGACAAGAAACATTCCAATTCAGGGAGCTTCAGCAAATGCTTTGGTGTCTATGGATGGCTGTGGATGGGATTGGAGTGATCAAGAAGAGCATGTTGTGAAGAATCAATGTCTCATGGCCATTGCAGAATCTGACAAAAAGTCAGAAGTTCCTACTGAGGTACAAAATAAATTATGTTCTGCTGTTTGTAAACAAACTGTTAAACACTACAGAGATCATAATATAAAAGTGTGTGAGGAACTAAAACAATGGGAAATCAAAAGTAAACACACCATAGCTGTCATTGAAAATCTGGAAAATCAAATTAAGGCATATGAAGTCAATGCAACACAGTTTAAGTATGACATTGAATATGCTAGGTGGGAGAGAGACTCTTTTAAAGATAAAGTTGATGTGTTATCTAAGAAACTTACTGAGGTCACATGTGAAAGAGATAGTATAAGGCTTGATGTAAGTAAATTAGAACATGCTTCAAAGAGTGTAAATAAACTTATTAATTCACAGATTCATGATAAAATTAAGACTGGATTAGGATACAACAATGTACCTCCACCTTATAATCACACCTACTTTCCTCCCAAAAGTGAAATTGATATCAATTCACTTAAAAGAGAAATGGTAGATGAGGTTAAAAAGGCTGATCCAATTAAAAGTTTATCTGATGATGATCTGTTTATAGAAGGTGAAGTAAGTGACTGGACTGAAGAAGATGATCAGAGTGATAGAACATCTGATAGTGAGAAGAGTGTGAAATCTGAATCATATAAGTCTGAGTCAACATGTGAGGATGTGAAAAGAGTAATTACTGATCTAGTTGTTAATCTTAAAACTGATAAACTAGAAGAGGGTAAGAAAATGTTCAAGGAGAAGGTTAAACTGGACTTAGAGAAGGTGAGTTTGAATACTAACAAATCTAAACATGGGTTAGGATATGTTAGTAATACAGTTAACTCAGTTACTAAACCTGTTGTTGAATCTGTTGTGAATAACTGTGTGAATTGTAAATGTAAAGCAAGTGCTTCTTCTTCACAGAGTTTTCAAAATCAAAAACCCAGAGGTAATCAAAGAAATTGGAATCAAATGATTTCACAAAAACTGGGTAATAATGTTACTGTGATTAAAGAAAAGTCTTGCTTTATATGTGGAAAAATGGGTCATCTTAAATATGACTGCTATCATAATCCTGAGAATGTTCAAAGGATTAGAAAACAGTCATGGACAAAAGCAAATATGATTAACAAACAAAATTTTCAATCAAAAGTTGATCATACTGCCAGAGTTCAGAAGATAAACTCAAAGGCTACGATGTTAAACACTGTTACAGGTAAATCTACTGCAGCAGTAATAACAAGATTAGCCAAAAGCTCAAAGACTAAAACAGTGGTAACTGATTTCAAAAACAGTGTTAACAAAATTAACACTGTATCTTCAATTGGTAAAACAGTTAAAACTGTTAAGCCAAAGAACACTGTTAAGTCTAAAATTAGTTGGATTTGGACACCTATTAAGTCTGATAAATTAACAGATCCAAATACCAACAGTGCTTCACAATCAATAATCTTTAAGAAAGTTGATTATGTGAATGCACATGGGAAACCCAAAGCCAAATTGGTTTGGGTTCCCAAGAGAAATTAATTTTTTTTTACTATTTGTGCAGGGCAAGCCTAAGAGCTTATGGCATATTGATAGTGGATGCTCACGGCACATGACTGGAGACAAAGAAAAGCTGCAGGACTTTAAATCTTTTGATGGAGGATATGTAGCTTTTGGAAGCAATCCAAAAGGAGGAAGGATCACAGGGAAATGAACAGTTCAGAGTGAAAAGCTAAGTTTTGATAATGTTTATTTTGTGGAACAATTGAGGTATAATTTACTAAGTGTGAGTCAAATCACAGATAAAAAGAACCCAGTTCTTTTTACTGACACTGAATGCCTTATCTTGTCCAAAGAATTTAAAATACCAGAAAACATGATTTTGATGAGAATTCCAAGACAAGATAATGTATATAAGTGTGACTTAGTGAATATGACACCTCAACCTGATTTAAACTGTCTTATTTCTAAAGCAAGTGTGAATGAATCTGAACTGTGGCATAGGAGGATGTGTCACATGAATTTCAAAACCATTAATAAACTTGTCAAAAACAAGCTTGTTAGAGGTTTGCCTGAAAAGGTCTATTCATGTGATGACCATTGTGTTTCTTGTCAAAAGGGAAAGCAACACAAATCCTCATTTAAGTCCAAATCTGTGAACACAAATATCACACCATTACACTTATTGCATATGGACTTATTTGGACCAACCAGTATAAGTAGTATGGGGAAAAAGTCTTACTGCCTTGTGATTATTGATGATTACACTAGATTTACATGGGTTTTCTTTCTTAGGACAAAGGATGAGACAGGTGAAATACTTAGATCATTTATAACTAAGATGGAAAATCAATTGGATAAAAGAGTAAAAATCATCAGAAGTGATAATGGAACAGAATTTAAAAATCATGAGATGGATAAATTCTGTGAAGTTAAAGGTATTAAGAGAGAATTTAGTGCACCTAGAACTCCTCAACAAAATGGAGTAGCTGAAAGGAGGAATAGGACACTGATTGAGGCTGCTAGAACCATGCTATCTGATGCAAAGCTACCTATGTCTTTTTGGGCAGAGGCAGTTAGCACAGCTTGTTATGTTCAGAATAGAGTATTAGTTGTTAAGCCTCATAACAAGACACCATATGAACTGTTGTTTAAGAGAAAGCCTTTGGTTAGTTTCTTAAAATCTTTTGGGTGTCCTTGTACAATCTTAAATACCAAAGATCACTTAGGTAAGTTTCAGAGTAAGGCTGATGAGGGGATATTTGTTGGTTATTCTATTCAAAGTAAATCTTATAGGGTATTCAATCAAAGGACCAGAATCATAGAAGAAACAGTGCACATTACTTTTAATGAAAACACTGTTAATCCTGAGGGAAAAGGTCCTGAATCACTGTTTGATATTGATGCACTTAATAATGCTTTTAGATATACAAATGTGGATACTAGTGCAGGTACAAGTGCAGGTACAAATGCAGGAACAGGTGATGAAGAAGGTAGAGCAAAATCAGGAAAATCAGTTGGAAAGAAGAATGATTCATTGGAATATATATTATTTCCAATTTGGTCTCCTGATCCTCCAGAAGTGTTTGATACTGATCAACCAATGACATCACAGGATGTGGAAACAGGAAAATCAGATGAAACATCATTTTCTCATGTTGATGATTATGATAGACCTGTTATTGAAGACAGTACAGAAGACAGTGATATGAGTCCAGTACAGAAGTCTACAAAGGCAGGTGTGAATGTTGATCAGACGCCTACAAAGCATCTTGACACAGAGCAGGAACAATTGAATTATCTACATTTGATGAGCTCTACTCCTGTGTCAAAGAGAATTGCAAGAGAAGTTTCAAGTAGTGAGTCTGGACAAGAAGGGAATTTTACCAACTTGGAGGAGAGGATTCAAGAAACAGCAGCATCTAAATACATTACTCATAAAGATCATCCACTTGAGAATGTAATTGGAGATATTGAATCAGCTGTTAAAACAAGAAATCAAAGTCAGGTGTTTGAAGCTTCAGCAAATGAGGAAGAAGTAAATCTTGATACAGAAGCTGTAAATACTTCTTTGTTTGCCTGTTTTCTGTCTCAAACAGAACCAAAGAAGGTTACTGAAGCTTTGAGAGATCCTAGTTGGATTGAAGCTATGCAAGAGGAGTTGCTTCAGTTTAAGATTTAAGAAGTTTGGACATTGGTTGATTTGCCTAAAGAGAAGAGGGCAATTGGTACTAAATGGATTTTCAAGAACAAGAAGGATGAAAGAGGTATAGTGATCAAAAACAAGGCTAGATTGGTTGCACAGGGGTATTCACAAGAAGAGGGGATTGATTATGATGAGGTTTTTGCACCTGTTGCAAGGATAGAGGCAATTAGATTGTTTTTGGCTTATGCTTCATTCAAGGGATTCATTGTGTATCAGATGGATGTTAAGAGTGCTTTTCTGTATGGCACTATACAGGAAGAGGTATATGTATGTCAACCACCAGGGTTTGAAGATTCTAAATTTCCTGATAAAGTTTTCAAACTGGATAAAGCTCTTTATGGTTTACATCAAGCACCTAGAGCCTGGTATGATACTTTTTCAGATTATCTGTTGCAGAATGGATTCAAAAGGGGTGCAATAGATAAAACTTTGTTTACTAAAAGAATTAAGAATGATATACTACTGGTTCAAGTTTATGTAGATGATATCATTTTTGGTTCAACAAAGGATAGTCTTTGCAAGGAGTTTGAATCATTGATGCATGAAAAGTTCAAGATGAGCTCCATGGGGGAATTAACATTTTTCTTGGGGCTACAAGTAAAGCAACAGAAAGAAGGAATCTTTATTCATCAAAGTAAGTATGTGAATGATATACTGGATCGGTTTGGGTACAAAGATGCTAAAGTTGCAAGCACACCAGTTGAAACAAACAAGAAATTACATGCAGATCTTGAGGGGGAGAGTGTGGATGAACATCTTTACAGATCTATGATTGGGTCACTTATGTATCTCACTTCATCAAGGCCTGACATCATGTTTGCAGTGTGCTTATGTGCAAGATTTCAAGCTAATCCAAAGCTATCACATCTTCTAGCAGTCAAAAGAATTTTTAGATATTTGAAGGGTCAATCAAAATTGGGTCTTTGGTATCCAAAGTTTAATTCTTTTGATCTGATAGCTTACACAGATAGTGATTATGGAGGAGCTAACTTGGACAGGAAATCTACATCAGGAGGTTGTCAATTTTTGGGAGAAAGATTGGTTTCATGGCAATGCAAGAAACAAACCACTGTATCTACATCTACAGCAGAGGCAGAATATGTAGCAGCTGCAAGTTGCTGTGCTCAAGTGCTATGGATTCAGAATCAGATGCTAGATTATGGTTTTACCTTTCTTAATACTCCTATTTTTATTGATAATAGCTCTGCAATCAGTATTATTAATAACCCAGTTAAACATTCTAAAACAAAGCATATTGAAATCAGATATCATTTCATTAGAGATTGTAATGAGAAAAGACTTATTCAAATTTTGAAAGTTCATACTGATAATCAGTTTGCTGATCTGTTTACAAAAGCTTTTGATGTAGGCAGATTCACATTCTTGGTTACTAGTATTGGAATGATAAATTTGTCATAAGTTATTTCTCTTGTTACTGCTTTCTGTGAATAATATTCACTGTGATTTCAATTTGGGTTAATACTGATTTGTTAATTAAACACTGATTGTGTGTAATGTGTATCGTTATCACTGTTTCTTATTTTTATTATAAACAGTGGTAATAATCATTTCACCACTGTTGGTGTATAGTTAACACTGTATACTTGTATTATTGTTTGAAATTACCACTGCAGGTTATATTGCTATGTCTTGGAGTCTAACTTATGCAGGTGTTTTTTGACGTTTTTACTGCTTATGGAGTTTGCTTTCGGTAAAAAAAAAAAAAAATAAAAAAAAAAAAAAATAAAAAAAAAAATAAAAAATTCAACCACTGCTTTGTTTATGTGATTTTGCTAGAACTGAAGTACTACTTGTTTTAAGTTAGCACTGCCTTGGTCGGTTGGTACTGCTTGTACAAGTTAGCACTGCTAGCTTAATTATGTAAATGATGCATTTGAGAAACCAAGTGTTGATTACCACTGATGGTTATTTTCACAGTTATCACTGAACGTGTGATTTTGTTTAATTAACACTGTTTTAGTTATAATTGGGGATCTGATCAAATTAGGGCTTACAACTGATTTCATTTCAGTACTTAACTCTCAACACTTAGGGTTTCTCATTACGCTTTCAAAATTTCACATACAAACAACTACGATAAGTCTCTTTGATTTTCGATTCTGTCAAATCATCTTCGATTCTTCTTGATTACTTGATTTCTTATCATGGCATCGACTTCGTCTACTGTTCAACTACCGATTGGAAAAGATCACAATATGATTGCATTCTTAATGAAACCTGCGGAGGCAAACGAGTATGTGGAAATCATTGATTTTCTTCGTGCTTCACATATTCGTCATGCTCTCACTGTAGCACCCAGAATATCTCACGATCATATCAACAATTTCTGGGTGAATGCATCAATAGAAGAGGAACAGGGGATTAAAAGAATTGTTTCAGAAGTTATGGATACACGTGTTGTAATCACAGAAGCTACTGTTAGAGCTTCATTACAACTAGATGATGAGGCAGGTATATCTTTTTTAGAGGATACTGTTATGTATGATACCTTACGATTGATGGGTTATGAGGGTTCTTTTGAAATTTTTACTTTTCAGAAAACCTTATTTTCTCATCAGTGGAGATTTTTAATACATACAATTTTACACTGCTTATCATCTAAGAGATCATCTTTTGAGCAGTTTGGAAGCAACATTGCTTATGCAATTGCTTGTCTTGCAACTGGTCAAAGGTTTAATTTTTCAAATCTGATATTTTCTGGTATGCTTAGAAACATTGAGCAGCCAAAGATTAAGTTTTTGATGTATCCACGTTTTGTGCAGTTGTTCTTAAATGAACAAATTCCTAATATAACTGCACTTGAAAAGATTATTGGTATTGTCTCTTTTAAACCAAAAGTTTTTGTAAATATGAAGAGAGATACTAAATTTTCTGGGAAGGTTACAGCATTATTTTCTACAATGCTTTCTGCACCTTCCACCACAGCATCAGTACTACCAACTGAAGCTGAACCAACTACTGAGAGAATGGTTCCACCCACCACTTCTCAACCCACAGTAGTTGGGGGTACTAAGAGAAAACAAGGGACCAAAACAGCCAAATCTTCTAGAGCCAAAAAGGCTAGAACACAGATGTCTGAGGATCATGTTGCTCAGTCATCTCAGTCAATGGACAGTGGTTCAGAACAACATGTGGTCCATAAGGAGAGGGGTGACCATTCTGAGAGGGCTGCTTCTACTGCTTCTAGCCCACTGGCAGAGCAGGACAGAAGTAACATTGATAAGACCCAATCAGAGGCAACACATGGACATGATTCTACACCTGTAGATGATCCTAGTGGTCCCAGTACCAAGAACCAAGGGAACTTTGATGATCATGCTAGGCATGAGTCAGAGTTTAATGATGTCAATGATTCACCAAAGGATTCACATTCTGAAGGTGTTGAGGCTAGAACTAACTTGGAATTGACGAAAATGATTGATTATGTATGGGCTGAGTTTGTACAAGAGAGGAAGAAGAATAAGGCTAAGGATGAAGTTATAACTCAGTTGCAGAGGAAAGTGAAGCAGTTAGAGAAGGTTGTTATTAAGTGTTTGAAGAAAGGAAGGAGATATGTGGTTCATGATACTTCAGAACCTGAGGAGCATTATAATTTTAAACAAAATGCTTTCAAAAAGGGGGAGAAGGTATGGACAAATATGGGTGATAAGAGGAATGAGAATGAGAAGGTTGTGTCTGATGATGAAAAAGTTGATGAAGACATTGAAATGGAACAACCAGTGGAAGATGAATTTGTGCATACACCTCCAACACCACCTACAGAGCCAGAGGTTAATGAGTCAGTATTTGAGACAGTGGAAACAGAAATGAAGGAATCAGTGGCAGATGAAGATAAGTCTGATAATACTGAGGTTGTTGGGTCTGATCATACTGAGGTTATTGGGTCAGTGGAGCAGACTACAGAGGTGATTATGGATGATAAGACTGAGGAGTTAAAGATTGATGAGGATGATGGTGAAGAGGTGAGCAAACCTGAGATAGCAGTTGAAAAGGAAGAAGTGAAGACTGAAGTTAAAACTGATGCTCAGCAAGTTGAAAAAACTAGAAAGAAGAGCATTCCAGTTAAAACTGCTAAGATGACTGGAACAGGAAAGAAGGTTGAAACTCCAAAGAAGAAATCTTCACAACAACCATCTTTGCCTGGATTTCAAATTAGAGAACCTGCTGCTGCTCCTGTTCAACAGAAAGAATTGCCAAAGATAGATCCAAAAGCTAAGGGCAAGGAAAAACTGGTAGAAGAACCAAAGAAGAAGAAGCAAAAACCAGTGCCACCAGAAGTAACTGCTCATGATACTGAATATGCAGAAAGATTACAGGCTGAGCTAAATGCAGAGGGCTTGATTGATGTTGAGATTGAGGAAGGAAAGTTTGTAAAAATGACAAAAGAGCAAGTGGCAGAATGGGATGAGTATTTGTTGAAAGAGCAGAGACAGGATGATATTGAATATTTAGTTGATCAGCTTAAGAAGAAGAAAGCAGAAGAAGCAAGAAAGAAGAAAGCTGCAAAACCACCAACAAAAGCTCAAATGAAGAAGAATTTAATTGCAAAGCTAAAATGTGGAATTATTCCTTTGAATGCATTGAAACAAATGAGTTTAGAGAGATTGCAGGAGTTATGGGATAAAGATGAGTTGAATCCTGATGTAATTGAAAAGAAAGAAACAGAAAAGAAAGAAGCTGAGAAGAAAAAGCAGGAAGTTGAAAAGGAAAGGAAAAAGGCTGAAAAAGAAAGAAAATTGAAGGAAAAGGAAGAAAAAGAAAAAAGAGAAAAGATAGAAGCTGAAAAGAGGAGGAAAGATGAGCTTGAGCAAAAGAAGAGAGAGTTAGATGAAATTCCTGATAGAGAAAGGAATATTGATGAATTGAAGGAGTTTATTTTGTTACAGCCTATGGAATCTGAGGTAATTAATGTTGAATTACCTGGTATTATTGATTGGTCTATAGAGCAATTTGTCAATCCTGTTAAGATTCACAAGATTAAAGTTGAAAGAGCAGATGGAAATATATCTTGGTGGAGATCTTTTAGGGATTTGATAAAGAGGATTAGTAGAATTGATTTGGTGAGGATGTATGAGATTGGAATGGAAAAGAAGTTAGATTTAAAAAGATTTGATAATTTGGTTGAAAAGGTTACATGGCATTGGATTAAAGCTATGTTTGAGCCAGAAGAGTTTCCATTTCAGTTTGCTACTTTTAGCAAGGTCAGAAATTGGATTTATCATGCTAAACCTGGAGTACATCAGATTGTTATGGAGGATGCAGTGTTTATGTGGTTATTGACAGATAGATTTTATGATATCAATCTGAGATTTTTGATGAGCTTGAGAAATGCAAGGTTGCAAGCTGCAGTGTTAGATGATGTAGCTCTAGAACTGGTATATATGGTGTTAAATCAGATTTATAAGAAGGAAGAGATTGATAGGAGGAAGAGAAGAAAAGACTAACAGTTTTGAAAGAATTTTGTGAAGCTTATAATGGAGGATTAAAAGAAACTTAATGCTGTGAAGTACAGATTAAGTTTAGGGGGAGATTGTTAGGTCAAAACTGTTTCAGGTCTGAGTTGAAGTTCTGATGAGAAGACAGAGTACAAGTGATTAAAACTGTTTGCTTTAAAGGTTAAAACTGTCTTTACGAAGTTACAACTGATAGAAGAAAACTGAAGAGAAGACAAGTGTTACAACTGTTTGAAGATAGATTACAACTGATAGTTATGTGTCTGTAAGTAGTTAAAACTGCTTAATTATTAGTAACTGTTAGTTATGTATGAAACAGTTAACACTGATTATGTATTTGTACTTAGTCGCATATTACAATTGAAGCAGTTACCACTGAATGTGTAATAGTTACAACTGTTTACATCAGAATGGTAGTTAAAACTGTTTATGATTTTGTGATAAGTATGAGTCGGTTATGGAAGTTATTTTATTCCATATTTGTAGGAGATTGTATAGGACTCTATATGTTATAAATAGAGATCCTTTAGACCTAGATAGGTTAATGTTAATTGCGCAGCTTCAAGGTTTTCTGTAACCCTAATACATCAAGTGTATTCGTCTTATATCATTAATAAGATTGAAGCTTTCGGTATATTATTGTGTTCATTAAATTAATTAATATTCATTGATCTTCTTAATATTATTGAGTGTGATTCCGCAACTTCTCAATAATATATTCAAGGCTTATTAAGTAAGATTGTTTATTAAGTTAAACAGGGACTAACAAATTATGTGGATTATGTGAACTCGTAAGATAATGTGAATTAGGAGAATTATGTGAATTAGGAGGATTATGTGAATTGATAGGACTATGTGAATTAATTGGAATATATGGATTTAGTATTGTAGAAATTGAATATCACGAAATAAGTGCTTGGCACTACTTGGTATCTATTAAGCTTGGTACCCATATGGGATTAGTGCCATGCTTACTTGTATCTATTGGATCATGGATCCATACGAAATATTGTCGAATCTTTATTGTTGTGCAATAGTTTCTATTTAAAAGAAATAAGTATTTATTAATAAATTGTATCTTGTTTGTGAATTATTTAATTAGTTGCTTGTATACTCACTAAGCTATATGCTTACTCGTATCAGTGGTTTTATGTTGTAGGTGTTGGTTCGGTTGAACCAATTGGATGAAAGGTGATTACAACAAGTAAGTGTGGATTGAAACTTGTTGTGTCATTATACAAGTTTCATATTCTATTGAATTGTCGTTTTGTAATACCATTGTATAAATCGCCCAAAAGATTATGATTTGATATAATGTGTCATGGTTGTATTTATTTGAATATGTAAAATCAAATGTGGATTTCAATGGAATAGATTGTAGAATATAAAATGGGACCAAATGTGATGGAATGATATTCCTAAGCATTATGAATTTATAAATTTGAAATATACAAGTTTTCTATAAAAAAAAAAAAAAAAAAAAAAAATATCTATTGAAATATGGGCGTTATAATTCTGTTAAGGTGTTACATTCGGCCCTTAATGAGTTCAAGGAGGTGTTTGGATTGGTCCCTAGTATCCCGAAGAGCACTGCTTTTTTCTTTAATGTTCCCTTGAATGTGCGGCAGCATATTCTTAGTATTATGCCTTTTGAGGAAGGTGTTTTACCTGTTAGGTATCTAGGGGTTCCCCTTATTTCTACGAGGCTGTTTAAGACTGATTGTAAACGCTTGGTAGAGAAGGTTCAAAACCGGATAGGTAATTGGAAGAATAAATCTTTGTCCTTTGCGGGGCGGGTCCAGTTGATTATGTCAGTTCTTTCTTCTCTTCATGGGTATTGGGCTACTATGTTCATTCTTCCTCAGTCAATTATTTCTGATTTACAGAAACTTATGAGAGGCTTTCTCTGGTGTCAAGGGCCAATGAAGTCTGGTAAGGCAAAGGTTGCTTGGGCGGACTTATGCTTGCCAAGACAAGAAGGTGGCTTAGGATTGCGTCGTTTGCGTGAGTGGAATATTTCTTTGATGTCGAAACATATTTGGAGTCTCTTGATTAAGAAGGATTCCATTTGGGTAAGATGGGTGTATGCCTATAAGCTGTGTAATTGCAGTTTCTGGGATGTCTCTACCCAAAAAGCATGAGTTGGGGATGGAGGAGTTTGCTTCACATTCGACACGTGATTCGGCTTTATTGTTGGTATCAGATTGGTGATGGGAGGACTGCTTCGGTTTGGTACGACACTTGGTGTGACCAGTGTCCTATTGCTCGTGTCTTTTCTTGTCACCATGATATCACGCGTCAGGGATTTTCTATTAGTGACTCAGTTGCTGACCTTCTTGATGGTTCTAGTTGGAGATGGCCGAACGTGTGGCTCCAAAGGTACTCTATTTTTTCTCAGATAGCGGTTCCAACTCTTTCTTCACAGCCTGATAAGCTCCTATGGCGTGTGGGTGACGGTAATTTTTCTGATTTCCGGGTGAGTGTGGTCTGGGACTCCATTCGGTTTCGATGTCCTGATGTGGCATGGACTTATGTTGTTTGGTTCCCTCAGAGTATTCCTCAGCATGCTTTCAATATGTGGCTGTTTTTTAAGGGAAAGTTGAAGACTCAAGATCGCCTGAGGCAATGGGATGTTGGCCCTTCGGTCGACTTAAACCTGCTTCGGTGCTATTTATGTGGATCATGTCCGGATTCTCATTCACATCTGTTTTTTGAATGTGCTTTTTCTTCGCAGGTTTGGTTTCGGGTTGTTAGCTTTGCTGATATTCCGATTGTTTCTGATAAGCTGGAAGACGTGCTCCCATTTTTTATTTCTGCTTCTTCGTCAAATAATGTAGATCATGTGATTTCTCGTTTATTGTTGGCTGCTACGACATATTTTATTTGGCAAGAGCGCAATTTTCGCCTTTTTGCCAAAGGAAGACGTTCGTATATGGACCTGGCTGATGCTATCATTTATGAGATTCGTCTGAAGTTGGCTTCCTTTAAATTCAGATCTTCGTTTCGGGCTGCTCGAGCTTTGGAGCAATGGAAGATTTCAAACCGGGGTTAATCTTGGCTTGCTTGTCTTGTGTTTCCTTAGTGTGTTTATGGTTTCTTTTGCAGTTTTGCTGATTGGTTGCTCGTTCATTTTATATTGGATGTATTACTTTTTTATTTGTTTTACGGGCTTTGTTATCTACTGTATATGGCATGTCATATACAGAGAGATTAGTTGTCGTTAGCTAGCTGTTCCTGTTGGTTTGGAAGTGGTTGTGTCTTGTTATGTAGTGTCTTTTGCCTATGTAACGGGCTATGATGTGGGATTCACCCACATCCTTTGTACTTAAACGTTTATTTTGGAGTAATAAATTTGCCGGGTGAAAACACTTTACCCAAAAAAAAAAGAAGGATAAATAAAATATGAATTCTTTTGAAAAATTAGTTTAAGCAATCCCATAAAGAGCATCGCATGACTAGGCACACAACAATCCAACTTTCGATTCGTGAGGTATCTTGAGCCATATAAAGCATTCACTTTTAATGCTTCACTTTTTTTTTCAATTTTTGAGTGTGCCGATGTATGCGTTTAGAATCAGAACTTGCTCTTGATATGCATTTCGAATCCGAACTGGTGAGTCAAAAAGGAGATTGAGTCACATCATTCTTAAACCCGTCCATACACCCAAAAATTAAAATACGCTATCCCTACCCTCTCAAAAGCATCCCTCAAACTCCATAGAAAGTTCCAAAGATGAATGAGGAGAAGCTACAAGGATATGACGTCGAAAAAAAAATCAAAAGAAAAGAATTCGAAGAAAAGAAAGTCAAATGGAGAAAAAGACTCCTTCCAAAAATCATGAGAAGAGGGCGTCAATCCTCACCAAAATTCCAACTTTCCTCTTCACCAAAAATAAACCTATGAAAACCCAACACAACCCCCTCTCATATCAACAGCACCCCACTCCAAAAACCCTACATCACTTCTCCTAGAATGATTGTGGCTAGATCGACTTCGCGCTCACTCAAAAGGTAACGATTTAATTCTCGATCAAGCCTATGACAATAAACGATACATGACTTGCGTTCTAAGTGATTGATATAATAGAATAGGAAAGCCTAAACACTTTGAGTGATTGGAGTGACCACCGTGAGAGGATCGCCTAGTCATGTATCCAAGATCAAAGATCGAAAGCATGCTCCCAAAGAATACAACCCTACTTTCTCGAAAGCACGAATATTTTATTTCTCCAAAACCCCCTTAGTAAAAAGTTCCACCCTAAAATATTTCATTATCTACTTATTTTTAACCATGCTTGAAAATCGAGTTTGCTTGAGGACAAGCAAAGGTCTAAGTGTGGGATACTTGATATCGCGTAAAAAGTCACGTTTTTACTACCGATATCTCTCTCATTCTGGAACAATACTTGGCATTTGGACTCAAACAATGCACAAATCAGTGATAATATGCCAAGTAGGTCAAAACAAGGTTGCACGAGAAAAATCAAGAAAAACGAGCGAAAAACGAAGATTCTACGCACAATTGAAGATTCAAGACATCAAAACAAGATTTAGAGACAAAGTGCCCACCACTAAGGTTTCTCATATCCTAGATGTTCGTATGCAAAATACGAATCCAACAAAAGAATAATCGACAAAAACGGATGAAGAATGAAGATTCTACGTACGCCGGAAGATTCAAATGATTCGTACGAGACATCCAAAGATCATAAATATATTTTTGGGATTTCTTTTCATCAAAATCTTCGTTTTTGAAAAACAAGTCAAACAAAAAAAGAATCAACGCAAACGGACGCATAACGAAGAAAACACGCACGAATCAAGAAACAAAGCAAAAGACGGCGAACCGGGGCGGCAGGCTGCCAGCCGCCGCCGGTCACCAGGCTGGCGCCACCGGCCTCCTGCCGCCCGTCCCCTGGCTGCTTTTTGGTCCTTGCCCGTACTCGTCTCGTACCTAGTGCCACACCTTTCCGCAACTTTAGGGTACATGTGATACACCTTTACACGCATTAGGGTACATGTGCCACTAACTTTTGTGCCTTTTACTAACGTGCTCCTTGGATTGATAAAATGAACCGGAATTCACCTATAAATAGGAGGCCGATGGTTCATTTGAAAAACACACCTTCCACACCTTGGAAATACACCTTCCATATCTTTCTCATTTCTCTAGCTTCTAGCTTTATTTTCTTATTTTATTTTCTTACTTTAAATTAGTATTAGGCTAGTTTAGGAAGCTCGTTAGAATATAACGAAAGCAAGGACTGTGCTTGTAATCTTTGGTGTAAGCTTGGAGCAACTCTTATTAATTCAAGTCTACTCCTTCTCGCATATTAATCTCGGTTATTTCTATCCTTATCTATCTTAATTAAATATGTATGCTTTAATTATGCTAGAGATAGTTTGTGCCATGCTTAGCTAGTAGATTACTATTGTATTTGTTGTGATGTAGTTAGCATAAATAATTATGGGATGACCTTAAATATGTCGTGAAATAATACGATGGCCCCTATTCGACTGTTTACTTGATATAGTACTGGAAACGCTTTTGAGCGGAGTACAAATGTATGGAAGTCAGTAAACGACCGAAGGTAGTTGTATTATGGATCGACATTATAAAAATGGAAACTTTATGAACGGACTTATCTTTTCCTTATGATTTTAAACATAAAACTTATATTTGCCTTTCGATTAACAAACGTGATTGTAACCTCGTAAAGAGGAGTCGCGAACCTTAATACTTGGTCAATAATTATCTGCGTCAGAATTATGGTTTAATTGTAACGTCATGCAATCATCGTACAATGCAATGTGATTATGTGGAATTACCATGAGTATAGTACACTTTCAATCTCAATGTACTTATCATGAAAACATCACGAAGCAATTAAACTCACAATGGAAACATCGGTTAACGATTAAATACATTGTGAATTACCATAGCACTTTCTAACATGATCTGGGTTTAACTTTAGGCTAAAAGCCGTCAGCATTTTAATTAGCTTAATTAGTTTAGATTAGATTAGAGTAGGTAGGCTATAGGCTAAATGTAACACCCGGTCAAAAAGGTCAATTTTCGCGCCCGATTTAAAACTTTCATTTCACATACTTGGTACGCAGTACTTTAAATAATGTGTTATTATTTTAAATGAACATTATTTACACGGAAATATTAAACTATTTCAGAACATAATTCATTTTTTTCAAAACGTATTTTGGCGACGAAACCATACGAAAGGTATCTGTCAAACAAATCCAAAACAAAGTTATATTTTTATAACTCGAATAAAGTATTTTTATAAAATACTTCGAATAAAAACATATACGATTTCGTATTAGCAAAATTATGATTTTAAAATAATTTAATTATTTTTACGATCGGGCAAACAAACACGGGCATTTATACCACGAATTGGGGACAACCGAACCCACCAAAAAGGATGGGCCGGCCTCCTCCCTACCTCATTTTTCTTCTTCCTTTTTCTTTCTCACCAAACACACTTCCATCTAACTCTCTCTCACTCTCTCCCTCTCTACCTCGCGGATCCACCGCCACCATCGGATTCATCACCACCTCGTCGTCATCATCATCAAGAACAACAACAGCAGCTTCACCATCATCTTCTTCATCAAGATTTTCACCATCTCGTCTCGTTTCGGATCGGAATCGACATTTGGTAAGAACACCCGATTTCACCCCTCCAAAACACTTGTTTTATGTTTATTAACATGTTATTGAGTCCATACAACCAGAATATACCCAAGAAATCGGTTAAAACGTTTTAAAACTCAAAACCCACCTCAAAAATCGCAGCAGTTCGTCGTGCGAGTTGAGACAAACTCAACTCGCGAAACCTTATCCGAACTCGCGGATCGAACAGACTTGCGAGTCGAACTGAGTCGCGAGTTGACATACGGACCGACTTGTCTGCGGATCGAGCTGCGAAGCGGCTCGACCCGCGAGTCCACTTGTCCTGCGAATCCAAACTCAGTTCGCTTCGCGAACTCAATTCACACCACCAATTCGGTCCGCGAGTCCACTTGTCCTGCGAATACTAAAAATCGCATCGAAGATATAAAATCGGAAAATTTACCAAAGGTTGGCTGCGGACCGAATTGGTGGTGTGAATTGAGTTCGCGAAGCGAACTGAGTTCGGATTCGCAGGACAAGTGGACTCGCGGGTCGAGCCGCTTCGCAGCTCGATCCGCAGACAAGTCGGTCCGTATGTCAACTCGCGACTCAGTTCGACTCGCAAGTCTGTTCGATCCGCGGGTTCGGATAAGGTTTCGCGAGTTGAGTTCGTCTCAACTCGCACGACGAACTGCTGCGATTTTTGAGGTGGGTTTCGAGTTTTAAAACGTTTTAACCGATTTCTTGGGTATATTCTTGTTGTATGGACTCAATAACATGTTAATAAACATAAAACAAGTGTTTTGGAGGGGTGAAATCGGGTGTTCTTACCAAATGTCGATTCCGATCCGAAACGAGACGAGATGGTGAAAATCTTGATGAAGAAGATGATGGTGAAGCTGCTGTTGTTGTTCTTGATGATGATGATGACGAGGTGGTGATGAATCCGGTGGTGGCGGTGGATCCGCGAGGTAGAGAGGGAGAGAGTGAGAGAGAGTTAGATGGAGGTGTGTTTGGTGAGAAAGAAAAAGGAAGAAGAAAAATGAGGTAGGGAGGAGGCCGGCCCATCCTTTTTGGTGGGTTCGGTTGTCCCCAATTCGTGGTATAAATGCCCGTGTTTATTTGCCCGATCGTAAAAATAATTAAATTATTTTAAAATCATAATTTTGCTAATACGAAATCGTATATGTTTTTATTCGAAGTATTTTATAAAAATACTTTATTCGAGTTATAAAAATATAACTTTGTTTTGGATTTGTTTGACAGATACCTTTCGTATGGTTTCGTCGCCAAAATACGTTTTGAACAAAATGAATTATGTTCTGAAATAGTTTAATATTTCCGTGTAAATAATGTTCATTTAAATAAATAACACATTATTTAAAGTAATGCGTACCAAGTATGTGAAATGAAAGTTTTAAATCGGGCGCGAAAATTGACCTTTTTGACCGGGTGTTACATTCTCCCCTCGTTAAGAAAATTTCGTCCGGAAATTTCGAATGAAGTCGTGATCGCGTGGAGTCTGGGGAGAAATGTATGTACGAGAAGTTTGTCGAATAAATTGTAGACATACCATGTCTATTACGGGTTTGAAAAGCAGTCAATCCATGACTGTGTCGCAGTTTATCACCGTAGTCACATTCTGATTATATTGTTTGTTCAAGGTATGATTAAATCGGGGTTACTAGGTGACCGTTTACATTGTAGTCCATCCGGGACTAGATAGTTGTCACGTAGTGACCGTTTAGTGAATAGTCCTATCAGGACTAAGTAATTGGTGAACGTTCAGTCGATTAGTCTGCTGAAAGCAAACTTTGAGTTCTATGTGGCCCTAGGTTAACTAGCCCTACGATGCCTTCGGCATTAAGTCAATGAAATGATTTCCAGGAGTAGAAGTACACCCTTAGTGTAAACCAAATTTAAGGGTTATGTTTTCGAGGAAGGATGTACCTACATCATCGTCGGAATTTGTTCGGTTCATTCAGAGCCGATCAGGTGGATTTTGCGTTTCTTCGGGCAATTCTTCTTGTAATGCCCTGGTTCTTTGCATTTGAAGCATATCCTTTGTGAGTTGGGATTCGCGGGAACTCTGCAATCCCAGATTTTGTGTCCGTATCGTTGGCATCTTTCACAGGGTAAACCACATGAACCATCATGATGACGTTTACAGCCGTGACAAAAAGGTTTGTTCCCCGCATAGCCTCGTTTTTCTTTAGGTTCGGCGGCGTAGGACCTCAAGGGTTCAGGTTGATTTGTTGGGTTATGACTAGTACTGGAATTTCCAATCCATTGCCCTTGTTAGTTCTCAATCGCAGGTGCTCCGCGTCGAACCACTTGTGCCATGAGTTTGTGGGCCATGCGAACAACATCGTCAATAGTGGCGGGTTTGGAGGCGGTGACCAATCCCTCAATTTGCAGCGGGAGTCCTTTGATGTACCTTTCGATTCGTTGGTGTTCAGGGTTCACCATGTTCGGGCAAAGAAGCGTCAGTTGGTGAAAGCGGTTGGTGTATGTCATGATGTCATTGTCCTTTACGGTGAGAGATGGGCGCCTAGAGGTCGGTCAAGGAATCGCTTCCTGTCGTCATGGTGCCTTCCTCCGGGCGCGCCACCAGCGGGTGTTTTTTAAATTTTGTAAATGCGGGGCCTAAGGATACTTAAAACTATGGGGTATAGTAGTAAGTATGACCTAGGGTCGTTCTTCAAACTACAACGGGCATGGGATCTAGGTCTTTTGATTATCTTTTGTAATTTAGCTGGTTTATCAAAAGGTTGATAGGGGTTTTGTTTGTTTTCTATATTATAACTACTAATTTTAAACTAAACTAAACTAGAGGATAGGTGAGGTGGCTACGAGAACAGCAGATTAACGCGAGTGTCTACTATGATAATTATATATGCTATTTAGGGGTAGTTATTTTAGTTAAGGTATTAGCTATGATGACGAAGTCAGGACTTAACAGACGTACTTGAAACAATCAATGACAACAAAGTACTCTACTTACAACATTTCCTTAGCTCCCACGTATTTAAATGCTTGTACCAGTAGTAAGTTGTTTTACAGTATTTCCGTTGAAACATTAAAAGGTTCTTGTTATCTATCCTGAGTTATATGTCCTAATGAGCCATAACTACTAGCCTATTATATACCTAACGCGAAGTTGTCCACAATCAGATAAATAACATGTCACGAAGATAGCAGTTATAGAGTGTAAACTGTACCGGAAGTTCTCCCAAATATAGCAACCAATTTAACCAGCAGCCATCCTCGAGTCCTATTCCCCAATCTCGGACATTTGAGATATCCGAATCATGGCATGAATTGTTGAATGAACAAAAACATGAAACAGGGGTTTCCTACCGGAACAGGTTGGGATGGCCTGGTCTAACGGCTGATTAAATTGTTCATCATTATTTCATATAAACCATCATAACTATTTTACGCGTGTTAAACTGATGTATGCAATTAATTTATACTCGAAAACCTAATCATATATCCAATAACACAAATGATACTAGCATGCAAACCCTAAAGCAACAATCAAACAAGAACATGCGACAGAGCAGCATACAAGGATCAGTTTAATTTGTGCAGAGTAACTGGATATTTGGTTAAGTCACACATATTCCGAAAGTTCTCTCAAAAACATGCGTTAAATAAATTGAATCTAATCTATCTCTAATCCTACGCTCCGTGTCTCCCTCCGGTGTATTTCAACCAGGAGAACACCGGCCATGTCGAGTTCAACGATCATCAGACACAGAATAATAAGCGGCGTACCACCAGTTAAGGACCAGCAGTAAGTTACAAACCACATCATAAGTTGGATAGATAAACATTGGAGACTCAATTTATAGATTCAAATATATATCAACAACATACGGACAGAGTAACGGCGTATTGCAATTGGAATCATTATTTCCATAATGGATTGTGCCCACGACTTTCATAGCTTCCACGTTCCGTACTACACACATTCGTGATGATTCCGGCGCGATACAAATGAAAGCCGTATAACGTTACCTCCGTTGTTTCATAATGGTGCATCCCAATTGCATTTTAAAGTATAACTACCCTAGCATAATGATTATCATAGCAGACACAGATTTGTTTAGCTAAGCATGGCAATAATTCTAGCAAGCAATTCTAAATAATTATGACAATAGCACAACATATTTAAAACAACAAGATAGAGATTATAATAAAACCTGACAAAGCGTAATTAAAAATCTTGCGCAATCGCAGTCTCGGAGCACCTCCGTAAAGCTAAGCTAGAAGCTAACCTACTAGTTTAATTAAACTAACCTAAACTAATTATTTCTAGAGAGAGAGTAGAGAGAGAAAGTAAAGAAAGAAAACATATGATTTTTAAAATGTGGAGGTGATGGTGTGTATTTATAGGATTTGCTCAACCGTATTCCTCAACCGTATTCTAGCCTTCAAAATCTCAGCTGTATTCCTCAGCCGTATCAAGATTGCACCTTGGATGACCAAAACATGCGATACGGTTGAATTTGGCCGTATACGGGAGAGATTGGCCGTATCAGGGGAGGGACAAGGCCGGATACGGGGGAGATTGCCCGTATACGGCTGGCTCTAGGCCGTATATGCCCAAAACAGGCCGTATACGGTCAGGTCCAGGCCGTATACGGCTGGGCTTGGCCGTATCCGGCTTGTCTCTCCCGTATTGTGGTCCGTCGGTTGCCTTGAATCTTCGTTTGGGCGTAACTTCTTCATCCGATGTCCGTTTTCAGCGTTCTTTATATCCACGCGATCGTAATCTCCTGACGAAGAAAATGACATAGGTTAGAGGTCATAATTCTTAGTAGAGCTTAAAAAGTGCTTGAAAGCGTGAACCGGAATGCTTATGATCGTATTCGTGATATTTATCGTGATTTTCGACCATTTTAGATGATATTTGAAATGTTGTCTATATTTTAGCCCCTATGATGAGTTTTGATAATAAAGTGTTGATTTTGGATATATTCATCATGTTTTGGGCTAAAAAGGTGAGAAAGTGACACCTAAAAACTTGACTTTTTACGTGTCATCAAATATCCCACACTTAGACTTTTGCTTGTCCTCAAGCAAACTTCATCTTACCAGCCGAAACTTTTTGAATCTTAAACTTTTTACGCCACAAAGAAGAAGTCATACAGATTGAAAACAAGTATTGTGCCAATTAAGATAAAGAAAAGATGTTCACATGAAGTATCCAAAGGTCTTTAAGATGATTCACTTAGGCAAACTTTCAATTCTCGGGATGTGGAATATACACGACTGGGCGATCTCACTGGTGGTCACTCAATTCACTCAAGTGTATCGGGTTTCCTATTATCCTAAGCCAAATGAAAAATCGCTCAAATACCTGTCATGCAGCATTCGTCTTCATAGGCTTGCCCAAGGATCGTATCTCCACCACTTAGATGGGGACGGCACTAACTATCCCAAGACATTCAAGTGGGTTGTAATGTGTGGTGGGGGTTTAAAGGGTATGGATAGAGGTAAAAAGGGTTAAGGGTTTCACTTATCTTAGGACCTTTAAAATTTTTCATGAAAAACACTATTTAGATATACTTTTTAATGAAAACGGAAACGGATAACTATAAGGGAAGAAGATAGCTATTTTATGTCTTCTATCTTTTTTAAAAAACACACGAAGAATTTATGCTTTTAAGAGCAAGAGTTTTCGGGAGATTTCAGCACTTAGCTTTATTCTATTTTTGGCTCAGAATTTCTTGGCCAGAGATTTTCTAAGGAATTTTTTCTTTTTGCCCTGTAGACATCCTTTCTTTCTTTCATCTTTTTGTTTTTCCAGCCTTTTTCACTTTCGAAATTTACTTGGTGTCAATTTTTCACAACACAAGGCTCTCGAATTCTTTTGAATATTGATCATGTAACCGCACGCGAGTAGCTTTTTGAGGAAACACGAATTTTTGTGATTTGGGGTAGAAACAAAAAGCATACCTAACTAGCTTTTTCCACAAAAGATTCTAAAAATTCTAAGATAAGCTTTTGGTAGGTATGGGGGTAAGTGGGTTTAAAATATGGGTTGAAAGAAACGAAAAGGATAATGCTCAACAGGGTTTACTAGGCGGATCATCAACACTGAAAATGAGTGTTGGAAGGGTTTTGGACTTGAAAGAGATATGTTGAAATGGGGTTTAATCCTAGGGAATGTCAAGGTCATCTAATTGCACCTATGTCACGTATGACACCCGTCAATGTGATCTCGAAACGCATACCCGGGGCAAGTTCTAATTCAGAAATGCGTGCACCGGTCACACACAACAAAAGAACATTGAAGCATTTAAAATGAATGCTTATAAGGCTCAAAATTCCTCACCGCAAAAATGGGTTATATGTGTCCAGTCGTGCGATGCCCCTCTTAGATCCTCATCTTAATTTATTTGGAATCCGACATGATTCGACCTCTTTTTACCAATTTTCGAATACTTGTAAAAATAATCTGTACTCTTTCTTACAATTGTGACTCAAAAATTTAAAATTTTTGAAAATTTTGGCAAAAATTTTGGCAAAAATAAGGGTTGAAAATCATTTCGAGGACATGCATATTTCTAAATCAACTTACGGATACCTAGACGAGAGATATACTGCTATCCCACACTTAAAAATAAACATTGTCCCCAATGTTTCTGCACTAAGTAGGGAAAATCCCATACTTAGGGTTTTGTTTTTAGGAAAAATGTTAATTTAAAAGTTTTAAGTACGGAGGATCCCACACTTAGAGATTTAAGTGGGCATAAGCATATCTAAGTTACGTCAAAACTAGAAGAGTTTAGGACAGTTACTTCCCTACGGTTGGTGAACACTGGATTCAGGACCAGATTTGTGAAGGAGTGGTGCTAGTGATCTGCTGGATTTGTGGACCAGACTCTAATTAAAGCTCATCCATTCCTTACGAAGCTGAGTTCTGCAATACCATAAACACAGTCATAATCACCAATCCAACATTTCAACATCATAAAAGTCTAACATAAATAAAAAGCATAAAGTAAAATAAACTAAAAGTCGTCTAGCAAATCATCCATGTCTGGGTCAAATGATGCAAGTGCGTCACTGTCTGGAACTGAAGTAGGTGACGTGGCAACAATCGGAACAGGCATGATGGGTGCAACAGGAAGATCAGGGGCTATCTCAGCATCAGCAGCAGGAAGAGTGGCCTCTGTCGTCGGGGCAGCTGGGAAGAATGACCATGGTGGGAGAGATGGTCTCGGACCTTGACCAAGTCTGAAAGACTGGTCAGGAAGTCTCGGAAGTCCAACCCTCTCTCTGATGTCAGAGTGGGAGTCATGCTGGATGGAGAGCTCTCGCAGAATCGCCCAGGTTACAGCTCGATCTGCTGTGGTGATCCCGTAGTCAAAGACTGGAGTGCTCGTCACATCTGTCACAGGCTCCTCTGGTACAGTGGTCGCCTTCTTCCTTCCTCTGCGGTGTCTTTTCTTCTTCTGTTGTTGAGCAGCAGTGTGTCCTGAGGTCTCAACTGAAGCGTCCATCCTGAAACATAAAGAAAAACAGGTAATGCTAAAGCTTATATGGTTATACAAATGCAGCAAAATCAGATGACTTTTAAAAAGATTTTTTATAAAAAGTTTGAGTCATCTAAGTGGTTGTATTTGCATAAGTCAGATAAAACTTATCTCCGATGTATATGTAAGAGTGCGGTGCTGTCGGGTATCTAAATTATCCTGCATTTATTAGTCCAGTGATGATAATACTAAGCAAAAATAAACTAAGAAATAAAATTTAAAGCTAAAATAAAGATAAGCAATGGGGTGCCTCCCAAGAGCGCTTGTTTAACGAGTCGTTAGCTTGACTCTTTTACCTACTTTGTTGGCTCAAGGTGGTTCGAAGATATAGACTTCCTCACTTGAAGGAAAGTCTTCGATGTAGTGTTTTAAACGGTGACCATTTACTTTAAAATTACCGTCCGGTGCTTCTAGTTCGACTGCTCCGAAGGTAAAGACTTTTGATACAACGAATGGTCCGCTCCACCTTGATCTGAATTTGCCTGAAAATTTTCTGAAGCACGAATTGTAGAGAAGAACTTTATCTCCAGGTTTGAACTTAGAATATTTGAGTTTAGCATCGTGAAGATTTTTGGTTCGCCCCTTGAAATGTAGAGAACTATCATAGGCTTGGTCTCTCAATTCGGCTAATTCGTTCAGCTGCATCTTGCGATGTAATCCTATTGTGGAAGGGTCTAGATTGCAATCTCTCAGCGCCCAGTATTCCTTGTATTCCAACTCTATCGGCAGATGACAAGCTTTACCATAGACTAGTCTGTAAGGCGTGGTCCCTAATGGCGTCTTATATGCAGTTCTGAACGCCCACAGAGCATCGTCTAATTTGTCGGCCCATCTTTCCCTATGATTCAGCACGGTTCGTTCTAAGATCCTTTTGAGCGCTCTATTCGTCACTTCGGCTTGCCCATTCGTCTGCGGGTGATAGGCCGTAGAGGTCTTATGGGTGACACCATAATATTGTAATGTCCTCATAAACTGAGCATTACAAAAGTGCGTGCCTCGATCGCTGATGATCGCCTTTGGAGTTCCGAAACGAGAAAATAGTTGCTTGAGGAACTTGGTCACTACTCGTGTGTCATTTGTAGGAAATGCTTGTGCCTCGGCCCATCTGGATACATAGTCGACAGCTACCAGAATGTATTCTTCTCTGAAGGACTTTGGGAATGGTCCCATGAAATCCAACCCCCATATATCAAAGATCACGCAGGCCTGGATGTTAGTAAGTGGCATTTCACTCCTCTGTGAGATACTTCCAAACCTTTGGCAAGCATCACAACGTTTTACCAAGTCGTGAGCGTCTCTGAAAATAGTCGGCCAGTAGAATCCGGAATCGTATACCTTCCTCGCAGTCATATTTGCTCCATGATGTCCTCCAGTGGGTCCGTGATGACTCTGGTGGAGAATGTTCCTTGCTTCCCTCTCGTCTGCGCATCTTCTGATGATTTGGTCCGGACATACTTTGAATAAGTATGGATCGTCCCAATAGTAATTTTTAACGTCTCTGAAGAATTTGCGTTTTCTAGAGGTGGGCATTCCTTTCGGCACAATTCCTCCAACCAGATAATTAGCGTAGTCTGCATACCAAGGGTCATGGTTGAATTGTGAACCCTTCTGGTGGCCTCCGATGTTCATGAGTTGTTCTTCAGGAAACTGATCTTGAATATCTCTTTCATTAAGCTTTTCCATCGATGGGTTTTCCAATCGACTGAGATGATCTGCTGCGACATTTTCTGCTCCTTTCTTATCCCTGATTTCTATGTCGAATTCTTGGAGAAGCAAAATCCATCGAAGTAGTCTTGGTTTAGCGTCTTGCTTTTTGAAAAGATACTTCAAGGCTGAGTGATCTGTATAGACAATAGTTTTGGACAATATTAAGTAAGAACGAAATTTATCAAAAGCAAATACTACCGCAAGCAACTCCTTTTCTGTAGTAGTATAATTTTCTTGAGCATCGGTGAGTGTCTTGCTGGCGTAGTATATTGGCTGAAAATGCTTATCCTTCCTTTGCCCTAAGACAGCTCCAACAGCAAAGTCACTGGCGTCACACATGATTTCAAATGGAAGACTTCAGTCAGGAGCAACCATGATCGGTGCATGTGTGAGCTCATCCTTCAGAATATTGAAAGCTTTCAGGCAGTCGTCTGTAAAGGCAAACGGAGTGTCCTTCTCGAGAAGGTGCGTCATAGGTCGAGAAATCTTAGAGAAATCCTTAATTAAGCGACGGTAGAATCCGGCGTGACCTAGAAAACTGCGAATGGCTTTAACAGAAGTAGGTGGCGGAAGTTTGGCAATAGTCTCAACTTTAGCTTTGTCAACTTCAATTCCAGACTTTGATATTCGGTGTCCCAGAACTATTCCTTCCTTCACCATAAAGTGGCACTTCTCCTAGTTTAAGACAAGATTTGATTCTTCACATCGGGCTAATATTCGTTCGAGGTTGGAAAGACAAGAAGTGAAGGAGTCTCCAAAGACTGAGAAGTCGTCCATGAATACTTCCATACACTGTTCAATCATATCGTGGAATATCGCCACCATACACCTTTGGAATGTAGCAGGTGCGTTGCATAGCCCGAAAGGCATGCGTCGGTAAGCGAATGTTCCGTAAGGACATGTGAAGGTCGTCTTTTCTTGGTCCTTAGGATCGAGAGGAATCTGAAAATAGCCAGAGAAACCATCAAGGAAACAGTAGAATTCATTCCCGGATAATCTCTCCAACATTTGATCGATGAACGGTAGAGGGAAATGATCTTTTCGAGTGGCTTCGTTCAGCTTCCGATAGTCGATGCATACCCTCCAACCGGTGACGGTATGTGTTGGAATGAGTTCATTATCATCGTTAGCGATAACCGTCATTCCTCCTTTCTTGGGGACAACCTGAATTGGGCTGACCCATGGGGAATCTGAAATAGGATAGATCAAGCCAGCGTCCAAGAGTTTGATAACCTCCTTCTTGACCACATATTGAATCTTCGGGTTGACTCTCCTCTGTCTCTGTATAGAAGGTTTGAAGTCGTTTTCCATTAGTATCTTGTGCGTGCAGTAGTTTGGACTGATCCCTTGGATATCGGAGATTTTCCATGCAATCGCCTTCTTGTGTGACTTCAATACTTGGATGAGTTTTGCTTTCTCTTCGGGTGTAAGACCTTTTGCAATTATGACAGGTAAGTGCGAGGTTCCTTCAAGAAATGCATACTCCAGATGAGAGGGTAGTTCCTTTAGCTCCAATTCTGGTGGTTCTTCAGTAGAAGGCTTCATTCGAGCGATCTCGTCTCTTTGTAATTCATCATACTCCGTCTGGAACTCTGGTTCGTTTGGAGATGAGTTGGCTGCAGTGGCTGATGCTATTTCTACTAATTCTGTCTCGTTAGAGAGTGCGTTCTTCTTCAGCTCGTATTTACTTGTAGATGATGAGGAAGTTGCATTATCTTCAGTAAGGATGATTTTGTTGTCGTCGGTGAATGCAAACCTCTGAAATTGAGCCGTTGAAGAAGTACTTTTGGTGATTTCTGGATTTTGTGGCGCACAACCTTCAGATAGTTGCGGCTCAGCTGAGATTTCTGATTCCATCTCCTCAAAAGATTTGAGAATTTCAGCTACTGAAGGAGATGAATCAGCTTGACCCCTTTGTAAAATTGGTAGAGGAATGCCTTCGCCTAAGGGAACAGCAACAAAGGAGTTGTTCGTGAAAGTGCTGATAGGCGGTGCAAGAGGATACTTCATTTCAGATAAAGGAAATAGTAGCTCCTTAGAGTGTGCTGGTTTGTCAGAGATAGCTGAGCAGAGTCCGGCATCGTCCTGGCATAGTCTCCTCGTAGTGATGACCGTGTTGGGAAGAAGGTTGGGATTGCTAACTGCTAGAATCCCCTCCAAATGCTCGTCATATATTTCCTGCATGGCATCCACAAGACCAAGATCTTCTCCCACGGGTTGTTTCATCAGTTTATCGACATTAAAGGTGACTTCCTCCGCTCCAACCCTCAATTTTAGAGATTTTTCGTTTACGTCAATAACAGCCTTGGCAGTGTTTAGGAAAGGTCTGCCAAGGATGAGGGGAACGTGGGCGTCTTCCTCAATATCCATAATGACAAAGTCAACTGGGAAGATGAATTTACCTACTCTAACCATAATATCTTCAGCAATCCCCCGAGGGAGTTTAACTGATCTATCGGCTAATTGGATGGTCATTCGAGTGGGTAGCAGTTCTCCTAGTCCTAGTTTCCTATATAGTGAGTAAGGCATAAGGTTGACACTAGCACCTAGGTCAGCTAAGGCATTACTAACTTGGATATTTTGAAGGTAACAAGGAATAGTGAAACGGCCAGTATCTCCTAGTTTTGGTGGAAGGCCATGTAACATGATTGCAGAGCATTCAGCATCTAAGGGTATATTAACTAATTGCCTTAATTTTTCTTTATTTGAAAGAAGTTCTTTGAAGAATTTTGCACAACTGGGCATTTCTACTAAAGCATCTAATAATCTAACGTTTAAGTGCAGGCTTTTAAACATCTCAAGATATTTCCCAAAAATGCGCTTCCTGCTTCTCCTTCTTAAGTCTACCAGGGAATGGAATTCGAGTACGTGGAATGATTTCTGGAACTTGAGAAGGTACTGGATCGGGTGCAGAGACAGGGGTGTCACTTGGCACTGGATCAGTAGAAGTGGAAGGTTTATTTGAAGAATTATCTGAGGTTTGTTCAACTCTAGTTTCTTTACCTCCTCTTGTAACAGCTAAGATGTCGTTACCGATCGCGATTTTTCTTTGACTCTCCTCAACTTTTGAAAATAATTGTTTAAGACTAACTTCAAGGTTTTTGATCAAATCTTCGGAAATTCTAAGTAAAGCATCAATTTTATCTTGAAAATCTATTACTTGTTTATTAACGTTATTTTGTTCAACCATGAAGTTAATTAAAGTTTCGTTATAGTGTTGTTGAGAGTTAAAGGAGGAATCGGATAGAGTGGACGGTAGAGTAGACAGAGATTGAGTAAGAGGGGTTTTGTTTTACCACTGAACTGAAGATGTGGATTGAAAATTTGGTTCAGGGCTTTTGAAAGTTGTCCCAAACTTACAGTCATGTTGACTAGTCGTCATGGCTGAAGAATTTGGGATTTTGGTAGAAAAGAGAGTTTCGGAAGGGAAAGGGTACTGAAAAGGAAATAACAGAAAAGGAACTTTCGGATGATATTGATCTTCCGAAAGGATCACTAAATAACTAAGATAACTAAATTCCTAAATCGGTCGTTGTAGTCCCCGGCAGGGGCGCCAAAAACTTGATGGGCGCCTAGAGGTCGGTCAAGGAATCGCTTCCTGTCGTCGCGGTGCCTTCCTCCGGGCGCGCCACCAGCGGGTGTTTTTTAAATTTTGTAAATACGGGGCCTAAGGATACTTAAAACTCTGGGGTATAGTAGTAAGTATGACCTAGGGTCGTTCTTCAAACTACAATGGGCATGGGATCTAGGTCTTTTGATTATCTTTTGTAATTTAGCTGGTTTATCAAAAGGTTGATAGGGGTTTTGTTTGTTTTCTATATTATAACTACTAATTTTAAACTAAACTAAACTAGAGGATAGGTGAGGTGGCTACGAGAACAGCAGATTAACGCGAGTGTCTACTATGATAATTATATATGCTATTTAGGGGTAGTTATTTTAGTTAAGGTATTAGCTATGATGACGAAGTCAGGACTTAACAGACGTACTTGAAACAATCAATGACAACAAAGTACTCTACTTACAACCTTTCCTTAGCTCCCACGTATTTAAACGCTTGTACCAGTAGTAAGTTGTTTTACAGTATTTCCGTTGAAACATTAAAAGGTTCTTGTTATCTATCCTGAGTTATATGTCCTAATGAGCCATAACTACTAGCCTATTATATACCTAACGCGAAGTTGTCCACAATCAGATAAATAAAATGTCACGAAGATAGCAGTTATAGAGTGTAAACTGTACCGGAAGTTCTCCCAAATATAGCAACCAATTTAACCAGCAGCCATCCTCGAGTCCTATTCCCCAATCTTGGACATTTGAGATATCCGAATCATGGCATGAATTGTTGAATGAACAAAAACATGAAACAGGGGTTTCCTACCGGAACAGGTTGGGATGGCCTGGTCTAACGGCTGATTAAATTGTTCATCATTATTTCATATAAACCATCATAACTATTTTACGCGTGTTAAACTGATGTATGCAATTAATTTATACTCGAAAACCTAATCATATATCCAATAACACAAATGATACTAGCATGCAAACCCTAAAGCAACAATCAAACAAGAACATGCGACAGAGCAGCATACAAGGATCAGTTTAATTTGTGCAGAGTAACTGGATATTTGGTTAAGTCACACATATTCCGAAAGTTCTCTCAAAAACATGCGTTAAATAAATTGAATCTAATCTATCTCTAATCCTACGCTCCGTGTCTCCCTTCGGTGTATTTCAACCAGGAGAACACCGGCCATGTCGAGTTCAACGATCATCAGACACAGAATAATAAGCGGCGTACCACCAGTTAAGGACCAGCAGTAAGTTACAAACCACAGCATAAGTTGGATAGATAAACATTGGAGACTCAATTTATAGATTCAAATATATATCAACAACATACGGACAGAGTAACGGCGTATTGCAATTGGAATCATTATTTCCATAATGGATTGTGCCCACGACTTTCATAGCTTCCACATTCCGTACTACACACATTCGTGATGATTCCGGCGCTATACAAATGAAAGCCGTATAACGTTACCTCCGTTGTTTCATAATGGTGCATCCCAATTGCATTTTAAAGTATAACTACCCTAGCATAATGATTATCATAGCAGACACAGATTTGTTTAGCTAAGCATGGCAATAATTCTAGCAAGCAATTCTAAATAATTATGACAATAGCACAACATATTTAAAACAACAAGATAGAGATTATAATAAAACCTGACAAAGCGTAATTACAAATCTTGCGCAATCGCAGTCTCGGAGCACCTCCGTAAAGCTAAGCTAGAAGCTAATCTACTAGCTTAATTAAACTAACCTAAACTAATTATTTCTAGAGAGAGAGTAGAGAGAGAAAGTAAAGAAAGAAAACATATGATTTTTAAAATGTGGAGGTGATGATGTGTATTTATAGGATTTGCTCAACCGTATTCCTCAACCGTATTCTAGCCTTCAAAATCTCAGCCGTATTCCTCAGCCGTATCAAGATTGCACCTTGGATGACCAAAACATGCGATACGGTTGAATTTGGCCGTATACGGGAGAGATTGGCCATATCGGGGGAGGGACAAGGCCGGATACGGGGGAGATTGCCCGTATACGGCTGGCTCTAGGCCGTATACGCCCAAAACAGGCCGTATACGGTCAGGTCCAGGCCGTATACGGCTGGGCTTGGCCGTATCCGGCTTGTCTCTCCCGTATTGTGGTCCGTCGGTTGCCTTGAATCTTCGTTTGGGCGTAACTTCTTCATCCGATGTCCATTTTCAGCGTTCTTTATATCCACGCAATCATAATCTCCTGACGAAGAAAATGACATAGGTTAGAGGTCATAATTCTTAGTAGAGCTTAAAAAGTGCTTGAAAGCGTGAACCGGAATGCTTATGATCGTATTCGTGATATTTATCGTGATTTTCGACCATTTTAGATGATATTTGAAATGTTGTCTATATTTTAGCCCCTATGACTAGTTTTGATAATAAAGTGTTGATTTTGGATATATTCATCATGTTTTGGGCTAAAAAGGTGAGAAAGTGACACCTAAAAACTTGACTTTTTACGTGTCATCAGTGAGGTGCCAAAGTTCGTCCTCAAGTTTGTGTAGTTCCTCGCTGGGGCAATACTCGTCCCTCATTAATTGTTTCAGTTCCTCCCAAGGAAGTTTGTGAGCGGTGTCGACCCCTACAGTCTGGGCGTAGGAATTCCACCAGGTAAGAGCGTTATCTTGGAGGGTGTAGGTGGAGTACTTAACTTTGTAATCATCGGGGCATTTGCAAATGTGGAATACCGATTCCATTTTCTCGATCCATCGGATTAATCCGACAACCCCTTCAGTTCCGACGAAGTTTGGTGGTTCGCACCTCAGGAAGTCCTTAAAGGTGCAAGATTTTACTTGGTTCCGAGCAGCGAGAGCCTCAGCCACTCTTTGATCAGCGAATTGGTCATGCTCAGCTTGAGTAAATGTTTGTCGTCTAGGCGGCATGATTCTTGAATAAGAATGAAACGACAAGGTGTGAGATCTTTATTCAAAGATTTTGATTATTGTAGTTGTATACGTAAATCGGTATTACACCGTTACCCACGGATGTAAAAGTGATAATGATCCTGAAACCACTTAAGGTGTCTGTTTGGAAGTCCTCAGACTTTAGAATTTTAAATGTGTAGTCGTACTAACGACCTAGTAGTATTTTACATGTAGTTCAACCAAACTATGTTGTAGTGGTCTAGCAGACTATAATGTAGTACTAAAGTACTATAGATGTAATCCCAATAAATTAGAGTGTATTCATCGAATGTGGCATCACATGCCTGAGTAGTCGTGGTGTGGCACTTCGTGCCCAGTAAGGTAATCGCGTATGCGTATAAGTGTACAAGTGCCTATAGCGAGTGTTCATACGCAAAGTAATCGAGTGGGACACCTCGTGTCCAGTAGAGTAGTCATATATACATATATGGGGTACACGTAACTATACAAGTATACGTGCGTAGTAAAAGTCAGGTGTGGCACCTCGTGCCCTGTTAAGTAAGTGTATATGTATATATAAATTGTACATGTAACTATAACAAGTCTACATGCATATTGAGAGTAGCACCTAGTTCTGAAATGTTGTGCCTAAAGCACCGGAGTGTAGTAACAACGTACTGTAATGCAGTGCTATCAGTACAGTAATTGAAATACCAATGTATTGTGATTGTAGTACTGAAGTACTATGAAACGCAGCACCACGTGCCGTGTGTTGTGCCCAAAGCACCATGTGACACCACGTGTCATGAGTTGTTCGATTGTAGCCCTAAGGCCGAATATGCGTTGAAGTTATGTGATTTCCCAAATGTAGCACAATGGCTAGAATGTAAGTGCCAAGGCACTGAGGTATTGAATTGATTAATCTAAATGATCAAATTGTGATTTTGAAAATTTTCGTGGACTTAGTCAACGCTAATCCAATGGTGACCAGTACGGTCAAAGATTAGAAATTCGTTTGTTTGTTTTAAATTTTGTGAACGTTTAGCATGTGTGGGTTTCCATCCCCGTTGGAAATGTTTATACCTCCTTCCCTAGGTTCAACGATAAGTGTGGTATTCTCCTATGCGTACATACGAAGAAGGTGTCGAGTGGTGATGGTGAGGAAGACAGTGATGTGCCTCTTCGTAAGTATATGTTGGTACAGCGGAATTGTGTCATATATACTTAGTATATATAGATATGTAAAAATAGTACACAAGTAAGGCCTATTCATATATACCTACAGTACATATAATAGCCTAGGGTGTCTAGCACATAATAATCAGAGTCAACTAGTGCATTCCTGATTCAGTATAACCCCTTTCAGATGTCACATCATCTTTATATAATTGTACATAGTTAGCTACGCTATGTTAAATTAAACTCGTATGATGTAATCCATGAACCAGTTATACCTAACGAGGAATACTGCCTAACGGTCATAGTCTAGGCCCACTAAATGCAACCTAGTTCACTATAACCTTAGGCTCTGATACCAATCTGTAACACCCTCAAATTTCGGGTTGCGGAAGCGGTCGGGTGTTACCAAATCAAATATCACAGCATAAGATTGATGCATCCCGAAACGGTCGTTCACGCAACGGGACACATCGGTGGGATAAGTTTTAAATTTGTAAAAGTCGGGGGGAGCCTAATCCTCCGAACTACCTACTAATACTTGGTACGAATACCTGATATAAGTATGTGGTAAGGATGATCCAGGGTCGTTCCTCACGACGGCAGAATTGAAACAGAGCTAGTTCCGACAAATCAGTAATTAAGCTAGGGTTGAATAGATTGGTAGTTGGTTGTTTTGGTTTTTTATCTATTTATCTAATTAAACTACTTAAACTAATAAAGCATAAAAGTAAAAATGGAGGGTTGTGCTTGCTATGACTTCATTAGTTTATGCATGGGGTGATGTTTAAGGTTTAAGTATGAAAACGTCTTTTAAAGATTTGTGTCTTGCTTTCGTCTAAATATTCACAGTGTAAACACTAACACCCTACTGTTTGATTTCTCAGACAGCATGTCACTGGGTTGCTAGGCTATGGTGATTCTGATCAGAGGAGGCTGCTCAACTCTTCAACACTTTCCATATGGTGGAATAGTGACCCTTCTTGGAATAGTATTCCTGGGCGCATGAGATAGAGTAACAGACCCACTAAAGTTCTGGCCGTTCTTAACACTGTGAGGATACTAAGACTAGACAAGGCATTTAAGATTAAGACTTGGTTTGGTGACTGCTAACTCTACATTAATGGTCATTGTTTAGTCCAAAGCTGTGTGGTTCAACCAGGATGTGACACAGTCTTCAACCGACGACAGCTCCTTAGCTTTCCCACGTATTTAAATGTTATACGAAGTACTGTGCCGTTTTACGGTCTTTCCGGTGCCACATACTTTATGGTCACTCTGGACTAGTTTAACTAAGTTTGTATTAACGTTTAACCATCTATGATATAAACCAGCCCTCACTATATTCCCAATAAATCCCTGATTGATTCACGGTGTACTATACGAAAGGTTTTGACAGTATTTCCACAGCTACACAATACAGACCATGTTGGTTTATTTGATTTGAAAACACAGATAGGTAGTGACCGGTTGATCAAGGTACATGACTCCTTGTCATACAGGTTCTAACCACGTTTATTGGAGGAAAGGCGTTTAGGTTTAGAAATTCATAAATGTAAAGTTAACAGTACACCGGTTTTCAATATGTAACAATTGGGAACATTATTCCACAACGGATTGTGCCCACGACTTTCATAGCTTCCACGTTCCGTACTACACACATTCGTGATGTTTCCGGCGCTATACAAATGAAAGCCGTATAACGTTACCTCCGTGGTTTCATAACGATATTATCCCAATTGTATATTTAAAGTAACATCACCCGCAATACATAAACTAACTACATCATAACAAGCACAAGGTAACTACTCCCTACGCATAACAAACAATCCTAAATCTAGCATAGCAACAATAATAATAATCATCATTATGAAAGATAAGGAAAGAGATAACCGAACGTAACGCGTAGTTTGAATAATGTTGAAAGAATATACGAGCGTAACCTCCGCAATATCTTGGACAATATTACAAATAAGACCCTCGAAATATCCCTAACACTATTACAAGAGTAACCCCTCCGTTAGTCTTGGTTAAATATTAACCAAGAACTAACTAACTAAAACCCTACTAATTCTCCTCTAACTCCTAAGAGTAGTGCTAGAGAGAGAATGCTAAACTAGAGAGAGAAAGAAAGAGTGTGTGAGAGAGAAAGTGAGAATTCTTGTTGAAGAATGGTGTGTGAAATGAGGTGAATGAGCTCTCTATTTATAGGCAAGCCATGGATCCAAGAGTACAAGCACACAAGCACACGTACAAGCAAACGAAGCAAGACGGAGGTCGTGTGAGACCAAACCAGGCCGTGTACGGCCCTATACAGGCCGTGTACGGCTCTGTACAGGCCGTGTACGGCCCTGTACAGGCCGTGTACGGCCCTGGGGTGGCCGTGTGCTAGGCCGTGTGATTTTTCTGACTTTTCTCGCATCTTCGGAAGGCCGTATCTTCTTCGTTTCGCATCCGTTTGACTTGATTCTTTCGCCTACGGCTTCATAATTCCGTTACGCTTCTAATGATGCCAATTTGGAATAAATTGGATGTGTGGGGCCCGGGCGTGTTCAGAATACGTTTTGTAGCTTTCGGCTGCGCTGTAACTTGCATAACTTTCTCGTCCTTGATCCGTTCTGAGCAATCCTTATATCCACGTACTCGTAATCTTCATAGCTAAAAAATAAGACTATTATGAGGCTCTGGTATGAAGTTTACAGTAGATTTAGGGCTAGGCTCAGAATAGTGCCTATTTAGGTCAGTTTTCTGCCCTTTTTGCTTGATTTTCAAAAGACCGACAAGTTTATACCTTTCTAACAAAAGTTATTGAATAATGATGATTTTAAGATGTATTTGTTAGAAAAGAGCTAAATATGGGACAATTAATGCATGTAAAAACGTGACTTTTTGTGATACATCAAATATCCCACACTTAAGCTTTTGCTTGTCCTCAAGCAAACCTCATTTGGAAAATAGTTTTTTGAAAAATTATTTTGGATGCTTAGAGTATCTTTTGCAGAAAGTCACTTTCTTCAAAGTAGATAAATCTTTTCGGAAAGTAAGCATCAACAAAAATTAACTATACTTAAACATAAAATTGATCAACCCTTTTTGGCATACTTTGCAACTCTCGAGACGTAGATGTACATGACTGGGCGATTCTCACAAGTGGGTCACTCAATTCACTCAAAGTGTATTGGGTTACCTATAATCTATAGAAACGAAATCGCTCATTGCCAGTCATGCAGTGCTTATCGTCATAGGCTTAGTCGAGAATCGAATCTCCACCACTCCTTTGAGAACGGTGCTAATTATCCCAAGGCATTTTAGTGGGTTGTGTGAGTAAGGGTAAGGTAGGTAAGGATAGGGGTAGTTTGGTCAATGGCTTTAGGGTTTTTGAACTTCAGACTCGGAGCTTTCAAAGATTAAAGCAAGTTTCACTTGAGATAACTTCTAGAGTAGACTCATCTCCTAGAGGAATAATCTCTTCTCTTGATGTTTCTTTTGAGTTCTGATTGATTTTTCTTCTTTGGAGAGTAGTCTTCTTCTTCTAGGAGCTCTCCAAGGTCTGCTTTTCTCTCTTTTTTTTTTTTTTTTTTTTTTTTTTTTCTTTCTTTATGACCTTGGAGATCCTTCATATAGTGAGACATCTTTGACTTCTCTTCTGACAAGTACCAATTTTTCGTACTGTCTTTGGCGGATAATATCTTTGTGATGAGTACTAGCTTCGCTCTTTGTACCGTATCTTCTTTTTGGATTTCTTTCTTTTAAACTCTTGATAGGTGCGGAGAGATGTTTGAAGATGAGACACTAATAGAAAGATATCTCAGGCAATCCTTTACTTACGATCTATGAAGTTCACGAGCTGGAATGGTGTTTGTGGGAAAGTGTTTGTGTTGTGGGGAAGTGTTTAGGGTTTTAAGAAATGAAATAGGCTAAGGCGCAAAGGGTTTTCTAGTCGGATCATCAACAGTCTTTAAAAAGAAAGTTGGAAGGGTAGGCTTGAAAAGATGTGAAAGAAAGGGGTTAATCCTAAGAAATGCCAAGATCCTCTAATTGCACCTATACCGCGTACGACACTCATTGGTATGGTCTCGAACCGCATTACAGGAGCAAGTTCTAATTCAAAGACACATGCATCGGCGCACCCTCAGAAATGAAAGTGAAGCGTTAAAAATGAATGCTTATTAAAGGCTCAAGTACCTCACAATCAAAGGGTCATATGCACCAAGTCATGCGATGCCTATAGGACTTCTCAATTTCAGTTTAAGATACGTACTTATTTTTGCCTTATCTTACTTTCCAAAGCAACTTATTTATTTTGACAGAAAGTTTATTTCTTTGAAAGAATCTTCTAAGTCTTAAATCTTTAGAAAATCATTCGAAATCAACCGAATGGATGTCGGACACCGTCGAGGTTGGGTTTTCGAATGTTTTGGTAGTAAAAATCTCATCCTATTAGGTTGGTTTTGCGAAAAATTTTGAAAAAGTTTGAATGAAAATGGAGGTATTGCTTTGGACAGGCAAATATAAACTTGCGGTATTTATACCATGTATCCCACACTTAAAACAACATTGTCCTCAATGTTCATTGCTAAGACGTAGGATTTTCTTTGGGGAAAATCCCACACTTAGTTTTTGAAACAGTAGAACAATTTTCAAGTGTTTTTCAAAAGATGGTGGGATTGAATCTCACACTTAGAATTTAGGCATATTAGGATGTATGGTAATGGAGAAAATCATAACTAGAAAGGAAAGGAACTTCCCTACGATAGAGGCAAGAGATATTTTAAAGAAAGAATCCGCAGTCTGCCGATAGTTGGGATTTCTTTAGCTGGCTTCTTGCAGAATGCGGTTTCTTCATGAACGTCCGTCATCTCTTTGCTTAATATTTCAACCTCACAGATTGCCGGCATAACGGTGAGCTGAGGATCTGAAAAGTTATACTGATTTGGCAGCAATGTTTGCTGGATCAAAGTCAGTCTTCATGAAGTGCACTCGAGCTCACACGGGCATTCTCTTCATCCAATCAATCCACTTAACTTTCCCACGAAAATAACTAAGACCAAAAGGATAGATTGTAGAAAGTGAACTGGAGTGATGTCTCCTTCTGGGTACACGCAGAATCAACCAAGATACACCATATGTTGGAGATAATGGATGAGGATTCTAATTGTCAAGAGCAGCTGATGTAGATTAACTGCTCTAGATGATCCAAGAGTGCTGACTCCAACGAACATATCATCCGAGATATTCTCCGACAAACTGATGAAATGAATCTGATGTTGTTCTTATGAGCAGAGATCTCTAGCTTACATCCCATATACTCTGTACTCATTCCCTGATTACATGGCGAACGAATGATCCCGGATGGTGATGATAAATGTGAAGGGGTGGATGGATGGGCGAATGTGGGTGGATATGGTGATGGTGGATGGTAGTGATGGTTTTGGGTTCCATGTAACACCATGCTAGCAGCCAAGGAAATTGTAAAGTGTAGTTCTAGGATGTGGTGAATTTTGATGTGATCTACTCGATGACCTAGTCATAGACAACTAGAATGTGACCATCTACGTGCCAGAAAGAGCCATCTCTTCTCTTGAAAAGCAATGATCAAAAGTTTCCCAAATTTAATGAACTTGTAAGCCCCCCCATTGTCTTCTTTCCATTGTACTCAAAAGCTCTTCATCCATAGGCGTTAGTCCCTGTTTAATAGAACAAACAAGCATGATCTAACAAACAAGTTAACATTCTCCAAATCACAGATTCACTAGTTTGCTAAAGAACTATCAAAGTGAGTACTTTGAAGAAGCAAACCAGTGTATGACTTAGAGTTTGATCTCACACAAAAAGGTGTTAGTTGCCTATAACAACAAATATGGGAATACTAGCATGAGTAATTTAAATCAGGCAACCAAGTATAAAGATATCCAAAACACACATTTTTAAACGAGTTTGAGCATAATACACATATTAACATACAAATCAGGTTTTCAGATAAATCATTTAAAGATCTTATATGTATGTTTACAGAAACATATGTAAGTACCTCCAATGCTCGAAATATGTGAATGGGTTGTATAAGATGACTACGGTTCCTAATTCTCATTCTAGTAAGTTTCCATGTTCGTAAGGGATAATAAGAACTCGAGATCTTAGATAATGGTTAAAATAGATGTTACCATGAGGTTCAAACAAATGGGAGTAGGAAGTTTTAAGGTTTTGAAAAAAATTTGACTTACAATGAAGTAATTTCGCAAACCATCCTTTTTGTTCATAAAAATAAAGAAAACTTTGAACATGCAATTTAGGGACTCATTTTCTACTTATTGAGGTTAGCATACTACTTATCCTAAATTAACTACTATTATGATTAATACTATTAAAACTACGTTAGACACGGGTTGCCTCCCGAGAAGCGCTTGTTTTTGTTCGAGTCTCTAGCTTGACTCTAACACTATATATCAGGAGATCCTAGCGGCTTCCTTGCATCCATCAGTAGACACAAGTGGTAATATTGGTACATACCTAAGAGTTTAAGGCAATTCAAGGCTAGGGTATGTCCAATATGAGGAAATAATTCAAAGTGAGGGAATTGTTCTACCGGAGGCGTAACAAATCTCTCAACTTTGATTACCTCCGTGGGTTGGATGGGCAGAATGGGTTGGTCAAAGGCGTCCTTACCTCTCCAGGACGTATACGTCATTATGTTGTGGAGAGATGGTTTGTAAGGCAACCATGATGCAAAACCCACCTTACTTCTTATGGTCTTTGAGTTGGTGAGAATGTTGTACTCTGGGCGTGGAGGTGGGACAGTATCCGTTGACGTCTCCAATCTTGTAGCAACATTCTCATCAACTACTTGGGCAATTGGCTGGTCTAAGGTAGCAGGTTCAACTAGATCAACGGGTGATTCATCGAGAAAGATATGTGGGATATTATCCACCACAACTAGTTGTGTGATAGCATCAACCACGTCGGCTTGAATTGGGATGAAATCACTACTCAGAGTTAGTGTGCATTCCTCCGGTCCTTTTGAAGCTGAGTCTTCTATGTAAATCTCCACCTCCGGGTTCTCCATTTCTATCTCTTCGTCTACCTCGTCATCCTCGTCACTCCGGCCAAGAGTTTCAAGTTGCAATGATTCGGAAAGCTCCTCTAGAATGAACTCCTCATCGGTTTCGGATGTAGATAGGTTGAGAATAGGTGGAAGTGAGGATTTAGAAGATTGGGTAGTTGAAAGGTTTGGAGAAGTTTTGCAACCAGGCTCATGAGATGGAAAGTCTATGTCAAGTGAAGTAGGTGTGGTGTGTGAATGCCTTTCGTCTTCCTGTAACCTATGGTCAGTTGTAACTTGATCCTTAATTCCGTTACTTCTCACTTGGACTAGTGTTTGTATTTTAGACAGCCTATCATTGCATCTTCTAAGCATGTCATCTTGTTCTTTAAGTAATTGTTCAAGTGGGTCGTAAGTGGGTGAGAAAGTAGCATTACTGCTGAGATAAGCTATGGGCATATCTCTCAAGTCAAAACTTTCATACGGTTGTGGTTCATGTACAGGTTAAGATGAGTGTGGGTAGACTTTGAATGGTTCAGGATAGTAAGTTTGGTATTGCTGTTGTTGGACATCATAAGGGTCATACTGGTATTGTGATTGAGGATCTAAATACCCTATGTTATCCGAACAATTCATACTATACCTTTGACATTCATTATCTAAGTGGGCATCACTCCTACGTCTATCTTGGATTGACTTAACAAGACTATCTAATTGATCTTTTAGTTGTTGTAAAGTTGCCATTGCCAAGTTATCAGTGAAGACAGCACAAGAAGAAGGTTTTCAGAATTAAAGTTGTTGTATGGTGGGAAGTTTTTCTAAGCTAATCTAAGCTAATTTAATCTAACTATACTAATCTACGGGCAGAAAATAACTTCTGACAAGGATGGTGAATCCAACTCAAAAAGGATCGCTTAAAACTAATCTATCTAAATAGGCTCCGAATCGTACTACCGTCCCCGGCAGCGGCGCCAAAAACTTGATGCGTCCCGAAACGGTCGTTCACGCAACGGGACACATCGGTGGGATAAGTTTTAAATTTGTAAAAGTCGGGGGGAGCCTAATCCTCCGAACTACCTACTAATACTTGGTACGAATACCTGATATAAGTATGTGGTAAGGATGATCCAGGGTCGTTCCTCACGACGGCAGAATTGAAACAGAGCTAGTTCCGACAAATCAGTAATTAAGCTAGGGTTGAATAGATTGGTAGTTGGTTGTTTTGGTTTTTTATCTATTTATCTAATTAAACTACTTAAACTAATAAAGCATAAAAGTAAAAATGGAGGGTTGTGCTTGCTATGACTTCATTAGTTTATGCATGGGGTGATGTTTAAGGTTTAAGTATGAAAACGTCTTTTAAAGATTTGTGTCTTGCTTTCGTCTAAATATTCACAGTGTAAACACTAACACCCTACTGTTTGATTTCTCAGACAGCATGTCACTGGGTTGCTAGGCTATGGTGATTCTGATCAGAGGAGGCTGCTCAACTCTTCAACACTTTCCATATGGTGGAATAGTGACCCTTCTTGGAATAGTATTCCTGGGCGCATGAGATAGAGTAACAGACCCACTAAAGTTCTGACCGTTCTTAACACTGTGAGGATACTAAGACTAGACAAGGCATTTAAGATTAAGACTTGGTTTGGTGACTGCTAACTCTACATTAATGGTCATTGTTTAGTCCAAAGCTGTGTGGTTCAACCAGGATGTGACACAGTCTTCAACCGACGACAGCTCCTTAGCTTTCCCACGTATTTAAACGTTATACGAAGTACTGTGCCGTTTTACGGTCTTTCCGGTGCCACATACTTTATGGTCACTCTGGACAACGTTTAACCATCTATGATATAAACCAGCCCTCACTATATTCCCAATAAATCCCTGATTGATTCACGGTGTACTATACGAAAGGTTTTGACAGTATTTCCACAGCTACACAATACAGACCATGTTGGTTTATTTGATTTGAAAACACAGATAGGTAGTGACCGGTTGATCAAGGTACATGACTCCTTGTCATACAGGTTCTAACCACGTTTATTGGAGGAAAGGCGTTTAGGTTTAGAAATTCATAAATGTAAAGTTAACAGTACACCGGTTTTCAATATGTAACAATTGGGAACATTATTCCACAACGGATTGTGCCCACGACTTTCATAGCTTCCACGTTCCGTACTACACACATTCGTGATGTTTCCGGCGCTATACAAATGAAAGCCGTATAACGTTACCTCCGTGGTTTCGTAACGATATTATCCCAATTGTATATTTAAAGTAACATCACCCGCAATACATAAACTAACTACATCATAACAAGCACAAGGTAACTACTCCCTACGCATAACAAACAATCCTAAATCTAGCATAGCAACAATAATAATAATCATCATTATGAAAGATAAGGAAAGAGATAACCGAATGTAACGCGTAGTTTGAATAATGTTGAAAGAATACACGAGTGTAACCTCCGCAATATCTTGGACAATATTACAAATAAGACCCTCGAAATATCCCTAACACTATTACAAGAGTAGCCCCTCCGTTAGTCTTGGTTAAATATTAACCAAGAACTAACTAACTAAAACCCTACTAATTCTCCTCTAACTCCTAAGAGTAGTGCTAGAGAGAGAATGCTAAACTAGAGAGAGAAAGAAAGATTGTGTGAGAGAGAAAGTGAGAATTCTTGTTGAAGAATGGTGTGTGAAATGAGGTGAATGAACTCTCTATTTATAGGCAAGCCATGGATCCAAGAGTACAAGCACACAAGCACACGTACAAGCAAACGAAGCAAGACGGAGGCCGTGTGAGACCAAACCAGGCCGTGTACGGCCCTATACAGGCCGTGTACGGCTCTGTACAGGCCGTGTACGGCCCTGTACAGGCCGTGTACGGCCCTGGGGTGGCCGTGTGCTAGGCCGTGTGATTTTTCTGACTTTTCTCGCATCTTCGGAAGGCCGTATCTTCTTCGTTTCGCATCCGTTTGACTTGATTCTTTCGCCTACGGCTTCGTAATTCCGTTACGCTTCTAATGATGCCAATTTGGAAGAAATTGGATGTGTGGGGCCCGGGCGTGTTCAGAATACGTTTTGTAGCTTTCGGCTGCGCTGTAACTTGCATAACTTTCTCGTCCTTGATCCGTTCTGAGCAATCCTTATATCCACGTACTCGTAATCTTCATAGCTACAAAATAAGACTATTATGAGGCTCTGGTATGAAGTTTACAGTAGATTTAGGGCTAGGCTCAGAATAGTGCCTATTTAGGTCAGTTTTCTGCCCTTTTTGCTTGATTTTCAAAAGACCGACAAGTTTATACCTTTCTAACAAAAGTTATTGAATAATGATGATTTTAAGATGTATTTGTTAGAAAAGAGCTAAATATGGGACAATTAATGCATGTAAAAACGTGACTTTTTGCGATACATCAAAGATACATAGCAAACGACCTCTAAATGAGACGTTTGAAAATAGTTATTACATTTCCAAAATAAAACTGTATACAAGTTGCGAGTTCGCAAAATAATTTCAATACGTAATTTGTAATACAAAAGTTATGCAGAGAAATCCCGTTGTTTGAAAATATGAGACTCGAGCTAGCATAATCTTGTAGCAATCCTAATCCTGCTGGGCACCTGAGAACACATGCTAAAACGAGTCAGCTATAAAGTTGATGAGTTCATAGGTTTGTTAGTTGAAAACATAAAGTGTAAATCCTGTAGGTTTTGAAAAGCAGTTCGAAATCCCTGTATTTTGATTTGTATTGTGTTAAAGATGTAACACCAATGTGTATACATTTCACTAGGTATTTCCTACCCTAAAAGTAGCTGTGTGTACCTAAGTACGTAAGGAATGAGGCATACCATGCCTAGATACCTATCAGGTATAGTGAGTCTACAATCGTGAGGCAATACATGTCTAAATACTATCAAGTGTATGACTGTGTCATATCGAGGGTGTGGCATTCCATGCCTGAGTATAGTCCAAGTAAATGTATGACTACGTCATATGATGTTGAGTAATAACCAGCATGCCAACCTGGCATGTAGTGTTGCCTCCAGCAACGTAAATTAAGCCAACGATCTCAAGTATAAGCTCGCCGATCTGTTGCTGAGTATGAGTAACCGTGCAGTCCCGTAGAACTACGATAGAGTATTTAATCAAATACTGAGCTAACGACCTCGCGTGAAATCTCACCTACCCGTTAACTGTTGTGGATCATGAGTATAAGCCCGTCCATCCGTGAGGGTATCGCTTTACCGCGAGTACGTCCTTGTGCCCACTACAATACCGTGGCATCGTTTTGTGCCCACTTTACCGTGGCATCGTTGTGTGTCCAATCTGGACATCGTCCATATTGCTCGTAAGCAAAGTATGTAATCGAGCCGGCTGTACTATGACAAGCCCGACTGGTGAAATGTAGAGCCAGCTGTACTACGACAGACTAGCTAAGTAAATGAGAGCCAGCCGTACTACGACGCGCCTTACTTAAGTAGTTATGTTTGTATATATGTATGCCAATATGCATATATAAATTGTAAGAAGCACCAAGCGCTTGATATAGTGTACGAGAATATTTATATATACATATATATAAGTCAAATCTACAAGCACAAGGAATAGGGTATCATGCTACGCATGAAGTAATATATTGTATCTAAATAACCAGGGGCTCTGTCCCTTGGACCCCGCTACCAGGGGCGCTGCACCCGGACCCCCGTACACGGTTTCCAAACCTGAACGACAAATAAATAATTACACAACTCGCTTAGATAAACTGATTTGTCTCTTACTTACATAACCTCACGTGTTTAGGACACTAGGAGGTTATCATTCGAACAACACACGTATCGTAGGATCGCTGACAACTCACAGGTGAGTTCATAGCCCCACGGTTTCATCTGTTTTACTGTTTTCGGGGTGAGACGCATGCACAACTACTGTTTTGGAATTATAATGATAAACTTTTATAATTCACACGTAACTATATTATTGTTATGTAATACAAATGTGTAACACTTAGGAATTACACCCAATATATTGTTGTAGGACAATATCACTACTTAACCTAGATAGGTTGCCATTGTACATTACTAGATTGTTGGAAAACAATCACCATCACATAACTTGACTAAGTTATCATTATGCATTGACCATATTGTCGCGGGACAATACTATCAAACATACTAGAACTAGTTAGTTCTACCTACACTGAACAACGACTAGACTTTTACAGGATTAGTTTCCCTTTCGGGACTATGACTGCTCATACAGTCCAGGACTTCTAAACTGGAATAGTACCCAAATAAACAACAACCAAGGACTTCAGAGATACTTGCTAGGCTGAGGCTAGGAGTATACATTAGTGACAAACGTTAGTGTAGGATCTTTAAACTAATACAAACCAACTAGATGATGACTATTCACACCTAGGCCCAATGTGATACAATTAATATCTAAGTATTGTACATACATATTTAGATACAATATATTACTTCATGCGTAGCATGATACCCTATTCCTTGTGCTTGTAGATTTGACTTATATATATGTACATATAAATATTCTCGTACACTATATCAAGCGCTTGGTGCTTCTTACAATTTATATATGCATATTGGCATACATACATACAAACATAACTACTTAAGTCAGGCGCGTCGTAGTACAGATGGCTCTCATTTACTTAGCTAGTCTGTCGTAGTACAGCTGGCTTTACATTTCAACAGTCGGGCTTGTCGTAGTACAGCCGGCTCGATTACATACTTTGCTTACGAGCAATACGGACGATGTCCAGATTGGACACACAACGATGCCACGGTAAAGTGGGCACAAAACGATGCCACGGTATTGCAGTGGGCACAAGGACGTACTCGCGGTAAAGCGATACACTCACGGATGGACGGGCTTATACTCGTGATTCACAACAGTTAATGGGTCGGTGAGATTTCACGCGAGGTCGTTAGCTCAGTATTTGATTAAATACTCTATCCTAGTTCTACGGGAGTGCACGGTTACTCATACTCAGCAACGGATCGGTGAGCTTATACTCGAGATCGTTGGCTTAATTTACGTTGCCGGAGGCAACACTACATGCCAGGTTGGCATGCCGATTATTACTCAACATCATATAACGTGGTCATACATTTACTTGGACTATACTCTGGCATGGATTGCCACACCCTCGATATGACGCAGTCATACACTTGATAGTATTTAGACATGTATTGCCTCACTATACCTGATAGGTATCTAGGCATGGTATGCCTCATTCCTTACGTACTTAGGTATACACAGCTACTTTTAGGGTAGGAAATACCTAGTTAAATGTATACACATTGGTGTTACATCTTTAACACAATACAAATCAAAATAATGGGATTTCGAACTACTTTTCAAAACCTACAGGATTTACACTTTATGTTTTCAACTAACAAACCTATGAACTCACCAACTTTATAGCTGACTCGTTTTAGCATGTGTTCTCAGGTGCCCAGCAGGATTAGGATTGCTACAAGATTATGCTAGCTCGAGTCTCATATTTTCAAACAACGAGATTTCTCTGCATAGCTTTCGTATTACAAATTATGTATTGAAATTATTTTGCGAACTCGCAACTTGTATACAGTTTTATTTTGGAAATGTAATAACTATTTTCAAACGTCTCATTTAGAGGTCGTTTGCTATGTATCTTATGCTGTGATATTTGATTTGGTAACACCCGACCCGACCGCTTCCGCAACCCGAAATTTGAGGGTGTTACACTAAATAACCATTCACGAAAACCTAGGGATTTGTTAATTGTATTGAGAAAGGCAAGTTTAAAATCCAATTTAAAATGATACTTTTCCTTAAACAATGAAACCTAAAATAAGGTACGCAAGAAACCTAAACGTTTTCCCTCACTCATCATGCTTGAGTTTCACTAATAGGAATTGATCAATTATAGTCCGAACATATTTTCTAAGTTAGTTGTTTGCTGGATTTGTAATTCTTATGGTATTAAGAACGGTTAGACTTGTTATGAACTTGCTACTCTGTTCCTTCGCCCAAGAGCGAATGCGTTCAATATTAAGGGCCACTGACTCCCTCACAGGAGAGTGTGGAGAGTTGAGCATTGTCTGTCTGATCAGAATCACGACACCTTTGTTACTCGTGACATATTAGTTGATAACCGACTAATAAGGAATCTATTGGTTATACCGTAAGCTATAAAAACTAGTAAGCATTCCAAATTTAGTTAAATGTTTCCCCCTAAAAGTCATCATCCCATATTATGAGCTAATGAAATCACAACGAATACTACTTTCCATTATCTGATTTATTATTATCTTTTATTCGCTTTATTTAATTTACTTAGTTAATTGAACCAAAACCCCCAACGCAATCTTTTAAAACCTGTTACTAGAAAAGAAAGATTGATTGGATCACCTCCGTTTCAATTCAGTTTCTCTTTAAGAACGACTCTAGGTCATACTTACCATCTACTAGCCCTTGGTTCAGTATTAGTAAGTCATACTTAGACCCTTGCAAATATAAATTTAAAACACCCACCGATCGGCGTTGTGATCGCTCGCGACGCCCACTTGAGATCTCCCTTTGTCTCTCCTCAATTTTTAAAAACAACTTTTTAACATTATCTTCCATGTTTTTAACCAAATCGTCAGAGATTCTTAATAATCCATCAATTTGATCTTAAAAAGCAAATATTTGTTTGTTTATATTGTTTTGCTTGACCATGAAGTTAGCGAGAATTGTGTTGTTTTGCTGAGAGATAGAAGGTGAATCGGAAAATTTTGAGGATGAAGAATTAACCAGATGATGAGGAATGGGTGTTAGCCGATGAGTGAAAGGTATGGAATGAAAAGTTCGTTTAGGGGTTTCACCAGTTGTGACAAGAATTTCTTCTGAGCGACCTTTGCGAAGGGAGAAATTTTGAAGTTTCTTCCGAGGCTGAGTTTTAGAAGATTCTTGTATTTCCTTGACAACTTTAGTGATTGATTCGAGTTTGGTTCTTAAAGTGTCTAAGGCTTGGTTAGAAGTGTTGGTTACTTCTGGATCACAATCATGTTGATGCATCGTCATCGTCTCGATCAGGTCCCAGGCTTCTTCTGCGGAACGTAGCATGAAGTTTCCAGATGAAGCAGAATCTAGGGTTTGTTTAGGATGAGGATTAAGACCATTATAGAAAGTGCATATTAGATAAGTTTTAGCCAACTAATGATTCTGACATCTTAAGAGCATATTCTTAAATCGTTCCCATGCCGAGTATAAAGATTCATCATTTCCTTGGTGAAAATTGATGATGTCATTTTTAAGCTTGGTTTGCTTGGAAGGAGGGAAAAACTTAGTCATAAACTTAGTAGCCATCTCTTCCCCGGAATAAACCGAATTTGGATCAAGTTCATAAAACCATGCCTCGGCATGAGAGGATAAAGAATAAGGGAAAAGACAAAGTCGAATGACTTCTCGGTTAGTTCCCGTGTGCTCGAATGAATCGGAAAGATTTATGAAATTGTTCATGTGTGAGTTCGGATTTTCAAGTGAAAGACCATGAAATTGGCACTGAGATTTTATCATTTTTATGAAGTGTGGCTTAATTTCAAAGGTTTCGTCAGTTGGTAGAACGATAGGCCCTCCTCTTCCTTCTAGAAGTGGCTTGATCGTTGAGGCGAGAGTGATACGATTCGTCATGATTGATTGGTAGAAAAGAGGGCTTTGGAAAGGAAACTAAACTAAGAATGGAAAAGGAAATTTCGGATGATATTGATCTTCCAAAAGGATCGCTAAATAACTAAGATAACTAATTTCCTAAAATCGGTCGTTGTAGACCCCGGCAGCGGCGCCAAAAACTTGATCGCGGGTCAGCGGTTGGACGGATTTTACGCCGGTCGTTGCTCCAACCGTCGAGTCGCAGATCAGTGGGTTTTAATATATGTATTGATGGGAAGCCTAAGCTATGCTACTACTTACTTATAAAATATGATTATTAGGGTAGTAAGCGGTAGGTATTACTCAGGTGTCGTTCTTCAAACCACAACGGGCATGGGATCTTAGGAGGATTATTTATCTTTGGTAATTTAGCTGGAATTTTAAAACTTTTGAGGAGTTTTATTTTCTATTTAATAAATTAAAGACAGTAAAATAAAAGAGCAGTGTGGTAGCTAAGAGATCTATGAATTACGCGTGTGTTTGCTATAACTTCGGTATATGCTAGTAGGGGTAGTTAAGATAATTAAGGGCTTTAATTATAATGAATTCTAGCAGTGACAGATAACTTGGGGTCTATGAACGATGTTCAACATAGTACTGTACCTACGGCCATTTCGTGGCTTCCACGCATTTGTACTTCACCAGAGGTGGTTCCAGCGCTATACCAAGTACTAAGCCGTTTTACGGTATTTTCGATGCCTCTGTCGCTACCTATATCGGTCGGACGGATTTGATTCCGGTCGTTGTTCCAACAGCAATAGAAGCGGCGAACAGTGAGTTTTAAATTTGTAGAGCAGGGGAATCCTAAGTTGTATACTACTGACAGACCTAAAAGGGCAGCAAGTGGTATGTATGACTCAGGTGTCGTTCTTCAAACTACAACGGGCATGGGAGTCTAGGAAGTTTTATTATCTTTGAAGATTCAGCTAGGGTTTTTAAAAGTTTTTGGATAGGTTTGGTTTTTATACTAAATACTAATTTAAATAAAGAAAATAAAACTAAAGAGGTTTGTACGGAGACTCGGTCAACAGAGGATAAGCGAGTGTTTACTATGATTTCGTTATATGTTATTAATGAATAATCAAGGGTAAGGCTACTAGATGTGATGACTAATCCGAAAAGGATAGAAACATAATTAATGCAAAGTATTATACCTACGACCGTTCCGCGGCTTCCATACGTTTGTACTCCACCAATTGGTGTTTCCAGCACTATACCGAGTAATAGGGCGTTTTACGGTTTTTCCGTTACATTAATTAGGGTTCCACATTACTCTCGCAAATTTCCTATATCCTAATGAGCTACAACTACGAGCCTATTAAATATCTAACGTAGAGTTGTCCGCAATCAGATAAATAACTTGTCACGTGGATAGCAGTTATAGAAGTCAAATACACCGGAAGTTCTCCCAAATGTACAGACCAATTTAACCGACGACTATCCTCGAATCCTGGTCCCCAGTCACAGTCATCAGAGACGTCTGTATCGTAGCGTGAATTGTTGATTGAACAAGAACACGAACGGGGGTAATCCCGCGGACCAAGTTGGGATAATCGGGCTAACGATCAGTTAAATTGTTCAACATTACAGATATAAATCATCACAACTATTCCATGCATGTTAATCTACTGTGTAAACCAATATTCTGTGTCTGAAAACCTAATTATATAGTTACTGATATGAACCAGGAGGATAACTCTAGCATGCATCATTCCTAAGGCAACAATCAAACAAGAACATGCAATAGGGTGACAAATAACAGAACACCATGAACCTAAGCATAGCAGATAACCAATAATCAGATCATAGATATCCCGAAAGTTCTCTCAAAGATATATAACAGATAAACATGAATCTAACCTATCTCTAATCCTACGCTCCGTGTCTCTTATGATTTGTTTCAACCTAGAGAACACAGCCTTACCAAGTTCATTGATCATCAAGTATAGAATAGGTAGAGAACGTACCACTAGTAATTGGCCAGGTTCTAGCAGGAAGCTTCTAACCACAGCATAGGTTGGATAGATAAACATTCGAGATTCAGTTTACAAGTTCATACACAGTTTAAAGTAACACGGGCAGAGTAACAGCATGGCATAAACATATTGACCATTCTAACATTACTACATCATAGTAAACACAAACAAATGTCTAGCCTAACATTATATATCTAGCATACAATCCTAAACAAGCATAAATAAAGCAACACATGTTTAAAACTGGAAAGTAAGAGATATATAAATAGAACCTGATACAAATTTATTACAGACAGATCTTCGCAAATACAATGTCTTGGAGTGGCTCCGTACAAAAGCTAAAAGCTACCTCTACCTGACTATCTCTCTAACTAGCTCAATTCTAGAGAGAGAAAATTCTCTAGAGAGAGAAACTGGAGAGAGAGTGATGTGTGTGAGAGAGAAAGTGTAGGGAGAGAATGAAAATGAGAAAAATGGTATGAATGAAGTGTTGGGGATGTCCACTATTTATAGGCAAACCATCAAATCACACGTACAACTCACGAAGCAGCACGTACAAGCAAACGAAGCACGATATGGGGTAGGGGCTGTATACGGCCTTGCAGGGGCCGTATACAGTGTATAGTAGGCCGTATACGGTCTTACAAGGGCCGTATACGGTTCCTGAGGCCGTATACGGTCTCAGTCTGATTTCGTTCTTTGCTTAAAACGTCCGTATCTCCTTCGTTATGCGTCCGTTTGACTCGATTCTTTCGCTTGTGGTTTCGTAATTCCGTTACGCTTCTAATGATGCCAATCTCACAGAAATTGGATGTGTAGAGCTTAGGCGTAACCGAAATGACTTTTAATGGCTCTGAAAGCGTAGTGGTTTCTCCGTCCTAAGGCCGTTTCACTTGATTCCAGATTTTTCCGTCTCGATTTTACCTATACAACAGATGGTAGAAGTTAGGAGGTGTTCCTTGACAGGAAAATGAGGTCGGAAGAATCTGCCTGTATTAAAATGCTGTGTTTTGTGCATTTTTAGAGTGTTTTCAGTTATTTTTATCACAACGTCTACTTTTGAACCACTTTAGTGTATTTTAGTAAATAATCAATGTTTTGGAATGTTTTCACTAAAGAAAGGTTCAAAATGTGAGGAATAAAGCTTCTAAAAACTTGACTTTTCACGCCACATCAAGTTATCCCACACTTAGACGTTGCTTGTCCTCGAGCAACAACTTTCTGAAAAATATTTTTAGGTCATGTTTTTAGGGGCGAGTCAGAGAATATGTTCCGAGATTATCATTTCCTCATATAAGCAAGTTACTTCTAAAAGTGTGGAGGAGGATAAGATGATCCTTCCATAAACAAGAAGAGATTCTCTTAGGCGTACGTCCAAATCTCATGATCTTGGAGTACACATGACTACGCGATCTCACTATAGGTGGTCACTCAATTCACTCAAAGTGTATCGGGTTTCCTATCAATCTAGCTCAAACGAAATCGCTCAAAATAGCCAGTCATGCTGCACTCATCGTCATAGGCTTGATCGAGAATCGGATCTCCACCACTTAGGTGAGGACGGTGCTAATTATCTCAAGACATTCAGAGGGTTGTAGTGTTTGGTGAGGGTGAAGGGTATGGGTAGTGGTTTGTGAGGGTGTTTAGTTTATCCTAGAATCACTGAGATCATGAACAACTTTATTTAGAACGGAGAGGAACGGAGAGTTGGTAGCTGTTTCAGCTTTTGTCGGATTTTCCATGAAGAGCTATGCTTTTGAAACTTTCAGCTTTATTTGCGGAGCTATTTTCTTTTCTTTTTCTTTTCTTTTGTGTTTTCTTTTTCTTTTCTTCAGAATTTCTTTTTAGAGAATTTCCTTTAGAAATCTTTTTCTTCTATCTTGATCATTTTGATTCTTTTCAAGGTGCTAATTTTTCCCGCACCATCGTCCTTCCAGTTCTCTTGTGTGCTAATTTTCCCGCACCATTTGTTGAGAAGCTTGATTTTGGAGAATGCGAACGAGTAGGATATTTGAAACAGATATTCTAAAAGGGTGTTCTTCACAACCTTAGAAATTCCAAGATAAGTTTGGGGGTAATTTTGGGAAGTGGGTGAAAATTAGGGTTTTGAAGAAATGAAAGGTTTAGGCTCAACAGGGTATACTAGGTGGATCTTCGATACTAAAAATGAGCATCGGAAAGGGTTTTGGGCTTGAAAATATATGTAAGAAATGGATTAAGTCCTAAGGAATGTCAAGGTCATTTAATTGCACCTATACCGCGTACGGTACACACCAATATGGTCTCGAAGCGTATGTCAAGAGCAAGTTCTAATTCAGAGATACAGACATCGGCACACACATAAGAATTGAAAATGAAGCATTAAAGATGAATGCTTTTAGGCTCAAGATACCTCACTGCAAAGGGTTGTATGTGTCTAGTCATGTTCCTTTGATTATTACTTCTTGCTTAAGCAATTTCTACCTTATTTCCTTTAGGCTTTTAGAAATATCATATTTATATTTTGAAAATGGTTTCTCTCAGTAGTATTTGAGACTCAAAAACTGAGTTAGACTCATTAATTTTGAAAAAAAATTTGACCTTATTTTTGAAAAATTTTGAGAGAAAGATTGCTATTGGACATAAAAATCACCATTTAAGGTATTCTATACTATTCTATACCTACCATCCCACACTTAGAGGAACATTGTCCCTAATGTTCTCTTGAGTAGAGATTTTACTAGTAAAATCCCACACTTAGAGTTTGAACATGTAAGTAGATGTTTCTCAAGTGTTCAATTTGGGTTGGAATCCCACACTTAGTGATAAGTTTAGGATGAGGCACAGAAATTAAACGCACTAACATAGGCATAATAAACATAATTGAAACGGGGAGAAAGGAACAGAGAGACTCCCCAATTGTGTTTACTGGAATAGACCAGGTTTGTGCAGGAGTGGTGCTAGTGAATTGCTGGATTTTAAGGACCAGGCTCGTTTAAGATCATCCATTCCACACAAAGCTGAATTCTGCAATAAACCACGACACACATATCACAGTATCTCATTTAGGTAGCAGGTCTAAAGCGTAAGTACAGAGTCATAATACAGAAAGTAAATAATAAAGATAGAATCTAGTAATCATCAAGTAGGTCATCAGTGTCAGGATCAAACTCCTCCACAGCATCCCTATCAAAGATGGAAGTCGGAGATGGGATGGAGAAATCCATAGTAGCCACAGCCTGACTCACAATCTCGTCAGTGGAAGCGTGTGTGACAGAAGTGTGAGCATCAAAAACAGCCAGAAGCTGCTCTGTGAGGCTGCGGTCTGGTGATGCGAATCCTGTGGGCAATGCTGGATCAGGATCAGTAGCTGCAGTAGTGGGGCCAGTGGAAGGTCCAGCAGTAGAGAGAACAGGTGGATCAGCAGGAGGACAGAAGAACCATGGAAGTCGAGATGGTCCTGGATCTGGGCCAAGCCTGTAGGGAATGGCATCAGGTCTCGGAATCTTGAGCTGCTCACAGATAGAGGACATGATGTCATGCTGGATGGAGAGTGTCCGAAAGAGGGCCCACGAAGCAGCTGGGTCAGCCGTAGTGATACCGTACTCGAAAGTGGGTACGGGGGCTGGCTAAGGTGATGAGGGCCTCTCATCGGGCAACTCCTCGTGAGTGATCGGGACATTAGTCAGGTCCTCCTCAGTGATGGTCAGCATAGCCGCTCTCTGTGCTCTGCGTCTACGGGGTCTGTGTCGTCTGCGTGGTCTCGCAGCTACATGATCAGTGTCAACAGCGTCCATCCTGAAACAAGATAAAATAAACAGGTAATGCTAACAGTGATAGTTAATGAACAATACTTATCTCAGATTTTACAATTCGAAGTCAGATAAGTGGCAAGCCTGCAATTTTATTAGTTCAGAGACAACCATACTTAATAAAAATAAACTAAGAAATAAAATGACAGAAATAAAGATAGGCTTGGGGTGCCTCCCAAGAGCGCTTGTTTTACGAGTCTCTAGCTTGACTCTTTGTACCGTTCTGTCGACTCACGGTGGTTCAAAGAATAAAGACATCTTCCCTGATGGGAAAGTCTTCGAAGTAATGCTTTAAGCGATGACCATTTACCTTAAAATTACCTTCTGGTGCCTCAAGTTCGACTGCACCATAAGGAAATACCTTTGATACTATGAATGGTCCGCTCCACCTGATCCTAAACTTGCCAGAGAATTTCTTGAAACGCGAGTTGAAAAGCAGCACCTTATCTCCAGTTTTGAATCTTGAGGGCCTCAGCTTAGCATCGTGAATTCTCTTAGTTCGTTCCTTGAAGCTTAACGAACTGTCATATGCCTGATCCCTTAGTTTGGCTAACTCATTCAACTGCATTCGTCTATTTGCTCCAGCTGTAGAAATATCTAAGTTGCAGTTCTTCAAAGCCCAGTATGCTTTATATTCCAGCTCAATTGGTAGATGACATGCCTTGCCATAAACTAGAAGATACGGTGTGGTTCCTAATGGTGTTTTATAGGCGGTTCTGAATGCCCACAATGCATCATCTAATTTTTCAGCCCATTTGTACCCATGATTACCAACAGTTCTTTCCAAGATTCTTTTCAAAGCTCGATTTGTTGCCTCAGCTTGCCCATTTGTCTGGGGGTGATAAGCTGTTGACATCTTGTGAGTGACACCATACTGTTGCAGAACTTTCATGAATTGAACGTTGCAAAAGTGTGTACCATGATCACTAATTATTGCTTTTGGAGTTCCAAATCGACTAAATAGCTTTTTAAGAAATTTGGTTACCACTTTGGCGTCATTTGTTGGGAGAGCTTGGGCTTCGGCCCACCTGGAGACGTAGTCGACTGCAACCAAGATGTACTCTTTACCGTTAGATTTAGGGAATGGTCCCATGAAATCTAATCCCCAGATATCGAAGATTTCCACGACTTGGATGTTTGTGAGTGGCATTTCATTCCGGGCTGTTATATTGCCTTGTCTTTGGCAGATATCGCAGCGTCTCACCAGATCGTATGCATCTCGAAATATGGTTGGCCAGAAAAAGCCGGCATCGTACACTTTTCTTGCGGTCATGTTGGTACCGTGATGTCCTCCAGTAGGTCTATGGTGGCTTTGGTGTAAGATGTGTTATGCCTCTTTCCCATCAACACATCTTCTAATGATTTGATCAGGGAAAACCTTAAAGAGGAAAGGGTTGTCCCAATAGTAATATTTTATATCGCGGAAGAATTTTTGTCTTTGAGAGGTTGGCATTCCTTTAGGTACAACTTTTCCCACCAAATAATTGGCATAGTCAGCATACCAGGGATCATTTGTAGATCGTGACCCTTGATGGTATCTACCAATATGCATGAGTTGTTCTTCTGGAAACTCGTCTTGAATGTCTTTTTCGTGCAACTTATTCATTGAAGGATTCTCTAATCGGCTGAGATGGTCCGCCGCGACGTTTTCTGCTCCTTTTTTGTCTTTGATCTCGATGTCGACTTCTTGAAGGAGTAGAATCCATCGTAGAAGGCGAGGTTTAGCATCTTGCTTCTTAAAAAGATACTTCAGAGCTGAGTGATCTGTATAGACAATAGTTTTGGACAAGATTAGATAAGAACGAAATTTATCAAAAGCAAATACTACTGCTAGCAGCTCTTTTTCTGTAGTTGTGTAATTCTCTTGGGCGTCAGTGAGTGTTTTGCTAGCGTAGTATATTGGTTGAAACTGTTTCTCCTTCCGTTGTCCCAGAACTGCTCTGACAGCGAAATCACTGGCGTCGCACATGATTTCAAATGGGAGACTCCAGTCTGGAGCAACCATGATTGGTGCATGAACAAGCAGATCTTTCAGATGATCGAAGGCCTTGAGACATTCGTCTGTAAAGACAAACGGAGTATCCTTTTCGAGGAGATGAGTCATAGGTCAGGATATCTTAGAGAAATCTTTGATAAAGCGACGGTAGAACCCGGCGTGTCCTAGAAAACTGCAGATGGCTTTGACAGAGGTGGGTGGTGGAAGTTTTGAGATGGTCTCGACTTTTGCTTTGTCAACTTCAATTCCAGCTTTGGATATATGGTGTCCAAAAACTATGCCTTCTTTTACCATGAAATGGCATTTTTCCCAATTCAGAACTAGGTTCGATTCGTCACATCGGGTGAGCATCTTGTTCAAGTTAGAAAGACAAGTGGTGAACGAATCTCCGAAAACCGAAAAATCATCCATGAACACTTCCATGCATTGTTCAATCATGTCATGAAAGATTGCTACCATGCATCTTTGAAATGTCACCGGTGCATTACATAAGCCAAACGGCATACGTCGGTAGGCAAAGGTTCCGTATGGACAGGTGAACGTTGTCTTTTCTTGGTCCTTTGGATCGAGAGGTATCTGAAAATAGCCGGAGAAACCGTCGAGGAAGCAATAGAATTCGTTTCCTGACAATCTTTCAAGCATCTGATCAATGAATGGTAGAGGGAAGTGATCTTTGCGTGTAGTTTCATTTAGTTTCCGATAGTCGATACATACCCTCCAACCGGTGATGGTTCGTGTTGGAATCAACTCGTTGTCTTCGTTAGCGATGACCGTCATGCCTCCTTTCTTTGGGACGACTTAAACTGTACTGACCCATGGGGAATCCGAAATAGGGTAAATTAAACCAGCATCCAAGAGTTTGATAACCTCCTTTTTCACCACGTCTTGAATCTTCGGGTTAACTCTCCTTTGCCTTTGAATGGAAGGCCTTAAGTCATTTTCCATTAAGATCTTGTGAGTGCAGTAATTTGGGCTGATTCCCTGTATGTCAGAGATCTTCCATGCAATTGCTTTCTTATGTGACTTTAGAACCTTAATGAGTAGTGCTTTCTCTTCAGGCTTCAGATCTTTGGATATGATAACTGGTAAGTGTGAAGTTCCTTCGAGAAAAGCATATTCAAGGTGTGAGCGAAGTTCCTTTAGCTCCAATTCGGGTGGTTCTTTAGTGGAAGGCTTTATCCTGGCAATCTCGTCTCTTTTAAGCTCATCGTATGTTGTCTGATAATCTGACTCAACTGTAGGTGCCTCTGGAATGTCGGCTGATGCTATTTCAACCCATTCTGTATTGTTGCAAAGCTCATCTTTTCTCGGCTCATATTTTACTTGGGAAGATTGAGAGATTGCATTATCTTCGGTGATTATTTCCTTGTTGTCCTTTGTGGATGCAAATCTCTGAAACTGAGCTGAAGAAGATGTGGTAAAAGTAATCTCTGGTTTCAAGTTTTTACAACTTTCAGAAAGTTGCGGATCGGATAGTTTAAGCATTGACTCCATTTCCTTGAGAGTCTTCAGAATTTCTTCTTTTGAGAGAGATGAATCAGGAACTGCAGAATTAGGGCTTCTTCTCAAGATAGTGACCGGAGTGCCTTGTCCAAGTGGTACAGCAGTGATAAATCTGTTGGGCTGTAAGTTGGAATTCTTTAAAGGTAATAGCACTTCCTTTGATGCAATGGATGGATCCGAGATAGCTGAGCATAGACCCGCACCTTCTTCACAGATTTTCCTTGTTGTGATGACAGTGTTTGGAAGGGGATTAATGCTGCTTACTGCGAGGATTTCTTCCAAGTGTTCTTCAATTATTTCCTGCATAGAATCTACAAGACCAAGGTCTTCTCCCATAGGAAGTTTCATTAGTTTATCGACATTGAAGGTGACTTCCTCAGTTCCCACTCTAAGTTTTAAAGATTTTTCATTCACGTCAATGACGGCCTTGGTAGTATTTAGGAAAGGTCTACCAAGGATGAGTGGTACCTGAGCGTCTTCCTCAATATCCATAACAACAAAATCAACAGGAAAGACGAATTTATCAACACGCACCATAATATCTTCAGCAATTCCTCGAGGGAGTTTAACTGATCTATCAGCTAATTGGATGGTCATACGGGTTGGTAAAAGTTCGCTTAATCCTAGTTTCCTATAAAGCGAGTATGGCATAAGGTTTACACTAGCTCCTAAGTCAGCTAAGGTGTTACTTATTTGAACATCCTGAAGGTAACAAGGAATAGTGAAACGGCCAGTGTCTCCTAACTTTGGGGGCAGTCCTTGTTGCATAATTAAAGAGCATTCTGCGTCTAAGGGCAAGTTAACTATTTGTCAATGACGGCCTTGGTAGTATTTAGGAAAGGTCTACCAAGGATGAGTGGTACCTGAGAGTCTTCCTCAATATCCATAACAACAAAATCAACAGGAAAGACGAATTTATCAACACGCACCATAATATCTTCAGCAATTCCTCGAGGGAGTTTAACTGATCTATCAGCTAATTGGATGGTCATACGGGTTGGTAAAAGTTCGCTTAATCCTAGTTTCCTATAAAGCGAGTATGGCATAAGGTTTACACTAGCTCCTAAGTCAGCTAAGGCGTTACTTATTTGAACATCCTGAAGGTAACAAGGAATAGTGAAATGGCCAGTGTCTCCTAACTTTGGGGGCAGTCCTTGTTGCATAATTAAAGAGCATTCTGCGTCTAAGGGCAAGTTAACTATTTGTCTGAGTTTTTCTTTATTGGATATAAGTTCTTTGAAGAATTTGGCACAACTAGGCATTTCAACTAAAGCATCTAATAATCGAACGTTTAAGTGTAGGCTTTCGAACATCTCTAGATATTTTCCAAACTGGGCTTCTTGTTTCTCTTTCTTAAGCCTACAAGGGAAAGGTATACGTGTTGGTTTAACTACTTCTGGGGCTTTGGAAGATTCTGGTTCAGGAGAGGTGACAGGAGTGTCAACATATACTGAATCAGTGGGTAGAGAAGAACTAGAAGGTTCGTCTAAAGGAATATCTTCTGATTTCTCATTCTTAGTCTCTTTTCCGCCTCTAGTGACAACAAGGATATCATCATAATCATAAGATGAATGACGAATAGCTTTGCTAATCGCTTGAAATTCTGAGCAAATAATCAATTTGGTTTTGAAAATCAACAATTTGTTTGTTTTTATTATTTTGCTCAACCATGAAGTTATTGAAAATCGTATTGTTTAGACGAGAAGACAATTGAGAGGAAGTAGAGGGTGTAGAGGGAACTAACAAATGAGAGATAGGTTGTTTGGATAACCGCTGAGTGAAAGATTTTGAATGAATGATTTGATCAGTGGCTCCAGATATGGCGAGAACATCTTCCTTGGGCTTCGAGTGTGAGAAGAGCCGTTGAGGTTGCTTCTTAGATTTGGAAGAGTCTTGCATATCCTTAACAACTTTAGAGATGGTTTCGAGTTGAGTTCTTAAAGTGTCGAATGCTTGAGTAGAAGTGTCTTTGTCTCCCGAGGTTGATTCATCAAACTCCAAGTCATGTTGGTGCATCGTTATCGTCTCAATCAACTTCCAGGCTTCTTCTGAAGTATGTAGCATGAAATTTCCGGATGAAGCAGCATCGAGGGTTTGTTGGTGATGAGGATTCAGACTGTTGTAGAATGTGCAGACCAGATTCGTTTCAGCCAACTGATGATTCGGACATCTTCCAAGCAGATTCTTAAAGCGTTCCCAAGCTGAGCTTAATGATTCAGTAGTTCCTTGACAAAAGTTAATGATTTCATTTTTGAGCTTGGTTTGTAGGGACGGAGGGAAAAACTTAGCTAAGAACTTAGTAGCCATCTCCTCCCATGTATGAATCGAATTGGGTTCGAGTTCATAAAACCATGTCTGAGCTCGGAAAGCTAAAGAATAAGGAAACAGGTGGAGTCGGGTGACTTTGACACTGGATCCGGTTTGTTCGAAAGAGTCGGAAAGGTTGATGAACTTGTTAAGATGGGCGTTTGGATTTTCAACCGAAAGACCATGAAACTGACACTGCGATTTAAGTAATTTAATGAAGTGTGGTCTGATTTCAATGGTTTCGTCGGTTGGAAATACGATTGGTCCTCCTCGTCCCTCTAGCAGTGGTTGGGTTGATGAGGCGAGAGTGATACGATTCGCCATAACTTGTTTTTAGAAGAAAATAGGGTTTTGGAAAGGATAGGTTTAACTAAGGACGGGAAATTAAAAACTAACTAACCTAGGGATAAAAACTATAACTTCCGGATGATATTGATCTTCCGTAAGGATCGCTAAATAACTGAGATAACAAAATTCCTAAAATCGGTCGTTGTAGTCCCCGGCAGCGGCGCCAAAAACTTGTCGCTACCTCTATCGGTCGGACGGATTTGATTCCGGTCGTTGTTCCAACAGCAATAGAAGCGGCGAACAGTGAGTTTTAAATTTGTAGAGCAGGGGAATCCTAAGTTGTATACTACTGACAGACCTAAAAGGGCAGCAAGTGGTATGTATGACTCAGGTGTCGTTCTTCAAACTACAATGGCCATGGGAGTCTAGGAAGTTTTATTATCTTTGGAGATTCAGCTAGGGTTTTTAAAAGTTTTTGGATAGGTTTGGTTTTTATACTAAATACTAATTTAAATAAAGAAAATAAAACTAAAGAGGTTTGTACGGAGACTCGGTCAACAGAGGATAAGCGAATGTTTACTATGATTTCGTTATATGTTATTGATGAATAATCAAGGGTAAGGCTACTAGATGTGATGACTAATCCGGAAAGGATAAAAACATAATTAATGCAAAGTATTATACCTACGACCATTCCGCGGCTTCCATACGTTTGTACTCCACCAATTGGTGTTTCCAGCACTATACCGAGTAATAGGGCGTTTTACGGTTTTTCCGTTACATTAATTAGGGTTCCACATTACTCTCGCAGATTTCCTATATCCTAATGAGCTACAACTACGAGCCTATTAAATATCTAACGTAGAGTTGCCCGTAATCAGATAAATAACATGTCACGTGGATAGCAGTTATAGAAGTCAAATACACCGGAAGTTCACCCAAATGTACAGACCAATTTAACCGATGACTATCCTCGAATCCTGGTCCCCAGTCACAGTCATCAGAGACGTCTGTATCGTAGCGTGAATTGTTGATTGAACAAGAACACGAACGGGGGTAATCCCGCGGACCAAGTTTGGATAATCGGGCTAACGATCAGTTAAATTGTTCAACATTACAGATATAAATCATCACAACTATTCCATGCATGTTAATCTACTATGTAAACCAATATTCTGTGTCTGAAAACCTAATTATACAGTTACTGATATGAACCAGGAGGATAACTCTAGCATGCATCATTCCTAAGGCAACAATCAAACAAGAACGTGCAATAGGGTGAAACATAACAGAACACCATAAACCTAAGCATAGCAGATAACCAATAATCAGATCATAGATATCCCGAAAGTTCTCTCAAAGATATATAACAGATAAACATGAATCTAACCTATCTCTAATCCTACGCTCCGTGTCTCTTATGATTTGTTTCAACCTAGAGAACACAGCCATACCAAGTTCATTGATCATCAAGTATAGAATAGGTAGAGAACGTACCACTAGTAATTGGCCAGGTTCTAGCAGGAAGCTTCTGACCACAGCATAGGTTGGATAGATAAACATTCGAGATTCAGTTTACAAGTTCATACACAGTTTAAAGTAACACGGGCAGAGTAACAGCATGGCATAAACATATTGACCATTCTAACATAACTACATCATAGTAAACACAAAGAAATGTCTAGCCTAACATTATATATCTAGCATACAATCCTAAACAAGCATAAACAAAGCAACACATGTTTAAAACTGGAAAGTAAGAGATATATAAATAGAACCTGATACGAATTTATTACAGACAGATCTTCGCAAATACAATGTCTTGGAGTGGCTCCGTACAAAAGCTAAAAGCTACCTCTACCTAACTATCTCTCTAACTAGCTCAATTCTAGAGAGAGAAAATTCTCTAGAGAGAGAAGCTAGAGAGAGTGATGTGTGTGAGAGAGAAAGTGTAGGGAGAGAATGAAAATGAGAATAATGGTATGAATGAAGTGTTGGGGATGTCCACTATTTATAGGCAAACCATCAAATCGCACGTACAACTCACGAAGCAGCACGTACAAGCAAACGAAGCACGATATGGGGTAGGGGGCCGTATACGGCCTTGCAGGGGCCGTATACGGTGTATAGTAGGCCGTATACGGTCTTACAAGGGCCGTATACGGTGCCTGAGGCCGTATACGGTCTCCGTCTGATTTCGTTCGTTGTTTAAAACGTCCGTATCTCCTTCGTTATGCGTCCGTTTGACTCGATTCTTTCGCCAGTGTTTTCGTAATTCCGTTACGCTTCTGATGATGCCAATCTTACAGAAATTGGATGTGTAGAGCTTAGGCGTAACCGAAATGACTTTTAATGGCTCTGAAAGCGTAGTGGTTTCTCCGTCCTAAGGCCGTTTCACTTGATTCCAGATTTTTCCGTCTCGATTTTACCTATACAACAGATGGTAGAAGTTAAGAGGTGTTCCTTGATAGGAAAATGAGGTCGGAAGAATCTGCCTATATTAAAATGCTGTGTTTTGTGCATTTTTAGAGTGTTTTCAGTGATTTTTATCACAACGTCTACTTTTGAACCACTTTAGTGTATTTTAGTAAATAATCAATGTTTTGGAATGTTTTCACTAAAGAAAGGTTCAAAATGTGAGGAATAAAGCTTCTAAAAACATGACTTTTCACGTCATATCAGCCTCGTTCAGAGATCCCGTATTATCATAACTGTATATATTCTAATGGGCCATAACTACTATCCTACTATCTATCTAACGTAGAGTTGTCCGCAATCAGATAAATAACATGTCACATGGATAACAGATATGAAGTGTTGACTACACTGGAAGTTCTCCCAAATGTAGTAATTAACCAAGTCAACCAACAACTATCTTCGAATCCTATTCCCCAATCTCAGACATCTGAGACGTCCGTATTGTGAACAATAACATGAACAGGAGTTACCCCGCGGAATAAGTTGGGAAAGTCTGTCTAACGATCGGTTGAATTGTTCAACATTATTACATATAGATCATTGTAATTATTCTAGCATGTTAAACTGGCGTAGGGAATTATTCTACGTTTGAAAACCTAATCATATATCCAACAACCGCGATAGATAAAGAGACACAAGCATGCAAACCCTAAAGCAACAATCAAACAAGAACATGCAGTAGTGTAACATGAATAGATATTTGTTTATTTCAGGCAGAGTTTCTGGATAAATGGTTAAGTCATGAATGCCTCGAAAGTTCTCTCAAAAGCATTCGATATACGAAAATAATTTTAACTCTAATCTATCTCTAATCCTACGCTCTGTGTCTCCCTTCGATTTATTTCTATCAGGAGAACACCGGCCATGCCGAGTTCATCGAATCATTCAGACGCAGAATAGTTGAGGGACCTATTTATAGTAATTGGCCGGATAAAATTAATAGGTTTCAAACCACTACATAAGTTGGATAGATAAACATTGGAGAATTATTTCATAAATTCAAACATATCCTAATTTCATACGAGCAGAGTAACAGCGTAATTTAAAGCATAACTACCCTAGCAAGAAGTAGTGCCCCACCCCCCCCCCCCCCCCCCCACCCCGTTCCGAATTCTCTCTCAAACTAGGGCGATTTGTTGACTCCTTTCTTGTTCGATTCTGCATACTTCTTGAATCTGCCAACCAATCTTAATACGTTTATATGATTTCTCTTGATTCACCGATTAATCTTTAAGGTTTAATTATTGTTCAAGTTGATTATATCTTCGTTTTTAGGGTTCTTGGCCGTTTTGTGGGGTTTCTTTCAGATCGGCAATTAGGATTTCATCTTTCAATCGTCATCTGTTATTGTTTGGATTAGATTTCGTGTGTTAATCACTGATATAAATCATAGAAACGATTTTCCATTTTCTAGGGTTTGTTTTGCGAATCTGATTCTTAGGGTTTATTGATTGCCGAATTGGAATTAAAACTAATTCGTGTAATCGAGTTAGGTATAACAAAAGCTGATCGTTTATTCGCATGTGGTTGTATCTACTTGCGACACAAGTTTTGTTTATTCCAGATTCGTATATGATTTAAACCACCAATATGATTATTACTTTGGACCTAATTCGTTTTTTAGGGTTAACCATATTCGAATTAGGATTATCACAGTCGTTCTTGGGTTTTTTTCGGATTGATCCATACTGCTTTATTCTGTTTTCTTTGGTGTTGTTTTGTTGTGCTCAGATTACATATATTACTGCGGATTGTGGGGTTAAAATTGATCAGATTGAATATCTTGGTTTGATTGGCTTGCGAGGTGTGGTTGATCTTGGCCGATTGGGGCTGCCTTGGTGGTATTACTAGGCTGGTCGATTTATTTGGTCAGATTAAGGGTTTGTGTGGTTGGGTTTGTGTGGTTGGGTTTATGGATTGCCATGAGGGCTGTTGTTGGGTTTGGACGGGGTTGATTGCCTTGGTTATTGATTAGATCTCTGATTTTGGCTTGTCGTTCAGCTTGATTTTGCACAATCAGATTGGTTTATAGCTTGGTGGCTTAGTGGTTTCGGTTTGAGAGTCGATTGTATGTAAGATGGATCTGTGCGGGGGGGGGGGGGGGGGGGGTGGGGGGTTATGATTGGGATCATGCTTGGTTTTGCTATGTCGATCTATCAGTTTACAAAGGATCGTTTGTGTTGATCCTCCCTTAACCGTCTCGGTTTAAGGTTTTGTATCAATGTCCTTTGTTGGTGGTGCGATTTCTTGAGGGGGTGACCTATTTGGGTTTTCTTGTCGAGAAATTGTTGGGTTTACGATTCATGGAGTAGGGTTGCTTTTGGGTTACCTGTTCTTTATGGATTTGATGGTGGTTGATTATCAAAATCCGTCGGGATTCTTGTTTAATCATTGGATATTGTACGGCGGTTTTAGCCGTTTGGGATGTGCCTGGACCTTTTGCCAGTGTTGCTGGTAGGGCAGGTTCATTCTTGTCATTTGTGGGTGTGCCTGGACCTTTTGCCATCCTTTATGTTGGTAGGGCAGGTTCATTCTTGTCGAAGGGTTGTATTTGTTATTTCTTGGACCTTTTGCCATCTTTCGTGTTGGTAGGGCAGGTTAGCAATGCAATTTTTTGACGTGTTTGCTTTTATGGTAGCTTGGAAGTTTGTGGTGCACTTGTAGGTCAACTTACGAAGATAATTGAAGACGGAGTCGCTCACTATGGATGTGGTTCTATGAACCTGGTTTCTTACATTTGGATTGTAATTTAAATGTAATTGGTTATTGCTGCGTTTAGTAGTTTTGGTTGGTCTGCGTTTTGCAGTGGACTTGATTAGATTGAGGCAAATGTGGTCTTTATTTGATTTCTGTAGAGTCAAATAATGGTTTAGTGGTTGTGTCCTTGTTATGTAGTCTTTATCGCCTATGTAACGGGCTGAGATGTGGGATTCACTCACATCCATTGTACTTAAATGCTTTTGGGAATATATTTACCGAGTAAACTTTTTGCCCTTTACCCAAAAAAAAAAAAAACCCTAGCATAACGTCTATCATAGCAAACACAAAATTGTTTAGCCTAACATAGCAATAAATCTAGCATGCATTTCTAAATAATCATGACAGAAGCACAACATATTTAAAAATAACAAGAAAAGATTATATAATAAAACCTGATAGGCGTACAAACAAATCTGCTTAACCGCAGTCTCAGAGCGACTCCGTACAAAGCTCGAAGTTTGCTACTCTACTCCTACTAGCTAACTAATACTACTACTATTCTATAGAGAGAAAGTGTGTGTGAGAGAGAGAAAGAATTGTGATTGAGAAGGGATTGAATGTGTGTTGAAATGAGGATGTGAATGGCTCTATTTATAGGCCAAGGTTACCAAGCTAGCTCCCACAATTTGACACCCAATTCTTCCGATTTGCACTGAAATACCACCCCTAGCTATGAAATTCGGCACCAAAAAGAGGGTATACGGCACCAAAAAGGGCATACACAACACCAAAAGAAGGGGTATACCACCTTTTAGGGGTAGTATACCACCCTTGGGTGTAGTATACGGCCCTAAAAAGGGCGTTTACGGCCCCTAAGGGATGGTATACGGCCCGTAGGGGGTGGTATGCCCTGAGTCGTAGTCTCGTGTGCTGGATCGTAAGTCTTGGTCGCATAGTCATAGTTCTTGTGATCTTCGTTTAGCTCTAACTTCTTCGTTACTTGTCAGATTTGAACGATTCTTACGCCCACGTTCTCGTATTTTCCTGAGGAATCATATGACACTGATTAAGCTCATTTTTCTTATTTATACGTCAGAATCACGGGTGAATCATTTTAGCTCTATTTTGTTCGTTATTTGAGCCTTTTTATTGTTTTTTCCAAAAGCAAGTCTAAGTTTTAGCCCATTTTGCATTTTAAGTATCAAAACACTGATTATTAGATGTTTATTCCATGATTTGGGGTAAAATTGGCATGATAATGTACTTAAAAACGTGACTTTTTGCGTTAGATCACTGCTGCATCTCGAGCTCAGTTCGAATTGGGAGATACTTCTGGATCTAGCCATGATTCCAAGGAGAGAGACATAGGAATGGATTCTTATCATTCAATATCTCAGATCATCAATGATACCCAGTTACCTTCTGACGTTATAGAGTTTCCAGACTCTCAAGACATGGATGCTCCGTCGGCAGAGGACGACAAGGATGACGTCATATATATTGATATTCCGATCGATATCTGCTCTATCCAGCTTCCGAAACCTCCAGCTAACCCCATGGTTTCTAATCACGAAGAAATGATTAGTGCTATCGAGGCATTTGAAAAGGACCTCCCCTCAATGATGAGCATCATCATTATTTCTACCAATGAGTACACTCCACGCCAAAGAGACCTGGTAGAAGAAATCAAAGCCAAATATGACGTTTATAAAGCCAACAACAGCAACCGAGATCTACAGTTCTTCCAGAACCGCTTGCATGCCTTTGCCGAAGATCTTGCAAATCAGCTTCTACATCAAACTAACAAACCTACATTTGAGGAGTTAGAGTGTAACACCCTCAAATTTCGGTTTGCGGAAGCGGTCGGGTCGGGTGTTACCAAATTAAATATCACAGCGTAAGATACATAATGAACGACTCTAAATGAGACGTTTGAAAATAATTATACATTCACCAAATAGAACGTTTACAACGTGGCGAGTTTAATAGAAATTTCAAATACATAATTTGAAAATACAAAAGTAAATGCGGAGTTGTCCCAAATGTTTGAAATCATGCGACTCGAGCTAGCATAATCTTGTAGTAATCCTAATCCTGCTGGGCACCTGAGAACACATGCTAAAACAGGTCAGCTATAAAGCTGGTGAGTTCATAGGATAATTGGTTGAAAACGTAAAGTGTAAATCTTGTATCTTTTGAAAAGTAGTTCGAAATCCGAGTATTTTGGTTTGTATCGTATAAAAGATGTAACACCAATGTGTATACGTTTCACTAGGTATTTCCTACTCCAAAGTAGCTATGTATACCTAAGTACATAAGGAAATGAGGCATTCCATGCCTGGAGGTATAAGTAAGGTTACTAATATGAGGCATTACATGCCTAGGTGTAATTCGAGTAACTGTATGACTACGTCATATAATGTTGAATATAAATGGGTATGCCACCTGGCATTGCGTTTTGCCTCCAGCAACAAGTAAATGTAGTCCCGCGGACTATGATTGAGTATTAACTCTTGGGTTTATGTATCACCAATTGTGATATGGATGTGTACCACCGACCGTGGTGTCGTTTTGTATCACCAACCGTGATATCGTTTTGTACCACCAACCGTGGTATCGTTTTGTATCACCAACCGTGATATCGTTTTGTACCACCAACCGTGGTATCGTTTTGTATCACCAACCGTGATATCGTTTTGTATCACCAACCGTGATATCGTTTTGTGCCTAATCAGGCATCGTCCGGATTGCTCGCAAGCAATAATGTAATTGAGCCAGCAGTACTACGACATGTCCGGCTTGAGATTGTGTTTGTAATAGCATATGTATATCAATATACATAAGTAAGTTGTAAGTAGTACCAAATGCGAGATGAATTACGAGTATGTGTATATATTCCTATACATGTATATATATAAGTCGAGTCAGCAAACACAATGAGATAGTGTATCATGTAGCACATGAAATTAATTGACTATAGATAAGTATGTGTTATAGTTCTTATCCATTTGTAGTATCACTATAAGCCTAGGTATGACTAATCATCACCTAGTTGTTTCGTATGTTACCATTGTATATCACTAGTCTCAGTCTAGTAAGTATATTGAGATCCATGATTCGTATAGGTAGCGTCAGCTCCTAAAAGGGGAACTAATCCTGTAATGGTTTAAGCGTTGTCCAGTGTGAGTAGAACTAACCGGTTATAGTATGTTTGGTAAGATTTGTCCCACGACAATGTAGTCAACTAAATTGATATCCCAAATTAGATTATAAAGTGATGGTCCGTGCTCGTGACGTATCGAATCATAATTGTAACCTATCTAGGTTAAGTATTGGTATGGATCTAAAGTCGTAAGGTGTGTGTAATTCTAAGCGTTACACAATTCGTATTACATAACAGTAATATAAATAGTTGTGAATTATGAAAGATTATTAGTATAATTCGAAAGCAGTTATTGAGCATGTGTTTCACCCCGAAAACAGTAAAACAGTTGAAAGAGTGGGGCTATGAAACTCACCTGAGAAGCTAGCGTCTTAGTGTAACGAGTCGTGCCAAGTATAATCTCCTAGTGTCCTAAACACGAGAGATTTTGTATGTTTGTAAGTGCGGTTCGTTATTGATAATTCGTAATAATAATTCATATTATTATTAGGTTTGAACTTTCGTATACTTTATAAAGTATATTTGTTTTGAGTATAAGTCGTATCATATTTAAATTGTCATTTGAAAACGTTTCCCGACACTTAGAAAGATGTGGCTATTTTCTGTTTTCTGCGACATAACTTGCGACACAAAATTTAGTCATGCGACACAAGGGTTGTGTTGCATAGAGTGCGACACAAGAGCTCTGCGACACAGTGGTTGTGTCGCAAAAGCTTGCGATGCTGATTCAACAGCGACATAAGGGTAGTGTCGTATAAGGTTTACGACACAAGGTGCGACATAAGAATACGACACAAGCGTTGTGTCGCATGGGTAGTTTATGCGACATAATATGCGACACAAGCGTTGTGTCGCAAAGATGAACACCAGCCCAGAAACCCGCGGCTGTCGTGTTTTTCCAGCCAAAATCACAAATCAAACGCATTTTTGAGCTGTAAAATCATGTTTTCTTTGTTGTTTAGGTTATAACTAAGTTGTGTAAACATTATTACACCAAAACATTACACCAAAATGATTAAATCTAAAATTTTAGAAATTTCTTACAATTGCGAATCGAGGCCAAACGAGGAAGAAAACGAGGGTGTTGCCTTTGTTAATGTTGTTCCTCTCTTGATGGTGATTCCGAAAATGTATGTTGATGGTGGTGGCGGTGGAGTCCGGTGGTGGTGGCGGTGATTGGTGGTGATTATTTTTAGAGAGAAAATGAGGTGGAGAAAATGATGAAAATGAGATGAAATGGGGAGGGGATTTGGGTTTTGTCAAACTCAGATCCCCTTTGCGTGGACTGTGGTCTCCAACCACAGTACAAAATATCCGTGTTTAATTTGTCCGATGTAATTTTTAAAATAATATTTTAAATTCTAAAATTTATTTATATTATCTTGAAATGTTTATTAGTGAAAGTATTTGACAAAAACACTATTTTAAAACAAAAGTTTAATTGTTTGTTTTTCTAGTGGTCACGAATAATTAAGATGCGTTTTGAATTAAAACGACTTTCGTTTTCGAATGCTTAATATTTTTGTCCAAATGTTAAATGTTAAATCTTTATGATTAACCGTTATTTACAAAATTTTGATTACTTGGTTACAATTGCATATAATAATACAATTATTTAAAATTAAAGCTTGGCGCGAAATTTGACTTTTTGACGAGGTGTTACATTCTCCCCCTGTTAATAAAATTTCGTCCCGAAATTTCGTGTGAAGCCGTGTTCGCGTGGAGTCTGGGGAGCAATGTACGTATGAGGAATTTATCGAGTAGGTATTAGACATATCATGTCTGATAACGGGGTTGAAGGGCAGTCATTCCATGACTGTGTCGCGGTTTATCGTTGTAGTCACATTCTGACCGTATTATTTGTTTGGAGTATGATTATTTTGTGCTTACTAGCTAACCGTTTACGTCGTAGTCCATTCGGGACTAGATGGTTGTCACATAGTGACCGTTTTGTAAATTTTCCTATCAGGACTAAGTAGTTGGTGAACGTTCAGTCGGTTAGTCTGCTGAAAGCAAACGTTGACTTTTATGTGGGCCTAGGTCAACTAGCCCTAAGATGTAATCAACATTAGTTTGATAAAATGATATCGGGGACAATAAGTACACGTTTAGCGAATCTATAATTGGGGAGTTATGTTTTCAAGTAAGGATGTACTTACATCTTTATCGGGGATCTGTTGATCAGGTGACCTTGCTTTTCATTTTTGGGCAATCCTTCTTGAAATGTTCGGGCTCGTTGCATTTATAGCATATCTTTTGCGCGTCAGGATTTGCGGGAATTTTGCAGTCCCGATTTTATGTCCGAATTTGTGGCACCTCTCGCACGGTGTACCGCATGGGCCTTCGTGATGACGATAACACCCATGGCAAAAAGGTTTATTTCCCGTGTAGCCTCGTTTTTCCTCGGATCCGGTAGCATAGAACCTTTCGGGTTCGGGTTCGGGTTCGCTGGTTTGACCATGGTTTTCACTAGGAGTTCTATTCCATTTTCTCTTGCTGTTATTACTATTCGGTGGAGTGGACGATTTCAGGTCGTTATTCATGGCCATGAGTTCGTGAGCCAGTCGAATGGTGCTCTGAAGAGTGGTTCGGTTTGACGATGTGACGTTCCCTCGGACAGGTTCCGGCAGGCCGCTAATGTATTTCCTTATTCGGTCAAATTCTGTACTAACCATGGCGGGACGCAAAAGAGCTAGTTGTTGGAACCTGGTGGTGTACCCGGTAATGTCGGTTCCCTGAACCCTTAGGCTCCAGAACTCTTCATCTAGTTTGTGAAGTTGTTCGATCGGGCAGTACTCATCCGTGAGCATTTTCTTTAAGTCCTCCCAAGGGAGCAGATAAGCGGTGTCGGTACCCACAGACTGGGCATAGGAATTCCACCATGTGAGAGCACCGTCTGTAAGGGTGCCAATAGAGAACTTGACTTTGTCTTCCTCCACACACTTGCTGATGTGGAACACATATTCCATTTTCTCAACCCACCTGAGCAATCCAATAGCACCTTCCGTGCCCTTGAAGTTCAGTGGTTGACAGTTTAAGAAGTCCTTGTAGGAACAGGGCCTGGGGACAGTAGTTTCAGCAGTATCGCTATTTCTCCCGTAGTTTTGTGGAGGGTGCCGAGTCAAAACCTCAGCCACTGCTTGAGAAACGATGGAGGCAAGCTGAGCATCAGAGTAAGTTCTCGTCTTCGGTGGCATGTTTCTTTAATAAGAGGGAAACAACAAGGTGTGAGGTTCTTTATTCGAAGACTTTGATTTTTATTTTTTATTTTTTTTAGTTGTATATTCGGATGTAAAAGTGATAGCGGTCCAGAAATCACTGAAGGCGTCTGTTTGAAAGTCCTTGGACTTTGATGTTTTAAATTGTGTAGTCATACTGACGACCTGTTGTATTTTTAATATGTGATCAATCCGAGATCATGTTGTTGTCGTAGACTAACAGTCGGTAAGATGTAGTACTAGCATATCATGCGGCCATATATGCCAGTGAGTGTGACATTCACAGTACTATGTGTGATGTGAAAATGTGGTCTACCAACACAACCCATGTGTGTGGTGGCATCATTGTATGTTCATAAATTGAGGCGTCATATGCCTAAGTGGTCGTACATACATATATGGTGTACAGTTACTGTATAAGTATACGAGCGCAGTAAAAATCAGGTGTGGCATCTCGTGCCCAGTTAAGTAAATGTATATGTATATATAAGTCGTACATGTAACTATAACAAGTCCACATGCATATTGAATAGTAGCTCATCGAGCCTGGGTGTAGCACAACGTGCCAAAGTGTAGTGCACAATGCACCGTAATGTATTTGATTGTAGTACAAAAGTACTATGAAACGCATCACCATGTGCCATAATGTAGTGCCCGCGGCACCGTAATTGCAGTACCCATGTACTGTGAGTGTAGCACCATCGTGCCGAATGCAGTATAAACATACTGGGTAATGCAGCACCACGTGCTGTGTGTTGGTAAGTAAGTATGTATCATATGTTTTTCGATCGTAGCTCTAAAGCTAATAGTAGGTCGTCGTCACGTAGTTTCCAAACGTAGCACAAAGGCTAAAAGTGTAAGTGCTAAAGCACTACAGTACTGAAGTGATTGATCTAAATGATCAAGTAGTGATTGAAATAATTAATTTATTGTGGACCTAGTTAACGCTAATCCAGTTGCAATCCATATGGTTAAGGTTGAAAAGTTGTAAATCTGTTTTAAGTTTCGTGGACGTTTAGCATGTGTGGGTTTCCATCCCCATTGATAACGTTTGTACCTCCTTCCCGAGGTTCAGTGATAAATGTGATATTCTCCTATGCGTACATAAAGAGAAAGTGTCAAGTCGTGATAGTGAGGAAGACGGCGATAGCCTCTTCACGAAAGTATGATGATACAGCGGAATTGAGTTGCATATACCCAGTATGTATTTGATACGTAGAAGTAGTACACATGTAAGGTCTATTCATATATACCTACAGTACATATAATAGCCTAGGGAGTCTAGCAATTAACAAATAACAATCAGAGTCAACTACTGCATTCCCTTTCAATATAACCCCTTTCAAATCTTACATCATCTTTGCTTAATTGTACATAGTTAGCTACGCTATGTTAAATTAAGTTCGTATGACGTAATCACTGAACTAGTTATACCTAATAAGGAATACCGCCTAATAGTCATAGTCTAGGCCCACTAAATGCAACCTAGTTCACTACAACCTTAGGCTCTGATACCAATCTGTAACACCCTCAAATTTCGGTTTGCGGAAGCGGTCGGGTCGGGTGTTACCAAATTAAATATCACAGCGTAAGATACATAATGAACGACTCTAAATGAGACGTTTGAAAATAATTATACATTCACCAAATAGAACGTTTACAACGTGGCGAGTTTAATAGAAATTTCAAATACATAATTTGAAAATACAAAAGTAAATGCGGAGTTGTCCCAAATGTTTGAAATCATGCGACTCGAGCTAGCATAATCTTGTAGTAATCCTAATCCTGCTGGGCACCTGAGAACACATGCTAAAACAGGTCAGCTATAAAGCTGGTGAGTTCATAGGATAATTGGTTGAAAACGTAAAGTGTAAATCCTGTATGTTTTGAAAAGTAGTTCGAAATCCCAGTATTTTGGTTTGTATCGTATAAAAGATGTAACACCAATGTGTATACGTTTCACTAGGTATTTCCTACTCCAAAGTAGCTATGTATACCTAAGTACATAAGGAAATGAGGCATTCCATGCCTGGAGGTATAAGTAAGGTTACTAATATGAGGCATTACATGCCTAGGTGTAATTCGAGTAACTGTATGACCACGTCATATAATGTTGAATATAAATGGGTATGCCACCTGGCATAGCGTTTTGCCTCCAGCAACAAGTAAATGTAGTCCCACGGACTATGATTCAGTATTAACTCGTGGGTTTATGTATCACCAATTGTGATATGGATGTGTACCACCGACCGTGGTGTCGTTTTGTATCACCAACCGTGATATCGTTTTGTACCACCAACCGTGGTATCATTTTGTATCACCAACCGTGATATCGTTTTGTACCACCAACTGTGGTATCGTTTTGTATCACCAACCGTGATATCGTTTTGTATCACCAACCGTGATATCGTTTTGTGCCTAATCAGGCATCGTCCGGATTGCTCGCAAGCAATAATGTAATTGAGCCAGCAGTACTACGACATGTCCGGCTTGAGATTGTGTTTGTAATAGCATATGTATATCAATATACATAAGTAAGTTGTAAGTAGTACCAAATGCGAGATGAATTACGAGTATGTGTATATATTCCTATACATGTATATATATAAGTCGAGTCAGCAAACACAATGAGATAGTGTATCATGTAGCACATGAAATTAATTGACTATAGATAAGTATGTGTTATAGTTCTTATCCATTTGTAGTATCACTATAAGCCTAGGTATGACTAATCATCACCTAGTTGTTTCGTATGTTACCATTGTATATCACTAGTCTCAGTCTAGTAAGTATATTGAGATCCATGATTCGTATAGGTAGCGTCAGCTCCTAAAAGGGGAACTAATCCTGTAATGGTTTAAGCGTTGTCCAGTGTGAGTAGAACTAACCGGTTATAGTATGTTTGGTAAGATTTGTCCCACGACAATGTAGTCAACTAAATTGATATCCCGAATTAGATTATAAAGTGATGGTCCGTGCTCGTGACGTATCGAATCATAATTGTAACCTATCTAGGTTAAGTATTGGTATGGATCTAAAGTCGTAAGGTGTGTGTAATTCTAAGCGTTACACAATTCGTATTACATAACAGTAATATAAATAGTTGTGAATTATGAAAGATTATTAGTATAATTCGAAAGCAGTTATTGAGCATGTGTTTCACCCTGAAAACAGTAAAACAGTTGAAAGAGTGGGGCTATGAAACTCACCTGAGAAGCTAGCGTCTTAGTGTAACGAGTCGTGCCAAGTATAATCTCCTAGTGTCCTAAACACGAGAGATTTTGTATGTTTGTAAGTGCGGTTCGTTATTGATAATTCGTAATAATAAATCGTATTATTATTAGGTTTGAACTTTCGTATACTTTATAAAGTATATTTGTTTTGAGTATAAGTCGTATCATATTTAAATTGTCATTTGAAAACGTTTCCCGACACTTAGAAAGATGTGGCTATTTTCTGTTTTCTGCGACATAACTTGCGACACAAAATTTAGTCATGCAACACAAGGGTGGTGTCGCATAGAGTGCGACACAAGAGCTCTGCGACACAGTGATTGTGTCGCAAAAGCTTGCGATGCTGATTCAACAGCGACATAAGGGTTGTGTCGTATAAGGTTTACGACACAAGGTGCGACATAAGAATACGACACAAGCGTTGTGTCGCATGGGTAGTTTATGCGACATAATATGCGACACAAGCGTTGTGTCGCAAAGATGAACACCAGCCCAGAAACCCGCGGCTGTCGTGTTTTTCCGGCCAAAATCACAAATCAAACGCATTTTTGAGCTGTAAAATCATGTTTTCTTTGTTGTTTAGGTTATAACTAAGTTGTGTAAACATTATTACACCAAAACATTACACCAAAATGATTAAATCTAAAATTTTAGAAATTTCTTACAATTGCGAATCGAGGCCAAACGAGGAAGAAAACGAGGGTGTTTCCTTTGTTAATGTTGTTCCTCTCTTGATGGTGATTCCGAAAATGTATGTTGATGGTGGTGGCGGTGGAGTCCGGTGGTGGTGGCGGTGATTGGTGGTGATTATTTTTAGAGAGAAAATGAGGTGGAGAAAATGATGAAAATGAGATGAAATGGGGAGGGGATTTGGGTTTTGTCAAACTCAGATCCCCTTTGCGTGGACTGTGGTCTCCAACCACAGTACAAAATATCCGTGTTTAATTTGTCCGATGTAATTTTTAAAATAATATTTTAAATTCTAAAATTTATTTATATTATCTTGAAATGTTTATTAGTGAAAGTATTTGACAAAAATACTATTTAAAAACAAAAGTTTAATTGTTTGTTTTTCGAGTGGTCACGAATAATTAAGATGCGTTTTGAATTAAAACGACTTTCGTTTTCGAATGCTTAATATTTTTGTCCAAATGTTAAATGTTAAATCTTTATGATTAACCGTTATTTACAAAATTTTGATTACTTGGTTACAATTGCATATAATAATACAATTATTTAAAATTAAAGTTTGGCGCGAAATTTGACTTTTTGATGAGGTGTTACATGGAGTTCTTCGAGGACCAGAGGGCCATGTATCGGAAGATACATGATATACTGATCAGATCCGCATTCCCATTCTCTGCACAGCATAATGAGTATTTACACTCATATCGCAGACATATGTACCATGCTACTGGGAACCCTGATGTAGATGCAGACGTCCGACTAATGAATGATCTTCGACGATTACTAAATTCAATGGCTGAAAACGTTCATATCGACGATTCTTCTCCACACAGGTTTTATATTGACTGTACCTAGGAGTAACATGCTCACAAGATTGTTCATGATGTCGAGTATAAGAGTTTTGATGAAAGAACGCATGATATCCCTTCTTCCATACCTGAAGGTCCGATGGTTAACATCGCGAACTTCCTCTCAGACCGAATCAAGAAAATCTTTTGTGAGATTCATCCGGAGGAGCATGGCCATATTTTCCACTATGGATTATGAGAGGTGTACGATATAGTCAACAACATCTTCCGCGACTCTACTCTCACGTTCTCCTTTCATCAGGCCCATCTTATCCAAGGCATTCACGAGTCTGTCCGAGAACTAAGAGGAAATGCTAGCCAAACTGATCATGAAATTATCCACCAAAAGTTCCTCGCACTCTTAGACTCGTTAAAACATGAGCATCCGGAGCGTGAGATGATGGAGTCAGAAGGATTCCTTGTAGTTGATCCCCGTGGAGTTATCTCCTGAACAGTAAAAGTGTAACACCCCCAAAATTCGTTTAGCGGAAGCATTTTAGTTTAAGTAATGGGGTGTCACAATAATAAAGCATGCATACGTATCAGAGCTTATGATTACAACAGAACAATATATAATAAGATGCCAAAAATTATTAATTACAAAGTTTACGATTCCTCGAATCGTATAAGTTAAAAGTAATAAGTTTACAAAAGTAGATTTCTGAAATATGACTAAAGCATTTCAGTTATACTAAAGAAATCCATGTGTTTCCAAAAAGTTGGCATCCTAACTTCAAGGGTCGCCTAGTTCTCCATGTGTGTTGGCGATTCTTATATGCGCAGCTAATTCCCTGAAAAACATAGTAAAAGTCAACAACTAGGTTGAGTGAATTCACAGGTTTTAAGTTTACACAAGTTGAATCAAGTTTGTATCACAGTTGTTATCCAAATATGTTCACAAATAGTATTGCCATAATAGTCGAGTATATGTTTTGTAGAATGTTATCCAAATACCAGTTCTGTGGGTTGTTCGCCCAAAGTTCAAGTTAAAACACGTGCTGGTCGTTCTCCAGCGAGTTACAAATACACAGTACCGGTCGTTCTCCGGTCAAATACGCACGGGTCGTTCTCCCGTTCAACAAAAACAGTTTACCGGTCGTTCTCCGGTCTAGTAACGCACGGGTCGTTCTCCCGTCCAACAAACGCATGGGTCGTTCTCCCATCCAAGACGCACGGGTCGTTCTCCCGTCCCTTGGCCAGTCGTTCTCTGGCACTAAAATACGTGGCTGGTCGTTCTCCAGCGTTTTACACAAAAGTACCGGTCGTTCTCCGGTATACCAAACAAGTTTTAAAAGTTATGTTTGTATCGGTCGTTCTCCGACAAGTTACCAAATGTACCGGTCGTTCTCCGGTAAGATACCAAAATAGTTTACAGTCGTTTGCAAAACAGTTTACCGGTCGTTCTCCGGTCTAGTTAAAACAGTTTGTCGATAGTTTATCCCATTAGTTCAGTGTGTCAATATGTAAATGTTAATTCGCTAACACCAGTTTGTTCAACAGTTTAATAGTTCAAAGTACTCTAACAGTTTGAGTAAAACACGTATGATAAACAATCATGTAAGTAAAAGCAGTTATGGCAATAAGTAAAACAGTTGACTATGTTTTCCACCCCTGTTCAAAAGCAGTTAAATCAATAAAAGTAGGGGCTGTGAACTCACCTGTTGAGTTTAAGTAGTTGTGCGAGCGCTAGCAAACCTAAGCCCAAGTACGGTCTGAAATCTCCTAACGTCCTAAACGTACGAGATTTAATAAGTATGTGGATGTCTAAACTAATCATCCATGCTAGTGTTTGTACATCCAAGTCACGTCCAAATCGTTTGTTTAATGTTTATGTTTGTATTTCGTTGTTTGTGAAAATGTATACGACTCGTTGGTGAAAGTTTGAAATCAACATTTCGATAAAACAAGTATGTTTAAATTGTTTGTAAGGCTCGTGAATCGAATTTGTATAAAGATATACGTTTCCGGTTAGTTCGACACTTAATGAAAACAAGTTTTTAAACTTCCTGTTTTTAGCGACGTAAGGTGCGACGCTGGGTGGTTATGCGACGTAGGGTGCGACGTACGGGTCTACGTCGCATTCAGGTTTTTGCGACGTCATGGGTTGCGTCGCATAGGCGACGCTCGCAATTTAATGCGACGTAGTGGTCTGCGTCGCTATGTGCGACGTAAGGAAGGGTAATGCGACGTAAAGGCCTACGTCGCAGTACTGTTTTCGGTCCCAATGCGACGTAGTCGCCTGTTCGACGAACAGCGAGAAAAAATCGGATTTTTGGTTGATTTGGAACGTTTTCGGTTGTATAAAACACTAAAACATGTTATTCTAAGTATGTTAAACACTAAGTATCAATTATAACTTGGAAATCTAAAGATTTGCGGGATTTGTCGGAAACTTACGAGTGTCGGATTTGAAATCCGAAAAGATGGAAAGATAGATCGTAGTCTCGTGGTCGTTTTTCTCTATTTTGTTTGTTGATTCGGCGTCGTTTGATGGTAGTTTTGTGGTGATTTGTGTGGTGGTTTTTGGTAGGTGGTGGTGAAAGTAGAGAGAAAAAGAGAAAGATAGAGAAAAAGGATGAAAGGGAAATGAAAGAAAATGAGGAGGTGGGAGGTGGTTTTGTTCCACTTTCTGCCTCCGTGGTTACACTCCGTGTTTGTTTACCCGATCGCTAAATGTTATTTTATTTTAACTAATATGTTTTTAATTACATTTTTCATTATATTTTAATTGAGCTCTTTTTATGAAACTAAATTAATAAATTTTATAAATCTCAAATCTTGTTTTATTTTAATTTATACAAGTTAAAGTTCCGCGTTCTAAAATAATATGTAAATATTATCGACATAATATTTAATTGTTAACTACGTTATTTAATAATTTCGTTTATTAAATAATTTTGTTCATCAACAGTCGTATATTTTTGTCGCGTTTGTTTTCAAATTGTTCTGTACGTAATTACAACTAATTACGAATACGTAATACTGCGCGTACTAACTAGTTGGGCTATGCTAGACTTACCTCTAAAATGTGTTGTGAATTCACTCAAGTAGGGAATTAGCCTAATAATGCAAGTGATTAATATAATTAATCGCGTTTAATTTTGCGAGGTGTTACATTCTCCCCATGTTAGAGAAATCTCGTCCCGAGATTTGAATCAAGTCGGATCGCCCGCGGCGTATGTTCTCCGATAAGTCATGTCGTTACAATAATAGTAATAGTTTGTGTAGTGATCTATGTTTGCCAATATAGTTTTAACTGTTTAGTATACTCGCGGTATAGTTTGATAGTTCAAGTTCGTTTCGTGGTTAGCGTTTACCAAGTGGTGTGTTCGAATTGACATTCGAATGAAAGAAACGTTAAATCGTAGCAAGAGTTGGTAAGACATACCGTGTTTGCCATAGTCCGCAACAGTTTCCGGTGCACGGAGGATGTATGCGCGGCCACGAGCCGGTGGGATGGTTGCGATGTGGTTGTTGTTGTTTTGATTGTTGTTTCCGGGGTTGTTCTGGTTGTTGTTCAGTTTCGGACATTGGTTTCGAAAATGTCCGGATTCACCGCACTCGTAACACGCGTTTGATCGAGGAGGAGGGTTGGTTTTACAGTTTTGGGCCAAATGACCCCAGTTTTTGCAATCTTGGCAGAAAGCACAGTTGCCGTTATGATGCATCCCGCACTTGTCGCATTTTGGTTTGTTGCCAAGATAGGTTTTGGGTCCAGAGTTGGTGATTGCGGCAAAGGCTCGGGTGTTTCCCGGGTTTCTGTTTTGTTGACCCTGATGGTCGTTACCATCATTGTTCCATTTACGTTTGTGGGTTCCAGAGTCGCCCGCATCAGTACGGGTAAGTTCAGTTTTCCCTGTGATAGCTTTCAGGGTTCCAATCTCGACCGCGTCGTCGGTTAAGCTGTGAGCCAGATCCACTGCGCTCCTAAAAGTGGCGGGTTTGGAGGACATAACCATGCCTCGGATTTGTGGTGCCAAACCCCTGTTGTAACGCTCAATGCGTTTGCTCTCGGGGGTTACCATATGAGGCACCAGACGTGCAAGCTCCTGAAATCTAGTTGTGTAACCGGAAATGTCGGCTCCGATCATCTGAATGTTCCAAAACTCGGTTTCGAGTTTCTGCATCTCGTTGGGAGGGCAAAATTCCTCCATCATCATCTGCTTCAGAGTTACCCAGGTCATGGAATGAGCAGCTGGGCGTCCCATAATCTGGACTTGAGCGTTCCACCAGGTTAGCGCTTTGTCGGCTAAAGTGCAGGTGGCGTATTTCACGATCTTGTCGTTGGTGCAGTCGCTGATGTCGATGACTGATTCCATCTTTTCAATCCAGTGGACCAGGCCAATGGCCCCTTCGGTCCCGGTGAAGGTGCTGGGTTTACAAGACTGAAAGGTTTTGTAGGAACACCCCTGTTGGGTATTAGTTGGAGTTTCGCTGTTGACGGGGGTAGCTCCACTGTTGTTGGTTGGGTTTTCACGATTTCTGCTAGCCTCGTACTGAGCAATAGCCTCAGCCACGCGGCGTTCGATGATTTGTTCGGTTGTTTCTGGAGGTACAGGTGGAGAATTTCGTCGACTGTTTCGAGTCTTTCTTTGTTTAGGCGGCATGCTGACGTTCTGCGATGAAAAGATGCAGAAGTCAATGCCAATGAAAAATATGTGAGGAATAAAGTTTCACATATTTCAAGTTTTCGAGTATCAAGCAAAATTTGTCGAATCCCCATCACGTATCTTACGACTATGAAACACCCATATGTACTTAGTATGATATAATCACGTTGGCCAGGCGTCATTATATGATGCCAAATACATACTTCTTTTCATCAACCGTTTAATCACGATCAGGTTCATATGAGATCAGAGTACCATGAACGAGTCGGATGTGGTGAACAGTTCACGCGTATCGAGGTATCGTAACGATAGTTTAGATGTATGCAAATGTATGTATGCATGTACGTTCTAGCCAAGGCTATAGTCTAGGTCTCTAGGTTTCTAAGTCACCTAAAGTTTCCTAGTTCGCTATAACCATTGGCTCTGATACCAATCTGTAACACCCCCAAAATTCGTTTAGCGGAAGCATTTTAGTTTAAGTAATGGGGTGTCACAATAATAAAGCATGCATACGTATCAGAGCTTATGATTACAACAGAACAATATATAATAAGATGCCAAAAATTATTAATTACAAAGTTTACGATTCCTCGAATCGTATAAGTTAAAAGTAATAAGTTTACAAAAGTAGATTTCTGAAATATGACTAAAGCATTTCAGTTATACTAAAGAAATCCATGTGTTTCCAAAAAGTTGGCATCCTAACTTCAAGGGTCGCCTAGTTCTCCATGTGTGTTGGCGATTCTTATATGCGCAGCTAATTCCCTGAAAAACATAGTAAAAGTCAACAACTAGGTTGAGTGAATTCACAGGTTTTAAGTTTACACAAGTTGAATCAAGTTTGTATCACAGTTGTTATCCAAATATGTTCACAAATAGTATTGCCATAATAGTCGAGTATATGTTTTGTAGAATGTTATCCAAATACCAGTTCTGTGGGTTGTTCGCCCAAAGTTCAAGTTAAAACACGTGCTGGTCGTTCTCCAGCGAGTTACAAATACACAGTACCGGTCGTTCTCCGGTCAAATACGCACGGGTCGTTCTCCCGTTCAACAAAAATAGTTTACCGGTCGTTCTCCGGTCTAGTAACGCACGGGTCGTTCTCCCGTCCAACAAACGCATGGGTCGTTCTCCCATCCAAGACGCACGGGTCGTTCTCCCGTCCCTTGGCCAGTGGTTCTCTGGCACTAAAATACGTGGCTGGTCGTTCTCCAGCGTTTTACACAAAAGTACCGGTCGTTCTCCGGTATACCAAACAAGTTTTAAAAGTTATGTTTGTATCGGTCGTTCTCCGACAAGTTACCAAATGTACCGGTCGTTCTCCGGTAAGATACCAAAATAGTTTACAGTCGTTTGCAAAACAGTTTACCGGTCGTTCTCCGGTCTAGTTAAAACAGTTTGTCGATAGTTTATCCCATTAGTTCAGTGTGTCAATATGTAAATGTTAATTCGCTAACACCAGTTTGTTCAACAGTTTAATAGTTCAAAGTACTCTAACAGCTTGAGTAAAACACGTATGATAAACAATCATGTAAGTAAAAGCAGTTATGGCAATAAGTAAAACAGTTGACTATGTTTTCCACCCCTGTTCAAAAGCAGTTAAATCAATAAAAGTAGGGGCTGTGAACTCACCTGTTGAGTTTAAGTAGTTGTGCGAGCGCTAGCAAACCTAAGCCCAAGTACGGTCTGAAATCTCCTAACGTCCTAAACGTACGAGATTTAATAAGTATGTGGATGTCTAAACTAATCATCCATGCTAGTGTTTGTACATCCAAGTCACGTCCAAATCGTTTGTTTAATGTTTATGTTTGTATTTCGTTGTTTGTGAAAATGTATACGACTCGTTGGTGAAAGTTTGAAATCAACATTTCGATAAAACAAGTATGTTTAAATTGTTTGTAAGGCTCGTGAATCGAATTTGTATAAAGATATACGTTTCCGGTTAGTTCGACACTTAATGAAAACAAGTTTTTAAACTTCCTGTTTTTAGCGACGTAAGGTGCGACGCTGGGTGGTTATGCGACGTAGGGTGCGACGTACGGGTCTACGTCGCATTCAGGTTTTTGCGACGTCATGGGTTGCGTCGCATAGGCGACGCTCGCAATTTAATGCGACGTAGTGGTCTGCGTCGCTATGTGCGACGTAAGGAAGGGTAATGCGACGTAAAGGCCTACGTCGCAGTACTGTTTTCGGTCCCAATGCGACGTAGTCGCCTGTTCGACGAACAGCGAGAAAAAATCGGATTTTTGGTTGATTTGGAACGTTTTCGGTTGTATAAAACACTAAAACATGTTATTCTAAGTATGTTAAACACTAAGTATCAATTATAACTTGGAAATCTAAAGATTTGCGGGATTTGTCGGAAACTTACGAGTGTCGGATTTGAAATCCGAAAAGATGGAAAGATAGATCGTAGTCTCGTGGTCGTTTTTCTCTATTTTGTTTGTTGATTCGGCGTCGTTTGATGGTAGTTTTGTGGTGATTTGTGTGGTGGTTTTTGGTAGGTGGTGGTGAAAGTAGAGAGAAAAAGAGAAAGATAGAGAAAAAGGATGAAAGGGAAATGAAAGAAAATGAGGAGGTGGGAGGTGGTTTTGTTCCACTTTCTGCCTCCGTGGTTACACTCCGTGTTTGTTTACCCGATCGCTAAATGTTATTTTATTTTAACTAATATGTTTTTAATTACATTTTTCATTATATTTTAATTGAGCTCTTTTTATGAAACTAAATTAATAAATTTTATAAATCTCAAATCTTGTTTTATTTTAATTTATACAAGTTAAAGTTCCGCGTTCTAAAATAATATGTAAATATTATCGACATAATATTTAATTGTTAACTACGTTATTTAATAATTTCGTTTATTAAATAATTTTGTTCATCAACAGTCGTATATTTTTGTCGCGTTTGTTTTCAAATTGTTCTGTACGTAATTACAACTAATTACGAATACGTAATACTGCGCGTACTAACTAGTTGGGCTATGCTAGACTTACCTCTAAAATGTGTTGTGAATTCACTCAAGTAGGGAATTAGCCTAATAATGCAAGTGATTAATATAATTAATCGCGTTTAATTTTGCGAGGTGTTACAAAAAGACATTACTTGGGATCTTCTACATATGCAGAAAGTCACTGAAGACCACCTTGAGAGCTTCCCTGACTTGCATCACGGATTTTAAATATCATCAAGACTATCACTCACCAGTTTCTACGGATCTACCCACACAACACTTGGGCACCACGCACTTCCGGCCTAGGTGGTTCCAGTTCTCATTAATCAGCTAGAAGGCAAAGTCGTGCTCTCGACTTTAACAGTAGCGCTTCTCGGGAGGCAACCCGTGCAATAAAAAAATAAGATCGAGTGTCAGTAAGTGAAGCAGAATCTCTAACTATCCTTCACACTTGGTTATGCCTAAAGTATTTTTAAAATCATTTATTAAAAACAACTCATTTTGGAAAACACTTGTCTTAGTTAAAATAGGAAGTAAAAACAAATAATTCATTTGTTTCGAGCATTTGAGGTACTTGCATACTACTTTCATGCATTATGCTCGAACTCGTTTAAAAACAGTGTTTTATAAATGATTGGTCGTAGAAAACATCTCTTCAAAATCTGAGACAGTGATTTCATTTTTTGCAAAAATACCTGAGTTTTAAAAAAGGCATATCCAATGTGTTCACACTTACGAGATCATTTCACAAGAGAAAGAAAGAAGTTTTAAAGTGTGTAGAAAACCCTAGCAAGAGTCTCGAAGAAAATCAGAAGAAAATCAGAAGAAAATGCTAAAATGGATCCTGGCAACTCTTATTTCAGCAATTTTCAAATCATCAGCATTCGAGCATCTTGATATCTGGGGAGTTTCCTCATCCTTTCTGCACTTTTAAATAAATATAATCTATTTTATTTAGTGTGTTATCTATGCCGTATCCTAAACTTATCACTAAGTGTGGGATTCCAGCCCAAAAACAACACTTGAGAAACACTTTCTATATGTTCAAACTCTAAGTGTGAGATTTTACTAATAAAATCCATACTCAAGAGAACATTAGGGACAATGTTCCTCTAAGTGTGGGATAGCAGGAATAGAATACCTTGGATAGATTTTATGTCTTTTATGTCCAAATGGCAAGCTTAGAAAATGTTCCTCAAATTTTAAATTTCGCAAAAAAAATTCAAAAAAATATAAAAAAGTATGAGTTATTAACTCTACTATTTTGAATTCTAAAGTTTCTAAAGAGGAATCATCTCCGTATATGAGTACGCCATTTTGGAATCTAAGGAAAATAAAGTAGGAATCTCTCAAACAAAAATGATAATCTAAGAGGGGCATCGCATGACTAGACACATATAAATCATTAAACTTGCAGTGAGGTATCTTGAGCCTAATAAAAGCATTCATTTTTAATGCTTCACATTACGTTTGTTGTGTGTGCCGATGCATGCATTTCTAAATTAGAACTTGCTCCTGACATACGTTTCGAGACTATATTAGTGAGTACCGTACGCGGTATAGGTGCAATTAAATGATGTTGACATTCCATAGGATTTAAACCCCTTTTCTCATATCTTTTCAAGCCCAAAACCCTTCCGATACTCATTTTTTAGTATCGATTATCCATTTAGAAACCCTGTTGAGCCTAAACCTTTCATTTCATAAAACCCTAAATTTTAAACCCACTTTCCCAAAATTCCCAAAAAGTTTATCTAAGAATTTCTAAGGTTTTGAAAAACGCCTTTTAGAATATCCTTTTCGCTTGTTGTTCGATGTTCCACTTTCTCGAGTCTTCCTAAAAATCACATCTCTCACAAAAACATCAAAAGATATATACAAAGGAGAGAGAAATATGGTGCAAAAAATTGGCACCACAAAAGCTCACGATTGTCATGAATGGAGAAGATAAATTTGAAAGGATTTCTAAGGGAGCAAAAAAAAAATAAAAAATGAATAATCCTTTAGAAATTCTATGACAGAGAAATTTGCAAGAAGAAAAAGAAGAAAAATATATAGTTTAAGAATAAAGCTAAGTGCTTTCAGAAGTATCACCCTCAAGAAGAAACCGATAAAAGCAAAATAGCTATCTAATTTCGTTTCCGTATTTGCACTATTCTAAAATAAAGTTTGTCATAATCTTAGGAGTCCTAAGGTAAGTGATATTGCGTAAAAAGTCATGTTTTTACTACCGATATCTCTCTCATTTAAGACCAATACTTGGCATACAAGCTCAATTATCACTTAAATTAGTGATATTATGCCAAGAAGGTGAAAACACGGAAGCACGAGAAAATCACTAAAATTGGGTGAAAGACAAAGATTTCACGCACAGTTGAAGATTCAAGGCATCCGAAACAAGATTTAGAGACAAAGTACCCCTCACTAAGATTCTTTTTTTTGGGGTAAAGTGCAAAAAATTACCCGGTAAATATATTCCCAAAAGCATTTAAGTACAAAGGATGTGAGTGAATCCCACATCTCAGCCCGTTACATAGGCGATAAAGACTACATAACAAAGACACAACCACAAAGCAACATTTGACTCAACAAAGACATCAAATAATAACCACTTTACTCATTTCTTTTTACCACTCTTCCTACTCTTCCAATCATGAAGACTCATGAAATCAGCCATTTCATTATCAGGAGGATCAAAAATATCATCTTCATCATCCTCATTAGCCAAAAAGGGATTAGATTTACTGTGAACTATGTTTACTTCTCCCCCATCGTTTTCTCTCTCTCTTTGGGTGATTTTTAAAACCCTAAAAACGATTTAATCTTCAATCGATTTGCTTCATGATTGAATCCAACGAATGAATCTTAACACGTTTTGGCTGATTTCCTTGTTCTTTGATTATTCTTATGATTAATTCTTGGTTTAAGGGATTATCTAATTCGTTCTTTAGGGTTTAGTCGGCTGGTTTCTATGGTTTGTTGTAATCGATCAGACTCAGGGTTTTATTAAATTGCATGAACGGATTTGATTGCTTGGATCTGGTGTGTTTTTCACGTGTGTAAATCATTACAACTTAAACGATTGCTATTCTGAATCGATCAGGGTTTTGATTCTATTTTGTTCTTGGGTGGTGTCGTTTCTAGGGGTTTGATTTTCTTTGAGTATAACTAGATTGGGTTTGGTGCTTTGATCTGATTTCGTTTTGTATTCGATCTAATTCAAACCAGTTTAGGGTTTGTTTCTTTACACGATCAGATTGCTGAGGTGGTTTGCGGCCATTGTTTTGGCCGGATTAGGGTTTGTAGGGTTTGGAGCAGATTGTTGTTGTACTTGCGTGGTCGATTGATCATCTGGTCGATATAAGGTTGGGAATTTGTGGTTTCGTTTCACGACTCCGATCATACCACTTTTGGTCGATTAGGGTTATTACCGGGTCTGGTTTCCGGTTTGTGGTATTCCGGTTGTACTAGGTTTTTAGGCCAACCGAGGAGGTCATTGCGACACTTGGATCTGAAATTGCCGACAGCTAATCAAAGGCACATCTACGTGTTGCATCTGGATCTTGTTGATGGTTTGAGAGACAGGAATCGGTAATGGTTAGGGGGGGGGGGGTTTCGGGTTGTTTGGGATCGTGATTGGTCTGCTATACCAATCTTGTTTCATGGTCGATATTTGTTAATCAATGAAGCGTTTGTGTTGATTGTTCGCATCACTATGATGCGTTTTAAATCAACCTCCATTGATGGTTCTGCCTACGTGATGGGGGATGATACGGTTTGGGAAAGTATGGGTTCGTTTTGGGTTCATGCTTTTCTTAAGTCGATTGGTTGTTGGCTGGTCTCAGCCGTTTGGGGTGTACCTGGACCTTTCGCCAACTTAGTTGGTAGGGCAGGTCCATTCTTGTCTTTTGCGGGTATGCCTGGACCTTTTGCCATCCTCTGTGTTAGTAGGGCAAGTTCATTCTTATCAAAGGGTTGTATTTGTTATTTCCTGGACCTTTTGCCATCTTTCGTGTTGGTAGGGCAGGTTGGCAATGCGACTTTTTGACGTGTTTGCTGCTATGGTAGTTTGGAAGTTGGTGGTGCACTTGTAGGTCAAATTACGAAGATAATTGAAGACAGAGTCGCTCACTATGGATATGGATCTATGAACCTGGTTTCTTACATTTAGATTGTAATTTTAATGTAATTGGTTATTTTTGCGTTTAGCAGTTGGTTGATCTGCGTTTAGCAGTGGATTTTTTAGAGTGAGGTAAAATGTTGTCTTTATTTGATTTGTAGAGTCAAATAATGGTCTAGGGGTGGTGTCTTGTTATGTAGTCTTTCTCGCCTATGTAACGGGCTGAGATGTGGGATTCACCCACATCCATTGTACTTAAATGCTTTTGGGAATATATTTACCGGGTAAACATTTTGCCCTTTACCCAAAAAAAAAACAAAAAAAACAAAAAGGGATTAGTAGCCTCAGATCCATAAGCCTCCTTCCAACGTGAATACTGTAACACCCCCAAATTTAATGATTTGCGGAAGCTTGATTTGGGTGTTACTAATCAATAACAAAGCACAAAGATACATAGTAAACGACTCTATATGCGTCGTTTTAACAAAATATATTGATAACTGAAATGTTTACAACATTTAAAGCTTTACATAGCTCGAGTTTAAATAAAAGGAGATTTCAGTACATAAGTACTTGTACAAAATATACTAATGCAAGAAAATCTCAATCTTCTGTATGCTGACTCGAGCTAAAGTCCTGAAGCAGAAACATCCTACTGCTTGGTACCTGCGATATATGCTAAAAGGTCAGCTAGAAAGCTGGTGAGCTCACAGGTTTGAAATCAGTTAATATAGTATGAACCGCAAGATTTAAATAATGAATTGCATCCAGCAATTAAATAATGAATTGCATCCAGCAATTAAATGATAGTCATCGTGTATACAGCCATGAGCACATAGTTGAGCTTAACTCGAGGGCCGGGTCCCCTATAGAGAATTCCGGGCGAGGTTGCCTCCACGAATGCCTAATCCACATTCGTCTTCCCAAATATTAGTACGTCCGTTTACCCGGTTAGTGCTTGCTAACCCGGACGAGGTGGGTCAATCCTATATGGTACCATATACTAATATTCACGCTACAACGTATTAACAACTATGCTGACGGAGGACTTTAAATGATTAGTTTCGAAAAACTCATGTAGTATATGAATGTTTGTACTTGCGTTCACATGTTAAAAGTTGAGCAATATATCACACCCCTGAGTAAAACAGTAAAAGAGGGGCTATGAGACTCACCTGAGTCTGAAAGCGTTTAAACAAACGTAAGTTGATTAGTCGAGTATGAAGTCCAAAGACTTGTAACCTGAGGGTGTCCACGACACGCGATGGTTATAATCATGATTGGGTATCTCAAAAGATCACCCTTGTAGTTGTTCATTCAACTATAATGTCCAAATCTCCACTATTTGGTTGATACGTTTAAGTGTTTGAAAAGTGTACGGCCCGTTGGTGACGTATTTGTAATAATAATCTCAACTATTATTATTTTGATTTCGTGGCGTTTTACTTGAAAAATGTGTTTTGATTGTGTTTTAGAAGCCGTTACGGAATCTAAGTACGGGGGTCCGGGGGCAGCGCCCCTGGTAGCGGGGTCCAAGGGGCAGAGCCCCTGGCTGGGGTCGAGCTGGATCCGAATTTGGGTAAAATCAGGTGTTAAAATTTTAGGTCTCGACACTTAGTAAAAATCTGAGTTTTCTGGTTTGTGCGACGTTGGGTGCGACGTCGCAACTCCTGACTGCGACGTTGAGCATGGCGTTGCTATGTGCGACTTTCGCAATTTAATGCGACGTTGTGCGTGGCGTCGCTATTTGCGACGTTGTTGATTTCTGCGACGTAAGGGCCTGCGTCGCTATACGCGACGTCGGCAACTTAATGCGACGTTAATGACGATGTCGCTATATGCGACGTGGTGACTGGTATTGCGACGTTGCAACTGACGTCGCAATTGGGCCAACCCAGATGCGACGTCGGAGTCTGTTCAGATTCCGGTGGCCGGAAAATCGGTCGAAAGGCTTCCGTTCGGTCCAAATCTTTTACCCAACCCATATTTGGACATTTTAAGTTGATACAAACAGCAAACAAGTAAAAACACTTAAAAACGAGAGGTGTCGGGATTTGTCGGAAACTTACAACGTGTCGGATGAAAAATCCGAAAAGATAGGATGATAGATCGTGATGCGGTGAGTCTTTTATTCCAAAGAGCCGATGAAATCCGAGTGCGTTTAGTGGTAGTATTTGTTGAATTTCGATGGTGATGATAATGGTGGTGGTTGTGGTAAGTTGAGAGAAAAAGAGAGGGAGAGAGAGAAAAAGAAAGAGAGAAATGAGAATGAGAGGTGGGGAATGGGAGGTTAAACTCCCATTTTTCGCCCCGCGTTCCCGCTCCGTGTGGTGTTCGTTTGCTCCGTCGTTTAAACGTTAAATAATTATTTTACATATTAATTGGTACGTTTTAAAATACAAATTATTACGCGATATTTTATTTAAATATTTTACAAATCCATTTATTTTGAGTTATAAAAGGTAAGTTTGTTTATTAAATTTGCGCGTTTTAATATTTTAAATTGTGTAAGATTTGTTTGTACGATCCGAATGAATACGAAATATTATCATAATAATAATTTTGATATAAAACGTTATTTAATAAAATTGGTCACCAACGTCCGTAATAAAATTGAATCGAAATACATTCGATTTAAATTGCGTACGATTTAACCAAATCGCATTTTCGTATATATTCAACAATATATAATTCGATACATTAATTAGCCTAACACATAACTAATTTGTGACAACCGTCAATTTAGGACTAGAATTTAGTGCCTAAACAAGTATTAATACATGTAATTAGTTCTGTGTTAGGCTAATTAATGTATCAATTATTATATATATTGTTGAATATATATCTACACAATGATGCGGTTTGTTTAAATCGTACGAGTTTCAAATCGAATGAACTTCGATACATTAAATACGGACGTTGGTGAACAATTTATTTAAGTAATACAAGGATGATTAATAACATTATCGTATTTAAAAATATTATGTCAATAATATTTCGTATCCAGATTTTATCAAACAATTAATATTAACGCGAATCAGAATGTAACTTCGCAAACGAAACGAGACAATCCACCTTTTCTAATGTAATTATTAAATAGTTAGTAAAATACTTCAACAAAAATACTGAATAATTATTCGTATTTTAAAACGTATATTAAAATCGTAAAATAAATATTTAACGTTTGAACGACGGAGAAAACGAACACCGCACGGAGCGGGAAAAGCGGGGCGAAAATGAGAGTTAACCTCCCATCCCCACCATCTTTTCTTTCATTTCCCATTTCCTTTATCTCTCTCCTCTCTTATTTTCTCTCTATCACCACCATCTCCATAATCCATAAAAATCACAAAATAAATACACTAAACGACTTCAAATCATCATACTCGTTTGGAATAAAACGTTCACCACTTCGCGATCTACAATCCTATCTTTCCGGAATTTCATTTCGGCGATTTGTAAGTTTCCGACACAACTCCGAAAACTCTCGTTTTTAAGTTTATTAACTTGCTAGTTGTTTGTATAACCTTGTAATGTCCTAAAATGGGTTGGGTAAAAATATTAGGCCAATCGATGGCCGGAAAATGCGTTTTTGAAGTTGAAACTCCGATCAGACTCCGTACGTCGCATTTGGCCTGGAGCAAATGCGACGCAGCGACCTACGTCGCACTATATCCCCTACGTCGCATTAGCGACGCAGCGCCCTACGTCGCACTTAGCGACGCAGACCCTTACGTCGCAGAAATCAACTACGTCGCCTATAGCGACGTCACGTACAACGTCGCATTAAACTGCGAAAGTCGCTCATAGCGACGCCATGCCCAACGTCGCAGTCCGGATCTGCGACGTCGCACCCAACGTCGCACCCAACGTCGCACGAACCAGAACCTCAAAAACACAGATTTTTACTAAGTGTCGAGGCTCGAAATTTTATCACTTGATTTCACCCAAATTCAAGTCCGGATGCGTTTTTCCTTAAAACAATATAGTAGAAAAAAAAATAAATAAAAATAAAAATAAAAATTTCCAAGCTGACCTGGCAGCTCGACCCCAGCCAGGGGCTGCCGCCCGTTGGACCCCGCTAACCAGGGGCGCTGCCCCCGGACCCCCGTACTTAGATTCTGTAAGCACATTTTTACAACAAAAATGTCAAACTTGTACAACTTCAAAACGCTTACACGATACAACTTTTCAATCATAATGAAAATTTACTTTTCAAGGTTAACACGTCGAGACATAAGGAGAACATTAACATATTTAAATTCAAACAATCACCAACGGGCCGTATACATTTTCAAAACCTAATTCACAATCAAACAAGTCGTTGTAACTTGTATCAAGTCAATCAAACAAGTCGTAGTAACTTGTAACTATACAATCAACCAAATCGGGGTAATTTGGACATCAAGTTAAGCAAACAATTTCAATGGTAGTCTTTCGAGATACCGGTACAATTAATAACAATTCAAGTGTCGTGGACACATTCAGGTTTCAAGACTTTGGACACCAAATTACAGCTAATTACCTCAAGTTTATTAAATTAAACACTTCAAGAATCAGGTGAGTTTCATGGCCCCATTTTCACTACTTTTACTAGGGGTGTGATATTACTACTTCATTTTGTTTTACAAGTAGAACGCAAGTGCCAAACTTCAAATACTACATGAGTTTCAAGCTAATCAATTTAAAGTCCTCCATTGCATAGTCTCTAGTATTTATAGCGTGAATGTTAGTATATGATATCATATGGGATTGACAATCCTCATCCGGGTTAGCACGCACTAACCGGTCAAACGGATGTATTAGCATTTGGGAAGACGAGTGTTGATTAGGCACTCGTAGGAGGCATTTCAAGTTAGGTTTCCTTAATTGGGCCTGACAAATCAAGTTAAGCTCAGACTATGTGCTCATGGACAGTATAACTTTTATTTTGCTTAATTGCATTTTAAATTCAATATAAATCTTGCGGTTCTTACAACTATACATTGACATACAAACCTGTGAGCTCACCAGCGTTTTCGCTGACCCATTTTAGTATTTATCACAGGTACCCAGCAGTAGGTTGGCTGCACAAGCAGGAACTATTAGCTCGAGTCAGCATTCATACAACTAGAGATTGGATTGCATTATTATATTTTGTAAAAGTAATTATGCTATGAAATCTCTCAATTTCAGAAATCGAGCTAATGTAACAATATTTTGATGTAAACATTTACTATATCTATACAAGTTTAAAACGACGCATATAGTGGTCGTTCATTATATCTTTGTGCTTTGTATATTGATTAGTGACACCCAAATCGAGCTTCCGCAAATCAATCAAATTTGGGGGTGTCACATAATTACATGTATTAACATATGATTAGGCACTAATTACTAGTCCTAATTTGGCGGGTGTTACAAATACAAGCTTTGATTGTCAGTGTTAGCATCTGTAGAAGTTACTTTCTTCCCTCTATCTTCCTTCTGGTTAACCAACTGTTCACTTGAACCCCTCACTAAGATTCATCTTATCCAAAGTCTTCGTTTTCAAAATACGAATCTAATAGAAGAAGAAACAACAAAAACGGATGAAGAATGAAGATTCTACATACGCCGAAAGATTCAAATGATTGGTACAAGACATCTAAAGATCAGAGAAACATCTCAGGGATTTCTTTACATCAAAATTTGTAAGTCCCGAGTTCTAGGATCGATATATTCGTTATATATAGTATTAAGGCGCGGTTTTCCTCAATACGCGTTATCTTACTATAACGACTAAGTTTGCATTTAGGTTAACTAATACTTAGCTTTAAACGATCAAACGTCAAAACCTAGCCGATAGTGAATACGTTTTTCTCTAGATACTGAAATCGCAGGTTGTGATTTGGATTAACAAAAGTTCTGCAAAAGTTAAAAGTATATATTTTTCTGAAACAAACATCATATATATATATGTCGTCTCAACTCGTAGCTGCTGGGCTCGCGAGTTGACTCGACTCGTAATCAGCCCAAGCCCATTATGGCTTCGGTTCACCGTGACCATTGCAAGTCCAGATCTCATCTCGCCAGACTTATAACTCGCGACTTGAGATCTCATCTCGCCAGACTTTAGTTCGTATTCTATATTCGTCTAACACTTTATCAAACTAATATATTTAACGAATATTAATATCAAAACTAATATCATTTATCTATAAATCTAAATCAATATTCAAACATGATAATGATTACACCAGTCCTATTTCAAGCTAGATCTGTTGTCACAATCTATGTCTCAACAGACTCCCCCTTGACAATAACTCTAGCGTCTTTATCTTCACGCTTGTCTTTGGTCATCATTTGTAAATCCTGCTCCCAGCATGTATCTTCATCCTAATACAAGTCTTTACCATCATTTGATAATCTCTTGCTAAATCACCCCATTCAAAAATCGTAAAGATTCTGTTCTCATTCAACTTCAACAGATCTTTTCTAGACATATTCATCAAGTGACGATGGCCATAAACTCTGAAGATCTCACGCTCACCACCATCAACTTCGTCATCAGCTATAACCATGACAGCTTCTCCAGTCTCTGAATCCATGTGCCAACTCTTCATATTTTCTAGAATATCCTGTGGCATTGTCTTCAGTGGAATCTACTGTACACACTTAACAGCTGGATAAACTTTCTTCCTCATTCTTCTTCCAGTCCTTTGACTTCGTTCCTTCAATCTAATTGTCTTTCCATTCCTTGGCTTAATCTTATCAAACTTCTTTGTTCTAACCACTGTTCTGATTATCCTTTCAACATAATTAGCATAACCATCATTACTCGGGTTGTTCAACTCTAATCTATCCAAGTCTCTAATTTCAAATCTTGGTAGAGAACTAAATACTGCAAGCTTTCGCTCAAAGTATTGAACTCCGTCAAATCTTTTTATCGCAAAAAGTTTCAAGTCAGAGTCAAAGTACCGGCCAATAATCCCTCTACGTGGTACACGTTTTCCAGTTATATCTACTTCAGAAACTCCAATCTTCTTCTTTTGCTTTGGAAGTTTCCTAAGCATAACCGCAGGATTCTAGGTAGGAATCAAAACGTCATCTTCTGAATCAGTTGAGTCATCGATCTCTTCATCTACATCGACAACCGTTGGACCTTCATCATTTTCAATAACTACTTCTGTCCTAGATGGGCTCACATGGTGTTCATCTATATCAGCATCTGGATCTACACCAATGTCTTGCACAATCTCAGAAATAGCAGTCCAATCAGTAGGTGGTTGGAACTCTCCTTCCTCAAGATCAAAATCAATTTGTTCATCTATCTCATCCAGAATATCATCTTCAGAATCTGATAGATCAAGCATTTCCAATCCTAGAGAAAAACACAAATACAAATATATTAAAAATTCAAATTCTTCATTGATTTTCCTGAACCAATCTAAGAATTCCTTTATTAATCCTTTTGTATTATTAAACCATAAAATAAACGCATTCTATATAACTTTTAAATCTCTTATTGATAACCCTGAATCAAACTAAGATTTCTAAGGTCTTATGTCAAACACTTAGTAAATATTAATTAAATTTAAACTCTAATGTCTTGTGAACAATCACCAAACATTCATGTTTTCCATTAATTAACTTATATAATTTCCAAGACTTAATTGAACTGTTATATTATCCAAAAAGTGAACTTTCAATTATATCTTTAAATTGTATATCATTTACCTAGTTATCACATTTTTAACTTGTCAGTTATACAAACTCTCAAGTCTAAAATGCATATGTTATATACAAATTTTGACCGCCGATAAATCGGAACACGCCGCTCGACTACTCAAAGAGTCGGAAGTCTTTCGATCACTATTTTAGTTAACATATAATTAAATTATATCATAAATTAGTTAAACATATTTAACTTGTAATTACAAAAATCTCAAGTCGAATATATTACAAATAATATTAAGTTTACAATTATTTAGTATAAATTATTACAAATATTACAATACTATGCTAATACTAAGCTATCTTACCAGCTTCAGTATCAGCCGGTACTGTCTTATTTGCACTTGTACAAGCACCCGGACCACTCGCTCCAGCATCACCAGACTCCCCCTGAATTGTAGTTTGCTCACCAATCTTTGAAGGACCGGTCTGCTCACCACCTTTTGGTGCATTGGGATCATCGTCTTTGTCAGAATCTCTTTTCTTTTTCAGCTCATCTTGCTTACAAGACTCTAAGTATACCAATATCTCCCCTTGAGGTCCAGAATTCACTCGCAACACCAATCGTTCCAAGTTATCAAGCTTCAGTCGCTGGATATTGAAGTCATCAAGCAATGTGTTATGAGTCTGCAGCAGTGTCTTGTAAGATTGACTCTGTTGAAGCACTTGCTGTCCAAGAGTAAGATTGTTAACTACCAACTCTGGAATCCTTGAAACAACTTTCTCTAACTCCTTAACTCTTGACTCTAAGGATGTAATCCTTTCAGCATCAGTCATAGGAGTAACTGAGATTATTGCAGATCCAGGTGGTGTAAGTGACGCAACATGTGAATCAAAAGTAAGCGGTGGAGGCGGCTGAGACAAAGCTGTCGTAAGAAGATCAGCTGTAAATTTAGTAGTCGGAACCTACTCCGAACGTACTACATCAACAATCTCCTATAAACATTAGACAAAAATTAAATAAGTAATTGTTACAGATTTCTCTGTCTCAATCTCTAATTAATTTTGTTATACTTGTAGTACTAAACTTATATCTCTTACCTCAGTAGGTACAGAAATCGGTTCAGACTCTACCGATATCACCCTCTCTACTTGCTCAGTATCTTGAGCAACTGTCACAGAATTAACTGTCTCAGTTTAACTCCTGATAAATAACAAGTTAAGATTATCTAACTTTTAAATAAACTAACCGTCTCTGATGGTCAAGGTCCTGGAACGCTTTCGGCGTTGAGAAACAAGAGGAGAATCCTCTTCAGCGTCCAAGTCATGAATAATAAAATCTGGATCAGGATCGTTGACTTTACGCTTCAGCTTCAGCTTCTGGGCAGGATCAAACACAAGCTTAGATCCTTCCTGTATCATCCCAGCAGGAATACCTGTGATAGGATCAACTGGACGATCCAGATCATCCTCAGTATCACTGGAATCAAAGCTGTATCTCCATCTCGATCTCCAGATGGACCAACAGGATCCTAAATTTTAAATATGTTAAACATTTATGATTAGCGTAAAGTGTCACACCCCGTCTAAAGCGGAAATAACGGGATACGACGTGTGACTAGATCATAACACATTGATATAATAGAACAACACTAAATGCAATTCAACAACGTGTCATGATATAACCACGACAGATCATAACACATTGATATAATAGAACAACACTAAATGCAATTCAACAACGTGTCATGATATCTCCCGACACAAAGGCGACTTGTGTCGTGGTTAATCATTAATCCGAGTACATAGTCGACAATACATAAGATCCAATTGTCACATCACCACTAAGTATAATTGTACATGATCAAAATTCAATCACCAAAGTCTCAAATGCAGCCTAGAAGTCTCGCTAAAGCCACTAGGCCTTAAGCTCCTTAGTCAAAATTCTGATTACCTGAAAAGAAATGCTCGAAAAGGTCAACACAATGGTTGGTGAGTTTCGCAGGTTTAGTAAGACACACGAGAAATAAAGTTTGCTATGATAATAAATAAGTGGGACATATGATATGAAATAAGCACATAAGATAACCAATTCATCCACTATAAGCAATCCGTTCCGTTCCTGGATAATATTTACTCAAGGATAACGTATCTATCACAAGAGTGGGACCGTCGTCCGATAGTACTATCAATAATCATATCCGTATTAGTAAGAAATATGGAGTGTTGTCATGGTCCCAAAGACACAAGACTCATCCGAAAAGTAAGTAATATGGAGTTTTGTCATGGTCCCTAAGACACAAGACTCATCCGAACAATCAGCAATCAGTCCACAACAATCAGCATGTCACTTATTCAATCATAATGTCCAAATCAGAAAATCAGGTAGTTTACACAGCATAAGAAAACAGTTCGAAATCAGTTTGAGCATTCTTTTCCTCCAACGGAAAATAAGTAAAGAAAATGGGGCCGCAAAACTCACCTTGAAAAGAAAGCAAGCAAATGTTCCCAGTCTAGTCCACAAGATGATCTACAAATACATATACGTAGGTTACAATCTAGACAAAGTCTATAACCTTATCATTGTATCCTATTTTGATGAATAACTCATGATTGACCTTCTTCCTATGTTTTCCTTATATTTTAATCGAATATGATGTGCCTTACAAGTCTCATGCGTTCGTGTTGTCACTTAACCAATATTTAACAAATTTATGTTTGCTACTTTCTAAATGACTTGAAATATGATCCACTACTCCAAATAGATGTTCTCAATACTAACTCCCATATCTCAGCGTTTTCACATTACCAATGTGTCAAAAGTTGTGGGTCTAATAAGTTCTCATAAACATTTAGTTGCTTATATGATTTGAATTATGTTGCTGATGGGGCACGACAAAGATTAATTTTGTTTAAAAATCCAAACGAACTCATTTGACAATGAATCTTACTTTTCTGAAAAGCTAACATTCTAAAGTTTATTACTGAAACAAACTTCTTTTTAAAACTCAAAATATTGAAAGAGATAATTATTCCCAAAGTTGACTCAAAAATCTGTCACTGAAATCAGATTTGACACTACGACTTAAAATAAACTTTTGACTAACCAATACTCAATGTTTTGATACAAAACCAATTACATTTGAAATTAGACATCTTAAACTTAATTTTAGACCCCAGAATCATTTAAAAACATTAGATTTTGACCAAGTTATGACTTCCCGAAAATTGATCACAGAATCTGTCCAAAGCCGAAATTTCGGTCTAACACTTTCGTTACCAAAACGTTTTTCACACATTTACAACCCAAATCAATTCTTACAAGTTTTTCTGGTATTACTAGACACTTATCACTTTCAATGAAGTCAAGTAACATAAAATTCCAATCCCAACTCGATTTTACATAATTCTTAGAAATTGTGACTGCTCGATTCGGATACAATCTGTCTAGTTTAACTAAATGCCCTTTTTTAACCCATTTGGAGTCCAAATTAGAAGAAAGTTAAAACTACAAAGTTGTAGAAAACATACGGTTTTACCCAGGTACCAAATCTCAAGTCAAAATGAATTGTTTTCTGTTTTATACAATTATTTTAGTGAACTGATTTCAGATTATCTTATAACATACAATCGTATTCATATTTTCGTTAAATTCATGATTAAACATCTAAGAACCCTAGGAACGAATTTTATGATATTATTACCTTCAAATATTCACTCAATAATTATACTTCAATCTTCATCTTTGAGTATGTTGATCTCCTCAATGATTCGTTCAACTTTCGTGTTTAATTCAAGCATCAAATCTTCTTCGATTGAAAACCCCAAAATTGCCCTACCTAGCCTCCTCTTCCTTGATCGATGGTTTCCGGAGATTTTTGTAATTAGGGTTTTGATAATTATAACTAATTATTTATTTAACATCCCTTATATTACACCAAGCCTCCCTAACTTTCGTTTATTGAATTTTAACCCAGATATTTCTTGTTCCCTACTCCAACCCTCTTGTCCGGCCCTTAAAGGGTATTTTGGGATTATTTTTGGACATGTTGTAGCCCAATGAGTTTAGAGATCATGGCCTTTGGATTCAAGTCATTTGGAGCCCGGATGAGAAAGTTATGGCCCAAACCGTGACACCTTGCAGAAAATTCAACTTTTATTCTTTCTAGCGTGTTATGTGTTCTTACTTAGCTTATTATAAATGTATCATAATTGTTAATATTCTTATTATTGATATATTACTTATTATTGTATACATTTTTTATCGCTATTTGCACGTTCTCTTAAGTTTTCAAATTATGAACGTATTTACGTTTTTTTTTTCTTGTATCTTTTTCGTTAAACATCTGATTGTGATGATTCTTTTTGCATTGGATTCGATATTTGAAAATGAAGACTTTGGTGTGAAGAGATCCATGTGATGATTCCTAATACGATATTATGTTTTTACCATTTAAATTACAATTACCAAGCATTTTGGTGACGACTGTCACATAAAGCTCTATCATACAAGTTCTATGTATTTAAGATTAATCAGATGTAATACCTTAACAGATACAACCTCCGATCTATCTTGCTGTCTCTGCTCACCCTCAGGTCTTGCAACCTCTAGGTCTGCAGCCTCAGCATCCTGTATATAATGATATTTATATTTTATGATTAATTAAGTAGCATAATCAACTAAATATCCATACCATTAACATCATATAATAATATTATACTATAATATTTAATAATTACATCGAACATCTAAGTATCTATATCATTATATAATTGAAATAATACCTGTATAGGTGCCATAAACTGGTATATCTCCCTCAGATCGGGATCTTGTGCATCGTCATGCTGACCTAGTACCTCTTGTACCACTTGTGCAGCAACCTCAGCATCAACCTGTTGACCTGGTTGATCTGCCTGTATCAAAACATCCTCAATGAGTGCCTGTGGCTCAGGTTGTTGAACTACAGCAGCAGCAGGAACATCGAGCCAACCATTGTTCGGTGGCGTAATGTAAGCTTCGTCAATAAAATAACCAAAAAGATCTCTGATCTCAGGCTTCACATACTCTTCCCGACAAATAGTCTGCTGAAACATGGCATTATATCCTCTGAGCGCAATAGTATCAACTCGTAAATGCGGCTCAGGAACAAGCAATCCAGGAAGATGATGACGAATGATCATCATGCAGAATCTCGGGTAGATCAAGAAACGTGATCTAACATTACCCAAAATCTGCTTCACCAGCTCCCCAAACAGAAAATCACAAAAACTGTATGGTTTATTGTAAACCAGTGACAGTACTGCCGATACAAGAGCAGGGCTTAACTCATCAAAACCGCCCTTCTTCGGTCCAAAAATTGTGACTATAACGTGCCACAAGAATCTCCATTGCACAATAACAAGGGCCTTGAGGAATTAACGTCCTCTTCTCTCACCAGTATATCACATGCGACCTAACGCACCCTCGATAAAATCACTTGAGTACTCAGTCGGACCATCTTCTTGGTCTACTGTACCCAGATGCAAAATCTGACGAAGGTCAGAAGCAGCAAAGACAAAATCGGTTGTTGATTCACCGATGCGCGAATAACAGGTGGGTTAACCGATTCATCATACTGAATATCCGTCCAGAAATCGTTCAGTATTGTCTGACAGATCAGTGATCGAAGGCATGAACGTGCAAAGAATGTCAGCACTTGAGCTACTTTGCTAGCTCCACGTGCCGAAAGATCTAGATCAACAAGAATATTGTAACCTTTATCGAACGGTCTCGCCATATCTGTAAAAGAACACAAATGACAAAAACAGTTAATGCACGTTAACGACAAATAAATACTAAACTATAATGTATTATGAATCAAGATTCATCAAACATCTTAGTTCTAAATTATATATAACTTGTTACAAAATTGTCTCAAGTCGTATATAAAACATTTATATTTAACTTATAAACAAAACTTATAATTAAATAATCTTAAGTCGTATATAGAATATATGTTATTACGTGTTAATTTAGTAATTCTCACGTCGAAACATATATGAAATTAACTCTTGAAGTCATACGTTAAATAAAATTACAATGTATTACGTCAAAAATTTAAGTTACGAGTTATTAAAAATGATATAAAATGTCAACTCGCAAAAATTTGAAGTCAACTCTCAACTGAATTCGCAGCCAAGTGAACTCGCTAATCAAGTCAATCCGCAGGTCGACTCTCAAGTCGATCCGCTAATCAAACTCGATCCGCGAAAGCTCAAACTCAACTCGCTGCGAGTTTAATCTGAAACTCAACTCGCTGAACGAATTGACGCAGTGAGTTAGATCAAAAATTCGATGATTTTTTCACTTTTAACACGATCGATCGAATGATTTACATTCATTAAGGTTCGTTTAACATTAACCCTTAAGATTCTTGTTAAATATTTTTTTTTGGGGTAAAGGGTTTTACCCCGGTGAATTATATTACCACTAAACGTTTAAGTACAATAGAATGTGGATGAGTTCCACATCAACCTCGATATAAGCATTAGCTATGCTTAAGTTGCACCTCTATATGTATATGACAAACCATATACATAATTACAAGAGACCTATCAGCTAAAATAAACATAAAAAATAGCCAATATAACACAAAAGAGCAAGTAATCAACAAAACTCCACTCCTATCCATGAATAACAAAGTTCCGAGGCATGTTCCAAGCATCCAGCAGCCGAGTTACTTGGGCAGAATTTTTGAAGCGGAAATTGAGTAACTTAAGACGAACATTAGTGACAATAACATCACGGACTTGAGCAGCAGATCTTGAACCCTTAGCAAACAGCTGATTATTCCTTTATTGCCATATAAAATACGTAGAAGCCGCAAGAATCAATCGACCAATAATACTTATAGCCTTTCTTGAACGAGAAATAGGCTGAATTCTACCAATTATATCATCCCATCGAGCCGAGACATCATGCAAACCCGCCAATGGTTTAACTAGAGACAAGACCTGTAAAGAAAAAGGATATTCAAAGAATAAATGGTCATGAGAGTCCGGTTGAAGGTTGCACAAGATACATCTTAGCAGGTTTAAGTTGATGGAATCACCAACATCCCATTGCTTCAATGTATCTTGAGTCTTCAATCGCTTCTTAAACACTAGCCATAAGTGAAAAGCGTGCTGAGGAATACAATGAGGAAACCAAACAATATGAACCCAAGGAACAGAAGTTCCATGCTCACGAATAGTATCCCAAACCAAAGAGACCGAGAATTCCCACATACTACCATTGCTATCACACCAAAAGAACTGATCTGTAACACCCGGTAAATTAGGACTAGAATTAGTACCTAATTCTTTGTTAATACATGTAATTAGTTCTGTGTTAGGCTAATTTATGTATCGGATTATATATTGGTAAATATATACAACTTTGCGATTTGACTTAAATCGTACGCAATTTAAATAGAATAAAGTTCTATGCGATTAATACGGACGTTGGTGAACAAATGTGTATAAACTAAAATAACGCAATTATGACCAAAATACTATTTTATAATAATTAGTAATTATCTCGTATCACTCGATAAAAGCTTGCACGATTTAAAAACAAAGGTAATTAAATTTATACAAACTATATTACATTTCAAACTATTAACGATTTAAAGAAATAATTAAGTAAATTATTTAACAAAATTCGTATTTTAAAATGAGTAATTAACACGTAAAAATAAATAATTTAACATAAAACAACGGGGAAAAACGAACACCGTGCGGAACGCAACAACAGGGAACGAAATTGGTGAAGTCCACACTAGGTGGACCCCACCGAAAAATCAGCCACAAAGGGTGAGGTCATCACCTCCCCACCCTCATTTCCCTTATCTCTCTCTCTCTCTCTTATTCTCTCATTTTCTTTCTTTTTCTCTATCTAAAAACCACCACCACTATCACAAAAATCGCAAAATACTACCACGAAACACACTCGGATCATACCACCCCTTTGGAGAAAAACGTTCACCACTTCACGATCTACAACGCTATCTTTCCGAAATTTCATTTCGGCACTTTGTAAGTTTCCAACAAATCCCGACATCTCTCGTTTTTGATCATTTTTACTACTTTATGGTTTCTATAGGCTTATTATGTTCATACAAGGGTTGGGTAAAAGAATCGGACCAAACGGAAACCCGAAAACATGTTTTTGGCTCAAAATCCGTCGATCAGACGTAAGTGACGCACTGATGAACCCAGATATGCGTCACTTCGTGCGACACTGACTAAGTGTCGCATAAGCCCTCTTTTCCTGTCACTACCTAAGTGACGCATTTTCAATATCCGTCACTACTAGCGTCACTTGCCTTAGTGACGCCTATGATCGAAATCTAATTTTATACGACACTCTTGCCCGACACTACTCTAGTGACGCCTAGAACCTTAAACCGACACTTGTTACCGTCACTGCCTAAGTGTCGCCACCTTATGCGTCACTTCCCTAAGTGACGCCCTAAACTTATATTTCGCAATTTTATGCGACACTTCCTAAGTGTCGCCTAAACCTTAAGTGTCGCTATAAGTGACGCTAAAAACAAAAAGTTTCAAACCATTTTTACTAAGTATCGAGACCAAAAATTTATCACTTGATTTCACCCAAATTCAAGTCCAGATGCGTTTTTCACCATAACAATATGATAGAAATAAAAATTTTTCGAGCTGACCTGGCATCTCGACCCCAGCCAGGGGCCAGCCCCTTGGACCCCGCCAGGGGTTGCCACCCCTGGAACCCCGCTAACCAGGGGCGCTGCCCCCGGACCCCCGTACCCAATTTCCCCCACTTTGTTAAATACCATGAAATAAACTCAGAAACTATTATCATCATCAAAAACCGTCACCAACGGGCCGTATACGTTCTAAAACACAAACGATAACAAACCAATATTGGACATAATGAGTTGTGTAGACAACTAGCCTAGATGGTCTTGCGAGACATCTACTTACTTAACCTTACGTGTTTAGGCATTTAAAGGTTACGGACACGCTACTTACAGTTTACCACTGCTTACTACTAGGCTCAGGTGAGTCTTACGGCCCCACTTTTACTGTCTTACCTTATTGGGGGAGATACATGCTACTGTTTTTCTTGAACACAATTGCTTAAACTGTTTACTATACCAAACGGAATTGCATGAGTTACTTACTTTACTGAAGTCTCTCCATCATATATCGTTAGTTATGGACTTAAGCGCGAACACTAGTTAATGGATCCATTAGGGAAATGACCCTCCCCGCCCGGGGTAGTAGCGCTACCATGAACCGTTATGTATAAACAGGCGACTATTATTCGTTACTTATGCTTGCTCAGTTACGAGCATGTCACGGGAGCAAACCATTACTTACGGGTTAAGCTTCGATTATGAGCCTCATGGCAACGGTATAACTTATTTACTTTACATTTGCTGGATTTGCAAATACTTGATTTACGCCTGCGGGCACTACTGATGAAATCTTGTGTTCAAAACTGATATTACTTACAAACCTGTGAGATTCACCAACATTCGTGTTGACCTTTTAGCATGTATTCTCAGGTACTCATATGGAGTAGGATTTCTCCAGGACATAGCCAGAGTCGCATGATTTCAACTAAACTGCATTAACGGAGATTCTTAGCATTATCTTTTGTACATGTTGATTATGTAATAGAACCTCCCGCCAATACGCGTGGACTCTAGGGAACTATTTTTGTATACGAAAACATTAAGTTTTCAAACATATATTTCTATGAAATCGTTTTACAACGTCTCATTTAGAGGTCGTTTACTGTATATCTTGTGCTTTGTATATTGATTAGTAACACCCAAGTATGCTTCCGCAAATCATTAAATTTGGGGGTGTTACAGATTGGTATCAGAGCCTAAGGTTATAGTGAACTAGGTTGCATTTAGTGGGCCTAGACTATGACCATTAGGCAGTATTTCCTTACTAGGCATGATTGGTTCAGGAATTACATCATACGACTTTAATTTAACATAGCCTGATCAACTATGTACAATTAAGGAAAGATGATGTGAGGTCTGAAATGGTTATGCTGAACAGGAATGCGTTAGTTGACTCTGACCATGAGAGAACCAGACCATTACTTGATACGTGCTAGACACTAGGCTGGATGTTATATACTTATATATATTAGCCTCGTCTTACTTACACTCTGCCACAGGAATGGCAAACACACCACCTAATCCGTCACACTCTCACTCACATGGGTCACGAAACCCACGAGTAGCCAGGAGGAACACAAGGTCACCTCGAACCAGCCCCTATCATGTTCATAACTCTCAAAACTCGGCACATCTCACGGTGCCAGTGTTGGCTACCCAACTCCGCCGTCAGGAGCAAAGGCTCGAAAATCTCGAACGGGAACAACACCGAATGACCTACCTGCTTCGCCAAGCTCTTGACCGCATATCACAACTCCAGCGAGAACAAGAAGATACCAGCCTCTCTGTAAGCATAATTCAGGATTCAATGACCGCTGAATTAGGTGCGGATGAACTCATAAGAAACCGACTAGAGGAATATGAACAGCGTTCACAGGAGACTGAGGAGCACTCTCGAGCACTGGTACAGCGACTGGCCTTGGTTGAAGACAACGCCAGGCAGGCCAACAGACTAGCAGAAACCGTGGACCGCCTTGTCGCGCTGATGGAGCAGATTAATCTGCATCAAGATTAGATCAGTCTGTAACTTGTAACCAGTTAACTACTTAATTAGGACCTATGTAATTCAACCGGATGTAACAATTCCTGGTACTTTTGTACTACTATTTTGTGAAAATCCGTACCTTGTATCCAACTTATTTATCTAAATGAAATGTGATTGTCACTTCGTACTGTTATCGTGTATCTCATCATTTACACTTGTGACATATCATAATTTCGTGCAACTATCTTATTCCACTTTCTTTGTTCTTTTCTTGATCAGCAGCATGCCTCCTCGTCGACAAATCACCCTTAGTGAAGCCGAAATTGCGGGTCTGATTGCCCGTAGTGTGGCCCAAGCCCTAGCTACCCGAACATCAACTCCTGGTAGCGAAGATACCGCTAACAATGGACCACAACCCAAGCCCTGCTCATATAAGGACTTCCAAAACTGCAAACCTCTGAACTTTGCAGGTATTGAGGGAGCTATCGGTCTAGTACGCTGGATCGAGAAAGTCGAATCTGTATTTCTTATCTGCAACTGTGCGGAGGGAGACAAGGTTAAGTTCTCCGTTAGTACTTTCACTGACACCGCTCTTACCTGGTGGAACACCTATGCCCAGACTGTGGGTATTGCAAATGCTTACAAGCTTCCGTGGGAGGAGCTGAAAGAGATGTTGAGGGGTGAGTACTGCCCTAGAGATGAACTGAAACAACTGGAGTTGGAATTCTGGAACCACAAGATGCAAGGTGATGATATCACCGGGTACACCAACCGTTTCCACCAACTGGCACTTCTGTGCCCATCCATGGTCGATCCCGGGTACAAGAGGATCGAGAAATATGTCGATGGACTCCCCGACAGACTACAAGACCTGGTGACATCATCCAAACCGGGTACTATCCAGAGCGCCATTCGTATGGCCCATGAACTGACGGCAAACTCTGTCCGCCGTGGCACAACCGCAACCCCATCTGCAAATAACAAACGTAAATGGGAAGGAAACTCCAACTCATCCAACCAAATCACCAACAAAAAGCCTGAGTCTGTTAAGGCTTATTCATCGGGAACTACAGAAAAGAAAGGGTACGGTGGGAACAAACCCTACTGTTCCAAATGCAATCGTCACCATGACGGTTCCTGCCCTTGCACCAACTGCAAAAGGTTCGGGCACCTAGCCAAGGATTGTCGAGCCATCATTCCTACCCCCAGCACCATTGCGCCAAAGACCTGCTTTGGGTGCGGAAATTCTGGGCATTTCAAGAACAACTGCCCCAAGCTGAAGAACAACAACAACAACAACCGCAACAACACTCGGAGCAGAGCCTTCGTGATCAACTCGGGGGACGTCCGTCAAGACCCAAATGTGGTCTCGGGTATGTTCTTCCTCAACAACTTATCTGCTTCTATTCTATTTGATACTGGTGCTGATAGGAGCTATATTTCGGATGAGTTTTGCCCACTACTTGACATCACCCCCGTGGCCTTATATGTTAAGTACACCGTAGAACTTGCCAATGGTAAACTCATAGAAACCGATAGTGTGATACCTAATTGCACTTTAAACCTAGCCGACGAAATCTTCTCAATCGATCTTATGCCTGTTGAACTAGGAAGTTTCGACGTCATCGTGGGTATGGACTGGTTGTCCAAGCATCGGGCCGAAATTGTTTGTTCTGATAAGATCGTCCGCATTCCTCTCGCCGTCGGTAGAACCTTGATCATACAAGGGGAGACCGGTGTGTCGAGACTAAACATAATCTCCTGTTTGAAAACCTGAAAACTTCTGAGGAAGGGTTATCCAGCAATTCTCGCACACATCACAGAGAAAAAGTCGGAGGAGAAGCGACTTGAAGATGTGCCAATCGTTAGAGACTTTCCCGAAGTCTTTCCAGAAGAACTACCTGGTTTACCTCCACCTAGACAGGTCGAGTTCTCGATTGATCTCATGCCGGGTGCCGCACCGGAGGCCCGAGCAAAGTACCGCCTAGCCCCATCCGAACTTCAGGAGTTGTCTACTCAGTTACAGGAACTCCTGGATAGAGGATTCATCAGACCGAGTTCTTCACCTTGGGGAGCTCCGGTCTTATTTGTCAAAAAGAAAGACGGTTCATTTCGAATGTGTATTGACTACCGAGAGTTGAACAAACTAACCGTCAAGAACCGGTACCCACTTCCTCGAATCGATGATCTATTCGATCAACTTCAAGGATCAAGATGTTATTCAAAGATTGATCTTCGATCAGGTTATCACCAATTGCGTGTTCGCGATACCGACATCCCAAAAACCGCATCCAGAACCCGTTACGGGCACTACGAATTCCAAGTGATGCCATTCGGTCTAACCAACGCACCGGCTGTATTCATGGACCTTATGAATCGGGTGTGTGAACCTTATCTTGACAAGTTTGTCATTGTCTTCATCGATGACATCCTTATATACTCACGAAACGAACAAGAACACGCACAACATCTCAGAACCATCCTAGAACTACTTAGACACGAGGAGCTTTACGCCAAATTCTCTAAGTGTGAGTTCTGGATAAAAACCGTTCAATTCCTTGGACACGTGATTGATAGTCAGGGAATTCATGTAGACCCATCAAAAATCGAGGCCATCAAGAACTGGCAGGCGCCAACCACTCCCACCGAGGTACGTCAATTCTTAGGATTGGCGAGGTATTATCGCCGATTCATTGAAAACTTTTCAAGAATAGCTATTCCCTTAACGACACTGACTCAGAAGGATAAGAAATTCGATTGGACCGACAAACAAGAGTCAGCCTTTCAACTGTTGAAACTCAAGCTTTGCAGTGCACCCATTCTATCCCTACCCGAAGGCACCGATGACTTCGTGGTATACTGCGATGCTTCTCACCAAGGTCTCGGTTGCGTGCTAATGCAACGAGACAAGGTCATTGCTTACGCCTCCCGACAGCTTAAAGTTCACGAGAAGAACTACACAACTCATGACCTCGAGTTAGGGGCCGTGGTATTCGCTCTCAAAATCTGGAGACATTACCTTTATGGTACCCGAAGTACTATATTCATCGACCACAAAAGTCTCCAACACATATTCGATCAAAAGGATCTCAACATGAGGCAACGTCGATGGGTCGAGTTGCTTACCGATTACGATTGTGAGATCAAGTACCATCCGGGCAAGGCGAATGTTGTTGCCGATGCCCTCAGTCGGAAAGAACGATTGAAACCACTTCGAGTCTGAGCCCTCAGTATGACCATTCACAACGATTTGAATATTCAGATTCTCACCGCTCAACTCGAAGCTCTCAAACCCGATAATGTCAAAAACGAGGCTTTACGAGGCATGGATAAACAATTCGAGATCAAACCCAACGGAGTTAGGTACTTCGCTAACCGAATCTGGTTGCCTAGTTTCGGGAACCTGCGGGACTTGGTGATGGATGAAGCTCACAAGTCCAAATATTCTATTCACCCGGGGTCTGATAAAATGTACCACGGGATCAAAGAGTTTTATTGGTGGCCGAACATGAAAGCTGAAATCGCCACGTACGTCAGCAAGTGTCTTACTTGTTCGAAAGTAAAAGCTGAATACCAGAAACCTTACGGCTTACTCCAACAACCCGACATTCCTGAATGGAAATGGGAACAGATTTCCATGGATTTCATAACCAAACTGCCTAAGTCGTCGAGCGGTTGCGATACCATTTGGGTGATCGTTGATCGTCTCACCAAATCAGCTCATTTCTTGGCAATCAGAGAAACCGATAAAATGGAACGCCTCACACAAATTTACATTAAAGAAATCGTTTGCCAACATGGTGTCCCTATCTCGATTATCTCTGACAGGGATGCTCGTTTCACATCTCGCTTCTGGCAATCACTCCAAAAATCACTGGGTACCCATCTCGATATGAGTACCGCGTATCACCCTCAGACCGATGGCCAGAGCGAACGAACTATTCAAACACTGGAAGACATGCTACGAGCCTGCGTAGTTGATTTCGGTACCAACTGGGAAAGACACCTACCATTGTGTGAGTTTTCCTACAATAACAGTTATCACGCCAGCATTAAGGCTGCACCTTTTGAGGCACTGTACGGTCGTAAGTGCCGATCACCGATCTGTTGGACTGAAGTAGGAGATAGTCAACTCACTGGTCCTGAACTTATACACGAAACCACCGAGAAAATTGTTGAAATCCAAAACCGACTCAAAGCCGCACGTGATCGTCAGAAAAGTTACGCTGACGTGAGACGCAAACCCCTCGAGTTCCAGGTTGGGGATCGAGTACTCTTGAAAGTATCGCCTTGGAAAGGCGTAATCAGATTTAGTAAACGCGGGAAGTTAAATCCCAGGTACATTGGGCCTTTTGAGATTCTCGAGAGGATAGGTCCAGTGGCATATCGATTGCAGCTGGCATCTGAACTCAACAGCGTGCACCCTACCTTTCATATTTCGAACCTAAAGAAATGTCTGTCGGACGAGACACTTATCATACCACTTGACGAGATTTGCATCGATGACAAACTTCATTTCGTTGAGGAACCCACTGAAATCATGGACCGTGAGGTCAAACAGCTAAAACAGAGTCGTATTCCCATCGTAAAAGTCAGGTGGAATTCTAGACGTGGTCCTGAATTCACTTGGGAACGGGAAGACCAAATGCGACAGAAATATCCACACCTCTTCCCAGACAATGCACCGACAGTGCACTCGAGCTAATTTCGGGACGAAATTCTTTTAACAGGGGAGAATGTAACACCCGGTAGATTAGGACTAGAATTAGTACCTAATTCTTTGTTAATACATGTAATTAGTTCTGTGTTAGGCTAATTTATGTATCGGATTATATATTGGTAAATATATACAACTTTGCGATTTGACTTAAATCGTATGCAATTTAAATAGAATAAAATTCTATGCGATTAATACGGACGTTGGTGAACAAATGTGTATAAACTAAAATAACGCAATTATGACCAAAATACTATTTTATAATAATTAGTAATTATCTCGTATCACTCGATAAAAGCTTGCACGATTTAAAAACAAAGGTAATTAAATTTATACAAACTATATTACATTTCAAACTATTAACGATTTAAAGAAATAATTAAGTAAATTATTTAACAAAATTCGTATTTTAAAATGAGTAATTAACGCGTAAAAATAAATAATTTAACATAAAACAACGGGGAAAAACGAACACCGCGCGGAACGCAACAACAGGGAACGAAATTGGTGAAGTCCACACTCGGTGGACCCCACCGAAAAATCAGCCACAAAGGGTGAGGTCATCACCTCCCCACCCTCATTTCCCTTATCTCTCTCTCTCTCTCTCTTATTCTCTCATTTTCTTTCTTTTTCTCTATCTAAAAACCACCACCACTATCACAAAAATCGCAAAATACTACCACGAAACACACTCGGATCATACCACCCCTTTGGAAAAAAACGTTCACCACTTCACGATCTACAACGCTATCTTTCCGAAATTTCATTTCGGCACTTTGTAAGTTTCCAACAAATCCCGACATCTCTCGTTTTTGATCATTTTTACTACTTTATGGTTTCTATAGGCTTATTATGTTCATACAAGGGTTGGGTAAAAGAATCGGACCAAACGGAAACCCGAAAACATGTTTTTGGCTCAAAATCCGTCGATCAGACGTAAGTGACGCACTGATGAACCCAGATATGCGTCACTTCGTGCGACACTGACTAAGTGTCGCATAAGCCCTCTTTTCCTGTCACTACCTAAGTGACGCATTTTCAATATCCGTCACTACTAGCGTCACTTGCCTTAGTGACGCCTATGATCGAAATCTAATTTTATACGACACTCTTGCCCGACACTACTCTAGTGACGCCTAGAACCTTAAACCGACACTTGTTACCGTCACTGCCTAAGTGTCGCCACTTTATGCGTCACTTCCCTAAGTGACGCCCTAAACTTATATTTCGCAATTTTATGCGACACTTCCTAAGTGTCGCCTAAACCTTAAGTGTCGCTATAAGTGACGCTAAAAACAAAAAGTTTCAAACCATTTTTACTAAGTATCGAGACCAAAAATTTATCACTTGATTTCACCCAAATTCAAGTCCAGATGCGTTTTTCACCATAACAATATGATAGAAATAAAAATTTTTCGAGCTGACCTGGCATCTCGACCCCAGCCAGGGGCCAGCCCCTTGGACCCCGCCAGGGGTTGCCACCCCTGGAACCCTGCTAACCAGGGGCGCTGCCCCCGGACCCCCGTACCCAATTTCCCCCACTTTGTTAAATACCATGAAATAAACTCAGAAACTATTATCATCATCAAAAACCGTCACCAACGGGCCGTACACGTTCTAAACACAAACGATAACAAACCAACATTGGACATAATGAGTTGTGTAGACAACTAGCCAAGATGGTCTTCCGAGACATCTACTTACTTAACCTTACGTGTTTAGGCATTTAAAGGTTACGGACACGCTACTTACAGTTTACCACTGCTTACTACTAGGCTCAGATGAGTCTTACGGCCCCACTTTTACTGTTTTACCTTATTGGGGGAGATACATGCTACTGTTTTTCTTGAACACAATTGCTTAAACTGTTTACTATACCAAACGGAATTGCATGAGTTACTTACTTTACTGAAGTCTCTCCATCATATATCGTTAGTTATGGACTTAAGCGCGAACACTAGTTAATGGATCCATTAGGGAAATGACCCTCCCCGCCCGGGGTATTAGCGCTACCACGAACCGTTATGTATAAACGGGCGACTATTATTCGTTACTTATGCTTGCTCAGTTACGAGCATGTCACGGGAGCAAACCATTACTTACGGGTTAAGCTTCGATTATGAGCCTCATGGCAACGGTATAACTTATTTACTTTACATTTGCTGGATTTGCAAATACTTGATTTACGCCTGCGAGCACTACTGATGAAATCTTGTGTTCAAAACTGATATTACTTACAAACCTGTGAGATTCACCAACATTCATGTTGACCTTTTAGCATGTATTCTCAGGTACTCATATGGAGTAGGATTTCTCCAGGACATAGCCAGAGTCGCATGATTTCAACTAAACTGCATTAACGGAGATTCTTAGCATTATCTTTTGTACATGTTGATTATGTAATAGAACCTCCCGCCATACGCGTGGACTCTAGGGAACTATTTTTGTATACGAAAACATTAAGTTTTCAAACATATATTTCTATGAAATCATTTTACAACGTCTCATTTAGAGGTCGTTTACCGTATATCTTGTGCTTTGTATATTGATTAGTAACACCCAAGTATGCTTCCGCAAATCATTAAATTTGGGGGTGTTACATGATCGGTCCTAGTCGGATCAAGAATAGGGCATTGGACCTGATTTAGAATAGGAAAACAATCAAACCATACCATCGGCCATCGCCACACTCCTCCATGGATCACATCAGCAAGCTTATCCTTAGTAGTAAGACCTACTCGATTAATAATTCCGTCATTTAGGTGACTCATAAGGGGGCTATTTGTACACCAATTATCAAACCAAACATTAATAACCAGCCCATTTCCAATCCGAGCACGAATGAAGGGCCTGATTACATCCCGGATCTGAATTAGCTTCCGCCAACCCCAACTCATACCTCCTTGGGGAGGAACAGCCCTAAAGCTTCTACCTTTTAACTTATAAGAATGAATCCATTTAACCCAAAGCGATTCTCTATGTGTAATGATACTCCATATATGCGAAACCATAAGGGCAACATTAAATGTATCCAAACGCCGGATACCAAGGCCTCCTTCTGCTTTTGGAACACACAGAGACTCCCAAGAGACTTTAGCTTTCCCTCTCTTCATATCACCTTGACACCAAAGAAACCCACGCATTAATTGCTCTAATTCAGAAATAATACGTTTCGGAAGAATAAAAACTGATGCCCAATAGATATGCATAGAAGATAGAACAGAAAGAATCAATTGCAACCGACCCGCAAAAGATAAATACTTATTCTTCCAATCAGTAATTCTGCTCTTCAATTTCTCCACAAGCACCTTACAATCCCTATATAATAACTTAGAGGAAATAAGAGGGACACCAAGATACTTAACAGGCAACTTCCCTTCTGCAAATGGCATAGACTGTAAGATAGAACGTTTAACTTGTTCCCCAACATGACAAAAGTAAGCAGTACTTTTAGGAATGCTAGGCTCCAACCCCGACATGATCTTGAAATCATTCAACCCATCCATAAGGACCTTTACAGAATTCACATCTCCACGAGGAAATAAAAACAGATCATCAGCATAACAAAGGCTCACAATCTTCTGTTTATCACATCGATTATGATATTTAAAGTTTCCACTAGCTTGAATTTTCTGCTGCAAGATCAGAGTTAAGACCTCCATAACTAATGTAAAAAGATAAGGATACATAGGATCCCCTTGTCTAAGACCCCTCTTTCCTTTAAAATAACCATGTAAGTGACCATTAATATTAAGGGAAAATGAAGTAGTCGTTACACATGTCATGATCCAAGACACCATAGTAGCATGAAATCCAAACCTGTGAAGGATATTTTCTAAAAATTTCCAATCAACTGTATCATAAGCCTTCTGAATATCCACCTTGAAAGCACATCTAGGAGGACCACGGTCACGATGATAATCATGCATAAGCTCTTGGGTAAGTAAAATATTATCAGAAATCCTTCGACCCTCCACAAAAGCTGATTGGTTAATGCTAACCAAGTCCCCTAACCCTTCTTTAATCCGGTTAGAAATCATCTTACTAATGCATTTATAAATCACATTACAACACGAAATAGGCCGATAATCATTGACACGAGAAGGAGTAGAAACCTTAGGCACCAGAGCAATAATCGTATGATTAACTTCTTGAAGCAATTTACCATTACTAAAGAAGTCACGAACAGCAACACAAACATCCGTACCCACAATATCCCAAGCATTCTTAAAGAAAGCATAAGTAAACCCATCAGGACCAGATGCTTTATTATCCCCAATTGAGAACATGGCAGATTTAATTTCTTCATTCGTTACAAGCCGAACCATGAAATCTGCTTTTTGCCCATCTAAACGCTTGGTAAACAGCCCCGCCTCTGGAAGAGTATGAATATTACTCTCCACACCAAGGAAATTCTCATAATGAGAAACAAAAGAATTAGGAACGTCACTACCTTCAAAAACAGCTCCTGTAGTGTCTTTAATCATCTCAATACGACCTCTATGCTGTTTGCTTTTTACCGAATTATGAAAGTATGATGAATTAGAATCCCCCACTTTCAACCATTCCACTTTAGCTTTCTGTTGAAGGAAACGTTCTTCATCTAACACTGCCTCATTGAACGCATTAAGATAACAAGCCTTTTCTTCCCTTAAAGCCATATTTAATGGGTCATGATCAAGAGCAATTTGAACTTCATCTAACTCCTTTCTAAGCTTGATTACACGAGTATGGAGATTCCCATGCTCATATAAAAGCTTCCGAAGAGGCCTTTTTAGTAATTTCAGCCGTTTAACAACTTTAAACATATTATGGCCAGTCACCTGATGCACCCAACCCTCTTTAACCAAGTCTTTAAAGCCATCCTTATAGACCAGAAAATTAGAAGAGATTCTTGTTAAATAACATCGTTAATCTACGTCAATCGTTTAAACTTTCAATCGAAACCCTAAATTATTAAAAGTGTCGATTTCGAGTTAATTACACGGTGAAATCCGTTGGTTTATACCTCAAAATGAGCGCAAAGATAAGATGTACAAAAGCTACGGATTCAAAAACTCGTTCCCCGTACTTGTAAAAACGAAATCAAACGAAAAATAAAAATCACCTCGTTTCGCCTAAAGTTGATTCGCAGCGATGAAGTGAACTCACGAAATCAAATGGATTCGGTGGGTTTGACTTGTCGATCCGCACCCCTTTTATACTTTAGACTCGATTCGCGAAGTTTGAAGTCGAACCGCATGTTTGACTAGTCAAACTCACAGAATTAAATAAAAATGCGAATTAAATGCTAAGTATAAATTAAAGTCCATTTAAACATTTTTAATAAAATGTTTTTATCTAATTTTTCCTCAATGATAATCCTCGTACATATATTAACCGACTAAACCCGTGATACAGTTAATCTTGTATAAAGAAAATCTCGAGCTAAAATTATTTACTTATATACCTGACGGTCTTAAGTATATACATAAGTCTAAAATAAATAAATTATTTTTCACTTATATTTGTTACGATTGTTCAACACAGATAAGATAAATGACAGTATTATATCATTCCAAAGGGTAAAGACTTATTAAATACAAAAACTTTACTTAAACATAAAGCTAAAAATAAAATAAAGTAAAAACATAATCATAAACAAACAGTGGTATCAAGTACCATTTTTTTGATCACTTGAACAAAACAAATACATAAATCAACTAAATAAGAGTTTATCTGCTCAGGGATCATATTAGAAAGAACAAGTTGTTTTTGATTTATTAAAAGTATAAACAGATTGTTAGTATTCATACCTCATGGAATTCAAATAAATTACAATAAAATCACAACATATTTTATCATTAATCCACTTATATTTATAAAATTATATCTTAGGTACCTTTATCCATATAGCATAATTGAAAAACACATTATTCACTGAAAGTAAAAATATTTTAATATAGACAGTTCAAGACGATTACTGGTATTATGGTCCACATAAGCAAATTATACTCGCATTTCTAAGCAACACCTTTTATTGTTAGAATGAATATTATCAAGTGGTCTCTAATATATGATATACTGAAGAATTCTAGTAAAATACATAACACTGATCTTTAAGACAAGGTAGTGATTACATAATGTAACATACACTTGAATTTTGAGTTTAAACAAATATCAAACATACCTTGAAGATACTAGTGGTCGCAGATCTGTACATAGTACAACAAAGAAATCCTTAGTATAAACAAAATATACTTGAGAATAATATCTTAACTAATGGCTCCAGGTCTGTACATAGTACAACAAAGTTACCTTTAGTTAAGCTAATACCCATATTATAACTATTTGTCCTTTTTATAGCTTTATGATTACAGTGTATGTAATTACTATCATTCAACAATATAAGACTTATGTCATACACCATATAATAGATACACTAGATAATAATCAAATATATTATGACTTCTTAACACTTAGAAATGATTGTATAACTTTCCTACCAGTATATCATATTATGAATCTGTCTAGACATTTAAAACAAACAAATTATAACTTGTAGAAAGAGGTGTATAATCAAATAAATATAGATACATACCTGATAAAACAGCTGCAGTTTTAATGTAGCTTTAGTTGAATCTACTAACACATCATACTTAGGAGTTAAGCTTATTATTGTGAAGCTTATTTTCCTAATGTACTATCATTTCCCATAGTTTTTGCAGATAAAAACTTAAACAATTTTAAAGAATATTATATTTATATTCCTTAATGAAGGCGATTCCCCTTAGGTAACAAGCAAATGAATGCCATACGCCTCTACATTTTTTTTTAAATAATACATAAAAGTACTAATTATTACAAAATACCCTTGGAAGACTAATCACTCTGGATTTCTCATTCCATTCAGTTGAACCGACGTCTCAAATCGAGCTCTGTCGAATGCCTTTGTGTAGAGGTCTGCTAAGTTATCCGCAGTTGAAACCTTAACTAACCTTATCATTTTCTTCTCAGCACAGTCTTTAATAAAATGATGTCGAATATCAATATGGTTAGTTTTACTGTGCTTCACCGGATTGTTGGTTATCGACATTGTTGATTCGTTATCAATCATCATATGAGTACTGGTTACATTCAACCCATAATCCCGCAGGTTGCTGCTGTATCCAAAGTATTTGTGAACAACAGCTGTCAGCTGCAACATACTCAGCTTCACATGTGGAAATGGCTACCGAGCTTTGCTTCTTGCACTGCCAAGATACTAATCTACCTCCTAAGAATTGACATACTCTGGTTGTAGACTTCCTATTCTGATTGCATCCTCCAAAATCTGAATCAGTATATGCTACGAGATCTAAGTCACCATCAGTCGGATACCAAAGTCCCAGCTTAGGTTTCCCTTTGAGGTAACGAAAGATTCGTTTAACAGCTTGCATATGAGACTCTTTCGGATTAGCCTACGTCAGGTCTAGAGGCAGTTAGATACATTAGTGATCCGATCATGGCTCTGTAAAGAGTTGGATCCACATCTCTATCACTCGATGTATCTGGACCTAGTCCATGATTGACTGGAATAGGAGTATTGTAGATCTTACTTTCATCCATCTTAAAGCGTTCTAATAGTTCAGCTGTATATTTAGATTGATGAATAAAGAATCCATCCTTCTTTTGGTCAACTTGTAACCCTAAGAAGAAATTCAACTCTCCCATTGCAGACATTTCAAACCTTTTTCTCATGACTTTCTCAAATTCTTGACACATCCTTTCATCAGAAGATCCAATGATAATGTCATCAACATATACTTGCACTAGAAGAAAGTCTTTCTTCTTCCACTTTACAAAAAGTGTACTATCAATCGATCCTCTTGTAAATCCATTCTCAAGTAGATACGTTGATAGTGTTCCATACCACATCCTAGGTGCTTGATGTAATCCATATAGAGCCTTATTCAATCGATATACTCTATCTGGATACTCAGGATCAGCAAACCCTGGCGGTTGTGAAACATACACCAATTCTTCCACTTTGCCATACAAGATGGCACTCTTAACATCCAACTGATAAACTTTTATCTCCTTGAATGATGCAAATGCTAAGAATACTCTAATTTCTTCAAGCCTAGCAACTGGTGCAAACACTTCATTGTAATCTATACCCTCTTCTTGGTTAAAACCTTGAACCACTAGACGAGCTTTATTGCGAATTACGATTCCCCGATCATCTTTCTTACACTTAAATACCCATCTAGTTCCAATTGGATATTCTCCCTTTGGTAGGTCAACCAACTCCCATACTTGTAACTTAGAGAACTGAGATAGTTCTTCTTGCATTGCTTCCACCCACGAACTTTCCTTTAGAGCCATTTTCACATTTTTCGGCTCAACTTGTGAGATAAAGCATGAATATAGACATTGATTAGTAATCCCTGTCTCTTTCAATGCAGTATACAAGCTTTGGTATTCCAGGTTTTCAGATGTACTAGTTCTGGATTGATGCTTAGTTTGAACCGGAGTATTAATATCACCGATGATGTTTTCAACGGGATGATTCTTACTCGTTCTAGTTGTAGTAACTGGTTCAACAGGTATATCATCTCCTAAATTAGTACCAATCTCTTCCAATGAAGGTACATCTTTCGTACGAGCAGAAGATATCCTTAAGTGTTTCAAAGGAGTAAGTATATCATCAAACTCTGTAGAAAGATCATCAGGATCTTCTGTTTCTTGAGACTTATCCTTTGAAGGTTGTTGTGACTCACTTGTAGAAGCTTTATCTGAGTCAACATTCGTCTTAATTTCAGAATTTTGAACACTCGATGTTGAAGCAGGACCAGTATTCTCATCTTCAAACAATACATGTTCAGGTATCTCTGAATTACTGACATAGTCACTTATAGGAACTTTAAATGATGCAAAAAGATCAGAATAATCAAATTGCCAATCTAAGCCCTTATGAACATCTGGTGTGTAGCTCGTAACTTCAATGTTATAAACTACCTCCAAACGCCCTGTGACTTTATTAAAGACTCTTTTATTTGGTGAATTAGGCATATAACCTAGGAAAAATCATTTGTCTGCCTTCTCTCCAAATTTAGCTTGATGTCCAGTCTTTAATATTGTGCATGAAACTCCAAAGGGTTCAAACCCTTTTAAGTTAGGTTTCTTATTGTTCAAAAGCTCATAACAAGTCTTGTTCTGCTTCTTAACCGTAAGAACTCTATTTAGAACATGACATGCTGTATTCACTGCTTCTGCCCAAAAGATGACACGAAGCTTAGAATTTGCAAGCATTGTTCTAGCAGCTTCAATCAACGTTCTATTCTTCCTTTCTGCTACACCATTCTGTTGAGGTTCATATGGTGCACTGAATTGATGAATAATTCCTTTGCTTAAGCAATAAATATTCAACGTTGAATTCTTGAACTCTTTTCCATTGTCACTACGAATACGCTTAACTCTCGTCTTATAGACGTTCTCTATTAGATCAAAGAACTCTATTAGTATGCTTGGAGTTTCATCCTTAGATCCCAAAAAGAATACCCATGAGAATCTAGAATAGTCATCTGTGACAACAAAATAGTACCATTTGCCACCTAGACTTCTCTTGCTTATAAGGCCAAATAGCACTACTAGAAAAGTTGCAAATACCAACGGAATTTTTTCAACGACAAAATAATCTGTTGGTAATGTTGGGTATTACCAACGGATTTAACAACGGAACAACACTAAAGAGAGTTTAAGAATTCAACATCGGATTTTCGTTGGAGATTCCGTTGTAAATTTCAGGTTTTTGGAGGGAAATTTGGCGCCATGTGTTTGCAACGGGAGTTTTGTACTTTTCCGTTGATGCTTCCGTTGGTAACATACCCTTCTTTGGTGGAAATTTTTTGCGCTAATATTAGCAACGACATTCTTTCAATTTTCCGTTGGTAACGTATTTTCTATACGAAAGATTTTTTATGTCACGATTTAGCAACGGTATCTTGTGTAGTTTCCCGTTGACAATTTTTGCTTATCAAGAGGAAACATTTCCCTCCAAAACTACCAACGGGACATTTTGTGATTTACTGTTGCTAAATTATTATAATAAGTACCAACGGGAAGCTTTTGTTGGTAAATTAGAACATGTAATTATCAAATTAAGAGGACCGTTAGTAAATTTATAAATTCCGTTGCTAATGTTGATTATTTTGAGGGGCTTTTTCATCATATATTACCAACAAAAATTTTATTATTCCCGTTGAAAAATCAGGAACTATTTAAACTATCATTGAAGCTGTATCTACATTTAACTTTTTTATTTAATAATTTTTATAAAATCAACTACAATTTAAAATTTAAATAAATGAAATAATATGATATTCACATAAGACCTTAAGAGTATATCTAAGTGACCTAGTATGTGCTAGAGTATGAGCTACCCAGTGAGTAGATTAAATGAGCTCAAGAAATTGAATGAGTGACATAGTTTGTTAAAAAAAAAGTTTGATTATTGAAATGAGCATCGAGCTTGAACAAGAACAAATTGTTCATGTTCGATTTAAATTAAAAATATTTTAAAAAAATATTATACACTTTACCCCTAAACTCATTTACTTCTCTTCAATTTAAAATTCTCCTTTCTGTTTCTTGTTTCCAATGATTTTCACCACCACCTGCACTCTTTTCTTTATTTTTCATATAATTTTCAATTTAATTATATATATTCTTATTTCACCCTTAAGAAATGCTTTACCCTTGATTTTTTTAGTATTATAAATTACTATGTTTTTAACTTCCAACTTTACGAACACACAAGTATAATTAAAATTAAGATTTAAGATTCAAGAATAATACATAAATATAATATAAGTTTTAAAATTAATTTGATAATTTTAAAAATATAAGGACATACTAAAGCATCCTTTATTCCTGGACTAATTTTTATGCCAAAACCCATCCATGACTAAATTCACGTTATTATATATGTATAATAATATTTATCCCTAAACCTAAACTAAAATTTCGATCGGCAGATACAATCGCAACGTGAATCAAGCGCGGGAAAGGTTTCATCTTAACTAACTAGCCACAAATTAGGCGCGGGAATTTTCTTCTCCTAAACAAATTCACCTTATATATCCCCAATTTGTGTCATAGGTTATCAATTATTAGTTCTCCCACAATAGTCATTCTCCCAGAATCATCAAGCTCTACCCTTTGCCTTTCTTGTTGCTGGCGATTTTGATTAAGGTATATAGATATTTGACTTGATTACAACATACTGAAAACTTATATTCCTAACAATTGTTACATTATCTGCTATTCGGATGTGATTTGTTAAAAGATTTCATGAGTGTGTGATGTTTATTTTAATACCAGCTTAAGTGGATCTATTATTTATGTAATTTTCCTTTGAAAAAATATTATTTCATTAATTATTATAAATGTATTAGAAGTAGTAGTTTGAAAGATTGTTCCTTTGTTAGATGCCTTCAATGAAATCGCTGATAGATTTGACAAATAGAGTTATAAAATAAACCTTGTTTACCGTAAAAAAGATTTGGTTTATCGATTTGATAATGAGCGGGTCCTCCTTTGCTAGCTTTTAATTATCTTTGTTGATAGTATGGACTGGTTCAGGTGCTTTCGTTTTTGTCATATCTTTCGTTTTGATTAGTGTATTCCCAGCTGGTTCATGTTTGGGTTGGTACATGGTCATTCTTCATTTATATGTCATTTTTGGTTGGAGGTGGATGGTCTCACGTGGAGATGGCCTTCTCATTGTATTGGTCTTTTATTTGATGTAGTATTGATAGTTGCTCTCTTTTGTTGCTCTCTTTTGTATAATTATATTGTATTGTATTGGTAGCTTCTCATTGTATTTGAGTGTTTTAGCTGTTGTATTTGCTATGTAGCTGTTTTGTGTTTTCGAGTTAATAAAAGTCTGCTATTTCCAATAAATACGGTGGTTGAACGGGTGAAGAGTGGTTGAGACACCCCCAAAATTTTTATGATTTGCGGAAGCTTGATTTGGGTGTCACTAATCAATATACAAAGCACATACGATATAATGAACGACCACTATATGCGTCGTTTAAACTTGTATAGATAATGTAAATGTTTACATCAAAATATAGTTACATTAACTCGATTCCTGAAATTGAGAGATTACATAGCATAATTACTTTTACAAAATATAATAATGCAGTCCAATCTCTAGTTGTATGTATGCTGACTCGAGCTAATAATTCCTGCTTGTGCAGCCAAACTACTGCTGGGTACCTGTGATAAATACTAAAATGGGTCAGCGAAAACGCTGGTGAGCTCACAGGTTTGTATGTCAATGTATAGTTGTCAGAACCGCAAGATTTATAATGAATTTAAAATGCAATTAAGCAAAATAAAAGTTATACTGTCCATGAGCACATAGTCTGAGCTTAACTGATTTGTCAGGCCCAATTAAGGAAACCTAACTTGGAGTGCCTCCTACGAGTGCCTAATCAACACTCGTCTTCCCAAATGCTAATACATCCGTTTGACCGATTAGTGCGTGCTAACCCGGATGAGGATTGTCAATCCCATATGATATCATATACTAACATTCACGCTATAAAATACTAGAGACTATGCTTATGGAGGACTTTAAATTGATTAGCTTGAAACTCATGTAGTATTTGAAGTTTGGCACTTGCGTTCTACTTGTAAAACAAAATCGAGTAGTAATATCACACCCCTAGTTGTAAAGCAGTGAAAATGGGGCTATGAAACTCACCTGAGTCTTGGAATGTTAAGCAATTAAACTTGAAGTAATTAGCAGTGTGTTGGTGTCCAAAGACTTGAAACCTGAATGTGTCCACGACACTTGAATTGTTATTAATTGTATTGGTATCTCGAAAGACTACCATTGAAATTGTTTGTCTAACTTAATGTCCAAATTACCCCGATTTGGTTGATTGTATTGTTACAAGTTACTACGACTTGTTTGATTGAATTGACACAAGTTACAACGACTTGTTTGAATAAATTATCTAAGTTACTATGACTTAGTTGATTCACTTGTGTATTTGAAAATGTGTACGGCCCGTTGGTGATTTAGTTGAAATAATAATAATTCTAAAATGTTGACTTTGCTACAGTACTGTTTTGAAAATGTGTACAGTACTATGACTTTGCTACAGTAACTTTGACTTCAAAATTTTGAGGTCTGAAGATTCTGTTTTGTGCGACGTAGGGTGCTACGTCGCAGATCCGGACTGCGACGTTGGGCATGACGTCGCTATGTGCGACTTTCGCAATTTAATGCGACGTTGTACGTGACGTCGCTATAGGCGACGTAGTTGATTTCTGCGACGTAAGGGTCTGCGTCGCTAAGTGCGACGTTGGGGTTATAGTGCGACGTAGGTCGCTACGTCGCTATATGCGACGTTGGGGATATAGTGCGACGTAGGTCGCTACGTCGCTATATGCTCCAGGCCAAATGCGACGTACGGAGTCTGATCGGAGTTTCAACTCCAAAAAAGCGTTTTCCGGCCATCGATCGGCATAATATTTTTACCCAACCCATTTTAGGACATTACAAGGTTATACAAACAACTAGCAAGTTATAAAACTTAAAAACGAGAGTTTTCGGAGTTGTGTCGGAAACTTACAAATCGCCGAAATGAAATTCCGGAAAGATAGAAGTGTAGATCGTCGCGTGGTGGTCGTTTATTCTAAAGGGGCTTGAAGATCCGAGGTCGTTTGAGGTGTTTATTTTGCGATTTTCGTGTGGTGGTGGTGATGGAGTTTGTTGAGAGAAAATAGGGAGAAGAGAGAGAGAAAGAAGTTGAAAAATGAAGAAAAGAAAGATGAGGAGGTGATTATGGTGGGATCCCCACCATTTTCAGTCCACGCGCTTCGCTCCGTGCGGTGTTCGTTTTCTCCGTAGTTTAAACGTTAAATATTTATTTTATTTATTTAAGGATACATTTTAAATTATAAATTATTACATAATATTTTATTGTAAAATTTTACCAATTATCTATTTATGATATTTAAAATGAAATTCGTTATATTTGTTTGCGCGTTTGTATTTTAATTATATATGTGTTATTTGTGAAATACGAATTGACCACGAAATATTACAATAAATAATATTCCTAATAAAATTGAGTTATTGAATAATGTTTGTATTACCTTAATAAATTTTACACCAACGTCCGTATTAATTGTATCGAAATTCATTCGATTTGAAACTCGTACGATTTAAACAAACCGCGTAATTGTAGATATATATATATTCAACAATATATATATAATAATTGATACATTAATTAGCCTAACACATAACTAATTACATGTATTAAAACTTGATTAGGCACTAAATTCTAGTCCTAATTTGACGGGTGTCACATTCTCCCCCTGTTAGAAGAATTTCGTCCCGAAATTTATGTTGAAGTTGCGTTTGCCGTGGAATCAGTAAAGAGTTGAGGATACTTGAGTCGCATTTGGTCTTCCCGTTCCCAAGTGAATTCCGGACCGCGCCGCGAATTCCACCTAACTTTGACGATGGGAATACGACTTTGTTTAAGTTGTTTGACCTCACGGTCCATGATTTCAGCGGGTTCCTCAACAAAGTGAAGTTTTTCGTCAACTCGAATTTCATCGAGTGGAATGATAAGTGTCTCATCAGACAGACACTTCTTCAGATTTGAAACATGAAATGTGGGATGCACGCTGCTGAGTTCGGATGGCAGCTGCAATCGATATGCCACTGAACCAATCTTTTCGAGGATCTCGAATGGTCCAATGTATCTGGGGTTTAACTTCCCTCGTTTGCCAAACCGGATTACGCCTTTCCAAGGCGATACTTTGAGTAGAACTCGATCCCCAACCTGGAACTCGAGTGGCTTGCGTCTCACATCAGCATAACTTTTCTGACGATCACGCGCGGCTTTGAGTTTGTTTTGAATTTCTACGATTCTCTCGGTCGTCTCGTGAATGATTTCTGGACCTGTGAGTTGGCTATCCCCAACTTCAGTCCAACAGATAGGTGACCGGCACTTACGACCGTACAGTGCCTCGAAGGATGCAGCTTTGATGCTGGTATGATAACTGTTGTTGTACGAGAACTCGCACAATGGTAGATGTTTTTCCCAGTTTACACCGAAGTCTACTACGCAGGCCCGTAGCATGTCTTCAAGTGTTTGAATGGTTCGTTCACTTTGACCGTCGGTTTGAGGATGGTATGCGGTACTCATATCAAGTCGAGTACCCAGAGATTTTTGAAGTGATTGCCAAAATTGTGAAGTGAAACGACTATCTCTATCGGAGATAATTGAGATTGGAACACCGTGTTTGGTCACGATTTCCTTCAGATAAATGTTGGTGAGGCGTTCCATTTTGTCGGATTCCTTGATTGCCAGGAAGTGAGCAGATTTTGTGAGACGATCCACGATCACCCAAATGGTATCGCAACCGCTCGAGGATCTGGGTAGTTTGGTTATGAAGTCCATGGCAATTTGTTCCCATTTCCATTCCGGAAGACTGGGTTGTTGAAGTAAACCAGAAGGTTTTTGATATTCGATTTTGACCTTGGAGCAAGTAAGGCATTTGCTGACATAGGTGGCGATTTCGGCTTTCATGTTCGGCCACCAGTAGAAGTCCTTGATACCGTGGTACATTTTATCGGCTCCCGGATGGATAGAATATTTGGACTTGTGAGCTTCATCCATCACCAAGTCTCGTAGGTTCCCAAATTTAGGCAACCAGATTCGGTTTGAGAAATACCTAATCCCGTTAGGTTTGATTTCGAACTGTTTATCCATGCCCCGCAAGGCTTCATCTTTGACATTTTCGGGTTTTAAAGCTTCGAGTTGAGCAGTGAGGATTTGAATGTTTAAATTGTTGTGAATGGTCATACTGAGGGCTCGAACCCGAAGTGGTTTCACTCGCTCTTTCCGACTGAGGGCATCAGCAACAACATTTGCTTTGCCTGGATGATATTTGAGTTCGCAGTCGTAATCGGTAAGCAACTCGACCCATCGACGTTGCCTCATGTTGAGATCCTTCTGATCGAATATGTGTTGGAGACTTTTGTGGTCTGTAAAGATTGTACATCTGGTACCATAAAGGTAATGTCTCCAGATTTTGAGGGCAAAAACGACAGCTCCTAGCTCGAGGTCGTGGGTGGTGTAATTCTTTTCATGAATCTTGAGCTGTCGGGAAGCATAAGCTATGACTTTGTCTCGTTGCATAAGCACACAACCGAGACCTTGATGTGAAGCATCGCAGTATACCACGAAGTCATCGGTGCCTTCGGGTAATGAGAGGATTGGAGCACTGCAAAGCTTTTGTTTTAAGAGTTGGAATGCCGATTCTTGTTTATCAGTCCAGTCAAACTTTTTGTCTTTCTGGGTCAACGTCGTGAGTGGTATGGCTATCTTGGAGAAATTTTCAATGAAGCGTCGATAGTATCCGGCCAGTCCTAAAAACTGCCGTACTTCGGTCGGAGTGGTTGGCGATTGCCAGTCTTTGATAGCCTCGATTTTTGACGGGTCAACGTGAATCCCCTGACTGTCAATCACGTGGCCAAGGAATTGAACGGTGTTGATCCAGAACTCACACTTAGAGAACTTGGCATAGAGCTCCTCGTGTTTAAGTAGTTCAAGGATGGTTCTGAGGTGTTGCGCATGTTCTTCTTTGCTTCGTGAATATATGAGGATGTCATCGATGAAGACAATGACAAACTTGTCAAGGTAGGGTTTGCACACCCGATTCATAAGGTCCATGAATACAGCCGGTGCATTGGTTAGGCCGAATGGCATCACTTGGAATTCGTAATGCCCGTAACGGGTTCTGAAAGCGGTTTTTGGAATATCGGCATCGCGAACACGCAATTGGTGATAACCGGATCGGAGATCAATCTTTGAATAACAACTCGACCCTTGAAGTTGGTCGAACAAATCATCGATTCGAGGGAGTGGATACCGATTCTTGACAGTTAACTTGTTCAACTCTCGATAGTCGATACACATTCGAAAAGAACCGTCTTTCTTCTTAACAAATAGGACCGGAGCTCCCCAAGGTGAAGAACTCGGCCTGATAAACCCCCGTTCCAGGAGTTCCTGTAACTGGGTGGACAGCTCTTGAAGTTCTAATGGAGCTAAACGGTATGGTGCTCGGGCCACAGGCGCAGCACCTGGTACAAGATCGATTGAGAACTCAACCTGTCTTGGTGGTGGTAGACCAGGCAGTTCCTCAGGAAAGACTTCTGGAAAGTCTCAATCAATTGGAACATCCTCAAGTCGCTTCTCCTCCGACTTTTTCTCCATGATGTGCGCGAGGATTGATGGATAACCCTTTCTCAGAAATTTCCGGGTTTTAAGACAAGATATGAGGTTAAGCCTCGTCCCACCGGTCTCCCCCTGTATGATTAGGGTTCTACCGACGGCGAGAGGTATGCGAACAACTTTGTCATGGCAAATGATTTCGGCGCGATGTTTGGATAACCAGTCCATGCCTACGATGACATCGAAACTCCCTATTTCAATAGGCATAAGATCTATGGAGAAGGTTTCGTCGGCTAGATTTAAAGTGCAATTAGGTATCACACTATCGGTTTCTATCAGCTTGCCATTTGCTAACTCTACGGTGTACTTAACGTCTAAAGCAACAGGTGTAATGTCAAGTAGAGGACAAAATTCATCAGAAATAAAACTCCTATCGGCACCAGTATCAAACAGTATGGAAGCAGTTAAATTGTTGAGGAGGAACATACCCGTGACCACATTCGGGTCCTGACGGGCGTCCCCTGAGTTGATTACGAAGGCGCTACTTTTGGTGTTGGTGTTGTTGCGGTGGTTGTTGTTGTTGTTGCCCTTATTCTTCAGTTTTGGGCAAGAATCCCTGAAGTGTCCTGGGTTTCCACATTCGTAGCAGGACTTAGGTTGCCGGGTATTTCTGTCAGAGGGGTTGTTGTTGGATTTGGGGGATCGGCAATCCTTAGTCAAGTGCCCTTGCCTCCTGCAGTTGTTGCAAGGAGTACCGCACTGACCAAAATGGTGATAGTTACACTTGGAACAATAAGGCCTGTCCCCGGTGTAGCTGCGGTTGGATTCAGAGTTGGTGGTGTAGACTTGGATGGCGTTGTTTTTCTTGTTTGAGTTGTGGTGGTGTTCAGTGGATTTGCGTTTGTTGTTGTTGGAGGATGAGGTGTTGGAGGTCTCACGGCTAACAACTAGAGCCATGAGTTCGTGGGCCAATCGAATGGCACTCTCAGTAGTAGTTGGTTTGGATGAAGCAACGTTTCCCTGGATGTTCTCGGGAAGTCCACGAATGTATTTCTTAATGCCCTTACTTTCTGGTTCGACTAAACCTGGGCATAATAGAGCAAACTGCTGAAATTTGGTGGTATAATCAGGGACATCATTTCCCTGCACCTCCAGATGCCAGAATTCTTCTTCCAGCCTGTGCAATTCCTCTTCAGGACAGTATTTCTCTGTCAGTTTCTTTTTCAGTTCGGCCCAAGGAAGTCGATTTGCAACCTCAAGGCCTACGGAGTTTGCGTGGGTTTTCCACCACGTGAGTGCACCTTCCTGAAAGGTGTAAGCAGCGAATTTGACTTTGTTGTTCTCAGTACAGTCGCAGAGACTGAAAACAGATTCCATGCGCTCAATCCAACGGATCAAGCCAATGGCACCTTCCGTGCCCTTGAAGTATAACGGTTTACAGCTAAGGAAGTCCTTATAGGAGCAGGGTTTGGGTGGTGGAATATTGGTTGCGGTGTCCTCACTACCAGGTGGTGTTCGGGTAGCCAAGGCTTCAGTCACACTGCGGGCAATTATCCCCGCGATCTCAGCTTCGCTAAGGGTAATTTGACGACGTGGAGGCATGATGCTGAGTAAGAAAGTACAAGGAAATGAAATAAGATAATAGTCCGAGTATGATGAACTAGTGATGTGTTTGTCATTTCGAGACAAAACGTTAGAGAGAAAGAGGCCTATATTCATATAATATAATATAGTCTAAAGTTGTAACGAGGTCTACTTATGTAAATGTATATGTATATCACATAATAACCTATTGAGTGTCTAGCACAGACGTGTTTTGAGTCCCGTTTCTCTTGAGGTCAGAGTCAACTAATGCATTCCTGTTCAACATAACTCTTTCAGATTTCACATCATCTTTCTTTAATTGTACATAGTTGATCAGGCTATGTTAAATTAAAGTCGTATGATGTAATCCCTGAACTAGTCATAACTAATAAGGAATACTGCCTAACGGTCATAGTCTAGGCCCACTAAATGCAACCTAGTTCACTATAACCTTAGGCTCTGATACCAATCTGAGACACCCCCAAAATTTTTATGATTTGCGGAAGCTTGATTTGGGTGTCACTAATCAATATACAAAGCACATAAGATATAAAGAACGACCACTATATGCGTCGTTTAAACTTGTATAGATAATGTAAATGTTTACATCAAAATATAGTTACATTAACTCGATTCCTGAAATTGAGAGATTACATAGCATAATTACTTTTACAAAATATAATAATGCAGTCCAATCTCTAGTTGTATGTATGCTGACTCGAGCTAATAATTCCTGCTTGTGCAGCCAAACTACTGCTGGGTACCTGTGATAAATACTAAAATGGGTCAGCGAAAACGCTGGTGAGCTCACAGGTTTGTATGTCAATGTATAGTTGTCAGAACCGCAAGATTTATAATGAATTTAAAATGCAATTAAGCAAAATAAAAGTTATACTGTCCATGAGCACATAGTCTGAGCTTAACTGATTTGTCAGGCCCAATTAAGGAAACCTAACTTGGAGTGCCTCCTACGAGTGCCTAATCAACACTCGTCTTCCCAAATGCTAATACATCCGTTTGACCGATTAGTGCGTGCTAACCCGGATGAGGATTGTCAATCCCATATGATATCATATACTAACATTCACGCTATAAAATACTAGAGACTATGCTTATGGAGGACTTTAAATTGATTAGCTTGAAACTCATGTAGTATTTGAAGTTTGGCACTTGCGTTCTACTTGTAAAACAAAATCGAGTAGTAATATCACACCCCTAGTTGTAAAGCAGTGAAAATGGGGCTATGAAACTCACCTGAGTCTTGGAATGTTAAGCAATTAAACTTGAAGTAATTAGCAGTGTGTTGGTGTCCAAAGACTTGAAACCTGAATGTGTCCACGACACTTGAATTGTTATTAATTGTATTGGTATCTCGAAAGACTACCATTGAAATTGTTTGTCTAACTTAATGTCCAAATTACCCCGATTTGGTTGATTGTATTGTTACAAGTTACTACGACTTGTTTGATTGAATTGACACAAGTTACAACGACTTGTTTGAATAAATTATCTAAGTTACTATGACTTAGTTGATTCAATTGTGTATTTGAAAATGTGTACGGCCCGTTGGTGATTTAGTTGAAATAATAATAATTCTAAAATGTTGACTTTGCTACAGTACTGCTACAGTAAATTTGACTTTTTTGAACAGTAACTTTGACTTCAAAATTTTGAGGTTTGAAGATTCTGTTTTGTGCGACGTAGGGTGCTACGTCGCAGATCCAGACTGCGACGTTGGGCATGACGTCGCTATGTGCGACTTTCGCAATTTAATGCGACGTTGTACGTGACGTCGCTATAGGCGACGTAGTTGATTTCTGCGACGTAAGGGTCTGCGTCGCTAAGTGCGACGTTGGGGTTATAGTGCGACGTAGGTCGCTACGTCGCTATATGCGACGTTGGGGATATAGTGCGACGTAGGTCGCTACGTCGCTATATGCTCCAGGCCAAATGCGACGTACGGAGTCTGATCGGAGTTTCAACTCCAAAAAAGCGTTTTCCGGCCATCGATCGGCATAATATTTTTACCCAACCCATTTTAGGACATTACAAGGTTATACAAACAACTAGCAAGTTATAAAACTTAAAAACGAGAGTTTTCGGAGTTGTGTCGGAAACTTACAAATCGCCGAAATGAAATTCCGGAAAGATAGAAGTGTAGATCGTCGCGTGGTGGTCGTTTATTCTAAAGGGGCTTGAAGATCCGAGGTCGTTTGAGGTGTTTATTTTGCGATTTTCGTGTGGTGGTGGTGATGGAGTTTGTTGAGAGAAAATAGGGAGAAGAGAGAGAGAAAGAAGTTGAAAAATGAAGAAAAGAAAGATGAGGAGGTGATTATGGTGGGATCCCCACCATTTTCAGTCCACGCGCTTCGCTCCGTGCGGTGTTCGTTTTCTCCGTAGTTTAAACGTTAAATATTTATTTTATTTATTTAAGGATACATTTTAAATTATAAATTATTACATAATATTTTATTGTAAAATTTTACCAATTATCTATTTATGATATTTAAAATGAAATTCGTTATATTTGTTTGCGCGTTTGTATTTTAATTATATATGTGTTATTTGTGAAATACGAATTGACCACGAAATATTACAATAAATAATATTCCTAATAAAATTGAGTTATTGAATAATGTTTGTATTACCTTAATAAATTTTACACCAACGTCCGTATTAATTGTATCGAAATTCATTCGATTTGAAACTCGTACGATTTAAACAAACCGCGTAATTGTAGATATATATATATTCAACAATATATATATAATAATTGATACATTAATTAGCCTAACACATAACTAATTACATGTATTAAAACTTGATTAGGCACTAAATTCTAGTCCTAATTTGACGGGTGTCACAGTGGTTTTGTTAAATTGTACTTGTGCCTTTTTCTCTCTATATCGATAAACTATACGTGTATCAAGTGAAAGTGGACTTATTTGTTATTTTTTAGTTGCAATATGTATGTCTATATGTTTTGTTAGCCTATTTATAAAATCCGACCCAAGTTATCCGTAAATCTTTGGGACCAGTCACCTAACTCGCTCATATGGCCAACCATTGTGACCTTTGAGGCTTTGACCTGTGACCAGACCCAAGTCGAGTTTAACATACCCTTTTCTGATCTTATAGTGACTAACCCAAAGCTCCTTGCTTGTACTTCTTTTTAACTGTTATTACTTCATTTAGATATTTTATTTGTTTTCATTCAGATGGTTGTTACTAACCCGACAAAATCTGGTGGAAGAAAATTAATCCATATCGTAGACTCGAAGTAAGTAATATATTGATTGTTCAAATTTACATTATGACAGAAATTTGTTAATTAATTTACTGATTGAACCTTCATAGATACTTGGAACATGAGGTTTCACGTTCAATCACAAGGGAGTATAAGAGATCATTTTGTGGAACAGAAACTGAGTGGCATCTTCTTGACAAGAATTTAGTTGAACATCTTTACGAAAAGTTTCAGGTGATTACCCTTATTATATTCCAGTTTTCAATAATATTTAAGTTACATAATATACATATATATTCCATGTTCTTGTAGGATTTATATCAATATGAGGAGGGTGTGAATCCTGAACTGGCTAGAACATTGTGGGAAGACAGGTCAAAGATACTATGTCGACAAACTTGGTACCAAGTTAAGAAAGATTGCCAAAAACAGTCGTACAGTATGATCCCAGTTGATTGGAGACCGTATTGTCCATCTTTTGTACGTGAAGATGATTGGGAAGGGATTCTCCGGTCTTGGATGGAACCAAAGTGGCGGAGGAGTTACAGAACAACAAATAGGAAAAGAGTTTATGCTGCAGGTGGAGTTGCTTCGTTTGTTAACAAAAGGGGAGCGTCTAACAACTTTGCCATACATGTTCGACGATTGGTATGTCCACTTAAATGTATATGTGATATGACATGTGTTAACTCCTTCAGATTCGTACAACTTATTAATATTGATAGCATAATTTAATATGATGAGTTACTCCATGAGATCAACCTTGTGTGACACACACCATAAGTTATGTCATTGTAAAATATGTGATGTGATGATAATTGGTAGTTACATAGCTTATATTATGTTCCTATATTCATGACTTTATTTTAATTTCTTATGGCTGATCTTCATTATAATTTGGGCAGGAGAATGACTTTCAACTTGAACCAAAAAGACTTATGGTTAACAAGAATAATAAGGGTAAAAGCGTGTGTTGTGATACAGGAGTTGGAAAAGTGAATCAAAGGATGAAAGAAAACTTTGAATCTGATGAAGAATCTGATGTTGTCAAGAAAATGAGACATATGCTCGAGAATCTTCGTACAACTTGAACAATGCAGGCATAAAGCAACTATGGTTTAGATTTATCGTTGCAAAACTTATTTATTGTTTTGAAGTACTTCGTATTTGATTTTTTCTGTTTTGTTAGAAAGATTGATGGGTGATAGTACCTTGGTTTTTTTATGTTTTAAATGATTTTTGAATCAGTATGCATGTTTGAGGTTTTAAAATTTCATGGGTAATGTTGGTAAGTTTTGATACGGTTGTGACGTTGGCTCACTTCCTTTCTGTTGATCTCGTAATGCACTGGCCTGAGGGCTGAGAACACACAACTGATATATAATTGGAACTGAGGCGTGAGTCGATTTCATGAGTTCAATTTTGTTTCTGAAGTTTCATGTCTATAGTTGCTGGGCATGTATGCAAGTGTCATAGAGATGGGGCATAGTAGAAATCATTCTGTTACTTTAAATTCCATATTCTTGAACAATTTGGAAATCATTAATTGCTATTAAAGATTTCTATACAATGGATAAAGAGATTGACAAATTATAAGAGATGTTGTTTTACCCAAAAAGTAAACCATGTTTGACCCGTAAGTCAGACATATTGTTTGACCCATTTGCATAATCCGGCTACCTAGGTAGTATCAGAGTTAGTAGGTTTCATGTCCTGGGTCAAAATTGCCACTTGTCGTGTTCGGGTTGGTTAGTCTCGACCAGCATACCCGATCCCACACGCTCCGAATTTTCACCCCAATTCTTTGGCGAGTGTAGTTATTAACTTTAGTAACTTTCCGAAATAAGTAACACAAAACAGACTCGGTCCCGGTTATTAGCTTGTTCAGTCTGTGACTGCATAAGGTCTCTAACTTTTGGGGCACCTACATAGGTAATGGTAGTGGTAGATATATATTTGATAGTAGGAAACTAAACAAAAGTCTTCATGTAGCTAAACTGGTTCTATTATAGTTGCTTAATATAGGAGGTGATGGTTCGATTCCATTTCTCTTTTTAAAAAAAAAAAAAATCAATAACCTTTATGTTGTATACTTATGAATAATTTATAATGTATCTTTGTATTTAAAATGATATCCTTTGATTTACTTTTATAGTCTTCTATAATCCAAATTAGTGTTTATAGGTCATGTACCAACTGTATGATTTGCTAAATAATTAGTGATTTAGTTTCACTCATTTAGTTAGGCACAACATAATTAAATAATTCAACTCAAGTAAATAAAAGATAAAAATAAAGCTAAGATAGACAATTACTTATAATTACAAAAGAAAGAAAAAAAAAACCTTTTTTATTCACTCATTGTTCACAAAAGATAGACAATTACTAATTTCAAAAGGTTTTCATAACAACAAACCCATATTAAGTCATGATGCATTTTGTCTTTGTATACTATCAAGTAGGCCTATAAACGAACCGAATGGTCAATGAACATTTCTAGAACCATTTTGCGAGAAGTTCATGTATGTACGTTTGTTTAGGTAAATGAAGGAACGCGAACATTGATTTTTCATTCGTTTTGTTACTTGAAAGTATCTTTCATTCGTGAAGGTTCGATCCGTTCATGAACATTCGTTAAGGTTCGATTGCTTTATTTTAAATATTATAGATAAAATATAGACTATATAATTTTTAGTGTTATAGTTTTTATTGGTAATGTTATATGAGGGTAGTTCTTTGTAAGTTTAACTTCGTACATTAATCATGTGATTAACCATTAATTACATATTTCGTTTGTTTACGATCGTTTATATTCATGAACAAACATATTTCTTATTGAACGGACATGAACAGGAAAATCAGTTCATTTAGCCGTTCGTGTTTGATCATTAAAACCTTAATGAACAAACACAAACACATTTGCGGTGATAAAATCAAAAAATTATAAATGTGTTATATGATATTAACTTAATGTTTTCCATATTTGATAAGTCATTGGGAAGGACATAATGGTAATTTAAAGCTTAAAGGCAGTGGCGGAGATAGGGTGGAGGCAGCGTAGGCAGCCGCCCCCACTAGAATTGTTATATCACGTAAAAAAATAATTTTAAAGGTATTAATGACATTTTAAAAGTTTCGCTCTCAAAAACTATAAAGGGAATAAAAAAAATAACAAATTTTTGCCCCCTCTATTTTGAATTTCTGGCTCTGCCACTGCTTAAAGGGATTTAATAAAAATGATTTGAAAATGTCTTAGGAGGAGTATATGTTAAGGGTTGCTATTATAATAATTTGGGATCTTATCAAACTTTAAACTTATATTGATAGAGAAGATAATATATATGCATCTTGTTATTTTGCTCCTATTTTTATATATGTTAAAAAGGTACGTTAACAAATTATTGAATTTTGTATTTAATATATTAAGACTTAGATAAATATCAAAATTTGACCCAAAAAACTGGCCACAAAACTTTAGCGCCAGATTTTTATACCCAAAACAAACTTCCGGTGATTTCTCTCTAATCTCGCATATCTACGAGTAAGCAATCTTTTCCCCAAATCAAAGCATCCATCATCACGCCTCACACTAGCGGCTATCTTTGCCAGACCCTTTAGACGCTAAAATTTCACCGAGGTAAACTGTACAACTTTGAGTTTTAAGTTTGTATATGTAGAATTTTTATGTAGATTATATCGATATCGAACCTGGTGATTTCTTTTGAAGGTCTTTGAGCCCTTATGCTTACTCTGATGAACTGGGGTTTGATTTTATTATATACATGTGTGATGTGATTATATTTATATAATACATATATTTGATGCCCTAATCTTCAACCAACAAACGACAGATTACTAAGGATTTTAGGATAATGCTTGGATTCTAATAATGTTAATAGGTATTCAGTCTACCACCACTGCTATGGTGATTTTTTCAAAACTTATTAATCTCTAGATGGCAAAAGCAGGTTGATTTTGATGAAGCTAATGATGGGTTTCAATTTGATTTATAATCATAAAATTGGATTTTTGAACTACAATATGCTAGTTGTGCTTTAAAAAGATCACAGTTCACAATTTTTGAAGTTATTATAAATTCAGTAAATTGAGGGTTGTGCAACTTGTTTGACCATTTAACTCGATGATTATTTGGACCATCTGACTTTGGGAGAAACCGAGAAATGGGTAGATTATTGACCCGATACCCACCCAAGTGACCCGTATAGTTCTGACCCAAAACCCACCCAAATGACCCTTAACCCATTAATTAGGACCAGTGACCTAACCCGCTACTATTGCCACCCATTGTGAACTGTGACTTCTGACTTGTGACCTGTCCCATTGGGGTTTAGAGGGTCGTTTTTTGTTGAAATCAGTTGCAAAAATATGGGTTTGGGCTCAATAACCAATACGCTGCATCGTAGATATATTTGGCAGAATGTCAGCTGATCGTAGTTGGATGAAACGTAGAGTCCAGGCTGGTTCATTAACTGATGAATTTATTGAAGGGGTTGAGCATTTTATGGATTTTGCATATAATCATCCACAATTTGTAACTAATGGGACGATTAAATGTCCTTGTCGGAAGTGTGAACTATTAAAACTCCATGATAGGGAAACAACTACTTTGCACCTTTATAAACGGGGTTTTCTGAGTTCTTATACGATTTGGCTGGCACACGGGGAATTACTACCAACAAAGAATCATGAATCTGATGAAAGTGAAGAAGGTGAAGGGATGACTGAAAATCGATATGTAGATATGGTGATGGACGCGGCTGGACCAGAATTGATACACGAATTGGAAGAGGAAACACCCAACTCTAATGCTGCAAAGTTCTTTAAATTGTTACAAGATGCTGATAAGCCATTATGGAAAGGTTGCGAAAATCATACAAGGTTGTCCGCTGTTTCTCAATTAATGAATTGCAAGTCAGAATGTAACATGAGTGCAAGTTGCTATAATCGTGTCACTTCATTAGTTAAGAGCATGTTGCCAGAGGATGAGGTACTACCCAGTGACATTTATCAATCGAAGAATATGTTGAAAGAACTAATACTTGGATATGAGAAGATTCATGCATGTCCGAATGACTGTATGTTGTACTGGAAAGAATATGCAGGGATGAAAGAATGCGTGGTGTGTGGTGAACCTCGGTTTAAACGTGGAAAAAGAGCCAGGGGAGGAGTACATAGTGAAATCCCAATGAAAGTATTACGTTATCTGCCACTCACACCAAGACTTCAAAGACTTTTTATGTCTAATAAGACGGCTGAATACATGTCTTGGCATAAAAAAAATCGTCGTCAAGAAGGTGTATTAAGTCACCCATCTGATGGAGAAGCGTGGAAACATGTTGATAGGACATATCCTTCATTTGCTGCAGAAGCGCGAAATGTTAGGTTGGGTCTCTCTAGTGATGGTTTTAATCCATTTGGACACTCAAGTATTTCTTATTCATGTTGGCCAGTATTTCTTACACCATACAATCTACCGCCATGGATGTGTATGAAACAAGAAGTCTTATTTCTTACTCTAATTATTCCCGGTCCTCATAGTCCCGGCAAAAGCATTGATATATACTCGAGGCCGCTAATCGATGAATTGAAAATGCTTTGGGATGTCGGTGCTACCACATACGATGTCTCGAAAAAACAAAATTTTCAAATGAGAGCAATTCTATTATGGACCATCAATGATTTTCCTGCTTACGGTATGTTATCTGGTTGGAGCACTCATGGAAAAATGTCATGCCCATATTGCATGGAGAAGACCAGGGCATTTACTCTTCACCATGGAGGGAAACCTAGCTTCTTTGACTGTCATCGTCAATTCTTGCCTCCCAATCACTCTTATAGGAAAGATAAAAATAATTTTTTAATTGACAGGACCGAGAAAAATGACCCCCCACCCCGTTTATCGGGTGAAGATTTGTTGTTACGATTAAATGCGTTTCCCGAAAATAAATTTGGGAAAGTTTTTGGAGTAGGAAAATGGAAGGACTATGGAATTCTACATAATTGGACAAAAAAGAGTATCTTTTGGGAGTTGTCTTATTGGAGCACCAATCTAATTCGACATAACTTAGATGTGATGCACATTGAGAAGAATGTTTTTGAAAATGTATTCAATACTGTGATGGATGTGAAAGGGAGGACGAAAGATAACATCAAGTCTCGACAAGATTTGAAAAAATATTGTAAGAGGGCTAACTTGAATTTGATTCCGCAAGGAGAAAAATTAATGAAGCCGAAAGCACAATTCACATTATCAAAGCCACAAGTAAAGACCATATTAGAGTGGATCAAACAACTAAAGTTCCCGGATGGATATGCTTCGAACATTTCTAGATGTGTCAACTTGGATGATTGCAAGTTGTATGGGTTGAAAAGCCATGATTGCCATGTATTCATGCAGAGGTTAATACCCATTGCATTCCGGGACATGCTCCCTAAGCCTATATGGGATTGTTTGACAGAGTTAAGTCATTATTTTCTCGATATATGTTCAACCACCATGCAAGTAAAGCATCTAGAGACGTTGGAGATGAACATAGTGGAAACATTATGCAAACTAGAAAAGATATTTCCCCCAAGCTTTTTTGATTCCATGGAGCATTTGCCTATTCATTTAGCATATGAAGCTAAAGTGGGCGGGCCGGTGCAATATAGATGGATGTATCCTTTCGAAAGGTATTTACTAAAACAACTTCCATTTTAATTCATTATTCTCTTGTATAATTCATTTTTTTATGCACATGCTATTTTTATGCTTAGGTGTATGATGAACTTAAAGAGAAAAGTTCGTAATAGAGCGTGCATTGAAGGTTCGATATGCTAGGCATACCTCATTGAAGAAACGTCATACTTTTGCTCACTCTATTTTGAACCACATGTTCAAACAAAGTTAACTCGTGTTCCAAGAAATGATGATGGTGGCGATGTAGAGGATCATAGTAAACTTTATATCTTTAGCTATCCTTGTCGACCATTTGGAAAATCGAAAGAAATATGTTTGGAGGAAAGTGATTACAAAGCTGCAAAAAGATATGTTCTTCTAAATTGTCGAAGATGGAGCCATTTGTGGAGTAAGTAACTTAATAGTAGTTGCACTATAACATATACATGTTTTCATTTATATTAATGCAATATTCGTTGTTGCAGAGAATTTGATAATGTGATGCTCACCAATAACCCAAATATTAGTGATGGAGAACTCGACCAGTTACGTGATAAGGAGTTCACTGAATGGGTCAAACGAAGAGTGAGTGTATTGTTTCTCTAGAATTACATAATTAGTAGTTACAAATATTTGACACAACATTCCTCACAGGTTGGCGGAGACATGACCATTGATGAACGATTACGTGATTTATGTGGTGGGCCTAGCAAATTTGCAACACATTACAATAGTTGTTATGTCAATGGTTACAAGTTTCATACAAAGGAGTATGGCGAACACAAGGCTACAATTAATAGTGGAGTATGTATCAAAGGCAGCTGTTACAACGACTTTGAGAAAGACTACTTTGGCACTCTAATAAGTGTTATACAAATGTATTATGTTGGGATGAACAGAGTTACATTGTTCAAATGCATATGGTACGACCCTGAAAAAGGGGTTAAGGTCGATGGTAAAACTGGTCTTGTAGAAATCAATTCCAAGTCTAGACTTGGAGGGAACGATCTATTTGTGTTAGCCGAACAAGCTCAACAAGTTTGCTACACTACGTATCCTGGGATAAAGAAAAATCGAAGTGAGTGGTGGGCAGTATGTAAAACCAAAGCAAGGAGCACTTACAACATTGATTCAGAAGATGAGCAAGATGAGGAAATGACACCGCCAGAAGAAGGGTTTTACCAAGAAGATGAAATGCCTACTCCAATCATAGTAGATGTGGATGATGATTTGAATGAAGTTGTTGCTTTACCTGCAACTGAAGTAGAAGATGTTGGGCATGTTGATGTACTCACACAGACCGCGGGATCATCATCAGAAGGCTTGGTTAATGATGTTGAAAACGAGTTCGAGGATAATGAAAGTGATGAGGAGGAAGATAATTTTGAATTATCCGATAGTGATAGCGAGTGATTTAGAATTATCTAATAGTGACAACAAGTTATGATATTTAGCATATGTATGATCAAATCTTGTTTTAGTCATATGACATTTGAAAATGTGTAATTCTTATATTTGTACATTGTCATTATCCATATGATTGTATGTTATAATTTTTTTCTAATATGGATCTTGTTTGTTTCCAGTTAGATGGCAGGTACAAGAGGAAAGGGTTTTCGAACAAGGACAGGTCGCACCAACGGTCGTAACAGCAGTGGTGGTGCTTCAACAATTTCTATATCCAAAATTCCTACATTGTCTGTCTCGACTACTGAATTGCCTGCTACTGAAATGCATGCTACTGAAATTCATGCTACTGAAATGCATGCTACTGAAACGCAGGCTACTGAAATTCATGCAACTGAATCGCAAGCAGACACCGAAACACAAACTGATGTCGGGGAAAACTTAGGTATGATCCACATCTAAATGAATAATTCTTGATATTTTATTGGATTTATATTATGTGATATGGTTATGTACCGTAATATGTATAGGTCATGGCTCATCTCTTCAAGAGAAGAGAAGGGGGACATATCTGAGGAAAAATGCCCCAACAAAAAATGCTGAAAAGAAAGTGATTCATATTGATGGACTAAAGTAAGTAAGAACTATAATATATAAAGTTACATTGTGCATATGATTTGTTAATTACATTATATGTGAAATCTTCATAGCTACTTGGAAGTTGAGGTTCCAAGATCAATCACAAAAGAGTACAAGGGCTCATTTTCTGGAAAAAAAACTGAGTGGCATCTTCTTGACAAGACTTTAGTAGAACATATGTACAAAAAATTTCAGGTGATTATTCTAGTTATATCTTAGTCCTTAACAACATTTAAATTACATTCTTTTTATATTTGATGTCGCATGTAGGATTTATATCTATACGAAGAGGGTGTGAATCCTGAATGGGCAAGACATGTTGGGGAAGAAAAATCAAAGGCACTGTGTAGACAAACATGGAACCAGGTTAGAAAACAATGCAAAAAGGAGTCAAAGAGTTCTAACCCAACTGATTGGAAACCGTTTCCTCCTTGCTTCGTACACAAAGCTGATTGGGAAGGGATCATTGAGTCTTGGTTGGACCCAAAGTGGCAGAAACTTTCAGAAAATGGATCGAAGAATAGGAAAAGAGTTTATGCCGAAGATGGAGGTGATTCAATTGTTAGCCACACCGGAGGATCCGTTAACTTTGCCATTCATCTTCGAAGAATGGTATGTCCACTCAAACATATATCTATTTGACATATTATACAACCGTTCAAATTCTTACTTTGTAGTTCTTTCATTGTTTGCAATTTGTTTATCAAGATGCTATAAGACTTGAAATAGCTTCAAATACGTAGCTTGAGCTTTATTTGATGTTTTGTTAACGTGATCGGCCTATAAATAGGTGTTTCCATTATCATGTATAGTTAATACATTGCTCCTTACACTGTGACATTTGTGTTTGGGTCAAAGCTAGTAACTGGTCAAGCAGGTCATTTTTTTAATTGGGCCGAACGGGTTGGTTCAAAACCATGTTGGGTCGGGTTGGGTCAAGCTGTTACAATTGCTGCCTTTTCTTTCTGTAATGTTTAAAAATCGAATTTACAATTTTGTTCACTTGTAATAACTTAACATATTTAATAGTAAAGGCACATTATTTATAAAACTAAATTTATGTTGAATAATCAGTAGTTTATTTTTATTACTAATTGTTAATGAAACACCATAATCAGATTATCTATAATTAGATTTTTTTAAGTAAATATTTTATGCTTATGTTCTTACTCTCTGTATCTCTGTTCTCTACAAAACGGCAAAACCTCTCTTGAAAATCCCTTTATCACTCTAGAAAACCCATTTCCTCTTTCTAATTAAATTAGCATTTGTAGTTGTATACTTGAGGTTAATAAATAATTAAAAGATGTGTTTGCAGAACATAAATATGTTTAATGGTGGCTGCAGTCTTGCACGACCCATTCTGACCCAATCATATATTGAGACCAGGTTTTTTGAGATCTGTTGGACCCATTCGGGTCTTTGTTATCTGCTGGAAATTAAAAGGTTGAGAAAAGATACCTAACTAACCCGTTTTTCTTATACTGGGTCACGATTGCTAGGCATAGTCAACAACAGGTCAGCCACTTGTAGACATTGTTTGCAGGAGTTTTTAACTTTTTATATTTGCACAATTTTTGGGGATTGGGTAGATAAAATCATAGTACATGTATATAAAATATTCTGGATTTTTCAGAATTCTTCTTATGCCTTTTTTGAGGGTGTCTTGTAGGAAATACACTCTTGACAGCAATTACGTATTTCTAACCCTAATTGTTTATTTGCATTGTTGAGTTGGAATTAAATTAGTGTATGATTCAAAAAAAGTTGATTAGTGTTTGACGTTGATTAACACTAACATAGTTTAAATTATTTTAATATGCATCGAGTTTAATTTCTTATGTTTGATTTTGATTGTACTTTACACAGGAGAATGAATTGGGGCATACACCAAACAAACTTAACTTTTTTGCTAAGATGCACAAAAAGAACAAGGGTACAGGTGAATGGTGTGATGGAAAGGCAAAACAGGTGGCTAAAAAGTATGAGGAAAAGATGAAAGAAAAGCTTCAAGTTGATGGTGTTGAGCAACCTTCTGATGGTGTTGAGCAACCCTCTGATGATATCGAGCAACCTGAGGTACCTTTTGATCCTAAAGTATGGTTGGAGGTGACTGGTGTTTCAAAAAACAAACAAGTGTATGGACAATGTAAAAATGCAGAATTTGAAAGCCTTATTGGTCAAGTTGCAACTCCGGGCCATAGTAAACAAACTTGTCCCCAGACTTTCACCCCCTTGAATATCGAAGAACAAATTGAGCAAGAAGTAACCACTAGAGTTGCTTCTCATGTTGATTCGTTACGGGTCGAGATGGAAGAGAAAATGCAAACTGAGATGAATGCAAAGGAACAAAGAATACGTGCGGAGATGAGCGGGTCCTCCTTTGCTAGCTTTTAATTATCTTTGTTGATAGTATGGACTGGTTCAGGTGCTTTCGTTTTTGTCATATCTTTCGTTTTGATTAGTGTATTCCCAGCTGGTTCATGTTTGGGTTGGTACATGGTCATTCTTCATTTATATGTCATTTTTGGTTGGAGGTGGATGGTCTCACGTGGAGATGGCCTTCTCATTGTATTGGTCTTTTATTTGATGTAGTATTGATAGTTGCTCTCTTTTGTTGCTCTCTTTTGTATAATTATATTGTATTGTATTGGTAGCTTCTCATTGTATTTGAGTGTTTTAGCTGTTGTATTTGCTATGTAGCTGTTTTGTGTTTTCGAGTTAATAAAAGTCTGCTATTTCCAATAAATACGGTGGTTGAACGGGTGAAGAGTGGTTGAGACACCCCCAAAATTTTTATGATTTGCGGAAGCTTGATTTGGGTGTCACTAATCAATATACAAAGCACATACGATATAATGAACGACCACTATATGCGTCGTTTAAACTTGTATAGATAATGTAAATGTTTACATCAAAATATAGTTACATTAACTCGATTCCTGAAATTGAGAGATTACATAGCATAATTACTTTTACAAAATATAATAATGCAGTCCAATCTCTAGTTGTATGTATGCTGACTCGAGCTAATAATTCCTGCTTGTGCAGCCAAACTACTGCTGGGTACCTGTGATAAATACTAAAATGGGTCAGCGAAAACGCTGGTGAGCTCACAGGTTTGTATGTCAATGTATAGTTGTCAGAACCGCAAGATTTATAATGAATTTAAAATGCAATTAAGCAAAATAAAAGTTATACTGTCCATGAGCACATAGTCTGAGCTTAACTGATTTGTCAGGCCCAATTAAGGAAACCTAACTTGGAGTGCCTCCTACGAGTGCCTAATCAACACTCGTCTTCCCAAATGCTAATACATCCGTTTGACCGATTAGTGCGTGCTAACCCGGATGAGGATTGTCAATCCCATATGATATCATATACTAACATTCACGCTATAAAATACTAGAGACTATGCTTATGGAGGACTTTAAATTGATTAGCTTGAAACTCATGTAGTATTTGAAGTTTGGCACTTGCGTTCTACTTGTAAAACAAAATCGAGTAGTAATATCACACCCCTAGTTGTAAAGCAGTGAAAATGGGGCTATGAAACTCACCTGAGTCTTGGAATGTTAAGCAATTAAACTTGAAGTAATTAGCAGTGTGTTGGTGTCCAAAGACTTGAAACCTGAATGTGTCCACGACACTTGAATTGTTATTAATTGTATTGGTATCTCGAAAGACTACCATTGAAATTGTTTGTCTAACTTAATGTCCAAATTACCCCGATTTGGTTGATTGTATTGTTACAAGTTACTACGACTTGTTTGATTGAATTGACACAAGTTACAACGACTTGTTTGAATAAATTATCTAAGTTACTATGACTTAGTTGATTCACTTGTGTATTTGAAAATGTGTACGGCCCGTTGGTGATTTAGTTGAAATAATAATAATTCTAAAATGTTGACTTTGCTACAGTACTGTTTTGAAAATGTGTACAGTACTATGACTTTGCTACAGTAACTTTGACTTCAAAATTTTGAGGTCTGAAGATTCTGTTTTGTGCGACGTAGGGTGCTACGTCGCAGATCCGGACTGCGACGTTGGGCATGACGTCGCTATGTGCGACTTTCGCAATTTAATGCGACGTTGTACGTGACGTCGCTATAGGCGACGTAGTTGATTTCTGCGACGTAAGGGTCTGCGTCGCTAAGTGCGACGTTGGGGTTATAGTGCGACGTAGGTCGCTACGTCGCTATATGCGACGTTGGGGATATAGTGCGACGTAGGTCGCTACGTCGCTATATGCTCCAGGCCAAATGCGACGTACGGAGTCTGATCGGAGTTTCAACTCCAAAAAAGCGTTTTCCGGCCATCGATCGGCATAATATTTTTACCCAACCCATTTTAGGACATTACAAGGTTATACAAACAACTAGCAAGTTATAAAACTTAAAAACGAGAGTTTTCGGAGTTGTGTCGGAAACTTACAAATCGCCGAAATGAAATTCCGGAAAGATAGAAGTGTAGATCGTCGCGTGGTGGTCGTTTATTCTAAAGGGGCTTGAAGATCCGAGGTCGTTTGAGGTGTTTATTTTGCGATTTTCGTGTGGTGGTGGTGATGGAGTTTGTTGAGAGAAAATAGGGAGAAGAGAGAGAGAAAGAAGTTGAAAAATGAAGAAAAGAAAGATGAGGAGGTGATTATGGTGGGATCCCCACCATTTTCAGTCCACGCGCTTCGCTCCGTGCGGTGTTCGTTTTCTCCGTAGTTTAAACGTTAAATATTTATTTTATTTATTTAAGGATACATTTTAAATTATAAATTATTACATAATATTTTATTGTAAAATTTTACCAATTATCTATTTATGATATTTAAAATGAAATTCGTTATATTTGTTTGCGCGTTTGTATTTTAATTATATATGTGTTATTTGTGAAATACGAATTGACCACGAAATATTACAATAAATAATATTCCTAATAAAATTGAGTTATTGAATAATGTTTGTATTACCTTAATAAATTTTACACCAACGTCCGTATTAATTGTATCGAAATTCATTCGATTTGAAACTCGTACGATTTAAACAAACCGCGTAATTGTAGATATATATATATTCAACAATATATATATAATAATTGATACATTAATTAGCCTAACACATAACTAATTACATGTATTAAAACTTGATTAGGCACTAAATTCTAGTCCTAATTTGACGGGTGTCACATTCTCCCCCTGTTAGAAGAATTTCGTCCCGAAATTTATGTTGAAGTTGCGTTTGCCGTGGAATCAGTAAAGAGTTGAGGATACTTGAGTCGCATTTGGTCTTCCCGTTCCCAAGTGAATTCCGGACCGCGCCGCGAATTCCACCTAACTTTGACGATGGGAATACGACTTTGTTTAAGTTGTTTGACCTCACGGTCCATGATTTCAGCGGGTTCCTCAACAAAGTGAAGTTTTTCGTCAACTCGAATTTCATCGAGTGGAATGATAAGTGTCTCATCAGACAGACACTTCTTCAGATTTGAAACATGAAATGTGGGATGCACGCTGCTGAGTTCGGATGGCAGCTGCAATCGATATGCCACTGAACCAATCTTTTCGAGGATCTCGAATGGTCCAATGTATCTGGGGTTTAACTTCCCTCGTTTGCCAAACCGGATTACGCCTTTCCAAGGCGATACTTTGAGTAGAACTCGATCCCCAACCTGGAACTCGAGTGGCTTGCGTCTCACATCAGCATAACTTTTCTGACGATCACGCGCGGCTTTGAGTTTGTTTTGAATTTCTACGATTCTCTCGGTCGTCTCGTGAATGATTTCTGGACCTGTGAGTTGGCTATCCCCAACTTCAGTCCAACAGATAGGTGACCGGCACTTACGACCGTACAGTGCCTCGAAGGATGCAGCTTTGATGCTGGTATGATAACTGTTGTTGTACGAGAACTCGCACAATGGTAGATGTTTTTCCCAGTTTACACCGAAGTCTACTACGCAGGCCCGTAGCATGTCTTCAAGTGTTTGAATGGTTCGTTCACTTTGACCGTCGGTTTGAGGATGGTATGCGGTACTCATATCAAGTCGAGTACCCAGAGATTTTTGAAGTGATTGCCAAAATTGTGAAGTGAAACGACTATCTCTATCGGAGATAATTGAGATTGGAACACCGTGTTTGGTCACGATTTCCTTCAGATAAATGTTGGTGAGGCGTTCCATTTTGTCGGATTCCTTGATTGCCAGGAAGTGAGCAGATTTTGTGAGACGATCCACGATCACCCAAATGGTATCGCAACCGCTCGAGGATCTGGGTAGTTTGGTTATGAAGTCCATGGCAATTTGTTCCCATTTCCATTCCGGAAGACTGGGTTGTTGAAGTAAACCAGAAGGTTTTTGATATTCGATTTTGACCTTGGAGCAAGTAAGGCATTTGCTGACATAGGTGGCGATTTCGGCTTTCATGTTCGGCCACCAGTAGAAGTCCTTGATACCGTGGTACATTTTATCGGCTCCCGGATGGATAGAATATTTGGACTTGTGAGCTTCATCCATCACCAAGTCTCGTAGGTTCCCAAATTTAGGCAACCAGATTCGGTTTGAGAAATACCTAATCCCGTTAGGTTTGATTTCGAACTGTTTATCCATGCCCCGCAAGGCTTCATCTTTGACATTTTCGGGTTTTAAAGCTTCGAGTTGAGCAGTGAGGATTTGAATGTTTAAATTGTTGTGAATGGTCATACTGAGGGCTCGAACCCGAAGTGGTTTCACTCGCTCTTTCCGACTGAGGGCATCAGCAACAACATTTGCTTTGCCTGGATGATATTTGAGTTCGCAGTCGTAATCGGTAAGCAACTCGACCCATCGACGTTGCCTCATGTTGAGATCCTTCTGATCGAATATGTGTTGGAGACTTTTGTGGTCTGTAAAGATTGTACATCTGGTACCATAAAGGTAATGTCTCCAGATTTTGAGGGCAAAAACGACAGCTCCTAGCTCGAGGTCGTGGGTGGTGTAATTCTTTTCATGAATCTTGAGCTGTCGGGAAGCATAAGCTATGACTTTGTCTCGTTGCATAAGCACACAACCGAGACCTTGATGTGAAGCATCGCAGTATACCACGAAGTCATCGGTGCCTTCGGGTAATGAGAGGATTGGAGCACTGCAAAGCTTTTGTTTTAAGAGTTGGAATGCCGATTCTTGTTTATCAGTCCAGTCAAACTTTTTGTCTTTCTGGGTCAACGTCGTGAGTGGTATGGCTATCTTGGAGAAATTTTCAATGAAGCGTCGATAGTATCCGGCCAGTCCTAAAAACTGCCGTACTTCGGTCGGAGTGGTTGGCGATTGCCAGTCTTTGATAGCCTCGATTTTTGACGGGTCAACGTGAATCCCCTGACTGTCAATCACGTGGCCAAGGAATTGAACGGTGTTGATCCAGAACTCACACTTAGAGAACTTGGCATAGAGCTCCTCGTGTTTAAGTAGTTCAAGGATGGTTCTGAGGTGTTGCGCATGTTCTTCTTTGCTTCATGAATATATGAGGATGTCATCGATGAAGACAATGACAAACTTGTCAAGGTAGGGTTTGCACACCCGATTCATAAGGTCCATGAATACATCCGGTGCATTGGTTAGGCCGAATGGCATCACTTGGAATTCGTAATGCCCGTAACGGGTTCTGAAAGCGGTTTTTGGAATATCGGCATCGCGAACACGCAATTGGTGATAACCGGATCGGAGATCAATCTTTGAATAACAACTCGACCCTTGAAGTTGGTCGAACAAATCATCGATTCGAGGGAGTGGATACCGATTCTTGACAGTTAACTTGTTCAACTCTCGATAGTCGATACACATTCGAAAAGAACCGTCTTTCTTCTTAACAAATAGGACCGGAGCTCCCCAAGGTGAAGAACTCGGCCTGATAAACCCCCGTTCCAGGAGTTCCTGTAACTGGGTGGACAGCTCTTGAAGTTCTAATGGAGCTAAACGGTATGGTGCTCGGGCCACAGGCGCAGCACCTGGTACAAGATCGATTGAGAACTCAACCTGTCTTGGTGGTGGTAGACCAGGCAGTTCCTCAGGAAAGACTTCTGGAAAGTCTCAATCAATTGGAACATCCTCAAGTCGCTTCTCCTCCGACTTTTTCTCCATGATGTGCGCGAGGATTGATGGATAACCCTTTCTCAGAAATTTCCGGGTTTTAAGACAAGATATGAGGTTAAGCCTCGTCCCACCGGTCTCCCCCTGTATGATTAGGGTTCTACCGACGGCGAGAGGTATGCGAACAACTTTGTCATGGCAAATGATTTCGGCGCGATGTTTGGATAACCAGTCCATGCCTACGATGACATCGAAACTCCCTATTTCAATAGGCATAAGATCTATGGAGAAGGTTTCGTCGGCTAGATTTAAAGTGCAATTAGGTATCACACTATCGGTTTCTATCAGCTTGCCATTTGCTAACTCTACGGTGTACTTAACGTCTAAAGCAACAGGTGTAATGTCAAGTAGAGGACAAAATTCATCAGAAATAAAACTCCTATCGGCACCAGTATCAAACAGTATGGAAGCAGTTAAATTGTTGAGGAGGAACATACCCGTGACCACATTCGGGTCCTGACGGGCGTCCCCTGAGTTGATTACGAAGGCGCTACTTTTGGTGTTGGTGTTGTTGCGGTGGTTGTTGTTGTTGTTGCCCTTATTCTTCAGTTTTGGGCAAGAATCCCTGAAGTGTCCTGGGTTTCCACATTCGTAGCAGGACTTAGGTTGCCGGGTATTTCTGTCAGAGGGGTTGTTGTTGGATTTGGGGGATCGGCAATCCTTAGTCAAGTGCCCTTGCCTCCTGCAGTTGTTGCAAGGAGTACCGCACTGACCAAAATGGTGATAGTTACACTTGGAACAATAAGGCCTGTCCCCGGTGTAGCTGCGGTTGGATTCAGAGTTGGTGGTGTAGACTTGGATGGCGTTGTTTTTCTTGTTTGAGTTGTGGTGGTGTTCAGTGGATTTGCATTTGTTGTTGTTGGAGGATGAGGTGTTGGAGGTCTCACGGCTAACAACTAGAGCCATGAGTTCGTGGGCCAATCGAATGGCACTCTCAGTAGTAGTTGGTTTGGATGAAGCAACGTTTCCCTGGATGTTCTCGGGAAGTCCACGAATGTATTTCTTAATGCCCTTACTTTCTGGTTCGACTAAACCTGGGCATAATAGAGCAAACTGCTGAAATTTGGTGGTATAATCAGGGACATCATTTCCCTGCACCTCCAGATGCCAGAATTCTTCTTCCAGCCTGTGCAATTCCTCTTCAGGACAGTATTTCTCTGTCAGTTTCTTTTTTAGTTCGGCCCAAGGAAGTCGATTTGCAACCTCAAGGCCTACGGAGTTTGCGTGGGTTTTCCACCACGTGAGTGCACCTTCCTGAAAGGTGTAAGCAGCGAATTTGACTTTGTTGTTCTCAGTACAGTCGCAGAGACTGAAAACAGATTCCATGCGCTCAATCCAACGGATCAAGCCAATGGCACCTTCCGTGCCCTTGAAGTATAACGGTTTACAGCTAAGGAAGTCCTTATAGGAGCAGGGTTTGGGTGGTGGAATATTGGTTGCGGTGTCCTCACTACCAGGTGGTGTTCGGGTAGCCAAGGCTTCAGTCACACTGCGGGCAATTATCCCCGCGATCTCAGCTTCGCTAAGGGTAATTTGACGACGTGGAGGCATGATGCTGAGTAAGAAAGTACAAGGAAATGAAATAAGATACTAGTCCGAGTATGATGAACTAGTGATGTGTTTGTCATTTCGAGACAACACGTTAGAGAGAAAGAGGCCTATATTCATATAATATAATATAGTCTAAAGTTGTAACGAGGTCTACTTATGTAAATGTATATGTATATCACATAATAACCTATTGAGTGTCTAGCACAGACGTGTTTTGAGTCCCGTTTCTCTTGAGGTCAGAGTCAACTAATGCATTCCTGTTCAACATAACTCTTTCAGATTTCACATCATCTTTCTTTAATTGTACATAGTTGATCAGGCTATGTTAAATTAAAGTCGTATGATGTAATCCCTGAACTAGTCATAACTAATAAGGAATACTGCCTAACGGTCATAGTCTAGGCCCACTAAATGCAACCTAGTTCACTATAACCTTAGGCTCTGATACCAATCTGAGACACCCCCAAAATTTTTATGATTTGCGGAAGCTTGATTTGGGTGTCACTAATCAATATACAAAGCACATACGATATAATGAACGACCACTATATGCGTCGTTTAAACTTGTATAGATAATGTAAATGTTTACATCAAAATATAGTTACATTAACTCGATTCCTGAAATTGAGAGATTACATAGCATAATTACTTTTACAAAATATAATAATGCAGTCCAATCTCTAGTTGTATGTATGCTGACTCGAGCTAATAATTCCTGCTTGTGCAGCCAAACTACTGCTGGGTACCTGTGATAAATACTAAAATGGGTCAGCGAAAACGCTGGTGAGCTCACAGGTTTGTATGTCAATGTATAGTTGTCAGAACCGCAAGATTTATAATGAATTTAAAATGCAATTAAGCAAAATAAAAGTTATACTGTCCATGAGCACATAGTCTGAGCTTAACTGATTTGTCAGGCCCAATTAAGGAAACCTAACTTGGAGTGCCTCCTACGAGTGCCTAATCAACACTCGTCTTCCCAAATGCTAATACATCCGTTTGACCGATTAGTGCGTGCTAACCCGGATGAGGATTGTCAATCCCATATGATATCATATACTAACATTCACGCTATAAAATACTAGAGACTATGCTTATGGAGGACTTTAAATTGATTAGCTTGAAACTCATGTAGTATTTGAAGTTTGGCACTTGCGTTCTACTTGTAAAACAAAATCGAGTAGTAATATCACACCCCTAGTTGTAAAGCAGTGAAAATGGGGCTATGAAACTCACCTGAGTCTTGGAATGTTAAGCAATTAAACTTGAAGTAATTAGCAGTGTGTTGGTGTCCAAAGACTTGAAACCTGAATGTGTCCACGACACTTGAATTGTTATTAATTGTATTGGTATCTCGAAAGACTACCATTGAAATTGTTTGTCTAACTTAATGTCCAAATTACCCCGATTTGGTTGATTGTATTGTTACAAGTTACTACGACTTGTTTGATTGAATTGACACAAGTTACAACGACTTGTTTGAATAAATTATCTAAGTTACTATGACTTAGTTGATTCAATTGTGTATTTGAAAATGTGTACGGCCCGTTGGTGATTTAGTTGAAATAATAATAATTCTAAAATGTTGACTTTGCTACAGTACTGCTACAGTAAATTTGACTTTTTTGAACAGTAACTTTGACTTCAAAATTTTGAGGTTTGAAGATTCTGTTTTGTGCGACGTAGGGTGCTACGTCGCAGATCCAGACTGCGACGTTGGGCATGACGTCGCTATGTGCGACTTTCGCAATTTAATGCGACGTTGTACGTGACGTCGCTATAGGCGACGTAGTTGATTTCTGCGACGTAAGGGTCTGCGTCGCTAAGTGCGACGTTGGGGTTATAGTGCGACGTAGGTCGCTACGTCGCTATATGCGACGTTGGGGATATAGTGCGACGTAGGTCGCTACGTCGCTATATGCTCCAGGCCAAATGCGACGTACGGAGTCTGATCGGAGTTTCAACTCCAAAAAAGCGTTTTCCGGCCATCGATCGGCATAATATTTTTACCCAACCCATTTTAGGACATTACAAGGTTATACAAACAACTAGCAAGTTATAAAACTTAAAAACGAGAGTTTTCGGAGTTGTGTCGGAAACTTACAAATCGCCGAAATGAAATTCCGGAAAGATAGAAGTGTAGATCGTCGCGTGGTGGTCGTTTATTCTAAAGGGGCTTGAAGATCCGAGGTCGTTTGAGGTGTTTATTTTGCGATTTTCGTGTGGTGGTGGTGATGGAGTTTGTTGAGAGAAAATAGGGAGAAGAGAGAGAGAAAGAAGTTGAAAAATGAAGAAAAGAAAGATGAGGAGGTGATTATGGTGGGATCCCCACCATTTTCAGTCCACGCGCTTCGCTCCGTGCGGTGTTCGTTTTCTCCGTAGTTTAAACGTTAAATATTTATTTTATTTATTTAAGGATACATTTTAAATTATAAATTATTACATAATATTTTATTGTAAAATTTTACCAATTATCTATTTATGATATTTAAAATGAAATTCGTTATATTTGTTTGCGCGTTTGTATTTTAATTATATATGTGTTATTTGTGAGATACGAATTGACCACGAAATATTACAATAAATAATATTCCTAATAAAATTGAGTTATTGAATAATGTTTGTATTACCTTAATAAATTTTACACCAACGTCCGTATTAATTGTATCGAAATTCATTCGATTTGAAACTCGTACGATTTAAACAAACCGCGTAATTGTAGATATATATATATTCAACAATATATATATAATAATTGATACATTAATTAGCCTAACACAGAACTAATTACATGTATTAAAACTTGATTAGGCACTAAATTCTAGTCCTAATTTGACGGGTGTCACAGTGGTTTTGTTAAATTGTACTTGTGCCTTTTTCTCTCTATATCGATAAACTATACGTGTATCAAGTGAAAGTGGACTTATTTGTTATTTTTTAGTTGCAATATGTATGTCTATATGTTTTGTTAGCCTATTTATAAAATCCGACCCAAGTTATCCGTAAATCTTTGGGACCAGTCACCTAACTCGCTCATATGGCCAACCATTGTGACCTTTGAGGCTTTGACCTGTGACCAGACCCAAGTCGAGTTTAACATACCCTTTTCTGATCTTATAGTGACTAACCCAAAGCTCCTTGCTTGTACTTCTTTTTAACTGTTATTACTTCATTTAGATATTTTATTTGTTTTCATTCAGATGGTTGTTACTAACCCGACAAAATCTGGTGGAAGAAAATTAATCCATATCGTAGACTCGAAGTAAGTAATATATTGATTGTTCAAATTTACATTATGACAGAAATTTGTTAATTAATTTACTGATTGAACCTTCATAGATACTTGGAACATGAGGTTTCACGTTCAATCATAAGGGAGTATAAGAGATCATTTTGTGGAACAGAAACTGAGTGGCATCTTCTTGACAAGAATTTAGTTGAACATCTTTACGAAAAGTTTCAGGTGATTACCCTTATTATATTCCAGTTTTCAATAATATTTAAGTTACATAATATACATATATATTCCATGTTCTTGTAGGATTTATATCAATATGAGGAGGGTGTGAATCCTGAACTGGCTAGAACATTGTGGGAAGACAGGTCAAAGATACTATGTCGACAAACTTGGTACCAAGTTAAGAAAGATTGCCAAAAACAGTCGTACAGTATGATCCCAGTTGATTGGAGACCGTATTGTCCATCTTTTGTACGTGAAGATGATTGGGAAGGGATTCTCCGGTCTTGGATGGAACCAAAGTGGCGGAGGAGTTACAGAACAACAAATAGGAAAAGAGTTTATGCTGCAGGTGGAGTTGCTTCGTTTGTTAACAAAAGGGGAGCGTCTAACAACTTTGCCATACATGTTCGACGATTGGTATGTCCACTTAAATGTATATGTGATATGACATGTGTTAACTCCTTCAGATTCGTACAACTTATTAATATTGATAGCATAATTTAATATGATGAGTTACTCCATGAGATCAACCTTGTGTGACACACACCATAAGTTATGTCATTGTAAAATATGTGATGTGATGATAATTGGTAGTTACATAGCTTATATTATGTTCCTATATTCATGACTTTATTTTAATTTCTTATGGCTGATCTTCATTATAATTTGGGCAGGAGAATGACTTTCAACTTGAACCAAAAAGACTTATGGTTAACAAGAATAATAAGGGTAAAAGCGTGTGTTGTGATACAGGAGTTGGAAAAGTGAATCAAAGGATGAAAGAAAACTTTGAATCTGATGAAGAATCTGATGTTGTCAAGAAAATGAGACATATGCTCGAGAATCTTCGTACAACTTGAACAATGCAGGCATAAAGCAACTATGGTTTAGATTTATCGTTGCAAAACTTATTTATTGTTTTGAAGTACTTCGTATTTGATTTTTTCTGTTTTGTTAGAAAGATTGATGGGTGATAGTACCTTGGTTTTTTTATGTTTTAAATGATTTTTGAATCAGTATGCATGTTTGAGGTTTTAAAATTTCATGGGTAATGTTGGTAAGTTTTGATACGGTTGTGACGTTGGCTCACTTCCTTTCTGTTGATCTCGTAATGCACTGGCCTGAGGGCTGAGAACACACAACTGATATATAATTGGAACTGAGGCGTGAGTCGATTTCATGAGTTCAATTTTGTTTCTGAAGTTTCATGTCTATAGTTGCTGGGCATGTATGCAAGTGTCATAGAGATGGGGCATAGTAGAAATCATTCTGTTACTTTAAATTCCATATTCTTGAACAATTTGGAAATCATTAATTGCTATTAAAGATTTCTATACAATGGATAAAGAGATTGACAAATTATAAGAGATGTTGTTTTACCCAAAAAGTAAACCATGTTTGACCCGTAAGTCAGACATATTGTTTGACCCATTTGCATAATCCGGCTACCTAGGTAGTATCAGAGTTAGTAGGTTTCATGTCCTGGGTCAAAATTGCCACTTGTCGTGTTCGGGTTGGTTAGTCTCGACCAGCATACCCGATCCCACACGCTCCGAATTTTCACCCCAATTCTTTGGCGAGTGTAGTTATTAACTTTAGTAACTTTCCGAAATAAGTAACACAAAACAGACTCGGTCCCGGTTATTAGCTTGTTCAGTCTGTGACTGCATAAGGTCTCTAACTTTTGGGGCACCTACATAGGTAATGGTAGTGGTAGATATATATTTGATAGTAGGAAACTAAACAAAAGTCTTCATGTAGCTAAACTGGTTCTATTATAGTTGCTTAATATAGGAGGTGATGGTTCGATTCCATTTCTCTTTTTAAAAAAAAAAAAATCAATAACCTTTATGTTGTATACTTATGAATAATTTATAATGTATCTTTGTATTTAAAATGATATCCTTTGATTTACTTTTATAGTCTTCTATAATCCAAATTAGTGTTTATAGGTCATGTACCAACTGTATGATTTGCTAAATAATTAGTGATTTAGTTTCACTCATTTAGTTAGGCACAACATAATTAAATAATTCAACTCAAGTAAATAAAAGATAAAAATAAAGCTAAGATAGACAATTACTTATAATTACAAAAGAAAGAAAAAAAAAACCTTTTTTATTCACTCATTGTTCACAAAAGATAGACAATTACTAATTTCAAAAGGTTTTCATAACAACAAACCCATATTAAGTCATGATGCATTTTGTCTTTGTATACTATCAAGTAGGCCTATAAACGAACCGAATGGTCAATGAACATTTCTAGAACCATTTTGCGAGAAGTTCATGTATGTACGTTTGTTTAGGTAAATGAAGGAACGCGAACATTGATTTTTCATTCGTTTTGTTACTTGAAAGTATCTTTCATTCGTGAAGGTTCGATCCGTTCATGAACATTCGTTAAGGTTCGATTGCTTTATTTTAAATATTATAGATAAAATATAGACTATATAATTTTTAGTGTTATAGTTTTTATTGGTAATGTTATATGAGGGTAGTTCTTTGTAAGTTTAACTTCGTACATTAATCATGTGATTAACCATTAATTACATATTTCGTTTGTTTACGATCGTTTATATTCATGAACAAACATATTTCTTATTGAACGGACATGAACAGGAAAATCAGTTCATTTAGCCGTTCGTGTTTGATCATTAAAACCTTAATGAACAAACACAAACACATTTGCGGTGATAAAATCAAAAAATTATAAATGTGTTATATGATATTAACTTAATGTTTTCCATATTTGATAAGTCATTGGGAAGGACATAATGGTAATTTAAAGCTTAAAGGCAGTGGCGGAGATAGGGTGGAGGCAGCGTAGGCAGCCGCCCCCACTAGAATTGTTATATCACGTAAAAAAATAATTTTAAAGGTATTAATGACATTTTAAAAGTTTCGCTCTCAAAAACTATAAAGGGAATAAAAAAAATAACAAATTTTTGCCCCCTCTATTTTGAATTTCTGGCTCTGCCACTGCTTAAAGGGATTTAATAAAAATGATTTGAAAATGTCTTAGGAGGAGTATATGTTAAGGGTTGCTATTATAATAATTTGGGATCTTATCAAACTTTAAACTTATATTGATAGAGAAGATAATATATATGCATCTTGTTATTTTGCTCCTATTTTTATATATGTTAAAAAGGTACGTTAACAAATTATTGAATTTTGTATTTAATATATTAAGACTTAGATAAATATCAAAATTTGACCCAAAAAACTGGCCACAAAACTTTAGCGCCAGATTTTTATACCCAAAACAAACTTCCGGTGATTTCTCTCTAATCTCGCATATCTACGAGTAAGCAATCTTTTCCCCAAATCAAAGCATCCATCATCACGCCTCACACTAGCGGCTATCTTTGCCAGACCCTTTAGACGCTAAAATTTCACCGAGGTAAACTGTACAACTTTGAGTTTTAAGTTTGTATATGTAGAATTTTTATGTAGATTATATCGATATCGAACCTGGTGATTTCTTTTGAAGGTCTTTGAGCCCTTATGCTTACTCTGATGAACTGGGGTTTGATTTTATTATATACATGTGTGATGTGATTATATTTATATAATACATATATTTGATGCCCTAATCTTCAACCAACAAACGACAGATTACTAAGGATTTTAGGATAATGCTTGGATTCTAATAATGTTAATAGGTATTCAGTCTACCACCACTGCTATGGTGATTTTTTCAAAACTTATTAATCTCTAGATGGCAAAAGCAGGTTGATTTTGATGAAGCTAATGATGGGTTTCAATTTGATTTATAATCATAAAATTGGATTTTTGAACTACAATATGCTAGTTGTGCTTTAAAAAGATCACAGTTCACAATTTTTGAAGTTATTATAAATTCAGTAAATTGAGGGTTGTGCAACTTGTTTGACCATTTAACTCGATGATTATTTGGACCATCTGACTTTGGGAGAAACCGAGAAATGGGTAGATTATTGACCCGATACCCACCCAAGTGACCCGTATAGTTCTGACCCAAAACCCACCCAAATGACCCTTAACCCATTAATTAGGACCAGTGACCTAACCCGCTACTATTGCCACCCATTGTGAACTGTGACTTCTGACTTGTGACCTGTCCCATTGGGGTTTAGAGGGTCGTTTTTTGTTGAAATCAGTTGCAAAAATATGGGTTTGGGCTCAATAACCAATACGCTGCATCGTAGATATATTTGGCAGAATGTCAGCTGATCGTAGTTGGATGAAACGTAGAGTCCAGGCTGGTTCATTAACTGATGAATTTATTGAAGGGGTTGAGCATTTTATGGATTTTGCATATAATCATCCACAATTTGTAACTAATGGGACGATTAAATGTCCTTGTCGGAAGTGTGAACTATTAAAACTCCATGATAGGGAAACAACTACTTTGCACCTTTATAAACGGGGTTTTCTGAGTTCTTATACGATTTGGCTGGCACACGGGGAATTACTACCAACAAAGAATCATGAATCTGATGAAAGTGAAGAAGGTGAAGGGATGACTGAAAATCGATATGTAGATATGGTGATGGACGCGGCTGGACCAGAATTGATACACGAATTGGAAGAGGAAACACCCAACTCTAATGCTGCAAAGTTCTTTAAATTGTTACAAGATGCTGATAAGCCATTATGGAAAGGTTGCGAAAATCATACAAGGTTGTCCGCTGTTTCTCAATTAATGAATTGCAAGTCAGAATGTAACATGAGTGCAAGTTGCTATAATCGTGTCACTTCATTAGTTAAGAGCATGTTGCCAGAGGATGAGGTACTACCCAGTGACATTTATCAATCGAAGAATATGTTGAAAGAACTAATACTTGGATATGAGAAGATTCATGCATGTCCGAATGACTGTATGTTGTACTGGAAAGAATATGCAGGGATGAAAGAATGCGTGGTGTGTGGTGAACCTCGGTTTAAACGTGGAAAAAGAGCCAGGGGAGGAGTACATAGTGAAATCCCAATGAAAGTATTACGTTATCTGCCACTCACACCAAGACTTCAAAGACTTTTTATGTCTAATAAGACGGCTGAATACATGTCTTGGCATAAAAAAAATCGTCGTCAAGAAGGTGTATTAAGTCACCCATCTGATGGAGAAGCGTGGAAACATGTTGATAGGACATATCCTTCATTTGCTGCAGAAGCGCGAAATGTTAGGTTGGGTCTCTCTAGTGATGGTTTTAATCCATTTGGACACTCAAGTATTTCTTATTCATGTTGGCCAGTATTTCTTACACCATACAATCTACCGCCATGGATGTGTATGAAACAAGAAGTCTTATTTCTTACTCTAATTATTCCCGGTCCTCATAGTCCCGGCAAAAGCATTGATATATACTCGAGGCCGCTAATCGATGAATTGAAAATGCTTTGGGATGTCGGTGCTACCACATACGATGTCTCGAAAAAACAAAATTTTCAAATGAGAGCAATTCTATTATGGACCATCAATGATTTTCCTGCTTACGGTATGTTATCTGGTTGGAGCACTCATGGAAAAATGTCATGCCCATATTGCATGGAGAAGACCAGGGCATTTACTCTTCACCATGGAGGGAAACCTAGCTTCTTTGACTGTCATCGTCAATTCTTGCCTCCCAATCACTCTTATAGGAAAGATAAAAATAATTTTTTAATTGACAGGACCGAGAAAAATGACCCCCCACCCCGTTTATCGGGTGAAGATTTGTTGTTACGATTAAATGCGTTTCCCGAAAATAAATTTGGGAAAGTTTTTGGAGTAGGAAAATGGAAGGACTATGGAATTCTACATAATTGGACAAAAAAGAGTATCTTTTGGGAGTTGTCTTATTGGAGCACCAATCTAATTCGACATAACTTAGATGTGATGCACATTGAGAAGAATGTTTTTGAAAATGTATTCAATACTGTGATGGATGTGAAAGGGAGGACGAAAGATAACATCAAGTCTCGACAAGATTTGAAAAAATATTGTAAGAGGGCTAACTTGAATTTGATTCCGCAAGGAGAAAAATTAATGAAGCCGAAAGCACAATTCACATTATCAAAGCCACAAGTAAAGACCATATTAGAGTGGATCAAACAACTAAAGTTCCCGGATGGATATGCTTCGAACATTTCTAGATGTGTCAACTTGGATGATTGCAAGTTGTATGGGTTGAAAAGCCATGATTGCCATGTATTCATGCAGAGGTTAATACCCATTGCATTCCGGGACATGCTCCCTAAGCCTATATGGGATTGTTTGACAGAGTTAAGTCATTATTTTCTCGATATATGTTCAACCACCATGCAAGTAAAGCATCTAGAGACGTTGGAGATGAACATAGTGGAAACATTATGCAAACTAGAAAAGATATTTCCCCCAAGCTTTTTTGATTCCATGGAGCATTTGCCTATTCATTTAGCATATGAAGCTAAAGTGGGCGGGCCGGTGCAATATAGATGGATGTATCCTTTCGAAAGGTATTTACTAAAACAACTTCCATTTTAATTCATTATTCTCTTGTATAATTCATTTTTTTATGCACATGCTATTTTTATGCTTAGGTGTATGATGAACTTAAAGAGAAAAGTTCGTAATAGAGCGTGCATTGAAGGTTCGATATGCTAGGCATACCTCATTGAAGAAACGTCATACTTTTGCTCACTCTATTTTGAACCACATGTTCAAACAAAGTTAACTCGTGTTCCAAGAAATGATGATGGTGGCGATGTAGAGGATCATAGTAAACTTTATATCTTTAGCTATCCTTGTCGACCATTTGGAAAATCGAAAGAAATATGTTTGGAGGAAAGTGATTACAAAGCTGCAAAAAGATATGTTCTTCTAAATTGTCGAAGATGGAGCCATTTGTGGAGTAAGTAACTTAATAGTAGTTGCACTATAACATATACATGTTTTCATTTATATTAATGCAATATTCGTTGTTGCAGAGAATTTGATAATGTGATGCTCACCAATAACCCAAATATTAGTGATGGAGAACTCGACCAGTTACGTGATAAGGAGTTCACTGAATGGGTCAAACGAAGAGTGAGTGTATTGTTTCTCTAGAATTACATAATTAGTAGTTACAAATATTTGACACAACATTCCTCACAGGTTGGCGGAGACATGACCATTGATGAACGATTACGTGATTTATGTGGTGGGCCTAGCAAATTTGCAACACATTACAATAGTTGTTATGTCAATGGTTACAAGTTTCATACAAAGGAGTATGGCGAACACAAGGCTACAATTAATAGTGGAGTATGTATCAAAGGCAGCTGTTACAACGACTTTGAGAAAGACTACTTTGGCACTCTAATAAGTGTTATACAAATGTATTATGTTGGGATGAACAGAGTTACATTGTTCAAATGCATATGGTACGACCCTGAAAAAGGGGTTAAGGTCGATGGTAAAACTGGTCTTGTAGAAATCAATTCCAAGTCTAGACTTGGAGGGAACGATCTATTTGTGTTAGCCGAACAAGCTCAACAAGTTTGCTACACTACGTATCCTGGGATAAAGAAAAATCGAAGTGAGTGGTGGGCAGTATGTAAAACCAAAGCAAGGAGCACTTACAACATTGATTCAGAAGATGAGCAAGATGAGGAAATGACACCGCCAGAAGAAGGGTTTTACCAAGAAGATGAAATGCCTACTCCAATCATAGTAGATGTGGATGATGATTTGAATGAAGTTGTTGCTTTACCTGCAACTGAAGTAGAAGATGTTGGGCATGTTGATGTACTCACACAGACCGCGGGATCATCATCAGAAGGCTTGGTTAATGATGTTGAAAACGAGTTCGAGGATAATGAAAGTGATGAGGAGGAAGATAATTTTGAATTATCCGATAGTGATAGCGAGTGATTTAGAATTATCTAATAGTGACAACAAGTTATGATATTTAGCATATGTATGATCAAATCTTGTTTTAGTCATATGACATTTGAAAATGTGTAATTCTTATATTTGTACATTGTCATTATCCATATGATTGTATGTTATAATTTTTTTCTAATATGGATCTTGTTTGTTTCCAGTTAGATGGCAGGTACAAGAGGAAAGGGTTTTCGAACAAGGACAGGTCGCACCAACGGTCGTAACAGCAGTGGTGGTGCTTCAACAATTTCTATATCCAAAATTCCTACATTGTCTGTCTCGACTACTGAATTGCCTGCTACTGAAATGCATGCTACTGAAATTCATGCTACTGAAATGCATGCTACTGAAACGCAGGCTACTGAAATTCATGCAACTGAATCGCAAGCAGACACCGAAACACAAACTGATGTCGGGGAAAACTTAGGTATGATCCACATCTAAATGAATAATTCTTGATATTTTATTGGATTTATATTATGTGATATGGTTATGTACCGTAATATGTATAGGTCATGGCTCATCTCTTCAAGAGAAGAGAAGGGGGACATATCTGAGGAAAAATGCCCCAACAAAAAATGCTGAAAAGAAAGTGATTCATATTGATGGACTAAAGTAAGTAAGAACTATAATATATAAAGTTACATTGTGCATATGATTTGTTAATTACATTATATGTGAAATCTTCATAGCTACTTGGAAGTTGAGGTTCCAAGATCAATCACAAAAGAGTACAAGGGCTCATTTTCTGGAAAAAAAACTGAGTGGCATCTTCTTGACAAGACTTTAGTAGAACATATGTACAAAAAATTTCAGGTGATTATTCTAGTTATATCTTAGTCCTTAACAACATTTAAATTACATTCTTTTTATATTTGATGTCGCATGTAGGATTTATATCTATACGAAGAGGGTGTGAATCCTGAATGGGCAAGACATGTTGGGGAAGAAAAATCAAAGGCACTGTGTAGACAAACATGGAACCAGGTTAGAAAACAATGCAAAAAGGAGTCAAAGAGTTCTAACCCAACTGATTGGAAACCGTTTCCTCCTTGCTTCGTACACAAAGCTGATTGGGAAGGGATCATTGAGTCTTGGTTGGACCCAAAGTGGCAGAAACTTTCAGAAAATGGATCGAAGAATAGGAAAAGAGTTTATGCCGAAGATGGAGGTGATTCAATTGTTAGCCACACCGGAGGATCCGTTAACTTTGCCATTCATCTTCGAAGAATGGTATGTCCACTCAAACATATATCTATTTGACATATTATACAACCGTTCAAATTCTTACTTTGTAGTTCTTTCATTGTTTGCAATTTGTTTATCAAGATGCTATAAGACTTGAAATAGCTTCAAATACGTAGCTTGAGCTTTATTTGATGTTTTGTTAACGTGATCGGCCTATAAATAGGTGTTTCCATTATCATGTATAGTTAATACATTGCTCCTTACACTGTGACATTTGTGTTTGGGTCAAAGCTAGTAACTGGTCAAGCAGGTCATTTTTTTAATTGGGCCGAACGGGTTGGTTCAAAACCATGTTGGGTCGGGTTGGGTCAAGCTGTTACAATTGCTGCCTTTTCTTTCTGTAATGTTTAAAAATCGAATTTACAATTTTGTTCACTTGTAATAACTTAACATATTTAATAGTAAAGGCACATTATTTATAAAACTAAATTTATGTTGAATAATCAGTAGTTTATTTTTATTACTAATTGTTAATGAAACACCATAATCAGATTATCTATAATTAGATTTTTTTAAGTAAATATTTTATGCTTATGTTCTTACTCTCTGTATCTCTGTTCTCTACAAAACGGCAAAACCTCTCTTGAAAATCCCTTTATCACTCTAGAAAACCCATTTCCTCTTTCTAATTAAATTAGCATTTGTAGTTGTATACTTGAGGTTAATAAATAATTAAAAGATGTGTTTGCAGAACATAAATATGTTTAATGGTGGCTGCAGTCTTGCACGACCCATTCTGACCCAATCATATATTGAGACCAGGTTTTTTGAGATCTGTTGGACCCATTCGGGTCTTTGTTATCTGCTGGAAATTAAAAGGTTGAGAAAAGATACCTAACTAACCCGTTTTTCTTATACTGGGTCACGATTGCTAGGCATAGTCAACAACAGGTCAGCCACTTGTAGACATTGTTTGCAGGAGTTTTTAACTTTTTATATTTGCACAATTTTTGGGGATTGGGTAGATAAAATCATAGTACATGTATATAAAATATTCTGGATTTTTCAGAATTCTTCTTATGCCTTTTTTGAGGGTGTCTTGTAGGAAATACACTCTTGACAGCAATTACGTATTTCTAACCCTAATTGTTTATTTGCATTGTTGAGTTGGAATTAAATTAGTGTATGATTCAAAAAAAGTTGATTAGTGTTTGACGTTGATTAACACTAACATAGTTTAAATTATTTTAATATGCATCGAGTTTAATTTCTTATGTTTGATTTTGATTGTACTTTACACAGGAGAATGAATTGGGGCATACACCAAACAAACTTAACTTTTTTGCTAAGATGCACAAAAAGAACAAGGGTACAGGTGAATGGTGTGATGGAAAGGCAAAACAGGTGGCTAAAAAGTATGAGGAAAAGATGAAAGAAAAGCTTCAAGTTGATGGTGTTGAGCAACCTTCTGATGGTGTTGAGCAACCCTCTGATGATATCGAGCAACCTGAGGTACCTTTTGATCCTAAAGTATGGTTGGAGGTGACTGGTGTTTCAAAAAACAAACAAGTGTATGGACAATGTAAAAATGCAGAATTTGAAAGCCTTATTGGTCAAGTTGCAACTCCGGGCCATAGTAAACAAACTTGTCCCCAGACTTTCACCCCCTTGAATATCGAAGAACAAATTGAGCAAGAAGTAACCACTAGAGTTGCTTCTCATGTTGATTCGTTACGGGTCGAGATGGAAGAGAAAATGCAAACTGAGATGAATGCAAAGGAACAAAGAATACGTGCGGAGATGGAAGAGAAAATGAAGGAATGCTCGAGAATTATCGCCGAACTTGAATAGGGATTGCAGATGGCCATGTTGGTTCAGATTTATGCATGCAAGACTACTTCTAGATTTTAAATATTTAGTATTTTATTCTTGGTTAGATTTTTTCTTGCAAGACGATGGTTCAGATTATGGTAGTAACTTGGCTTTATTTTGTAAAACTTGGATATTCATTTTAATATGCATGTTTGGGTTTTTAATATATAATGTGTATATACAAGCTTACATATATATATATATATATATATATATATATATATATATATATATATATATATATATATACTTCAGGGGGTTGGAAAAAAATAACAACGGGGTTTGTGTTTCAAATACCAACAGAAAACGTTAGTTGATAAAGATTTACAAAATAGCCACGGACATGAAATCTGTTGTTAGATCCAAAAATTGCTCATTGGTAATTTATAAATATACCAACGGAACTAGAGGTTTTGACTACTAATATTATCAACGGGGGGCTATATGTTCACAAACGGTATTTCTGTTGGTAGTCATAGATTTTACCAACGGAACTTGAGGTCTCAGATACTAGAATTACCAACGGGCAAATTTTAGTCATCCACGGCATACCTGTTGGTAGTTTACCAATTTAACAACGGAATTTGAGGTCTCGGCAAATAGAATTACCAACAGACAATTTTTAATCATCCACGACATATCTGTTGGTGTTTTAACAACAGATTAAAGAAATCCGTTGATAAATGAGATTAGCAACGAGCCTTTTTGCCACACCCCTTTTGCGTTGATAAACCCGTTGATGATGGATATTGCCAACGGAATTTACTTGTTCATCAACGGAATTTTCCCGTTGGCTTATGTGTAACACCCCCAAATTTAATGATTTGCGGAAGCTTGATTTGGGTGTTACTAATCAATAACAAAGCACAAAGATAAATAGCAAACGACTCTATATGTGTCGTTTTAACAAAATATATTGATAACTGAAATGTTTACAACATTTAAAGCTTTACATAGCTCGAGTTAAATAAAATGAGATTTCAGTACATAAGTACTTGTAAAAAATATACTAATGCAAGAAAATCTCAATCGTCTGTATGCTGACTCGAGCTAAATCCTGAAGCAGAAACATCCTACTGCTGGGTACCTGCGATATATGCTAAAAGGTCAGCTATAAAGCTGGTGAGCTCACAGGTTTGAAATCAAGTAATATCGTATGAACCGCAAGATTTAAATAATGAATTGCATCCAGCAATTAAATAATGAATTGCATCCAGCAATTAAATGATAGTCATCTTGTATACAGCCATGAGCACATAGTTGAGCTTAACTCGAGGGCCGGGTCCCCTATAGAGAATTCCGGGCGAGGTGCCTCCACGAATGCCTAATCAACATTCGTCTTCCCAAATATTAGTACGTCCGTTTACCCGGTTAGTGCTTGCTAACCCGAACGAGGAGGGTCAATCCTATATGGTACCATATACTAATATTCACGCTACAACGTATTAACAACTATGCTGACGGAGGACTTTAAATGATTAGTTTCGAAAAACTCATGTAGTATATGAAAAGTTGGTACTTGCGTTCACATGTTAAAAGTTTGAGCAGTATATCACACCCCTGAGTAAAACAGTAAAAAGAGGGGCTATGAGACTCACCTGAGTCTGAATGCGTTTAAACAAACGTAAGTTGATTAGCGAGAAATGAAGTCCAACGACTTGTAACCTGAGGGTGTCCACGACACGCGATGGTTATAATCATGATTGGGTATCTCAAAAGATCACCCTTGTAGTTGTTACACAACTATATATGTCCAAATTACTTCGATTTGGTTTATTTAATAAGTGTTTGAAAACGTGTACGGCCCGTTGGTGACGGATTTGAAATAATAAACTTTAAGGATTATTATCATGTATTTGGCGTTTTGCACTTAAAAGTGTGTCCCAATGTGTTTTATAAGTCGTATCGTATAAGTGTTTGAGGTTACATAGTTCCGACACTTAGTGAAATTGAGATTTGAAAACCTGCTGTTTTATGCGACACAATCATGCGACACTAAATGAATTATGCGACACAAAGGTTGTGTCGCATAGGAGTGCGACACAATGTCCATACGACACAAGGGTTGTGTCGCATGGATGCGAAATGCTGATTCAACAGCGACATAGTGATCGTGTCGTATGGGGTATGCGACATAGTGGTTGTGTCGCAGGACTTGCGACACTAAATATCTGGTACGACATAAGGTACGTGTTAGGATTTATTAATTTGATGAGACAAAATAAAAGATGAAAGTTAAGGGACTAAAGATGAATTGTTTTATTTTAATTAGTCTCCTAGTATAATTATGATTTCTTGTAACCCTAATGATCTCTATTATATAAAGAGACATAGGGACATAGGTTTTAGTGTGCACGAAAATATGTAGACGTCTAGTGTTTTACCCCTAAGATTCTTTGTAATCCTGATACAAAGTTGTATCCGTCTTGTTGATTAATTAATAAGATTAGGGGTTTGGCTAATGATAACATTGTTCTTATTCCGCTGCATAATTTTATCATTGTTATCGTTAATTGTTAATCCTAGATCAAGACCTAAAAAGTCTCGAGCTAGATCGTTATTGGGTTTTCACAGTACGACACAAGGGATTTTATGTGACATAAAGGCTAAAATACGACACAACATGCGACACAATGCTTGTGTCGCATGGATGAACACCAGCCCAGAATTCCGGCTGTTCAACATTTTCCGGCCAAAAATCCGTTTTTAACCCGTTTTCAAGCTGTAATTTCGTGTTCTATACATTGTAATGGACATATACTAGTTATAATAACAACCACAAACGAAAAATACTAAGAATCGAGAGATTTCGGGATTTTGTCGGAAACTTACAATTTGCCGAAATGAAAATCCGGAAAGGTAGAAATGTAGATCGTTGCGAGGTGGTCGTGAATCTCTAAAAATATTTGTGATCCGGTCGCGTTTCGTGGTAGTATTTTGCGGTTTTATAAGTTTGGTGGTTTGTTTCTTTTTAGAGAGAAAAAAGAAGAGAGAGAGATAGAAGGAAAGATGAAATGAAGAAAAAGATGGGAGGTGGGGGTTATCCCCACTTTCCAGTTTTCGCTCCGCGTCACGTGTGGTATTCGTTTGCTCCGTCGTTTAAGCGTTAATTAATTATTTACATTTTAATTATAAGTTTTAAATTACGATTTATTACGCGATATATTATTTATATATTTTACAAATCATTTTATATTTGTGTTATAAAACGTAAGTTAGTTTATTTCGTTTGCGCGGTTTAATGTTTTAAATCGTGTAAGTTTGGTTTGTACGATACGAATGAATACAAAATATTATCAAAATAATATTTTTGACATAAAAGTGTTATTTAATAAAATGAGTCACCAACGTCCGTATAATATTGAATCGAAATACATCCGATTTAAATTGCGTACGATTTAATCAAATCGCATATTCGTATATATTCAACAATATATATATAATTCGATACATTAATTAGCCTAACAAGGAACTAATTACATGTATTAACATATGATTAGGCACTAAATCACTAGTCCTAATTTGGCGGGTGTTACATTCTCCCCCTGTTAGAAGAATTTCGTCCCGAAATTTATCTCGAAGTCGTGTTTGATGTGGCATCAGTGAAAAGTTGAGGATATTTGAGTCGCATTTGGTCTTCCCGTTCCCAGGAGAATTCCGGACCACGCCGTGAATTCCATCTGACCTTGACGATGGGAATACGACTTTGTTTCAGTTGTTTGACCTCACGGTCCATAATTTCAGCGGGTTCCTCAACGAAATGAAGTTTATCGCCAACACGAATTTCATCTAATGGAATAATAAGTGTCTCATCAGACAGACACTTCTTCAAATTTGAGATATGAAAAGTAGGGTGCACGCTGCTAAGTTCGGATGGCAGCTGTAATCGATAAGCTACGGGGCCAATCCGTTCGAGGATCTCAAAAGGCCCGATGTATCTGGGATTCAACTTCCTGCGTTTGCCAAAACGGATGACGCCTTTCCAAGGCGATACTTTCAAGAGTACTCGATCCCCAACTTGGAACTCGAGTGGTTTGCATCTCACGTCAGCATAACTTTTCTGACGATCACGTGCGGCTTTGAGTCTGTTTTGGATTTCCACAATTTTCTCAGTGGTGGCGTGTATGAGTTCAGGACCAGTGAGTTGACTATCTCCCACCTCAGTCCAACAGATCGGTGATCGGCACTTACGACCGTACAGTGCCTCAAAAGGTGCAGCCTTAATGCTGGCGTGATAACTGTTATTGTACGAAAATTCGCACAACGGTAGATGTTTTTCCCAGTTTGTACCGAAATCAACTATGCAGGCTCGTAGCATGTCTTCCAGTGTTTGAATGGTTCGTTCACTTTGGCCATCGGTTTGAGGATGGTACGCGGTACTCATATCGAGACGGGTACCCATAGCTTTCTGAAGTGATTGCCAAAAGTGAGAGGTGAAACGGGCATCTCTGTCAGAGATGATTGAGACTGGAACACCGTGATGAGAAACGATTTCCTTGATGTATATTTGTGTAAGGCGTTCCATTTTATCGTTTTCTTTGATTGCCAGGAAATGAGCAGATTTGGTGAGACGATCGACGATCACCCAAATGGTATCGCAATCGCTCGACGACTTGGGTAGTTTGGTTATGAAATCCATGGCAATTTGATCCCATTTCTATTCAGGGATTTCAGGTTGTTGAAGTAAACCAGGAGGTTTCTGATGTTCGGTTTTGACTTTCGAGCAAGTAAGACACTTGCAGACATAAGTGGCGATTTCGGCTTTCATGTTTGGCCACCAATAAAATTCCTTGATGCCGTGGTACATCTTATCGGATCCCGGATGAATAGAATATTTAGACTTGTGAGCCTCGTCCATCACCAAGTCTCTTAGGTTCCCAAAACTAGGCAACCAGGTTCGGTTTGAGAAATACCTAATCCCGTTAGGTTTGATTTCAAATTGTTTGTCAATGCCCCGCAAGGCTTCATTTTTGATGTTTTCCGGTTTCAGGGCTTCGATCTGAGCGGTATGAATTTGAATGGTAAGATCGTTATGAATGGTCATACTGAGGGCTCGGACTCGAAGTGGTTTTGGTCGTCCCTTTCGGCTGAGGGCATCGGCTACAACATTAGCCTTCCCTGGATGGTACTTGATCTCGCAATCGTAATCGGTAAGCAACTCAACCCATCGACGTTGCCTCATATTGAGATCCTTCTGATCGAAGATATGTTGGAGACTTTTATGATCGGTAAAGATTGTGCACTTAGTGCCGTAGAGATAATGTCTCCAGATTTTGAGAGCAAAAACGACAGCTCCAAGTTCGAGATCGTGAGTGGTGTAGTTCTTTTCGTGAATTTTCAGCTGTCGTGAGGCATAAGCAATGACCTTGTCTCGTTGCATCAGCACGCAACCAAGACCTTGGTGAGAAGCATCGCAGTATACCACGAAGTCATCGGTGCCTTCGGGTAAGGATAGAATCAGAGCACTGCAAAGCTTTTGTTTCAAAAGTTGGAACGCTGACTCTTGTTTGTCGGTCCAATCGAATCTTCTGTCCTTCTGAGTCAGTATCGTGAGTGGTTGAGCTATTCTGGAGAAATTTTCGATAAATCGTCGATAATACCCAGCAAGACCCAAGAATTGTCGTACTTCAGTTGCAGAGGTGGGTGCTTGCCAGTCTTTGATAGCCTCGATTTTTGATGGGTCAACGTGAATTCCCTGACTATCGATCACGTGACCAAGAAATTGAACAGTTTGGATCCAGAACTCACACTTAGAGAATTTAGCATAAAGCTCCTCGTGTCTAAGTAGTTCAAGGATGATTTTGAGGTGTTGCGCATGTTCTTGCTCGTTGCGCGAGTAAATGAGTATGTCATCGATAAAGACAATGACAAACTTATCGAGGTAAGGTTTGCACACTCGGTTCATGAGATCCATGAATACAGCCGGTGCGTTGGTTAGACCAAAGGGCATCACTTGGAATTCGTAGTGCCCGTAACGAGTTCTGAAAGCAGTTTTTGGAATATCGGTGTCGCGAACTCGTAACTGATGATAACCTGATCGCAGGTCGATTTTTGAGTAAAAACTTGAACCCTGAAGTTGGTCGAATAGATCATCAATGCGAGGAAGTGGATAACGGTTCTTGACGGTCAATTTGTTCAACTCTCGGTAGTCAATGCACATTCGGAATGAACCGTCCTTCTTTTTGACAAATAAGACCGGAGCTCCCCAAGGTGAAGAACTCGGTCTAATGAATCCTCGATCCAGAAGTTCCTGTAACTGAGAGGATAACTCCTGAAGCTCGGATGGGGCTAAACGGTACGGAGCGCGGGCCACCGGTGCGGCACCCGGCACGAGATCAATTGAGAACTCAACCTGTCTAGGCGGAGGTAGACCAGGTAGTTCTTCCGGAAAGACTTCAGGAAAGTCTCTAACAATTGGCACATCCTCAAGTCGCTTCTCTTCCGACTTCTTCTCCATGATGTGTGCGAGTATGGCAGGGTAACCCTTTCTCAGAAATTTTCGGGTTTTTAAGCAGGAGATTATATTGAGTCCCGTCCCACCGGTCTCCCCCTGTATGATCAAGGTTCCACCAACGGCTAGTGGGATACGGACGATTTTATCGTGACAAACGATTTCAGCTCGATGTTTGGACAACCAGTCCATTCCAATAATGACGTCGAAACTTCCGATTTCAATGGGTATAAGGTCGATCGAAAAGGTTTCATCAGCTAGGTTTAAAGTGCAATTAGGTATCACACTGGTGGTTTCTACAAGTTTTCCATTGGCTAGCTCTACAGTGTACTTAACATCTAAGGCAACAGGAGTGATGTCAAGTAATGGGTAAAAGTCATCGGAGATAAAGCTTCTATCAGCACCAGTATCAAATAGAACAGAAGCAGTTAAGTTGTTGAGGAGGAACATACCCGAGACCACATTCGGGTCTTGGCGGGCGTCCCCAGATTTGATGACGAAAGCTCTGCTACGGGTGTTGTTGTTGTTGTTGTTCTTCATATTTGGGCACGTGTCCCTGAAGTGCCCGGGTTTTCCACACTCAAAGCATACTTTGGGTGGTCTGGTGTTGTTGTTGGAATTATTGTTGGTAGGAGAGCGACAGTCTTTGGTGAGATGGCCGTACCTCTTGCAGTTGTTGCAAAAGGGACCACAGGAACCTTCATGGTGACGGCTGCACTTGGGACAATATGGTTTGCTAAAAGTGTAACCCCGGATGATGTCAGTGGTGGTGTTGTAGGCTTTGATGGTGTCAGGTTTCTTGTTTTGTTGGTTGGAGTGGTTGTTGTGGTAGTCAGACCACTTGCGTTTGTTGTTTTGGGAGGATGAAGTGGGTGGTTCAGAATCTTGGCTCATAGACATCAGGTCTTGGGCCAATGAGATTGCACCGTCAATGGTGGTTGGTTTGGAAGAGATGACGTGTCCCCGAACAAAATCAGGGAGACCAAGGGCGTACTTCCTGATTTTATCAGGTTCAGTGCTTACCATAGCTGGGCGGAGGGCAGCTAGTTGTTGAAACCTGGTGGTATAACCATCGATATCACCACCCTGAACCTTTAAGTTCCAGAACTCCTCATCTAGCTTTTGGAGTTTGGCGATAGAGCAGTATTTGGCAGTGAGTTTTGCCTTCAATTCCTCCTATGTGAGTTGGTAGGCAATGTCAGCACCCACTGATTGGGTATACGAATTCCACCAAGAGTGGGCATCATCTTCAAGAGAGCAGGTGGCGAAGTTTACTTTGTCGTTCTCCGCGCATTTACTAACACGGAAAACAGTTTCCATTTTCTCGAACCATCTGATCAGTCCGATGGCTCCTTCAGAACCCTTGAAGCTCGAGGGTTTGCAGCTTTGGAAGTCCTTGTAAGAACAAGGTTTGACGGCAGAGGTTCCAGCGGTATCGCTGTTTCTTGTGGAGTTGGGTGGGGTATTGCGAGCCAAGGCTTCAGTAACAGCCTGGGTTATGAGTGACGTAATCTGAGCATCGGTGTAAGGTCGTGTCTTTGGCGGCATGATTCTTCAATAAAAGAAATGAAGATACATGAGATTTTGTAAGAAAGTTGTATTTATTATAGATGTACATGTAGAAAGCAGTAATACATGACATCAACATGGAAAAATGACAATTAATATGAGTTGAACAACAAGGAATATTTGATAGCTAATACGAGTTCAAAGGTTACACCCTACGGATGTATTACAAGAGGCGTCGGGAATTGTTACATCCGACTGAATTATAGAGTAAGGCGTGGATAGTTACTAGATTACAGGATAGATTACAAGACAAAGACTACACTAGTCTTGACGTAGATTAATTTGTTCCATCATCGTGACAAGACGGTCCACAGTGTTTGCAAGCCTGCTAGCTTGTCGGGCGTTGTCTTCTGCTAGCGAAAGTCATTGTGTTAGTCCACGCGCATACTCTTCTGCTTCATGTGAGCGTTGCTCACATTCTTCCATCCTTTGTTGTAGAAGGGCATTTTCCACCCTTATTTCTATAATTTGGTTGCGAAGGACATCCATGTTGTTGTTTGTGGTTTCAAGGTCGTCGGAGACTTGTTCGATGCGTTCAAGGGATGTAAGTCTCCAGTTTTCGTTTGTTTCCTGCAACACGACATCCATGGTGCGAAGTCGCTGCTCGTGTTGGTTTACCCTAGTAGCTAAAGCCGGTAAGGCGATGTGAGTGGGATACGGGCCAGCTCGAGGCAACCTGGAGTTCCTCCTTGCTACCCTTGGGTTCTGCGACCCGGATTGAGAACGAGATGAATTTGTTGGAATGTTTGCCATTTCTGAGACAAAGCGTTAGTAAGATTGAGGCCTATATTCATATAGCTCCTATATAATATAGCCTATTGAGTGTCTAGCATAAACATGTTTGAGTCTCGGTTCTCTCGAAGTCAGAGTCTTCTATTGTATCCTGTTCAGCCATAACTACTTTCAGATCTTACATCATCTTTGTTTAATTGTACATAGTTGATCAGGCTATGTTAAATTAAACTCGTATGCTGTAATCCCTGAACCAGTCATACCTAATAAGGAATACCGCCTAATGGTCATAGTCTAGGCTCACTAAATGCAACCTAGTTCACTATAACCTTAGGCTCTGATACCAATCTGTAACACCCCCAAATTTAATGATTTGCGGAAGCTTGATTTGGGTGTTACTAATCAATAACAAAGCACAAAGATAAATAGCAAACGACTCTATATGCGTCGTTTTAACAAAATATATTGATAACTGAAATGTTTACAACATTTAAAGCTTTACATAGCTCGAGTTAAATAAAATGAGATTTCAGTACATAAGTACTTGTACAAAATATACTAATGCAAGAAAATCTCAATCGTCTGTATGCTGACTCGAGCTAAATCCTGAAGCAGAAACATCCTACTGCTGGGTACCTGCGATATATGCTAAAAGGTCAGCTATAAAGCTGGTGAGCTCACAGGTTTGAAATCAAGTAATATCGTATGAACCGCAAGATTTAAATAATGAATTGCATCCAGCAATTAAATAATGAATTGCATCCAGCAATTAAATGATAGTCATCTTGTATACAGCCATGAGCACATAGTTGAGCTTAACTCGAGGGCCGGGTCCCCTATAGAGAATTCCGGGCGAGGTGCCTCCACGAATGCCTAATCAACATTCGTCTTCCCAAATATTAGTACGTCCGTTTACCCGGTTAGTGCTTGCTAACCCGAACGAGGAGGGTCAATCCTATATGGTACCATATACTAATATTCACGCTACAACGTATTAACAACTATGCTGACGGAGGACTTTAAATGATTAGTTTCGAAAAACTCATGTAGTATATGAAAAGTTGGTACTTGCGTTCACATGTTAAAAGTTTGAGCAGTATATCACACCCCTGAGTAAAACAGTAAAAAGAGGGGCTATGAGACTCACCTGAGTCTGAATGCGTTTAAACAAACGTAAGTTGATTAGCGAGAAATGAAGTCCAACGACTTGTAACCTGAGGGTGTCCACGACACGCGATGGTTATAATCATGATTGGCTATCTCAAAAGATCACCCTTGTAGTTGTTACACAACTATATATGTCCAAATTACTTCGATTTGGTTTATTTAATAAGTGTTTGAAAACGTGTACGGCCCGTTGGTGACGGATTTGAAATAATAAACTTTAAGGATTATTATCATGTATTTGGCGTTTTGCACTTAAAAGTGTGTCCCAATGTGTTTTATAAGTCGTATCGTATAAGTGTTTGAGGTTACATAGTTCCGACACTTAGTGAAATTGAGATTTGAAAACCTGCTGTTTTATGCGACACAATCATGCGACACTAAATGAATTATGCGACACAAAGGTTGTGTCGCATAGGAGTGCGACACAATGTCCATACGACACAAGGGTTGTGTCGCATGGATGCGAAATGCTGATTCAACAGCGACATAGTGATCGTGTCGTATGGGGTATGCGACATAGTGGTTGTGTCGCAGGACTTGCGACACTAAATATCTGGTACGACATAAGGTACGACACAAGGGATTTTATGCGACATAAAGGCTAAAATACGACACAACATGCGACACAATGCTTGTGTCGCATGGATGAACACCAGCCCAGAATTCCGGCTGTTCAACATTTTCCGGCCAAAAATCCGTTTTTAACCCGTTTTCAAGCTGTAATTTCGTGTTCTATACATTGTAATGGACATATACTAGTTATAATAACAACCACAAACGAAAAATACTAAGAATCGAGAGATTCCGGGATTTTGTCGGAAACTTACAATTTGCCGAAATGAAAATCCGGAAAGGTAGAAATGTAGATCGTTGCGAGGTGGTCGTGAATCTCTAAAAATATTTGTGATCCGGTCGCGTTTCGTGGTAGTATTTTGCGGTTTTATAAGTTTGGTGGTTTGTTTCTTTTTAGAGAGAAAAAAGAAGAGAGAGAGATAGAAGGAAAGATGAAATGAAGAAAAAGATGGGAGGTGGGGGTTATCCCCACTTTCCAGTTTTCGCTCCGCGTCACGTGTGGTGTTCGTTTGCTCCGTCGTTTAAGCGTTAATTAATTATTTACATTTTAATTATAAGTTTTAAATTACGATTTATTACGCGATATATTATTTAAATATTTTACAAATCATTTTATATTTGTGTTATAAAACGTAAGTTAGTTTATTTCGTTTGCGCGGTTTAATGTTTTAAATCGTGTAAGTTTGGTTTGTACGATACGAATGAATACGAAATATTATCAAAATAATATTTTTGACATAAAAGTGTTATTTAATAAAATGAGTCACCAACGTCCGTATAATATTGAATCGAAATACATCCGATTTAAATTGCGTACGATTTAATCAAATCGCATATTCGTATATATTCAACAATATATATATAATTCGATACATTAATTAGCCTAACAAGGAACTAATTACATGTATTAACATATGATTAGGCACTAAATCACTAGTCCTAATTTGGCGGGTGTTACATTATGCATTTTTTCTAGTAGTGTAGATCGATATGTAGCAATTTAAATGGCGAGGAGATTGAGTTTTCAGTCTTAGATCTGTGTGGTTTCTTGTGCTGCTTTCCTTTCATGCAAGGAACACACTTATCTTCAGACTCGAAACGTTTTTGTGGTACACCCAGAACTAATCCATTCTTAGTTATATAGTTCAGTTTTCTAAAGTTCAGGTGTGCCATTCTCCTATGCCATAATAAAGCGTCTGCTTTAGAAGCCTTGGATAATAAACATGTAGACACCATTGAAGAACTAGAAACACCCATGTTAATAGCATAGATGTCCTTCTTCCTTGATGCCTTCATCAATATCCATTCTTCAGGAATTGTGAAGCCTGGCTTCAGAACTAAAGCCTCCTTTTCATTAAAATGAATCGGATGACCTTTATCACAGACTTGGGAAACACTCACTAGGTTGTGAGTTAGTTCTTCAACATAGTTCACATCCTCAAGAGTCAAAGTTCCATTTGAAACTTTTCCTTTTCTTGTAATTACTCCTCCTTTGTCTCCTGCAAAATTAACCTTTTGCTTGAAACCTTCCTTGAAGTCCTTCAGTAGACTTCTGTCGCACCCCCAAAACACGTGGCAGCGGAAACATGAGGTGTCACGAGGGCTACGACCAAATCAAATATCACAACACAAAGATTAAAGCAAACGACCTCTATATGAGACGTTTTGAAAAATATTACATTACCATAATTCAAATGTTTACAAAATATCTGGAGTTCGCATAAACCGTTAGAGATTTCTAATACATAAATGTTGATACAAAATATCGTAATGCAATCTAATCTCTTGTTGTTTGTGAAAACATGTGACTCGAGCTAATACTTTCCAAAAGCATCCTACTGCCTTGTTTCCTGTGGGAAGTGCTACAACGTCTGTGAACCTAAGAAATACATGCTAAAAGGTCAACATAAAGTTGGTGAGTTCATAGGTTTGTTAAACAGTTGTCCAAAATATTGGTATGAAACACAAGATTTTTGTTTGTATCGCTAAACCACGATAAGTAAGTGTGTTGCACGTATGCAAAGATAATAATGTATACTATTGCCAATATCGTATTTGTAAATCACAAGATTTAATAGTTTGTATTGCTTTACCACAATATCGAAATGTTTGTATTGCCTTACCGCAATATCGTTTTGTATTGCTTTACCGCAATATTGTTTTGTATTGCTTTACTGCAATATGGTTTTGTATTGCTTTACCGCAATATGGTTTTGTATTGCTTTACCGCAATATGGTTTTGTATTGCTTTACCGCAATATCGTTTTGTATTGCTTTACCGCAATATCGTTTTGTATTGCTTTACCGCAATATAGTTTTGTATTGCTTTACCGCAATATCGTTTTGTATTGCTTTACCGCAATATTGCAAGCGTAAATCAACAGATTTATATGATTGTATTGGCCTTAGTGGAAAAGAAAGTAACTCATGCAATACGTATAAGTGTTTTCCTAACAACAGTTCATAAAACAGTTCACATCTCAGTTCATAAAATAGTGCATGTATTCTCACCCCAAAACAGTTCATACAAGTAAAAAGGGGCTATGAAACTCACCAGAGTTAAGCAGGTAGCAAGCAATAATCAAATAGCAAGCAAAGTCCAAAGCGCAACCTTCTAACGTCCTAAACGTATAAGGTTGTGTAAGTAGATGTCTTATAAGACCATCTATAGCGATTGTATAACTGGGGGTCAATGTCCACTTAAGCCAATCGTGTAGGTGGAGGTTTAATGTCCACCTAGAGCTAGTTCATCAACAAGTATGTCCAAATAAGTAGTTCAAGTTTGTTTATCAAAAACGTGTATGACCCGTTGGTGAAAGTTTGTAATAATAATTCATTTAGACATTATTATCAAGTTTGTTTTGTTGTATACTATTCATTAGTACAAATCGTGTGTTGCGAATAGATTATTTTAGCTTGTATAAGCCTTAAACCGTAGGTCAAAGTTGGTCAACTCGTTGGTCAACCTGGTCAAACCCGGTCAAACTTGGTCAAACTGGTCAAACCTGGTCAACTGGTCAAACCTGGTCAAACTGGTTAAGGTTTGTCAAACTATGAGTCACTTCTCAATTTATGAGTCACTTATAGAGTCACTTCTGATTTATGAGTCACTTCTCAATTTATAAGTCACTTATAGAGTCACTTCTGATTTATGAGTCACTTATAGAGTCACTTCTGATTTATGAGTCACTTCTCAATTTATGAGTTACTTATAGAGTCACTTCTGATTTTATGAGTCACTTATAGAGTCACTTCTGATTTTATGAGTCACTTATAGAGTCACTTCTGATTTATGAGTCACTTCTCAATTTATGAGTCACTTCTGATTTTATGTCGGTTTCTATTTAGGGAAGCTTTCTAAGTTTAGTTTTTGGTCCAAGTTACTAACTAAGTCACCCAAAACCATTTTTGTTACCGCTTTCCAAAAATAGTAAGTTTTGTCGTTTTTAGCCACCGAGCCGTTTTTGTTGACTTGGTCAAACCGACTCGGTTTGACCCGAAACTTTTACCCAATCATATAATTCAGTTAATTAAGTTTATAAAACTTTTCGGTTTGTGTCGGAGTTATTTTGAGGTGTCGGTTTTAAATACGCATCTTAAAACTTCAAGATTTGATGTATCGGTTTTTGTCGGGTTGTTACGCCACATGATTTCACCTACTTCTGCTCCAAATCAAACTTCACAATTTTTACCAGATGTTCTTCTACTAGTCTAGATCCTAACATAGAAATTTCAGCTTCTATAATATCCATTTACATTTTTAATTAATTCCGCGCAAGAACCGTACAATTTTATCAAAAACTTCCAGATCAGTCCTATAAATCGACTCGTAGGGAAAATGTTGTACATTTCTGGAAATAGTGTAAAACACGAAAGTTGTATATATTTTCAATACGCAAATTTTAAAAAAAAAACTCGTTGTCTAACTCTTAGTATACGATTTTATACGAATTTTTATTTGAATCTGACTTTTTGGGACAGATTATTGCATATTTGAATATAATTTATAAGAACGATTTTTGTCAATGGTTTTGGACATAATCATGATAGATGAACTAAATAACATCTAAATCAGTAGCAAACAAGTAAATTTAGCAATTGGTTTAAGGATTCTTACAAAGATTTGAAGAAAGAACAAGAGATGCTGATGAGGATGGTGATCTTGTGCTTTATTTCTTCCTCTTGATCTTGCAAGTATTGAAGATGATAATGGTGACTTAAGGGCTGAGTTAGGTGATGATTTTGGGGCTGGAATCTCAGACTTTGGGAGAGGAAATGTTGGTGTATTTTTGAGGAAGAGTGTGTGAATGATTCACGTGCATATGGAGTGAAGTGTAAGGGATCATCATTAGTTTGCATGGCCAAAGAGTGGGGGAAGTGGGGGTGGTGCACATGGGCCGGCCCCTAGTAGGTCCCACAAGGGGTATTTTGGTCATTTCTCATTTCCTATTTAATTAGTTACGTTCTCCGTTCGTTTACTCGATTGTTTAGACGTATATTCGTAAGTTAAATATTTTATACGCGCTTTTAAGTGACGACTTTTAATTTAGATATTTTCACTTGAAATATTTTATGTAGATGCTTGAAATCATTTATAAAAATGTCCCGTTAATTTATCGGCCTCGATTTGCGTGCACGTTTTATGGAAGTTTAATCGCGTAGCATTTTAAATAGACGTTTTTCATTGACGAACTATTATATGGTGTTTTCAATAATAATTTCATACATAATAATATATTTTAAATTATTAAAATATATTCTGACTTTCATTCGATTGTCGGGCTCGTTCCGCGCGTTTCTGTTGCGTTTGAGACGTTTTAGCCAAAACGCCTAAGTTTTTCGTGTATTAATTTAACAAATTAACAATATATGATAAATAACTTCTAAAAATAGATTCAAGTTATTTATAGAAATGTTTTCACCAACGTCGTATAATTAGGCGGACTTCGTCCGGTTATTTCGCACAATTTCACCAAATTGCGTAAGCGTAATTACAACTAATTACGTATGCGTAATATAAAACAATTACGGGAGTGTATATTCACATAAATATACAAGTAGTTACAAGTAATTACAAGCATTTAGCCTAATACTAAACTAAACATACGTAATTAGTGTTTCTAGCAGGTTAATCAGTAACCCTAAATCATCGGGTGTCACATTCTCCCCCTGTTAGGAGAATTTCGTCCCGAAATTAGTTTGCAGTTTCGGTCTGTGTGGGGTCTGTGAGAGAGTAAGTGGGTGCTTCTGGTGAATTCGGACCTCGTCTTGAGATTCACCAGGCCTTGATGATGGGTAAGCCATCAGGGTCTAAGTTCTTGGTTTTCTGTTGTAAGGTTTATGTAGGTTTCTTAACAAAATAATTCTTGTTTTACCTTTTCTCCCCTCGTTAGATCGATGTTCTACTGTTAACGGTAAGAATGCAATAGGTTTCTCATGGCAACTATTCGGATGGGATCCTTAGATGGCATCGAGAAAGGAAAGGGAATGGAAATTCCGATGGGTTATTAGGTCTAGGGAGAAAAGTTTTCTCTGCTAAGTTCGAAATGAGAATCTGAATTACGATTTCACGGCTAAGATCAATCTATTATTTCTGCGTTATTCATAGCTTCTAAGTCTGTGGGGCATGATTGCGTAATTTAGTACCGACTAAGATTGAAAATAGTCAAGTTATTGAGAGGTAACTTACCCGTAACAATGTTATGGAATCTGTCGAGCGTTGTTGTTCTGGTTGTTATTTCATGATGTAAACACATCCGTTCGTATACGTTTGGAAAAATTATCCCCGTGTACTATAAGTAGGACAAATATTCCTAATTAGTCGGTCGTAGTAAGGTCATTTACTATAGGGTTCGTAGTAGGAAAACATTCTTACGTGGTTCGTTGTAGGAATCGTAGTTGGAAGCGTGTATTATGTCTTGGGTATTGGGTAATTCGTTGACGTACAAGTCAAAGTAATGATCAAATCTTGATAAAAGAAAAATGAAAGTAGTAATTGGATTCCAATAAATAGTTTGTTAAAACTGTCAATAAACCAGTTTGTAAACAATTCGCAAGTTATGAGTAATTTGTTGGATCACATCCAATATAAATCGTTGTAAACGTATTTCCAATATGTAAATCGTTAGAAGACCCGTAGGTGTTTCAAAGTATAAGTCGTTATCGTTCATTAGAAAACATAGATCTTTGAGAAAAATTAAGTGAAAATCAAGTGTTTGTTTATAGGTACGGTTTTTATTTATTAAAAATGTCATCATAATATCTGTTGAAAACTTAATGCCAACCAAAATACGTTGGAAACTCTTGTCAGCACGTTGAATGACTCTGTTTAGCAAAAATTCGTTGAAAGCTCTGGTTATTGAAAAATGTTGAAAATTTTGTTTTGTCAAAACTCGGTTGAAAGTTTACGTCTGTGAAAAATCCATATCGTCTATTCTATTCTCGTGGCGGCGTAGCCTAGCAGCTAGTACCAGAACGGTATGATGAGCGGGTTCCTATGCGTATGGAGGGGTATTCATGTCGGAAGATTCTCCGCATCTCAAGAGTTGTAAATAGCCAAATCGTAGTTTCAAAAAGTAGTCATGACAATGACCAAGTAGTGTTCGTGAAGTAGTCAATCATGACTATGTTATTGTTTCGAAGTGAACGAATGTTTGATAAAGGTGTTCGGAGCAGTCAAAGTCGCGAATCAAGTTATGGGTAAACTGTCTGACGAACGTGTCGAAATAGTGACCAAACATGATCAAGAAGAAATAGTATGAATAGGATAAGGTCTAGTCCGAGGAGGTCTACCAGTTAGTCCTTCTAGTGGTGTAAAACACACGCGATTCATATGTCTAGGTCGAGATCGGGTGGAGAAAGTGAAGTGGCGGAAGTAGGTATAGTCCGTCTAAGTGACGAAGTATCGTACATTTTAAGTTCTATACGTGTTCCTGAGTGATTTGGTTGCAAGCGGAAAGAAGAGGGTGAAGTAGATGTGACTTGTTTGGTTGGCGAATCCTCGGGTAGATTCTTCTCAAGTGAGTCCTATTCGATTATATCGTTGCCTGATTCGGTTGGGCGAGCGGGTACCATGGAAATCTTCACAGTAGTGAGTAAGTCTAGAGCCTGGTTTTCAGAGTTGGGTGACGTAGTTGTGGGAGTGGTTGCCGTGAAAGATGGCAAGTAAGTTTAGTGTACGTAAGGTTATACATATATATACACACATAAAAGCCTAACACATAAGCACATATAAAGGTTGGTCTCATTCTATCCTCGGTCTACGTCTGCTACTGTACTCTCATTCACTATAACCATTTCAGGTCTTGCATCGAATCTCCTTTAATTGTACATAGTTGATCAGGCTATGTTAAATTAAATTCAAATGATGCAATCGCTGAACCAGTCATACTAAACAAAGAATACTAACCTAACAGTTATAGTCTAGGTCACTAATGCAATCCTAGTTCGCTATAACCAATGTCTCTGATACCAATCTGTCGCACCCCCAAAACACATGGCAGCGGAAACATGAGGTGTCACGGGGGCTACGACCAAATCAAATATCACAACATAAAGATTAAAGCAAACGACCTCTATATGAGACGTTTTGAAAAATATTACATTACCATAATTCAAATGTTTACGAAATATCTGGAGTTCGCATAAACCGTTAGAGATTTCTAATACATAAATGTTGATACAAAATATCGTAATGCAATCTAATCTCGTGTTGTTTGTGAAAACATGCGACTCGAGCTAATGCTTTCCAAAAGTATCCTACTGCCTTGTTTCCTGTGGGAAGTGCTACAGCGTCTGTAAACCTGAGAAATACATGTTAAAAGGTCAACATAAAGTTGGTGAGTTCATAGGTTTGTTAAACAATTGTCCAAAATATTGGTATGAAACACAAGATTTTTGTTTGTATCGCTAAACCACGATAAGTAAGTGTGTTGCACGTATGCAAAGATAATAATGTATACTATTGCCAATATCGTATTTGTAAATCACAAGATTTAATAGTTTGTATTGCTTTACCACAATATCGAAATGTTTGTATTGCCTTACCGCAATATCGTTTTGTATTGCTTTACCGCAATATGGTTTTGTATTGCTTTACCGCAATATGGTTTTGTATTGCTTTACCGCAATATCGTTTTGTATTGCTTTACCGCAATATCGTTTTGTATTGCTTTACCGCAATATCGTTTTGTATTGCTTTACCGCAATATTGCAAGCGTAAATCATCAGATTTATATGATTGTATTGGCCTTAGTGGAAAAGAAAGTAACTCATGCAATACGTATAAGTGTTTTCCTAACAACAGTTCATAAAACAGTTCACATCTCAGTTCATAAAATAGTGCATGTATTCTCACCCCAAAACAGTTCATACAAGTAAAAAGGGGCTATGAAACTCACCAGAGTTAAGCAGGTAGCAAGCAATAATCAAATAGCAAGCAAAGTCCAAAGCGCAACCTTCTAACGTCCTAAACGTATAAGGTTGTGTAAGTAGATGTCTTATAAGACCATCTATAGCGATTGTATAACTGGGGGTCAATGTCCACTTAAGCCAATCGTGTAGGTGGAGGTTTAATGTCCACCTAGAGCTAGTTCATCAACTAGTATGTCCAAATAAGTAGTTCAAGTTTGTTTATCAAAAACGTGTATGACCCGTTGGTGAAAGTTTGTAATAATAATTCATTTAGACATTATTATCAAGTTTGTTTTGTTGTATACTATTCAGTAGTACAAATCACGTGTTGCAAATAGATTATTTTAGCTTGTATAAGCCTTAAACCGTAGGTCAAAGTTGGTCAACCTGGTCAAACCTGGTCAAACTGGTCAAACCTGGTCAACTGTTCAAACCTGGTCAACTGGTCAAACCTGGTCAAACTGGTTAAGGTTGGTCAAACTATGAGTCACTTCTCAATTTATGAGTCACTTATAGAGTCACTTCTGATTTATGAGTCACTTCTCAATTTATAAGTCACTTATAGAGTCACTTCTGATTTATGAGTCACTTATAGAGTCACTTCTGATTTTATGAGTCACTTATAGAGTCACTTCTGATTTATGAGTCACTTCTCAATTTATGAGTCACTTATAGAGTCACTTCTGATTTTATGAGTCACTTATAGAGTCACTTCTGATTTTATGAGTCACTTATAGAGTCACTTCTGATTTATGAGTCACTTCTCAATTTATGAGTCACTTCTCAATTTATGAGTCACTTCTCAATTTATGAGTCACTTCTCAATTTATGAGTCACTTCTGATTTTATGTCGGTTTCTATTTAGGGAAGCTTTCTAAGTTTAGTTTTTGGTCCAAGTTACTAACTAAGTCACCCAAAACCATTTTTGTTACCGCTTTCCAAAAATAGTAAGTTTTGTCGTTTTTAGCCACCGAGCCGTTTTTGTTGACTTGGTCAAACCGACTCGGTTTGACCCGAAACTTTTACCCAATCATATAATTCAGTTAATTAAGTTTATAAAACTTTTCGGTTTGTGTCGGAGTTATTTTGAGGTGTCGGTTTTAAATACGCATCTTAAAACTTCAAGATTCGATGTATCGGTTTTTGTCGGGTTGTTACGCCACATGATTTCACCTACTTCTGCTCCAAATCAAACTTCACAATTTTTACCAGATGTTCTCCTACTAGTCTAGATCCTAACATAGAAATTTGAGCTTCTATAATATCCATTTACATTTTTAATTAATTCCGCGCAAGAACCGTACAATTTTATCAAAAACTTCCAGATCAGTCCTATAAATCGACTCGTAGGGAAAATGTTGTACATTTCTGGAAATAGTGTAAAACACGAAAGTTGTATATATTTTCAATACGCAAATTTTAAAAAAAAACTCGTTGTCTAACTCTTAGTATACGATTTTATACGAATTTTTATTTGAATCTGACTTTTTGGGACAGATTATTGCATATTTGAATATAATTTATAAGAACGATTTTTGTCAATGGTTTTGGACATAATCATGATAGATGAACTAAATAACATCTAAATCAGTAGCAAACAAGTAAATTTAGCAATTGGTTTAAGGATTCTTACAAAGATTTGAAGAAAGAACAAGAGATGCTGATGAGGATGGTGATCTTGTGCTTTATTTCTTCCTCTTGATCTTGCAAGTATTGAAGATGATAATGGTGACTTAAGGGCTGAGTTAGGTGATGATTTTGGGGCTGGAATCTCAGACTTTGGGAGAGGAAATGTTGGTGTATTTTTGAGGAAGAGTGTGTGAATGATTCATGTGCATATGGAGTGAAGTGTAAGGGATCATCATTAGTTTGCATGGCCAAAGAGTGGGGGAAGTGGGGGTGGTGCACATGGGCCGGCCCCTAGTGGGTCCCACAAGGGGTATTTTGGTCATTTCTCATTTCCTATTTAATTAGTTACGTTCTCCGTTCGTTTACTCGATTGTTTAGACGTATATTCGTAAGTTAAATATTTTATACGCGTTTTTAAGTGACGACTTTTAATTTAGATATTTTCACTTGAAATATTTTATGTAGATGCTTGAAAATATTTATAAAAATGTTCCGTTAATTTATCGGCCTCGATTTGCGTGTACGTTTTACGGAGGTTTAATCGCGTAGCGTTTTAAACAGACGTTTTTCATTGACGAACTATTATATGGTGTTTTCAATAATAATTTCATACATAATAATATATTTTAAATTATTAAAATATATTCTGACTTTCGATCGATTGTCGGGCGCGTTCCGCGCGTTTCTGTTGCATTTGAGACGTTTTAGCCAAAACACCTAAGTTTTTCGTGTATTAATTTAACAAATTAACAATATATGATAAATAACTTCTAAAAATAGATTCAATTTATTTATAGAAATGTTTTCACCAACGTCGTATAATTAGGCGTACTTCGTCCGGTTATTTCGCACAATTTCACCAAATTGCGTAAGCGTAATTACAACTAATTACGTATGCGTAATATAAAACAATTACGGGAGTGTATATTCACATAAATATACAAATAGTTACAAGTAATTACAAGCATTTAGCCTAATACTAAACTAAACACACGTAATTAGGGTTTCTAGCAGGTTAATCAGTAACCCTAAATCGTCGGGTGTCACAACTTCGTTCTCCTATCATGTTTCTTGAGCATCCACTGTCCACATACCACCAACTGTCCTTGTTCACAGTCTGCTCCTGCACATAACAAGTTGTACACAATTAGTTTTCAAGAGGGACCCAAGCCATTACGGTCTTGGTTTGTCCCTTATCATAAACAATCTGAACTTCCTTGAAATAACCATAACTGTTCCCATCGGGAGTCTTGGTTACTTTCACAGGAGTTTGAGGCTGTTGATGATCAGAAGTCTTCTGCCTATGAGGAGAGTGAGTAGAAAACCTCCTAGGCACATAACTTTGTCCTTGTGCACGTGAAGTAGAACCACTCTCAAACTGACTGTGGTTTCTACTGGGGGTCCTAAATCTCGACGGTGTCTTATCTCTAGATTTATTTAAAACATTATCAGATTGAGAATAAGGCCGTTTAGGTTTAGGTGGAGAGACACTATGAGTACCATCTCTTTTCAGAATATTTACAGGTTTACTACCTAATCCCGGTTTGGTACCTAACCTGTCCATAACTGAACTAGAATTGGTCTGTGTCTGGTCATTAATCACTAACTTATGTGATGCTTCTGGCTTTTTGTTTGGACAACACGAAGCTACATGTCCCTTTTGGTGACATTTGAAGCAAGACATCTGTTTACGTGATTTACTAACTTTTGCTTTTTCATTCGGAGTCTTAGGCACTAAAGAATCAGATGTTTACTCCTTATTAACCTTATCATCAGTCTTAGTATCATTAATCACTCCACCCGATACAAACTGTATTTTGGTGTGATGTGATATCTTACTATTATCAGATGACAGATTCTTAACAAAACTCTTTTGTGCCTCTGACTGTTCAGGCTTATCAGTTACTAATTCCTCAGGACTAGCATCTGTCATTTCAGAATCTACAGGAGTACTAGTATAATTGGCATTAAAAGGATGGGGTACATCATTGTATCCTATCCCAGTCTTGTCCTTTACACTACGTTGAGCATCTAGCATTCTATCCATTTCTAAAGTTCTATAAGATTCAATCTTACGATTTTGCTCAACTAACTTCTGCTTGATCTCAGCTAACTCCCTATCCCTATCAGCGATTGTTTGATTCAAGTCTTTTAAGTTCAAATAGAGACCATCAATGATAATTGATTTTTCATTAATTTTATCTCTAATTGCAATTTTATCAGAAGAATCAAACTTAATCTTATTTTTAAGATCTACCTTATCTGTACTTAACCTAAGGACATCACTTTTAGCTTGTTCAAGTTCAGATATTATAGTCTTATTAGAATCATTAAAAGCACTAACTTGGGATGACAGATTCTGATTAGACACAGTTAAGACACTTACTTGAGACTGTAAATCAGTAACTAAATAACAAACATCAGCAAGAGTAAGAATATCTAAACATACCCTTTTCTTGTCAGTTTGTATTTCAGCCATGTGTGCCACAAAGTCATCTGGACTCATATCAGCAGTTGAATCCATGTATAGCACGTCATCATCACTTGCTTTTTCTTGACATTTCAGCACCTCCACTTCAACATCAGTAGGCGTATAGCTAGTAGAGACAACAGCTATCTCTTGATCATCAATCTCAGCCATGAGAGCTTCCTCAGACTGAGCTTGCCAATCATAAGATCCATCTAACTGTTTCACTACTAAAGCTTTGGAAGCTAGAGTACTTCCCGAGCCTTGTTTGCCATTTCCTACTTCTGCCTTAGGTCTTTGGCATTCACGAGCAAAGTGTCCATAACTTTGACAGTTAAAACACTTGATCTTGGTCTTATCAAACCCTGATCGATTCCCAACTACCTTTCTCCCAGTTCTCTTTAAGAAATTTTTAACTCTCCTAGACAACATTGCTAGTTGATCCTAGAGATCTATTTCTTCAAGATAATCAGGGTCTATCTGATCATAGTCTTCATCAAACAAGATGGGATCATTGATTTTACCCTGAATGTAGTTTTCATAGGAAGCAACAAAGGATGCAAGAACAGATAATTGTTGCTCAGCAGATTTCACACTCATCGGCATCTTTTGATGCCCTTGAGATGACTTCTCAGCAGTTGTACCTTTAGTTTCATTACCAAATGAGGTAAGTAGGCACAAATCATCTGTTATGATTTCACCATCTTCATCAGTATTACCAACTAACAGTGAAGTGGTCGAACTAGATGAAGTTGTTGAGAGATTTGATTTTCCATGATATATCCCAGGATTCTAAACCTGATTAGAATCTGTTTCTCTTGATTTCTTGGTGAAATCATAACCTTTTAGCTTGTCAATAACCTGCTCTAAGATCATGGTTGCATACCTTTCATCATTGTCCTTAAGCATTACCCCATACATTTCCCACTTAGACGGTAAACCCTCAATAAACTTGTCGGTTTTCTCCATCTCAGTAGTGACGATTTCATGGTGGTCAAGCTCACTTAGCAAGTGGTAGAATCTAGTTATATAATCATCAAGATCTTCTCCCTTCAAGGCCTTAATAACAGTAAACTGCTTTTTGAGGAGATTCTTCTTGCTTGCCTAAACCTGAGGACTACCTTCACATCTTTTCTCAAGCGCTTCCCAGAGAGCTTTAGCAGTATGGAAAGATTTCAGCTGATGATTTTTTTTTTTTGGAAGACTCATCTTAATTGAAGAATGAGCTTTATTCTCAATCTCAAAATCTTTTCTCTGTTGCTCAGACATAAGCTGGTAGGATACGGCTACGATAGCATTTTCAACAGTGGCAGTAGGTGCAGTGTATCCATTTTTTATACACATCCAGATTGATAGATCATGGAATCTATAGTAAGATTCAAATCTATCCATCCAGCTATAATAGTCTTCAAGTCTTAACAATTTAGGTGGAACATTAGATTTTCCAACCTCGTGTTCCATCTCGATCATTCTACTTAGATCAGACATCGTAAATTTAAAAGTTAAACTGTCTTCGCGAATTCAGAAAACTCGATTCGCAGGAACTCAATTCAACTCGCAATCTCAGCTCGATTCGCAAAAACTCAGTTTGCCAATCTCAGTTCGGATCGCGAAAGATGTCGATTCGCAAGTGATCTCGATTCGCTAGAGATCTTGATTCGCAGCTAATTTCGACTCGCGATACTCAGTTCAACTCGCACGTTCAACTCAATTCGCAGACTACGCTGAAACCCTAATCTCAATTCGCGAAACGGCTGAAAAACCCGAAAACGAACCCAAAAACGTCCATAGAATGATTTCGACTGTAAACAAACCCAAAAACGTCCATAGAATGATTTTGATTGTTTTTTACAGACTTATGCACGTCAAAGCAAACCTAAATCACGCGATATAAACCCGAAAACCTCGAACTTACTCGTATTTAGCCCGAAAGCTCTGATACCATATGTAAGTCCCGAGTTCTAATATCGATAACTTCATTATCTATAGTATTAAGGTGCGGAATTCCTCAATACGCGTTATCTTACTATAACGAATAAGTTCGCGTTTAGGTTAACTAATACTTAGCTTTAAATGATCAAACGTAAAAGCCTAGCCGATAGTGAATACGTTTTTCTCTGGATATTGAAATCGTAGGTTGTGATTTGGATTAACAAAAGTTCTGCAAAAGTTAAAGTATATATTTTTCTGAAACAAACATCATATATATATATATATATATCTCGTCTCAACTCGCAGCTGCTGGGCTCGCGAGTTGACTCGACTCGTAATCAGCCGAAGCCCATTATGGCTTCGGTTCGCCGTGACCATTGCGAGTCCAGATCTCATCTCGCCAGACTTATAACTAGCGACTTGAAATCTCATCTCGCCAGACTTTAGTTCGTAATCTATATTCGTCTAACACTTTATCAAACTAATATATTTAACGAATATTAATATCAAAACTAATATCATTTATCTACAAATCTAAATCAATATACAAACATGATGTAACACCCGCATAATTAGGATAATTAGTTATGCCTAATTGTTTGTAACTAGTTGTAATTAGTATGTAATAGGACTAATTACAGACTCTATTTGTATATATATATATATATAAGGTGATTTATATATATATGTGTGTACTTACGCGATTTGGATGACTCGTACGCATTAACCGGACGGAGTCCGACACAGTTATTTGGACGTTGGTGACAGAAATTTACTTAAGTAATGAGAAAGTATTTTGTTGTATAAAATACGCAACTGAACGGACATTATTTACATATTATCGCGACGACATTTTAAATAATGCAACAAAACGTAATAAACGCGAATTAATAATTTAAATACTTCGACAAATGTTTTTATCATTAATTTCAAGGTATTTTATTTAAATACTCCAATTATATTTTAAAAATATATAAACGTTTGGTCAAATACTAAAAACTAGTGATTTATCGATTAGGACACGGAGTAAATACCGGGTTTTGAGGGATGTTTTCCCCTCCCTTGCCTTTGGATCAGCCACCACCATCCCCCACCCAACTCTTTCATTTCATTTTTCATTTCAAAAACACACACTCTCATCCCAAAACTCTCTCAACCTCAATTCACACCAAAATTTCGGAATCAAATCTCGACCACAAAAATTACATATTCGGAATCACCATCACGAGTGGAGCAAGAATATCAAGACCGTTTTCATCATTTCATCCTCCATTTAGCTCGATTTTTCAAAGTAAGAAATTTCTAAAATCTTAGATCTATTCAATTTGGTGTAATGTTTTGATGTTTTGATGTGTACACAACATAGTTATAACCTAATACATGAAGAAAACACGTTTTTATAGCTCAAAAATGGGTTAGATTTGCGTTTTTGATCGGAAATTCTCGAAACCCGAAAGTTTCTGGGTTGGTGTTCATCATTGCGACGTCGTGGGCAACGTCGCACAAATACTCAACGTCGCATATAGCGACGCCAGCCTTTACGTCGCATTAATTCGTGAGGTCGCATATAGCGACGCAGACTCTAACGTCGCAGACTCAAACAACGTCGCACTTAGCGACGACCCATATTATGTCGCATTAATTTGCGAATGTCACACTTAGCGACGTCGTACTCAACGTCGCAATCCTTGCCTGCGACGTCGCACCCAACGTCGCAGAAATCAGAATTTTTAAAGAGATTTTCACTAAAACTATGTAGAAAATGTGCATTTTTCCCTCCGAGCTGACTCGGCAGCTCGACCCCGACCAGGGGCTCTGCCCCTTGGACCCCGCCAAGGGGTTGCCACCCCTTGGAACCCCGCAACCAGGGGCGCTGCCCCCGGACCCCCGTCGTTTCAGTACAAAATGTTTCAAACGCAATGATAATACTTTGACTATTACTAATACAAACCGTCACCAATGGGCCAAACATGTTTTCTAACAAACGAACAATTACAAACATACGAATAAACATTGGATATACTAGTTGTGTACAACTAAACGAAACGTCTCGTGAGACGCATACTTACATAACTTCATATGATTAGGCATTTGAAGGTTACGGGTTCGGAGAACCTACTTGCTATAATTACTACTTGCTATTTGCTACAGCTTATTTCAAGACTCAGGTGAGTCTTACGGCCCCACTTTTACTGTTTTATCGTATTGGGGGAGAAACATGCTACTACTTTTCCTTGAACACAAGTACTAAAACTGTTTACTATACCAAACGGAATTGCATGAGTTGTTTACTATTTACAGAAGTCTCTCCATCATATATCGTTAGTTATGGACTTAAGCGCGAACACTAGTTAATGGATCCATTACGGAAATGACCCTCCCCACCCGGGGCAGTAGCGCTGCCACGTACTGATTTACACGTAGAAACGGGTGACTACTTATTCGTTACTGATGCTTGCTCATTTACGAGCATGTCACGGGAGCAAACTTATTACTTACGGGTTAAGCTTCGATTATGAGCCTCATGGCAACGGTATAAACTTACTTATTTACATTTGCTGGATTGCAAATACTGGTTTTACGATTGCTGGATTGCAATTGCTGATTTTACGCCTGCGGGCATTACTAATGAAATCTCGTGTTCAAAGCTGATATTACTTACAAACATGTGAGATTCACCAACCTTTTGGTTGACACTTTTTAGCATGTTTTCTCAGGTACCCGGATGGAGTAGGATTACTCCAGGATTTAGCTAGAGTCGCATGATTTCAACACAACTGCATTAACGGAGATTCTTAGCATTATTTTTTGTATATTACGATTATGTAATAGAATCTCCCGCTATACGCGTGGACTCTAGGGGAAACTACATTTTTGTATACGAAAACACTAAGTTTTCAAACATTATATCTATGGAATGTAACTAATTTACAAACGTTGCATATAGATGTCGTTTGCTTTATCTTTGTGCTGTGATATTTGATTAGTAACACCCCAAACTATGCTTCCGCAAAACAGTGAATTTCGGGGGTGTTACAGATTGGTATCAGAGCCTAAGGTTATAGTGAACTAGGTTGCATTTAGTGGGCCTAGACTATGACCATTAGGCAGTATTCCCTTACTAGGCATGATTGGTTCAGGAATTACAGCATACGACTTTAATTTAACATAGCCTGATCAACTATGTACAATTAAGGAAAGATGATGTGAGGTCTGAAATGGTTATGTTGAACAGGAATACGTTAGTTGACTCTGACCACGAGAGAACTGGACCATTACTTGATACGTGCTCGACACTCGGCTGGATTTATATACTTATATATATATTAGCCTCGTCTTACTTACACTCTGCCACCGGAATGGCAAACACACCACCCAATTTGTCATGCTCTCATCCACAAGGATCTCGAAACCCACAATTATCTTATCCTTCTTTCCTTGTCCTTTTCTTGTCAGCATCATGCCTCCTCGCCGACAAGTCACCCTCAGTGAAGCCGAAATTGCGGGTCTGATTGCCCGAAGTGTAGCCCAAGCCTTAGCTACCCGAACATCAACTCCTGGTAGCGAAGATACAGCTAACAATGGACCACAACCCAAACCCTGTTCTTACAAAGACTTCCAGAACTGCAAACCCCTGAACTTTGCAGGTACTGAGGGAGCTATCGGTCTAGTACGCTGGATCGAGAAAGTTGAGTCTGTATTTCTGATCAGCAACTGTGCGGAGGGAGACAAGGTTAAGTTCTCCGTTAGTACTTTTACTGACACCGCACTCACCTGGTGGAACACTTATGCCCAGACTGTGAGTGTTGCTACTGCTTACCAACTCCCGTGGGAGGAGTTGAAGGAGATGTTGAGGGGCGAGTACTGCCCCAGGGATGAATTGAAACAGCTGGAAATGGAATTCTGGAACCACAAGATGCAGGGTGATGACATCACCGGATACACCAACCGTTTCCACCAACTAGCACTTCTGTGCCCAACCATGGTCGATCCTGAGTACAAGAGGATCGAGAAATTCGTTGATGGACTTCCCGAGAGACTCCAAGACCTGGTGACTTCATCCAAACCGGGTACTATTCAGAGCGCCATCCGTATGGCCCATGAACTAACGGCAAACTCTGTTCGCCGTGGCACAACTTCAACCCCATCTGCAAACAACAAACGCAAGTGGGAAGGAAACCCCAACTCATCCAACCAAACCTCCAACAAAAAGCCTGAGTTCGTTAAGGCTTATTCATCTGGAACTTCGGAGAAGAAAGGGTACAGCGGGAGCAGACCCTACTGTCCCAAATGCAACCGCCATCATGTCGGTTCTTGCCCCTGCTCCAACTGCAAGCGGTTCGGGCATTTAGCCAAAGATTGCCGAACCAACATTTCTACCCCCAACACTAATGCACCAAAGGCCTGCTTTGGGTGCGGAAATTCAGGGCACTTCAAGAAGGATTGCCCAAAGCTGAAAAACAACAACAACCCTGCACGCGGCAGATCATTTGTTATCAAGGCTGGGGAAGCCAGACAAGACCCGAATGTCGTGACGGGTACGTTTCTTCTCAACGACCTTACTGCTTCTGTATTATTTGATACCGGTGCCGATAGAAGCTTCATTTCTGAGAAATTTAGCCCTTTACTTGATATAACTCCCACTGCCTTAGATACTAAGTACATTGTTGAATTAGCTAACGGAAAACTGATTGAAACTGATAGTATCATACACAACTGTACACTAAACCTCACAAACGAAACGTTTCCCATTGATTTAATCCCTGTCGAGATCGGCAGCTTCGATATTATTGTACGTATGGATTGGTTGTCCAAGCACCGAGCTGAAATCATCTGTCATGACAAACTCGTTCGCATACCTCTTGTCTCCGGTGGAACCTTAGTCCTACAAGGGGAGACCGGCAGGCGGAATCTGAATATTGTCTCCTGTCTGAAAACTAGAAAATATCTACGAAAAGGGTATCAAGCCATCCTCGCACATGTAACGGAGAAGAAGTCGGAGGAGAAGCGACTTGAGGATGTTCCAATCGTGCGGGATTTCCCGGAAGTCTTTCCTGAAGACTTGCCCGGACTTCCGCCACCTTAACAAATCGAATTTCAAATCGAACTTGTGCCAGGAGCTGCACCCGTGGCACGAGCCCCATACCGTTTAGCACCATCCGAAATGCAGGAGTTGTCTAACCAACTACAGGAACTCCTGGACAGAGGATTTATTCGACCAAGTTCCTCGCCTTGGGGAGCTCCGGTCTTATTCGTGAAAAAGAAAGATGGATCTTTCCGCATGTGTATCGACTACCGAGAGCTGAATAAGCTAACCATAAAGAATCGGTACCCACTTCCTAGAATCGATGACCTATTTGACCAACTCCAGGGATCGAGTGTTTACTCAAAGATTGATCTACGGTCAGGTTATCATCAACTCCGAGTCCGCGACAATGATATTCCAAAGACAGCCTTCCGAACTCGTTATGGGCATTACGAATTCCAAGTGATGCCATTCGGGCTGACCAACGCACCGGCCGTATTCATGGACCTTATGAACCGGGTGTGCAAACCATATCTTGACAAATTCGTCATCGTGTTCATCGATGATATCCTGATTTACTCTCGCAATGAACAGGAGCATGCTCAACATCTGAAAACCATTCTAGGACTTCTTAAACACGAAGAGTTATATGCCAAATTCTCTAAGTGTGAGTTCTGGATTCGAACCGTTCAATTCCTCGGGCACGTGATTGACAGCCAAGGAATTCATGTTGATCCCGCCAAGATTGAAGCAATCAAGGGCTGGGAGTCACCGACCACTCCAACCGAAGTGAGACAATTCTTAGGTCTTGCTGGTTACTACCGCCGATTCATCGAAAACTTTTCAAGAATAGATGTTCCCCTAACCACACTGACTCAGAAAGATAAGAAGTTCGATTGGACCGATAAACAAGAGTCAGCCTTCCAGCTATTGAAAAACAAACTTTGCAGTGCACCAATCTTGTCCTTACCCGAGGGCACCGACGATTTCGTGGTTTACTGCGACGCCTCACACCAAGGACTTGGTTGTGTGCTAATGCAACGGGAAAAAGTCATTGCCTATGCCTCACGACAACTAAAAATCCACGAGAAAAACTATACGACCCACGACCTCGAGTTAGGTGCTGTGGTCTTCGCATTGAAAATCTGGAGACATTACCTCTACGGCACGAAAAGCACTATCTTTACCGATCACAAAAGTCTCCAACACATATTTGATCAGAAAGATCTAAACATGAGGCAACGTCGCTGGGTTGAGTTACTTAGTGACTATGACTGCGAAATCAAATACCATCCGGGCAAGGCTAACGTAGTTGCCGATGCCTTAAGCCGAAAAGAACGAGTGAAACCCCTTCGAGTACGAGCACTTTCTATGACAATTCATAACGAGCTCCCTGCTCAAATCCTTACCGCCCAACTCGAAGCACTCAACGATGAAAACTTGAAAAATGAAGCCTTGCGAGGCTTGGATAAACAATTCGAAATCAAACCCGATGGAACTCGATACTTCTCTAACCGGGTGTGGTTACCCAAATTCGGAAACTTGCGAGATTTGGTGATGGCTGAAGCTCACAAATCTCGATACTCTATACATCCTGGTTCTGACAAGATGTATCACGACATCAAAGGGTTGTATTGGTGGCCTAACATGAAAGCTGACATTGCCTTGTATGTCAGTAAATGCCTAACCTGTTCCAAAGTCAAGGCCGAACACCAAAGACCCTCGGGGTTGCTCCAACAACCTGAAATTCCTCAATGGAAATGGGAACAGATTACCATGGACTTCATTACCAAACTACCAAAAACTTCGAGTGGTTGCGATACTATTTGGGTGATCGTGGACCGTCTCACGAAATCTGCTCATTTTTTGGCCATCAAGGAAACCGACAAGATGGAGCGTCTGACTCGCATCTACGTCAAAGAAATCATCTCGCGACACGGTGTACCTATCTCGATCATCTCGGATAGGGATAGCCGTTTTACTTCTAACTTTTGGCAATCACTACAGAAATCTCTGGGTACTCGTCTGGATATGAGTACTGCTTATCACCCGCAAACCGATGGCCAAAGCGAGCGAACTATTCAAACACTGGAGGATATGCTACGAGCTTGTGTAGTTGACTTCGGTACTTCTTGGGAAAATCACTTACCGTTGTGTGAGTTCTCGTACAACAACAGTTACCATACCAGCATTAAGGATGCACCCTTCGAGGCACTTTACGGGCGTAAGTGCCGATCGCCTATCTGTTGGACTGAGTTAGGAGAATCCCAACTCACGGGTCCAGAAATCATTCAGGAAACTACTGAGAAAATCATCGGTATTCAAAACCGGCTGAAAGCCGCACGTGATCGTCAGAAAAGCTCTGCTGACGTGAGACGCAAACACCTTGAGTTCCAGGTAGGGGACAAGGTACTTCTCAAAGTGGCACCGTGGAAGGGTGTCATTCGATTCGAAAAGCGAGGCAAACTAAATCCTAGATACATCGGACCATTCGAAATCCTGGAAAGGATTGGTCCAGTGGCATACCGCCTGCAACTTCCTACTGAACTTAGCAGCGTTCACAACACATTCCACATTTCTAACCTAAAGAAATGTCTGTCTGACGAGACACTGATTATACCGCTCGACGAAATCCAAATCGATGATAAACTTCATTTTGTCGAGGAACCTATGGAAATCATGGACCGAGAGGTCAAGCAATTGAAACAGAGTCGTATTCCCATTGTAAAAGTCAGGTGCAATTCTAGGCGTGGCCCTGAGTTCACCTGGGAACGGGAAGATCAAATGCGACAGAAATACCCACATCTCTTCCCAGATAACGCACCGTCCGTGCACTCGAGTTAATTTCGGGACGAAATTTCTTTAACAAGGGGAGAATGTAACACCCGCATAATTAGGATAATTAGTTATGCCTAATTGTTTGTAACTAGTTGTAATTAGTATGTAATAGGACTAATTAGAGACTCTATTTGTATATATATATATAAGGTGATTTATATATATATGTGTGTACTTACGCGATTTGGATGACTCATACGCATTAACCGGACGGAGTCCGACACAGTTATTTGGACGTTGGTGACAGAAATTTACTTAAGTAATGAGAAAGTATTTTGTTGTATAAAATACGCAACTGAACGGACATTATTTACATATTATCGCGACGACATTTTAAATAATGCAACAAAACGTAATAAACGCGAATTAATAATTTAAATACTTCGACAAATGTTTTTATCATTAATTTCAAGGTATTTTATTTAAATACTCCAATTATATTTTAAAAATATATAAACGTTTGGTCAAATACTAAAAACTAGTGATTTATCGATTAGGACACGGAGTAAATACCGGGTTTTGAGGGATGTTTTCCCCTCCCTTGCCTTTGGATCAGCCACCACCATCCCCCACCCAACTCTTTCATTTCATTTTTCATTTCAAAAACACACACTCTCATCCCAAAACTCTCTCAACCTCAATTCACACCAAAATTTCGGAATCAAATCTCGACCACAAAAATTACATATTCGGAATCACCATCACGAGTGGAGCAAGAATATCAAGACCGTTTTCATCATTTCATCCTCCATTTAGCTCGATTTTCCAAAGTAAGAAATTTCTAAAATCTTAGATCTATTCAATTTGGTGTAATGTTTTGATGTTTTGATGTGTACACAACATAGTTATAACCTAATACATGAAGAAAACACGTTTTTATATGCGTTTTTGATCGGAAATTCTCGAAACCCGAAAGTTTCTGGGTTGGTGTTCATCATTGCGACGTCGTGGGCAACATCGCACAAATACTCAACGTCGCATATAGCGACGCCAGCCTTTACGTCGCATTAATTCGTGAGGTCGCATATAGCGACGCAGACTCTAACGTCGCAGACTCAAACAACGTCGCACTTAGCGACGACCCATATTACGTCGCATTAATTTGCGAATGTCACACTTAGCGACGTCGTACTCAACGTCGCAATCCTTGCCTGCGACGTCGCACCCAACGTCGCAGAAATCAGAATTTTTAAAGAGATTTTCACTAAAACTATGTAGAAAATGTGCATTTTTCCCTTCGAGCTGACTCGGCAGCTCGACCCCGACCAGGGGCTCTGCCCCTTGGACCCCGCCAAGGGGTTGCCACCCCTTGGAACCCCGCAACCAGGGGCGCTGCCCTCGGACCCCCATCGTTTCAGTACAAAATGTTTCAAACGCAATGATAATACTTTGACTATTACTAATACAAACCGTCACCAATGGGCCAAACATGTTTTCTAACAAACGAACAATTACAAACATACGAATAAACATTGGATATACTAGTTGTGTACAACTAAACGAAACGTCTCGTGAGACGCATACTTACATAACTTCATATGATTAGGCATTTGAAGGTTACGGGTTCGGAGAACCTACTTGCTATAATTACTACTTGCTATTTGCTACAGCTTATTTCAAGACTCAGGTGAGTCTTACGGCCCCACTTTTACTGTTTTATCGTATTGGGGGAGAAACATGCTACTACTTTTCCTTGAACACAAGTACTAAAACTGTTTACTATACCAAACGGAATTGCATGAGTTGTTTACTATTTACAGAAGTCTCTCCATCATATATCGTTAGTTATGGACTTAAGCGCGAACACTAGTTAATGGATCCATTAGGGAAATGACCCTCCCCACCCTGGGCAGTAGCGCTGCCACGTACTGATTTACACGTAGAAACGGGTGACTACTTATTCGTTACTGATGCTTGCTCATTTACGAGCATGTCACGGGAGCAAACTTATTACTTACGGGTTAAGCTTCGATTATGAGCCTCATGGCAACGGTATAAACTTACTTATTTACATTTGCTGGATTGCAAATACTGGTTTTACGATTGCTGGATTGCAATTGCTGATTTTACGCCTGCGGGCATTACTAATGAAATCTCGTGTTCAAAGCTGATATTACTTACAAACCTGTGAGATTCACCAACCTTTTGGTTGACACTTTTTAGCATGTTTTCTCAGGTACCCGGATGGAGTAGGATTACTCCAGGATTTAGCTAGAGTCGCATGATTTCAACACAACTGCATTAACGGAGATTCTTAGCATTATCTTTTGTATATTACGATTATGTAATAGAATCTCCCGCTATACGCGTGGACTCTAGGGGAAACTACATTTTTGTATACGAAAACACTAAGTTTTCAAACATTATATCTATGAAATGTAACTAATTTACAAACGTTGCATATAGATGTCGTTTGCTTTATCTTTGTGCTGTGATATTTGATTAGTAACACCCCAAACTATGCTTCCGCAAAACAGTGAATTTCGGGGGTGTTACACATGATAATGATTACACCAGTCCTATTTCAAGCTAGATCTGTTGTCACAATCTATGTCTCAACAAAATCTTCGTTTTTGAAAAATGAATCCATGGCAAAAAGAATAGACGAAAACGGACGCATAACGAAGAAGATACGCACGAAATGAGAAACGAGCTAACGGGCAGCAACCGGGATGGCCGACCGCCGGCAGGCCGCCGGCTGGAAGCTAGCCGCTTCCGGCCACCAGCAGGCGCCACCGGCTGGTCGCCGCCCGTCACCACCCCCTTTTTTCGTCCTTGCTCGTACTTGTCTGGTACATGTGCTACCACTTTCCGCAACTTTAGGATACACGTGCTACCACTTTCCGCGCCTTTAGGGTACATGTGCCACCACTTTCTGGGAAAGGACCACCCCCCAAATGCATGCTAACTTGCATCTTAGATGGCTAACGTGCACTGGATTTCAAGTATAAATAGGCACCTTAAGTTCATTTGAAACACACACTCTTGGAATTACAAAACTCATGTAACTAGTAATTCCACTTTCTCACTCTAGAATTCTCTTTGTATTTTGTAATCATTCCCACTCTAGGGTTAGTATAATTAATCTACGGATTAATCTAGGAGCTAGAACGAACAATCGGGATTGAAGATTATTCTTTGTACATGCGAAAGAGTTTTCAATCATAATAATACACTGCTACGCATTTATTTCCGGGTGATATCTAAACCTTTATCATACTTGTTTTATTTCGTATTTTAAATATGCATTATTACTTGGTATGTGATTTATCTGTTGCCATGAATTGCGAGTAGTTTATTATTGTGATTGTTGATGACGTAGATAAATATAAGTAGGGATGACATTATATAATTAGTGTACGACAATCGTAAAGTGATATGACGGCCCCTATTCGACTGTTTACTCGATATAGTACTGGAAACGTTTTTAAGCGGAGTACAAACGTATGGAAGTCGATAAACGACCAAAGGTAGTTATATCACTGGAATCAGCTCTAGTTTAATAGTTGGAATTCCGAAAGGATAATACAACTTCACAACTAACTGGTATATCCTACGAAAGTCAACGCACTGTAAAGTAATGTTCGTAAAACCCGTTAAGATAAAATAGGAATTAGTAACCCTTGTACTGTTAGGACTTTATGAACTTAAGTTTAATCTATGGAGTACCCTTTCTGGTTATCCACGTGACTGCAACCTGATCAACCTTAATTATGGTAAGTAGTTATCTGTGCCCCATGATATGCAATAAGTAAGACGTAGTGAAACCACTCGTTGTATATATTAGGTTTACATTTCTGCACTGCTTTACATTTAATTAGTTTAGAGTGTCACTTTCACTGTCAATTACTCTTGACGGCATGTTGGATGTAAGAAGCCGTGGAACTACCATGTAAAGTACACTGTCTATTACTGAAAGGCATGGTCTGCATTTGAAACACGTTTTAATAAACTGCGAATAATCCAGGGATGTATAACTGTTTGAAAAGGAGAGACTTAAGTCATAAGTTGAAGTAACCAGAGCTTTAATAAATAACATCAAGGCTTAGGAATAAGAGTAAAGTCCTAGCTACCTAGAATCCTTAAAACACTAAGTCTTACGAAATCGGCGGTCTAAACATACAAAGTTATTAATCTGCATGCTAATAGAGTAGTAAACTATCTTAGGGGTTAAGAACGGTCGGACCTATGAGACGATACGCTGCTGATTCATGCTCCTCGGTATAAAACCAAGATAGGTTGTTTATCTTTCAACTAGATAAGTATTGGAAGTTTGCGTATTGCTCCGATCAGAATCACGATAACCTAGTTCCTAGTGACATGCCAATGGGAAAATTAGTTGGTAGGGTTCTAGAGTTTACACCTAATAGTTTATTTATTATATTAAGTATTGTCCTATTTAGTCTGTCATCCCGAAACATTAATTATCAAAGTCTCAGCAATCACATATTTATCTTTATCTACTTTCCTGTACTTTAATTTCCTGCAATTTACTTTCCTGCACTTTAATTACTTGTCTTTAGTTTTAAACCCCCAAACCTACCTACTTTGTTCCATCCTAAATACTTCCCTAACGAAAGCACCAGCTTTAATCACCCCACACGTTTCGATTTATAGAACGGTCTTAGGTTATACTTACCGCTTACTAACCAGAGTAGGTAGTACATATAATTTAAGCCCCACTATATATAAATTTTTAAAACCCCTGTTGACGCCCGAAAAGTTACCACCAACGACACCGACGCTTTCGGGTGCCATCAGTAAGCTAAACCATTACACCCAAAAACAAACCACTATCCATACCCTTTAACCCTCACCAAACATTACAACCCTCATGAATGTCTTGGGATAATTAGCACCATCCTCACTTAAGTGGTGGATATATGATTCTCGATCAAGCCTATGACGATGAGTGTTGCATGACTGGCTATTGAGCGATTTCATTTGATCTAGAATGTTAGGAAACCAGAGACACTTTGAGTGAATTGAGTGACCACCTTGTGAGAAATCGCCTGGTCATGTAACTCCAAGATCGCGAGAGTTGGAAGTACGCCTAAGAAAGTCATTCCGTGTTTCTGGGAGGATCATCTTATTTTTCCTTATTTTCTAAAGTGTTTTGCTGATATTTCGGGGTGATTGCTCCTAAGGATTTTAGAATTCACTAAATCTACTTAAAACCATTTTTTTACGAAAACTGAGTATTGCTTGAGGACAAGCAAAGCCTAAGTGTGGGATATTTGATGTGTTGCAAAAAGTCACGTTTTTATACACATATTTCTTGCACATTTGACCTAAATTCTGGATTAAAACACTTGAATTAAATATTTATCTACTTAATTTCACGAAGTAGGTCAAATAATGAGCATTGCTATAAAAAAATACTAAAAACGTCCAAAAGGCACGCAAATCAAGGTAGATTATTCAACACTGATTCTTACGTTCTTTTATTCTCCTAATGATACAAATTCTTAATTAGGCTCATATGATAGAGAATCAAGAATCGTGCAGATCGGATAAGGAATGAGGAAGATAGAGCCGCCTGAGCACAAACCGAGAGCATTCGGCACCCGCCTGACTTAGAGACATCTAAGTTTGGCCAATTTGGCATCATTAGGATCATAACAGAATTACGAGTTCATAGGCAAAAGAATCAAGTCAAACGGACAAGAAACAAAGAAGATACGCGCGAATTAAGCAACGAGAAAAGCCGAAAACAGCACACGGGCAGCACACGGCCACTTAGGAAACCGTGTACGGACCTAGGAAGGCAGTGTACGGCCTTAAATAACCATGTACGGCCCTTTCTAGGCCGTGTACGGCCTGTCACATGGCCGTGTGTTCTCGTTTTGCTTCGTTTGCTTGTATCTTGGTGCTTTGGTGCTTGTACGTGTGACTCTATGCCTTGCCTATATAATAGAGGCCTCATTCTCCTCATTCCATACACCTTCACACCTCATTTCTTCCTTTCACTTTCTCTCTCACACACACTCACTCTCTCTAGATTCTCTCTCTCTAGTTTCTCTCTCTAGATTGGGGTTTTAGTTAGTTAGTTCTTGGTTAATATTTAACCTAGACTAACGAAGGAGCTACTTTTGTAATAGTGTAGGGAATATTTCGAGGGGCTTATAAGTAATATTGTCGAAGATATTGCGGTGGTTCCGTTCGTGTATTCTTTCAACATTATTCTGTCTACGCATAATATACGGTTACTTCTTTCCTTTTCTATTATGATGATTGCTATTATTGTTATGATAGATTTAGGATTGTTTGCCATGCGTAGTGAGTAGTTCTCTTATGTGCTTGTTATGATGTAGTTAGCTTATATATGTCAGGGGCGATGTTACTTAAAATACGCAAATGAAAACCGGTGTACTGTTAACTATACATTTATGAATTTCTAAACCAAATCGCCTTTCCTCCAATAAACGTGGTTAGAACCTGTATGACAAGGAGTCGCGAACCTTGATCAACCGGTCACTACCTATCTGTGTTTTCAAAATACAAACATGGTCTGAATTGTGCAGCTGTGGAAATATCGACAAACCTTTCGTATAGTACACCGTGAATCAATCAGGGATTTATTGGGATATATATTATAGTGAAGGCTGGTTTATATCATAGATGGTTAAACGTTAATACAAACTTAGTTAAAACAGTCCAGGGTGACCATAAAGTATGTGATCTCGGAAAGATCGTAAAACGGCACAGTACTTCTTATAGCATTGGAAACACTTCAAGTGGAGTACAAATACGTGAAAGCTAAGGAATTGTTGTAGGTTGAAGATTGTGTCACATCCTGGTTGAACCACGCAGCTCTGGACTATATAATGACAATTAATGTAAAGTTTAGCAGTCATCAAACCCAGTCTTAATCTTAATTGCCCTGCCTAGTCTAAATGTCCCCGTAGTGTTAAGAACGGTCAGAACTATAGTGGGTCAGTTACTTTATCTCATGCGCCCAGGACTATTGCTTCAAGAAGGGTCACTGTTCCGTCATATGGAAAGTGTTGAAGAGTTGAGCAGCCTCCTTTGATCAGAATCACCATAACCTAGCAACCCAGTGACATACTGTCTGAGTAATCAAATAGTGGGGTGTTAGTGTTTACACTACAAGCACTTAGGCAAAGCAGGACACAACTCTTTAAAAGACGTTTTCATACTTAAACCCTAGACATCACCCCATACATAAGCTAACGAAATCAAAGCAAGCACTATCATCCATTAGTGATTAAACCCTATCTTTTATTTAGTGCTTTTATTTTTTGTTTTATTTACTTAGCTTAGTTTAAACGGACCTAAAACCAAAGCAAATCCTTTTTAAAACCCATCATTAAATTGAATAGTTTGTCTAGACAACTCCGCTTCACAATACGATTGATCTTAAGAACGACCCTGAGTTATACTTGTCTCTGTAAGTAGAATTTAGGTCCCCAGCTCTTTATAAATTCAAAACTTACCCTACCGTTGCTGTTGCGTAACGACCGCAGCACAACAATCGCCAACAAATTGTACAAACAAATTTTTTTTTTTAAAGTACGTTGGTGACCTTAGAAATAAAATCGGTTCGTTGGTGATCTCGGGACAAAAAGGAGAGTACGTTGGTGATCCGTACCATAAACCCTAAAAAAACACTCAAAAGAATATCAAAGTTACCAGATTTGTAAAATGCAGTAGATTTTTCATATCAACTTTTTAGATATACCGTAAAATGCAGTAGATATCTTGTAAAATGCAGCAGAAGAAATGGAGTTTAAATTCATACCTGAAACGTTGACTTTACAAAAGGAGTTGAACCGGCCTTCAGGTGGCTGGAAAAAAAGTAGGCTTGACCGGATTCCTTTGTCGATGCGGCGCTTAGTTTTGTTCGGAGCATCGATGGATGAAATTGAGCGGAAGTTGACGGAGAAACGTCGGAGGAGCGGTGGTGGTGGTGGTGACGGAGGAGCGACTTTGGTGGTTAGTGTGTGTTTGTGTGGAAAGAGAAACGTTGGAGGAGCGACAGCGGTGGTCGTACGGAGGAGCGACGGTGGTGGTGGTGACGGTGGAACGACGGTGGTGATAGAGGAGAAAAGGTGGTGGTTAGTGTATGTATGTATCTGTGTGTGTGTGTGTGTGTGTTATTGTGTGTGTTTGTGTGGAAAGAGAGCTTTTTTGTTTTTGTGTGTGTTATTTTGTGTGAAAAGAGTGGAAGAAAGTAGATCTGACCAAACACTTCCCAAGATGGAAATTGTTTGAAAATTTTACATTTTACACCCTGATCTTAGTATATGTAAATTGCAATTTAACCCCTTCGCCCAAAACTAATTACAATTTAGCCCGTCTACCCTCACTGCCTTTTAATTGGAGCCTTCTCCTTTGACCCTCTTCCGTAAATTATTTGTAAAGCCAGTAATCAATTGTTCCGAGTCCGCTACGAGCTCTAATTATCATTTATCCTAAAAGGCTCAACTACATATTGTTTGTACCGGATTTTACAGAACTTTATTCAAGAACTTGCATATTTTGAAAGTGAATCTTGTTTGATAATCACATTCAATATTTTGATTAAATGCCTTTTATACTATATTAAATAGAGGAGAATTCGAATTCTAAAATCCGAAACAATTGTATAGTAATTTTGTTCAATTCGATTTCTATTTATTTTGAAAGGTATTCTTTCAAATTTTCAAAATTGAAAATTCATTATTTTCATCTATTTAGTTTAATTGGTTTAAACCGAATGAATATCCCGGGTAAGGCCTTTCTTCTTCATAGCAACCTTACTAGTTACCATAACAAACAACATTATTGTAACAATTATGATATACATAGAGACTATATTCTATCCCCATCACATAAAACTAAAGACATGGCCATCTCTCATTTACTTACCATTATATTTATCGCTCACATACGTATTTTGGAACTAACTGTTAGGATGTAGACTACACGTTATGTACATACATAGTATTAAGTGCATACGGATATGTAGACGTACATGTATTGCGTTAAAAGAATTGTATTATATATTATCACTAATATATAGTTTGGACTTTAAGAATCTAGTTATATTTATTAGTCCACGTCATCTAATATAAAGTGTAGGGACTAATAGTGACAATGTGTAGAACTCTTAGGTTATAATTGTCGGTTGGTGATGGAGAAATTGATATACATACAGATACATATACATATAAAAGGGTGTGGTCCCTGAACGTGTACATCATTCTTGATACCAGAAGTTTACTATTTCTCTCCCAAATTGATTTCCTTGGATTAAGGCCAATCGTACAAACAATTGGATTAATCACAAACCCACTCATCAAATTGATCTGAACAAATGATCTTTGGAATGTTCTTTGAATTGGTATCTGAGTCATCTTGTTAGACTTGTTTGAATTCTATGATTTATGAAATTATAAATTGAATTGTATACGATTTCATTCATTCACAATTTATAGTACAGAATGGAATTGAAAATTCAATCTGTACGCCATTAGTGTACGTACGCCATGGGTTGTCAAAATTTGGAGTGTGATTAGTCGATTAATAAATAATATTATTTTAGTTCATATATGGATAGTTAATCAAGGGATATATTTGGCCACTTTTGGATCAAAGATTTTCTGTATATGGGTATGTTTGGTGAAATAGTCGTAGGCTGTAGCTGTAGCTGTAGGCTATAGGCTATAGCTGTAAGCTGTAACTTTATTTGTGTAAAATTGTTTGGCAAACTAGCTGTAGCAATAACTTTGACGTGTAAACTGACATAAAAGGACATCAAAATACAAATAAATAAATAAATAAATAATGAAATTAACTAAAATTAAATTTAACAAATAATATTTTAATGTATAATTAAACAATCATAATTCAAATATCACCTCTTAATATCATAATTATATGTATATGTATATGTATATGTATTACAGTAAATATTTGATAGGAAAACAATTTTTGAGTTAACGTATTAGGACATATAAATTTCCAACCAATCATGAATTGCGTAACATGTACATCCACCGTTATTTTGAAAAATATTTCTATTATTATGATGTCAATATTATTAATTTATAAATAAAAAATGAAAAGGACAATAACTTCGACAAATCATCTTGATAACTAGTAGTCTAGTACGGATAAACCACTATTGTCAAATTTTGATATTGAAGAGGGCAATCGTGTAATTATATCATCTAAAAGATCTTTTCAATCTCAACGCTAGTAGAATTAGCTTTTCATTTACAAGTTTTTTGAAGCTTTTAAAAAAAAATAAAAGCTCAAAGCTCTTCTACCCAAACGAAGCTTTTATAATTGAGGAGCTTATTAATTTGAACACCAAAAGCTAAAGCTCCCAAAAGCTCCTAAAAGCTCTACGCCTGAAACGCCCCGAAAATTTGAACATTTTTACTTTTAACATACTCTTAAACATTTAACAACGTCCCATAATTCATTTGTATACGTAAAAGATCCACACGTAACTTAACCGATCAAACTTTACTTGAAACAAAACATAACACTATCGCGTCATGATTGCTGAGGATCGCATCATGTTCCATTCCCTTTCGCGTCGCGATTTACTAAATCGCATCGCGATCTACGTTATCCGCCGGGTAGGTGAATTACCCACCTGGTGAGACACTTGCTCCAACTTAGGTCGATCTCTGTCTCGTTTTACACATAGGCTACCCGTTTAGGGGTCGGGTACCCGTCGGATACCCTTCCTGGGTAAGACACAATCGCGCTGCGAAACCTCTCGGTCGCGCCGCGAATCTATACAATTGCGTCGCGATCTGTTATGATTGCGCCGCGATTCTGACCTACACAACTCAGTTTTTTATACGAACTTCGGACACGCATAACTTTTAACACGTTAAGAGTTAGGACCTGAAATTTTGCATGCACCTCCACTATAACAATATAAAACTTTTTCTTTTTACATTTTTTCAAAATATACGTTAACGGAGAATTTGGACGTGTCACTAGTTTATGGTCATTTCGACCACTTTTTAGAGACAAGTCAAATCACAAACGACTCACATTCAGACTTCCATTTTTTATCAACATATTTTAACATACACTTGACACCTAAGCCAATAGTAACAAACAACATACTTATACCATCGCTCGTTTTGACATAACCACACTTTCATGACCCATTTGGGCACCTTTTAGCCCATTTCCCATTACAACAACTCTTTTACTCATTCACTTACATTTTTACATATAATTGACCATTTCCAAAGTAGTTGACTATATATCAACACTAAAGTCAACCTAAATCTTCATTTAAACCCTTAACCATTTTTATCATATAACAAAATTGACATACCACTTTCTACTAATCATTTACTTTCAACATTCACTTTGACTTTACTAAGTCAAAGATGTACACCATTACTTACTAACCACTTTACACTTTAACCCTTTACATTTTCAAAATATTTTTGGGCGATTTACACAATTGGTCATACAAAACGATAATTCAAAAGAATAAGAAGCTTGTCTAACCACAAAGCAAGCTCCATTCCACGCTAACTTCTTGCAACCACTTTCTACTTGTTCTAGCTAATTGGTTCGACCGAACCAAGCACCTACAACGTTAAACACTTGAAGGGGTAAGCATAAAGCTTAGTGAGCATACAAATAATTAAATGAATAATACTTAAACAATGATTTAACAATTTTAATCTTTACTAACAACACTTAACATATCAATCTTTTCTTTATCTAGCTAGTGCACCATATTTCAATGGTACAACTTAGCTAAACACCTTACATTAACATTCTTACATTATCAAGTTAGTATGGTTTAAACACAATAAACTTACTTAACCATTCTCTTTGCATCTTCCACAATGTTAAGGATCCTTATCAACTTCCACAAGTTAATTATAAATAATTAACATCTTATCTCAAGTAATGCCATGATCATTACTTGGCTAGCATCAAGCTAATATCATGATCACTACTTACTTCCACAATCATTCATATACTTACATAGTAAGTCATGGAGACAGCTTCCACTTATTTTCTTCCACATATCCATCTACTTACTTAGTAAATAATGGAAACAATATATTATAACTTATTCCACCATATTAATATAACTTTTACATATTGCAAGTTCCTTCAACACTTACCACTTAACAAATATTCATATCACATGCCTTAGTATCAACATACATAATCAATAATATATGACATATATATGACATTTGCTCGAAAGCAAATCCGGAACATATAACCTTTACCCATTTAACCTCCATATTACTCACCTTTGCTTTATAGGCGATTAAGCGACTTAACACTTGCTTAGAGACTTCACATCTTTTAATCACCTATCATATAACATATAAATGTAACAACACACTTAGCATCATATGATGATCATTATCAACACTTAACTTTCATAAGTTCATATTTAAATCAACTAATTAACATAATTTTCCCTTACATAAAATCTTTATCTCAAACCTTACATACTTGACTTATTCACTTTAATTATGATTAATTATCATCAAAATCATTCTTAATACTTATAATTAAGTAGATTTCTACTAGTTCATAAGATCATGATCACCTTTGGTTAACTCAACAACTTTTATCATCATAATCATAATTACTTCAAACATTAATTCACTTGAATTACCACTTTGGTTATAATTAACTATCATAATAACCTTTATAACCAATACTTAGAGTGAATTAACACTCAATTCAAACATTTATACAAAAACCCACTTTCATCAATAATGAACATAATTACAATTCATGACCTTTAGCTTGTATTAGTGTTAACATACATTCCTTTAAGCTTGGTTAACAACAATTAAGCTAAAACTATCATCAATTTCATCTTAGAAATCATTAATCGCTATAATTTCTTAAAACCCATTTTCTAGGTTAAAAAGATGAAGAATAACTACTTACTTGATGTTGATAATGATGATTCTTACTTGAATTCGAGTTATACAACTTCAATTCGATGTTTGAAATTGATTTTAGGGTTTGATTTTGAGTTCTTGCGTTTTCTTCACATTCGTGAACTTCCTGGAACTTATGGAATGAATATCTGATACGTACACATGTATGTGTAATAGATATGTATGTGTTTATTTTATTCCCCGTAATTACTAGTCTGGAACTTTAAAACCTACTACAAATATTACTATTTTATTATACCTAAAATAATAATAACTTAAAATAATTACTTTTACCTTTACCACAATAATACTTCTTAGAAATTTGGGGTGTTACAACGCCAAACACAATATATATTTGGTCCTAAGTTTTAGTTTTTTTTTTGTTTTGTTTTTTTTTAAATCTTGAATTCTTTTGATCGAAATAAAGTGAACAATTTTTAAAGATTTTAATTTTCTTTTGTCCTTATCAATTCAGATTATATTTTGGTAAAGAAAATTTGTGTTTTGCCAATCCATATGAAATGGCAGAATTGTAAATTGTGAGTGGTGATTTTAATATGGCATATTGTGACACTCCTCCAAATTAGGTATTATTATACCACTAATTACATGCACTTCTTACACTAATTCCCTGCACAAAGCTAAACTAAACTGTTGATGTGTTATAAGTCTAGCAAGCATGAGACTTTTGCACTAAAAGTTCTACGTATTTCGTAATTAATTATAATTACGTACGAACTATCGGAACAAACCCGACAAAAATAAAATACAAATGTTGGTGAACATATAATTAATAATATGAAATTATTAATTACGAATATTATTAAATTTATATTATTGTTATAATATAAAACATTATACGTTTTATTTAAAACGTATCGTACAAGACTGGGACAAATACAAAACGTACCCAAAGGTCAAAAATAATAAAAATATTATTTTTCCCCTTCATATTAAAGTATTTGGAGAAATACCTCAAAATATTATTACGAAATTTAAATAAAAATTGGCACACAATTGGACCCGTACACGAAACTAACGGGTTAAAAACCTACGATATGCACCCAATCTAAAAATCTGGGAACATACCCTGTACTAAACCATACGCACCCTTTGAATTTTTAACCCCAAAATGATATTATATACTCCCTCTCGTCTCAGATATACACACACAAACACTTCCACCAAACTCAGATTATTTGAGTTCACTGTACCTGTTCTTGAGCTGGAGACGAAGGAAGCAAGAAGTAAGGCTGAGTTCTTCTTCTACACCACCATCTTCACCACCTTTATCATCTAAATCATCATAATCATCATCTTCTACAACATCACCTTCATCTTCATCCTATAATCATCATCATCGTTCTATCATTATCATCATCAAATCGACATCATCATCATATCACTATAAAATTCTTGAACTTCAATTTCTTTATAAATTGTTAACATGTTATGTAGATACTTGATGGATATGAAAGATTGAAAAGAAAAACAAACTAAAACAAACTAAAAATGAAAGTTTGGTGATGATAATTTTTGAACTAAAAATAATGCTCTGTACAAAAATTGGGTATATACACAAGTGTAATAATGGGTAAAATCATGCGAGTAAAACTTGTATTAGGTCATCTATAACATTTGTAGAAATTACAAATCGACATATAGCAAAAAATGTGTGTAAATTTTGGACTGAAAACTGGACACGAAACAGAACATAGACTGAACATAAGGGGAACCGATCGGCTAGGAAAACATAGCCGAACGGCTAGGCTAACCAAGCCGATCGGCTGGAACAAGACAAGCCGAACGACTTAATTTATATAGCCGAATGGCTATATGTAACAAACAATTTTAAATTTGGAAAGTTATATAAGGAACTTTCTATATAAGGAAACTTCCATATTTGGAAGTTGCTAATAATGTATTAATTAACTAATATTAATATTATTATTACCATTAATTATATATATATATATATATATATATATATATATATATATATATATATATATATATATAACGACAAATAATACGGATATATATATATATATATACGGATAAATACATATCCACGACGGGACAAACGAGTACAACCAAATTTTTTGTAAATAATACGACTATGAGTTCATGATAAAATAGGATTGGTTCTAAAACCTTTCTACGACAACGAGACGTTTTATATCCGTGTATTATTCAAATAATACTACTACATGTACGAGACAACTTTTGGGGACAATAACAATTATCGGATATGAACAAATGAATCTAACGAGTACAAAGGTAAATATGAATGAATATATTTTCGAAACAAACGGGACTTATGTTTTTGGAACATATACGGCAACTCTTATATATATATATATATATATATATATATATATATATATATATATATATATATAGGGGGAAGATCAATAGGGAAGTAAAAAAATGGGGGAAGGAGGGAAGCAATTTCTAGCCACACATTCTGGTCAACATAAAAGTCAACGCGGTGGCAAACTTGTAAATAACTTGAAATCCCCTCCCAGATCGTTAACATGCATTTCAAAAGCATGTTAATCAAAATCATATTTTCAGCACGTTAACATTCATTTACGATGAATGTTAACGCATATACATTATTATACACCGATGAATGTTATGTTATCACATTCAATAGTGTATAATAACATATATAAATTAATATTCATCATAAATGAATGTTTAAGAGTATTAAGTTGGAATTTGATTAACATGCTTTCCAGATTAATGTTAACGGTCTGAAATTTTTTCAATCTGAAAATTCAATTGGAATGACAATCTAATTTGATTAATTACTTGTTTATAAGTTTTGTACGATCAAATTCCTTTAATTTTATTGTTTTCATTGTCAAATCAAAATTTACTCAAAAACCCAAAAGTTACTCTAATATTCATAATTTTTGATGAATTAGAATTATGACGAATTGAAGATATCTATGATTGCGATTGATGAATTCAAAGATTTATAATGTTTTTGATTGTTAAATCTTTGAATTTCATGCTTTAATTTGGAATTTTAGATTTAAATTGATTAAATGGGTATTGTAGATGAATATAGAAGAGGAGAAAAATGAGTGGTTTATGTTTGCTTCCCTTCTTCCCCCAATCTTGAAGCTTCCCTCTTGATCCTTCCTATATATATATATATATATATATATATATATATATATATATATATATATATATATATATATATCTTAACTTCTTTATAATGCATATGGCCCTTTTCAACTTTAAGAGATTCAGATTCAACCAATATATCATCCTGACCGTTGAATTTTATCAAAAACAATCCAACGGTCTTATTTTTAGCTCCACCGTTTCCATCTTTTAACCTACCTATATAATCACTAATACACACATACTATACACCCTCAAACACACATACAAATCTCTCCGCCCTCAAACCACCACATTGTTCTTCATTCTTCATTTCCACCAGAAGAAAAAAAAATAATAAAAAACTAAAGAAACACCAACTCTTCTTCATTCTTCCACCGTCATTTCCATCACCTCTTCTTCCGAAACTGTTACGGCAAGTATGGAAACATCTCTACCGCAAATATGGTTTTTTCTTAGATCCAAAATGGTTTTCTTTACTCACCACCATTCTATTGGTTAGATTTATAACTCTTTGTTTCTTTTTGTTAGATTTAAATGTTTCAGTTTATTTATGTGAACTCTGCAAGTTTTGTTTTTCTTAACTCCTTTATAATGCATATGGCCCTTTTCAACTTTAAGAGATTCAGATTCAACCAATATATCATCCTGACCGTTGAATTTTATCAAAAACAATCCAACGGTCTTATTTTTAGCTCCACCGTTTTCGTCTTTTAACCTACCTATATAATCACTAATACACACATACTATACACCCTCAAACACACATACAAATCTCTCCGCCCTCAAACCACCACATTGTTCTTCATTCTTCATTTCCACCAGAAGAAAAAAAAAATAATAAAAAACTAAAGAAACACCAACTCTTCTTCATTCTTCCACCGTCATTTCCATCACCTCTTCTTCCGAAACTGTTACCGCAAGTATGGAAACATCTCTACCGCAAATATGGTTTTTTCTTAGATCCAAAATGGTTTTCTTTACTCACCACCATTCTATTGGTTAGATTTATAACTCTTTGTTTCTTTTTGTTAGATTTAAATGTTTCAGTTTATTTATGTGAACTCTGCAAGTTTTGTTTTTCTGTAGATTCGAAAAGATTCCAAGACCACTACTACCACCGTATCCAAAAGGTTTTTATTTTTATGGTCGTCCTATTTTGTATTTTTTCTCTACTTTTTTTTTTCCGTCCTTAAACTTATCTTTTCATTTTACAGATCTTAAACATATTTATCTCATTTTCGTCCTAAAGGTAAAAGTCTCTGCTATTTTTAAATAGCTATTTTTTGTGATATTTTTGTTAATTGTGTTTTCAATTCTTATGCAACATGAACTCGGAATAACAAAAGGCCGTCGTTTGTTCTAGATCTACGCAACCGAGTTTTCAATTATTTATTTATTTTTTTTGTTTTTTTCTTTGTTTTGAGTTTTTGACTAAGTTTCATTTGTGGCCCATGATATTTTATTTGATTAAATATTGCCCATGATATTTCATGAAGTGGAGGTTGACGTGGAGAAACAAGGACAGTCTTTACATCATACGGAGTACTAACCAAATGGATTTTACTTAGATCCACTACTGCTATTCAAAATCGAGCCAATATGAACGGTATCGAAAGGATTTTATTTTTTTGGTAGTCTTATTGTGTAGTTTTCTTCGCTATGTTTATTCTTTCTTTTTTCTGACCTTAAACTTATATTTGTACGGAGTATTTTATAGATCATGAGCATATTTCCTCTAATTTTTATCCTAAAGGTGAAAGTCTAATATTTTAAATAGCTATTTTTTGTTAATTGTTTTGTCAATTGTTATGCAAGATCAACAACCGAATATCAAAAGGCCCATAGTTTGTTTCAGATCTACACAACTGAGTTTCTTTCTTTTTTTTCTTCTTTTTGTGTTTATAACTTAGTTTTGTTCAGCCTGTTTGTGGCCCAAGATGAAAGCGCCAATAATTTGATGAAGTGTAGATAGACGCGGAGAAACAAGGACAACATGTACATCATAATTTGTCCACAGATTATTGTATTTTAAATTAAAATTTTTACTTTACAATCTTAAATTCTTAAATTATATATAAGAAACACATAATGATGTCATCAAATATTGAATTGACCAATAGAATTATTTTATTCTATTAAATTGACTAAAATTAAAGAAATGATGACATCATAAATATTAATTTAATAAAAACAACCTATTTAAATAATTACTACTCCCTCCGTCCCAGAATAAGTGTCCTGTTTTGACTTTTTGAGTCTTCCTTTTTCAACTTTGACCTTACATATTTTTGTTTGTGTTATATAATACTTGATGCAAAATATATGGATGGATTGAGTTTTAAATGTATTTTCATTGGTATAATTTTCATAAAGTATTATATAACACAAACAAAGATATATAAGGTCAAAGTTGAAAAAAAAAAACTTCAAAATCTGAAACAGGACAATTATTCTGGGACGGAGGGAGTATATTAAAATTAATTTTGGGTAACCTATCGGAAGAAAACATCCTTATCTAAGGGTGTACTTATTTTCCTAATACAATACAACTATGACTATGTATTAATTTCATATATAATTTACATACATGCCAACAATAATTGGAATCTCAATCTATTAATTTAGATGCCGACTTCAAAGACAATAAAAAGTAATTACATATCGTCATTATCTGCTATGCTCACGTAAATACCAAAAAACATAACGCATATAACTAGAAACAATTAAAAAACATTGATTACTTTAAGAGATAATAAATCGTATACTTTAAGAGATATAACTAAATACTTAATATACATATTAACTTACATATTTTTATTTAGAAACAATATTTTTTATACGAAAACAATATTTTTTATACGAAATTTCATATTAAAAATCAACGATCTGTGTGTATACACGGGTTTAAAGGGCTAGTATGATTATGTAAGAAGCAATTTCAATATAAAAATAAGTTAATAAAACATGTGACCCGAGGACACAAGGACGGATTTGAGTTGACCATACAATTCCAAAAGGGAGTTGATCAATGTTTTAAAAACCGGTTTTTTAATTGACTCGGCACACAAACCGATTCCGGTTCAATCGGTTTGACCGCCGGTTGGACCGGTTTGACTCGGATATCAATGTCTGCAAATTTATGTACTTTGACGGTGACTTTGCAATTGAAAAAGGATCTTATGGACATTAAAATAATATGTTTGCTTCTCTCACGAGACAATAAAGCAAGATGCTTTGTACTTTTCTTATTTATTCCCCATAAAAATAATTGAGTTAATAAGATTACATAATGAGTAAATGTACGTGTACTAATTGAGTAATTTCTAGACAAAAACGGAAAAATCATGTTGAAAAAGTCAAAAAGATACTGACACATGAGAACCAACTTTCATCATTAAGATCATACTGACACATGAAAAAGTCAAAAAGATACAAGTAATATTTTCAAAAATTATATTTCATCATCTTCATCTTTTCAAAACTTCCATACTTCTCTCTCTCCTTAATATTTTCTCTCATCATTTATCCCCATTGTTAAGATTAATTTCTCATTTTCATAAAACATCCAACAATAAATCATATATCACTCACATAAACCCAACACCTCTTTAACACCACCACCACCACTATCGCCGGAAAAACGGTCGGAGAAGAGAGAGAAGGCCGGCCGGAGGAGGCTACGGGAGACATACGGATTTGGTCAGATCCGTGTTCTTTGTTGATTTGGTGGTTCAACGAGAGTAAAGGGATGATAGTAATAATAATATAAATTATTAAAAACTGAAAATATATATATATATATATATATATATATATATATATATATATATATATATAAGAAACCGGTTCAACCCGGTTGCCGATTTCCGGTTGAACCGGGAAAGTCAACGGTTCATTCCGATCGAGTAAAGAGTCAAAAACCGGCTGAAATTGAATCGTAAAGATTTCCTGAACCGGTCGAACCGGGACGGTTCAACCGGTTTTTAAAACATTGGAGTTGATGGATACACCATTTTTTCTAATACATACATCAACTTTGATATTAGAATGTGTATGGTAGTACTGGGATGCATACATTTTGGTTTATGTATAAAACGAGGTTTTTTGGCCCCCGCGTTCCGACGGGTTTTTAGAAAAATACATTTTTTTAGCGGGAATGAACTATGATTTGAATATAATCTGATTTGTTTTAGCTTATCATATATTAAGTTAAAAGATGCATAATCAAAAACATATGAACTATTAGTTTATAAAGTTAAAGATAAGTAATTTGTTGAATGACATTTTTCAAAACCAACCATTATTTCACCCAATATTATGTGCAGAAGTAGTGTAGTAGTACTATATTAATCACTTGTTACAAATGAATCTGTCACTCTGCTGTACTTCGTATATATTACTAAAATTTTGATAGGTCTATTTCGTTTTCGTATTTTAAATGCTGATGGCTTTTATATATATTTGCATTGGAGACTATTTTGATATAAGGCCGGTTATAGACTTATAGAGTTATAGTACATATACAAATATTATTAAATTTTTAATATAGAGAATAGGTTGGTGTATTTATCATGCGGCTTCCAAAAAGAAGCCATTGACCCTGACATCCCATGAACCGAAGGTCTATAGTTGCTCTTTGATAAATAACAAATACGGAGTATAAACTTTGAAATACACAAACTCAAAATATCAATATATTAATTTTTAATATGCATAACATATTTCATGGTAACTAAATGGTCATTTAAGATGAAACTTTAAGGAAATGAGCAAACTTAATTGTTAAAATTTGGATTCAATAATATTACTGGCACTGTTATAAGGCCATATGTCATTCGTAAATAACAAATCTGAAAAAGTATGATCCAGAAAGATTTTGAATATTTCGCTTCTTCTAATATGACTTTAGGTTTCAAGTTTTGAAGGAAAATGATTGGAAGGACTAAACTGGCAGGACTAAATATAGGCCTAATAATTTGATTGGTTGATGTGAAAATTTGATTGGGTGAGATTAAGAGAGAGAAAAAGTTTAACCAATCAGAAAATTAGGCCTAGTTTTAAACCTACATAATTAGTCCTCTTTAGCATTACTCTTTTCAAAATTTTAGAGCACATCACTTTGTTCCAAGTCTGAAATTTTGCAAAACCCAAGAGAAAAACAAATACTATATAACTTTTAAGGTACTCCACTAAATATGAACAGTTGAACCCATCACTTCTAACCTTGGATTCTTAAAAAATACAACTTAATTTTTGTTTACAACTTAAGGTACTCCACTAAATACAACTTAAGGTACTCCACTAAATTGTTACATATTGTTTACAAAGAAATACAACTTTGCTTGCTAGGTAGAATCAATCTTATTGTCTCTTGATACAATGATTATACTGAATTTTTGTTTAGTACGTAGAATAACAAACTTCTTTGGGTCGATCTTTTAAATTACACCCCACTACTATACTTAGGAAGATAACAGTACATAATGTATCACTTATACTGATTTGATCTTTTCATTAGGTAGAAATGAGTACTCCATAGGTTTTAAATGATTGACGAATATTGTTCTAAACATGAAATATGTTACTCCGTATTTAATAAGATACACATCAATTATATTGAATTTTTGATATTTTGTATTCCAAGAGTATTTTAAGATTAACCAATCTTTTTATATTGTTACGTATTGTTCACATAGAAATACAAATTTATTATCAAGGTACTTAATGTCTCTTGATAGTAAGATTATGTTGTATTTTTGTTTAGTAAGTAGAATAACAAACTTCTTTGGGTTGATCCTTGTAAATTACACTCTACTACTTAGGGCATCCACGATGGTCCTTGCGGGATCGTTGAAAAGTACCATCACTGCCACATATATAAGTGTTCAAAGCATTGTGAAACTGCCAAATATTTAAGCGCTTAATTTGCCTTATAAATGGATGAAGAGTGGAGCCCGTTGCTTTCTTTAAACCTTTGAAAGGATTGAATGCATTGCGAAGATTTTTGGTACAAAGGAGGTGTAGTGAAGTGGCAATGACATGGTAATACTTTAAACCTTGAAAGGTTAAACACATTGTGGATGCTCTTACTGTTAATGTACTTTGTTTTAGTAGATTGAAAGGTTGTAGTAGTTACCAACCTTTAATCTTTTTTGTTTGCTTCACTATGATTTTTTTACTTTTCACTTTATTTTTTTAATTTTATCTAACCACCTAATATATTTAAAGAATCTAACCAATCTATATAAAATAATGGATGAAGACATGATAAAATTATATGATAGAAATACGGAGTAACACATTTGAGACTGTCAAGCGTGTTAACATATGTGAGAAATATTTTCTTATATCCATAAGTTAACATATTACATAAGATTGTTGTAAAGCTCTTTGACATTATGCTTCCTAACATTTTCATAAGTTAATGTTTTTTTTGCATCAACATGATATGTATAAAAATAACGTATATCTTATTAATTATGTTTTTTGATATACGGTTTATATGTTATTTCTTTTTTCCTTTAACCCGTAGTCGGAAATGAGGATTGATGGTGAGGAAAATGATAATGGCGATGTCACACAACTTGATGCTGATATTTTAAAAGGTAACTTACGATATTCGCAATACAACTTTTCGTTGCTAATACATTGGTATGTTGTGATATCTACTTCATCAACTAAAATTATTACAGTCACATTCAGAACCGGAATAAGGAAAATCTCTTACCTTGCCAAGGGCACAATCAAACATTGTCAAGTAACAAACATATTTTTGATATGAGCAAAGTTACTCAGAGAGAAGAAACGACTCAAAAGATTGATTTATTACATTAATGAATATGGTATCAAATGAAATTATTCAGTGTCGCCGCTTTGCGCGGGTATACTGCTAGTATATATATATATATATATATATATATATATATATATATATATATATATATATAATGAACCAATTATGTATATATACTCGACGACGACAAGTAATATATATACGAATATATATATTCAATTAATAAGTATATATATGTATATACTTACACACATCGAAGGTTTAAACAATGAACATAATTGGAAAATATTAATTATTTTCAACACAAATCACCAACGACTTGTACAATTTTAAGAAATTAACAATTTCTTCAAAACAATCAAACTGTTAACATAATTTGACAGACTGTTAAAGTACTTATGTTAATACATTACGGTGTATAGGTTGACTTTCTTTGGGCGACACTACTCTCACTCGCTAGCTTTCACATCTACGCACCTACTGTGAGTTCACAGCCCCTTTTTCACTGTTTTAAATACTTTTAAAACCTGGGGTGAAAAACAAAGCAATTGTTTTTGCTACTGCATGCGATAACTGATTTAAATACTGTATGTATTTACTTAAACTGTTTATGCGATAACTTGAACTACTGTTTATGAAAAGATGTTTTCATACTATTTTGGGAATTAGACAACGAATCCTAGAACAGACCTAGGCTTACGATGTAGTGCATCAGAATCCTTATGGCTACAGATTATAACCATTAGCTAGGTGACTCTAGCCACTGAGTATTCGGATAGTACTATCACCGTGACGACCCTCCTACGGTTTTGAAGCGTACACTTACAGGTCCTATTTGGCAAACAACTACTGCTGGTCGTGGTTTGGTTATAGGGTTAGGTCGTTGTAACACCCCCCGAATTTACTGTTTAGCGGAAGCAAGCTTTGGGGTGCTACTGGGTGCTACTAATCAATAATCAAAACACACAAGGCATATAATGAACGACTCTATATGCGTCGTTTTACTGATACATTGATAATATAAAGTTTTACAATGTATAACGTTTACAAAAGCCCAATAATTACAATGTTTAGAGATTATGTAACATAACTAGGTTACAAAATGTAGTAATGCAAAATAATCTCCTGCTGTGCATGCTGACTCAAGCTATGGGCATCCTGAATGAACAGGTCTACTGTTGTTGCGTACCTGAGAACACATGCTAAAAGAGGTCAGCTAACACTGGTGAGCTCACAGGTTTGCATATAAATATGTAAGTAAGTTGTGGACCCCAAGATTTGGTAATAAGCGTTTGAAATGAATCAAATAATGTATATGTCTGCCATGTGGTCATAGTCTGCGCTTAACGTGGGTGTCAGGATCACAATAAAGTGCCTGATCGTGGGTGCCTCCGGGCGAGTGTCTAATCCACACTCGTATGAACAAATGCTAATGCGTCCGTTTAACCAGTCAGTGCTTGCTGACCCGGACGAGGATGGTCAGTCCTATATGGTACCATACACTAACATTCGCGCTACATAAAGTATTACCAGAACTATGAACGTAGAGGACTTAAAAGTGATTAGAAAACAGCTCACGCAGGATATAGCGAGTTTTGTACTCGTGTTCACATGTAAAACAAGGTAAAGCATGAATTCCTACCCCTGGGTTTAAAAACAGTAAAAAGAGGGGCTATGAGACTCACCTGAGCCTGAAGAGTTGCAATGAAGCAAAGGTGGTGAAGTAAAATGGGGTGTCCGAAGACTGTAACCTGCCGGGCGTTTATAACGCGCAAGGTTAAATAAAATAAGTAGGTATCTTAAAAGATAACCTAGGCTAGTTGTTCATCCAACTAGTAATGTCCAAATGATTCGATTTGATTGATAAGTTTGAGCGTTTGAAAACGTGTACGGCCCGTTGATGATTGTTTGAAATAATAATCTCAACATTATTACTTTGTTTTCAAAGTGTTATACTTAGAAAGTGTATCCCAATGTGTTTTTGAAGTTGTACCGTATAAGTGTTTGAGGTTTTGTAAGTTCGACACTTAGTATAAAAATAGTTTGAAATCTTCTGTTTTTAGCGTCACTTATAGCGATACTTAGGGTTTAGACAACACTCAAGAAGTGACGCATAAAATAGTGAATTCTGGTTTATAAGGCGTCACTTGTAGAAGTGACGCATAGAGGGCGACACTTAAGGAAGTGTCGGATGTAAGTGTCAGTGTCAGTGTCAGTGTCAGGGTCAGGAGTCACTAAGGTTAGTGTCGTATGAAATAAATTTTCAATTTTAGGCGTCACTTAAGCAAGTGACGCTATAAGTGTCGGTTAGCATCAGATCTCAATTATAGGCGACACTTAGACAAGTGCCGCTTGGAGTGTCGGGCATTGAATTTGCGACACTTAGGCAAGTGTCGGGAAAAAGGGGTTTTATGCGGCACTAGGGTAAGTGACGCAAAATTAGGGCTTTTTAGCGACACTCAGTGCGTCACTTAAGTGACGCATTAAGTGACGCTATGCTGCACGCGTTTATGCGACACTTACGTCTGATGGCCGGAAATTTTGTCGAAAACGTGTTTTTTGGTTTCCGTTTGATCCAAATCTTTCACCCAACCCATATTTGGACATTTTAAGTTTATATAAACAACAACCTAGTGAAAATACACAAAATCAAAGAGTTTCGAGATTTATCGGGAATCTTACAAGTTAACGCCGGAGAAATCCGAAAAGATAGAGACGTAGATCGTGACTCCGTGAATCTTTTTCTTCAAAGGACCGAGATGATTCGAGGTTGTTTTGTGGTGTTATTTTGGGATTTAAGTGATGGTGGTGGTGGTATTATTTTGAGAGAAAATAGAGGAAAGAGATGAAGAGAGAGAGAGAGAGTTAGATGAGTGAAATGAGGTGGGGAGGTGGTGACCTCACCTCTTGTTGGCTGATTTTTGGTGGGGGTCCACGGATGTGGGCTTCACCATATTTCGTTCCCTGCATTCGCGCTCTGTGCGGTGTTCGTTTCCCTGATCGTTTAAACGTTTAAATAATTTTATATACGTTTAATTATAAGTTTTAAAATACGAATATTTATTAAATATTTTACTTGAAGTATTTCATGAATTACTTAATAATTTGGTTATAAAATGTAACTTAACTTGTTTCGTTTTGTTTGCGAGTTTATCACATTAATCGCGTAGACGTTTATTTGTACGATACGAAATAATTACAAAATATTATCAAAATAATATTTTTGGATATAGTAGTGTTATTAAACAATGTTATATTATTTAGTAAAATTTTTCACCAACGTCCGTATTAAATTGAACCGAATTACATTCGATTGAAACGTGCACGATTTATCCAAATCGCGTAATTGTATATATTCAACAGTATATATTAATTGATACACAAATTAGCATAACACATAACTAATTACATGTATTACAAAATGATTAGGACCTAATAACTAGCCCTAATTTGGCGGATGTTACATTCTCCCTTTGTTAAGAGAATTTCGTCCCGAAATTTAAGTCTGTGTAGTCGCGTGAGTGGAGTCGGAGAAAAGTTGCGGATATTTGAGTCGCATCTGATCCTCTCGTTCCCAAGTGAATTCCGGACCACGCCGCGAATTCCACCGGATCTTGACGATAGGAATACGACTTCGTTTAAGCTGCTTGATTTCGCGGTCCATGATCTCCACTGGGGTTTCGACAAAATGAAGTTTGTCATCGATTTGAATTTCCTCGAGAGGAATGATGAGTGTTTCGTCGGATAAACATTTCTTTAAGTTAGAAATGTGGAATGTAGGGTGTACGCTACTGAGTTTGTCTGGGAGTTGTAATCGATATGCCACCGGACCAACCCTTTCGAGGATTTCAAAAGGTCCGATATACCTGGGGTTCAGTTTTCCGCATTTACCGAAACGGATGACGCCTTTCCAAGGCGATACTTTGAGTAGTACTCGGTCTCCAACCTGGAACTCGAGCTGTTTGCGTCTCACGCCAGCATAGCTTTTCTGGCGATCACGTGCGGCTTTCAGTCGTTGTTGGATTCCAATGATTTTCTCTGTTGTTTCGTGAATAATTTCGGGGCCAGTGAGTTGGCTGTCTCCCACTTCGGTCTAACATATGGGTGATCGGCACTTACGACCGTAAAGTGCCTCGAACGGTGCAGCTCCAATACTGGCATGGTAGCTGTTGTTGTATGAGAATTCACACAACGGCAAGTGATGTTCCCAATTGGTACCGAAATCAACTAGGCAGGCTCGTAGCATGTCTTCCAGTGTTTGAATTGTTCGTTTGCTTTGGCCGTCAGTTTGTGGATGATAAGCGGTACTCATATCGAGGCGAGTACCCAATGATTTCTGTAATGACTACCAAAAGTTTGAAGTGAATCAACTATCGCTGTCAGAAATAATTGAGATAGGAACGCCGTGTCGGGATACGATTTCCTTCAGGTAGATTCGGGTAAGGCGTTCCATTCTGTCGGTTTCCTTAATGGCGAGAAAATGTGCAGATTTAGTGAGGCGATCGACGATTACCCAAATGGTATCGCAACTGTTTGGGGTTTTCGGGAGTTTGGTGATAAAATCCATGGAAATCTGTTCCCATTTCCATTGAGGTATGTCCGGTTGTTGAAGCAAGCCGGAAGGTTTCTGATGCTCGATTTTGACTTTTGAGCATGTGAGACACTTACTGACGTAGGTGGCGATTTCAGCTTTCATGTTTGGCCACCAGTACAATCCCTTGACGCCATGATACATCTTGTCTGATCTAGGATGTATAGAGTATTTGGATTTGTGGGCTTCGTCCATTACCAAGTCTCGGAGATTCCTGAAACACGGTAACCAGATTCGGTTTGCGAAACATTTAACCCCGTTGGGTTTGGTTTCGAACTGTCTCTCCATGTTTTGCAAGGCTTCATTTTTGACAGGTTTCAAAGCTTCGAGTTGAGCAGCAAGGATTTGAGTGATAAAATCGTTGTGGATTGTAATTGTAACACCCCCAAATTTAGTGAATTGCGGAAGCATACATGGGTGTTACTAATCAATATACAAAGCACAAGATATACAGCAAACGACCTCTAAATGAGACGTTTTGTAAAATAATTACATTTCATAATTTAATCGTTTGAAAACATATAGTTTTCTTTACAAAAATATGTAAATCTAGAGTCCGCGTATGTGGCGGGAGATTCTATTACATAACCACATTTACAAAAGATAATGCCAAAGAATCTCCGTTAAATGCAGTTTGGAAATCATGCGACTCTAGCTAGTAATCCTGGAGTGATCCTACTCCGTAAGTGTACCTGAGAATACATGCTAAAAATGGTCAACCAAAAGGTTGGTGAATCTCACAGGTTTATCAGTAAATAATCAGTTTGAACACAAGATTTCATCAGTAGTGCCCGTAGGCGTATATCAAGTATTTGCAAATCTCGCAAAAGTAAAGTAATCGAGTTATACCGTTGCCATGAGGCTCATAATCGAAGCTTAACCCGTAAATAATCAGTTGCTCCCGTGACATGCTCGAAATTGAGCAAGAATAAGTAACGAAATAATAGTCGCCCGTTTATACATAACGGTTCGTGGTAGCGCTACTACCCCGGGCGGGGAGGGTCATTTCCCTAATGGATCCATTAACTACTGTTCGCGCTTAAGTACATAACTAACGATATATGATGGAGAGACTTCAGTAAATAGTAAGTAACTCATGCAATTCCGTTTGGTATAGTAAACAGTTTAGTACTTGTGTTCAAGAAATCAGTAGCATGCATCTCCCCCAAATAAGTTAAAACAGTAAAAGTGGGGCCGTAAGACTCACCTGAGTCAAGCAGTGGTAAATAGCAAGTAGTAGTAAAGCAAGTAGGTTCTCCGAACCCGTGACCTTCTAGTGCCTAAACACGTAAGGTTAAGTAAGTAGATGTCTCGCAAGACCATCTAGGCTAATTGTTCATACAACCCGTTGTGTTTAAATGTTGGTTTGTTCGCGTTCGTAACAAAGTATACGGCCCGTTGGTGATTTGTTATAATTAAAGTTTATCATTCAATACGCAAATTAAAGTAATTGTAATAGGAAAGTATGTTTTATTATGATTGTTAGGTCGTATCGTATAAGGATTTGAGGTTGTAAAAGTTCGACACTTAGTGAAAATGTGAGTTTTCAAGGTTCTGGTTTGTGCGACGTAGCATGCGACGTTGCAAGCGACGTAAGGTGCGACGTAGGTAGGTACGTCGCATAATGCGACCTTCGCAAATCAATGCGACGTAGGGGGCGACGTCGCTAATGCGACGTTGGTTCGGTTTGCGACGTTAAAGTCTACGTCGCTACGTGCGACGTCCGCAAGTTAATGCGACGTAATAGGCTGCGTCGCTAGTGCGACGTTGAGGTTTTTGTGCGACGTAAGTCGCGACGTCGCAGAGGCCCCTGGCCAGGTGCGACGTAGCGGTCTGTTGGCAGGAAAATGTGCCGAAAATGAGTTTTCCGGTTTCCGTTCGGTCCAAATCTTTTACCCAACCCTTATATGAACATAATAAGCCTATTTAAACCATAAACTAGTAAAAATGATCAAAAACGAGAGATGTCGGGATTTGTCGGAAACTTACAAAGTGTCGGATTGAAAATCCGAAAAGATAGGAAGGTAGATCGTGTTGCGGTGGTCGTTTTCTTCCAAAGAGATGATGAGATCCAAGGTCGTTTAGTATGTTTATTTGTCGTTTTTGTGAGGTTGTGGGTTTTGTGGTTAGTTGGTGGATTTGAGAGAAAAAGGTGAAAGAGAGAGAGAGAGAAAAATGAAATGAGAAGAAAAGGTGGAGAATGGGAGGTTATCTCCCATTTTCGCTCCGCGTTCTCGCTCCGGGTGGTGTTCGTTTTCTCCGTCGTTTAGGCGTTAAATATTTATTTTACGCGTTTAATTATATTTCAAAAATCATAAATCTTGTTAAATAATTTATTTAAATTATTTCCTTAAATCTTTAATAGTTTAAATTAAATTTAATTACTTTTGTTATTAAATCGTGTAAGTTTTAATCGTGTAATACGAGGCAGTTACTATTTGTTATAAAATAGCATTTCGGTCATAGTTGCGTTATTTTAGTTTATAAACATTTGTTCACCAACGTCCGTGTTAATCGAATAGAATTTCATTCTATTTAAGTTGCGTACGATTTAAGCCAAATCGCAAAGTTGTATATATTCACCAACATATAATCTGATACATAAATTAGCCTAACACAGAACTAATTACATGTATTCACAAAGTATTAGGCACTAATTCTAGTCCTAATTTGCCGGTTGTTACATTCTCCCCTTGTTAAAAGAATTTCGTCCCGAAATTAGTTCGATTGCACGGTCGGTGCGTTGTCTGGGAAGAGATGTGGATATTTCTGTCGCATTTGGTCTTCCCGTTCCCAGGTAAATTCCGGACCACGTCTAGAATTCCACCTGACTTTCACGATGGGAATACGACTCTGTTTTAGTTGTTTGACCTCACGGTCCATAATTTCGACAGGTTCCTCAACGAAATGTAGTTTGTCATCTATGCGAATCTCGTCAAGGGGGATAATAAGTGTCTCGTCAGACAAACATTTCTTCAAGTTAGAGATGTGAAAGGTAGGGTGCACGCTGCTGAGTTCATAGGGCAGCTGCAATCGGTATGCCACTGGACCTATCTTCTCGAGGATCTCAAAAGGTCCAATGTACCTGGGGTTTAATTTTCCGCGTTTGCCGAATCGGATTACGCCTTTCCAAGGCGATACTTTTAAGAGTACTCGATCTCCAACTTGGAACTCGAGTGGCTTGCGTCTCACGGCAGCATAGCTTTGCTGACGATCACGCGCGGCTTTGAGTCGGTTTTGGATTTCAACGATTATCTCTGTGGTTTCATGTATGAGTTCAGGACCAGTGAGTTGACTCTCTCCCACTTCAGTCCAACAGATAGGTGATCGGCACTTACGACCGTACAGTGCCTCAAAAGGTGCAGCTTTAATGCTGGTGTGATAGCTGTTGTTGTACGAGAACTCGCACAACGGTAGGTGTCTTTCCCAATTTGTGCCGGAATCCACTACGCATGCTCGTAGCATGTCTTCCAGTGTCTGAATAGTTCGTTCGCTCTGGCCATCGGTCTGAGGATGGTACGCGGTACTCATATCGAGACGGGTACCCAGTGATTTTTGGAGTGATTGCCAGAAGCGAGATGTGAAACGGGCATCCCTGTCGGAGATAATCGAGAGAGGGACACCATGTTGGCAAACGATTTCTTTGATGTAAATTTGTGTAAGGCGTTCCATTTTGTCGGTTTCTCTGATTGCCAAGAAATGAGCCGATTTGGTGAGACGATCGACGATCACCCAAATGGTATCGCAACCGCTCGCCGATTTAGGTAGTTTGGTTATGAAATCCATGGTAATTTGCTCCCATTTCCATTGAGGAATTTCAGGTTGTTGGAGCAATCCAGAAGGTCTTTGGTGCTCGGCCTTGACCTTGGAACAAGTTAAGCATTTGCTGACGTACAAAGCAATGTCAGCCTTCATATTCGGCCACCAGTAAAACTCCTTGATGCCGTGATACATTTTGTCGGATCCCGGGTGGATAGAATATTTGGACTTGTGAGCTTCATCCATCACCAAGTCCCGAAGGTTCCCGAAATTATGCAACCAGATTCGGTTAGAGAAATACTTAACTCCGTTGGGTCTGATCTCGAATTGTTTATCCATGCCCCGCAAGGCCTCGTTTTTGAAGTTATCGGGTTTCAGGGCTTCGAGTTGGGCAAGGTGTATTTGGGTGGTGAGGTCGTTATGAATGGTAATACTGAGTGCCCGGACTCGGAGTGGTTTTTTTCGTCCCTTACGGCTGAGAGCATCAGCAACCACGTTTGCTTTGCCCGGATGATATTTGATCTCACAGTCGTAATCAGTGAGTAATTCAACCCATCTACGTTGCCTCATGTTAAGATCTTTCTGGTTGAAAATGTGTTGGAGACTTTTGTGGTCGGTGAATACAGTGCTGCGGGTACCATAAAGATAATGTCTCCAGATTTTTAAAGCGAACACCACGGCTCCTAGCTCGAGGTCGTGAGTTGTGTAGTTTTTCTCGTGAACTTTAAGTTGTCTGGAGGCGTAAGCAATGACCTTGTCTCGTTGCATCAGCACGCAACCGAGACCTTGGTGAGAAGCATCGCAGTATACCACGAAGTCATCGGTGCCTTCGGGTAGAGATAGAATGGGTGCACTGCAAAGCTTGGATTTCAACAGTTGAAATGCCGACTCTTGTTTATCGGTCCAATCAAATTTCTTTTCCTTCTGAGTCAGCACTGTGAGGGGTTTGGCAATTTTTAAGAAGTTTTCGATGAAACGGCGGTAGTAACCGGCCAATCCCAAGAATTGGCGTACTTCGGTGGGAGTGGTTGGTGCTTGCCAATTCTTGATTGCCTCGATTTTTGACGGGTCTACATGAATTCCCTGACTATCGATAACGTGTCCAAGGAATTGAACGGTGTTTATCCAGAACTCACACTTAGAGAATTTGGCGTAAAGCTCCTCGTGTCTAAGTAGTTCTGGGGTGGTTCTGAGGTGTTGTGCGTGTTCCTGTTCGTTTCGCGAATAGATAAGGATGTCATCGATAAAAACAATAACAAACTTGTCGAGGTAAGGTTTGCACACCCGATTCATAAGGTCCATGAATACAGCCGGTGCGTTGGTTAGGCCAAAGGGCATTACTTGGAATTCGTAGTGCCCGTAACGGGTTCTGAATGCGGTTTTTGGGATGTCAGCATCGCGAACACGCAACTGATGATAACCTGATCGAAGATCAATCTTTGAATAACAGCTTGATCCCTGAAGTTGATCGAACAGATCATCGATTCGGGGGAGTGGGTATCGGTTCTTGACGGTTAGTTTGTTCAACTCCCGGTAGTCAATGCACATTCGAAATGAACCGTCTTTCTTTTTGACAAATAAGACCGGAGCTCCCCAAGGTGAAGAACTCGGTCTAATGAACCCTCTATCCAGGAGTTCCTGTAACTGAGTGGACAACTCCTGAAGTTCAGATGGGGCTAGGCGGTACGGTGCTCGGGCCACCGGTGCGGCACCCGGCACGAGATCAATCGAGAACTCAACCTGTCTCGGTGGAGGTAAACCAGGTAGTTCTCCTGGAAAGACTTCGGGAAAATCTCTAACGATTGGCACATCTTCAAGTCGGTTCTCCTCCGACTTTTTCTCCGTGATGTGTGCGAGGATTGCGGGGTAACCCTTTCTCAGAAATTTTCGGGTTCTTAAACAGGAGATTAAGTTTAGTCTCGACCCACCAGTCTCCCCATGTATGATCAAGGTACTACCGGCGGCGAGAGGAATTCGGACGATTTTATCATGGCAAACAATTTCGGCCCGGTGCTTGGACAACCAGTCCATACCCACGATGACATCAAAACTTCCTAGTTCAACAGGCATTAGATCGATTGAGAAGGTTTCGTTTGCGAGGTTTAAAGTGCAATTAGGTATCACACTACTGGTTTCTATGAGTTTACCATTTGCGAGCTCTACAGTGTACTTAACATCTAAGGCCGAAGGGGTGATATTAAGTAGTGGGCAAAACTCATCAGATATGAAACTTTTATCAGCACCGGTATCAAATAATACTGAAGCAGTAAGATCGTTGAGAAGAAACGTACCCGTTACAACATTCGGGTCTTCCCTAGCTTCCCCAGCTTTGATGACAAATGCTCTGCTACGAGCAGGGTTGTTGTTCCGTTTGTTGCTGCTGTTGTTGTTGTTGTTGTTGTTGTTGTTTTTCTGCTTAGGGCAATTATTCTGAAAATGCCCAGGACTTCCGCACCCATAACAAGTCTTCGGGGCACTGGTGTTTCGACAATCCTTGGCCAGATGCCCAAAGCGTTTGCAGTTTGTGCAAGGACAGGAACCGTCGTGGTGACGATTGCATTTGGGACAGTAGGGCCTGCTTCCACTGTACCCTTTCTTTTCTGAAGAGCCGGATGAATAAGCCCTAATAGGCTCGGGTCTTCGGTTGGTGATTTGGTTGGATGAGTTGGGGTTTCCTTCCCACTTTCGTTTGTTGTTTGCAGGTGGGGCTGAGGTTGTGTTACGGCGGACAGCGTTTGCCGTGAGTTCATGGGCCATACGGATGGCGTTCTGGATAGTACCTGGTTTGGATGAAGTCACCAGGTCCTGGAGTTTCTCGGGCAGTCCATCAACGTATTTCTCGATCCTCTTGTACTCAGGATCGACCATGGTTGGGCACAGAAGTGCCAGTTGGTGGAAACGGTTGGTGTACCCGGTGATATCATCACCTTGCATCTTGTGGTTCCAAAATTCCAGCTCCAGTTGTTTCAGTTCATCTCTGGGGCAATACTCACCCCTTAACATCTCCTTCAACTCCTCCCACGGGAGTTTATAAGCATTGGCAACGCCCACAGTTTGGGCATAGGTGTTCCACCACGTGAGTGCGGTGTCAGTAAAAGTACTAACAGAGAACTTAACCTTGTCCCCCTCCGCACAGTTGCAGATAAGAAATACAGATTCAACTTTCTCGATCCAGCGTATTAGACCGATCGCTCCCTCAGTACCTGCAAAGTTTAGCGGTTTGCAGTTTTGGAAGTCCTTGTAAGAGCAGGGCTTCGGTTGTGGTCCATTGTTAGCGGTGTCTTCGCTACCAGGAGCTGAAGTTCGGGTAGCTAGGGCTTGGGCCACGCTACGGGCAATCAGACCCGCAACTTCGGCTTCAGTGAGGGTGATTTGTCGACGAGGAGGCATGCTGCTGATCAAGGAAAGAACAGGGAAAGTGGAATAAGTTATTTGCATGAAACTATGATACATCACAAGTGTATATAATGAGATACACGATAACAGTACGAGGTGATAATCATATTCCATTTAGGTAAACAAGTTGGATACAAAGTTCGGGTTTTCCAAAAGATCACAGAGTAGTAGTAGTAGTAGTACAAAAGTACCGGGAATCGTTACATCCGGTTGAATTACATAGGTTCTAATTAGATAGTTGACTGGTTACAAATTACAGACTGATCTAATCTTGATGCAGATTAATCTGCTCCATTAGTGCGACGAGGCGGTCTACGGTTTCTGCTAGTCTGTTGGCTTGCCTGGCGTTATCTTTGACCAAGGCCAATCGTTGTACTAGTGCTCGAGAGTGATCTTCAGTCTCCTGTGAACGCTGTTCACACTCCTCTAGTCGGTTTCTTACGAGTTCATCCGCACCTAGTGCGGCAGTCATTGAATCCTGAATTATGCTTACAGAGAGGTTTGTATCCTCTTGTTCTTGCTGGAGTTGGGCTATGTGATCCAGCGCTTGGCGAAGTAGGTAGGTCATCCGGTGTTGTTCTCGTTTGAGATGTTCGAGCCTTTGTTCCTGACGGCGGAGTTGGGTAGTCAACACTGGCACTGTGAGATGTGCCGAGTTCTGAAAGTTATGGACAGGATAGGGGCTGGTTCGAGGTGACCTTGTGTTCCTCCTGGCTACACGTGGGTTTCGTGACCCATGTGGGTGAGAGTGTGACGGATTAGGTGGTGTGTTTGCCATTCCTGTGGCAGAGTATAAGTAAGACGAGGCTAATATATATAGGCATATAATATCCAACCTAAAGTCTAGCACGTATCAAGTAATGGTCCGGTTCTCTCGTGGTCAGAGTCAACTAACGCATTCCTGTTCGACACAACCATTTCAGACCTCACATCATCTTTCCTTAATTGTACATAGTTGATCAGGCTATGTTAAATTAAAGTCGTATGATGTAATTCCTGAACCAATCATGCCTAGTAAGGGAATACTGCCTAATGGTCATAGTTTAGGCCCACTAAATGCAACCTAGTTCACTATAACCTTAGGCTCTGATACCAATCTGTAACACCCCCAAATTTAGTGAATTGCGGAAGCATACATGGGTGTTACTAATCAATATACAAAGCACAAGATATACAGCAAACGACCTCTAAATGAGACGTTTTGTAAAATAATTACATTTCATAATTTAATCGTTTGAAAACATATAGTTTTCTTTACAAAAATATGTAAATCTAGAGTCCGCGTATGTGGCGGGAGATTCTATTACATAACCACAGTTACAAAAGATAATGCCAAAGAATCTCCGTTAAATGCAGTTTGGAAATCATGCGACTCTAGCTAGTAATCCTGGAGTGATCCTACTCCGTAAGTGTACCTGAGAATACATGCTAAAAATGGTCAACCAAAAGGTTGGTGAATCTCACAGGTTTATCAGTAAATAATCAGTTTGAACACAAGATTTCATCAGTAGTGCCCGTAGGCGTATATCAAGTATTTGCAAATCTCGCAAAAGTAAAGTAATCGAGTTATACCGTTGCCATGAGGCTCATAATCGAAGCTTAACCCGTAAATAATCAGTTGCTCCCGTGACATGCTCGAAATTGAGCAAGCATAAGTAACGAAATAATAGTCGCCCGTTTATACATAACGGTTCGTGGTAGCGCTACTACCCCGGGCGGGGAGGGTCATTTCCCTAATGGATCCATTAACTACTGTTCGCGCTTAAGTACATAACTAACGATATATGATGGAGAGACTTTAGTAAATAGTAAGTAACTCATGCAATTCCGTTTGGTATAGTAAACAGTTTAGTACTTGTGTTCAAGAAATCAGTAGCATTCATCTCCCCCAAATAAGTTAAAACAGTAAAAGTGGGGCCGTAAGACTCACCTGAGTCAAGCAGTGGTAAATAGCAAGTAGTAGTAAAGCAAGTAGGTTCTCCGAACCCGTGACCTTCTAGTGCCTAAACACGTAAGGTTAAGTAAGTAGATGTCTCGCAAGACCATCTAGGCTAATTGTTCATACAACCCGTTGTGTTTAAATGTTGGTTTGTTCGCGTTCGTAACAAAGTATACGGCCCGTTGGTGATTTGTTATAATTAAAGTTTATCATTCAATACGCAAATTAAAGTAATTGTAATAGGAAAGTATGTTTTATTATGATTGTTAGGTCGTATCGTATAAGGATTTGAGGTTGTAAAAGTTCGACACTTAGTGAAAATGTGAGTTTTCAAGGTTCTGGTTTGTGCGACGTAGCATGCAACGTTGCAAGCGACGTAGGTAGGTACGTCGCATAATGCGACCTTCGCAAATCAATGCGACGTAGGGGGCGACGTCGCTAATGCGACGTTGGTTCGGTTTGCGACGTTAAAGTCTACGTCGCTACGTGCGACGTCCGCAAGTTAATGCGACGTAATAGGCTGCGTCGCTAGTGCGACGTTGAGGTTTTTGTGCGACGTAGGTCGCGACGTCGCAGAGGCCCCTGGCCAGGTGCGACGTAGCGGTCTGTTGGCCGGAAAATGTGCCGAAAATGAGTTTTCCGGTTTCCGTTCGGTCCAAATCTTTTACCCAACCCTTATATGAACATAATAAGCCTATTTAAACCATAAACTAGTAAAAATGATAAAAAACGAGAGATGTCGGGATTTGTCGGAAACTTACAAAGTGTCGGATTGAAAATCCGAAAAGATAGGAAGGTAGATCGTGTTGCAGTGGTCGTTTTCTTCCAAAGAGATGATGAGATCCAAGGTCGTTTAGTATGTTTATTTTTCGTTTTTGTGAGGTTGTGGGTTTTGTGGTTAGTTGGTGGATTTGAGAGAAAAAGGTGAAAGAGAGAGAGAGAGAAAAATGAAATGAGAAGAAAAGGTGGAGAATGGGAGGTTATCTCCCATTTTCGCTCCGCGTTCTCGCTCCGGGTGGTGTTCGTTTTCTCCGTCGTTTAGGCGTTAAATATTTATTTTACGCGTTTAATTATATTTCAAAAATCATAAATCTTGTTAAATAATTTATTTAAATTATTTCCTTAAATCTTTAATAGTTTAAATTAAATTTAATTACTTTTGTTATTAAATCGTGTAAGTTTTAATCGTGTAATACGAGGCAGTTACTATTTGTTATAAAATAGCATTTCAGTCATAGTTGCGTTATTTTAGTTTATAAACATTTGTTCACCAACGTCCGTGTTAATCGAATAGAATTTCATTCTATTTAAGTTGCGTACGATTTAAGCCAAATCGCAAAGTTGTATATATTCACCAACATATAATCTGATACATAAATTAGCCTAACACAGAACTAATTACATGTATTCACAAAGTATTAGGCACTAATTCTAGTCCTAATTTGCCGGTTGTTACAGTAATACTGAGGGCTCGGACTCGAAGGGGTTTTGGGCGTTCCTTTCGGTTGAGGGCGTCAGCAACGACATTTGCCTTGCCAGGGTTGTAACAACCGCCAAATTAGGGCTAGTATTAGCGCCTAATTCTTTGTTAATACATGTAATTAGTTCTGTGTTAGGCTAATTTATGTACCGGATTATATGTTGGTGAATATATACAACTTTGCGATTTGATTAAATCGTGCGCAACTTAAATAGAATGAAATTCTATTCGATTAACACGGACGTTGGTGAACAAATGTTTATAAACTAAAATAACGCAATTATAACTGAAATGCTATTTTATAATAGTTAATAACTGACTTGTACTACTCGAATAAAACGTACACGATTTTAAAAGCAAAAGTGATTAAAATTAATCTAACCTATTAAAGATTTAAGGAAATAATTTAAATAAATCATTTAACAAGATTTGTGATTTATAAATATAATTAAACGCGTAAAATAAATATTTAACGTTTAAATGACGGAGCAAACGAACACCGCACGGAGCGGGAACGCGGGGCGAAAGTGGGGATTTAACCTCCCACCTCCACCCACTTTCTTTCATTTCTTATTCTCTCTCTCTCTCCTCCTTTTCTTTTCTCTCAAAAACCACAAATCAAAAATCAACGAAAATCGCAAAATAAACATACTAAACGACCTCGGATCTTCAAGCCCCTTTGGAAATAAACGACCACCTCGCGACGATCTACACTTCTACCTTTTCGGATTTTCAATCCGACACTTTGTAAGTTTCCGACAAATCCCGACATCTCTCGTTTTTGATCATTTTTACTAGTTTATGGTTTTGATAGGCTTGTTATGTTCATATAAGGGTTGGGTAAAAGAATCGGACCAAACGGAAACCCGAAAACATGTTTTTGGCTCAAAATCCGTCAAACAGACGTAAGTGACGCACTGATGAACCCAGATATGCGTCACTTCGTGCGACACTGACTAAGTGTCGCATAAGCCCTCTTTTCCCGTCACTACCTAAGTGACGCATTTTCAATATCCGTCACTACTAGCGTCACTTGCCTTAGTGACGCCTATGATCGAAATCTAATTTTATACGACACTCTTGCCTGACACTACTCTAGTGACGCCTAGAACCTTAAACCGACACTTGTTACCGTCACTGCCTAAGTGTCGCCACCTTATGCGTCACTTCCCTAAGTGACGCCCTAAACTTATATTTCGCGATTTTATGCGACACTTCCTAAGTGTCGCCTAAACCTTAAGTGACGCTATGAAGTGTCGCACAAAGCAGCAGATTTTCAACTATTTTTACACTAAGTGTCGAACTTATACAACTTCCAATACTCATACCCTACGACTTAACAAACATCATAGAACATACTTTTCTATTACAAATACTCTAAATTGCGTTATGAACGATAAAACTTTAATTATAACAAATCACCAACGGGCCGTATATACTTTGACACGAACGTGAACGAACCAACGTTAAACACAACGGGGTATGAACAACTAGCCTAGATGGTCTTGCGAGACATCTACTTACTTAACCTTATGTGTTTAGGCACTAGAAGGTTACGGGTTCGGAGAACCTACTTGATTTACTACTACTTGCTATTTACCCCTGCTCGACTCAGGTGAGTCTTACAGCCCCACTTTTACTGTTTTATACTTTGGGGTGAGATACTTAGCAACTGTTTTACGCATGAACACAATGTAGTGAACCGAAAACATTACTGATTACAAACAAACGCATGAGTTACTTTTATCCACTGAAAGCCTCCTTATCGTAAGTTGTTAGTTATGGTCTTAAGCGCGAGTACTAGTAAATGGATCCATTTGGGACTGACAATCCCTGTCTGGGGTGGTAGCGCCACCACGTACTGATTTACACGTAGAAACAGACATATTAGTATTTGTTACATATGAGTGTGCGGATAGCACTCACGGGGGTACGTGATTTATTTCACACTACACGGTTAAGCTTCAACTTATGAGCTCATGGCACTGTACTGATTAACTGATTTACTTACTTTGCTTGATAGCAATACTGGTACATACTTGTGGTTCATAACACTTACTTATTACTAAACCTGTGAGATTCACCAACCTTTTTGGTTGACACTTTTTAGCTTTGTATCTCAGGTACACTTACGGAGTAGGGTCACTCCAGGATTACTAGCTAGAGTCGCATGATTTTACAAACTGCATTTAACGGAGATTCTTTGGCATTATCTTTTGTAACTATGGTTATGTAATAGAATCTCCCGCTATACGCGTGGGCTCTAGGGAATTACATTTTGTATACGAAAACCTTCAGTTTTCAAACGATTATAAATTATGAAATGTAACTATTTTACAAACGTCTCATTTAGAGGTCGTTTACTATTAATCTTGTGCTTTGTATATTGATTAGTAACACCCAATGTATGTTTCCGCAAATCGTTAAACTTGGGGGTGTTACAGATTGGTATCAGAGCCTAAGGTTATAGTGAACTAGGTTGCATTTAGTGGGCCTAGACTATGACCGTTAGGCAGTATTCTCTTATTAGACATGACTAGTTCAGGAATTACAGCATACAACTTTAATTTAACATAGCCTGATCAACTATGTATAATTAAGGAAAGATGGTGTAAGATCTGAAATAATTATGTTGAACAGGGATACGATAGTTGACTCTGACTACGAGAGAACCGGACCATTACTTGATACGTGCTAGACACTAGGCTGGATATGATATATGTATATATATATTAGCCTCATCTTACTAACGCTTTGTCTCAGAAATGGCAAACATCCCATCCAATTCATCTCGTTCTCAATCCGGGTCGCAGAACCCAAGGGTAGCAAGGAGGAACGCTAGGTTGCCTCGAGCTGGCCCGTACTCCACTCACTCTACCTTGCCGGCCTTAGCCGCTAGGGTGAACCAACACGAGCAACGACTTCGCACCATGGATGTCGTGTTGCAGGAAACAAACGAAAACTGGAGACTTACAGCACTTGAGCGCATTGAACAAGTCTCTGAGAATCACGAAACCACCGTTACAAATGTGGACATTCTTCTCAACAGAGTGGTGGAGATAAGCGTGGAAACCACTCTTTTAAAACACAGACTTGAGGAGTGTGAACAACGCTCACGGGAAACGGAAGAATATAACCGTGGATTGGTACAACGACTAGCATTAGCTGAAGACAATGCCCGACAAGCCAGCAGGCTTGCAAACACTGTGGACCGTCTTGTCACGATGATGGAACAAATTAATCTACGTTAAAACTAGTGTAGTCCTTATCCTGTAATCTAATAACTGTCTAAGCACTACTCTATGTTTCAGTCGGATGTAATAATTCCCGACACCTTTTGTAATACATCCGTAGGATATAACCTTTAAACTAGCGTCATCTATCAAATATTTCTTGCTGCTTTGACTCATATAAATTGCCATGATCCTTTTCATATTGATGTTATGTATTACCACCTATATACATGTACATCTGAAATACATACAACTTTCTTGCAAAATCTCATGTATCTTCATTTCTTTTATTGAAGAGTCATGCCGCCAAAGTCAAGACCTTACACCGATGCCCAGATTACCTCCCTTATAACCCAGGCTGTTACTGAAGCCTTAGCTCGGAATACTCCACCAGGTTCCACAAGAAACAGCGATGCCGCTGAAACCTCTGCTGCTAAACCTTGTTCATACAAGGATTTTCAAAGCTGCAAACCCTTGAGCTTCAAGGGGACCGAAGGAGCCATCGGACTTATCAGATGGTTCGAAAAGATGGAATCCGTTTTCCGCATCAGCAAATGTGCGGAGGACGACAAAGTCAAATTCTCCACCTGCACCCTCGAAGATGGTGCCCTCTCGTGGTGGAATTCCTATACCCAGTCGGTGGGTATTGATACCGCTTATCTACTCCCTTGGGAGGATCTAAAGAAAATGCTCACTGATGAGTATTGCCCGGCCGAACAACTATACAAGCTGGACGAAGAGTTCTGGAACTTGAAAGTGCAAGGAACTGATATCGTTGGATACACCACCCGATTCCAACAACTCACCGTCCTTCGCCCAACCATGGCGGGTACTGAACCCGAAAAGATCAAGAAGTATATCCGCGGCCTCCCGGAACCTGTCCGGGGAAATGTCGCCTCATCAAAACAAACCACTCTTCATGGTGCCATCCGGTTGGCCCATGAACTTTTAGCCATGAATGAGGACCCAGAACCACCCACTCCATCCTCCAACAGCAACAAAAGAAAATGGTCCGACAACCACAACAACCACCAAAACAAGAAACCTGAAACCATTAAAGCCTACACCTCCAATACTGATGACAAGGGGGCGTACAAGGGAACCAAGCCCTATTGCTCAAAGTGCCAACGACACCACTTTGGTTCGTGTCCCTGTAGCAAGTGTAAGAGATTCGGACACGTGGCTAGGGACTGTAGATCAAACACCACTGACACCAACACCTCTGCACCAAAGACTTGTTATGGGTGCAATGGTATGGGGCATTTCAAGAAAGACTGCCCGAAACTGAACAACAACAACAGGAACAACAACAATGCTCGAGGAAGAGCTTTTGTGCTGAAATCTGGGGAAGCCCGTCAAGACCCGAATGTGGTCACGGGTACGTTCCTTCTCAACAACTTGACTGCTTCCGTATTATTCGATACTGGTGCTGATAAAAGCTTTATTTCTGATGAGTTTTATCAACTACTTGACACTACACCTATTGCCTTAGATTCTAAGTACACTATAGAATTGGCAAACGGAAAACTTATTGAGGCCGACAGTGTGATACCTAATTGCACTCTGAACTTAGCTAACGAGCTCTTTCCCATTGACTTGATACCTGTCGAAATCGGCAGCTTTGACATCATCGTCGGTATGGATTGGTTATCCAAGCACCGAGCCGAAATCGTTTGTTTCGAGAAAATTGTACGCATTCCTCTCGTCACCGGTGGAACTTTGAGCATACAAGGGGAGACCGGTGGGACGAGAATAAATATCATTTCTTGCATGAAAACCCGAAAATACTTGAGAAAAGGGTACCATGCAATCCTCGCACACGTTATGGAGAAAAAGTCGGTGGGAAAGCGACTTGAGGATGTGCCTATCGTTCGAGACTTCCCAGAAGTCTTTCCTGAAGACTTGCCTGGCCTTCCGCCAACTAGACAAGTCGAGTTTTCTATTGACCTTGTGCCCGGTGCAGCACCCGTGGCACGAGCCCCTTACCGACTAGCCCCATCCGAACTTCAGGAGTTGTCTACTCAGTTACAGGAACTCCTGGACAAGGGATTTATTCGACCAAGTTCCTCACCTTGGGGAGCTCCGGTCCTGTTTGTGAAAAAGAAAGACGGTTCTTTCCGCATGTGCATCGACTACCGTGAACTCAACAAATTAACCGTCAAGAACCGTTACCCACTTCCTCGCATCGATGACCTGTTTGACCAACTTCAAGGGTCGAGTTTTTATTCAAAAATCGATCTACGGTCGGGTTATCACCAACTCCGAGTTCGTGATGAAGATATTCCTAAAACCGCTTTTCGAACTCGCTACGGGCATTACGAATTCCAAGTGATGCCATTCGGCTTAACCAACGCACCGGCTGTATTCATGGACCTTATGAATCGGGTGTGCAAACCTTACCTTGACAAGTTTGTTATCGTCTTTATCGATGACATCTTGATTTACTCGCGCACTGAACATGAACACGCGCAACACCTGAAAACCATCCTAGAGCTGCTCAAACACGAAGGGTTGTACGCCAAATTCTCTAAGTGTGAGTTCTGGATGAAAACCGTTCAATTCCTTGGACACGTCATTGATAATCAGGGAATTCATGTCGATCCTTCAAAAATCGAGGCTATCAAATGTTGGCAAGCACCTACTACACCGACCGAGGTACGCCAATTCTTAGGACTCGCCGGATACTACAGGCGGTTCATTGAGAATTTTTCGAAAATAGCCCTACCTCTCACTGCACTGACTCAAAAGGAAAAGAAGTTCGATTGGACTGACAAACAGGAGTCAGCTTTTCAGCTACTAAAACAGAAACTCTGCAGTGCACCTATATTATCTTTACCCGAAGGCAACGATGACTTCGTGGTATACTGTGATGCTTCACACCAAGGTCTTGGTTGCGTGCTGATGCAACGAGACAAGGTCATCGCTTACGCCTCTCGACAACTCAAGGTCCACGAAAAGAATTACACAACTCATGACCTAGAGTTGGGGGCTGTTGTATTCGCTCTAAAAATCTGGAGACACTACTTATACGGTACCAAGTGTACAATCTTTACTGACCATAAAAGTCTCCAACATATCTTCGATCAAAAGGATCTCAACATGAGGCAACGTCGATGGGTCGAGTTGCTCACTGATTACGATTGCGAAATTCGCTATCATCCAGGCAAGGCGAATGTTGTCGCCGATGCCTTAAGCCGAAAAGAACGAGTGAAACCACTTCGAGTTCGAGCTCTCGGTATGACCATTCACAACGACCTCATCAATCAAACTTTCACCGCTCAACTCGAAGCACTCAAACCAGAAAACTTGACAAACGAGACCTTGCGAGGCATGGACAAACAATTTGAAACCAAACCTAACGGGGCCAAATACTTCTCGAATCGAATCTGGTTACCAAGTTTTGGGAACCTTCGAGACTTGGTGATGAATGAAGCTCACAAGTCAAAATACTCTATACACCCCGGTGCCGACAAAATGTATCACGGCATCAAGGAAATGTATTGGTGGCCCAACATGAAATCGGACATTGCAACCTATGTTGGCAAGTGTCTTACTTGTTCCAAAGTTAAAGCTGAACACCAGAAACCTTCCGGTTTGCTACAACAACCTGAAATACCACAATGGAAATGGGAGCAGATCACCATGGATTTCATTACTAAACTCCCGAAAACTTCTAGCGGTTGCGATACCATTTGGGTGATCGTCGACCGACTCACTAAATCTGCTCATTTCCTGGCCATCAAGGAAACAGATAAGATGGAACGTTTGACACGGATCTACCTGAAAGAGATCGTGTCAAGACACGGCGTGCCCATCTCAATCATCTCCGACCGAGACGCTCGGTTTACTTCTCGCTTCTGGCAATCACTGCAGAAATCTCTTGGTACTCGTCTGGATATGAGTACGGCTTACCATCCTCAAACCGATGGCCAGAGCGAACGAACCATACAAACACTGGAAGACATGCTACGAGCCTGCGTAGTTGACTTCGGTAAAAACTGGGAAAATCACTTGCCGTTGTGCGAGTTCTCGTACAACAACAGTTATCACACCAGCATAAAGGCTGCACCCTTCGAGGCACTGTACGGTCGTAAGTGCCGGTCACCTATCTGTTGGACCGAGGTGGGGGATACACAACTCACCGGTCCAGAAATCATACATGAAACAACTGAAAAGATCGTCGGCATACAAAACCGACTAAAAGCCGCGCGTGATCGTCAGAAAAGCTATGCTGACGTGAGACGCAAACACCTTGAGTTCCAAGTTGGGGACAAGGTACTTCTCAAAGTGGCACCGTGGAAAGGTGTCATTCGATTCGGAAAACGAGGCAAACTAAATCCTAGATACATCGGACCATTCGAAATCCTTGAAAAGATTGGTCCAGTGGCATACCGCCTGCAACTTCCTGCTGAGCTTAGCAGCGTTCACAACACATTCCACATTTCTAATCTGAAGAAATGTCTGTCTGACGAGACACTGATTATACCGCTCGACGAAATTCAGATCGATGATAAACTTCATTTTGTCGAGGAACCCATGGAAATAATGGACCGCGAGGTCAAACAACTAAAACAGAGTCGTATTCCCATCGTAAAAGTCAGGTGGAATTCTAGACGGGGTCCTGAATTCACCTGGGAACGGGAAGACCAAATGCGACAAAAATATCCACATCTCTTCCCAGACAACGCACCGACCGTGCAACCGAGCTAATTTCGGGACGAAATTATTTTTAACAAGGGGAGAATGTAACAACCGCCAAATTAGGGCTAGTATTAGCGCCTAATTCTTTGTTAATACATGTAATTAGTTCTGTGTTAGGCTAATTTATGTACCGGATTATATGTTGGTGAATATATACAACTTTGCGATTTGATTAAATCGTGCGCAACTTAAATAGAATGAAATTCTATTCGATTAACACGGACGTTGGTGAACAAATGTTTATAAACTAAAATAACGCAATTATAACTGAAATGCTATTTTATAATAGTTAATAACTGACTTGTACTACTCGAATAAAACGTACACGATTTTAAAAGCAAAAGTGATTAAAATTAATCTAACCTATTAAAGATTTAAGGAAATAATTTAAATAAATCATTTAACAAGATTTGTGATTTATAAATATAATTAAACGCGTAAAATAAATATTTAACGTTTAAATGACGGAGCAAACGAACACCGCACGGAGCGGGAACGCGGGGCGAAAGTGGGGATTTAACCTCCCACCTCCACCCACTTTCTTTCATTTCTTATTCTCTCTCTCTCTCCTCCTTTTCTTTTCTCTCAAAAACCACAAATCAAAAATCAACGAAAATCGCAAAATAAACATACTAAACGACCTCGGATCTTCAAGCCCCTTTGGAAATAAACGACCACCTCGCGACGATCTACACTTCTACCTTTTCGGATTTTCAATCCGACACTTTGTAAGTTTCCGACAAATCCCGACATCTCTCGTTTTTGATCATTTTTACTAGTTTATGGTTTTGATAGGCTTGTTATGTTCATATAAGGGTTGGGTAAAAGAATCGGACCAAACGGAAACCCGAAAACATGTTTTTGGCTCAAAATCCGTCAAACAGACGTAAGTGACGCACTGATGAACCCAGATATGCGTCACTTCGTGCGACACTGACTAAGTGTCGCATAAGCCCTCTTTTCCCGTCACTACCTAAGTGACGCATTTTCAATATCCGTCACTACTAGCGTCACTTGCCTTAGTGACGCCTATGATCGAAATCTAATTTTATACGACACTCTTGCCTGACACTACTCTAGTGACGCCTAGAACCTTAAACCGACACTTGTTACCGTCACTGCCTAAGTGTCGCCACCTTATGCGTCACTTCCCTAAGTGACGCCCTAAACTTATATTTCGCGATTTTATGCGACACTTCCTAAGTGTCGCCTAAACCTTAAGTGACGCTATGAAGTGTCGCACAAAGCAGCAGATTTTCAACTATTTTTACACTAAGTGTCGAACTTATACAACTTCCAATACTCATACCCTACGACTTAACAAACATCATAGAACATACTTTTCTATTACAAATACTCTAAATTGCGTTATGAACGATAAAACTTTAATTATAACAAATCACCAACGGGCCGTATATACTTTGACACGAACGTGAACGAACCAACGTTAAACACAACGGGGTATGAACAACTAGCCTAGATGGTCTTGCGAGACATCTACTTACTTAACCTTACGTGTTTAGGCACTAGAAGGTTACGGGTTCGGAGAACCTACTTGATTTACTACTACTTGCTATTTACCCCTGCTCGACTCAGGTGAGTCTTACAGCCCCACTTTTACTGTTTTATACTTTGGGGTGAGATACTTAGCAACTGTTTTACGCATGAACACAATGTAGTGAACCGAAAACATTACTGATTACAAACAAACGCATGAGTTACTTTTATCCACTGAAAGCCTCCTTATCGTAAGTTGTTAGTTATGGTCTTAAGCGCGAGTACTAGTAAATGGATCCATTTGGGACTGACAATCCCTGTCTGGGGTGGTAGCGCCACCACGTACTGATTTACACGTAGAAACAGACATATTAGTATTTGTTACATATGAGTGTGCGGATAGCACTCACGGGGGTACGTGATTTATTTCACACTACACGGTTAAGCTTCAACTTATGAGCTCATGGCACTGTACTGATTAACTGATTTACTTACTTTGCTTGATAGCAATACTGGTACATACTTGTGGTTCATAACACTTACTTATTACTAAACCTGTGAGATTCACCAACCTTTTTGGTTGACACTTTTTAGCTTTGTATCTCAGGTACACTTACGGAGTAGGGTCACTCCAGGATTACTAGCTAGAGTCGCATGATTTTACAAACTGCATTTAACGGAGATTCTTTGGCATTATCTTTTGTAACTATGGTTATGTAATAGAATCTCCCGCTATACGCGTGGGCTCTAGGGAATTACATTTTGTATACGAAAACCTTCAGTTTTCAAACGATTATAAATTATGAAATGTAACTATTTTACAAACGTCTCATTTAGAGGTCGTTTACTATTAATCTTGTGCTTTGTATATTGATTAGTAACACCCAATGTATGTTTCCGCAAATCGTTAAACTTGGGGGTGTTACAAGGGTGATATTTGATCTCGCAATCGTGATCGGTGAGCAACTCGACCCAGCGACGTTGCCTCATGTTGAGATCCTTTTGGTCGAATATGTGCTGGAAGCTTTTGTGATCGGTGAAGATCGTACATTTAGTGCCGTACAGATAGTGTCTCCAGATTTTGAGTGCAAACACCACGGCTCCCAGTTCAAGATCATGTGTGTAGTTCTTTTCGTGGATTTTGAGTTGCCTTGAGGCGTAGGAAATGACTTTGTCTCGTTGCATCAGCACACAACCGAGACCTTAATGAGAAGCATCACAGTATACCACGAAGTCATCGGTGCCTTAGGGTAATGATAGGATAGGTGCACTATAAAGTTTTTTCTTCAGGAGTTGGAATGCTGATTCTTGTCTGTCAGTCCAATCGAATTTCTTTTCTTTTTGAGTAAGAGTTGTGAGAGGCTGAGCTATCTTTGAAAAGTTTTCAATGAAACGTCGGTAATAGCCAGCGAGACCTAAGAATTGGCGTACCTCGATCGGCATTGTCAGTGCTTGCCAACCTTTGATAGCCTCGATTTTTGATGGTCAACGTGAATTCCCTGATTGTCGATCACGTGTCCAAGGAAATGTACGGTTTGCATCCAGAACTCACATTTAGAGAATTTGGCATATAGCTCTTCGTGTTTGAGAAGTTCTAGAATGGTTTTGAGATGCTGCGCGTGTTCCTTTTCGTCGCGCGAGTAGATTAAAATGTCATCAATGAAAACGATGACAAACTTGTCAAGATATGGCTTACACACCCGGTTCATAAGGTCCATGAATACAGCTGGTGCGTTTGTTAAACCGAAGGGCATGACTTGGAACTCATAATGTCCGTAACGAGTTCGGAAAGCAGTTTTCGGAATGTCAACATCGCGAACTCGTAGTTGATGGTATCCGGGTCGTAAATCGATCTTGGAATAGAAACTTGACCCTTGAAGTTGGTTAAATAGATCATCGATGCGTGGGAGTGGATAACGGTTCTTGACAGTTAACTTGTTCAGTTCCCTGTAATCGATGCACATGCGGAAAGAACCGTCTTTCCTCTTAACAAACAGGACAGGAGCTCCCCAGGGTGAAGAACTCGGTCTAATGAATCCTTTGCCCAAGAGTTCCTGTAACTGAGTGGATAACTCCTGAAGTTCGGATGTGGCTAAACGGTAAGGAACTCGTGCCACGGGTGCTGCTCCGGGCACAAGATCAATTGAAAACTCGATCTGCCTAGGTGGTGGAAGGCCAGGCAAGTCTTCGGGAAAGACTTCCGGAAAGTCTCGAGCAATTGGCACATCCTTAAGTCGCTTCTCCTTCGACTTTTTCTCCATGACATGTGCGAGGATCGCCCGATAACCCTTTTCAAATACTTACGGGTTTTCATGCAGGAAATGATATTTAATCTCGTCCCACCGGTCTCCCCTTGTATGACTAGAGTACTACCGGAGGCGAGAGGTATGCGGAAAATCTTATCGAAACAGATGATCTCGGCACGATGTTTGGATAGCCTATCCATACTGATGATGATGTCAAAACTTCCAATTTCGATAGGCATGAGGACGATGGAAAATAATTCGTCGACGAGGTGCAAAGTGCAATTGGGCAACACACTATCAGTTTCTATGAGCTTGCCGTCAGCTAACTCTACTACGTACTTAGCGTCTAACGCGACGGGTGTGATGTCAAGTAATGGGCAGAATTTATCGGATATAAAACTTCTGTCAGCACCAGTATCAAATAGAACAGAAACAGTTAAGTTGTTGAGGAGGAACGTACCCGAGACCACATTCGGGTCTTGGCGGGCATCCTTTGAGTTCAGAACAAAAGCTCTACCTTTTGCGGTGTTGGTGCCCTTGTTCTTCAGCTTTGGGCATTCATTCCTGAAGTGCCCTGTGTCACCGTACTCGAAGCAGGATCTGGGTTGGTTGGTGTTGGATTTGGCAGTGGTAGATTTGCAGTCCTTGGCCATGTGCCCAAATCTCTGACAGTTTGAGCATTGAGTACCGCAAGGACCCTCATGATGGCGGCGGCACTTAGAGCAGAAGGGCTTGTTTCCAGAGTAACCCCTTTTTGGCTCAGACCCAGAAGAGTAGGCCTTGATGGTGTCAGGTTTCTTGGATGATTGAGAGGTGTTGTTTTTGTTGCTGTTTCCAGACCACTTGCATTTGTTGTCCCCAGTTTGGTTTGAGTTATTAGCGGCAGGTGTTCCTCGGCGATTCACTTGGGCCATAAGATTATGTACCATACGAACGGCACCCTGAATGGTTGTGGGGTTGGAGGCAGTGACCAGGCCCTGAATGCGTGGGGGAAGTCCCCAGATGTAACGCTTAATCCGTTTGTATTCCGGATCTACAAGGGATGGGCACAACAGTGCCAGTTAGTTGAACCTGGTAGTGTATCCGGCAATATCATTGCCTAGGGTGGTGAGGTGCCAGAACTCGTGCTCCAATTGTTGGATTTCATCCCTAGGACAGTACTCGTCCTTCAGTATTCGCTTCAAGTCTTTCCACGGAGTCAGATAAGCAGCATCGATGCCCACAGTCTGAGCATAGGTATTTCACCAGGTCAGAGCACCATCCAGAAAGGTGCATGTGGGAAATTTGACTTTGCAGTCCTCCGGGCAGTTGCATATGCGAAAGACTGACTCTACTTTCTCCAACCAGCGCAATAATCCGATGGCACCCTCGGTGCCATTGAAGTCTAGCGGTTTGCAGTTCTGGAAGTCTTTGTATGAACAAGGCTTGGGCTGTGGCCCGTTGGCAGCCGTGTCTTCGCTACCAGAAGTTGGTGTTCGGGTAGCCATGGCTTGTGCCACACTCTGAGCGATGAGTTGGGCGATTTCGGTTTCGTTGAACGTGTATCGTCTCGGAGGCATATTGCTGAGCAAGAGAGAGACAAGTGAGCTATTTGTATGACATCATGATATATCGCAGATGTATATGTGGTAAAATATACAATGACAGCACAATTTGATAATCATAATTCATTCAGACAACTCAGTCGGATACGTGGTATTAGTTTTTAGAAGGTTACATAATATCAGAGCTACAAAAGATGACGGGAATTGTTACGTCCGGTAGAATTACAATGGCTTTACATAGACGGCTTGAAAAGTTACAAAATAAAGACTACACTAGTCTTGACGTAGGTTTATTTGTTCCATCATTGTAACAACACGATCCACGGTGGTTGCGAGTCTGCTGGCCTGTCGGGCGTTGTCTTCTGCCAAGGCCAGTCGTTGCACCAATCCACGGGCGTATTCTTTCGCTTCCCTTGAGCGTTGCTCACATTCTTCCAGTCTGTGTCGCAAAAGGGCAGCTTCCACAGCTACCTCTATCACCTTGTTGTAAAGGATGTCCATGTTGTTGATGGTGTTTTCATGGTCTTCAGCAACTCCATTGATACGTTCCATTGCGGTGAGTCTCCAGTGCTCTCGAGTTTCCGGCAGTTCCAGATTCATGTCTTGCAATTGTCTCTCGTGTTGATGCACTCGAGCGGTTAATACTGGTACGGTCAGGTGTGTTGGTTCCTGGGTGTAAGGGGAAAGATCCATATCGGTATATTCTTGGACATCAGTGAGAATCTCTATGTTTTTCTCGATTCTCCAGGTGGTAACAGCCAATGGTAACCAGCTCCATCGGCGGGCGATTTCCCGCCGACAATTGGTAATGAATGTGGGTATGGTGATGGTAGGATTGGGGTATGGTCTAGCTCGGAGTGAGCTGCGAGTGTGTCTAGCCATGAGTGGTTCGGTGTGGCTGCGACGTGGGCGAGAGGGAGATGATGAGGCGCTCGTGGTTTGTCTAGACGATGAGTCAGCCATTTCTGTGGCAAGAACAGTCAACAAGTGAGGCCTATCATATACATATATACATATATCATATAATATCCTAATGTGTCTAGCACAAACAAGTATAAGTCCTGGTTTCTCTCGTGGTTAGAGTCAACTAGTGTATCCCCGTTCAACATAACCATTTCAGACCTTACATCATCTTTCCTTAATTGTACATAGTTGATCAGGCTATATTAAATTAAAGTCGTATGCTGTAATTCCTGAACCAATCATGCCTAATAAGGAAGTACTGCCTAACGGTCATAGTCTAGGCCCACTAAATGCAACCTAGTTCACTATAACCTTAGGCTCTGATACCAATCTGTAACACCCCCCGAATTTACTGTTTAGCGGAAGCAAGCTTTGGGGTGCTACTAATCAATAATCAAAACACACAAGGTATATAATGAACGACTCTATATGTGTCGTTTTACAGATACATTGATAATATAAAGTTTTACAATGTATAACGTTTACAAAAGCCCAATAATTACAATATTTAGAGATTATGTAACATAACTAGGTTACAAAATGTAGTAATGCAAAATAATCTCCTGCTGTGCATGCTGACTCGAGCTATGGGCATCCTGAATGAACAGGTCTACTGTTGTTGCGTACCTGAGAACACATGCTAAAAGGGGTTAGCTAACGCTGGTGAGCTCACAGGTTTGCATATAAATATGTAAGTAAGTTGTGAACCACAAGATTTGGTAATAAGCGTTTGAAATGAATCAAATAATGTATATGTCTGCCATGAGGTCATAGTCTGCGCTTACCGTGGGTGTCAGGATCACAATAAAGTGCCTGATCGTGGGTGCCTCCGGCGAGTGTCTAATCCACACTCGTATGAACAAATGCTAATGCGTCCGTTTAACCAGTCAGTGCTTGCTGACCCGGACGAGGATGGTCAGTCCTATATGGTACCATACACTAACATTCGCGCTACATAAAGTATTACCAGAACTATGAACGTAGAGGACTTAAAAGTGATTAGAAAACAGCTCACGCAGGATATAGCGAGTTTTGTACTCGTGTTCACATGTAAAACAAGGTAAAGCATGAATTCCTACCCCTGGGTTTAAAAACAGTAAAAAAGGGGCTATGAGACTCACCTGAGCCTGAAGAGTTGCAATGAAACAAAGGTGGTGAAGTAAAATGGGGTGTCCGAAGACTGTAACCTGCCGGGCGTTTATAACGCGCAAGGTTAAATAAAATAAGTAGGTATCTTAAAAGATAACCTAGGCTAGTTGTTCATCCAACTAGTAATGTCCAAATGATTCAATTTGATTGATAAGTTTGAGTGTTTGAAAATGTGTACGACCCATTGATGATTGTTTGAAATAATAATCTCAACATTATTACTTTGTTTTCAAAGTGTTATACTTAGAAAGTGTATCCCAATGTGTTTTTGAAGTCGTACCGTATAAGTGTTTGAGGTTTTGTAAGTTCGACACTTAGTATAAAAATAGTTTGAAACCTTCTGTTTTTAGCGTCACTTATAGCGACACTTAGGGTTTAGGCGACACTCAAGAAGTGACGCATAAAATAGTGAATTCTGGTTTAGAGGCGTCACTTGTGGAAGTGACGCATAGAGGGCGACACTTAAGGAAGTGTCGGATGTAAGTGTCGGTGTCAGGGTCAGGAGTCACTAAGGTTAGTGTCGTATGAAATAAATTTTCAATTTTAGGCGTCACTTAAGCAAGTGACGCTATAAGTGTCGGTTGGCATCGGATCTCAATTATAGGCGACACTTAGACAAGTGCCGCTTGGAGTATCGGGCATTGAATTTGCGACACTTAGGCAAGTGTCGGGAAAAGGGGTTTTATGCGGCACTAGGGTAAGTGACGCAAAATTAAGGCTTTTTAGCGACACTCAGTGCGTCACTTAAGTGACGCATTAAGTGACGCTACGCTGCACGCGTCTATGCGACACTTACGTCTGATGGCCGAAAAATTTGTCGAAAACGTGTTTTCCGGTTTCCGTTTGGTCCAAATCTTTCACCCAACCCATATTTGGACATTTTAAGTTTATATAAACAACAACCTAGTGAAAATACACAAAATCAAAGAGTTTCGAGATTTGTCGGGAATCTTACAAGTTAACCCCGGAGAAATCCGAAAAGATAGAGACGTAGATCGTGACTCCGTGAATCTTTTTCTTCAAAGGACCGAGATGATTCGAGGTTGTTTTGTGGTGTTATTTTGCGATTTAAGTGATGGTGGTGGTGGTATTATTTTGAGAGAAAAGAGAGGAAAGAGATGAAGAGAGAGAGAGTGAGATGAGTGAAATGAGGTGGGGAGGTGGTGACCTCACCTCTTGTTGGCTGATTTTTGGTGGGGTCCACGGATGTGGGCTTCACCAATTTTCGTTCCCTGCATTCGCGCTCTGTACGGTGTTCGTTTCCCCGATCGTTTAAACGTTTAAATAATTTTATGTACGTTTAATTATAAGTTTTAAAATACGAATATTTATTAAATATTTTACTTGAAGTATTCCATCAATTACTTAATAATTGGGTTATAAAATGTAACTTAACTTGTTTCGTTTTGTTTGCGAATTTATCACATTAATCGCGAAGACGTTTATTTGTACGATATGAAATAATTACAAAATATTATCAAAATAATATTTTTGGATATAGTAGTGTTATTAAACAATGTTATATTATTTAGTAAAATTGTTCACCAATGTCCGAATTAAATTGAACCGAATTACATTCGATTAAAACGTGCACGATTTATCCAAATCGCGTAATTGTATATATTCAACAATATATATTAATTGATACACAAATTTTCCTAACACATAACTAATTACATGTATTACAAAATGATTAGGACCTAATAACTAGCCCTAATTTGGCGGGTGTTACAGTCGCGTTGCTTTAACTCGACAGTTTTAGCTCACCTTTCGAGGGATCACCGTCTAATTATTCCCACAAAACTACTATTTAGGAAGTGAGTTCCTACGAACAACTATTTTGGAAATGTTGATCTTTAGTTAGATTAACCTGTGTTTCCTACTAGCAACGATTTAGGAAATGTTATTCTTTGATTGGATTAACCTGTGTTTTTTACAAACTACTATTTGGAAAATGTTATTTTCATTAATAACATGTGTTTCCTACAAATCAAACAACTATGATTATTAGGAAATGTTTTCCCTTAACTGGTTAAACTTGTGTTTCCTACACTACAACTACTTGACAACGAATAAACAATTTGGTTATTACATTATACACAAACCTGTGAATTCACTCAACAATTTTGTTGACGATTTCTCTATGTTTTTCAGGGAATTAGCAGCGTAAGTAAGAAGCTGTATGCATATCAGGACGGACTACCCTGAACATATTAGGATGCCACTTATTTTGGGACAGCTGGATTTCCTTTGTATAACTGCAACACTGCAGTCATACTTATGAAATCTGCTTTTGAAATTATGTATTTATATGATATACTATTTCAAACTCTACTACTACTACTGTTGCAACTTTATAAGTTGTGACCCTTTTGTAAACTTGACAATTAATGGCATCTTAATCTATTTCGTTCTGCAATAACCATATGCTCTGTGTATGTATGTACATGTTGGTTGTATTACTGCTCGCAGCCCCGCCACGTCACTAAGCTTCCGCAAACTACTCTCACTAACTGTAATTACCGTTTGGCGGGGTGTGACACATATTATTATAGAGTAAGGTTCATATAAGTACACTAACTTTCTGTGAGAACGAAGGAACCACTTGAAATGCGCCACGTGTCACTACACTCTCTTTCTCCCGCATTTTTAAAAATTAAATATCTCCCAAACGATAAGTCGAAAAATCACAAAAATTGCACCATATTAATCAGCGTTTTATTCTCTTCGAATAGAGATGTGACAAGGCATACTTTCGACGAACTTTTTTTTCGTTTTTCGGTGGGTTTTGAAAACGAGTAACACATGTGTTACAAGCTGGTAACACATGTGTTACCGTCTACTAACACATGTGTTACTGGCTACTAACACATGTGATATCTGCTAGTAACATATGTGATACCTGCTAGTAACACATGTGTTAATAATTTTGTACAATTTGTAAAACCCAAAAAAGAAAAAAAGTCGTCGAAAGTATACCTTGTGAGATGGCAAATCGAAGAGAAAAAAATGCTGATTTTTATGGTGCAATTTTTACGATTTTTCGACTTACCGTTTGAGAGATATTTAAGTTTAAAAAACGTGGGGGGAAAATAGGTTTTGTGACACGTGACATGTTCTGGTTGGTTCTTCCATTTTCACAAAAAATCTCATTCTCATTTGAACCTTACCCATATATGTTTTATTACTTTTTAGTTTTCACAGAAAAGTTTCTGAAATCCGATAAAAAAAAAATATAACTCTTTTTGAAAAGGTACGTGAATTTTTTGTAAATAAACTCGTGCTAAAGATCCAAATATTATAGTCCTCCTTTTTGGTGCCTCCTTTCCCATGTGGCCATACTGTATCAATAAATTGTCATATTTTGCAACCAAACTTTTTTACTTTAGTACGATGGATATAAACAACTACCATAGTTTAATTCTACACGATTATTAAACTCTTCCTTTGGGCCGGCTTTAACATCTAATAACGAATATAAACAACTACCATAGTTTAATTCTACACGATTATTAAACCCACACAATAATGAGTTAATTACCTTCCTTTGGGCCGATTACTATCAAAATAATCCAAGTTGAATGATTACCACAATAGAGGCTACTTTGGTAGCATTTTGCTCTAATTAATCAACTTAGACAACCAAAATTTGCTCAAATTGAACACTATTTTTACAAAGAATCACCAAACAAGCAGACTGAAGTAAAGATAGATTAACCCACGTGTAAAACAAGTAGAGTCAAAATACAATATCTATCACATTCATTTAAGCCTTACGTAGTGTTATTTTGCCTACTGATTGTTAATCACCATCAAAATTACCACTTATTTACCATGTGATATTGCATTAAATAAATGACAAATAAAACGAAAATTCCATGTCTTCAATTCACAGAAAGCATTTGCACGATTTTATGAATTATATGATTCAGATTTCAGAACCTGGATATAATAATAGAGTAAGGTTCAAATGAGTACACCAATTTTATGTGAGAATGAAGGAACCACTAGCAATGCGCCACGTGTTACTTCACTCTCTTTCCTCCGCATTTTTAAAAATTAAAATATCTCCCAAACGGTAAGTCGAAAAATCACAAAAATTGCACAATAAAAATCAGCGTTTTATTCTCTTCTATTAGAGATGTGACAAAGTATACTTTCGACGAACTTTTTCTCCGTTTTTCGGTGGGTTTTGAGAACGAGTAACACATGTGTTACCGGCGAGTAACACATGTGTTATAAGCTGATAACACATGTGTTACCAGCTACTAACACATGTGTTATAAGCTTGTAACACTTGTATTACCAGCTACTAACACATGTGTTATAAGCTAGTAACACATGTCTTACCAGCAACTAACATATGTGATACCAGCGAGTAACACATGTGATACCAGCTACTAACACATGTGTTACTAATTTTGTACAATTTGTAAAACCCCCCAAAAAAAGTCATCGAAAGTATACCTTGTGAGATGGCAAATCGAAGAGAAAAAAAATGCTGATTTTTATGGTGCAATTTTTAAGATAATTGATTTACCGTTTATGAGATATATAAGTTTAAAAAACATGGGGGAAAGTAGACTTTGTGACACATGGCACGTTCTAGTTGGTTCCTCCATTCTCATCAAAAATTTCATTCTCATTTGAACCTCAAGGTTCAAATGAGTACAGCAACTTTTTGTGAGAATAAAGGAACCAATAGGAATGAGCCACGTGTCACTTTACTATCTCTCCTCCAAATTTTTAAAAATTAAATATCTCTCAAACGGTAAGTCGAAAAATTATAAAAATTGCGCCATAAAAATTAGCGTTTTATTCTCTTCGATTAGAGATGTTACAAGGTATACTTTTGACGAACTTTTTTTTCGATTTTTTTGTGGGTTTTGAAATCGAGTAATACATGTGTTGGAAGTTGGTAACACATGTGTTACTCGCTGCTAACACATGTGTCATACGCTCGTAACACATGTGTTACAGGCTAGTAATACATGTGTTATCAGCGTGTAACACATGTGTTAGCAGCGAGTAACACATGTATTAACAGCAACTAACACATGTGTTTACAGCTAGTAACACATGTGTTACTAATTTTGCAAAACCCAAAAAAAAAAGTTCGTCGAAAGTATACCTTGTGAGATGGCAAATCGAAGAGAAAAAAATGCTGATTTTTATGGTGCAATTTTTAAGATTTTTTGACTTACCGTTTAGGAGATATATAAGTTTAAAAAACATGGGGGAAAGTGGGCTTTGTGACACATGGCACGTTCTAGTTGGTTCCTCATTCTCACCATAAATTTCATTCTCATTTGAACCTCACCCTCAACGGGTAATCTTATTTCTTTTCATTATCTAGCATTTTAAATTTTCAGTTTTATTCTTAATAATATGTTAGTTTGATTACTCAATATGGGTAGGGTTCAAATGAGAATAGGAATTTGTGTGAGAATAAGGGAACCAAAGATATCAAGCCATGTGTACAAAGAGAATGTTCCACATGTACAAAACCCATTTACCCCCAACATCAATTATCTCACAAACGACAAATCGAAAAATTATGAAAATTGCACCATTAAATTCGTCGTTTTCTCCTCTTCGATTTGCCGTCCCTCAAGACATACTTTCGAAAAGTTTTTTTTTTTTCATTTTTTTGGTGGGTTTCACATTTACTAACACATGTGTTAAAGTGTTGCGTTTAGGGTTTAGGGTTTAGGGTTTGGGGTTTAGGGGTTAGGGTTTAGGGTTTGAGGTTTGGGGTTTCGGAAACCCCAAACCTCAAACCCTAAACCCTAAACCCTAACCCCTAAACCCCAAACCCTAAACCCTAAACACTTTACAAAACGCTAAACCCTAAATCTTTCTAAACCCTAAACCCTTGTAAACCCTAAACCATAAACCCTACTAAACCCTAAACCTAACCCTAAACCCTAACCTTAACCACAAATTAAATGTACAACTAATCACTAACACATGTGTTACTAATTTATGAAACCCACCAAAAAATGAGAAAAAAAAAAGTTGTCAAAAGTATGCCTTGAGGGACGGCAAATCGAAGAGGAGAAAACGCTGAATTTTATGGTGCAATTTTCATGATTTTTCGACTTACCGTTTGTGAGATATTTAATTTTTAAAAATGTGGAGGAGAGAGAATAAAGTGTGGAGGAGAGAGAATAAAGTGACACATGGCAGAAATCTGTTGGTTCCCTCATTCTCACTCAAAATTGGTGTACTCATTTGAACCTTACTCTACTCAATATATATATATATATATATATATATATATATATATATATATATATATATATATATATATATATATGGGAGGGATCAAGAGGGAAACAATTTTTTGAGGGAAGTATGGAAGTGTAATATTTATCACGAAGCATCTTAAATTCGTCAATACAAATATCAAAGATAGAATTAATTTTACTCATATATAGTAATCAAAATCGATGCTATAAAGAATATATTAACATATGAAAGTCAATTTTAAGTTATAACATTAGTTTATGAATAGTTATTTAATAAAACGTTAATATTCATCGTGGTGAATATTAACTTAACATTCATCACGATGAATGTTAAAAAGTAACATTAATTTTATTTTAACATTTATCGTGATGAAAGTTAAGTTAACATTCACCACGACGAATATTAACGATTTGGGATATAAAATTCATCAACTGATATTATAGCATACAAAAAGAATTTATCATGGAAGCTTAACATTCATAACATCCATTCTGATTAACATTTATTAAATTTCACTTTTGAATTTTCGACAAATGTATTAACGAAGTTAAGATGCATCGTAATGAATATTACACTTCCCTCCTTCCCCCCAAAAAAATGCTTCCCCCTAGATCCTAATTATAAGTATAATGATTTGATATTAATAGTATATGATTTATTTAAAATCATACTTGGCAAGAAGATTGTACTCCGTCCGTCTCAATTTATCAACTTTTCAGGTTGTCACAAATTGATTGTCCACTAACAAATATGAAAAGAAAATTTCATCATGTTTACCATATTGTCCATACTTAAACAATTTAATTACTAAGTGAAAGGAATATCAAATTAATTGGTTAAGGTTAATAATGTGATTGTGGGAAAAGTAAATAGTACTTATTGTGTATTTATTAAACTGCATGTTTTCTGTTTTGGGACAATTAAATTGGGACGTAGAGGGTATGATGTTATTAAAATTTGATAAATTCTAACATATAGTAAAATATTTTGTTTGCTGTACTTCTAAGATAAGAAGATATATTGTCTTCATAAACACATTTATAGGGGCTATCATTTCAAAAGGCATCTCAGGTACCATATTTGAAATAACTACAGGTATTATACATATATCAGTGAACATAGGCATTATTTAATAATATATATTGAAATTTAAGAGCGACTGTAGTATAGCAACCATAGTCATCATTCTAATAAAGTTCTTAGGCTGCTGTTTAGCTACCAAGTAGATTATTTTTGCAACTGAGACTCAAAGTTAAGGATGGCTGTTTTCCTGTACTTGGGTCTAGAATTTTGTTAATATACAAATTTGTGCTTATACAGTAGTTTTTTATAATCACCTTTTTAGAACATGATGGTAGATACATACACATGCCTTTTATTATAAATGTAATTATAGTTTGTTGCACACAATAAAACAAAAGCTAGATCCCATTCCAAACCACTTAATAATGAGTTAATAACCCTCTGAAACAAGGTAGAAGGTCGGTGCATGCATAACCAAGTAACAAGAAAACTATTAGCCGGTTAGATTGGGTTTGAGTTGTTCCGGGAAGAAAATATTCATTATCCTCCCAAACCTTTTTCCTGTTCAAACGTACCCCGCCCAGAGTATGTTAGTGAATGATTTTTCAAGACATATTGGTGACTGTTGTCGTTTGTTTTTCATGTATCAAGCTAATTAATGGGGCTATCAAAAGTATGGATTTTGGAATAGCAGAGCAAAGTTGGAGTGACCAAGTAATATGTTGTTGTGTCATTGCTCTAAAATGTATACCTTAGGGTGTACTACTGTACTATTGAAATGATACATGGTTAAAAAAGCATTGTATGAGTTGGTGTTATTCAGATATGTAATCGGATTATGTATTTTGCGATTATGTCATTTGTTTTAAGGTTTTAAATCGATTCACAGGTTTATACAACGTCATTTGTGGAAATTTTAATATTGAATTTTTAGTGGGTCGACCCGGACGGGTCATAGGTCGATCCAAGTAGAGATCCATTTAAATGGGTCGACCCATTGGATCTCTTATTGGGTCCATGGATCTAATTTTTAGACCTATTGGGTCGCATAAATGGGGCGGGGCAGATCAAGATCCAACCCATTGACACCCCTATCGCAATGGGCACCCAATATTCACCAGCCGACCCTGTTTCTAGAGAAAGTACTCATCGTTCTCTAAATAAACAAAAAAAGAAAATAGAAAGCCCTTGATTTCGATTAATTTTCATAAAACAAGATCAAAGCCTCAAAATTTAAATTCTCCAAACCCTCACACAAACACCTGCACTGCTTACATTTAACATTTTCTCATGATACACCAATCTATTAAGCTTATCGCAAAAGATACTTCACAATGAATAACTAATGCCCCTTCGAATGCTCAATCTTTTTCAGGAATTTTCTGTTAGTTGTGGATATTACAAACTAAATCTTTGTGTGGAGATTTAAGCTCAACTCTGGACTATATAGGATGTTGTTGCGTATGCAGATATCTTCAGCTTCAGTTTCTCTTATTTGCCTTTGTCTTTATTCCAGATATCATTCCGAAATCCAACACAGACCTTCCCTCCATGTTTTATGTTTAGCAGCTCATTTCATTTTGGGTGTGATTTTTACTGGCAGAACATGAAACAGATGGACTTTAATACATATTAATTTAAAACTACAGATTCTAAGAACTCGGTCATAAATCACAATGATTATCTACTTATTCATCGAATGGATCAAACCTCACTAATTATAGAATAGAGCATGAATATATTATATTCTCAATTAAAATAATATTGGGGTAATTTGTAACTAACAATGATGACTCCAGTTCTAGTCAACCACGGATTGTTCCATTAACAAGTGAGATTTTTACTCTTCGCTTTCCCCAAATTCATTCAAATATGATTTGATACTTTTGTTGCAACAAAATCACATTAGCATATTTTCACCATACTACCAGTCCATTGAGCTTAGTTACAGAAAATCCCTCCAATTTTCCAAATAATTATTCCAGGAAAATGTGTAGCTGCAGATATGAAAACCACAATTTGTGGATTTCCGCATTTCCTATTCTGGAAAATGAGAATACCAGGTCTCACATTCAAACGTGTTATCTAGGGACACAAAATATTTCCCAATCTTTTAGATAAAAACTCAAATGGGAAAATGTAGATACTTTTCTGTTACTATGCGCAACCCTAAGCTCTCTTTCATGTCACTAGAGTTTACACAGATGAAGGTGATACCATGCCTAAATGAATATAAGTATATGAGTTTAGTATAATAGAACAGCATAAGTACCTGATAAATTAAAGGAACATGTTTCTGTCAGTTTCTTCAACACCCTCGATCTCAGCAGCATGAATAAGTTTTCTCAGACTACAACATGCGGCATTACAGCAGAAGCATATAGCAGTAAAATTCAAGAAAACTAGATAAAATTTACACAGCAGTAACATTAGAAGAGATCTCAACGCATGATTAAAACAGGATAATGTGTTTTCATTAAACTTCATAAAGTTTTGAATAAATTTGCTTATTTACTTTTATTTTGTTTAACAATTTACATGAATTTCCAATAACTTTAGGCAAGAAACAGAAAGAACCAAAACTGAAAATCCGTACAATATGTAAAAGGGAGTTGATGATACCAGGATGATAGTTTTAGCCCTCCTTCCTTTGAGTAAGCAGCACCTAATGGGTTGTCTCTAGCAAAATCCACATAATTATATCATAATGGAGTATAAAGCTAACATTTACCACGATCCAAAATCATACCTTCTAACAATCGTAATGGAGTAAAGCATTAATGAACTTCTTTGATCCTCATCTGTTGAACTATCTAGCTGTTCAGACTTCAGAACGATAACAAGTGCCATACACCAGATGTTATAATATACCAGTAATATACAATAAACAAAAATCATATCATTTACAATATCATCATTCTTCTTATATTCACAATCAATCAATAATCTGGATGAAACAAAAAGATAACGCTAATTGAGAAAGAAAAAAATAAAATAAACCAGCTGTTCTTTATACACTTATCAAACAGCTGAATCTCCTTCCCAAATATAAGAAAAAATAGAAAAAGAAGAAGTTATATTTCACAAATCACACACAACATTTTGGAGATGAAATAAATAAATAAATAATTTCAATGCGAATGGAGTTCATTTTGCAGCCCTGAAAAGTTGACTTCCAAGGGTGACAACCGGGGTTCCTTCCCCCATTATTGTTGTCAAGCTCATTTCTTTGTCAAGTATTCGATCCAATTCAGTTACCACATAACTCATTGCAGGCCTTCTCTCACTAGAAAACTCCACGCATCCAACCATCAAGTGGATGTACTCTTCCATACCTTCTGTTGTAAAGCTGTTCCCAAGTCGTGGATCAATAATACTAGAAATAGTCCCTGCTTCTTCACAGTTTTGCATCTTTAGGAAAGAAAAAGAAATCAGATATAACAAAAAAACAACTGACAGCATAGGACTACTAGTAGTGAATAAGCTGAATACCCATTCCGCAATATTTTGGTGGGAATCTGAAGATAGCAATTCCACTGCTTCCTGCCCACTTACCAACTCGAGCAAAAATACACCAAAGCTGTAAATGTCACTTTTTTCAGAGAAGCGTTTAAACTCTCTCACCCTATAAAATTAAAATGTACAGTTTCAGAAGATTGTTGCAGAAAAGTTATGATTTATGAATAAGGACAAATCTATTTATTGGAGACGGTATAACTCTGGTGCAAGGAAAATCTCATCAGCTGTAACTTGAGAAGACGGGCCTGCTGAGTCAGCTCTTCCTAGAAAGTTCCGGACCCCTGCATCAGCAACTTTGGCTATAAAGTTCTCATCTACAAGAACATTCGATGTTTTGAAATCCTTATGAGCCAAACGGGGGCTTAGGGAGTGGAGGTGAGCTAAACCTGAATCAGAAAATGTGAATTGAGAGTTACATGCATAAAACGTGTTCTTTTTTTTCTTTTTTTTTTTTTTTTTTTGTATACCATCAATATAGAGTGACATAAAAGTAGCTTAAATCTTCTACAACAAACTTACAGAATATTTTTGTGTTTAATCTACAAAAAGATGAAGAACTAATACCAGGAAAGCCAAAAATGCTCACTGATTTTGCAGAGGATCACCTTTAGCGGCACCAAGAGCTATTGACAGCCTGTGCTTGAATTCAAGCTTCTCTTTAGTAACCTGACCATCCCCTGCATGTTCAAATCATGAAACTCCTTTAATTAAAATGCATGGATGTTCATAATCCAAATTGTAACTGAATATCAAAATATCAGGAAGAAAAAACAGAAAATGGACAGAGAATTACCATACAAGTGGATCGAAACACTTCCATTGGGCACATACTCATATACAAGGATCTGTTGACCATTTGCTTGGCAGTAACCTAGAAGCGTCACAATATTCCGGTGCTGAATAGATGCCAGATACCTCGCCTGATTTAACGTTAAATCACAAGTTGTTAAAAGAAAGAAAGAAAATTAATCCATAGAGAAGGTCTAAACGTACACAGTACTTCATTTTCTGAACATTTTAGACAAATAACTTGAAAAAAATATCTTTTTTCTGTAATTGCATAATATAAGTTGAATATTGCCTCTTCAATGAACTCTTGAGTAGGGGGAGAGGGCCGCCTTTTTATTGCTACTAGCATACCATCATGAAGTAAGCCTTTATACACCTCCCCAAATTTCCCTTCCCCAATCAAACTCTTGTCACTAAAATTTTTTGTAGCCAAAGACAATTCGTCAATCTCAAACCGCCTGGTTTCTCGGACGACTAATTCAACCCCTTGAGGTCTTCCAACTGGATATCATATTATGATCAATTAACATATTGAATTGAATTTCAATTGGTTCATTAATATAATCTTACATACAAGTTACCTTGAGATGGATCAGAAGAGCCAACTTCTGAAGTTCTGGACACACTTCTGTTATTACAAAGAAAGAACCATGTAACTAAAATCACAACCCCAAGCAAGGCCACAGCTCCTGCAGCACCTCCCACTATTGCTGCAAGAGTCCTTGACATTTGGTATGAGAACCTACTTCACCTGTCTAAAATACAATTAAAAACAAAATGGTGTCGAAATGGGTAACAAAATCAATGCTGAGACCTAACCATCTAGTGCAATATGTTTTATCAATGTGAGTGACAGCTAGGAAATGTTAAGTACATCGCCAATATATGCCATTTCAAGCTAGTATTGTTTTGTCATGCAGAACAAGTATGTCTCTCATATCATCATTATCATTATCATGATTATTATTACTATACAAACAATAATGTATGTAGATGTTTGTAAAAACATAAACATACAATACAATGAAAACAATACCCAAAGTGTAGAGTAGAGTTGGAACAAGAATTGCTTAGCAAGATCCCTAAAAGACCCAGCTTCATCTGCCAACAAATGATCTTGATAAAATAGCCTCTCCTCAGCAACCCCAGATCAAAAGTTTCAATCTTTAATCAACCCACATGATAAATTTCAAAATCAAGAATCAGTGTAGACTGACAACAAGCTCAATAATTAATCAGTTGTAAAGTAATGAAATTGATGAATGATTGAAGGTGGGAATTTATCTGTAAAGGGGTACAAATAAGCAGATAGAAATAAAGAATAAATAATATATAATAATTAATAATAATACTATGGAATCAGGGATAATTTCAGAATTGCATTAAAAAGATATGAAAACCATCAATCTCATCATTTGGACAGAGAGAAACAATGCCGACAGAAAGTGACCTTGCGCCGACACAGACACACACATTCGAAATCCGACTTACAGTGTATATATATATATATATATATATATATATTATTTTTTTTTTTTTTTTTTCAATTTTCGAAGAATATATCCATAAAAAAAATATTTATTGTGAATTAGCAGAAGAAACCCACAAAGAGGCAATGACCATTTTCCCTTCCATTAATTATTACTACTCCACTATTAATGAATCTTTTTTATTAAAAGAATGGAGATGAAACCCCAGTGACAATAAGCACAAGATATGAACCCAACGTGAAAAGATAAATACTCGTAAATAAATATAAAAAAGATTTGACTCGTAGCAGCAGGATGAAGAAAACTTACTATAATTTGCAACATTAATTACTCTATTTACTACTGGTAGTAACAAAAGAAAAATGAAAAAAAAAAAAAAAAGGTGCGTAAGTGTATGATAGGGGCAACAATGGGCTGTAAAGCAGTAGAAATTGGGTTGTCTGGTACCGCCACTAAAGAGAGCTAGTTGGAAGGTTTAAGGAAATTACATAGATTGTCCTTTAAATGTAGGGTAAATATATTTTGTCGGCATCGTACCCCCGTGTTTGTTCCGAGTTAAGCAACCTACCATTAAAACTCCCATTGTCTGCAGTAAACTGGTTAATGTTGTATCGATATCGGCAATATAGTAACCGGTTACCGGAAGAACCGGTAAAATTACTTACGTGTCATTTTTTAGGCCACATGATGTGGTTGCCACGTCATCATTGTGTAGGTTGTAACAGGTAAAAACATAGTTTGCAAAGATTGTAGCACATAAATAACTGGTTTGTTGCATACATTGGGAGTTTTAGGGGTAGGTTGCTTAACTCGGAACAAATAGGGAGGGTACGATGCCGACAAAATATATTTACCCTTAAATGTAGTTCAAATTTTAGAGGGTGTTTGACTTGGCGTTTAGAAAATGCTTTTTAGCTTTTTAGAGTTTAGCAACCACTAAAAAGCCATTTTGCTAGTTTACTCAATCCAAACACAGTTTGCTTTTTAGCTTCTCACAACCTTAAAAAGCTCTTCTTGAAAAGCCATTAAATACTGGCTTTTTAGCTTCTCACACCCTTATGCCTTATGTTACAGCATAAGCTAATCCAAACACTATCTCTAAAACTGCATTATGTTAACGCATCATCTGAAAAGCTAAAAGCCAAAAGCTGAATGCAAAAGCCACGCGAAACACCCTCTTACTGTAATGTTGTAGTTACACTATATTTAGAGTGTTTGGGTGAGAACACCCATAACACTATTACTGAAAATCTGGCAGTGTGGATAGACTTTCTCAACTCTGTAACCTATCCTCCACTTTTTGCTCATATCTTTTCTCATCTACCATGTGATTTTTTTTACTCTTTTAATTTATTTTCTATTTAGTAAAATATAAATTATAAAATCTAAAATATCATAAATACATTATTAGGTGCACAAAATATTTTACTTAGTAGTTTCATCAACAAATCTGATCACTTCTCCATTGAAACATCAATAATGTATAGTTCACCACACAAATCCACCACCATCTTTCACCACCCGCAAACCTCCATCACACAGTTATCTTATCTAGTCACGCCGTTGGTAGCCGGTGCCTCTTCTCTTTTGCATTCATTGCTTACTCGAAAAACATCTCAAACGAAAACCATTGCTTCAAAGTATAATGGCGTAAAAAAATTGTGAACCGTATATGTGACTACGTCGCAAATGTATGTTTAAGTGGTGAAAGATAGTGGCGGTTTATAAATTTTGACATTTCAGTGGAGAAGAGGACCAAATTTATAGATGAATTTGTTAAGTGAAATGGGAGTGATGAAAATAATGTTTTGTGCACCTAATAATGATGTGTCTACACAAATTTTGAATTTTATAATATATATTTCATTAAAAGGAAAATAAAGTAAAAAAATATCACATATGGTCCTTTATAACGAAGTGTTAACGACCATTAATTTAAAGAACTAACGGAGTAACAAGTTATAAATAAAGTATGATTGGTGTAATTAAAGTTAGTAAAGGACTGCCTGTGAAATTTGAGCCACACTTAAAGGATGATTTGTGTAATTTTCTCGAAGGTTTATATATTATACTTGTATATAACTTTTAATATACACTTCACTCCTTTTAAACATCTTCAAAATCAGCTATCTTTTACCCCCACATACTCTATACAAGCAAAGAAAGCTATCCCATTACAACTACTTAAGTTCACCGTTCTTCTCAAGTTCAGTTTATGTATGCTCATCTAGGTAGTTTAGTGTATGACCTATGGTTTGGTATGTCTAAACCTAGAATGTAGGATATTATTTGTTCATTATGAACAATTTAGACTTGATATCACGTATAAAGTCACATTTTTACCCCAATATCTCTTCATTTAAATCCTTTAATTAGAAAAATGGTTCAGATACTATGATTATTCGAATTATATTGTTAAACAGGCAAAAACGACCAAGAAGGATGATCTCATAGATTTCTTGGTACCGAAACTTCCGTTTTAATAATTCACCTATGCAAAAAGAATAAGACGGAACGGGCTAGTGATGAACATTCCAAAATGTATGGAAGTTTGAATACTTACGACCTTGCCTCGACAAGATCGGGGACCGATACTACGGACCTCTCGGAATCAAAATCTTTATTTCGACAAAACATATACAAGAATCGATTCGATCGGACGTATAACGAAGAAGATACAACGTGAAAACCAAACGAAAGTCGAAAACACGCGCACTAGAACCTAGCGGCAACCAATCGGTGCCGGCCGACTGCCAGCCGGACCCGGCCCACATCAGCCGGACCACTAACCAATGTAAAACTGGACCGGCCCACTACAACCGGAACTGGCCCGTAGTGAACCGGTACCGGCTGGCTGCGAGCCGGAACCAGCCCAACCGGTCCACTATTTTCCGAACGCACATATCAGATTTCTCTAAATTGCACCTTTTTCGCTATCGTGCACCAAATTTCAATTATAAATACATCTACACTTTCACAATTCAAAAACACATCTTACCACAAAAACACATCTTACCGGAAAAATTACTAGAAAAACTTTCTCTCTCTAGTTACGATGAAACTAGTTAATATTTAATTGAGAGTAGAAAAAAGCACGGTACGCATTGTAATCTTTGGTGTACGCTTGGAGTTGTGCTATTAAATTCAAGTCTATCTCTTATCGTTTTAATTCCCGATTTTTCCTATCCATATCTATCTTAATTATGCTTTAATTATGCTGGATTTAGTTATTGACATGATTAGCGAGTAGATTACTTTGTGTGTTTGTTGTGATGTAGTTAGTTAAATAAATATGGGAAGATGTAATATTATGAAGTAATATAACGGCCCCTAATCGGTCGACCCTTTGGTATAGCGTTGGAAACACAAATACGTGGAGTACAAATGGAAGCCAAGGAAAAATCAAAGGTAGTTATATTACGAATTAATATCATAAAATAGGAATCTTGGTGTTTTGAATTCGCTTTCTAATTATGACGCTAAACCTCAATATTAATTATCGCCTTTCCAAAAGTAAACGTGATTAAATCGTTTATATTAAGACGTCAATATAAAAGATAAATAATTATCTGTGTCCAAACTATAGTCAAAGTAGGAAATCATGGAAATACCAAGAGTACATGGTGAATTACTATAGGACGTTTTTTAACATGGTCAAGGTTTGAAGCTTTGGAAACACTATAAGTGGTATACATCGTGGATTACTAAGGGATTTATTGGGAAATATTAAGCAATGGTTGGTTTAAATCATAAATGGGATTTTACAATACACACTTAGTTTATAAATCTAATAGGAAGACGGAGTATCATTAAGTGTTCTACTTTTTCTATCACTTTTAGATTTTATCAAAGCCATTTATAGAAAGCAATTTAAAACTTTTTATTCTTAAATGATTATTATACTAAATACTTTTGTGATGTTAAGAACGGTTGGACTGTGAAAGGGTCTGCTACTCTATTCATTTACTTAGGAATCTTCATATTCCAAGAAAGGTCACTTGTTCCATAACAGGGCAGTGTTGATAGTCGAGAATGACCACTCCGATCAGAATTACCATATAGTTTCTCCTTAAATGCTAACTGAGAAATCAATTAATAGGGAATTTAGTGCTTACATCACAAGTATTTAAGATAGTAAAATTAAAGTTTTTGAAAAATGTTCCTATCACTTAAATTAAACGTCTTCTCATGATTTAGCTAATGAAGTAACAACAAACACCTCCTCTATTTTATTTATTTACACGCTTTAATTTATTTCGCTTTTATTTACATTTCTAAGTTAGAATATAAAAAAATAAAACAAAACTCCCCCACTATTTTCTTAAACCTCTCAATGGTTAAAAGGTCTACATCTACCTAGCTTTAGTTTCAATTCAGTCGGTTTGAAGAATGATCCTAGGTCATTGTGACACCCGCCAATTTCGGAGTTGTAATTTGTGCCTAATCAAGTTTTAATACATGTAATTAGTTCTGTGTTAGGCTAATTTGTGTATCAAATATTATATATTGTTGAATATATATATATATACAAGAAATGACGATTTAGTTAAATCGTACGAACCTCAAATCGAATGTATTTCGGTCAATTAATACGGACGTTGGTGAACGATTTTAATTAAATAATACAAATATTATTTAATAACATTTTTACATTAAAGAGATTATTCCAATAATATTCCGTATCCAAGTTTTACTGCACAAATAATATACACGCGATTAAAATGTAAACACGCAACCAAAACTAAACAACTTACCTTTTATAATGTAATTAGTAAGTATTTAGTAAGATATTTCAACAAAAATATTGAATAATCATTCGTATTTTAAAATGTATGTTTAAACGCAAAAATAAATATTTAACGCTTACACGATCGGGAAAACGAACACCGCACGGAGCGCGGAGGCGTGGACTGAAATGGTGGAACTCCCACCAAAACCACCTCCACTTCCATTTTCTTCTTCATTTATCTCTTTCTTTTCTCTCTCTTCCTTTCCTTTTCTCTCTAAATTACAAACTCACCACCAACTCACAAATCATCAAAATAAATATACAAAACGACCTCGGATCATCAAGATTTTTAGAGATTAACGATCACCACGCTACGATCTACAATCCTATCTTTCCGGATTTTCATTTCGCCACTTTGTAAGTTTCCGACAAAATCCCGAAACCTCTCGTATTAGCTTATTTTTACATGTGTACGGGTTATTTGGGTTTATATATGTCCATTACAAAGTGTAGAACACGATTTTATAGCTTAAAAACGAGTTTGAATTAGGTTTTGGCCGGAAAAATCTCGGCAGTCGAAACTTTCTGGGCTGGTGTTCTTCAATGCGACACAAGCCTTGTGTCGCATGATTGTGTCGTATAAAATCCTCTATGTCGTATTTTGTGTCGTATGAAGCCAGTTATGTCGTATCCTATGTGACACAATATTGTGTCGTATCTTATGTCGCAAATACCATGCGACACAACCTCTATGTCGCTGTTGAATCAGCATCTCGAATCTATGCGACACAACCCTTGTGTCGTATAGATATTGTGTCGCATTCCTATGCGACACAACCCTTGTGTCGCATGACAAACTTTTGTGTCGCATATTGTGTCGCAAAACACAGAAAACTCAGATTTTTACTAAGTGTCGAGACTCGAAATTTATCACTTGATTTTACCCGAAATTTATCACTTGATTTTACCCGAATTCGAAATTTATCATTGATCTCGACCCCAGCCAGGGGCCAGCCCCTTGGACCCCGCCAGGGGCGCTGCCCCCGGACCCCCGTACTTAGATTCCGTAAGCACATTTCTCACCAAGTGTCAAACTTGTACAACTTCAAAACGCTTATACGATACAACTTTTAAAACATAATGGAAATTGCTTTTCAAGTATAACACTTCGAAATCAATGAGATAACATCAAGACTATTATTACAATTAATCACCAACGGGCCGTACACGTTTTCAAACATACAATTCAATCAATCAATTCGTAGTAATTTGGACAAGTCAATCAACCAAATCGGGGTAATTTGGACAAACAACTACAAAGGTAGTCTTTCGAGATGCCTAAACAATTAATAACCATCGCGTGTCGTGGACACCTTCAGGTTACAAGTCTTCGGACCACACTTCAAGACAAATCAATCCAAGTTATTAATTCAAACTTTCAAGACTCAGGTGAGTCTCATGGCCCCTATTTTACTGCTTTTAAATCAGGGGTGTGATATTATTGCTAGTTTTGTTTTACAAGTTGAACGCAAGTACAAATCAAATCAAATACTACATGAGTTTCAAGCTAATCAATTTAAAGCCCTCCATAGCATAGTCTGGTAATACGTAGTAGCGTGAATGTTAGTATATGATATCATATAGGATTGACAATCCTCGTCCGGGTTAGCACGCACTAACTGGTCAAACGGACGTATTAGCATTTGGGAAGACGAGTGTGGATTAGGCACTCGTAGGAGGCATTTCAAGTTAGGTTTCCTTAAGTGGGCCTGACAACTCAAGTTAAGCTCAGACTATGTGCTCATGGCTGTATAACTTTTATTTTGCTTAATTGCATTTTAAATTCAATTATTAAATCTTGCGGTTCATACAAATATATGTGTTGACATACAAACCTGTGAGCTCACCAGCGTTTCGCTGACCAATTTTAGCATGTATCACAGGTGACCAGCAGTAGGTTGGACTGCTCAAGTAAGGATCAATTAGCTCTAGTCATCATGCAAACAATCAGAGATTTAGCTGCATTATTATATTTTGTATAGATTAATTATGTACTTAAATCTCTCAATTTCGAGCCGAGCTAATGTAAACAATATTTCTGATGTAAACTTTTGTTTTATCAATACAAGTCCAAAACGACGCATATAGTGGTCGTTCATTATATATCTTTGTGCTGTGATTATTGATTCGTAACACCCAAAACGTGCTTCCGCTACACAATAAATTTGGGGGTGTTACAAGGATCCTGAGTTATGCATACCCCGGAATAAACTTAGGATTCTTACTAAAGGATCTCCCTTATTCAGTATCCCGCACAATCATGTTAAACAAATATATCCTGACCAGGATCCTGCAAGATAAATAATAACGATATATCCAGGATCCTTACCTATATTTGTGATCCTGAAAACAGACTTAAAAACTATCATTATCCTGAGATACGAATATAAAATATAAATGACTTTTATACCTGCAAGGTGTCCATATGATGCTAATTAGGATCCTGTAAAGGTTAGTGAAAATCTACCCACAACAAGGACCACTAAAAAGGAGGCAACTAAGCAAACTCCTTTTGCTTTGGTGTTTGGATCCGAAGCTATGATTCCAACAGAGATGGTAATCCCAACGGCAAGATCCCGGATGCAGACCTTGGAAGCAAACAAGGAAGCGTTGATTCAGGATCTAGACACTGTGGATGAATTAAGGGATCGTGCTAAATTCAGGATTGCAGCATACCAACAGAGAATTTCAAGATCCTACAACAAGAATGTCAGGATAAGAAGGTTTCGAGCAGGAGATTTGGTATTAAGGAAAGTATTTCAAAATACTAAGAATCCTGCGGAAGGAAAGCTAGCACCAAAGTGGGAAGGTCCATATTTGATAGATTCGGATGCTGGAAAGGGGGCATATTGGTTGGCCAATATGGATGGTGAACTACTTCCGAGATCCTGGAATGCCATTCATTTGAAGCTCTATCATATGTAAGTTGAATGTTTTTATTCGACATAAAAGGTACTCCTGTGATCCTTAACTTTTCATTGATTTTAATACTTTTTACTATATATGTATGTGTGTATTATAATTATATATATATATGCATGAAAGTTAATTGTGATTATTATTCTCATTGAATACTGAGAGTCCCGTAATCACTATTAGTTAGTGATTTGGAATCACAAAGTGTAAAGTTTAATTGTAGAAGGGGGGGGGGGGGGGTTGAATACAATTTAAAACAATTTCAGATTTTACCAAGTGTTTCAGTTTGTTTTAAATTAATTATCTATAACAGAGTATGTCGGTATTGAAATAACAGATTAAAGATATAACAGAATCAAAGAATGATAAGTAATAGTAGCTGAAAGTGAATTGTATTGATTAAATTCACAAAGTGTTGAATGCGGAATGGATTAACCAAAGTTAATCCAATTCAAACACTTAGCTAAATTATTACAATGAAGAGCGTTAACTACAGTGGACAGACACGCTGATAGTTAACCTCGCTGAATCTTAATATACACCTAGACAAACTGGTTCTCTGACAAACAGAAGAACGGTGCATATAACGACTAGCCTCAATAGTACAAAACACTGAACTATTTATACTACAAGAGTTCCTAAAATATCGCCTACAAAATAGGATCTTGAAAGGACACGTGTTGCTGCTTGATTGGTCCTGATCTCTGATAAACCGACATTCTGCGGGTCCCAATTCTGTTACCGCAAATATCTCGTTACCTTAAAACCAATCACTTGCTGCCACGTAATCTTTCAGGTATTCTTTAAACTGGAACACTCTTGCTGATGTATAGATAAGTACAGTACTTTTAAGTACTAGATGTTTGAGAGGCTTTATTGAAATAGTCACTGATGATGCAGCAATCCTCCTCACTCACTGCGAGCTAACATGCTCTTGTAGAATGATTTGAACAACGGATCTTCAGTGACTAGCTGTTATTCTGGCAGTGACTTTTGCCTTTATTGATTTGAAGAAGTAATGCTCTCGCTGACGTAGATCAGCGATACACCAAGTTGAGCTTTAAATCTTCCTCAGAATATCGAATCAGAATGAATGACGATCAGCAAATCCTATCATTAGCAACAGCAGCTTTGATACAATCCATTTCTTCATTGAGTAGTGTAAGGTTGAATTGGTCAGCGACCAGTGACTTCATCATGGTCAGCGACCAGTGACTCAACAATCTCCCCCTAAATGATTGTGATTGAAGCTCCCTAGACAAACTTGTTGCTGTGAAAGTTTATAGTCAGTGTTTAAGAATTTAAACATTCACTGACTGTATGCTTGTGATCCATTCATCTTTCTTTTTGGATTCTTTTGATATGTTCTGAGATTTGCACAGGTTCAAATATTATTGAAGCTAAAATATAAAGTACATAATCATTTTTAGTTACAATGCTCTAATCTGATTTAGATAAGACAATCTTCTTCATTGACCAAGAGATTCAGCAACTTCTGATATCTTCAGCTTTGACTCACATTTTGTAAACGGGAAGTCTTTCAACCAGGGAGAAATCAGGCCAAACATTCATTCTTCTTGACATATGATTTAAAACTATAGTAGGGAGAGACATAGAGATGGCGTCAGTGAACACAATTTCATCAGTGAGAATACACCTCATCACAGTGCACTTGTTATCAGAGAGAAGACAACTGTGAAGGAAATTTTATATGCAAATATCCTTCTTCTTGTAGCTTAAACCGACTGAAAATCAATGAGACATATTTGAGCTGCAGTTGATGAAGAAGGATTCATTGCTAAGCTGATATGAAATAAAGATTGCCATGAAAATTGTAACATCAATACAGGGAATAGGTATTATTTGAGATAGAAGCTGCAAAGATGATCCCCATGTATTAGTAATTTTCATAGCGTCAGCAATTTTTCCATATAGCGTCAGCAACTTTTCTATATGGTTCTAATAGCGTCAGCAACTTTTCCACATGAGTTGTAGATGTGTTGACCCTGTAATATGATCCAAATAGATGATTTCCAATCAGCAACAACTTTACATATGAACACCATTGATTTTTGCATTCATTTGCACGTTTTCTCCCCCTTGATGATATCCTATAGTAGATTATCATTTTTCTGTAAGCATCAGCACATTCTTCATGTAGAAATTTCTCCCCCTTGATGATATCAGAAAATGCGATAGTAACTATGTGATCATGTTGTAAAACAGTTTTGGTTTTCTCATCATCAGCTTGTGTTTTAACTGATGGATCTTTAAAAACAGAAAGTGCAGCCTGTATCACTCTCTGTGACTGGAGAGCGACATTGACAGCTGGTGTGGTGATAGAAGAGAGTTGGCGCGGGTCTGTAGCCAGTGATGTGACACCAGATATGAGTGTGTCATCACCCACTGATGTCACTTGCCCTTTGAATGAAGCATCATCCTTTTGTGAGGATGATGAGTGGCTCATGGGTTGACTCGATAAGTAAGTTTTGGTTTTAGCAAGAGTGCCCATAGAGACTGAACGTTCAGTGACTATTTCACTCTTGATCCCTTGTTTTGCTAGAAACAGGGCCTTTATTTTCAAGCTTTTGGTAGAAGAGTTTGAGGTTTTCTTGGATGGAGGATGATCAGTTTTGGTCACTGGGGGTGTGAGCAGTGACATGATCGATGGTGGGGAAGAATCAGACGAGTGTACAGTAGTTTCATACTGGATTACAAGAGAACCTTGTAATCCCAGCAGAGTAGATAAAAATGGCATCACTAGACTAAGTAGAAACAAGGCGATTATAGACCAGGTTGATTTTTACAAGAAAAATTTTACCCTGATCTATCAAGTGATGAAATAAATATCATACTCTGTTTTTATAAAAAAAATATTTTATGGTGATGAGAGTGATTTTGAATGTTGTAATGGCAAAATTCCTTGATTTTAAAACGTTTGAATTTGCCGTTACAGAAATCGAAAAGACTTTTATTGGTTAGAGTATTTGAAAGAGAATATGAACATCAAGAGTTTCTTTTTGATTTGAAACAGAAAGAAAACCATTTGGTTTGATTTATTGAAACTCTTGAATGATCATGTGGTTAAGATTGGGAAAACGTGGTAGATAGTGGTAGTAAATAGGGGTGGCGTAGGGGTGATAAGTTTTGATGTTTAAATGGAATAGGTGTGATGATTGTGGAGCTTGGTGGTATTAATGGTGATTTGAAAGGTACGCCGGAAAAGTATATGTGACGTAAGGAAAGGTCTAGTGTCAGAGGTGCAATTTTGTGACACATCCCGTCAAATAATGATGAAAGAATCAAGAAGTCACACAAATAAAAATAACACTCATATATGATTTAATTTGCCTGAGATGTAATCTCACTGATTTGGTTACAACTTAGAATACTAACTAAGTCAGAGAGATTTGATCACTGGTAAATAAGAATCATAATTTTTATTTATTCTTTTTAAAACAAAATTTAGAGAGACTGATCTTTCGCTGAAAGAGTTACAACTTAGAATACTAACAAGATCAGTTAAAGAATAGGTCTTTTTTTTTTTTTTTTTTTTAAAGTATAGATTATGTCTGATATGAACTATGTATTATTTTACTATATTTATCTTTCACTGATCTAGTTACAACTTAGAATACTAACATAATCAGCAAAACAGAATTATAGAACAATAACAATATAGGTCATATAGAAACATAACAGATACTTAAAAAAAAAAAAAAAAAAAACGCGTTAAACAAAAATAACTAACTAAGCATGATAGCATAGCTAGTCATTTAAGTTTAACATGCCAAGCTCGCTGATAAGAAAATTAAATCTTTTCTCATCTAAAGGTTTTGTAAATAAATCAGCGAGTTGGTAATCAGTTGGAATAAAATGCAATTCAATATCACCTTTCATCACATGGTCCCTGATGAAATGATATCGGACATCAATGTGCTTTGTCCTTGAGTGCATTACTGGATTGTTGGCAATGGCTATAGCGCTTTGACTATCACAGTAGATTGGTATTTCTTTGAAGTCGAAGCCATAGTCAGCAAGCTGATTTCTCATCCAGAGAATTTGAGCAGTACATGCACTTGCAACAACATATTCAGCTTCAGCAGTTGAAGTTGAGACTGAGTTTTGTTTCTTGCTGGACCAGCTTACTAGCTTTTCTCCAAGAAATTGACAGCTACCAGATGTACTTTTTCTATCCAGTTTGCATCCAGCATGATCAGAATCAGAGTATCCTTTCAGGGAAAAGTCTGAACCAGATGGGTACCAGAGACCAAGATTAGGAGTACCCTTCAGATATCTAAAGATCCTTTTGACAGCGAGCAAATGTGATTCCTTAGGATTAGCTTGATACCTAGCACAGAGACATGTAGCAAACATAATGTCTGGTCTACTAGCAGTTAGATACAGAAGCGACCCGATCATTCCTCTGTAAGCAGTAATGTTTACAGATTTACCATCAGGATCAGCATGTAGCTTTACTGCAGGTGACATGGGTGTAGCAAGGGTTGAGCAATTAGCAAATTCAAATTTCTTTAACAGATCTTTAACGTATTTTCCTTGACTAATGAAAATTCTAGTTTTGGTTTGTTCTATTTGCAAACCAAGGAAAAATGTTAATTCACCCATCATGCCCATCTCATAACTTTTGGTCATGAGATTAGAAAATTCCTTGCACATGTCACTGTTAGTAGACCCGAATATGATATCATCAACATAGATCTGGACTAATATGACATCTCTCTTATCTCTTTTGATAAATAGTGTACTATCAATTTTACCTCTGACGTAGCCACATTTTATCAGATAGATGGAGAGAGTATCATACCATGCTCTAGGAGCTTGTTTTAGTCCATACAGGGCTTTATCGAGTTTGTACACATAACCCGGGTGTTTTGGATTAATGAATCCAGGTGGTTGCTTGACATACACTTCTTCCTGCAGCTTGCTATTCAGAAAGGCACTTTTCACATCCATTTGATATACTTTAAATTTCTTGTGAGCTGCATAAGCAAGAAATAGCCTGATTGCTTCAAGCCTAGCTACTGGTGCAAAGGTTTCGTCATAATCGATGCCTTCTTGCTGACAGTAACCTTGTGCAACTAGTCTAGCTTTGTTTCTTGTAACCACGCCATCAGCATCCATTTTATTTCTGAACACCCATCGTGTTCCAATCACTGACTTTCCAGCGGGTTGTGGTACAAGCTTCCAAACTTTATTTCTTTCAAACTGAGATAGCTCTTCTTGCATGGCAGCTATCCAGTGATGATCAGTAAGTGCTTCATCAACCTTCTTTGGTTCTATTAGAGACACAAAACTTACAAACAAACAGAAGTTAGCAGTTGCTGATCTTGTCTGAACCCTGGATTGTGGATTATCAATAATCAATTGATTATCAATATGTTTTGTCCACTTAGTCATTCGCTGAGGTTCAGCAGTGACTTGATTACTTTGCGAGGGTTCAGAGGGCAAATCAACATCAGTGGCATGAGTAGTATTGTTATGCGAGTTTTGGTTTGGACATTGAGTTGATGATGATGGAACATCTGTAGGTAAAGATGATATTCCTGAATTATTCGTAGCTAAAGTAGAACTAGAATTATCTTCAGAAATATTATCTTCTTCTTCAGAATCAGATGAGAAATTTTTATATTTCTTATCATTTGATTTGATTTCATTTGATAAGTCACCATCCATTTTGTTAAAAACAAGATTTTCATATTCTTTTGGATCAGTGAGTGACTCATCATATGATTCATCAAAAGTAACATCTATTGATTCCTCAATACATTCTCTTCGTTTATTATAAATTCTGAAAGCTTTAGAGATGATTGAGTAACCAACAAATATTCCTTCATCAGCTTTGGGATCAAACTTTCCTAAGTGATCTCTTTTGTTTAGAATGTAGCAGTTACTACCGAAAACATGAAGAAAACTTATATCAGGTTTTCTCCCCCTTAATAGCTCATATGCTGTCTTACTGTGCCTTTTAACAATCAGTGACCTATTTTGAGTGTAGCAGGCAGTGCTCACTGCTTCAGCCCAAAAATAGGTCTTAAGACCAGCATCAATGAGCATTGACCTAGCAGATTCAATCAAGGTTCTATTTCTCCTTTCTGCCACCCCATTTTGTTGGGGTGTTCGTGGTGCTGAAAATTTTTGAGAAATACCTTTTGAATCACAGAAATTTTCAAGGTCAATATTTCGAAATTCAGTACCATTATCACTTCTCAGATGTTTTACCGTGACATCATTTAGATTTTCCATTTTCCTGACAAAGGATATGATCTCGCTGGCAGCTTCATTTTTGGCTTTAAGAAAGAATACCCAAGTGTATCTGGAGTACTCATCTATTATCACCAAACAGTACCTTTTTCCTCCAAGGCTTGCTGTACTCACTGGTCCAAACAGATCCATATGTAGCAAGTAAAAACATTCTGTTACTGAAGAAGTCTGTTTGCTTTTGAAGGACGAGCTGTGATGCTTTCCCTTTTCACATGCTGAGCAAAGCTTGTCTTTGTCATAAGACATTTTTGGTAATCCAGTGACTAAACCATTCTTGCTTAGTTTATTGATTGCTTTGAGGTTCAGATGAGAGAGTCGCTTATGCCATAGCCATTTTTCTTCTGAAATGGTTCTGGAGTAAAAGCATGTTCCTGATTGTGCTGAATCCATGTTGACCACATAAGTATTCCCTTTCCTGTTTGCAGCAAGAACAACACTTCCCTTTTTATTGTAAACAACACCAGCTTCATGATCAAAAAGTACCTTGTTCTTTGAATCACAAAACTGACTGATGCTTAATAAATTGTGCTTCAAACCCTCTACATATGCTACACGTTTGAACATTACATTACCATTGGATAAGACACCGTACCCTTTGGTTTTCCCAACTTTGTTATCACCAAACACTACATCAGGACCTTTTTCATCCTGATAATCACTGAGCAGCGACTTGCATCCTGTCATATGCCTGGAACATCCACTATCCAAATACCAGATGGTTTCTCTAAGAATGCTTCTGAGCAACTTCCTTGATATTTTCATGGAATTCAGCATCATTAGCCATTAAACAATAATCTTTGTCTAGACAAAGCATTGCTTCTTCATCATCAGATGAAGAGGATGAATCAGAGTCGCTGAGTGAACTTTCTTCAGCAACAAATCCTTTTCTTTTCTTCTTCCCAGATTTAGCCAATGCCTTCAATTTCTTGTATTTTGCCTTGTACTTGTTATACTTGTCATTTCTGACATCTGGCATGGGTTCAGGGACTTGATTCACTGACTTTGATCTGCATTCAGCTGCAAAATGACCAATTCTGCCACACTTGTAGCATTCACCTTTAGATTGAAATTTATCAGATGATGGAGCACCAGCAAATCGTTTTGATCTGGTGTTCCTTCTGAAATTAGCAACCATCAAGGCCATATCCTTCTCAAGCTTCTCCAATCCTTCATCATACTCATATTCTGATTCTTCTTCATTCAGACCACCTTCTTCTTCAGCTATCAGTGACTTTGAGCTTTTCTTAGACACTTTTGACTTCTGTCTCTGATCGATTTCATCAAGCTCTGCTACAAGGGCATTGGATATCTTCTGACTTCCAAGAGTAGCACGAATATGCTCACTCTGATCAGCTTGCTTTTCAGACTGCTCCCAATTGAGCAAAATACCATAGACCTGAGTTAGATTCAGAATTGAATAATCATTTCTCTGTCTGGTACAAGTGGCAATAGTTCCCCAGATTTTCCTTGGCAGCAACTCAAGAAACTTTTCAACAACAAATCTTTGTTCCTTGCCTATACCAGCCTTCTCCATTTTGTTCATCAGTGACTGGTATCTGGTGTAAGTTGAAGACAGAGATTCATTTGGTTCCATTGCGAACAGCTCATACTGGCGAGTGAGATTAACTTCCCTGCAGCGAATAATATCAGGAGTTCCAATATATATATTCCTAAGGGTATCCCACATATCTTTTGCAGTCCTACAAAGCCTAATTGATTCGAACACTTCATCAGGAAGTGCCATGCCTATGTAGATTTTAGCTTGTTTATCAAGTCTAACCAACCGCCTATCCTCATCAGTCCATTGTTCCTCTCTTTTAGGTAAAACCATTTCTGGTATAGCTGGAGTAGTAGCTGTTGCAATTACAGCAGGAACAATAGTAGTTGGGATATGGGGACCATTGGTTATTATATTACAAAGACGGTCATCAACTAAGTCCAAAAACATCATCATCCGGGACATCCAAGTTTCAATCCTTGAAGGATCAAAAGCTGGAGGTTTGGTTGTAGAACCATTTCCCTTTTGATAATCAGAGTCAACACAGCTATACTTTACTGATTCCATAGCAGACCTGGTTAATTGAATTTAAACCAACTCTGCTCTGATACCAATTGAGAGTCCCGTAATCACTATTAGTTAGTGATTTGGAATCACAAAGTGTAAAGTTTAATTGTAGAAGGGGGGGTTGAATACAATTTAAAACAATTTCAGATTTTACCAAGTGTTTCAGTTTGTTTTAAATTAATTATCTATAACAGAGTATGTCGGTATTGAAATAACAGATTAAAGATATAACAGAATCAAAGAATGATAAGTAATAGTAGCTGAAAGTGAATTGTATTGATTAAATTCACAAAGTGTTGAATGCGGAATGGATTAACCAAAGTTAATCCAATTCAAACACTTAGCTAAATTATTACAATGAAGAGCGTTAACTACAGTGGACAGACACGCTGATAGTTAACCTCGCTGAATCTTAATATACACCTAGACAAACTGGTTCTCTGACAAACAGAAGAACGGTGCATATAACGACTAGCCTCAATAGTACAAAACACTGAACTATTTATACTACAAGAGTTCCTAAAATATCGCCTACAAAATAGGATCTTGAAAGGACACGTGTTGCTGCTTGATTGGTCCTGATCTCTGATAAACCGACATTCTGCGGGTCCCAATTCTGTTACCGCAAATATCTCGTTACCTTAAAACCAATCACTTGCTGCCACGTAATCTTTCAGGTATTCTTTAAACTGGAACACTCTTGCTGATGTATAGATAAGTACAGTACTTTTAAGTACTAGATGTTTGAGAGGCTTTATTGAAATAGTCACTGATGATGCAGCAATCCTCCTCACTCACTGCGAGCTAACATGCTCTTGTAGAATGATTTGAACAACGGATCTTCAGTGACTAGCTGTTATTCTGGCAGTGACTTTTGCCTTTATTGATTTGAAGAAGTAATGCTCTCGCTGACGTAGATCAGCGATACACCAAGTTGAGCTTTAAATCTTCCTCATAATATCGAATCAGAATGAATGACGATCAGCAAATCCTATCATTAGCAACAGCAGCTTTGATACAATCCATTTCTTCATTGAGTAGTGTAAGGTTGAGTTGGTCAGCGACCAGTGACTTCATCATGGTCAGCGACCAGTGACTCAACAAATACCCTACTGACTTAAGCATCGGAGGGGTGTTAGGCAAACTAACACCCACCTTTACCCAAGATCTTGTATTTGTTGTAGTTCATGCATCTAAGGATCATGGAATGAAGATTAGGGGTTGGCCACCTCTCCTCCGTTAAGGATCCCAGCGATTCTCTAAGGTTTAGAGGTTTTCGTACGGATAAACACCTCTCTACGAAAAGGGTTTTGACACCTCGCCGGGTGCGCACGATGTTTGATTATAGTGCCATGGTTAGGGAATCGGTGATGCCTCTGGTACGCGACAACTTCATTTCCGTTGGCCTATAGATCAAGCGCTAACGAATGTCGATACTGATGTGCACTATACGTATCGATCTAAGGTTTGTGTCGTTTTCACGTCACTCTAAGGTTTGTAATGTTTTCACATTACCAATTGGTTAGGCATTTTCATGTCTCAAATGGCGTAGCCCAAGAATCAAACGGTTTGTAATGTTTTCACATTACCTAATGGTTTGGCATTTACATGTCACTTTTATAGTTTTCATAAACTATCCAATGGTTATAATGTATTCACATTATCGAAATTTTCATTGGTTAAGTCTAATAAAAAACTTTATTAGCTCTAATGTTTTCATGATTATCAAAAGCTGTTTTGATCTAAGGATCGCAAAATCTTTTTAAGATCACAACATTTTTCAAAAAACAAATTGTTTTCACAATTATTTGACAAATTATTAACATTTATATGTTACAGGAATTACTCGTTGGGAGTTCCTCATTATCAAGAGTTTATTTTAGGATCTTGTAGTCTCAGGATCCTAAAATCCAGTTTATATGAAATACGGTTAAGGATCCTTGAATCTGAGGATCCCTATCCCGTCATTATTTCAGATCCAGTCTAGGATCCTCGAACCTGGAATGTTGAGAAAATCTTCTCATTATCCTGGAAGTATTCTGAGGGAATCTCCTCAGGATCTTGTTTCTAAGCAAATATATATATGTATACTGAGAGAATCTCCTCAGTATCCTGAAGACGCAAGAGAAGGATAATATCCTAATATCATTCGCAGCAAAAAGTCTAAGGATAATCTAAATCCTTAGATTGAGTTCAAAAGAAGTGCACAAGATAAAATTGTCTTGTGGCCTACATAAACCACAGTTATACACAACCATGATTGACCATACCAGGTCAATCTCTCCCCAAATAATTGTTTATTACAGACACAACCCAAAAGAAACAAGTAAAATAAAAGTCGGGCTCCGGTTAGTTAAATGCCATCCTCGCCCGAGGATCCTTTGCTGTCAATTGGATCATCTGCAGGTGCAACGTCTTCGATGAACTTAGAAGTGGATGCTTCTCCTTTGCCTGAGATGTCAATGATCTTTATTGAGGGTGCTTTAGTTGCGCTTCTTTTGGGAATCTTTGGTCCCCCTAGACCAATGAAGAACGGATTCATGACATAGTTGTCTTTCATTTCCTCCAGCTTATCCTTCCACCCTTTGATATCCCACAAGCTGGCATCCAGACCATTTTCAGCAGCTTCTGTGGCCATATGGATTTTGGATTCCAAAACAGCGATAGTGACGTCTCTCTTCATCTCTGCCATTAGGGTATTGTTCATGCTTGTTCCTTCCTCGTTGGAGTAATTGGATTTTGCAGCAAGCATAGCTTTAAGGGCTTTGATCTTCCGTTTGGCTCTCTCCAGTTTAAGAGCATTCTTCTTTTGGTCAGCAATCAGATTGTCGACCTCTTCAACTTTTTCTGAGTATCTATCTATCATGATGTCTGCGGCCTGATAACAGGATCAATGTTAGTAATTATTGTTCAAAAAGAAGTTAGGAATGAAGGGCTTTACCATCATAAGGTTAGAAGCGGGGGTTTCGATGTCATATAGTTCTTCAACTTTTCTCTTTTTGGAGAGAAAGTGCATGGAAAAAGGCTTGAACCTGGCATTACCGATCTTGATTGCTTCTTTTTGAGGAATCTCTGGATCAACGTCAGATAGAGTGAAGTGCACTGAAAGATCGGAAAAGAATTAGAAAGTTGAAGGGAGGAACTATAAAAAAGAAAGATGAAAAATTTACTTGACATCGTTGAGTCGTGTTACGGTTGTTGATTATCGGATGCGATTTTTTATGAGGATTTGCTATAAGAACTGGGTTCTAAGGTGGTTTTAAACGAAAAATGGCGAAGAAGAAGGATGAAAGAGAAAAGGATTCTTATAATGATTTGATGTGATAAGGGTTTAATAACTATCAGAAAATGATTAATACCCGGGCGCGATCTTCAATACACGTAAAATATCTCACCTAACACGATTTAAGCGGTTATTATGAGAAGTTATAACGTTTTAGGATCCTGAAAAACGTTATAACTTCGGGGGCAATTGTTGTGGGTAGATTTTTACTAACCTTTGCAGAATCCTAATTAGCATCATATGTACGTCTTACAGGTATGAAAGTCGTTTATATTTTATATTCATATCTCAGGATAATGATGGTTTTTAAGTCTGTTTTCAGGACCACGGATACAGGTAAGGATCCTGGATATATTGTTATTATTTATCTTGCAGGATCCTATTCAGGATATATTTATCTGACACAATTATGCAGGATTCTGGACCAGGAAGATATTTGTTTAAGGATTCTATGATCAATCCCGGAGTACACATAGCTCAGGATCCTGGACTTATCTTAGTTAAGGATCTTGAACTATATAACACGTTTGTTTTTCTTGAGTATTGACCAGGTCTTAGAAGAAGCGCGTTAATGAGATATGCTCCGAACTACGTGAAGAGGATCTGATACGATTTCATGAAGACGAAGTCTTACGCACGTGTAAAATGAAGTCAAAAGAGACGTTGGTGGTCTTCATCCTTCATCGGAGGATCCCTAATATCTCGGAAATATTGTTATACGCTCTTAGTATATAAACGAGGCTTGGATGATCATTTAGGTTAACGAATACTTGCTATTTTTCACCTGCAAATCACATAAAAACTCTGCTATTCCTTTATTTTACGATCATTTCATCAACACTTAGCTAAAATCACACACAAATTCACTTAGCCGATCATCCTTGCGCTCTTAGTTTGTAATCATTTACTTTCATTTTAATAAGATTAACAAAGGCAAGGATCATTTGATCCTTCCTGAGGTTTTGTGCTGGCGATCAACCTTGATCAAGGGCTTTCCTCGTATATCATCGTGTCATTTTTATTTACTTACAATTCATATCGTGTCAATTGCACTTATCTCATATTTTTAGTGTTTAACTTGAATATCACTTATCTTTTCATTGTCAAAATAACATTACCCTTAATCTGTTCTTGAGCTTTGATATTAAAACGTTTGCTCGACAAGGATCTACAGATTTAATCAATCTTTTTTAACACAAAATATTGACTTAATAATAGAGATAATCGTGTAAAAGCGTAATTATCTTGATAGTAATTTTACACATGACCTCACAAACTAATTTTTGATCAATTAATTGCTTTAGTAATTTTTGACCAAAACACTAAGTATGATTGCAACTATGCTTGGAACTCCTATGAGAGTTGACCAAAACACTCAGTCCAGAAGAATCCTACTGATGGGTTTGTTGAAGTTGGTTCAAAGGGTTCTAAGGTTAATAAAGATGGTCAGACAGTAAGGAAGGTTCAAGGGTTTTCTTTAGGTAAACAAAAGTCTAACGTTGTATATCGTCCTAAGGTGGCTGCTAATAAATAAAAACCAAAGCATAAGGAGGATACACATGTTAGTACTTCTAACCCATTTTCTGTGTTAAGTGGGTCTGACCCTAAAGTGCATGATGTGATTCGAGAAGTTGAGATGTCCAAGAGTGATGGAAAGGCTGTGCATGGAAGTAAGGAAATGGTTTCTAAGGAAAAAATGTCTAAAGTGGATAAAGTCGTGCAGGACTCGGAAAGTGATGTTGAGGAGGTCTATAATGAGACATCCTATTATATGGCTTCTGGATTGGGACCAGGAAGTGGTGGTGGAGGTACTCGTAATCTTGAATTCTTTGATGATGATGATTTTTATGATGATTATAGTGATCAAGTCTATGATTTAACTAAAGAACAAGAGAATTTCTGCAAGGCGTTTGATATCAACCTCCGCGGGCAGATCAAAAAGAAGAAATAGTGTCATGTTTGATGTTTTAAGTCAAATGTATTGGTTGTTATGTTTTGGTCTTTGGTTGATTTTTGTTGAGTCAATAGTTGGTATGTGGTTGTGTCCTTGTTATGTAGTCTTTATCGCCTATGTAATGGGCTGTGGTGTGGGATTCACTCACATCCTTTGTACTTAACAGTTTTTGGAGTAATATTTTTGCCGGGTAATTTTTACCCTTTACCCAAAAAAAAAAAAAAAAAAAAAAAAAAACAATGAAAATGTAAAAAGAATACGATTAAAGCAATATAAATGATAAACCATCAAAAACGACACGATGATGTACGAGGAAAGCCCTTGATCAAGGTTGATCGCCGGCACAAAACCTCGGGAATGATCAAATGATCCTTGCCTTTGTTAATCTTATAAAAATGAAAGTAATTGATTACAAACTAAGAGCACAAGGATGATCGGCTAAGTGAATTTGTGTGTGAATCTAGCTAAGTGTTGATAAAATAAGCGTAAAAGAGAGAAATAGCAGAGTGTTTGTGTGAGTTGCAGGTGAAAATAGTGAATATTCGTTAACCTAAATGATCATCCATGCCTCGTTTAAATACTAAGAGCGTATAACAATATTCCTGAGATTTTAGGGATCCTCCGATGAAGGATGAAGACCACCAACGTCTCTTTTGACTTCATTTTAAACGTGCAGCTGACTTAGTCCTCATTGAATCGTATCAAAGTTTCCTCGTGTAATCCGGAGCATATCTCATTAACGCGTTCCATATATGACCTGGTCAATACTCAAAGAAAACAAACATGTTAAACAGCGCATGATCCTGAACTAATACAGGTTCAGGATCCTGGGCTACGTATACTCCAGAATAAACTTAGGATCCTCACTTAAGGATCTCTCTCATTCAGTATCCTGCATGATTATGTTAGATAAATATATCCTGAGTAGGATCCTGCAAGACAAGTAATAAGAATATATCCAGGATCCTTAACTATATCTGTGATCCTGAAAACAGACTTACAAACTATCATTATCCTGAGATGCAAATATAAAATATAAACGACTTTCATACCTGCGAGATAAACATATGATGCTAATCAGGACCCTGCAAAGTTAGATAAAAATTTACCCACAACAATTGCCCCCGAAGTTATGACATTTTTCAGGATTCTTAAACGTTGTAACTTCTCAAAATAACCGCTTAAATCGTGTTAGGTAGTTGTATCGATTATCATGTCCGAGTACTTATAGCGATTCTGACGCACATCATATCTCATTCAACCTCCATTCCATTTCCTTCTCAAGTCTTTCTCAGGTATTATTTTCTCCTTTCTCTTTTTATCGTTTACTTGCTTTCACCTTGATAATGAAACCGGCAACTAAAAACGAGTCAGACCTCCCTGAATTTATCGATCAAAAAATGATTTCCAACCCTATTCCTTCTTCGTTATCTGATTCCGATACGCAAAAACTCAAAAGTGCTTTTCCTGAAAACACCGTTTTCCGAGCTCATGATCCTAATTCTTGGAAATAGTGTCCCAGGTCATAACTAATTGGTAAGACTATTCTAAAGGTAGAGTCCTTTTTGGGTTGCCCTCGATGAACAGTAAGAGAAACAATAAGAGAGATAATATTAATTGGAATTAATATTATAAGTTAATTATTTGGTTTGTTAATTTATCAATGTTGATAAATTAATTAGAAGCTAAAAGTAATTAACGGAAACAATAAAGAATATTTAGTTGTTTATTAATTGAATATTAATATGAAACAAAAGGAATATTCTGGAAAGTGATTCCAACCGACGGTTGGAAGGTTCAACCGGCGGTTGGAGGATTAGGGTTTGTAAGGCGGTGACGCGTGTTTGACTTAGAACAGGATTCAAGTCCAACCGGCGGTTGGAAGCTCCAACCGGCGGTTGGAGGTCGAATTCAGTTATCCCACATCGGCCAGAGTATAAACCCCAAGGTATCCTCTTCCCCTATAAATAGAGGCCTAATCCATGGTTTCCAATCATCACTGATTCGAATTGAATTTGTTTCTTTCTCTCATTCTCATTCCTAATCCTTGTGAGAGTTTACACGACGTAGAGTCGGGACCCTAGGATTTGGAGTTTCTCTTGGTTCACGGGTATGACGCATTAGAGGTATTCTATTTTGGGTACTCGCCATCCAAAGCATGGAAGTCAAGCAAGGAGTCTGCGTGAAGGTTCTGCAAGGTTGTCTGCGCATGAGAAATTGGTTTTCTCAAATGTTAGGATTTTCTCATTTATCTATTTATTTTGTTATTGTTAATAGCTTTATTAAGTAGCGGTCCTTTAGGGTTTAGTTTCCTAAGTTGCTCTAGATTAATTGTTATTTTCCGCTGCGTATGTTAATCTAATTAGGGAATAGAAAACCCAACAGTGGTATCAGAGAGTAGGCTTAATAAGGTTAGCAATACAAAATGTAGATAAATTATATTATTTGGAAATAAAACTGACTTTTATTTTGTCCAAATAACTAAATTAAATATATATGTATAATAGATTTATACAGTTAATTTATTTACTAATTAGACCTTAGTATTTTAATGGTTTAAAATATATGCTCAATTTTAAAATGTTTTAAAATAGAACCCTGAACCTTAAATGTTTAAGAGAGACCTTATATATAATATGATTTATATATATGTATCATTTAAGTCTAAATACATCATCAGTCAATTGATAAATCGGCTCACCCATAGAGAACAAACTATAAGAGAGGTATAAGGCGGGTCGCTCTGCTTCCCTAAAGAAGTAGGTTTTTAATAAGCTTCGCGCTGACCTGCTTCTCCGCTTCTTTGTGCGTTCAATGGAGCTACCGAGGACTTTTGATAGGATGATGTCAAGATTAAAAGTAGGCTTAAAATAGTAAAACAAAATCCCGTTTTAGCTATAGAAAAATGTGAAAAGTATGATAACCCATGAAAACCGCACATCTCTCGTATGGATTGTTAATGGAGCGTGTGTGGTTAACCGGCACATTAATGTGAGGACATATTGAGAGGTGATGTGGGACTCGCGATTCTCGAGCGTACTCGATCCGGGCACCACGCGGGGTTTGCATGGTTGGTTCACCATCTAGTTCATGATCCTCGGCATACCAGTAGTGAATGGTAGATGAGCATAACCGAGAATAACATGCCATTGACAGGTATCAATGAATCTCAAAGATCTAGGAGTTTCATAGAAATGAAATAGACAAAAATATTTTGTTATATGATTACGGCGACCCTTTTCATAAAACTGAAAATATAGATCCTAGCCTTAATTAGAAATTGGGTAATTAATTAAGGAATAGTCAGACTAACTAAAATAGTTTTTATCTCAAAAATATATGTTGAAAATGGTAATAATCCTCTCGTTCCCAATTCCGCAAATAAACTAAACTTCTCACAACTCTCAGTTCTTGGGAGGGAAAGACTTACCATTTCAATCTGTATGGACGGGTGATGTAGCCCTAGGTTCATTCTAAGGAACAAGAGTATGTTCTCGATGAGCTGTGAAACCGTAGGTACGAGAACAAGGAATATGTTCCCGACAAGAATAAGGAGTATATTCTCAATATAAGTAAATTCCCACTAATGGTAATGATTCAACCCAAGAGGAGATTGAAGTTCATCGGAAATATTATGTTGTTTGATACTAAGTTTTGATCAACATAATTCTATCCGGTCAGCCAGCTGTCTACAAACAGTTTGTAACCTTATGTCAAATGGTTTTGAATGAGAAAGAGACCTGAATAATGGAACTCCAAAATTACTGAGCAAAGGATCAAGAAGATTGATGTGCCTTTTTGGCTCAGCAGCTTCTGTGTTGTCAATTGGTCGTGATGCAAAGGAAAGGAAAAGATCTGGAATAGCTACGAATGGAAAGTCCAATCGTGGGGCTAAGAGAAAGATTGATTATGAAATTGCACCAACAATGATCCAAAGGAATCCGTGTGTGATACTGCAACACATAGAAGTACTAGAAGCGTTGCTGCCCAAAATATCTGAAGGACCTTAAAGACTGTCAGGTTGAAAAGGATTCAGATATATAATCGAACTCCACGATACTACGACTTCTACCTCGTAGGTCTTGAATACAGGGTGTGGTACTCACATTTGCACTGTATTGCAAAGCCTAAAGGAAAGAAGAAGTTTAAAGCATGGAGAGCTCAACTTAGTCATGGGAGACAAGAGAGTCACGCCCATTGGAAAGTTTGAGCTCATGATAGAATCTGGGGTTAGGATGCATTTAAATAATTGCTGTTATTCGTCAGAAATGACAAGTAACATAGATTCATTTCATGCTTGTTTAAAGAGAGTTATTAATGTTGCTCTTAACATTGAGGATCACTATTGTGGGGCTAGATTGAATACAGCGATGACTGATTTTAAAGACTGTGTGGAATTGCTTGAAGTAATGGATATTAATTGTACGGGTCTTCATTATACTTGGAATCAGAAACCAAGAGGTATGGGGGGTACTATGAAAAAGATTGATCGCGTTATGTGTAATGTGGAATTTAATGATACTTTCCCGAGTTCTTATGTTGTTTTTCAGCCGTATCGAATTTCAGATCACTCTCCTTGTGTTTTAAAAATGCCAACGATGAAACAAAAGAAACATGGGCCGTTGTGACACCCGACGATTTAGGGTTACTGATTAACCTGTTAGAAATCCTAATTACGTGTGTTTAGTTTAGTATTAGGCTAAATACATGTAATTACTTGTAACTATTTGTATATTTATGTGAATATACACTTTCGTAATTGATTTATATTACGCTTACGCAATTTGGTGAAATTGTGCGAAACAACCGGACGGACAAATTATACGACGTTGGTGAAAACATTTCTATAAATAACTTGAATCCATTCTTAGAAGTTATTTATCACTTATTATTATTATGTTAAAATAATACACGAAAATCTAGACGTTTTGGCTAAAACGTCTCAAACGCAACGAAAACGCGTGGAACGCGCCCGACAAGCGAACGAAAGTCAAAATATATTTTAATAATTTAAAATATATTATTTTATATGAAATTATTATTGAAAACATCATATAATAGTTCGTCAATGAAAAACGTTTATTTAAAACGCTACGCGATTAAACCTCCGTAAAACGTGCACGCAAATCGAGACCGATAAATTAACGGAACATTTTTATAAATGTTTTCAAGTATCTAGATAAATATTTCAATTGAAAATATCGGAATTTAAACCGTTACTTAAATGTGTGTATAAAACGTTTAACGTATAAATAAACGTCTAAACAATCGGGTAACGAACGAAAACGTAACTAGTTAAATTGGGAACAAGAAATGACCAAAATACCCTTGTGTGGGACCCCCACATGGGCTGCCCCCCCCCCCCCCCCCCCCCCATGTGCCACCCTTCCCTTCCCCACTCTCCTTACATGCAAATTGAAATGATGATGATTCTTACTTACATCCATACACAAATCATGCAATCTCATTTCACAAACACTCCATCTCTTTTTACTCTCTCAATTTCCTCTCATCTCTCTCTCTCCATTTCCAGAAACTCAGCCCCTTCACCACCAATATCCACCATAAATCACCATCATTCATCATCTTGAAATCTAGAAGAAGGAAGAAAGCTCAAGACATCATCATCTTCATCATCCACTTGTTTCTCCATCATTTTCTTGGTATAAATCACCTAAACTCCTCATTTACATACTTACATAATGTATATTTACATGTTATATTGCTCATCTAACACTATTATGTCCAAATAAAAGGTTGAAATACATTTTTGTAACACATATGTAAGAAGACAGATTCTGTCCCAGAAAAGTCAGTATACTAAAATGGTCATATCTTGAGTTCTACTGAGAGTTAGACAACGAATTTTTTTTAAAAGTTGCGTATTGAAAAGAGCTACAATTTTTGTGTTTTTCACTTTTTCCATATCCATACGTATTTTTGGCTATAATCTGATCTTTGAGTCTGGTCTGGAAGTTTTCGAAAACCGAGTTCGGTTCCTTCACGAAATTATTTAGATATGTAAATGGACACTATGGTTGCTGCAAAAATTATATGTTAGACTAGAAACATGGATGATCAGTTGGTAAAATTTGTAGACCTTAGTTTGGACCAGAAATGGTAGAAATAAAATGGCGAACCAAACCGACAAAAGTCGAAAATGTGAAATATTGAAAATCTTAAGTTGCATGTTAAAACCGACACCTTGGGTGAACTCCGTCACGAACCGACAAATTATTTGGACTCTATAAACTGATTTATGGGTTGGGTAAAAGTTTCGGGTCAAACCGAGTCGGTTTGACCAAGTCAACAAAAACGGCTTGGTTTCTAAAAACGACAAAACTTACTATTTTTGGAAAGTGGTAACAAAAAAATGGGTTTGGATGACTTAGTTAGTAACTTGGACCTAAAACTAAACTTAGAAAGTTTCCCGAATTAAAAACCGACACTTAGAACAATTTCTAAAAATATCCTAAGTCTCAAGTAGAGACACTAAAGTAGTGATGCCACAATTACTAGCGATGCTACATTTTCTGAAAATATCCTAAGTCTCATGTAGAGACACTAACCTAGTGATGCCACAATTACTAGTGATGCTACATTTTGCTAGTGATGCTACATTTTCTGAAAAAATCCTAAGTCTCAAGTAGAGACACTAACCTAGTGATGCCACAATTACTAGGGATGTTACATTTTGCTAGTGATGCTACATTTTCTGAAAATATCCTAAGTCTCAAATAGAGACACTAACCTAGTGATGCCACAATTACTAGTGATGCTACATTTTGGTAGTGATGCTACATTTTCTGAAAATATCCTAAGTCTCAAGTAGAGACACTAACCTAGTGATGCCACAATTACTAGTGTTGCTACATTTTGCTAGTGATGCTAGGTTTGACCAGTTTGACCAGGTTTGACCAGTTCGACCAGTTTGACCAGGTTTGACCAGTTTGACCAGTCTTGACCAACTTTGACCAACTTTGACCTACGGTTTAAGACTTATACAAACTAAAATAATCGGTTTGCAACACACGATATGTACTAATGAATAGTTTACAGCAAAACAAACTTAATAATGATGTCTAAATGAATTATTATTACAAACTTTCACCAACGGGTTGTATACGTTTTTAATAATCGAACTTGAACAACTTATTTGGACATACTAGTTGATGAACTAGCTCTAGGTGGACATTAACCCTCCACCTGCACGATTGGCTTAACTGGACATTAACCCCCACTTATACAATCGCCATAGATGGTCTTATAAGACATCTACTTACACAACCTTATACGTTTAGGGCGTTAGAAGGTTGCACACCGGCTTGCTTGCTTATTTGATATTTGCTTGCTACTTGCTAATCTGAGGTGAGTTTCATAGCCCCTTTTTACTGTTTTTCAACTGGGGTGAGAATACATACAACTGTTTTATACAACTGCTTATATGATCACAAGTAACTGTAAACAACTTTTCGTACGGATTGCATGAGGCCTGAATAATCCATTAAAGCCCTCTACCCATCATAGTTCGTTTTTTTTTTGGTAAAGGGATTATACCTTGGTAAATTTTATAAATCAAAATATAACGTTAAAGCACAAAAGCTTAGACTTACAAAATGAAAGACTAAGCACATATACTTGACAGGCCAAGTATATAACAACCAGAAGACATCCAAAACAAACAAAGCCTAACTACACAAACGACCAAGCAATAATCCACTGCAATCTCATCAGAATAAACAAGTTAGCCCTCTGTAATCAGAGCACTAGAGATCTTCCATGTATCCATAACCCGACGAACATTATCTGACGGCTTAAACTTAAAAGTAAACAGTTTAAGCCGAACCACTTCCAAAATAGCAGACACCACCTGATCTTTTGACCGCTGTTTCTTCTGAAATAACCGTAAATTCCGCTCTTGCCAAATGAAATATGAAGTTGCTCCAAGAAGAAGCTTAAATATTACACTCCGAACAGACTTCCGAGCAGCAATCGGTTTTATCCATAACACACAATCAGCTAACTGGTTCGATCGAAGATTGAACCCAGCAAAAAGAAGAACCGCGACCCAAACCTGGGAGGAAAAACTACATTCAAAGAACAAATGTGAGTGACAATCCTGTTGAGAATCACACAACGAACATCGAAGCAGGTTTAAGTCAGTCGAAGGACCAACATCCCATTGCCTCAATCTATCTTAGGTCTTCAGTTTTCCCTGTAAAACCAACCAAAGGTGAATAGCATGTAACCGGATACCAATCAATAAAGTCAGCCCGTATACGGATGGAATCCCACACGAAGCTGGTTTTATAATCAACCAAAGAACCATCCAAAGATCGCCAGAACAGCTTATCCGGCCGATTACTTAAGTAGGGATCAGCAAGTTGATTAAACAGAGGGAACCGTACAAGCCAGGAGGATGGCCAATTCCAAGAAGACCCGACAACCAAATCAGCAACCATATTGTTGATGTGAGCCTCTCTATTAATAACTTTGTAGCTAAGAAACCGAACAATAGGGCACACAGGATCCCAAATATCAAACCACACAGAAACTGAAGACCCATTACCAAGCCGAAACCAGAAATGATGCCTAATTGCATCACGAATCTGAATGAGTTTCCACCATGTCCAACTCATGGCGCCCTTAGCCGAAACATCCCAGAAATGTCTACCCCGAAGCTTATGCAAGTAAATCCAATTAACCCACAAAGAATCCTTATGGATTAACAGATTCCAAATATGTTTGGTCATAAGAGATATATTCCAATCCCGGAGCCTTTTAATACCAAGACCACCCTCGAACTTAGGGAGACAGACAACATTCCAAGAAACCTTAGCTTTTCCGTGCTTCATATCCCCTTGACACCACAAGAACCCCCTAATAAGGCACTCAATCTCCTTAATAACCTTAGCAGGGAGAATAAAGACAGAAGACCAATAACCATTAATGGAAGATAAAACTGATGATACCAGTTGTAATCTGCCCGCTAACGACAACCATCTGTTTTTCCAATTGACAATTCGGTTCCTAACCCTTTCAATTAAAGCTTTACAATCCAGAGCCGATAGACAAGTAGAAATAAGAGGAACCCCTAAGTAATGAACTGGGAGCTTTCCTTCAGAATATGGCATTATTTGAAGGATGTTCAACTTTATCATGTTAGGCACATTACAAAAGAAAGCTGTACTTTTAGAAACACTAGGAGCTAGCCCCGACACCTCAGTAAATTCATGGAGAGCTGATTGAATAACCGCAACCGACTGAACAGTACCTTTAGAGAAAAGGAATAGATCATCGGCAAAACAAATGTTGACAATCCGTTGATGATCACAAAAAAGATGGTAATCAAAAGCTTCAGAACTGTCAACCCTTCTACGAATAATCATAGTAAGAACTTCCATAACCAACGTAAATAAGTAAGGGGACATCGGGTCACCTTGACGAAGACCCCTTTCCCCCTTAAAGAAACCATAAATCTGACCATGCAAGCTGATTGAATAAGTGACACTCGTTACACATGCCATGATCAATTTAACCATATGGGAATGAAAACCAAAACCAATCCGAATGGTTTGAAGAAAGCTCCAATCCACAGTATCATACGCCTTTTGAATATCCACCTTAAACGCACATCTAGGGGCACCTTTAGGAAGATGATACCCCCTCAATAATTCCTGAGTAAGCAAAATATTATCAAAGATAGATCTACCAGGAACAAAAGCCGACTGATTTTCACTAACTACATCATTCAATCCCTCTTTAATGCGATTAGTAAGAAGTTTACTAATACATTTATACAACACATTGCACAATGAAATCGGCCGAAAATCATTAATCCTGGATGGTGTTGAGACTTTGGGAATAAGGGCTATAATCGTGTGATTAAGCTCTTTTAGTAAACAGCCATTTAAAAAGAAGTCCCGAACAGCCATATAAACATCTTCCCCAACAACATCCCAAGCCTTCTTAAAAAACATAGAAGTAAAACCGTCTGGTCCCGGGGATTTATTATTTCCTATAGAAAACATGGCTTCCTTTACCTCATCCTTTGTGACATCACGAATCATTGAATTAGCTTTAGATCTTGATAGAGAATTTCTAAAAAGACCCTCACACTGCAACGGTTGAGCTAACCTTTTTTTCCCCAGAAAATCACAATAATGCTCCACAAATGCTGTAGGAACCAGGTCTCCCTCAAACAAAATATCATGAGAATCATAAACAATATCAATACGAGACCGACTAACCTTTTCTTTCAAAACATTGTGAAAGTATTTAGTATTACTGTCTCCTTCGCGAAGCCAATCAATCTTAGATTTTTGTTTCAAAAAACGTTCCTCATCAATAACCGCTTGATTATATGCCATTAAATAATGCCCTACTTCTTCTCTTAAGTCAACCGAATCTGGTTGCTTATCAAGCGCCAATTGAACTCTGTCTAACTCAACACGAAGCTTACACACCTTAGCATGCAAATTTCCCTGATTTTTCATGAGTCTCCGAAGGGGTTGTTTCAACAATTTTAATCGCTTAGCAATACGAAACATATTAAAACCCTCCACCTTATGCTTCCAAACATCATCAACAATTTTCTTAAAATCAGATTTATGGGCAAGAAAATTAAAGAACTTAAACGGCTTAATAAACTTCTTTTGAATCGAAGGAAGCTTCAAGACCGCGGGGCAATGATCAGAATTCCGGTAAGGTTGAAACATGGCAACCAAACCAGGCCACATAGTAACCATCGCGACATTCCCCATAACCCTGTCAATTTTCCTTAGAATACCATCACACGTCTTAGGCTTTTGATTCCAAGTAAAATGGAAACCCAAGCTATTAATATCAAAAACAGCAATATCTTGCACACACTCATTAAACTCCCTCATCCCAATAGAATTTCGAGATGTACCAGCTGAGGAATCCTCAAGATTAAGTATAGAATTAAAATCCCCCATAAGTACCCAAGGTATGCCCTTAATAAACTGATTATGCTTCTTAAGATTAGACTATAGTTCCCTTCTATGCGTATACGAATTTCCTGCATAAATAAAAGAACAGAAGAAAACCTTATTGTCCTTACGTGAACCAATTTGACAATGAATTACTTGATCACTCCCATCAATATACATCAGATCCACCACTCTAGGATTCCAACCAAGAACAATTCGAGTACCACCATTACAAAAATGCGCATTAGAAATCCAATCCTAGTGTAAGAACAGGTTAGAGCAGATTTTTGACAATCTTGAAACCTGAATATGGGTCTCCAGAACAGCACAAACACTTAAATTATACTCATTAACCACCGTTTGAACCTCACTTTGCTTAGGGGTCCGGTTCATACCCCTTATATTCCATGATGACAGGCTAATCATGAGGAACATCAAAAACGGGAGTGCTTGCCCCCTCAGAAGAGAATAATATCTCCGGATCACCCAGAAAATTCGCTGTCTCGTTAAAACCACCTTCCACATCACTTACATCTGCCCCATCATCAACTACAGATTTTCCCCTGTCTTTTAGCTCCTTCGTCTCCTTGGGGACCTCCTTAGTCATTTCAGATCGATCACCAGTCTCAAACTCAGAACTTAAGACATTAAACCTGTTACCAATGGGTACTTGCTGCGTTTTAGAACTCTGACCATTTGGCTTAGACGGTTGCCCCTGTTCTTTTGGTCGATAAACAAATTTAGGCTTCGAATTATGAATCACAAATCCTTCCGTTGCTTTGACTTTCTTAACCCGAACAACCTGGTTGGGGGCAACAAACTCCTCATTAATTACCTTCTTGCCCTTCCCTTGCACAACCTGCTTAGGACATTCAGAATCCTTATGTCCAAAAATTTTGCAAATAGAACATCGCGGAGGTTTCCATTCATATTCAACACGAACATTATATAGAGTTTTACCATTACCCTCTATCTTGGGGATCGCCACAACAACAGTTTCTTTTAAAGCATTCTCCGAATCTACTTCCACCAATGCACGAGCAAAGTTAGGACGGCCCCAAGATTCCAAACACATAGTACTAGTATATGAATCCAGCATTAAAGGTTTGCTAACCTTTGTAGCAATCGCACTCAATCCTACCTCGTTAAAAGCAAGAAGAGGCACGTTATGAAGTTTAATCCATACCGGGACTTTAGACAAGTCTTCCTTAGCCAAATCTGCATCAGAAGTCCATTTCCGTAAAATAATAGGGACCAACCTAATCATCCAAGGACCTCCTTCGAGAACCTGAGCCATGCCATGTTCAGAATTAAACTTGAAGAAAAAGAACTCATTCGCATGCATCATTACCCGTTCAAGACCAAACTTTCGCCATACATTCATTACGTAGTTTTGAACAACGGGAAAGGCTAACCTTTTCCCAATAAAGTAACCATATAACGTGTTCGCGTATTTCTTACTAGCTTTCTTAACCGTCTCCAAAGGTATTTCAAGATCAGCATCAACACCTGACGGGGGATCCAGATTTAACGTACAAAACCTTACCTTACGCTTATTAGATTGGTCCGCTACTTGAGCATAAGATTTACTACCATTAGAAGGATTACCAACCACCGAGGATGTAACTGGATGGGTAACAGCTTGCAACCTATCCAACCCTCGCGTCCCAGTAAACAATACATTACCATCAAGAGCAGCATTAGAATAATTACTTGTTTTTTGATCGCCCATCTCACCATCACTCACGTCAGTCTCATAAGCCTTGTCAAGATCATCAACATTAATCTTTTCCGAAGCAACATTAAATACATTAACATTGGCATAATCAGATTGCTTAGAAGAAGCATCATCAGGCATACTCGACGTATATGAAACAGGGATTTTACCAAGGACAGATTCCTTAACCTGCTCAACATACACACTAGAATCAGCACTTCGAGGTCTGGCCGTATCATCGTGATCACCCACCATGCTAGAGCGTAGGTCTGCACTTTTAGGTCTAGCATAATCCGTACTAGGAGCTGGAACATTATCATTACTCAGATTAGTCTTATTAATCAAATCAATACCAGAACTTGAGCTCCAATTCTTAGTCATCTCTTGAACCACGACAGAACTATTAGGGTTTCCTTGCGGATTCCTAAACTTATCAAAGCGTGCTCCAATCGAAGCAAGTAAAGTGTCAACACCCTTATCATCCTTAACATACGATTGATACGAAGTAGGGTAAGCAACCCTACCAGAATTAGGGTTTAAACCTGTTGCACTTTCAACCCGCGCATTAGGGTTTACCACCTGCGGCTCAACATGATCACTCCCTTCCCTTTCAGTAGATGACACGACAGGTTCCGGTCCATGATCTGATTCAGAAGAAGGTGGCAAGCTTGAGCCAGAAGTTTTAGATTTCTTTTTCTTTTTCTTATTAGCCGAATTGGTCATCTCTCTAAAAATAATACAAACCCTTAGAAAAACCACAATAACAAAGATAGATGATAATTAGCGTACGGAGAACAGAAACAACGATTAAAACATGCAAATCACATGCATAAAGATCAACGATTGAAAATTTCTTGAGAAAACCCTAATCACTCTAAACGATTTTAATAAATTTAAACCCTAAAAACCGAAACCCTAAAACGAAATCTGATTTCTATGCCCATTAGTGAAGTTCGTATCATAGTTCGTTAATATATGAGTGGATATTATTGGATAGTACTATTGGGGATTGACAATCCCCATCCGGACTAGTCGCGCTAGTCAACCCACGGATGCAATATTATTTGTGATTTAGAAGTGTATCGGATTAGTACACTTATCGGAGGCAAACAACGTTAAGCTCGACTATGAGACTCATGGCAAATGGTATACTTATATTGCATTATGCAATACTTTTACTTATCGTTGGCTAACGATACTTTTACTTATCATTGTTGAATGATACAACTTAACTTGAAATCTTGTGGATCATAACTAATCGAATGTTTACAAACCTATGAACTCACCAACTTTATGTTGACCTTTTAGTATGTATTTCTCAGGTAACCCGCCGCAGTAGGAAGCTTATGGAAAGCTTAGCTCGAGTCGCATTGTTTTCAAACATCGAGAGATTAGATTGCATTTAGCTGTATTTTGTATATTTAGTAATGTATTAGAAATCTCTTAACGGTTTATGCGAACTCCCGATATTGTAAACTTTGAATTATGGAAATGTAACTTTTTATTAAAACGTCTCATATAGAGGTCGTTTGCTTTAATCTTTGTGTTGTGATATTTGATTTGGTCGGCGCCCCCGTGACACCTCATGTTTCCGCTGCCACGTGTTTTGGGGGTGCGACAGATTGGTATCAGAGCCTAAGGTTATAGCGAACTAGGATTGCATTAGTGACCTATACTATGACCGTTAGGGTAGTATTCCTCTTTTGGTATGACTGGTTCAGCAATTGCATCATTTGAATTTAATTTAACATAGCTTGATCAACTATGTACAATTAAAGGAGAATCGATGCAAGACCTGAAATGGTTGTAGTAAATGAGAATACGGTAGTAACGTAAACCAAGGATAGAACGGGACCAACCTTTATACGTGCTTATGTGCTAGTTTACTTTATTTCTATATACAACCTCACGTATACTAAATTCCTTGCCACAGAAATGGCAACAAATCCCAACGCAACTACACCTTCCTCCCACTCTCGTTCGGGATCACGCAACTCTCGCTTAGGTTGGGGAGCCACTAGGCCAGCACGACCTAGCCCTTACCCTCCTCGTAACACAACCACTTCCACACCTAACCAAGCCCGCCGTCGGACCGATACCCCTCGACGGAACTGGTTACCTTATACTCTCTGCGCCTGGAGATCCGATGAGGACATACCAATTCCCTCACAGGATCTAGACCCAGAACACACCTTACACACCGATGAACCTCCTCACTATACCATACCCGTGCTCGCTGCCAGAATCCATCGTCACGAAAGGCGACTGGATGATGTGGAAGCGGAGCAGCACGAAACTTACCAAAATTGGATGCACTTGGCTCAAGGCCAGGTTGCACAAATGTACCTAGACCAGGAGGACATCACCGAAACCATGGGAACTGTTCACAGCCAAGTGATAGGTAACTGAAATGAAATCACTGTCCTACAATCGAGGCTGCAACAAAGTGAGACATGCTTACGAGAAACCGAGGATCATGTGCGCTTGCTAGAGCGACAACTGGGAGAAGCTGTCGGAATGATTGGCCGACTTACTGCAAACATGGAACGAGTCATCACACTACTCCCGCCATCAAATCCACCACCGAATCCAAGTCAGGATTAGATTAGTACGATACTCTATTTTGTAACCCATTGAGGCAGGATGTGCTCAACTAGTTAGTTTTTGTAAACTCACGTATTAAGTCCGGATGTAACAATACCTGGCATATTTTGTAAACTTCAAACTCTGTAATCGTTTATCTTGCGCCTCAATTTGGTTATAAAAATTTGCTTCCTTGCTTTATTGATTGTCTCGACTTGTCGTAGATACTTATCATACTCTCTGTTATGCATCTGCAATAACTTTAGATCTTGCTCAACGAAATCTTATGTGCCTCTTATTTTCTTTCTTTTAGAATCATGGCTCCAAAACGTCAAATGAGCTCCGCTGATATCGAAAGACTTATCAATCAGAGGGTCCAAGCAGCCCTAGAAGCTGCCAGAAACAATCCCGATCCGAACCAAGGAAATCCAGGAGGTGCAGGCAACAACCCACCTGTGCCAAAGCCCTGCACCCACAAAGATTTCATGAATTGCAAACCTCTCCATTTCAAAGGAACTAAAGGAGCCGTCGGTCTCATGCGATGGATTGAGAAAATGGAGTCCGTTTTCCGCATAAGTAACTGCCAAGAAGAGAACAAAGTCAAATTCTCTACCTACACTCTAGCTGAGGGTGCACTCACCTTCTGGAACTCATATGCCCAAACCCATGGTATTGATGCTGCCTATCAAATGTCTTGGGATGAACTCAAAAACTTGCTGAGGGAAGAATACTGTCCACGCGAGCAACTCCAACAGCTCGAACATGAATTCTGGAACCTCACAGTTCAAGGAAATGACATTACTGGCTACACAACCAGATTTCACCAGCTTGCTCTCCTTTGTCCATCCATGGTGGACCCTGAATCCAAACGTGTCGAAAGATACATTTGGGGGCTACCTGATTCCATCCAAGGTAATGTCATCTCTTCAAAACCCGGGACCATCCAGAGTGCCGTCCGCATGGCACACGAGCTTATGGCTCAGATCGTCCGCCGTGGGACACCCACAGTGAAATCCACCAGGGACAACAAACGGAAATGGTCCGGGAATAACAACAATCAGCAGCAGCAGCAAACCAAGAAGGCCGAGACTGTTAAGGCTTACACCTCCGGTTCAGGGTCGGGGGACAAGAAAGGGTACGTTGGGAGCAAACCTTACTGTTCCAAGTGTACTCTACACCATGAAGGCCCCTGTACCTGTACCAAGTGCAAACGGCAGGGACATCTTGCTAAAGATTGCAGAACCCCCAACCCAAATACCAACCCCAATGCACCAAAGGCTTGTTTCGAGTGTGGCAGCACTGCCCATTTCAGGAATAACTGCCCGAAACGAAGCAACAACAACAACAACAGGAACAACAATAACAACAACTACCCTCGCGGTCGAGCTTTTGTACTCAATGCTGGAGAGGTCCGTCAAGATCCCAACGTTGTTACGGGTATGTTTCTCCTCAACGATCTAACCGTTTCAGTTTTATTCGATACTGGTGCTGATAAAAGTTTCATATCTGATGAGATTTGTCCGTTACTCAACATTACTCCCACTGCCTTAGATGCTAAGTTCACAGTAGAATTAGCAAATGGCAAACTGATAGAGGCCAATAGTGTGATACCTAATTGCACTCTAAACCTCGCCAACGAACTTTTCCCCATAAACCTCATCCCTGTTGAAATCGGAAGCTTCGATGTCATCGTAGGCATGGACTGGTTGTCCAAGCATCGTGCTGAAATTGTCTGTTTCGAGAAGATCGTGCGTATACCTCTCGCTACCGGTGGAACCTTGATCATACAGGGGGAGACTGGTAGGCGAAACCTGAACGTCATCTCTTGTATGAAAACCCAAAAGTACCTGAGGAAAGGGTACCCGGCAATTCTTGCACATGTAACCGAAAAGAAGTCGGCTGAAAAGCGACTTGAGGATGTGCCTATCGTCCAAGACTTTCCAGAAGTCTTTCCCGAAGACTTTCCAGGCCTTCCCCCGCCTAGAAAAGTCAAATTCCAAATCGACCTTGTGCCCGGTGCTGCACCCGTGGCACGAGCCCCATACAGATTAGCCCCATCCGAGTTGCAGGAGTTGTCCACCCAATTACAGGAACTCCTGGACAAGGGATTCATTTGACCAAGTTCTTCACCTTGGGGAGCTCCGGTCCTATTCGTTAAAAAGAAGGATGGATCCTTCAGAATGTGTATCGATTACCGTGAATAGAACAAACTTACCATCAAGAACCGATACCCACTTCCTAGAATCGATGACTTATTTGACCAACTTCAAGGTTCGAGCTTTTACTCAAAGATCGACCTTCGGTCTGGCTATCACCAACTCCGCGTTCGAGACGCCGATATCCCAAAAACCGTCTCCCGAACCCGCTACGGGCATTACGAATTCCAAGTGATGCCTTTTGGCTTAACCAACGCACCAGCTGTATTCATGGACCTTATGAATCGGGTGTGCAAACCATATCTAGATAAGTTTGTCATTGTGTTCATTGATGACATCTTGATCTACTCTCGTAACGAAACCGAACATGGCCAACACCTCAAAACTATCTTGGAATTACTCAGACACGAGGAGTTATACGCCAAGTTCTCCAAGTGTGAGTTCTGGATGCGAACAGTACAGTTCCTAGGGCATGTCGTTGACAGTCAAGGGATACATGTTGATCCAGCCAAGATCGAGGCCATCAAGTGCTGGATAGCACCTACTACTCCAATCGAGGTACGATAATTCTTAGGTCTTGCTGGGTATTACCGGCGATTCATTGAGAACTTCTCCAAAATAGCCCTACCTTTAACCTCACTGACTCAGAAAGATAAGAAATTCGATTGGACCGATAAACAAGAGTCGGCCTTCCAACTTCTGAAACAGAAACTCTGCAGTGCACCAATCCTGTCCTTACCCGAAGGCACCGATGATTTCGTAGTTTACTGCGACGCCTCACACCAAGGACTAGGTTGTGTGTTAATGCAACGTGAAAAAGTCATCGCCTACGCCTCACGACAACTGAAAATTCACGAAAAGAACTACACCACACATGACCTTGAATTGGGAGCTGTAGTTTTTGCACTCAAAATCTGGAGACACTACCTGTATGGTACAAAATGTACTATCTTCACTGACCACAAAAGCCTTCAACATATCTTTGATCAGAAGGACCTAAACATGAGACAACGTCGTTGGGTCGAGTTACTTAGTGACTACGACTGTGAAATCCGATACCACGCGGGTAAGGCTAACGTTGTTGCCGATGCCCTAAGCCGAAAAGAACGAGTGAAACCCCTTCGAGTTCGAGCCCTTGGTTTGACCGTCCACAATGATCTTATTTCTCAAATCCATTCCACTCAACTCGAAGCGCTCAACGAGAAAAACATCAAAAATGAGGCCTTGTGAGGCCTGGAAAAACAATTCGAAATCAAACCCGACGGAACTCGATACTTCTCTAACCGAATCTGGTTACCAAACTTTGGAAACCTACGAGATTTGGTGATGGATGAATCTCACAAATCTTGATACTCCATACATCCTGGTTCCGACAAAATGTATCATGACATCAAACAACGGTATTGGTGGCCCAACATGAAAGCTAACATCGCCACTTATGTTAGCAAATGTTTAACCTGCACCAAGGTTAAGGCCGAATACCAGAAACCCTCCGGGTTGCTACAACAACCCGAAATACCTCAATGGAAATGGGAAAACATAACCATTGACTTCATCACCAAACTACCGAAAACACCGAGCGGCTGCGATACCATTTGGGTGATCGTTGATCGTCTCACGAAATCTGCCAATTTCCTAGCTATCAAAGAAACCGACAAAATGGAGCGCTTGGCTCGCATCTACATCAAAGAGATTGTAGCACGACACGGCATACCCATCTCGATCATCTCCGATAGAGATAGCCGCTTCACCTCTCGATTTTTTTTTTTTTTTTGGGTAAAGGGTAAAATTTACCCGGTAAATATATTACTCCAAAAAACGTTTAAGTACAAAGGATATGAGTGAATCTCATATCACAGCCCGTTACATAGGCAAAAACTACATAACTAGGACACAACCTCTACCTACATTTGACCCAATACAAGAATCAAATGAAAACCAAAACAAAACCATAAGACAACCAGATAATTGACTCAACCACAACAACAACAAATTATTTTTTCCTAATCTTCCCAGTAAGGTTGATATCAAAAGCCTTGCAAAACTCCTCTTGTTCTTCAGTCAAATCGTATACTTGATCACTATAGTCATCATAAACATCATCATCATCATAGTATTCCAGATTACTAGTACCACCACCACCACCACTTCCAGATCCCAATCCAGACGCCATATAATAGGAGGTCTCATTAAAGACCTCTTCAACATCACTTTCCGAGTCTTCCAAAGTTTTATCCACATTAACCTTGTTACTACAACCAGCTTGTTCAGCTTTAGAAACATTTGACTTACTTCCATGCACATCCTTTTCATCACTCTTGGACGTCTCAACTTCCCGAATCACATCATCTACTTTAGAATCAGACCCACTTAACACAGAAAACGGGTTAGAAGTACTAACATGTGTATCCTCCTTTTGCTTTACTTTTTCTTTATTAGCAGCCACCTTAGGACGATACACAAAGTTAGACTTTTGTTTACCTAAAGAGATTCCTTGAACCTTCCTAGCATTCTGACCATCTTTATTAACCTTAGGAACCTTTGACCCAACTTCAACAAACCCATCATTTGTGTCTTTCTTACCAGGTTGTGATGGACATTGATCAATTGTATGCCCAAATAGTTTACATGTATCACATCTGGGAGGCTTCCACTCATATTCAACCCGTACATTTTCCTTTGTATAACCCGACCCATCAAGTTTTGGAATAGCAACAACAATGTTGTCTTTCAACACCTGATCAGAACCAATTTCAATCAAAGCTCTAGCAAAACTATTCCTACCCCATGATTCAGCACACATAGTAGAAGTATATGAATCCAACCTCATGGGGCTACCAATCAGTGTAGCAATCATACTCAACCCATCACCTGTAAATGCTGCCATCGGAACATCATGAAACTTTACCCAAACAGGCACCTTTGAAAGATCTTCTTTGGTTAAACTAATATTCGGTGCCCATTGGTTAAGAATAATAGGAACTGTTCTTATCATCCATGGACCATTCTCAAGTACGTTATTCATACCATCAATAGATGAAAACTTGAAGAAGAAGAACCCTCTAGCATTCACCATTACCTTTTGGAGACCATATTTTGTCCAAACATTTCGTACATAATTTTCCACAACTTGAAAAACAATCCGCTTACCAATAAAATAACCATACAAAGTATTTGAAAATCTGTTGTTTACTTCCTCAACTGATGACAACGGTATAGTAACATCGGCCTCATTAACATAGACATCATATTGTAAGGAACGAAAATCAACCTTTACCTTTGGATTTTCAGCCGTAACAACATTCAAATACGATGGCTTACTAACATTTGGAGGCTGTTGAACCTCCACATTCTGTTTGTTAAAAACAGGTGGTACCAAGTCTTTCGGAACTGAATTCTGACCACTCACCTTTTTCAATTTATCAAGTTCATCGACATTCAATTTCTTGCTCACAAATGCAGGAGTATTCATAGAACCCGGTTTGTTGCCCATGTCACACTTTGGAAAGGTTGGGTTATTTGTTTGGTCGCACCTCAGTTTACTAGCCATGTCATTATTAACGCCAATCTTAACCTCGTTATTGGTCATAACGGTAGGTTTCTTCAAGATAGATTTCACCATAGGCTGTTTAGTTCCACCATCACCACTCTTCTCCTTAACCCCTCTCCCCGGACTCAGAAAACCCCGTTCCATGCTACTTACATACCACCCTCAAAAATAACTCGGCCAAAACCACACGTTAGCCAAACGCAATCAAGCCTTGAACAAGAATAATAAAAAGTCGGCAAACCACAAGACGTTGCAAAAGAAATCAGATTTGCAATTAAATATTACGAAATCAAAAGAAATTGCACAAAGATATGTATTTGATCCCAAAAAAACAATATGTCGGCTGAATATTAATTTCAAGGTCGGCAAGAGTCGGCCAAAAAATTAACACAAGCAAAACAATAATCGTTTAATAATATAAAAGGGTGTCGGTGCAATAATATATATGATGTTATGATGATGATTATTGACGGTAAAAGTAAATCTCCACTAATATAATTAAGATCGGCAATATTGGAATCGCCAATATTAATCCATATAATATCGAACGATTAACAAACCCCAAGAACAAGATCAGAATTACGATTGTAGGGGTTGTGAAAAATCGCCAAACTTTTAGGAGAAAAACATATGGCAAACACTTCAGAAAGCTCTCGGCACTCGTCTGGATATGAGTACTGCTTATCACCCACAAACTGATGGTCAGAGTGAACGAACCATCCAAACTTTAGAAGATATACTGCGCGCGTGCGTAGTTGACTTCGGCAAAAACTGGGAAAACCACCTACCTTTGTGTGAGTTCTCCTACAACAACAGTTACCACACCAGTATTGGTGCTGCACCCTTCGAGGCACTTTATGGTAGAAAGTGCCGATCACCCATTTGTTGGACCAAAATCGGCGATAGCCAACTCACCGGTCCTGAAATCATCCATGAAACGACCGAGAAAATCGTGACCATCCAAAACCGGCTGAAAGCCGCACGTGATCGTCAGAAGAGTTACGCTGACGTGAGACGCAAACCACTCGAATTCCAGGTTGGGGACCGAGTACTCTTAAAAGTGTCACCTTGGAAAGGTGTCATTCGTTTTGGCAAACGCGGCAAACTAAACCCTAGGTACATCGGACCTTTTGAGATTCTTGAAAGAATTGGTCCGGTGGCATATCGACAGCAGCTACCGCCCCAACTCAGTAGCGTGCACAACACATTCCACATTTCTAACTTGAAGAAATGTCTGTCTGATGAGACGCTTGTAATCCCGCTCAATGAAATCCACATAGATGATAAACTCCATTTCATCGAAGAGCCGATAGAAATCACGGACCGTGAGGTCAAACGCTTGAAACAAAGTCGTATTCCCATCGTTAAAGTCCGGTGGAATTCTAGGCTCGGTCCTGAATTCACTTGGGAACGAGAAGACCAAATGCGACTGAAACACCCACATCTATTTTTAGATACCCCTCAGACTACGGCAACGAACTAATTTCGGGATGAAATTCTCCTAACAGGGGGGAGAATGTGACACCCGACGATTTAGGGTTACTGATTAACCTGTTAGAAATCCTAATTACGTGTGTTTAGTTTAGTATTAGGCTAAATACTTGTAATTACTTGTAACTATTTGTATATTTATGTGAATATACACTCTCGTAATTGATTTATATTACGCTTACGCAATTTGGTGAAATTGTGCGAAACAACCGGACGGAGTCCAACAAATTATACGACGTTGGTGAAAACATTTCTATAAATAACTTGAATCCATTCTTAGAAGTTATTTATCACTTATTATTATTATGTTAAAATAATACACGAAAATCTAGACGTTTTGGCTAAAACGTCTCAAACGCAACGAAAACGCGCGGAACGCGCCCGACAAGCGAACGAAAGTCAAAATATATTTTAATAATTTAAAATATATTATTTTGTATGAAATTATTATTGAAAACATCATATAATAGTTCGTCAATGAAAAACGTTTATTTAAAACGCAACGCGATTAAACCTCCGTAAAACGTGCACGCAAATCGAGACCGATAAATTAACGGAACATTTTTATAAATGTTTTCAAGTATCTAGATAAATATTTCAATCGAAAATATCGGAATTTAAACCGTTACTTAAATGTGTGTATAAAACATTTAACGTATAAATAAACGTCTAAACAATCGGGTAACGAACGAAAACGTAACTAGTTAAATTGGGAACAAGAAATGACAAAAATACCCTTGTGTGGGACCCCCCCATGGGCTGCCCCCCCCCCATGTGCCACCCTTCCCTTCCCCACTCTCCTTACATGCAAATTGAAATGATGATGTGTAACACCCGGTCAAAAAGTCAAATTTCACGCCGATTTTAAACTTTGAATAATGACATTTTATAGTTCAAGTGAAATATTTTATTAAAAATATTTACAAAATGATATAAACAAAATTATGGATTTAAATAATAAATCTACATTTTAAACGGGTACGAAATCACGGACATTTTGTACTATTGTTGGAGACCACAGTACACGAGTTAGGGATCTGAGTTTTAACAAAAACCCAAACTCCCACCTCATTTCTTCATTTTCTTCTTCTTTTTCACCTACCTTGTCTCTCATCTCTCTCTCTACAACCTACCACCACCACCACCATAATCCGCCAAAAACCACCGTCAAACGACCTCCAATCTCAAAGCTCCTTTAGGGAAAAACGATCACCACGCAACGATCTACAATCCTATCTTTTCGGATTCTCCTCGCGCGGATTTGTAAGTTTCCGACAATTCTCGAAATCTCTGAAAACCTTGTTATTTTGCTTGTTTGCGGTTTAGATAAGCTTAAAATACTTAGTTACGGGTTGGATAAAAGAATCAGACTCAACGGAGGCCGGAAAACTCGTTTTCGGCTCAAACTCCGGCGATCAGATCGCTACGTCGCAGAGACCAAAAACAGTGCTGCGACGTCGCAGCCGACGTCGCAGCCAACGTCGCAAAAACATCTCAACGTCGCATGATGCGACGTAACACCCTACGTCGCAGTAAATCTTAAACGTCGCACATTGCGACGTAACGCACAACGTCGCATTAAATTGCGACGTCGCACATAGCGACGCACGACCCTACGTCGCAGCTGACGTCGCATCTGACGTCGCAGAACCTTAAAAACCTATGTTTTTCACTAAGTATTGACAACCAAATTTTACCACTCGATTTTACCCGAATTTGGATTCCGAACACGTTTTCTTTAAAGTAAAGTAGTAGAAATAAAAATTTTCCTAGCTGACCTGGCAGCTCGACCCCAGCCAGGGGCTCTGCCCCTTGGACCCCGCCAGGGGCTGCCGCCCCTTGGACCCCGCTACCAGGGGCGCTGCCCCCGGACCCCCGTACACAATTCCCAGACTTCAGCAACAAATGCACACATGAACAACTCGCTTAGACAAACTGATTTGTCTCATACTTATATAACCTCACGTGTTTAGGACACTAGAAGGTTACCATTTGGACGACGCGCGTATCATCGTATCGCTAACAATTCACAGGTGAGTTTCATAGCCCCACTCTTTCAACTGTTTTACTGTTTTTGGGGTGAAACACATGCACAACAACTGTTTTCGAATTATATTAATAATCTTTTATAATTCACAATCAATTATATTACTGTATGTAATACAAATGTGTAATACTTAGGAATTACACCCGACACGTCGTTTTGGAACAATATCAAGACCTAATCTAGATAGGTCACAATCGTACACTATCAGATTGTTGGAAAACAATTACCTAGACATAACTTGATATAGTTAGTACTATTCATTGGCCATATTGTCGCGGGACAATATTATCCAATACATTAGAACTAGTTAGTTCTACCTACACTAGATGATATAGACACAATTACAGGATTAGTTGCTCTTTTAGGAACTAATATTTCCAATACAATTCAGGAACCTCAATATACTTGCTAGGCTTTAGGCTAGAAGTATACGATAACATAATATGTTAGTATAGATTCTTCATACTAATACAATTCAACTAGGTAATGAGCATTCATACCTAGGACCAACGTACTACTTAATATCTAAATATTTGCTTATACGTATTTAGATAAAATCAATTATTTTCATGCGTGTCATGATTGTTACTTACGTTTGCTCATTTCGACAAACATATATATATATATTTATATATATATATATATCTACATGTTTAGATATTATCATTAGCACTTGGTGCTAACTTCAATAGTATTTATGTATATTAGTATACATACAATCATACATACATTCAAGCCTAACGCGTCGTTGTACGGTCGGCTCTTATTTGCAATAGCTAGTATGTCGTTGTACTGCTGGCTCTACATTTCAACTATGCTCTCGAGCACTTCATAAACGATGCCGCGGTATTGCAGCGGGCACAAAACGATACCACGGTAAAGTGGGTACAAAACGACGCCACGGTATTGCAGTGGGCACAACTTCAATCAAACAAGTCGTTGTAACTTGTATCAGTACTCAATCAAACAAGTTGTAACTTGTATAACTTCAATCAAACAAGTCGTTGTAACTTGTATAACTTCAATCAAACAAGTCGTTGTAACTTGTATCAGTACTCAATCAAACAAGTCGTTGTAACTTGTATAACTTCAATCAAACAAGTCGTTGTAACTTGTATAACTTCAATCAAACAAGTCGTTGTAACTTGTATAAATTCAATCAAACAAGTCGTTGTAACTTGTATCAATTTAAGACAAACAAGTCTAAGTAACTTGTAACAGTGCAATCAACCAAAATAGGGGTATTTTGGACATTAAGTTAGACTTTTACACATTGGTGTTATAAACTTCGACGTATTACATATCAAAAATCACTGATTTTGGAGACAACTTTACAAAACATAAATTGTTTTATTACTTTATGTTTTCAACTAACCTTCCTATGAACTCACCAGCTTTATAGCTGACCTGTTTTAGCATGTGTTCTCAGGTTGCCCAGCAGGATTAGGATCGCTACAAGATCTTATTAGTTCGAGTCGCATATTTTCAACAATTGGGACAACTCTGCATCTACTTTAGTATTTTCAAATTATGTATTTGGAAATTATTATTAAACTCATAACGTTGTAAACGTTCTATTTTTGGAAATGTATAATTATTTTCAAACGTCTCATTTAGAGTCGTTCATTATGTATCTTATGCTGTGATATTTGATTTAGTGACACCCGACCCGACAGCTTCCGCAAACCGAAATTTGAGGGTGTCACAGATTGGTATCAGAGCCTAAGGTTATAGTGAACTAGGTTGCATTTAGAGGGCCTAGACTATGACCGTTAGGCAGTATTCCTCGTTAGGTATTACTGGTTCAGGGATTACATCATACGAGTTTAATTTAACATAGCGTAGCTAACTATGTACAATTAAATAAAGATGATGTAAGATTTGAAAGGGGTTATACTGAAACAGGAATGCGTAGTTGACTCTGATTGTTATGTGCTAGACATTTTAGGCTATTATATGTACTGTAGGTATATATTAATAGGCCTTACACGTGTACTACTATTACATACCTATATATATAATAAGTATGTATATACAACAAAATTCCGCTGTACTATTATTTACCCGTGAAGAGGCACATCGCCGTCTTCTTGACTATCACGACTCGACATTTTTCTCCTTATGTACGCATAGGAGGATATCACCTATATCACTGAACCTCGGGAAGGAGGTACAAACGTCATCAATGGGAATCGAAACCCGCACATGCTAAACCTTCACGAAACTTAAAACAAACTGACAACTTTTCAACTTTGACCATATGGATCACAATCGGATTAGTGTTGACTAAGTCCACAACAAAATTTTTTTCGAATCACAATTTGATCATGTAGATCAATCAATTCAATACTTTAGTGCCTTGGCACTCACACTTTAGCTTCTGTGTTACAACTGAGAAATTCGAACTTCAAACACATTTTGGCTTTGGGGCTACAAATCAGACAATACATGGCACGTAGTGCTACGATTTCAAGGTATGTTAATACCACAACTTGAGCACGTTAGTGCAACCTTCACAATAGGTCAACACTACAAATTATAGCATGTTGATGCCACACTCATAGTACACGGGTACTACAATTTCAATGCCGCGGGCACTTCATTACAGCACGTAGTGCTGCGTTTCAATGTACTTTGGTACTACAATTACAAAATATTAGTATTTCAATTACTGTGCTGATAGCACTGCATTATAGCACTTGGTGCTACTTCAATTTTGCATGTAGACTTGTTATAGTTGCATGTACGACTGACACATATACATATACACTTACTTCACTGGGCACGAGGTGCCACACCTGACTTTTATTATGTACGTATGCTTGCATAGTTACGTGTACACCATATATGTATATACTACCAATTTAGCATGTAATGCTTTAATCAATAAATACACAATGATGTCACCACACACATGGGTTGTGTTGGTGGACCCTGCTTCAACACCACCGAGAACACGGTAGTTGTCACATACACAGGTATGAATGGCCGTACGATATTCTAGTACTACGATATAGTCCATTGGACTACCCACAACAACATAGTCTTGGATTGACTACATAGAAAACGCAACTCGGTCATGGTACGACCGCACCTAGAAACTACAACTCAACTGGTCACAACACTCGGAAAACATGAGATTCATGATAACTTAACTAAAGAAAACTAGACAACGGTTACTTAAACTGTTGTATCAACAATACAAAAGGGCAGTGATGCGCCTGCCACCTACAATATCAAAAAAAAAAAAAAAAAAAAAAAAAAAAAAAAAAAAACTTCAACGTCAAGGATCGTAGGATCCCGTGTATCATAAATACCAACTCAAGTTAGCTACTTATGTCATTGTAATAATCATCATCTTTGATTAAAGATCTCACACTTTGTCATTTCATTCTTGTTCAAGAATCATGCCACCTAAACGACCAACTTTCACTCGAGCTGAGCAAGATCAAATCATTAATCAAGCAGTGACTGCGACTCTAGCTACTCATAGCCAAGTAAAGCCTTGCACTTTTAGGGATTTCCTGAGGTGCGAGCCACCAAACTTCGTCGGGACTGAAGGAGCTGTCGGATTAATTCGATGGTTCGAGAGAATGGAATCTATTTTCCACATGTGCAACTGCCCCGACGACTGCAAAGTCTTGTACGCCACATATACCCTCCAGGATGATGCCTCTACCTGGTGGAATTTTCACGCCCGAACTGTAGGAATCGACACTGCTCACGAACTTTCGTGGGAAGACCTGAAACAAATCATGAAGGACAAGTATTGCCCCGTCGAAGTACTACACAAACTCGAGGACGAACTTTGGTTTCTCACCGTAAAAGACAACGACATCGAAACATATACCAATCGTTTCCAACAACTAGCATCCCTTTGTCCAAACATAGTAAACCCTGAAAACAAACGAATCGGGAGGTACATTGGTGGACTCCCGTTGCTAATTAAGGGAATGGTCACCGCCTCTAAACCCACTACTATTGAAGAGGCTATTCGCATGGCCCACAGACTCATGGCACAGGTGGTTCGACGCGGGCCACCTGCAACGGAAAACAATCAAGAAAAAGGGAATGGAAGTTCCAGCTCTAGCCAAAATCCAACGAATCAACCTGAACCCTTGAGGTCCTACGCTGCTGAACCCAACGACCGACAAGGCTATGCGGGTAACAAACCATTTTGTCACGGCTGCAAACGTCATCATGACGGAATTTGCGGATTACCCTGCAAAAGATGCCAACGATATGGACATGTAATCCGGGACTGCAGAGTTCCCGCCAATCCCGACTCTCGAAGGATATGCTTCAAATGTAAGGAACCTGGTCATTACAAGAAGGACTGCCCAAAAAGACGAAAAATTCACCTAATCGACTCCGAGTAAATCAAATAAATCTCCAACAATAATGTAAGTACAACCTCTCCTCGAAAACATAACTCTTCAATTTTAGATTCGCTAAACGCGTACTTATTGTCCCCACCATCATTTTAACGACTTAATGTCGATCACATCTTAGGGCTAGTTGACCTAGGCCCACATAAAACCCAAAGTTTGCTTTCAGCAGACCAATCGATAGAACACTCACCAACCACACTCAATGTTTACTTTCAGTAGACTAATCGACTCAACGATAAATCGCTCAGCCCTGATATAACCAATTACAAAACAGTCAGAATGTGACCACAACGATTAAACATGATGCGGTCATGGAGTGACTGCTATTCAACCTCGTTATAGACATCATGTGTCTGCAATCTATTCGACAAATACCTCGTACGTGCATTGCTCCCCAGACCAGGCGCAACCCTGACATCACTTTAAATTTCGGGACGAAATTTTCTTAACAGGGGGAGAATGTAACACCCGGTCAAAAAGTCAAATTTCACGCCGATTTTAAACTTTGAATAATGACATTTTATAGTTCAAGTGAAATATTTTATTAAAAATATTTACAAAATGATATAAACAAAATTATGGATTTAAATAATACATCTACATTTTAAACGGGTACGAAATCACGGACATTTTGTACTGTGGTTGGAGACCACAGTACACGAGTTAGGGATCTGAGTTTTAACAAAAACCCAAACTCCCACCTCATTTCTTCATTTTCTTCTTCTTTTTCACCTACCTTTTCTCTCATCTCTCTCTCTACAACCTACCACCACCACCACCATAATCCGCCAAAAACCACCGTCAAACGACCTCCAATCTCAAAGCTCCTTTAGGGAAAAACGATCACCACGCAACGATCTACAATCCTATCTTTTCGGATTCTCCTCGCGCGGATTTGTAAGTTTCCGACAATTCTCGAAATCTCTGAAAACCTTGTTATTTTGCTTGTTTGCGGTTTAGATAAGCTTAAAATACTTAGTTACGGGTTGGATAAAAGAATCAGACTCAACGGAGGCCGGAAAACTCGTTTTCGGCTCAAACTCCGGCGATCAGATCGCTACGTCGCAGAGACCAAAAACAGTGCTGCGACGTCGCAGCCAACGTCGCAAAAACATCTCAACGTCGCATGATGCGACGTAACACCCTACGTCGCAGTAAATCTTAAACGTCGCACATTGCGACGTAACGCACAACGTCGCATTAAATTGCGACGTCGCACATAGCGACGCACGACCCTACGTCGCAGCTGACGTCGCATCTGACGTCGCAGAACCTTAAAAACCTATGTTTTTCACTAAGTATTGACAACCAAATTTTACCACTCGATTTTACCCGAATTTGGATTCCGAACACGTTTTCTTTAAAGTAAAGTAGTAGAAATAAAAATTTTCCTAGCTGACCTGGCAGCTCGACCCCAGCCAGGGGCTCTGCCCCTTGGACCCCGCCAGGGGCTGCCGCCCCTTGGACCCCGCTACCAGGGGCGCTGCCCCCGGACCCCCGTACACAATTCCCAGACTTCAGCAACAAATGCACACATGAACAACTCGCTTAGACAAACTGATTTGTCTCATACTTATATAACCTCACGTGTTTAGGACACTAGAAGGTTACCATTTGGACGACGCGCGTATCATCGTATCGCTAACAATTCACAGGTGAGTTTCATAGCCCCACTCTTTCAACTGTTTTACTGTTTTTGGGGTGAAACACATGCACAACAACTGTTTTCGAATTATATTAATAATCTTTTATAATTCACAATCAATTATATTACTGTATGTAATACAAATGTGTAATACTTAGGAATTACACCCAACACGTCGTTTTGGAACAATATCAAGACCTAATCTAGATAGGTCACAATCGTACACTATCAGATTGTTGGAAAACAATTACCTAGACATAACTTGATATAGTTAGTACTATTCATTGGCCATATTGTCGCGGGACAATATTATCCAATACATTAGAACTAGTTAGTTCTACCTACACTAGATGATATAGACACAATTACAGGATTAGTTGCTCTTTTAGGAACTAATATTTCCAATACAATTCAGGAACCTCAATATACTTGCTAGGCTTTAGGCTAGAAGTATACGATAACATAATATGTTAGTATAGATTCTTCATACTAATACAATTCAACTAGGTAATGAGCATTCATACCTAGGACCAACGTACTACTTAATATCTAAATATTTGCTTATACGTATTTAGATAAAATCAATTATTTTCATGCGTGTCATGATTGTTACTTACGTTTGCTCATTTCGACAAACATATATATATATATTTATATATATATATATATATCTACATGTTTAGATATTATCATTAGCACTTGGTGCTAACTTCAATAGTATTTATGTATATTAGTATACATACAATCATACATACATTCAAGCCTAACGCGTCGTTGTACGGTCGGCTCTTATTTGCAATAGCTAGTATGTCGTTGTACTGCTGGCTCTACATTTCAACTATGCTCTCGAGCACTTCATAAACGATGCCGCGGTATTGCAGCGGGCACAAAACGATACCACGGTAAAGTGGGTACAAAACGATGCCACGGTATTGCAGTGGGCACAACTTCAATCAAACAAGTCGTTGTAACTTGTATCAGTACTCAATCAAACAAGTCGTTGTAACTTGTATAACTTCAATCAAACAAGTCGTTGTAACTTGTATAACTTCAATCAAACAAGTCGTTGTAACTTGTATCAGTACTCAATCAAACAAGTCGTTGTAACTTGTATAACTTCAATCAAACAAGTCGTTGTAACTTGTATAACTTCAATCAAACAAGTCGTTGTAACTTGTATAAATTCAATCAAACAAGTCATTGTAACTTGTATCAATTTAAGACAAACAAGTCTAAGTAACTTGTAACAGTGCAATCAACCAAAATAGGGGTATTTTGGACATTAAGTTAGACTTTTACACATTGGTGTTATAAACTTCGACGTATTACATATCAAAAATCACTGATTTTGGAGACAACTTTACAAAACATAAATTGTTTTATTACTTTATGTTTTCAACTAACCTTCCTATGAACTCACCAGCTTTATAGCTGACCTGTTTTAGCATGTGTTCTCAGGTTGCCCAGCAGGATTAGGATCGCTACAAGATCTTATTAGTTCGAGTCGCATATTTTCAACAATTGGGACAACTCTGCATCTACTTTATTATTTTCAAATTATGTATTTGGAAATTATTATTAAACTCATAACGTTGTAAACGTTCTATTTTGGGAAATGTATAATTATTTTCAAACGTCTCATTTAGAGTCGTTCATTATGTATCTTATGCTGTGATATTTGATTTAGTGACACCCGACCCGACAGCTTCCGCAAACCGAAATTTGAGGGTGTCACATGATGATTCTTACTTACATCCATACACAAATCATGCAATCTCATTTCACAAACACTCCATCTCTTTTTACTCTCTCAATTTCCTCTCATCTCTCTCTCTCCATTTCCAGAAACTCAGCCCCTTCACCACCAATATCCACCATAAATCACCATCATTCATCATCTTGAAATCTAGAAGAAGGAAGAAAGCTCAAGACATCATCATCTTCATCATCCACTTGTTTCTCCATCATTTTCTTGGTATAAATCACCTAAACTCCTCATTTACATACTTACATAATGTATATTTACATGTTATATTGCTCATCTAACACTATTATTGTTAGAATATAGCAAATAACTATAACAAATTGTCATACAATTGCGGAAGCGAATAAACACGTATTTATAATTAGTTAAGATAGAAAACGTGTACCTTTTAGCTAGCTCCAAATAATCGTTTATAAAACGAATAGGTTTCACTAATGGTAAAACCCTCTAGGGTTGCACGCACACCACCTTCACGACACGATAACGATGCTAGTCGAAACACAAGTAACAAACTTGAAAACTCTCTTGTCTTTTTCCTACTTGTTTTAATCAAAACAAGATAAACCAAAACCCCTTGGGTTTTTCTTGATCGACGGCTCACCAAGAGAGGAAAAGAGGGAGTTTTATTATTAGGGTATTGTGTGTATATTTAGGATACCAATAACCCAAACTTAGGCTTTGTATTTATAGGTTTTTATTAGGTTATTGAGTTGTATATGGATACTAACAATTAGCCCATATAAAACCCAATACAAACCCAATTCAAAAACCCAATACAAGTTTCACTCACTTAACATTTAAGTCCCTCGAGTTTAATTTATATTAAATGTGTATAATAATTAATAAGTTATTAATTATTAATCGTGTCTAAATGATTAAGTGCGCGCCCCCCATAGGCTCATTAATTTCCGGACATGCTTAAGTCGTGTACATATACCAACAGCTCCCACTTGGACATGTCTTTAGCAATAACGTTGATTAGTGTCTAGCAACAATTCAATGTTCCCGAAAATTTCTGAGTTTCGTTTCATAAAGTCTCAGATAATGATTTCAACATTTACAATCCCTTTGTTTCAGATACCGATGTTAATCATGAATATGGATCAATGTCATTTCATGATTTAACTGTTCTATTTCTCATTTCATGTAATTAATCAAGATTACAAAATGAATCGAGACACATCTAGATTTCATTTTGGTATGGCCATACACACATCTGATTAATACCTAATGAGCGGCCTAGAAGTATCATTCTTCAATAATATATTGAAGGAACAAATTCTATATTGACTGCACGTGCCAGTCATGCATTTCACTACACCTCTGAAAATAGTCCTGTGTAACTACCATTTACGAATAGTTAGAACCATATCAAGAAGATGCAATCCATACAAGCTTAACCTACTTGCATCTCAAGTCTAAGGATTCAGTAAATAATCATTCTCGAATATTCCTTAATGACGACGATCCATAAAGTAATAATTCGATAATTTGGGGAATCCGATATGCATCTATATGAATATCATGTGAGTTTGGTGAGACCCTTTCTAACCAATCACTCAGATATGTCTTAGTTTGACTATATTCCCATAAAGTCAATTGACATTGGATAGTTTAGAATAATAATAAATTATTCAAGGATTAAACATGCAAAAATGAGATACAATAGTATTTAAATAAAATAAACATACCAAGTACCTTATTCCATTAATAAATAAAATGTTTTACATCTCATATCCAAATACTAATCACAGAATTACATGGGATAACAAGCTTGACGAAGTCCTATGCCTTCAGCATGTTCAGTAAGCTTTGCTCTCGATAAAGCTTTAGTGAACGGATCAGCTAAGTTATGTTATGTGCGAACTTTGAGTAACTTGATTTCACCTAGTTCGATTTGTTCTCGAACATAGTGAACTCTCCTTTGGTAGTGTCTGGCACCTTTCTGAACTCCAGGTTCATTGGCAATTATGATTGCACCTGAATTATCACAATATAAACTCCATAGGTGATTTATTTAAGGGAACCACGCAGAGCCCAGAAATAAACTTTCTAATCCAAACAGCTTCCATGGCGGCTTCCGAGGCAGCAATGTACTCAGATTCTGTTGCAGACATGGCAGTAGTAGTTTGCTTCTTGCTTTTCCAATCTACTGCTCATCCATTTAAGGTGAAGACGTATCCTGACTGAGATTTCATATCATCTTTGTCAGTCTGAAATCCAGCATCGCAATAACCAGTTACTTTAAGCTCAGCTGCAGGATTTCCCCCATAAACCAGAACCATATCTTTAGTAGATCTCAAGTACTTAAGAATGTTCTTAACAGCAGTCCAGTGTCTTACTCCTGGATTCTGTTGAAAACGACTTACAATATTTTGCGCGAACGCAACATCAGGCCTAGTGCATCTCACAGCATACATAATGGATCCTACAGCCGAAGCATAAGGAACATTTTGCATTTGCTTTACCTCATCAGGTGTAGACGCACCTTGTTTATTACTTAAGTCAAGCTTTTCCAGCATTGGAATATTCCCTCTCTTGGAATTTTCCATCATAAATCTCTTTAGGATTTTATCAATATAAGCTTTTTGACTTAAACTAATCATCCGCTTTGACCTATCTCTATAGATCTTGATTCCAAGTATAAATGCCACTTCTCCTAAATCTTTCATAGCGAAACATGTTCCAAGATAGGATTTCACATCTTGTAACATTGGAACATTGTTTCCAATGATTAATATGTCATCGACATACAAGATCAGAAAAGTAACATTTCTCCCACTAGCCTTGAGGTATACACATGGCTCATCATGGTTTTGAAGAAAACCAAACTTTTTGATCTCTTCATCAAACCGTTTATTCCAACTTCTAGATGCTTGCTTAAGTCCATAAATGGATCTTTGAAGCTTGCATACTTTGTTAGGATGATATGGGTCAATAAAACCTTCAGGTTGATCCATATAGACCTCTTCGTCTAGATAACCGTTTAAGAAGGCAGTCTTGACATCCATTTGCCAAATCTCATAGTCATAGTACGCAGCTATGGCTATAAGAATCCTAATAGCTCGAATGTCTGCCACAGGAGAGAAGGTTTCTTCATAGTCAATTCCGTAGACTTGAGTATAACCCTTCGCTACAAGATGAGCTTTGTAGGTGTGTACATTTCCGTCCATGTCGGTCTTCTTCTTGAAGATCCATTTACACCCAACGGTTTGAGCATTGGGCGGAAGATCAACCAAGCTCCAAACTTGATTATCTTTCATGGATTTCATTTCCACTTTCGTAGCTTCAAGCCATTTTTCAGATTCTGGATCTGATAATGCAGCTTTGAAGTTTTTAGGTTCATTTAAATCCCCTAATACATGCTCCTCAGTTTCTACATTTAGACATAACTTCTCGGGGGCATGTATTGTCCTATTGGACCTACGAAGTGGAACCTCATCATCAGCTTGAACCACAAGACTTTCTTGTTCAATTTGATGATTACTAGTGTCTTCAGAAGGTGATGCATCTTCTTGAATTTCTTCAAGTTCTACCGCCCTCCCACTGCCTTTTTGAAGTACGAAATCCTTTTCAAAGAATTCCGCATATCTCACAACTTTGACAGTGTGTTCAGAAGGGATATAGATGTAGTAACCCATCGTTTCCTTTGGGTATCCTACAAAGATACACTTAATAGATCTTTGTTCAAGTTTGTCAGGCGTGTCTCTCTTTACCATCGCCTCACATCCCCAGACCTTTAAGTAAGACAAATTAGGGACCGTTCCATGCCACAATTCATGTGGTGTCTTATCAACCTTCTTAGTTGGAACCATATTGAGAATGCGTACAGCAGTCTCTAGAGCATAATCCCAAAATGATAGAGGTAGAGTTGTAAGGTTCATCATCGATCTAACCATGTCTAACAAGGTTCGATTCCTCCTCTCCGACACCCCATTATGTTGTGGTGTATATGGAGGAGTAAGCTGTTGGACGATTCCACACGCCTTTAGATAATCCTTAAACTCTTGGCTTAAGTATTCACCACCTCGATCCGAACGAAGGATCTTGATGGTTTTTCCGAGTTGATTTTCTACTTCATTTTTAAACTCTTTGAATGTTTCAAAGACTTCATGTTTATGTTTCAACAAGTAAACATAACCATAACGACTGAAATCATCCGTAAAGGTTATGAAGTAGCTAGCACCTTTTCTAGACACATGTCTAAGTGGACCACAAACATCGGTATGTATTATCCCAAGAAGATCAGAAGCCCTTTCCACATGATGTGAAAAAGGTTTCTTTGTCATTTTGCCAGATATACAAGACTCGCATTTATCAAATGATTCATCATCACTTGATTTTAAAAGACCTTCACGTTGAAGTCTTTTAATACTATCCTTGCGTATGTGAGCAAGACGACAGTGCCATAGATAAGTAGATTCCAAGTTAGGCTTGGCTCTTTTATTGCTAACATGATACATAGAATTATAATTTGAAACACAACCACGCATATCTATCTCATAAATACCATCACAAGGAATAGCATCAAAACAATGAACATCATTTTTAGAAACAGAAATACCATTATCAGTAAACGAGTTTACATAACCGTTGTCTTTCAAAAGAGAAACTGAAACAACACCTCTAGTAATAGAAGGTGCGTAATGACAATTGTCTAAACAAATTACTAAACCAGAAGGTAAAATTAAGTCATAACTTCCAATTGCTTCAACAGCTACTGGCAGACCATTGCCCACTTTTAGTTGCAAAGCTCATGGCTTTAGTTTCCTTCTTCCTCTAAGACCCTGTAAGGTATTACAGATGTGAGTACCACAACCAGTGTCATATACCCAAGAGTCATGTTTAGAAAAAGAATATAATTCTATGGTGAAGATACCTGAAGTACTGGCAGTATTACCAGCCGCTTGCTTCCTCTTCTTCATCAACTCGGCAAGATAGTCAGGACAGTTCCTTCTCCAATGCCCCACTTCACCACAGTGGTGGCATACCTCATCTTTTGCCGGATGCTCTTTCTTAGCTGGAGGATTCTTCTTGGGTTTGGGAATACGAGCAACAGTTTGCTTATTCTTGCCTTTCCCTTTCTGATTTCCTTTAGCAGCTTGCGGCTTCTTCTTGATTCTACCCCCTTTGATCATCATCACAGCGGGAGTTTCAGCTTTCTTGGGAAGATTTTTCTCATACTCAATGAGCATAGAATGAAGTTCAACTACGGTCTTATTCATACTATGCATGTTGTAATTGCGCACAAATCCCTCAAATTCCTTGGAAAGAGAATAAAGGATTAGTCCAATTGCAACAAGCTGATGATAAGCATAGTTAAGCCTTGCCAAGTGCTCCAAATAGCTCTTCATTTTAAGAACATGTGGACTAACTGGTTTCCCTGATTCATGCTTACAAGAATGTAGTTTTTGAACAATGTCAAACAACTCCACTCCTGCTTGCTTTTCGTACAATGACCTTAACTCATTTATCATATCAAATGGGCCATGGAACTCAAATTGCTCTTTCAGCTCGGGCGACATGCTTGCGAGCATCAAGCAAGCAACATCATTGTAACGATCATAAGCAGCAGAATACGCTGCCTTTTCTTCATTAGAAGCATCTGCAGCAGGGGCGTTCATAAGCTGTTGTTCAAGAACATCAGCTTTCTTTTCAGATCGGAGGACAATCCTCAATGAACGATACCAGTCTTTGAAATTAGAACCAGTAAGTTTCTCTCTCTCAAATTGTTGCCTGAAAGACGAAGTGTTTTGGTTTTGGGCAGGATTAGTTGCCATCTACAAAACAGATAAAGTTCAAAAATCAGTATTTTCGATAATTAACTCTTATAGAATAATTAATTTACCCAAGTTTAACCACGTAAACTATTAATTTTCTAAAAGACTAGGATCCTATTGACATAACACCATTACATCAGTTGATCTGCTAGTAATAATGTTACTCAAAAGGTAAGTGACGATCAATAATTGCATTACTAGTGCAATTCCTAGAAATTATGGGACTTACAAATAATACATATGAAGCAAGCATAAGTAATTTGTAAACATGTTTCATCCCATCTTTTGCCACGGGCTTAAGGATCTCACCGCTTAACTCGTTTTAAGTCGTCCAATTAAGAACTGTAAATAGTCCACCACCGTCTCACGATGAGTGGTAATTTACCTTGGGATTGCAATTTACCTACGTCTCACGCAGAGTAAAAAGCAACTGCAAGTGTTCTTACGATTGGATGGCAATGACTTAAGTTTTAGGGTAACGCAATTTGATGTGTTATCAAATATGTATGAATATGCATGCACCATATTCATATCATAGGTTTTAATAAAAAATATTTTATCTTACATCAACATAAAGAGCTCGGTAGCTCCATTTGAACGAACAAAGAACCGCAGAAGTAAGGCTAGCACAAGGCTGATTAAGTAACCCACTTTCTTTAAGGAGACAGAGCCTCCAGGCTTATAGCTCTCTTATAGTTTGTTCAAATGCTGGGTGAGCCGGTGTTTCTTTAGCGATGAAAGATACCAATTTTATTAAATGAATTTGTAATCAATTAGATATTTTATGACGCGGGAGCAAATTACGGTATATGAGCCCAACCCATATGCATCATAAATATGTAATATTACAAACCCTAAATCAAATTTCATAGTCATTTAGTCAAGTTTAATTTTATTTTCTAAAAAAACAATTTTTGCGTCACAAGTCAACAATTGGCAAATAGTTAAACTAAACTAATTGACTAGCTTAAGGGGCATTGATCCTATGGCCACTATGTTTTAGTATGTATACTAACTACTAAAATTAATAAACAATTAACAATTAATTTCATACATCTTTTGGTGGGTGGAACCCTAAAGCATGGCAAACTAAGGACAACTTGTCAATTAAACAATTTTAAACAAGTAGCACATAATTATTAATTAATTTTTAAACATGCCATCTCAAGTAACAATTAATACTGACTAGCATATCAATATATCAAAGTGATATCCATGACAAATTATGCATGAATTTCATGGATACCCTTTATTTTACTAATTAAAAGTACACAAATAATAACAAAACAATTTACATTAAACATGTTATCATTCTTGTTAAACATAAATTTGCAATTGGGTTTAAAAGTTTTTCAATTTACTATAAATTTTAATTTATACAAAATAAAGAAGAAAAAAAAACTTGTTACTGTATGTCGATTGATACACAAGACCCAAAAAGAAATTTTTTTTTCTTGTTTTTTTTTTTTTTTTTTTTTTCTTTGTTGCTTGGTGGATCCACACACATGAAACAAAAAAAAAATTCCTGTTCGGTGCATGTGACCCCAAAAAAATACCAATTTATATTTTCAATTCTTGTTCCTTGCCTGTATCATCTGACCAAACAACCACCACCCAAAAAATAATTTTTTTTTCCCTTCTGTTTGTTTTGTCAACTTTGTCCAGACAACTAAAACCAGTTTTTTTTTTCTTTGCTCGTCGACTACCAAACAAACAAACCCCCCACAAATCTTATGTTTAACATATCTAACTAATTACAAACATACGTGTGGCTCTGATACCACTGTAAGAATATAGCAAATAACTATAACAAATTGTCATACAATTGCGGAAGCGAATAAACACGTATTTATAATTAGTTAAGATAGAAAATGTGTACCTTTTAGCTAGCTCCAAATAATCGTTTATAAAACGAATAGGTTTCACTAATGGTAAAACCCTCTAGGGTTGCACGCACACCACCTTCACGACACGATAACGATGCTAGTCGAAACACAAGTAACAAACTTGAAAACTCTCTTGTCTTTTTCCTACTTGTTTTAATCAAAACAAGATAAACCAAAACCCCTTGGGTTTTTCTTGATCGACGGCTCACCAAGAGAGGAAAAGAGGGAGTTTTATTATTAGGGTATTGTGTGTATATTTAGGATACCAATAACCCTAACTTAGGCTTTGTATTTATAGGTTTTTATTAGGTTATTGAGTTGTATATGGATACTAACAATTAGCCCATATAAAACCCAATACAAACCCAATTCAAAAACCCAATACAAGTTTCACTCACTTAACATTTAAGTCCCTCGAGTTTAATTTATATTAAATGTGTATAATAATTAATAAGTTATTAATTATTAATCGTGTCTAAATGATTAAGTGCGTGCCCCCCATAGGCTCATTAATTTCCGGACATGCTTAAGTCGTGTAAATATACCAACAATTATATCCAAATAAAAGGTTGAAATACATTTTTGTAACACATATGTAAGAAGACAGATTCTGTCCCAGAAAAGTCAGTATACTAAAATGGTCATATCTTGAGTTTTACTGTGAATTAGACAACGAATTTTTTCTTTAAAGTTGCGTATGGAAAAGAGATACAACTTTTGTGTTTTGCACTTTTTCCAGATCCGTACGTATTTTTGGCTATAATCTGATCTTTGAGTCTGGTCTGGAAGTTTTCGAAAACCGAGTTCGGTTCCTTCACGAAATTATTTAGATATGTAAATGGACACTATGGTTGCTGCAAAAATTATATGTTAGACTAGAAACATGGATGATCAGTTGGTAAAATTTGTAGACCTTAGTTTGGACCAGAAATGGTAGAAATAAAATGGCGAACCAAACCGACAAAAGTCGAAAATGTAAAATATTGAAAATCTTAAGTTGCATGTTAAAACCGACACCTTGGGTGAACTCCGTCACGAACCGACAAATTATTTGGACTCTATAAACTGATTTATGGGTTGGGTAAAAGTTTCGGGTCAAACCGAGTTGGTTTGACCAAGTCAACAAAAACGGCTCGGTTTCTAAAAACGACAAAACTTACTATTTTTGGAAAGTGGTAACAAAAAAATGGGTTTGGATGACTTAGTTAGTAACTTGGACCTAAAACTAAACTTAGAAATTTTCCCGAATTAGAAACCGACACTTAGAACAATTTCTAAAAATATCCTAAGTCTCAAGTAGAGACACTAACCTAGTGATGCCACAATTACTAGTGATGCTACATTTTGCTAGTGATGCTACATTTTCTGAAATTATCCTAAGTCTCAAGTAGAGACACTAACCTAGTGATGCCACAATTACTAGTGATGCTACATTTTGCTAGTGATGCTACATTTTCTGAAAATATCCTAAGTCTCAAGTAGAGACACTAACCTAGTGATGCCACAATTACTAGTGATGCTAAATTTTGCTAGTGATGCTACATTTTCTGAAAATATCCTAAGTCTCAAGTAGAGACACTAACCTAGTGATGCCACAATTATTAGTGTTGCTACATTTTGCTAGTGATGCTAGGTTTGACCAGTTTGACCAGGTTTGACCAGGTTTGACCAGTTCGACCAGTTTGACCAGGTTTGACCAGTTTGACCAGTCTTGACCAACTTTGACCTACGGTTTAAGACTTATACAAACTAAAATAATCGGTTTGCAACACACGATATGTACTAATGAATAGTTTACAGCAAAACAAACTTAATAATGATGTCTAAATGAATTATTATTACAAACTTTCACCAACGGGTTGTATACGTTTTTAATAATCGAACTTGAACAACTTATTTGGACATACTAGTTGATGAACTAGCTCTAGGTGGACATTAACCCTCCACCTGCTCGATTGGCTTAACTGGACATTAACCCCCACTTATACAATCGCTATAGATGGTCTTATAAGACATCTACTTACACAACCTTATACGTTTAGGGCGTTAGAAGGTTGCACACCGGCTTGCTTGCTTATTTGATATTTGCTTGCTACTTGCTAATCTGAGGTGAGTTTCATAGCCCCTTTTTACTGTTTTTCAACTGGGGTGAGAATACATACAACTGTTTTATACAACTGCTTATATGATCACAAGTAACTGTAAACAACTTTTCGTACGGATTGCATGAGGCCTGAATAATCCATTAAAGCCCTCTACCCATCATAGTTCGTTAATATATGCGTGAATATTATTGGATAGTACTATCGGGGATTGACAATCCCCATCCGGACTAGTCGCGCTAGTTAACCCACGGATGCAATATTATTTGTGATTTAGAAGTGTATTGGATTAGTACACTTACTGGAGGCAAACAACGTTAAGCTCGACTATGAGACTCATGGCAAATGGTATACTTATATTGCATTATGCAATACTTTTACTTATCGTTGGCTAACGATACTTTTACTTATCATTGTTGAATGATACAACTTAACTTGAAATCTTGTGGATCATAACTAATCGAATGTTTACAAACCTATGAACTCACAAACTTTATGTTGACCTTTTAGTATGTATTTCTCAGGTAACCCGCCGCAGTAGGAACCTTATGGAAAGCTTAGCTTGAGTCGCATTGTTTTCAAACATCGAGAGATTAGATTGCATTTAGCTGTATTTTGTATATTCAGTAATGTATTAGAAATCTCTTAACGGTTTATGCGAACTCCCGATATTGTAAACTTTGAATTATGGAAATGTAACTTTTTATTAAAACGTCTCATATAGAGGTCGTTTGCTTTAATCTTTGTGTTGTGATATTTGATTTGGTCGGCGCCCCCATGACACCTCATGTTTCCGCTGCCACGTGTTTTGGGGGTGCGACAGCCGTTTAGATTTTCAAATTTTCTGGTGTATAAGGAGGGATTTATGGATGTGGTTAATGGTATATGGAAAGAAGATATAGAGGGGCATAATATGTTTCGAGTGGTTAAACGCATGAAGAATCTTAAAAAGCCTCTTCGAAAATTGCTATATGCTCAGGGTAATTTACGTACTCGTGTGGATAAACTTCGGAAGGAACTTGATGAGGTCCAACTTGCTCTTGACAAGGACCCGTTTAATCAGGTTTTAAGGGAGGAAGAGTCATGCTACCTAAATGCTTATCAAGGGGCTGTTTTGGATGAAGAACGATTTCTGAAACAAAAGGCGAAGGTTGAATGGCTTAGGGTTGGTGATTCTAATTCGGCTTATTTCCATAACTGTGTTAAAAGTAGAAAGCAAAGGAGTAGAATCTCTAGAGTCACGGATCAATTCGGGGCTGTTTTTGAAGGAGATGATGTCCCTAACGCGTTTGTAGAACATTATATAAACTTTTTGGGTGTGGAGGGGGCTACAAATCAGTCCCCACGTAGCTCTTTATTCTCTAAACGGTTGGATGATCAGGTTGCTAATTTTATGGTCCGTGGAGTCTTGGACGACGAAATCAAGGCTGCTATGTTTTCTATTGGTAATGATAAATCTCCGGGGCCGGATGGGTATACATCTATGTTCTTCAAAAAAGCATGGGATGTTGTGGGTAAAGATGTGTGTAACGCTGTCCGGGATTTCTTTAATAATGGGAAGCTGCTTCAAGAGGTAAACCACACGGTTATTGCATTGGTACCCAACGTGCCTACTCCCTTACGGGTCAATGACTATCGTCCCATATCTTGTTGCAATGTTTTGTATAAATGTATAAGTAAGCTGATTTCTAATCGTATTAAAGATGGCCTGGAAAGTATCGTTAGTATTAATCAATCAGCTTTTGTGCCTGGGAGGAAAATATCTGACAATAATTTGCTAACACAAGAACTTATGCATGATTATCATCTTGATCGTAGCACTCCGAGGTGTGCGTTTAAGGTGGATATACAAAAGGCGTATGATACGGTGGATTGGAAATTCTTACGATCTTCTCTTGTGGGGTTTGGCTTTCACCCTACAATGTTAGATTGGATCATGGCATGTGTTACTAGTACTTCTTTTTCAATAAATATTAATGGTCATATTCATGGGTATTTTAAGGGTAAAAGAGGTCTTCGGCAAGGGGATCCGTTATTTCCTTATTTGTTTACATTAGTTATGGAGGTCCTTACCCTTGTGTTGGAAAAGAAAGTTCATGAGAGTTCTGATTTTCGATACCACATTGGATGTGATGAGCAAGAAATTGTTAATTTATGCTTTGCAGATGACCTATTTTTATTTGCTCGAGGGGATGTTTGTTCGACTCGATTACTTATGGATGGTTTGACTGATTTTAAAAATCTGTCTGGGCTAAATCCAAGTATATCGAAGAGTACAGCGTATTTCTGTGGTGTCTTACCTCATGTAAAACAGTCTATTCTGTCTTCTATGCCATTTGAAGAGGGTAAGCTTCCGGTAAGATACCTTGGTGTTCCTCTTATATCCTCTAGGTTGTTCTACAAGGATTGTAAGGGGTTGGTGGAGAAGGTGAAAAACAGAATTGGGGACTGGAAGAATAAAGTGTTATCCTTTGCTGGGCGACTACAACTTGCTCTTTCAGTTTTATCATCAATGCAGGTCTATTGGGGTTCGGTCTTTATTCTTCCTAGCCTTATTATTGTTGATATTGAACAATTAATACGGGGGTTCTTATGGTGCCAAGGAGATATGAAAAAAAGGCAAAGCTAAGGTTGCATGGGAGTCTGTATGTCTTCCGAAATCTGAAGGTGGTCTGGGTATAAGGAGGTTGGAGACATTTAATGTTGCTCTTATGGTCTCGCACATTTGGAGTATTCTTACCCATAGAGAGTCTTTATGGGTTAAATGGATTCATTCGTATAAGTTGAAGGGTAGAAGTTTTTGGGATGTTCCGTTGAGATCCGGGGTTAGTTGGGGTTGGAGAAAATTGCTTCAAATTCGGGATGTTGTTCGACCTCTTATCTGGTCCCGTGTTGGGAGTGGTTCTTTGATTAATGTGTGGGTTGATAATTGGTGTTTATTCAGCCCTTTGAAGACCCATTTATCTCCGCGCTATATTACTCATGCGGGTTTTTCTCTTAATGATAAACTCAATGATGTAATTGCTGCTGATGCTTGGACGTGGCCTCTGGATTGGTATGATCGATTTCCTATTCTTAATATGGTCACTTGTCCCATGTTGAATCCAGATGAGGAAGATAGGTTTGTATGGCGTGACTCTATGGGTGTGGATAGGGATTTTTCGGTTTCTATCGTGTGGGATACTATTCGGGAAAGATCAGATGAGGTAGATTGGTCAACTATAATTTGGTTCCCGCACTGTATCCCTAGACATGCGTTTCATTTGTGGTTAGTTATGCGAACGAAGTTGAAGACTCAGGACATGCTCAAGAAATGGGATGTTGGTGAATCTACCGACTTAAACCTGCTTAGATGTCCATTGTGCAAGTCCCAACCGGATTCTCATAACCATTTATTTTTTGAATGTTTATTCTCTTCACAGGTTTGGCTTACTGTTAAAGATCTTGCGGGCATGCAGCATATTTCTAATCGGTGGGATGATATTATCGCATATATTCAACCCATATCTTGTTCCAGGAAGGCTAGGAGTATTATTGGTCGTTTGCTTATTGCTGCTGTATCGTATTTTATCTGGCAAGAGAGGAATAACCGGCTGTTCGATAAAGGAAAAAGATCTGTCAAACAGGTGTCTGATATGATTACTACTACGGTTCGTCTTAAGTTGTTTACGTTCAGAAGAACTCAACGCAAGTGACAAGATTGCTAGATGCTTGGAGAATCCCTCATTCTTGTATTCTTAATGGCTAAAAGGGGAGATATGCTTATCAGCTGTTCATTTACTTTGTATTGGCTATGGTTCATTTTTGTAGCTATTGTTATGATGTAATATGCATATGGCCTGTCATATGCATTTAGTCGGTTTAGCTTTTAGCTGGTTGTTTCGAGGTTGATGTGGAACTCATTCACATCGTTTTGTTCTTAATTTTATTAATAAAATTCACCGGGGTAAAACCCTTTACCCAAAAAAAGAATGGTGATAAAAGCTTCTCCTTGCAAAGGCATGTATGAAAATGTTGAATATGTCAGCAAAGAAATTTAAATGTTGGTTCGTCTAAAGAGCTTGATCCAAATTGTGGCAATATCGTCTAAGGCACGTAAACAAGAAAAAATATCGCCCAAACTCCAAAAGTATGGAGTGTTGGAATCATTCGACCTTAAGTCGGATGATATGTGCAAATTTGTTTATTGAGCAAGATGACTAAATCACTATTCACATGTTATATGAAAGAAGTGATGGATTGTTCGACTTGGTATACATGGATGTATGTCGACCATTCCGATGCACCACAAAAGATGGAAATCGCTACTATGTTGCTGATTACTTCAGTAGACATGGATATGTTTATCTGATTAAACATAAGTCAGACACTTTTGAAAGTTCAAAAAGGTGTTAGGACGAAATAGAGAACCAAATGGGCAGAAAGATAAATGTACTCCGATCCAATAGGGGAGGAGAAGACCTTAGTATCAAGTTTCTTGATCATCATAGACATTGTGGAATAGTTTCACAAATTAACTCCTCCTAGAACACCATAACTGAATGGAGTAGCTGAGAGGAGAAGTAGAATCCTGTTTGACAAGGTTCAATCAATGATGAGTTAGGTAACACTTCTAATAAGCTTATGGAGTTAGGCATTATAGACAGTCGCACATATCTTAAATCTAATACACCAAGAAAGTTTCAAAAATGACTTATGAGATGTGGAAGAGAAAAAGGTTTTTCTCTTGGGCACATCCAGATCTAAGGTTGTGAAGTTATCGTTAGACGAGAAACTTAGCACATACTAGAAGCTGGATCTGAAAAGTATCCTTTCATTGGTTATCCACAGAAGTCGTTTAGATATTTAATGTTCAAAAGGGAGTGTTTTTGAAAGAGAAATAATATCTAAAGAGGACAATGGGAGTACAATTGATCTTGAAAAGATTCAAGGATCGACCGATGATGAAACTATGGTAAACACTGACACTCAACAAAAGGTGGTAACACTTGTTGAATTTGATGGCATATTATTTCCCGCTCGCAGTTGTAGAGTTAGCAAACCTCCTTTGTTCTATTATGGTTTCCATAAAGAAGAACAGGATAAGATTAGTGATAGTACATAAAAAAATTTAGTTGCCCCTACACTCAGTCTCAAGACGGTGAGTTGTAAGTGTATCTTCAAGAGGAAGATAGACATAGATGTTGTACACACTTATAAAGCTAGGATGGTAGTGAAGGGCTATACTCAAACCTTCGGGATTGATTATGTGGAAACCTTCTCACCAATAGCTGAAATAAAGTCAATTAGGATAATGCTTGCAATAACTGCATTTCATGGTTATGAAATTTTGGCAGATGAATGTCAAAACCACTTTCCTTAACAGGAAATTGACAGAGGATGTGTTCAATGCACAACCGGAAGGTTTTGAAAATGCAAAGTATCCTAATAGATTATGTAAGCTTAAGAAGGCCATTTATAGACTTAAACAGGCTTCTTGTAGCTGGAATCTCTGATTCCATGAGGAAGTCAAACAGTTTAGATTTTCTAGAAGCAAAGATGAGTCCAACAGATGTGTCAAAGTCAGTGGGAGCATTGTAGTCTTCCTAGTATTATATGTGAAAGATATAATACTCATAGAAAATGTAATCCCAACATTAAAAGGTGTAAAGAGTTGATTGGGAGAATATTTCGCTGTGAAAGATTTGGAAGATACAATATATTCTTGGTACAAAGATTTACAGAGATATGTTGAAAACGTCTCAAAAAACTTAACCAGGACATGTACTTAGAATGAGTTTTAAAATGGAGAATTCTAAGAAAGGGAATCTACCCTTACATCATGGCATAAAGATTACTAACTGATTAGTGTCCAAAGACTGCACAAGATTGGACTAAATGAGTCGAGTCCCATAGGCTTCGGCTATAGGATCGATCATACATGCCATGAAGTATACAAGACCCGATGTCTCATTTGCTTGGAGCATAGTGAGTCAACATCAGCAAAATCCTGGTAAAGGTCATAAAATAGCTGTAAAGAATATTCTTGAGTATTTGAGAAATACAAAAGATAGATTCTTAGATTATGGTGGAGAAGAGAAAATTAGAGTAACAGTTTATATGGATGTAAGTTTACAAACAGACAGAGATGATAGTCGTTCATAGTCTGGTTGGGTACTCTTACTAAATGGGGGAACGATAAGTTTGAAAAGTTCAAAGCAAGATACAATGACAGATAGGAATCTGAGTATATTGAAACTTGCGAGACTTCAAAGGAAGTCATCTGGATGAGGAATTTCATTGGTGATCTTGGAGGTGTTCCAATAGAATGAATCCCAATGAAATATTATGTGATAATGGAAAGTCCCAAAGCACATTGAAATAAAATACCATTTTGTTCAAACGAAGATACAAAAGAGACACGTGATTGTGATGGACACACGATCAGTAATCATGCTAGGAGCATAGGTTTACGAGATAAAGTTTTAGTTGTTTGATTTTGAAACATTACAAACAATGATGGGAACTAGAATAGACTTGGTGATAAATGATGGAGATTATTTATTGGAAGGAGTTCTACCAATTACTATCGTTTATCATTGTGTTTCAGTTTAGCATGTTTAGACACCACTTCCAGAGTAATTAGATTCACTCAAACCTCCTCAGTCGATCACACTATAGGAAGTATGTGGTGAATTAAGACTGTCATGGAGTGTTAGTAGATTGTCTATGGAGATTAGACATTGCATGGAGATTGTTTCAACACTCATGGGTTTCTAGTTTTCAAGTATGTTATACTTTAGTTTATTCAAACGCTGTGCGTAAATGCCAGTCATAAAGGATACGCTAGGTATGATATGATGAGTTGACTAGTAGTGTGTATGCGAAATTTATTTGTTCCTTTTGCCTAAATGGAAAAGCGATATCCCTGGGCCCTCTGATGATTAAATGTTGACTCATAAAGTGCTTGGCCAAGCCAGGACTAAATTGATATGTACAATTCAGTAGTCCCATATAGTCAAATTGATCGGAAATCAGAAAACATAATCTTGAAACTGGAGATTGATTAAATCCATGTCCCAGTTTCATACGATATCAGAAACAAAGGAATATATGATCACTTATCTAAAAGGATTGTCACTGTATATGATCAGAGTTCGGCAGATGCATTGGATGGCACCTCTACTTATGATAGAGACGGACCAATAGTAGTTGATGACTTGTCGAAGTGGGAGTCTGTTGGAAATAGTGTCCGAGGTCATAACTAATTGGTAAGACTAATCTAAAGGTAGAGTCCTTTTTGGGTTGCCCTCGATGAACAGTAAGAGAAACAATGAGAGAGATAATATTAATTGGAATTAATATTATAAGTTAATTATTTGGTTTGTTAATTTATTTTATCAATGTTGATAAATTAATTAGAAGCTAAAAGTAATTAACGGAAACAATAAAGAATATTTAGTTGTTTTTTAATTGAATATTAATATGAAACAAAAGGAATATTCTGGAAAGTGATTCCAACCGACGGTTGGAAGGTTCAACCGACGGTTAGAAGGTTCAACCGGCAGTTGGAGGATTAGGGTTTGTCAGGCGGTGACGCGTGTTTGACTTAGAACATGATTCAAGTCCAACCGGCGGTTGGAAGCTCCAACCGGCGGTTGGAGGTCGAATTCAGTTATCCCACATCGGCCAGAGTATAAACCCCAAGGTATCCTCTTCCCCTATAAATAGAGGCCTAATCCATGGTTTCCAATCATCCCAGATTCGAATTGAATTCGTTTCTTTCTCTCTTTCTCATTCCTAATCCTTGTGAGAGTTTACACGACGTAGAGTCGGGACCCTAGGATTTGGAGTTTCTCTTGGTTCACGGGTATGACGCATTAGACGTATTCTATTTTGGGTACTCGCCATCCAAAGCATGGAAGTCAAGTAAGGAGTCTGCGTGAAGGTTCTGCAAGGGTATCTACGCATGAGAAATTGGTTTTCTCAAAGGTTAGTATTTTCTCATTTATCTATTTATTTTGTTATTGTTAATAGCTTTATTAAGTAGCGGTCCTTTAGGGTTTAGTTTCCTAAGTTGCTCTAGATTAATTGTTATTTTCCGCTGCGTATGTTAATCTAGTTAGGGAATAGAAAACCCAACACTAATATCCACGCCGATCATCGATCAGATCGATGGATATGCTTTCCTGAATTTCCTTTTACCCTAGGGCTTAAATATCCCTTTCCAGATATTTTCATGGATCTCTTTGGCATGACAGGACTATGTTATTCACAAACAATGCCCATGATCTGGCGTACTCTTTTCGTTGTTCAATCCGTTAATGATTCTCACCAAACACACCTCGGGATTCCTGAGGTAGCCCAAACTTATCTTCTCCGCTCACATGGCTCCAGTTATTTCCTTTTTAAAATCAAGCCTAATCACTAACACCTCGTTCATTGTGTCACCCAGAATGACCATAAGTGGAAAGAAAGGTTTTTCTTTGTTGATCGAAGATCCTTACTGTAACATCCTCGAAATGGACCTAGTTGTTTATATATTATTCCTTGATTTAATTATATATTTAAATGTGTTTGGAAATAATATTGTTTGAAATAGTTGAAATAATTGGAATAGGAGTCGAATATTCCAATGTGATAAGGGAATTATTAATTGTTGTAAATTAATATAGTTGACGGTGCAATAAAATGTTTGGACTCGCAAATGGTTTTCGGGTTCCAGACAATAGATTGAGATGGGGTATTAAATTATACCCGTATATTGGAGGCGGTTTGTGAGGTCGGCTATTTATTTCACTTTCCTCTTTAGGAAAGTTTCATAAGAAACTTTGAAATCATCAAGAAACCTTACAAATCCAAATCAAAACTTAGGAACCAAATTGAAATCGAATTTGGAGCTGTGATTGATTCTAGTCTCATCCTAATCACTATCTCAATTCAATGATTCTTCAATTGAGAGGTAAGTTTAATTATTTCCATTTGATTGAAATTGGGATAATTGATGATTTGAGAGAATTAGATGTTAGAAACATGTTATAAGTGTTACATATTGATTATGTAACGTTATGTGTGGTTAAAAACTATTAGAAGTTGAGTTTGGGCGATTTTGTTATAAATATCGCGAGTTAGGGTTTGAACATTTCGAACTGGGCTGGGACGACGAAGGAATCCGGCGGATTCAAGGGAATCCGGCGGATTCCGGCAGAAATGAGGGAATCCGGTCGGATTCGCGGGAATCCGGCGGATTCAGTAAAAGTTGGGGAATCCGGTCGGATTCAGGGAATCTGGCGGATTCAGGTTGTTTTGTGGGAAGCCGGCGGCTTCTTAGGGAATCCGGCGGCTTGGTAGGCTGTAATCACATTTCATGTTTGATTGTTAATAGTAATGTGGTTTATATTTGATACATGTAATTATATGATAATGATTTATTGTAATCATTAATACACAATTAGGAACTAGTAATTGAAATGTTAATTGTGTTAAGTTCCTAAATGTTGAAGATTGATATAAGTTTAGTATCGATGATTATGATTACTAACTTATATTTGATATTGATTCTCAGATGTGGAGAAGGCTCAGTGATATTAGACTACTGAGTGGAGGCCTGAGGTGTCGGTGAGTGGATCTGTAACCTCAGTGTGATTTAGTTGTAATGATTTGATTTACAACAAGTAATTATAGTCTTACTTTGATAGAATGTAATTGTTGAGATATCTTGATATGATAGTTTGACTAGTTGCTTACTTGGCTGTTTGAGCTAGTATGTAAGATTCTGAGGTCAACTTGACTTGACAGTTGGACTTGGTTGTTATTGTAGACGACAGGAGATCTTGAAACTTGAAATGTTGGTTTGGAGATCTAGGTCGTGTGTGATTAACAACTGGTTACCGGTCATTCTGTATAGGCCAATACAGATGATTGATAAGGGTTCCCTGAGTACCAAACCGGTATTAGGGTATCTCAGGAGCCACCGGTCCTCATGACGATTGATAATGATTGATCGGTGTAGCTTGACATTGATTGGATGTCGAGTGAATGATTGATTTTCTGTTTATTGTTATTTGATGTAAACAGATTGTTATGCTAGGTTGTACTGTTACTTATAGTTTCATTCACTTAGCTTTATGCTAACCCCACCACAGTTCTTCCTGCAGGTTAAATAGATGGGACATATTGGGCAGGAGGTAGTGGGACTGGATGGAATGTTTGACAGGTTGTTACTCTGATTTAATTTTGATAATCAAAGAAATGTTTTGAATTATATAACACCGAGTTTGTTGAAATGTCATGTGTAATAAGTTTGAAAAAGTTTAGTGACATTTTAAGTAATGTAAAACATTGATAGTATGTTTTGAAATATACGCTTCCGAGTCGCAATTATTATATGATTGTTTATAATTAAACGAGGGGTGTTATAAGCTGGTATCAGAGCAATAGTTTGGGTGAATTGGACTTGATAGAATGTTCAATCCTAAACTTTGATGAGTTGAGTCAAACATTCCAGAAGGTGTGGGTTTAGTTGATTAGTGAATGTGTGAGAAAGTAGTTAGTTGAATATGTACTAACCTTTAACAAGTTGTGAAGTGTTGTTTGATTGCAGAGACGGAGGAACATGAGTATCTGATTAGTATATTTCATGTTTCCTCAACGCTTGTGGGCTTAAGATTGTCAGGTAATCTTCGATAAGCCTGTGTTAATTTAAATTAACTTGAATTGTTTACTCTGTTATGTTGAGTAAGCCTTGTTATGAAGTTAATTGAGTCAGACTGATATGATTCCCCAGTGTTGAGTCAACTATTGATTGCTATAGGTTGACATGAGAATAGAGGTATTGAATGAGATGCTCATTGTTGTTCATTGTTGTGATTATTTCTGATTGAATTGTAAATGCAGAAATATGTTTAAGTAGACAGAGAGTTGATTAAGGTTTTAGCAAGATTGATGTTAGAACCTAAGGAGTGTCTTTATTGGTGAGACGAGATAATTGATAGTATTATGTTAATGGATTAATCACAAGGTGTGATCTAAATCCTTGCTAAGGAGGGTCGTGTCATTGAATTGATAATGACTGCTATTTGAGAAAATATGTGTTTATGTGACTATATGATATGTGTTGACTATAGTTAAACACTTGATATAAACCATGACTGATAGGTTTAAGAGAAATGTAGAGTGTAATAATGTGAAATTGATTGGGAAGTGATAGATCTTTCTGGTCAATTGTGAAATTAATAAATGAAATGTTTGATAGTAACATGATTAAGTAGACTTGTTGTGACAGTGATGCTTGATATGATAGCATATGTCAAAGTGATGATAGTTGATTAAGATGTGTCCTGAATTTTGAGGAAAATAGGGACATTGATTAATGTTAAGTGTTGAAACTATGATGATAAGTTATCATATGTTTGAGGTTTCAGATAAGTGATATACTGAGTAATTCAGTTGCTGAAAATTAGAACATGGTGTGTATGTGAGATGACTTGCATATGTAAGGTTGAATATGTAAAGTAGTAAGCTGATTTTGAGTATGTATCAGCTGTTAGAAACTATTAAATAGATGTTGATTGATTTAAAATCATAAAGTATTTAATATATATGAGATAAGAGTAGATCACATTGATAATTATAATGTAGAGTAGCCTGAGAATGGATTGTGAAGAACATAATCTTGCAACGCCTGATCACCGTTGTTATATTATGTTGTGTCACATGAACTTGTTGAGGCTACTTGGTATAAAAGAAATGTAATGTGATTTAGAAAACTGAGCATGAAAGTATGCTAAGTGGTTTAATAGTTGTTTTGATAAGAAAACAATTGGTTGATAGAACTGTAACATCTAGAATGTAAATGTGAGAGTGTAAATAATGTTTGTCATTGATAGTTGTTTTGTTGATGAACATAAATGACAAATTGGATTCTGTTAAATAGGTAATTGTGATTGGTAATGATAGATTACCTGTAGGTGGATTTGTATAGTGTTTAAATGAATCACTATGTTGTAGCTGGCTTGTATGAAGCCAAAGTTGAGATAGGTTGATATTGTCTTGCTTGAGGAATTCCAAGTATTATTGAATGTAATAATGTGAGGTCTATGTTTGAAAGTAAACATACAATATGAAATAGCTTGTATGGAGCCAAGATTGATGTAGGTTGACCTTGTCCTTGTGAAGGATTGATAAGATTATTGAAAGTAATAATTTGAAATATATGTTTGAAAGTGAACATATAAGATGAAATGGTTTGTTGTGAGTTAACTTGATAGTATGTTAACTTTGGAAGTCAAACCATGAATAGAAAATTGTGTATAAAATTTATTGCTTGTGATTGGTTTGAGTTTGGGTCAAACTTGAGGAAAGCAATTAGAGAATTTTATTGATTGGTCAATGGAAATCAAAGTTGACATATAGTCAACTGTGTGTGTTGAAATAGTCTAACATAGATTGAAATACTATGATTGTGTGGAATATGATTGAATTCCTAAATTGTATTAAGTTGTGAAAACTTGAGTAATTACTTAAAGCTAGTATTAAGTAATTGAAATAGTGCTAAGTATAATTGAGTATTCAGTTGGGTGATGTTAGATATTTAAACTGAATACATGTTAAGGAATTATACAGATATGAAGTCATTAAATGATATGATAGTTATAAATTGTTGAATGAGGTAAGTTAAATCACATTGATTAGGATTGTGATAAGAAAGTCTTACCAGTGTATGAGGCTTGTGATGATAACTTTGATTGGGTAAGACTGTGAGGTGATAAATAATTGAAGGTTATTATTATTAGTTGCATAGGTTGATTGGTACCTCATGGTGAATTACTTAAGTATTGAAAGAATTGAATGGATTCTTTAGTTAATTGTTGATAGTATACAAGTAAAGTAAGTGATAAAGTGGAAAAACTGGGATTAGATCCAAATAAGGTATGATATGAAAGTATATCTGGAATTAGACTGTATTAAAGGTTTAGTAGATCTTTGTTGGTAAATTGAGGAAATATGAATTGGATAGTTGTTCATATTTTAAGAAATCAGGTATGAAATTAAGTGTAATGATCATTATTTTGATAGTTTAAGAATAATGATTATTTGAATTTTGGGGTTGAAAACCGGATGTGTGTATAGCAGAGTATGCTAGAGTAATTGAAACCTTGAAATTGATAGGTGATGATAGTATTCACCAAACTTTTCTTGGAAGTTTAAATTAAATGTTTGAGTTATATACTAGTTGGTAAGTATATAGGTGAAACATAGAATTGGTAATTATTCCATGTCCTGTGGTAAGGATATGTGATGATTAATAATAATGTGAAGGCTTGGTAAAGACTTTGACAGTCTGAATGGCCTAGTGTATAGAATGAAATGGAATTGATGTGTATGTGTCCATTTTAGCGAATACCTAAAATTGTATATATATATATATGTATTGTGTAGTATACATGATAATAAATGGTATGATAAGTTTTAATAGATTGAATTAAAATGTGCCATAAGATATGTGGAGGTCAGCTAATTGTGATTAACTTGATATAGACCTTGTTAGAAATGTGTTGAAAAGTAGCACATTGTGATATTGTAATACTTAAATTGTAGTATCATAATGTTGATTAGGATTGACTTAGTTGCTAGATTGATGGAATGTGGTACTAAGTGATTATGTAATTAAAGTTGTATAACTTCTAATTGCTTGTGATTAGTAGTTTAAGATTTAAGAATATGAATTGAATTAACTGGTTGCTAAGATAAGATTCTGAATGTCTTACCAGTTTAAGCGTTATGTAAATTCTAACTTGAGGGTCAGTTAGATTTGAAGACAAATATTAAGTACTGATAGGTGTACTAGAATGTATAATCACTAATGTTGTGATTATTGTTGAGCAGTAGTTGTTGTCGACTTTGATGTTGTTGACAATTGATAGGTAGTAATGAAAGGAATTACAAATGGAAATAAGTCAATGTAGAGGTTGGTTGATTGTAGTTAAGATTTATTGTGATACTTTTGTTGATTGAGCAAAGTACTTGTTGATTGTAGTTTTACCTACTGAGTGTGACCTCTGCTGTGCTTATTAAGGTGATATGAATCTGGATTACTTCTAAGTAAAGGATTTCATATGATAGTGATAATGATATGTAAATATGATAGGTTGTTCAAAAGAGTATAGGTATAAAACTTTTGGATGAAAAGTTGACTTAGATTTGAATTTCAGATCTTTGATGGTAAAGATTTAAGATTGTGATCTGTATATTAGATTGATTGTTGATCGTGAACTGAATTATATTTCAGTGTCGCTAGGTATGTTGTGGTTTAATAAACACTGTTGTTGTGTTATTGTTACTGCTGTTTTATTGTTACCAGTGATGAATAGTGAGAGTAGGTTAAAGATTTTAGCATGTTGCTAATTTCTGGTTGCATAGACCTATTAAGTGATTGTAGATTTCACTTGTTGAAGTAGGTGTTTGTCTATAAGATATATCTGATTGATGATATTGATTAGACGCACTGTATGTGTACGCAGGAAAAGATAGAAGCATGTACATTTGGATATGTGCATGTGGAAAGAATTCAAACAGTTTGAGTATAGTTGTAAGTTACTATTGAGGATTAATGTTTGATAAGATATATGTGATTATATCACATTAGTCAGATTGATTGAGGTTAGATTTCGGGGGCGAAATCTCTTGAAGGGGGGGAGAGTTGTAACATCCTCGAAATGGACCTAGTTGTTTATATATTATTCCTTGATTTAATTATATATTTAAATGTGTTTGGAAATAATATTGTTTGAAATAGTTGAAATAATTGGAATAGGAGTCGAATATTCCAATGTGATAAGGGAATTATTAATTGTTGTAAATTAATATAGTTGACGGTGCAATAAAATGTTTGGACTCGCAAATGGTTTTCGGGTTCCAGACAATAGATTGAGATGGGGTATTAAATTATACCCGTATATTGGAGGCGGTTTGTGAGGTCGGCTATTTATTTCACTTTCCTCTTTAGGAAAGTTTCATAAGAAACTTTGAAATCATCAAGAAACCTTACAAATCCAAATCAAAACTTAGGAACCAAATTGAAATCGAATTTGGAGCTGTGATTGATTCTAGTCTCATCCTAATCACTATCTCAATTCAATGATTCTTCAATTGAGAGGTAAGTTTAATTATTTCCATTTGATTGAAATTGGGATAATTGATGATTTGAGAGAATTAGATGTTAGAAACATGTTATAAGTGTTACATATTGATTATGTAACGTTATGTGTGGTTAAAAACTATTAGAAGTTGAGTTTGGGCGATTTTGTTATAAATATCGCGAGTTAGGGTTTGAACATTTCGAACTGGGCTGGGACGACGAAGGAATCCGGCGGATTCAAGGGAATCCGGCGGATTCCGGCAGAAATGAGGGAATCCGGTCGGATTCGCGGGAATCCGGCGGATTCAGTAAAAGTTGGGGAATCCGGTCGGATTCAGGGAATCCGGCGGATTCAGGTTGTTTTGTGGGAAGCCGGCGGCTTCTTAGGGAATCCGGCGGCTTGGTAGGCTGTAATCACATTTCATGTTTGATTGTTAATAGTAATGTGGTTTATATTTGATACATGTAATTATATGATAATGATTTATTGTAATCATTAATACACAATTAGGAACTAGTAATTGAAATGTTAATTGTGTTAAGTTCCTAAATGTTGAAGATTGATATAAGTTTAGTATCGATGATTATGATTACTAACTTATATTTGATATTGATTCTCAGATGTGGAGAAGGCTCAGTGATATTAGACTACTGAGTGGAGGCCTGAGGTGTCGGTGAGTGGATCTGTAACCTCAGTGTGATTTAGTTGTAATGATTTGATTTACAACAAGTAATTATAGTCTTACTTTGATAGAATGTAATTGTTGAGATATCTTGATATGATAGTTTGACTAGTTGCTTACTTGGCTGTTTGAGCTAGTATGTAAGATTCTGAGGTCAACTTGACTTGACAGTTGGACTTGGTTGTTATTGTAGACGACAGGAGATCTTGAAACTTGAAATGTTGGTTTGGAGATCTAGGTCGTGTGTGATTAACAACTGGTTACCGGTCATTCTGTATAGGCCAATACAGATGATTGATAAGGGTTCCCTGAGTACCAAACCGGTATTAGGGTATCTCAGGAGCCACCGGTCCTCATGACGATTGATAATGATTGATCGGTGTAGCTTGACATTGATTGGATGTCGAGTGAATGATTGATTTTCTGTTTATTGTTATTTGATGTAAACAGATTGTTATGCTAGGTTGTACTGTTACTTATAGTTTCATTCACTTAGCTTTATGCTAACCCCACCACAGTTCTTCCTGCAGGTTAAATAGATGGGACATATTGGGCAGGAGGTTGTGGGACTGGATGGAATGTTTGACAGGCTGTTACTCTGATTTAATTTTGATAATCAAAGAAATGTTTTGAATTATATAACACCGAGTTTGTTGAAATGCCATGTGTAATAAGTTTGAAAAAGTTTAGTGACATTTTAAGTAATGTAAAACATTGATAGTATGTTTTGAAATATACGCTTCCGAGTCGCAATTATTATATGATTGTTTATAATTAAACGAGGGGTGTTATACTTACCAGACGAGGAGTTAATTCCAACTGTTTGGCTTTCAAAGGGTAGGATAAAAACCATCTCAGGGATTTATCCCCGCATACACTATTATTTCTGATTTATTTCATTTTCCTCGCAGCAACCTTCGAGAAGTTGGCTCCCCCCCTTTCTGATACAGAAGAGGTGATAGAGAAGTTCTTGAAAGTTCCTGAAAGTAACAGGACGTTTTCATATCCTTCTTCACCAGGAATCATGAAGTCACATAAAGCAACTCCAACCACACCAGGTAAATTTTACATTCTATCCTTAAAAAATGCGTTTTTCCTGATTCCGTATTCTCAATATGATCATATTCTTAAAACAGCATCCTTCTTTTCCTTGTCGGACATTGATGATGAAGATGTGCCGATCAAGGAGGAAAAGTCAGTTGTTGAACCCAGCAAGGCTAGAGCCCCTAACACCCATTCCAGGTCAATTACCAAGAAGAGGAAAGCCAACGTTACTGAGGATCCTGATGAGCCCATACTCGATTTTGATAAAGTATATCTTATCATCCTTGTTCTATTCCTCAGCTACACTTCATCCTTATGTTTCAATTATATCTGTCTTTTCTAGGCCATAGAACAAGTCGCCGATCGTTATAAGGAGAAAGTGGAGATGGTACAGAGTATAAAGAAGACAGCTGCCATTGCTGCAGAATCTTCTACTCAAGAGATTGCTCGTCTGAAGAGAGAGATCAAGGATGTCAAGGCTTACGCTGCTCAAAAGGATGTTGAAGCTCAGAAAAAGATTGAGGAAGAACGAGAGATTCCGGTTGCTGGTATTAAGAAAGATGCAGCTGTTGCAGTACTCAAAGCTAGGATCCTTATGGTGACTGAAGCCAGTGCTAAGGGTCTTGACACATCGTTTTGGAACATCCAAGCCTGGCAAGATAGGTTGGCAAAATTGAAAAGTGAAGATCGAGAAGTTGGAGATTTCCTTGATGAAGCTAGTGGCAAAGGAACCAAGACACCAGCCAAGAAGGATCCTAATGCATCAGCACAAAAGGTCCTAATTGACATCGAAGACACTGAGATGGACAGTCCAGAGCCAGCATCGAAGATCCCAGAGGATCCTACTGAAATTGAAGATTCAACCCCGGGCAAGGAAGGTATATGAGTAGCCGGAGCCTGGTTTAATTTTTATGTTCTTAGATTCCAAGGGTTGTGATTGTAACAAAACAATTATTTAGGGTGAGGTTGACTTGGTACAGTCAACCATGGTGGTGTTAAATGTGGTTCATGTTGGCCACAGGACAACTTAAATTTCCTGCACTTTTGAACTCTAATCTTAGGATTGTACAATCCTTAGATATTTTTCCATAAAAAATATTAGGATATCATCTATATCTTGTGTCTTTCGGATACTGAGGAGATTCCCTCAGTATACATATACATGTTTGCTTAGAAACAAGATCCCGAGGAGATTCCCTCAGGATACATCCAGGATAATGAGAAGATTCTCTCAATATCCATCTAGCATCATAGGTCTCAAGGATCCTTAATCGGAACTGAAATAATCTTGAGTTTAGGATCCTAAGATTCTAGGATCCTAAGATTCTAGGATCCTAAAATATATTGTAGATAATGGTAAATCCCAGTAGATATTTCCTGTAACATATAAATGTTGATAATTTGTCAAACAATTGTGAAAACAATTTTTTTTATTTTTTTATTTTTTTTTTAAATGTTGTGATCTTAAAAAGATTTTGTGATCCTTAGATCAAAACAATTTTGATAATCATGAAAACATTAGAGCTAATAAAGTTATTTATTAGACTTAACCAATGAAAACTTTGATAATGTGAAAACATTATAACCATTAGATAGTTTAACAAAACTATAAAAGTGACATGTAAATGCCAAATCGTTAGGTAATGTGAAAACATTACAAACGGTTTGATTCTTGGGCTACGCCATTTGAGACATGAAAATGCCTAACCAATTGGTAATGTGAAAACATTACAAACCTTAGAGTGACATGAAAACGACACAAACTTTAGATCGATACGTTTAGTGCACATCAGTATCGACATTCGTTAGCGCTTGATCTATAGGCCAACGGAAATGAAGTTGTCGGGTACCAGAGGCATCACCGATTCCCTAACCATGGCACTATAATCAAACATCGTGCGCACCCGGCGAGGTATCAAAACCCTATTCATAGAGAGGTGTTTATCCGTACGGAAACCTCTAAACCTTAGAGAATCGCTGGGATCCTTAACGGAGGAGAGGTGGTCAACCTCTAATCTTCATTCCATGATCCTTAAATGTATGAACTACAATAAATACAAAATCTTGGGTAAAGGTGGGTGTTAGTTTGCCTAACACCCCTCCGATGCTTAAGTCAGTAGAGTATTCAATGAGAATAATAATCATAATAAACTTTCATGCATATGTCAATATATAATTATAATACACACATAAATATATATAGTAAAAAGTATTAAAATCAATGAAAAGTTAAGGATCACAGGAGTACCTTTTATGTTGAATAAAAACATTCAACTTACACATGGTAGAGTTTCAAATGAATGGCATTCCAGGATCTTGGAAGTAGTTCACCATCCATATTGGCCAACCAATATGCCCCTTTTCCAGCGTCTGAATCTATCAAATATGGGCCTTCCCACTTTGGTGCTAGCTTTCCTTCCGCATGATTCTTAGTATTTTGAAATACTTTCCTTAATACCAAATCTCCTACTCGAAACCTTCTTATCCTAACATTTTTGTTGTAGGATCTTGATATCCTCTGTTTGTATGCAGCAATCCTAAATTTAGCACGATCCCTCAACTCATCCACAGTGTCTAAATCCTGAATCAATGTTTCTTTGTTTGCTTCCAAAGTCTGCATCTGGGATCTTGCCGTTGAGATTACCAATTCTGTCGAGATCATGGCCTTGGATCCAAACACCAAAGCAAAAGGTGTTTGCTTAGTTGCCTCCTTTTTAGTGGTCCTATCAGCCCATAGCACAAAAGGCAATTCTTCAGCCCATCTTCCTTTCTTAGCATCCAGCCTATTCTTAAGATTGTTAATTATAATTTTGTTGCTGGATTTTGCCTGACCATTAGCTTGAGGATGAACTGGTGTTGAAGTTATCATCTTGATTCCCCAACTTTCACAAAACTTAGTTGTTCTTCTTCCAATGAATTGAGATCCATTGTCACATACTATTTCTGCCGGGATCCCAAACCTTGTGAGGATATTTCTCTTGATGAATGAGATAACGTCCTTTTCCTTAACTTGAACAAATGTCTCAGCTTCTATCCATTTGGAAAAATAATCTGTCATCGCAAGCATAAACACTTTTCCTCCTGGAGCAATAGGTAATTTTCCCACGATATCCATTCCCCATTTCATAAACGGCCATGGTGAGATAGTCGGATGCATCAGTTCTGCTGGTTGATGATATATGTTCCCATGTCTTTGACAGGTATCACATTTGCGAGCAAAATCCATGGAATCCTTCTTCATAACCAAAAGTATCCTGTCCTTAAAGTTTTAGAAAATAATGCTCTGCCCCCAGAATGATTCCCTCAATCACCTTCATGTATATCCTTAAGTACTGCTTGTGCTTCAAGATCCTCAAGGGATCGCAATAATGGTCCTGCAAGTGATTTTTTATACAATATACCATTTTCAATAGTAAAACGGGATACCTTTAATCTAAAAGCTTTAGGATTGTTTTCATCCTTAGGGATCACATCGTGTTGTATATATTCCATGATCGGCTGCATCCATGATCCTGACTTTCCCCCAGAACCTGATGCATTCGAATTGTCTCCAGGCTGAGGATCCTTAACGTCACACACTTGCTCTTCGTTGTTATCCTTATCGGCGATGGCAGGCGCTGCAATATGTATAATCGGTATTTTGACATCTGGTGGGATTCTTAGACTTGACCCCAGGTTAGCTAGAGCATTCGCTTCAGTGTTATCCTCACGTGGTACCTGTTGAATGTCGAAGATCTCGAAGCTACCTGCAAGATCTTTAATAATCTCCAAATATGCGGCTAATCTATCTACTTTTACAGTGTATGTCCCATTATAATGATTAACAATTAATAATGAGTCAACATATACATTCAAGTACTTTATTCCAATATACTTAGCTAATTGTAATCCTGCAATTAATGCTTCATATTCTGCTTCGTTGTTTGTAGCTTGAAATTCACATCTTATAGCTTGAGGCATAATATCACCTTGAGGTGATTTTAATACAATTCCTAATCCGGTTCCTTTTATATTAGAAGCACCATCAGTGTATAATGTCCATATTTCAGTTATTTGATTTAGTTCTTGTACTTCTAAATCTACTTCATTTTAAAGATCACTAGTGAAGTCGGCAATAAAATCTGCTAGGGCTTGAGATTTAATTGCATTCCTAGGTTCATAAATCAAGTTACATGCACTTAATTTAACAGACCATTTAGCTAGGCGTCCTGACATTTCTGGTTTTCTCAGAACATTTTTAATAGGATAATTAGTTCTTACATGGATAGGGTGAGTCTCAAAATAATGCCTAAGTTTAGTGGATGCCATGACTAATGCAAGTATAATTTTTTCAAGATGGGAATACCTGGTTTCAGCATCTAATAGGCTTTTACTTACATAGTAAACAGGATGTTGTTGTCCTTCATGATCCTTCACCAGTACCGCACTTACAGCATTCCGAGAAACCGATAGATAAAGGAACAGTGGTTCACCATTCTCAGTCTTCATCAATAAAGGAGCTGATGACAAGTAATTCTTCAGTTCTTGACACGCAGCTTCATGCTTTTCTCCCCACTCGAACTTTTTGTTCTTTCTGAGGATATCATAGAATTCCTTGCATCTGTCTGTGGATCTTGAAATAAAATGGTTCAGAGCTGCTATCCTTCCCGTTAACCTTTGTATATCCTTTGGACTTGATGGAGACTTTAGGTTCAGAATAGCTTTGATCTGTTCTGGGCTAGCTTCTATCCCTCTCATGGTCACCATATATCCTAAGAACTTTCCTGCCCCCTGATGTGACGCAAAAAGTCATGTTTTCAAGGCCATTATTCCACACTTTTTGGGCACATCTTTAGTGAAAACATTCCAAAACAATCATTATTTATTAAAATTCACTAAAGTGCTCAAAATATAAACGTTGCTACAAAAATCAGTAAAAACATCCGAATAACGAACAAAACGGAGCAAATAAGCAGCAACCAACTCTCGCACCCTCATTTATCATATTATAAACATATTCTAACCTTATGATATGATGTAATAGGTAAAATCGAGACGAGAAAATCAAGAATCATGCAAATCGGACAAAGGACGGAAAAGACTGGACGGTTACAAACTCCTATAAAGTGATTTCGGCTATGCTAAAGTTGTACACATCCAATTTCAGTGAGATTGGCACCATTAGAAGCGTAACGGAATTACGAAGACACAGGCGAAAGAATCAGGTCAAACGGACGCATAACGAAGGAGATACGGACGTTTTAAGCAACGAACAAAATCAGACGAAGGCCGTATACGGCCCCATGACCCCCATATGCTGCTCATTTGTGCTTCGTTTGCTTGTACGTGCGTGCTTCGCGAGTTGTTCGGCTGATTTCAAGCTTTGCCTATAAATAGGAGGCCACTCCTCCATCATTCCACACACTTCACCATTCCATTCATTTCTCCATTTCCATTTTCTCTCTCACACACACTCTCTCTCTCTAAACTCTCTTTCTTTCTTTCTCTCTCTAGAAATTAGGGTTAGGTCCAGTTAGTTCTCAGTTAATATCTAACTGAAACTAACGGAGGGACTACTTTTGTAATAGCATAGGGAATAGTCCAGGGGCTTTTATTGTAATATTGTCAAGGATATTGCGGAAGTTCTGCTTGTACTCTCTCTCTAAACCCTTATTCAATCTACGCTTTATTAACGGTTACTTCTTTCCTTATCTGTTATAATGATAATTGCTATTGTTATTATGCTAGATTTAGGATATGTTATTATGCGTAGTGAGTAGTTTCCTTGTGTGTTTGTTATGATGTAGTTAGTTTATATATGTGTGGGGTGATGCTGCTTTAAACATATAATTGGATAACATTATGAAATAACGGAGGTAACGTTATACGGCTTTCATTTGTATAGCGCCGGAATCATCACTTATGTGTGTAGTACGGAACGTGGAAGCTATCAAAGTCGTGGGCACAATCCGTTGTGGAAATAATGTTTCCAGTTATATTATATAAATGAAAACCGGTGATCTATTAATCTTGTATTTATGAATTTCTAAACCAAATCGCCTTTCCTCCAATTAAACGTGGTTAGAACCTTTATGACAAGGAGTCGCGAACCTTGATCAAACGGTCACTACCTATCTATATTTTCTGAAACTGTAAACATGGTCTGAATTGCGTAGCTGTGGAAATACTGTTTAAAACCTTTCGTATAGTACACCGTGAATCAATCAGGGATTTATTGGGAAATAGTGATGGCTGGTTTATATCATGGATGGTTGGGCTTTAATACAAACGTAGTTTAAACTAGTCTAGAGTGACCATAAAGTATGTGACCCCGGAAAGACCACGATAAACGGCACTGTACTTCGTGTAACGTTGGAAACACCTTTGGTGAAGTACAAATACGTAGAGCTAAGGAAATGTCGGTGGTTGAAGACTGTGTCACATCCTGGTTTGACTTCAAAGCTGTGGAAATGTTTGATCGCACTGTACACCGTTAGTACACCTAAAGATCAGGAACACTGTGGAAATGCTTAGAAGCACTGTACACCGTTAGTACATCTTAGGTCTGGAAAACTGTGGAAATGCATAGTCGCACTGTACACCGTGATGAAAGCTCTAGGCTAAAATATAACCATTAATATAAAGTTAATAGTCACCAAACCAAGTCTTAATCTTAAATGCCTTGTTTGACTTTGTTGTCCTCGTAGTGTTAAGAAAGGTCGGAACCTTAGTGGGTATGTTACTCTATCTCATGCACCCAGAAACTAACATTCCAAGAAGGGTCGTTACTCCATCTCTGGATAACGTTGAAGAGTTGAGCATCCTCCTCCGATCAGACTCAATTTGGCCTAGTATTCAGTGACATACTGATTGGTTTCCCCAATCAGTAGGGTACTAGTGTTTACACTACGGACAATTAAGCTTAGATAAGACACAAACCTTTAAAAGACGTTTTCATATCAAAACCCTAGCATCACCCCCGCATAAGCTAAGGAAGTCATAACAGACACATATCCTCCATACTGATTTCATCCCTATTTCTATTTTCCATTTATTTACTTTTTATTTAATTGCTTTAAAATACGGACCTAAGTAACAAAAACCCACTCAAACTCTGTTTTAAAAATCCCATCACTAAAATAAACAACTTGTCTTGATACTCTCGTTTCACAATACGATTAGCTTGAAGAACGACCCTAGGTCATACTGCTGCTATACAGTCGTAGTAAAACTTAGGTCCCCAGCTCTTATAAATTTAAAGCTCCACTGCCGTGTCCTCCTTCCGTTGCGTTGACTACCATGACTGATCGGGCATACGACAAGTTTTTGGCGCCGCTGCCGGGGAGTTAATCGTAAGACTCTGAAGCATCCAGACGAGTTTTCTTTTTAGTGATACTTCTTTCCCATTCTTATTTTCTTTTCTTTGTTCCAACCGACAATATCTTCCCATATCCCACAACGATATTCGACCAGATCATCCGGATCTGAATCTCTCATTTTCGTACCCGATCCTGAGTCGATTATCCGTACCATCCACAAAGAAAGACGTTCCCGTTTTCCATAAATGGCCGCTCGTGTTACTCTCGCCGACAACACCAAACCATCCATCGAAGGACGAGGAGGACCGATTAGCTATCCAGTGATTGACGGAGCTTCTTTTGAGCTTAAACACCACATCGTACAACTCATAAAAGATAACTGCCAATTCCACGGTCTACCCCGTGATGATCCCAATGCTCATATCGACAAATTCATTCAGGTTTCAAACTCCTATAAGCAGAATGGGGTTGAGCAGGATATCATACGCTTATACTTGTTCCCCTATTCTCTCGCTTTACATGCTTCTACCTGGTTTGAGGGACTTGAGACCGGCTCAATCACCTCATGGACCGACATGGGTAATAAGTTTCTCGCTAGATACTTTCCCCCGTCAAACTCAGGCAAAGAATGACATCGCAAACTTCCAACAAGCCCACGATGAATCTATCTACTCAGCATGGGAGCGATTCAAGAGTTTACTGAGAAAATGTCCAAACCACCAAATGACAAAGACTGACAAGGTGTGCACCTTCTACCGAGGTCTTGATCCTAACCATCGCATCAATCTTGACGCAGCAGCTCAAGGAAACTTCATGAAACTTACTGATGATGAAGCATGGAGCTTGATTGAGAATATGACGATGCATCACCACGATTGGAAGTCTGATGAGCAATCCTCATCCTTACCCCTCTCCGCAAACAACACCCGCCAAACTGAAGTCATTAAGTCTCTGAGCGATCAAATTGAGACTCTGACAAAACAAATAGCAGATCTGAAGAAACAACCACAGCAGATCCACCAAGTTCAGGCTTGCCAGAACTGTACCAACCATCCCGCTGAAGAATACGAGGTTGAGTACGAAGATCCTACTGACGGTTCAGTCTATTATGCCCAGTTTCCTGTCAGACCTCAAAATCCGCCCGGTTTCGCTAGAACTTCACCACCACGAACTCGAGGAAACCAATATCCTCCACGGAACAACCAACCCCCTTTCCAGCCCAGGTTTCAGCCACGATATCCAACGTACCCCCAACAACCACAACTTCCATACAATCAACCACTTCCATTAACCGCCACTGAGGATACCCAGCTTGCTGAGCCTGCAAAGACCATCATTCCAGTCACGAGTACTGATGACAACCTCAACAAATTCATCCAAGGTCAGACCGCTTTCAACCAAAAGACTACGGCTCGACAAGACCAAACTGATCTATTCCTTCGAAATCAACTCTCGGTCCTGAAAAGCCTTGAGAACCAGATCGGTCAGTTAGCCCAACATCTCGATACCCGACCACAAGGGACCTTACCAAGCAATACTATTCAGAACCCTCACGTCGAGGAAGCCAAGACCTTAAACTCTGATAAACCAACTCCTTCTATGACTGCTTCTCCAAGGGAACATTCTCCTGTCCCGTCGACAGTTGAGACCAAATCAATGCCCACGCCGAATCGTGAGGTTGAGATTCCTTTCCCTAACCGCCTGCACAAGAAGTACAATGCCAAGTCATTCAAACTTGATGGAAAATTCTTAGACACCGTGTCTAGAATCCCTTCTAGTACGAAGTACATCCGACGAATGCTGGCAACTAAGGACAAGATTCCTTCCACTCCTAAAGTCTCCCTGAACGCCGAGTGTTCAGCCGTCATCCAGAATGCCTTACCGGAAAAGCTAGGAGACACGGGTCGATTCACCTTGCCCTGTTCCATCTATCACTCAGGCACAATACACTCCTTGGCCGATCTTGGAGCTAGTATCAATCTGATGCCTTACTCGCTCTACTCCAGATTAGAATTAGGACCTCTCCAGCCCACTAAAATGAGCGTCCAGCTTGCCGATCAATCAGTCCGATACCCGAAAGGCATTGCTGAGAACGTCATGGTAAAAGTTGACAGGTTTTATTTCCCCACTGACTTTGTAGTGATGGATATACAGGAAGACATTAACATACCCATTATCCTAGGTAGGCCATTCATGAATACTGCACGTGCTATTATTGACGTATATTCTCAGGTTATCAGTCTACGAGCACATGGACAGACAATATCATACAAGATTGATCAGAACGACTGTTCAATAATGGAGCATGCAGAGATATACGCAATATCCATGGGCAGAATTACTTCGGATGATGACACTTTTGATTCAGAGCCAGAACCATACAGGCCATACGAGCATACTTGTTTTATCTCAGCTACTGAAGAGTCAGAATCAGAAGACGAGGAAATGGAAGAATCTGAACCAGAGGAAGAAATAGAGGAGGAGGAAGATTCAGAGCAGGATGAAGAAGAAGAGGAATAACCTGAAACAGAACCAGAGGAAGAAGAGATGGAAGAAACGAACCCAGAAGAAATGGAAGAATCCGAGGAAGAACAGGAAGAATCAGAGCCCGAGGAAGTATATCAGTCCACACCACCTCATCAATACCTTCCTGACTCATATTTACCGACAGCAGAGATTATGCAGATCGAGAACCTCGAGAACTTCATCCCTCTGTCACAAGATGAATCAGATGAAGACACACCGACTGATTACTCTCACGATGCAGAATTTGGTCTCACCATGGAGAAACTCATTGCATCAGCTATTGATCCCACCAAACCTCTCGTGTCTCCTCGACTTGACGCTCTGCTGAATATTGAGAAGACTATATCTTTATCTGCACAGCACCCGAAGCTTCGAGACAAACTCTTGAGAAAGATTGTAGCATATAAAGCATCCCGACTTCCCCAAAGGATTCAAACCTTTGACATATCTGCACCTCGAAGTCAGTTCGAGAAGGGAAGTACTTCCGGATCTAGCCGTAATTCTGATTCTCAGGAAGAGAAAGACATCGAGATGGATTCCTCTCAGCCGATATCTCAGATTACTGATGACACCCTTCCACCATCCGATACTGTTGAGTTCCCTGATTTCCAGGCTAGGGATACTCCAGCTGAGGAAAGTGATGATGATGACATCATCTATACTGACGTTCCAGTAGATATTCGGTCTGTCCGACTTCTTGCATCTTCGACTGTTCCCGCTTCTCCTCAAATTCCGACTATCTCCAACCATGAGGAAATGATTAGTGCTATTGAAGAATTCGAAAACGACATACCTATGATGACAAGCATTATCATTAACTCCACCAATGATTACACTCCACACCAAAGGAACCTGATTGAGGAAATCATAGCCGAATCTGAGGTCAACCAAGCCGAGAATTCCCAAGATTACAGATTCTTCCACAACCGCCTAAATGCCTTTGCCGAAGACCTCGCTGCTCAGTTGCTACGAGAGCACCACATTGCTGGACCAACACCTGAGGAGCTTGAGTTCTTTGAAGACCAAAGACGCATGTACAGGAAGATCTATGACACGCTGTTCAGATCCGCATTTCCATATTCTGCTGAGCAACACGAGTTCTTAAATTCTTATCGCAGCAATATGTACAATGCTACTGGGAATCCCGACGCAGACATAGACATCCAATTGATGAATGATCTCAGGGGACTCCTAGATTCTATGGCTAGGAATGATCATATCGACGAAACTTCTCCTCATCGGTTCTACATTGACTGCACCATCGAGTACCACGCTCACAAGATTGCCGAAGATCTCGAGTACGAGAGTTCTGACGAGAGGACGCGTGTCATCCCTTCTTCTATACCAGAAGGATCGATGGTTAACATCGCGAACTTCCTCACTAATCGAATCAAGGAAATCTTCGCTGAAGTACCTGATGAAGAGCACAGCCAAATATTCAACTACGGATTACGTGAGGTTTACGAGATGATGAACAATACCTTTAAGAACTCCGACCTCACGTTTTCCCACTACCAGACCAATCTCATCCATGGTATTCATGAATCTATCCGAGAACTTGGAGTAAACTCCAGTATTGCAGATCACGAGACCTTACACCTGCAGTTCTTTGGATTTATGGACTCACTCAGACAATACCATCCCGAACGAGAGATGACTGAAGCTGATGGATTCTCTTTTGTAAATTCCCGCGGAATCATCTCCAGCACAGTAAAGGAGATTACTTGGGACCTGCTACACATAAAAAAGATTACAGAGCAGCATCTGCAGAGCTTCCCCATATTTTCATCTGAGATCCCAAACATCGTCGACATCATCTCTCGCCATTTTCTGAGGATATACCCACGTAACCCCAGGATCCCACTTCTGCGCACTTTCGGCCCTGGTGGTTCCAGCACCAACTAAATCTGAAGGAAGGCAAAGTCGAGCTCTCGACTCTAAAAGCAGCGCTTCTCGGGAGGCAACCCGTGTAATAAGACGTGTAGAGAGAACAGTGTCAATAAGTGAAGATATATCTCTGACTATCCTTCACACTTGGTCGTCACCGAAACACTTTTATGATATTACAACTCATTTGCAAATAAACCACTCGTCTCAGAAATAAGGAAATCAATTTGAAAAATGATAATTCATGTGTTTCGAGCATTTGAGGTACTTGCATACTACTTTTATGCATTATGCTCGAACTCGTTTAAAAACACATGTTTTATAAAAATGATTTGTAGTAGAAAATATCTTTTCAAAGTTCTGAGACGGTGATTTATCTTTTCATTTGCAAATACCTTGAGTTTGTAAACTGGTACGACCAACGTGTTCACACTTACGAGATTGATTCACTAAGGGAATAATGGATGGAAAAGAAACCAAATAGCAAGACGCTTGAAGCTGTGCCGCTCTTCATGAATGCAGAAAAAGATCTTGGCAACATCTCCTTTCAGCAAAATTCAGATTCTCAGCTTCTTTGTTGCTCGCTATCTGGGGAGTGTCTTAACCTTTACTCTCTTTTGTTTATGATTCTATATATTAGTTGCTTTGTTAGTTTGTGAAAGTAGTCTATACCCTATCCTAAGCTTATCACTAAGTGTGGGATTCCAGCCCAAAACAAGCACTTGAGAAACATTTTCTTACATGTTCAAACTCTAAGTGTGGGATTTTACTTCCAGTAAATCTCAACTCAAGAGAACATTAGGGACAATGTTCCTCTAAGTGTGGGATAGCAAGTATAGAATACCTTAGTTAGTTTTCTTTGATTTTTAATGTCCGAAATAGTAAACTCAGAAAATGTTCCTCAAATTTTTCAAAAATTTTTCAAGAAAATTAAAAGTATGAGCTAAATCTATTGATTTACTCTGCTAATTTTGAGCCAAAATATCTTTTGAGAGGAGCTATTTTCAGATATGAGTAATATATTTCGGAGTCTAGGGAAAATAAGGTAGAAATTGCTTAAACAAGAAATAATAATCTGATGGAAGCATGACGAAGCACATACAACCCTATTTGCAGTGAGGTATCTTGAGCCTAATAGCATTCATCTTTAATGCTTCACTAATCATTTCTTGTGTGTGCCGATGCATGCATCTCTGAATTAGAACTTGCTCTTGACATACGCTTCAAGACCACATTGGTGTGTACCGTACGCGGTATAGGTGCAATTAGATGACCTTGACATTCCCTAGGATTTAAACCCCTTTTCACATATCTCTTCAAGCCCAAAACCCTTCCGATACTCACTTTTAGTATCGATGATCCGCCTAGTAAACCCTGTTGAGCCTAAAACTTTCGTTTCACGAAACCCTCAATAAACCCTACTTCCCAAAATACTCCCAAACTTATCTTAGAATTTCTGAGGTTATGAAGAACATCTTTTAGAATGTCTTATCCTACCCCTTTCGTGCTCTCGAAAAGATTGAAGAATCCTTGGTGTAAAAAATTGACACCGCGAAAAGACTCGAAACGTTCAAGATAAGGGATTTCTGAAAGAATCAAAAGAAGAAAAATATCCTTGGAAATTCTCTGGTAAAGAAATTCTGAAGAAGAAAAGAAAAATAGAAAAAAAAAATAAATACAAAAGCAGAAAAAGAAAATAAAAAGAAGAAAAAGAAGAAAAGAAAGAAAAATAGTCCCGCAATAATAAAGCTTAAAGTCCTTTGAAGTATCATCAAGATTCTGATAAAAGACCAAAAGCTATCTCTCTCCGTTCTGAAATAAAGTTGTTCATGATCTCAGTTGTTTTAAGATAAGCAACCCTTACAACCCAAAAATACCACTATCCATACCCTTTACCCCTCACCAAACACTACAACCCTCATGAATGTCTTGGGATAATTAGCACCGTCCTCACCTAAGTGGTGAAGATCCGATTCTCGACCAAGCCTATGACGATGAGTGCTGCATGACTGGCTATTTGAGCGATTTCTTTTGTTCTAGACTGATAGGAAACCCGATACACTTTGAGTGAATTGAGTGACCACCTTTAGTGAGATCGCCTAGTCATGTGTACTCCAAGATCATGAGATTTGGATGTATGCCTAAGAGAATCTTTTCTTGTTTAAGGAAGGATCATCTTATCTTTCCCTATATTCCTGAAACTATCTTATTTGCATTTGACAGTGGTAACTCTTAAAAATGTTGAAGCTCGCTCTAAAAATTGTTTTAAAATGTTTTCAGAAACTGAGTGTTGCTTGAGGACAAGCAACGTCTAAGTGTGGGATAACTTGATGTGACGCAAAAAGTCATGTTTTCAAGGCCATTATTCCACACTTTTTGGGCACATCTTTAGTGAAAATATTCCAAAACAATCATTATTTACTAAAATTCACTAAAGTGCTCAAAATATAGACGTTGCTACAAAAATCAGTAAAAATATCCGAATAACGAACAAAACAGAGCAAATAAGCAGCAACCAACTCTCGCACCCTCATTTATCATATTATAAACATATTCTAACCTTATGATATGATGTAATAGGTAAAATCGAGACGAGAAAATCAAGAATCATGCAAATCGGACAAAGGACGGAAAAGACTGGACGGTTACAAACTCCTATAAAGTGATTTCAGCTATGCTAAAGTTGTACACATCCAATTTCAGTGAGATTGGCACCATTAGAAGCGTAACGGAATTACGAAGACACAGGCGAAAGAATCAGGTCAAACGGACGCATAACGAAGGAGATACGGACGTTTTAAGCAACGAACAAAATTAGACGAAGGCCGTATACGGCCCCATGACCCCCATATGCTGCTCGTTTGTGCTTCGTTTGCTTGTACGTGCGTGCTTCGCGAGTTGTTCGGCTGATTTCAAGCTTTGCCTATAAATAGGAGGCCACTCCTCCATCATTCCACACACTTCACCATTCCATTCATTTCTCCATTTCCACTTTCTCTCTCACACACTCTCTCTCTCTCTCTAAACGCTCTTTCTTTCTTTCTCTCTCTAGAAATTAGGGTTAGGTCCAGTTAGTTCTCAGTTAATATTTAACTGAAACTAACGGAGGGACTACTTTTGTAATAGCATAGGGAATAGTCCAGGGGCTTTTATTATAATATTGTGAAGGATATTGCGGAAGTTCTGCTTGTACTCTCTCTCTAAACGCTTATTCAATCTACGCTTTATTAACGGTTACTTCTTTCCTTATCTGTTATAATGATAATTGCTATTGTTATTATGCTAGATTTAGGATCTGTTATTATGCGTAGTGAGTAGTTTCCTTGTGTGTTTGTTATGATGTAGTTAGTTTATATATGTGTGGGGTGATGCTGCTTTAAACATATAATTGGATAACATTATGAAATAACGGAGGTAACGTTATATGGCTTTCATTTGTATAGCGCCGGAATCATCACTTATGTGTGTAGTACGGAACGTGGAAGCTATGAAAGTCGTGGGCACAATCCGTTGTGGAAATAATATTTCCAGTTATATTATATAAATGAAAACCGGTGATCTATTAATCTTGTATTTATGAATTTCTAAACCAAATCGCCTTTCCTCCAACTAAACGTGGTTAGAACCTTTATGACAAGGAGTTGCGAACCTTGATCAAACGGTCACTACCTATCTATGTTTTCTGAAACTGTAAACATGGTCTGAATTGCGTAGCTGTGGAAATACTGTTTAAAACCTTTCGTATAGTACACCGTGAATCAATCAGGGATTTATTGGGAAATAGTGAGGGCTGGTTTATATCATGGATGGTTAGGCTTTAATACAAACGTAGTTTAAACTAGTCTAGAGTGACCATAAAGTATGTGACCCCGGAAAGACCACGATAAACGGCACTGTACTTCGTGTAACGTTGGAAACACCTTTGGTGAAGTACAAATACGTAGAGCTAAGGAAATGTCAGTGGTTGAAGACTGTGTCACATCCTGGTTTGACTTCAAAGCTGTGGAAATGTTTGATCGCACTGTACACCGTTAGTACACCTAAAGATCAGGAACACTGTGGAAATGCTTAGAAGCACTGTACACCGTTAGTACATCTTAGGTCTGGAAAACTGTGGAAATGCATAGTCGCACTGTACACCATGATGAAAGCTCTAGGCTAAAATATAACCATTAATATAAAGTTAATAGTCACCAAACCAAGTCTTAATCTTAAATGCCTTGTTTGACTTTGTTGTCCTCGTAGTGTTAAGAAAGGTCGGAACCTTAGTGGGTATGTTACTCTATCTCATGCACCCAGGAACTAACATTCCAAGAAGGGTCGTTACTCCATCTCTGGATAACGTTGAAGAGTTGAGCATCCTCCTCCGATCAGACTCAATTTGGCCTAGTATTCAGTGACATACTGATTGGTTTCCCCAATCCGTAGGGTACTAGTGTTTACACTACGAACAATTAAGCTTAGATAAGAAACAAACCTTTAAAAGACGTTTTCATATCAAAACCCTAGCATCACCCCCGCATAAGCTAACGAAGTCATAACAGACACATATCCTCCATACTGATTTCATCCCTATTTCTATTTTCCATTTATTTACTTTTTATTTAATTGCTTTAAAATACGGACCTATATAACAAAAACCCACTCAAACTCTGTTTTAAAAATCCCATCACTAAAATAAACAACTTGTCTTGATACTCTCGTTTCACAATACGATTAGCTTGAAGAACGACCCTAGGTCATACTGCTACTATACAGCCGTAGTAAAACTTAGGTCCCCAGCTCTTATAAATTTAAAACTCCACTGCCGTGTCCTCCTTCCGTTGCGTTGACGACCGTGACTGATCGGGCATACGACACTCCCACTCCAAAGTGGCATTTAGCAGGATTAAGCTTCATGTTGTATTGATCCAGGATGTCAAAGGCCACCTTAAGATCCTGAAGATGATCCTTAGTTTTCTTTGACTTTACTACCATATCATCGATGTATACTTCCATTGTGCTTCCCAATTGGTCTTTGAACATCATGTTGACTAGCCTTTGATATGTTGCACCTGCATTTTTAAGACCAAAAGGCATAGCAACATAACAATAGATACCTGTGTGGGTTATGAAGGTTGTGTCTTCCTGGTCTGAGGGTTCCATCTGGATTTGTTGAAATCCTTTTGAAGCATCCATGAAGGTTAGGATCTCATGCCCAGCTGTAGCATCCACCATTGAATCTATATGAGGCAATGGAAAAGGATCCTTTGGGCAGGCTTTATTGAGATCCGTGTAATCCACACACACTCTCCATTTCCCATTCTTCTTTTGTACCACCACCATGTTTGCCAACCAGCTTGGAAATTTTACTTCCCTTATCATGCCAGCAGCAAGTAGTCTTTCAACATCTGCCTGGATAATAGCATTCCTTTCCGGTGCAAATTTTCTTCTCTTTTGTTGAACCGGCCTGAAACTGCTATCAATTCTAAGTTTATGAGTTATAATATTCTTAGATATACCTGTCATATCTTCTGGCTTCCAGGCAAAAGTTGATTTCCTTTGATTTAATAATTTCATTAGATCCTGTTCAAGATCCTTTGGGATCCCTGATCCTATAAGCACTTTTTCTTCAGGATCCTTTGAGTCAAGCGGCATTTCTTTGACGTCCTGTTCCCTTGTATCTAGTACATCCCATGCCTTATTCTTTAATTGCTATGCTGACGGAGGCTTGGCAGTAGACTTCATCGATGTTGTATAACAATCCTTCGCTTTCTGTTGGTCACTGCTGATCTTGACCACTCCTCATGGAGTTGGCAGTTTGACGCATTGATGATACGTCGATGGTACCGCTTTCATATCATGCAACCATGGTCTTCCTAGGATAATGTTATAGCTTGACAGACAATCCATAACACAGAACTTTTGAATGGAGTTTACCCCTTCGATGTAAATCAGCAACTTGATATCACCAACTGTATTCTTTGCTTCTCCACTGAATCCTACCAATACAGTGGATCTTGAGGTGATCTCCGATTCTGGAATACCCATTCTTTTCAAGGTCTCCAGACGAATGATGTTGACTGAGCTTCCTCCATCGATCAGGATCCTTCGCACAAAATGATTGGCAACATAGAGAGTGATAACCAAACCGTCATGGTGAGGATCCTGAACTTCTTCCAAATCATCCTCATCAAATGCTATAACCTTCTCATCTTTCTTCATGGAAGTCTTTGTTGGTTTATAGGCTTTTCTGATTTGGATTCCCTTGCGTGCCTCTTTGCTGCAGAATAAGAAGTGCCACATATATCAGAGCCACTAGAAATAAAATTGATTACCTTGGCGTCTGAAGGTGGGGATCCTGCTCTAGTAGGGATCCTGCGATTATCCTGAGACCCAGGATCCTGAACTATGTCATGATCCTTTGCGTGATCCTTCTTTTTCCCAAGCAAATCCTTCAAGTATCCTTTGTTGAGCAAATGACTGATCTCTTTCCGGAGAGCTATGCAATTCTCAGTTATGTGGCCAAAATCCTCATGGTACGCACACCATTTAGATTTATCCTTCCATGCATAAGACTTATCACTCTTCTTCGGCCATCTCGCCTTATCTCCTAGATCCTGCATGGCACACAATATATCTGGTGTATCTACAGAAAAATTATAATAAGTTATTTTAGGGTACTCTTCATCATCTTCATCGATAGTATTCACACGACGATCCTCATTTCTGGTATACGGTTTGCTAACGTTTGATCTAAACAAGGATGAGTCTGATTTCCTGTTGGGCCTACCATATGCTGATTGAGTATCTACCCTTTTCTGTATCATCGCATCTTCTTCCAATCTGATGAACCTTAAAGCTCTGTTTCTGACTTCGTCAAGGTTCCTGTAAGGATTCATAACAAGATCCTCATAAAATGGGGAATCCCTTTTGATCCCCATCTTAAAGGCTTGTACAGCAGTAGGCATATCCAAATTAGGTATATTCAGAGATTCTCTCCCGAATCTCCCTACAAAATCTCAAAGAGACTCATTAGCTTTTTGGACAACTCTGTACAAATCAGTCGTTATCTTTTCAAATGTTCTACTGCAAGAGAATTTTTTTTTGGGTAAAGGGTAAAATTTACCCGGTAAATATATTACTCCAAAAAACGTTTAAGTACAAAGGATATGAGTGAGTCTCATATCACAGCCCGTTACATAGGCAAAACTACATAACTAGGACACAACCTCTACCTACATTTGACCCAATACAAGAATCAAATGAAAACCAAAACAACATAAGACAACCAGATAATTGACTCAACCACAACAAAAACAAATTATTTTTTCCTAAACTTCCCAGTAAGGTTGATATCAAAAGCCTTGCAAAACTCCTCTTGTTCTTCAGTCAAATCGTATACTTGATCACCATAGTCATCATAAACATCATCATCATCATAGTATTCCAGATTACTATTACCACCACCACCACCACTTCCAGATCCCAATCCAGAAGCCATATAATAGGAGGTCTCATTAAAGACCTCTTCAACATCACTTTCCGAATCTTCCAAAGTTTTATCCACATTAACCGTGTTACTTCAACCAGCCTGTTCAGCATTAGAAACATTTGACTTACTTCCATGCACAACCTTTTCATCACTCTTGGCCGTCTCAACTTCCCGAATCACATCGTCCTCTTTAGAATCAGACCCACTTAACACAGAAAATGGGTTAGAAGTACTAACATGTGTATCCTCCTTTTGCTTTGATTTTACTTTATTAGCAGCCACCTTAGGACAATATACAAAGTTAGACTTTTGTTTACCTAAAGAGATTCCTTGAACCTTCCTAGCATTCTGACCATCTTTGTTAACCTTAGGAACCTTTGACCCAACATCAACAAACCCATCATTTGTGTCTTTCTTACCAGGTTGTGATGGACATTGATCAATTGTATGCCCAAATAGTTTACATGTATCACATCTGGGAGGCTTCCACTCATATTCAACCCGGACATTTTCCTTCGTATAACCCGACCCGTCTAGTTTTGGAATAGCAACAACAATGTTGTCTTTCAAAACCTGAACAGAATCAATTTCAATCAACGCTCTAGCAAAACTATTCCTACCCCATGATTCAGCACACATGGTAGAAGTATAAGAATCCAACCTCATGGGCCTACCAATCAGTGTAGCAATCATACTCAACCCATCACTTGTAAATGCTGCCATCGGAACATCATGAAACTTTACCCAAACAGGCACCTTTGAAAAATCTTCTTTGGATTGGTTTAGAATAATAGGAATTGTTCTTATCATCCATGGCCCATTCTCAATTACGTTATTCATACCATCAATAGATGAGAACTTGAAGAAGAAGAACCCTCTAGCATTCATCATTACCTTTTGGAGACCATATTTTGTCCAAACGTTTCGTACATAATTTTCCACAACTGGAAAAGCAATCCGCTTACCAATAAAATAACCATACAAAGTATTCGAAAATCTGTTGTTAACTTCCTCAACTGATGACAACGGGATAGTAACATCGGCCTCATTAACAGAGACATCAGATTGTAAGGAACGAAAATTAACCTTTACGTTTGGATTTTCAGCTGTAACAACATTCAAATACGATGGCTTACTGACGTTTGGTGGCTGTTGAACCTCCACATTCTGTTTTTTAAAAACAGGTGGTACCAAGTCTTCCGGTATCGAATTCTTACCACTCACCTTTTTCAATTTATCGAGTTCATCTACATGCAATTTCTTGTTCACAAAGGCTGGAGTATTCAAAGGATTAGTGCCTGGTTTGTTGCCCATATCACGTTGACCATCCTTTCCTACCTCGTTGTTAGACACAGCCGTTGGTTTCTTCAAAATAGATTTCACCGTAGGCGGTTTATTAACAGCCTCACCACTCTTCTCTTTGACCCCTCTCCCAGGACTAAGAAAACCCCGTTCCATATTACTTACATTCAACTCTCAAATCGTTAACCAAAAAATTCTAGTGATCTCGTAACAACCACTACTGCAAGAGAATTGATTATTAAATAGATTAACCAAATGAGCAAACGAAGTAATAGAGTAAGGGGGAACGTTTAACAGCCATTTTAGTGCGGATCCTGTGAGAGTAGAGCCAAAGCCCTTGCACAAGCATGCTTCTTTAAGATCATAAGGAATTGGAATGATCTCAATCCTCTCCCTGTATTGCGCAATGTGCTCCTCAGGATCCGTTGTTGTAACACCCCCAAATTTAACAGTTTGCGGAAGCGATGTTTTGGGTGTTACTAATCAATAATCACAAGCACAAAGGATACAGTGAACGACTCTAAATGAGACGTTCGAAAAGTTATTACATTAATACATAAGTAGTTTCAAAATACAAGCTCGAGTTCAAGTAAATTCCTAGAGATTCTAATACATAACAGTAAGTACAAAAGTAATGTAATAAAATCTCCAAGCTTGTAAATGCATGCGACTCGAGCTAAGAAAGCTTATCCTGCTGGGCATCCCTACTGATGCTGTGTACCTAAGAAGCATTACTAAAACGGTCAACCAAAAGGTTGGTGAATCTCACAGGTTTGTAAGTAAGTAAACAGTTTGAACACACAGTAGTATTTGTAAATCATAGCCAGCCAGTAAGTAACGATCACAGGTTATGCTCATCGTTAACTTAAGTTTTAATAAGTGGGTGGTTGCAGATTATGCAAACCGTTTGATACAATTGCCATGAGCCATCATAGTTGAAGCTTAACGTACAGTAATTATAGGTACCCCCTCATGAATGTAATCCAAAACATTCATACGGAACGAGTAAGAAACGCCCGTTTCTACAGGAACGGTTCGTGGTAGTGCTTGCTACCCCGGGCGGGGATTGTCAGTCCCATATGGATCCATATACTAAAACTCGCGCTTATCACATAACTAACAACTATGATTCAGGAGGATTTCATTGGATTAGTCGTAAACTCATGCAGTTGGCGTATTCGTAATCTCATACAGTAAGTAAATCATGGCAGCAAGTAAGTTTTGTGTGTTCATGTAAAACAGTAATGCATCTCACCCCTGAGTAAAAACAGTAAAGTAGGGGCTGTAAGACTCACCTGAGTCTGGCAGACAATGCAGTAAGTAAGCAAGTAGTATTTCCAAACTAGCAACCCTTAGCGTCCTAATACGCATAAGGTTTAGTAAGTAAATGGAATACTTGTAAAGTATCCATGCTAGTTGTTCCCAAACTAGTTAATGTCCATTAGTTTGTTTGTAAGTTTGTAATCGTTTGTAAATCGTAGTTTGTATAAAAGTTGTACGGTTCGTTTGTTATCGGTGTATAATAATAATTCCATCCATTATTATTATGTATTCATAGTAGTGGTACAGTTGTAAAGTATACTCGTATGATCGTTTGTTTGTATTACAACATGTATCGTTTGTGTACGTTCCAATGGGCTTAGTCCCCAAAGGGTACGAGTGAAACCTCGTAAGTATTCGTATGTATGTTCGTATCAGTTAACGTGTAATCCAGCACGTAACTAGTGAGTGAACTTGTAAGTTCGTATCGGATGTAATCCCGTGTAGTGTACAAGTGTAAGTTCGTTGGAGTGTAATCTCCTAAGTATTTCCGAGTGAAATATCGTACGCGTGTGTGAGTGAAATCTCACGTTCAGTTTAGTATAGCCTTGTACGTATTCAAGTATCTTTGTATACTTTCAAAAGTATAGTATTTTCATGTATAAGTAACGCTGAGTAAGGTACGTTTACGTTTTAAGTATATTCCATACTTGTATAAAATGTAAGTTTCAATCAGCCTGTTATAGCGTCACTTGTATGCGTCACTTCTGGATATCATGCGACACTCAGGCAGTGTCGTATTATGTTATCTGTTTGATGATGTATGCGACACTTAAGTAGTGTCGGTATTTCATAGGGTGCGTCACTAAGTAAGTGACGTTATCAAGTATAGTTTCTCGTTAGTGCGTCACTAATAAAGTGACGGTATAAATGAACAATTTGATATCAGGGCGACACTAGGCAAGTGTCGGTATACGTATTTATGCGCCACTGAAGAAGTGACGGGGTAAGGAAGTAAATCAGTTTATGGGGCGACACTCGACAAGTGTCTGTAACACCCCCAAATTTAACGGTTTGCGGAAGCATACATTGGGTGTTACTAATCAATATACAAAGCACAAGATTAATAGTAAACGACCTCTAAATGAGACGTTTGTAAAATAGTTACATTTCATAATTTGTATCGTTTGAAAACATATAGTTTTCTTTACAAAAATACGTAAGCCTAGAGTCCGCGTATGTGGCGGGAGATTCTATTACATAATCAAAGTTACAAAAGATAATACCAAAGAATCTCCGTTAAATGCAGTTTGGAAATCATGCGACTCTAGCTAGTAATCCTGGAGTGATCCTACTCCGTATGTGTACCTGAGATACAAAGCTAAAAAGTGTCAACCAAAAAGGTTGGTGAATCTCACAGGTTTAGTAATAAGTAAGTGTCATGAACCACAAGTATGTACCCGTATTGCTATCCAGCAAAGTAAGTAAATCAGTTAATCAGTACAGTGCCATGAGCTCATAAGTTGAAGCTTAACCGTGTAGTGTGAAATAAATCACGTACCCCCGTGAGTGCTATCCGCACACTCATATGTAACAAATACTAATATGTCTGTTTCTACGTGTAAATCAGTACGTGGTGGCGCTACCACCCCAGACAGGGATTGTCAGTCCCAGATGGATCCATCTACTAGTAATCGCGCTTAAGTCCATAACTAACAACTTACGATTAGGAGGCTTTCAGTGGATAAAAGTAACTCATGCGTTTGTTTGAAATCAGTAATGTTTTCAGTTCAGTACATTGTGTTCATACGTAAAACAGTTGCTAAGTATCTCACCCCAAAGTATAAAACAGTAAAAGTGGGGCTGTAAGACTCACCTGAGTCGAGCAGTAGTAATTAGCAAGTAGTAGTAAAGCAAGTAGGTTCTCCGAACCCGTAACCTTCTAGTGCCTAAACACATAAGGTTAAGTAAGTAGATGTCTCGCAAGACCATCTAGGCTAGTTGTTCATACCCCGTTGTGTTAAATGTTGGTTCGTTCACGTTCGTGTCAAAGTATATACGGCCCGTTGGTGGTTTGTTATAATTAAAGTTTTATCGTTAATAACGCAATTTAGAGTGATTGTAATAGAAAAGTATGTTCTATGATGTTTGTTAAGTCGTATAGTATAAGTATTGGAAGTTGTGTAAGATCGACACTTAGTAAAATCCGAGTTTTCAAGGTTCTGTCATGTGCGATGTAGGGTGCGACGTAGGGTGCTACGTCGGGTGCGACGTAGACATGTACGTCGCATGATGCGACCTTCGCAAATCAATGCGACGTAGGGGCTGGCGTCGCTAATGCGACGTGGAGGTTTGCGACGTTAAAGTTTACGTCGCCATGTGCGACGTCCGCAATTTAATGCGACGTAAGGGGCTGCGTCGCTAGTGCGACGTGGAGGTTTTTGTGCGACGTAGGCCGCGACGTCGCAGAGGCCCCTGGCCAAATGCGACGTAGCGGTCTGATGGCCGGAATTTTTGTCGAAAACGAGTTTCCCGGTTTCCGTTGGGTCCAAATCTTTTACCCAACCCTTATATGAACATATTAAGCCTATCAAAACCATAAACTAGTAAAAATGATCAAAAACGAGAGATGTCGGGATTTGTCGGAAACTTACAAAGTGTCGGATTGAAAATCCGAAAAGATGAAGTTGTAGATCGTGAAGAGATGAACGTTTTTCTCCAAAGATGTGGTATGATCCAAGCTCGTTTAGTACGTTTATTTGTCGATTTAGTGAGGTTTTTGAAGTTGGTGGAAATGAAAGAAAAAAGGAAAGAGAGAGGAAAGAGAGAGAAGTGATAGGTGTAAAATGGAGGAAAAAGAAAGAAGGTGGGAGGTTTTAACCTCCCATTTTCAGCTCGTGCCCTCACGCTCCGTGCGGTGTTCGTTTGCTCCGTCGTTTAGGCGTTAAATATTTATTTTACGCGTTTAATTATATTTATAAAACCACAATTCTTGTTAAATAATTTATTTAAATTATTTCCTTAAATCTTTAACAGTTTAAATTACATTTAATTACTTTCGTCTTTAAATCGCGTAAGTTTTAAATCAGGTAGTACAAGACAGTTATTAACTATTCTAAAATAGTATTTCAGTTATAATTGCGTTATTTTAGTTTACAAACATTTGTTCACCAACGTCCGTGTTAATCGAATAGAATTTCATTCTATTTAAGTCGCATACGATTTAAGTCAAATCGCAAAGTTGCATATATTTACCAACATATAATCCGTTACATAAATTAGCCTAACCCAGAACTAATTACATGTATTAATAAAGAATTAGGCGCTAATACTAGCCCTAAATTGGCGGTTGTTACATTCTCCCCTTGTTAAAAGAATTTCGTCCCGAAATTAGTTCGATTGCACGGTCGGTGCGTTGTCAGGGAAGAGATGTGGGTATTTCAGTCGCATTTGGTCTTCCCGTTCCCAAGTGAATTCAGGACCACGTCTAGAATTCCACCTGACTTTTACGATGGGAATACGACTCTGTTTTAGTTGTTTGACCTCGCGGTCCATGATTTCCATAGGTTCCTCGACAAAATGAAGTTTATCATCGAGTTGAATTTCGTCGAGCGGTATAATCAGTGTCTCGTCAGACAGACATTTCTTCAGATTAGAAATGTGGAATGTGTTGTGAACGCTGCTAAGTTCAGCAGGAAGTTGCAGGCGGTACGCCACTGGACCAATCTTTTCAAGAATTTCGAAGGGTCCGATGTATCTAGGATTTAATTTGCCTCGTTTTCCGAATCGAATAACACCTTTCCACGGTGCCACTTTGAGAAGTACCTTGTCCCCTACTTGGAACTCAAGGTGTTTGCGTCTCACGTCAGCATAGCTTTTCTGACGATCACGCGCGGCTTTTAGTCGGTTTTGTATGCCGACGATCTTTTCAGTTGTTTCATGTATGATTTCTGGACCGGTGAGTTGTGTATCCCCCACCTCAGTCCAACAGATAGGCGACCGGCACTTACGACCGTACAGTGCCTCGAAGGGTGCAGCTTTTATGCTGGTGTGATAACTGTTGTTGTACGAGAACTCGCACAACGGTAAGTGATTTTCCCAGTTTTTACCGAAGTCAACTACGCAGGCTCGTAGCATGTCTTCCAGTGTTTGTATGGTTCGTTCGCTCTGGCCGTCGGTTTGAGGATGGTAAGCCGTACTCATATCCAGACGAGTACCAAGAGATTTTTGCAGTGATTGCCAGAAGCGAGAAGTAAACCGAGCATCTCGGTCGGAGATGATTGAGATGGGCACGCCGTGTCTTGACACGATCTCTTTCAGGTAGATCCGTGTCAAACGTTCCATCTTATCAGTTTCTTTGATGTCTAGGAAATGAGCAGATTTAGTGAGTCGGTCGACGATCACCCAAATGGTATCGCAACCGCTAGAAGTTTTCGGGAGTTTAGTAATGAAGTCCATGGTAATCTGCTCCCATTTCCATTGTGGTATTTCGGGTTGTTGTAGCAAACCTGAAGGTTTCTGGTGTTCAGCTTTAACCTTGGAACAAGTAAGACACTTGCCAACATAGGTTGCAATGTCAGATTTCATGTTGGGCCACCAGTACAGTTCCTTGATGCCGTGGTACATTTTATCGGCACCGGGGTGTATAGAGTATTTAGACTTGTGATCTTCATCCATCACCAAGTCTCGCAGGTTCCCAAAACTTGGTAACCAGATTCGATTCGAGAAGTATTTGGCCCCGTTAGGTTTGGTTTCTAATTGTTTGTCCATGCCCCGCAAGGCCTCGTTTATCAAGTTTTCTGGTTTGAGTGCTTCGAGTTGAGCAGCGAGAGTTTGATTGATGAGATCGTTGTGAATGGTCATAACGAGAGCTCGAACTCGAAGTGGTTTCACTCGTTCTTTTCGGCTTAAGGCATCGGCAACAACATTCGCCTTGCCCGGATGATAGCGAATCTCGCAGTCGTAATCAGTAAGCAACTCGACCCATCGACGTTGCCTCATGTTGAGATCCTTTTGATCGAAGATATGTTGGAGACTTTTATGGTCAGTAAAGATTGTACACTTGGTACCGTATAAGTAGTGTCTCCAGATTTTCAGAGCGAAAACAACAGCCCCCAACTCTAGGTCATGAGTTGTGTAATTCTTTTCGTGGACCTTGAGTTGTCGTGAGGCGTAAGCGATGACCTTGTCTCGTTGCATCAGTACGCAACCAAGACCCTGGTGTGAAGCATCACAGTATACCACGAAGTCATCGTTGCCTTCGGGTAAAGATAAGATAGGTGCACTGCAGAGTTTTTGTTTTAGTAGCTGAAAAGCCGACTCCTGTTTGTCCGTCCAATCGAACTTCTTTTCCTTTTGAGTAAGTGCAGTGAGAGGTAGGGCTATTTTCGAAAAATTCTCAATGAACCGCCTGTAGTATCCGGCGAGTCCTAAGAATTGGCGTACCTCGGTCGGTGTTGTAGGTGCTTGCCAGCACTTAATAGCCTCGATTTTTGAAGGATCGACATGAATTCCTTGATTATCAATGACGTGGCCAAGGAATTGAACGGTTTTCATCCAGAACTCACACTTAGAGAATTTGGCGTACAACTCTTCGTGTTTGAGCAGCTCTAGGATGGTTTTCAGGTGTTGCGCGTGTTCTTGTTCAGTGCGCGAGTAAATCAGGATGTCATCGATGAAGACGATAACAAACTTGTCAAGGTAAGGTTTGCACACCCGATTCATAAGATCCATGAATACTACCGGTGCGTTGGTTAAGCCGAATGGCATTACTTGGAATTCATAATGCCCGTAACGAGTTCGGAAAGCAGTTTTTGGGATGTCTTCGTCACGAACTCGGAGTTGATGATAACCTGACCGTAGATCGATCTTTGAATAAAAACTCGACCCCTGAAGTTGGTCAAACAGGTCATCAATGCTAGGAAGTGGGTAACGGTTCTTGACAGTTAATTTGTTGAGTTCACGGTAGTCGATGCACATGCGGAAAGAACCGTCTTTCTTTTTCACAAACAGGACCGGAGCTCCCCAAGGTGAGGAACTTGGTCGAATAAATCCCTTGTCCAGGAGTTCCTGTAGCTGAGTAGACAACTCCTGAAGTTCGGATGGGGCTAATCGGTAAGGTGCTCGTGCCACGGGTGCTGCACCGGGCACAAGGTCAATAGAAAATTCGACTTGTCTAGGTGGCGGAAGGCCAGGCAAGTCTTCAGGAAAGACCTCTGGGAAGTCTCGAACGATAGGCACATCCTCAAGTCGCTTTTCCACCGACTTTTTCTCCATAACGTGTGCGAGGATTGCCTGGTACCCTTTTCTCAAGTATTTTCGGGTTTTCATGCAAGAAATGATGTTTATTCTCGTCCCACCGGTCTCCCCTTGTATGCTCAAAGTTCCACCGGTGACGAGAGGAATGCGTACAATTTTCTCGAAACAAACGATTTCGGCTCGGTGCTTGGACAACCAATCCATACCGACGATGATGTCAAAACTGCCGATTTCGACAGGTATCAAGTCAATGGGAAAGAGCTCGTTAGCTAAGTTCAGAGTGCAATTAGGTATTACACTGTCGGCCTCAATAAGTTTTCCGTTTGCCAATTCTATTGTGTACTTAGAATCTAAGGCAATAGGTGTAGTGTCAAGTAGTGGATAAAATTCGTCGGAAATAAAGCTCTTATCAGCACCAGTATCGAATAATACAGATGCAGTCAAGTTGTTGAGAAGAAACGTACCCGTGACCACATTCGGGTCTTGACGGGCTTCCCCAGATTTCAGTACAAAAGCTCTTCCTCGAGCATTGTTGTTGTTCCTGTTGTTGTTGTTGTTGTTGTTCAGTTTTGGGCAGTCTTTCTTGAAATGCCCCGTTCCGTTGCACCCATAACAAGTCTTTGGTGCAGAGGTGTTGGTGTCAGTGGTGTTTGATCTACAATCCCTAGCCAAGTGTCCAAATCTCTTACACTTGCTACAGGGACATGAACCATGGTGGTGTCGTTGGCACTTCGAGCAATAGGGCTTGGTTCCCTTGTACGCTCCTTTGTCATCAGAAACAGAGGTGTAGGCTTTAATGGTTTCAGGTTTCTTGTTTTGGTGGTTGTTGTGGTTGTCGGACCATTTTCTTTTGTTGCTGTTGGAGGATGGAGTGGGTGGTTCTGGGTCCTCGTTCATGGCTAAAAGTTCATGGGCCAACCGAATGGCACCGTGAAGAGTGGTTTGTTTTGATGAGGCGACATTTCCCCGGACAGGTTCCGGGAGGCCGCGGATGTATTTCTTGATCTTTTCGGGTTCAGTACCCGCCATGGTTGGGCGAAGGACGGTGAGTTGTTGGAATCGGGTGGTGTATCCAACGATATCAGTTCCTTGCACTTTCAGGTTCCAGAACTCTTCATCCAGCTTGTAAAGTTGTTCGGCTGGGCAATACTCATCAGTGAGCATTTTCTTCAGATCCTCCCAAGGGAGTAGATAAGCTGTATCAATACCCACAGACTGGGTATAGGAATTCCACCACGAGAGGGCACCATCTTCGAGGGTGCAGGTGGAGAACTTGACTTTGTCGTCTTCCGCACATTTGCTGATGCGGAAAACAGATTCCATCTTTTCGAACCATCTGATGAGTCCGATGGCTCCTTCAGTCCCCTTGAAGCTCAAGGGTTTGCAGTTTTGAAAATCCTTGTATGAACAAGGTTTAGCAGCGGAGGTTTCAGCGGCATCGCTGTTTCTTGTGGAACCTGGTGGAGTATTCCGAGCTAAGGCTTCAGTAACAGCCTGGGTTATAAGGGAGGTAATCTGGGCATCGGTGTATGGTCGTGTCTTTGGCGGCATGATTCTTCAATAAAAGAAATGAAGATACATGAGATTTGTAAGCAAATTGCATTTATTTCAGATGTACATGTATAAAGATGGTAATACATACCATCAATATGAAAAAGAATTATGGCAATTTAATATGAGTCGAAACAGCAAGAAATATTCGATAGATGATACGAGTTCAAAGGTTACATCCTACGGATGTATTACAAAAGATGTCGGGAATTGTTACATCCGACTGAAACATAGAGTAGTGCTTAGATAGTTACTAGTTTACAGGATAGTTTACAAGACAAAGACTAAGCTAGTGTTAACGTAGGTTAATCTGCTCCATCATCGTGACAAGACGGTCCACAGTGTTTGCAAGCCTGCTAGCTTGTCGAGCGTTGTCTTCTGCTAGCGCTAGTCGTTGTGTTAGTCCACGCGCATACTCTTCTGCCTCAAGTGAGCGCTGCACACATTCATCCATCCTTTGTTGCAGAAGGGCATTTTCCACCCTTATTTCTATTATTTGGTTGCGAAGGACATCCAGGTTGTTGTTTGTGGTTTCAAGGTCGTCGGAGACTGCTTCTATGCGTTCGAGGGATGTAAGTCTCCAGTTTTCATTGGTTTCTTGCAACACGACATCCATAGTGCGAAGTCGTTGCTCGTGTTGGTTTACCCTAGCGGTTAAGGCCGGCAAGGTGAAGTGAGTGGGGTATGGGCCAGCTCGAGGCAACCTGTTGTTCCTCCTTGCTACCCTTGGGTTCTGCGACCCGGTTTGAGAACGAGACGAGTTGGATGGGATGTTTGCCATTTCTGAGACAAAGCTTTAGTAAGTTTGAGGCTAATATATATATACATATATCATATCCAGCCTAGTGTCTAGCACGTATCAAGTAATGGTCCGGTTCTCTCGTAGTCAGAGTCAACTAACGTATCCCTGTTCAACATAATCATTTCAGATCTTACATCATTTTTCCTTAGTTGTACATAGTTGATCAGGCTATGTTAAATTAAGGTTGTATGCTGTAATTCCTGAACTAGTCATGTCTAATAAGAGAATACTGCCTAACGGTCATAGTCTAGGCCCACTAAATGCAACCTAGTTCACTATAACCTTAGGCTCTGATACCAATCTGTAACACCCCCAAATTTAACGGTTTGCGGAAGCATACATTGGGTGTTACTAATCAATATACAAAGCACAAGATTAATAGTAAACGACCTCTAAATGAGACGTTTGTAAAATAGTTACATTTCATAATTTGTATCGTTTGAAAACATATAGTTTTCTTTACAAAAATACGTAAGCCTAGAGTCCGCGTATGTGGCGGGAGATTCTATTACATAATCAAAGTTACAAAAGATAATGCCAAAGAATCTCCGTTAAATGCAGTTTGGAAATCATGCGACTCTAGCTAGTAATCCTGGAGTGATCCTACTCCGTATGTGTACCTGAGATACAAAGCTAAAAAGTGTCAACCAAAAAGGTTGGTGAATCTCACAGGTTTAGTAATAAGTAAGTGTCATGAACCACAAGTATGTACCCGTATTGCTATCCAGCAAAGTAAGTAAATCAGTTAATCAGTACAGTGCCATGAGCTCATAAGTTGAAGCTTAACCGTGTAGTGTGAAATAAATCACGTACCCCCGTGAGTGCTATCCGCACACTCATATGTAACAAATACTAATATGTCTATTTCTACGTGTAAATCAGTACGTGGTGGCGCTACCACCCCAGACAGGGATTGTCAGTCCCAGATGGATCCATCAACTAGTAATCGCGCTTAAGTCCATAACTAACAACTTACGATTAGGAGGCTTTCAGTGGATAAAAGTAACTCATGCGTTTGTTTGAAATCAGTAATGTTTTCAGTTCAGTACATTGTGTTCATACGTAAAACAGTTGCTAAGTATCTCACCCCAAAGTATAAAACAGTAAAAGTGGGGCTGTAAGACTCACCTGAGTCGAGCAGTAGTAATTAGCAAGTAGTAGTAAAGCAAGTAGGTTCTCCGAACCCGTAACCTTCTAGTGCCTAAACACATAAGGTTAAGTAAGTAGATGTCTCGCAAGACCATCTAGGCTAGTTGTTCATACCCCGTTGTGTTAAATGTTGGTTCGTTCACGTTCGTGTCAAAGTATATACGGCCCGTTGGTGGTTTGTTATAATTAAAGTTTTATCGTTAATAACGCAATTTAGAGTGATTGTAATAGAAAAGTATGTTCTATGATGTTTGTTAAGTCGTATAGTATAAGTATTGGAAGTTGTGTAAGATCGACACTTAGTAAAATCCGAGTTTTCAAGGTTCTGTCATGTGCGATGTAGGGTGCGACGTAGGGTGCTACGTCGGGTGCGACGTCGGGTGCGACGTAGACATGTACGTCGCATGATGCGACCTTCGCAAATCAATGCGACGTAGGGGCTGGCGTCGCTAATGCGACGTGGAGGTTTGCGACGTTAAAGTTTACGTCGCCATGTGCGACGTCCGCAATTTAATGCGACGTAAGGGGCTGCGTCGCTAGTGCGACGTGGAGGTTTTTGTGCGACGTAGGCCGCGACGTCGCAGAGGCCCCTGGCCAAATGCGACGTAGCGGTCTGATGGCCGGAATTTTTGTCGAAAACGAGTTTCCCGGTTTCCGTTGGGTCCAAATCTTTTACCCAACCCTTATATGAACATATTAAGCCTATCAAAACCATAAACTAGTAAAAATGATCAAAAACGAGAGATGTCGGGATTTGTCGGAAACTTACAAAGTGTCGGATTGAAAATCCGAAAAGATGAAGTTGTAGATCGTGAAGAGATGAACGTTTTTCTCCAAAGATGTGGTATGATCCAAGCTCGTTTAGTACGTTTATTTGTCGATTTAGTGAGGTTTTTGAAGTTGGTGGAAATGAAAGAAAAAAGGAAAGAGAGAGGAAAGAGAGAGAAGTGATAGGTGGAAAATGGAGGAAAAAGAAAGAAGGTGGGAGGTTTTAACCTCCCATTTTCAGCTCGTGCCCTCACGCTCCGTGCGGTGTTCGTTTGCTCCGTCGTTTAGGCGTTAAATATTTATTTTACGCGTTTAATTATATTTATAAAACCACAATTCTTGTTAAATAATTTATTTAAATTATTTCCTTAAATCTTTAACAGTTTAAATTACATTTAATTACTTTCGTCTTTAAATCGCGTAAGTTTTAAATCAGGTAGTACAAGACAGTTATTAACTATTCTAAAATAGTATTTCAGTTATAATTGCGTTATTTTAGTTTACAAACATTTGTTCACCAACGTCCGTGTTAATCGAATAGAATTTCATTCTATTTAAGTCGCATACGATTTAAGTCAAATCGCAAAGTTGCATATATTTACCAACATATAATCCGTTACATAAATTAGCCTAACCCAGAACTAATTACATGTATTAATAAAGAATTAGGCGCTAATACTAGCCCTAAATTGGCAGTTGTTACAGTGTCGGTATATACATGTATGCGTCACTGGTGAAGTGACGGTATGAGGGTCAGTGACGTCATCGGTAGTAACTAGGTGTTATTCGTTTCTACTGAAAGTTATTCGTTTATACTGATATTAGCGACACTAACGAAGTGTCGGTATAAGTGTTCTAGCGTCACTATGTAAGTGTCGTATGGTTTCTGCTGAACGTTATATGGTAGCGACACTTATGGAGTGTCGTGTTGTTGCTACCGAAGGTGTTAGATTGCGTCACTAGGTAAGTGACGGTATTAATGTTTTAGCGGCACTAATGAAGTGTCGCGTATGGACGGTTCGTGACCTATGCGTCACTAAGGCGAAGTGTCGCATAACTGGCGTGAGCCATGCGACACTTACCTCTGTCCAGTTTTTGATTCGTGTCGAAAACGTATTTAGTGAGTTCCGTTCAAGATGAAACTTTTACACAAGTTATATTATGTTATGTAGAGTTCATAAAAATTGTTGGATGTCGTTTTTAATGTTTGTAGTGTCGTTTTATTTAAAATGACCAAAACCGACATTTTCGTAAAAGTGTTCAAAAACAAGTTTAGATTACATATTTGGACATCATTTAGCTAGGGGAACAATAATCTAGCAAAATAAAAGTAATCGGAAAAGTTTCGGGTCGCCGGAAAACTTACAAAGTCGTCGAAACGAAAATCTGAAAAGATGAGATTGTAGCCCTCGTTCTCGTGATCGCTTTTCTCCAAAACGTACCTAGCTTCCGAAGTGTTTTAGTGGTGTTTTTAAGGTGTTTTAGTGTGGGTTTTAGAGAGAGAGAGAGTGAGCCGTGAGTGAGAGAGAGAGAGAAGAAAGATGGAGTATGGGTATGTGATTGTGTGTGTAAGTGAAGAAAGAAAAGGGAGGGGGGTGATGTCCCCTCTTTGTTGGCCGGTTTTGGGTGGGGCCACCAAAGTGTGGTCTCACCAATTTTTGCTTCCTCGTGTACGCGCTCCGTGCGGTGTTCGTTTCCCCGGTCGTTTAAACGTAAAAATGATTTTATACGCGATTAAATATACGTTTTAAATTACGAAATATTACTCGATAATTAAGTTGAAGTATTTTAATAAAATACTTTGTTTTCAAGTTATAAAACATAACTTAGTTTTGTTTTGTCGGTTGGTCGAGTTTTCGGAGAGTTCGGTGACGTTTTTATTAAAACGTACGTTTTCCGTTATATTATAAACATAATATAAAGTAATTGTCAAAGTAATTAAATAATTTCACATTATTTAATAATTGTTTTATCAGTGTACTCAAGTTTGTACAATTGTTGTTTTATACGATTTGTACGAATCGTATACGCGTATATATACATACATTCCATCCATATATATATATATATAATAAGTAGATAATGTATATAATCCTATTTCATATTATATACAAGTAATAAACATGTAATTAGGAAAATTTTAAATTGGTCCTAATTTTGGGGTTGTTACATTCTCCCCTTGTTAATAAAATTTCGTCCCGAAATTTGTTCGAAGTAGTAGTCGGTAGTTTGATACTAGTCAGGTAGCTACAATACGTACTAGTAGCCTACAGTAGTAGGGTGGATCCTACAGTGTTGGTGATCAAGTAATTGTTAGGTGGTAACGTACCCTCATTTTTGTTGCCTGGAGGTAGTGGGCATTTGACCTTGAGATGGCCAACACTCCCACAGTTGAAGCAGAGTTTCACCTTAGGAGGGTTCGTACTTTTAGGGTAGGACTTGCATCGACCGATAGGTAAGGTACACGGTCCTTCATGATGCCGAGTGCACTTAGAACAGTAAGGTTTATTTCCTAAGTAAACTTTCACCCTTTTAGCTGGAGGTGGTGCACAGTCAGTGTCGGTATCCTCTTCAGTAGGAGTACTTTGTAAAGTTGATGGTGGAGTAGGGTTTTCTAAGGCTATCAAACGCAGCTCGTACTCACGCATACGTATGTCATTTTGGAAAGCAATTCGTCGTAGGTCATCAATGTCTTCCCGTGCCTCAATCAGTTGTTTCCGTAGCGAATCAATAGTTTGGTTAAGGTGGTTGACTGATTCAGCAGTCAAGGTTACATCAACTGGTGCTTTTGCAGCAGTTAGAGCAACAGGAGAGGCAGGTGCTGCTGCTGATTCAGCGGAGTGTTCTGTATCACACTCGAGTTCGAGGAGGTAAGGAAACATCCTCGGTTCCTCACTGAGCAGTTCATTTTGCAGTGTAGGGTTGTTGACGGAGTGAGTTGTCATTTCCTACGAAATAAGTGTTCTATTTAAGAATTTGCCTCAAGTAAGTGAAGTTATATTAATTTATCCGTTTAAAGTAACGAATAGTATACGAGTTCCCGGTCTCAACCAGTGTGAGATAATTGGTAAGGGAGTTTGGTTACTGTATCTAAAGTGTAAGGCAAATTGTGTTGTCGGGATTTAAGTAGTCGGTCGTTTCCTAATCCTATTGTGTACTTAGGATCAAAGAAAACACACAGAATAAAATACAGTTATACATAAATCATTAAGCGAGAGATTTATGAGAAAACAGATTCGGGTAGTCAAAGAATAAGCGTACCCGGGTGAAGTAAATCACAGAGTCTCGGATTTGGGTCATCCTCCCTAGCATTGATTACATAAGCTCTACTCCTTGTATTGTTGGTTCGGAGTTTCAGTTTAGGGCAATCCTTTCTGAAGTGCCCGGTACCGTTGCACTCATAGCAGGTTTTGGGTGCAGGAGTATCAGTACCAGTGGGGTTGGTTCGGCAGTCTTGGGCCAGGTGCCCGAATTTCTTGCACTTAGTGCAGGGACAGGAGCCGTTATGATGGCGGCTACATTTGGAGCAGTAAGGCTTGCTCCCCTTGTAAGCCTTTGAGTCATTGACGTTGACAATTGCAAGCTTTTTGTCAGAAGTCGGGTTGGATGAGTGGGGACTTACTTCCCATTTACGTTTGTTATTCGCAGACGGGGTTGAAGTCGAGCCACGGCGGACAGAATTGGCCGTTAACTCATGAGCCATACGAATGGCGCTCTGAATAGTTCCCGGTTTGGACGAAGTAACTAAGTCTTGAAGTCGCTCGGGAAGTCCATCAACGTATTTTTCGATCCTTTTGTACTCAGGATCAACCATGGATGGGCACAAAAGTGCCAGCTGGTGAAATCGGTTGGTGTAACCGGTGATGTCATCACCCTGCATCTTGTGATTCCAGAATTCCACTTCCAATTGTTTCAGCTCATCTCTTGGGCAGTACTCGCCCCTCAGCATATTCTTCAGTTCATCCCACTGTAGTTTGTAAGCCTCGGCAACGCTCACAGTCTGTGCATATGTGTTCCACCAGGTAAGAGCGGTGTCAGAAAAGGTACTGGTGGCGAACTTGACTTTATCCTCTTCCTTGCAGTTGCAGATGAGAAACACGGATTCGATTTTCTCGGTCCAGCGAATCAGACCGATCGCTCCTTCAGTACCTGCAAAGCCTAAGGGTTTGCAGTTTTGGAAGTCTTTGTAGGTGCAGGTTTTGGGTTGTGGTCCAGTATTAGCGGTATCTTCGCTACCAGGGGCTGAAGTTCGGGTAGCTAGAGCTTGAGCCACACTACGGGCAATTATACCCGCTACTTCGGCTTCAGTAAGAGTGATTTGTCGTCGAGGAGGCATGTTCCTTGAAACAATAAATAAAGAACATGTGAGGGTTTGAATAAGAATTATGACGGTGATGATTTAGTAAGTTCAAAGGAAATTTCGTCAAAGGTTGAAATTTGTTCAAAGTTTGTGTGTTATAAATAAGTTTATACAGTTTCAAAATTTTTGAGAATTTTATAAAACCTTTTGTAAGAAATTTTGTAACATGTTCGATAAAAATATATTTGTTATAAAATTTGATAGTAAGAGTTGTTTGTAAAATTTTGAAGTCTGCTGGAGACTTGGGTTGAAAATGATTTTATTATGATACATCTAACGGTATGGTGGGGCACGTAATAGGATGTTATAAACGCAGAGTTTGGTAGGAATAGCAAATGAAAACAAGGTCTCGATCTTCATATCGAAGACTGTTGAAGTAACTATGGTTGTCAGTTATAACGGTGTGGAAGTCTTCGGACGTAAGCCGGTAGTCGTGAATTTATAAAGAGTCGAATAAGGACGGAACGACGAGAGTCGGGTTGTCGTTTGTTTGATGATATTTGAAAGTGAATTTCGTAGTGGTCGAGAGAGAGTATCGTATCGGGGAAAGAGGCCTATGTATATATATATAACACATAACCGCCTAGTGTGTGTCTAGCACAATCACTTAAAAGTCCCGGTTCTCTCGAGGTCAGAGTCAGCTAAGGCATTCCGGTTCAACATAACCCCTTTCAGAACTCACATCATCTTCATTTAATTGTACATAGTTGATCAGGCTATGTTAGATTAAACTTGTATGCTGTAATTCCTGAACCAGTTATACCTAATGAGGAATACTGCCTAACGGTCATAGTCTAGGCCCACTAAATGCAACCTAGTTCACTATAACCTTAGGCTCTGATACCAATCTGTAACACCCCCAAATTTAACAGTTTGCGGAAGCGATGTTTTGGGTGTTACTAATCAATAATCAGAAGCACAAAGGATACAGTGAACGACTCTAAATGAGACGTTCGAAAAGTTATTACATTAATACATAAGTAGTTTCAAAATACAGGCTCGAGTTCAAGTAAATTCCTAGAGATTCTAATACATAACAGTAAGTACAAAAGTAATGTAATAAAATCTCCAAGCTTGTAAATGCATGCGACTCGAGCTAAGAAAGCTTATCCTGTTGGGCATCCCTACTGATGCTGTGTACCTGAGAAGCATTACTAAAACGGTCAACCAAAAGGTTGGTGAATCTCACAGGTTTGTAAGTAAGTAAACAGTTTGAACACACAGTAGTATTTGTAAATCATAGCCAGCCAGTAAGTAACGATCACAGGTTATGCTCATCGTTAACTTAAGTTTTAATAAGTGGGTGGTTGCAGATTATGCAAACCGTTTGATACAATTGCCATGAGCCATCATAGTTGAAGCTTAACGTACAGTAATTATAGGTACCCCCTCATGAATGTAATCCAAAACATTCATACGGAACGAGTAAGAAACGCCCGTTTCTACAGGAACGGTTCGTGGTAGTGCTTGCTACCCCGGGCGGGGATTGTCAGTCCCATATGGATCCATATACTAAAACTCGCGCTTATCACATAACTAACAACTATGATTCAGGAGGATTTCATTGGATTAGTCGTAAACTCATGCAGTTGGCGTATTCGTAATCTCATACAGTAAGTAAATCATGGCAGCAAGTAAGTTTTGTGTGTTCATGTAAAACAGTAATGCATCTCACCCCTGAGTAAAAACAGTAAAGTAGGGGCTGTAAGACTCACCTGAGTCTGGCAGACAATGCAGTAAGTAAGCAAGTAGTATTTCCGAACTAGCAACCCTTAGCGTCCTAATACGCATAAGGTTTAGTAAGTAAATGGAATACTTGTAAAGTATCCATGCTAGTTGTTCCCAAACTAGTTAATGTCCATTAGTTTGTTTGTAAGTTTGTAATCGTTTGTAAATCGTAGTTTGTATAAAAGTTGTACGGTTCGTTTGTTATCGGTGTATAATAATAATTCCATCCATTATTATTATGTATTCATAGTAGTGGTACAGTTGTAAAGTATACTCGTATGATCGTTTGTTTGTATTACAACATGTATCGTTTGTGTACGTTCCAATGGGCTTAGTCCCCAAAGGGTACGAGTGAAACCTCGTAAGTATTCGTATGTATGTTCGTATCAGTTAACGTGTAATCCAGCACGTAACTAGTGAGTGAACTTGTAAGTTCGTATCGGATGTAATCCCGTGTAGTGTACAAGTGTAAGTTCGTTGGAGTGTAATCTCCTAAGTATTTCCGAGTGAAATCTCGTACGCGTGTGTGAGTGAAATCTCACGTTCAGTTTAGTATAGCCTTGTACGTATTCAAGTATCTTTGTATACTTTCAAAAGTATAGTATTTTCATGTATAAGTAACGCTGAGTAAGGTACGTTTACGTTTTAAGTATATTCCATACTTGTATAAAATGTAAGTTTCAATCAGCCTGTTATAGCGTCACTTGTATGCGTCACTTCTGGATATCATGCGACACTCAGGCAGTGTCGTATTATGTTATCTGTTTGATGATGTATGCGACACTTAAGTAGTGTCGGTATTTCATAGGGTGCGTCACTAAGTAAGTGACGTTATCAAGTATAGTTTCTCGTTAGTGCGTCACTAATAAAGTGACGGTATAAATGAACAATTTGATATCAGGGCGACACTAGGCAAGTGTCGGTATACGTATTTATGCGCCACTGAAGAAGTGACGGGGTAAGGAAGTAAATCAGTTTATGGGGCGACACTCGACAAGTGTCGGTATATACATGTATGCGTCACTGGTGAAGTGACGGTATGAGGGTCAGTGACGTCATCGGTAGTAACTAGGTGTTATTCGTTTCTACTGAAAGTTATTCGTTTATACTGATATTAGCGACACTAACGAAGTGTCGGTATAAGTGTTCTAGCGTCACTATGTAAGTGTCGTATGGTTTCTGCTGAACGTTATATGGTAGCGACACTTATGGAGTGTCGTGTTGTTGCTACCGAAGGTGTTAGATTGCGTCACTAGGTAAGTGACGGTATTAATGTTTTAGCGGCACTAATGAAGTGTCGCGTATGGACGGTTCGTGACCTATGCGTCACTAAGGCGAAGTGTCGCATAACTGGCGTGAGCCATGCGACACTTACCTCTGTCCAGTTTTTGATTCGTGTCGAAAACGTATTTAGTGAGTTCCGTTCAAGATGAAACTTTTACACAAGTTATATTATGTTATGTAGAGTTCATAAAAATTGTTGGATGTCGTTTTTAATGTTTGTAGTGTCGTTTTATTTAAAATGACCAAAACTGACATTTTCGTAAAAGTGTTCAAAAATAAGTTTAGATTACATATTTGGACATCATTTAGCTAGGGGAACAATAATCTAGCAAAATAAAAGTAATCGGAAAAGTTTCGGGTCGCCGGAAAACTTACAAAGTCGTCGAAACGAAAATCTGAAAAGATGAGATTGTAGCCCTCGTTCTCGTGATCGCTTTTCTCCAAAACGTACCTAGCTTCCGAAGTGTTTTAGTGGTGTTTTTAAGGTGTTTTAGTGTGGGTTTTAGAGAGAGAGAGAGTGAGCCGTGAGTGAGAGAGAGAGAGAAGAAAGATGGAGTATGGGTATGTGATTGTGTGTGTAAGTGAAGAAAGAAAAGGGAGGGGGGTGATGTCCCCTCTTTGTTGGCCGGTTTTGGGTGGGGCCACCAAAGTGTGGTCTCACCAATTTTTGCTTCCTCGTGTACGCGCTCCGTGCGGTGTTCGTTTCCCCGGTCGTTTAAACGTAAAAATGATTTTATACGCGATTAAATATACGTTTTAAATTACGAAATATTACTTGATAATTAAGTTGAAGTATTTTAATAAAATACTTTGTTTTCAAGTTATAAAACATAACTTAGTTTTGTTTTGTCGGTTGGTCGAGTTTTCGGAGAGTTCGGTGACATTTTTATTAAAACGTACGTTTTCCGTTATATTATAAACATAATATAAAGTAATTGTCAAAGTAATTAAATAATTTCACATTATTTAATAATTGTTTTATCAGTGTACTCAAGTTTGTACAATTGTTGTTTTATACGATTTGTACGAATCGTATACGCGTATATATACATACATTCCATCCATATATATATATATAATAAGTAGATAATGTATATAATCCTATTTCATATTATATACAAGTAATAAACATGTAATTAGGAAAATTTTAAATTGGTCCTAATTTTGGGGTTGTTACAGTTGTTCCGTCATACAACTTCATATTCGGTGTTTGAAATCTCTTCGGGATCTCAGCATCACAGATAGGCGGAGCAAATCTTGAGATCCTATGCGCCGTTGGAGCAACTTTAGGAATCGGTTGTACTGTTTTGGTCAAAAATTACCCTAGGCAATTAAATGATCAAATCTGTAAAGTGAGGTTTAGTGCTTGTAATTACTTCCAAGATAATTACGTAGAAATACGATTATCTATATGAGTAAATGATAATTTTGAATGAAAAATGTGGTTTATATCTAGATAAACGATGATCCTTGTTAAAGAAATGATTAATAATGAAAACAAGTGTTTGTAAACAAGATTATTCCGAAAGTTTAAGTAAAATTCAAAGTATTTTCGGGATAATGCAAGTTATGCAACAAAAATATGATTACGATCAATAAAAATGCATAAAACAGAATTATGATGCTAATTTTATGATAAAAACGTGACCACAAATGAAACAAATACGTATACTTATGATAAATTTAAAATAAAATCAGGATAATGCAGAATTTATGATCAAAAGATCAATGAAATGCAAATTAAACGACGATAACGTAAAGTAAATGCGATCGACACAAAGATATACGAGGAAAGCCCTTGACCTAGATAGATCGCTGGCATAAAACCTCAGGAAGGATCAATCGATCCTTGCCTTTGTTGATCTTATTAAGTGAAAATGAAAGATTACAAATTAAAGAGCACGAAGATGATCAAACTAAGTGAATTTGTATGTGATTCGGTGAAGAAAATGGTTAAGTGTTGGTGTATGATCATTTTTTAGCAGAGTATGGGTGTTAGTGAGTGTAGAGAATGTGCAGAAGATAGCCTAAAATGATCACCTTCGCCTCATATTTATACTAAGGCTGAATAACAAATAATTCCTAAAAATCAGGGATCCTCCGAGATTCTCGGGATCCTCCAGTCTTCCATATTGACCAAGCCTTTTACACATTTTTCTTGACTTCTTATCAACTTGAATATGCCTTGATCCTTAAATATAGGCATATTTGACACACGTTTAACTCCTCGTAGACTTGGTCAAGGTACATAATGGTCAAATAAAGATTAGTGACGTTTTACCCAGGATACCGAATATATCCTGAATCCTGATCACCAGGGATCCTGAATATCCAAATCCTGAACATAAACTGACAAATAAATATTAGTAACATCTGATCCCGAGATACTTAACATATCCGGGATCCTGATCATCCAAGATCCTAAACATATGTGAGATCCTGAGTATATCTAATATTTCTATAGTACTCAGGTTCCTAAATATATCTAAATATTCATATATAATCGGGATCCTTGATCCAAGCGGGATCCTGGATATATCCAAGATTTTGATTACCTGTATCATATAAATATAGAATCTCAGGATCCTTAGTCTTAGCTTTATCCTGAACATATACATGATCCTAAATATAATTTTCAATAGTAACTAGAGACTTCAGGATCCTGTATCCTAACTATAAAATTTAGCCCCAAACAATTGTCCCCAAGTTGTGTTATCTTCAGGACCCTGATGGTGACACAACTTCTAAAAATAAACATTAAATAAATGAGGCAAGATATTACCGTGCATTGGTAACTATGTCCACGTTGATTGAATTTTTGATAAAATAAACCCTTTCATACCTCATTTGCATGACTTCAAACTTCATAATGGCTTGGGCTACCTGTTCTTCGTCAAGTTTCAATGAAAAATAGTACAAAGATTTCAAAAAGTGATAATCATACCTGAATTGTGTATTTAATCCTTGACCAAGCTATGTTACTCCCAAATTGTACTCACGGCTTGGCGTAGCTTTTTCATTTATCCAAAGCATCATGGATTTCCATGACCTTGATCATGACGTTTCTTTTGAAAATATCAACTATCTTCAGGATCCCAAAGGGATGCCCCCATTCCTGTCAACAAGATACATACTTGGGCTATGCCAACAATTCGGGGTAAGTTCAACCTTATACGGTTGGCCATGGTGTTGTTCAAGTGGTTTATGTTGGCTACTTGTTGAACTTTTATTCAGGATAAACTAATCCTGAGTGTGGGTTGGCTTGATTCAATTCGTCACACTCCGTAATTTACGTGGATAACCCGTTAAAGTGTATTGAACGACACTAAGGGTGGTGTGAATCGAATGGATACCATCAGGTGAGATGGGTTTTAGTGATGAGCAAGGCTCAAACTTGGATTATGAATGTAGAGAGAGAGCATATGGAGGCTCCTCTTGACTCTTGCTGAACAATCTGAAAATATAGGCTCATGGTAGTGAGCAAAACTCACCATTGATGAAGGTGATGGATAGAAAGGAAGCAGGGAGGTTGCCTTCTCATTTGATATGTATTATCATCTTCTATTTTGTCACACCCCGTCTAAAGCGGAAACAACGGGATACAACTCGCGACTAGATCATAACACATTGATATAATAGAACAACACTAAATGCAATTCAACAACGTGTTATGATATCGCCCGACACAAAGGCGACTTGTGCCGTGGTCAATCATTAACCCGAATACATAGTCATCAATACATAAGATCCAATTGTCACATCACCACTAAGTATAATTGTACATGATCAAAGTTCAATCACCCAAGTCTCAAATGCAGCCTAGAAGTCCCGCTAAAGCCACTAAGCCTTAAGCTCCTTAGATAAAATTCTGATTACCTGAAAAGAAATGCTCGAAAAGGTCAACACAATGGTTGGTGAGTTTCGCAAGTTTAATAAGACACATGAGAAATACAATTTGCCGTGATAATAAGTAAGTAGGACATATGATATGAAATAAGCACATAAGATAACCAATTCATCCACCATAAGCAATCCGTTCCGTTCCTGGATAATATTCACTCAAGGATAACGTATCTATCACAAGAGTGGGACCGTCGTCCGATAGTACTATCAATAATTATATCCGTATTAGTAAGAAATATGGAGTGTTGTCAGGGTCCCGAAGACACAAGTCTCATCCGAACAATCAACAATCAGTCCACAACAATCAGCAATCAGTCCACAACAATCAGAATGTCACTTATTCAATCATAATGTCCAAATCAGAAAACTCAGATAGTTTACACAGCATAAGAAAATAGTTTGAAATCAGTTTGAGCATTCTTTTCCCCCAACAGAAAATAAGTAAAGAAAATAGGGCCGCAAAACTCACTTGAATAGCGGGTTTAAAGCAAGTCACATATCACACACAGCCGCAGTGAACTATGAACGTCCTATAGTATTAAAATGAATTGTTCATGAGTTATGTGTCTTACAGATTATGTACACGAGTCGAGTCAAGGGTTCCTATATGTTTATGCCCGTCTCATGTTTATATTCATATGATATAGTTCCCACAAATTCCCAATGAACTAAGCCCTATAGTTACTCAAGCTTATGTCTACACATTGCTAGTGATAACAGTTCCAATTCAATTCTTCCTATAATATTTACCAACATGTTATCAAGATTCCTTATCTAACCTAAACTTAGAAAATATTTTATAAACCATGATATATAGACATCACTCATGAGAATGTTAATTTAAAAGAATTAAGAAAACAAGACTACAATTTATACTTTTTTTTTTTTTTTTTTGGGTAAAGGGTTTATACCCAGCAAATATATTACTCCAAAATAAACGTTTAAGTACAAAGGATGTGGGAGAATCCCACACCTCAGCCCGTTACATAGGCAAAAGACAGTACATAACAAGACACAACCACTACCAAACCATCAGGAACAACTAGCTAGCTACGGCTAACCTCTCTGTATATGACATGCCATATACACTAAATAAAAACGGCTCATATAAACAAATAAATAATACATCCAATATAAAATAAATGAGCAACCAATCAGCAACACCTCAAAAGAAGTCATAGAAAGAAAAAAGTAAGAAAAACCAACATAAAACCGGATTCGGGATCTTCCATCGCTCCAACGCACGCGTAGCTCGAAATGAAGACCTGAATTTGAAATAGACTAACTTCAGCCGAATCTCAGAAAGAATAACATCAGCTAGCTCTATACATGAACGCCTTCCTTTAGCAAACAGCCGATTTTCCGCTCTTGCCAAATAAAATATGTCGTAGCAGCCAGCACTAAACGAGAAATCACATGATCTACATTCTTCGATGAAGAAGCAGATATAAAGAAAGGGAGCACATCTTCCAGCTTATCAGACACAATCGGAACGTCAGCATAGCTAACAACCCGAAACCAAACCTGCGAAGAAAACACACATTTAAAGAAAAGATGAGAGTGTGAATCAGGACATGATCCACATAAATGGCACCAAAGCAGGTTTAAGTCGACCGAAGGGCCAACATCCCATTGCCTCAGGCGATCTTGAGTCTTCAGCTTTCCTTTAAAAACCAGCCACATATTGAACGCATGTCGAGGAATACACTGAGGAAACCAAATAACAGAAGCCCACACCACAGCAGAACACCGCATCCTAATGGATTCCCAGACTCCACTCACCCGGAAATCTGAAAAATTACCATCACCATCACGCCATAACAGCTTATCAGGATGCGAAGAGAGAATGGGAACCACAATCTGAGAAAAAATAGGATACCGTTGGAACCAAATATTCGGCCATCTCCAACCCTCACCATCTAAAAGATCAGCAACAAAATCAGAAACGGAAAAGCCCTGACGCGTGATATCACGGTAACAAGAAAAGACACGAGCAATAGGACACTGGTCACACCAAGTATCATACCACACCGAAGCCGTCCTCCCATCACCAATCTGATACCAACAAAAAGGACGAATAATATCCCGAATACAAAGTAAGTTCCTCCATCCCCAACTCATACTATTTTGAGGGGAAACATCCCAAAAGCTTCGATTATCCACCTTATAGGCATAGACCCATCTGACCCAGATGGAATCCTTCCTAGTAAGGATACTCCAAATATGTTTAGTCATCAAAGATATATTCCACTCACGCAAACGACGAATCCCCAAGCCACCTTCTTGCCTTGGTAAGCATAAGTCCTCCCAAGCAACTTTTGATTTACCAGATTTCATCGGCCCTTGACACCAAAGAAAGCCTCTCATAAGTTTTTCTAACTCAGAAATAATCGAGTGAGGAAGAATAAACATAGACGCCCAGAAACCATGAAGAGAAGAAAGAACAGAAGTAATGAGTTGGACACGGCCCGCAAATGATAAAGACTTATTCTTCCAATTGCCAATACGGTTTTGAACCTTCTCCACCAAGCCTTTACAATCTGTTTTAAAGAGCCTCGTAGAAATGAGGGGAACCCCAAGATACCTAATAGGAAGAACACCTTCTTCAAAAGGCATAACGCTAAGAATACGCTGCCTCACATGCATAGGAACATTACAGAAAAAAGCAGTACTCTTCGGAATACTAGGAATTAAACCAGAAACCTCTTTAAACTCATTAAGTGCTGAACTTAACACCTTAACCGAGTTCACATCACCATGAGCAAATAGAAAAAGATCATCTGCAAAACAAAGATTAACCAAACCCAATTTATCACACCTAGAATGATACTTAAAAAACTGGGACTGATCCACCTTCTTTCGAATCATCAAAGTCAGAACTTCCATAACCAAAGTAAAAAGATAAGGAGACAGAGGATCTCCTTGTCTCAACCCTCTTTTACCTTGAAAATAACCATGAACAGCCCCATTAATACTCAGAGAGAAAGAAGTACTAGCTACACATGTCATAATCCGATCTACCATTACAGGGTGAAAACCAAACCCATGCAAGATAGTCCGAAGAAAATTCCAATCAACTGGAAGCACCATGATGTAAGTGATAACGCAACATAAGCTCCTGCGTCAAAAGAATGTTATCCGAAATGCTCCGACCAGGAATAAACGCCGATTGATTATCACTCACAAGATTGACCAACACATCCTTAATCCTATTAGTAATCACCTTACTAATACACTTATACAAAATATTACATAAGGAGATATGACGAAAATCATTAATCCTCGAAGGCGTAGCAACCTTCGGAATTAGGGCAATCACAGTATGGTTAATCTCCTTAAGAATCTGAGCATTAGAAAAGAAGTCCCGAACAACATTAAAAACATTATTACCAATAATGTCCCATGATTTTTAAAGAACGCAGCTGAATAACCATCAGGGCCCGGAGATTTAAGATCACCCATAGAAAACATAGCCCTCCGGACCTCCTCCATAGAGACAGGCCTAATCATCAAATCAGCCTCCAAATTAGAAAGCTTTCGGGAAAACAACCCCGAAGCATCCAAAGGCCTACAGACACCTGGGCAACCCAAAAAATTCCGATAATGATCAACAAAAGCTAGAGGAACCGAATCTCCCTCATGCACAATATTATTCACATCATGCACTCGATCAATCCTACTCCTATTAACCTTTTCTTTAACCACATTATGGAAATATTTAGAATTACAATCCCCAACCCGAAGCCATTCAATCTTTGCTTTCTGCTTAAGGAACCTCTCTTCATCGATAACAGCAGCATTAAAAGCACGAAGATAGATACTTTCCTCTTCTCTCAAATCAGCAGAATCCAGATTACTATTAAGAGCTTTCTGAACCTCATCTAACTCAGCTCGAAGTCGAACAACCTTCTTATGAATATTCCCTTGGGCCCTCATCAAAGCAGCTAAAGGCTTTTTAAGCCTTTTTAACCAGCTAGTAATCTGAAACATAGAATGTCCTACAATCTCCTCATTCCATGCATCCTGAACAATTCCTTTAAATTCAGATTTATGAACAAGCAAATTATAAAATCTAAAGGATTTAACCCGAGGCTTCAAAACCCTAGGTAAAGTAAGGACAGCAGGAGAATGATCCAAAATCCTATAAGGCTGAAATAAAGCAAGAGCCTCTGGAAATGAACTCAAAAAATCACCATTACACATGATACGATCAATCTTCCTCAAAATACCCGAATCAGAATTAGGTTTCTGATTCCATGTAAAGTGTAGACCAGTAGCATGCACGTCCACAACCCCAATATCCTCCACACATTCGGTAACACCCCCAAATTTAATGATTTGCGGAAGCTTGATTTGGGTGTTACTAATCAATAACAAAGCACAAAGATATATAGTAAACGACTCTATATGCGTCGTTTTAACAAAATATATTGATAACTGAAATGTTTACAACATTTAAAGCTTTACATAGCTCGAGTTTAAATAAAATGAGATTTCAGTACATAAGTACTTGAACAAAATATACTAATGCAAGAAAATCTCGATCGTCTGTATGCTGACTCGAGCTAAAATCCTGAAGCAGAAACATCCTACTGCTTGGTACCTGCGATATATGCTAAAAGGTCAGCTAGAAAGCTGGTGAGCTCACAGGTTTGAAATCAGTTAATATAGTATGAACCGCAAGATTTAAATAATGAATTGCATCGAGCAATTAAATTATGAATTGCATCTAGCAATTAAATGATAGTCATCGTGTATACAGCCATGAGCACATAGTTGAGCTTAACTCGAGGGCCGGGTCCCCTATAGAGAATTCCGGGCGAGGTTGCCTCCACGAATGCCTAATCCACCTTCGTCTTCCCAAATATTAGTACGTCCGTTTACCCGGTTAGTGCTTGCTAACCCGGACGAGGTGGGTCAATCCTATATGGTACCATATACTAATATTCACGCTACAACGTATTAACAACTATGCTGACGGAGGACTTTAAATGATTAGTTGTGAAAAACTCATGTAGTATATGAAATGTTGTACTTGCGTTCACATGTTAAAAATGAGCAATATATCACACCCCTGAGTAAAACAGTAAAAGAGGGGCTATGAGACTCACCTGAGTCGTTGAGTTTATGAAAATAAACTGAGAATGATTAGCCGAGAATCGAAGTCCAAAGACTTGTAACCTGAGGGTGTCCACGACACGCGATGGTTATAAATGTGAGTAGGTATCTATCAAGACTACCTTGTAGTTGTCCGTCCAACTAGAATGTCCAAATTACATTTGGTTGATTGATTCGAATGTTTGAAAATATGTACGGCCCGTTGATGACGGATTTGTAATAATAATCTCAACTATTATTATTTTGATTTCGTGTCGTTTTACTTGAAGAATGTGTTTTGATTGTGTTTTAGAAGCCGTTACGGAATCTAAGTACGGGGGTCCGGGGGCAGCGCCCCTGGTAGCGGGGTCCAAGGGGCAGAGCCCCTGGCTGGGGTCGAGCTGCCAGGTCAGCTTGGAAAATTTTTATTTCTACTATATTGCTTTGACGAAAAACGCATCTGGGATCTGAATTTGGGTAAAATCGAGTGATAAATTTCGAGTCTCGACACTTAGTAAAAATATATGTTTTTGAGGTTCTGGTTTGTGCGACGTTGGGTGCGACGTTGGGTGCGACGTCGCAGGTCCCGACTGCGACGTTGAGTATGGCGTCGCTATGTGCGACTTTCGCAATTTAATGCGACGTTGTGCGTGGCATCGCTATATGCGACGTTGTTGATTTCTGCGACGTAAGGGTCTGCGTCGCTATACGCGACGTCGGCAACTTAATGCGACGTTAACGACGATGTCGCTATATGCGACGTGGTGACTGGTATTGCGACGTTGCAATTGACGTCGCAATTGGGCCAACCCAGATGCGACGTCGGAGTCTGTTCAGATTCCGGTGGCCGGAAAATCGGTCGAAAGGCTTCCGTTTGGTCCAAATCTTTTACCCAACCCATATTTGGACATTATAAGTTGATACAAACTGCAAACAAGTACAAACACTTAAAAATGAGAGGTTTCGGGATTTGTCGGAAACTTACAAATTGCCGAAATGAAAATCCGGAAAGGTAGAAATGTAGATCGTTGTGAGGTGGTCGTGAATCTCTAAAAATCTTGATGTTTCGAGCGCGTATGATGGTGTTATTTGTGGTTTTAGTGGATTGTGGTGTTTTGGTGTAAAAGAGAGAAAAGAGGATGAGAGAGAGAGATAAAAGAAAGAATGAGAGAAAAGAGATGGAAAAGGTGGAGGTTATCCTCCCCTTTTCGGTCTTCGTCCGGCGCTCCGCGTGGTGTTCGTTTTCTCCGTCATTTAACTTTTTATAATTATTTTATATATTAATTGGAAAGTTTTTAAAATACCATTTATTACGCGATGTTTTAGTTAATTACTTTACAAATCAATTTATATTTGAGTTATAAAATGTAAGTTTGTTTAGTTAGTTTGCGTGTTTTAATATTTTTAAATCGTATAGATTTTGTTTGTATGGTACTAATGAATACGAAATATTATCATAATAATATTTTTGATATAAAAGCGTTATTTAATAAAATTGGTCACCAACGTCCGTATTTGATTGAATCGAAATACATTCGATTTAAGTCGCGTACGATTTAATCAAATCGCATTTTCGTATATATTCAACAATATATATAATTCGATACATTAATTAGCCTAACACAGAACTAATTACATGTATTAACATATGATTAGGCACTAATTACTAGTCCTAATTTGACGGGTATTATATTCTCCCCCTGTTAAGAGAATTTCGTCCCGAAATTTAGCTCGAAGTCGTGTTTGATGTAGAATCAGTGAATAGTTGAGGATATTTGAGTCGCATTTGGTCTTCCCGTTCCCAGGTGAATTCCGGACCACGCTGCGAATTCCATCTGACCTTGACGATGGGAATACGACTTTGTTTTAGTTGTTTGACCTCAGGGTCCATAATTTCAGCAGGTTCCTCAACGAAGTGAAGTTTATCGTCAACACGAATTTCATCTAGTGGAATAATAAGTGTCTCATCAGACAGACACTTCTTCAAATTTGAGATATGAAAAGTGGGGTGCACGCTGCTGAGTTCGGATGGCAGCTGCAATCGATAAGCTATGGGGCCAATCCGTTCGAGGATCTCAAAAGGCCCGATGTACCTGGGATTTAACTTCCCGCGTTTGCCAAAACGGATGACGCCTTTCCAAGGCGATACTTTTAAGAGTACTCGATCCCTAACTTGGAACTCGAGTGGTTTGCGTCTCACGTCAGCATAACTTTTCTGACGATCACGTGCGGCTTTGAGTCGATTTTGGATTTCCACAATTTTCTCAGTGGTGGCGTGTATGAGTTCAGGACCAGTGAGTTGACTATCTCCCACTTCAGTCCAACAGATCGGTGATCGGCACTTACGACCGTACAGTGCCTCAAACGGTGCAGCCTTAATGCTGGCATGATAGCTGTTATTGTACGAGAATTCGCACAACGGTAGGTGTTTTTCCCAGTTTGTACCGAAATCAACTACGCAGGCGCGTAGCATATCTTCCAGGGTTTGGATGGTTCGTTCACTTTGGCCATCGGTTTGAGGATGGTACGCGGTACTCATATCGAGACGGGTACCCAATGCTTTTTGATGTGACTGCCAAAAGTGAGAGGTGAAACGGGCATCTCTGTCAGAGATGATCGAGATTGGAACGCCGTGATGAGAAATGATTTCCTTGATGTAGATTTGTGTAAGGCATTCCATTTTATCATTTTCCTTGATTGCCAGGAAATGAACAGATTTGGTGAGACGATCGACGATCACCCAAATGGTATCGCAACCGTTCGACGACTTGGGTAGTTTGGTTATGAAATCCATGGCAATTTGTTCCCATTTCCATTCAGGGATTTCAGGTTGTTGGAGTAAGCCAGGTGGTTTCTGATGTTCGGTTTTGACTTTCGAGCAAGTAAGACACTTGCTGACATAAGTGGCGATTTCGGCTTTCATGTTTGGCCACCAATAAAATTCCTTGATTCCGTGGTACATCTTATCGGATCCCGGGTGGATAGAATATTTAGACTTGTGAGCTTCATCCATCACCAATTCTCGTAGGTTCCCGAAATTAGGCAACCATATTCGGTTTGAGAAATACCTAATCCCGTTAGATTTGATTTCAAATTGTTTGTCAATACCCCGTAAGGTTTCATTTTTGATGTTTTCAGGTTTCAGGGCTTCGATCTGAGCGGTATGAATCTGAATGGTAAGATCGTTGTGAATGGTCATACTAAGGGCTCGGACTCGAAGTGGTTTTGGTCGCTCCTTTCGACTTAGGGCATCGTCTACAACATTAGCCTTCCCTGGATGGTACTTGATCTCGCAGTCGTAATCGGTAAGCAACTCGACCCATCGACGTTGCCTCATATTGAGATCCTTCTGATCGAATATATGTTGGAGACTTTTATGATCGGTAAAGATTGTGCACTTAGTGCCGTAGAGATAATGTCTCCAGATTTTGAGAGCAAAAACGACAGCTCCAAGTTCGAGATCATGAGTAGTGTAGTTCTTTTCGTGAATTTTCAGCTATCGCGAAGCATAGGCAATGACTTTGTCTCGTTGCATCAGCACGCAACCGAGACCTTGGTGAGAAGCATCGAAGTATACCACAAAGTCATCGGTGCCTTCGGGTAAGGACAGAATTGGAGCACTGCAAAGCTTTTGTTTCAGAAGTTGGAACGCTGACTCTTGTTTATCGGTCCAATCGAACCTTTTGTCCTTCTGAGTCAGTATCGTGAGTGGTTGAGCTATTTTGGAGAAATTTTCGATAAATCGCCGATAGTACCCGGCAAGACCCAAGAATTGACGTACTTCAGTTGCAGAGGTGGGTGCTTGCCAGTCTTTGATAGCCTCGATTTTTGATGGGTCAACGTGAATTCCCTGACTGTCGATTACGTGACCAAGGAATTGAACGGTTTGAATCCAGAACTCACACTTAGAGAATTTGGCATAAAGCTCCTCGTGTCTAAGTAGTTCTAGAATTGTTTTGAGATGTCGCGCGTGTTCTTGCTCGTTGCGCGAGTAAATGAGTATGTCATCAATAAAGACGATGACAAACTTATCGAGGTAAGGTTTGCACACCCGATTCATGAGGTCCATGAATTCAGCCGGTGCGTTGGTTAGACCAAAGGGCATCACTCGGAATTCATAGTGCCCGTAACGAGTTCTGAAAGCAATTTTTGGAATATCGGTGTCGCGAACTCGTAACTGATGATAGCCTGATCGCAGGTCGATTTTTGAGTAGAAACTTGAACCCTGAAGTTGGTCGAATAAATCATCAATGCGAGGAAGTGGATAACGGTTCTTGACGGTCAATTTGTTCAACTCTCGGTAGTCGATGCACATTCGAAATGAACCTTCCTTCTTTTTAACAAATAAGACCGGAGCTCCCCAAGGCGAAGAACTCGGCCTAATGAATCCTCTATCCAGAAGTTCCTGTAACTGAGAGGACAACTCCTGAAGTTCGGATGGGGCTAAACGGTACGGTGCATGGGCCACCGGTGCAGCACCCGGCACGAGATCAATTGAGAACTCAACCTGTCTAGGTGGAGGTAAACCAGGTAGTTCTTCCGGAAAGACTTCGGGAAAGTCTCTAACAATCGGCACATCCTCAAGTCGCTTCTCCTCCGACTTCTTCTCTATGATGTGTGCGAGTATTCCAGGGTAACCCTTTCTCAGAAATTTTTGGGTTTTTAAGCAAGAGATGATATTGAGTCCCGTCCTACCGGTCTCCCCCTGTATGATCAAGGTTCCACCGGCAGCGAGTGGAATGCGGACGATCTTATCGTAACAAATGATTTCGGCTCGGTGTTTGGACAACCAGTCCATTCCAATGATAACGTCGAAACTTCCGATTTCAACGGGTACAAGATCGATTGAAAAGGTTTCATCAGCTAGGTTTAAAGTGCAATTAGGTATCACACTATCGGTTTCTATAAGTTCCCAATTTGCTAGCTCTACAGTGTACTTAACATCTAAGGCAACAGGAGTGATGTCAAGTAGTGGGCAAAAGTCATCAGAGATAAAGCTTCTATCAGCACCAGTATCAAATAGAACAGAAACATGTAAGTTGTTGAGGAGGAACATACCCGAGACCACATTCGGGTCTTGGCGGGCGTCCCCGGATTTGATGACAAAGGCTCTGCTTCGGGTGTTGTTGTTGTTGCTGTTGCGGTTGTTGTTGTTGTTGTTGTTATTCTTCAGCTTTGGGCACGTGTCCCTGAAGTGCCCGGGTTTCCCACACTCAAAGCAGACTTTGGGTGGTCTGGTGTTGTTGTTGGAATTGTTGTTGGCAGGAGAATTGCAGTCTTTGGTGAGATGGCCGTACCTCTTGCAATTATTGCAAAAGGGGCCACAGGAGCCTTCATGGTGGCGACTGCACTTGGAACAATAGGGTTTGTTCCCAGTGTAGCCCCGTGTGATGTCTGTGGTGGTGTTGTAGGCTTTGATGGTGTCGGGTTTCTTGTTTTGTTGGTTGGAGTGGTTGTTGTGGTAGTCAGACCACTTCCTTTTGTTGTTTTGGGAGGATGAAGTGGGTGGTTCAGAATCTTGGCTCATGGACATCAGGTCTTGGGCCAGTAGGATTGCACCGTCAATGGTGGTTTGGTTGGAAGAGGCAACATGTCCCCGAACAGGCTCAGGAAGGCCAAGGATGTACTTCCTGATTTTATCAGGTTCAGTGCTCACCATAGCTGGGCGGAGGGCGGCAAGTTGTTGGAATCTGGTGGTATAACCATCGATATCACCACCCTGAACCTTTAGGTTCCAGAACTCCTCGTCTAGCTTTTGGAGTTTGGCGATTGAGCAGTATTTGGCAGTGAGTTTTGCTTTCAATTCCTCCCAAGTTAGTTGGTAGGCAATGTCAGCACCCACTGATTGGGTATATGAATTCCACCAAGAGTGGGCATCATCTTCGAGAGAGCAGGTGGCGAAGTTTACTTTGTCGTTCTCCGCGCATTTGCTGACACGGAAAACAGTTTCCATTTTCTCGAACCATCTGATAAGTCCGATGGCTCCTTCAGAACCTTTGAAGCTGGAGGGTTTGCAGCTTTGAAAGTCCTTGTAAGAACAAGGTTTAGCAGTAGTGGTTTCAGCGGCATCGCTGTTTCTGGTAGAATTTTGGGGGGTATTCCGAGCCAAGGCTTCAGTAACAGCCTGGGTTATAAGCGATGTAAGCTGAGCATCGGTGTATGGTCTTGACTTTGGCGGCATGATTCTTCAATAAAAGAAATGAAGATACATGAGATTTCGTAAGAAAGTTGTATTTGTTGTAGGTGTACATGTATAAAAGCAGTAATACATGACATCAACATGGAAAAATGACAATCAATATGAGTTGAAACATCAAGGGATATTTGATAGATAATACGAGTTCAAAGGTTACTTCCTACAGAGTTATTACAAAAGGCGTCGGGAATTGTTACATCCGACCAAATTTTAGAGTAGCGCGTAGATAGTTACTAGAATACAGGATAGATTACAAGACAAAGACTACACTAGTCTTGACGTAGATTAATTTGTTCCATCATCGTGACAAGACGGTCCACAGTGTTTGCAAGTCTGCTAGCTTGTCGGGCGTTATCTTCTGCCAGGGCTAGTCGTTGTGTTAGTCCACGGGCATACTCTTCTGCTTCATGTGAACGCTGTTCACATTCTTCCATCCTTTGACGTAGGAGGGCATTTTCCACGCTTATCGCTATTACTTGGTTGCGAAGGACATCCATGTTGTTGTTTGTGGTTTCAAGGTCGTCGGAGACTTGTTCGATGCGTTCAAGGGATGTAAGTCTCCAGTTTTCGTTCGTTTAGTGCAGCACGACATCCATGGTGCGAAGTCGCTGCTCGTGTTGGTTCACCCTAGCGGCTAAGGCCGGAAAGGTGACGTGAGTGGGGTACGGGCCAGCTCGAGGCAACCTGTTGTTCCTCCTTGCTACCCTTGGGTTCTGCGACCCGGATTGAGAGCGAGATGAGTTTGATGGTGTGTTTGCCATTTCTGAGATATAGCGTTAGTAAGATTGAGGCCTATATTCATATAGTTCCTATATAATATAGCCTATTGAGTGTCTAGCATAAACATGTTTAAGTCTCGGTTCTCTCGAGGTCAGAGTTTTCTATTGTACCCTGTTCAGCCATAACTACTTTCAGATCTTACATCATCTTTGCTTAATTGTACATAGTTGATCAGGCTATGTTAAATTAAACTCGTATGACGTAATCACTGAACCAGTTATACCTAATAAGGAATACCGCCTAATGGTCATAGTCTAGGCCCACTAAATGCAACCTAGTTCACTATAACCTTAGGCTCTGATACCAATCTGTAACACCCCCAAATTTAATGATTTGCGGAAGCTTGATTTGGGTGTTACTAATCAATAACAAAGCACAAAGATATATAGTAAACGACTCTATATGCGTCGTTTTAACAAAATATATTGATAACTGAAATGTTTACAACATTTAAAGCTTTACATAGCTCGAGTTTAAATAAAATGAGATTTCAGTACATAAGTACTTGAACAAAATATACTAATGCAAGAAAATCTCGATCGTCTGTATGCTGACTCGAGCTAAAATCCTGAAGCAGAAACATCCTACTGCTTGGTACCTGCGATATATGCTAAAAGGTCAGCTAGAAAGCTGGTGAGCTCACAGGTTTGAAATCAGTTAATATAGTATGAACCGCAAGATTTAAATAATGAATTGCATCCAGCAATTAAATAATGAATTGCATCCAGCAATTAAATGATAGTCATCGTGTATACAGCCATGAGCACATAGTTGAGCTTAACTTGAGGGTCGGGTCCCCTATAGAGAATTCCGGGCGAGGTTGCCTCCACGAATGCCTAATCCACCTTCGTCTTCCCAAATATTAGTACGTCCGTTTACCCGGTTAGTGCTTGCTAACCCGGACGAGGTGGGTCAATCCTATATGGTACCATATACTAATATTCACGCTACAACGTATTAACAACTATGCTGACAGAGGACTTTAAATGATTAGTTGTGAAAAACTCATGTAGTATATGAAATGTTGTACTTGCGTTCACATGTTAAAAATGAGCAATATATCACACCCCTGAGTAAAACAGTAAAAGAGGGGCTATGAGACTCACCTGAGTCGTTGAGTTTATGAAAATAAACTGAGAATGATTAGCCGAGAATCGAAGTCCAAAGACTTGTAACCTGAGGGTGTCCACGACACGCGATGGTTATAAATGTGAGTAGGTATCTATCAAGACTACCTTGTAGTTGTCCGTCCAACTAGAATGTCCAAATTACATTTGGTTGATTGATTCGAATGTTTGAAAATATGTACGGCCCGTTGGTGACGGATTTGTAATAATAATCTCAACTATTATTATTTTGATTTCGTGTCGTTTTACTTGAAGAATGTGTTTTGATTGTGTTTTAGAAGCCGTTACGGAATCTAAGTACAGGGGTCCGGGGGCAGCGCCCCTGGTAGCGGGGTCCAAGGGGCAGAGCCCCTGGCTGGGGTCGAGCTGCCAGGTCAGCTTGGAAAATTTTTATTTCTACTATATTGCTTTGACGAAAAACGCATCTGGGATCTGAATTTGGGTAAAATCGAGTGATAAATTTTGAGTCTCGACACTTAGTAAAAATCTGTGTTTTTGAGGTTCTGGTTTGTGCGACGTTGGGTGCGACGTCGCAGGTCCCGACTGCGACGTTGAGTATGGCGTCGCTATGTGCGACTTTCGCAATTTAATGCGACGTTGTGCGTGGCGTCGCTATATGCGACGTTGTTGATTTCTGCGACGTAAGGGTCTGCGTCGCTATACACGACGTCGGCAACTTAATGCGACGTTAACGACGATGTCGCTATATGCGACGTGGTGACTGGTATTGCGACGTTGCAATTGACGTCGCAATTGGGCCAACCCAGATGCGACGTCGGAGTCTGTTCAGATTCAGGTGGCCGGAAAATCGGTCGAAAGGCTTCCGTTTGGTCCAAATCTTTTACCCAACCCAGATTTGGACATTATAAGTTGATACAAACCGCAAACAAGTACAAACACTTAAAAACGAGAGGTTTCGGGATTTGTCGGAAACTTACAAATTGCCGAAATGAAAATCCGGAAAGGTAGAAATGTAGATCGTTGCGAGGTGGTCGTGAATCTCTAAAAATCTTGATGTTTCGAGCGCGTATGATGGTGTTATTTGCGGTTTTAGTGGATTGTGGTGTTTTGGTGTAAAAGAGAGAAAAGAGGATGAGAGAGAGAGATAAAAGAAAGAATGAGAGAAAAGAGGTGGAAAATGTGGAGGTTATCCTCCCCTTTTCGGTCTTCGTCCCGCGCTCCGCGTGGTGTTCGTTTTCTCCGTCATTTAACTTTTTATAATTATTTTATATATTAATTGGAAAGTTTTTAAAATACCATTTATTACGCGATGTTTTAGTTAATTACTTTACAAATCAATTTATATTTGAGTTATAAAATGTAAGTTTGTTTAGTTAGTTTGCGCGTTTTAATATTTTTAAATCGTATAGGTTTTGTTTGTATGGTACTAATGAATACGAAATATTATCATAATAATATTTTTGATATAAAAGCGTTATTTAATAAAATTGGTCACCAATGTTCGTATTTGATTGAATCGAAATACATTCGATTTAAGTCGCGTACGATTTAATCAAATCGCATTTTCGTATATATTCAACAATATATATAATTCGATACATTAATTAGCCTAACACATAACTAATTACATGTATTAACATATGATTAGGCACTAATTACTAGTCCTAATTTGGCGGGTGTTACACATTCCCTGAATTCTCTCATAGCAATAGAATATCTAGAAGACCCATAAGAAGAATCATCCAAATTCAGAATAGCATTAAAATCACCTAACAAAGCCCAAGGAGAATTACTGACAAATCGCCCATGCAATCGAAGAGCATCCCACAAATCACGCCTACGGGTATAAGAATTACTAGCATACACAAAAGAACAATAGAAAAACTAAGTAGTATCACGAACCCGAGCCTGACAATGCATTACCTGATCCGTAAAAGAAAGGACCATCAGATCCACCCTATCCGAATCCCAACCAAGGATAATACGAGAGCCATTATCACTCCTAGCTGCATTTGAAGTCCAACTCCACCTTTTAAAGACTTTGGAACTGATACGATCAAGATTAGAAATATTCACATGGGACTCCAAAATGGCACAAATACAAAGCTTATTCTCACTAATCACTTGCTGAACCTCATTCTGTTTAGGGACACGGTTCAAGCCCCTAATATTCCAAGAAGCCAGACTAACCATTGGAACTTTCAAAACCGGGAGTGCTTGCCCCCTCAGAATTACCTGATTGTTTCTGAAATTTCATATATTCTGACATCTCATTATAAACTTCCTCAACATCAGAATCAAAATCATCCATATTATCAACGTCACCCGCTGTGTTTTTATCAGCATCAATTGACATGTAGCTGTTTTTTCCACTTTCAGTTCCCAACTGCGGTCTCTTTCCTTTCGGATCTTCCTCCTGAGCCTCCTCATTCAGAACCTCAAATCTGTTACCCAATGGAACCTGCCTAGTATCCTTTTGATCAGATTTAGGCAGATTAGGTTTAGTAGCACCTTGTTTCGGGCCATTACCTGGATTTTGAACTCTATAAATGACCTTCGATTTTTGTTTCTGCACATTAAACCCCTCATTTATTTTAATCCCTGGTTTAGAAACCCTGACTGGTTTCTTTGAAGCTAGAAACTCAGAAGTACTTGCTTGCTTATCCACATTTAAAGCCACCTTCTTTGGGCATTCGGAATTGCTATGCCCAAAAATTTTACATGAAGTACAACGTGGCGGCCTCCATTCATATTCCACTCTAACCATATAAACATTCCTACCAGAACCATCCATTTTAGTAATGGACACCGAGACAGACTCCTTTAATTTCACATCGGAATTCACCTCTATCATAGCCCGAGCAAAATTTGGTCGCCCCCAAGATTCAGTACACATAGTACTGGTATAAGAGTCAAGCAACAAGGGAGTACCAACTTTAGTAGCAATACCACTCAACCCAATTTCATTGAAAGCCAGAAGAGGAACATTATGAAATTTAACCCAAACTGGTACAGTTGTAGGGTCCTCCTTAGTTAAATCCACATCCGAAGACCATCTCTTTAGCATAATGGGAACCAACCGAATCATCCATGGCCCTCCTTCTAACACCTGGGTCATTCCATGTTCCGATGAAAACTTGAAGAAAAAGAATCCATTTGAATTCATCATAACCTTTTCAATCGCAAATTTCCTCCAAACATTCATAACATAATTATGAACAACAGGATATGCCAACCTCTTACAAACAAAATAGCCATACAAAGTATTCGAATACTTTTTACTAGCCTTAACAATAGTCTCCAACTGAATCTCTACATCCACCTCACCACCACTAGAAGAGGCCAAATTTAAGGTACGAAAATTTACTTTTAGCTTAGATGACCTATCAGCAACTTGGGCATACGAATGTTGCCCAGGCTGCTTATGGCTAGTAGGCTGTTGTATAACAGGCACAGTAGCTGCTATCAATCTATCAATACCATGACCATTACCAACTTGATCCGTATGCCCCATATCAGGGATTTTACCAGAATCCGAAGATTGAACCTGAGAAGGAGCCAAGCCCTCATTAATCAAAGTCGCCTGGTTAGGGCCACTATTGTCCAAACTTGCATTAACAGTATCATAAGAAGACATACGAGTATCCGATTCAGGAATAGATACAGGAACCTGATGTGTTGGAGAAAGCTCCACCTGCTCGTCGACCAAACCAGACTCTATGTCAAGCTTATGACCATGCAAGTCCGACATTTGATTAATTCCAATAGCCGAATCAGGGATTTTCGAGGACTGAGAGATCCCAACCTGATTCGTATCAAATTCCATATAAGTATTCTCAAAAGAATAATGAGAATCTGATCTACCATGAATAAAAGAAGCATGCACAGTTTTATTAGCAGCTTCCTTATCAACCGAACTACTCAAGCTAGCAGAAATATCCGAACATGGCACATTCACATTCAAACTCGATCTATGAGCAACATTAGTCAACGGATCAAGAGTCTTAGAAAAGTAAACCACAATATTCACATCACCCACCTTCATATCAGGTGGCCCCGAACCTGGACCAATGTGTACATCATCCAAAACTTCTCGCTGAATAGTGCTAACCGAACCAGGGATTTTACCAAGATCTGTGACCTTAACCTGCTCGTCAGCAACAGAAAACATACCTTGCAACGCAACATTGGACTGATTCAGGCATGAATCAGTAACCTTATCCGACGACATGGGTTTAGCCGGAATAGCAGAGGTGATCGGAACAGCAACATCAACTTTAGGGTTTCCAGACGTACCCATAAGCCGCTTAAAACGATCATCGATTGATGATAATAAAGAATCAACGCGCTGCTCACCCAACACATTAGCCTTCGGATTATCATATTGAAGCTTGGCATCCAAGTGAAGTGAACTAAGGTTTAAACCCCTAGCCGATTCTACATGGAGATACGGATTAGGGTTTATCACCTCAGTTTCACATGCCGCATCTGAAGCAACATCAGAATCATAAGCGGAATCAGATGAACTCGTAGCACCCTTAGATCCTTCTGTACGAGAAACATGATTTTTTGAGATCTTCTTTTTCTTTTTCTTGTTTGCCGATCCTCCCATAATTACCAAACCCTAATCGCAAAGCAAATAAAAAACCAATAAAAAACAGCCAATAATCAACCAAAATCTAACCAGAATCAGATAATAACGTTAATCGATCATCATAAAAAACAACTAGCAGATTAGAGATTGTAGATCATAGCCGAGATGGAAGAAATTTCTTGAAAAACCCTAATCGCCAAATCGCCTAGAGAGAGAGAGAGAGGACGTTTAAAGTTACAATTTATACTTTAAAACATATTAATTTAACAAATACATTTAAGTAAAATGATTTTATTAATTAAATTTAAGATTATGAAAATAAAAGTTTTATACAGAAAATTTCATGTTTTCACATAATTTAAAGATCTCAAAGTAATCAAAAAGTAATCCATTGAATTCAAACTAATCAAAGTTTTCAGAAAATTCATAATACACTGCAGCAGTTCACTAAATAATTTTTATAACATCTGCTGTTTAGTTTCAGAGGCCGAAACCTTTCTGTTTAGTTTCAGAGGCCGAAACCTAAAGAACCTATGTAAAACATCGAGATCTACAACTTTTTAGTTTTGGCCGAATCCTGAAAACGACTCTAACTGGGTCAAAACAGCCTCCGAAGTCGGCTGTAACAATTCAATCAGAAATCCAAAATTCATTCGTATAACTAGGGTTTACGGTTTATGTCATTAACTAAGGTCAAATCACATCATCGACTCGTGATTACATCTAGATCAGATCTGGGATTAATTAATCTCAGAAACATAAGATAAGTTATTTGATAGAGTTTTATGAAATTACCTACGCGATTACACGATTACGTACCACACGAAAGCAAAACGAAACAATACACTTGCTTGACTTGAATAGATGATTTAATCCTTTGATTTGATGTTATTTGGGAGTGAAAATGGCTGAGAAATAGAGAGAGATTTGTTTTAGGGTTTTGAGAGAGAGTTTTAGGGAGAAAAGATTGTGAATATTTTTGATTTACTTTGAGAAAAATCTTCTTGCTCCCTATTCTAAGGCTTGGCCGGATTATACAAGGTATTTTGGGCTAATTTTTGGATATGTTGTAGCCCAATGAGTTTAGAGATCATGGGCTTTGGATTCAAGTCATTTGGAGCCCGGATGAGATGTTTATGGCCAAAACCGTGAAACCTCGCAGAAAACTCAGCTTTTATCTTTTTAATGTTTTACATGTTTTTACTTAGCTTATTATTATTATTGCATTGTAATTGTTAATATTCTTATTATTTATAAATTACTTATTATTATATTTTGTTTATCATACTTCGCACATTCTCTTAAGTTTCGAAATTATGAACGCATTTATTGTATCTTTTTCGTTACGCATCCGATTACGATGATTCTTTTTGCATTGGATTCGATCTTTGAAAACGAAGACTTTGATGTAAAGAAATCCATGTTATGAGTCCTAACACAAGAATGAGTTTCCACGTTTAAGTTAAGATTACGGTTTGGTTACGGTTACGGTTTTGTGACGGTTGTCACAGTATCCCCCCGTTGGGAGAATTTCGTCCCGAAATTCAGTGGAGCTAACACTAACAACCTTGAAGATTTTAGATTTGTTTCACATAAGAGTTTCGAAGATGGAGTTTTTTGTTAACTAGAGATAGTAAGGAGTTCTTACTAAAAAGGTAGTATGTTACCGGAGGTGATGATGATAATACATGAGATATGCATCGCGTACCCGTGGTGTGGTTAATTTCCATGGTTTTGTACTAGGCTCTGATTTATTGAAGTTTATTTGTGTTGCACAGTAACCCATACTGGTGGCTCACATATGCTAGACTTGTAGCTGAATTATTGACACGAAATGATAGAGAATTATTAAGGAATTGTTTTGATCAAATAAATGAAAAATATTGGTTCTTTTTACTAACGTACAGATTGTTGATTTGAGGATGGCGTTTAACATGGAACAATCAAGAATAGATTCGACTTATCGTATAAAAATTTAGATTACATGAAAATGAGTCTCAACAATTTAACTTCTATATTGTTCTTATTCTGTCTTATGTATATGGTATATTTATAATTATTTTTTTTTACGAATTTGAATGAGTTTATTGATTGCAAATTTTTTTTTACATGTACATTCACATATGTAAGTAACATTATATTTGCAAGGTATGTGTTGACAGATGAAGTCAACCCACAAGATTAATAGAGAAAGAGAAGTTCGTACTAAGAGTGTCTCCTTGTGAGGTTATAAGGGTTTATTGCTGTAAGGAAAGAATAAGCGTGCACTTAGATTTTATTCTAAAATCGAAGAGCTTGGATCTGAATTAAACTCATCTTGTACATTTTCTCGCATCAGAATCTTTATATTATAAGAATAAAGAAGAATCTTATAGGTAGATATTGGCAAGGTTGTGCCGAACCACATGAATCATTGTGTCTATTTGTTACTTCATATTGGTTTCTATTATTTCTAGTAAGCTTTAAACAAGTATATTCTTGCTTTAACTCGTAGTGTATTTAGTTAAGTTGTCGTAACAATATGTAGATCGGTTTAAATTAATATGATATTTAGTTCTGAGCTTCGGTGACGTTTTGGTCTCGAGTAACAATTAGAGTTCAATTTCGTTTAAAAACAAGATTGGTTCTTGTGTTTTGGAGTAGCCGTCTTCTATTTATCGATATGGTAACCTTTGAAATATACCCGCACCATGCAGAGTAATAGTGAATCAAATGAAAGGACATTAATCGAATATATTGCGAGTTTCATATTTGTTATTTAAGGCCAACGCCTAATGTTTGATATTTTGTTGGTTCTCTATCGATCGATTTGTCTCGCGTATATTTTGATCTTCACCTTGTAATGGTCTTTAATAAGGTTTCAATACTATTTGGTTGAACATTTTGAAACAATAATTAAGACCCTCCGTCTTATTTTGTACAAATTAGAATTAGACCATTCCCTGGTCATTACCCAATATAGAATCGGACACGTTAGTTTATTTAACGTGCCAACAAACGAATTCCTCATGACTTTCCCTTGTTCCTTAGTATTTTTGTCTGAGAGCTTATACTTTATGCTTTCAATTATTATGAAAGCTCATTGGTTTGTGTTTCTCTTGATTTGAATGTAACCAAATGTTATCCTCTATGAATTTCTTGACCTCAAATGTTTCTAGAAAGTAGTTTTAGTTATCAATCTCGAATTCAACGTCCGTCTTGTTATTTGAGCCTATCGTAGTGTAGTTACAACCAGGTACTTCTCCAATTTTCTACGAACCTTACAAGTGAATTTTTCCTTTGAGAGTTTGCATAGGGATATGTTATATAGAGGTGTGAAATACGTTACAAAGTTTGAAGGTGTTAAAATTTTGGCCATGAAGCACTAAAAGCAATGGGGGTTATCATATTATGTTGTTTGCTTTATCTTTAATATTGGATGGTGTAAATTAAAATATATATTTTTTTCTTTTATATTGCAGTTTATTTTACAAACTTATATGTATTTATAAAATCTTATTACTTGTTAATGCATGCGCAATTTATGTGTTCCAAAATTTAGAGAGTTTCAAAACAATATAATCTATTTTGGTTACCAAAGAATTTAGTAAGAGCATTTTGAGGCACCATTTAATAATCTAATTGATTACGAATGGTGGAATGTTTTAGCTTGAGAGAGAAGTTTCATAAATAGACATGTCCTTATTTTGAGAATTTTCGTTCAAACCCTTTTCAACACGTAGTGTAGAGATTGGTTGAGTTTGATAGTCATAAATGTGCTTTCGAGATTACCAATACATCAACGAGTTGTGTTCATACAATGACCGTTAGAAATACGTCTGATCGGACCAAGTTACGATTGTTATGTGGTGGAGGAAATTCGCGCAGTTGTGTCTTAGATTGAATTTAAGTTCTTATAGCATTCGTAGTTGAAACAGTTTAGAACCAAGGTTAGAATATGTGTTACGAATGGTCAAATTTATTTATGTCTTATTTTAATATGGGGAATTATAGCCTTCAACATATAGAGATAAGTTGTAAGTCAATGCGGAGAACTAATTGTATGTCCAATAGGTAACGAATATCGGGCTAACTTGCTGATGGGAATTGATAATTTCGTTGTGAGGATAAAAAACAACCCAATAGGTAAATGTATCACCGACTTGAAAAGAAAAGATCATTGCATGATATGAAGTGTAGGTGTACGTGGTCGTAGTCAGAAGTTTCAAAGGCGAGTTAAGGCGTAATTATGCCTAAAGAATTTGAGAAATAGTGAGCCAAATATTTTTGTTCCAAGTGAGTAATGTCTTAATAGAGTTTTATATGGATATTCATTAGTATGTTATTGTTGATAACATACGTTATATGTGATAGTAGTATCTTAAAATCAGAAATTCTTACCATACTATCTTTTATCTTGACTTTCAATCATTACGATTTATATCGTTAATATTGAGTGATTTCCGCACCGTATAACTATAGGAATTTAGAGTATAATTGAAACATTATGGGCGGTTATATGGGCACATTGGGGATATGAAACCAACCAACCAGTTTGATCTTTAATTGAAGATTATAATCATTTTATAGTTATGTAAGGGGGGCAGCAATTGCAAATTTTGTAGGTTACTTAATAAACTCAAATGGGAAGTCAAGTGTGATAAAGCTTAAAATTTTAGGAGATTAACTAAGGAGATGCTGAGTAGGGTTTGTATAAATTAGCATTAGCGCATGACCTGCCCAATGCAACGGTAAAAGCAATAACGACAATGATAGTATTGGTGGTGCGTGTCAATTGCATAGAAATTGAAAGTAATTCTATGTGTTCTTTATTGATTTTGTACCTTATAGAGTAAATAAAGTGAAATTTGATTTTTATATAAAGGGAATAATAGATTGTTAGTAGGGAGTAGAATTGTTGGAAACCTCAGTTGGAATGTGGAGTAGAAGATCGGGGTAATATAGTGATTTCCTTTGATCGAATCAAAATTTAGACATTTAACGATTTACTAAAAGGGCATTTTGGGAGTTTTTCATAGGACATGGGTATGGTTTAAAGCTAAAGGGAAATCGGTTTAAAAGTGTTTTATATATGTTAAAATCCTCTACCTAAGTTAGGGAAGAAAATGAAATATCTACTAGTCAGTGTTTATTTAATTTCATCATTCTTCCACAAAAAAATTTATTCGGTCTTCTTGTATTCTATCATTTTAAATTATCGTTTGGCGTACCATGTAAGAAAGGACATTGCATAAAGTACTCAATTCGATTTGTCTAATTCGTTTCGGGTGAACATCGTGCTCACACAGATACTTGTTTTCATTTAATCTGAGATTATCTCACCTTATGATGTCATAAATCTCATATGATTTGATTTGATTCGTTTGGTACCCAAGTAGCATATAAGGCACATGGTTATTTATTGTTCATTGGAAGGATTCTTGATTTCAAGTTTTATGGCTTTTGATGTCCAATCATCGATTCATACAACATGGTCACGTGACTCGCCAACGTAGGATATATTTACAATACGTGGGCCCCCGTATGTTAAATATATTGTCAATTAATTTCCTCACTACCAGCGTTGTACGTCCCGATTTATATTGAGTATGTTAATTAGTATATAATTCATAGTAGTAAATTTATAGGGCAAAATTTGTTTAAGGGAAGTAAAGAGTATACATGGCATAATGTACGGTGTTTTAATATGAATGAGATCAAAAGTTGATGCTACGAGAAAATAGATACACGTAGATTTATGCACACATTGCTCCTAGTATGTAAACTATATGAAGGTTCCTAGTTTATAGTCTAGGTCGAGTATTCCACCTAGTTCTCTAAACAATGGCTATGATACCAATCTGTCACACCCCGTCTAAAGCGGAAACAACGGGATACAACGCGCGACTAGATCATAACACATTGATATAATAGAACAACACTAAATGCAATTCAACAACGTGTTATGATATCGCCCGACACAAAGGCGAATTGTGCCGTGGTCAATCATTAACCCGAATACATAGTCATCAATACATAAGATCCAATTGTCACATCACCACTAAGTATAATTGTACATGATCAAAGTTCAATCACCCAAGTCTCAAATGCAGCCTAGAAGTCCCGCTAAAGCCACTAAGCCTTAAGCTCCTTAGTCAAAATTCTGATTACCTGAAAAGAAATGCTCGAAAAAGTCAACAAAATGGTTGGTGAGTTTCACAAGTTTAATAAGACACATGAGAAATACAATTTTCCGTGATAATAAGTAAGTAGGACAAAATGCAAAAACCCCTAGCCGTTTCTCTCCCAAAAGTGGCGATTTCTTAAAAACCCCAAAAAGCTTCATTCGTTTGGAAGGAAATCGCAACTTGATTTTTGTTTTTGTCCAGATTATAGTATTGTTTAACCAAGATCAGTTCTATTATGGTCTACGAAGACTTCTACTTAATTATAATATTCGTCATCGTGATCAGCTTGTTTTATTTCTTTGTCGACATTGTATTTAATTTCTTGCTGATATATTGTTTTTTAATTGATTTGAATTACGAATCACTTTATTTGACATCTGGTTTTTGCCGACTAGCACTATCATATATAATCATATCTCGTTATACTATTTAATTGATTGAGTGCTATTACCGACATTCTTTTTGTGCGGATAAAATTGATTGGCGCCGTCCTTGATTTTATTGTTCATCGAATTGGATTGAATTAATTCAATTGATTCGCATAGGGTATTTTGTGGTTTATTTGTGGTTATATTTGGCCAATTGTGGTTTGATCTTGGATACTTGATGGTTTGAGGGGCGTTAGGGTTATTGCTTAACTTGATGACGGGGGTAAAGGGAGATGGATCTACTAATGCACCAACTACGTTTAATACGGGTATTAAATCTGTGAGGATTGTTGACGGGAAGACCATAGGTGCTGATGGATTGCCGGTTAACTTTAATCCGGATGCAAGTAGTAACTCTAGTGATGATGAACAAGGCAAATCTGCCTTTAAGTCATTTGCTAGTGTTGTTAATGATCAGGCAACTACAAGGAAGGTGAACTTCCGAGTACTTGAAACGGGACAGGCCAATGATGATAAGGTTGATGTTCAGATTCCGTTGTGTTCTGTAAGGGAGGCAAATTCTAGATTTGAGAATACTATGTACGGGTATTTCATTGGTAAGAGGGTTGCATTTCCGGTTGTTGAACACTATGTCTTGAATGCATGGAAGAAATACGGGATAGTTAAAACAATGATGAACGCTAAAGGTTTTTTCTTCTTCAAGTTCAATTCAGCAACTGGTTGTGATCAGGTTTTGGAGAACGGACCATGGTTTATTCGGAATGTTCCTATTGTTTTAAAGAAGTGGTCTTCTACCGCTTCTTTGCTGAAAGAAGATTTAGCTTCGGTACCGATCTGGGTTAAACTTCATGACGTTCCGATTGCTGCTTTTACATCGGATGGTTTGAGTGCCATAACTACTAAGTTGGGTACGCCTCTTATGCTGGATTCGTACACTAGCTCTATGTGTATGCATTCATGGGGCCGCTTGGATTTTGCTCGTGCATTGATTGATATAAAGGCTGATCGGGCTTTTAGGGAAACTTTGATGATTTCTATTCCTAGTGTTGATGGTACTAGTACCACTTTGCACAGGATTAGAGTGGAGTATGAATGGAAACCTTCTCGGTGTGGTAATTGTATTGTGTTTGGACATCTGGATGACCAATGTCCAAAGCGTATTAAGGATAATTTGAAAAACCAGGAAGCTTTAAAGGTAGGGGATGAAGGTAAGAAGCAAGAACATTCTCAAGGTTTTCAGGTTCCGAGGAAGCCTTTTCGTGGGCTTGTAATCGGAAATCCGAAAAAAGTGGCTGCTACAAAGCCCAAACAGGCTTTTGTTGCCAAGAAGAATACAAAAGGGGCTGGTGTTTCAACGTCTAATTCTTTTGAGGCTCTTTCAAAGGATGATAGTAAAGTGGACAACATTGTTTCTTCGCTTCGAAAGAAGACTAACCAGAAGGAAGATACAGGGAAGAAAGTGGATTTTACTAAGCATACTGCGGTTCATCTTTTTGAGTCGGCTGAGGAGGATGATGAAGATGATGTTCTTGATCCTCCTGATAATGAAATGGCAGATTTCATGAGTCTTCATGATAGGAAGAATAGTAAGAGTGGTAAAAAGAAATGAGTAGAGTGGTTATTATTTGATGTCTTTCTTGGGTCAAATGTTGCTTTGTGGTTGTGTCCTTGTTATGTAGTCTGTATCGCCTATGTAACGGGCTGAGATGTGGGATTCACTCACATCCTTTGTACTTAAATGTTTTTGGGAATATATTCACCAGGTAATTTTTGCCCTTTACCAAAAAAAAAAAAAAAAAGTAAGTAGGACATATGATATGAAATAAGCACATAAGATAACCAATTCATCCACCATAAGCAATCCGTTCCGTTCCTAGATAATATTCACTCAAGGATAACGTATCTATCACAAGAGTGGGACCGTCGTTCGATAGTACTATCAATAACTATATCCGTATTCATAAGAAATATGGAGTGTTGTCAGGGTCCCAAAGACACAAGACTCATCCGAACAATCAATAATCAGTCCACAACAATCAGCAATCAGTCCACAACAATCAGAATGTCATTAATTCAATCATAATGTCCAAATCAGAAAACTCAGATAGTTTACACAGCATAAGAAAATAGTTTGAAATCAGTTTGAGCATTCTTTTCCCCCAACGGAAAATAAGAAAATGGGGCCGCAAAACTCACCTAAATAGCGGGTTTAAAGCAAGTCACATATCACACACAGCCGCAGTGAACTATGAACGTCCTATAGTATTAAAATGAATTGTTCATGAGTTATGTGTCTTACAGATTATGTACACGAGTCAAGTCAAGGGTTCCTATATGTTTATGCCGTCTCATGTTTATATTCATATGATATAGTTCCCACAAATTCCCAATAAACTAAGCCCTATAGTTACTCAAGTTTATGTCTACACATTGCTAGTGATAACAGTTCCAATTCAATTCTTCCTATAATATTTACCAACATGTTATCAAGATTCCTTATCTAACCTAAACTTAGAAAATATTTTATAAACTATGATATATAGACATCACTCATGAGAATGTTAATTTAAAAGAATTAAGAAAACAAGACTACAATTTATACTTTAAAACATATTAATTTAACAAATACATTTAAGTAAAATGATTTTATTAATTAAATTTAAGATTATGAAAATAAAAGTTTTATACAGAAAATTTCATGTTTTCACATAATTTAAAGATCTCAAAGTAATCAAAAAGTAATTAATCCATTGAATTCAAACTAATCAAAGTTTTCAGAAAATTCGTAATACACTGCAGCAGTTCACTAAATAATTTTTATAACATCTGCTATTTAGTTTCAGAGGCCGAAACCTCGAGAATCTATGTAAAACATCGAGATCTACAACTTTTTAGTTTTGGCCGAATCCTGAAAACGAATCTAACTGGGTCAAAACAGCCTCCGAAGTCGGCTGTAACAATTCAATCAGAAATCCAAAATTCATTCGTATAACTAGGGTTTATGGTTTATGTCTTTAACTAAGGTCAAATCATATCATCGACTCGTGATTACATCTAGACCAGGTCTGGGATTAATTAATCTCAGAAACATAAGATATGTTATTTGATAGAGTTTTATGATGTTACCTACGCGATTACACGATTTTTTTTTTGGGTAAAGGGTAAAATTTACCCGGTAAATATATTACTCCAAAAACGATTAAGTACAAAGGATATAAGTGAATCTCATATCACAGCCCGTTACATAGGCAAACTACATAACTAGGACACAACCTCTACCTACATTTGACCCAACACAAGAGACAAATGAAAACCAAAACAAAACCATAAACAACCAGAAATTGACTCAACCACAATAAGAACAAGCTATATTTTCTTTTTCCTAATCTTCCCAGTAAGGTTGATGTCGAGAGCCTTGCAAAATGCCTCTTGTTCTTCAGTTAGATCGTATACTTGGTCACTATAATCATCATAAATATCATCATCCTCATCATAGTATTCAAGATTACTGTACCACCACCACCACCACTTCCTAATCCCAATCCAGAAGCCATATAATAAGTAGTCTCATTAAAGACCTCTTCAACGTCACTTTCCACATCTTCCACAAATTCATCCACTTTAGACACTTTTTCCTTAGTTTCAACCACAGCCTTTTCATCACCCATAGAACCTGTTTTCTGACTTCCATGCACAACCTTTCCATCCCTCTTGGACATCTCAACTTCCCGAATCACATCGTCCTCTTTAGAATCAGATCCACTTAACACAGAAAATGGGTTGGAAATACTAACATGGGAATCCTCCTTTTGCTTTAATTTTTCTTTATTAGCAGCCACCTTAGGACGATACACAAAGTTAGACTTTTGTTTACCCAAAGAGATCCCTTAAACCTTCCTTGCATTCTGACCATCTTTATTAACCTTTGAACCCTTTGATTCCACTTCAACAAACCCATCAGTAGCATTCTTCTGGACTGAGGAAGATGGGCATTGAGTAGTAGAATGGCCAAAAAGTTTACAAACATCGCATCTTGGAGGTTTCCACTCATATTCAACCCGAACAGATTCTCTAGTATAACCCGAGACATCTAGCTTTGGAATAACAACCGTAATGGTATCTTTCAAAATCTGATCAGAAGTAACCTCAATTAAAGCTCTAGCGAAACTATTTCTACCCTATGATTCCACACACATAGAGGCAGTATATGAATCCAACCGCAAGGGGTTTCCAAGCATAGTTGCAATCATGCTTAACCCATCACCTGTGAACGCAGCCATTGGAACATCGTGAAGCTTCACCCAAATAGGCACCTTAGTAAGGTCTTCTTTGGTTAAACTAACACTAGGCGCCCATTGATTAAGAATAATTGGAGCTGTTCTAACCATCCATGGCCCATTCTTAAGAACGCTATTCATCCCCGTACTCGATGAAAACTTGAAGAAAAAGAACTGTAACAACCGCCAAATTAGGGCTAGTTATTAGCGCCTAATTCTTTGTAAATACATGTAATTAGTTTTGTGTTAGGCTAATTTATGTATCGGCTTATATATTGGTAAATATATACAACTTTGCGATTTGACTTAAATCGTACGCAACTTAAATAGAATGAAATTCTATTCGATTAAAATGGACGTTGGTGAACAAATGTTTATAAACTAAATAACGCAATTGTGCCCAAAATGCTATTTTCTAATAATTAGTAATTATCTCGTATCACTCAATTAAAGTTTACACGATTTAAAAACAAAAGTACTTAAATTTATTTAAACTATATCATATTTCAAACTATTAAGGATTTAAAGAAATAATACAAGTAAATTATCTAACAAAAGTTTGTAATTTTAAAATATAAAATTAAACGCGTAAAATAAATATTTAACGCCTAAACGACGGAGAAAACGAATACCACACGGAGCACCGAACGGGGACTGGGTGAGGTGAGGCTTTCACCAACACCCCACCTCCCACTCTTTCTTTCTCATTTATCTTTTTCCTTTCTCTTTCTTCTTTCCTTTTTCTCTCAACAACCATCAAACAACCATCTCACAAATTCGCAAAATAACACACCAAAACGACACCGGATCATACCCATCCTTTGGAATAAAAGGACCACGGCATCACGATCTACATTCCTACCTTTCCGGATTTTCATTTCGGCATTTCGTAAGTTTCCGACAAAATCCGAAACTCTCCGTTTTTACTCATTTTTACGCTTTTATGGGTTATATATGCTTAATATGTCCAATAATGGGTTGGGTAAAAGTATTAGATCGAACGGTGGCCGGAAAACTCATTTTTGGTCCATTTTCCGGCGAACAGTTGGAAGTGTCGCTAGTGTGGCAAAAACAGTACAAGCGACACTAGCTAAGTGTCGCTATGCCTAAGTGTCGCCCCTACAGCGACACTACTTAAGTGTCGCTGAACTACTTAACCAGATTTATCTTAGCGACAGTCCCTTAGTGACGCCAAATTCGTAAGTGTCGCCTATAGCGACACTGACCAAGTGTCGCCAATTAATTGAAAATCGGAAATCTAGCGACACTCACCAAGTATCGCCTAACCAGTACCATCTGTAGCGACACTCACAAAGTGTCGCCTAACTAGTGTCGCCTGCGAAGTGTCGCCAAAAACAGAAGGTTGTCAAATTATTTTTACACCAAGTGTTAAACTTGTACAACCTCAAACACTTATACGATACGACTCCTAAAACACTTTGGAATACATTTATAAGTATAACACTTCGAAAACAATGATAATACTTTGACTATTACCCACCGTCACCAACGGGCCAAACATGTTTTCTAACAACATACGATTACAAACATACGGACAAACATTGGGCATACTAGTTGGGTACAACTAAACGAAACGTCTTGCGAGACAACTACTTACATAACCTTATGTGTTTAGGCATTTGAAGGTTACGGGTTTGGAGAACCTACTGTTGATATTACTTACTCGTTTATTGATATAAACGTACTTGCAAAGACTCAGGTGAGTCTTACAGCCCCACTTTTACTGTTTTACATACGGGGTGAGATACATGCTACTGTTTTTCTTGAACACAAGTACTAAAACTGCTTACTATACCAAACAAAATTGCATGAGTTAATTACTATTTACAGAAGTCTCTCCATCATATATCGTTAGTTATGGACTTAAGCGCGAACACTAGTTAATGGATCCATTAGGGAAATGACCCTCCCCGCCCGGGGTAGTAGCGCTACCACGAACCGTAATGTATAAACTGGCGACTATTATTTCGTTTTTTATGCTTGCTCAGTTACGAGCATGTCACGGGAGCAAACTTATTACTTACGGGTTAAGCTTCGATTATGAGCCTCATGGCAACGGTATAACTTATTTACCTTACATTTGCTGGATTTGCAAATACTTGGTTTACGCCTGCGGGCACTATTGATGAAATCTTGTGTTCAAAACTGATATTACTTACAAACCTGTGAGATTCACCAACATTCGTGTTGACCCCTTTTAGCATGTATTTTCAGGTACTCATATGGAGTAGGATTTCTCCAGGACATAGCCAGGGTCGCATGATTTCACTAAACTGCATTAACGGAGATTCTCAGCATTATCTTTTGTACATGTTGATTATGTAATAGAATCTCCCGCCATACGCGTGGACTCTAGGGAACTATTTTTGTATACGAAAACATTAAGTTTTCAAACATATATTTCTATGAAATCGTTTACAACGTCTCATTTAGAGGTCGTTTACTGTATATCTTGTGCTTTGTACATTGATTAGTAACACCCAAGTATGCTTCCGCAAATCATTAAATTTGGGGGTGTTACAGATTGGTATCAGAGCCTAAGGTTATAGTGAACTAGGTTGCATTTAGTGGGCCTAGACTATGACCATTAGGCAGTATTCCCTTACTAGGCATGATTGGTTCAGGAATTACAGCATACGACTTTAATTTAACATAGCCGGATCAACTATGTACAATTAAGGAAAGATGATGTGAGTTCTAAAATGATTATGTTGAACAGGAATGCGTTAGTTGACTCTGACCACGAGAGAACCGGACCATTACTTGATACATGCTAGACACTAGGTTGGATATTATATACTTATATATATTAGCCTCATCTTACTTACACTCTGCCTCAGGAATGGCAAACACTCCACCCAATTCATCACGCTCTCATCCGCAAGGATCTCGAAACCCACGAATAGCTAGGAGCATGATGAACATCATTCTTTGCATCTTTGTTGTTAACAATCACTGGTTTTTTCAAGATTGATTTCAGTTTGGGCTGATTATCACCAACATCACCACTTTTCTTTTTCACATCTCTCCCTGGACTTAGAAAACCCCGTTCCATCTTACATACACTCGACTCTCAAACCAATCACCACTAAATATAACAATAACCACAAGCAGCAATAACCACAATATGATTCAAAGCAAATCGCCAAATCCACAAGTTATCCAATATTCAAAAATATTCAATCTGCTCAAACCAACCCCGAACGTAATATGTTATGCTAATTAAATATTCAGAAATCGAAATCAGCAAAGCATTCGTGTTGCCCAAGACTAGATCCCAAGATTAGTTTCGGCAATTAATTAGTCGGCAAGGATAGATCTAGTCGGCCATAACCAATAATTGTGTATGGATCAGATTTGCAATTAAATAATCAACAATTTGGTCGGCAACAAATAAAGCAATCCAATTAAATGAATCGGAATAATGATTCTCGAACAATCAAACCAAGAAACCACCGACGTAAAGATCAATTAATTGAAACAAGAAGTCGGCAACAATAAAGCAGGTGAATAATTAATTGCACCTACAAATCGGCAATAATAAAAGAAGATGATCTTGAATTTATGCGATTAAAAACTTAAAAATACGAATGAAAGAAAGAAGCTCTTTGGGAGCATCATTACTAATAGAGAGTCTCTTTGGGTAAAATGGATCCATTCCTATAAATTAAAAGAAAGAAGCTTTTGGGATGTTCCTCTTCGTGCTAGTGTAACTTGGGGTTGGCGTAAGTTACTTCAAATAAGGGATTTGGTAAGGCCTTTCATTCATGTTTCGGTTGGCAATGGTAAGTCCATAAATATTTGGTTTGATTCTTGGTGTGTCCATGGCCCTTTGATCAAGCATGTGTCGTCGCGTTGGATAACGCATGAGGGGTTTTCCATTACTAATAAGGTCTGTGATTTAATTTCAAATAACTCATGGATGTGGCCGATTGAGTGGTATCATAGGTTTCCGGTTCTAACTCAGGTTCAGTGTCCGACTATTTTTGTTGATCGGAACGATAAATGGCATTGGCGTGATAATTCAGGTAATCAGGTGATGTTCTCGGTTAATTCTGTCTGGAATTCCATTCGGTCTACTCGTAATATAGTTCCTTGGTGTAACATTGTTTGGTTTCCTCAATGTATCCCAAGACATGCTTTTCATCTTTGGTTGGTTTTCAAGAGAAGATTGAAGACTCAGGATGCCTTGAAGCAATGGGATGTTGGTCCTGATACCAACTTAAACCTGCTTCGATGCCCTTTGTGTAAGGTCCAGAGAGATTCTCACAATCATCTCTTTTTTGAATGCCCTTTCTCCTTGCAGGTCTGGATAGCTCTTAAACCTCTTGCAGGTATGCAAGGAGTGTCTGGCATTTGGGAGGATATTATTGCTTGGTTTCAGCCTTTTGCAAGATCCAAGACTGTTAAAAGTGTTATACGTCGCCTTATTCTTGCAGCCTCTACTTATTATATATGGAACGAAAGGAATAATCGACTTTTTGGAAAGGGCTCGAGAACTGCGGCTCAAGTGTGTGATGTTATCTATTCTAATGTTCGGCTAAAGCTTCTCTCGTGTAGATTTAAAAGTTCTATGCAAGTCGATCAGATACTGGATGCTTGGAATATTCCTACTTCTTCTCGCATTTATGAATAGGAGTGTCATTGTATTTATTGGGTGTTCCTTTTTATTATATTGGCTGTTTTTTATGTTTAATAGGAAAATGTAATAGTATATGGCATGTCAGATACTGAGTGTGCTCTTTAAGCATTGCGAGTGCTTAGCCCGAGGTTGATGTGGAACTCTTCCACATCTTTTTGTACTTAACTGTTGAGTGGTAATACATTTCACCAGGGTAAAACACTTTACCCAAAAAAAAATATACGAATGAAAGTTTTAGGGTTTTTAAAATCGCAGGTTAGGGAGAGAAACTTGGGTTTTTTTCATTATGTATGGGTTTGTTTGCGATTACACGATTACGTACCACACGAAAGCAAAACGAAACAATACACTTGCTTGACTTGAATAGATGATTTAATTCTTTGATTTGTTGTTATTTGGGAGTGAAAATGGCTGAGAAATAGAGAGAGATTCTTTTTAGGGTTTTGAGAGAGAGTTTTAGGGAGAAAAGATTGTGAATATTTTTGATTTACTTTGAGAAAAATCTTCTTGCTCCCTATTCTAAGGCTTGGCCGGATTATACAAGGTATTTTGGGCTAATTTTAGGATATGTTGTAGCCCAATGAGTTTAGAGATCATGGGATTTGGATTAAAGTCATTTGGTGTAACACCCGGTCAAAAAGGCCAATTTTCGCGCCAAATTTAAACTTTAAATAATCTGATAGAACGCGGGATAACGTGTCCAAATTTCAATAACAGATTTCATAACTAATATTTTATTAGTTAAAATAAACAAAGTACATTTGGGGAACAATATCAAACGTTCAAAAATGCGAGTCGTTTTTAATTAAAAACAAATTCTAATTATTTGATAACTCGCGAAATACTATTACCGCAAAATCTCAGGTCATTACCGCACTCAAATCTCAATTTACGTTTTAAGCATTCCTTAAATCTTAGTGAAAGTTCTAGGTTATGACTCCTTAGGTCTACTAAAGTCGTAGAACGTCTTAGAGATTGCTTATTGAACCATAAGTTCTTTTAGACATGCTAAATTAGGTTACTAAGTGCCAAACAAAACAAAGAAAAATCATTCCCATGATGCTTTCATAAAATCCTTGACAATTTGCAAAACTGAAATTCCGCAACTCGACAACATAAAGTTTAATAGGATAAAGAATACGTGATCATAAAACTTAGACAAATTAAGTGTATCATAACTTAATTCAAGAACTTAAAATTTCTCACTTTTAGAACTCAAATATTAATCACCTAAATATCACAAAATAAACCTTTTAACATACAAATACTTACACACTTTTAATACAAACTAATTATACAATATTTATATACATTATTTAACATAAAAAATAAATAATAATAACATAAACGAACCCTCAAAAATCTGGCCCCCCTCCCCCTATTTCCATTCAAATTATTTATTTTCCCTATATCCTCATTACTCCTTTCATTTTTCCCAAAACTCACACACTTCTCTCTCTCATTTTCTCTCTAACTTTTCACTTACCTTCCCCTCTAAACTCTCTCAAGAAATCAGCCTCTTTTCAAAGGAAATCCAGAGATTTAAAGGTGTTCATTCACCAAATAAGAACATAAAGGTAAACTAAATCATCTATACATATCTATCTTCCATTTTCTTGTGTTTTTCTTCATAAAAATTCGAATTTTAAGCCTTTTCCATGGCTAAAATCCTCATGCAAAGCTTGATGTTTGTAGATTACCTCTTTTCACATCCTTATGTGTTAAAAGAAAGACTGATCCATGATCAAACCGAAAATCAAGTGAAAAATCATGTTATTACTTGCAAACTAGTAAGATCTTAGTATTGTTTTCTCTCCCTAAACTTGGCGATTTTTAAAACCTTTTACAAAGTTTCGTTCGGTTTTTTATGGTTTTAAATCGCTAAACATTCAGTTCTCATCCGATCTATTAGTTTATTATTTTTGATCGATCCGATTACAAAGCTTCATGTGAGAGGCGGTGGTACAAATTAATGATTGTGATCTTTTATAGTTGCCGACATTATTCACCTTTAAATCGATTAGTTTATTATTAAACTTAATTGGTATTCGATTCTTTACTTGGAATCCAGATTTATTGATTGAGTCAAACGTAATTAATTTTCTGGATATTTTTTATTGATTACACACAAGACCAGATTCTGATTGTTGTTTATGCTATGGGTTTCGAGAGGTATATTTTAAATTGATATATTGACGACATTATTTGTTCATCTTGCTGACTTGTGGTCAATTAGTTGGTTCTGCTAGGGCTACACGGTTCTAGCTTCGAACTTGTGGCTGGAATATTGTGTTGGCCGATTAGAGTTTCTTGGTTGCAGGGTTTTGTGAGTCGAATGTAAGTAACATGGAACGAGGGTTTCTGAGTCCGGGGAGAGGTGTAAAACGGAAGAGTGATGAGGCTGTTAAAAAGCAGCCTACGGTGAAATCGATTTTGAAAAAGCCATCGCATGTAACCAACAATGATGCGATGAAGGATGTTCGGAAATCGAAGGCTGTGAATACTAACGAGGATGATTTAACAAACAAGGGAAGTAATCCGTGTTCAACAGGTTTCGACGTTTCAAAGTTGAATGTTGATGAATTGGAAGCTCTTAAAAAATCAAAGGGGCATAAACCGAATACGGAAGACATGAAATATAGTGGTTCTAATGTTGGAACAAATCAGCCCGCATCTGAGCAAAAAGCATCTTACTCGAGTATTCTGAACTCGGGTCTTCAAAAAAGCAAGGTTAACTTTCGTTCCTTGCAATCTGATGTGTCTATCGATGGTGCTGATACTGTTATTCCGATTTCTTCGGTTCAAGAAGTTAATAGTAGATTTCAGAATACATTGTTTGGTTATTTAATGGGTAAGAGGATCGCGTTCCCGGTTGTGGAAAATTATGTGCGTAATGCTTGGTCGAAGTTTGTATTTCAAAAGGTTATGATGAATGCTTCAGGAATTTTCTTCTTTAAGTTTTCATCATCTGAAGGTATGGAGAATGTGTTAGCTAATGGTCCTTGGATGATTCGAACTGTCCCAATCATTCTTAACAAATGGTCACCGAGTGTTAGTGTTACGAAAGAAGATCTTACTAGAGTGCCTATCTGGGTTAAGCTTCACGATGTACCTATGGTTGCTTATACAGGTGATGGGTTAAGTATGATTGCTTCAACCCTAGGTAATCCAATGATGCTAGATTCATACACAAGCTCTATGTGTGTGGAATCATGGGGAAGGAATAGCTATGCTCGAGCCCTAGTTGAAATTGATTCTGTTAAGGAATTCACAGAGAAAATTGTTGTTGCTATCCCCACGTTGGATGGAAAGGGTTATACTATGGAAACAATTCAGGTTGAATATGAGTGGAAGCCGCCTAGATGTGATGAGTGCAAAATATTTGGGCATTCTAATGATCAGTGTCCTAAGCAAGCATCAAAGAAAAATATGAAGTCTAAAGATGATAGGTTCGTTGATGTCATTAGAAAGGGTGGAAATGGAAACAATGTGGGACAGAATACATGGAAGACTCAAGGAGTATCTTTAGGTAAGCAAAAATCTAAATTTGTGTATCGTCCTAAGGTGGCTGCTAATAAAGAAAAATCAAAGCAAAAGGAGGATACACATGTTAGTACTTCTAACCCATTTTGGGTGTTAAGTGGGTCTGATTCTAAAGTGGACGATGTGATTCGGGAAGTTGAGACGTCCAAGAGTGATGAAAAGGCTGAGCATGGAAGTAAGTTAAATGTTTCTACAGCTGAACAGGCTGGTTGTAGTAACAAGGTTAATGTGGATAAAACTTTGGAAGATTCGGAAAGTGATGTTGAAGAGGTCTTTAATGAGACCTCCTATTATATGGCGTCTGGATTGGGATCTGGAAGTGGTGGTGGTGGTGGTACTAGTAATCTGGAATACTATGATGATGATGATGTTTATGATGACTATGGTGATCAAGTATACGATTTGACTGAAGAACAAGAGGAGTTTTGCAAGGCTTTTGATATCTACCTTACTGGGAAGATTAGGGAAAAATAATTTGTTTTTGTTGTGGTTGAGTCAATTAGCTGGTTGTCTTATGGTTTTGTTTTGGTTTTCATTTGTCTCTTGTATTGGGTCAAATGTAGGTAGAGGTTGTGCCCTAGTTATGTAGTTTTGCCTATGTAATGGGCTGTGATATGAGATTCACTCATATCCTTTGTACTTAATCATTTTTGGAGTAATATATTTACCGGGTAAATTTTACCCTTGACCAAAAAAAAAAACTAGTAAGATATTGTTCATCTTGTGTAAAAAGCTTGTTTATATGTTAATAATCATCTCTAACATATCATGGATATATTTCAACACCATGCATGTGTTCGAACATGGATTTAAATATCAAAAGATGAAAATCTTCTTTTAACTCTTGATTGGTGTTCTTCACTATGAACAAAACACCATTTTGAGTCTTAATAGCCTCTGTCCAGAACTTTTATTGAATTTCCACGATTTTTATAAAAATAATTTCTTCATGAAAATTGACGTTTTTATAGTCTAAATTCAAGTTCTGGAAGTAAACTTTCCAACCCCACAAGTCTCGTATTTATTTGAGTTATTTTGGTATTTTTAATAATTTTTGTAAGAAAAGATATACAAACTATTAGAAAAAGTCAGAAACTTTTCTCTTAGTGTTTTAATCATAACTAGAGCTTCACACCTCCAAATGACTTGAAACCAATGCCAAAAGTTTACAAATTTCATTGGCTACAACTTTCAAGAAGACTATTTTTATTGATTCCATGTACATTTTTCTCAGAAACAATGATTGCATTCAAGTGTTTAAATCCGACTCCAGAAGATAAAAGTAAAATCTAAAAATACTTGTACTTATCTATTGGTTTTTTAAAAATTACACAAAGTAGATAATATATTTTAGAAAATCTGAGATTTTTTCCTTATTTCAATTTGGATCAGAAGTATTTTTAATAAATCCAACTAACAGGAGTCAGATTTCTGAAATTAAGATTATGGACTAATTTTTGTTAAAAGTTGAAACCAACACTTGCGAACTTGCTAATTAGGAAAAGACTAAGTTTTTTTTATGACTTATAAACATATCTAAGGATTGAGTAAAAGTCTCGGGTCAAATCGAGAAGGTTTGACCGAGTCAACGAAAAATGGACTTCGGTTTCGAAAACGTCAAACTTTCTATCTTTGGAAGGAATGGCAACAAAAAGGTTTTGGGTGTCTTATGATGTATTAATCGAATTGTGTGTTGTTAATCATAAACTTTGTTGAACCAAAGTTCAAACACTCAAAACACTATAAAATTTGGACACAAATAATTGCGAGACATTATATACTTGTGTATTCATTATTGTACACAAACGCGATAATCGGACATTAACAAACTTCAAAGCAAACAAACCATTTTGGCACTTTGTAATTTAAATACTTAACTAAGCAATCTTACAAACCAATTCACCGAGAATCTAACTAGAGACCTCGTGTTCATAGGACTTGGATAGGAGTCATACTCGACAAGCTCAGGTATTACATCCATCGATTCACGCTTACGCTCTACGGTGAGTCATAGCCCCACTCTTTCACTGTTTTTACTGTTTTCGGGGTGAAACACATGCTCTTAAATTACTTACTTTTCATTGTTTAATGATTAAACAAAACAATTGACTGATTTATTTGATAAACATGTTATGTTTAATATCGAATTGCTTTTCTAAAATACTTAAATCTATTAAGTATCCCCAGGCAAGTAAACACAGGTAATTAGACTGGTACGACTCGTTAGGGACTTTTAGTCTCTTTACACCTATGAATTAGGATTACTAGATTCATACTAGCAATAGAGTAAGTAATGCCAAGGGGCATTGACCTACCTATTAAGTTGAGAACTTTGATTACATAGTAGCATAGACTAGTTGAATACATTGGATTGACTCGCGAACAACTAAGTGATGACTATCCATACTTAGGAACGTTATGCTACTCCCCATATCTAAGTAGGAGTTACACATACTTAGATACACTGTACTATACCTGACTGTTATGTGATAACTATAGGTATTTGATTTACTTGTGATTACTATATTACCATGGGGTAATTTACTGTTTAAGCTGTATGTTGTACTGTACTTACTGAATTACTTATGTACTGTCTGGCCGTTGTGCTACTTCCGGGCACGTTGTGCTACTTCCGGGCACGCTGTGCTACTTCCGGGCGCTTATCGCTACTTCCGGGCACGCTGTGCTACTTCCGGGCCTTGTGAGCTACTTCCGGGCACGTTGTGCTACTTCCGATTACTAGTGATAGATACACGTACACTTAGTACGATTACACGTACATTAGATACGATTACACGTACACCTAGTACGATTACACGTACCCTTGCATGAATACTTGTACAATTACTTATTGAGCACGAAGTGCTATCCCGACTATTATTTACTTGTACGCTATTTTATAGGTACTCGCACACACTCGATTACACTACCGAACACGGGATGTTATACAAGACATCCTTATATATACATAGTTACATAGTTGGACACGTAGTGTCATACTCAATACTTATACCTATACATTATGATATGACAGGTCCTTGAGTACATAGGACGGTCTCTAGGAATTACCATGAATTACGACCATGGGGTCATGTAGTGCACTACTCCGACAAGTAGTACAAGTATTACGAAATCACTTGGAGAACACTTAGAAATTTACTTATCGGTTTAGGTTATAAGGTTATGGTAACCTTGATACCATTTTCACAAAGGGGACACTATCTTAATACATTACAATTATCAATTCAAGTTTACAAACTACTTTTGAATTATAAACAGGTTATACTCGATGTTTTACTTAACTAACCTATGAACTCACCATCTTTATAGCTGACTTGTTTTAGCATGTGTCCTCAGGTGATAGCAGGATTAGGACTACTATAAACTACACTAGCTCGAGTCGCATGTTTTCAAACAACTGGATTTCTTGCATAACTTTTGTACTACAATTATGTAATGAAATTATTTTGCGAACTCGCAACTTGTGTACACTTTTATTTTGGAAATGTATAACTATTTTCAAGCGTCTCATTTAGAGTCGTTCATTATGTACCTTTGTGCTTGTGATATTTGATTTAGTAACACCCGACCCGATCGCTTCCGCAACCGAAATTTGAGGGTGTTACAGATTGGTATCAGAGCCTGAGGTTATAGTGAACTAGGTTGCATTTAGTGGGCCTAGACTATGACCGTTAGACAGTATTCCTTATTGGGTATAGCAGGTTCAGAGGTTACATCATACAAGTTTAATTTAACATAGCCTGGCCAGTTATGTACAATTAAATAAAGATGATGTGATATCTGAAAGGGGTTATACCAAATCAGGAATACGTTAGTTGACTCTGATTGTTTTGTGCTAGACACTCTAGGCTATTATATGTACTGTAGGTATATATGAATAGGCTTTAGTTGTGTGTTACTTTCTGTGCCGTTATATCTGTACTGACCGTATGTATGTATATATACTTTATTTGGTAATACACACACCAACACACGCGCCATCAAGAGTGTCAAGTATCGGACACTCATAATTTCAAACACCTACTTTCCGTATACTATATAAGTATACGTTATGCTTGAATACAGGTGAGCTTACACATCCTAATGAGAGATTACACTCGAAACTAATGTGAGATTTCACTCACACACATCAATCTTAATTACAAGTTTACACTCATGGGGTTACACTAAAACATTCACAAGCTTTACACTCGTGCACTCACGAGTTTACACTCGCACACATACAAGTTTACAACCTGTATACCTTAGGGCTTTCACCCATAAGAGGTTACACCTTCTCAAACTTACATTTGCACGAACCTATTACAAAATAGTATAAAGAAATACTAATGTACTTTACAAATATACGACAAAAGAAATACTTTGATATAGGGTCATATGTATTTTTATCTTTGTTATTAGAACACTCATCATGCCACCTAGACGACTTTACAGCCAAACTGAGCTTAACCAATTCGCTGCCCAAGAAGTGGCTGCTGCACTAGCTGCTCGAGACTCGCGGGCAAGCGGCGGAGAAATACTAAACAACACACCTCCAGCTCGACCGTGCACTTACAAAGAATTCCAGAACTGCAATCCGCCAAATTACACTGGCACTGAAGGGGCTGTAGGATTAATCCTGTGGATGGAGAGAATGGAATCCATATTCCACTTTTGCAACTGCCCAGACAACTATAAAGTCAAATACTCTACCGGTACTCTCACGGACGGTGCACTCACATGGTGGAACGCCTACGCGTAAACCGTGACTATTGATGTTGCTATACAACTTCCATGGGAAGAGCTGAAACAAATGATGCGTGATGAGTATTGTCCTAGTGAAGAACTGCAACAACTCGAGGTTGAACTCTGGAACCTCACCGTAAAGGACAAAGACATTACTGCTTACACCACCCGATTCCACCAATTAGCACACCTCTGTCCATCCATGGTAAACCCCGAGAAGAAAAGGATCGAAAGGTACATATGGGGACTACCCGATCAAATCCAAAGCATGGTCACTGCATCTAAACCCAACACCATTGGTGAGGCCGTTCGCATGGCACACAGTCTTATGGCACAGGTGGTCCGACGAGGGACACCCGCAAGTGTAATCAACCAAGGAAACTGGAATCGAACTCCCGGCAACCCGACAAAAAGATCGAGAACTACTTGGACTCATGCATCCGGATCTGGAGAAAAGAAGTACAAGGGAAAGAAGCCCTTCTGTCCTGATTGCGAGAGCCACTATGAAGGACCCTACGGCACGCGGTGTAACCGGTGTAGGAGCTATGGACACCAAACTAGGGACTGCAGAGTTCCCACTACTATCTCAAACCCTAATGCTCCGAGAGTCTGTTTCGAATGTGGAAACCCTGGACACTTCAAAAGGGACTGCTCGAAATTCTTCAATGACGCCTGACTAATCTCTAATTACTAATATGGGTGCGTCTTTTCTCTAAAACCTAACAATTTTAGTTTACACTAAGCACGTGTTACTCAATTCACAGTACCGTTATTACTTGTAGGATGCTAGGTGCATCATAGGATTGTTAACTTGAACCCACGTGAGAGCTTAGAGTTTGCTTTCAGCAGACGAGTTAATCTACTGTTTGCCAGTTACTTAGTCCTGATAGGATTACCCTGTAGGCAATCACTCCGTATTAATTGTCCAGTCCCGAACGGACTGCATCGTAAACGGTTCCATAGTAATCATGACTAACCATATTACGAACAAACAATATAATTAGAATACGACTATCATAATTAACCGCGACACAGTCTTGGATTGACTGTTTTCAAATCCGATCTAGACACTGTGTGTCTACAGCCTATCTAACGTATTCCTCATACATACATTGCTCCCTATACTCCGCGCGACCAAATCTTCACTCGAAATTTCGGGACGAAATTTTCATAACAGGGGGAGAATGTAACACCCGGTCAAAAAGGCCAATTTTCGTGCCAAATTTAAACTTTAAATAATCTGATAGAACGCAGGATAACGTGTCCAAATTTCAGTAACAGATTTCATAACTAATATTTTATTAATTAAAATAAACAAAGTACATTTGAGGAACAATATCAAACGTTCAAAAATGCGAGTCATTTTTAATTAAAAACAAATTCTAATTATTTGATAACTCGCGAAATACTATTACCGCAAAATCTCAGGTCATTACCGCACTCAAATCTCAATTTTTTTTTGGGTAAAGGGAGTATACCCTGGTAAATTTTATATATGAATAATAACGTTACAAGCGCAAGAAAGCTTAGACTAAACAAAGAAAGACTAAGCACATATACTTGACATGCCAAGTATATGACAACCAAAAAATCGTCCAAAAAATAACCCAACTAAAAAACACTCAGACCACCATGCTATAATCCACTGTAAGCGCATAAGGAGAACAAATCAGCCTTCCTTAATAAGACTCCTCGGAATCTTCCATATCTCCATAGCCCTGAAGACATTAGTCGATGGCTTAAACCTAAAAGAGTAGAGTTTAAGCCGAACCACCTCCAAAATAGAGGAAACAACTTGATCCTTCGAACGCCGTTGCTTCTGAAATAACCACATATTCCTCTCCTGCCAAATGAAATACGTAGTAGAACCAAGGAGGAGCTTTAAAATAACACTTCGAACATTCTTCCTTGTAGCAATCGGCTTAATCCATGAAACACAATCTGCCAGGTAGACCGATTGAAGATTAAACCCAGCAAAAAGCAGAACCTCCATCCAAACCTGAGAATAGAAAGAACACTCAAAAAATAAATGGGAGTGAGAATCCTGTTAAGAATTACATAGCGAACATCGATGATTTGGGTGTTACTAATCAATAACAAAGCACAAAGATAAATAGCAAACGACTCTATATGCGTCGTTTTAACAAAATATATTGATAACTGAAATGTTTACAACGTTTAAAGCTTTACATAACTCGAGTTAAATAAAATGAGATTTCAGTACATAAGTACTTATACAAAATATACTAATGCAAGAAAATCTCAATCGTCTGTATGCTGACTCGAGCTAAATCCTGAAGCAGAAACATCCTACTGCTGGGTACCTGCGATATATGCTAAAAGGTCAGCTATAAAGCTGGTGAGCTCACAGGTTTGAAATCAAGTAATATTTTATGAACCACAAGATTTAAATAATGAATTGCATCCAGCAATTAAATAATGAATTGCATCCAGCAATTAAATAGTGAATTGCATCCAGCAATTAAATGATAATCATCGTGTATACAGCCATGAGCACATAGTTGAGCTTAACTCGAGGGCCGGGTCCCCTATAGAGAATTCCGGGCGAGGTGCCTCCACGAATGCCTAATCAACATTCGTCTTCCCAAATATTAGTACGTCCGTTTACCCGGTTAGTGCTTGCTAACCCGAACGAGGAGGGTCAATCCTATATGGTACCATATACTAATATTCACGCTACAACGTATTAACAACTATGCTGACGGAGGACTTTAAAATGATTAGTTTCGAAAAACTCATGTAGTATATGAAAAGTTGGTACTTGCGTTCACATGTTAAAAGTTGAGCAGTATATCACACCCCTGAGTAAAACAGTAAAAGAGGGGCTATGAGACTCACCTGAGTCTGAATGCGTTTAAACAAACGTAAGTTGATTAGCCGAAATGAAGTCCAAAGACTTGTAACCTGAGGGTGTCCACGACACGCGATGGTTATAATATGCGAAGGTATCTAATAAGACTACCTTGTAGTTGTTCGTCCAACTATAATGTCCAAATCTCCACTATTTGGTTGATACGTTTAAGTGTTTGAAAAGTGTACGGCCCGTTGGTGACGGATTTGTAATAATAATCTCAATTATTACTATTTTGATTTCGCGGCGTTTTACTTGAAAAATGTGTTTTGATTGTGTTTTAGAAGCCGTTACGAAATCTAAGTACGGGGGTCCGGGGGCAGCTCCCCTGGTAGCGGGGTCCAAGGGGCGGCAGCCCCTGGCGGGGTCCAAGGGGCAGAGCCCCTGGCTGGGGTCGAGCTGCCAGGTCAGCTTGGAAAATTTTTATTTCTACTATATTGCTTTGACGAAAAACGCATCTGGATCTGAATTTGGGTAAAATCGAGTGATAAATTTCGAGTCTCGACACTTAGTAAAAATCTGTGTTTTTGAGGTTCTGGTTTGTGCGACGTTGGGTGCGACGTCGCAGGTAGGATTGCGACGTTGAGGATGACGTCGCTAAAGGCGACGTTTCGCAATTTAATGCGACGTAGGGTGCTGCGTCGCTAATGCGACGTAGGTGATTTCTGCGACGTAGGGGCTTGCGTCGCTAAGTGCGACGTGGCGAGGTATTGGCGACGTTAAGGCTGACGTCGCTATATGCGACGTCGCAATTTAATGCGACGTTGTGACTGACGTCGCACTATGCGACGTCACGAGGGGTTTTGCGACGTAGAAGCTGACGTCGCATAAATTCTGGGCCAAATGCGACGTAGCGGTCTGTTGGCCGGAAAATGTGTCGAAAACGAGTTTTGCGGTTTCCGTTCGGTCCAAAACTTTTACCCAACCCTTATAGGGACATTATAAGTTGTTACAAACTACTAGAAAGTGAAAACACTTAAAAACGAGAGATTTCGGGATTTGTCGGAAACTTACAAAGTGTCGGATGAGAAATCCGAAAAGATAGGATGATAGATCGTGTCGCGGTGGTCGTGAATCTCTAAAAATCTTGAAGATCCGAAGTCGTTTGATATGTTTATTTTGCGTTTTAGTGCGTTTTTAGGAGGTGGTGTGGTTGGTGAGATTTGAGAGAAAAAGAGAAAGAGAGAGAAAGAGAAAGAAGAAAATGAAAGAAAAAGGAGGGAGGTGGTGTGGTTAACCTCCCACTTTTCAGTCTCCGCAATCGCGGTCCGTGCGGTGTTCGTTTACTCCGTCGTTTAAACGTTAAATAATTATTTTACATATTAATTGGTACATTTTAAAATACAATTTATTACGCGATATTTTATTTAAATATTTTACTAATCACTTTGTATTTGAATTATAAAAAGGTAAGTTAATTTGTTTGCGCGTTTTACATTTTAAATTATGTAAGTCTTGGGTTGTACGATACGAATGAATACGAAATATTATTATAATAATATTTTTGACATAACAACGTTATTTAATAAAATTGGTCACCAACGTTCGTATATAATTGAATCGAAATACATCCGATTTAAATTGCGTACGATTTAATCAAATCGCATTTTCGTATATATTCAACAATATATATAATTCGATACATTAATTAGCCTAACCAGGAACTAATTACATGTATTAACATATGATTAGGCACTAATTACTAGTCCTAATTTGGCGGGTGTTACATTCTCCCCCTGTTAGAAGAATTTCGTCCCGAAATTTAGCTCGAAGTCGTGTTTGATGTAGAATCAGTGAAGAGTTGAGGATATTTGAGTCGCATCTGGTCTTCCCGTTCCCAGGTGAATTCCGGACCACGCCGCGAATTCCATCTGACCTTGACGATGGGAATACGACTTTGTTTCAGTTGTTTGACCTCACGGTCCATGATTTCAGCGGGTTCCTCAACGAAGTGAAGTTTATCGTCAACACGAATTTCATCTAGTGGAATAATAAGTGTCTCATCAGACAGACACTTCTTCAAGTTTGAGACATGAAAAGTAGGGTGTACGCTGCTAAGTTTGGATGGCAGCTGCAATCGATAAGCTACAGGACCAATCCTTTCGAGGATCTCAAAAGGCCCGATGTATCTGGGATTTAACTTCCCGCGTTTGCCAAAACGGATGACGCCTTTCCAAGGCGATACTTTTAAGAGAACTCGATCCCCAACTTGGAACTCGAGTGGTTTGCGTCTCACGTCAGCATAACTTTTCTGACGATCACGTGCGGTTTTGAGTCTGTTTTGGATTTCCACAATTTTCTCAGTGGTGGCGTGAATGAGTTCAGGACCAGTGAGTTGACTATCTCCCACTTCAGTCCAACAGATCGGTGATCGGCACTTACGACCGTACAGTGCCTCAAAGGGTGCAGCCTTAATGCTGGCGTGATAACTGTTATTGTACGAAAATTCGCACAACGGTAGATGTTTTTCCCAGTTTGTACCGAAATCAACTACGCAGGCTCGTAGCATGTCTTCCAGTGTTTGAATGGTTCGTTCACTTTGGCCATCGGTTTGAGGATGATACGCGGTACTCATATCGAGACGGGTACCCAAAGATTTTTGAAGTGATTGCCAAAAGTGAGAGGTGAAACGGGCATCCCTATCGGAGATGATCGAGATTGGAACACCGTGATGAGAAATGATTTCCTTGATGTAGATTTGTGTGAGGCGTTCCATTTTATCGTTTTCTTTGATTGCCAGAAAATGAGCAGATTTGGTGAGACGATCGACGATCACCCAAATGGTATCGCAACCGCTCGACGACTTGGGTAGTTTGGTTATGAAATCCATGGCAATTTGTTCCCATTTCCATTCAGGGATTTCAGGTTGCTGGAGTAAACCAGGAGGTTTCTGATGTTCTGTTTTGACTTTCGAGCAAGTAAGACACTTGCTGACATAAGTGGCGATTTCGGCTTTCATGTTTGGCCACCAATAGAATTCCTTGATGCCGTGGTACATCTTATCGGATCCGGGATGAATAGAATATTTAGACTTGTGAGCCTCGTCCATCACCAAGTCTCTTAGGTTCCCAAAACTGGGCAACCAGATTCGGTTTGAGAAGTACCTAATCCCGTTAGGTTTGATTTCAAATTGTTTGTCAATGCCCCGCAAGGCTTCATTTTTGATGTTTTCAGCTTTCAGGGCTTCGATCTGAGCTGTATGAATTTGAATGGTAAGATCGTTATGAATGGTCATACTGAGGGCTCGGACTCGAAGTGGTTTAGGTCGTTCCTTTCGACTGAGTGCATCGGCTACAACATTAGCCTTCCCTGGATGGTACTTGATCTCACAATCGTAATCGGTAAGCAACTCGACCCATCGACGTTGCCTCATATTGAGATCCTTCTGATCGAAGATATGTTGGAGACTTTTATGATCGGTAAAGATAGTGCACTTAGTGCCGTAGAGGTAATGTCTCCAGATTTTGAGAGCAAAAACGACAGCTCCAAGTTCGAGATCATGAGTGGTGTAGTTCTTTTCGTGAATTTTTAGCTGTCGTGAGGCATAAGCAATGACCTTGTCTCGTTGCATTAACACGCAACCGAGACCTTGGTGAGAAGCATCGCAGTATACCACGAAGTCATCGGTGCCTTCGGGTAGTGATAGAATTGGAGCACTGCAAAGCTTTTGTTTCAGAAGTTGGAACGCTGACTCTTGTTTCTCAGTCCAATCGAACCTTTTGTCCTTCTGTGTCAGTACCGTGAGTGGCTGAGCTATTTTAGAGAAATTTTCGATAAATCGCCGATAGTACCCAGCAAGACCCAAGAATTGTCGTACTTCAGTTGCAGAGGTGGGTGCTTGCCAGTCTTTGATAGCCTCGATTTTTGATGGGTCCACGTGAATTCCCTGACTGTCGATCACGTGACCAAGAAATTGAACGGTTTGGATCCAGAACTCACACTTAGAGAATTTAGCATAAAGCTCCTCGTGTCTAAGTAGTTCAAGGATGGTTCTGAGGTGTTGCGCATGTTCTTGCTCGTTGCGCGAGTAAATGAGTATGTCATCGATAAAGACAATGACAAACTTATCGAGGTAAGGTTTGCACACCCGGTTCATGAGGTCCATGAATACAGCCGGTGCGTTGGTTAGACCAAAGGGCATCACTTGGAATTCGTAGTGCCCGTAACGAGTTCTGAAAGCAGTTTTTGGAATATCGGTGTCGCGAACTCGTAACTGATGATAACCTGATCGCAGGTCGATCTTTGAGTAGAAGCTTGAACCCTGAAGTTGGTCGAATAAATCATCAATGCGAGGGAGTGGATAACGGTTCTTGACGGTCAATTTGTTCAACTCTCGGTAGTCGATGCACATTCTGAATGACCCGTCCTTCTTTTTGACAAATAAGACCGGAGCTCCCCAAGGTGAAGAACTCGGTCTAATGAATCCTCGATCCAGAAGTTCCTGTAACTGAGAGGACAACTCCTGAAGTTCGGATGGGGCTAAACGGTATGGTGCGCGGGCCACCGGTGCGGCACCCGGCACGAGATCGATTGAGAACTCAACCTGTCTAGGCGGAGGTAGACCAGGTAGTTCTTCCGGAAAGACTTCGGGAAAGTCTCTAACAATCTGCACATCCTCAAGTCGCTTCTCCTCCGACTTCTTCTCGGTAATGTGTGCGAGTATGGCAGGGTAACCCTTTCTCAGAAATTTTCGGGTTTTTAAGCAGGAGATTATATCGAGTCCCGTCCCACCGGTCTCCCCCTGTATGATCAATGTTCCACCAACGGCGAGTGGAATACGGACAATTTTATCGTGACAAACGATTTCAGCTCGATGTTTGGACAACCAGTCCATTCCAATAATGACGTCGAAACTGCCGATTTCAATGGGTATAAGATCGATCGAAAAGGTTTCGTCAGCTAGGTTTAAAGTGCAATTAGGTATCACACTGGTGGTTTCTACAAGTTTTCCATTGGCTAGCTCTACAGTGTACTTAACATCTAAGGCAACAGGAGTGATGTCAAGTAATGGGCAAAAATCATCGGAGATAAAGCTTCTATCAGCACCAGTATCAAATAGAACAGAAGCAGTTAAGTTGTTGAGGAGGAACATACCCGAGACCACATTCGGGTCTTGGCGGGCGTCCCCAGATTTGATGACGAAAGCTCTGCTGCGGGTATTGTTGTTGTTGTTGCGGTTGTTGTTGTTGTTCTTCAGTTTTGGGCACGAGTCCCTGAAATGCCCAGGTTTCCCACACTCAAAGCATACTTTGGGTGGTCTGGTGTTGTTGTTGGAGTTGTTGTTGGTGGGTGAGCGGCAGTCTTTGGTGAGGTGGTCGTACCTCTTGCAGTTGTTGCAAAAGGGACCACAGGAACCCTCATGGTGACGGCTGCACTTGGGACAATATGGTTTGCTCCCAGTGTAACCCCGGATGATGTCAGTGGTGGTGTTGTAAGCTTTGATGGTGTCGGGTTTCTTGTTTTGTTGGTTGGAGTGGTTGTTGTGGTAGTCAGACCACTTGCGTTTGTTGTTTTGGGAGGATGAAGTGGGTGGTTCAGAATCTTGGCTCATAGACATCAGGTCTTGGGCCAATGAGATTGCACCGTCAATGGTGGTTGGTTTGGAAGAGATGACGTGTCCCCGAACAAAATCAGGGAGACCAAGGGCGTACTTCCTGATTTTATCAGGTTCAGTGCTTACCATAGCTGGGCGGAGAGCAGCTAGTTGTTGAAACCTGGTGGTATAACCATCGATGTCACCACCCTGAACCTTTAAGTTCCAGAACTCCTCATCCAGCTTTTGGAGTTTGGCGATAGAGCAGTACTTGGCAGTGAGTTTGGCTTTCAATTCCTCCCAAGTGATTTGGTAGGCAATGTCAGCACCCACTGATTGGGTATATGAATTCCACCAAGAGTGGGCATCATCTTCAAGAGAGCAGGTGGCGAAGTTTACTTTGTCATTCTCCGCGCATTTGCTGACACGGAAAACAGTTTCCATTTTCTCGAACCATCTGATTAGTCCGATGGCTCCTTCAGAACCCTTGAAACTCGAGGGTTTGCAGCTTTGAAAGTCCTTGTAAGAACAAGGTTTGGTGGTAGAGGTTCCAGCGGTATCGCTGTTTCTTGTGGAGTTTGGTGGGGTATTCCGAGCTAAGGCTTCAGTAACAGCCTGGGTTATGAGTGACGTAATCTGAGCATCAGTGTAAGGTCTGGTCTTTGGCGGCATGATTCTTCAATAAGAGAAATGAAGATACATGAGATTTTGCAAGAAAGTTGTATTTATCTCAGATGTACATGTATAAAAGCAGTAATACATAACATCAACAGGAATAATGGCAATTAATATGAGTCGAAAACAGCAAGAATACTTGATAGATGATACGAGTTCAAAGGTTACATCCTACAGATGTATTACAAAAGATGTCGGGAATTGTTACATCCGACCGAATTATAGAATAGCGCGTAGATAGTTACTAGATTACAGGGTAGATTACAAGACAAAGACTACACTAGTCTTAACGTAGATTAATTTGTTCCATCATCGTGACAAGACGGTCCACAGTGTTTGCAAGCCTGCTAGCTTGTCGGGCGTTGTCTTCTGCTAGTGCAAGTCGTTGTGTTAGTCCACGCGCATATTCTTCTGCCTCAAGTGAGCGTTGCACACATTCATCCATCCTTTGTTGCAGAAGGGCATTTTCCACCCTTATTTCTATTATTTGATTACGAAGGATATCCATGTTGTTGTTAGTGGTTTCAAGATCGTCGGAGACTTGTTCTATGCGTTCGAGGGATGTAAGTCTCCAGTTTTCGTTTGTTTCCTGCAACACGACATCCATGGTGCGAAGTCGTTGCTCGTGTTGGTTCACCCTAGCGGCTAAGGCCGGCAAGGTGGAGTGAGTGTGGTACGGGCCAGCTCGAGGCAATCTGGAGTTCCTCCTTGCTACCCTTGGGTTCTGCGACCCGGATTGAGAACGAGATGAATTTGATGGAATGTTTGCCATTTATGAGACAAAGCGTTAGTAAGATTGAGGCCTATATTCATATAGCTCCTATATAATACAGCCTATTGAGTGTCTAGCATAAACATGTTTAAGTCTCGGTTCTCTCGAGGTCAGAGTCTTCTATTGTACCCTGTTCAGCCATAACTACTTTCAGGTCTTACATCATCTTTGCTTAATTGTACATAGTTGATCAGGCTATGTTAAATTAAACTCGTATGCTGTAATCACTGAACCAGTCATACTTAATAAGGAATACGGCCTAATGGTCATAGTCTAGGCTCACTAAATGCAACCTAGTTCACTATAACCTTAGGCTCTGATACCAATCTGTAACACCCCCAAATTTGATGATTTGCTGAAGCTTGATTTGGGTGTTACTAATCAATAACAAAGCACAAAGATAAATAGCAAACGACTCTATATGCGTCGTTTTAACAAAATATATTGATAACTGAAATGTTTACAATGTTTAAAGCTTTACATAACTCGAGTTAAATAAAATGAGATTTCAGTACATAAGTACTTATACAAAATATACTAATGCAAGAAAATCTCAATCGTCTGTATGCTGACTCGAGCTAAATCCTGAAGCAGAAACATCCTACTGCTGGGTACCTGCGATATATGCTAAAAGGTCAGCTATAAAGCTGGTGAGCTCACAGGTTTGAAATCAAGTAATATTGTATGAACCGCAAGATTTAAATAATGAATTGCATCCAGCAATTAAATAATGAATTGCATCCAGCAATTAAATAGTGAATTGCATCCAGCAATTAAATGATAATCATCGTGTATACAGCCATGAGCACATAGTTGAGCTTAACTCGAGGGCCGGGTCCCCTATAGAGAATTCCGGGCGAGGTGCCTCCACGAATGCCTAATCAACATTCGTCTTCCCAAATATTAGTACGTCCGTTTACCCGGTTAGTGCTTGCTAACCCGAACGAGGAGGGTCAATCCTATATGGTACCATATACTAATATTCACGCTACAACGTATTAACAACTATGCTGACGGAGGACTTTAAAATGATTAGTTTCGAAAAACTCATGTAGTATATGAAAAGTTGGTACTTGCGTTCACATGTTAAAAGTTGAGCAGTATATCACACCCCTGAGTAAAACAGTAAAAGAGGGGCTATGAGACTCACCTGAGTCTGAATGCGTTTAAACAAACGTAAGTTGATTAGCCGAAATGAAGTCCAAAGACTTGTAACCTGAGGGTGTCCACGACACGCGATGGTTATAATATGCGAAGGTATCTAATAAGACTACCTTGTAGTTGTTCGTCCAACTATAATGTCCAAATCTCCACTATTTGGTTGATACGTTTAAGTGTTTGAAAAGTGTACGGCCCGTTGGTGACGGATTTGTAATAATAATCTCAATTATTACTATTTTGATTTCGCGGCGTTTTACTTGAAAAATGTGTTTTGATTGTGTTTTAGAAGCCGTTACGAAATCTAAGTACGGGGGTCCGGGGGCAGCGCCCCTGGTAGCGGGGTCCAAGGGGCGGCAGCCCCTGGCGGGGTCCAAGGGGCAGAGCCCCTGGCTGGGGTCGAGCTGCCAGGTCAGCTTGGAAAATTTTTATTTCTACTATATTGCTTTGACGAAAAACGCATCTGGATCTGAATTTGGGTAAAATCGAGTGATAAATTTCGAGTCTCGACACTTAGTAAAAATCTGTGTTTTTGAGGTTCTGGTTTGTGCGACGTTGGGTGCGACGTCGCAGGTAGGATTGCGACGTTGAGGATGACGTCGCTAAAGGCGACGTTTCGCAATTTAATGCGACGTAGGGTGCTGCGTCGCTAATGCGACGTAGGTGATTTCTGCGACGTAGGGGCTTGCGTCGCTAAGTGCGACGTGGCGAGGTATTGGCGACGTTAAGGCTGACGTCGCTATATGCGACGTCGCAATTTAATGCGACGTTGTGACTGACGTCGCACTATGCGACGTCACGAGGGGTTTTGCGACGTAGAAGCTGACGTCGCATAAATTCTGGGCCAAATGCGACGTAGCGGTCTGTTGGCCGGAAAATGTGTCGAAAACGAGTTTTGCGGTTTCCGTTCGGTCCAAAACTTTTACCCAACCCTTATAGGGACATTATAAGTTGTTACAAACTACTAGAAAGTGAAAACACTTAAAAACGAGAGATTTCGGGATTTGTCGGAAACTTACAAAGTGTCGGATGAGAAATCCGAAAAGATAGGATGATAGATCGTGTCGCGGTGGTCGTGAATCTCTAAAAATCTTGAAGATCCGAAGTCGTTTGATATGTTTATTTTGCGTTTTAGTGCGTTTTTAGGAGGTGGTGTGGTTGGTGAGATTTGAGAGAAAAAGAGAAAGAGAGAGAAAGAGAAAGAAGAAAATGAAAGAAAAAGGAGGGAGGTGGTGTGGTTAACCTCCCACTTTTCAGTCTCCGCAATCGCGGTCCGTGCGGTGTTCGTTTACTCCGTCGTTTAAACGTTAAATAATTATTTTACATATTAATTGGTACATTTTAAAATACAATTTATTACGCGATATTTTATTTAAATATTTTACTAATCACTTTGTATTTGAATTATAAAAAGGTAAGTTAATTTGTTTGCGCGTTTTACATTTTAAATTATGTAAGTCTTGGGTTGTACGATACGAATGAATACGAAATATTATTATAATAATATTTTTGACATAACAACGTTATTTAATAAAATTGGTCACCAACGTTCGTATATAATTGAATCGAAATACATCCGATTTAAATTGCGTACGATTTAATCAAATCGCATTTTCGTATATATTCAACAATATATATAATTCGATACATTAATTAGCCTAACCAGGAACTAATTACATGTATTAACATATGATTAGGCACTAATTACTAGTCCTAATTTGGCGGGTGTTACATTCTCCCCCTGTTAGAAGAATTTCGTCCCGAAATTTAGCTCGAAGTCGTGTTTGATGTAGAATCAGTGAAGAGTTGAGGATATTTGAGTCGCATCTGGTCTTCCCGTTCCCAGGTGAATTCCGGACCACGCCGCGAATTCCATCTGACCTTGACGATGGGAATACGACTTTGTTTCAGTTGTTTGACCTCACGGTCCATGATTTCAGCGGGTTCCTCAACGAAGTGAAGTTTATCGTCAACACGAATTTCATCTAGTGGAATAATAAGTGTCTCATCAGACAGACACTTCTTCAAGTTTGAGACATGAAAAGTAGGGTGTACGCTGCTAAGTTTGGATGGCAGCTGCAATCGATAAGCTACAGGACCAATCCTTTCGAGGATCTCAAAAGGCCCGATGTATCTGGGATTTAACTTCCCGCGTTTGCCAAAACGGATGACGCCTTTCCAAGGCGATACTTTTAAGAGAACTCGATCCCCAACTTGGAACTCGAGTGGTTTGCGTCTCACGTCAGCATAACTTTTCTGACGATCACGTGCGGTTTTGAGTCTGTTTTGGATTTCCACAATTTTCTCAGTGGTGGCGTGAATGAGTTCAGGACCAGTGAGTTGACTATCTCCCACTTCAGTCCAACAGATCGGTGATCGGCACTTACGACCGTACAGTGCCTCAAAGGGTGCAGCCTTAATGCTGGCGTGATAACTGTTATTGTACGAAAATTCGCACAACGGTAGATGTTTTTCCCAGTTTGTACCGAAATCAACTACGCAGGCTCGTAGCATGTCTTCCAGTGTTTGAATGGTTCGTTCACTTTGGCCATCGGTTTGAGGATGATACGCGGTACTCATATCGAGACGGGTACCCAAAGATTTTTGAAGTGATTGCCAAAAGTGAGAGGTGAAACGGGCATCCCTATCGGAGATGATCGAGATTGGAACACCGTGATGAGAAATGATTTCCTTGATGTAGATTTGTGTGAGGCGTTCCATTTTATCGTTTTCTTTGATTGCCAGAAAATGAGCAGATTTGGTGAGACGATCGACGATCACCCAAATGGTATCGCAACCGCTCGACGACTTGGGTAGTTTGGTTATGAAATCCATGGCAATTTGTTCCCATTTCCATTCAGGGATTTCAGGTTGCTGGAGTAAACCAGGAGGTTTCTGATGTTCTGTTTTGACTTTCGAGCAAGTAAGACACTTGCTGACATAAGTGGCGATTTCGGCTTTCATGTTTGGCCACCAATAGAATTCCTTGATGCCGTGGTACATCTTATCGGATCCGGGATGAATAGAATATTTAGACTTGTGAGCCTCGTCCATCACCAAGTCTCTTAGGTTCCCAAAACTGGGCAACCAGATTCGGTTTGAGAAGTACCTAATCCCGTTAGGTTTGATTTCAAATTGTTTGTCAATGCCCCGCAAGGCTTCATTTTTGATGTTTTCAGCTTTCAGGGCTTCGATCTGAGCTGTATGAATTTGAATGGTAAGATCGTTATGAATGGTCATACTGAGGGCTCGGACTCGAAGTGGTTTAGGTCGTTCCTTTCGACTGAGTGCATCGGCTACAACATTAGCCTTCCCTGGATGGTACTTGATCTCACAATCGTAATCGGTAAGCAACTCGACCCATCGACGTTGCCTCATATTGAGATCCTTCTGATCGAAGATATGTTGGAGACTTTTATGATCGGTAAAGATAGTGCACTTAGTGCCGTAGAGGTAATGTCTCCAGATTTTGAGAGCAAAAACGACAGCTCCAAGTTCGAGATCATGAGTGGTGTAGTTCTTTTCGTGAATTTTTAGCTGTCGTGAGGCATAAGCAATGACCTTGTCTCGTTGCATTAACACGCAACCGAGACCTTGGTGAGAAGCATCGCAGTATACCACGAAGTCATCGGTGCCTTCGGGTAGTGATAGAATTGGAGCACTGCAAAGCTTTTGTTTCAGAAGTTGGAACGCTGACTCTTGTTTCTCAGTCCAATCGAACCTTTTGTCCTTCTGTGTCAGTACCGTGAGTGGCTGAGCTATTTTAGAGAAATTTTCGATAAATCGCCGATAGTACCCAGCAAGACCCAAGAATTGTCGTACTTCAGTTGCAGAGGTGGGTGCTTGCCAGTCTTTGATAGCCTCGATTTTTGATGGGTCCACGTGAATTCCCTGACTGTCGATCACGTGACCAAGAAATTGAACGGTTTGGATCCAGAACTCACACTTAGAGAATTTAGCATAAAGCTCCTCGTGTCTAAGTAGTTCAAGGATGGTTCTGAGGTGTTGCGCATGTTCTTGCTCGTTGCGCGAGTAAATGAGTATGTCATCGATAAAGACAATGACAAACTTATCGAGGTAAGGTTTGCACACCCGGTTCATGAGGTCCATGAATACAGCCGGTGCGTTGGTTAGACCAAAGGGCATCACTTGGAATTCGTAGTGCCCGTAACGAGTTCTGAAAGCAGTTTTTGGAATATCGGTGTCGCGAACTCGTAACTGATGATAACCTGATCGCAGGTCGATCTTTGAGTAGAAGCTTGAACCCTGAAGTTGGTCGAATAAATCATCAATGCGAGGGAGTGGATAACGGTTCTTGACGGTCAATTTGTTCAACTCTCGGTAGTCGATGCACATTCTGAATGACCCGTCCTTCTTTTTGACAAATAAGACCGGAGCTCCCCAAGGTGAAGAACTCGGTCTAATGAATCCTCGATCCAGAAGTTCCTGTAACTGAGAGGACAACTCCTGAAGTTCGGATGGGGCTAAACGGTATGGTGCGCGGGCCACCGGTGCGGCACCCGGCACGAGATCGATTGAGAACTCAACCTGTCTAGGCGGAGGTAGACCAGGTAGTTCTTCCGGAAAGACTTCGGGAAAGTCTCTAACAATCGGCACATCCTCAAGTCGCTTCTCCTCCGACTTCTTCTCGGTAATGTGTGCGAGTATGGCAGGGTAACCCTTTCTCAGAAATTTTTGGGTTTTTAAGCAGGAGATTATATCGAGTCCCGTCCCACCGGTCTCCCCCTGTATGATCAATGTTCCACCAACGGCGAGTGGAATACGGACAATTTTATCGTGACAAACGATTTCAGCTCGATGTTTGGACAACCAGTCCATTCCAATAATGACGTCGAAACTGCCGATTTCAATGGGTATAAGATCGATCGAAAAGGTTTCGTCAGCTAGGTTTAAAGTGCAATTAGGTATCACACTGGTGGTTTCTACAAGTTTTCCATTGGCTAGCTCTACAGTGTACTTAACATCTAAGGCAACAGGAGTGATGTCAAGTAATGGGCAAAAATCATCGGAGATAAAGCTTCTATCAGCACCAGTATCAAATAGAACAGAAGCAGTTAAGTTGTTGAGGAGGAACATACCCGAGACCACATTCGGGTCTTGGCGGGCGTCCCCAGATTTGATGACGAAAGCTCTGCTGCGGGTATTGTTGTTGTTGTTGCGGTTGTTGTTGTTGTTCTTCAGTTTTGGGCACGAGTCCCTGAAATGCCCAGGTTTCCCACACTCAAAGCATACTTTGGGTGGTCTGGTGTTGTTGTTGGAGTTGTTGTTGGTGGGTGAGCGGCAGTCTTTGGTGAGGTGGCCGTACCTCTTGCAGTTGTTGCAAAAGGGACCACAGGAACCCTCATGGTGACGGCTGCACTTGGGACAATATGGTTTGCTCCCAGTGTAACCCCGGATGATGTCAGTGGTGGTGTTGTAAGCTTTGATGGTGTCGGGTTTCTTGTTTTGTTGGTTGGAGTGGTTGTTGTGGTAGTCAGACCACTTGCGTTTGTTGTTTTGGGAGGATGAAGTGGGTGGTTCAGAATCTTGGCTCATAGACATCAGGTCTTGGGCCAATGAGATTGCACCGTCAATGGTGGTTGGTTTGGAAGAGATGACGTGTCCCCGAACAAAATCAGGGAGACCAAGGGCGTACTTCCTGATTTTATCAGGTTCAGTGCTTACCATAGCTGGGCGGAGAGCAGCTAGTTGTTGAAACCTGGTGGTATAACCATCGATGTCACCACCCTGAACCTTTAAGTTCCAGAACTCCTCATCCAGCTTTTGGAGTTTGGCGATAGAGCAGTACTTGGCAGTGAGTTTGGCTTTCAATTCCTCCCAAGTGATTTGGTAGGCAATGTCAGCACCCACTGATTGGGTATATGAATTCCACCAAGAGTGGGCATCATCTTCAAGAGAGCAGGTGGCGAAGTTTACTTTGTCGTTCTCCGCGCATTTGCTGACACGGAAAACAGTTTCCATTTTCTCGAACCATCTGATTAGTCCGATGGCTCCTTCAGAACCCTTGAAACTCGAGGGTTTGCAGCTTTGAAAGTCCTTGTAAGAACAAGGTTTGGTGGTAGAGGTTCCAGCGGTATCGCTGTTTCTTGTGGAGTTTGGTGGGGTATTCCGAGCTAAGGCTTCAGTAACAGCCTGGGTTATGAGTGACGTAATCTGAGCATCAGTGTAAGGTCTGGTCTTTGGCGGCATGATTCTTCAATAAGAGAAATGAAGATACATGAGATTTTGCAAGAAAGTTGTATTTATCTCAGATGTACATGTATAAAAGCAGTAATACATAACATCAACAGGAATAATGGCAATTAATATGAGTCGAAAACAGCAAGAATACTTGATAGATGATACGAGTTCAAAGGTTACATCCTACAGATGTATTACAAAAGATGTCGGGAATTGTTACATCCGACCGAATTATAGAATAGCGCGTAGATAGTTACTAGATTACAGGGTAGATTACAAGACAAAGACTACACTAGTCTTAACGTAGATTAATTTGTTCCATCATCGTGACAAGACGGTCCACAGTGTTTGCAAGCCTGCTAGCTTGTCGGGCGTTGTCTTCTGCTAGTGCAAGTCGTTGTGTTAGTCCACGCGCATATTCTTCTGCCTCAAGTGAGCGTTGCACACATTCATCCATCCTTTGTTGCAGAAGGGCATTTTCCACCCTTATTTCTATTATTTGATTACGAAGGATATCCATGTTGTTGTTAGTGGTTTCAAGATCGTCGGAGACTTGTTCTATGCGTTCGAGGGATGTAAGTCTCCAGTTTTCGTTTGTTTCCTGCAACACGACATCCATGGTGCGAAGTCGTTGCTCGTGTTGGTTCACCCTAGCGGCTAAGGCCGGCAAGGTGGAGTGAGTGTGGTACGGGCCAGCTCGAGGCAATCTGGAGTTCCTCCTTGCTACCCTTGGGTTCTGCGACCCGGATTGAGAACGAGATGAATTTGATGGAATGTTTGCCATTTCTGAGACAAAGCGTTAGTAAGATTGAGGCCTATATTCATATAGCTCCTATATAATACAGCCTATTGAGTGTCTAGCATAAACATGTTTAAGTCTCGGTTCTCTCGAGGTCAGAGTCTTCTATTGTACCCTGTTCAGCCATAACTACTTTCAGGTCTTACATAATCTTTGCTTAATTGTACATAGTTGATCAGGCTATGTTAAATTAAACTCGTATGCTGTAATCACTGAACCAGTCATACTTAATAAGGAATACGGCCTAATGGTCATAGTCTAGGCTCACTAAATGCAACCTAGTTCACTATAACCTTAGGCTCTGATACCAATCTGTAACACCCCCAAATTTGATGATTTGCGGAAGCTTGATTTGGGTGTTACTAATCAATAACAAAGCACAAAGATAAATAGCAAACGACTCTATATGCGTCGTTTTAACAAAATATATTGATAACTGAAATGTTTACAACGTTTAAAGCTTTACATAACTCGAGTTAAATAAAATGAGATTTCAGTACATAAGTACTTATACAAAATATACTAATGCAAGAAAATCTCAATCGTCTGTATGCTGACTCGAGCTAAATCCTGAAGCAGAAACATCCTACTGCTGGGTACCTGCGATATATGCTAAAAGGTCAGCTATAAAGCTGGTGAGCTCACAGGTTTGAAATCAAGTAATATTGTATGAACCGCAAGATTTAAATAATGAATTGCATCCAGCAATTAAATAATGAATTGCATCCAGCAATTAAATAGTGAATTGCATCCAGCAATTAAATGATAATCATCGTGTATACAGCCATGAGCACATAGTTGAGCTTAACTCGAGGGCCGGGTCCCCTATAGAGAATTCCGGGCGAGGTGACTCCACGAATGCCTAATCAACATTCGTCTTCCCAAATATTAGTACGTCCGTTTACCCGGTTAGTGCTTGCTAACCCGAACGAGGAGGGTCAATCCTATATGGTACCATATACTAATATTCACGCTACAACGTATTAACAACTATGCTGACGGAGGACTTTAAAATGATTAGTTTCGAAAAACTCATGTAGTATATGAAAAGTTGGTACTTGCGTTCACATGTTAAAAGTTGAGCAGTATATCACACCCCTGAGTAAAACAGTAAAAGAGGGGCTATGAGACTCACCTGAGTCTGAATGCGTTTAAACAAACGTAAGTTGATTAGCCGAAATGAAGTCCAAAGACTTGTAACCTGAGGGTGTCCACGACACGCGATGGTTATAATATGCGAAGGTATCTAATAAGACTACCTTGTAGTTGTTCGTCCAACTATAATGTCCAAATCTCCACTATTTGGTTGATACGTTTAAGTGTTTGAAAAGTGTACGGCCCGTTGGTGACGGATTTGTAATAATAATCTCAATTATTACTATTTTGATTTCGCGGCGTTTTACTTGAAAAATGTGTTTTGATTGTGTTTTAGAAGCCGTTACGAAATCTAAGTACGGGGGTCCGGGGGCAGCGCCCCTGGTAGCGGGGTCCAAGGGGCGGCAGCCCCTGGCGGGGTCCAAGGGGCAGAGCCCCTGGCTGGGGTCGAGCTGCCAGGTCAGCTTGGAAAATTTTTATTTCTACTATATTGCTTTGACGAAAAACGCATCTGGATCTGAATTTGGGTAAAATCGAGTGATAAATTTCGAGTCTCGACACTTAGTAAAAATCTGTGTTTTTGAGGTTCTGGTTTGTGCGACGTTGGGTGCGACGTCGCAGGTAGGATTGCGACGTTGAGGATGACGTCGCTAAAGGCGACGTTTCGCAATTTAATGCGACGTAGGGTGCTGCGTCGCTAATGCGACGTAGGTGATTTCTGCGACGTAGGGGCTTGCGTCGCTAAGTGCGACGTGGCGAGGTATTGGCGACGTTAAGGCTGACGTCGCTATATGCGACGTCGCAATTTAATGCGACGTTGTGACTGACGTCGCACTATGCGACGTCACGAGGGGTTTTGCGACGTAGAAGCTGACGTCGCATAAATTCTGGGCCAAATGCGACGTAGCGGTCTGTTGGCCGGAAAATGTGTCGAAAACGAGTTTTGCGGTTTCCGTTCGGTCCAAAACTTTTACCCAACCCTTATAGGGACATTATAAGTTGTTACAAACTACTAGAAAGTGAAAACACTTAAAAACGAGAGATTTCGGGATTTGTCGGAAACTTACAAAGTGTCGGATGAGAAATCCGAAAAGATAGGATGATAGATCATGTCGCGGTGGTCGTGAATCTCTAAAAATCTTGAAGATCCGAAGTCGTTTGATATGTTTATTTTGCGTTTTAGTGCGTTTTTAGGAGGTGGTGTGGTTGGTGAGATTTGAGAGAAAAAGAGAAAGAGAGAGAAAGAGAAAGAAGAAAATGAAAGAAAAAGGAGGGAGGTGGTGTGGTTAACCTCCCACTTTTCAGTCTCCGCAATCGCGGTCCGTGCGGTGTTCGTTTACTCCGTCGTTTAAACGTTAAATAATTATTTTACATATTAATTGGTACATTTTAAAATACAATTTATTACGCGATATTTTATTTAAATATTTTACTAATCACTTTGTATTTGAATTATAAAAAGGTAAGTTAATTTGTTTGCGCGTTTTACATTTTAAATTATGTAAGTCTTGGGTTGTACGATACGAATGAATACGAAATATTATTATAATAATATTTTTGACATAACAACGTTATTTAATAAAATTGGTCACCAACGTTCGTATATAATTGAATCGAAATACATCCGATTTAAATTGCGTACGATTTAATCAAATCGCATTTTCGTATATATTCAACAATATATATAATTCGATACATTAATTAGCCTAACCAGGAACTAATTACATGTATTAACATATGATTAGGCACTAATTACTAGTCCTAATTTGGCGGGTGTTACATCAATCTATCTTGAGTCTTCAACTTCTCCCCAAGAACCAACCAAAGATGAAGCATGACGGGGGATGCACATAGGAAACCACACCACATGATACCAATCTACCAGATCAGCCCTTGTGCGGATAGTATCCCACACTAGGCTGACTTTAAAGTCAACCAAGTTATTATCTAGGGATCTCCAAAACAGCTTATCCGGTCGATTACTTAAAGTAACATCAGATAGCTGGAGAAGATTCGGAAAACGAACATGCCACGAAGAAGGCCAATTCCAAGAAGACCCAACAACCACATCAGCAACAGTAGTATTAATATGAGACTCCCTATTAATAACTTTGTGGTTAAGGAATCTAAATAGAGGACAGACATAATCCCAAATATCAAACCAAACCGATATCGAAGAACCGTTACCAATCCGAAACCAAAAATGGTTCCTAAGAGCATCTCGAATCTGAAGAATCTTCCGCCATGTCCAACTCATATCCCCACTAGCTGGAACATCCCTAAAATGCCTTCCGCGAAGCTTATGAGAATAAACCCAATTAACCCAAAGAGATTCCTTGTGGATTAAGAGGTTCCAAATATGCTTAGTCATAAGGGAAATATTCCACTCACGAAGACGTTTGATACCAAGACCTCCTTCAAGCTTAGGAAGACAAACAACATTCCAAGAGACCTTAGCTTTACCACGCTTCAATTCCCCTTGACACCAAAGGAATCCACGAATCAGCCCTTCAATCTCCTTGACAACCTCAACAGGAAGAATGAAAGCTGACGCCCAAAACCCATTAATGGAAGACAACACTGAAGTAACCAGTTGTAGCCTTCCAGCTAAAGACAACCATTTATTCTTCCAATTACCTATGCGATTCCGAACCCTTTCTATCAAAACTTTACAATCACGTGCATAGAGTTTTGTAGAAATAAGAGGGACTCCCAAATATCTAACTGGAAGCTGTCCTTCTGTAAAAGGCAAGTCCCGAAGAATATTCACTTTAACCGGATTAGACACGTTACAAAAGAAAGCCGTACTTTTAGGAATACTTGGGGCTAAACCCGACACCTCCGTAAACTCAGTAAGAGCCGACTGAATAACCTTGACCGACTGAACATTGCCCCTACAGAACAGGAACAAATCATCGGCAAAACATATATTAACAATCCGCTGATTTTCACAGAGAAAGTGAAAGCCAAACTCATCCGAATCATCCACACGTCTATGACAAATCAACGTGAGAACCTCCATAACCAGCGTAAATAAATAAGGAGACATAGGATCACCTTGACGAAGACCCCTTTCCCCTTTAAAGAAACCATAAAGCTGGCCATGAAGACTAATAGAATAGGTGACACTCGTAACACAAGCCATAACCAATTTCACCATATGAGTATGAAACCCAAACCCAAGAAGGGTTCGCTCAAGAAACTTCCAATCCACCGTATCATAGGCCTTTTGGATATCCACCTTAAAAGCGCATCTAGAAGGACCCTTATTAAGATGATATCCTCTTAGAAGTTCCTGAGATAATAGAATATTATCGAAAATAGATCTACCAGGAACAAAAGCCGACTGATTTCCGCTCACAACATCATGCAAACCCTCCTTTACACGATTGGTAAGAAGTTTACTAATGCATTTATACAAAACGTTGCAAAGAGATATAGGGCGAAAATCATTAATCCGAGAAGGAGTACTCACTTTAGGAATAAGAGCTATAATAGTATGATTTAGCTCTTTAAGTAGGCAACCATTAGAGAAGAACTCCCGAACAGCCGCATACACATCATCCCCCACAATATCCCACGCCTTTTTAAAAAATGCAGAGGAAAAACCATCTGGACCCGGGGACTTATTATCTCCAATTGAGAACATAGCCTCCTTAACCTCCTCCTTTGTGACTTCACGAATCATGGCATTAGCTTTAGTATTAGAAATCCGATTACGAAACAGCCCCTCCTCATTAAGAACATGAACCGAACCTTTCTTCCCCAGAAACTGAGAATAATGGTCCACAAAAGCCAGAGGCACCTGATCCCCTTCATAAACCGTATTAGAAGAATCAGAAACAACATCAATACGAGACCTATTAACTTTTTCTTTCAACGAGTTGTGGAAAAATTTCGAATTACTATCTCCTTCCCGTAGCCAATCCACTTTAGATTTCTGCTTTAGAAATCTCTCCTCGTCAATAAGCGCTTGATTAAACGCCATCAAATAATGACCAGCTTCTTCACGCAACTCAGCCGATTCTGGATGACTATCGAGATCCCTCTGCACTCGGTCAAGTTCCACTCGAAGCTTGCACACCCGATCATGTAGATTACCTTGACTACGCATAAGAGACCGAAGTGGCTTCTTTAATAATTTCAATCGACTAGTAATTGAGAACATCTTAAACCCGACCACCGGAGTTCTCCATACATCAAGAACAATATTTTTAAAATCAGGCTTAAAAGCCAAGAAGTTAAAAAACTTGAACGGTTTAACAAACTTCTTCTGTATGGTAGGCAACTTCAAAACCACAGGGCAATGATCAGAAATCCGATATGGTTGAAACAAAGCAACCAAACCAGGCCATGTAGAACTCATCTCAACATTCCCCAAAACCCGATCGATCTTCCTCAAAACACCTCCACCAGACTTAGGTTTTTGATTCCAAGTATAGTGGAAGCCTGAACTATTAACATCAGTAACAGCAATGTCCTCCGTACATTCTTTAAATTCACTAATACCAATAGTAATTCGGGAAGAACCACTCGAAGTATCCTCAAGATAGAGAATAGAATTAAAATCTCCCATAAGCACCCAAGGATGACCATTTATGAACTGATTATGTCTTCTCAAATTAGACCATAAGTCCCTCCGCTGAATATAATTATTTTTAGCATAAATGATCGAACAAAAGAAGACCTTATTATCAGTACGCGTACGAACTTGACAATGCATAACTTGATCATTCCCATCAATATATAACAAATCCAATGCCCCTGGATCCCAACCAATAATTATACGAGTACCACCAATACAATAGTTTGCATTAGAAATCCAATTCCAATGTGAAAATAAAGTAGAACAGATTTTTTGCAACTTGGAGACATGAATATGAGACTCCAAAACAGCACACAAACTCAGCTTGTTTTCAGTCACAACCTGATGAACCTCACTTTGTTTAGGGGCGCGGTTCATACCCCTAATATTCCATGAAGCAAGACTAATCATTAGAAGTCTCCATACCGGGAGTGCTTGCCCCCTCAGAACACTTTTGGTCACCTAGGAATGAAGAGGTTTCATTAAATCCACCCTCCACATCACTAGCCACTTCACCATCATCAGCAATACCCTTACCCCTATCATGCATGCTACTTGACCTAGGATGGGGCTTGTCCGGAAACTTATTTGGTTGAACAGGTTCAGAAAAAACACTAAATCTATTGGCTACAGGAATTTGCTGCTTATCACTCTGGCCAACAGACTTAGAAGATTGTCCCGGCTCCTTTGGTCTAAAAACCATCTTCGGCTTCTGATTACGAATAACAACCCCTTCCACTGCTTTACCTTGTTTTCCTGGAACCCGAACTGCTTTCTTTGGAGCAACAAAATCATGATTATTCACATCCCCAACATTATTAATAACCACATTCTTTGGACATTCAGAATCCTTATGGCCAAATATCTTGCACAAGCTACATCTCGGAGGCTTCCACTCATACTCAACACGAACAGTATACAAAGTTTTACCGCTACCATCAACCTTTGGAATAGACACAACCACACTTTCTTTCAAAGCAACGCCTGAATCAACTTCAACCATAGCACGAGCAAAATTCGGGCGGCCCCACGACTCCATACACATAGTACTAGTGTACGAGTCCAACATCAATGGCGTACCAACCTTAGTGGCAATACCACTCAAACCAACCTCGTTAAATGCGAGAAGAGGAATATTATGAAGCTTTATCCAAACTGGGACTTTGGACAAATCCTCTTTAGCCAAGTTAGCATCCGACGTCCATTTCCTTAAAATGATAGGAACTAACCTAATCATCCAAGGACCACCTTCAAGTACTTGGTTCATACCGTGCTCAGAATTAAATTTAAAGAAGAAGAACCCGTTAGCATGCATCATTACTCGTTCAATTCCAAACTTACGCCAGACATTCATCACATAATTCTGAACAACCGGAAATGCCAGTCGTTTCCCTATAAAATACCCATACAAGGTGTTTGTGTATTTCTTACTAGCCTCCTTAACAGTTTCAAGTGGTATTTCAAGATCAGCATCAACTCCCGACGGAGGATCCAAAACCAGAGTACCAAACTTAACCTTACGTTTAACAGACTGGTCCGCAACCTGGGCATAAGATTTTGAACCATTTACTGGACGATTAGCAACATTATCTTGGACAGGAACAGTAGCAGCTAAAAGCCTATCCACTCCCCGATCACCATGAAACAAATTGTGTTGCACATTAACGGGTTTATCAACATTCTGCCCTACTTCCTTCTCATCATCACTTACCTCAGTTTCGTACGCCATGTCCAAATTCTCATTATGTTTCTCCAACGACACAACAGGGATTTTAAGAGGTTCCGGAACCTCAACCTGAGTGGCATCATCTACGGCTGGCACCCTACCCTTACTCACTTCATCATGTGAATGATCGACCGGCTGCGTGTCTACAGCATCCACAACAACCCCTTGAGAATCTAAATCAGATACATGATGCGTGTACAGGGTAGATACACCAGATTTCAACGGATCATTGCTTGGTTTCAAAGGAATACTTCTAACAGGAAGAAAACTTGTACCCCAAGGTGTAGCCGTTTTAGGGTTTTTCAACACTCCAGCAGAATCAGACCTCGTTGTAGATTGATTACGGATTCTCTCAAATCTAGCATTAATGGTTTCAACGTTAATAACATCACCATATTTAGCAGAACCAACCTGCGCACTTGAATTCTTGCTCCCCACTCCAAGCGCCGGACTACTAGAAACCCTAGCCGCATCATAAGGGTTTTGATGCGGCTAGGGCAACAAAACCCTTATGATGCGGCTAGGGTTTGTCATTGGAGTTGGCTACATTATTTTTTCGTATTAATTATTATTCCTATATATTAAACCTTTGTATATATTAAACCTTTGTATTGTAACCCTAACAGCTCCGAAAAATAATAAGATCTCTCTCTAGTTTGGCCGTGGATTAAACCAATCGAGTAGATTGGATATAACCACGTTATATTTGTGTGTTCATTTACTATTCTCGTTATCTTAATAGCTTGTGTTTGATCCGTTTATTGTCGTGGGGTATAACTAGGGTTATACGTGTTCTTGTTTGGGTCCTAAAAACCTATCAAAGTGGTATCAGAGCTCGAGGTTTTCGAGTTTGGGAACAATGGCGGATAAAAGCGAGATTAGGATTAGTAAGTTTGATGGCAGCGATTTTGGGTTTTGGAAGATGCAAATCGAGGACGTTTTGTATGAGAAGAAGTTACACCAACCGTTGTCGGGTACAAAACCTGAAAGTATGAGTGATGCCGACTGGGCGTTGTTAGATCGTCAAGCACTTGGAGTAGTTCGACTTTCTCTGGCCAAGAATGTGGCCTACAATATTGCGGGGGAAACCACGACTGCGGGTTTGTTAACGGCGTTGTCTAACATGTATGAGAAACCCTCGGCTCTTAATAAGGTTTTCTTGATTCGGCAGTTGGTGAACGCGAAGATGGGTGAAGGTGCATCGCCAGCGGATCATGTGAACGAGTTTAACTCGATCTTGACTAGGTTAAGATCTGTAGGGGTTACGTTTGAAGGTGAGTTGGAGACACTTTTCTTATTATCTTCGTTTCCCGAGAGTTGGTCCGGTATGGTTACAGCTGTTAGTGGTTCATCGGGAACTACTAAGTTGACTTTTGAGGGGATCCGTGATTTGATACTCGGTGAGGGAATTAGAAGAAAAGATTCCGGGGAGTATTCGGGTTCGTCGGCTTTGAGTGTGACTAGCAGGGGGCGTAGTAAGAGTAGATCTAGATCGCGGAGGGAGCCATCGGAGAATAGGAACGTCACGTGTTGGAATTGTAAGCAACTGGGGCACTTTAGGTATCAATGTCCGAATGGTAAACCGAGTGTGAATGCGGCGGTTGATACGACTGAAGATGCGTTGCTGTGTTGTGAAGAGAATCTTGTGGAATCCTGGGTTTTGGATTCGGGTTCATCTTTTCATGCTATCCCGTGCATAGAAGAGATGACGAATTTTAGGTCTTATTCCGGTAGGGTTTGTCTTGCGAACGGAAGAAAGCTTAAAGTTGCGGGTATTGGGGATGTTGTCCTCAAAACTCACCTTGGTAAGGATTGGGTCCTCAATAATGTGAGGTTCATTCCCAAGCTCAAGAGGCGGTTGATCTCGATTGGGCAGTTGGATAATGAGCGGTACCACGTTAGATTTGGCGACCAACAGTGGAAGGTTATCAAGGGTAGTTTGGTAATTGCTCGCGGGTATAAACGGGGAACCTTGTATATGGTTGAGATTCCGAATGAGGAATGGCTAGGTGGTGAGGTAGGTGTTGGAAATCCTAGTCGACTTAAGCTTCACGAGATTGTTGAGAGGTCTGGAACGAGTGGGAGTTCGGGAAGAGTTGAAACTAGTAGGAGCTTGGCGTTGAGTGGGAGCTTTGGGGTTTCCATGGATTCGGTTTGTCATCTCGGTACTACTAGAGTTTTCAAGTCTTGGGTTAGATCATCTCCAATGGCAACTAGGTTGCGACTGACCGAGAGGGGTGAGCAAGATACTTTTCCGAGAGTCACGTTTGATAATACATCCGTACAGTGGGAGTTGATTCGATGGGAAAAGTTGTGTTTGCCGAAATTCATGCGCATGTTTGTGGTCGGTGATCCAACGGTGAAAGCGAGAGTGTTTGAGTGGATGATCAAGGGTGTGATGGTATTTTCACACGGCTGCCTTGATGGTGTTATTCACGTGATTGTTCTACCGGGTGGTCTTCTCTTTGTTGGAAAGAAAGATCGTGTAGACGAAAGTCTGTATGGATGGGTTGTAAGTGCAACGAGAGTGTTGGAGCTATGCCGGGCTTCAACCGATCTTCTCATGAACTAATGAGAAGGTGATAAACTAGAGAGATGTCTTGGTCACAGTTTAATAGTGGAGTTCTGGTAACTGGTATCGAAAGTCTTCCGACTCGGTGTGGTCGTGCGGCGTGTCCCGATGGTTTCGGCGGTATAGGTTTGAACGGGTTCTATTAAAGTGACGTTTAGTTACGGGTTACTGAAGTTTGGTTGATTTAATCTTCAAGTGGGAGATTGTTAGGAATATATATCATATATATAAATATGAAGATTAAATGAAATATTGTCGTGACTTGATTGTGAGGTCACGTGGATGGTATAATCCCATATTTCGAAAACTTGCACCGAAAGTCATTGGAGTCAAATCTCAATTTACGTTTTAAGCATTCCTTAAATCTTAGTGAAAGTTCTAGGTTATGACTCCTTAGGTCTACTAAAGTCGTACAACGTCTTAGAGATTGCTTATTGAACCATAAGTTCTTTTAGACATGCTAAATTAGGTTACTAAGTGCCAAACAAAACAAAGAAAAATCATTCCCATGATGCTTTCATAAAATCCTTGACAATTTTCAAAACTGAAATTCCGCAACTCGACAACATAAAGTTTAATCAGATAAAGAATACGTGATCATAAAACTTAGACAAATTAAGTGTATCATAACTTAATTCAAGAACTTAAAATTTCTCACTTTTAGAACTCAAATATTAATCACCTAAACATCACAAAATAAACCTTTTAACATACAAATACTTACACACTTTTAATACAAACTAATTATACAATATTTATATACATTATTTAACATAAAAAATAAATAATAATAACATAAACGAACCCTCAAAAATCTGGCCCCCTCCCCCTATTTCCATTCAAATTATTTATTTTCCCTATATCCTCATTACTCCTTTCATTTTTCCCAAAACTCACACACTTCTCTCTCTCATTTTCTCTCTAACTTTTCACTTACATTCCCCTCTAAACTCTCTCAAGAAATCAGCCTCTTTTCAAAGGAAATCGAGAGATTTAAAGGTGTTCATTCACCAAATAAGAACATAAAGGTAAACTAAATCATCTATACATATTATCTTCCATTTTCTTGTGTTTTTCTTCATAAAAATTCGGATTTTAAGTCTTTTCCATGGCTAAAATCCTCATGCAAAGCTTGATGTTTGTAGATTACCTCTTTTCACATCTTTATGTGTTAAAAGAAAGAGTGATCCATGATCAAACCGAAAATCAAGTGAAAATCATGTTATTACTTGCAAACTAGTAAGATCTTAGTATTGTTTTCTCTCCCTAAACTTAGCGATTTTTAAAACCTTTTACAAAGTTTCGTTCGGTTTTTTATGGTTTTAAATCGCTATACATTCAGTTCTCATCCGATCTATCAGTTTATTGTTTTTGATCGATCCGATTACAAAGCTTCATGTGAGAGGCGGTGGTACAAATTAATGATTGTGATCTTTTATAGTTGCCGACATTATTCACCTTTAAATCGATTAGTTTATTATTAAACTTAATTGGTATTCGATTCTTTACTTGGAATCCAGATTTATTGATTGCGTCAAACGTAATTAATTTTCTGGATATTTTTTATTGATTACACACAAGACCAGATTCTGATTGTTGTTTATGCTGTGGGTTTCGAGAGGTATATTTTAAATTGATATATTGACGACATTATTTGTTCATCTTGCTGACTTGTGGTCAATTAGTTGGTTCTGCTAGGGCTACACGGTTCTAGCTTCGAACTTGAGGCTGGAATATTGTGTTGGCCGATTAGAGTTTCTTGGTTGCAGGGTTTTGTGAGTCGAATGTAAGTAACATGGAACGAGGGTTTCTGAGTCCGGGGAGAGGTGTAAAACGGAAGAGTGATGAGGCTGTTAAAAAGCAGCCTACGGTGAAATCGATTTTGAAAAAGCCATCGCATGTAACCAACAATGATGCGATGAAGGATGTTCAGAAATCGAAGGCTGTGAATACTAACGAGGATGATTTAACAAACAAGGGAAGTAATCCGTGTTCAACAGGTTTCGACGTTTCAAAGTTGAATGTTGATGAATTGGAAGCTCTTAAAAATCAAAGGGGCATAAACCGAATACGGAAGACATGAAATATAGTGGTTTTAATGTTGGAACAAATCAGCCCACATCTGAGCAAAAAGCATCTTACTCGAGTATTCTGAACTCGGGTCTTCAAAAAAGCAAGGTTAACTTTCGTTCCTTGCAATCATATGTCTATCGATGGTGCTGATACTGTTATTCCAATTTCTTCGGTTCAAGAAGTTAATAGTAGATTTCAGAATACATTGTTTGGTTATTTCATGGGTAAGAGGATCGCGTTCCCGGTTGTGGAAAATTATGTGCGTAATGCTTGGTCAAAGTTTGGATTTCAAAAGGTTATGATGAATGCTTCAGGAATTTTCTTCTTTAAGTTTTCATCATCTGAAGGTATGGAGAATGTGTTAGCTAATGGTCCTTGGATGATTCGAACTGTCCCAATCATTCTTAACAAATGGTCACCGAGTGTTAGTGTTACGAGAGAAGATCTTACTAGAGTGCCTATCTGGGTTAAGCTTCACGATGTACCTATGGTTGCTTATACAGGTGATGGGTTAAGTATGATTGCTTCAACCCTAGGTAATCCAATGATGCTAGATTCATACACAAGCTCTATGTGTGTGGAATCATGGGGAAGGAATAGCTATGCTCGAGCCCTAGTTGAAATTGATTCTGTTAAGGAATTCACGGAGAAAATTGTTGTTGCTATCCCCACGTTGGATGGAAAGGGTTATACTACGGAAACAATTCAGGTTGAATATGAGTGGAAGCCGCCTAGATGTGATAAGTGCAAAATATTTGGGCATTCTAATGATCAGTGTCCTAAGCAAGCATCAAAGAAAAATATGAAGTCTAAAGATGATAGGTTCGTTGATGTCATTAGAAAGGGTGGAAATGGAAACAATGTGGGACAGAATACATGGAAGACTCAAGGAGTATCTTTAGGTAAGCAATAATCTAAATTTGTGTATCGTCCTAAGGTGGCTGCTAATAAAGAAAAATCAAAGCAAAAGGAGGATACACATGTTAGTACTTCTAACCCATTTTTGGTGTTAAGTGGGTCTGATTCTAAAGTGGACGATGTGATTCGGGAAGTTGAGACGTCCAAGAGTGATGAAAAGGCTGAGCATGAAAGTAAGTTAAATGTTTCTACAGCTGAACAGGCTGGTTGTAGTAACAAGGTTAATGTGGATAAAACTTTGGAAGATTCGGAAAGTGATGTTGAAGAGGTCTTTAATGAGACCTCCTATTATATGGCATCTGGATTGGGATCTGGAAGTGGTGGTGGTGGTGGTACTAGTAATCTGGAATACTATGATGATGATGATGATGTTTATGATGACTATGGTGATCAAGTATACGATTTGACTGAAGAACAAGAGGAGTTTTGCAAGGCTTTTGATATCAACCTTACTGGGAAGATTAGGAAAAAATAATTTGTTTTTGTTGTGGTTGAGTCAATTAGCTGGTTGTCTTATGGTTTTTTTTGGTTTTCATTTGTCTCTTGTATTGGTTCAAATGTAGGTAGAGGTTGTGTCCTAGTTATGTAGTTTTGCCTATGTAACGGGCTGTGATATGAGATTCACTCATATCCTTTGTACTTAATCGTTTTTGGAGTAATATATTTACCGGGTAAATTTTACCCTTTACCCAAAAAAAAAAACTAGTAAGATCTTGTTCATCTTGTGTAAAAAGCTTGTTTATATGTTAATAATCATCTCTAACATATCATGGATGTATTTCAACACCATGCATGTGTTAGAACATGGATTTAAAGATCAAAAGATGAAAATCTTCTTTTAACTCTTGATTGGTGTTCTTCACTATGAACAAAACACCATTTTGAGTCTTAATAGCCTCTGTCCAGAACTTTTATTGAACTTCCACGATTTTTATAAAAATAATTTCTTCATGAAAATTGACGTTTTTATAGTCTAAATTCAAGTTCTGGAAGTAAACTTTCCAACCCCACAAGTCTCATATTTATTTGAGTTATTTAGGTATTTTTAATAATTTTTGTAAGAAAAGATATACAAACTGTTAGAAAAAGTCAGAAACTTTTCTCTTAGTGTTTTAATCATAACTAGAGCTTCACACCTCCAAATGACTTGAAACCAACGCCAAAAGTTTACAAATTTCATTGGCTACAACTTTCAAGAAGACCATTTTTATTGATTCCATGTAAATTTTTCTCAGAAACAATGATTGCATGCAAGTGTTTAAATCCGACTCCAGAAGATAAAAGTAAAATCTATAAATACTTATACTTCTCTATTGGTTTTGTAAAAATTACACAAAGTACATAATATTTTTAGAACATCTGTGATTTTTCCCTTATTTCAATTTGGACCAGAAGTATTTTTAATAAATCCAACAAACATGAGTAAGATTTATGAAATTAAGATTATGGACTAATTTTTGGTAAAAGTTGAAACCAACACTTGCGAACTTGCTAATTAGGAAAAGACTAAGTTTTTTTATGACTTATAAACATATCTAAGGATTGAGTAAAAGTCTCGGGTCAAACCGAGAAGGTTTGACCGAGTCAACGAAAAATGGACTTCGGTTTCGAAAACGTCAAACTTTCTATCTTTGGAAGGAATGGCAACAAAAAGGTTTTGGGTGTCTTATGATGTATTAATCGAATTGTGTGTTGTTAATCATAAACTTTGTTGAACCAAAGTTCAAACACTCAAAACACTATAAAATTTGGACACAAATAATTGCGAGACATTATATACTTGTGTATTCATTATTGTACACAAACGCGATAATCGGACATTAACAAACTTCAAAGCAAACAAACCATTTTGGCACTTTGTAATCTAAATACTTAACTAAGCAATCTTACAAACCAATTCACCGAGAATCTAACTAGAGACCTCATGTTCATAGGACTTGGATAGGAGTCATACTCGACAAGCTCAGGTATTACATCCATCGATTCACGCTTACGCTCTACGGTGAGTCATAGCCCCACTCTTTCACTGTTTTTACTGTTTTCGGGGTGAAACACATGCTCTTAAATTACTTACTTTTCATTGTTTAATGATTAAACAAAACAATTGACTGATTTATTTGATAAACATGTTATGTTATTATTTATTTTCACTGTTTTTACTGGTTTCTCTCTCAATATGTCGATTTTTCTAACCCTAATATTCCAATCGATTTCATGAAGCTGCTATCAATCTGATTCCATTAGTTAATTCATATTGATTCATTGTTTAATCTTCATGATTTTCATTGTGTCGACTTGAGTTTTTATGATTTTATCAAGATCTGATTGGTTAGGTTCACGAATATACAAATTAGGGTTTTTAAAATCATCAACGATTTGTTTCTTGCTGCTAAACTTCAATTCCAAACCTAATATCAGATCTGATTACGTCTTTTTCAGTGGTTATTTTGATCAGTGAGGGCCGTTTTTTCATTATCTGCTTTTAGGGTTTTTTTTTGCGGCATTTAAATCTGATCTGATGCTTACAATCTGATCTTGTTATGGTTTCTTTCGTGTTCCTGGTTAATTCATTGATCATCGCATGGATGTAAACTCATAACATGTATCTTTTATGGATTGTTATTGTTGTGGTGGCTGGTTCTTGGGATTAGGGTTTGTGGTATTTGACCGACTCAATCAGTTCATATCTGGCCGGTTGGTTTTGTTGCTGGTTTGCAACTAGGGTTTGTGGTTGATAGTGGATTAGGGTTTTGCGACAGATTTTGTTGCTGGTCTATGATTGACGGTGGTAGGGTTCTTGGACTTTACTTGGAGAAGACGATTGCTTTGTCGTTTGGTTCATGACATGCCTATCTTAAGATTTTCCGATTGGATTAGGGTTCTTTGGTGGAGGTGACCTGTTGGACTCAAGCTCTGTTCCGGTTGGCCGGAATGTTTCTGGTGGCAACTAGGGTTGCGATCTGGTTTTTTTCAGATTGCCACCCATTTATTCGTCCAGCTTGGGTTTTTTGTTGACGGCCATTTAGAGAGAACTTCGTCGGGGTAATGGTGGGGGGTATTCGTGGGTGGTTTTGGTTTGTTCAATGGAGCGTTTGTGTTGATTGTCTCGTGTCACTTTTGTGCGATTCATATCAACCTCCATTGAGGGTTCTATTCTTTGTGAGAATGGATGGTGCGATTTGAGTGTATGGGTTCCTTTGGGTTCATGCTATGCTTAAGCGATTGATTTCGGGTGGTCTCTTCTTTCCGGTGAGGGTTCCAATGATTGGATATTTCAGCTAGATCATAGTTAGGCTTATGCTGCGTATGGGTATACCTGGACCTTTCGCCGGTACCGGAATTGGTAGGGCAGGTGTATTCCTCATATTGGAGCTGGCTTGGACCTTTTGCCAATGGTCTTTGGGACGTGTTGGTAGGGCAAGTTTAGCTCAATGCATTGTGATTGCTGCGTGATGCAGTTGGATGTTGATGTTTGCTCGCTTGGGTCATCATACGAAGATTTCTGAAGACCGAGTCGATCATCGTAGAAGTGGTTCTATGAACCTAGTGTTTACATTTAGATTATTTATTTTAAATGTATTTGTAACTGCATTTTGCAGTCTGGTTAGTGGTTATATGCTGCGTTGCAGCTGTGTCTTGTGCTGCGGTTAGCAGATTGTTTGCTTAGTTGTATAGGTGAATCAAATGCCTATGTAACGGGCTGAGGGCATGGGACGTACGCTCATGTCAATTGTACTTCAATGATTTTGGTGTAATACTATTTACCGGGTAAAATTTTACCCTTTACCCAAAAAAAAAAAAAAACATGTTATGTTTAATATCGAATTGCTTTTCTAAAATACTTAAATGTATTAAGTATCCCCAGGCTAGTAAACACAAGGAATTAGACTAGTACGACCCGTTAGGGACTTTTAGTCTCTTTACACCTATGAATTAGGATTACTAGATTCATACTAGCAATAGAGTAAGTAATGCCAAGGGGCATTGACCTGCCTATTAAGTTGAGAACTTTGATTACATAGTAGCATAGACTAGTTGAATACATTGGATTGACTCGCGAACAACTAAGTGATGACTATCCATACTTAGGAACGTTATGCTACTCCCCATATCTAAGTAGGAGTTACACATACTTAGATACACTGTACTATACCTGACTGTTATGTGATAACTATAGGTATTTGATTTACTTGTGATTACTATATTACCATGGGGTAATTTACTGTTTAAGCTGTATGCTGTACTGTACTTACTGAATTACTTATATACACTGTCTGGCCGTTGTGCTACTTCCGGGCACGTTGTGCTACTTCCGGGCACGCTGTGCTACTTCCGGGCGCTTATCGCTACTTCCGGGCACGCTGTGCTACTTCCGGGCCTTGTGAGCTACTTCCGGGCACGTTGTGCTACTTCCGATTACTAGTGATAGATACACGTACACTTAGTACGATTACACGTATATTAGATACGATTACACGTACACCTAGTACGATTACACGTACCCTTGCATGAATACTTGTACAATTACTTACTGAGCACGAAGTGCTATCCCGACTACTATTTACTTGTACGCTATTTTATAGGTACTCGCACACACTCGATTACACTACCGAACATGGGATGTTATACAAGACATCCTTATATATATATATAGTTACATAGTTGGACACGTAGTGTCATACTTAATACTTATACCTATACATTATGATATGACAGGTCCTTGAGTACATAGGACGGTCTCTAGGAATTACCATGAATTACGACCATGGGGTCATGTAGTGCACTACTCCGACAAGTAGTACAAGTATTACGAAATAACTTGGAGAACACTTAGAAATTTACTTATCGGTTTAGGTTATAAGGTTATGGTAACCTTGATACCGTTTTCACAAAGGGGACACAATCTTAATACATTACAATTATCAATTCAAGTTTACAAACTACTTTTGAATTATAAACAGGTTATACTCGATGTTTTACTTAACTAACCTATGAACTCACCAGCTTTATAGCTGACCTGTTTTAGCATGTGTTCTCAGGTGACAGCAGGATTAGGACTACTATAAACTACACTAGCTCGAGTCGCATGTTTTCAAACAACTGGATTTCTTGCATAACTTTTGTACTACAATTATGTAATGAAATTATTTTGCGAACTCGCAACTTGTGTACACTTTTATTTTGGAAATGTATAACTATTTTCAAGCGTCTCATTTAGAGTCGTTCATTATGTACCTTTGTGCTTGTGATATTTGATTTAGTAACACCCGACCCGATCGCTTCCGCAACCGAAATTTGAGGGTGTTACAGATTGGTATCAGAGCCTGAGGTTATAGTGAACTAGGTTGCATTTAGTGGGCCTAGACTATGACCGTTAGGCAGTATTCCTTATTGGGTATAACAGGTTCAGAGGTTACATCATACAAGTTTAATTTAACATAGCCTGGCCAGTTATGTACAATTAAATAAAGATGATGTGATATCTGAAAGGGGTTATACCAAATCAGGAATACGTTAGTTGACTCTGATTATTTTGTGCTAGACACCCTAGGCTATTATATGTACTGTAGGTATATATGAATAGGCTTTAGTTGTGTGTTACTTTCTGTGCCGTTATATCTGTACTGACCGTGTGTATGTATATATACTTTATTTGGTAATACACACACCAACACACGCGCCATCAAGAGTGTCAAGTATCGGACACTCATAATTTCAAACACCTACTTTCCGTATACTATATAAGTATACGTTATGCTTGAATACAGGTGAGCTTACACATCCTAATGAGAGATTACACTCGAAACTAATGTGAGATTTCACTCACACACATCAATCTTAATTACAAGTTTACACTCATGAGGTTACACTAAAACATTCACAAGCTTTACACTCGTGCACTCACGAGTTTACACTCGCACACATACAAGTTTACAACCTGTATACCTTAGGGATTTCACCCATAGGAGGTTACACCCTCTCAAACTTACATTTGCACGAACCTATTACAAAATAGTATAAAGAAATACTAATGTACTTTACAAATATATGACAAAAGAAATACTTTGATATAGGGTCTTATGTATTTTTATCTTTGTTATTAGAACACTCATCATGCCACCTAGACGACTTTACAGCCAAACTGAGCTTAACCAATTCGCTGCCCAAGCAGTGGCTGTTGCACTAGCTGCTCGAGACTCGCGGGCAAGCGGCGGAGAAATACTAAACAACACACCTCCAGCTCGACCGTGCACTTACAAAGAATTCCAGAACTGCAATCCGCCAAATTTCACTGGCACTGAAGGGGCTGTAGGATTAATCATGTGGATGGAGAGAATGGAATCCATATTCCACCTTTGCAACTGCCCTGACAACTATAAAGTCAAATACTCTACCGGTACTCTCACGGACGGTGCACTCACATGGTGGAACGCCTACGCGCAAACCGTGACTATTGATGTTGCTCTACAACTTCCATGGGAAGAGCTGAAATAAATGATGCGTGATGAGTATTGTCCTAGTGAAGAACTGCAAGGTTGAACTCTGGAACCTCACCGTAAAGGACAAAGACATTACTGCTTACACCACCCGATTCCATCAATTAGCACACCTCTGTCCATCCATGGTAAACCCCGAGAAGAAAAGGATCGAAAGGTACATATGGGGACTACCCGATCAAATCCAAGGCATGGTCACTGAATCTAAACCCAACACCATTGGTGAGGCCGTTCGCATGGCACACAGTCTTATGGCACAGGTGGTCCGACGAGGGACACCCGCAAGTGGAATCAACCAAGGAAACTGGAATCGAACTCCCGGCAACCCGACAAAAAGGTCGAGAACTACTTGGACTCATGCATCCAGATCTGGAGAAAAGAAGTACAAGGGAAAGAAGCCCTTCTGTCCTGATTGCGAGAGCCACCATGAAGGACCCTGCGGCACGCGGTGTAACCGGTGTAGGAGCTATGGACACCAAACTAGGGACTGCAGAGTTCCCACTACTATCTCAAACCCTAAAGCTCCGAGAGTCTGTTTCGAATGTGGAAACCCTGGACACTTCAAAAGGGACTGCCCGAAATTCTTCAATGACGCCTGACTAATCTCTAATTACTAATATGGGTGCGTCTTTTCTCTAAAACCTAACAAATTTAGTTTACACTAAGCACGTGTTACTCAATTCACAGTACCGTTATTACTTGTAGGATGCTAGGTGCATCATAGGATTGTTAACTTGAACCCACGTGAGAGCTTAGAGTTTGCTTTCAGCAGACGAGTCAATTTACTGTTTGCCAGTTACTTAGTCCTGATAGGATTACCCTGTAGGCAATCACTCCGTATTAATTGTCCAGTCCCGAACGGACTGCATCGTAAATGGTTCCCTAGTAATCATGACTAACCATATTACGAACAAACAATATAATTAGAATACGACTATCATAATTAACCGCGACACAGTCTTGGATTGACTGTTTTCAAATCCGATCTAGACACTGTGTGTCTACAACCTATCCAACGTATTCCTCATACATACATTGCTCCCTATACTCCGCGCGACCACGACTTCACTCGAAATTTCGGGACGAAATTTTCATAACAGGGGGAGAATGTAACACCCAGTCAAAAAGGCCAATTTACGCGCCAAATTTAAACTTTAAATAATCCGATAGAACGCGGGATAACGTGTCCAAATTTCAGTAACAGATTTCATAACTAATATTTTATTAGTTAAAATAAACAAAGTACATTTGGGGAACAATATCAAACGTTCAAAAATGCGAGTCGTTTTTAATTAAAAACAAATTCTAATTATTTGATAACTCGCGAAATACTATTACCGCAAAATCTCAGGTCATTACCGCACTCAAATCTCAATTTACGTTTTAAGCATTCCTTAAATCTTAGTGAAAGTTCTAGGTTATGACTCCTTAGGTCTACTAAAGTCGTAGAACGTCTTAGAGATTGCTTATTGAACCATAAGTTCTTTTAGACATGCTAAATTAGGTTACTAAGTGCCAAACAAAACAAAGAAAAATCATTCCCATGATGCTTTCATAAAATCCTTGACAATTTGCAAAACTGAAATTCCGCAACTCGACAACATAAAGTTTAATCGGATAAAGAATACGTGATCATAAAACTTAGACAAATTAAGTGTATCATAACTTAATTCAAGAACTTAAAATTTCTCACTTTTAGAACTCAAATATTAATCACCTAAACATCACAAAATAAACCTTTTAACATACAATACTTACACACTTTTAATACAAACTAATTATACAATATTTATATACATTATTTAACATAAAAAATAAATAATAATAACATAAACGAACCCTCAAAAATCTGGCCCCCCTCCCCCTATTTCCATTCAAATTATTTATTTTCCCTATATCCTCATTACTCCTTTCATTTTTCCCAAAACTCACACACTTCTCTCTCTCATTTTCTCTCTAACTTTTCACTTACCTTCCCCTCTAAACTCTCTCAAGAAATCAGCCTCTTTTCAAAGGAAATCCAGAGATTTAAAGGTGTTCATTCACCAAATAAGAACATAAAGGTAAACTAAATCATCTATACATATCTATCTTCCATTTTCTTGTGTTTTTCTTCATAAAAATTCGGATTTTAAGCCTTTTCCATGGCTAAAATCCTCATGCAAAGCTTGATGTTTGTAGATTACCTCTTTTCACATCTTTATGTGTTAAAAGAAAGAGTGATCCATGATCAAACCGAAAATCAAGTGAAAAATCATGTTATTACTTGCAAACTAGTAAGATCTTAGTATTGTTTTCTCTCCCTAAACTTGGCGATTTTTAAAACCTTTTACAAAGTTTCGTTCGGTTTTTTATGGTTTTAAATCGCTAAACATTCAGTTCTCATCCGATCTATTAGTTTATTATTTTTGATCGATCCGATTACAAAGCTTCATGTGAGAGGCGGTGGTACAAATTAATGATTGTGATCTTTTATAGTTGCCGACATTATTCACCTTTAAATCGATTAGTTTATTATTAAACTTAATTGGTATTCGAGTCTTTACTTGGAATCCAGATTTATTGATTGTGTCAAACGTAATTAATTTTCTGGATATTTTTTATTGATTACACACAAGACCAGATTCTGATTGTTGTTTATGTTGTGGGTTTCGAGAGGTATATTTTAAATTGATATATTGACGACATTATTTGTTCATCTTGCTGACTTGTGGTCAATTAGTTGGTTCTGCTATGGCTACACGGTTCTAGCTTCGAACTTGTGGCTGGAATATTGTGTTGGCCGATTAGAGTTTCTTGGTTGCAGGGTTTTGTGAGTCGAATGTAAGTAACATGGAACGAGGGTTTCTGAGTCCGGGGAGAGGTGTAAAACGGAAGAGTGATGAGGCTGTTAAAAAGCAGCCTACGGTGAAATCGATTTTGAAAAAGCCATCGCATGTAACCAACAATGATGCGATAAAGGATGTTCAGAAATCGAAGGTTGTGAATACTAACGAGGATGATTTAACAAACAAGGGAAGTAATCCGTGTTCAACAGGTTTCGACGTTTCAAAGTTGAATGTTGATGAATTGGAAGCTCTTAAAAAATCAAAGGGCATAAACCGAATACGGAAGACATAAAATATAGTGGTTCTAATGTTGGAACAAATCAGCCCGCATCTGAGCAAAAAGCATCTTACTCGAGTATTCTGAACTCGGGTCTTCAAAAAAGCAAGGTTAACTTTCGTTCCTTGCAATCTGATGTGTCTATCGATGGTGCTGATACTGTTATTCTGATTTCTTCGGTTCAAGAAGTTATTAGTAGATTTCAGAATACATTGTTTGGTTATTTCATGGGTAAGAGGATCGCGTTCCCGGTTGTGGAAAATTATGTGCGTAATGCTTGGTCGAAGTCTGGATTTCAAAAGGTTATGATGAATGCTTCAGGAATTTTCTTCTTTAAGTTTTCATCATCTGAAGGTATGGAGAATGTGTTAGCTAATGGTCCTTGGATGATTCGAACTGTCCCAATCATTCTTAACAAATGGTCACCGAGTGTTAGTGTTACGAAAGAAGATCTTACTAGAGTGCCTATCTGGGTTAAGCTTCACGATGTACCTATGGTTGCTTATATAGGTGATGGGTTAAGTATGATTGCTTCAACCCTAGGTAATCCAATGATGCTAGATTCATACACAAGCTCTATGTGTGTGGAATCATGGGGAAGGAATAGCTATGCTCGAGTCCTAGTTGAAATTGATTTTGTTAAGGAATTCATAGAGAAAATTGTTGTTGCTATCCCCACGTTGGATGGAAAGGGTTATACTATGGAAACAATTCAGGTTGAATATGAGTGGAAGCCGCCTAGATGTGATGACTGCAAAATATTTGGGCATTCTAATGGGTAAAGGGTAAAATTTTACCCGTTAAACAGTATTACACCAAAATCATTGAACTACAATTGACATGAGCGTACATCCCATGCCCTCAGCCCGTTACATTGGCGAACTAACTCAACCTATACAACTAAGCAAACAATCTGCTAACCGCAGAAACAAAACACAGCTGCAACGCAGCCCATAACTAATAACCAACCTGCTAAACGCAGTTACAATTACATTTAAAATAACTAAATAACACAAAATGTAAAACACAAGGTTCATAGAACCACTTCTACGGTGATCGACTCGGTCTTCAATAATCTTCATATCTTGACCCATGAGTGCAAACACCAACGTCCAAGCTGCAACACGCAGCAATCACATATCATTGAGCTAACTTGCCCTACCAACACGTCCCAAAGACCATTGGTAAAAGGTCCAAGCCAGCTCCAAGAAATTGAATACACCTGCCCTACCAAATCCGACAGTGGCAAAAGGTCCAGGTATACCCACAATATCCAGCTAGTAGATCCCATGTCGGAGAATGGAACCACCAGAAGCTACGACAGCAACTCAAGAATAGTATTAACCTCAGCGAGTACATACATCCCGAAGCCGCACCATCCACTTTCACAAAGGTAAAACCATCAATGGAGGTTGATATGAAACACATCAAAAGGACGTGAACAATCAACACAAACGCTCCCTTGATTAACAAATATCGACCAGGAAAATAGATTGGTAAAGCAGACCAATCACAATCCCAACAACCCGTACCCCCCCCCCCCCTAAGCATTACATAGTCTCGTCTCTCATATCAACGAACTAGATCCAGATGCAACACATGGCTCTGCCTTTGATGAGCAGCACTTAAAAGGTGTCGGCAATTTCAGAACCTAAACCAAGTGTCACAATGACCTCCTCGGCTGACCAAACAAAACCTTGAACAACCGGAGTACCACAAACCAGAACCCAAATCCGGTAATAACCCTAACCGACCAAATCTGATCGGAATTATGAACCTTTTATCAATCAGATGATCAAGCGACCACGCAAGTATAGCAGCAACCTGCTCCAAACCCTAACACACCCTGATCCGGCCAAAAAACAATGGCCGCAAACCACCTCAGCAAACAAAACCCTAATCGGCCAAATCGTAATCAGAAAAAAAAACAAACCTTCAAAACGAAAGAAACCCTAACAGATTAACAATCGTAGAACGTTTGAATCAGAGCTTTTAATATAGAATTACAGACCCAGAACAAACCGAACCAATCTAGTCGTATTCAAGCAGATCAAAACCCAGAAACGGCTGCAACCCTAATTCGTTTCAGGATAAACCCTAGACGATTTAGACTTAACAAACGTTAGTGGAGTGATGATTTAGACGTGCTGTATAACCACGAACCAGATTAAGCAAGCCGCAAAACATAAATAATAAAACCCTAAATCGTTGGAGAACAACAGATACGGGTTGCAATATAGTAATCACAATAGCCGGCTAGACGATTTGCAAGTATACACCTACAAGACGAAATCAAACAGATCAGACCTCCAGCCAACACCCAATAAAACGAGTACAATCGTTAATAGGAATATTGAACACGAAGCCCGATTGGTTGAATGATTAACGAATTAGGGTTGTTGAAAAATTGCCTAAATCGCCTAACCCTAGAGAGAGAATTCGATGGCGGGGGGGGGGGGGGGGGGGGTATTTGAGCATTCTAATGATCAGTGTCCTAAGCAAGCATCAAAGAAAAATATGAAGTCTAAAGATGATAGTGTAACACCCCCAAATTTGATGATTTGCGGAAGCTTGATTTGGGTGTTACTAATCAATAACAAAGCACAAAGATATACAGTAAACGACTCTATACGCGTTGTTTTAACAAAATATATTGATAATCGAATGTTTACAACATTTAAAGCTTTACATAGCTCGAGTTTAAATAAAAGGAGATTTCAGTACATAAGTACTTGTACAAATATACTAATGCAAGAAAATCTCAATCTTCTGTATGCTGACTCGAGCTAAAGTCCTGAAGCAGAAACATCCTACTGCTTGGTACCTGCGATATATGCTAAAAGGTCAGCTAAAAGCTGGTGAGCTCACAGGTTTGAAATCAGTTAATATAGTATGAACCGCAAGATTTAAATAATGAATTGCATCCAGCAATTAAATGATAGTCATCGTGTATACAGCCATGAGCACATAGTTGAGCTTAACTCGAGGGCCGGGTCCCCTATAGAGAATTCCGGGCGAGGTGCCTCCACGAATGCCTAATCCACATTCGTCTTCCCAAATATTAGTACGTCCGTTTACCCGGTTAGTGCTTGCTAACCCGGACAAGGTGGGTCAATCCTATATGGTACCATATACTAATATTCACGCTACAACGTATTAACAACTATGCTGACGGAGGACTTTAAATGATTAGTTGTGAAAAACTCATGTAGTATATGAAATGTTTGTACTTGCGTTCACATGTTAAAATTGAGCAATATATCACACCCCTGAGTAAAACAGTAAAAAGAGGGGCTATGAGACTCACCTGAGTCTGAAAGCGTTTAAACAAACGTAAGTTGATTAGCCGAGTATGAAGTCCAAAGACTTGTAACCTGAGGGTGTCCACGACACACGATGGTTATAATCATGATTGGGTATCTCAAAAGATCACCCTTGTAGTTGTTCATTCAACTATAATGTCCAAATCTCCACTATTTGGTTGATACGTTTAAGTGTTTGAAAAGTGTACGGCCCATTGGTGACGGATTTGTAATAATAATCTCAACTATTATTATTTTGATTTCGTGGCGTTTTACTTGAAAAATGTGTTTTGATTGTGTTTTAGAAGTCGTTACGGAATCTAAGTACGGGGGTCCGGGGGCAGCGCCCCTGGCTGGGGTCGAGCTGCCAGGTCAGCTTGGAAAATTTTTATTTCTACTATATTGCTTTGACGAAAAACGCATCTGGATCCGAATTTGGGTAAAATCAGGTGTTAAAATTTTAGGTCTCGACACTTAGTAAAAATCTGAGTTCTCTGGTTTGTGCGACGTTGGGTGCGACGTCGCAGGTAAGGATTGCGACGTTGAGCATGACGTCGCTAAAGGCGACGTTTCGCAATTTAATGCGACGTTAAGGATGATGTCGCTATACGCGACGTTGTTGATTCTAGCGACGTAGTAGGCGACGTCGCTATGTGCGACTTCGCAATTCAATGCGACGTTATGTGCGACGTCGCTAAGGCGACGTTATTGATTTCTGTGCGACGTTATACGCGACGTCGCAAAGGCTCCAGGCCAGATGCGACGTTACGGGCTGTTGGCCGGATTTTGTGTCGAAAACGAGTTTCCCGGCCACCGTTCGGTCCAATATTTTTACCCAACCTTTTTATGGACATTATGAGTTGTTACAAACTACTAACAAGTGAAAACATTTAAAAACGAGAGATTTCGGGATTTGTCGGAAACTTACAAAGTGTCGGATCAAAAATCCGAAAAGGTAGGATGATAGATCGTGGTGTCGTGGTCGTTTTTCTCCAAAGCGATGCTATGATCCGAGTGCGTTTAGTATGTTTATTTGGTGATTTTGTGAGTATTTTGGAGGTGGTGGTGGTTAGAGAAAAGAAAGAAAGAGAGTGTAAGAGAGAGAGAGTGATAAGAGAGATGAGAAAGAAAATGGTGGGGAATGGGAGGTTAAGCTCCCATTTTTCGCCCCGCGTTCCCGCTCCGTGTGGTGTTCGTTTACTCCGTCATTTAGACGTTAAATAATTATTTTACATATTAAATGGTACGTTGTAACACCCCCGAAATTCACTGTTTTGCGGAAGCATAATTTGGGGTGTTACTAATCAAATATCACAGCACAAAGATAAAGTAAACGACATCTATATGCAACGTTTGTAAATTAGTTACATTCCATAGATATATTGTTTGAAAACTTAGTGTTTTCGTATACAAAAATGTAGTTTCCCTAGAGTCCGCGCGTGTAGCGGGAGATTCTATTACATAATCAAAATATACAAAAGATAATGCTAAGAATCTCCGTTAATGCAGTTGTGTTGAAATCATGCGACTCTAGCTAAAAATCCTGGAGTAATCCTACTCCATCCGAGTACCTGAGAAAACATGCTAAAAAGTGTCAACCAAAAGGTTGGTGAATCTCACAGGTTTGTAAGTAATATCAGCTTTGAACACGAGATTTCATCAGTAATGCCCGCAGGCGTAAAATCAGCAATTTCAATCCAGAAATCGTAAACCAGTATTTGCAATCCCGCAAATGTAAGTAAGTAAGTTTATACCGTTGCCATGAGGCTCATAATCGAAGCTTAACCCGTAAGTAATAAGTTTGCTCCCGTGACATGCTCGTAGTTGAGCAAGCATCAGTAACGAATAAGTAGACACCCGTTTCTACGTGTAAATCAGTACGTGGCAGCGCTACTGCCCCGGGTGGGGAGGGTCATTTCCCTAATGGATCCATTAACTAGTGTTCGCGCTTAAGTCCATAACTAACGATATATGATGGAGAGACTTCTGTTTGTAAGTAAACTCATGCAATTTCGTTTGGTATAGTAAACAGTTCTAGTACTTGTGTTCAAAGAAAAGCAGTTGCATGTTTCTCCCCCAATAAGATAAAACAGTAAAAGTGGGGCCGTAAGACTCACCTGAGTCTTGTAGTAATCAGTTGCAATTAGCAAGTAGTAAGTAAAGCAAGTAGGTTCTCTGAACCCGTAACCTTCAAATGCCTAATCATATGAAGTTATGTAAGTATGCGTCTCACGAGATGTTTCGTTTAGTTGTACACAACTAGTATATCCAGTGTTTGTCCGTATATTTGTAATTGTTTGTTTGTTGGAAAACATGTTTGGCCCGTTGGTGACGGTTTGTAGCAAAAATTCTAAAATGTTGACTTTGCTACAGTAAATGTGCTACAGTGAATTGCTACAGTAAAATTTGACTTTTTGCTACAGTAACTTTGACTTTTCTATAGTGAAAATCCTTTAAAATTTCCAAGTTTTCTGTTTTCTACGACATAAGCTGCGACACAAGGATTTGTATGCGACACAAGGGTTGTGTCGCATGAAGGATGCGACACAGGAGCTCTGCGACACAGTGGTTGTGTCGCAAAAAGCTTGCGATGCTAATTCAATAGCGACAGAACGGTTGTGTCGTATTAAATACGACATAGTATGCGACATAGAGTGCGACACAATATTGTGTCGCAAAGGTTACGACACTAAAGGATTGGTACGGCACAAGGTGCGACACAAACGGGTTTATGCGACACAGCATGCGACACAAGGCTTGTGTCGCATGTATGAACACCAGCCCAGAAACTTTCGGGTTTCAAGAATTTTTGACCAAAAACGCAAATCTAACCCATTTTTGAGCTATAAAATCGTGTATTCTTCATGTATTAGGTTATATCTAAGTTGTGTACACACCAAAACATCAAAACATTACACCAAATTGAATAGATCTAAGATTTTAGGAATTTCTTACTTTTGCAAATCGAGCTAAATGGAGGATGAATTGATGAAGACGGTCTTGATATTCTTGCTCCACTCGTGATGGTGATTCCGAATATGTAATTTTCGTGGTCGAGATTTGATGTCGAAAATTTGGTGTGAATTGAGGTTGAGAGAGTTTGTGGTTTGTGTGTGTTTAGTTAGAATGAAAATGGAAAGGGAAATTGGGGTGGGGGTTTGGGTTGGTGGCTGATCCAAAAGGAAGGAGGGGGAAAATACTCCCCAAAACACAGTGTTGACTCCGTGTCCTAATCGTTTATTCACTAGTTTTTCATATTTAACCAAACGTTTATATTTTTAAAACGTAACTGGAGTATTTAAGTAAAAATACTTTGAAATTAATAGTAAAACATTTGTCGCAATATTTAAATTATTAAGTCGCGTTTATTACGTTTTGTTGCGTTAGTTAAAATGTCGTCGCGATAATATATAAATAATGCTCGTTCGGTTGTGTATTTTATATAACAAAATACGTTCTCATTATTTAAGTAAATTTCTGTCACCAACGTCCAAATAAACTGTGTCGGACTCCGTCCTGTTAATTCGTACGATTCATCCAAATCGCGTAAGTACACACATATATATATAAATCACCTTATATATATATATACAAATAGAGTCTAAAATTAGTCCTATTACATACTAATTACCACTAGTTACAAACAATTAGGCATAATTAATTATCCTAATTATGCAGGTGTTACATTCTCCCCTTGTTAAAGAAATTTCGTCCCGAAATTAGCTTGAGTGCACGGACGGTGCGTTATCTGGGAAAAGATGTGGATATTTCTGTCGTATTTGGTCTTCCCGTTCCCAGGTGAACTCAGGGCCGCGCCTAGAATTCCACCTGACCTTTACGATAGGAATACGACTCTGTTTCAATCGTTTGACCTCACGGTCCATGATTTCCATAGGTTCCTCGACAAAATGAAGTTTATCATCGATTTGAATTTCGTCGAGCGGTATAATCAGTGTCTCGTCAGACAGACATTTCTTCAAGTTAGAAATGTGGAATGTGTTGTGTACACTGCTAAGTTCAGCAGGAAGTTGCAGGCGGTATGCCACTGGACCAATCCTTTCCAGGATTTCGAATGGTCCGATGTATCTAGGATTTAGTTTGCCTCGCTTTCCGAATCGAATGACACCCTTCCACGGTGCCACTTTGAGAAGTACCTTGTCCCCTACCTGGAACTCAAGGTGTTTGCGTCTCACGTCAGCATAGCTTTTCTGACGATCACGTGCGGCTTTCAACCGGTTTTGAATACCAACGATTTTCTCAGTAGTTTCTTGAATGATATCTGGACCCGTGAGTTGGGAATCTCCTAACTCAGTCCAACAGATAGGTGATCGGCATTTACGCCCGTAAAGTGCCTCGAAGGGTGCAGCCTTTATGCTGGTATGGTAACTGTTGTTGTACGAGAACTCGCACAACGGTAAGTGATTTTCCCAAGAAGTACCGAAGTCAACTACACAGGCTCGTAGCATATCCTCCAGTGTTTGAATAGTTCGCTCGCTTTGGCCATCGGTTTGCGGATGATAAGCAGTACTCATATCCAGACGAGTACCAAGAGATTTCTGTAATGATTGCCAAAAGTTAGAAGTAAAACGGCTGTCCCTATCCGAGATGATCGAGATAGGTACACCATGTCGCGAGATGATTTCTTTGATGTAGATGCGAGTCAGACGCTCCATCTTGTCAGTTTCCTTGATGGCCAGAAAATGAGCAGATTTCGTGAGACGGTCCACGATCACCCAAATGGTATCGCAACCATTCGAAGTTTTTGGTAGTTTGGTAATAAAGTCCATGGAAATCTGTTCCCATTTTGTGACACCCCCAAATTTAACGATTTGCGGAAGCTTGATTTGGGTGTCACTAATCAATATACAAAGCACATAAGATATAATGAACGACCACTATATGCGTCGTTTTAAACTTGTATAAATAAAGTAAATGTTTACATCAAAATATAGTTACATTAGCTCGGTTCCTGAAATTGAGAGATTACATAGCATAATTACTTTTACAAAATATAATAATGCAGTCCAATCTCTAGTTGTATGTATGCTGACTCGAGCTAATAATTCCTGCTTGTGCAGCCAAACTACTGTTGGGTACCTGTGACAAATACTAAAATGGGTCAGCGAAAACGCTGGTGAGCTCACAGGTTTGTATGTCAATGTATAGTTGTAAGAACCGCAAGATTTATATTGAATTTAAAATGCAATTAAGCAAGATAAAAGTTATACTGTCCATGAGCACATAGTATGAGCTTAACTTGATTTGTCAGGCCCACTTAAGGAAACCTAACTTGAAATGCCTCCTACGAGTGCCTAATCAACACTCGTCTTCCCAAATGCTAATACATCCGTTTGACCGGTTAGTGCGTGCTAACCCGGATGAGGATTGTCAATCCCATATGATATCATATACTAACATTCACGCTATAAAATACTAGAGACTATGCTTATGGAGGACTTTAAATTGATTAGCTTGAAACTCATGTAGTATTTGAAGTTTGGCACTTGCGTTCTACTTGTAAAACAAAATCGAGTAGTAATATCACACCCCTAGTTGTAAAGCAGTGAAAATGGGGCTATGAAACTCACCTGGTTCTTGAAGTGTTTAACTTAATAAACTTGAAGTAATTAGCTGTGAGTTGGTGTCCAAAGGCTTGAAACCTGAATGTGCCCACGACACTTAAATTGTCATTAATTGTATTGGTATCCCGAAAGACTACCATTTGAATTGTTTGTCTAACTAAATGTCCAAATTACCCCGATTTGGTTGATTGTTTTATTACAAGTTACTACGACTTGTTTGAATAAGTTGATACAAGTTACAACGACTTGTTTGAATAAGTTGGTACAAGTTACAACGACTTGTTTGATTGAATTGTGTATTTGAAAATGTGTACGGCCCGTTGGTGACGGTTGTAACGATAGTTCTAAAATGTTATTATATTGTTGCTACAGTGAATTGCTACAGTGAATTGCTACAGTGAATTGCTACATTAAAATTTGACTTTGAAAATTTTGAGGTTTGAAGATTCTGTTTTGTGCGACGTAGCCTGCGACGTTGGGTGCGACGTCGCAGATCCGGACTGCGACGTTGGGCACGGCGTCGCTATGTGCGACTTTCGCAATTTAATGCGACGTTGTACGTGGCGTCGCTATAGGCGACGTAGTTGATTTCTGCGACGTAAGGGTCTGCGTCGCTAAGTGCGACGTCCGCAATTCGATGCGACGTAGAGTGCTGCGTCGCTATATGCGACGTTGAGGATTCGTGCGACGTAAGTCGCTGCGTCGCTATATGCGACGTTGAGGATATAGTGCGACGTAGGTCGCTGCGTCGCATTTGCTCCAGGCCAAATGCGACGTACGGGTCTGATCGGAATTTCAACCTCAAAAACGCATTTTCCGGCCATCGATCGGCATAATATTTTTACCCAACCCATTTTAGGACATTACAAGGTTATACAAACAACTAGCAAGTTATAAAACTTAAAAACGAGAGTTTTCGGAGTTGTGTCGGAAACTTACAAATCGCCGAAATGAAATTCCGGAAAGATAGGATTGTAGATCGTCGCGAGGTGGTCGTTTATTTCCAAAGGGGCTTGAAGATCCAAGGTCGTTTAGTATGTTTATTTTGCGATTTTCGTTGATTTTGGTTTGTGGTTTTTGAGAGAAAAGAAAAGGAATAGAGAGAGAGATAATTAAGAAATGAAAGAAAGAAAATGGTGGGGAGGTGGTTAAGGGATCACCTCCCATTTTCAGTCCGCGCACTGCGCTCCGTGCGGTGTTCGTTTATTCCGTCATTTGAACGTTAAATATTTATTTTCTATGTTTTAATATACGTTTTAAAATACGAATAATTATTCAGTATTTTTTGTTGAAGTATTTTACTAACTATTTAATAATTACATTATAAAAGATGAATTGTATCGTTTTGTTTGCGCAATTACATTTTATTCGCGTTTATATCAATTATGTGATAAAACTTGGATACTAAATATTATTGACATAATATTTTTAAGTACAATAACGTTATTAAAATCCTTGTATTACTTAAATCAATTTTTCACCAACGTCCGTATTTATTGTATCGAAATTCATTCGATTTGAAACTCGTACGATTTAAACAAATCGCATAATTGTAGATATATATATTCAACAACATATATAATAATTGATACATTAATTAGCCTAACCCAGAACTAATTACATGTGTTACACTTGATTAGGCACTAAACTATAGTCCTAAATTGACGGTTGTCACATTCTCCCCCTGTTAGAAGAATTTCGTCCCGAAATTTATGTTGAAGTCGTGTTTGATGTTGAATCAGTGAAGAGTTGAGGGTACTTGAGTCGCATTTGGTTTTCCCGTTCCCAGGTAAATTCCGGACCGCGCCGCGAATTCCACCTAACCTTGACGATAGGAATACGACTTTGTTTAAGTTGTTTGACCTCACGGTCCATGATCTCGGCGGGTTCCTCAACAAAGTGAAGTTTCTCGTCAACTCGAATTTCATCGAGTGGAATGATAAGTGTCTCATCAGACAGACACTTCTTCAGATTTGAAACATGAAATGTGGGATGCACGCTGCTGAGTTCAGATGGCAGCTGCAATCGATAAGCCACTGGACCAATCCTTTCGAGGATCTCAAATGGTCCAATGTATCTGGGATTTAACTTCCCTCGTTTACCAAATCGGATTACGCCTTTCCAAGGCGATACTTTAAGTAGTACTCGATCCCCAACTTGGAACTCGAGTGGTTTGCGCCTCACGTCAGCATAACTTTTCTGACGATCACGCGCGGCTTTGAGTTTGTTTTGAATTTCTACGATTCTCTCGGTTGTCTCGTGTATGATTTCTGGACCTGTGAGTTGGCTATCCCCAACCTCAGTCCAACAGATAGGTGACCGGCACTTACGACCGTACAGTGCCTCGAAGGGTGCAGCTTTGATGCTGGTATGATAACTGTTGTTGTACGAGAACTCGCACAATGGTAGATGTTTTTCCCAGTTTACACCGAAGTCTACTACGCAGGCCCGTAGCATGTCTTCAAGTGTTTGAATGGTTCGTTCACTTTGACCGTCTGTTTGAGGATGGTATGCGGTACTCATATCAAGTCGAGTACCCAAGGATTTTTGAAGTGATTGCCAAAATTGTGAAGTGAAACGACTATCCCTATCGGAGATAATTGAGATTGGAACACCGTTTTTGGTCACGATTTCCTTCAAATAAATGTTGGTGAGGCGTTCCATTTTGTCGAATTCCTTGATTGCCAGGAAGTGAGCAGACTTTGTGAGACGATCCACGATCACCCAAATGGTATCGCAACCGCTCGATGACTTGGGTAGTTTGGTTATGAAATCCATGGCAATTTGTTCCCATTTCCATTCAGGAAGACTGGGTTGTTGAAGTAAACCAGATGGTTTTTGATATTCGATTTTGACTTTGGAGCAAGTAAGGCACTTGCTGACATAGGTGGCGATTTCAGCTTTCATGTTCGGCCACCAGTAGAAGTCCTTGATACCGTGGTACATTTTATCTGATCCCGGATGGATAGAATATTTGGACTTGTGAGCTTCATCCATCACCAAGTCTCGTAGGTTCCCAAATTTAGGCAACCAGATTCGGTTTGAGAAATACCTAATCCCGTTAGGTCTGATTTCGAATTGTTTATCCATGCCCCGCAAGGCTTCATCTTTGACATTTTCGGGTTTTAAGGCTTCGAGTTGAGCAGTGAGGATTTAAATGTTTAAATTGTTGTGAATGGTCATACTGAGGGCTCGAACCCGAAGTGGTTTCACTCGCTCTTTTCGACTGAGGGCGTCAGCAACAACATTTGCTTTGCCTGGATGATATTTGAGTTCGCAGTCGTAATCGGTAAGTAACTCGACCCATCGACGTTGCCTCATGTTGAGATCCTTCTGATCGAATATGTGTTGAAGGCTTTTATGGTCGGTAAAGATTGTACATCTGGTACCGTAAAGGTAATGTCTCCAGATTTTGAGGGCAAAAACGACAGCTCCTAGCTCGAGGTCGTGGGTGGTGTAATTCTTTTCATGAATCTTGAGCTGTCGGGAAGCATAAGCTATGACTTTGTCTCGTTGCATAAGCACACAACCGAGACCTTGATGAGAAGCATCGCAGTATACCACGAAGTCATCGGTGCCTTCGGGTAATGAGAGGATAGGAGCACTGCAAAGCTTTTGTTTTAAGAGTTGGAATGCCGATTCTTGTTTATCAGTCCAGTCAAACTTTTTATCTTTCTGGGTCAGAGTCGTAAGTGGTATGGCTATCTTGGAGAAATTTTCAATGAATCGTCGATAGTATCCGGCCAGTCCTAGAAACTGCCGTACTTCGGTCGGAGTGGTTGGCGATTGCCAGTCTTTGATAGCCTCGATTTTTGACGGGTCAACGTGAATCCCCTGCCTGTCAATCACGTGACCAAGGAATTGAACAGTTTCGATCCAGAACTCACACTTAGAGAACTTGCATAGAGCTCCTCGTGTTTAAGTAGTTCAAGGATGGTTCTGAGGTGTTGCGCATGCTCTTCTTTGCTTCGTGAATATATGAGAATGTCATCGATGAAGACAATGACAAACTTATCAAGGTAAGGTTTACACACCCGATTCATAAGGTCCATGAATACAGCCGGTGCATTGGTTAGGCCGAATGGCATCACTTGAAATTCGTAATGCCCGTAACGGGTTCTGAAAGCGGTTTTTGGAATATTGGCATCGCGAACACGCAATTGGTGATAACCGGATCGGAGGTCAATCTTTGAATAACAACTCGACCCTTGAAGTTGGTCGAACAGGTCATCGATTCGAGGGAGTGGATACCGGTTCTTGACAGTTAACTTGTTCAACTCTCGATAGTCGATACACATTCGAAAAGAACCATCTTTCTTCTTAACAAATAGGACCGGAGCTCCCCAAGGTGAAGAACTCGGCCTGATGAATCCTCGTTCTAGGAGTTCCTGTAACTGGGTGGACAGCTCCTGAAGTTCGGATGGAGCTAAACGGTATGGTGCTCGGGCGACAGGCGCAGCACCTGGTACAAGATCGATTGAGAACTCAACCTGTCTTGGTGGTGGTAGACCAGGTAGTTCTTCAGGAAAGACTTCTGGAAAGTCTCGAACAATTGGAACATCCTCAAGTCGCTTCTCCTTGGACTTTTTCTCCATAATGTGCGCGAGGATTGCTGGATAACCCTTTCTCAGAAATTTTCGGGTCTTAAGACAAGATATGATGTTAAGCCTCGTCCCTCCGGTCTCCCCCTGTATGACTAGGGTTCTACCGACAGTGAGAGGTATGCGAACAATTTTGTCATAGCAGATGATTTCGGCGCGATGTTTGGATAACCAGTCCATGCCTACGATGACATCGAAACTTCCTATCTCAACAGGCATAAGATCTATGGAGAAGGTTTCGTCGGCTAGATTTAAGGTGCAATTAGGTATCACACTACCGGTTTCTATCAATTTGCCATTTGCTAACTCTACGGTGTACTTAACGTCTAAAGTAACAGGTGTAATGTCAAGTAGAGGGCAGAATTCATCGGAAATAAAACTCCTATCGGCACCAGTATCAAACAGTATGGAAGCAGTTAAGTTGTTGAGGAGGAACATACCCGTGACCACATTCGGATCCTGACGGGCGTCTCCTGAGTTGATCACGAATGCGTTACTTTTGGTGTTGTTGTTGTTGCGGTGGTTGTTGTTGTTGCCCTTGTTCTTCAATTTTGGGCAAGAATCCCTAAAGTGTCCTGGGTTTCCACATTCGTAGCAGGACTTAGGTTGTCGGGTATTTTTGTCAGAGGGGTGGTTGTTGGATTTGCGGGCTCGGCAATCCTTAGTCAAATGCCCGTACCTCCTGCAGTTGTTGCAAGGGGGGTTGCACTGACCAAAGTGGTGGTAGTTGCACTTGGGACAATAAGGTCTGTCCCCGGTGTAGCTGCGGTTGGATTCAGAGTTGGTGTTGTAGACTTGGATGGCGTGGTTTTTCTTGTTTGAGTGGTGGTGGTGTTCAGTGGATTTGCGTTTGTTGTTGTTAGAGGATGAGGTGTTGGAGGTCTCACGGCTGACAACTAGAGCCATGAGTTCGTGGGCCAATCGAATGGCACTCTCAGTAGTAGTTGGTTTGGATGAGGCGACGTTGCCCTAGATGTTCTCGGGGAGTCCACGAATGTATTTCTTAATGCCCTTACTTTCTGGTTCGACTAAACCCGGGCATAATAAAGCAAACTGCTGAAATTTAGTGGTATATTCAGCAACATCATTTCCCTGCACCTCCAGATGCCAGAATTCTTCTTCCAGCCTGTGCAATTCCTCTTCAGGACAGTATTTTTCTGTCAGTTTCTTTTTCAGTTCGGCCCAAGGAAGTCGGTTTGCAATCTCGAGGCCTACAGAGTTTGCGTGGGTTTTCCACCACGTGAGTGCACCTTCCTGAAAGGTGTAAGCAGCAAATTTGACCTTGTTGTTCTCAGTGCAATCGCAGAGACTGAAAACAGATTCCATGCGCTCAATCCAACGGATCAAGCCAATGGCACCTTCCGTGCCCTTGAAGTGTAGCGGTTTATAGCTAAGAAAGTCTTTATAGGAGCAAGGTTTGGGTGGTGGAGTATTGGTTGCTGTGTCCTCGCTACCGGGTGGTGTTCGGGTAGCCAAGGCTTCGGTCACACTGCGGGCAATTATTCCCGCGATCTCAGCTTCACTAAGGGTAATTTGACGGCGAGGAGGCATGATGCTGAGTAAGAAAGAACAAGGAAATGAAATAAGATGCTAGTCCGAGTATGATGAACTAGTGGTGTGTTTGTCACTTCGAGACAAAGCGTTAGAGAGAAAGAGGCCTATATTCATATAATATAATATAGCCTAAAGTGATAATGAGGTCTACTTATGTAAGTATATATGTATATCACATAATAACCTATTGAGTGTCTAGCACAGACGTGTTTTGAGTCCCGTTTCTCTCGAGGTCAGAGTCAACTAATGCATTCCTGTTCAACATAACTCTTTCAGATTTCACATCATCTTTCTCTAATTGTACATAGTTGATCAGGCTATGTTAAATTAAAGTCGTATGATGTAATCCCTGAACTAGTCATAACTAATAAGGAATACTGCCTAACGGTCATAGTCTAGGCCCACTAAATGCAACCTAGTTCACTATAACCTTAGGCTCTGATACCAATCTGTGACACCCCCAAATTTAACGATTTGCGGAAGCTTGATTTGGGTGTCACTAATCAATATACAAAGCACATAAGATATAATGAACGACCACTATATGCGTCGTTTTAAACTTGTATAAATAAAGTAAATGTTTACATCAAAATATAGTTACATTAGCTCGGTTTTGAAATTGAGAGATTACATAGCATAATTACTTTTACAAAATATAATAATGCAATCCAATCTCTAGTTGTATGTATGCTGACTCGAGCTAATAATTCCTGCTTGTGCAGCCAAACTACTGTTGGGTACCTGTGACAAATACTAAAATGGGTCAGCGAAAACGCTGGTGAGCTCACAGGTTTGTATGTCAATGTATAGTTGTAAGAACCGCAAGATTTATATTGAATTTAAAATGCAATTAAGCAAGATAAAAGTTATACTGTCCATGAGCACATAGTATGAGCTTAACTTGATTTGTCAGGCCCACTTAAGGAAACCTAACTTGAAATGCCTCCTACGAGTGCCTAATCAACACTCGTCTTCCCAAATGCTAATACATCCGTTTGACCGGTTAGTGCGTGCTAACCCGGATGAGGATTGTCAATCCCATATGATATCATATACTAACATTCACGCTATAAAATACTAGAGACTATGCTTATGGAGGACTTTAAATTGATTAGCTTGAAACTCATGTAGTATTTGAAGTTTGGCACTTGCGTTCTACTTGTAAAACAAAATCGAGTAGTAATATCACACCCCTAGTTGTAAAGCAGTGAAAATGGGGCTATGAAACTCACCTGGTTCTTGAAGTGTTTAACTTAATAAACTTGAAGTAATTAGCTGTGAGTTGGTGTCCAAAGGCTTGAAACCTGAATGTGCCCACGACACTTAAATTGTCATTAATTGTATTGGTATCCCGAAAGACTACCATTTGAATTGTTTGTCTAACTAAATGTCCAAATTACCCCGATTTGGTTGATTGTTTTATTACAAGTTACTACGACTTGTTTGAATAAGTTGATACAAGTTACAACGACTTGTTTGAATAAGTTGGTACAAGTTACAACGACTTGTTTGATTGAATTGTGTATTTGAAAATGTGTACGGCCCGTTGGTGACGGTTGTAACGATAGTTCTAAAATGTTATTATATTGTTGCTACAGTGAATTGCTACAGTAAAATTTGACTTTGAAAATTTTGAGGTTTGAAGATTCTGTTTTGTGCGACGTAGCCTGCGACGTTGGGTGCGACGTCGCAGATCCGGACTGCGACGTTGGGCACGGCGTCGCTATGTGCGACTTTCGCAATTTAATGCGACGTTGTACGTGGCGTCGCTATAGGCGACGTAGTTGATTTCTGCGACGTAAGGGTCTGCGTCGCTAAGTGCGACGTCCGCAATTCGATGCGACGTAGAGTGCTGCGTCGCTATATGCGACGTTGAGGATTCGTGCGACGTAAGTCGCTGCGTCGCTATATGCGACGTTGAGGATATAGTGCGACGTAGGTCGCTGCGTCGCATTTGCTCCAGGCCAAATGCGACGTACGGGTCTGATCGGAATTTCAACCTCAAAAACGCATTTTCCGGCCATCGATCGGCGTAATATTTTTACCCAACCCATTTTAGGACATTACAAGGTTATACAAACAACTAGCAAGTTATAAAACTTAAAAACGAGAGTTTTCGGAGTTGTGTCGGAAACTTACAAATCGCCGAAATGAAATTCCGGAAAGATAGGATTGTAGATCGTCGCGAGGTGGTCGTTTATTTCCAAAGGGGCTTGAAGATCCAAGGTCGTTTAGTATGTTTATTTTGCGATTTTCGTTGATTTTGGTTTGTGGTTTTTGAGAGAAAAGAAAAGGAATAGAGAGAGAGATAATTAAGAAATGAAAGAAAGAAAATGGTGGGGAGGTGGTTAAGGGATCACCTCCCATTTTCAGTCCGCGCACTGCGCTCCGTGCGGTGTTCGTTTATTCCGTCATTTGAACGTTAAATATTTATTTTCTATGTTTTAATATACGTTTTAAAATACGAATAATTATTCAGTATTTTTTGTTGAAGTATTTTACTAACTATTTAATAATTACATTATAAAAGATGAATTGTATCGTTTTGTTTGCGCAATTACATTTTATTCGCGTTTATATCAATTATGTGATAAAACTTGGATACTAAATATTATTGACATAATATTTTTAAGTACAATAACGTTATTAAAATCCTTGTATTACTTAAATCAATTTTTCACCAACGTCCGTATTTATTGTATCGAAATTCATTCGATTTGAAACTCGTACGATTTAAACAAATCGCATAATTGTAGATATATATATTCAACAACATATATAATAATTGATACATTAATTAGCCTAACCCAGAACTAAGTACATGTATTACACTTGATTAGGCACTAAACTATAGTCCTAAATTGACGGTTGTCACACATTTCCATTGCGGAATTTCAGGTTGTTGGAGCAACCCCGAGGGTCTTTGGTGTTCGGCCTTGAGTTTGGAACAGGTTAGGCATTTACTGACGTACAAGGCGATGTCAGCTTTCATGTTAGGCCACCAATACAACCCTTTGACGTCATGATACATCTTATCAGAGTATCGAGATTTGTGACGTACCAGGATGTATAGAGTATCGAGATTTGTGAGCTTCAGCCATCACCAAATCTCGCAAGTTTCCGAATTTGGGTAACCACACCCGGTTAGAGAAGTATCGAGTTCCATCGGGTTTGATTTCGAATTGTTTATCCAAGCCTCGCAAGGCTTCATTTTTCAAGTTTTCATCGTTGAGTGCTTCAAGTTGAGCGGTAAGGATTTGAGCAGGGAGCTCGTTAAGAATTGTCATAGAAAGTGCTCGGACTCGAAGGGGTTTCGCTTGTTCCTTTCGGCTTAAGGCATCGGCAACTACGTTAGCCTTGCCCGGATGGTATTTGATCTCGCAGTCATAGTCACTAAGTAACTCAACCCAGCGACGTTGTCTCATGTTTAGATCTTTCTGATCGAATATGTGTTGGAGACTTTTGTGATCGGTAAAGATGGTGCTTTTCGTATCGTAGAGATAATGTCTCCAGATTTTCAATGCGAAGACCACAGCACCTAACTCGAGGTCGTGAGTCGTATAGTTTTTCTCGTGAATTTTTAGTTGTCGTGAGGCATAGGCAATGACTTTTTCCCGTTGCATCAACACACAACCAAGTCCTTGGTGTGAGGCGTCGCAGTAAACTACGAAATCATCGGTGCCCTCGGGTAAGGACAAGATTGGTGCACTGCAAAGTTTGTTTTTCAATAGCTGGAAGGCTGACTCTTGTTTATCAGTCCAATCGAACTTCTTATCTTTCTGAGTCAGTGTGGTTAGGGGAACAGCTATTCTTGAAAAGTTTTCGATGAATCGACGGTAGTAACCAGCAAGACCTAAGAATTGTCTCACTTCGGTTGGAGTGGTCGGTGACTCCCAGCCCTTGAATGCTTCAATCTTGGCGGGATCAACATGAATTCCTTGGCTGTCAATCACGTGCCCGAGGAATTGAACGGTTCGAATCCAGAACTCACACTTAGAGAATTTGGCATATAACTCTTCGTGTTTCAGGAGTCTTAGAATGGTTTTCAGATGTTGAGCATGTTCCTGCTCGTTGCGAGAGTAAATCAAGATATCATCGATGAACACAATGACGAATTTGTCAAGATATGATTTGCACACCCGATTCATAAGGTCCATGAATACGGCCGGTGCGTTGGTCAACCCGAATGGCATCACTTGGAATTCGTAATGCCCATAACGAGTTCGGAAACCTGTCTTTGGGATATCATTGTCACGGACTAGGAGTTGATGATAACCCGACCGTAGATCAATCTTTGAGTAAACACTCGATCCCTGGAGTTGGTCAAATAGGTCATCGATTCTGGGAAGTGGATACCGATTCTTTATGGTTAGCTTATTCAGCTCTCGGTAATCGATACACATGCGGAAAGATCCATCTATCTTTTTCACGAATAAGACCGGAGCTCCCCAAGGCGAGGAACTTGGTCGAACGAATCCTCTGTCCAGGAGTTCCTGTAGTTGGTTAGACAACTCCTGCATTTCGGATGGTGCTAAACGGTAAGAGGCTCGTGCCACGGGTGCAGCTCCAGGCACAAGTTCGATTTGAAATTCAACTTGTCTAGGTGGCGGAAGTCCGGGCAAGTCTTCAGGAAAGACTTCCGGGAAATCCCGCACGATCGGAACATCCTCAAGTCGCTTCTCCTCCGACTTCTTCTCCGTTACATGTGCGAGGATGGCTTGATACCCTTTTCGTAGATATTTTCTCGTTTTCAGACAGGATACAATATTCAGATTCCGTCTACCGGTCTCCCCTTGTAGGACTAAGGTTCCACCGGAGACAAGAGGTATGCGAACGAGTTTGTCATGACAGATGATTTCAGCTCGGTGCCTGGATAACCAATCCATACCGACAATAATATCGAAGCTGCCGATCTCGACAGGGATTAAATCAATGGAAAACGTTTCGTTCGTGAGGTTAAGTGTACAGTTGTGTATGATGCTATCAGTTTCAATCAGTTTGCCGTTAGCTAATTCTACAATGTATTTAGCATCTAAGGCAGTGGGAGTAATATCATGTAAAGGGCTAAATTTCTCAGAAATGAAGCTTCTATCGGCATCGGTATCAAATAACACAGAAGCAGTAAGGTCGTTGAGAAGGAACGTACCCGTCACGACATTCGGGTCTTGTCTGGCTTCCCCAGCCTTGATAACGAAAGATCTGCCGCGAGCAGGGTTGTTGTTGTTTTTCAGCTTTGGGCAATCTTTCTTGAAGTGCCCTGAATTTCCGCACCCAAAGCAGGCCTTTGGTGCATTGGTGTTGGGGGTAGAAATGTTGGTTCGGCAATCCTTGGCTAGATGCCCGAACCGTTTGCAGTTGGAGCAAGGGCAAGAACCGTCATGATGGCGGCTGCATTTGGAACAGTAAGGCTTGTTCCCGCTGTACCCTTTCTTTTCCGAAGTCCCCGATGAATAAGCCTTAATGTACTCAGGCTTTTTGTTGGAGGTTTGGTTGGATGAGTTGGGGTTTCCTTCCCACTTGCGTTTGTTGTTTGCAGATGGGGTTGAGGTGGTGCCACGGCGGACAGAATTTGCCGTTAGTTCATGGGCCATACGGATGGCGCTCTGAATAGTAGCCGGTTTGGATGAAGTCACCAGGTCTTGGAGTCTCTCAGGAAGACCATCAACGAATTTCTCGATCCTCTTGTACTCAGGATCGACCATGGTTGGGCACAGGAGTGCCAGTTGGTGGAAACGGTTAGTGTATCCGGTGATATCATCACCCTGCATTTTGTGGTTCCAGAACTCCATTTCCAGCTGTTTCAATTCATCCCTGGGGCAGTACTCGCCCCTCAACATCTCTTTCAACTCCTTCCACGGGAGTTGGTAAGCAGTAGCAACACTCACAGTCTGGGCATAAGTGTTCCACCAGGTGAGTGCGGTGTCAGTAAAAGTACTAACGGAGAACTTAACTTTGTCTCCCTCCGCACAGTTGCAGATCAGAAATACAGACTCAACTTTCTCGATCCAGCGTACTAGACCGATAGCTCCTTCAGTACCTGCAAAGTTTAGCGGTTTGCAGTTCTGAAAGTCCTTGTAAGAACAAGGTTTAGCAGCAGCAGGGGTTTCAGCGGCATCACTGTTTTGTCGAGTATTCCGTGCCAAGGCTTCAGTAACAGCCTGGGTTATAAGGGAGGTAATCTGGGCATCGGTATATGGTCTTGTCTTTGGCGGCATGATTCTTCAATAAAAGAAATGAAGATACATGAGATTTTGTAGGAATTTGTAATTGTCACAGATGTACATGTATAAAAACAGTAATACATAATATCAACATGGAAAATGACAATTTAGGTGAGTTGAAATAACAAGAAATATTTGATGGATAATGCGAGTTCAAAGGTTACATCCTACAAAGATATTACAAAAGGTGTCGGGAATTGTTACATCCGACTAGTTTATAGAATAGCGCTAGATAGTCATTAGATTACGAGACAAAGACTACACTAGTCTTAATGTAGATTAATATGTTCCATCAGCGTGACAAGGTGGTCCACGGTTTCTGCCAGCCTGTTGGTTTGCCTGGCATTGTCTTCAACCAAGGCCAGTCGTTGTGCTAGTACACGAGTGTGATCCTCAGTCTCCTGTGAACGTTGCTCACATTCCTCTAGTCGGTTTCTTACAAGTTCATCCGCACCTAATTCGGCGGTCATTGAATCCTGGATTATGCTTACAGAGAGGCCGATATCTTCTTGTTCTCGCTGGAGTTGTGATATGTGGTCAAGAGCTTGACGAAGCAGGTAGGTCATTCGGTGTTGTTCCAGTTCAAGATTTTCGAGTCTTTGTTCCTGACGGCGGAATTGCGTAGCCAATACTGGCAACGTGAGATGTGCCGAGTTCTGAGAGTTATGTACAGGATAAGGGCTGTTTCGAGGCGACCTTGTGTTCCTCCTGGCTACTCGTGGGTTCCGTGACCCATGTGAGTGAGAGTGTGACGGATTAGGTGGTATGTTTTCCATTCCTGTGGCAGAGTGTAAGTAAGACGAGGCTAATATATATATACATATATCATATCCAGCCTAGTGTCTAGCACGTATCAAGTAATGGTCCGGTTCTCTCGTGGTCAGAGTCAACTAACGTATCCCCGTTCAACATATTCATTTCAGACCTTACATCATCTTTCCTTAATTGTACATAGTTGATCAGGATATGTTAAATTAAAGTCGTATGCTGTAATTCCTGAACCAGTCATGTCTAATAAGAGAATACAGCCTAACGGTCATAGTCTAGGCCCACTAAATGCAACCTAGTTCACTATAACCTTAGGCTCTGATACCAATCTGTAACACCCCCGAAATTCACTGTTTTGCGGAAGCATAATTTGGGGTGTTACTAATCAAATATCACAGCACAAAGATAAAGTAAACGACATCTATATGCAACGTTTGTAAATTAGTTACATTCCATAGATATATTGTTTGAAAACTTAGTGTTTTCGTATACAAAAATGTAGTTTCCCTAGAGTCCGCGCGTGTAGCGGGAGATTCTATTACATAATCAAAATATACAAAAGATAATGCTAAGAATCTCCGTTAATGCAGTTGTGTTGAAATCATGCGACTCTAGCTAAAAATCCTGGAGTAATCCTACTCCATCCGAGTACCTGAGAAAACATGCTAAAAAGTGTCAACCAAAAGGTTGGTGAATCTCACAGGTTTGTAAGTAATATCAGCTTTGAACACGAGATTTCATCAGTAATGCCCGCAGGCGTAAGATCAGCAATTTCAATCCAGAAATCGTAAACCAGTATTTGCAATCCCGCAAATGTAAGTAAGTAAGTTTATACCGTTGCCATTAGGCTCATAATCGAAGCTTAACCCGTAAGTAATAAGTTTGCTCCCGTGACATGCTCGTAGTTGAGCAAGCATCAGTAACGAATAAGTAGTCACCCGTTTCTACGTGTAAATCAGTACGTGGCAGCGCTACTGCCCCGGGTAGGGAGAGTCATTTCCCTAATGGATCCATTAACTAGTGTTCGCGCTTAAGTCCATAACTAACGATATATGATTGAGAGACTTCTGTTTGTAAGTAAACTCATGCAATTTCGTTTGGTATAGTAAACAGTTCTAGTACTTGTGTTCAAAGAAAAGCAGTTGCATGTTTCTCCCCCAATAAGATAAAACAGTAAAAGTGGGGCCGTAAGACTCACCTGAGTCTTGTAGTAATCAGTTGCAATTAGCAAGTAGTAAGTAAAGCAAGTAGGTTCTCTGAACCCGTAACCTTCAAATGCATAATCATATGACGTTATGTAAGTATGCGTCTCACGAGATGTTTCGTTTAGTTGTACACAACTAGTATATCCAGTGTTTGTCCGTATGTTTGTAATTGTTTGTTTGTAATTGTTTGTTTGTTGGAAAACATGTTTGGCCCGTTGGTGACGGTTTGTAGCAAAAATTCTAAAATGTTGACTTTGCTACAGTAAATGTGCTACAGTGAATTGCTACAGTAAATTTGACTTTTTGCTACAGTAACTTTGACTTTTCTATAGTGAAAATCCTTTAAAATTTCCAAGTTTTATGTTTTCTACGACATAAGCTGCGACACAAGGATTTGTATGCGACACAAGGGTTGTGTCGCATGAAGGATGCGACAAAGGAGCTCTGCGACACAGTGGTTGTGTCGCAAAAAGCTTGCGATGCTAATTCAATAGCGACAGAACGGTTGTGTCGTATTAAATACGACATAGTATGCGACATAGAGTGCGACACAATATTGTGTCGCAAAGGTTACGACACTAAATGATTGGTACGGCACAAGGTGCGACACAAACGGGTTTATGCGACACAGCATGCGACACAAGGCTTGTGTCGCATGTATGAACACCAGCCCAGAAACTTTCGGGTTTCAAGAATTTTCGACCAAAAACGCAAATCTAACCCATTTTTGAGCTATAAAATCGTGTATTCTTCATGTATTAGGTTATATCTAAGTTGTGTACACACCAAAACATCAAAACATTACACCAAATTGAATAGATCTAAGATTTTAGGAATTTCTTACTTTTGCAAATCGAGCTAAATGGAGGATGAATTGATGAAGACGGTCTTGATATTCTTGCTCCACTCGTGATGGTGATTCCGAATATGTAATTTTCGTGGTCGAGATTTGATGTCGAAAATTTGGTGTGAATTGAGGTTGAGAGAGTTTGTGGTTTGTGTGTGTTTAGTTAGAATGAAAATGGAAAGGGAAATTGGGGTGGGGGTTTGGGTTGGTGGCTGATCCAAAAGGAAGGAGGGGGAAAATACTCCCCAAAACACAGTGTTGACTCCGTGTCCTAATCGTTTATTCACTAGTTTTTCATATTTAACCAAACGTTTATATTTTTAAAACGTAACTGGAGTATTTAAGTAAAAATACTTTGAAATTAATAGTAAAACATTTGTCGCAATATTTAAATTATTAAGTCGCGTTTATTACGTTTTGTTGCGTTAGTTAAAATGTAGTCGCGATAATATATAAATAATGCTCGTTCGGTTGTGTATTTTATATAACAAAATACGTTCTCATTATTTAAGTAAATTTCTGTCACCAACGTCCAAATAAACTGTGTCGGACTCCGTCCTGTTAATTCGTACGATTCATCCAAATCGCGTAAGTACACACATATATATATAAATCACCTTATATATATATATATATACAAATAGAGTCTGTAATTAGTCCTATTACATACTAATTACCACTAGTTACAAACAATTAGGCATAATTAATTATCCTAATTATGCAGGTGTTACATACGTTTTAAAATACAAATTATTACGCGATATTTTATTTAAATATTTTACAATTTAATTTATATTTGAGTTATAAAATGTAAGTTTGTTTATTTAGTTTGCGCGTTTTAATATTTTAAATTGTGTAGGTTCTGTTTGCACGATACGAATGAATACGAAATATTATCATAATAATATTTTTGATATAACAACATTATTTAATAAAATTGGTCACCAACGTCCGTATTAAATTGAATCGAAATACATTCGATTTAAATTGCGTACGATTTAACCAAATCACATTTTCGTATATATTCAACAATATATAATTCGATACATTAATTAGCCTAACACAGAACTAATTACATGTATTAACATCTGATTAGGCACTAATTACTAGTCCTAATTTGGCGGGTGTTACAGATAGGTTCTTTGATGTCATTAGAAAGGGTGGAAATGGAAACAATGTGGGACAGAATACATGGAAGACTCAAGGAGTATCTTTAGGTAAGCAAAAATCTAAATTTGTGTATCGTCCTAAGGTGGCTGCTAATAAAGAAAAATCAAAGCAAAAGGAGGATACACATGTTAGTACTTCTAACCCATTTTCGGTGTTAAGTGGGTCTGATTCTAAAGTGGACGATGTGATTCGGGAAGTTGAGACGTCCAAGAGTGATGAAAAGGCTGAGCATGGAAGTAAGTTAAATGTTTCTACAGCTGAACAAGCTGGTTGTAGTAACAAGGTTAATGTGGATAAAACTTTGAAAGATTCGGAAAGTGATGTTGAAGAGGTCTTTAATGAGACCTCCTATTATATGGCGTCTGGATTGGGATCTGGAAGTGGTGGTGGTGGTGGTACTAGTAATCTGGAATACTATGATGATGATGATGTTTATGATGACTATGGTGATCAAGTATACGATTTGACTGAAGAACAAGAGGAGTTTTGCAAGGCTTTTGATATCAACCTTACTGGGAAGATTAGGAAAAAATAATTTGTTTTTGTTATGGTTGAGTCAATTAGCTGGTTGTCTTATGGTTTTGTGTTGGTTTTCATTTGTCTCTTGTATTGGGTCAAATGTAGGTAGAGATTGTGCCCTAGTTATGTAGTTTTGCCTATGTAACGGGCTGTGATATGAGATTCACTCATATCCTTTGTACTTAATCGTTTTTGGAGTAATATATTTACCGGGTAAATTTTACCCTTTACCCAAAAAAAAAACTAGTAAGATCTTGTTCATCTTGTGTAAAAAGCTTGTTTATATGTTAATAATCATCTCTAACATATCATGGATGTATTTCAACACCATGCATGTGTTAGAACATGGATTTAAAGATCAAAAGATGAAAATCTACTTTTAACTCTTGATTGGTGTTCTTCACTATGAACAAAACACCATTTTGAGTCTTAATAGCCTCTGTCCAGAACTTTTATTGAATTTCCACGATTTTTATAAAAATATTTTCTTCATGAAAATTGACGTTTTTATAGTCTAAATTCAAGTTCTGGAAGTAAACTTTCCAACCCCACAAGTTTCATATTTATTTGAGTTATTTTGGTATTTTTAATAATTTTTGTAAGAAAAGATATACAAACTGTTAGAAAAAGTCAGAAACTTTTCTCTTAGTGTTTTAATCATAACTAGAGCTTCACACCTCCAAATGACTTGAAACCAACGCCAAAAGTTTACAAATTTCATTGGCTACAACTTTCAAGAAGACCATTTTTATTGATTCCATGTACATTTTTCTCAGAAACAATGATTGCATGCAAGTGTTTAAATCCGACTCCATAAGATAAAAGTAAAATCTAAAAATACTTATACTTCTCTATTGGTTTTGTAAAAATTACACAAAATAGATAATATTTTTAGAACATCTGTGATTTTTCCCTTATTTCAATTTGGCCCAGAAGTATTTTTAATAAATCCAACAAACAGGAGTAAGATTTCTAAAATTAATATTATGGACTAATTTTTGGTAAAAGTTGAAACCAACACTTGCGAACTTGCTAATTAGGAAAAGACTAAGTTTTTTTTATGACTTATAAACATATCTAAGGATTGAGTAAAAGTCTCGGGATCAAACCGAGAAGGTTTGACCGAGTCAACGAAAAATGGACTTCGGTTTCGAAAACGTCAAACTTTCTATCTTTGGAAGGAATGGCAACAAAAAGGTTTTGGGTGTCTTATGATGTATTAATCGAATTGTGTGTTGTTAATCATAAACTTTGTTGAACCAAAGTTCAAACACTCAAAACACTATAAAATTTGGACACAAATAATTGCGAGACATTAGATACTTGTGTATTCATTATTGTACACAAACGCGATAATCGGACATTAACAAACTTCAAAGCAAACAAACCATTTTGGCACTTTGTAATCTAAATACTTAACTAAGCAATCTTACAAACCAATTCATCGAGAATCTAACTAGAGACCTCGTGTTCATAGGACTTGGATAGGAGTCATACTCGACAAGCTCACGTATTACATCCATCGATTCACGCTTACGCTCTACGGTGAGTCATAGCCCCACTCTTTCACTGTTTTTACTGTTTTCGGGGTGAAACACATGCTCTTAAATTACTTACTTTTCATTGTTTAATGATTAAACAAAACAATTGACTGATTTATTTGATAAACATGTTATGTTTAATATCGAATTGCTTTTCTAAAATACTTAAATGTATTAAGTATCCCCAGGCTAGTAAACACAGGGAATTAGACTAGTACGACTCGTTAGGGAATTAGGATTACTAGATTCATACTAGCAATAGAGTAAGTAATGCCAAGGGGCATTGACCTGCCTATTAAGTTGAGAACTTTGATTACCTAGTAGCATAGACTAGTTGAATACATTGGATGGACTCGCGAACAACTAAGTGATGACTATCCATACTTAGGAACGTTATGCTACTCCCCATATCTAAGTACGAGTTACACATACTTAGATACACTGTACTATACCTGACTGTTATGTGATAACTATAGGTATTTGATTTACTTGTGATTACTATATTACCATGGGGTAATTTACTGTTTAAGCTGTATGATGTACTGTACTTACTGAATTACTTATATACACTGTCTGGCCGTTGTGCTACTTCCGGGCACGTTGTGCTACTTCCGGGCACGTTATGCTACTTCCGGGCACGCTGTGCTACTTCCGGGCGCTTATCGCTACTTCCGGGCACGCTGTGCTACTTCCGGGCCTTGTGAGCTACTTCCGGGCACGTTGTGCTACTTCCGATTACTAGTGATAGATACACGTACACTTAGTACGATTACACGTACATTAGATACGATTACATGTACACCTAGTACGATTACACGTACCCTTGCATGAATACTTGTACAATTACTTACTGAGCACGAAGTGCTATCCCGACTACTATTTACTTGTACGCTATTTTATAGGTACTCGCACACACTCGATTACACTACCGAACACAGGATGTTATACAAGACATCCTTATATATACATAGTTACATAGTTGGACATGTAGTGTCATACTTAATACTTATACCTATACATTATGATATGACAGGTCCTTGAGTACATAGGACGGTCTCTAGGAATTACCATGAATTACGACAATGGGGTCATGTAGTGCACTACTCCGACAAGTAGTACAAGTATTACGAAATCACTTGGAGAACACTTAGAAATTTACTTATCGGTTTAGGTTATAAGGTTATGGTAACCTTGATACCGTTTTCACAAAGGGGACACAATCTTAATACATTACAATTATCAATTCAAGTTTACAAACTACTTTTGAATTATAAACAGGTTATACTCGATGTTTTACTTAACTAACCTATGAACTCACCAGCTTTATAGCTGACCTGTTTTAGCATGTGTTCTAAGGTGACAGCAGGATTAGGACTACTACAAACTACACTAGCTCGAGTCGCATGTTTTCAAACAACTGGATTTCTTGCATAACTTTTGTACTACAATTATGTAATGAAATTATTTTGCGAACTCGCAACTTGTATACACTTTTATTTTGGAAATGTATAACTATTTTCAAGCGTCTCATTTAGAGTTGTTCATTATGTACCTTTGTGCTTGTGATATTTGATTTAGTAACACCCGACCCGATCGCTTCCGCAACCGAAATTTGAGGGTGTTACATTTGGAGCCCGGATGAGAGAGTTATGGCCAAAATCGTGAAACCTCGCAGAAAACTCAGCTTTTATCTTTTTAATGTTTTACATGTTTTTACTTAGCTTATTATTATTATTGCATTGTAATTGTTAATATTCTTATTATTTATAAATTATTTATTATTATATTTTGTTTATCATACTTCGCACATTCTCTTAAGTTTCGAAATTATGAACGCATTTATAGTATCTTTTTCGTTACACATCCGATTACGATGATTCTTTTTGCATTGGATTCGATCTTTGAAAACGAAGACTTTGATGTAAATAAATCCATGTTATGATTCCTAACACAAGAATGAGTTTCAACGTTTAAGTTAAGATTACGGTTTGGTTACGGTTACGGTTTTGTGACGGTTGTCACATATTTATCTTCTATATCAAGGATACTGGAGAGATTACCCCAATATATGTTTATTTCATCCATACCCTTAGAATCCTGAGGAGATTCCCTCAAGATATATTTGAAATAATCCTGTTCCCAATATTCCAATATTCTAGGATCCTGGAACAGACTTTCAATCGTAAAATTCCTAAGTAATGTCGGAATCTTGAAAAGTTATTCAAGATAATCAAAGAGGAAGGAAGCCAAAGAAACCAAGGCTACCAATAAAATTAGGATCTATATATCCTATGTCTTCAAGATACTGGAGAGATTCCCCCAGTATGTATCTGTTTTATAATTATGACCAGGATCCTGAGGAGATTCTGTAACAACCGCAAAAATTAGGGTCAATTTAAAATTTTCCTAATTACATGCTTATTACTTGTATTTAATATGAAATACGATTAAATACGATAATTACTTACTATATATATATATAGGTGATATATATATACACGTATACGATTGGTTCAGATCGTATAAAACTACAATTGTACAAAAATACGGACGTTGGTAAAACAATTATTAAATTATGTGGGATAATTTAATCACACAAATTACTACCTTATATTATGTTATAATATAACGGACACGTATGTTTTATTTAAAACATTACCGATCTCTACTAAAACGCGACCAACCGACAAAGACAAAACAAAGTTATATTTAAAAAAAAAAAAAACAACTATTTTGGTAAAATACTCCGATTAAAATATCGAATAATATTTCGTATTTTAAAACATATAATTAATCGCGTATAAAATGATTTTAACGTTCAAACGATCGGGGAAACGAACACCGCACGGAGTGCGACACGGGGAACAAGTTTGGGGCAACCCACACTTCGGTGGGCCACCCCCACCAACCGGCCAAGCAAGGGGACACCACCCCCCTCACTTTCTTTTGTTCACCCCAACACACAAACACATACATGCATCCATCTCTCTCACTCAAACTCTCTCCCTCCTCTCTCTCTCTATCTCGGCTCACTCTCTCTCTAGAAAAGCACCATCAAATCTCCCTAAATCACAAGGCTCGTTTGGAGAAAAGTGATCACGGCAACGAAAGCTACAAACCTATCTTTTCGGTTTCTCGATCCGACAACTTTGTAAGTTTCTGGCGACTCTCGAAACTTTCCGATTTTGATTATTTTTGTTGCATGTTGTTCCCCTAGCTTTGTAATGTCCAAATATATAATTAAAACTCGTTTTTGAAAACATTATCGAAAATGTCGGTTTTGGTCATTTTTAAGAAAACGACACCTCGAACACTAAAAACGACAACAAATAATTTTTATGAACTCCTTGAAACATTCTAAGACTTGTGTAAAAAGTTTCGGGTCAAACCGAGGTCGTTTGACCCAAAAATCGAACTGAAAAACGTAACAGCCCCTTGTGTTGCATCAGACCAAAAATCTATAAGACACAAGCATTGTGTCGCATAAAACATAAGACACAAGCATTGTGTCGCATAAAACATAAGACACAAGCGTTGTGTCGCATATTGTGTCGCAGACATGAGACACAAGCCTTGTGTTGCGGAACACAAGCCTTGTGTTGCGGAACACAAGCCTTGTGTTGCGGAACACAATCACTGTGTCGCATTTAGTGTCGCAAAAACCCAAAAACAGAAGCCAAAAACATTCTAAGTGTTTAAAAATCACTTTTCAACAACCAAATCAAATACGATACGATTTATACATGAAAATACTATACTTTTGGAAGTATACACCAATACTCGAATACATATAAGATTACACTTATTTAAAATGCGAGATCCCACTCGCGCACATACACGAGATTACACTCGAACACCTATGAGATTTCACTCATACACTCTAGGGTTACACCCACTCGGATTTACATTCACTTGAACATTACACGTTACAATACAAACCTACTTGACAACTATACGATTACAACGACTACATAATAATAATAGATGAGATTATTATTACACTCCGATACCAACGGGCCGTACAACTTTGCTACAAACTACAACTTACAAACAAATACCAACGTACAAACAACAAATGGACATTAACTAGTTTGGGAACAACTAGCATGGATACCTTACAAGTATTCCATTTACTTACTAAACCTCATGCGTGTTAGGACGCTAAAGGTTGCTAGTTAGGATACTATACCGCTTACTTTCTGCAACATTTACTGAGACTCAGGTGAGTCTCACAGCCCCTATTTTACTGTTTTTCACTTAGGGGTGAGATGCATTACTTATTTTACATGAACACACATATTTACTTGCTGGCATGATTTACGTACCTTACTGATTTACGGATACGCCAATTGCATGAGTTTCGTTTAATCCAATGAAGGCCTCCTAATCATAGTTGTTAGTTATGGGATAAGCGCGAGTTTTAGTATATGGATCCATATGGGACTGACAATCCCCGCCCGGGGTAGCACGCACTACCACGAACCGTTACTGTAGAAACGGGCGTTTCTTACTCGTTTCATATGAATGTTTTTGGATTAACATTCACGGGGGCACAATATTTACTGTACGTTAAGCTTCAACTATGGTGGCTCATGGCAAGGGTATCAAACGATTAGCATGACCTGCAATCACCACTTACTTACTGGCCAGCTGATGTTTTACAAATACAACTGTTACTTGTGTGTTCAAACTATTTACTTACAAACCTGTGAGATTCACCAACCTTTTGGTTGACCGTTTTAGTAATGCATTCTCAGGTACGCAGCTTTAGATGGATGCCCAGCAGGATATGCTTATTAGCTCGAGTCGCATGCATTTACAAGCTTGGAGATTTTCATACATTACTTTTGTACTAGTTGTTATGTAATAAAATCTCTAGGAAACATACTCGAACTCGAGCTTGTATTTTGAATTACTTATGTACTAATGTAATAACTTTTCGAACGTCTCATATAGAGTCGTTCACTGTATCCTTTGTGCTTGTGATTATTGATTAGTAACACCCAAAAACTCGCTTCCGCAAACCATTAAATTTGGGGGTGTTACAGATTCCCTCAGGATGTAATAGAGATAACCTGTTTTTAGGATATTGGGGAGATTCCCCCAATATATGTTTATTCCGATCATATCTGTAGGTCTTTCAAGATAATAGGAGGATTCCCCCATCACATGCTTACTTTACTTATACTTCCAAGATTCCGAGGAGATTCCCTCAGAAAACTTGTAATAACTTCATAATCAGGATTCTCATATCTCAGGATCCTGAAACATACTTCAGATTGATAAGCATATTAAAAACCATCAATGATGATGATTATATCCTGTAATATGACAACATCAAAGATTGCCAAAGTAATGTGAAAACATTACTAACACTTTATGATGACACAATAGTGTCAAAGTCTTTCGAATAACCTGTAAACAACATGATCATTTTCATGATCTTTGGTTCAGGATTCTTGTATCTTAAGATCCTGAAGCAAATCTTAATATGTTCAAAGATGATATCAGGATTTCTCTTGGGAAAATCCAGTGATCCTGAAATATAACATTGTTATATTTTTTCGATAACATGAAAACATTCCAGTTATCTTCATAATGTCAAAACATTACGATTTTTGTTTATCTTTAAGAATGACATAAAATCTGTCAAATTTTAAGCCATGTAAAAATATTGCAATTATTTATGAAAATATCAAAAAATTTGAATAATGTGAAAACATTATAACAATGATAATCTTTGGATTAAATCCGAAAAATATTTTGATAATATGATAATATTACAACCATTTGAATCTTTTACGGCCTATGCCAATAAAAATATTTTGGTAATGTGTAAAACATTACAAACCTTAAGATAACTTTTGATAAACCAATTTTTGTGACATATAAATGTCAAACCATTTGGTAATGTGAAAACATTACAACCATTCGATAGTTTAAAACAAACTATTTTAGTGACATGTAAATGCCAAACCATTTGGTAATGTGAAAACATTGCAACCGTTTGATTCGTGGGCTACGCCATTTGAAACATGAAAATGTCTAACCAATTGGTAATGTGAAAACATTACAAACCTTAGAGTGACGTGAAAATGACACAAACCTTAGATCGACATGTCTAGTGCACATCAGTTTCGACATTCGTTAGCGCTTGATCTATAGTGTCGCACCCCCCCCCCCCCCCCCCCAAACACGTGGCAGCGGAAGTAGCAGGTGTCACGGGGGCGCCGACCAAATCAAATATCATCGCACAAAGATTACAACAAACGACCTCTATATGAGACGATTTAATAAAAAGTTACATTTCATAAAAAAAAGTTTACAAATGTTATATCAAAACATTGGAGTTCGCATTAAAAGTGTAGAGATTTCTAATACATAAATGTTGATACAAAATATCATAATGCAATCTAATCTCTCGTTGTTTGTGAAAACATGCGACTCGAGCTAATGCTTTTCAAAAGCATCCTACTGCCTTGTTTCCTGTGGGTAGTCCTACTGCATCTGTGAACCTGAGAAATACATGCTAAAAGGTCAACATAAAGTTGATGAGTTCATAGGTTTACGCAGTTAAAATCATAGTATGAACCACAAGATTTTCATAGTTATCAAAGTAGCACGAATGCCAAAGTAAATCGTAGTATACTATTGCCATGAGCTCATAGTCCGAAGCTTAACCGTAGTTGTTTACCCCCAGTGAGTGTATAACCAGTACACTCGGCTGTACGAAATATTATGCATCCGTATAGTGGTTAGCGCGACTAACCCGGATGGCGGATTGTCAGGTCCCGATAGATCTATCCATAATGTTCGCGCTTAGTATTAACGTACTATGATATTTGTTAGGGGCCATGGTAGTTTGGTTTAGTTACTCATGCAATTAGTATAAGAGTTTTCTTTACTTGCGTTCATATGTAAAACAGTTTATAAAACAGAGCATGTATTCTCACCCCAAAGTAAAAAGCAGTAAAAAGTGGGGCTATGAAACTCACCTGAGTTTAACAACAGCTAGCAAATAATCAAATAAGCAAGCAAGCCGGTGTGCAACCTTCTAACGTCCTAAAAATGTATAAGGTTGGGTATAAGTAGATGTCCCAAAGACCATCTATAGCGATTGTATAAGTGGGGGTTAATGTCCACTTAAGCCAAACGTGTAGGTGGAGGGTTAATGTCCACCTAAGGCTAGTTCATCAACCAGTTATGTCCAAATAAGTTGTTCAAGTTCGTCTATCAAAAATGTGTACGACCCGTTGGTGAAAGTTTGTAATAATAATTCATTTAGACATTATTATTAAGTTTGTTTTGTTGTATACTATTCAGTAGTACAAATCGTGTGTTGCAAATAGATTATTTCAGTTTGTATAAGCCTTAAACCGTAGGTCAAAGTTGGTCAACTCGTTGGTCAAACCTGGTCAACTGGTCAAACCTGGTCAAACTAGTCAAACTTGGTCAAACCTGGTCAAACTGGTCAAACTTGGTCAAACCTGGTCAAATTGGTCAAACCTGGTCAAACTGGTTAAGGTTGGTCAAACTATGAGTCACTTCTCAATTTATAGAGTCACTTATAGAGTCACTTATGATTTATGAGTCACTTGTAGAGTCACTTATGATTTATGAGTCACTTATAGAGTCACTTATGATTTATGAGTCACTTATAGAGTCACTTATGATTTATGAGTCACTTATAGAGTCACTTCTCAATTTATATGTCGGTTTTTAATTCGGGAAGCTTTCTAAGTTTAGTTTTTGGTCCAAGTTACTAACTAAGTCACCCAAAACCATTTTTGTTACCACTTTCCAAAAATAGTAAGTTTTGTCGTTTTTAGCCACCGAGCCTTTTTTGTTGACTTGGTCAAACCTACCCGGTTTGACCCGAAACTTTTACCCAACCCATATATCAGTTTATAGAGTCCAAATAATTTGTCGGTTCGTGTCGGGGTTCATCCAAAGTGTCGGTTTCTAACATGCAACTTAAGATTTCAAGATTTCATAATTTTCGACTTTTGTCGGTTTGGTTCGCCATTTAATTTCTACCACTTCTTGTCCAAATTAAGTCTCATAAATTTTACCAATTGATCATCAATGTCTCTGGTCTAACATATAATTTTTACAGAAACTATAGTGTCCATTTACATATTTAAATAAATTCGCGAAGAAACCTAACTCGGTTTTCGAAAACTTCCAGACCAGACTCAAAGATCAGGTTATAGCCAAAAATACGTACTGATATGGAAAAAGCGTAAAACACGAAAGTTGTTGACCTTTTCAATACGCAACTTTAAAAAAAATCGTTGTCTAATTTTTCCTAGAACTCAAGATATGGTCGTTTTTGTAAACTGACTTTTTGAAGTCATAATCTGTCACTTTACATATGTGTTACAAAAACGTGTTTTAGCTATGATTTTGGACATAATCAAGTTGGATGAGCTAGATAATACATAAATAAATATTATGTAAGTAAATTTTTAGAGAGAGAAAGTGGGTTTCCTCAAAATGAAATGATGAAAGGAAGAAGGAAAGGATGATGGTGATGATGGTCTTGGTGCTAGCTTCCCTTTCTTGCTTGATCAATGGTGGTGTCTAAGGGTGGTTTGAGGTGGAGAATGGTGGTTTAAGGTGTTTAAAATCTCTGGATTTTGAGAGAGAAAGTGAAGTGGAATTAGAGAGAAAAGTGATTGAGTGTTTGAGAGTGAATGAGAGATTGCATGTAGCTTAAGTGGTCTTGGGGGAAATAAGTAATCATTTGATTTTGCATGATAAAAGAGTGGGCAAAGGGGGAGGTTGGCACATGGGGTGGCCGGCCCATGTGTGGGTCCTACTAAGGGTATTTTGGTCATTTCTCATTTCCCGTTTAATTAGTTACGTTCTCCGTTCGTTTACTCGATTGTTTAGACGTTTATTCGTACGTTTAATGTTTAATACACGTATTTAAATGACGAGTTTAATTTCGATATTTTCACTTGAAATATTTAATATAGATACTTGAAAACACTTGTAAAAATGTTCCGTTATTTATCGGCCTCGATTTGCATGCATGTTTTCAGTGGTTTAATCGCGTAGCGTTTTAAATAGACGTTTTTCATTGACGAACTATTATATGATGTTTTCAATAATAATTTCATACAAAATAATATATTTTAAATATTAAAATATATTTTGACTTTCGTTCGATTGTCGGGCGCGTTTCGCGCGTTTCTGTTGCGTTTGAGACGTTTTAATCAAAACGCCTAAGTTTTTCGTGTATTAATTTAACAAATTAACAATATATGATAAATAACTTTTAAAAATAGATTCAAGTTATTTATAGGAATGTTTTCACCAATGTCGTATAATTAGGCGGACTCCGTCCGGTTGTTTTGCGCAATTTCATTAAATTGCGTAAGCGTAATTACAACTAATTACGTAAGCGTATATTCACAAAATATACAGGTAGTTACAAGAAATTACAAGTATTTAGCCTAATTCTAAACTAAACACACGTAATTAGGGTTTCAAGTAGGATTATCAGTAACCCTAAATCGTCGGGTGTCACATATAGGCCAATGGAAATGAAGTTGTCGGGTACCAGAGGCATCACCGATTCCCTAACCGTGGCACTATAATCAAACATCGTGCGCACCCGGCGAGGTGTGGAAACCCAAATTCTTAGAGAGGTGTTTATGCGTCAGCAAACCTCTAAACCTTAGAGAATCGCTGGGATTCTTAACGGAGGAGAGGTGGCCAACCCCTAATCTTCGTTCCATGATCCTTAGATGCATGAACTACAACAAATACAAGATCTTGGGTAAAGGTGGGTGTTAGTTTGCCTAACACTCATCCGATGCTCAAGTCAGTGTCAGATTCGAATGAAAATAATAATTATGAAAGATTTTCATGCATATATTAATATATAATTATGATACACACATACATATATACTCCTTCCGTCCCAAATTGTTTGTCCACCTTCCTATTTATATTTTTCCCAAAATTATTGCTCACTTCTAAAAATAAATGTGCATTAATGATTAGATTTCCCATATTACCCTTAACTTTAAAACTACACATACTTCAAAGAAAATAATTTAATTAATGATTGAGGGTTAAAGTTGTCATTATAATAAGGTCAAAGCTGCATTTAATGTGAATTTTGTAATATGTTTGTTTTCAACTTGGTGACAAACAATTTGGGATGGAGGGAGTAGTAAAGAATATAAAAATTAATGAAAAGTTAAGGATCATAGGGGTACCTTTATACGTTGAATATAAATTCTCAACTTACATATGATAGAGATTCAAATGAATGGCATTCCAGGATCTTGGAAGTAGTTTTTGATCAACACGTCTCCATTTTCCAGCATCCAAGCCAATCAAGCATTGATCACAGATAGATAATTAGATGCATCGGTTCTGAACATTTCTGTTTTGGTCAAAAAATTACTAAATGCAATTCAATGATCAAATTAGCAAAGTGAGGTAGTGTGCTTAAACTTAATTTCAAGATAACTTGATCGAGAATTAGAATTGATAATGAAAACTTGAAATTTTACTAACCCGGGTTAACTTAAGATTAAATCTTGACAGATAAATGGACTAGAACTTTGTAAATAATGAATTTTTTTTTTTTTTGGTAAAGGGCAAAAATGTAAATAATGAATTTGTATGCAATAAATCAAGATCAATGCAGAAAAACAAATGTATTCCGGGATAATTCCGGGATAATGCAATAAATATGACAAAGAATGCAAATTTAGTGAAGTAAATGAATGTAAAGTGCAAGAACACGATGATGTACTAGGAAAACCCTTGATCTATAGTAGATCGCCGGCACAAAACCTCGGGAAGGATCAATCGATCCTTACCTTATGTTTATCTTATTGAATAAAACAAAAGTACAAACTAAAGAGTGCAAGAATGATCGTCTAAGTGTGGAAATGGTGAAATGTCAGAGTGTAAGTGAATTGCTGAGAGTATAATCGAGTGTAAGTAGTGAGAATAAGTTAACCTAATTGATCATTCCAGCCTCATTTATATACTACTGAGCTAAAACTAATTATTCCGAAATATCCGGGATAATCCCCGAGATATGCTGGAGCGTATCAACGTTCATATGACCAAGTAATTCTCCACGTGTTGACTTCCTTCTCTATAATTCAAATATTCTTCCAGTAGTATACGATCCAAGGAAATCGGAACTACCTTTACACGTTTCATATGACGTGGTCAAAATACATTAAACACGCTGAAACATTAGTAGCAAAGGGATCCTGAGATATATGATATCCGGTGTTTTGGTCAAAAATTACTAAAAGCAATTAAGTTATCAAAAATTAGTTTGTGAGGTCAGGTGTAAAAATTACTATCAAGATAATTACGCCTTTACACGATTATCTCTATTAGTAAGTCAATATTTTGTGTTAAAAAGGTTGATTGAATCCGTGGATCCTTGTTGAACAAATGTTTAAATATCAAAGTTTGAGTATAAACTGAGGATAATGACAATGTTGACGATAAAAAAATGTGAACAAAATGCTACGGAAGCAATATAAATGACAAGTAAATAAAGTCGACACGATGATATACGAGGAAAGCCCTTGATCAAGGTTGATCGCCGGCACAAAACCTCGGGAAGGATCAAACGATCCTTGCCTTTGTTAATCTTATAAAAATGAAAGTAATTGATTACAAACTAAGAGCACAAGGATGATCGGCTAGGTGAATTTGTGTGTGATTTTAGCTAAGTGTTGATGAAATGATCGTAAACGAGAATGAGAGCAGAGTGTGTGAGTGTTTACAGGTGAAAAAATAACAAGTATTCGTTAACCTAATCGATCACCCAAGCCTCGTTTAAACACTAAGAGCATTTAACAATAATTCCGAAATATCAGGGATCCTCCGAGGAATGATGAAGACTCCCAACGTCTCTTTTGACTTCATTTTACACGTGCGTAAGACTTCGTCTTCATGAAATCGTATCATATCCTCTTCATGTAATCCGGAGCATATCTCATTAACGCGTTCCTCCTAAGACCTGGTCAATACTTAAGAAAAACAAACACGTTATATAGTTCATGTTCCTTAACTAAGATAAGTTCAGGATCCTGAGCTATGTGTACTCCGAGATTGATCATAGGATCCTTAAATAAATATCTTCCTGGTCCATAATCCTGCATAATTGTGTTAGATAAATATATCCTGAATAGGATCCTGCAAGACAAATAATAAAGATATATCCAGGATCCTTATCTGTATCCGTGATCCTGAAAACAGACTTAAAAACCATCATTATCCTGAGATACTTATATAAAATAATAACGACTTTCATACCTGCAAGACGTACATATGATGTTAATTAGGAACCTGCAAAGGTTAGTAAAAATCTACCCACAACAATTGCCCCCGAAGTTATAACGTTTTTCAGGATCCTTAAACGTTGTAACTTCTCAGAGTAACCGCTTAAATCGGGTTAGGTAGTTACATCGATTATCGTGTCTGAGTATTTATATCGATTCTGACACACATCGTATCTCGTTCATCCTCCATTCCGTTTTCCCTCTCAGGTCTTTATCATGTACTATTTTTTCCTTTCTCTCTTTACCGTTTACTTGTTTTCACTTAGATAATGAATCCGGCAACCAAAAACGAGTCAGACCTCCCTGAATTCATTGATCAAAAAATGATTTCCAACCCTGTTCCTTCTTCGTTATCCGATTCTGATATGCAAAAACTCAAAAGCGCTTTTCCTGAAAACACCGTCTTCCGAGCCCATGATCCTAATATCCATGCCGATCATCGATCAGATCGATGGATATGCTTTCCCAAATTTCCTTTTACCCTAGGGCTTAAATATCCCTTTCCGGACATTTACATGGATCTCTTCGGCATGACAGGACTCTGTTATTCACAAACAATGCCCATGATCTGGCGCACTCTTTTCGTCATTCAATCCGTTAATGATTCTCACCCGACACATCTTGGGATTCCTGAGGTAGCCCAAAGTTATCATCTCCGCTCACACGGCTCCAATTACTTCCTTCTTAAAGTCAAACCTAATCGCCAACACCTCGTTCATTGTGTCACCCAGAATGACCACAAGTGGAAAGAGAGGTTTTTCTTTGTTGATCGAAGATCTTTACCAGACGAGGAATTAATTCCGACTGTTTGGCTTTCAAAGGGTAGGATAAAAATCATCTTAGGGATTTATCCCCATACGCACTATTATCTCTGATTTATTCCATTTTCCTTGCAGCAAGTTTCGAGAAGTTGGTTCCCCCTCTTTCTGATACAGAAGAGTTGATAGAGAATTTCCTGAAAGTTCCTGAAACTAACAGGACGTTCACACACCCCTGTTCTCCAGTAGTCATGAAATCACCGAAGACAACTCCAGCTTCATCAGGTAATCCTCACATTCTATTCTCAATTAAGTTTTTCTCCTGAATCCATTTTAAAATTGTACTCTTAAAATAGCGCCTTTCTTCTCCTTGTCGGATATCGATGATGAGGATGTATTAATCAAGGAGGAAAAACCAATCGCTCAACCTAGCAAGGCTAGAGTCCCCAACACCCGTTCCAGGTCAACTACCAAGAAGAGGAAAGCCAACATTACTGAGGATCCTGATGAACCCACACTTGATTTCGATAAGGTATATCTTATCTCCCTCGTTTAATTCCTCTTATACGCTTCATCCTTGTATTTTAATCATACCTGTTTTTTCTAGGCTATGGAATAGGTTGTTGATCGTTACAAGGAGAAAGTGGAGATGGTAGAGAGCATAAAGAAGACAGCTGCCATTGCTGCAGAATCTTCCAATCAGGAGATCGCTAGTTTGAAGAGAGAGATCAAGGATGTCAAGGCTTATGCTGCTCAAAAGGAAATTGAAGCTCAGAAGAAGATTGAGGAAGAGCGAGAGATCCTAGTTGCTGGTATTAAGAGAGATGCAGCTGTTGCAGTGCTCAAAGCCAGGATCCTGATGGTAACTGAAGCTAGTGCCAAGGGTCTCGACACATCGTTCTGGAACATCCAAGCTTGGCAAGATAGATTGGCGAAATTGAAAAGAGAAGATCCAGCAGTCGGAGATTTCCTTGATGAAGCTAGCGGCAAAGGTACCAAGATACCAGCCAAGAAGGATTCTGATGCATCATCACAGAAGATCTCAATCTTTATTGAAGATACTGAAATGAACACCCCAGACCCTACATCAAAGACTCCAGAGAATCCTATTGAAGATGCAGATCTAACCCTGGGCAAGGAAGGCATATAACTAGCCGGAGCCCAGTTTAGCTTTCATGTTTTTAGGTTCCAAGGGTTGTGATTGTAACAAAACAATGATTTGGGGCGAGGTTGACCTGGCATGGTCAACCATGGTTGTGTCGAATGTGGTTCATGTTGGCCACAAGACAATTTTAATTTCCTGCGTTTCTTTTGAACCTTAATCTTAGGATCGTACAATCCTTAGATCTTTTGTTATAATATTAGGATATTCTCTATGTCTTGTGTCTTCGGGATATTGAGGAGATTCCCTCAGTATTTATATATATGTTTGCTTAGAAACAGGATCCTGAGGAGATTTCCTCAGAATACATCCAGGATAATGAGAAGATTTTCTCAACATTATAAGCTTCAAGGATCCTTAACTGGATATAAGATAATTACGGAATAGGGATCCTCAGATTAAAGGATCCTTAACCGCATTTCATATAAACTGGAATTTAGGATCCTGAGACTTCAAGATCCTAAAATAAACTGTTGATAATGAGGAACTCCCAATGAGTAATTCCTGTAACATATAAATGTTAATAATTTGTCAAACAATTGTGAAAACAATTTACTTTTTTTTTGAAAAAATGTTGTGATCTTAAAAAGATTTTGCGATCCTTAGATCAAAACAACTTTTGATAATCATGAAAACATTAGAGCTAATAAAGTTATTTATTAGACTTAACCAATGAAAATTTTGATAATGTGAATACATTATAACCATTGGATAGTTTATGAAAACTATAAAAGTGACATGTAAATGCCAAACCATTAGGTAATGTGAAAACATTACAAACCGTTTGATTCTTGGGCTACGCCATTTGAGACATGAAAATGCCTAACCAATTGGTAATGTGAAAACATTACAAACCTTAGAGTGACGTGAAAACGACACAAACCTTATATCGATACGTATAGTGCACATCAGTATCGACATTCGTTAGTGCTTGATCTATAGGCCAACGGAAATGAAGTTGTCGGGTACCAGAGGCATCACCGATTCCCTAACCATGGCACTATAATCAAACATCATTCGCACCCGGCGAGGTGTCAAAACCGTTTTCGTAGAGAGGTGTTTATCCGTACGGAAACCTCTAAACCTTAGAGAATCGCTGGGATCCTTAACGGAGGAGAGGTGGCCAACCCCTAATCTTCATTCCATGATCCTTAAGTATATGAACTATAACAAATACAAAATCTTGGGTAAAGGTGGGTGTTAGTTTGCCTAACACCCCTCCGATGCTTAAGTCAGTAGGGTATTCAATGAGAATAATAATCGTAATAACCTTTCATGCATATATATATATATATATATATATATATATATATATATATATATATATATATATATAATTATAATACACACATACATATATAGTAAAAAGTATTGAAATCAATGAAAAGTTAAGGATCACAGGAGTACCTTTTGTGTTGAAATAAAAACATTCAACTTACACATGGTAGAGCTTCAAATGAATGGCATTCCAGGATCTCGGAAGTAGTTCACCATCCATATTGGCCAACCAATATGCCCCCTTTCCAGCATCCGAATCTATCAAATATGGACCTTCCCACTTTGGTGCTAGCTTTCCTTCTGCAGGATTCTTAGTATTTTGAAATACTTTCCTTAATACCAAATCTCCTACTCGAAACCTTCTTATCCTAACATTCTTGTTGTAGGATCTTGAAATCCTCTGTTGGTATGCTGCAATCCTGAATTTAGTACGATCCCTTAACTCATCCACAGTATCCAGATCCTGAATCAACTCTTCCTTGTTTGCTTCCAAAGTCTGCATCCGGGATCTTGCCGTTGGTATTACCATCTCTGTTGGGATCATAGCTTCGGATCCAAACACCAAAGCAAAAGGAGTTTGCTTAGTTGCCTCCTTTTCTGTGGTCCTATCAGCCCATAGCACAAAAGGTAATTCTTCAGCCCATCTTCCTTTCTTAGCATCCAGCCTCTTCTTCAGATTGTTGATTATAATTTTATTGCTAGATTCTGCTTGTCCATTGGCTTGAGGATGGACTGGAGTTGAAGTTATCATCTTGATTCCCCAGCTTTCACAAAACTTAGTTGTTCTTCTTCCAATAGATTGAGATCCATTGTCACACACTATTTCTGCCGGTATCCCAAACCTTGTGAGGATATTTCTCTTAATGAATGAGATAACATCCTTTTCTTTTACTTGAACAAATGCTTCAGCTTCAATCCATTATGAAAAATAATCCGTCATTGCAAGCATAAACACTTTTCCTCCTGGAGCAACTGGTAGTTTTCCAACAATATCCATCCCCCATTTCATAAATGGCCATGGTGAAATAATCGGATGCATCGGTTCTGCTGGTTGATGATTGATGTTTCCATGCCTTTGACAAGCATCACATTTGCGAGCAAAATCCATGGAATCCTTCTTCTTCTTTTTTTGGTAAAGGGTTTTAACCCGGTAAATATATTACGCCAAAATCATTAAAGTACAATTGACATGAGTGTACATCCCATGCCCTCAGCCCGTTACATAGGCGATTTGACTCAACCTATACAACTAAGCAAACAATCTGCCAACCGCAGAATAAAAAACAGCTGCAACGCAGCATAAAACCACTACCATACTGCTAAATGCAGTTACAGTTACATTTAAAAAGAAACTAAATGTAAACACTAGGTCCTATGAACCACTTCTACGGTGAACGACTCGGTCTTCAATAATCTTCATATGTTGACCCATGAGAACAAGCACCAACGTCCAAGCTGCATCACGCAGCAATCACAATGCATTGAGGTAACTTGCCCTACCAACACGTCCCAAAGACCATTGGCAAAAGGTCCAAGCCATCTCCAATATGTTGAATACACCTGCCCTACCAATTCCGGCAATGGCGAAAGGTCCAGGTTTACCCAAACGCAGCATAAGTCAAAGACAATGACCTAGCTGAAATATCCAATCAGTGGAACCTTCCCCGGAAAAAAAAGGAACCACCATAGTCACGGTATCGGATTACAACACCATCTTCCAAGCAAAAGCATCAATGAAGGTCGATATGAATCGCACCAAAGGGATACGAAGCAATCAACACAAACGCTTCATTGTAGAACCACGGATCGAACAGCCACCGCTGAACAATCACATCCACCCCCACGTTTCCTTCCTAATCTCGTCATTAACAGCCTCCAAACCAATTAACCAAGAACAAAATTCAGTTATAAGATCCCATCTAATAACCAGAAATCCTGAATCCTAATTCGAAGCCATGAAACCCAAATTTTAATCAGAAAAACATCCAGCCATCATCCACATAAACCGTCCTCAAGATCAGACTCTAAGAATAAAAAAGCGATTAAGTATACAATCTGATCAGAACTACCTTGATCGAGCAGATACCAAACGGCCAAACACACACAATTTGTAACCCTAAAAACGAAATCAGAAAAACCCTAATCGACAAGACACCAAAACGGCAGCCCTAGATCGAAAATAGTGAATCAGATGACGAGATAGGGTTTAAACCTATTGAACAGATTCAGTGTATAAGGCAAAGCATATAGAAGATAATCAATGATAACCTTTCGAGATTAAAAGAATGAAATCTTCCTTTAAAACTGCAAACCCTAAAACGAAATTCTCAAACCCTAGAAATCGGCCACAAAGAATCCAAAGGCTTACACAAATCAATCTGAAACAAACACATAAACCGAATGGTTTAATGTATGAACAAACTAATCGGCAAACAAGGTGGAATTAAGGGCAGAAAATCTAAGGAATGAAAAAACGAATTAGGGTTTGAGGTGGGAAGAAGTCGCCAACCTAGAGAGAAAACGTGGAGAACACTCGCCCCTCCCATGGAATCCTTCTTCATAGTAGGCCAGAAGTATCCTGTGCTTAAAACTTTCGAAAATAATGCTCTGCCCCCAGAATGATTCCCACAATCGCCTTCATGTATATCCTTGAGAACTGCTTTTGCTTTAGGATCCTCAAGGCATCGCAATAATGGTCCTGCAAGTGATTTTTTATACAATATACCATTTTCAATAGTAAAACGGGATACCTTTAACCTGAAGGCTTTAGGATTATTTTCATCCTTAGGGATCACATCGTGTTGTATATATTCCATGATCGGCTGCATCCATGATCCTGACTTGCCCCCAGAACCTGATGCATTCGATTTGTCTCCAGGCTGAGGATCCTCAATGTCACACGCTTGCTCTTCATTGTGATCCTTATCAGCGATGGCAGGCGCTGCAATATGTATAATTGGTATTTTGACATCCGATGGGATCCTTAGACTTGATCCCAGATTAGCCAAAGCATCCGCTTCAGTGTTGTCCTCACGGGTTACCTGTTGAATGTCGAATATCTCGAAGCTACCTACAAGATCCTTATCAATCTCCAAATACGCAGCTAATCTATCTACTTTTACAGTATAAGATCCATTATAATGATTAGCAATTAACAATGAGTCAACATATACATTTAAGTATTTTATTCCAATACCCCTAGCTAATTGTAATCCCGCAATTAATGCTTCATATTCTGCCTCATTATTTGTAGCTTGAAATTCACATCTTATGGCTTGAGGCATGATATCACCTTCAGGTGATTTTAATATAATTCCTAATCCAGTCCCTTTTACATTAGAAGCACCATCAGTATATAATGTCCATCTTTCACTTATTTGATTTAGTTCTTGCACTTCTAAATCTACTTCATTTTGGAGATCACTAGTAAAGTCAGCAATAAAATCCGCTAAAGCTTGAGATTTAATTGCATTCCTAGGTTCATAAATTAGATTATAAGCACTTAATTTTACAGACCATTTAGCTAAAAGTCCTGACATTTCTGGTTTCTTTAAAACGTTTTTAATAGGATAATTGGTTCTTACATGTATCGGGTGTGTTTCAAAATAATGCCTAAGTTTAGTTGATGCCATGACTACTTCTTATCTTATCATTATTACTTATGTTGGATTACTGTACGTATTATCACTTGATATTTCGGATGACTGTACTGTGATTATGCGGATATATTTTGGACCAACCAGTGATCTCGTTGGATTTATTTGCTGTTATTATCATATTGGTTTATTATCGTTTACTAATATTATTTTTATCTTGCTTTTGAATGAGAAAGTTGTGAGTGTAATTGAAGTTCCCCAAGGAAACATAAGACGACGAATAAATCACGCAAGATTCAGGCTGAATGACGCTGGATTCTTCGGTTGCTGTCAACATTTATCGAACAACCATCTCATTCTTTCTTAGGGGAGTTTTTCGTTCTTTTTCTAGTGATTATTAAATATCATAATATATCAATACCGTTGTCCTTTATGCTTGATCTTTAAGTGTGGGATTTCAAATCCCATAAATCAAATCGACTTAGAAACAAAAGTTCCAAAATATGATCAAACTTTAAGTGTGGGATCCTTCCTCAAAGAAGAATTTTAAACTTAGTTTGAGAACATTAGGGACAATGATACTCTAAATGTGGGATACACGGTATGATATACCGTATTTTGACTTTGATTGCTTGTCCAAAGCAAACAACAAATAAAAATAAGCTTAACATCCATTAGGCTTATTTTTTTCATCAAAACCTCATTTTTGCTAAATTTTTTTAAATTTCTGACTTAAAATATTTTTTGCGAAAGGACATTTGTCAAAAATTAAATAAATTGCTTTGGAAAGTAAGATAAGTTAGGATACGAATCTCTTAGAAATGAAATGTTAATCCATGAGCATCGCACGGCTAGGCACATACAACCCCTTTGTAGTGAGGTACTTGAGCCTAATAAGCATTCATCTTTAATGCTTCACTTTTGATGTGTGTGCTGATGCTTTTGCTTTGAATTAGAACTTGCTCTTGGTATACGTTTCGAGACCACACCGATGAGCACCGTATGCGGTGTAGGTGCAATCAGAGGACCTCGACATTTCCTAGGATTAAACCCATTTTTCACAAATCTTTTCTAGCCCAAAACCCTTCCAACACTTATCTTTAGTGTTGATGATCTGCCTAGAAAACCCCCTTGCGCCTTAGCCTTTCGTTTCTATCTTAAAACCCTAACCAAACAAACCACCCACTCAAAAATTCCCTTACCCCTCCAAAACTTTAGCTTAGAGCTTTTGAGGTTATGAAAAGCGTCATTTAGACATCCTTGTTACTCTTGTCTCAAGGCTTTCAGCTACTCTGCGTTTCTCTCAGAAAATATTACGTGTGTTCAAAAGTCAAAATCTCTAGAAGCAATACTCGGTGCGAAAAATTGGCACCTCTGTGAAAAACTCTTAAAAAATGAAATGTCAAAAGACAAAGTGTCTAGGATCTCTCGAAAAGAAAGAAAAATATGAGTGTGAAGAAAAGAAAAGAAGAAAATATCCTCAAAAGTTCCACAAAAAATAGAATAAAGCTTAGTGTTCCAAATCTCGCAAAGAATGCCTGATCAGAAAGTCATATAAATTCGTGTGTGACATCAAAGCTATCCTCCGAAAATAAATTCCTCCTTATGTGTTTTTCGACTCATTTCAAGAGTGTCTAAATAATTCCTTTCATAGCTTTAGGATTTCTAAGCTTAAGTCAAAACTCTTCAAACCCTAAACACTAACTTCCATACCCCTTAGCCCTCACTTACCATTACAACCCTTTAAAAATGTCTTGGGATGAATAGCACCGTTCTCATCGAAGTGGTGGAGATCCGATTCTCGATCAAGCCTATGACGAGAAGCAGATGCATGACTGGCTTTATGAGCGATTTCTTTGATTTAGAAAGATAGGAAATCCGTTACACGCCGAGTGAATTGAGTGACCACCTAGTGAGATCGCCTAGTCATGTACAATATCCATCGAGAATTGTGAAAGTATGCCAGGGCTAACATTTCAAATCTAAGGGATAACTATCCTAACGATGCTTGCTTTCTAAAAAGATTTATTTAATGACTGATGAATGATTGATCTCAAAATATTTTATGTCATAAACCTAAAACCATTACTTTTAAAATCTTTATAGAAAGTGAGGATTTTAAAGTTTGCTTGAGGATAAGCAAAGTTCTAAGTGTGGGATATTTGATAACACGTAAAAAGTCATGTTTTTACGTACGTTATTACCTGCATCTTAGGCCCAAAGTTAACAAAACCACACCAATAACTCCAAATATCATAATATTTTGTTAACTAAGTCAAAACGGAAGTGATGCTTATAAAACCACTAAAAATGGCACTAGAAACGTGAAAAACTGAGCATAAACGATTAACGAATCTCTAGTTCATGCATTTCAACACTTTTTGAGCTACACTTAGAATTATGACCTCTAACTTATGTCATTTTCTTCGTTAGGAAATTACGAACGCGTGGATATAAAGATCGCTCAAAACGGACGCACGATGAAGAAGTTATGCCCGAATGAAGAATCAAAGCAACTAAAGATAGAGATACGGGAGAGCCAAGCCGTATACGGCCAAGCCTAACCGTATACGGCCTGGCAAAGGCGTATACGGCCTTATCCTAGCCGTATATGGCCAGTCTTGCCCGTATATGGTTGGGTCTCTCCCGTATTCTCCATTTCTCACCCGAAATACGGCTAGACGTCCCGTATTTGATGTCTTTGTCGTATTTTTAAGGATTTTTATACGGTTGGGAATACGTTTGAGATTTTGGAGGTTCACGGTTGAGTAAACGGTTGAGCCAAATCTATAAATACTTACCACCACCTCCTCATTTCACACATTCACTACTTCAAATACATTCTACATTTTCACTTTCATTTTCGTATTTAGCTTTTAGTTTTGGTTTCTCTCTCTAGATCTTTCTCTCTCTAGAGAGATATAGATAGTTAGTTGGTTAGAGGTAGAGAAAGAAAAGCTAGTTGTAGTAATCACGGTGTAAAAGCATTCTTGGTGCAAGACTACGCGTTTCTCAATATTACTCTGCTTATATTTCTGGTGATATCTATTCTCTCATATTTATACTATGTCCGAATTTTTTGTGCCTGCTTGTATGATGTATGTTATGTGTATTGCCATGATTATTGAGTAGTGTACTATTGCGGTTGTTGAAATGTAGATAATTAGACGTAGGGATGATGTTAAATTAATCTTTAATCAATATGTAATTGGGAATTATTAAACTCTATTATGTCTAAACTTATCATGCATCTAGACTTAGTTTACGGATCACCCTTTCCAGTCCTTCGCGTGACCGCTACTTAGGTTTAGAATTTGATCACCTCTAGATACGGTAGTTGTTATCTGTGTTGTTGTACGAATCAATGTTTGTTATTGTAATTCGGCTAAAGTACTGGGTATAGTGACGGAAACACCACTGGTGGAGTACAACCATGGAAGCTCCGGAAAAGCCGTCTGTACCGACATTGTGACCTACCTAGAAACCCTAGAATATGGTCTAGGAACCGTAAAGCTGTGGAAATGCTAAGTACACCGTAGGCCTACCTCTGGTTACGAATATGTGGAAATACATTAACTAAAGTACATCGTAGCTATACCTAGGGTTAGTAAACATGTGGAAAAGCTATAGTACATCCTAAACCTACCTCTGGTTACGAACGCTGTGGAAATGCTTCAAGCACTGTACACCGCCGTTGTACCTAGGGTTAGTTAGCTATGGAATAGTTGGAGTACACGGTGAACCTACCTCTGGTTACAAGAGACTGTGGAAAACGGTTAGGGTACTGTACATCGTAAAGTACCTAGTGTTAGCAAGCTGTGGAAAATAATGCGTTGTACACCGCTAGTGTACCTAGGGACTAATGACTGATTGCAAAGGAGAGTTCTAGATCATGACAGAAGTAATTGTGCTAATAAAACCTAAGAGAATGAGTCTAGAGATGAAAGTCAAGCCCAGCAGTGGTTCAAGATTCTTAAAACCCCTAGACTCTACAAAACTGATAGTTTAGAATAACAAGTTAATAATTTGTGCATGATTAGATAATAACAGTTGTATTTAGGTATTAAGAAAGGTCAAAATAACCTGATGGCAGTTTGTTACCTTATTCCTGCACCCTTCATGGGTCACTGGTCCTCACAGGACAGTGTGAGGGTCGAGTAGCCTGTTCTGATCAGAATCATGATATCCTAGGTACTCAGTGACATGCTTATTTAGGTTTTAACTAAAGAAGTAGGGCCCTAGTGTTTACACCTGTAACTCATCTTTTGGTTAATTAACCATGTCCCCAATTAATTTTATAATGAACATCACCCCAGCAATTGATTATTGTAGTTTCAATAGCCGCATTCTCTATCTATCTACCTAATTACCGATTCTCATCTCTATTTTACTTTTCTGAACTTAGATAATTAGTTTATTAGAAAACCAAAACAACAAAACCTACCCATCTACACAAACCCATCCTAATAGTGAACTTTATTTTCGGCCTAAGCTTCGCTTCAATTCGCTCCGATTGAAGAACGACCTCGAGATATACTTGTTGCTTACTCATCCTGTGTAGTAGGTAGTACCTATAAGTTGTGCCCAGCAAAATATAAATTTTAAAACTTTGCTGATGCGCGCCTGACCTGTCCGGTCAAGTCCTTCGACAACGAGGACGGTTCCCCTCCCCTTCACGAGGAGGGAGCTTAAACAAACAGTACCTTTCGGGTGCTGTCAGTTTGCATACTATGTTCATGAGATCCATGAATACTGCAGGCACATTTGTCAGCCCGAAAGGCATGACTAGGAACTCGTAGTGACCATAACGGGTCCTAAATGTGGTTTTAGGTACATCCTCTTCTTGAACTTTCAGTTGATGATAACTAGATCGTAGGTCAATTTTCGAGTAGTAGCTTGACCCTTGTAGTTGATCAAATAGATCGTTGATACGTGGTATCAGTTCTTGATAGTTACTTTGTTCAGTTCCCGATAATCTATGCACATCCGTATGGATCCATCCTTCTTCCTGACAAACAAAACCGCAGCTCCCCAAGGCGAAAAGCTTGGTCGGATGAATACTAAGTCTAGGAGCTCTTGTAACTGTGTAGACAGCTCCTGCATCTCCGATGGAGCTTGACGGTAAGGTACGCGAGCAATTGGTGCGGCTCCGTGTACCAGATCGATACGAAACTCGACCTGTCGTGGGGGCGGTAATCCTGGTAAATCCTCAGGAAACACTCCCGGATAGTCACGTACGATAGGTATGTCGTCTATGCGTCGCTCCTCGATTTTATTCTCACAACATGTGCCAAAAACGCTTGATATCCCTTTCGTAGATACTTATTGGCTTTCATGCAAGTAATCATCTTAGTGGCACTCTTTCGTTTCTCCCCTTGTATCACCAAAATTTCTCCTGTCCGTAGCGGTATGCGTACCAACTTATCGAAACAGATGATTTCGGCTCGGTTCTTCGACAACCAGTCCATTCCGACTACGATGTCGAAACTCCCCAATTCTACCAATAGTAAGTCTATCTCGAAGGAATGACCCTCTAACGTTAGGGTACATCCCGGTACTATTTCTCCTGATTCGATCAACTTACCATCGGCTAGTTCGATTGTGTATTTGTTATCTAACTTATGGGATTCAATTTCTAATAGTGGTCTAAACTCATTAGACACAAAACTTAAATCAGCACCCGAATCAATTAACACATAGGCATAATGGTTGTTTACTAGAAATGTACCAGTGACGGTGTTCGGGTCCTGGCGTGCCTCCTATGCTCCAATCACGAATGCTCTTCCCTGAGCCGTTTGATTGTTGTTGTTGGCTCGGTTGTTGTTGTTACCACGATTGTTGTCATTGTTGTTGCGGTTGTTGGTGTTTTGGTTGTTGTTGTTGTTACGACCTTGGTTGTTGTTGCGGTTTTGGTTGAGTTTGGGGCATCGGTTTCGGAAATGCCTTAGGTCACCGCATTCGAAACGCCCCGTGTTCTGGCGCTCGTTGTTTGCTCAAGGGGGAGGGTTGGCTTTACAGCTTTGAGTTGTGTGGCCCCTTAACTTGCAGTTGTTGCAAAAAGTACAACCACTCTCGTGGTGCCTATTACACTTATCACACTTGGGTTTGTTACCCAAGTACGGTTTTGGTTCCACAGCGGTGGCAACATATGACTTTGGGTTTCCCAAATTCTTCTTGTTTGGTTGACCCTGACAGTCACCTCCTCTGCTATTCCATTTCCTTTTCACACTCCCAGAACTACCAGCATCAGTATTACTCGGTTCACCTCTCCTTGACACAACTTTCTTAGTCAATGATCCCATCCTTACTGCTTCATCAGTCAAACTTTGCGCTAGAGAAACAGCGCTCTTGAATGTGTCAGGTAGGGGTGTTGAAAATACCCGTATCCAAATAAACCGACCAATCCGAATCAGTTTCGGGTTATTCGGATTGTCATATTCGGATTTCGGATTAAAGTATTCGGATTCGGATTTCTTAATCGGTTTAGTCGGTTCGGATTTCGGATTAACTAAGTTGAATTCGGATATCCGATTAATCCGAATAAGAAAATTAAATAATATTTCAATCCTTATATAATATATCTATCTAATACTAAAGAAAATATAAAGATCAAAGGATGGATATGTTATAATTTTTGAGTTCTTAAAATATGCATTTGTTGGGCATGTTCGAATATTTTGTTTAAAGCCATTAAGAAACTTTGAATCTTAAACATACAGCAAGTCGAGAATTGGTCCTTGGTTAGGGGCGAGTGTTCTCCACGTTTTCTCTCTTGGTTGGCGACTTCTTCCCACCTCAAACCCTAATTCGTTTTTTCATTCCTTAGATTTTCTGCCCTTAATTCTACCTTGTTTGCCGATTAGTTTGTTCATACATTAAACCGTTCGGTTTATGTGTTTTTTTTTTGGGTAAAGGGACGTACCCTGGTAAATTTTATATAATCGAAAGATATAACGTTACAATTACATCAGAAGCTTAGACTAACAGAATTAAAGACTAAGCATATATACTTGACATGCCAAGTATATAACATCCAATAGACAACCAAGAAACAACCTATCTAACAAGTGTAACACCAAGCGATGATCCATTGCAGCCTCACCATAAGAAAAACTAAGTCGTTATAATGAGGGCTCTAGGAATCTTCCAAATGTCCATAGCCTAAATAACATGAGCAGATGGCTTAAACTTAAAAGAATAAAGTTTTAGCCGAACCACCTCCAAAATAGCAGAAACCACCTGATCCTTTGTACCCCTCTGATGCTGAAACAACCGCATATTACGTTCATTCCAGATGAAGTACGTAGCAGAACCAAGAATTAACTTGAAGATCACACTTCGAACAGTCTTCCGAGCAGCTATAGGTTTAATCCAGGAAACACAATCAGCAAGAGAAGCCAATTTCTAGGGTTTGAGAATTTCGTTTTAGGGTTTGCAGGTTTAAAGGAAGATTTCATTCTTTTAATCTCGAAAGGTTATCATTGATTATCTTCTATATGCTTTGCCTTATACACTGAATCTGTTCAATAGGTTTAAACCCTATCTCGTCATCTGATTCACTATTTTCGATCTAGGGCTGCCGTTTTGGTGTCTTGTCGATTAGGGTTTTTCTGATTTCGTTTTTAGGGTTACAAATTGTGTGTGTTTGGCCGTTTGGTATCTGCTCGATCAAGGTAGTTATGATCAGATTGTATACTTAATCGCTTTTTTATTCTTAGAGTCTGATCTTGAGGACGGTTTATGTGGATGATGGCTGGATGTTTTTCCGATTAAAATTTGGGTTTCATGGCTTCGAATTAGGATTCAGGATTTCTGGTTATTAGATGGGATCTTATAACTGAATTTTGTTCTTGGTTAATTGGTTTGGAGGCTGTTAATGACGAGATTAGGAAGGAAACGTGGGGGTGGATGTGATTGTTCAGCGGTGGCTATTCGATCCGTGGTTCTACAATGAAGCGTTTGTGTTGATTGCTTCGTATCCCTTTGGTGCGATTCATATTGACCTTCATTGATGCTTTTGCTTGGAAGATGGTGTTGTAATCCGATACCGTGACTATGGTGGTTCCTTTTTTTTTCGGGGAAGGTTCCACTGATTGGATATTTCAGCTAGGTCATTGTCTTTGACTTATGATGCGTTTGGGTAAACCTGGACCTTTCGCCATTGCCGGAATTGGTAGGGCAGGTGTATTCAACATATTGGAGATGGCTTGGACCTTTTGCCAATGGTCTTTGGGACGTGTTGGTAGGGCAAGTTACCTCAATGCATTGTGATTGCTGCGTGATGCAGCTTGGACGTTGGTGTTTGTTCTCATGGGTCAACATATGAAGATTATTGAAGACCGAGTCGTTCACCGTAGAAATGGTTCATAGAACCTAGTGTTTACATTTAGTTTCTTTTTAAATGTAATTGTAACTTCATTTAGCAGTATGGTAGTGGTTTTATGCTGCGTTGCAGTTGTTTTTTGTTCTGCGGTTGGCAGATTATTTGCTTAGTTGTATAGGTTGAGTCAAATCGCCTATGTAACGGGCTGAGGGCATGGGATGTACACTCATGTCAATTGTACTTTAATGATTTTGGCGTAATATATTTACCGGGTTAAAACCCTTTACCCAAAAAAAAAAAAAACATACAGCAAGTCTGAAACTTCTGTATTTAGATTTTAAAACTGTAACACCTCTTTTGAACTCTACTAGCTATAAAGTATGTTGTGTAAGACTCACCATATGTATTCATGTTGTGAAAGACTTAAGTGGTAACTGAGTATGCTATTCGGATTATATGGTTAAATCCGAAATCTGACTGTATCCGATTACATCCGAATTTGAAAATCCGAATTCTTAATTGGTTCGGATAACGGATATTATTTAAAAAACTGAAATCCGAATAAACCAATCCGAACAACCCGAAATCCGAAAAAATTATCCGAACAACACCCCTAGTCAAGTTTTGATGACGTGACCAACTCCTGATCTGCGGTGCCAATCCCCAGATGTACCGCTCAATGCGTTTGTACTCGGGTGTCATGTGACACCCCCAAATTTAATGATTTGCGGAAGCTTGATTTGGGTTTCACTAATCAATATACAAAGCACATAAGATATATAATGAACGACCACTATATGCGTCGTTTTAAACTTGTATTAATAAAGTAAACGTTTACATCAAAATAATGTTACATTAGCTCGGTTCCTGAAATTGAGAGATTACATAGCATAATTACTTTTACAAAATATAATAATGCAATCAAATCTCTAGTTGTATGTATGCTGACTCGAGCTAATAGTCCCTGCCTATGCAGCCAACCTACTGCTGGGTACCTGTGATACATACTAAAATGGGTCAGCGAAAAACGCTGGTGAGCTCACAGGTTTGTATGTCAATGTATAGTTGTAAGAACCGCAAGATTTATATTGAATTTATAATGCAATTAAGCAAAATAAAAGTTATACAATCCATGAGCACATAGTCTGAGCTTAACTTGAGCGCTAGGTCCAATTAAGGAAACCTTACTGATTTGCCTCCTACGAGTGTCTAATCCACACTCGTCTTCCCAAATGCTAATACATCCGTTTGACCGGTTAGTGCGTGCTAACCCGGATGAGGATTGTCAATCCCATATGATATCATATACTAACATTCACGCTAAAATATTAGAGACTATGCTATAGAGGACTTTAAATTGATTAGCTTGAAACTCATGTAGTATTTGAAGGTTGGTACTTGCGTTCTACTTGTAAAACAAAATAGAGCAGTAATATCACACCCCTAGTTGTAAATTAGTGATAATGGGGCCATGAAACTCACCTGAGTCTTGAAGTGTTTAATTTAATAAACTTGAAGTAATTAGCTGTGAATTGGTGTCCAAAGACTTGAAACCTGAATGTGTTCACGACACTTGATTGTTATTAATTGTACCGGTATTTCGAAAGACTACCTTTGTAGTTGTTATACAACTATATATATATGTCCAAATTACTATGATTTGGTTGATTGTTTTGTTACAAGTTACTACGACTTGTTTGATTGAATTGACACAAGTTACAACGACTTGTTTGAATTTGAAGTATGTTTTGAAAACGTGTACGGCCCGTTGGTGGTTTAGTTGAAATAATAATCTCGTCTTATCTATATTTGTTTGAAGTGTTATGCTTGAAAAACATGTTTCAATGTCCCTTAGAAGTTATTTTGTTTAATCGTTTAAAGTTCCAAATGTCTAACACTTAGTATGGAATTAAATTGTAAAACTGCTGTGTTTTGCGACATAATATGCGACACAAAAGTTTGTCATGCAACACAAGAGTTGTGTCGCAGACGTCATGCGACACAAGGATACGACACAAGGACTGTGTCGCATCGGATACGATATGCTAAATTAATAGCGACATTTTAACACCCCCAAATTTAATGATTTGCGGAAGCTTGATTTGGGTGTTACTAATCAATAACAAAGCACAAGGATAAATAGCAAACGACTCTATATGCGTCGTTTTAACAAAATATATTGATAATTGAAATGTTTACAACATTTAAAGCTTTACATAGCTCGAGTTAAATATAATGAGATTTCGGTACATAAGTACTTATACAAAATATACTAATGCAAGAAAATCTCAATCGTCTGTATGCTGACTCGAGCTAAATCCTGAAGCAGAAACATCCTACTGCTGGGTACCTGCGATATATGCTAAAAGGTCAGCTATAAAGCTGGTGAGCTCACAGGTTTGAAATCAAGTAATATCGTATGAACCGCAAGATTTAAATAATGAATTGCATCCAGTAATTAAATAATGAATTGCATCCAGCAATTAAATGATAATCATCGTGTATACAGCCATGAGCACATAGTTGAGCTTAACTCGAGGGTCGGGTCCCCTATAGAGAATTCCGGGCGAGGTGCCTCCACGAATGCCTAATCAACATTCGTCTTCCCAAATATTAGTACGTCCGTTTACCCGGTTAGTGCTTGCTAACCCGGACGAGGAGGGTCAATCCTATATGGTACCATATACTAATATTCACGCTACAACGTATTAACAACTATGCTGACGGAGGACTTTCAAATGATTAGTTTCGAAAAACTCATGTAGTATATGAAAAGTTTGGTACTTGCGTTCACATGTTAAAAGTTTGAGCAGTATATCACACCCCTGAGTAAAACAGTAAAAAGAGGGGCTATGAGACTCACCTGAGTCTGAATGCGTTTAAACAAACGTAAGTTGATTAGCCGAAATGAAGTCCAAAGACTTGTAACCTGAGGGTGTCCACGACACGCGATGGTTATAAATATGATTGGGTATCTTAAAAGATCACCCCTGCAGTTGTTCGTCCAACTATAATGTCCAAATATCCACTATTTGGTTGATATGTTTAAGTGTTTGAAAAGTGTACGACCCGTTGGTGACGAGTTTGAAATAATAACTTCAAGTATTATTATCAAGTTATCGATGTTTTGCACTTACAAAAGTGTCCCAAAGTGTTTTATAAGTCGTATCGTATAAAGATTTGAGGTTGTAAAAGTTTGACACTTAGTGAAATTTAAGTTGTAAATATTCTGTTTTATGCGTCACTTAAAGCGACACTCATGGGTTTAGGCGACACTTAGGAAGTGTCGCATAAAATGGCTGATTCTGAATAATAGCGTCACTTGTGCAAGTGACGCATAGAGTGCGACACTTGAGGAAGTGTCGGTTGTAAGTGTCGGTATAAAGGTCATGAGTCACTAAGGTGAGTGACGGGTGAAATCAGATTTGATGGTAGGCGTCACTTAGGCAAGTGACGCTATAAGTGTCGGTCATTAGTGACGGGTATTGAAAATGCGTCACTTAGGTAGTGACGGAAAAAGAGGGTTTTATGCGGCACTTAGGCAAGTGACGCAAAATTTGGGCTTTTAGCGACACTCAATGCGTCACTTAAGTGACGCACGAAGTGACGCTATACTGCATGCTTCGTTGCGACACTTAAAGCTGTTGACGGGTTTTTGAGCCAACCCATATATGGACATTTTAAGTTGTTACAAACTACTAGAAAGTGAAAACACTTAAAAACGAGAGATTTCGGGATTTGTCAGAAACTTACAAATTGTCGGATGAGAAATCCGAAAAGATAGGATGATAGATCGTGATGCGGTGGTCGTTTTCTTCCAAAAGAGTAGTATGATCCAAGTGCGTTTAGTGGTAGTATTTGTCGATTTTGTGGAGTTGTGGGTTTTGAGTTGGTTGGTGGGTTTGAGAGAAAAGAGAGGAGAAAGAGAAAGAGAGTTTGAAAGAAATGAGAAGAAAGAAAAGGAGGGTGGGAGGTTATCTCCCATTTTCCTGTCCCCGTTCTCCGTGCGGTGTTCGTTTGCTCCGTTGTTTATACGTTAAATAATTATTTTTCATATTCATTAGTACATTTTAAATACAAATTATTATGCGATATTTTATTTAATTATTTTACAAATAAGTTTACGTTTGAGTTATAAAGGTAAGTTGGTTTATTTAGTTTGCGCGTTTTACATTTTAAATTGTGTAAGGTTTGTTTGTACAATACGTATGAATACGAAATATTATTATAATAATATTTTTGACATAAAAGCGTTATTTAATAAGATTGGTCACCAACGTTCGTATTAAATTGAATCGAAATACATCCTATTTAAATTGCGTACGATTTAACCAAATCGCATATTCGTATATATTCAACAATATATATAATTCGATACATTAATTAGCCTAACAAGGAACTAATTACATGTATTAACATATGATTAGGCACTAATTACTAGTCCTAATTTGGCGGGTGTTACATTCTCCCCCTGTTAGAAGAATTTCGTCCCGAAATTTAGTTCGAAGTCGTGTTTGATGTAGAATCAGTGAAGAGTTGAGGATATTTGAGTCGCATTTGGTCTTCCCGTTCCCAGGTGAATTTCGGACCACGCCGCGAATTCCATCTGACCTTGACGATGGGAATACGACTTTGTTTCAGTTGTTTGACCTCACGGTCCATAATTTCAGCAGGTTCCTCAACGAAATGAAGTTTATCGTCAACACGAATTTCATCTAGTGGAATAATAAGTGTCTCATCAGACAGACACTTCTTCAAATTTGAGATATGAAAAGTAGGGTGCACGCTGCTGAGTTCGGATGGCAGCTGCAATCGATAAGCTACAGGGCCAATCCTTTCGAGGATCTCAAAAGGCCCGATGTACCTGGGATTTAACTTCCCGCGTTTGCCAAAACGGATGACGCCTTTCCAAGGCGATACTTTTAAGAGAACTCGATCCCCAACTTGGAACTCGAGTGGTTTGCGTCTCACGTCAGCATAACTTTTCTGACGATCACGTGCTGCTTTGAGTCTGTTTTGGATTTCCACAATTTTCTCAGTGGTGGCGTGAATGAGTTCAGGACCAGTGAGTTGACTATCTCCCACCTTAGTCCAACAGATCGGTGATCGGCACTTACGACCGTACAGTGCCTCAAAAGGTGCAGCCTTAATGCTGGCGTGATAACTGTTATTGTACGAAAATTCGCACAACGGTAAATGTCTTTCCCAGTTTGTACCGAAATCAACTACGCAGGCTCGTAGCATGTCTTCCAGTGTTTGAATGGTTCGTTCACTTTGGCCATCGGTTTGAGGATGGTACGCGGTACTCATATCGAGACGGGTACCCAATGCTTTCTGCAGTGATTGCCAAAAGTGAGAAGTGAAACGGGCATCTCTGTCAGAGATGATTGAGACTGGAACACCGTGATGAGAAACGATTTCCTTGATGTAGATTTGTGTAAGGCGTTCCATTTTATCGTTTTCTTTGATTGCCAGGAAATGAGCAGATTTGGTGAGACGATCGACGATCACCCAAATGGTATCGCAACCGCTCGACGACTTGGGTAGTTTGGTTATGAAATCCATGGCAATTTGATCCCATTTCCATTCAGGGATTTCAGGTTGTTGGAGTAAACCAGGAGGTTTCTGATGTTCGGTTTTGACTTTCGAGCAAGTAAGACATTTGCTGACATAAGTGGCGATTTCGGCTTTCATGTTTGGCCACCAATAAAATTCCTTGATACCGTGGTACATCTTATCGGATCCCGGATGAATAGAATATTTAGACTTGTGAGCCTCGTCCATCACCAAGTCTCTTAGGTTCCCAAAACTAGGCAACCAGATTCGGTTTGAGAAATACCTAATCCCGTTAGGTTTGATTTCAAATTGTTTGTCGATGCCCCGCAAGGCTTCATTTTTGATGTTTTCAGATTTCAGAGCTTCAATCTGAGCGGTATAAATTTGCATGGTAAGATCGTTATGAATGGTCATACTGAGGGCTCGGACTCGAAGAGGTTTTGATCGTTCCTTTCGACTGAGGGCATCGGCTACAACATTAGCCTTCCCTGGATGGTACTTGATCTCGCAATCGTAATCGGTAAGCAACTCGACCCATCGACGTTGCCTCATATTGAGATCCTTCTGATCGAAGATATGTTGGAGACTTTTGTGATCGGTAAAGATGGTGCACTTAGTGCCGTAGAGATAATGTCTCCAGATTTTGAGAGCAAAAACGACAGCTCCAAGTTCGAGATCGTGAGTGGTGTAGTTCTTTTCATGAATTTTCAGCTGTCGTGAGGCATAGGCAATAACTTTGTCTCGTTGCATCAATACACAACCGAGACCTTGGTGAGAAGCATCACAGTATACCACGAAGTCATCGGTGCCTTCGGGTAAGGATAGAATTGGAGCACTGCAAAGCTTTTGTTTCAGAAGTTGGAACGCTGATTCTTGTTTATCGGTCCAATCGAACCTTTTGTCCTTCTGAGTCAGTACCGTGAGTGGTTGAGCTATTTTAGAGAAATTTTCGATAAATCGCCGATAGTACCCAGCAAGACCCAAGAATTGTCGTACTTCAGTTGCAGAGGTGGGTGTTTGCCAGTCCTTGATAGCCTCGATCTTTGATGGGTCCACTTGAATTCCCTGACTGTCGATCACGTGACAAAGAAATTGAACGGTTTGAATCCAGAACTCACACTTAGAGAATTTAGCGTAAAGCTCCTCGTGTCTAAGTAGTTCCAGAATGGTCTTAAGGTGTTGCGCATGTTCTTGCTCGTTGCGCGAGTAAATGAGTATGTCATCGATAAAGACAATAACAAACTTATCGAGGTAAGGTTTGCACACCCGGTTCATGAGGTCCATGAATACAGCCGGTGCGTTAGTTAAACCAAAGGGCATCACTTGGAATTCGTAGTGCCCGTAACGAGTTCTGAAAGCAGTTTTTGGAACATCGGCGTCGCGAACTCGTAACTGATGATAACCTGATCGCAGGTCAACTTTCGAGTAAAAACTTGAACCCTGAAGTTGGTCGAATAGATCATCAATGCGAGGAAGTGGGTATCGATTTTTGACGGTCAATTTGTTCAATTCTCGGTAGTCGATGCACATTCGGAATGAACCGTCCTTCTTTTTGACAAATAAGACCGGAGCTCCCCAAGGTGAAGAACTCGGTCTAATGAATCCTCGATCCAGAAGTTCCTGTAACTGAGAGGACAACTCCTGAAGTTCGGATGGGGCTAAACGGTATGGTGCGCGGGCCACCGGTGCGGCACCCGGCACGAGATCAATCGAGAACTCAACCTGTCTAAGCGGAGGTAGACCAGGTAATTCTTCCGGAAAGACTTCGGGAAAGTCTCTAACAATTGGCACATCCTCAAGTCGCTTCTCCTCCGACTTCTTCTCTGTGATGTGTGCAAGTATTGCGGGGTAACCCTTTCTCAGAAATTTTCGGGTTTTTAAGCAGGAGATTATATTGAGTCCCGTCCCACCGGTCTCCCCCTGTATGATCAAGGTTCCACCAACGGCGAGTGGGATACGGACGATTTTATCATGACAAACGATTTCAGCTCGATGCTTGGACAACCAGTCCATTCCGATAATGACGTCGAAACTTCCGATTTCAATGGGTATAAGGTCGATCGAAAAGGTTTCGTCAGCTAGGTTTAAAGTGCAATTAGGTATCACACTGGTGGTTTCTACAAGTTTTCCATTTGCCAGCTCTACAGTGTACTTAACATCTAAGGCAACAGGAGTGATGTCAAGTAATGGGCAAAAATCATCGGAGATAAAGCTTCTATCAGCACCAGTATCAAATAGAACAGAAGCAGTTAAGTTGTTGAGGAGGAACATACCCGAGACCACATTCGGGTCTTGGCGGGCGTCCCCAGATTTGATGACGAAAGCTCCGCTGCGAGTGTTGTTGTTGTTGCTGTTGTTGTTGCGGTTGTTGTTGTTGTTCTTCAGTTTTGGGCACGAGTCTCTGAAATGTCCAGGTTTCCCACACTCAAAGCATACTTTGGGTGGTCTGGTGTTGTTGTTGGAATTATTGTTAGAGGAAGAGCGGCAGTCTTTGGTGAGGTGGCCGTACCTCTTGCAATTGTTGCAAAAGGGACCACAGGAACCCTCATGGTGACGATTGCACTTGGGACAAAATGGTTTGCTCCCAGTGTAGCCCCGGATGATGTCAGTGGTGGTGTTGTAAGCTTTGATGGTGTCGGGTTTCTTGTTTTGTTGGTTGGAGTGGTTGTTGTGGTAGTCAGACCACTTGCGTTTGTTGTTTTGGGATGATGAAGTGGGTTGTTCAGAATCTTGGCTCATAGACATCAGGTCTTGGGCCAAAGAGATTGCACCGTCAATGGTGGTTGGTTTGGAAGAGATGACGTGTCCCCGAACAAAATCAGGGAGACCAAGGGCGTACTTCCTGATTTTATCAGGTTCAGTGCTTACCATAGCTGGGCGGAGGGCAGCTAGTTGTTGAAACCTGGTGGTATAACCATCGATGTCACCACCCTGAACCTTCAAATTCCAAAACTCCTCATCTAGCTTTTGGAGTTTGGCGATCGAGCAGTATTTGGCAGTGAGTTTTGCCTTCAATTCCTCCCAAATGAGTTGGTAGGCAATGTCAGCACCCACTGATTGGGTATATGAATTCCACCAAGAGTGGGCATCATCTTCAAGAGAGCAGGTGGAGAAGTTTACTTTGTCGTTCTCCGCGCATTTACTGACACGAAAAACAGTTTCCATTTTCTCGAACCATCTGATCAGTCCGATGGCTCCTTCAGAACCCTTGAAACTCGAGGGTTTACAGCTTTGAAAGTCCTTGTAAGAACAAGGTTTGACGGCAGAGGTTCCAGCGGTATCGCTGTTTCTTGTGGAGTTGGGTGGGGTATTCCGAGCCAAGGCTTCAGTAACAGCCTGGGTTATGAGTGACGTGATCTGAGCATCTGTGTAAGGTCGTGTCTTTGGCGGCATGATTCTTCAATAAAAGAAGTGAAGATACATGAGATTTTGTAAGAAAATTGTATTTATTTCAGATGTACATGTATAAAGGTGGTAATACATAACATCAATATGAAAAAGAATTATGGCAATTAATATGAGTTGAACAACAAGAAATATTTGATAGCTAATACGAGTTCAAAGGTTACATCCTACAGATGTATTACAAAAGATGTCGGGAATTGTTACATCCGACTGAATTATAGAGTAGCGCGTAGATAGTTACTAGATTACAGGATAGATTACAAGACAAAGACTGCACTAGTCTTGACGTAGATTAATTTGTTCCATCATCGTGACAAGACGGTCCACAGTGTTTGCAAGCCTGCTAGCTTGTCGGGCGTTGTCTTCTGCTAGCGCAAGTCGTTGTGTTATTCCGCGCGCATACTCTTCTGCTTCATGTGAGCGTTGTTCACATTCTTCCATCCTTTGTTGCAGAAGGGCATTTTCCACCCTTATTTCTATTATTTGGTTGCGAAGGACATCCATGTTGTTGTTCGTGGTTTCAAGATCGTCGGAGACTTGTTCTATGCGTTCGAGGGATGTAAGTCTCCAGTTTTCGTTGGTTTCCTGCAACACGACATCCATGGTGCGAAGTCGCTGCTCGTGTTGGTTTACCCTAGCGGCTAAAGCTGGTAAGGCGATGTGAGTGGGATACGGGCCAGCTCGAGGCAACCTGTTGTTCCTCCTTGCTACCCTTGGGTTCTGCGACCCGGATTGAGAGCGAGATGAATTTGATGGGATGTTTGCCATTTCTGAGACAAAGCGTTAGTAAGATTGAGGCCTATATTCATATATCTCCTATATAATATAGCCTATTGAGTGTCTAGCATAAACATGTTTAAGTCTCGGTTCTCTCGAGGTCAGAGTCTTCTATTGTTCCCTGTTCAGCCATAACTACTTTCAGGTCTTACATCATCTTTGCTTAATTGTACATAGTTGATCAGGCTATGTTAAATTAAACTCGTATGATGTAATCGCTGAACCAGTTATACCTAATGAGGAATACTGCCTAATGGTCATAGTCTAGGCTCACTAAATGCAACCTAGTTCACTATAACCTTAGGCTCTGATACCAATCTTTAACACCCCCAAATTTAATGATTTGCGGAAGCTTGATTTGGGTGTTACTAATCAATAACAAAGCACAAGGATAAATAGCAAACGACTCTATATGCGTCGTTTTAACAAAATATATTGATAATTGAAATGTTTACAACATTTAAAGCTTTACATAGCTCGAGTTAAATATAATGAGATTTCGGTACATAAGTACTTATACAAAATATACTAATGCAAGAAAATCTCAATCGTCTGTATGCTGACTCGAGCTAAATCCTGAAGCAGAAACATCCTACTGCTGGGTACCTGCGATATATGCTAAAAGGTCAGCTATAAAGCTGGTGAGCTCACAGGTTTGAAATCAAGTAATATCGTATGAACCGCAAGATTTAAATAATGAATTGCATCCAGCAATTAAATAATGAATTGCATCCAGCAATTAAATGATAATCATCGTGTATACAGCCATGAGCACATAGTTGAGCTTAACTCGAGGGCCGGGTCCCCTATAGAGAATTCCGGGCGAGGTGCCTCCACGAATGCCTAATCAACATTCGTCTTCCCAAATATTAGTACGTCCGTTTACCCGGTTAGTGCTTGCTAACCCGGACGAGGAGGGTCAATCCTATATGGTACCATATACTAATATTCACGCTACAACGTATTAACAACTATGCTGACGGAGGACTTTCAAATGATTAGTTTCGAAAAACTCATGTAGTATATGAAAAGTTTGGTACTTGCGTTCACATGTTAAAAGTTTGAGCAGTATATCACACCCCTGAGTAAAACAGTAAAAAGAGGGGCTATGAGACTCACCTGAGTCTGAATGCGTTTAAACAAACGTAAGTTGATTAGCCGAAATGAAGTCCAAAGACTTGTAACCTGAGGGTGTCCACGACACGCGATGGTTATAAATATGATTGGGTATCTTAAAAGATCACCCCTGCAGTTGTTCGTCCAACTATAATGTCCAAATATCCACTATTTGGTTGATATGTTTAAGTGTTTGAAAAGTGTACGACCCGTTGGTGACGAGTTTGAAATAATAACTTCAAGTATTATTATCAAGTTATCGATGTTTTGCACTTACAAAAGTGTCCCAAAGTGTTTTATAAGTCGTATCGTATAAAGATTTGAGGTTGTAAAAGTTCGACACTTAGTGAAATTTAAGTTGTAAATATTCTGTTTTATGCGTCACTTAAAGCGACACTCATGGGTTTAGGCGACACTTAGGAAGTGTCGCATAAAATGGCTGATTCTGAATAATAGCGTCACTTGTGCAAGTGACGCATAGAGTGCGACACTTGAGGAAGTGTCGGTTGTAAGTGTCGGTATAAAATTCATGAGTCACTAAGGTGAGTGACGGGTGAAATCAGATTTGATGGTAGGCGTCACTTAGGCAAGTGACGCTATAAGTGTCGGTCATTAGTGACGGGTATTGAAAATGCGTCACTTAGGTAGTGACGGAAAAAGAGGGTTTTATGCGGCACTTAGGCAAGTGACGCAAAATTTGGGCTTTTAGCGACACTCAATGCGTCACTTAAGTGACGCACGAAGTGACGCTATACTGCATGCTTCGTTGCGACACTTAAAGCTGTTGACGGGTTTTTGAGCCAAAAACGAGTTTTCCGGCCATAATTTGGTCCGATTCTTTTACCCAACCCATATATGGACATTTTAAGTTGTTACAAACTACTAGAAAGTGAAAACACTTAAAAACGAGAGATTTCGGGATTTGTCAGAAACTTACAAATTGTCGGATGAGAAATCCGAAAAGATAGGATGATAGATCGTGATGCGGTGGTCGTTTTCTTCCAAAAGAGTAGTATGATCCAAGTGCGTTTAGTGGTAGTATTTGTCGATTTTGTGGAGTTGTGGGTTTTGAGTTGGTTGGTGGGTTTGAGAGAAAAGAGAGGAGAAAGAGAAAGAGAGTTTGAAAGAAATGAGAAGAAAGAAAAGGAGGGTGGGAGGTTATCTCCCATTTTCCTGTCCCCGTTCTCCGTGCGGTGTTCGTTTGCTCCGTTGTTTATACGTTAAATAATTATTTTTCATATTCATTAGTACATTTTAAATACAAATTATTATGCGATATTTTATTTAATTATTTTACAAATAAGTTTACGTTTGAGTTATAAAGGTAAGTTGGTTTATTTAGTTTGCGCGTTTTACATTTTAAATTGTGTAAGGTTTGTTTGTACAATACGTATGAATACGAAATATTATTATAATAATATTTTTGACATAAAAGCGTTATTTAATAAGATTGGTCACCAACGTTCGTATTAAATTGAATCGAAATACATCCTATTTAAATTGCGTACGATTTAACCAAATCGCATATTCGTATATATTCAACAATATATATAATTCGATACATTAATTAGCCTAACAAGGAACTAATTACATGTATTAACATATGATTAGGCACTAATTACTAGTCCTAATTTGGCGGGTGTTACAGACATAGTGGTTGTGTCGTATAAAAATACGACATAATATGCGACATAGAGTACGACACAATATTGTGTCGCATGAGTTGCGACACTAAAGATTTGGTACGACACAAGATGCGACATAACGGGTTTTATGCGACATAGTATGCGACACAAGGCTTGTGTCGCATTGAAGAACACCAGCCCAGAAAACAGCGGCTGTCGAGATTTTTCCGGCCAAAACCCAAATCAAACTCATTTTTAGGTTATAAAACCTTGTTATCTTCCTAGTATTTGACATATATAAGTTATATAAACTATCATAACACAAAAACAAGTAGTAATTTGATAGATCTAGGAGTTTTTGTAAAAATTCTTACAATCGCGAATCGAAGAAGATGGAGTCCGAAAATGATGTTGATGCTTTTGTTAATCTTGTTCCCCTTGTAGTGGTGATTCCGAAAATATGATTTTTGTTGTCGGTTTTGCAAGATCCGAAATTTTGGTGATTTTTGGTTGAGAGGTTTTGGTGTAAATGTGTGTTTTGTTGAAATGGAAATGAAAGAAAGAGGAAAGGATAGGTGGGGTGTAGGTGAAAGCCTCACCTCGCAGTCTCCGTCCCGTGCTCCGCGTGGTGTTCGTTTTCTCCGTCAATTAATGTTAAATATTTATTTTATTCATTTAATTGTCCGTTTTAAATTACAAATCATTATAACGTGTTTTATTGTAATATTTTACCAATTATCTATTTATGGTGTTTAAAATGGAATTCGTTTTATTTGTTTGCGCGTTTGTATTTTTAATCGCGTATACATTAATTGTGTAATAAAATATGGATACGAAATATCACAATAAATAATATACTAAATAAAATTGAGTTATTAAATAATATTTGTATTGCTTAATAAAATTGTTCACCAACGTCCGTATTTATTGTATCGAAATTCATTCGATTTGAAACTACGATTTAAACAAACTGCATAATTGTGTAGATATATATTCAACAATATATATAATAATTGATACATTAATTAGCCTAACACAGAACTAATTACATGTATTAAAACTTGATTAGGCACTAAATTCTAGTCCTAAATTGACGGGTGTCACATTCTCCCCCTGTTAGAAGAATTTCCCGAAATTTATGTATAAGTCGTGTTTGATGTTGAGTCAGTGAAGAGTTGAGGATACTTGAGTCGCATTTGGTCTTCCCGTTCCCAAGTGAATTCCGGACCGCGCCGCGAATTCCACCTAACTTTGACGATGGGAATACGACTTTGTTTAAGTTGTTTGACCTCACGGTCCATGATTTCGGCGGGTTCCTCAACAAAGTGAAGTTTCTCGTCAACTCGAATTTCATCGAGGGGAATGATAAGTGTCTCATCAGACAGACACTTCTTCAGGTTTGAAACATGAAAAGTGGGATGCACGCTGCTGAGTTCGGATGGCAGATGCAATCGATATGCCACTGGACCAATCCTCTCGAGGATCTCGAATGGTCCAATGTATCTGGGATTTAACTTCCCTCGTTTGCCAAATCGGATTACGCCTTTCCAAGGCGATACTTTGAGTAGTACTCGATCCCCAACTTGGAACTCGAGTGGTTTGCGTCTCACGTCGGCATAACTTTTCGGACGATCACGCGCGGCCTTGAGCTTGTTTTGAATTTCGACGATTCTCTCGGTCGTCTCGTGAATGATTTCTCGACCTGTGAGTTGGCTATCCCCAACTTCGGTCCATCAGATAGGTGACCGGCACTTACGACCGTACAGTGCCTCGAAAGGTGCAGCCTTAATGCTAGTATGATAACTGTTGTTGTACGAGAACTCGCACAATGGTAGGTGTTTTTCCCAGTTTACACCGAAGTCTACTACGCAGGCCCGTAGCATGTCCTCCAGTGTTTGAATTGTTCGTTCACTTTGGCCGTTGGTTTGAGGATGGTATGCGGTACTCATATCAAGTCGAGTACCCAGGGATTTTTGAAGTGATTGCCAAAATTGTGAAGTGAAACGACTATCCCTATCGGAGATGATTGAGATTGGAACACCGTGTTTGGTCACGATTTCCTTCAGATAGATTCTGGTGAGGCGTTCCATTTTGTCGGATTCCTTGATTGCCAGGAAGTGAGCAGACTTTGTGAGACGATCCACGATCACCCAAATGGTATCGCAACCGCTCGAGGACTTGGGCAGTTTGGTTATGAAGTCCATGGCAATTTGTTCCCATTTCCATTCAGGAAGACTGGGTTGTTGAAGTAAACCAGAGGGTTTTTGATATTCGATTTTGACCTTGGAGCAAGTAAGGCACTTGCTGACATAGGTGGCGATTTCAACTTTCATGTTCGGCCACCAATAGAAGTCCTTGATACCGTGGTACATTTTATCGGATCCCGGATGGATAGAATATTTGGACTTGTGAGCTTCATCCATCACCAAGTCTCGTAGGTTCCCAAATTTAGGCAACCAGATTCGGTTTGAGAAATACCTAATTCCGTTAGGTTTAATTTCGAATTGTTTATCCATGCCCCGCAAGGCTTCATCTTTGACGTTTTCGTGTTTCAAGGCTTCGAGTTGAGCAGTGAGAATTTGAATGTTTAAATTGTTGTGAATGGTCATACTGAGGGCTCGGACCCGAAGTGGTTTCACTCTCTCTTTTCGACTGAGGGCATCAGCAACGACATTTGCTTTGCCTGGATGATATTTGAGTTCGCAGTCGTAATCGGTAAGCAACTCGACCCATCGACGTTACCTCATGTTGAGATCCTTCTGATCGAATATGTGTTGGAGACTTTTGTGGTCTGTAAAGATTGTGCACCTAGTGCCATAGAGGTAATGTCTCCAAATTTTGAGGGCAAAAACGACGGCTCCTAACTCAAGGTCGTGGGTGGTGTAATTCTTTTCATGAATCTTGAGCTGTCGGGAAGCATAAGCTATGACTTTGTCTCGTTGCATAAGCACGCAACCGAGACCTTGATGAGAAGCATCGCAGTATACCACGAAGTCATCGGTGCCCTCGGGTAATGATAGAATAGGAGCACTGCAAAGCTTTTGCTTTAAGAGTTGGAATGCCGACTCTTGTTTATCAGTCCAGTCAAACTTTTTGTCTTTCTGGGTCAGTGTCGTGAGTGGTAAGGCTATCTTGGAGAAATTTTCAATGAATCGCCGGTAGTACCCGGCCAGTCCCAAAAACTGCCGTACTTCGGTCGGAGTGGTTGGCGATTGCCAGTCTTTGATAGCCTCGATTTTTGATGGATCAACATGAATTCCCTGACTGTCGATCACGTGACCAAGGAATTGAACTGTTTTTATCCAGTACTCACACTTAGAGAATTTGGCGTAAAGCTCTTCGTGTCTAAGTAGCTCTAGGATGGTTTTGAGGTGTTGCGCGTGTTCTCCTTCGCTTCGTGAATATATGAGGATGTCATCGATGAAGACAATGACAAACTTGTCAAGGTAAGGTTTACACACCCGATTCATAAGGTCCATGAATACAGCCGGTGCGTTGGCTAGGCCGAATGGCATCACTTGGAATTCGTAATGCCCATAGCGGGTTCGGAAAGCGGTTTTTGGAATGTCGGCATCGCGAACACGCAATTGATGATAACCGGATAGGAGATCAATCTTTGAATAACAACTCGATCCTTGAAGTTGGTCGAACAAATCATCGATTCGAGGTAATGGGTATCGGTTCTTGACGGTCAACTTGTTCAACTCTCGATAGTCGATACACATTCGGAAAGTGCCGTCTTTCTTTTTCACAAATAGGACCGGAGCTCCCCAAGGTGAAGAACTCGGCCTAATGAATCCTCTTTCCAGAAGTTCCTGTAATTGGGCAGACAACTCCTGAAGTTCAGATGGAGCTAAACGATATTGTGCTCGTGCCACCGGCATTCATCTAGTACCAATTGGATATTCTCCCTTCGGTAGGTCAACCAACTCCCATACTTGTAATTTAGAGAACTGAGATAGTTCTTCTTGCATTGCTTCTACCCACGAGCTTTCTTTTAAAGCCATTTGAACATTTTTAGGCTCGACTTGTGAGATAAAGCATGAATATAGACATTGATTAGGAATCACTGTCTCTTTCATTGCAGTATACAAGCTTTGGTATTCAGAATTCTCAGACGTACTAGTTCTGGATTGATGCCTGGTTTGAACCGGAGTATTAATATCACCGATGATGTTTTCAACGGGATGATTCTTACTCGTTCTAGTTGTAGTAACTGGTTCAACCGGTATATCATCTTCTAAATTAGTACCAATCTCTTCCAATTCAGGTACATCTTCCGTACGTGCTGAAGATATTCTTAAATGTTTCAAAGGAGTAAGTATCTCATCAAGCTTTGTAGAAAGATCATCAGGATCTACTGTTTCTTGAGACTTATCCTCTGAAGGTTGTTGTGACTCACTTGTGGAAGCTTTATCTGAGTCAACATTAGTCTTAATTCCAGACTGCTTAACACTTGATGTTGAAGCGGGACCAATATTCTCATCTTCAAACAATAAATGTTCAGCTATCTCTGAATCACTGACATAGTCACTAATAGGAACTTTAAATGATGCAAAAAGATCAGAATAATCAAATTGCCAATCTAAGCCCTTATGAACATCAGGTGAGTAGCTCGTAAACTCAATATTATAAACTACCTCCAAACGTCCTGTGACTTTATTAAAGACTCTCTTATTTGGCGAATTGGGCATATAACCTAGGAAAAATCCTTCGTCAGCCTTCTCACCAAATTTTGCTTGATGTCCAGTCTTTAATATGGTGCATGAAACTCCAAAGGGTTCAAACCCTTTTAAGTTAGGTTTCTTATTGTTCAAAAGCTCATAACAAGTCTTGTTATGTCTCTTAACCGTAAGAACTCTATTAAGAACATAACATGCTGTATTCACTGCTTCTGCCCAAAAGATGACCGGAAGCTTTGAATCAGCAAGCATTGTTCTAGCAGCTTCAATCAACGTTCTATTTTTCCTTTCAGCAACACCATTCTGTTGAGGTTCATAAGGTGCACTGAATTGATGTAATATCCCTTTGCTTAAGCAATAGATATTCAACGTTGAATTCTTAAATTCTGTTCCATTGTCACTACGAATACGCTTAACTCTCCTTTTATAGACATTCTCTACTAGATCAAAGAACTCAATTAGAATTCCAGGAGTCTCATCCTTTGATCCCAAAAAGAATACCCAAGAAAATCTAGAATAATCATCTGTGACAACCAAACAATACCATTTGCCACCTAGACTTCTTTTGCTTATAGGGCCGAAGAGGTCCATATGTAGCAATTCAAATGGCGAGGAGATAGAGTTTTCAGTCTTAGGTCTGTGTGGTTTCTTGTGCTGCTTTCCTTTCATGCAAGGAACACACTTATCCTCAGACTCGAAACGTTTTTGTGGTACACCTAGAACCAAACCATTTTTGGTTATATAATTCATCTTTCTCCAGTTCAGATGTGCCATCCTCCTATGCCATAACAATGCGTCTGTTTCCGAAGCCTTGGAAAATAAACATGTAGACACCATTGAAGAGTTAGGAACACCCATGTTGATAGCATAGATGTCCTTCTTCCTTGGCGCCCTCATCAATATCCATTTATCAGGAATTGAGAAACCTGGCTTCAGGACTAAGGCCTCCTTTTCATTAAAATAAACTGGGTGACCTTTATCACAGACTTGGGAAACACTCACTAGGTTGTGAGTAAGTTCTTCAACATAGTTCACATCCTCAAGAGTCAAAGTTCCATTTGAAACTTTTCCTTTTCCCGAAATTACTCCTCCTTTATCTCCTGCAAAATTTACTTTTTGCTTGAGACTTTCCTTAAAGTCCTTCAGTAGACTTCTTTCTCCAGTCATGTGTCTTGAGCATCCACTGTCTACATACCACCAGCTGTCCTTATTCACAGCATGCTCCTGCACATAACACAAGATACGATCAGTTATCAAGAGGGACCCAAGCCATTACGGTCTTGGTTTGTCCCTTATCATCAACAAACTTAAGCTCTTTAAAATAACCATCCTTCCCATCAGGAGCTTTGGTCACTTTCGAAGTAGCTTGAGTTTGTGGACGATCAGCCTTAAGAGGTGAATTTGAGGAGAACCTCTTAGGCACATAATTATGAGCTCTATTATAATAATTATAATTAAACTCATGTGATCGTGAAGTAGTACCACTCTCATAATGACTATGGCCTCTACTTGTAGTTCTAAACCTCGACGGTGTCACATCCCTAGACTTATGGACAGAATTATCACTTTGAGTATATGGCCGTTTAGGTTTAGGTGGGGAGACACTATGCTTACCATCTCTTTTAAGAATGTTAACAGGTTTATTACCTAACTTAGGTTTGGCATCTAACCCATCTACAGTCATACTAGAGTCGGTCTGTGTCTTTTCATCCATCACAAGCTTATGTGGTGTTTCAGGCTTTTTGTTAGGACAACACGAAGCCACGTGTCCCTTTTGATGACACTTGAAACATGACATCTGCTTGCGCGATTTACTCACTTTTGCTTTCTCATCCGGAGTCTTAGGCACTAAAGGTTTAAGATGTTCCTTATTAACTTTATCATCAGTCTTAGCATCGTTAATCACTCCACCCGATACAAATTGTATTTTGGTGAACTGAGAAGCCTTGCTATTATCTAATGATATGTTCTTAATAACATCTTTCTGTGCCTCTGACTGTTCAGGTTTATCAGCTACTGAAATCTCAGGACTAACTTCAGTCATCTCAGAATCTTCAGGAATAGGAGTGTAATTGGCATTAAAAGGCGGGGATACATCATTGTAACCTAACCCAGTCTTGTCCTTTACACTACGTTGAGCATCTAACATTTTATCCATTTGAGATGTCCTATAGTTCTCAAGTTTACGGTTTTGCTCAATTAACCTTAAGTTAAGGTTCACTATTTCCTGATCCTTACTAGCAATCGTCTCATTTAAGTCTTTAATATTCATATAGAGACCATCTATGACAACAGATTTTTCACTTATGGTATCTCTAAGTTTTGTTCTATCCGACGCATCAGACTTAATTTTATCTTTTAAGACCTTTTTATCATCACTTAATCTATGAATATCCATAATAGCTTGATCAAGTTCAGATCTAACAGCCTTATAGGATTCCTTATCCATATTTAATTGTGATGACAAATTGCTATTTGACACAGTTAAGACACTATTCTGAGATTGTAAATCAGTAACTAAGTAACAAACATCAGCAAGATTAAGAATATCTAAACATACCTTCTTCTTGTCAGTTTGTAATTCAGCCATACGTGCCACTAATTCATCAGGACTCATATCTGGAGCTGAATCCATATATAGCACGTCATCATCACTTGCCTTCACTTCAGACTTAGGCACCTCTACTCTCTGTTCCAAATCAGTTGGCATGTAGGAAACTGATCCAGCAGTTGTTTCTTCGATCTCGGCCATCAAGGCTTCCTCAGATTGAGCTTGCCAATCATAAGAGCCATCCAACTGCTTCACCACTAAGGCTTTGGAAGCAAGAGTACTTCCCGAACCTTGTTTTCCTTGTGCTTCTACTTTAGGTCTTTGGCATTCTCTAGCAAAATGACCAATACCCTGACAGTTAAAGCATCTGACCTTGGTTTTATCAAACCCTGATCTATTACCCAACACCTTTCTACCAGTTCTCTTGAGGAAATTCTTCACCTTTCTAGAAATCAACGCAAGTTGATCTTGAAGCTCCAATTCCTCAAGATAATCAGAATCTATCTGCTCATAATCCTCATCAAACAGAATAGGATCATTGATCTTTCCCTCTATATAGTTTTCATATGATGCCACAAAGGAAGCAAGAACAGACAATTGCTGTTCAGCAGATTTCACACTCATCGGCATCTTCTGATGCTCTTGAGGTGACTTCTCAGAATTCTTTCCCTTTGTCTCATCACCAGAGGAAGAAATAAAGCACAGATCTTCAGAAATCAGTTCTCCATTTTCATTAGTATCACCAACTAACAGTGCAGTGGTCGAACTAGATGACGCAGTCGAAAGACTTGACTTTCCATGATACAACCCAGGGTTCTGAACCTGATCAGAATCACTATCTCTTGACTTCTTGGAGAAATCATAACCTTTCAGCTTGTCAATGACTTGCTCTAAGGTCATAGTAGAATACCTAGTTTCGTTATCCTTAATCATAACGCCATACATTTCCCATTTAGAAGGCAAACCCTCAAGAAACTTGTCGGTTTTGGATACTTCTTCTTCAACAATTTCATGGTATTCTAATTCACTTAGCAGATGGTAGAATCGTGTGACATATGCATCAAGATCTTCTCCTTTTAAAGCTTTAAACATAGTAAACTGCTTTTTAAGAAGACTCCTCTTGCCAGCTCTCACCTGTGGACTTCCCTCACCTCTTTTCTCTAGAGCTTCCCAGAGCGTTCTAGCAGTATGAAAAGACTTGAGTTGATGAGCAATCTCTTTAGGAAGACACATCTTTATGCATGAATGTGATTTATTCTCATTTCTGTAAGCTTCCTTCTCTTGATCACTCATGTTCGCATAGGTAAGAACTACAGTAGCATTTTGAACAGTTTGAGTAGGTGGGGTGTATCCACTCTTGATACACATCCAGATAGACAGGTCATGGAATCTACAGTAAGATTCGAATCTGTCCTTCCAATTGTAGTAATCCTCGATTCTTAACAACTTAGGTGGAACGTTTGACTTTCCCACCTCGTGGTCCATTTCGATCATTCAACTTAAGTCAGACATCTTAAAAATGTAAAATTAAACTGTTTCAGCGAATTCAGAAAACTCAACTCGCAAGACTCAGCTCAACTCGCAATCTCAGCTCGACTCGCAGAATTCGTCGATTCGCAAGCCTCAGTTCGGATTGCTAAAAGATGTCGATTCGCAAGTGATGTCGATTCACGAAGGATCTCGGTTCGACTCGCAAGCCTCAGTTCGACTCGCTAGTTCAACTCGGTTCGCAGCCGACGCTGGAACCCTAATCTCGACTCGCGAAACGGCTGTTAAACCCGAAAAAACGAAAATTTAAGGTATTTTTACGAACGAAACAGAGAATTTCGACTGTAAACTAACCCTAAAACTTCCAGAGAATGATTTTGATCGTTAGTATTGCAAGTATGCACGTAAAAACGACCCGAATCAAAAACGCAATATCACTAAAACTTATGAACACATTCGTATTTAGCCCGAAAGCTCTGATACCAGATGTAAGTCCCCTAGTTTTAGGATCGATAACTTCGTTATCTGTAGTATTAAGGTGCGGAATCCCTCAATACGGTGTTATCTTACTAACAACGAATATGTTCGTATTGCGTTTTAATAAAGCTTAACTTTAAACGATGAATCGTCAAAGTCTAGCCGTAGGTTATGTTTTCTCTGGTTTTTTCTGGAATCGCAGATCAGAATAGTATGTTAAAAGTGTTTAAGATGTTAAGGTTTTTCACGATTGAAACAACCTTTTATATTTTGTCTCGACTCGGCTCGCATGGGCCAGCGAGTTCAGCCCAACTCGCCTTGCAGCCCAAGCCCATTACCAAGCTCGACTCGCTACTGACTTCCACGAATTCAGTTCTCATCTCGGCTCGCAAAGTTCGCGACCTGAGAACTCGACTCGCACATAATGTATTTATTTCGTATTTAACATTCGTCCAACTTAACACCATAATATGTTTAACGAATATTACTAACAAAACAAATATTTATTTACAAATCTAAACCAATATACAAACATAATAATAATTACACCAGTCCTATTTCAAGCTAGATCTGTTGTCACAATCTATGTTCCAACACCCGTAAGTAATAATTTGCTCCCGTGACATGCTCGTAATTGAGCAAGCATAAGTGACGAATAATAGTCGCCCGTTTATACAGAACGGTTCGTGGTAGCGCTACTACCCCGGGCGGGGATGGTCATTTCCCTAATGGATCCATTAACTAGTGTTCGCGCTTAAGTCCATAACTAACGATATATGATGGAGAGACTTCTGTAAGTAGTAAATAACTCATGCAATTCCGTTTGGTATAGTAAGCAGTTTAGTACTTGTGTTCAAGAAAAGTAAGCAATGTATCTCACCCCGTATGTAAAACAGTAAAAGTGGGGCTGTAAGACTCACCTGAGTCGAGTAGTAAGCGGTGGAAATCAGTAAGTAGTGAGTAGGTTCTCCGAACCCGTAACCTTTAAATGCCTAAACATATAAAGTCAAGTAAGTAGATGTCTCGCAAGACCATCTAGTCTAGTTGTCTACACAACTCGTTATGTCCAATGTTGTTTCGTCATTGTTTGTTCTTAGAAAACATGGTTGGCCCGTTGGTGATGGTTTGTATTAATAGTCTTGATGTTATCAAATTGATTTTGAAGTGTTATACTTGAAAAGTATATTCCATTACGTTTGAAAAGTTGTATCATATAAGCGTTTCGAAGTCGTACAAGTTTGACACTTGGTGAGAAATGTGCTTACGGAATCTAAGTACGGGGGTCCGGGGGCAGCGCCCCTGGCGGGGTCCAAGGGGCTGGCCCCTGGCTGGGGTCGAGATGCCAGGTCAGCTCGAAAAATTTTTATTTCTACTATATTGCTTTGGTGAAAAACGCATCTGGGATCTGAATTTGGGTAAAATCGAGTGATAAATTTCGAGTCTCGACACTTAGTAAAAATCTGTGTTTTTGAGGTTCTGGTTTGTGCGACGTTGGGTGCGACGTCGCAGATCCTGACTGCGACGTTGAGCATGACGTCGCTATGTGCGACTTTCGCAATTTAATGCGACGTTGTACGTGGCATCGCTATATGCGACGCTGTTGATTTCTGCGACGTAAGGGTTTGCGTCGCTAAGTGCGACGTCCGCCAGTTAGGGCGACGTTGAGGATGATGTCGCTTTATGCGACGTGGAGATTTTTGTGCGATGTAGGTCGCGACGTCGCAGAGGCCCCTGGCCAGGTGCGACGTAGCGGTCTGATGGCCGGAAATTGTGCCGAAAATGAGTTTTCCGGTTTCCGTTCGGTCTAAATCTTTTACCCAACCCATATTTGGACATTTTAAGCACATATAAACCATAAAAACGTAAAAAATGAGTAAAAATGGAGAGTTTCGGGTTTTGTCGGAAACTTACAAAATGCCGAAATGAAAATCCGGGAAGGTAGGAATGTAGATCGGGATGCCGTGGTTCTTTTATTCCAAAGGAGGTGTATGATCCGGTGTCGTTTTGGTGTGTTATTTTGTGAATTTGTGAGGTGGTGGGTTTTGTATATTTTGAAAGAAAATGGAGAGAAAGAAAGATGAGAGATAAGATGATGATGATGATGAAATGAAAGTGGGGAGGGGGTTTCCCCCCTTTTTGGCTGAAAATCGGTGGGGTCCACCGAGTGGACTTCACCAAATTTTGTTCCCTGCGTTCGTGTTCCGCGCGGTGTTCGTTTCTTCGATAGTATAACTTTTTAGAAATTACTTTACGCGTTAATTATTCGTTTTAAGAGTATCGATTAACTATTAGATGTTTCATTTTATGTCTCAATTTAATTACTAGTCAATAGCCTTTTGTTTGAGCGTTTACTACTTTACTCGCATTAATGGTTTAAGAAAAAGTGATACGATAAAAATTACGAAATACTATTAAAATAATATTTTGAGTACATTAGAGTTATATCGTTCAAATAAAATTGTCCACCAACGTCCGTATTTATTTGAATCGAATTACATTCGATTTTAAAACTGTGTACGATCAAATCAAATCGCGTAACCGTATATATTCACCAATATATAATTTGATACATTAATTAGCCTAACATGAAACTAATTACATGTATTGACAGAGAATTAGGCACTAATTACTAGTCCTAATTTGGCGGTTGTTACAGAAAACTCTCGCTGATTTCCATTTCGATCACTCCAAAGAAACTTATCATTCCGATTTGAAAATTCAGGGACAAGAAGCTGATTTAAAATAGGGAATGTAATGTTTCACTCATTCAGCCATTTCCAACCCCCTCCATGCACTAAATCAGCAAGCTTGTCTTTGATCGAAAATCCTGCATTGGTAATTTTTCTAGTCGAGATGAAATTACCCAAAGGGCTACAATGACTCCACCTATCAAACCAAACATTAGTCAACAATCCATTCCCTATTTGGGACCAAACAAACGGCCGAACTAAATCTCGTATGTGCATGAGTTTCCTCCAACTCCAACTCATAACTCCCCTAGGTTTAACATCCCAGAAACTTCTTCCCTTTAACTTGTATGAGTGTATCCATTTAACCCAAAGGGATTCCCTGTGGGTAATTATACTCCAAATATGCGATGTCATAAGGGCAATATTAAAAGTATCTAGTCTCTGGATACCAAGCCCCCCTTCAAGTTTAGGAATACACACCGTATCCCAAGCCACTTTTGCTTTCCCTTTCTTCATTTCTCCTTGACACCATAGAAAGCCCCGCAAAATCTGCTCTATCTCTTGAATAATACGGTCTGGAAGAATGAAGACTGAGGCCCAATCATGTAATGTAGATAGGACAGAAATAATAAGTTGAAGCCTTCCCGCAAAGGAAAGACTTTTATTCTTCCAATCACAAATTCGATTCTTTACCTTTTCAACTAACACCTTGCAATCCTTATAAGTTAGCTTTGTTGAAATAAGAGGAACTCCAAGGTATTTAACAGGTAATATACCTTCCTCAAAAGACATAGAATCCAGGATAGAACGTTTAACAGAAGGAACAACATTACAAAAGAATGTTGTACTTTTAGGAATACTAGGAACGAGCCCCGACATATTCTTAAAGTCATTCAAACCTTCCATCAAAATACAAGCCGAGTTAGAATCCCCCCGAGCAAACAAGAACAAATCATCTGCAAAACAGAGATTAATAATCTTTTGTGCCTCACAATATCTATGGAAACCAAAATTCTCCTCCTCCCGAACTTTACACTGCAAAATCAGAGTTAAGACTTCCATAACCAAAGTAAAAAGGTAAGGAGACATTGGATCCCTTTGTCTCACTATATATATATATATATATATATATATATATATATATATATATATATATCGTTTGTTTCGTTGTATATATATTTATCCGAATGTATATATATATACCCGTATTATTTGTCGTTGTGTATATATATTGTTGTGGGTAGATTTTTACTAACCTTTGCAGGATCATAATTAGCATCTTATGTACACCTCGCAGGTATGAAAGTCATTTATATTTTATATTCGTATCTCAGGATAATGATAGTTTGTAAATCTGTTTTCAGGATCACAGATATATTTAAGGATCCTGGATATATTCATATTATTTGTCTTGCAGGATCCTACTCGGGATATATTTATCTAACATAATCATGCAGGATACTGAATGAGGGAGATCCTTGAATAAGGATCCTAAGTTTATTCTAGAGTATACATAGCTCAGGATCCTGAACCTGTATTAGTTCAGGATCATGCGCTATTTAACGTGTTTATTTTCTTTGAGTATTGACCAGGTCATAAGGAGAACGCGTTAATGAGATATGCTCCGAATTATGTGATGAGGCTTTGATACGATTTTATGAAGACGAAGTCCGCTGCACGTGTAAAATGAAGTCAAAAGAGACGTTGGTGGTCTTCATCCTTCATCGGAGGATCCCTGAAATCTCGGGAATATTGTTATACGCTCTTAGTATTTAAATGAGGCATGGATGATCATTTAGGTTAACGGATATTCACTATTTTCACATGCAACTCACACAAACACTCTGCTATTTCTCTCATTTACTCTTATTTCATCAACACTTAGCTAGATTCACACACAAATTCACTTAGCCGATCATCCTTGTGCTCTTAGTTTGTAATCGATTACTTTCATTTTTATAAGATTAACAAAGGCAAGGATCATTTGATCCTTCCCAAGGTTTTGTGCCGGCGATCAACCTTGATCAAGGGCTTTCCTCGTACATCACCGTGTCGTTTTTGATTGTTTATCATTTACATTACATTAATCGTATTCTTTTTACATTTTCATTGTCAAATTAGTATTATCCTGAATCTGTTTTTGTGCTTTGATATTAAAACATTTGTTCAACAAGGATCTACGTATCTAATCTATCTTTTTACACAAAATATTTGCTTACTAATAGAGATAATCGTGTTTCTATGTAATTATCATGAGAGTAATTTTTACACCTAACCTCACAAACTAAATTTGATCACTTAATTGCTTTTAATAATTTCTTACCAAAACAATTTGGCGCCCACCGTGGGGCAATTGGTGTTTTGCTTAATCAAACTTTTGTTAAAATCCTTGTTGAGTCATCTTTTCCAAAGATTTCTGTCAAAAATGTCGAGCCAAGGACGATCTACATCATCTACCATGCCAACATCTTCTTCTGCTAGAACCACTCTTCCTCCTGCTCCACCTCTCACATCATCTCAGCAACAGCCGCAAAATGTCTATGCGAGGCTACCGTCGGTTGGATCCACATCTTTGGGGGATGGATTCCTATCGGATCCCGACCCTGTTATGATTGCTAACCGGGATATTGTGTCTATGTTTACGCAGGTAAAAGAGCAGCTTCAACGAGTGGAGAGAAGCAACAAAATCCCGAGAAAGGATGTGGAGAATTTGAGGGCAAGAGACAGTGCTCCCTCTACTCAAGTCACTACTCCTATCCGAAGCAGGATCCTTGATTTTGGCACTCCTCCGTCTACGGAACATCAAGGAGATTTCATATCCATGCAAGGGAGCACTAGGATCCCAGATCCAATATTTGCTACAGGAGTTTCTACATGAAGGGGTCAACAATCTAATCCAGGATCCTCATACATGACTCCTGACGGTGGTAACATGTTTAATAATTTTACTTCTAATAATACTGTTGGGACTAACAATTTTCAGGATCCTGGAGTTAGTCCTATGATGCAAGGGAAATACAGAAACTGAAGGATATGATATCGAGTGTCCCTAGAGTTGTACAACCAATCCCTGAAGTCGCTCCAACAGCACATAGGATCTCAAGATTTGCACCACCTATCTGTGACGCTGAGATCCCGAAGAGATTTCAGACACCAAATATGAAGTTGTACGATGGAACAACGGATCCTGAGGAGCATATTGCGCAATACCGGGAAAGAATGGAGATCATCCCAATTCCTTCTGATCTTAAAGAAGCATGCTTATGCAAGGGCTTTGGCTCTACTCTCACAGGATCCGCATTGAAATGGCTGTTAAACGTTCCCCCTTACTCTATTACTTCATTTGCTCATTTGGTTAATTTGTTTAATAATCAATTCTCTTGCAGTAGAACATTTGAAAAACTAACAACTGATTTATACAGAGTTGTTCAAAAAGCTAATGAGTCTCTTCGAGATTTTTTAGGGAGATTCGGGAGAGAATCTCTGAATATACCTAATTTGGATATGCCTACTGCTGTGCAAGCCTTTAAGATGGGGATCAAAAGGGATTCCCCATTTTATGAGGATCTTGTTATGAATCCTTGCAGGAACCTTGACGAAGTCAGAAACAGGGCTTTAAGGTTTATCAGGCTGGAAGAAGATGCGATGATACAGAAAAGGGTGGATACTCAATCAGCATATGATAGGCCCAACAGGAAATCGGACTCATCCTCATTTAGATCAAACAGAAGCAAACCTTATACCATAAATGAGGATCGTCGTGTGAATACTATCGACGAAGATGATGAAGAGTATCCTAAAATAACTGATTATAATTTTTCTGTGGATACAACAGATATATTATGTGCCATGCAGGATTTAGGAGATAAGGCGAGATGGCCGAAGAAGAGTGATAAATCTTATGCATGGAAGGATAAATCTAAATGGTGTGCGTACCATGAGGGTTTCGGCCACATAACTGAGAATTGCATAGCTCTCCGGAAAGAGATAAGCCATTTGCTCAACAAAGGATACTTGAAGGATTTGCTTGGGAAAAAGAAGGATCACGCAAAGGATCATAACATAGTTTAGGATCCTAGGTCTCAGGATAATCGCAGGATCCCTACTAGAGCAGGATCCCCACCTTCAAACGCTAAGGTAATCAATTTTATTTCTGGTGGCTCTGATATATGTGGCACTTCTTATTCTGCAGGAAAGAGGCACGCAAGGGAATCCAAATCAGAAAAGCCATATAAACCAACAAGGACTTCCATGAAGAAAGATGAGAAGGTTATAGCATTTGATGAGGATGATTTGGAAGAAGTTCAGGATCCTCACCATGACGGTTTGGTTATTACTCTTTATGTTGCCAATCATTTTGTACGAAGGATCCTGATCGATGGAGGAAGCTCAGTAAACATCATTCGTCTAGAGACCTTGAAAAGAATGGGTATTCCAGAATCGGAGATCACCTCAAGATCCATTGTACTGGTAGGATTCAGTGGAGAAGCAAAGAATACAATTGGTGATATCAAGTTGCCGATTTACATTGAAGGGGTAAACTCTATTCAGAAATTTTTTGTTATGGATTGTTTGTCAAGCTATAACATTATCCTAGGAAGGCCTTGGTTGCATGATATGAAAGCGGGTACCATCAACGTATCATCAATGCGTCAAGTTATCAACTCCATGGGGAGTGGTCAAGATCAGTAGTGACCAACAAGAAGCGAAGGATTGTTATACGACATCAATGAAATCTACTGCCAAGCCTCCGTCAGCATAGCAATTAAAGAATAAGGCATGGGATGTCTTGGATATAAAAGAACAAGATGTCAAAGAAATGCCGCTGAACTCAAAGGATCCTGAGGAAAATGTGCTAATAGGCTCAGGGATCCCGAAGGATCTTGAACAGGATCTGATGAAGTTCTTGAACCAGAGGAAATCAACTTTTGCCTGGAAGCCAGAAGATATGATAGGTATAACTTGGAGTTGATAATAGTTTCAGGCTGGTTCAACAAAGAGAAGAAAGTTCACGCCGGAATGAAACGCTATTATCCAGGCGGACGTTGAAAGATTACTTGCTGCTGGCATGATAAGGGAAGTAAAGTTTCCGATATGGTTGGCAAACGTGGTGGTGGTGCAAAAGAAGAATGGAAAATGGAGAGTTTGCGTGGATTACACGGATCTCAATAAAGCTTGCCCAAAGGATCCTTTTCCATTGCCTCATATAGATTCAATGGTGGATGCTACAGCTGAGCATGAGATCCTAACCTTTATGGATGCTTCATCAGGATTTCAACAAATCTAGATGGAACCCGCAGACCAGGAAGACACAGCCTTCATAACCCCCACAGGTATCTATTGTTATGTTGCTATGCCTTTTGGTCTTAAAAATGCAGGTGCAACATATCAAAGGCTAGTCAACATGATGTTCAAAGACCAATTGGGAAGCACAATGGACCCTACATCGATGATATGGTAGTAAAGTCAAAGAAAACTGAGGATCATCTTCAGGATCTTAAGGTGGCCTTTGACATTCTGGATCAGTACAACATGAAGCTTAATCCTGCTAAATGCCACTTTGGAGTGGGGGCAGAAAAATTCTTGGGATATATGGTGACCAAGAGAGGGATAGAAGCTAGCCCATAACAGATAAAAGCTATTCTGAACTTAAAGTCTCCATCAAGTCCAAAGGATATACAAAGGTTAACGGGAAGGATAGCAGCTCTGAACCATTTTATTTCAAGATCCTCAGACAGATGCAAGGAATTCTATGATATCCTCAAAAAGAACAAAAAGTTCGAGTGGGGAGAAAAGCATGAAGTTGCGTTCCAAGAACTGAAGAATTACTTGTCATAAGCTCCTTTATTGATGAAGACTGAGAATGGTGAACCACTATTCCTCTATCTATTGGTTTCTCGGAATGCTGTAAGTGCGGTACTGGTAAAGGATCATGATGGACAACAACATCCTATTTACTATGTAAGTAAAAGTCTATTAGATGCTGAAACCAGGTATTCCCATCTCGAAAAACTTATACTTGCATTGGTCATGGCATCTACAAAACTTAGGCATTATTTCAAAACACACCCTATTCATGTTAGAATTAATTATCCGATTAAGAATGTTTTAAGGAAACCAGAAATGTCAGGACGCTTAGCTAAATGGTCTGTCAAATTAAGTGCATATAACCTGATTTATGAACCTAGGAATGAAATTAAATCTCAAGCCTTAGCGGATTTTATTGCTGATTTTACTAGTGACCTTCAAAATGAAGTAGATTTAGAAGTACAAGAACTAAATCAAATAACTGAAAGATGGACATTGTATACCGATGGTGCTTCTAATATAAAAGGAACCGGATTAGGAATTGTATTAAGATCACCTCAAGGTGATATTATGCCTCAAGCTATAAGATGTGAATTTCAGGCTACAAATAATGAGGCAGAATATGAAGCATTAATTGCAGGATTACAATTAGCTAAGGATATTGGTATAAAATATTTGAATGTGTATGTTGATTCATTGTTAATTGCTAATCATTATAATGGAACATATACTGTAAAAGTGGATAGATTAGCTTTGTATTTGGAGATTGTTAAGGATCTTGCAGGTAGCTTCGAGAACTTCGACATTCAACAGGTACCACGTGAGGATAACACTGAAGCGGATGCTCTAGCTAACCTGGGGTCAAGTCTGAGAATCCCACCAGATGTCAAAATACCAACTATACATATTGCAGCTGTGACACCCCCAAATTTAATGATTTGCGGAAGCTTGATTTGGGTGCCACTAATCAATATACAAAGCACAAAGATAATAATGAACGACCACTATATGCGTCGTTTTAAACTTGTATTAATAAAGTTAACGTTTACATCAAAAATAATATTGCACTAGCTCGGTTCCTGAAATTGAGAGATTACATGGCATAATTACTTTTACAAAATATAATAATGCAGTCCAATCTCTAATTGTATGTATGCTGACTCGAGCTAGAAATCCCTGCTTGTGCAGTCAACCTACTGCTGGGTACCTGTGATATATACTAAAATGGGTCAGCGAAAACGCTGGTGAGCTCACAGGTTTGTATGTCAATGTATAATTGTCAGAACCGCAAGATTTATATTGAATTTAAAATGCAATTAAGCAAAATAAAAGTTATACTGTCCATGAGCACATAGTCTGAGCTTAACTGATTTGTCAGGCCCAATTAAGGAAACCTAACTTGGAGTGCCTCCTACGAGTGCCTAATCAACACTCGTCTTCCCAAATGCTAATACATCCGTTTGACCGGTTAGTGCGTGCTAACCCGGATGAGGATTGTCAATCCCATATGATATCATATACTAACATTCACGCTATAAATACTAGAGACTATGCTTATGGAGGACTTTAAATTGATTAGCTTGAAACTCATGTAGTATTTGAAGTTTGGCACTTGCGTTCTACTTGTAAAACAAAATCGAGTAGTAATATCACACCCCTAGTTGTAAAGCAGTGAAAATGGGGCTATGAAACTCACCTGAGTCTTGAAATGTTAAGCAATTAAACTTGAAGTAATTAGCAGTGTGTTGGTGTCCAAAGACTTGAAACCTGAATGTGTCCACGACACTTGAATTGTTATTAATTGTATTGGTATCTCGAAAGACTACCATTGAAATTGTTTGTCTAACTTAATGTCCAAATTACCCCGATTTGGTTGATTGTATTGTTACAAGTTACTACGACTTGTTTGATTGAATTGACACAAGTTACAACGACTTGTTTGAATAAATTATCTAAGTTACTATGACTTAGTTGATTCAATTGTGTATTTGAAAATGTGTACGGCCCGTTGGTGATTTAGTTGATATAATAATAATTCTAAAATGTTGACTTTGCTACAGTACTGCTACAGTACTGCTACAGTAAATTTGACTTTTTTTTTTTTTGAACAGTAACTTTGACTTCGAAAATTTTGAGTTTTGAAGATTCTGTTTTGTGCGACGTAGCCTGCGACGTAGGCTGCGACGTAAGAGTTTTGCGACGTAAAGGGTTACGTCGCTAAGGTCAACAGTGCTAAGTCAATAGCGACGTAGGGTGCTACGTCGCTTATGCGACGTAGGTTCGTTTTTGCGACGTAAGGTCTGCGTCGCTATGTGCGACGTTCGCAAGTCAATGCGACGTAATAGGCTGCGTCGCTGTATGCGACGTTGGGGATATAATGCGACGTAGGTCGCTGCGTCGCATTTGCTCCAGGCCAAATGCGACGTACGGAGTCTGATCGGAGTTTCAACTCCAAAAACGCGTTTTCCGGCCATCGATCGGCCTAATATTTTTACCCAACCCATTTTAGGACATTACAAGGTTATACAAACAACTAGCAAGTTATAAAACTTAAAAACGAGAGTTTTCGGAGTTGTGTCGGAAACTTACAAATCGCCGAAATGAAATTCCGGAAAGGTAGGATTGTAGATCGTCGCGAGGTGGTCGTTTATTTCCAAATGGGCTTGAAGATCCGAGGTTGTTTGAGGTGCTTATTTTGTGAATTTGTGAGTTTTTGGGTGTTTGGGGTTTTGAGAGAAAAGAAATGAAAGAGAGAGAGAAAGAAAATAAGAAATGAAAAGAAAAGAGAAAGTGGAGGGGGTTTTGGTGAATCCCCACCATTTTCAGTCCGCGCACTGCGCTCCGTGCGGTGTTCGTTTGCCCCGTCATTTAAACGTTAAATAATTGTTTTAAATATTAATTGGTACATTTTAAAATACAAATTATCACGCTATATTTTATTTAAATATTTTACTAATCACTTTATATTTGAATTATAAAAACGTAAGTTAATTTGGTTGCGCGTTTTTACATTTTAAATTTGGTAACTTTCTGATTGTGCGGTACGAATGGATACGAAGTATTATAATAAGAATACTTTTGACATAAAGCGTTATTAAATAAAAGTTGGTCACCAACGTCCGTATTTATTGTATCGAAATTCATTCTATTGAAACTCGTACGATTTGAACAAACCGCATAATTGTAGATATATATTCAACAATATATATAATAATTGATACATTAATTAGCCTAACACAGAACTAATTACATGTATTAAAACTTGATTAGGCACTAAATTATAGTCCTAAATTGACGGTTGTCACAGCAGCGTCTGCCATCGCTGATAAGGATAACAACGAAGAGCAAGTGTGTGACGTTGAGGATCCTCAGCCTGGAGACAAATCGAATGCATCAAGTTCTGGGGGCAAGTCAGGATCATGGATGCAGACGATCATGGAATATATACAACACGATGTGATCCCTAAGGATGAAAACAATCCTAAAGCTTTCAGATTAAAGGTATCCCGTTTTACTATTGAAAATGGTATATTGTATAAAAAATAACTTGCAGGACCACTATTGCGATGCCTTGAGGATCCTGAAGCAAAAGCAGTTCTTAAGGATATACATGAAGGCGATTGTGGGGATCATTCTGAGGGCAGAGCGTTATTTTCAAAAACATTGAGAACAGGATACTACTGGCCTACTATGAAGAAGGATTCCATGGATTTTGCTCGCAAATGTGACGCTTGTCAAAGGCACTGAAACATCCATCATCAACCAGCAGAACCGATGCATCCGATTATCTCACCATGGCCGTTTATGAAATGGGGAATGGATATCGTGGCAAAATTACCTGTTGCTCCAGGAGGAAAAGTGTTTATGCTTGCGATGACAGATTATTTTTCCAAATGGATAGAAGCTGAGGCAGTTGTTCAAGTTAAGGAAAAAGACGTTATCTCATTCATTAAGAGAAATATCCTCACAAGGTTTAGGATCCCGGCAGAAATAGTATGTGACAATGGATCTCAATTTATTGGAAGAAGAACAACTAAGTTTTGTGAAAGTTGGGGAATCAAGATGATAACTTCAACACCAGTTCATCCTCAAGCCAATGGTCAGGCAGAATCCAGCAACAAAATTATAATCAACAATCTTAAGAAGAGGCTGGATGCTAAGAAAGGAAGATGGGATGAGGAATTGCCTTTTGCGCTATGGGCAGATAGGACCACTGAAAAGGAGGCAACTAAGAAAACTCCTTTTGCTTTGGTGTTTGGATCCGAGGCCATGATCCCGACAGAAATGGTGATCCCAACGGCAAGATCCCAGATGCAGACTTTGGAAGCAAACAAAGAAGCATTGATTCAGGATTTAGACACTGTGGATGAATTGAGGGATCGTGCTAAATTTAGGATTGCTGCATACCAACAAAGGATATCAAGATCCTATAACAAAAATGTTAGGATAAGAAGGTTTCGAGTAGGAGATTTGGTATTAAGGAAAGTATTTCAAAATACTAAGAATCCAGCGGAAGGAAAGCTAGCACCAAAGTGGGAAGGTCCATATTTGATAGATTCGGATGCTGGAAAGGGGGCATATTGGTTGGCCAATATGGATGGCGAACTACTTCCAAGATCCTGGAATGCCATTCATTTGAAACTCTACCATGTGTAAGATGAATGTTTTTATTCAACATAAAAGGTACTCCTGTGATCCTTATCTTTTCATTGATTTTAATACTTTTTACTATATATGTATGTGTGTATTATAATTATAATTATATATATGCATGAAAGTTTATTATGATTATTATTCCCATTGAATACTAAGCATAGGAGGGGTGTTAGGCAAACTAACACCCACCTTTACCCAAGATCTTGTATTTGTTGTAGTTCATACACTTAAAGATCGTGGAATGAAGATTAGAGGTTGGCCACCTCTCCTCCGTTAAGGATCCCAGCGATTCTCTAAGGTTTAGAGGTTTCCGTATGGATAAACACCTCTCTACGAATAGGGTTTTGACACCTCGCCTGGTGCGCACGATGTTTGATTATAGTGCCATGGTTAGGGAATCGGTGATGCCTCTGGTACCCAACAACTTCATTTCCGTTGGCCTATAGATCAAGCGCTAACGAATGTTGATACTGATGTGCACTAAAAGTATCGATCTAAGGTTTGTGTCGTTTTCACGTCACTCTAAGGTTTGTAATGTATTCACATTACCAATTGGTTAGGCATTTTCATGTCATAAATGGCGTAGCCCAAGAATTAAACGGTTTGTAATGTTTTCACATTACCCAATGGTTTGGCATTTACATGTCACTTTTATAGTTTTCTTAAACTATCTAATGGTTATCATGTATTCGCATTATCAAAGTTTTCATTGGTTAAGTCTAATAAAAAACTTTATTAGCTCTAATGTTTTCATGATTATCAAAATTGTTTTGATCTAAGGATCGCGAAATCTTTTTAAGATCACAACATTTTTCAAAAAATAAATTGTTTTCACAATTGTTTGACAAATTATCAACATTTACATGTTACAGGAAATACTCATTGGGAGTTTATCATTGTTTACAATATATTTTAGGATCCTAAACTCACAGTTGATAAAAAGTGTCGCACCCCCAAAATACGTGGCAGCGGAAACATGAGGTGTCACGGGGGCTACGAGCTATGCTTTCCAAAAGCATCCTACTATCCTGTTTTCTGTGGGTAGTCCTACTGCGTCTGTAAACCTGAGAATACATACTAAAAGGGTCAACATAAAGTTGGTGAGTTCATAGATTTGTTCTGTAAAGTATTCATGTGAACACCATGTTTTCTGTTTGTAAAATAAGTTATGTATCATAGTAATCCTGTATAAGTAAGTTCTGTAAAACATAGTTCTGTAAAAATAGAATTTCTGAGTAAATCAAGTTCTGCATGGATCCAGTTCTGTAAAAATAGAGTTTCTGAGTAAATCAAGTTCTGCATGGATCCAGTTCTGTATAACAGAGTTTCTGTGTGAAATCAAATTCTGCATAACAAAGTTTCTGTATAATAAAGATTCTGTATACTATAGTATTGTATACTAAAGTCCTGTTTAGTATTGCCATGAGGTCATGTATTCGAAGCTTTAACGAATTCTGTTGCCTCTATGTGTCTAATCCGGGACACATCCTGATTCAAATAATTATGCGCCCGTGGGTTAGCTGGAGCGACCAGCTCGGACGGGATTGTCAATCCAAATAATACTATTCACAATTATTCGCGCTTAAAAATTAACGAACCATGAAATTGAGGACTTATTAGTGGATTAGTTCTAAGACACGATATTTTAATTGGTAGTTTTATACTAAATGATATATTTTAAATTCTTAAAATATATTTCGGTTTTCGTTCGATTGTCGGGTGCGTTCCGCACGTTTCTGTTGCGTTTGAGACGTTTTAGCCAAAACGCCTAAGTTTTTCGTGTATTATTTCAACAAATTAACAATATATGATAAATAACTTCTAAAAATAGATTCAATTTATTTATAGAAATGTTTTCACCAACGTCGTATAATTAGGCGGACTTCGTCCGGTTATTTTGCACAATTTCACCAAATTGCGTAAGCGTAATATAAATCAATTACGGGGGTGTATATTCACATAAATATACAAATAGTTACAACTAATTACAAGTATTTAGCCTAATACTAAACTAAACACACGTAATTAGGGTTTCTAGCAGGTTAATCAGTAACCCTAAGTCGTCGGGTGTCACATTCTCCCCCCGTTAGGAGAATTTCGTCTCGAAATTTGTTTTCAGTCACGGTCTGTGTGGGGTCAGTGAGAGAGTAAGTGGGTGGTTCTAGTGAATTCAGACCTCGTCTTGAGATTCACCGGGCCTTGATGATGGGTAAGCCATCAGGGTCTAAGTTCTTGGTTTTCTGTTGTAAGGTTTCTGTAGGTTTCTTAATGAAACAATTCTTGTTTAACTTTTCTCCCCACGTTAGATCGGTGTTCTACTAGTAACAGTAAGAATACAATAGTTTTCTCATGGCAACGATTCGGATGGGATTTTAGATGGCATCGAGAAAGGAAAGAGAATGGAAATTCCGATGGTTAGTCTAGGGAGAAAAGTTTTGTCTGCTAAGTTCGAAATGAGGTTCTGAATTACGATTTCACGGCTAAAATCAATATGTTATTTATGCGTTATTCTTAGCTTCTAAGTCTGTGGGGCGCGATCGCGTAATTTAGTACCGAATAAGATTGAAAATAGTCAAGTTATTGAGAGGTAACGTACCCGTAACAATGTTATGGGTTATGTCGAGCGTTGTTGTTCTGATTGTTATTTCGTGATGTAAACACATCCGTTTGTATATGTTTGGAAAATTTTCCCCGTGTACTATAAGTAGGATAAGTATTCCTAAATAGTCGGTCATAGTAAGGTCATTTACTATAGGGTTCGTAGTAGGAAAACATTCCTATGTGGTTCGTTGTAGGAATCGTAGTTGGAAGCGTGTATTATGTCTCGGGTATTGGGTAATTCGTTGACGTACAAGTCAAAGTAGTGATCAAATCTTGATAAAAGAAAAATGAAAGTAGTAATTGGATTCCAATAAATAGTTTGTTAAAACTGTCAATAAACCAGTTTGTAAACAATTAGCAAGTTATGAGTAAATCATTGGATCACATCCAATATAAAATCGTTGTAAACGTATTTCCAATATGTAAATCGTTAGAAGACCCGCAGGTGTTTCAAAGTATAAGTCGTTATCGTTCGTTAGAAAACATAGATCTTTGAGAAAAATTAAGTGAAAATCAAGTGTTTGTCTATAGGTACAATTTTTATTTGTTAAAAATGTCATCATAATATCTGTTGAAAACTTTAATATCAATCAAAATACGTTGGAAACTCTTGTCAGCACGTTGAAAGACTCTGTTTAGCAAAAATTCGTTGAAAGCTCTGGTTATTGAAATGTGTTGAAAATTTTGTTTTGTCAAAAATCGGTTGAAAGTTTACGTCTGTGAAAAATCCATATCATCTATTCTATTCTTGTGGCGGCGTAGCCTAACAGCTAGTACCAGAACGGCATGATGAGCGGGTTCCTATGCGTATGGAGGGGTATTATTGTCGGAAGATTCTCCGCGTCTCAAGAGTTGTAAATAGCCAAATCGTAGTTTCAAAAAGTAGTCATGACAATGACCGAGTAGTGTTCTTGAAGTAGTCAATCATGACTATGTTATTGTTTCGAAATGAACGAATGTTTGATAAAGGTGTTCGGAGCATTCAAAGTTGCGAATCAAGTTATGGGTAAATCGTTTGACACACGTGTCGAAATAGTGACCAAACATGATCAAGTAGAAATAGTATGAATGGGATAAGGTCTAGTCTGAGGAGGGCTATCAGTCAGTCCTTCTAGGGGTGTAAAACACACGCGATTCATATGTCTAGGTCGAGAGCGGGTGGAGAAAGTGAAGTGGCTGAAGTAGGTATAGTCCGTCTAAGTGACGAAGTATCGTACGGTTTAAGTTCTATACGTGTTCCCGAGTGATTTGTTTGCAAGCGGAAAGAAGAGGGTGAAGTAGATGTGACTTGTTTTGTTGGCTAATCCTTAGGTAGATTCTTCTCAAGTGAGTCCTATTCGATTATGTAGTTGCCCGATACGGTTGGGCGAGTGGGTACCGTGGAAATCTCCACAGTAGTAAGTAAGGTTTGTGTTTCGTTTTCGATGTCAGGTGACGTAGTTGTGGGAGTGATTGCCATGAAGAGTGGCAAACAATTTCGTATACGTAAGGTTAAGGTTATATATAAATACAATAACCTAGCACATAAGCACGTATAAAGGTTGGTCTCGTTTCTATCCTTGGTATATGTCTTCTAATGCATTCCCGTTCATTATAACCATTTCAGGTCTTGCATCGAATCTCGTTTAATTGTACATAGTTGATCAGGCTATGTTAAATTAAACTCAAATGATGCAATAGCTGAACCAGTCATACCAAACAAGGAATACTAACCTAACGGTTATAGTCTAGGTCACTAATGCAATCCTAGTTCGCTATAACCTTAGGCTCTGATACCAATCTGTCGCACCCCCAAAACACATGGCAGCGGAAACATGAGGTGTCACGGGGGCTACGACCAAATCAAATATCACAACACAAAGATTAAAGCAAACGACCTCTATATGAGACGTTTGAAAACGTTACATTCCATAAATAAAAGTTTACATAAGATTCTATAGTTCGCAAACATAGTCTAGAGATTTATAATACATAATCGTTGATACAAAATGTCATAATGCAATTTAAATATCCTGTTTGAAAATATGCGACTCGAGCTATGCTTTCCAAAAGCATCCTACTATCCTGTTTTCTGTGGGTAGTCCTACTGCGTCTGTAAACCTGAGAATACATACTAAAAGGGTCAACATAAAGTTGGTGAGTTCATAGATTTGTTCTGTAAAGTATTCATGTGAACACCATGTTTTCTGTTTGTAAAATAAGTTCTGTATCATAGTGATCCTGTATAAGTAAGTTCTGTAAAACATAGTTATGTAAAAATAGAGTTTCTGAGTAAATCAAGTTCTGCAAGGATCCAGTTCTGTAAAAATAGAGTTTCTGAGTAAATCAAGTTCTGCATGGATCCAGTTCTGTATAACAGAGTTTCTGTGTTAAATCAAATTCTGCATAACAAAGTTTCTGTATAATAAAGATTCTGTATACTATAGTATTGTATACTATAGTCCTGTTTAGTATTGCCATGAGTTCATGTATTCGAAGCTTTAACAAATTCTGTTGCCTCTATGTGTCTAATCCGGGATACATCCTGATTCAAATAATTATGCGCCCGTGGGTTAGCTGGAGTGACCAGCTCGGACGGGATTGTCAATCCCAATAGTACTATTCACAATTATTCGCGCTTAAAAATTAACGAACCATGAAATTGAGGACTTATTAGTGGATTAGTTCTGCTACTCATGCAATAAGTATATGTTCTGTTTCTGTTTCTGTTTCTGTTTCTAGCAATCATAAGTAAAAATCTGTAAAAGTTTCTGTTTCTGTTTCAAACAATCATAAGAAAAATCTGAAAAGTTTCTGTGTGTATGTATTCTCAACCCAAAACAGTTCAAAAACAAGTAAAAAGGGGGCTATGAAACTCACCAGTGTTTAGCAGGTAGCAAGCAAATATCAAATAAGCAAGTAAGCCGGTGTGCAACCCTCTAACGTCCAAAACGTATAAGGTTTTGTAAGTAGATGTCTCATAAGACCATCTATAGCGATTGTATAAGTGGGGGTTAATGTCCACTTAAGCCAATCGTGTAGGTGGAGGGTTATTGTCCACCTAGAGCTAGTTCATCAACTAGTATGTCCAAATAAGTTATTCAAGTTCGTTTATCAAAAATGTGTACGACCCGTTGGTGAAAGTTTGTAATAATAATTCATTTAGACCTTATTATTAAGTTTGTTTTGTTGTATACTATTCGGTAGTACAAATCGTGTGTTGCAAATAGATTATTTTAGTTTGTATATGCCTTAAACCGTAGGTCAAAGTTGGTCAACTCGTTGGTCAAACCTGGTCAAACTGGTCAAACCTGGTCAACTGGTCAAACTGGTCAAACCTGGTCAAACTGGTCAAACTGGTTAAACCTGGTCAAACTGGTCAAACCTGGTCAAACTGGTTAAGGTTGGTCAAACTATGAGTCACTTCTCAATTTATGAGTCACTTATAGAGTCACTTCTGATTTTATGAGTCACTTATCTATTTATGAGTCACTTATAGAGTCACTTCTAATTTATATGTCGGTTTCTAATTCGGGAAGCTTTCTAAGTTTAGTTTTGGTCCAAGTTACTAACTAAGTCACCCAAACCCATTTTTGTTACCACTTTCCAAAAATAGTAAATTTTGTCGTTTTTAGAAACCGAGCCGTTTTTGTTGACTTGGTCAAACCCACTCGGTTTGACCCGAAACTTTTACCCAACCATATAATTCAGTTAATTAAGTTTATAAAACTTGTCGGTTTGTGTCGGAGTTATTTTGAGGTGTCGGTTTTAAATAAGCATCTTAAAACTTTAAGATTCAATGTTTCGGTTTTTGTCGGTTTGTTACGCCACATGATTTCACCTACTTCTGGTCCAAATCAAACTTCACAATTTTTACCAGATGTTCTTCTACTAGTATAGATCCTAACATAGAAATTTCAGCTTCTATAATGTCCATTTACATTTTTAATTAATTCCGCGCAAGAACCGTACAATTTTATCGAAAACTTCCAGATCAGTCCTATAAATTGACTCGTAGGGAAAATCGTATACATTTCTGGAAAAAGTGTAAACCACGAAAGTTGTAGATCTTTTCAATATGCAAATTTTAAAAAAACATTTCGTTGTCTAACTCTTCCTAGAACTCGAGATATGATCGTTTTTGTAATCTGTGTTTTAGAAGACAGAATCTACATGTTCATGTATACTTTATAAAAATGATTTTTCTCATGTTATTTGGACATTTTGTAGTTGATAGAGTTATAAAACATGTAAATATACATAGATGAGAGTAGAATTAAGTCCTCACAATGATGAAAATGAAGATGATTGGAAAGAATTGAGATGGATGTTCTTGAGCTTCAATTCCTTGCTAAGATCTTGAAAAATGGCTAAGTAGTTGAGTGGTGGTTCTTGGTGGTTTAAGGTGGTGAGATGGTGGTGATTTTCTCAGATTTTTAGAGTGAGAGGAAGCTAGAGAGAAGGTGGAGGAAATTGGGAGTTGAATGAAAGGTGAAATGAGGGTTTGTGCATGTAGTTAGAGTGTAAAGAGGGAAATAGAGTGGGAATCAAATGATTGCTTTTTGCATGGTGTGGGATTGGTGGTGGAGGGGGGGTGGCCAGCCCATAGGGGGCCCCACAAGGGTATTTTGGTCATTTCTCATTTCCCATTTAATTTGTTGCGTTTCCCGTTCGTTTACCCGATTGTTTAGACGTTTGGTTATACGTTAAACGTTTAATACGCGTTTTTAAGTAACGATATAAATTTCAACATTTTCACTTGAAGTATTTATTCTAAATACTTGAAAAACATTTATAAAAATGTTCCGTTAAGTTGTCGGCCTCGATTTGCGTGAGCGTTTTACGGATTCTAAATCGCGTGACGTTTTAATTGGACGTTTTTCGTTATCGTTTTAAGACACGATATTTTAATTGGTAGTTTTATACTAAATGATATATTTTAAATTCTTAAAATATATTTCGGTTTTCATTCGATTGTCGGGTGCGTTCCGTTCGTTTCTGTAGCGTTTGAGACGTTTAACCAAAACGCCTAAGTTTTTCGTGTATTATTTCAACAAATTAACAATATATGATAAATAACTTCTAAAAATAGATTCAATTTATTTATAGAAATGTTTTCACCAACGTCGTATAATTAGGCGGACTTCGTCCGGTTATTTTGCACAATTTGACCAAATTGCGTAAGCGTAATATAAATCAATTACGGGGGTGTATATTCACATAAATATACAAATAGTTACAACTAATTACAAGTATTTAGCCTAATACTAAACTAAACACACGTAAACTGGGCAAGGAAGGTATATAACTAGCCGGAGCCCAGTTTACGTGTGTTTAGTTTAGTATTAGGCTAAATACTTGTAATTAGTTGTAACTATTTGTATATTTATGTGAATATACACCCCCGTAATTGATTTATATTACGCTTACGCAATTTGATGAAATTGTGCAAAATAACCGGACGAAGTCCGCCTAATTATACGATGTTGGTGAAAACATTTCTATAAATAACTTGAATCTATTTTTAGAAGTTATTTTCATATATTGTTATTTTATTAAAATAATACACGAAAAACTTAGGCGTTTTGGCTAAAACGTCTCAAACGCAACAGAAATGCGCGGAACGCGCCCGACAATAGAACGAAAGTCAAAATATATTTTTATAATTTAAAATATATTATTTTTTATGAAATTATTATTGAAAACATCGTATAATGATTCTTCAATCAAAACGTCTATTTAAAACGTTACGCGATTAAAACTCCGTACGACTAGCGCGTGAATCGAGGCCGATAAATTAACGGAACATTTTTATAAGTGTTTTCAAGTGTGTATATTAAATATTTCCAAGTGAAAATATCGAAATTTAATCCTTCATTTAAATACGCGTACTAAAGATTTTACGTATAAATAAACGTCAAACCGATCGGGTAAACGAACGTGAAACGTAACAAATCAAACTAGGAATAATGAAATGACTAAAATACCCTTGTATGGGGCCCCTAGGCCAGCCACCCCACCACCACCCCTTTCCCCCACTTGTTTTTCATGCAAAACATCATTATTTTGATGCCTTACACCCCCATTCAAGTTCCATGCATTTTCATTTCTCCTCACTCAACCATTTCACACATTTTCTCTATGATCCTACAACTCTCTCTCTCAAAAATCACTGAAATATCTCAGCCATTATCATCCACCATAAACCACCACAATCACCACCATAAACCACCAAAGGGCCACCATCAACCACCAACAAATTTCTTAACTATTTGTAATAATAATAAGCTCAAGAGCACTACCACCATCATCTCATCTCATCTCCATCAAATCTTTGTAAGGAAACTTATCTCTACTATCCTCTATGTTTAATCACATGTTTTAAGGTTCATCTAACTTGAATATGTCCAAATCAATGGTTAAAAATCGTTTTTATAAGTTATACACAAACATGCAACAATCTGCCCAGAAAAACATAGTCCACTAAAACGGTCATATCTCGAGTTCTATGAAGATTTAGACAACGAATTTTTTTTAAAAAGTTGCGTATTGAAAAGAGTTACAACTTTCGTGTTTTACACTTTTTCCATATCTGTACGTATTTTTGGTTATAAGCTGATCTTTGCGACTGACCTGACAGTTTTTCGATAAATATGTTCGGTTGTTACGTGGAATTATTTAAATATGTAAATTGACACTATAGTTGCTGGAAAAATTATATGTTATACTAGAAACCTAGTTGATCAGTTGGTAAAATTTGTGAGACTTGATGTTGACTAGAAATGGTAGAAATCATATGGCGAATCAAACCGACAAAAACCGAAAACATAACTTAGGGGCTGTTTTGGAACTTTTGTAAAACCGACACTTTGGGTGAACTCCGACACGAACCGACAAACTTTATGGACTCCATAAACTGATATAAGGGTTGGGTAAAAGTTTCGGGTCAAACCGAGTCGATTTGACCAAGTCAACAAAAATGGCTCGGTTTCTAAAAACGACAAAACTTACTATTTTTGGAAAGTGGTAACAAAAATGGGTTTGGGTGACTTATTTAATAACTTGGACCAAAAATTAAACTTAGAAAGTTTCCCGAATTAGAAACCGACACTTAGAACACATGAACCAAATATTCTAAGTCTCAAGTAGAGACACTAACCAAGTGATGCCACAATTTACTAGTGTTGCTACATTTTGCTAGTGATGCTACAAATCCTGTAAATATCCTAAGTCTCAAGTAGAGACACTAACTTAGTGATGCCACAATTTACTAGTGTTGCTACATTTTTGCTAGTGATGCTACAAATCCTGAAAATATCCTAAGTCTCAAGTAGAGACACTAACCTAGTGATGCCACAATTTACAAGTGTTGCTACATTTTGCTAGTGATGCTACAATTTCTGAAAATATCCTAAGTCTCAAGTAGAGACACTAACCTAGTGATGCCACAATTTACAAGTGTTGCTACATCTTGCTAGTGATGCTACAATTTCTGAAAATATCCTAAGTCTCAAGTAGAGACACTAACCTAGTGATGCCACAATTTACTAGTGTTGCTACATTTCGCTAGTGATGCTACAATTTTTTAAAATATCCCAAGTCTCAATTAGAGACACCAGTTTGACCATGTTTGACTAAGTTTGACCAACTTTGACCAGTTTGACTAAGTTTGACCAACTTTGACCACTTTGACCAACTTTGACCAGGTTTGACTAAGTTTGACCAACTTTGACCAGTTTGACCAAGTTTGACTAAGTTTGACCAACTTTGACCAGGTTTGACTAAGTTTGACCAACTTTGACCAGTTTGACTAAGTTTGACCAACTTTGACCAGTTGACCAGGTTTGACCAACTTTGACCAGATTTGACCAACTTTGACCTACGGTTTGAGGTCTTTACGAACTAAATAATCTGTTAGCAACACACGATATATACTAATGTATAGTATACAACAAAACAAACTTAATAATAATGTCTAAATGAATTATTATTACAAACTTTCACCAACGGGTCGCACATGATTTTCATAAACGAACTTGAACAACTTATTTGGACGTACTAGTTGATGAACTAGCTCTAGGTGGACAATAACCCTCCACCTACACGATTGGCTTATGTGGACATTAACCCCCACTTATACAATCGCTATAGATGGTCTTATGAGACATCTACTTAGACAACCTTATACGTTTAGGACGTTAGAAGGTTGCACACCGGCTTGCTTGCTATCTGATTATTGCTTGCTACCTGATAAACTCTGGTGAGTTTCATAGCCCCTTTTTACTGTTTTCTAACTGGGGTGAGAATACATACAACTGATTTATACAACTGCTTTTATGATCACAAGTGCTGTAACAACTTTTTATACGGATTGCATGAGACCTGAGTAATCCACTAAAGTCCTCTACCCATCATAGTTGTTAAAATTTGTACGTGAATATTATTGGATAGTACTATCGGGGATTGACAATCTCCATCCGGACTAGTCGCGCTAGTCAACCCACGGATGCAATATTATTTGTGATTTAGAAGTGTATCGGATTAGTACACTTACCGGAGGCAAACAACGTTAAGCTCGAACTATGAGACTCATGGCAAATGGTATACTTATATTGCATTCGTGCAATACTTTTATCGCTGGATGCGATACTTTTAAACTGTCATTTTTGAATGATACAACTTGAAATCTTGTGGATCATAACTAAACGATTGTTTACAAACCTATGAACTCACCAACTTTATGTTGACCTTTTAGTATGTATTTCTCAGGTAGCCCGCCGCAGTAGGAAGCTTATGGAAAGCTTAGCTCGAGTCGCATTGTTTTCACATATCAAGAGATTAGATTGCATTTAGCTGTATTTTGTATATTCAGTAATGTATTAGAAATCTCTTAACGGTTTATGCGAACTCCCGAAATTGTAAACTTTGAATTATGGAAATGTAACTTTTTATTAAAACGTCTCATATAGAGGTCGTTTGTTGTAATCTTTGTGTTGTGATATTTGATTTGGTCGGCGCCCCCGTGACACCTCATACTTCTGCTGCCATGTGTTTTGGGGGTGCGACAGATTGGTATCAGAGCCTAAGGTTATAGCGAACTAGGATTGCATTAGTGACCTAGACTATAACCATTAGTATTCTTTGTTTAGTATGACTGGTTCAGCGATTGCATCATTTGAATTTAATTTAACATAGCCTGATCAACTATGTACAATTAAAGGAGATTCGATGCAAGACCTGAAATGGTTATAGTGAATGAGAGTACAGTAGCAGACGTAGAACGAGGATAGAACGGGACCAACCTTTATATGTGCTAAGCTTTTATGTGTATATATATGTATTACCTTACGTACACTAAACTTATTTGCCACCCTTCACGGCAACCACTCCCACAGCTACGTCACCCAACTCTGAAAGCGAGGCTCAACCCTTATTTACCACTGAGGAGACTTCCACGGTACCACTTGCCCAACCGTATAGGGTAACTACATAATCGAATAGGACTCACTTGAGAAGGATCTACCTGAGGATTCGCCAACTAAACAAGTCACATCTACTTCACCCTCTTCTTTCCGCTTGCAACCTAATCACTCAGGAACACGTATAGAACTTAAACCAACGATATTTCGTCACTTAGACGGACTATACCTACTTCCGCCACTTCACTTTTTCCACCCGCTCTCGACCTAGATATATGAATCGCATGTGTTTTACACCACTAGAAGGACTGGCTGATAGACCTCCTCGGACTAGACCTTATCCTATTCATACTATTTCTACTTGATCATGTTTGGTCACTATTTCGACACGTTCATCAAACGATTTACACATAACTTGATTCGCGACTTTGACTGCTCCGAACACCTTTATCAAACATTCGTTCATTTCGAAACAATAACATAGTCATGATTGACTACTTCAAGAACACTACTCGGTCATTGTCATGACTACTATTTGAAACTACGATTTGGCTATTTACAACTCTTGAGACGCGGAGAATCTTCCGACATGAATACCTCTCCATACGCATAGAAACCCGCACATCATACCGTTCTGGTACTAGCTGCTAGGCTTCGCCGCCACGAGAATAGAATAGACGATATGGATTTTTCACAGACGAAAACTTTCAACCGATTTTTGACAAAACATAATTTTCAACACTTTTCAATAACCAGAGCTTTCAACGAATTTTTGTTAAACAGAGTCTTTCAACGTGCTAACAAGAGTTTCCAACGTATTTTGATTGACATTAAGTTTTTAACAGATATTATGATGAAATTTTTAACAAATAAAAACCGTACCTATAAACAAACATTTGATTTTCACTTAATTTTTCTCAAAGATCTATGTTTTCTAACGAACGATAACGACTTATACTTCGAAACACCTGCGGGTCTTCTAACGATTTACATATTGGAGATACGTTTACAACGATTTATATTGGATGTGATCCAACGAATTACTCATAACTTGCGAATTGTTTACAAAAACTGGTTTATTGAGAGTTTTAACAAACTATTTATTGGAATCTAATTACTACTTTCATTTTTCTTTTATCAAGATTTGATCACTACTTTGACTTGTACGTCAACGAATTACCCAACACCCAAGATATAATACACGCTTCCAACTACGATTCCTACAAGAAACCGCATAGGAATGTTTTCCTACTACGAACCCTATAGTAAACAACCTTACCACGACCGACTATTTAGGAATATTTTTCCTACTTATAGCACACGGAGATAATTTTCCAAACGTATACGAACGGATGTGTTTACATCACAAAATAACAACCGAAACAACAACGCTGGACAGAACCCATAACATTGTTACGGGAACGTTACCTCTCAATAACTTGACTATTTTCAATCTTATTCGGTACTAAATTACGCGATCACGCCCCACAGACTTAGAAGCTAAGAATAACGTAGAAATAACAAATTGATTTTTGTCGTGTAATCATAATTCGAAACCTCACTTCGACATAAGCAGACGAAATTTTTCTCCCTATACTTATTAAACCATCGAGATTGAAACTTTCTTTCTCTTCTCCTTTCTCGATGCCAACTAAGAATCCCATCCGAATCATTGCCATAAGAAACCTATCGTATTCTTACTGTTACCAGTGGAACATTGATATAACAAGCGGAGAAAAGGTAAAACAAGAATCATTTCGTTAAGAAACCTATAGAAACCTTAAACAAGAAAACCAAGAACTTAAACCACGATGGCTTACCCATCATCAAGGCCAGGTGAATCTCAAGACGAGGTCCTAAATTCCCTTGTGGATAATAAACTCAGATACACTAGAAACACACACTTACTCTCTCACAGATCCCACAGACTGCGGCAACAGACTAATTTCGGGAAGAAATTCTCCTAACAGGGGGAGAATGTGACACCTGACGATTTAGGGTTACTGATATTCCTACTAGAAACCCTAATTACGTGTGTTTAGTTTAGTATTAGGCTATATACTTGTAATTACTTGTAACTAATTGTATATTTTGTGAATATACGCTTATGTAATTAGTTGTAATTACGCTTACGCAATTTGATGAAATTGTGCAAAATAACCGGACGAAGTCCGCCTAATTAAACGACGTTGGTGAAAACATTTCTATAAATAACTTGAATCTATTTTTAGAAGTTATTTATCATATATTGTTATTTTATTAAAATAATACACGAAAAACTTAGGCGTTTTGGCTAAAACGTCTCAAACGCAACAGAAATGCGTGGAACGCGCCCGACAATAGAACGAAAGTCAAAATATATTTTTATAATTTAAAATATATTATTTTTTATGAAATTATTATTGAAAACATCGTATAATGATTCGTCAATCAAAACGTCTATTTAAAACGTTACGCGATTAAAACTCCGTACGACTAGCGCGCGAATCGAGGCCGATAAATTAACGGAACATTTTTATAAGTGTTTTCAAGTGTGTATATTAAATATTTCCAAGTGAAAATATCGAAATTTGATCCTTCATTTAAATACGCGTACTAAAGATTTTACGTATAAATAAACGTCAAATCGATCGGGTAAACGAACGTGAAACGTAACAAATCAAACCAGGAATAATGAAATGACTAAAATACCCTTGTATGGGGCCCCTAGCCCAGCCACCCCACTACCACCCCTTTCCCCCACTAGTTTTTCATGCAAAACATCATCGTTTTGATGCCTTACACCCCCATTCAAGTTCCATGCATTTTCATTTCTCCTCACTCAACCATTTCACACATTTTCTCTATGATCCTACAACTCTCTCTCTCAAAAATCACTGAAATATCTCAGCCATTATCATCCACCATAAACCACCACAATCACCACCATAAACCACCAAAGGGCCACCATCAACCACCAACAAATTTCTTAACTATTTGTAATAATAATAAGCTCAAGAGCACTACCACCATCATCTCATCTCATCTCCATCAAATCTTTGTAAGGAAACTTATCTCTACTATCCTTTATGTTTAAGCACATGCTTTAAGGTTCATCTAACTTGAATATGTCCAAATCAATGGTTAAAAATCGTTTTTATAATTTTGACCAGTTTGACTAAGTTTGACCAGTTGACCAGGTTTGACCAGGTTTGACCAGGTTTGACCAACTTTGACCTACGGTTTAAGGTCTTTACGAACTAAATAATCTGTTAGCAACACACGATATGTACTAATGTATAGTATACAACAAAACAAACTTAATAATAATGTCTAAATGAATTATTATTACAAACTTTCACCAACGGGTTGCATATGATTTTAATAAAAGAACTTGAACAACTTATTTGGACATACTAGTTGATGAACTAGCTCTAGGTGGACAATAACCCTCCACCTACACGATTGGCTTATATGGACATTAACCCCCACTTATACAATCGCTATAGATGGTCTTATGAGACATCTACTTAGACAACCTTATACTTTTAGGACGTTAGAAGGTTGCACACCGGCTTGCTTGCTATCTGATTATTGCTTGCTACCTGCTAAACTCTGGTGAGTTTCATAGCCCCTTTTTACTGTTTTCTAACTGGGGTGAGAATACATACAACTGTTTTATACGACTGCTTTTATGATCACAAGTGCTGTAACAACTTTTTATACGGATTGCATGAGACCTGATTAATCCACTAAAGTCCTCTACCCATCATAGTCGTTAAAATTTGTGCGTGAATATTATTGGAAAGTACTATCGGGGATTGACAATCTCCATCCGGACTAGTCGCGCTAGTCAACCCACGGATGCAATATTATTTGTGATTTAGAAGTGTATAGGATTAGTACACTTACCGGATGCAAACAACGTTAAGCTCGAACTATGAGACTCATGGCAAATGGTATACTTATATTGCATTCGTGCAATACTTTTATCGCTGGATGCGTTACTTTTAAACTATCATTTTTGAATGATACAACTTGAAATCTTGTGGATCATAACTAAACGATTGTTTACAAACCTATGAACTCACCAACTTTATGTTGACCTTTTAGTATGTATTTCTCAGGTAGCCCGCCGCAGTAGGAAGCTTATGGAAAGCTTAGCTCGAGTCGCATTGTTTTCAAATATCAAGAGATTAGATTGCATTTAGCTGTATTTTGTATATTCAGTAATGTATTAGAAATCTCTTAACGGTTTATGCGAACTCCCGAAATTGTAAACTTTGAATTATGGAAATGTAACTTTTTATTAAAACGTCTTATATAGAGGTCGTTTGTTGTAATCTTCGTGTTGTGATATTTGATTTGGTCGGCGCCCCCGTGACACCTCATACTTTCGCTGCCACGTGTTTTGGGGGTGCGACAGTGAGCCAAACAGTAGGGATCAATTCTTCATCAGGAAGAGATTTGCGATCAATGAAGAAGAACCTCTCTTTCCAATTTGGATTGTTCTGAGCGGTACAAAGAACAAGGTGTTTACGTTTGGGCTTGATTTTGAAAAGAAAATAATTAGAGCCGTGCGAGCGAAGGTGATAGGTTCGGGCTACTTCAGGAATTCCTAGGTGAGTATGATGAGATTCATTGATAGAATGAATGACGAAAAGGGTGCGCCAAATCATAGGCATTGTTTGTGAATAACATAACCCTGTCATGCCAAAGAAGTCGCTAAAAATCTCCGGGAATGGATATTTGAGCCCTAGGGTAAAAGGAAACTCAGGGAAGCATATCCATCGATCTGATAGATGATCAGCGTGGACATTAGGATCATAAGGTCGGAAAATAGTGTTTTCAGGAAAAGCGCTTTGGAGCTTTTGTATATCGGAATCAAATAGCGAAGATGAAACAGGGTCGGAAATCATTTTTTGATCAATAAATTCAGGAAGGTCCGACTCGTTTCTAGTTGCAAGTTTCATTTTCAACACGAAAGGAAGTGAAAAACGAAGGAGAAGAGAAAGAAGTAATACCTGAGAACGAGCCAAGTAGAAGACGGAATAGAAGTTGAATAAGATACGATGTGCGTCAGAATAGCTATAAATACTCGGACACGATAATCGATGCAACTACCTAACATAATTTAAGCGGTTACCCTGAGAAGTTACAACGTTTAAGGATCCTGAAAAACATTATAACTTCGGGGGCAATTGTTGTGGGTAGATTTTTACTAACCTTTGCAGGATCCTAATTAGCATCATATGTACACCTCTCAGGTATGAAAGTCGTTTATATTTTATATTCGTATCCCAGGATAATGATAGTTTGTAAATCTGTTTTCAGGATCACATATATATTTAAGGATCCTGGATATATTCTTATTATTTGTCTTACAGGATCCTACTCGGGATATATTTATCTAACATAATCATGCAGGATACTGAATGAATGAGATCCTTGAATAAGGATCCTAAGTTTAATCTGGAGTATACATAGCTCAGGATCCTGAACCTGTATTAGTTCAGGATCATGCGCTGTTTAACGTGTTTATTTTCTTTGAGTATTGACCAGGTCATAAGGAGAACGCGTTAATGAGATATGCTCCGGATTATGTGACGAGGCTTTGATACGATTTTATGAAGACGAAGTCCGCTGCACGTGTAAAATGAAGTCAAAAGAGACGTTGGTGGTCTTCATCCTTCATCGGAGGATCCCTGAAATCTCGGGAATATTGTTATACGCTCTTAGTATTTAAACGAGGCATGGATGATCATTTAGGTTAACGGATATTCACTATTTTCACCTGCAACTCACAAAAACTCTCTGCTATTTCTCTCATTTACTCTTATTTCATCAACACTTAGCTAGATTCACACACAAATTCACTTAGCTGATCATCCTTGTGCTCTTAGTTTGTAATCGATTACTTTCATTTTTATAAGATTAACAAAGGCAAGGATCATTTGATCCTTCCCGAGGTTTTGTGCCGGCGATCAACCTTGATCAAGGGCTTTCCTCGTACATCACCGTGTCGTTTTTGATTGTTTATCATTTACATTACATTAATCGTATTCTTTTTACATTTTCATTGTCAAATTAGTATTATCCTCAATCTGTTCTTGTGCTTTGATATTAAAACATTTGTTCAACAAGGATCTACATATTTAATCTATCTTTTTACACAAAATATTTGTTTACTAATAGAGATAATCGTGTTTCTATGTAATTATCATGAGAGTAATTTTTACACCTAACCTCACAAACTAAATTTGATCACTTAATTGCTTTTAGTAATTTTTGACCAAAACAATTTGGCGCCCACCGTGGGGCAATTGGTGTTTTGCTTAATCAAACTTTTGTTAAAATCCTTGCTGAGTCATCTTTTCCAAAGATTTCTGTCAAAAATGTCGAGCCAAGGACGATCTACATCATCTACCATGCCATCATCATCTTCTGCTAGAACCACTCTTCCTCCTGCTCCACCTCTCACATCATCTCAGCAACAGCCGCAAAATGTCTATGCGAGGTACCGTCGGCTGGATCCACATCTTTGGGGGCTGGATTCCTATCGGATCCAGACCCTGTTATGATTGCTAACCGGGATATTGTCTCTATGTTTACGCAGGTAAAAGAGCAGCTTCAACGAGTGGAGAGAAGCAACGAAATCCTGAGAAAGGATGTGGAGAATTTGAGGGCAAGAGACAGTGCTCCCTCTACTTAAGTCACTACTCCTATCCGAAGCAGGATCCTTGATTTTGGCACTCCTCCATCTACGGAACATCAAGGAGATTTCATATCCATGCAAGGGAGCACTAGGATCCCAGATCCAATATTTGCTACAGGAGTTTCTACATCAAGGGGTCAACAATCTAATCCAGGATCCCCATACAGGACTCCTGACGGTGGTAACATGTTTAATAATTTTACTTCTAATAATACTGTTGGGACTAACAATTTTCAGGATCTTGGAGTTAGTCCTATGATGGTAAGGGAGATACAGAAACTGAAGGATATGATATCGAGTGTCCCTGGAGTTGTACAACCAATCCCTGAAGTCGCTCTAACAGCACATAGGATCTCAAGATTTGCACCACCTATCTGTGATGCTGAGATCCCGAAGAGATTTCAGACACCAAATATGAAGTTGTACGATGGAATAACGGATCCTGAGGAGCATATTGCGCAATACCGGGAAAGAATGGAGATCATCCCAATTCCTTCTGATCTTAAAGAAGCATGATTATGCAAGGGCTTTGGCTCTACTCTCACAGGATCCGCACTGAAATGGCTGTTAAACGTTCCCCCTAACTCTATTACTTCATTTGCTCATTTGGTTAATTTGTTTAATACTCAATTCTCTTGCAGTAGAACATTTGAAAAACTAACGACTGATTTATACAGAGTTGTTCAAAAAGCTAATGAGTCTCTTCGAGATTTTTTAGGGAGATTCGGGAGAGAATCTCTGAATATACCTAATTTGGATATGCCTACTGCTGTGCAAGCCTTTAAGATGGGGATCAAAAGGGATTCCCCAATTTATGAGGATCTTGTTATGAATCCTTGCAGGAACCTCGACGAAGTCAGAAACAGGGCTTTAAGGTTTATCAGGCTGGAAGAAGATGCGATGATACAGAAAAGGGTGGATACTCAATCAGCATATGATAGGCCCAACAGGAAATCGGACTCATCCTCATTTTTATGGGTAAAGGGCAAAAATTACCCGGTAAATATATTCCCAAAAGCATTTAAGTACAATGGATGTGAGTGAATCCCACATCTCAGCCCGTTACATAGGCAAAACTACATAACAAGAAAACAACCATTACTCACTATCTGACTCAACATAAGTCAAACAAAGACCACACTTGACTCAACAGAAATCAAACAAAATCCAGAAGTTATTTCTTCTTATCCATTTTCCTATCATGAAGACTCATGTAATCAGCCATCTCGTCATCTACAGGATCAAGAACATCATCATCATCATCTTCAGTAGCCTCACCAGCTATAAAGTCATCAGAAACATGAGATCCATAAGTGTCTTTCCAACGAGAATACAAACTGGGGTTATTATCAGTGTTACCATCAGAAGAAGCCACCTTCTTCCCACGATCTTCCTGCTTACTATCCAACTGCTCACTTACAAAAGCCGTATTATCCAATGTAGAATCTAACTTATTCAGAGTCTCAAAGGAATTAGATGTTGTAGTCTTACCAATCTCCTTTGTCTTCTTTTTAGGAACAAACACCTGTTTAGCAGGTGCAACAGCCACTTTCTTTGGATTACCAACCACAAGGCCACGGAACGGTTTTCTCGAGGCTTGAAATCCTTCAGAGTCTTTTTTGGTCTTCACCTCAGCCCCTTTATTAACATTCACATCACCCTGATTGATGACATCCCCTTGTTTTTCCAAGACAACAGGATCACGCTTTGGACAAAGGTCCTCTTCATGCCCAAATACCTTACAAGTATTACATCGAGGGGGTTTCCATTCATATTCCACTCGAACCGTATGTAAAGAGTGCCCATTACCTTCAACAAACGGAACAGAAATTACCAAAGACTCCTTAGGAACCCAATCAGCCCTAATATCAATCAAAGCACGAGCGAAGTCCAACCGACCCCATGAGTTTAAACACATAGAGCTAGTATAAGAATCAAGCATTAACGGAGTACCCAATTTGGTAGCAATAGCACTCAAACCATCCTCAGTAAACGCAGCTATTGGAACCCCATGAAACTTGACCCACACAGGAATAGAAACAAGATCCTCTTTTAGCAAACTAGCCGTAGAAGACCACTTCTTTAGAACAATTGGCACGTTACGAATAAACCACGGACCATTTTCCAAAACCGCATCCAAACCTGTATCAGCATTAAACCGGAAGAAAAAGAAACCCTTCGCATTCATCATCACTTTAGTAAGGCCATATTTCCTCCAAGCATTCAAGACATAATGCTCCACAACAGGAAAAGCGACCCGTTTACCAAGAAAATATCCATATAAAGTGTTCTCAAACCTAGAATTTGCCTCCAGAACCGAAGACATAGGAATGTGAACATCAACCATATAATTAAGTGGTTTTTCCACTTCAAGAATTCAAAAATTAACCTTCTTAATACCAGTATCACCCTGTTTATTAACTTCCTCGGTCACCACACTAGCATAAGAAGGCTTCTGTGGTGTATTATCACTAGAACTAGAATCTTGTTCATCTCCACGATAGGAAGACGGAACCGGAAGTCCGTCGGCTCCAACCAATTTTCCATCAACCATTCTAAGCGATTTAGTACCGAGACTGACTTTTGGAGCCTTAGTAGGTCCAACATTAGGTTTTGCACCAACATCAGTAGTCGTTGTAGGTAGTCCATCTCTCTTATCCCCCGTCATTTAGTTTAATCCACACAAGCCCTAACGACCCTCAAACCAGCAAGAATCCAATATCAAACCACAACTAGCCAAAAAGAACTACTATAAAACCACACTTTGATCAAGTGAAACCAGCAACAAAGACGACCCACAATACAAATAAATCTGAGCCAAATCAAACTCCTAGGAAGAGATACAATCTGATCAAATTTAATACGCGTAATACACCAAACAACCCTGATCAGTGCAACAATCTGAGCAAAAAAGATGAACGGAATAACCCTAAAAATATTATTCAGATCGGCCAGCAACAAGCTTAATTATATGAAAATAATAGGCGAACTTGTGCTTCAAATAATCAGGAATCCAATCAGCTAGTAATGAATAAATAATCTACTCGATTTAATCAATAAGATCACAGATCAAAACCCAAAACGGCAGAAATAATCTCCAAGAAAACGATTTAGATAAACCCTAATTCGAATGCAGACCCAAACTTGAGCCTGAAGAAACGAAAAAGAATAAACCCTAAAATCGATTCTGGTCTTGTATGCGTAGATATTATATGTATGAATCAGAATCAGTTTATAATTAAATGCAATAGTAATCCAAAACCGATTCTGATAGCCAAGAAACAGTAGATACGATTCAAAGAGAAACGAAATCTAGAGTTTAGTTTATTGCCGTTTTCCAAGTATAAACCCTAGATCCAGATTTTAACCCTATCAATGATCAAAAGACCACTGAAACAGATTAGAATCAACGGAATAAGGATTGAATGAAGCAAACCGGCCAAGCAACAGATTAATCAAGGACAATATGAGCAAGAATTGATGAAAATTTTCGGATGTGAGGGTTGCTCCAAAATCGCCCAAGTTGAGAGAGAAACAAGGGGTCTGATTTTTTGAATTATCAGTTTTGACTCATCCTCATTTTGATCAAACAGAAGCAAACCTTATACCAGAAATGAGGATCGTCGTGTGAATACTATCGACGAAGATGATGAAGAGTATCCTAAAATAACTGATTAAAATTTTTCTGTGGATACAACAGATATATTATGTGCCATGCAGGATCTAGGAGATAAGGCGAGATGGCCAAAGAAGAGTGATAAATCTTATGCATGGAAGGATAAATCTAAATAGTGTGCGTACCATGAGGATTTCGGCCACATAACTGAGAATTGCATAGCTCTCCGGAAAGAGATAAGCCATTTGCTCAACAAAGGATACTTGAAGGATTTGCTTGGGAAAAAGAAGGATCACGCAAAGGATCATAACGTAGTTCAGGATCCTGGGTCTCAGGATAATCGCAGGATCCCTACTAGAGCAGGATCCCTACCTTCAAACGCTAAGGTAATCAATTTTATTTCTGGTGGCTCTGATATATGTGGCACTTCTTATTCTGTAGCAAAGAGGCACGCAAGGGAATCCAAATCAGAAAAGCCATATAAACCAACAAGGACTTCCATGAAGAAAGATGAGAAGGTTATAGCATTTGATGAGGATGATTTGGAAGAAGTTTAGGATCCTCACCATGACGGTTTGGTTATTACTCTTTATGTTGCCAATCATTTTGTACGAAAGATCCTGATCGATGGAGGAAGCTCAGTAAACATCATTCGTCTAGAGACCTTGAAAAGAATGGGTATTCCAGAATCGGAGATCACCTCAAGATCCACTGTATAGGTTGGATTCAGTGGAGAAGCAAAGAATACAATTGGTGATATCAAGTTGCCGATTTACATTGAAGGGGTAAACTCTATTCAGAAATTTTGTGTTATGGATTGTTTGTCAAGCTATAACATTATCCTAGGAAGGCCTTGGTTGCATGATATGAAAGCGGGTACCATTAACGTATCATCAATGCGTCAAGTTACCAACTCCATGGGGAGTGGTCAAGATCAGTAGTGACCAACAAGAAACGAAGGATTGTTATACGACATCAATGAAATCTACTGCCAAGCCTCCGTCAGCATAGCAATTAAAGAATAAGGCATGGGATGTCTTGGATATAAAAGAACAAGATGTCAAAGAAATGCCGCTGAACTCAAAGGATCCTGAGGAAAAGGTGCTAATAGGCTCAGGGATCTCGAAGGATCTTGAACAGGATCTGATGAAGTTCTTGAAACAGAGGAAATCAACTTTTGCATGGAAGTCAGAAGATATGACAGGTATATCTAAGGATATTATAACCCATAAACTTGGAATTGATAATAGTTTCAGGCCGGTTCAACAAAAGAGAAGAAAGTTCGCGCCGGAAAGAAACGCTATTATCCAGGCGGACGTTGAAAGATTGCTTGCTGCTGGCATGATAAGGGAAGTAAAGTTTCCGATATGGTTGGAAAACGTGGTGGTGGTGCAAAAGAAGAATGGAAAATGGAGAGTGAGCGTGGATTACACGGATCTCAATAAAGCCTGCCCAAAGGATCCTTTTCCATTGCCTCATATAGATTCAATGGTGGATGCTACAGCTGGGCATGAGATCCTAACCTTTATGGATGCTTCATCAGGATTTCAACAAATCTAGATGGATCCCGCAGACCAGGAAGACACAGCCTTCATAACCCCCACAGGTATCTATTGTTATGTTGCTATGCCTTTTGGTCTTAAAAATGCAGGTGCAACATATCAAAGGCTAGTCAACATGATGTTCAAAGACCAATTGGGAACCACAATGGACCCTACATCGATGATATGGTAGTAAAGTCAAAGAAAACTGAGGATCATCTTCAGGATTTTAAGGTGGCCTTTGACATTCTGGATCAGTACAACATGAAGCTTAGTCCTGCTAAATGCCACTTTGGAGTGGGGGCAGAAAAATTCTTGGGATATGTGGTGACCAAGAGAGGGATAGAAGCTAGCCCAGAACAGATAAAAGCTATTATGAACTTAAAGTCTCCATCAAGTCCAAAGGATATACAAAGGTTAACGGGAAGGATAGCAGCTCTGAACCGTTTTATTTCAAGATCCTCAGACAGATGCAAGGAATTCTATGATATCCTCAAAAAGAACAAAAAGTTCGAGTGGGGAGAAAAGCATGAAGCAGCATTTCAAGAACTAAAGAATTACTTGTCGTCAGCTCCTTTATTGATGAAGACTGAGAATGGTGAACCACTATTCCTGTATCTATCGGTTTCTCGGAATCCTGTAAGTGCGGTACTGGTGAAGGATCATGAAGGACAACAGCATCCTGTTTACTATGTAAGTAAAAGTCTATTAGATGCTGAAACCAGGTATTCCCCTCTCGAAAAACATATACTTGCATTGGCATCTACAAAACTTAGGCATTATTTCAAAACACACCCTATTCATGTTAGAACTAATTATCCGATTAAGAATGTTTTAAGGAAACCATAAATGTCAGGACGCTTAGCTAAATGGTCTGTCAAATTAAGTGCATATAACTTGATTTATGAACCTAGGAATGCAATTAAATCTCAAGCCTTAGCGGATTTTATTGCTGATTTTACTAGTGACCTTCAAAATGAAGTAGATTTAGAAGTACAAGAACTAAATCAAATAACTAAAAGATGGACATTGTATACCGATGGTGCTTCTAATATAAAAGGAACCGGATTAGGAATTGTATTAAGATCACCTCAAGGTGATATTATGTCTCAAGCTATAAGATGTGAATTTCAGGCTACAAATAATGAGGCAGAATATGAAGCATTAATTGCAAGATTACAATTAGCTAAGGATATTGGTATATAATATTTGAATGTGTATGTTGATTCATTGTTAATTGCTAATCACTATAATGGAACATATACGGTAAAAGTGGATAGATTAGCTTTGTATTTGGAGATTTTTATGGATCTTGCAGGTAGCTTCGAGATCTTCGACATTCAACAGGTACCACGTGAGGATAACACTGAAGCGGATGCTCTAGCTAACCTGGGGTCAAGTCTGAGAATCCCACCAGATGTCAAAATACCGATTATACATATTGCAGCGCCTGCCATCGCTGATAAGGATAACAATGAAGAGCAAGTGTGTGACGTTGAGGATCCTCAGCCTGGAGACAAATCTAATGCATCAAGTTCTAGGGGCAAGTCAGGATCATGGATGCAGCCGATCATGTAATATATACAACACGATGTGATCCCTAAGGATGAAAACAATCCTAAAGCTTTCAAAACACACCCTATTCATGTTAGAACTAATTATCTCTTGCCCTCAAATTCTCCACATCCTTTCTCAGGATTTCGTTGCTTCTCTCCACTCGTTGAAGCTGCTCTTTTACCTGCGTAAACATAGACACAATATCCCGGTTAGCAATCATAACAGGGTCTGGATCCGATAGGAATCCATCCCCCAAAGATGTGGATCCAGCCGACGGTAGCCTCGCATAGACATTTTGCGGCTGTTGCTGAGATGATGTAAGAGGTGGAGTAGGAGGAAGAGTGGTTCTAGCAGAAGATGATGATGGCATGGTAGATGATGTAGATCGTCCTTGGCTCGACATTTTTGACAGAAATCTTTGGAAAAGATGACTCAACAAGGATTTTAACAAAAGTTTGATCAAGCAAAACACCAATTGCCCCACGGTGGGCACTAAATTGTTTTGGTCAAAAATTACTAAAAGCAATTAAGTGATCAAATTTAGATTGTGAGGTCAGGTGTAAAAATTACTCTCAAGATAATTACGTAGAAACACGATTATCTCTATTAGTAAGTAAATATTTTGTGTAAAAAGAATGATTAAATACGTAGATCCTTGTTGAACAAGTGTTATAATATCAAAGCTCAAGAACAGATTGAGGATAATACTAATTTGACAATGAAAATGTAAAAAGAATACGATTAGAGTAATGTAAATGATAAGCAATCAAAAACGACACGGTGATGTACGACGAAAGCCCTTGATCAATGTTGATCGCCGGCACAAAACCTCGGGAAGGATCAAATGATCCTTGCCTTTGTTAATCTTATAAAAATGAAAGTAATTGATTACAAACTAAGAGCACAAAGTGTTATCCTCACGTGGTACCTGTTGAATGTCGAAGATCTCGAATTACCTACAAGATCCTTAACAATTTCCAAATATGCAGCTAATCTATCTACTTTTACAGTGTATGTTCCATTATAATGATTAGCAATTAATAATGTGTCAACATATACATTCAAGTATTTTATTCCAATATCCTTAGCTAATTGTAATCCTGCAATTAATGCTTCATATTCTGCCTCGTTATTTGTAGCTTAAAATTCACATCTTATAGCTTGAGGCATAATATCACCTTGAGGTGATTTTAATACAATTCCTAATCCGGTTCCTTTTATATTAGAAGCACCATCGGTGTATAATGTCCATCTTTCAGTTATTTGATTTAGTTCTTGTACTTCTAAATCTACTTCATTTTGAAGGTCACTAGTGAGTCAGCAATAAAATCTGCCAAAGCTTGGGACTTAATTGCATTCCTAGGTTCATAAATCAAATTATAAGCACTTAACTTTACAGACCATTTAGCTAGGCGTCCTGACATTTCTGGTTTTCTCATAACATTTTTAATTAGATAATTAGTTCTTACATGTATAGGGTGTGTCTCAAAATAATGCATGAGTTTAGTGGATGCCATGACTAATGCAAGTATAAGTTTTTCAAGATGGGAGTACCTGGTTTCAGCATCTAATAGGCTTTTACTTACATAGTAAACAGGATGTTGTTGACCTTCATGATCCTTCACCATCAACACACTTACAGCATTCCGAGAAACCGATAGATAGAGGAATAGTGGTTCACCATTCTCAGTCTTCATTAATAAAGGAGCTGATGACAAGTAATTCTTCAGTTCTTGAAACGCGGCTTCATGCTTTTCTCCCCATTCGAATTTTTTGTTCTTTTTGAGGATATCATAGAATTCCTTGCATCTGTCTGAGGATCTTGAAATAAAACGGTTCAAAGCCGCTATCCTTCCCGTTAACCTTTGTATATCCTTTGGACTTGATGGAGACTTTAGGTTCAGAATAGCTTTGATCTGTTCTGGGCTAGCTTCTATCCCTCTCTTGGTCACCATATATCCCAAGAATTTTCATGCCCCCACTCCAAAGTGGCATTTAGCAGGATTAAGCTTCATGTTGTATTGATCCAGGATGTCAAAGGCCACCTTAAGATCCTGAAGATGATCCTCAGTTTTCTTTGACTTTACTACCATATCATCGATGTATACTTCCATTGTGTTTCCCAATTGGTCTTTGAACATTATGTTGACTAGCCTCTGATATGTTCAACATGCATTTTTAAGACCAAAAGGCATAGCAACATAACAATAGATACGTGTGGGGGTTATGAAGGCTTTGTCTTCTTGGTCTGCGGGTTCTATCTGGATTTGTTGAAATCCTGATGAAGCATCCATAAAGGTTAGGATCTCATGCCCAGCTGTAGCATCCACCATTGAATCTATATGAGGCAATGGAAAAGATCCTTTGGGCAGGCTTTATTGAGATCCGTGTAATCCACGCACACTCTCCATTTTCCATTCTTCTTTTGCACCACCACCATGTTTGCCAACCATCTCAGAAACTTTACTTCCCTTATCATGCCAGCAGCAAGTAATCTTTCAACGTCCGCCTGGATAATAGCGTTTCATTCTGGCGTGAACTTTCTTATCTTTGGTTGAACCGGCCTGAAACTATTATCAATTCCAAGTTTATGGGTTATAATATCCTTAGATATACCTGTCATATCTTCTGGCTTCCAGGCAAAAGTTGACTTCCTCTGGTTCAAGAACTTTATCAGATCCTGTTCAAGATCCTTCGGGATTCCTGAGCCTATTAGCACCTTTTCCTCAGGATCGTTCGAGTTCAGCGACATTTCTTTAACATCTTGTTCTTTTGTATCCAAGACATCCCATGCTTTATTCTTTAATTGCTATGCTGACGGAGGCTTGGTAGTAGATTTCATTGATGTTGTATAACTGTCCTTCGCTTCTTGTTGGTCACTGCTGATCTTGACCACTCCCCATGGAGTTGGTAACTTGACGCATTGATGATACGTTGATGGTACCGCTTTCATATCTTGCAACCAAGGCCTTCCTAGCACAAAATTTCTTAATAGAGTTTACCCCTTCAATGTAAATCGGCAACTTGATATCACCAACTGTATTCTTTGCTTCTCCACTGAATCCTACCAATACAGTGGATCTTGAGGTAATCTCCGATTCTGGAATACCCATTCTTTTCAAGGTCTCCAAACGAATGATGTTGACTGAGCTTCCTCCATCGATCAGGATCCTTCGTACAAAATGATTGGCAACATACAGGGTAATAACCAAACCGTCATGGTGAGGATCCTGAACTTCTTCCAAATCATCCTCATCGAATGCTATAACCTTCTCATCTTTCTTCATGGAAGTCCTTGTTGGTTTATATGGCTTTTCTAATTGGGATTCCCTCGCGTGCCTCTTTGCTGCAGAATAAGAAGTGCCACATATATCAGAGCCACCAGAAATAAAATTGATTACCTTGGCGTCTAAAGGTGGGGATCCTGCTCTAGTAGGGATCCTGCGATTATCCTGAGACCCAAAATCCTGAACTATGTCATGATCCTTTGCGTGATCCTTCTTTTTCCCAAGCAAATCCTTCAAGTATCCTTTGTTGAGCAAATGATTGATCTCTTTCCGGAGAGCTATGCAATTCTCAGTTATGTGGCCGAAATCCTCATGGTAAGCACACCATTTAGATTTATCCTTCCATGCATAAGATTTATCATTCTTCTTCGGCCATCGCGCCTTATCTCCTAGATCATGGCACATAATATATCTGTTGTATCCAAAGAAAAATTATAATCAGCTATTTTAGGATACTCTTCATCTTCTTCGTCGATAGTATTCACACGACGATCCTCATTTCTGGTATAAGGTTTGCTTCTGTTTGATCTAAATGAGGATGAGTCTGATTTCCTATTGGGCTTATCATATGCTGATTGAGTATCCACCCTTTTCTGTATCATCGCATCTTCTTCCAATCTGATGAACCTCAAAGCTCTGTTTCTGACTTCGTCAAGGTTCCTGCAAGGATTCATAACAAGATCCTCATAAAATGGGGAATCTTTTTTGATCCCCATCTTAAAGGATTGCACAGCAGTAGGCATATCCAAATTAGGTATATTCAGAGATTCTCTCCCGAATCTTCCTACAAAATCTCGAAGAGACTCATTAGCTTTTTGGACAACTCTGTATAAATCAGTCGTTAGTTTTTCAAATGTTCTACTGCAAGAGAATTGATTATTAAATAGATCAACCAAATGAGCAAACGAAGTAATAGAGTAAGGGGGAACGTTTAACAGCCATTTTAGTGCGGATCCTGTGAGAGTAGAGCCCCCACCACGTTTTCTCTCCCTCCTTTGGCGATTTTTGGCCTCCTATCCTATACCCTAATTCGTCTCTTTCAATCTTGCAATTTGCTCAATTAATCTAACGAATTTGCTGGTTATTTTGTTTCTCTGATTAATAATTATTGGTTAATTCTTGAACGGCTCAACTAGTATTTTTTTGGGTTTCTTGGGTCTGATTTGGGATTTGATAATCGAGTTTGGGGTTTTAATTCGTAAACTGGATTTTGCAGAATCGTTTATCAATCGTTACCATATTAATTATTAACGATTACACTTTATTGGTAACCTTTGATTTATTCCTTGGGCTACACGATCTATATCCTTTTATTAGTTTTTTATTTGATCAGCCGACTCAAGGGTTTCTTAATTATAATTCGGTTATTTATTTGCTTGGGATACACGTGGATTTGCTTGGGCTACACATGGAGATCATTTAATATCTGCTTGTGTGCATCTTATCAAAGTTTGCCGACATTGGATTTGATTTATTTATTGCCGACATTGTATTGTTTAAATATTCATTGGTGGCTGATTTGCATCAATGCTAGATATCTTTAATTATTCATAGTTTGAACTACACGGATTGTGGTTTGATTGTGATTATTTGATATTCTTGTGGTTATTATTTTGGTTTATTGGGGCTGATTTCAAGTTCGATCAGATTGTGATTTACTTGGTGTTAGCATATTGAATTTATTAGTAACGGTTGTGCAGGTTTGAGAGTCGGCTTTACATTCGTAGTTGGTTTGAGGGTCGATTGAATTAGTTTGATTAGGGGGGGTGGGGGGTTATGGTTGGGATCATGATTGGTATTGCTATGCTGATCTATTGGTTTACAAAGGATCGTTTGTGTTGATCTTCCCTTAACCATCTCGGTTTAAGGTTTTGTATCAATGTCCTTTGTTGGTGGTACGATTTCTTGAGGGGGTGACCTGTTTGGGTTTTCTTGTCGAGAAATTGTTGGGTTTACGATTCATGGAGTAGGGTTGGTTTTGGATTACCTGTTCTTTATGGATTTGATGGTGGTTGATTATCAAAAGTCCGTCGGGATTCTTGTTTACTCATTGGATATTGTATGGCTGGTTTCAGCCGTTTGGGGTGCGCTTGGACCTTTTGCCAGCGTCGCTGGTAGGGTAGGTTCATTCCTGTCATTTGTGGGTGTGCCTGGACCTTTTGCCATCCTTTGTGTTGGTAGGGCAGGTTCATTCTTGTTGAAGGGTTGTATCTGTTATTTCCTGGATCTTTTGCCATCTTTCGTGTTGGTAGGGCAGGTTGGCAATGCAATCTTTTGACGTGTTATGCTGCTATGGTAGCTTGGAAGTTGGTGGGGCACTTGTAGGTCGAGTTACGAAGATAATTGAACACAGAGTCGCTCACTATGGATGTGGTTCTATGAACCTGGTTTTTTACATTTAGATTGTAATTAAATGTAATTGGTTATTTCTGCGTTTAGCAGGTATGGTTGGTCTGCGTTTAGCAGTGGTTTGTTTAGATTGAGGCAAATGTGGTCTTTATTTGATTTCTGTATAGTCAAATAGTGGATTAATGGTTGTGTTCTTGTTATGTAGTCTTTATCGCCTATGTAACGGGCTGAGATGTGGGATTCACTCACATCCATTGTACTTAAATGCTTTTGGGAATATATTTACCGGGTAAACATTTTGCCCTTTACCCAAAAAAAAAGCCCTTGCATAAGCATGCTTCTTTGAGATCATAAGGAATTGGAATGATCTCCGTCTTCTCCCTGTATTGCACAATATGCTCCTCAGGATCCGTTGTTCCATAGTACAACTTCATATTTGGTGTCTGAAATCTCTTCGTGATCTCAGCATCACAGATAGGTGGTGCAAATCTTGAGATCCTATGTGCTGTTGGAGCGACTTCAGGAATTGGTTGTACAACTCCAGGGACACTCGATATCATATCCTTCAATTTCTGTATCTCCCTTGCCATCATAGGACTAACTCCAGGATCCGGAAAATTGTTAGTCCCAACAGTATTATTAGAAGTAAAATTATTAAACATGTTACCACCATCAGGAGTTCTGTATGAGGATCCTGGATTAGATTGTTGACCCCTTGATGTAGAAACTCCTGTAGCTATTAGAAGTAAAATTATTAAACATGTTACCACCGTCAGGAGTCCTGTATGAGGATCCTGGATTAGATTGTTGACCCCTTGATGTAGAAACTCCTGTAGCAAATATTGGATCTAGAATCCTAGTGCTCCCTTGCATGGATATGAAATCTCCTTGATGTTCCGTAGACGGAGGAGTGCCAAAATCAAGGATCCTGCTTCGGATAGGAGTAGTGACTTGAGTAGAGGGAGTACTATCTCTTGCCCTCAAATTCTCCACATCCTTTCTCAGGATTTCGTTGCTTCTCTCCACTCGTTGAAGCTGCTCTTTTACCTGCGTAAACATAGACACAATATCCCGGTTAGCAATCATAACAGGGTCTGGATCCGATAGGAATCCAGCCCCCAAAGATGTAGATCCAGCCGACGGTAGCCTCGCATAGACATTTTGCGGCTGTTGCTGAGATGATGTGAGAGGTGAAGTAGGAGGAAGAGTGGTTCTAGCAGAAGTTGATGATGGCATGGTAGATGATGTAGATCGTCCTTGGCTCGACATTTTTGACAGAAATCTTTGGAAAAGATGACTCAACAAGGATTTTAACAAAAGTTTGATCAAGCAAAACACCAATTGCCCCACGGTGGGCGCCAAATTATTTTGGTCAAAAATTACTAAAAGCAATTAAGTGATCAAATTTAGATTGTGAGGTCAGGTGTAAAAATTACTCTCAAGATAATTACGTAGAAACACGATTATCTCTATTAGTAAGTAAATATTTTGTGTAAAAAGATTGATTAAATACGTAGATCCTTGTTGAACAAGTGTTTTAATATCAAAGCTCAAGAACAGATTGAGGAAAATACTAATTTGACAATGAAAATGTAAAAAGAATACGATAAAAGTAATGTAAATGATAAGCAATCAAAAATGACACGGTGATGTACGAGGAAAGCCCTTGATCAATGTTGATCGCCGGCACAAAACCTCGGGAAGGATCAAATGATCCTTGCCTTTGTTAATCTTATAAAAATGAAAGTAATTGATTACAAACTAAGAGCACAAGGATGATCGGCTAAGTGAATTAGTGTGTGAATCTAGCTAAGTGTTGATGAAATAAGCGTTAAAGAGAGTAATGGCAGAGTGTTTGTGTGAGTTGCAGGTGAAAATAGTGAATATTCGTTTCCCTAAATGATCATCCATGCCTCGTTTAAATACTAAGAGCGTATAACAATATTTCCGAGATTTCAGGGATCCTCCGATGAAGGATGAAGACCACCAACGTCTCTTTTGACTTCTTTTTTTATTTTGGGTAAAGGGTTTTCACCTGGTGAATATATTACTCCAAAGAAAACGTTTAAGTACAAAGGGTATGAGTGACTCTCACACCTCAGCCCGTTACATAGGCATAAACCACTACATAACAAGCACAGCTATTACCAAAAGCATAAGAAACAACCCGCTAACAGAGCAAAACCATATGTATATGACATGCCATATACATAGGGACAACATAGCTCAATCTAACACAAAAAGATAAAACAACCAATATAGAGTAAACGAGCATGTAATCATCATGTCTTCACTTCTAACCATTAAAAAACACATGAAGTAGGCAGATTCCAAGCATCCATCATCTTCAACACTTGAGACGTCTTCTTAAATCTGAATGAAAGCAACTTCAGACGAACAATCGAAATGATGGTGTCACGAACTTGAGCAACAGATCTACTCTTCCTGTGAAAAAGGCGATTATTCCTCTCTTGCCAAATGTAGTATGAAGTCGCAGCAAGAAGAATGCGACCTATAATACTTCTAGCTTTCCTCGATCTAGATATAGGCTGAATATACTCAATAATATCCTCCCAACAGCCTGAGATATCTTGCATTCCCACCAAGTGTTTAACCGAAGACCAAACCTGCAAGGAAAATACGCATTCAAAGAAAAGATGGTTATGAGAGTCCGGGACCAGCTTACACAAAGGACACCTAAGCAGGTTTAAGTTGGTAGAAGGACCAACATCCCATTGCTTAAGGGTATCTTGTGTCTTCAAATTTCATCGCATGACCAGCCAAAGATGAAAAGCATGTCTTGGGATACAATGGGGAAACCATACGATAGGAGCCCATGGTATCTCACCACTATGTTCACGGATGGTATCCCACACAAGAGTAACAGAAAACTCCCTTCGATTCCCATTCCGATCACTCCATAAAAACTTATCCTTCTGATTCGAGTGCAAACTAGGACAAGTAATCTGATTTAGAATAGGAAATAATCCATACCACTCATCCGGCCATTCTCAAGCACCTTCATGAATCAAGTCCACAAGCTTATCTCTAATAGAAAATCCAGCATTAGTAATTCGCCTAGGCGATATGAAACTACTAAGAGGGCTAGCGGTACACCACCTGTCAAACCAAATATTAGTCAACATACCATTCCCTATTTGAGACCACATAAAAGGCCGGACAATATCTCTGATATAAAGAAGCTTTCTCCACCCCCAACTCATAGCCCCACACGCTTTAACATCCCAAAAACTTCTACCCTTCAGCCTATAAGAATGTATCCACTTTACCCAAAGAGATTCCATATGGTTAAGGATACTCCAAATATGTGATGACATAAGGGAAATATTAAAAGTCTCCAAGCTCCGAATACCTAGACCACCTTCAGTTTTGGGCAAACAAACCGAGCTCCAAGCGACTTTAGCCTTTCCCCTCTTCATATCACCTTGACACCAAAGGAACCCACGCATGAGCTGCTCAATGTCTTGGATAATACGTTGAGGGAGAATGAAAACCGAGGCCCAATATACATGTAAAGAAGACAGAACCGATTGAATAAGTTGTACCCTTCCCGCAAACGAAAGACACCTATTCTTCCAACTACCAATTCGATTCTTTACCTTTTCCACCAAAACCGCACAATCCCTATAAGATAATTTTGTTGAAATAAGAGGAACACCAAGGTATTTAACAGGCAAAACCCCTTCTTCAAACGGCATAGAATCCAGAATAGAGCATTTAACCGAAGGCACAACATTGCAAAAGAAAGCTGTACTTTTTGGAATACTCGGGGTAAGCCCCGACATGTTCTTAAAATCATTCAACCCGTCCATAATCACACGGGCTGAGTTTGTGTCCCCATGACCAAACAAGAAGAGATCATCTGCAAAACATAGATTAACAATCCTTTGCTCCTCACAACGTCTGTGGAACCAAAAGTGCTCATCCTCTCGAACCTTACGTTGTAATATCTGAGTTAAGACTTCCATTACCAGAGTAAAGAGATAAGGAGACATTGGATCCCCTTGCCGAAGACCCCTTTTTCCTTTAAAATGCCCATGTAAGATTCCATTAATGCTAATAGAAAATGAAGCACTAGTAACACACGCCATAATCCAAGACACCATTTTTGGGTGAAACCCAAACCCTCCAAGAATAATCTTAAGAAAATTCCAATCCACAGTGTCATATGCCTTTTGAATATCAACTTTAAAAGCACATCTAGGAGGAATACGAGCACAATGGTAATTATGCATAAGTTCTTGAGTAAGCAATATGTTATCAGTAATCTTCCGACCAGGCACAAACGCAGATTGATTTATACTAACCACATCCCCCAATCCTTCCTGAATACGATTGGCAATCAGTTTACTAATGCACTTATAAATAACATTGCAACAAGAGATAGGCCGATAATCATTAACTCGCGACAGAGTAGTGATCTTCGGCACAAGGGCAATAATCGTATGATTTATTTCTTGGAGAATTTTCCCATTAAGAAAAAAGTCCTTAACCGCCAAACAAACATCATTGCCCACAATGTCCCATGCTCTCTTAAAGAAACACGAAGAAAACCCATCCGGACCTGGAGCTTGATTATCACCAATAGAGAACATTGCCGATTTGATTTCCTCATTGGTAATAGATCTAACCATGTATGCTGACTTTCTCCCATCCAAACGTTTAGAAAAAAGCCCCATATCCGGGGCCATTGTAGAACAGCCCGCCGCACCCAAAAAGTTCTCATAATGGCTAACAAAGACACTCGGGACATTATTACCATCAAAAACAGCCCCCATAGTATCCGTGATCACTTCTATACGGGATCTGTTACGTCTCCCTTTAACTACATTATGAAAATAGGCTGAATTCGTGTCTCCAAGCTTTAACCAATCAGCTTTTGCTTTCTGTTTAAGAAACCTCTCCTCATCTAAAACCGCATTCTGATAAGCACTTAAATAATTAGCCGCTTCTTCTTGCAAAATCAGATTATGGGGGTTCCTATCAAGATCACTTTGAGCTTTATCAAGCTCGTTACGAAGCTTTTGAACACGGGAATGCAGATTCCCTTGCTCAAATAAAAGTTTACGCAATGGAGTTTTAAGTGATTTGAGCTTTTTCACCACCTGAAACATGTTATGGCCATAAATCTGTTTTGACCATGCATTAGAGACCACATCCTTAAACCCCTCTTTATGTACCAGAAAGTTAGAGAACTTAAAAGGCTTAGGTCTATGTAAGCAACCCATTGGAAGCCTCAAGACACATGGAGAGTGATCAGAAATCCGATAAGGTTGAAATATTGCAAATGAACCCGGAAACTCATCAACAAATTTCACATTACCCATTACTCGATCAATCTTCTTCATAACCCCACCACCCCCTTTAGGTTTTTGATTCCAAGAATAATGTAAACCAGAACAGTTAACATCCATAACTTCAATATCCTCCACACAATCTTTAAATTCCCGCATGGCAATATTAAATTGAGCACCATGAATATGATCCTCAATATTAAGAGCCGCGTTAAAGTCCCCAAGGATAACCCAAGGATTACCCCGCACAAACAGTTTATGTTTACCAAGACTATGCCACAATTCTCTACGCCGAGTATATAAATTATCCGCATAAACAAAAGAACAAAATAGGTCTTTATTATTCAGTTTTATTCGAACTTGAACGTGCATAACCTGATTTGACATATCCAACACCATAACATCCACGACATCCGGATTCCATCCCAAAATAATACGGGAACCTTTAGAACAAAGATTCCCATTAGACGTCCAAAACCAATTACGAAACACCTTTTGACAGGTACCTTGTAAACTAGACACATCAACATGCGATTCCAATATTGCACAAACATTCAACTGATTGTCATTAATCACCTGGCGAACCTCTTTCTGTTTAGGGGTATGGTTCAAACCCCTAATATTCCAAGAGGCAAGGCTAAACATTGGAAACATTAGCCCTGGGAGTGCTTGCCCCCTCAGAAGTAAAAGTAGAAGTCACGCTTGGATGTGGATGAATATACTTGATATCCATAAAATTGGCCGTTTCATCATAGACATTTTCCACCTCCTCATCATCCTCATCTATAAGTATCCCTTTCCCATTTAATTTCTGATCCACCATTTTAGGTCCAATAGCATCCTTACGAATCTGATCCTCTTCGTTTTCCAACGCCGAAAATGCATTTGAAGTTACCACATTGGCTACAGAAGAACCCCTTTTATCATTAGTCTTCCTAATCGGCCGATACTCAAATTTTGGCTTAGGCTTAGTCACTGGGATACCTTTGGAACTTCCAGCCACCTTTTGAGTTTTCTTTGGCACACGAAAACCATCATCCACCTCTTTCTCACTGCCATTAGGAATCGCTTTACTAGCTTTTGGACAGGTTGCACAAGTGTGCCCAAAAATTTTACAAGTATCACATCTTGGAGGCTTCCATTCATATTCAATACGGACTGTTTCACACGTAAAACCAGCCCCATATAGATTAGGTACACCCACAGTAACATGCTCCTTAAGTTCCGTATCTGCTTGGACTTCAATCATTGCCCTAGCATAACTACTTCTGCCCCATGAATCCAAGCACATATTACTTGTATAAGTATCTAGCATCATAGGGTTACCCAATTTGGTAGCAATCATACTCAAACCATCTGCTGTAAAAGCCGTTATGGGAACATCATGCATCTTAATCCAAACCGGCACTTTAGTCAGATCCTCTTTAGTTAAACTTATAGAAGGCGTCCACTTATTTAGAATAATAGGAACCCCTCTAATCATCCATGGCCCATTCTCTAATACATCCTCAACTCCTTTCATGGACGAAAATTTGAAGAAAAAAAATCCGTTCACGTTCATCATAATCTTTTGAATACCAAACTTTCGCCAAGCATTAAACACATAATTCTCAACAACTGGAAAAGCAAGTCTTTTACCAATGAAATATCCATAGAGAGAGTTGTGTAGTCTATTAGTAACTTCTTCCACCGATGACAACGGAATTGCCACATCAAAATCAGAATCAACCAGAGTAGTTGACTCAACATTACGAAAATGCACCATTGTAGAAGTAGGTTCCTTCGCGACTATCTTAGCAAAAGAAACACCACCAGAAGTAGCTACGTTTGAAGCATTAGAGTTCTGAGTTTGGCCAGCTTCTTGGACCACTTTGGTAACAGCTTCAAGATGATCAATACCTCTTGTGAAAGCATCCGTGTAAATTTCAGGGATTTTAAAGGGTTTCTCAACCCCAACCTGAGATTCCACATTAACACCATCACTTTGGACTTCTAGATCAGGGATTTTGTGTAGATCACACTTCATTTTACACGTGCAGCGGACTTCGTCTTCATAAAATCGTATCAAAGCCTCGTCACATAATCCGGAGCATATCTCATTAAGGCGTTCTTCGTATGACCTGGTTAATACTCAAAGAAAATCAACACGTTAAACAGCGCATGATCCTGAACTAATACAGGTTTAGGATCCTGAGCTATGCATACTCCAGAAAAAAATTTAGGATCCTTACTCAACGATCTTCCTTATTCAGTATCCTGCACTATTATGTTAAATAAATATATCCTGACCAGGATCCTGCAAGATAAATAATAACAATATATACAGGATCCTTATCTATATCTGTGATCCTGAAAACAGATTTACAAACTATCATTATTCTAAGATACGAGTATAAAAATATAAACGACTTTCATACCTGCAAGGTGTACATATGATGCTAATTAGGATCCTGCAAAGGTTAGTAAAAACCCACCCACAACAATTGCCCCCAAAGTTATAACTTTTTTCAGGATCCTAAAAGGTTATAACTTCTCAAGATAACTGCTAAAATTGTGTTAGGTAGATGCATCGGTTATTGTGTCTGAGTACTTATAACCACTCTGATTCTTATCTTTTCTTATTCATCTCCTTGTTGCTGCATTTATTCGCAAATCTTCAGGTATTGCCTCTTTCTCTTATCTCCTTTCAATTTCGTACTTGAATAATTCGCCCAATATGTCTCTGATAGTTCTAGAGGACGGCAACGACCATTCTGAATTCGTAAAGCAGGGTTTAATCTCAAACCCTGAACCCTGTACCTTTACCGACCTTGATATCAATCGATTGAAAATCAAGGGTGCTTTTCCCCCGAATACCGTTTTTAGGCCTTTTGATCCTTTAGCTTTAGCCGATTTCTCATCTGAGAAATGGATTTGCTTCCCGGAATATCCTTTCACACTAGGTTTAAAATTCCCTTTTCCTGCCCTAATCACAGAGTTCTTCAATATCACCAAACTCTGCTATGCTCAGGCCATGCCAATGATTTGGCGTACTCTTTCCGTTATCCAGACAACTATTGATCTTCATACCTTAGAATTAGGGCTTCCGGAATTAGCTCAGACTTACCATTTTAGGACCCACTGTAACACCCGCTAAATTAAGACTAGTAATTAGTGCCTAATCGTATGTTAATACATGTAATTAGTTCTGTGTTAGGCTAATTAATGTATCGAATTATATATATTGTTGAATATATACGAAAATGCGATTGGATTTAATCGTACGCAATTTAAATCGAATGTATTTCGATTCAATTTAATACAGACGTTGGTGACCAATTTTATTAAATAACGCTTTTATGTCAAAAATATTATTATGATAATATTTCGTATTCATTCGTATCGTACAAACCGAACTTACACAATTTAAAATATTAAAACGCGCAAACTAAATAAACAAACTTACATTTTATAACTCCAATATAAATTGATGTGTAAAATATTTAAACAAAACCTTTCGTAAAAAAATTGTATTTTAAAACTTATAATTAAAATGTAAATAATTGTTTCAAACGTTAAATGACGGAGAAAACGAACACCGCGCGGAACGCGGGGAGAAAACTGAAAAGTGGGGATAAACCCCCACCTCCCACTTTTCTTCTTCATTTCATCTCTTTCTTCTATCTCTCTCTTATCTTTTCTCTCTAAAAAGAAAAACACCCCAAAACCATTAAAAATCGCAAAATACTACTACCAAACGCACTCGTATCATCAATATTTTTAGAGATTCACGACCACCTCGCGACGATCTACAACGCTATCTTTCCGGATTTTCATTTCGGCTAATTGTAAGTTTCCGACAAAATCCCGAAATCTCTCGAATCTTAGTATTTTTCACTTGTGGTTGTTTATATAACATATATATGTCCCTTACTAAGTATATAACACGATTTCATAGCTTAAAAACGAGTTTAAAACGGAATTTTGGCCGGAAAAACATTAACAGCCGGACTTTCTGGGCTGGTGTTCATCCATGCGACACAAGCCTTGTGTCGCATGTTGTGTCGTATTTTACCCTTTGTGTCGCACATTATGTCGTATTTTCCATGTTATGTCGTATAAAACCTACTATGTCGCACCTTGTGTCGTACCAAAGAATTTGTGTCGTAAGTTTTGCGACACAACCACTATGTCGTATTCTATGTCGTATTTTCATACGACACAATCACTATGTCGCTATTGAATCAGCATCTCGCATCTATGCGACACAACCATTGTGTCGCATAGACATTGTGTCGCATGACAAACTTTTGTGTCGCATATTGTGTCGCAAAACACAGAAAACACAGATTTTCACTAAGTGTCGAGACCCTAAATTTTATCACTCGATTTTACCCGAATTCAGATCCCAGATGCGTTTTTCGTCAAAGCAATATAGTAGAAATAAAAATTTTCCAAGCTGACCTGGCAGCTCGACCCCAGCCAGGGGCTCTGCCCCTTGGACCCCGCCAGGGGCTGCCGCCCCTTGGACCCCGCTACCAGGGGCGCTGCCCCCGGACCCCCGTACTTAGATTCCGTAACGGCTTCTAAAACACATTTTTCAAGTAAAACGCCACGAAATCAAAATAATAATAGTTGAGATTATTATTACAAATCCGTCACCAACGGGCCGTACATGTTTTCAAACACTTAACAAATCAACCAAATCGTAGTAATTTGGACATATATATAGTTGTGTAACAACTACAAGGGTGATCTTTTGAGATACCCAATCATGTTTATAACCATCGCGTGTCGTGGACACCCTCAGCTTACAAGTCTTTGGACTTCATATTCGGCTAATCAACTCAAGTTTTTTAAGTTAAACTCACAAGACTCAAGTGAGTCTCATAGCCCCTCTTTTACTATTTTACTCAGGGGTGTGATATATTGCTCAACTTTTAACATGTGAACGCAAGTACCAACTTTTCATATACTACATGAGTTTTTCGAAACTAATCATTTTAAAGTCCTCCGTCAGCATAGTTGTTAATACGTTGTAGCGTGAATATTAGTATATGGTACCATATAGGATTGACCCACCTCGTTCGGGTTAGCAAGCACTAACCGGGTAAACGAATGTACTAATATTTGGGAAGACGAATGTGGATTAGGCATTCGTGGAGGCATCTCGCCCGGAATTCTCTATAGGGGACCCGGCCCTCGAGTTAAGCTCAACTATGTGCTCATGGCTGTATACACGATGACTATCATTTAATTGCTGGATGCAATTCATTATTTAATTGCTGGATGCAATTCATTATTTAAATCTTGCGGTTCATACCATAATAACTGATTTCAAACCTGTGAGCTCACCAGCTTTATAGCTGACCTTTTAGCATATATCGCAGGTACCCAGCAGTAGGATGTTTCTGCTTCAGGATTTAGCTCGAGTCAGCATACAGACGATTGAGATTTTCTTGCATTAGTATATTTTGTACAAGCACTTATGTACTGAAAACTCCTTTTATTTAACTCGAGCTATGTAAAGCTTCAAAATGTTGTAAACATTTCAATTATCAATATATTTTGTTAAAACGACGCATATAGAGTCGTTTGCTGTATATCTTTGTGCCTTGTTATTGATTAGTAACACCCAAATCAAGCTTCCGCAAATCATTAAATTTGGGGGTGTTACAGATTGGTATCAGAGCCTAAGGTTATAGTGAACTAGGTTGCATTTAGTGGGCCTAGACTATGACCATTAGGCAGTATTCCTTATTAGGTATAACTGGTTCAGTGATTACATCATACGAGTTTAATTTAACATAGCCTGATCAACTATGTACAATTAAGCAAAGATGATGTAAGATCTGAAAGTAGTTATGGCTGAACGGGGTACGATAGAAGACTCTGACCTCGAGAGAACTGAGACTTAAACATGTTTATGCTAGACACTCAATAGGCTATATTATATAGGAAATATATGAATATAGGCCTCAATCTTACTAACGCTTTATCTCAGAAATGGCAAACATCCCACCCAATTCATCTCGCTCTCAATCCGGGTCGCAGAACCCAAGGGTAGCAAGGAGGAACAACAGGTTGCCTCGAGCTGGCCCGTACCCCACTCACCTCACCTTGCCGGCCTTAGCTGCTACGGCGAACCAACACGAGCAGCGACTTCGCACCATGGATGTCGTGCTGCAGGAAACGAACGAAAACTGGAGACTTACATCCCTTGAACGCATCGAACAAGTCTCCGACGACCTGGAAACCACAAACAACAACATGGATGTCCTTCGCAACCAAGTAATAGAGATAAGCGTGGAAAATGCCCTCCTGCGTCAAAGGATGGAAGAATGTGAGCAGCGTTCACATGAAGCAGAAGAGTATGCCCGTGGACTAACGCAACGACTAGCACTAGCAGAAGATAACGCCCGACAAGCTAGTAGACTTGCAAACACTGTGGACCGTCTTGTCACGATGATGGAACAAATTAATCTACGTTAAGACTAGTGTAGTCCTTGTCTTGTAATCTATCTCGTAATCTAATGACAATCTAAGCACTACTCTATAAATTAGTCGGATGTAACGATTCCCGACGCCTTTTGTAATAACTCTGTAGGACGTAACCTTTGAACTCGTATTATCTATCAAATATCCCTTGATGATTCGACTCATATTAATTGTCATTTTTCCATGTTGATGTCATGTATTACTGCTTTTATACATGTACATCTATAACAAATACAACTTCCCTACGAAATCTCACGTATCTTCATTTCTTTTATTGAAGAATCATGCCGCCAAAGTCAAGACCATACACGGATGCTCAGCTTACATCCCTTATAACCCAGGCTGTTACTGAAGCCTTGGCTCGGAATACTCCTCAAAATTCCACCAGAAACAGCGATGCCGCTGAAACCACTACTGCTAAACCTTGTTCTTACAAGGACTTTCAAAGCTGCAAACCCTCAAGCTTCAAGGGTTCTGAAGGAGCCATCGGACTGATCAGATGGTTCGAAAAGATGGAGACTGTTTTCCGTGTCAGCAAATGCGCGGAGAACGACAAAGTAAATTTCGCCACCTGCTCCCTCGAAGATGATGCCCACTCTTGGTGGAATTCATATACCCAATCAGTGGGTGCTGACATTGCCTACCAACTAACTTGGGAGGAATTGAAAGCAAAACTCACTGCCAAATACTGCTCAATCGCCAAACTCCAAAAGCTAGACGAGGAGTTCTGGAACCTAAAGGTTCAGGGTGGTGATATCGATGGTTATACCACCAGATTCCAACAACTTGCCGCCCTCCGCCCAGCTATGGTGAGCACTGAACCTGATAAAATCAGGAAGTACATCCTTGGCCTTCCTGAGCCTGTTCGGGGACATGTTGCCTCTTCCAACCAAACCACCATTGACGGTGCAATCCTACTGGCCCAAGACCTGATGTCCATGAGCCAAGATTCTGAACCACCCACTTCATCCTCCCAAAACAACAAACGAAAGTGGTCTGACTACCACAACAACCACTCCAACCAACAAAACAAGAAACCCGACACCATCAAAGCCTACAACACCACCACAGACATCACACGGGGCTACACTGGGAACAAACCCTATTGTTCCAAGTGCAGCCGTCACCATGAAGGCTCCTGTGGTCCCTTTTGCAACAATTGCGAGAGGTACGGCCATCTCACCAAAGACTGCAATTCCCCTGCCAACAACAATTCCAACAACAACACCAGACCACCCAAAGTCTGCTTTGAGTGTGGGAAACCCGGGCACTTCAGGGACACGTGCCCAAAACTGAAGAATAACAACAACAACAACAACAACAACAACCGCAACAGCAACAACAATAACACCCGAAGCAGAGCCTTCGTCATCAAATCCGGGGACGCCCGCCAAGACCCGAATGTGGTCTCGGGTATGTTCCTCCTCAACAACTTACATGCTTCTGTTCTATTTGATACTGGTGCTGATAGAAGCTTTATCTCTGATGACTTTTGCCCACTACTTGACATCAATCCTGTTGCCTTAGATGTTAAGTACACTGTAGAGCTAGTAAATGGAGAACTTATAGAAACCAATAGTGTGATACCTAATTGCACTTTAAACCTTGCTGGCGAAACCTTTTCAATCGATCTTGTACCCGTTGAAATCGGAAGTTTCGACGTTATCATTGGAATGGACTGGTTGTCCAAGCACCGAGCCGAAATCATTTGTTACGATAAGATCGTCCGCATTCCACTCGCTGCCGGTGGAACCTTGATCATACAGGGGGAGACCGGTGGGACGGGACTCAATATCATCTCTTGCTTAAAAACCCAAAATTCCTGAGAAAGGGTTACCCTGCAATACTCGCACACATCACAGAAAAGAAGTCGGAGGAGAAGCGACTTGAGGATGTGCCAATTGTTAGAGACTTTCCCGAAGTCTTTCCGGAAGAACTACCTGGTTTACCTCCACCTAGACAGGTTGAGTTCTCAATTGATCTCGTGCCGGGTGCCGCACCGGTGGCCCGCGCACCGTACCATTTAGCCCCATCCGAACTTCAGGAGTTGTCTGCCCAGTTACAGGAACTTCTGGATAGAGGTTCATTAGACCGAGTTCTTCACCTTGGGGAGCTCCGGTCTTATTCGTTAAAAAGAAGGACGGTTCATTTCGAATGTGCATCGACTACCGAGAGTTGAACAAATTGACCGTCAAGAACCGTTATCCACTTCCTCGCATTGATGATCTATTCGACCAACTTCAGGGTTCAAGTTTCTACTCAAAAATTGACCTGCGATCAGGTTATCATCAGTTACGGGTTCGCGACACCGATATTCCAAAAACTGCTTTCAGAACTCGTTACGGGCACTACGAATTCCAAGTGATGCCCTTTGGTCTAACCAACGCACCGGCTGTATTCATGGACCTTATGAATCGGGTGTGCAAACCTTACCTCGACAAGTTTGTCATTGTCTTTATCGATGACATACTCATTTACTCGCGCAACGAGCAAGAACATGCGCAACACCTCAAAACCATCCTTGAACTACTTAGACACGAGGAGCTTTATGCCAAATTCTCTAAGTGTGAGTTCTGGATACAAACAGTTCAATTCCTTGGTCACGTGATCGACAGTCAGGGAATTCACGTTGACCCATCAAAAATCGAGGCTATCAAAGACTGGCAAGCACCCACCTCTGCAACTGAAGTACGACAATTCTTGGGTCTTGCTGGGTACTATCGGCGATTTATCGAAAACTTCTCTAAAATAGCTCAACCACTCACGGTACTGACTCAGAAGGACAAAAGGTTCGATTGGACCGATAAACAAGAGTCAACATTCCAACTTCTGAAACAAAAGCTTTGCAGTGCTCCAATTCTATCCTTACCCGAAGGCACCGATGACTTCGTGGTATACTGCGATGCTTCTCACCAAGGTCTCGGTTGCGTGCTGATGCAACGAGACAAAGTCATTGCCTATGCCTCATGACAGCTGAAAATTCACGAAAAGAACTACACCACTCATGATCTCGAACTGGGAGCTGTCGTTTTTGCTCTCAAAATATGGAGACATTATCTCTATGGCACTAAGTGCACAATCTTTACCGATCACAAAAGTCTCCAACATATATTCGATCAGAAGGATCTCAATATGAGGCAACGTCGATGGGTCGAGTTGCTTACCGATTATGATTGCGAGATCAAGTACCATCCACGGAAGGCTAATGTTGTGGCCGATGCCCTCAGTCGAAAGGAACGACCAAAACCACTTCGAGTCCGAGCCCTCAGTATGACCATTCACAACGATCTTACCGTTCAGATTCATACCGCTCAGATCGAAGCCCTGAAACCTGAAAAAAATCAAAAATGAAGCCTTACGGGGTATTGACAAACAATTTGAAATCAAATCTAACGGGATTAGGTATTTCTCAAACCGAATCTGGTTGCCTAATTTCGGGAACCTACGAGACTTGGTGATGGATGAAGCTCACAAGTCTAAATATTCTATCCATCCGGGAACCGATAAGATGTACCACGGAATCAAAGAATTTTATTGGTGGCCAAACATGAAAGCCGAAATCGCCACTTATGTCAGCAAGTGCCTTACTTGCTCAAAAGTCAAAACCGAACATCAGAAACCGCCTGGTTTACTCCAACAACCTGAAATCCCTGAATGGAAATGGGAACAAATTGCCATGGATTTCATAACCAAACTACCCAAGTCGTCGAGCGGTTGCGATACCATTTGGGTGATCGTCGATCGTCTCACCAAATCTGCTCACTTCCTGGCAATCAAGGAAAACGATAAAATGGAGCGCCTTGCACAAATCTACATTAAAGAAATCGTTTCTCATCACGGTGTTCCAATCTCGATCATCTCTGACAGAGATGCCCGCTTCACTTCTCACTTTTGGCAATCACTTCAAAAAGCATTGGGTACTCGTCTCGATATGAGCACCGCGTACCATCCTCAAACCGATGGCCAAAGTGAACGAACCATTCAGACACTGGAAGATATGCTACGCGCCTGCGTAGTTGATTTCGGTACAAACTGGGAAAGACATCTACCGTTGTGCGAATTCTCGTACAATAACAGCTATCACGCCAGCATTAAGGCTGCACCTTTTGAGGCACTGTACGGTCGTAAGTGCCGATCACCGATCTGTTGGACTGAAGTGGGAGACAGTCAACTCACTGGTCCTGAACTCATACACGCCACCACTGAGAAAATTGTGGAAATCCAAAACCGACTCAAAGCCGCACGTGATCGTCAGAAAAGTTACGCTGACGTGAGATGCAAACCGCTCGAGTTCCAAGTTGGGGATCGAGTACTCTTAAAAGTATCGCCTTGGAAAGGCGTCATCCGTTTTGGTAAACGTGGGAAGTTAAACCCCAGGTACATCGGGCCTTTTGAGATCCTCGAACGGATTGGCCCCGTAGCTTATCGATTGCAGCTGCCATCCGAACTCAGCAGCGTGCACCCCACTTTTCATATTTCAAATCTGAAGAAGTGTCTGTCTGATGAGACACTTATCATTCCACACGATGAAATTCGAGTCGACGACAAACTTCATTTCGTTGAGGAACCCGCTGAAATCATGGACCGTGAGGTCAAACAATTAAAACAAAGTCGTATTCCCATCGTCAAGGTCAGATGGAATTCGCGGCGTGGTCCGGAATTCACCTGGGAACGGGAAGACCAAATGCGACTCAAATATCCTCAACTCTTCACTGATTCTACATCAAACGCGACCTCAAGCTAAATTTCGGGACGAAATTCTTCTAACAGGGGGAGAATGTAACACCCGCTAAATTAGGACTAGTAATTAGTGCCTAATCGTATGTTAATACATGTAATTAGTTCTGTGTTAGGCTAATTAATGTATCGAATTATATATATTGTTGAATATATACGAAAATGCGATTGGATTTAATCGTACGCAATTTAAATCGAATGTATTTCGATTCAATTTAATACAGACGTTGGTGACCAATTTTATTAAATAACGCTTTTATGTCAAAAATATTATTATGATAATATTTCGTATTCATTCGTATCGTACAAACCGAACTTACACAATTTAAAATATTAAAACGCGCAAACTAAATAAACAAACTTACATTTTATAACTCCAATATAAATTGATGTGTAAAATATTTAAACAAAACCTTTCGTAAAAAAATTGTATTTTAAAACTTATAATTAAAATGTAAATAATTGTTTCAAACGTTAAATGACGGAGAAAACGAACACCGCGCGGAACGCGGGGAGAAAACTGAAAAGTGGGGATAAACCCCCACCTCCCACTTTTCTTCTTCATTTCATCTCTTTCTTCTATCTCTCTCTTATCTTTTCTCTCTAAAAAGAAAAACACCCCAAAACCATTAAAAATCGCAAAATACTACTACCAAACGCACTCGTATCATCAATATTTTTAGAGATTCACGACCACCTCGCGACGATCTACAACGCTATCTTTCCGGATTTTCATTTCGGCTAATTGTAAGTTTCCGACAAAATCCCGAAATCTCTCGAATCTTAGTATTTTTCACTTGTGGTTGTTTATATAACATATATATGTCCCTTACTAAGTATATAACACGATTTCATAGCTTAAAAACGAGTTTAAAACGGAATTTTGGCCGGAAAAACATTAACAGCCGGACTTTCTGGGCTGGTGTTCATCCATGCGACACAAGCCTTGTGTCGCATGTTGTGTCGTATTTTACCCTTTGTGTCGCACATTATGTCGTATTTTCCATGTTATGTCGTATAAAACCTACTATGTCGCACCTTGTGTCGTACCAAAGAATTTGTGTCGTAAGTTTTGCGACACAACCACTATGTCGTATTCTATGTCGTATTTTCATACGACACAATCACTATGTCGCTGTTGAATCAGCATCTCGCATCTATGCGACACAACCATTGTGTCGCATAGACATTGAATCGCATTCCTATGCGACACAACCCTTGTGTCGCATGACAAACTTTTGTGTCGCATATTGTGTCGCAAAACACAGAAAACTCAGATTTTTACTAAGTGTTGAGACTCGAAATTTATCACTCGATTTTACCCGAATTCAGATCCCAGATGCGTTTTTCGTCAAAGCAATATAGTAGAAATAAAAATTTTCCAAGCTGACCTGGCAGCTCGACCCCAGCCAGGGGCTCTGCCCCTTGGACCCCGCCAGGGGCTGCCGCCCCTTGGACCCCCGTACTTAGATTCCGTAACGGCTTCTAAAACACATTTTTCAAGTAAAACGCCACGAAATCAAAATAATAATAGTTGAGATTATTATTACAAATCCGTCACCAACGGGCCGTACATGTTTTCAAACACTTAACAAATCAACCAAATCGTAGTAATTTGGACATATATATAGTTGTGTAACAACTACAAGGGTGATCTTTTGAGATACCCAATCATGTTTATAACCATCGCGTGTCGTGGACACCCTCAGCTTACAAGTCTTTGGACTTCATATTCGGCTAATCAACTCAAGTTTATTAAGTTAAACTCACAAGACTCAAGTGAGTCTCATAGCCCCTCTTTTACTGTTTTACTCAGGGGTGTGATATATTGCTCAACTTTTAACATGTGAACGCAAGTACCAACTTTTCATATACTACATGAGTTTTTCGAAACTAATCATTTTAAAGTCCTCCGTCAGCATAGTTGTTAATACGTTGTAGCGTGAATATTAGTATATGGTACCATATAGGATTGACCCACCTCGTTTGGGTTAGCAAGCACTAACCGGGTAAACGAACGTACTAATATTTGTGAAGACGAATGTGGATTAGGCATTCGTGGAGGCATCTCGCCCGGAATTCTCTATAGGGGACCCGGCCCTCGAGTTAAGCTCAACTATGTGCTCATGGCTGTATACACGATGACTATCATTTAATTGCTGGATGCAATTCATTATTTAAATCTTGCGGTTCATACCATAATAACTGATTTCAAACCTGTGAGCTCATCAGCTTTATAGCTGACCTTTTAGCATATATCGCAGGTACCAAGCAGTAGGATGTTTCTGCTTCAGGACTTTAGCTCGAGTCAGCATACAGACGATTGAGATTTTCTTGCATTAGTATATTTTGTACAAGCACTTATGTACTGAAATCTCCTTTTATTTAACTCGAGCTATGTAAAGCTTCAAAATGTTGTAAACATTTCAATTATCAATATATTTTGTTAAAACGACGCATATAGAGTCGTTTGCTGTATATCTTTGTGCCTTGTTATTGATTAGTAACACCCAAATCAAGCTTCCGCAAATCATCAAATTTGGGGGTGTTACACCCACGGTTCTCACTACTTCTTATTCAAAGTCAAACCCAATCGTTCCCATTTGGTATTACGAACCAAACAGAATGACCCAAATTGGAAGAGCATATTTTTCTTTGTTGACCGCAATTCCTTACCCGATTGCAGTCAAATTCCTTCTTCCTGGTTACTCAAGGGTAGGAAACAATTTTTTCCAGGGTTTACAAAATATATAATCTCAATTCTGACCTGATTTCATTTGTTTCAGTTGATTTTGCGGCCTTAGCATCTCCTGACCTGGATACCAAAGGCAATCTAAGAGCATTCTTAGAGGTTCCTGAGGACGAAAGATCTTTCAAATATCTTGAACAGGTCGACAGTACAGGATCTCAGGATACCTCTATGTCTGGTAAGCTCACTTAAGTTCAATATCCTCTGTTTTCATTATCCAATCCTAATTTATATTCTTTCTTATGAAAATCCAGGCTCTTACATCAACCTAGTCGACATTGACAACGATTCTTCAGAGGATAAGGTAGAAAAATCAACTCCAACCGCAGCAAAATCCAAAATGCCCAACCTCCGTTCCAAATCCTTAAAGAAAAGAAAAGCAGATGATGTCTTTGATCCTGCCAACCTTGACTCTGAAATTGCCAAGGTAACAAAAATCCTTATACAAGTTGCTTTTTGTTTTAAGAATAACTCCACTCATACATTGATTTTGTGTAGACCATCGAGCATCTTTCAAAGTGCTGCAAAGAGAAAGCTAGTGCGTTCAATGACATATGCAAGCTGTCCACAGTCGTGAAAAATGCACATGATAAAGATGCAGCCGAGCTTGCAAAGTCAAAGAAGGAGATCAAGGATCTTAAAGCTTATATTCTGAAGATAACTGCTCAAGCTGATGCCAAGACTGAAGAGATCACATAGGAGTTGACAACAAAGATAAAAAGGGATGCTACTGTCGCCATTTTTGAGGCTCGAATGAAAATGGTTGCCGAGGCCTCTAGCAAGGGTCTCGACACCTCATTTTGGCCTGTGGATACCTGGGCAAGCAAACTGGCTAAAGCCAAAGGTGAAACCCCAGAAGTAGCATCCACACCAGCATCCATGATCCCAAAAGCTGCAGGAACATCCTCTGCTGATCCAGAAGATGCAAACATGGATACCTTGGCTTCAGTCTCAAAGGTTCTCCAAGGGATGTCGGGAGCAGAGGATACCAACACATTGGGCAAGGAAGGCAAATGACTAGCCGGAGCCCAATCTCTAATTTCTCATATTTTATTTTCATGGTTTGTGGTGTAAACAAAAACAATTAATTTGGGGTGAGGTTGACCTGGCATGGTCAACCATGGTGGTGTTTGAATGTGGTTCATATTGGCCACAAAACAATTTTAATTTCCTACACTTCTTTTGAACCTTGATCTCAGGATTGAATAATCCTCAGATCTTTTGCCATAAATAGTATCAGAATATTATCTATAATTTTGTGTCTTCAGGATACTGAGGAGATTCCCTCAGTACACATATACACGCTTGCTTAGAAACAGGATCCTGAGGAGATTCCCTCAGAACACATCCAGGATAATGAGAAGATTCTCTTAATATCCATTCAGCATTACAGATTTCAAGGACCCTTAATCGGATATGAGATAATCCCGAGTCTAGGATCCTTAGATTCTAGGATCCTTACCCGAATTTCATATGAACTTGAGTTTAGGATCTTAAGATTTCAGGATCCTAAAATATATTGCAGACAACAATAAACTCCCATGAGTATTTCCTGTAACATGTAAATGTTGATAATTTGTCAAACAATTGTGAAAACAATTTATTTTTTGAAAAATGTTGTGATCTTAAAAAGATTTTGTGATCCTTAGATCAAAATAGCTTTTGCTAATCATGAAAACATTAGAGCTAATAAAGTTATTTATTAGACTTAACCAATGAAAATTTTGATAATGTGAATACATTATGGATAGTTTAAGGAAACTATAAAAGTGACATGTAAATGCCAAATCAATAGGTAATGTGAAAACATTACAAACCGTTTGATTCTTGGGCTACGCCATTTGAGACATGAAAATGCCTAACCAATTGGTAATGTGAAAACATTACAAACCTGATCATGCAAAGTATTTCTTAACAAGGCAACTAGCCGTTTTCTCTCTCTAATATGCGACTAGGGTTTCTTCATGGAAGCTTAATCGTTTGATTAATCTGATTATCCTATGTTAATTCTGATTTGATTTTTGCAGTCCTCGCGTTTTATTTATGCTTTAGCTTTGTTCTTGTGGTTTCTTGGATCATTGTTTTTTCGTTTTTAGAGAGATGCATACGTCGGCTAGTAAGAAGAAGAAAAAGAAAGCTGCTAGGGTTTTGGGTTCGAAGGTTGATGGTGTTAAGAGTGATGGGGATCGTCGTGATAATGGTACCTCTTCTGAATCTGATTCTATGCAGTCTACGCAGTCGCTATATGGGGAAGATAATATTCCGGCTGCTGGTTTTCCGGTTGATTACTTAAACCCTAATCCGGTTTCCGGTGGGAATGATTATACGAAGGTGCAGCTAGGTGGTGCGACTAGGGTTTTAAACCCTAGTGTGATGAAAGATGCGGCTAGGGCTTATGCCCCAACTTCGAATATCTTGGAGTCCAAGCTAGATGCACCGGTTGTCGGCAATCTGGATTCGAAGACTAATGAGGTACGAGGTATGAACTATTTGTTATCAACAATTAATGAACGTTTTGAAAGATTGAGAGATCCGTATGGACTGTCCAAAACATCTGCAGCTGTTACGTACTCGTCTAAGTCGTCGGATGTTGAGGTTGATAACCAGGAAATAAGTAAAGCTAATGTATATGCTGATGTTAACCCGACTGATGTATGCGATCATACAGGACCTCTTTCTTCTGATTATTCGAATCCGGTTGGGGTGGCTTCACCCCCTAAAATCCCTGATTCGAAGTTGTCTCATGCATATACGACTTCTTCCCATGTTTTGCAAGATCATAGGGTTGATGATGGTACCATTTTGGTCGACAAGCAGGTGGAGCATGCTCCAATACCTCAGATCCCTGTTTCCATTCCTAAATTGGTTACTCATTCGTCAACTTATGATTATGTTAATGCAAACACGGACGTCAAAGATGATAGAGCGTATGAAACGGATGTAAGTGATGATGAATTACATGATATGCAGGAAAACGCTTATGCAAAGATAGGTAAAGCTCCAGGTATTAAAGGACTCGATAGGTTAATATCTGTCACGCATCCTATTAAATCTGTTATTGATAATCAAAAGACTTCGACTTCTAAGTCTTATGCTCAAGTGGCTGATCAATCTTCAAAGCGTAAGGTGAAGTTTTGTACCTTGAATCTGGACCCACCGTCGGGAGTTGATGCGGACCTTGAAATTCCGGTGGAAATTATTAGGGAGGCAAGTAAGAAATATTCAAACACCTTATATGGGTATTTTATTGGAAAACGATTGGCATTTCCGGTGGTCCAGAACTATGTTATGAATGTATGGCGTCAGTTTGGAATTGAAAAAGTAATGATGCATGCAAATGGCTTTTTCTTTTTTAAATTTAATTCTGAACATGGTATGAATCAAGTTATTGAAGGTGGGCCGTGGATGATTAGGCAGATTCCTATTATTCTTCGTAAATGGACATCAGATGCTAACTTGGCTAAAGAGGATCTGTCCAAAGTTCCGGTTTGGATAAAGCTTCACAATATCCCGTTGCTTGCTTTTAATGAGGTGGGATTGAGTGGCATTGCTACTAAGGTTGGCACTCCATTAATGTTAGACTCATATACTAGCACCATGTGTATGGAATCGTGGGGTCGACCGAATTTTGCACTTGCTATGGTTGAGGTTGATTCGAATGCTGCTTTGAAGGAAAACGTAGTGGTCTCTAATCCAAAGGTTGATGGTAGTGGTAAAACAATATACAATGTACGTGTTGAATATGAATGGAGACCTCCTCGTTGTAGTGTATGTAAAGTGTTTGGACATAATGACTCTCAATGTCCAAAGCAGGTGGCTAAAGAGGTATCTAAACAGGTGAATGATAATGAATTTGTAGCTCCCAAGCAAGCTAACAGGGTTAAACAGGCTAAAGCATCAGATGGATTTGTGTTGAAAAACCCAAAGCCTAAGGTTATTTATAGGCCGAAAGCTAAAGCTTCCACTTCTGGCCCTCATAAGCCGCATTCTAGTAATCAGCAAGTGCATGTTACCAATCGTTTTGAAGCTCTCAATTCTGATGTCTATGGTGATGAACCGAAGGGAGCTAGCCATGAACCGAATGCTTACTCAAAAACTAGTATGACTAAAGACAGAGGTAAATGTATTTTGGATGAAGAGGGGGTGATAAGTGATGTCGAGATCGGAGAAAATGAGATTGCTGATTTTGTAGGTAACCCGAAGACATCATTCTCAGCTGAGGGGGGCAAGCACTCCCGGATTACATGGTTTTAATGATTAGTTTAGCTGCTTGGAATATTAGGGGCTTGAACCAAGTCCCTAAGCAAAGCGAGCTCCTTCAGGTGGTTCGTGAAAATAACTTTAAGTGTTTGTGCAGTTTTGGAATCTCATGTTCATATCTCGAAACTTAATCACATCTGTTCAAAGGTTTTTCCATACTGGTCTTGGGTATCGAATGTAAACTACTGTAATGGAAGTACGCGGATTATTGTGGGTTGGGATCCTGGAGTGGTTGATTTATCGATCATTTCTTTATCTGATCAGGTCATTCATTGTCAACTTGGTATTCATGTTTTACACAAGAGTTTTATTTGTTCATTTATTTATGCGGGGAATTCTTATATCCAACGAAGGGAATTATGGGATGATTTGCGCAAATTTAACCAGTTTGTTAATGGGCGGCCAAGGGTTCTAATGGGAGATTTTAATGTGCCTCTTAATCTTGAGGATTCTTCAGCTGGATCCTCGTCTTACTCGGTAGAGATGCGTGAATTTAAAGAGTGTGTTGAGGATATCAACATTATTGATGTTAATTGTTCCGGGTTTCATTTTACGTGGAACCAAAAACCGAGGAGTAATGATGGTTTGTTGAGAAAAATTGATAGGGTTATGGGAAATGTTGAATTGTCCTTTTCCTGGCCGGGTCTTGTTGCTTTATTTCAACCTTATCGTATCTCTGATCATTCTCCGATGGTGCTGAAATTACCTACATCTCTGAGCAATAATCCTAAACCTTTGAAGTTTTTTTAACTTCTTAGTGCATACGGACGAGTTCTTAAAAATAGTAGATGAGGTGTGGAAGATTCCGAAGGACGGCTATTCTATGTTTCAGATTACGAGTAGATTGAAAATTTTGAAGAAACCTCTTCGTAATCTGTTGAAAAGTCAAGGTAATTTACATAACAAGGTGGTGAACCTTCGGCTTGAACTTGATAAAGTCCAAAAGGAGATAGATGACCACCCCGATCAAATCGGTCTTCAAGAAGAGGCTGCCCATTACTTATTAGCTTACAAGCAGGCTATTATTGATGAGGAACGATATCTAAAGCAGAAATCTAAAATTCAATGGCTTCGGGAAGGTGATGGCAATACCAAGTATTTCCATAATTCTGTTAAAGAAAAAGCTAGTAGAAATCGTATCAATGTCGTTCGGGACTCTCAGGATGTTATGCATGAGGGGAATCAGGTTCCTCTGGCTTTTGTGAATCATCATCGACAATTCTTAGGGCAAAAAGGTGTTGTTCAGCCATTGAATTGTGATGGGCTATTTTCCCGGAAAATTCCTATTGGGAAAGCTAATGATATGGTTCGCAATGTTACTAGAGCGGAAGTCAAAGAGGTGATGTTTTCCATAGGGGATATTAAGTCCCCAGGTCCAGATGGTTTCACAGCTGCTTTCTTTAAAAAGACATGGCATATTTTGGGTGAGGATGTTTATTTGGCCGGTTGGGATTTTTTTGAGAATGGTTGTTTACTTAAGGAAATTAATCACACTTTTATTGTGTTAATTCCAAAAATTACAACCCCTTCTTCTATTTCTGATTTTCGGCCAATTTCTCTTTGTAATGTTATATACAAATGTATTAGTAAGGTCCTTACTATTAGGATTAAAGATGCTTTGGGAGATGTTGTTACCGAGAACCAGTCAGCTTTTGTGCCTGGAAGAGTTATTTCTGATAACATTTTGTTAACCCAGGAATTAATGAGAGGGTATCATCTTTCTAAAGGTCCTCCGAGATGCGCTTTTAAGGTAGATATTCAAAAGGCATATGATACGGTGGACTGGTCTTTCTTGAGAAGCATCTTATAGGGATTTGGTTTTCACCCTCATATGATAAAGATGATTATGGCTTGTGTGTCCACTGTTTCTTATTCAATATGTATTCATGGACAGCCCTATGGTTTTTTTAAAGGAGAAAGGGGTCTTCGTCAAGGGGATCCCTTGTCCCCTTATTTGTTTACATTGGTTATGGAGATTCTATCTTTGTTGATTAAAAGGCATGTGACCAACTCAGACGATTTTGATTATCATCTCTTTTGTGATAATCAGAAGATAGTTAATATTTGCTTTGCTGATGATTTATTTCTATTTTGTAAGGGAAATGTTAGCTCGGTCCAGGTAATCTCGAATGCGCTGAATGAGTTTACTGGGGTTTCTGGTCTAGCCCCAAGTCTTCCTAAGAGTACAGCCTTCTTTTGTAACGTGCCTAATCTTGTTACGAATGGTATTTTGGATATCTTGCCGTTTTCTGAAGGTCATCTTCCAGTACGCTATTTGGGTGTTCCGCTTATTTCTTCTAGGTTATTAGCTCGGGACTGTAAGTAGTTGGTTGAGAAAGTGCGTAACCGAATTGGTAACTGGAAGAATAAGTGGTTATCTCTTACAGGTAGACTTCAATTGGTTTCTTCTGTCCTCTCAGCTCTTCAAGGTTATTGGGCAGCTCTCTTTATATTACCTAGTAGTATTATTAAAGAAATTGAAAGTCTTCTCCGAGGGTTTCTATGGTGTCAAGGTGACATGAAGAGAGGGAAAGCAAAAGTCTCGTGGAAAGCAGCAACAGTCTCCTGTCCAAATCCTCACGTTTTCTCTCCCAAAAAGGCGATTTTTGAGACTTTATTCTGACCTAATTCCGACTTGCTTCCAACCTAATCTGGCCTATAATCTGTAATTCGTTTGATGTTCTATCCTATTCTCTCCTTGTTTAGGCTGATCATCTAAGCGGTTTTTAGGGTTTTTATGGCCGGTTTTTGTGTTTGAGTTAATCAGAATTTATGGTTTAGTATTAATCGCTTTTTATTTGTGCTCTTGATCTGGTTTGTGATATTTCAATATTAGATCTGATTCATACCTTCAGCAACATTCTGATCAACCTATTATTCGATTTAGGGTTAACCTAATTCGTAGTATTAGGGTTTTCTGCCGTTTCAAGGGTTTTGTCTCTATTTTACTTACGAACCAGGTTTCTGATATTCACATGGTCAATTGATTGTTTGCAAGATTGATTATTGGCCGCATATCAGTTTGGCTTTGTCGTCTTTACTTGATTCAGAATTTGTAATCGAATCAGAATCATATTAGGGTTTGTGTGTGGCTTCTTGGACTGCACGCTATACCTTATTTGGTTGGAGCTGATTGATTTGGTATTATTTAGCCAGCGCTTATCTGATTGCATATTATCTTGGTGGCCGAATTGTATTGTAGTTAAACCAGAATCTGATTTGGTCAGTTTGCTTGCTTGATCGGAATTTTTTTCTGACCAGATTAGGGTTGCGTATTGTGGTAATATTCTTGGTCGGTTCATTTGTGGACTGTGATTGATTTGGCCGGTTGTGGGTTGTATATTGGTATCCGATTATTCCACCTAATTGGTGGTTGAGCTGGTCGATTTTGCTTGATTGCGGGTATTGGCAAATAGGTTGCTTGATTTACTCTGATTTGATGAGAGTCGGGTTACTCATGATTGTTTCATGATGGGGGCTATGGGAGAGAAAATGTGGGGGGGAGGGGTGCGATCGTCCAATGGGTTTCCTGGTCGATCTTTGATTTTTCAATGGAGCGTTTGTGTTGATTGTTCGCGTCACTATGGTGCGTTCATATCAACCTCTATTGATGGTTCTGCCTTCGTGTTGGGGGATGATGCGGCTTGGGTAAGTATGGGTTCGTTTTGGAGTCATGCTATTCTTAAGTCGATTGGTTGCTGGCTGGTTTCAGCCGTTTGGGGTGTACCTGGACCTTTTGCCAACGTAGTTGGTAGGGCAGGTTCATTCTTGTCATTTGCGGGTGTGCCTGGACCTTTTGCCAACCTCTGTATTGGTAGGGCAGGTTCATTCTTGTTGAAGGGTTGTATTTGTTATTTCCTGGATCTTTTGCCATCTTTCATGTTGGTAGGGCAGGTTGGCAATGCGATTTTTTGACGTGTTTTGCTGCTATGGTAGCTTGGAAGTTGGTGGTGCACTTGTAGGTCAAATTACAAAGATAATTGAAGACAGAGTCGCTCACTATGGATGTGGTTATATTAACATGGTTTCTTCCATTTAGATTGTAACTCAGATGTAACTGGTTATTTCTGCGTTTAGTAGATGGTTGATCTGCGTTTAGCAGTGGACTTGTTTAGATTGAGGTGTGACACCCGGTCAAAAAGGGCTAAAATTAGGGGCCAATTTAAACTTTTAAATCACGTATTATATAAGTGTTAACGCTTAAGCATTCAAGTATTATATATGTATATGTATATATATAAACCGAAACGATTATTTAAATAATCGCGAATACCAAATTTAACAAAACGTAGAAACTCAAAATGAAAGTGAGCGAAAAACATTTTTAAATCAAGTATTATTATTAAGGATAATAATTACATAATCCGTTTGAAATTTAAATACAGTTTAGATACAGAAAACTATCCGTACATTTTAGGTAAAACAAAGTTACAATTTTAAACATCCGAGAAAACAGTTTTATAAAATATTTCAATTAAAAGCTTATACGAATCTATTTTTAGAAAATTATCATTTTAAAACATTATACTACATAACGATCGGGTACGCGAACACGGGTCGGGAAATACCCAACCACCTCAATAATTGAGGCCGGTTATATCAACCGACCTCAATTATTTATCACACACACACGCTCACATATCACTCTCGGTCTCTTCTCTTTCTCTCCTCTCGGTTTCAATTTTAAACAACAACAACATAAACAAAATCATCATCAACTCCATCCTTGTTCATCATCATCATTATCGTGATCATCATCATCATCGGATCATCGGATCATCATCGTTATCCTCAAGATCCCAATTTTTCATTGTAAGAATCACTCACCATTTTCTTTAATTTCTTGTTTAAAATACGTATTATAGCATGTAGTAACATTATACTAAGTTGTTGGTATGCGAAAATGGGTTTAAAACTGGATTTATATGATGATCGGACGAACAGACTCGAACCAGACCTCGGAATACGGCGTATTCAAGGGAATACGGCGTATTCCCGCTCAGAAAACATTTTTTCCCGCGCCTCTTCGGAATACGGCGTATTCAAGGGAATACGGCGTATTCCCCTTCAAAACCACTGAATATGGCGTATTCGGGTGAATACGGCGTATTCCCCTTCAAAACCACTGAATACGGCGTATTCGGGTGAATACGGCGTATTCCCCACATCTTGAGCCCAATCAGACTGATTAGCCATCGAATACGGCGTATTCAAGGGAATACGGCGTATTCCCTTTTAAACCATTGAATACGGCGTATTCAAACCAATACGGCGGATTCCCCCGTCATATTTCATGATCCAACGGATCAATAAACTAGCCCTGCGAATTCTAGCTAAAACAGAACACATAAATTTTCGAAAACGTAGACGATTTAACAACGTAAAACAGGGTAGCTTCTCGATGAAAATTTTATTATAACAGATTGGGCTCAAATTCGCTCGGTCATTCAAAAACAACCCAATGATCAAAGCTAAGTACCTTAGCCTTGTCAGTTTTAGGCCATCCGGGGTCGTTTAGGGGCCGAAAATGGCAGATTACTGTTTTCAGACTCGTACCAAATTTTGTAAACTCAAACATAAACATTAAATAATACATTGGACAATCCATTTACTCATTAGAATCTCGCGTGTTTATTATTTGAATAAGAATTTTCATGCCCCCACTCCAAAGTGGCATTTAGCAGGATTAAACTTCATGTTGTATTGATCCATGATGTCAAAGGCCACCTTAAGATCCTGAAGATGATCCTCAGTTTTCTTTGACTTTACTACCATATCATCGATGTATACTTCCATTGTGTTTCCCAATTGGTCTTTGAACATTATGTTGACTAGCCTCTGATATGTTCAACATGCATTTTTAAGACCAAAAGGCATAGCAACATAACAATAGATACGTGTGGGGGTTATGAAGGCTGTGTCTTCTTGGTCTGCGGGTTCTATCTGGATTTGTTGAAATCCTGATGAAGCATCCATAAAGGTTAGGATTTCATGCCCAGCTGTAGCATCCACCATTGAATCTATATGAGGCAATGGAAAAGGATCCTTTGGGCAGGCTTTATTGAGATCCGTGTAATCCATGCACACTCTCCATTTTCCATTCTTCTTTTGCACCACCACCACGTTTGCCAACCATCTTGGAAACTTTACTTCCCTTATCATGTCTGTGACACCCGTCAAATTAGGACTAGTTTTTAGTTCCTAATCATTTAGAAATACGTGTAATTAGTTCTATGTATTAGGCTAATTGAATGTATCAAAATATATATTGTTAAATATATATCAATACGCGATTATATTTAATCGTTCATTTTCAAATCCGCCAAATTTCCGATTCATATATATATGGCGTTGGTGAAAAACAATATTAAATAATATAAGAATTATTATTTAATACTCACATCATTTATTATATATTATTTTGATAATATATATCAAGTATTACGTATCGTACAAATCAAAACGTTCGCTACAAAACTCATAAACAATGAATTATTATTTGAAATAATAATTACTAGTTACTTTGGTTGAAATAAAACATATTTCGTTTTATAACATTTTACTCAAACGAAACGAAACCATTCAAATCGTATCCGTCTCTAAAACGTAAAACAAAGATATATTATTATATCTCACTAAAGGTATTTTTATAAAATACTTCCAATAAAAGTATAAACGAATTCATTTTTAGAAATTTATCAAATTAAAACATTTTACTATTTTTCGATCGGGTACAAAAACACGGGTATTTTGTACCACAAAATGGAGCCACCCAACTCCAATTATTGGAGCTGGGCATAAACCAAACGAACACACCCTTTGTTTCATTTCATTCTCAATCTCACTCTCTAACTCTCTCGGCTCTCTCTCGGTTCCAAATCAAACAACAACAACAAATAACAAAAACAAGATCAAGCATCATCATCATCATCGTGATCATCCTCATCATCATCTTCATCATCTTCATCGTTCATCATCACCATCATCCGTTCATCATTTTGATTGTAAGGAATCGTTTACGTTTTTGTTAATTTTACATGTTTATATTACGTATATTAGCATGCTAGGATGTTCTACAAACTAATTATGCCCCCAAATCAAACACAAGTTTTTGAATTTAATCTGCTGTTCGTCACAGACCTGCACACGCAGACAAACCACACGATCGCGTGATTTGTCCAGCCGATCGCGTCAAACTATAACCCACGCGATCGCGTGATCATTCAAACCGATCGCGTGAAGACCTTCAACCGATCGCGTGATCTGGTCCCTGGATCGCGTGAATTTTCATAAACTTTGTGTGCAAATTTCAAAAGTGCATAAGTGTTTAGTAGCCCTTTTTCCCACGGAAAATATAACAAATTTTCAATTAACTCGAATTAAGCTCAAATTCGCACGGTCATTCGAAAACAGCCCAATGATCAAAGCTAAGTACCTTAGCCTTGTCAGTTTTAGGCCATTCGGGGTCATCTAGGGGTCGAAAATGGCATATTTTAGTTTTCGGACCTCCGTTTTTCCATAAACTTAAAACTAAAGGTTTACACTAAGTGTCGGACATCGAGACGTATTTCATTCTTATACGATACAACATTTAAACACTTCAAATATGCTTTTATAAGTTCACAACAAATGAAAGTAGTAATAATAATTGAAGAATTATTATTTCAATCAATCACCAATGGGCCATATACATTTTCACAACTCAAATATAATCATTTACCAAAGTATTTGGTCATAACTAGTTAAGGGGATAACTAGCATAGATGGTCCGTAGAGTCATCTAATCAATTAAACCTTGCGCGTTTAATACGCCCGGCAAGTTTCAAATATCTAATCAATCAAAACCTTGCGCGTCAAAGACGCCCTGCAGGTTCGGTCGTTGTAACGACATCAAATCATTGTGAATCATTATAATTGTTGGCTAACAATTCATTAGGCTCAGGTGAGTCTCATTGCCCCTTTTTAAATACTTTTACCTAGGGGTGTGATTTCATTGCTCTGTTTTGTTTTACAATATGAACGCAAGTACCATCAAATCAAATACTACATGAGTTATTTTCACTAATCATTTTAAAGTCCTCCATCAGCATAGTTTGGTAATACGTAGTAGCGTGAATATTAGTATATGGTACCATATAGGTTTGACCAGCCTCATCCGGGTTAGCACGCACTAACTAGTTAAACGGATGTATTAATATTTGTGTAGACGAGTGTTGATTAGGCACTCGTAGGAGGCACCTCGATCAGGATACCTTAAATGTGGACCTGACATCTCGAGTTAAGCTCAGACTATGTGCTCATGGCTGTATAACTTTTATTTTGCTTAATTGCATTTTAAATTCAATTATCATTAAATCTTGCGGTTCATACAAATATGTGTTGACATACAAACCTGTGAGCTCACCAGCGTTTCGCTGACCCATTTTAGCATGTATCACAGGTACTCAGCAGCAGTAGGTCTGCCACTCAAGATGCCCATTAGTTCGAGTCGCATTCAGACATCAAGAGATTGTCATGCATTACTATATTTTGTATAATTTAGTTATGCCATAGAATCTCTATCATTTGGACTCAAGGGCTTTTGTAAACTATATTATAACGGTGTAAAACCTTTATTTTATCAATGTATTTGTAAACGACGCATGTAGTGGTCGTTCATTATGTAATCTTGTGCTTTGTGTATTGATTAGTCGCGCCCCGAACCGACCCGCTTCCGCATCATAAATTGGGGGTGCGACAGATTGGTATCAGAGCCTAAGGTTATAGTGAACTAGGTTGCATTTAGTGGGCCTAGACTATGACCGTTAGGCAGTATTCCTCATTAGGTATAACTGGTTCAGTGATCACGTCATATGAGTTTAATTTAACATAGCTTAGCTAACTATATACAATTAAATGAGTACGATATGAAATCTGAAAGGGGTTATGTTGAACAGGAATGCATTAGTTGACTCTGACCATGAGAGAAACCGTGAATAATACTTGATTAGTGTTAGACACACATTAGGCTATTATGTGATATAGGCGTATATACATACATAGGCCTCATTTATGTGCTACCTTATAGGCTATTATATATTGAAGATATATGATTAAGCCCCACTCGCGTATTATCTTCTAAGCTATTATATATATCGAATATATATATGTCACACACGATAATACACTCGTTAACACTCTCACTACCAAAGACGATGAGTATGAATTACTTTCGTCTATCCCTTTTATACGCACATAACATCTCACAACACAATTCCGCTGTACCATCGTATTTTCACGAGGAGTATATCATTTCGTATTTCCTCAAGCATTCTATTTCCTTAGAATCACAAATGGAACTTATTGTTTGAAGGACTATAGGCTCCATACGTAAAACCATACCCCACCTACTCGCAAACTCGCATCTAGTATGCAACTCCGTTGTTTGTCAAATGTGATTATCACTTGTGTAATTGTATATTACCCCATAAATATATATATGCATATGTGATGTATCATGTTTTGGTGCAAACAACTCATCCACTCTCTTTGCTTTTGTTAGAACCATGCCGCCAAAGAGGAATGGTTTCAGTCAAGCTGAACTCAATGTTGCGGTTACCCGAGCTGTAGCCGAAGCCATGGCTGCTCGAGACGCTCAAAGGAGTACCGAAACAGTCAATGCCACTTCTACTCCTGTTATCAAACCTTGTTCCTACAAGGACTTTCTCAGCTGCAAGCCACTCTACTTTAAAGGCACGGAAGGTGCTATTGGCTTAATCCGATGGATTGAAAGAATGGAATCTGTCTTCAGTCTCTGTAACTGTGCTGAAGATAGTAAGGTCAAGTTTGCTGCTTACACCTTTCAAGAAGGTGCACTAACGTGGTGGAACACCCACGCAAACTCTATTGGCGTCGAGATCGCAAACCGACTTCCTTGGCCTGAATTGAAGAAAAAGCTAAGGGAGAAGTACTGTCGCGAGGAAGAACTACACCGACTGGAAGTGGAGTTCTGGCATCTGGCGGTACAAGGGAACGATATTGCTGGGTACACCACCAAGTTCCAGCAATTCGCTCTGTTGTGCCCAGGTTTGGTTGATACGGAAGGAAAAAGTATCAAGAAGTACATCCGCGGACTTCCGGAGAATATCCAGGGGAATGTCGCCTCAGCGCAACCAACCACCCTTGATAGAGCTATCGAAATTGCTCATGAACTTATGGCCATGGTTGTCAGCCGTGAGTCATCTGCTCCATCTTCTGGTAACAACAACAAGAGAAAGTGGTCTGGGAACATCACTCAAAACCAATTATCATCAAAGAGGTCTGAGACTGATAAGACCCTCAACACTGGTTCTGGTTCCAACAAGGGCTACACTGGAAATAAGCCCTATTGTTCAAAGTGCCACCGTCATCATGATGGTCCTTGCAGCACACCTTGTGGAAAATGTCAAAGGTATGGACATTTGACCAAAGACTGTAGGTCTACTACCGTCAACACCAACACCACCACCAGCCAACCAAAGACTTGCTATGAGTGTGGAGAAACTGGGCACTTTAGGAATGATTGCCCAAAGCTGAAGAACAAGGGTAACAACACTGCGAAGGGAAGAGCTTTCGTTCTGAACTCAGGAGAGGCCCGTCAAGACCCGAATGTGGTCTCGGGTACGTTTCTTCTCAACAATCTTACTACTTCTGTTTTGTTTGATTCTGGTGCTGATAGGAGCTTCATATATGATGAGTTTAGTAAATTGCTTAACATTGTCCCTATTGCCTTAGATGCTAAGTACATAGTAGAGTTAGCTAATGGCAAGTTAATTGAGGCTGACAGTGTGATACCAAATTGCACTTTAAATCTATCTGATGAAATCTTCTCTATTGACCTTATACCTGTTGAGATTGGAAGTTTCGACGTCATTATTGGAATGGATTGGTTATCCAAGCACCGAGCTGAAATTGTCTGCTATGACAAAATCGTCCGTATTCCTCTTGTCACCGGTAGTACTCTAATCATACAAGGGGAGACCGGTAGGACGAGACTGAATATCATATCCTGCATGAAAACTCGCAAGTACCTTAGGAAAGGGTACCAGGCGATTCTCGCACATGTCTTGGAGAAAAAGTTGGAAGAGAAACGACTTGAGGATGTGCCCATTGTTAGAGATTATCCAGAAGTCTTTCCCGAAGATTTACCTGGCCTTCCACCACCTAGACAAGTTGAGTTCTCGATCGATCTCGTGTCGGGGGCAGCACCTGTTGCACGAGCACCATATCGTTTAGCCCCTTCATAACTTCAGGAGTTGTCTACTCAGTTGCAGGAACTCCTGGATAAGGGATTCATTAGACCGAGTTCTTCACCATGGGGAGCTCCGGTTCTGTTTGTGAAAAAGAAGGACGGTTCATTCAGAATGTGTATCGACTATAGAGAGTTGAACAAATTGACCGTCAAGAACCGTTACCCACTTCCTCGTATTGATGACCTATTCGATCAACTCCAAGGGTCAAGTATCTATTCGAAGATAGATCTAAGATCAGGTTATCATCAATTACGGGTTCGTGATGAAGACATTCCGAAAACCGCTTTCCGAACTCGCTATGGTCATTACGAGTTTCAGGTTATGGCCTTTGGTTTGACTAACGCACCGGCAGTATTCATGGACCTTATGAACCGTGTGTGCAAACCATATCTTGACAAGTTTGTCATTGTTTTCATCGATGATATTCTTATTTACTCGCGCAATGAGCAAGAGCACGCGCAACATCTCAAAGTCATTCTAGAACTTCTTAGACACGAAGAGTTATATGCTAAATTCTCCAAGTGTGAGTTCTGGATGCAAACTGTTCAATTCCTTGGTCATGTAATTGATAGTCAAGGAATTCACGTAGATCCATCAAAGATTGAGGTTATCAAGTGCTGGCAAGCACCGACGACGCCGACCGAAGTACGCCAATTCTTAGGACTGGCAGGTTATTATCGGCGCTTCATTGAGAATTTCTCCAAAATAGCTCAATCTCTCACAATACTGACTCAGAAGGAAAAGAAGTTCGATTGGACTGATAAACAAGGGTCAGCATTTCAGCTATTGAAGCAAAAGCTTTGCAGTGCACCAATTTTATCATTACCCGAAGGCAATGAAGACTTCGTGGTATACTGCGATGCCTCACACCAAGGTCTTGGTTGCGTGTTGATGCAACGAGACAAGGTTATTGCCTACGCCTCCCGACAACTCAAAGTTCACGAGAAGAACTACACAACTCATGATCTCGAATTAGGAGCCGTAGTGTTCGCACTCAAGATCTGGAGACACTATCTGTATGGCACAAAGTGTACCATATTCACCGATCACAAAAGCCTCCAGCATATATTCGATCAGAAGGTTCTCAATATGAGGCAACGTCGCTGGGTCGAGTTACTCACCGACTATGATTGTGAAATCAAGTATTATCCGGGGAAGGCTAATGTAGTTGCCGATGCCCTAAGTCGCAAGGAGCGCACAAAACCACTTCGAGTCCGAGCCCTTTGCATAACCATCCATAATGATCTAATCATTCAAATTCTCACTGCTCAACTCGAAGCATTGAAACCTGAAAACATCAAGGAAGAGGCCTTGCAAAATATGGAGAATCAATTGGAAACCAAACCCAATGGGGTCAAATACTTCGCAAACCGAATCTGGTTACCCAAGTTTGGGAATCTTCGAGACTTGGTGATGGATGAAGCTCACAAGTCCAAATATTCTATACATCCTGGATCTGATAAGATGTATCATGGCATCAAGGGATCATACTGGTGGCCAAACATGAAAGCAGAGATTGCCACGTATGTCAGCAAGTGCCTCACATGTTCAAAAGTTAAAGCTGAATATCAGAAGCCCACCGGTTTGCTACAGCAACCGGATATTCCAGAATGGAAATGGGAGCAAATCGCTATGGACTTCATCACTAAACTTCCGAAAACATCAAGTGGTTGCGATACTATATGGGTAATAGTTGATCGTCTAACCAAATCTGCTCACTTCCTTGCCATGAAGGAAACCGACAAAATGGAACGTCTCACACGAATCTATTTGAAGGAGATCGTATCCCGACACGGCGTTCCAATCTCAATTATCTCTGATAGAGACAGCCGATTCACATCTAACTTTTGGCAATCATTGCAAAAGTCATTGGGTACTCGTTTAGATATGAGTACAGCCTATCATCCACAAACCGATGGCCAAAGTGAAAGGACTATTCAAACACTGGAAGATATGTTACGCGCCTGCGTAATTGATTTCGGTGCAAATTGGGAACATCATTTGCCATTGTGTGAATTCTCATACAACAACAGCTATCATACCAGCATTGGAGCTGCACCATTCGAGGCACTGTACGGTCGTAAGTGCCGATCGCCTATTTGTTGGACCGAAATTGGAGATAGCCAACTCACTGGCCCGGAAATCATTCATGAAACCACCGAGAAGATCGTTAGTATCCAACAACGCCTGAAGGCCGCACGTGATCGTCAGAAGAGTTATGCTGACGTGAGACGCAAGCATCTCGAGTTCCAGGTTGGGGATCGAGTATTTCTCAAAGTATCACCTTGGAAAGGTGTCATCCGTTTTGGTAAACGTGGGAAGTTAAACCCTAGATACATCGGACCTTTTGAGATCCTTGAAAGGATTGGTCCAGTCGCATATCGATTGCAGCTACCTACAGAGCTCAGTAGCGTGCATCCCACATTTCACGTTTCTAACCTAAAGAAATGCCTGTCCGACGAGACACTCATCATTCCGCTCGAAGAAATTCAAATTGACGACAAACTTCATTTTGTCGAAACACCAGTGGAGATCATGGACCGTGAGGTCTAACAGCTTAAGCAAAGTCGTATACCTATAGTCAAAGTTCGGTGGGATTCGCGGCGTGGTCCGGAATTCACCTGGGAACGGGAAGACCAGATGCGACTCAAATATCCACATCTATTTTTAGACTCCACTCACGCATCAACTCAAAGCTGAATTTCGGGACGAAATTCTCTTAACAAGGGGAGAATGTGACACCCGTCAAATATGGACTAGTTTTTAGTTCCTAATCATTTAGAAATACGTGTAATTAGTTCTATGTATTAGGCTAATTGAATGTATCAAAATATATATTGTTAAATATATATCAATACGCGATTATATTTAATCGTTCATTTTCAAATCCGCCAAATTTCCGATTCATATATATATGGCGTTGGTGAAAAATAATATTAAATAATATAAGAATTATTATTTAATACTCACATCATTTATTATATATTATTTTGATAATATATATCAAGTATTACGTATCGTACAAATCAAAACGTTCGCTACAAAACTCATAAACAATGAATTATTATTTGAAATAATAATTACTAGTTACTTTGGTTGAAATAAAACATATTTCGTTTTATAACATTTTACTCAAACGAAACGAAACCATTCAAATCGTATCCGTCTCTAAAACGTAAAACAAAGATATATTATTATATCTCACTAAAGGTATTTTTATAAAATACTTCCAATAAAAGTATAAACGAATTCATTTTTAGAAATTTATCAAATTAAAACATTTTACTATTTTTCGATCGGGTACAAAAACACGGGTATTTTGTACCACAAAATGGAGCCACCCAACTCCAATTATTGGAGCTGGGCATAAACCAAACGAACACACCCTTTGTTTCATTTCATTCTCAATCTCACTCTCTAACTCTCTCGGCTCTCTCTCGGTTCCAAATCAAACAACAACAACAAATAACAAAAACAAGATCAAGCATCATCATCATCATCGTGATCATCCTCATCATCATCTTCATCATCTTCATCGTTCATCATCACCATCATCCGTTCATCATTTTGATTGTAAGGAATCGTTTACGTTTTTGTTAATTTTACATGTTTATATTACGTATATTAGCATGCTAGGATGTTCTACAAACTAATTATGCCCCCAAATCAAACACAAGTTTTTGAATTTAATCTGCTGTTCGTCACAGACCTGCACACGCAGACAAACCACACGATCGCGTGATTTGTCCAGCCGATCGCGTCAAACTATAACCCACGCGATCGCGTGATCATTCAAACCGATCGCGTGAAGACCTTCAACCGATCGCGTGATCTGGTCCCTGGATCGCGTGAATTTTCATAAACTTTGTGTGCAAATTTCAAAAGTGCACAAGTGTTTAGTAGCCCTTTTTCCCACGGAAAATATAACAAATTTTCAATTAACTCGAATTAAGCTCAAATTCGCACGGTCATTCGAAAACAGCCCAATGATCAAAGCTAAGTACCTTAGCCTTGTCAGTTTTAGGCCATTCGGGGTCATCTAGGGGTCGAAAATGGCATATTTTAGTTTTCGGACCTCCGTTTTTCCATAAACTTAAAACTAAAGGTTTACACTAAGTGTCGGACATCGAGACGTATTTCATTCTTATACGATACAACATTTAAACACTTCAAATATGCTTTTATAAGTTCACAACAAATGAAAGTAGTAATAATAATTGAAGAATTATTATTTCAATCAATCACCAATGGGCCATATACATTTTCACAACTCAAATATAATCATTTACCAAAGTATTTGGTCATAACTAGTTAAGGGGATAACTATCATAGATGGTCCGTAGAGTCATCTAATCAATTAAACCTTGCGCGTTTAATACGCCCGGCAAGTTTCAAATATCTAATCAATCAAAACCTTGCGCGTCAAAGACGCCCTGCAGGTTCGGTCGTTGTAACGACATCAAATCATTGTGAATCATTACAATTGTTGGCTAACAATTCATTAGGCTCAGGTGAGTCTCATTGCCCCTTTTTAAATACTTTTACCTAGGGGTGTGATTTCATTGCTCTGTTTTGTTTTACAATATGAACGCAAGTACCATCAAATCAAATACTACATGAGTTATTTTCACTAATCATTTTAAAGTCCTCCATCAGCATAGTTTGGTAATACGTAGTAGCGTGAATATTAGTATATGGTACCATATAGGTTTGACCAGCCTCATCCGGGTTAGCACGCACTAACTAGTTAAACGGATGTATTAATATTTTTGTAGACGAGTGTTGATTAGGCACTCGTAGGAGGCACCTCGATCAGGATACCTTAAATGTGGACCTGACATCTCGAGTTAAGCTCAGACTATGTGCTCATGGCTGTATAACTTTTATTTTGCTTAATTGCATTTTAAATTCAATTATCATTAAATCTTGCGGTTCATACAAATATGTGTTGACATACAAACCTGTGAGCTCACCAGCGTTTCGCTGACCCATTTTAGCATGTATCACAGGTACTCAGCAGCAGTAGGTCTGCCACTCAAGATGCCCATTAGTTCGAGTCGCATTCAGACATCAAGAGATTGTCATGCATTACTATATTTTGTATAATTTAGTTATGCCATAGAATCTCTATCATTTGTACTCAAGGGCTTTTGTAAACTATATTATAACGGTGTAAAACCTTTATTTTATCAATGTATTTGTAAACGACGCATGTAGTGGTCGTTCATTATGTAATCTTGTGCTTTGTGTATTGATTAGTCGCACCCCGAACCGACCCGCTTCCGCATCATAAATTGGGGGTGCGACAATGTCAGCAGCAAGTAATCTTTCAACGTCTGCCTGGATAATAGCGTTTCTTTCTGGCGCGAACTTTCTTATCTTTGGTTGAACCGGCCTGAAACTATTATCAATTCCAAGTTTATGGGTTATAATATCCTTAGATATACCTGTCATATCTTCTGGCTTCCAGGCAAAAGTTGACTTCCTCTGGTTTAAGAACTTCATCAGATCATGTTCAAGATCCTTCGGGATTCCTGAGCCTATTAGCACCTTTTCCTCAGGATCGTTCGAGTTCAGCGGCATTTCTTTGACATCTTGTTCTTTTGTATCCAAGACATCCCATGCCTTACTCTTTAATTGCTATGCTGACTGAGGCTTGGTAGTAGATTTCATTGATGTTGTATAACAGTCCTTCGCTTCTTCTTGGTCACTGCTGATCTTGACCACTCCCCATGGAGTTGGTAACTTGACGCATTGATGATACGTTGATGGTACCGCTTTCATATATTGCAACCAAGGCCTTCCTAGCACAAAATTTCTGAATAGAGTTTACCCCTTCAATGTAAATCGGCAACTTGATATCACCAACTGTATTCTTTGCTTCTCCACTGAATCCTACCAATACAGTGGATCTTGAGGTAATCTCCATTTCTGGAATACCCATTCTTTTCAAGGTCTCCAAACGAATGATGTTGACTGAGCTTCCTCCATCGATTAGGATCCTTCGTACAAAATGATTGGCTACATAAAGGGTAATAACCAAACCGTCATGGTGAGGATCCTGAACTTCTTCTAAATCATCCTCATCGAATGCTATAACCTTCTCATCTTTCTTCATGGAAGTCCTTGTTGTTTTATATGGATTTTCTGATTGGGATTCCCTCGCGTGCCTCTTTGCTGCAGAATAAGAAGTGCCACATATATCAGAGCCACCAGAAATAAAATTGATTACCTTGGCGTCTGAAGGTGGGGATCCTGCTCTAGTAGGGATCCTACGATTATCTTGAGACCCAAAATCCTGAACTATGTCATGATCCTTTGCGTGATCCTTCTTTTTCCCAAGCAAATCCTTCAAGTATCCTTTGTTGAGCAAATGATTGATCTCTTTCCGGAGAGCTATGCAATTCTCAGTTATGTGGCCGAAATCCTCATGGTAAGCACACCATTTAGATTTCTCCTTCCATGCATAAGATTTATCAGTCTTCTTCGGCCATCGCAACTTATCTCCTAGATCATGGCACATAATATATCTGTTGTATCCACAGAAAAATTATAATCAGTTATTTTAGGATACTTTTCATCTTCTTCGTCGATAGTATTCACACGACGATCCTCATTTCTGGTATAAGGTTTGTTTCTATTTGATCTAAATGAGGATGAGTCTGATTTCCTATTGGGCTTATCATATGCTGATTGAGTATCCACCCTTTTCTGTATCATCGCATCTTCTTCCAATTTGATGAACCTCAAAGCTCTGTTTCTGACTTCGTCAAGGTTCCTGCAAGGATTCATAACAAGATCCTCATAAAATGGGGAATCCCTTTTGATCCCCATCTTAAAGGATTGCACAGCAGTAGGCATATCCAAATTAGGTATATTCAGAGATTCTCTCCCGAATCTTCCTACAAAATCTCGAAGAGACTCATTAGCTTTTTGGACAACTCTGTATAAATCAGTCGTTAGTTTTTCAAATGTTCCACTGCAAGAGAATTGATTATTAAATAGATCAACCAAATGAGCAAACGAAGTAATAGACTAAGGGGGAACGTTTAACAGCCATTTTAGTGCGGATCCTGTGAGAGTAGAGCCAAAGCCCTTGCATAAGCATGCTTCTTTGAGATCATAAGGAATTGGAATGATCTTCGTCCTCTCCCTGTATTGCACAATATGCTCCTCAGGATCCGTTGTTCCATCGTACAACTTCATATTTGGTGTTTGAAATCTCTTCGTGATCTCAGCATCACAGATAGGTGGTGCAAATCTTGAGATCCTATGTGCTGTTGGAGCGACTTCAGGAATTGGTTGTACAACTCCAGGGACACTCGATATCATATCCTTCAATTTCTGTATCTCCCTTACCATCATAGGACTAACTCCAGGATCCTGAAAATTGTTAGTCCCAACAGTATTATTAGAAGTAAAATTATTAAACATGTTACCACCATCAGGAGTCCTGTATGAGGATCCTGGATTAGATTGTTGACCCCTTGATGTAGAAACTCCTGTAGCTATTAGAAGTAAAATTATTAAACATGTTACCACCGTCAGGAGTCCTGTATGAGGATCCTGGATTTGATTGTTGACCCCTTGATGTAGAAACTCCTGTAGCAAATATTGGATCTGGGATCCTAGTGCTCTCTTGCATGGATATGAAATCTCCTTGATGTTCCGTAGACGGAGGAGTGCCAAAATCAAGGATCCTGCTTCGGATAGGAGTAGTGACTTGAGTAGAGGGAGTACTATCTCTTGCCCTCAAATTCTCCACATCCTTTCTCAGGATTTCGTTGCTTCTCTCCACTCGTTGAAGCTGCTCTTTTACCTGCGTAAACATAGACACAATATCCCGGTTAGCAATCATAACAGGGTCTGGATCTAATAGGAATCCAGCCCCCAAAGATGTGGATCCAGCCGACGGTAGCCTCGCATAGACATTTTACGGCTGTTGCTGAGATGATGTGAGAGGTGGAGTAGGAGGAAGAGTGGTTCTAGCAGAAGATGATGATGGCATGGTAGATGATGTAGATCGTCCTTGGCTCGACATTTTTGACAGAAATCTTTGGAAAAGATGACTCAACAAGGATTTTAACAAAAGTTTGATCAAGCAAAACACCAATTGCCCCACGGTGGGCGCCAAATTATTTTGGTCAAAAATTACTAAAAGTAATTAAGTGATCAAATTTAGATTGTGAGGTCAGGTGTAAAAATTACTCTCAAGATAATTACGTAGAAACACGATTATCTCTATTAGTAAGTAAATATTTTGTGTAAAAAGATTGATTAAATACGTAGATCCTTGTTGAACAAGTGTTTTAATATCAAAGCTCAAGAACAGATTGAGGATAATACTAATTTGACAATGAAAATGTAAAAAGAATACGATTAAAGTAATGTAAATGATAAGCAATCAAAAACGACACGGTGATGTACGAAGAAAGCCCTTGATCGATGTTGATCGCCGGCACAAAACCTCGGGAAGGATCAAATGATCCTTGCCTTTGTTAATCTTATAAAAATGAAAGTAATTGATTACAAACTAAGAGCACAAGGATGATCGGCTAAGTGAATTAGTGTGTGAATCTAGCTAAGTGTTGATGAAATAAGCGTTAAAGAGAGTAATGGCAGAGTGTTTGTGTGAGTTGCAGGTGAAAATAGTGAATATTCGTTACCCTAAATGATCATCCATGCCTCGTTTAAATACTAAGAGCGTATAACAATATTCCCGAGATTTCAGGGATCCTCGGATGAAGGATGAAGACCACCAACGTCTCTTTTGACTTCATTTTACACGTGCGGCGGACTTCGTCTTCATAAAATCGTATCAAAGCCTCGTCACATAATCCGGAGCATATCTCATTAACGCGTTCTTCGTATGACCTGGTCAATACTCAAAGAAAATCAACACGTTAAACAGCTCATGATCCCGAACTAATACAGGTTCAGGATCCGGAGCTATGCATACTCCAGAATAAATTTAGTATCCTTACTCAAGGATCTTCCTTATTCAGTATCCTGCACTATTATGTTAAATAAATATATCCTGACCAGGACCCTGCAAGATAAACAATAACGATATATCCAGGATCCTTATCTATATCTGTGATTCTGAAAACAGATTTACAAACTATCATTATTCTAAGATACGAGTATAAAAATATAAACGACTTTCATACCTGCAAGGTGTACATATGATGCTAATTAGGATCCTGCAAAGGTTAGTAAAAATTCACCCACAACAATATATATAATGTTAATTGTAATAATAATAATACGTATTAATGTTAATTTTAATGATGATATTAAATAAAAATATAGATGTGTACGTGATGTTGCATGAAGTTGGGGACATCCCTCCCATTCGGGTTTATCAATCCACCCGTCCGGGTTTGCCTACGGTGTAGCACCTCACTCATTTGGGTTTGGTTCCTCACCCATTCGGGTTTGGTTCCTCACCCATTCAGGTAGCCCTAGCTATAAGTGTCTGATGCGCGTTGTTGACAGCCAACGCGTGCAAAATGAAGTACTGGGTCATGGGAGTGACTGGGTCTATATGACGTATCTGAGCTTGGCGACCTGATGTCCCAACCCCAGCATCCCTGACTGCTGTCCTGGTACTCCTAGGCGCAGCCGGTACTCTATCCACTCTTCATCCATTCTGACCTTCTTCCTGGTCATGAAACATCCTGGGATAAGCTGTTGAGTGTCCTTCCAGTAACACTGCCTCTCAGAATCCTCAGTAATCAGCTGGATCTGCTTGCAGTAATCCAAGTCACAAGGTAATGAAGTGGAAGATACTCTATACTCATCCTCATGACTCTTTTTCAAGAGTCGCATCCCTTTCAATAATCTAGTAATGAAGGCTCCCATAAACACATGCTTTGTCAGGTCCAAGTTCTTCTCCTTCACCATCCTCTCAGCAATAATGCAAGCCACATTAATATTCTGGCGGTTCATGATAGCATAATTGATATACAACTCATCCCCATTTATCGGCCCGGTCTCCTTCTTTCACATAATAGATGTCACAATAAGCTTGTGTATGAGACGTAACTGAGGTAGAATCAGAGCCGAGGACTTGGCACCACAAGTGTAGCGGGTGCCAGTCAGCTCACTCCTAATGATCCTATGGTTTCTCTCGGGATGATGAGGAATCGTCTGATGACCACGTAGAAACAAATCTGAGCTAATCTGATCCGCTGAATATAATCCCAATGTCACACCCCGTCTAAAGCGGAAACAACGGGGTACAACGGTGATAGGATCATAACACATCATTATAAAGAATTCTATATGAAATACAACATCCAATGTGTCATGATGCCATTAACATGAATAACGGTTCATGTCGTGCATACATTTCAACAATGAATTCAAAATCTTACAATCAAACGTACACTACAATGTTAAGGCAAAACATGCCTTCACAAACAACCATGATGTACCACAACTCTTGAATAACTCTTAATACAACCCTAAAGGTCCACTAAGTTCTCTTGTCCTCTGCTTTAAGTCCACTAGTTAACCTGAAAAGATATGCTCAAAAACGTCAACACGAATGTTGGTGAGTTTCGTAGGTTTAAAACCAAACACCACAAGATAAAACATTTTGCTGTGATAATAATAGTTTAGGACAATGCATATAGAAAAGGTGCACATAGTGTAATAACGTAATCCCAACTGAACCACAACAACTGTCATCACCCCACGAAGGAGTATGACCCAAATCCGCATCGCAAATACAAAATGGCAGTAGCTACTCCAACAAAAATTTAATGCAAACACCAAAAGTAAGCATTAACCAATAAACACTGATGCAAACACCAAAAGTAGGCATCAACCAATAAACACTGATGCAAACACCAAAAGTAGGCATCAACCAAACCAATAAACTCTAATGCAAACACCAAAAGTAAGCATTAGGCACATAATCACCTAGTGTCACACAATTCAGCATATGTCCAAAAATAAAAGTAAACAAGTTCACAGCATGATAAAACCATTTATAAAACACGAGCATACTTTTCCCCCAATTTGAAAATATATAACTGAAAACGGGGCCACGAAAAACTCACCTTGAACACCAAAGTAAGTATCGCCCTTAAATGAATCCACCAAACAACTCGCAATCTACAAACGAATATATACGTATACGGGTTACAACCTAGACATATCTATATCCTTCCATTCTATCCCAAGTCCAAATCACCTTTACTAGGTTTCCTCACAACCAATCCTCAAGTATATTTACAAAATTTAATCCTTGTTTATTCAAAATATTAGTAACTTTACTCTATCTTGCATTTCAGAATCTGCCCAGAAATTTCATACCACTTCACAAATTTTAAACCATGACTTAATAAAATCATTTGACTCTACAAATTTTACAAATGACATTCAATGGTGTTAAGAACATCCTGTAATTTTTCCAGAACTTATTTCAATAGTTTACTATTTTTAAAATTTCATCAAAATAATCTGCTCCAAACCGACAACACTTTCTGACTTCACAAAAATTATAATTTGTTTAAATTACTTAAATACTTAAAAAGACTATGATATTTTTACAGAAATTTTTTGACACTTTAAAATTACTCCAGTAAAACTTTCAAGACTCAATTCTTAGTTTAACATACGTTTCTAAAATCAACAAGTTAACTAAAACAATGAACCAAAAAACTCAGATTTGACAATCACTTTTATAAAATCATTTTGACCAACTTATACTCAATATTTTGACACGAGAACGACGCCATTTGAAAGCATACTCAAAATACTTAAGTTTTGACTCTTATTTCATCGAAAACCATCGTGTTATGACCAAGTCACATGCCTCCCAAACCGAAAGTATTTTCTGGACAGATTAAGGTTTTATAGATAATCAACCCTAATCATTCGTATGAACAATCCAAACCGCAAACACAATCATAATCCTCAATTCTATTGACTTCTATACTGATTTTAATAATATCCTAATGATTTCATATACCCAAAACACAATGGATTGAACCGAATGAAAACCGACAATACGAAATAATCGAAATAATAGATACAAATCGAAATAGATTGAAAATACGTACGATTATGCGAATTAAAGCGAGATTTCCAATGATCAACTATTACACAAGCATGATTTTCCTTAGGATCTGTAATAATTTCATTTTATATGAGTAATAAATTGAATATGACTGAAAACATCAAGATTTGTATGAATAATTACCGAAAACTTACCCACGAACATGCGAATGAATGATTTCGGTTGATAGATTGAATTAAGGGATTAAACCCTTGATTTATTTGATGAAAATTGATGATAAATTTCTACTAAAGGGGCTGGAAGTCGGATCTAGGGTGAAAGAAAATAGGTTTTAGGGTTTTGGATAAGAGAATGACTAGATAGGTTTAAATTGTGAAACAAAATATTTTTCTTGCTCCTTACTTCCCCTCTTGGCCGACTTTTACAAGGATTTATGGGCTAATTTTCAGACATGTTGTAGTCCTTTGAGTTTAGAAACCGTGGGCTTTGGATTCAAGTCATTTGGAGTCCGGATGAGAGAGTTATGGCCTAAACCGTGAAACCTCGCAGAAAACTCAGCTTTTATCTTTTTAACGTGTGATATGTTTTCACTTAGTTTATTATTATTATTGTATTATAATTGTTAGTATTATTATTATTTATAAAGTACTTATTATTATATTTTATTTATCATACCCCGCACGTTCTCTTAAGTTTTAAATTTATGAACGCATTTACGTTTTGCTTCATAACTTCTTCGTTACACATCGGATTGAGTTGATTCTTTTTGCGTTGGATTCGTTTTTCGAAAACGAAGACTTTTATGTAAAGTAATCATTGAAATTAGTATTTTCACAAAAATGACTTTTTACGGCTCGAACTACGATAACGGTTTGGTGACGGTTGTCACAGTATCCCCCAGTTGAGAGAATTTCGTCCCAAAATTCAGTCGGAGCTATACTGTCAACACGATCACTGAATACGTACGTAAAATTAAGGTTTGTACACTCTTTACATTCGAAGTAAATTCAAATCCACTTTAAGCGTTCGATCAAGCAATGACAAATTAAAACTTTATGTGCTTCAACATGTTGACCTTTCAATCCATGGTTTCTAGCGGTTTCTCTACCCAATGTTATATGATTCTCTGTAAATTCCTTAAAAAAATACGTGTAAGACCTTATCAGTTAACACTTTCATAGATTTGAAACATGGAATACCTCGTGAACACCACTTCACTCTTGTGACAACTTTCAATCGATATGTTATTGGACCTATACGTTCAACTATTTAGAACGGTCCAACAAACACATATGCTAATATTTCAAACTTCCCAAAGTAACACTTTAAACAATATATGATTCCCACACAAAACTTTAACTGCTGTCGATGTTTGTTTATGCAACTCATTTGCCTATCACGCACTGTTTCCAACCTCTCATTGATTTGAACGATCTTGTCAATAGCTTCATGGACTATTTCAATCCAATCAACTGACTTTAATCCCACTCTACAATGAACAACTCCCACACTCTTAAAGTGCTTGTAATAATGCCCATTGAATACTAGAGCGATAACTGTGATGTATGAGAACTCAACTAGTGGTAAGTGAGTATCATAACTTCTACCAAACTCGGTAACACAACTCTAAGCATATTCTCCAACATTTGGATGGTTCGCTCACTCCGTCCATCAGTACGGAAATGATAACTCATCCTCATATCAAAACGCGTTCTCAAAGCCTTTCGTAACACTTGCCAAAATTGTAAAGTAAAGTAACCATCAAAAATAAGATATAATTGATACAAACACTCCAAGCCTTGCTACTACTTTGTCGATGTAACGCCTTGCCAAAATCCCCATCTTGTAATCCTCGTGGACAGCTAAGAAATAAGCTGAATTAGTCATTCTATCCCTAGATCGAGCCATGCTCACAACTAGTTATAAGAAACTTCATAACGTAATCCATAGTCATATTTCCTACTTTCCATTCAAAAATACCCGGTTGCTGTAATAGACCTGAGAGTCTCGAGTATTCAGCCTTGAACTTCAAACTGTTCATGCATTGACTAATTGACTAATGTAGTTAACGATGTCCTTCTTCATTCCCAGTCACCAATACATATCCATGAGATCATGATACTTTTTATCAGCTCCTGACGTATGGGATGTTTTATTTTATTTTATTATTAGTATATATATATATATATATATTTATATTTTATTTTTTATTTTTTTATTTGTTTATATAAATACTTTTTCTTTGTACTCTGTCCATTACTAGTGTCCATAGACCTCCTAGCAGAGGAATCCAAAATCCTCTCACAAGATGTAATTTCTCATCCAATTTGTGCTTCAACTGTTTGTCTAACCTGCGCAACTTTTTGTTTTGGTATATGAGTATGCCTAACGCTTCATCTTGAACTTTGAACATCTTATCCTTAATGCCAGAGTGACTCATCATACTTTGATTTGTACTCACTTTGGCTTATTATTATTATTATTATTTTCTTCCTACTCAAAACATCTAACACAACATCCGTCTTCCCCGAATGATATCGAAATTCACAATCGTAGCCACTAAATATTTCGAGCTTCCTCATTTGCCTCGTATTCAACTTCTTTTGAACATAGGGGTGTTAAAAGTTCTTATGATCGGTATACATAATGTTCTTCATTCCATACAAGTAGTGTCTTCAACACATATGTACGAACACCACCACTCCAAATTCCAATTCGTGGGTAGTATAGAAATTTTTATGAATGCGATTACCTTCCCCCTTTGATTAACACACAACCTAGACTTCGGTTTTGATGCATCACAATACACAACGAAATCCTCCGATCCATCGAAAAGAGTCCGGATTAGTGCATTACATAAAACATCATTCAATATTGGAAAATATTCTTCTTAGTTCTTACCTCAAACAAACTTCTTATATATATGTGAGTAGTAGAGCTATCTTTGAACAACTCTCAATAAATTGCCGATAATAGCCTGTGAATCCTAAATACTTTACGAACCTCCGATGATAACTGTGGGACCTTCCATCCCATTACAGCTTCTATTTTGCTAAAATTCACAAGATTGACTTCATTGTTCACAGCGTGACCAAGAAAAACAAACCTCTTGTAGTCAAATTTCGTACTCCAATTATATTGCATAGACCTTTTCTTTCAAAAGTAACTCCAGAAGTAGTCTTAAGGGAACATCATGCTCCTTCTTAGTTTTAGAATAAATTAGAACGTCGCAATTGAGAAGTATGATAAATTCGTTGAGATGCGGCTTACATACACATTCGTTAAATATAGGAATGCTATAGTCGCATTAGTAAGATCGAAAGACATAACGAGAAATTTGAAATGTTCGTAACGAGTACTAAACGCAGTCTTTGGTATATCTGATTCATGTACCATCAATTGATGATAACCAGAACAAAGATTGATTTTTGAAAACCACTGAACACCTTGAAGTTGATCAAACAAATCATCCATCCTTGGAAGAGGACAGCGATTCTTGACCGTAAATTTGTTAAGTTCACGATAATTGATGCACAAATAAAAAGAACCATCTTTCTTTTTGACAAATAAGATATGTGCTCCCCAAAGAGAATGACTAGAGTGAATAAAACCCTTGTCTTGGAGCATCTTAAAATCGATTATATAATTCTTGCATTCTAATAGTGTTAAGCGATTTGGAGCTTTTGCAACTGGGGTTGCTCCAAGAATAAGATCAATATAAAACGTTACGAGTACAGAGGGATATAGTCCTTCTAAGTCTTTCCGGGAAGACCTCGAGGGAATAGTTAATAATAAAATGTTTTGGAGTTTTTAACTTATTAGCATTTACGCTCATGAGTTGTTTCTTTTCGTCTTTGAAGTGTTCTATGAAAATCTCAGGTTTACACCACCACTTAAGTGGTATACGAAATACTTTCTCAAACATACAATTGCTACCTAAATTTCGTCAACTAATCCATCCCCACAACTACACCAAAACTTCCAAGTCCGAAGGGTAACAAGTCAATGCTAAAAGAGAAATCTTCTAGCACTAGAGTATACCCTTATATAATGTCTTTTAGTCTTTATGTGCTCCCATTAATAAAATTGTTTCCGAGTCTCCCACTCAAAATAAGCCATCGAGTTTCCTACTGTGTTGATTGGTGCCACTTGACGAGCTGTCATCCAACATTTAATTGTAAAACGACCTCTTAAGTTGCAGTTTGAACAAACACAACATGATGCAGATGTGTGATGATAGTGGTCACACCTTACTCACAGAAGATGTGAACCAGCATAACCCTCTCTTCATGTGTTAGTATCTACCAGCCTTTTGAATACCCTCTCATTCTTGGTATTGTTTCTACATTCCCTGCCTTATTGATCTCATTGATTAACAATCCACCCATTTGTATTGCGCCTTGGATGGTAGGAGGCTCAGTCACTTCTACCATCCCGCAAGTTTCCAGAACAAATGTTGGTGTGTTTCTCAATTCTCTTAGCTTCGAGTGCCACGCGATGATGTCTAAACCTTGCCAACACATGAAATTGTCCGATATATGTTGCATGATTAACTCCCATTGTATAAAAATTTCCAAAACTTGATCACTAACTTCTTCATTTCGTTATTGAGAGAATATTTCTCCTTAAGCAGTGCCTTTATTTATTTTATTTATTTATCTATCTATTTATTTATATATTTTATTATTATTACTATTTTTATTTTATTTATTTATTTATTCCGCGCCATCACCACTTCCATCCTTTGAATTCTCGACTATTAATTCCATTTTCGCCTTTGGTGTCGTTAGCTCTACCATGATTCAATATGCTGTTACAACTTGCATGACAACTTTGAATATTAAGGCCCACCACTGTCGTGTAATGATCGCAACAACATTGGAATTCTAGCCGTCAATACAACAAATCCCTCCAGTTCAACCATCAGTTCAATCACCACTATCACTTGTATGACCACCACCGAGTGTTTCTCCTCCACAAGTAAAATTTACGGGTAATGCATCTTAGTAGTATGTTTGCTATAATTTCGAATTCATATGAGTTTAGAATAGAATGAATACTTTGGAGTTTGTCTAGGCATAAATGCACAAGACTCACAAACATAAGAATGATTCGGTAAGGAATGTAATTGGGATTTTATTACCATACGACACAAAGATAGCAAATGAGACATGCAAATATGGTCAGATAAGCACACATACGTCGGAACACCTTTGTCAATTACGTCTGCAGCCATAATTGTGAAAGTATTCTTTCATACACATACTTATCTTCCAAGTCCTTGTATCACAATAAGCTTTGTATTCACGGAAGAGATCAGATAGTTATGGAATCCTAAGCAACAAGTAGACGATCCACATAAAGAGTCGTAAGATGATGAAGAAATGCTTACAACGTCCTTATTTGAAACGATTAAGATGAATGATCGACACTAGCTACAACTAGCTTCACGGAATTGTATGCACACATAACTTCCTAACTCATGTTTATATGTGGGTTCCTTATTTATAGTCTAGGCCAATCCACCTAGATCTCTATAAACAATGTCTCTGATACCAATCTGTCACACCCCGTCTAAAGCGGAAACAACGGGGTACAACGGTGATAGGATCATAACACATCATTATAAAGAATTCTATATGAAATACAACATCCAATGTGTCATGATGCCATTAACATGAATAACGGTTCATGTCGTGCATACATTTCAATAATGAATTCAAAATCTTACAATCAAACGTACACTACAATGTTAAGGCAAAACATGCCTTCACAAACAACCATGATGTACCACAACTCTTGAATAACTCTTAATACAACCCTAAAGGTCCACTAAGTTCTCTTGTCCTCTGCTTTAAGTCCACTAGTTAACCTGAAAAGATATGCTCAAAAACGTCAACACGAATGTTGGTGAGTTTCGTAGGTTTAAAACCAAACACCACAAGATAAAACATTTTGCTGTGATAATAATAGTTTAGGACAATGCATATAGAAAAGGTGCACATAGTGTAATAACGTAATCCCAACTGAACCACAACAACTGTCATCACCCCACGAAGGAGTATGACCCAAATCCGCATCGCAAATACAAAATGGCAGTAGCTACTCCAACAAAAATTTAATGCAAACACCAAAAGTAAGCATTAACCAATAAACACTGATGCAAACACCAAAAGTAGGCATCAACCAATAAACACTGATGCAAACACCAAAAGTAGGCATCAACCAAACCAATAAACTCTAATGCAAACACCAAAAGTAAGCATTAGGCACATAATCACCTAGTGTCACACAATTCAGCATATGTCCAAAAATAAAAGTAAACAAGTTCACAGCATGATAAAACCATTTATAAAACACGAGCATACTTTTCCCCCAATTTGAAAATATATAACTGAAAACGGGGCCACGAAAAACTCACCTTGAACACCAAAGTAAGTATCGCCCTTAAATGAATCCACCAAACAACTCGCAATCTACAAACGAATATATACGTATACGGGTTACAACCTAGACATATCTATATCCTTCCATTGTATCCCAAGTCCAAATCACCTTTACTAGGTTTCCTCACAACCAATCCTCAAGTATATTTACAAAATTTAATCCTTGTTTATTCAAAATATTAGTAACTTTACTCTATCTTGCATTTCAGAATCTGCCCAGAAATTTCATACCACTTCACGAATTTTAAACCATGACTTAATAAAATCATTTGACTCTACAAATTTTACAAATGACATTTAATGGTGTTAAGAACATCCTGTAATGTTTCCAGAACTTATTTCAATAGTTTACTATTTTTAAAATTTCATCAAAATAATCTGCTCCAAACCGACAACACTTTCTGACTTCACAAAAGTTATAATTTGTTTAAATTACTTAAATACTTAAAAAGACTATGATATTTTTAAAGAAATTTGTTGACACTTTAAAATTACTCCAGTAAAAATTTCAAGACTCAATTCTTAGTTTAACATACGTTTCTAAAATCAACAAGTTAACTAAAACAATGAACCGAAAAACTCAGATTTGACAATCACTTTTATAAAATCATTTTGACCAACTTATACTCAATATTTTGACACGAGAACGACGCCATTTGAAAGCATACTCAAAATACTTAAGTTTTGACTCTTATTTCATCGAAAACCATCGTGTTATGACCAAGTTACATGCCTCCCAAACCAAAAGTATTTTCTGGAGAGATTAGGGTTTTATAGATAATCAACCCTAATCATTCGTATGAACAATCCAAACCGCAAACACAATCATAATCCTCAATTCTATTGACTTCTATACTGATTTTAATAATATCCTAATGATTTCATATACCCAAAACACAATGGATTGAACCGAATGAAAACCGACAATACGAAATAATCGAAATAATAGATACAAATCGAAATAGATTGAAAATACGTACGATTATGCGAATTAAAGCGAGATTTCCAATGATCAACGAATACACAAGCATGATTTTCCTTAGGATCTGTAATAATTTCATTTTATATGAGTAATAAATTGAATATGACTGAAAACATCAAGATTTGTATGAATAATTACCGAAAACTTACCCACGAACATGCGAATGAATGATTTCGGTTGATAGATTGAATTAAGGGATTAAACCCTTGATTTATTTGATGAAAATTGATGATAAATTTCTACTAAAGGGGCTGGAAGTCGGATCTAGGGTGAAAGAAAATAGGTTTTAGGGTTTTGGATAAGAGAATGACTAGATAGGTTTAAATTGTGAAACAAAATATTTTTCTTGCTCCTTACTTCCCCTCTTGGCCGACTTTTACAAGGATTTATGGGCTAATTTTCAGACATGTTGTAGTCCTTTGAGTTTAGAAACCGTGGGCTTTGGATTCAAGTCATTTGGAGTCCGGATGAGAGAGTTATGGCCCAAACCATGAAACCTCGCAGAAAACTCAGCTTTTATCTTTTTAACGTGTGATATGTTTTCACTTAGTTTATTATTATTATTGTATTATAATTGTTAGTATTATTATTATTTATAAAGTACTTATTATTATATTTTATTTATCATACCCCGCACGTTCTCTTAAGTTTTAAATTTATGAACGCATTTACGTTTTGCTTCATAACTTCTTCGTTACACATCGGATTGAGTTGATTCTTTTTGTGTTGGATTCGTTTTTCGAAAACGAAGACTTTTATGTAAAGAAATCATTGAAATTAGTATTTTCACAAAAATGACTTTTTACGGCTCGAACTACGATAACGGTTTGGTGACGGTTGTCACACCCAAATGTCTAGCTAAGCCCGAAATGGATACATTTTGGTTCTTTTCTCGGTATCTAAATGTTATCTTCTTGTCATTACCAATCTCTAACTCCGGGTCAAGCTCGAATGTCATCAAGAACTCAGTAACAACCTCAGGGTATATGGGCTCACGAATGCTAAAAAGCTGGATCCAAGAGCTGAACTCATGTCCCTGAACCTCGTATCCTATCAACCTTCTCAACCTATCTTCAACTCCAAGTTTCCCCATATCTTCCCAAACTATGTACCTATTACTCCCAAATGCCCTCTTTAAGATCAAAGCCTTTCCTTGTGTAGTCGTGGCCAAATAAGCAAGCATCGGGGGAATCGGATCCATCTGTTTAAGAAAAACAAGGAAACAAGTTATATCAAAACAAATAGGATTAGCTAATGGTTATTCCGAATCTTTAGAAAAAATTCGAAATGTAGGCTTTAGATTTTGCATTTATCCCATTATTTTTCTATGATTTTTCCTAAAATCGCAATCAACAATTCGCAATCCAACCAAATAAACAGAACCGCAACTTTCCTATTTTCTAAGCTTACTTAAAGATGAATATTTCTAGACATGCTTAAGTAATCAAATAATCAAGCAAGCATCATGATCATAAATCATATAATTACCTTACTTTGATTTAAAATAAGCAAGAAAAGCGATTCTATTTATTTTCCATCATTTTGGTTAAAGCATAAGACTTTAATTAGAGGATGATTAAATTGAAATTTCACTATCTTTATTGATTAAAGTAGTGCCACTTCAAATATTATTAATTGCATTTTTATGAAGCAAATTACATCAAGTTTAAATAAATATCATTTTAAAGATAAAGATTTTTAATTAAAGTAATGGTTTTTAAATAATCTTGCATAAAAAACCTTACTTTAATTCATAAACATGCAATTAATCAATCCTCTAAAACTTAACAATCAATTAATTATGTAAACTAATCATTTTAAGCGCAAATTAATCACCGAAAAGTCAAACATAAGCAAATAATCATCAAAAAGTCAAAATTTGCTAAAACCCTAACAAAAATTCAACTTTCAAAATCAAAACATCAAATCTAAGAATGGAATCTTCAAATTACTTTCACAAACATGTTGTCAATCAAGAATATAGCACTTTGCAAGCAAAAAGCATGAAACTTGATGATCAAAATCAAAGATCTAAGTAGAAACCCTAACTTTATAAAGATACTCAAAATGATGATTTTGGGTTAGAATCACACCTCAATCTTGATGTAGAGATGATCTAAATGCAAAAGAGATGAAAAGATGGAAGATTTGAAGCTTGATTTGAAGAAAAATGATGGAAAAATGGAGGTTTGGCTATGGTGATGGTGGGTGACGGTTTTGAGAGGAAGAAGAAGAAGAAAAAGTTGCTTTTTACTTTATGTGAAAAGTAGTGGAAGCTTCTTTTGCTTTTATGCATTTTAGATTGCATTTTTAATTTAAATGTGAACGAAACGAAACGTATACTTGGGTTTTTAAAGTTTAAATATTTTTTATGAAAATCAACCAAAATACGTACGAAACTTTCGTATTTAAATTCGTATATTAAAAACGTAACATTAATTCGCGTGCGAAAACATTTGCGTTTTTAAATACGTTTTATTAAATCTTTTTGTGTTCTTTAAAATTAAAACCAATCCAATTAAATTTTCCAAAATTTAAAATAAAACTTTGTCAAATTTTTGAAACGTTTGGACTGTTTGCGAAAATTCGTTTAAAAACTTACGCGTTTAAACTTTAAAGAACGCTTTCTTTGTTTTTTATAAAAGTAAATTAAAAGAAAATCTAACTAAAATTATTTTTGTCCTAATTAACAAAATATTCAAACTTATTTACATTAGACCATCACCTTTTATCTGTCAGTGCTTGTGACGGCACTCTCAGATAAACCTGAAACATGCGAGAAAGTGTGGCGAAGAACGAACGTACCTTGAAGCGCTTTAATGATACTATGAATTAGGTCAGCGGGATTTATATAATAACGCTCAAATTCTCGTAAGAATTCTTTTTCTTCTTGACCTAATGCTAGTAACGCATCAATGAATTTGTTAAATGCTCGTCTTACCTTCCTCGGATTTGAAATACTATCCCTGAATCCTGTGTCTATAAAACATAGATCATCCGATAACATGCTGAAATTCCTTTTCTTCTTCTGAATCAGGGTTTCCAGTAGTAGAGTGAACTACTTGGGAAATCTTTCTGATGTAAATCCTTTGTTGCTCAGTTAAAGGGAATTTAGATGTTAGTAACAACTAAGCAAGCTTAACATGGATTTCTTTTCTCTTTTGGAAGAAAGCAGAATCCATGGCTTCCTCAGTAGAATCAGGGAAAATTGATCTCAGTTCGTTAATCAGATAAGTGGCAGGATCAACAAAGAACAGTTCAACGCATGGAATCAAAGTATATGTTATAGGGGCTCTTTCAATCCAAAATTCGAGCTCGTCAATCAGGGCAGCAACATAATGATTAATCCTAATATGTGTAACAGATGGATACTCGGTGCTAGCTATTAGATCCATTAGTAGGTCTAACTCTGATTTCAGTGATAACTCGTCTTTTTGATCGTAATTAGCACGTAGACATGTTATTATCCTATCAATCACTACAAAGGTCTTCATCTGCTCAGTTGAAAATGGGAAATCGGATATCTTAAGGTTCCTAAGAAAATCAGCAAAGATATATATTCTCCTACTGGGCTTTTGAAAGTTTCCTAAGTGATGTTCATTACATGATTCTGATGGGTTATTACTTGATTCAGTGTTGGGCAAGGTTGGTGTTTCTAGTTCAGGATTCTTCGGATACTGGAGACGCTCATCCACTTCTACACTTTGGAAAAGAGTAGTGGGGTAGGCTCGCAATATATCCGGAACATCATACCTAAAGTATTCATCTAAGCAATGAAGTCGCTCATTCAAATCCATCCAAGGCATTGGTGGATAGAAGAAAACTTCAATACTGAAGGGAATGTATCTGGTAGGGTGGCAGGTCTAAGGTAATGTGGGTACTTAGATAAGATTGATAAAATCTTAGGGTCAAGTGTGGGTTGACCACTTAATTCAATAGTGGCAGAAGGTGGAATCTTCTGCTGAGATGTATCAAAACCTAAGTCTAAGGATGAATATTCGTCAATCTCACTTTCCTGGTTAACACGGACCTCTTTGTTGGAAGAAACAAAGAATTCCGCATCGTCCATGATCGTTATCTCATCCATGGGAGAAATAAGACTGGAAGGAGAATTAGGGTTTTCTAGGGTTTTCTAATTTAACTAACTATTAAAGCAATTAACTTCCTAAAGTAATGAAAATCTTAAGGAAGGGTTTCCTAAAAGTCAACTATCTACGGTAATCTTAAAGTTCACTACGCTCAACCGATCCCCGGCAGCGGCGCCAAAAACCTGTTGCGCCGTCAGAGTGCTGACTCTGTTGCGGTCATTCTAAGGTGTGCACAGCGGTCCTGCAAACAACGACGCAACACGTGGACGTGTTAGGTTTTAATTTATATGAGATGGGGCTCAAACTATAAGTACTACCTACTTTTGGGGAGTAAGCAGTAAGTATAACTCAAGTGTCGTTCTTAAAATCGGAGCGAATGGAACTAAAAGGGACTTACCGTAAACGAGCTTTCTGATATGATGGGTTTATAAAAGTAGGTAGGTTTTGGTTCGTTTATCTAATACTAAATAAAACAAGTAAATAAAATAGAGAGTAGGCAACAGGTAGAGCGTGATTGCCGAAACTTTGATAATTAGGGTTTCTGGATGATATTCATTATAAAGATGATTGGAGACTACCTTGGGCAAATCATCAGACGGACAGTCGGTGAAAACACTAGGACCCTACGTTTTAGTCTAAAAGCCTAAAAGCATATGTCACTGAATCATAGGTTATCCTGATGCTGGTCAGAAACAGGTTGTTTAAACCCCCCTCACTTGTCTTTAAAGACTAAGCGACCTCTACGGATGATATATCCTGGTTGTAGGCATAAGGTAACAAACTGCAATTATCTATCTGACCTTTCTTAACACCTAAATCTATCTGAGTTTATCTAGGTATGTACAAATTGTATGCTATATATGTTGAGCTGTCAGTTATGTTGAGTTAAGCGGTTTAAGCATCTTGTATTACAGCCGAATACTTGCTTTCTTTTCAGAACTCATTTTTATCAGGTTTAAGCATAATTAACTCCGTCATGAATTAGACCCCTCCTTTGCTATCAGGCGTTCATCCCTAGGAATACTCACGGTGTACGGTGCAATTGGCATATCCACAGTGTTCCAGACTCAAGGTACACTCACGGTGTACAGTGCATTTGGCATATCCACAGTGTTCCAGACTCAAGGCATACTAATGGTGTACTGTACATCAAAGTAGTTCCACAGCTGTATATTAACCTTGGTGTACTAACGGTGTACGGTGCAGCGAGCATTTCCACGGCTGTATTTTAACCTTGGTGTACTAACGGTGTATGGTGCAACGAGCATTTCCATAGCTTTATTGTTCATAGACCCATATTTTAAAAGGGTGACTTCTAGGTATTCCACGATGAAATAGACCTACGGCAGTTCCTTAGCTTCCACGTATTTGTACTCCACACGAGGTGTTTCCAATGCTATACGAAGTACTGTGCCGAATTATGGAATATTCATAGCTTCATACTGTAATATGAGATAACTATATCTACGTAATATTAGGGTTGATCAGATCCTATCTGTCGCACCCCCAAAACACGTGGCAGCGGAAGTATGCGGTGTCACGGGGGCGCCGACCAAATCAAATATCACAACACAAAGATTAAAGCAAATGACCTCTATATGAGACGTTTGAAAAATATTACATTACCATAATTAAAATGTTTACAAAATATCTGGAGTTCGCATAAACCGTTAGAGATTTCTAATACATAAATGTTGATACAAAATATCGTAATGCAATCTAATCTCTTGTTATTTGTGAAAACCTGCGACTCGAGCTAATGCTTTCCAAAAGCATCCTATTGCCTTGTTTCCTGTAGGTAGTCCTACCGCGTCTGTGAACCTGAGAAATACATGCTAAAAGGTCAACATAAAGTTGGTGAGTTCATAGGTTTACGCAGTTAAAATCATAGTATGAACCACAAGATTTCATAGATATCAAAGTAGCACGAGTGCCAAAGTAAATCGTAGTATACTATTGCCATGAGCTCATAGTCCGAAGCTTAACCGTAGTTGTTTACCCCCAGTGAGTGTGTAACCAGTACACTCAGCTGTACGAAATATTATGCATCCGTATAGTGGTTAGCGCGACTAACCCGGATGGCGGATTGTCAGGTCCCGATAGATCTATCCGTAATGTTCGCGCTTAGTATTAACGTACTATGATATTTGTTAGGGGCCATCGTAGTTTGGTTTAGTTACTCATGCAATCAGTATAAGAGTTTTCGTTACTTGCGTTCATATGTAAAACAGTTTATATAACAGAGCATGTATTCTCACCCCAAAGTAAAAAGCAGTAAAAAGTGGGGCTATGAAACTCACCTGAGTTCTAGCAACTACTAAGCAAGCAATATCAAATAGCAAGCAATGTGTGGTCCAATGTGCAACCTTCTAACGTCCTAAACGTATAAGGTTGTATGAGTAGATGTCTTGAAAGATCATCTATGTAAGTGGAGGGTTAATGTCCACTTAAATCACAATGTAGGTGGAGGGTTAATGTCCACCTGAGGCTAGTTCATCCAACTAGTATGTCCAAATAAGTTGTTTATCAAAAACGTGTACGACCCGTTGGTGAAAGTTTTTTTTTTTTGGGTAAAGGGTTTACACCCGGCAAATATATTACACCAAAATAACGTTTAAGTACAAAGGGTGTGGGTGAATCCCACACCTCAGCCCGTTACATAGGCAGAAGACACTACATAACAAGGCACAGCCATGACCTATCCAAACAGGAAAACAAGCTAGCTATGGCTAAACTCTCTGTATATGGCATACCATATACAAACAGAAAACAAAGCTCGAATAATAAATAAGTAATACATCCAATAAAGAATAAACGAGCAGCCAATCATATGTTGTCACGTTTCTGTCTTAAGTTGTTACAAGTTGATACCCAAGTTGAATACTTAGTGAAAAATTAGATTTCATGTTCCTGTTTTATGCGACACTAGAAGCGACACTAGGGTTGCGACACTATGGAAGTGACGCTTGGTAGTGACGCTGGTTTCGAAAGTTGCGTCACTCAGGTAAGTGACGCTATGGGCGACACTTGATATGCGGCACTTGGCTAAGTGACGCTGAGTATGTTTTATTGAAATAATGGTGCGGCACTTGGGCAAGTGACGCATGATTAGGGCTTTTAGCAACACTTAGGGCGTCACTTAAGGGAGTGACGCTATACTGGTTCAGGCAGTGCGTCACTTACGTCTGTTTAGATTTTGCTAAGTCCAAAAACGTGGTCAACTATGACGGTTTGACCCGAAACTTTTACACAACCCTTATTTTAGATAAATAAGCTTATAAAATATGTCGGTTCATGTCGGAGTCGTTTCGGGATGTCGGTTTTTAAAACGCATTTTACCACATCAAGATTTCCATATGTTCGACTTTTGTCGGGTTGTTACGCTAGGTGATTTCTAACACTTCAGGTCCAAATCAAAACTCACAATTTTTACCAAGTGATCTTCAAGGTATCTAGTTTCTATCATCAAAATTTCAAGATTTATCATGACCATTTACATATTTAATTAAGCTCGCGTAAATTCCGAACACATTTTATCGAAAACTGTCAGATCAGTCTATAAATCGGCCTGTAGAGAAAAATGAGTATGTTTCTGGAAAAAGTTTAAAACACGAAAGTTGTAGATCTTTTCGATAGGAAGATTTCAAAAAAAATGCATCTTCTAACTCTCAATATTTGATTTTATCCGTATTTTTCTTTGTAACTACGTTTTTGGGACAGATTCATGCATGTTAGAGTATGTGTTATAAAAACGATTTTTAACAACAATATTGGACATATTCATGTTAGATGAACATCATAACATCTAAATCAGTGTATTAAAAGTAAATATAGTGAGTGAGAAGGGTTTCTTACAAGAAAAGTGATGAAGAAAGAAAGATGATGGTGTTGCTCTTGAGTTACTAGCTTCTTGTTCTTGATTCTTGCTTCTTTCCTTAGGAATTCAAGGCTGTGTTTTTGGTGTTTTAGAGAGAGAGAGTAGCAGATTTTAGAGAGAAGGAAGAGAGGTTATTGAGTAAAATGAAAGAGTTTGAATGGGAAGAGTGAACGGGGAGGTTGGAGTGTAGAGGTGAATGATTCCTTTGCATGTCTCAAGAGTGGTCAAAAGAGAAGGTGGCACATGGGTGCATGGGGGCGCCAGCCTAGGGGGGCCCACCAGGGGTATTTTGGTCATTTTATTATTCCACCAATTTGTACTTCGTGCGGTGTTCGTTTCCTCGTTTGTTTAGACGTTTATTCGCACGTTAAATATTTTATACGTGTTTTTAAGTAACGATTTAAATTCCAATATTTTCACTTGAAGTACTTATTCTAAATACTTGAAAAACATTTAGAAATGTTCCGTTAATTTACCGGCCTCGATTTGCGTGCATGTTTTACGGAGATTTAATCGTGTAACGTTTTAAATTGGACGTTTTTCATTATTAACATCAAATGAGATATTTTAAATGAAAGTTTTACTCTAAATGATATATTTTGAATAATTTAAAATATATTTTGGTTTTCGTTTGATTGTCGGGCGCGTTTCGCACGTTTTCGTCGCGTTTGTGTTATTTCATACGATATAATTAACGGGTTAAATAGTATCAACATAATATTTATGAGTTTTTGAGTTTATTAAATATTTCCATATTATTTAATTATTTTGTTCACCAACGTCCGTGTTTATACTAATCGGACTCCGTCCGGTTGTTTCGCACAATTTCATCAAATTGCGTAAGCGTAATTTTAAATAATTACGTAGGTGTATATTCACATAAATATACAAATAGTTACAAGTAATTACAAGTATTTAGCCTAAATCACATCTAAATACACGTAATTAGGGTCCTAGCTTAGGTCTAACAGTTGACCTAAATCGTCGGGTGTCACACTATCCTAAGGCAATAGTCACGTGAAAGACTAGAAATGGTGGAAACTTGATAAAGTCTATATTCATGTAAAACTCAACCAGATATATAGCAAAACAATCACCAATCATAGCATGTTAAATATGAATTAAATATCATCCATAATCCTAATATCTACATTCCAACAATCACAGTATCAAACTACGTAAATAGCATGGCAATATTCGCAACACAAACAAAGATATCATGCAAACAAAACATAATAACCGTAAGTAAAGGAATAAGTAATAACCAGTATTTAAGCAGCGTAACACTGAGTAGTACAAGCCAGAGTCTTGAAAACTTCAATACAATAAAATTCCCAAGCTACAGCTATCTTCCCCACTCGAACCGTGCCTACATCTCTCTAGTTCTCTAGAGAGAGAAACTAGAGAGAGAAACTAACCTAATCTAAACTAGAGAGAGAAAGAGTGTGTGAGAGAGAAAGTGAGAGATTTCTTGTGAAGAAATGGTGTGTGAAATGAGGATGAGGGGTGCTCTATTTATAGGCCACCAAGGATGCAAGAGTACAAGCCCACAAGCATGCACGTACAAGCAAACGAAGCAAAACGAGAGACCACAAGAAGGCAGGAGGCCGTACACGGCCTGTTTAGGGCCGTACACGGCTATACCAGGGTCGTACACGGCTTCATGGTGGCCGTGTGCTAGGCCGTGTGATTTTTTCGGCTTTTCTCGTTGCTTAATTCGCGCGTATCTTCTTCGTTTCACGTCCGTTTGACTTGATTCTTTCGCCTACTGTCTCGTAATTCCATTACGCTTCTAATGATGCTAATTTGGTAGAAATTGGAGGTGTGGAGCCCAGGTGTGTCCAGAATAATTTTCGTAGTCTTCGGTTGTGCTGTTTGTAACATATCTTCTTCATCCTTGATCCATCTTGAGCAATCCTTATATCCACGTTCTCGTAATCTCTATGGCTACAAAATAAGACATTTATGAGGTCCTGGTATGAAGTTTATAGTGGAATTAGGGTTAGGCTCAAAATGGTGCCTATTTAGGTCAGTTTTCCGCCCTTTTTGCTTGATTTTCAAAAGACCGACAAGTTTATACCTTTCTAACAAAAGTTCGTGAATAATGATGATTTTAAGATGTATTTGTAAGAAAAGAGCTAAATATGGGACAATTACTGCATGTAAAAACGTGACTTTTTGCGATAAATCAAGGAGTGTCACATGCTATGAAGTAATTCACCTAATACAAGTTATCCAGACAAGTGTCGCTAACAACAGTGGCGACACTAACTAAGTGTCGCTAAAAAAATCTTTGGTGAATTTTTCGATATCAAATAAGTGTCGCCAAAAATACTTGGTGAAAAATAAATAATGAAATTAAATGTCGCCACCAAGTGTTGCTATTTAGTGTCACTATAACCCTAGAGGCAACACTAAACCGAGTGTCGCTAGATCGCGGCTGGAAACTCCAAAAACCCTAAAAATGAAAAATTTCGAAACCCTAATAAACCTGTAAAATAGAGTTAGAACACAAATCTTTATGCTTAATTAATCCAGAAACGCGATTGAAACCTGTAAAACCTTCACGAACAAACCGAAAACCTTTCGAAATACAATCCGAAACCGTCGAATCCCTGATTCTTGGCTCTGATACCACTTTGTTAGTCCTTTACTCAGGATCTATCGAATTGCCACTTAATCAAAAGTAAACACAACGATTAATCAAGTGTTTAATATAAATCAAATCCAACGAACACACAAATATCAATAAGCTTTTCGTATATATCCGATCTGAAGTTATATCAATTGGCTTACAGTCGACACTTACAATCTAGGGTTTCGTCAACCCTCAAAACGAACTCTAACTCATTTATTTATACATTTCATTTACCACCTTGGCGACACTAGCCAGTTGCTAGCGACACTAGACAAGTGTCGCCATAGCGACACTGGCTAAGTGTCGCCCTAACACTTAGACTAGCAGAAAATCAAAACATATTTATATAATCAACCTCAAACTACGTACAGACTTTATGACCAAATGACAGACACATTACATGTACCAACACATGAACAGTATAATGCGTACTTAATAAGTGCGCATGTCACAATCAAGCTAAACCAGGTGTTCATCTACAAGTTATTGTCATATGATGTTGATTTTGCATCAACACTACGGCTTCATATTCAGTATGTCATCAACTGACAGGTCAATATTGCTACCCATTTCTTCAATAAAAGGAATGGAAAGCGATTTCAAGGCTTCATTAGCAAGCTTTGCGCGTTGGCCGCAGTCCGAGTTGATCTTGGATGTGATCGTGTCAGGAAGAGGGTTGGGAAGATCATGAATGTTTGCAATAAAAATATTAACTGTCTCCAACACCTCAACTCCTGACCGGCGCGAACCAGCTCGGTAAATGGTCTGGTCACTTGTTCGGACGCTATCGCAGCCTTGACGATGCCAGGAATACCACTCTGGACATGCTCTAAGTCATGCTCCAAGTCGCGCTTGACGTCTTCCAAGAGCTGGTAATCCTTCACGCCGAGGTCCCAAGCAATCCTCTGCTCTTCAAGGGTTGCTCTTCAATTTCCATGAGCGTAGCAGCATGAGCATCTTGGAGCTTCTTGAAACGATCGTGAAGGCACGCATATATCCTTTCGACAGCAGTTTTCTCTGCCTCCCAAATATCCACCCGTTCCAGAAGAGAAACTAATGCAGCCTCGGCCTGCTTTTTCCCTCACTACATGACAGACAAGCTGGCCTCAGCTTTCATTTTTGCTTCATTGGCCAGCCGCAGCTCTTCCTCCAACCTCTATGTCTTCCCGCGCAATTCATTGGCCTCTGCCTCGTTGTCATTTGCAGCACTGGTAGCGGCCCTAAAAAATTACTTATCGCACTCTAGTTTATCATAAGAAAAGGCAAAGTTAAGAAACGCCATTACTGTGCTCGCCTTGCGTCGTGTGCAAACAGTTTGCTCAATTTTTCTTGCACGGCAAGAAGGATGGCATGACGGGAATACTCCCACAGTGATGGTGCATCGACGACCAAGTTGTCAACCTTGAAATCCCACGGCGGAACAAACACAGCCGCGCCGGAATCAACATAACCCGTCAAGGGCACCTTCAACAAATGATCAAGCCCTGATAACTCCGGGTACACATCTTGGGGCTCTCTCGCGATCCGGGGAGGGCTCTGGTGTGGTGGAGGTGGCAGCGGAGGCGGCACCTCAGTGTTAAGTGCAGTCTCCACGTAGGTGATCTAATCCACGTCAATCACTGTGCGTAACACGGCCTCGTCGTCCTGACCCCTAGAAATCCCACCGGCATTTGCAAACTTAGCAGTCTTGGTCATGCTGGGCTCCGGCTCCTCCACCCATTCTTCCTCGTTCACGGCTGTTTCCGGCAAAGCTGCGCAATGAAAGTGTTAGAACTATATTCAAAAATAATGAATATCAAAAAGAGTATACGCACCATTATCAGGGTTGATATAATGCCCACCTGAGCTCGGCATACTCTCAAAGTTGAACAGGTTCATCTCCACTACCCGCTTCAACGTCAATTTTTTCTTCCTAGGTGCGGGGGCTGTCGCACCCCCGAAACACGTGGCAACGGAAGTATGAGGTGTCACGGGGCTACGACCAAATCAAATATCATCACTCAAAGATTACAACAAATGACCTCTATATGAGACGTTGAAAATAGTTACATTACAATAATTCAGAAGTTTACAAAAGTAATTGGAGTTCGCATAATAAAAGTAGAATTACATAATTAAAACTACATAATATAGTAAATGCAATTCTAATTCCTTGATGTTTGAAAACAATGCGACTCAAGCTATGCTTTCCAAAAGCATCCTACTGTCTTATTTCCTGTGGGTAGTCCTATATCGTCTGCAAACCTGAGAATACATACTAAAAGGGTCAACATAAAGTTGGTGAGTTCATAGGTTTGCAAGCAGTTGTAAACATAAGTAAGAAATATGAGATTTCCGTTGCGTTGCACGTATGCAAAAACTGTTGTAAAAATATCAGGTTATCATTTGTTATTCCTTGTTTTCCTTTGTTATCATTTGTTATTCCTTGTTTTCCTTTGTTATCCTTTGCGTCATGAGCTCATAGTTCGAAGCTTAACCCTTGTTGTTGCCTCAGCAAGTGTCTAATCCGGAACACTCGTTTGTCAAGTATTATGCGTCCGTTTGACCAGTTAGAGCAACCTAACCCGGACGGGGGTGTCAATCCCCAATAGATCTATTCACAAATACTCACGCTTACAAATAATTAACGAACTACGATGTGCGAGGGCTTTGTTGGATTATGGTTTCACTCATGCGTTATCCTTTACTTTCCCTTGTTTCCTTTGTTTTCATTGTTCCCTTTGTTATCCATTGTTTATAAAACAGTTGTATAAAAGCAGTTGCATAACGACAGTTGTATAAAGCATGTACAAAGATAGTTGTATAAAACATGTGTGTATGTATTCTCACCCCAAAATAGTTAAAACGAGTAAAACGGGGGGCTATGAAACTCACCTTAGATTAGCAAGTAGCAAGCAATTATCAAATAAGAAAGCAAGCCGATGTGCAACCTTCTAACGTCCTAAACGTATAAGGTTGTGTAAGTAGATGTCTTGTAAGACCATCTATAGCGATTGTATAAGTGGGGGTTAATGTCCACTTAAGCCAATCGTGTAGGTGGAGGGTTAATATCCACCTAGAGCTAGTTCATCAACTAGTTATGTCCAAATAAGTTGTTCAAGTTCGTTTATAAAAAACGTGTACGACCCGTTGGTGAAAGTTTGTAATAATAATTCATTTAGACATTATTATTAAGTTTGTTTTATTGTATACTATTCAGTAGTACAAATCGTGTGTTGCAAATGGATTATTTTAGTTTGTATAAGCCTTAAACCGTAGGTCAAAGTTGGTCAACTCGTTGGTCAAAGCTGGTCAAACCTGGTCAAACTGGTCAAACCTGGTCAAACTGGTCAAACCCGGTCAAACCTGTTCAAACTGGTCAAACCTGGTCAAACTGGTCAAAGTTGGTCAAACCTAGTCAAACTTAGCATCACTAGTAAAATGTAGCAACACTAGTAATTGTGGCCTCACTAGGTTAGTGTCTCTACTTGAGACTTAGGATATTTTCAGAAATTGTAGCATCACTAGCAAAATGTAGCAACATTAATAATTGTGCCATCACTAGGTTAGTGTCTCTACTTGAGACTTAGAATATTTGGTTCAAGTGTTCTAAGTGTCGGTTTCTAATTCGGGAAACTTTCTAAGTTTAGTTTTTGGTCCAAGTTACTAACTACGTCACCTAAACCCATTTTTGTTACCACTTTCCAAAAATAGTAAGTTTTGTCGTTTTTAGAAACCGAGCCGTTTTTGTTGACTTGGTCAAACCTACCCGGTTTGACCCGAAACTTTTACCCAACCTAAACATCAGTTTATAGAGTCCTTAAAATTTGTCGGTTCGTGTCGGGGTTCATCCAAAGTGTCGGTTGCTAACATGCAACTTAAGATTTCAAGATTTCATAATTTTCGACTTTTGTCGGTTTGGTTCGCCATTTAATTTCTATCACTTCTGGTCCAAATCAAGTCTCAAAATTTTTACCAACTGATCTCCTAAGTGTCTAGATTCTAACATAAAAATTTCAGCATCTATAATGTCCATTTACATTTTTAAATAATTCCGCGCAAGAACCGTACATTTTATCGAAAACCATCAGAATAGTCCTATAAATCGGCCAGTAGAGAAAAACGTGTGCGTTTCTGGAAAAAGTGTAAAACACGAAAGTTGTAGATCTTTTCAATACGCAAATTGCAAAAAAAATTCGTTATCTAACTCTTCCTAGAACTCCAGATATGATTATTTTCGTAAGCTGACTTTTTGGGACAGATTATTGCATGTTTGAATATAATTTATAAAAACGATTTTTGTCAATGGTTTTGGACATAATCATGATAGATGAACTAAATAACATGTAAATAACATAGATAAGAGTAGATATGAGCCCTCACAATGGTGGTTTTGGAGAAAGAAGGTTGAAATGATGATGAGGAACTTGTGAGCTTGAATCTTCTTGAAGAACTTTGCAAAATGATGAAGGATTAAAGTGGTGGTGCTTGGTGGTGATGTGGTGGTTTGTGGTGATGGGAATGGTGGTTCCAATGGTGTAAGAGGGCTTCTCTCAACTGAGTTTGGAGAGAGGATGAAGATGCTTAGAGAGAAATGGAGTGTTGAGTGAAGATGTGGTTGTGTAAGTAATCAAGTGTTTGCATGTCTTATGAGTGGGATGGGGAAAATAAAAGAAATGATCATATTTCACATGGGGTGGGAAAGGGGGCTGGCCTAGAGGGGCCCACCAAGGACATTTTGGTCATTTTCTTGTTTCTCATTTTAATTGTTACATTTCCCGTTCGTTTACCCGATTGTTTAGACGTTTATTTATACGTTAAACATTTAATTGTCGTTTTTATTTAACGATTTAAATTTCGATCTTTTCACTTGAAGTATTTAATATAATACTTGAAAACACTTATAAAAATGTTCCGTTAATTTATCGGCCTCGATTTGCGCGTTCGTTTTACGGAGGTTTAATCGCGTAGCGTTTTAAATAGACGTTTTTCATTGACGAACTATTATATGATGTTTTCAATAATAATTTCGTACAAAATAATATATTTTAAATTATTAAAATATATTTTGACTTTCGTTCGATTGTCGGGCGCGTTCCGCGCGTTTCTGTTGCGTTTGAGACGTTTTAGCCAAAACGTCTAGGTTTTTCGTGTATTATAATAAATAATGATAAATAACTTCTAAAAATAGATTAAAGTTATTTATAGAAATATTTTCACCAACGTCGTATAGTTTGTCGGACTCCGTCCGGTTGTTTCACGTAATTACAACTAATTACGTAAGCGTAATATAAAACAATTACGGGAGTGTATATTCACATAAATATACAAATAGTTATAAGTAATTACAAGTATTTAGCCTAAATCACATCTAAATACACGTAATTAGGGTTTCGGTTAAGTTTAAAAGTTAACCTAAATTGCCGGGTGTCACAGGGGCCGGCTTAGTAAGCAGGTTCTTACGTTTACCCTGCTTCGAAGCAGGAGGAGGGCAGCTCAACTGGGCGGCTGGGGCAGAAGTCTCATCTATTCTGATTCCTATGGTAGGTGCCCTGACGGCTATGGTGACGACAGGATCGGCGGTAGACTCGGTGGTAATCTGCTTGCCCTTGTCTCCCTCTTGTACCACCTCATCCACAGGATGGCGCACATATCTAAGACTGTCAAGATTAGGCATCTTCAAAACCGTATTCAAATCAATCACTGCAGAAGAAGCAAACAGTTAAATTGGGGAAAATATGATAACACATACATAAAAATAAACACCCGGTTCCCCCATACCGCATTCACAACACAACACCAACAAAATCCTGTCCGCATATGGCTAAAACGGACTAATGCAACCCTGCACCAGGAGATAACGATGGTATGCCCGCATTGGCAGCTTGACGTCCTTGCACCCGTCTACTACCGCTTGCTCCGCCTCCGAAAGCTTGGGTGCGTGGCTTATATTTTTTGGGCGTGAATACTACCACACCAATGTCTCAGAATATTCACTTAAGACCACAAGTTGGTCCACAATAGTAATAAGTCCCGCCAGTCAAGGAGGACGGATTCCTTCTGGCCAGCGAAATTGTTCTTTTTGTCAAAAGTATACCAACCCACTCCGCTGGCACACATGTGAAAGCAAGCCCTGAATACGTTCATGGAGGGTGCGAGCTTTAGAGAGAAGAAATAATGCTCAAAACATGTGACCTTCTATACGGTGAAAGGATGCAGTTGGCTGAATCCAAATTTGTAATGTTTTATAATTTCCAAAAAGAATGGCATTGGCGGAAGGCGCAGGTTGCCCTTCTCCATGGTTCTCCAGTACACCGCCACATTACCTTTCGGTGACGCATTTGCACGTTGCCTAGACGTTGGTTGGATGATACGCCGCCAGACATGGGTACTCCTTCAATAAAACTTTGAGCCCGTCTTCGGTGACGGAACTCTTCTCGTTATTTACATTCGGGCGCGTATCCGCCGCGCCCTCACCACTACAACCAGTAACCCCATCACTAGCAACCACCGCCCTGTCCTCGGCGTTGGCATCGCTACGAACAGTCACAAGGTCTGTGCGGTCGGCCATAATAACAAAGAATAACGAGAAAGGATGTAGATGAACTGACCTCGGATGATATTTAAAAAAATCCACTTAGAACGTCGTCGGAAACTGGGTATTAATCGCCGGAATACTTGAAGATCGTCGGAATTCTTGAAGATACATAAGTATTTGATTGAAGTAGTGAAAGCGTAAAGTAAAAAAGTGTGTGTGTGTGTGTGGGGGGGGGGGGGGGGGGGTAGGTATCTATAGTAAAAGCTGAGATGGGCTGGGCTCAATGGGCTTCAACCAAAGCCCTACATGTGTACGACATCCACATCGTTGTGAGAAAATGAACCGTTGCTTTGACAGTTGTAAGTGATGTCACTGTGACGGTTGGGCACGCTTCTGTCCCATCGACTGCACAAAGGCAACTGACAAGACGGGCATTTAATGCTTTTACTGCACGCGTGTATGGCCCGCCATTGCACTCAAGTATACCTAGCGTCATCATTTCTTGAGTTCGGCATCACATTTTTCAAAAGTAACACCAAACTGGGGGGACTTAATGATTCGCATGCCCTCATGACGACATCCCATCACAGTCTGAGCGATGGTCATGAGCTCAGCTCGGCAAAATTATAATTGACCGCCACGACGAGGTGAGTCATTTCTGTGATCACATCTGCGATGAAGTTCCCTGATCATGGTCACGGAACTGTGACGATATTTGGCTGCCAACAGGACTTATGACTATCAAAGATCTTCCACGATGCGCTTCTATTAAGAGCTCTGAGCTCAGAAGAAATGACCCTGAGCTCGGCTAACACGTACTTTGCATGACCTCCCGACAAGATTTGACATACGGTACAGCAAACAAAAATTCCATGCAGTCATTACGTGCATGCCCGTCCCATTAACCTGGTTGGCTCACCTCATTAGGCCACGTCAGCAACAATGTCAGGGAATGTCTCATGCCCATTGATTGAAAACGCATCCTTCTAGAACCTTCTAGAAGGTAGGGTTTTCACCATGCACCGCCTATATAAATAGTGCTAAAACTCAACAATTTTCCTCAAGCACCTCATAAAATTCTCAACCAAGATTAAGTTTTCTACCACCCTCAATCAACTGTTAATCTCGAGTCCGGGTTTGCACAGTTATTGGAATGTAGTAACTTAATCTCTCATAAATCACACTGTAATTGCACTCAGGCTAAAATTTGCTTGATCATATTACTCTAAGGTTTGTGAAGTATCAAGCTTGTAAGGTTTCTGAAGTATCAAGGTTAGCCAGTTTATAAATATAAACCGTTGTAAATTCAGTTAAATACAATCTTATTCGTAGTTTTACATTTCCAGCAAAGCATTGTATGCGTGCTTACGTCTACGGTTATATACTGCAAACTTCAAAGACCCGCTAATGTAATCACTTTGACCTCCACCACAAAATCATACCTTAACCTTCTCAATACATTTCCTAAAATATTACTAAGAAAAACCAAATTTATAAAGTACAGTATAATGGAAATAATTATGGTTGGGATCGTGCTTGGTTTTGCTATGTCGATCTATCATTTTACAAAGGATCGTTTGTGTTGATCCTCCCTTAACCGTCTCGGTTTAGGGTTTTGTATCAATGTCCTTTGTTGGTGGTGCGATTTCTTGAGGGGGTGACCTATTTGGGTTTTCTTGTCGAGAAATTGTTGGGTTTACGATTCATGGAGTAGGGTTGCTTTTGGGTTACCTGTTCTTTATGGATTTGATGGTGGTTGATTATCAAAATCCGTCGGGATTCTTGTTTAATCATTGGATATTGTACGGCGGTCTTAGCCGTTTGGGATGTGCCTGGACCTTTTGCCAGTGTTGCTGGTAGGGCAGGTTCATTCTTGTCATTTGTGGGTGTGCCTGGCCTTTTGCCATCCTTTGTGTTGGTAGGGCAGGTTCATTCTTGTCGAAGGGTTGTATTTGTTATTTCTTGGACTGAGATGTGTGATTCAAATTTAGGTTTAGTGGTTGTGTCCTTGTTATGTAGTCTTTATCGCCTATGTAACGGGCTGAGATGTGTGATTAACTCACATCCATTGTACTTAAATGCTTTTGGGAATATATTTACCGGGTAAACTTTTTGCCCTTTACCCAAAAAATTTTTTTGAAGTTTTTGATTACTACCATGAATTGCTCTTCTCCAATCTTTTCAACAACTTGACGTATTTTAAAGGTTTCTTTGATTTTCTAGAGAAGAAAATGGAGAAAATCTGGATGAATTATTGCAAATAAGTGAATAACCAAAAAGATAAATAGCCCTGTTACTTTGTAAAGAGCTGTCTACAAAAATGCAAAGCATTGGCAACCCATCAATGAGTCCAACGTTATTAATACATTCAACTAGGAACTGTTTTCTGGTAATACACAACTACAAAAGTGATGAGAGCTATGAAAACTTTCCAAGAGTATTCAAAACCCAAAAAAAACCAACCCAAAATCTTGAAAAATAATGATACAGGCAACTCTATCAGATCTTCACATTGGCTACATAGAAAGATGCCTACACATCTCGTAGAATTGGCCACCCTTTTCGAATAATTTCATTGACTTTGCCATCAATCCGGCTCTGAATTCTTGGTGGACATAGCTCGGCTGCATAACCGTTCAGCTTTGCTGCCAAGCTCGATTTCTCAAGTTCTTCTTCCACCATGTTGCCAATCAATTGTAGAAGGAAGGGGTTTCGTTTTAGCTCGAACTTCTGCACAATATAATTCATGGTGTAAACACTTGCACGTTAATATGTTATATGAAAGTTATTGAAATTTATACATTTAATGTATGCATTATCCATGACAAATAGCTACACGCTATGAGCACTTCACACATGCCATTATTTATAATGATTTACTCCCATCACATTTGTAACAAAACTAGCATAAATTCAAATACGATTTACACATTATAAATATAAATCAACAAAGGTCAATTTATCTTAGTATGCAGCTTTTGCTCTAATATATTTCTAAACACCATAGAAAAACAAAAGGGAGAAACATGCCTACTTTCTTGTTCTTTAAATCATTTTATTTGGCCATTATATTACTTGTTTATTGAACTTTGGATGACCGTAAAAGCGTAAATACGAGCTCAGAATCACCTAAAGCCAGAATAACAACCTGGTGTTCAGGCTCTGCAGGATAAAAGGTTCCGAGTTGTTGGAGTTGGGTAGTTACAATGCTACTCCTTGACTTAGTTTGCTCTCTTTCTTTGCTCACGGCAGCCAATCTGGACTCCTCAGTTCCATTAACAAAAATAATAGACCTGTTGGACGAGAAAGACAATGACTACATTTGAAATTTGAATAAACAGAAAGAAAAGGATCTTGTAGAAAAAAAACCGAAAAACATAATATATCACCTATATTGGTTGCCAACATCAGGACCTTGCCCAAATACTTGCCTAGAGTCGTGGCTAGACCAGAAGACCTCCAAAAGTTGCCTGAAATTAACCAGCCGAGGATCATATTCAATCTGCAGAGAAATCATGGAAGACCATGATGCAAGTTCCCTTTAAACATTTTCATCAATTGTCTCAAAACTTCTATCATGTAATATGAAGGTTCAAATTGTAACAGAAATTTCTTAAAGTGAAGATTAAAATATACACAATGAACCAGTTGGGGAATACATGAAGTTACAAGTTTATTTATTGTCCATTGGTAGTTTGGTACAATATGGACAGTAGCCAGACGAGCCAGTTCATCATGATTCAACAGGTTCAGTAAACTTGAACACATAACATGGTTCAGGCTCTCAGCTGTACTAAGAGCCTAAAACAGGCTCCCACCCAAGCCTGTATGAGACATTGTATAGTCTGTATAGGCTGCCAAGCCTCTTTGGAACTTTTACTCATATCTTGTAAAATGGTTACCAACGATAAATTACCCAAGTGACATAAGCAAACCATTAAACCAAATCATATTTCAAAGGAAAACTTATTATGTATCAGGCTAACAAATATAGCTCTTTATATACTGCTAAAGAGGTCAATGAATCAGCATCCACACGCAAATAGTTGTATCCATTTATGTAAAGAGAGATGATGTCCTTGAAGCAAATCTTGAATCATTAACGTACAAGATTACTTTGCTTCTCAAGATGTCAAGAACTATGTGACTTTAGAATACCTTAAAGTGTATAATAGAATGCCAAAATTAGACTTGTCTCCTTAAACCCAATTTCTGGAGTCCACCGAAAAGAAGCCCTTTTGAAATTCTAATGATTTCTTGTTTTAGTCATCTTTCTTTCTGCCAATTGATTTAATTCAGCATACCTGGATGATTTTACTGATCAAACATAGGTGTTAACCTTGGTCCATCAGGACCATAACCACCTTATTACATATCAAATAGGAAAAAAGGTGTCTTGCTCTTGTCCAAATGACCTAAATAAATACCAACTATAACCCTTAGGCTATGGTTAAGCTCTTGTCCATCAGGACCATAACCACCTTGATGCTAACTATAGCCCTTAGGCTATGGTTAAGCCTACCCCAAGGGCTAAGATATGATAAAAATAACAAACAGGAAATAATACATTCCAAATCATATTGACAATCACAATCTATCTTCATAAACATAGAAAACTGAAATTAATTAATTAATTAAATAATTAGAATGTGAAATAGGAGAAAATTGATACATACAACTACGGATTCAGCATGATCACCCAAGGATCGGTACTCAGGATTGATTTTAGATCCACCGGCGTAACCAACAGTCGTCCTCACAACTCCATCCAAACAACCGAACACAGATTCCGATCTCCAGAAGCTTCCAAGAGAGAAAACTGCTGTATTTAGAAACAACTCATCTGAAGGAGGATTTCGGGAGACTTGCTGAGATATCGGATTCGGAAACCTGATTGCATCAGCTGACAACACTATAATTGATATAATGAAGAAATAATGTGATAGCAGCATCTGATGGAAATGAGATAGCTTCATTAGGGGTAGCTAGGTTTCTCGTAGTCGCCGGAGATAATTTCCGGTCGATTTGGGCTGATCTACGATGTGCTTTATTCGTCTGGCACCCAAATACTTTGTTTTTGTTTTTTTTTTTTTCCGAAAAAATATATTACTCCCTCAGTCCCAAAATTATTGTCCACCAACAAAAAGCACACAGTTTAATAAAAGTGGGACCACAACAGTTTTCAACCACTCAAATAGAATCTGCACCCACTAATCTCTCTTCTTATTGGTTGAAATGGGAAGTGGACAATAATTTTGGAACGTCCCAAAAAGGAAAGATGGACTATAATTTTGGGACGGAGGTAGTATATTGATATGGACTTGAACATCCAATACGAGTACATATAATAGGTTGCAAGAAAACAACCCGTAGAACTACATTGACACAATGACCCAAACCTATTGAAATACAACTTACATATAACCTTCCTTGTATTGCCTCCCTCCCAAAAATATAATTCACGTTTTTTTTTGGACGTCTCAAATTAATTGTCCACTTTCAAAATAGAAAAGAAGTTTTGGTCATGATTACCATATTACCTTTACTTGAAATTATTATTACAAACTTTAAGGAAAACAGTAACTAATTGTTTAAAAGTAAACTGTCATTCATTGTAATTTTAGGTACCTACCCTAAAATCTATGTAAGGTAGGTAACTATAAACCTAAAAAGGTAATATTTGTACCACAAACCGACATCCATTGTAATTTTAGGTATAGAGGAAAATTTGAGTCATGTTCTTCTTTGAACATCCTCTAATTAAATGATGCTTTTCATAATAATTTATTTGATGGTAATACGGAGTAGTCGTGACAAAAAAAAAAAAAAAACGAACTTGAAATCGAAACCGAAAGAAAACCCGAAACTGAAACCTGTCCTAACCGGTTTTTTACAATAACCGGTTCGGTTATTGTGACACCCCGCAATTTCGACATAATTATAAACGTTAATTGCACACATTTCTAGGCTAATTCCCTACTTTGAGTGAATTCACAACACATTTTAGAGATAAGTCTAGCAAAACTCAACTAGTTAATACGCGTAGTATTGCATAATACTTAACTTGTATAATTACGTACAAAACAATTGGAAACAAACGCGGCAAAAATATATGATTGTTGGTAATCAAAATTATTTAATAAAATGAAATTGTTAAATAACGTTATTATTTATTAATTTTTATGTCGATAATATTTACAAGGTGTTCGTACCAAACAAAACATATTCTGCGCGGCAAAACATATCCGTAAGACTGGAACAAAACAAAGTTAAACTTTTATAAACTAAATAAATTGATATTTATAAAAGTTCTTCGCTTAAAAATGTTACGAAAATTAGAATTTAGAAATTTCTTATTTAAAATATTATAACATTTAATAATGGAGAAACGAACACCACACGGAACGCAACCACGGGGGACGAAAAAGGGAGACAAAACCCCTTCCTCATCCCCTCCTTTCTTTCATTTCTACCTATCACACACTCTCTCTCTCTCTCTCTCTCTCTCTACTCTTTTCTCTCATTTCTCTCTAACCACACCACACCACCACCATCACCCAAATCCATCAAATAACACCACCAAACGCCACCAAATCGCAAAGCCCGTTTAGAGAAAAACGTTCACCTCGTCACGATTTACACTTCCATCTTTTCGGATTTCTCTCGCGACAACTTTGTAAGATTTCGACATTTCCGTAAACTCTTAGATTTTGCTATTTCCTTTGATTTCTCATGTTTATATTACTTAAAATATCATGTTTTAGTGTTTTTATCACTTGAATATGTCCAAAAATCGAACAAAAACCCGTTTTTCTAAACTGTTCGTCGAACAGTTGGTTGTGTCGCACAGGGCCAAAAACAGTAGTGCGACGCAAGCTTTGCGTCGCATTACCACCTCTATGTCGCACAGTTTACCCTACGTCGCATACTTGCGACACAACTACTTATGTCGCAGTATTTGCGACACAAATACTTACATCGCCACTATATTTCTGCGACACAAATCTTTACGTCGCAACCTCGTGTCGCAGCTCAACCCGGTGTCGCATACTGTGTCGCTAAAAACAGAACGTTGAAAACCCATTTTTCACTAAGTGTCGAACTTAAACGGAAACGAATACATACACACGATACGATACACGAACTGTACAAACATTACATGTGACACCCCCAAATTCGGTCAGCGCGGTCAACGCGCGATTAGCGGAAGCATTAATGCATACTGGGGGTGCTGACGTCAACGTGGAACATCATGCAGATCAGAGCGTATGATTATTGCTGAACAATTAAATTAAGATGCCATTTAAATAAATAAGTTGTTACAAAGAACTACGACTCGTCAGAGTCGTTGAATTAGTATCAGTTATACAAAATAAATCCTTGTTTGTCCCAAAATGTGGCATCCTAATTCGTCATGGGTCGCCTAACTCCGTAAATATGCATTTTTTACTTGCGCTGTGAATTACCTGAAAAACATAGTAAAAAGTCAACAAAAATTGTTGAGTGAATTCACAGGTTTTATGTTGTATAAAGTGGTTTGTTAAGCCATGTTCATTTGGTAGTTATTGACATGTGAGTCAAATACAATTGCTCATAACAGTCTGTAGGAAGGTAAGTATCCTAAAATAAAGTTTGTAAGAAGGAAATTCCTATAAGTTGTTTATACAGCAGCATATAAGTATATACAAGTAGTTCGCAAACATAGCACGAAATCATCATAAAATCAGTAGCACATAAGCAATTTGGTAGCACAGAGGCATCAAAGTAAGTATAAGCAGTTATTGCATGTTATAGCAAAACAGTTGTTATGTTTTTCACCCCAAGTTTTAAAAGCAATTAAAACAGTGAAAAGGGGGCTGTGAACTCACTGTAGTAGTAGCGATGTGAAAGCTAGCAGAGTGTGTAGCGTCGCCCAAATAAAGTTAACCTATACCAAATAAGTGTATTAACATAAGTACTTGACTATTGGTCAAACTATGTTAATTATTTAATTGTTTTGAAGAAATTGTTGGTTTCTTAAATTGTATGAATCGTTGGTGACGATATCCAAAAGTTTGATTGTGTTGTTTACATCATTTATGTGATTAATTATTGCTCGAATGTTTATATATATATATATATATATATATATATATATATATATATATATATATATATATATATATATTATGATCGTCGTTTATGCAATAATACAAAACCTTCTGATCATTTGTGGATACATCTATCCAACAAAATATTCGTATGTTTAATTATAGTCGAGGGGATATCTATAGATTTATATATATTTATTTAAGTGTGATAGATTAATAGATAAAAAGACTATATATAAAAAAAAATCACAGGCCAAGGGGCTTGAACCCCTGACCCTTGGCTTCAAACCACGCCACACAACCAGTAGGCTATTACTTGCCTTTTTGTTTATAATTAGCAAGTTTATCCTTATATCTACTTATAACCAGTTTACTCAAAAATGAATTAAATCAAAACAGGTAATGAGGTTTGAACCCATGACCTTCCACCACAAACAACAAACCCTTACCCCTAAGCTATGTGGCTATATTCAATTATACTTTACTAGGTATATTATATATATACATATATATAATAAGTAGGTTAAAAATAAAATGAAATATGCAAGTCACAGGGTTGACCTGGTGACCTCTGCCTACAAACCATACGCTCTAACCACCAGGCTACATGCCCTTTGTTAGTTCATTTCTCACTAATTATATATATATGAGTTGTTAACTAGTAAACCATATGGCCTTTCAGTTCATGCACAGAGGTTTAGTTACGGGTTGGAAGAAAACAGCCTTTGAATCACATTTTAAACACAGTAAACTGATAGAATATTTATACATGATATGTATAGCATTATAAACCCGAAATAATTTACAGAAAACGGAGGTTGCTCACAGTGGTGATGAGAGCCGAAGGTGGTGGTGTCCGACCGTTAGAGAGAGAGTGAGAGAGCGATATGGTGAGATGAAGAAGAAAGCTTCCTGCTTTTGTTTCTTCCACTGCTGTTGCTTCAGTCGATCAAGTCACAGAGAGGAGAAAGAAAAGTGGTTGGTAGCTTGCATTATTTGAGTTTTCTGTTTGTGTACGTGTGATCAAATGGATTGTGGAAGAAGTATATAAAATTAAAAATGAGTTTAGTTTGTCAACGAGGGAGCATGGCTTGGCACACTTTGTGTCTAGCAGATATTTTGTAGTGGTTATATTGTAGGTATTTAGCCCTTTAATTTCAGGTACGGTTATATTTGTTTGTACCCCGTGTACCGATCAATTATTCGTTTGTTTAGACGTTATTTTAAACTTAATAATTGATCATTATAAAAATGAATTCTTTTATTAAAATCATTAATAAAATTAATCACAGTAGGTGGTACTGTACGGTTAAATTATGTGCCAAATTTCAGTCAAATTGGGAATTCATATTTTGAAGTAATGTTCCAAATGGTAAAACAGGAACGGAAAAATAACACTTTTGTTATTTTTGACCTTTAAACACGTTTTATAATTGTTTCTGTTCGTGTATAACATGTCCTAAATAGTCGTCTAAAGGTTCCCGAACAACTTTTGTTCTAACTATTTTCTATAATAGTTTCAAATAAAAATACTTCAAAAGTACTTTGAAAACCTTTTTGGACTTTTGTACTGTGTCCGATACGTTAAATAATAAACGTATAATATATTATATTTTATCCATAATCTAAATATAATAACAAAAATAATTAATAATTTTTCGAATCATTAATTATTTTTGTATCACCAACTTATTGTATTTATTTCTGTTGAGTTCGTCTCGATAAGTTTGTACGTAATTATAGTTAATTACGAAATACATAATACTTTTTTTTTTGTTTAAAAGTATTGGGCTTGCTAGGCTTATATCACATTAAAAGTTTTGTTAAAACTTAACTAGGGAACCAGCGTAAAATGCATGTGTTTACTGTACTTAATTGTACTCAAATTTGCGGGATGTCACATTCTCCCCTTGTTAAAGAAATTTCGTCCTCGAAATTTAAGTTATGTTATGAGTTATTCGTACACGTATACTTTGCCTCATGATTCAGTTGTAACTATGTCTTTTAATTGAGAGTAGGCCTAGAATATTTAGAGCGAGTTTAAAGATAGTCATTTCCTTATTGTTTTCGTAGTTCACATATATATGCACATATATAATAGCCTAGTGTGTCGATCGTAGTATATACTTTGCATACAACTAACATACTACTGACACATCACCTACGACTCCTTGTTGCAGCATGGCTGGACGATTTCCGATTGTGGACACGAGCTCAGAGGAGGATCCCAGCGAGGACACTCGCCAGAGTGTTGCTGAGTCAGGGATCGAGAGCCCACCCACTCACGTGAGAGCCATGTCTGTTGACACTAGTGATGCTTACTTAGTGCCACATCCGACCGCACCTGTGGTCACTCCTACCCCTACACCACCTGTTGCGAGTACCTCTCGTGTGCCTGTACCTAGGATGACAGCTAGGATCTGTGTTCGGGATTTTCCCAGGGGACCACTCGCGCCGCGCGATAAGGCGCCAGTGACTGAGCCTGAGGTTCCAGTTGTCGAGCCGCCACAGAAAAGGCTCCGACCTTCTCATCTGGACTGGATGCCTCGAGTATTGAGAGAGTGGAGATCACTAGAGGGTATTCCCTCGACCTTTGAGATTGAAGAGTCCTCCCACTCACCACCAGCTGCATCTCTCACTGGTGAGCCTCTAGAGCTGTAACACCTGCTAAATTAGGATAATTAATTATGCCTAATTACTTGTAACTAGTTGTAATTAGTATGTAATAGGACTAATTGCAGACTCTATTTGTATATATATATAAGGTGAATTATATATATATGTGTGTACATACGCGATTTGGATTAATCGTACGAATTAACCGGACGGAGTCCGACACAGTTACTTGGACGTTGGTGACAGAAACTTACCTAAATAATGAGAACGTATTTTATTATGTAAAATACACAACGAACAAACATTAATCATAATATCGCGACGACATTTTAAATAATTTAACGAATACGTATTAAACGCGAGTTAAGAATTTTAATACTTCGACAAATGTTTTTATAATTAATTTCAAGGTATTTCATTAAAATATTCCCGTCACCTTTTAAAAATATAACTGCTTGATATAGCGTTTAAACGACGGAGGAAACGAACACCACACGGAACGCGGGGCGAGAACTGGAAAAGTGGGGATAACCCCACCTCCCACTCATTCTTTTCTCATTTCTCTTTTCTTTCTATCTCTCATCTCTATCTTTTCTTTCTTTTCACCAAAACACCCAAACCCTTTAAAATCGCAAATACTACCACCAAACGCACGCGAAACATACTACCCTTTTGGAAGAAAACGACCACCACATCACGATCTATCACGCTATCTTTCCGGATTTTCATTTCGGCATTTCGTAAGTTTCCGACAAAACCCGAAACTCTCCGTTTTTACTCATTTTTACGTTTTTATAGTTTATATATGCTTAAAATGTCCAAAAATGGGTTGGGTAAAAGATTTGGACCGAACGGAAGCTTTTCGACCGATTTTCCGGCCACCATATTCCGATCAGACCGCTACGTCGCAGAGACGCTGGACTTTCTGCGACGTAGCTCAAAACGTCGCATTTTGTGGCCAACGTCGCATTTAGCGACGTCGCGGCCTACGTCGCACAAATATCCCAACGTCGCACTAGCGACGCAGCCTATTACGTCGCATTAACTTGCGGACGTCGCACATAGCGACGTAGACTTTTACGTCGCAAACCGAACCTACGTCGCATTGATTTGCGAAGGTCGCATCATGCGACGTACCTCCCTACGTCGCACCCTACGTCGCATGCTACGTCGCATGCTACGTCGCACAAACCAGAACCTTGAAAAGTCAGATTTTTACTAAGTGTCGAACTTACACAACTTCAGATACTTATGTCATACGACTTAACAAACGTCATAGAACATACTTTCTATTACAACTACACTAAATTGCGTTATAAATGATAACGCTTTGAATCATTATTACAAACCGTCACCAACGGGCCATACTTGTTTTCAAACTACAAACGGATTACTAAACAAACACTTGGACATAATGAGTTGTGTAAACAACTAGCCTAGATGGTCTTGCGAGACATCTACTTACTTAACTTTATATGTTTAGGCATTTGAAGGTTACGGGTTCGGAGAACCTACGGTTGATATTACTTACTCGTTTATTGATATAAACGTACTTGCAAAGACTCAGGTGAGTCTTACGGCCCCACTTTTACTGCTTTATCTTATTGGGGGAGATACATGCTACTGATTTTTCCTGAACACAAGTACTAAACTGATTTCTATATCAAACGGAATTGCATGAGTTAATTACCATTTACAGAAGTCTCTCCATCATATATCGTTAGTTATGGACTTAAGCGCGAACAGTAGTTAATGGATCCATTAGGGAAATGACCCTCCCCACCCGGGGCAGTAGCGCTGCCACGTACCGATTTACACGTATAAACGGGTGACAACTTATTCGTTACTGATGCTTGCTCACTTACGAGCATGTCACGGGAGCAAACATATTACTTACGGGTTAAGCTTCGATTATGAGCCTCATGGCAACGGTATAAACGTATTTATTTACATTTGCTGGATTGCAAATACTGATTTTACGATTGCTGGATTGCAATGGCTGATTTTACGCCTACGGGCACTACTAATGAAATCTCGTGTTCAAAGCCGATATTACTTGCAAACCTGTGAGATTCACCAACCTTTTGGTTGACACTTTTTAGCATGTTTTCTCAGGTACCCGGACGGAGTAGGAATACTCCAGGATTTTAGCTAGAGTCGCATGTTTTCAACACAACTGCATTAACGGAGATTCTTCGCATTATCTTTTGTATATTATGGTTATGTAATAGAATCTCCCGCTATACGCGTGGACTCTAGGGGAAACTACATTTTGTATACGAAAACACTAAGTTTTCAAACATTATATCTATGGAATGTAACTAATTTACAAAACGTCTCATTTAGAGGTCGTTTGCTGTATATCTTGTGCTTTGTATATTGATTAGTAACACCCAGGTATGCTTCCGCAAAACAGTGAATTTCGGGGGTGTTACAGATTGGTATCAGAGCCTAAGGTTATAGTGAACTAGGTTGCATTTAGTGGGCCTAGACTATGACCATTAGGCAGTATTTCCTTATTAGGCATGATTGGTTCAAGAATTACATCATACGACTTTAATTTAACATAGCCTGATCAACTATGTACAATTAAGGAAAGATGATGTGAGATCTGAAATGGTTATGTCAAACAGGAATGCGTTAGTAGACTCTGACCACGAGAGAACCGAGACTCTTACTTGTTATGTGCTAGACATACGCTAGGCTATTATGTGATATACGAGTATATACATACATAGGCCTCACTCACTGACTATACTACTAAGCTATTATGTATTGGATATATATGAATAGGCCTCGCACGTAAACACACTCGCTATAGAGATAGCCGACGTTTCTCTGGTGACACTTACGAATTTCTCTCAGCGGTTTGCACCGACCATGATAGACTTGATTACCGTCACACCACCTTGTGGCGCACTCTAATGATTTTACAAAAATCACATCTAAAACCCTGAAACAACGTACTTCCAAGGACTAAAATCCTCTCTCTGTCATTTCTATAGAACTCAAAGACACGAATTCCCAAATGGACGACTACATGTCTGATAGTGACCAAGTCCACGGGGAACAAATCCAGTACACGTATCTCGATGAGGACATCGTACCAGAAGAAGAAATCATGCTGGAAGGAAACGAAAATCAGGATTTCGGAATGACTGGCATCGACATAGAAGAATATGAAAGAGTACGAGATCAGGCTGTGGGACTAGACGGCCGAAATTGGGCACTTAAGCGTAAGTGCATGGACTATGAACAAAAATTGAGAATCTCAAATCGATCTGTCCCTACACGAATCAAAGATAAGATCCGTTACTGGAAGAAAGTGGCCACCAACCTAACCCGTAGGACCAAAACATGGATCAAACGTTTGGGCAAGAAATCAACGGAGGAGACTAGGTACCGCTCCACGACTCAAAGATACAGGGACATGCTTGAAGCACGCTACCACCCACACGACCTGAACCTGGAGTCGGAAGACGAATCCGAAGGCCAGGAACCCTAACTAAGAAGGAACCAATTGACTAGCAAACTGTGGACCGCCTTGTCACGCTAATGGAACCAATTAATCTACATTAAGATTAGTGTAGTTTTTGTCTGTAATCTACCTCGTAATCTAGGGACTATCTAGCACTACTCTATAAACTAGTCGGATGTAACCATTCCCGACACCTTTTGTATTATCTCTGTAGGATGTAACTTTTGAACTCACTTTATCTATCAGATATCCTTTGTTATCTCAACTCACCTTAATTGTCATTTTCCATATTGATGTTATGTATTACTGCTTTTATACATGTACATCTGTGACAATTACCAGCTCATACAAAATCTCATGTATCTTCATTTCTTTTATTGAAGAATCATGCCGCCAAAGACACGGCCATACACCGATGCCCAGATTACCTCCCTTATAACCCAGGCTGTTACTGAAGCCTTGGCTCGGAATACTCCACCAAATTCCTCGAGAAATAGCGATGCCGCTGAAACCCCTACTGCTAAACCTTGTTCTTACAAGGACTTCCAGAACTGCAAACCTCTAAACTTTGCAGGTACCGAGGGAGCTATCGGTCTAGTACGCTGGATCGAGAAAGTTGAGTCTGTATTTCTTATCTGCAACTGTGCGGAGGGAGATAAGGTTAAGTTCTCCGTTAGTACTTTTACTGACACCGCACTCACCTGGTGGAACACTTATGCCCAGACTGTGAGTGTTGCTACTGCTTATCAACTCCCGTGGGAGGAGTTGAAGAAGATGTTGAGGGGTGAGTATTGCCCCAGGGATGAATTGAAACAACTAGAAGTGGAATTCTGGAACCACAAGATGCTGGGTAATGATATCACCGGCTACACCAACCGTTTCCACCAACTGGCACTTCTGTGCCCAACCATGGTCGATCCTGAGTACAAGAGGATCGAGAAATTTGTTGATGGTCTTCCTGAACGACTCCAAGATCTGGTAACTTCTTCCAAACCGGGTACAATTCAGAGCGCCATCCGTATGGCCCATGAACTAACGGCAAATTCTGTTCGCCGTGGTACAACTTCAACCCCATCTGCAAACAACAAACGCAAGTGGGAAGGTAACCCCAACTCATCCAACCAAACCTCCAATAAAAAGCCTGAGTACATTAAGGCTTATTCATCTGGAACTTCGGAGAAGAAAGGGTACAGCGGGAACAAGCCCTACTGTTCCAAATGCAGCCGCCATCATGACGGTTCTTGCCCTTGCTCCAACTGCAAGCGGTTCGGGCATCTAGCCAAGGATTGTCGAACCAACATTCCCACCCCCAACACTAATGCACCAAAGGCCTGCTTTGGGTGCGGAAATACAGGGCATTTCAAGAAAGATTGCCCAAAGCTGAAAAACAACAACAATCCTGCTCGCGGCAGATCATTCGTTATCAAGGCTGGGGAAGCCAGACAAGACCCGAACGTCGTGACGGGTACGTTCCTTCTCAACGACCTTACTGCTTCTGTGTTATTTGATACCGGTGCCGATAGAAGCTTCATTTCTGAGAAATTTAGCCCTTTACTTGATATAACTCCCACTGCCTTAGATACTAAATACATTGTTGAATTAGCTAATGGCAAACTGATTGAGACTGATAGCATCATACACAACTGTACACTTAACCTCACGAACGAAACGTTTCCCATTGATTTAATCCCTGTCGAGATCGGCAGCTTCGATATTATTGTTGGTATGGATTGGTTATCCAAGCACCGAGCTGAAATCATCTGTCATGACAAACTCGTTCGCATACCTCTTGTCTCCGGTGGAACCTTAGTCCTACAAGGGGAGACCGGTAGACGGAATCTGAATATTGTTTCCTGTCTGAAAACGAGAAAATATCTACGAAAAGGGTATCAAGCCATCCTCGCACATGTAACGGAGAAGAAGTCGGAGGAGAAGCGACTTGAGGATGTTCCGATCGTGCGGGATTTCCCGGAAGTCTTTCCTGAAGACTTGCCCGGACTTCCGCCACCTAGACAAGTTGAATTCCAAATCGAACTTGTGCCCGGAGCTGCACCCGTGGCACGAGCCCCTTACCGTTTAGCACCATCCGAAATGCAGGAGTTGTCTAACCAACTACAGGAACTCCTGGACAGAGGATTCATTCGACCAAGTTCCTCGCCTTGGGGAGCTCCGGTCTTATTCGTGAAAAAGAAAGATGGGTCTTTCCGCATGTGTATTGACTACCGAGAGCTGAATAAGCTAACCATAAAGAATCGGTACCCACTTCCTAGAATCGATGACCTATTTGACCAACTCCAGGGATCGAGTGTTTACTCGAAGATTGATCTACGGTCGGGTTATCATCAACTCCGAGTCCGTGACAATGATATCCCAAAGACAGCTTTCCGAACTCGTTATGGGCATTATGAATTCCAAGTGATGCCATTCGGGTTAACCAACGCACCGGCCGTATTCATGGACCTTATGAATCGGGTGTGCAAACCATATCTTGACAAATTCGTCATTGTGTTCATCGATGATATCCTGATTTACTCTCGTAACGAACAGGAACATGCTCAACATCTGAAAACCATTCTAGGACTTCTGAAACACGAAGAGTTATATGCCAAATTCTCTAAGTGTGAGTTCTGGATTCGAACCGTTCAATTCCTCGGGCACGTGATTGACAGCCAAGGAATTCATGTTGATCCCGCCAAGATTGAAGCAATCAAGGGCTGGGAGTCACCGACCACTCCAACCGAAGTGAGACAATTCTTAGGTCTTGCTGGTTATTATCGCCGATTCATCGAAAACTTTTCAAGAATAGCTGTTCCACTTACCACACTGACTCAGAAGGATAAGAAGTTCGATTGGACTGATAAACAAGAGTCAGCCTTCCAGCTATTGAAAAACAAACTTTGCAGTGCACCAATCTTGTCCTTACCCGAGGGCACCGACGATTTCGTAGTTTACTGCGACGCCTCACACCAGGGACTTGGTTGTGTGTTGATGCAACGGGAAAAAGTCATTGCCTATGCCTCACGACAACTAAAAATTCACGAGAAAAACTATACGACCCACGACCTCGAGTTAGGTGCTGTGGTCTTCGCATTGAAAATCTGGAGACATTATCTCTATGGTACGAAAAGCACTATCTTTACCGATCACAAAAGTCTCCAACACATATTCGATCAGAAAGATCTAAACATGAGACAACGTCGCTGGGTTGAGTTGCTTAGTGACTATGACTGCGAGATCAAATACCATCCGGGCAAGGCTAACGTAGTTGCCGATGCCTTAAGCCGAAAAGAACGAGTGAAACCCCTTCGAGTTCGAGCACTTTCTATAACAATTCATAACGAGCTTCCTGCTCAAATCCTTACCGCTCAACTTGAAGCACTCAACGATGAAAACTTGAAAAATGAAGCTTTGCGAGGCTTGGATAAACAATTCGAAATCAAACCCGATGGAACTCGATACTTCTCTAACCGGGTGTGGTTACCCAAATTCGGAAACTTGCGAGATTTGGTGATGGCTGAAGCTCACAAATCTCGATACTCTATACATCCTGGATCTGACAAGATGTATCATGACGTCAAAGGGTTGTATTGGTGGCCTAACATGAAAGCTGACATCGCCTTGTACGTCAGTAAATGCCTAACCTGTTCCAAAGTAAAGACCGAACACCAAAGACCCTCTGGGTTGCTTCAACAACCTGAAATTCCTCAATGGAAATGGGAACAGATTTCCATGGACTTCATTACCAAACTACCGAAAACTTCGAGTGGTTGCGATACCATTTGGGTAATCGTGGACCGTCTCACGAAATCTGCTCATTTTCTGGCCATCAAGGAAACCGACAAGATGGAGCGTCTGACTCGCATCTATGTCAAAGAAATCATCTCGCGACACGGTGTACCTATCTCGATCATCTCGGATAGGGACAGCCGTTTTACTTCTAACTTTTGGCAATCATTACAGAAATCTCTTGGTACTCGTCTGGATATGAGTACTGCTTATCACCCGCAAACCGATGGCCAAAGCGAGCGAACTATCCAAACACTGGAGGATATGCTACGAGCCTGCGTAGTCGACTTCGGTACTTCTTGGGAAAATCACTTACCGTTGTGTGAGTTTTCGTACAACAACAGTTACCATACCAGCATAAAGGCTGCACCCTTCGAGGCACTTTACGGACGTAAGTGCCGATCACCTGTCTGTTGGACTGAGTTAGGAGAATCCCAACTCACGGGTCCAGAAATCATTCAAGAAACTACTGAGAAAATCGTTGGTATTCAAAACCGGCTGAAAGCCGCACGTGATCGTCAGAAAAGCTATGCTGACGTGAGACGCAAACACCTTGAGTTCCAGATAGGAGACAAGGTACTTCTCAAAGTGGCACCGTGGAAAGGTGTTATTCGATTCGGGAAACGAGGCAAACTAAATCCTAGATATATCGGACCATTCGAAATCCTCGAAAGGATTGGTCCAGTGGCATATCGCCTGCAACTTCCTGCTGAACTTAGCAGCGTACACAACACATTCCACATTTCTAACTTGAAGAAATGTCTGTCTGACGAGACGCTGATTATACCGCTCGACGAAATTCAAATCGATGATAAACTCCATTTTGTCGAGAAACCTATGGAAATCATGGACCGTGAGGTCAAGCAATTGAAACAGAGTCGTATTCCAATAGTAAAAGTCAGGTGGAATTCTAGGCGCGGCCCTGAGTTCACCTGGGAACGGGAAGATCAAATGCGACAGAAATACCCACATCTCTTCCCAGACAACGCACCGTCCGTGCACTCAAGCTAATTTCGGGACGAAATTTCTTTAACAAGGGGAGAATGTAACACCTGCTAAATTAGGATAATTAATTATGCCTAATTACTTGTAACTAGTTGTAATTAGTATGTAATAGGACTAATTGCAGACTCTATTTGTATATATATATAAGGTGAATTATATATATATGTGTGTACATACGCGATTTGGATTAATCGTACGAATTAACCGGACGGAGTCCGACACAGTTACTTGGACGTTGGTGACAGAAACTTACCTAAATAATGAGAACGTATTTTATTATGTAAAATACACAACGAACAAACATTAATCATAATATCGCGACGACATTTTAAATAATTTAACGAATACGTATTAAACGCGAGTTAAGAATTTTAATACTTCGACAAATGTTTTTATAATTAATTTCAAGGTATTTCATTAAAATATTCCCGTCACCTTTTAAAAATATAACTGCTTGATATAGCGTTTAAACGACGGAGGAAACGAACACCACACGGAACGCGGGGCGAGAACTGGAAAAGTGGGGATAACCCCACCTCCCACTCATTCTTTTCTCATTTCTCTTTTCTTTCTATCTCTCATCTCTATCTTTTCTTTCTTTTCACCAAAACACCCAAACCCTTTAAAATCGCAAATACTACCACCAAACGCACGCGAAACATACTACCCTTTTGGAAGAAAACGACCACCACATCACGATCTATCACGCTATCTTTCCGGATTTTCATTTCGGCATTTCGTAAGTTTCCGACAAAACCCGAAACTCTCCGTTTTTACTCATTTTTACGTTTTTATAGTTTATATATGCTTAAAATGTCCAAAAATGGGTTGGGTAAAAGATTTGGACCGAACGGAAGCTTTTCGACCGATTTTCCGGCCACCATATTCCGATCAGACCGCTACGTCGCAGAGACGCTGGACTTTCTGCGACGTAGCTCAAAACGTCGCATTTTGTGGCCAACGTCGCATTTAGCGACGTCGCGGCCTACGTCGCACAAATATCCCAACGTCGCACTAGCGACGCAGCCTATTACGTCGCATTAACTTGCGGACGTCGCACATAGCGACGTAGACTTTTACGTCGCAAACCGAACCTACGTCGCATTGATTTGCGAAGGTCGCATCATGCGACGTACCTCCCTACGTCGCACCCTACGTCGCATGCTACGTCGCATGCTACGTCGCACAAACCAGAACCTTGAAAAGTCAGATTTTTACTAAGTGTCGAACTTACACAACTTCAGATACTTATGTCATACGACTTAACAAACGTCATAGAACATACTTTCTATTACAACTACACTAAATTGCGTTATAAATGATAACGCTTTGAATCATTATTACAAACCGTCACCAACGGGCCATACTTGTTTTCAAACTACAAACGGATTACTAAACAAACACTTGGACATAATGAGTTGTGTAAACAACTAGCCTAGATGGTCTTGCGAGACATCTACTTACTTAACTTTATATGTTTAGGCATTTGAAGGTTACGGGTTCGGAGAACCTACGGTTGATATTACTTACTCGTTTATTGATATAAACGTACTTGCAAAGACTCAGGTGAGTCTTACGGCCCCACTTTTACTGCTTTATCTTATTGGGGGAGATACATGCTACTGATTTTTCCTGAACACAAGTACTAAACTGATTTCTATATCAAACGGAATTGCATGAGTTAATTACCATTTACAGAAGTCTCTCCATCATATATCGTTAGTTATGGACTTAAGCGCGAACAGTAGTTAATGGATCCATTAGGGAAATGACCCTCCCCACCCGGGGCAGTAGCGCTGCCACGTACCGATTTACACGTATAAACGGGTGACAACTTATTCGTTACTGATGCTTGCTCACTTACGAGCATGTCACGGGAGCAAACATATTACTTACGGGTTAAGCTTCGATTATGAGCCTCATGGCAACGGTATAAACGTATTTATTTACATTTGCTGGATTGCAAATACTGATTTTACGATTGCTGGATTGCAATGGCTGATTTTACGCCTACGGGCACTACTAATGAAATCTCGTGTTCAAAGCCGATATTACTTGCAAACCTGTGAGATTCACCAACCTTTTGGTTGACACTTTTTAGCATGTTTTCTCAGGTACCCGGACGGAGTAGGAATACTCCAGGATTTTAGCTAGAGTCGCATGTTTTCAACACAACTGCATTAACGGAGATTCTTCGCATTATCTTTTGTATATTATGGTTATGTAATAGAATCTCCCGCTATACGCGTGGACTCTAGGGGAAACTACATTTTGTATACGAAAACACTAAGTTTTCAAACATTATATCTATGGAATGTAACTAATTTACAAAACGTCTCATTTAGAGGTCGTTTGCTGTATATCTTGTGCTTTGTATATTGATTAGTAACACCCAGGTATGCTTCCGCAAAACAGTGAATTTCGGGGGTGTTACAAGAGCTCACTGTGCCAACCCTTGTGGCTGTGGTCCACACCATGTTTAGGATATCCTCTAGCAGGAGCAGAGATGTAATGGAGCTACTGAGCGATGCCTCCCGCACTGACATGGATATGGCTATGCTCCATCAGAGGATGGATTTTGTGGAGACTCACCGTCAGACAGACTGGCAGAGTCTAGCATCCACCCGTGCACGCGTTGCAGCTTTAGAGAGGCTTGCTAGGGTGTCAGAGATTGTAGCTAGTGTGTGTGTGATGACTGCAGCAGTGATGGTTGCGGTTAGGATGTATTTACCATGGTTCCGTTAGACCTGTGTATGGCGGTTTGTGCCTACACTAGATTATACTATTACTTTTGATGTACACGTATGTATGTACTAGGTGTGTACTAGCTGTATGTTGGATGGAACTTTGTTAGTAGAATGGGTTCATGTATAGAAAACCCATTACCTTTTGTATAACGCTAACCATCGATGGGTATATTAGAAATCCCATCTCATTTTGTACTAAACTAATGTAACAGCGTTATGACTTTTTAATATATATTGTATGGTTGGTTTACATCGCGTGTTCGTTATACCTATTATCAACCATATTATTTCCTCTTACAACTGTCGACTTGTGATTAAAACTATACTTTATCGATAACTTTGTAATCAATTCTTGTAAACCCTGAAACATATTGCATCTTGGTGATTAGATTTCTGTTTAAGATATCGCTCCTCATCAATAACAGCCTGATTATAAACCATCAGGTAATGACTAGCATCCTCCCTTAACTCCACCGAATCAGGATAGTCATCAAGAGCTTTTTGCGCTTTATCTAACTCTAGACGAAGTTTAGTAACCTTATCATGAATATTCCCTTGGCTTCGCATAAGTTTACGAAGCGGTTTCTTCAATAATTTCAGTCTACTAGTTATCCGAAACATATTAAAACCAACCACCGGGGTCTTCCAAACATCATCAACAATCCTTATAAAATCCTCCTTATGAGCTAGGAAGTTAAAAAATTTAAACGGTTTGTTTAAACTTCTTATATTCGAAGGCAAACGCAACACCGCAGGAGTATGGTCTGATATACGATATGGTTGAAAAATCGCAACCAAACCAGGCCATAAATTAGTCATCTCCACATTCCCCATAACCCGATCAATCTTCCTCAGAATACCGTCATTACTCTTCGGTTTTTGGTTCCATGTATAATGAAACCCCGAGCTATTAAGATCCACAATATCAATATCTTCCACACACTCTTTGAACTCCCTCATAGCAATGGAGTTTCGAGATGAGCCCACAGAAGAATCCTCTAGATTAAGAGGAGCGTTAAAATCACCCATTAAAACCCACGGTCTGCCATTAACAAACTGATTATGCTTTCGTAAATCAAGCCACAATTCCCTTCTATGAGCATAATCATTCCCTGCATATATGAAAGAGCAAAAGAACACCTTTTTTTCCAAACGAACACCAATTTGGCAATGAATGGCCTAATCAGAAGCAGAAATATATAACAAATCTACCACTTGAGGATCCCACCCAAGAATAATCCTAGTACCTCCAGTGCAATAACTCGCATTAGAAATCCAATCCCAATGAGAGAAGATATTGGAGCAGATATTTTGTAACTTAGAAACATGAATATGAGACTCCAAAATAGCACAAACACTTAACTTATTCTCTCGCACCACCTGCTGAACCTCACTTTGTTTAGGGGCGCGGTTCATACCCCTAATGTTCCATGAGGCTAAACTAATCATGGGGACCTGCTAGACCGGGAGTGCTTGCCCCCTCAGAAGAAAACTGAATTTTTGGATCACCCACAAAGTTAGCCGTTTCATTAAAATCGCCAATAACCTCAACGTCACTTATATCTCCCACATCATCCACTATACTTTTTCCACGGTCATATAACCCCCTCGATTTCAAAGATGATTTATCAAAATCATCATCCTGAGTATCACATAAATCAGAATTTAAAGCATCATATCAGTTTCCTACAGTAACTTGGTGCGTTTTAGCATTCTGAACATTAGAAGAATTAGAATTAGAAGATTGCCCCTTTTCCTTAGGCCTATAAATTAACTTAGACTTCTGATTACGCAAGATAAATCCATCCGCTGATTTAGGAGCTTGTTGTTTCGTTATATTACGAGCTATCTTCTTAGGAGCCACAAATTCCTGGTTATTCACTTTCTTAACTCTTGATAAACCAGCTAAATTACAAAAGATAATTAGAAGTCTAGATCCCATGCCCGTTGTAGTTTGAAGAATGACCCTAGGGCATACCTATCGCTATACTCACCCATAGCTTTAGTATACTTAGGCCCCGCAAACATAAATTTTAAAACCCGCTGATCGCAGCCCGATACTGTTCGGTCATCCTTCGACGACGAGGACGGTTCTGCCCTTCGCAGGAAAGGTGGAATTTTAGACCTGACGGTTCGGGCGGCATCAGTGTAATTATTTCAAAACGTCTCATTTAGAGGTCATTTGTTATACCTTTGTTTGATGATACTTGATTAGTCGCGCCCCGACCCGATTTCCGCTGTACATTAAATTGGGGGTGCGACATGAACCAAATTATTAAATAGTATAAAATTATTTAATAAACTCATTATTTACTAAATATTATATCGTTAATATTTCACACGTGAAACGTATCGTATAAAACTAATCGTACGCGACAAAAAACGTGCGAATTTAATGCCACGCGATTAAACGATTGTAGCACGAACGTGTAAATCGAACCCGACACTATAACCAAACATTTTAGTTATGAGTAATACTTCAACCTAAAACTATCAAAATTCGAATGTTATTTAAGACACGTATATAAAATGTTTAACGTCAAAATTAACGTTTAAAAGACCCGGGAAACGAACAACGCACGGAGCACAAATTGGGGAACGAGATTTGGGAGACCCACACCCCTAGTGGGGCCCCCAGCCGGCTCCTTGCCCCCTCCCCCAATTCATGGATCTTTCCTTTGACCCTTAACCCCAACCAATTCCACAAAATCCTCATTTCTTCACCAACCATCCTCTCACTAACCTCTCACTAAAACACACTCCTCCCCTTTCCCCCTCCTCCCTCACGGCATCACCATCATCCACCATCTTCCACCTCCATTCTTGAAGAAGAAAACAAAGGAAAGGAAGCAAGGAAGCACAAACCGAACACATCTCTTCGTTTCCACTCTAGATCACCTTCCTTCTTTGTAAGAACTTACTTTCTCTCTCTAGATTCACTTGCTTCATGATAATATACATGTTAGGTTGTTCATTTGACAAGAAAATGTCCAAAAGAAAGCTTAAAACACGTTTTTATAAACATATATGTGATTACACTTTTCTGTCCAGAAAATGCATCTCACCATTTTGACCATAACTCGAGTTCTAGACCAAATAAATGCATGAATCTTATACCAAAATCTTCGTATGATGTTAGCTATAGAAAGTTCTTCTTTGGCTACTTCCAGAAATACACGAATTTTGGTGTATAAATTGATTTGTAGGTGAAGGTCAGTTTTGGTCAAAATCCGACCCCTAGACCTTCACAATTTTATTTACCTAACGAAACGACCTCTAAAATTCATGTAAAAATTAGGTAACATACTAGAGACAAATGAACATATGTAATTTTTTCATATTTGATTTCGAAGTGTAAGTTGTTGAAATCGAGCCTTGAATCGGTGGTAAAAATTGGAACATATAAAGGTTAAGTGATTTTATACACTTTTTAAAAACCGAAACTTTGGGTTAACCTCGACACGAACCAATAATTTTTATAATCTCTATGAATCATTATAAGACTTGTGTAAAAGTTTCGGGTCAAACTGAGCTCGTTTGACCTCGTTCTCGACACTTAAAAATCATCACAGCCTCTTGTGTCGCATGTGGCCTAGGGCCATTGGGACACAAGTCACTAGGTCGCAACATTTAACTATGTCGCAACCTGCGACACTATCTTTATGTCGCATATGATCCCGAACGTCTATATAGCGACACAAAACTTTATGTCGCACTGAATCGAATGTCGCATGTAGCGACACAAACCCTTATGTCGCAAAAACTTATGTCGCAAACTGCGACACAAATCCTAGTGTCGCAATATTCTCAATTTGAATTTCCGATGGGCTCTGCCCCTAGGACCCCGCCAGGGGTTGCCACCCCTTGGACCCCGCTACAATGGGCGCTGCCCCCGAACCCCCGTCATTCAAAATTTGAAAATATCAATTACACTAAGTGTTTAACACTCACAACAACCTAACTTATACGATACAACTCAGGAACACACGAAATATACTTTGCGAATGTGATGTAACAACATTATAATAATAACGCTTGAAATTATTATTACAAAATCTCACCAACGGGTCGTACTTATTTAAACCCCCCCCCCCCCCCCCCCCCCCAATTTCTCTCTCAAAAAAGGCGATTTTTTCCTTGGGTCCATAACCCTAATTCGTAGATTCCAATCGTGATTTCAGATCATTAATCTTCATCTGACTGCTGTTTGATTTGTGTTCTTTGAATACGGATCACTTAGCTTTTGGATTTTGGATTATTTGGTCGTTTTTCATGCTGGTTTGTATCGATTTTTAGGGTTTGCAAATTCGTAATATGAACAGGAAGATCTCGCTATTAATCAGACCGTTTTTGTTATCAGATTTGTGCTACAACATCGTTTGATCTTAAATTTACAAGCCTAATTCGTTTCTGGATTACTCTCTTCGTTTTTAGGGTTTCGCCCTATTCGGATAGGGTTTTCTTGATTTCGTTTTGTAGTCTATTCACCATCAAACGTTTGTGTTTTGTTTTGTTGATTGATCATGTGCAATTAATTGATATTCGAGTGCATATTTACTTGCGCTACACAATCAGATTGATGCTTGGCCGATTACTTGATTGATCTCAGTTTACTTGGCCGATTACTTGATTGATCAGTTGTTGGTTCTGATCATGCTGGGAACTTGTTCTTTGAATGCATATTATAGCACAATTTAGGGCTTCTGGTGTTGGTGGAGAAGGTATTGGCTGGACGTTTGTTTAGCCGGATTAGGGTTTGTGGTTGGTCCATGTAGAAGACGACTTGGGTGATCGATCTTTATTAGGGTTGTTTGGTCTCAATCTGGGCTGTTGTGTATCTGGTTTACGACTAGTGGTATTCAGGCTGTGCTAGGGTTTAGGCCGGCCGTGGTGGAGTTTTGCGGTTTGTTGTTTTGAGAGTTGAGAGAAGGGATTGATTGGGGGTGGGGGGTGGGAGTACGATCATCCTATTTTCTAGTTGATCTTTCCTGGTTGATTTTGGTTGTTTCGATGGGGCGTTTGTGTTGATTGTTCGCATCTCTTTGATGTGTTTCATATCAACCTCCATTGATGGAATGCATATTTGGCTTTTCAAGTATGTTGGTTCGGTTATCCTCGTTGTCACCGGCGACGACTAGGGTTAGGTGGATTTTCTTAGTGAGTTCCGATCAGGACTTGATTTGGTTATACGGCTCGGTTATCGTTTTGACTGTAGCTACTATGGATGTGCTTGGACCTTTTGCCACTGCCGGTATTGGTAGGGCAAGCATATTCAGTCGAAGAGTTGTGCTTTTGAATCTTGATCTTTTGCCATCCGTGTTGTTGGTAGGACATGTTGAAGTTTCGGCTTTAGATTTGGTGAGTTGGCTTGGACCTTTGGCCAATGGTTGTGTGACGGGCAGGTTAGCTCCATGAAGTGTATTTGTTGCAATGCAGTTTGGATGTTGGTGTTTGTTCTCAAAGGTCAACCTTTGAAGATTATTAAGACTGAGACGATCACTATGGAAGTGGTTCTTTGAACCTGGTTTCTTTTTACATTTAGAGTGGCTTATTTAAATGTAATTGGTTTATTCTGCGTTTAGCAGGTTTAGTTGTTGGTCAGTTACTGCGGTTAGCAGTGTAGTTGTGCTGCGTTTAGCAGATTTGTTTGCTTTATTCCATTTGTTGAGTCAAATCGCCTATGTAACGGGATGAGGGCATGGGATTCACCCATGTCAATTGTACTTCAATGATTTTGGGAATATATTTACCTGGTAAAACTTTACCCTTTACCCAAAAAAAAAATACAAACAAACAACCAAAGTATTTGGACATTACTAGTTGAGTGGACAACTAGCGTAGATGATCTGTTGAGACATCTACTTATATTATAACCTTGCGCGTTTAGGACGCCCGGCAGGTTACAGTCTACGGACATCATAGCTTTGCTTATTGCTACATACACATCAGACTCAGGTGAGTCTCATAGCCCCTCATTTTTACTGTTTTTACTCCCGGGGTGGGAATACATGCTCATTTTGTTTTACATGTGAACTCAAGTACAAAACATCGCTATATACTGCATGAGTTGTTTTACTAATCATGAAAGACCTCCACACATAGTTTGTTTATATAGATTTAGCGTGAATGTTAGTGTATGGTACCATATGGGATTGACAATCCCCGTCCGAGTTAGCAAGCACTGACTGGTCAAACGGACGCATTATCATTTGTTCATACGAGTGTAGACTAGGCACTCGCAGGGAGGCACCCTCGATCAGGCACTTGATTGTGACCCTGACACCTCGGTTAAGCTCAAACTATGGGCTCATGGCGGTGATATACACTTATTTATTTTGATTGATTGCAAACATGACTTAAATCTTGTGGTTCATACGTATTTTTTTATCATTAAACCTGTGAGCTCACCAACTTTTAGCTGGCCTTTTAGCATGTATTCTCAGGTTCGCAGCAGCAGTAGGTCTGCTCACTTTGGATACCTTAGCTCGAGTCGCATGCATACAACAAGTGATTTATCTGCATTACTATGTTTTGTAAAAGTAGTTATGCCATAGAATCTTTCAGATCAGGATACCGAGCTATTGTAATTATTACAACATTGTAAACTTTTATTGCAATTGATGCCGCCCGAAGCGTCAGGTTGCAAAGCTCTCTTCTTTGTGAAGGGGGAGAACCGTCCTTGTCATCAGAAGGACTGAACCGGACCAGTCAGGCTGGCGATCAGTGGGTTTTATAATTTGTGAGTGCGGGGCCCAAGTATACTTAAAACTATGGGAGTACAGTAGTAAGCATGACCTAGGGTCGTTCTATAAACCAGTTGCATTGTGAAACGTTGACGTTGGAGACGATTTATCTAACTAGTAATGGTTTTAACAGATTTTTCGGGGTTTTCTTTTTTGGTTTTTATACTTAGGCAGAAAATTTAAATAAAGCAATTTAAAATATGGGTAGTTAGTAGATAATCTAGAGGAGGTGTTTTCTATGACTTCAGTAGCCTTCTTAACTGGGATGATGTATGATTTATAAAATGATATTTGTATTTCGTTCATTCCAAGTATTAGTGGAGTAAGCACTAGTTCCCTACTGATAGATTTCTCGATCAGTATGTCACTGAGTAACTAGGCTATCGTGATTCTGATCGGAGTTGTTTATCCAGCCATACAACACTAACCAATGAAGGTATAGTGACCCTTAAATGGAAATGAATCCTGGGTGCATGAATAAGGCGACAAATCAATCTCGATGTCGGACTGTTCTTAACCCCACAAGAATACTTTAGTCTAAACAAAACATTTAAGTTCAAGATCAGGTTTTGTGTGTGTTGATCACTTTCTATCGATGGGTTTGTAAAGTCTAGGGATGATTAGATCACTGATGATTTACACAGCAGGTAACTACAACTCTTTTCCGTGGCTATACCAAGTACTTAGCTGATTTATGGTACCAACTTTGCTTATACAGTGACCCCGTTAATCCACACAGTGAAGTAACGACGACATTTCCGTGGTTTCACATTGTACTCCACCAATGGTGTTTCCATTGTTATACCTAGTACTTAGCTGGTACCTACGGTGCTTCACAAAGGAACCCTAGACTTTCATAACTAAGTTTGTATTTAAGTGTAGTATTTATCCATCTATGATATAAACCAGCCCTTACTTTAAAAACCCAATAAATCCCTAATTGATTAACAGTGTAATATTTGCGTTCAATGAGAAAACTGTATTTCCACAGTCACTGTGTACTTTGCATTCTGATGGGAAAGCAATATTTCCACAATTTCGGTGTACTTTGTGTTCAGTTTAGAAAACATTATTCCATAGTCACGATGTACTTTGCGTTCAATAGTGAAAGCTTGATTTCCATGATGACGATGTACTTTGCGTTCGGTTTAGAAAACAATATTTACACTATTTATAAATCAGACCATGTTTTAGACTCAGATAATTAAGTACCTTTGGATAGGGTTCGCGACGTCCTATCATTAAGGCCGTAATCATGTTTACTGGTTGAAAGGCGTTAAGTTTAATTGAGGTTTAAATTCATAGATAGAAAGCAGATCAACGTACTATAGTTTAACATTAATCAACAACGGATTGTGCCCACGACTTTCATAGCTTCCACGTTCCGTACTCCACACATTCGTGATGTTTCCGGCGCTATACAAATGAAAGCCGTATAACGTTACCTCCGTTGTTTCCATAATGACATCATCCCAATTAATACGACTAATTACGTCATAGCAAACACGCAATAATACTACTCGCTAATCATGGCAAACAATCCTAAATCTAGCATGATAACAGTAATAACAATCATCATAAATTAATAAGATAAAGGATAGATATAACCAGAATAACAACGTAGCTGAATACAACGTGAATGAATACAAGTGGAACTCCGAGTATCCTCCAAGCAATATTACAATATTATCCCTCTATTCGTCCGGTTAATACCGTGACTAACTAGCCGCTAACTACGAAAACTGAAAATAAAAACCTAATCTAAAATGAGAGAACAAGTGTGTGTGAATGTAGAATGTGATGTTGGAGTGTAGAATGTGTTGAAATGAGCTGATTTGATCCCATATATATACTAGTTGCTCAGCCGTATTCCCACCTTAAAAATCTCAGCCGTATTTCCCAACCGTATCTAGATCCTACCTTGTACGGGCAAAACATAGAATACGGGCGAGATTGGCCGTATACGGGAGAGAATGGGGGCGATACGGGAGAGACCAGGCCGTATACGGGTGAGATTGGCTGTATACGGCTGAGACCAGGCCGTATACGCCCTAGCCAATCCATATACGCCTGAGGCTTGGCCGTATACAGTCAGTCTTGCCCGTATACGGCTTGGCTCTCCCGTATTGTGGTCCTTTGGTTGCCTGGATTCTTCGTTTGGGCGTAACTTTCTCGTTGGTTGTCCGTTTTGAGCATTCTTTATATCCACGCGTTCGTAATTTCCTAAGGAAGAAAATGACATAGGTTAGAGGTCATAATTCCAAGCAGAACTCAAAAAGTGCTAAAACATGTGAACGACAATTTATGTTTTGATGTTCATTAATGCTAGCCGACATATTGCCGACTGGATTTAATTCGTCCATTCGTGTTTTAGTTTTGCCGACTTATTCTTTTGTTTTAAATATTACTTTTTGCATCTAGCCAAGTTGGGATCTATTATTTAATTCGATTGGTTTGATAGCTGGCCGATTCTTGTTTCTTGTACCGACTTGGGGATTAATTATTGGTCAAAGCAAACCGACATTGGGTTGGTTGGTTTGGATATTGCCGACATATGCAATTGAATTAATTCCGTTTGAATTAGTTCCGATTGGGATTGTGGTTGTGTGCTGATTTACGTTGATTGGTTGATTGATTCTATTTGGTTACTGGTTTGAGGGTCGTATGTAAGTATTATGGAACGGGGTTTTCTGAGTCCGGGGAGAGATGTGAAGAAGAAATATGGTGTTGGTAGCAAACAGCCTATGCCGAAACCGATTCTGAAAAAATCGAAGGCTGTGAATACTAACAAGGATGAGATTGATGATTTAACAAACAAGGGAAGTAATCCGTGTTCAACAGGTTTTGACGTTTCAAAGCTGAATGTTGATGAATTGGAAGCTCTTAAAAAATCAAAGGGGCATAAACCGACTACGGAAGACATGAAATCTAGTGGTTCTAATGTTGGAACAAATCAGCCCGCATCTGAGCAAAAAGCATCTTACTCGAGTATTCTGAACTCGGGTCTTCAAAAAAGCAAGGTTAACTTTCGTTCCTTGCAATCTGATGTGTCTATCGATGGTGCTGATACTGTTATTCCGATTTCTTCAGTTCAAGAAGTTAATAGTAGATTTCAGAATACATTGTTTGGTTATTTCATGGGTAAGAGGATCGCGTTCCCGGTTGTGGAAAATTATGTGCGTAATGCTTGGTCGAAGTTTGGATTGTGGGGAGGTTGATTCACTTGAATTTCATTCTTGGTGAATTGTTGTTTTTATATCTCTTATTGGGGTTTGTGAAAGTTTATTGGTTTGCCGATCGAGCTTTACGAATCCTACTAACGGCTTTGAGCTACTTATTAGGTCTGTTATTGATCATTGGCCCAATAGGTTTTTGGCAAATGCCAATAAGGGGTCGGAAATGATAATTTATTAGGAATGTGCTTGTCCTTAAAAGATTGATTGCTTTGAAAATCTTAAACTTTGAAAATTAATAATTAAAAGTGATTTAATCTTCCCTCTTGCAACTTAATCCTTTGAGATGTGTCATAAAAAGTAACCTAATAGGGTGAATTGCATGACTAGCACACTTGTAGCCTCCACTATGAAAATTGTGATAAATTTGAGCCTATTTGAGAAAAACACTTATCTTTAGTGTTTATATTGATTGATTGCTATGAGTGTGCCGGTGATTGTAGTTTGTTCTAGAACTTGCCCTAGTGATGCATTTTGAGACCGCTGTGGGATCACAGAAATGTGATATAGGTGGGGTCAAAGACGAGGAGGTATTCTTTGGAATTTTTTATCTTATTTTGCTTTAAAACCATTTATATCCAGTTTACACAGGTCGTTAGCACTCAATTTTAGTGCTAAGAAACCCTTAGAAAACTTCCACGTTCATTCACTAAAAATATTAGCCTTATTTTTTGTGTAGTCAATTCCCGAACCACTACTTTTACAAGATGTTGATTTGTTGGAACTTATGATGAATTTTACCAAAAATGTGACTTAAATCGTTTTGAATTGGGAGGTTGGAAAAAATTAAATGAATAGAAGTTAACTATTATGCTTGAAGTTTATGGTTGGATGATTGTAGTCAACTAAATGGCCTTTGAATTCCTGAACAAGTAGTTCCCGAGGGGTGTTCTACGCCTAGCCACCGAAGGCCTTTATCCGGTCTAGGATGATTGGTCCGAAAGTTCGTTACACAGGATTCATAGAAAGTCATATTGTAACACCTGCATAATTAGGATAATTAATTATGCCTAATTATTTGTAACTAGTTGTAATTAGTATGTAATAGGACTAATTACAGACTCTATTTGAATATATATAAGGTGGTTCATATATATGTACGCACGCGATTTGGTTAAATCGTACGAATCAACCGGACGGAGTCCGACACAGTTTACTTGGACGTTGGTGACAGAAATTTACTTAAATAATGAGAACGTATTTTGTTATATAAAATACACAATTGAACGAACATTATTTATATTATCGCGACGACATTTCAAATAATTCAACAAAAACGTATTAAACGCGAATTAATAATTTAAATATTTCGAAAAATGTTCTTATTATTAATTTCAAGATATTTTTATTTGAATACTCCAGTCACATTTTAAAAATATAACTGTTTGGTTAAATGCTAAAAACAAACGATTAATCGATTAGGACACGGAGTAAATACGGTATTTTGGGAAGTGTTTTTCCCCCTCTTTGCTTTTGGAATCAGCACTACCCAACCCCCACCCCAACTCTCTCTTTCATTTTTATCACTAACAAAAACACACACAAACCAAAAACACTCTCACCAAATTACTACAAAATTTCGGACTTACAAACCAACCCACGAAATTTACATATTCGGAATCACCATCACGAGTGGAGCAAGGATATCAAAACCGTTTTCATCATTTCATCCTCGATCTAGCTCGATTTGCAAAAGTAAGAAATTTCTAAAATCTTAGATCTATTCAATTTGGTGTAATGTTTTGATGAAATATTGTGTACACAACATAGCTATAACCTAAACAATGAAGAAAACACGATTTTACAGCTTAAAAATGGGTTAGATTTGCGTTTTTGGTCGAAAAATCTCGACAGCCGAATGTTTCTGGGCTGGTGTTCATCAATGCGACACAAGCCTTGTGTCGCATACTATGTCGCATAAAGCATGTTATGTCGCACCTTGTGTCGTACCAAACCTTTAGTGTCGTAACCTTTGCGACACAATATTGTGTCGCACTCTATGTCGCATTTTATGTCGTATTTTTATACAACACAACCACTATGTCGCTATTAATTTAGCATATCGTATCCGATGCGACACAGTCCTTGTGTCGTATCCTTGTGTCACATGACGTCTGCGACACAACCCTTGTGTCGCACGACAAACTTTTGTGTCGCATAATTGTGTCGCAAAACACAGCAGTTTTACAATTTAATTCCAATTTAAGTGTTAAACATTTGGGACTTCAAACGATTATATCATATAACATCTAAGGGACATTGAAGCATGTCTTTCAAGCATAACACTCCAAACAAATATATATATACGTCGAGATTAATGTTTCAACTAAATCATCAACGGGCCAAACATGTTTTCCAACAAACAAACAATTACAAACATACGGACAAACATTGGATATACTAGTTGTGTACAACTAAACGAAACGTCTCGCGAGACACCTACTTACATAACTTCATATGATTAGGCATTTGAAGGTTACGGGTTCGGAGAACCTACTTGCTATATTTACTACTTGCTATTTGCTACGGCTTATTACAAGACTCAGGTGAGTCTTACGGCCCCACTTTTACTGTTTTATCTTATTGGGGGAGATACATTCTACTACTTTTCCTTGAACACAAGTACTAAAACTGTTTACTATACCAAACGGAATTGCATGAGTTGTTTACTATTTACAGAAGTCTCTCCATCATATATCGTTAGTTATGGACTTAGGCGCGAACACTAGTTAATGGATCCATTAGGGAAATGACCCTCCCCGCCCGGGGCAGTAGCGCTGCCACGTACTGATTTACACGTAGAAACGGGTGACTAATTATTCGTTACTGATGCTTGCTCAATTACGAGCATGTCACGGGAGCAAACTTATTAATTACGGGTTAAGCTTCGATTATGAGCCTCATGGCAACGGTATAACTTACTTACTTACATTTGCTGGATTGCAAATACTGGTTTTACGATTGCTGGATTGCAATTACTGATTTTACGCCTGCGGGCACTACTGATGAAATCTCGTGTTCAAAACTGATATTACTTACAAACCTGTGAGATTCACCAACATTCGTGTTGACCCTTTTAGCATGTATTCTCAGGTACTCATATGGAGTAGGATTTCTCCAGGACATAGCCAGAGTCGCATGATTTCACTAAACTGCATTAACGGAGATTCTCAGCATTATCTTTTGTACATGTTGATTATGTAATAGAATCTTCCGCCATACACGTGGACTCTAGGGAACTATTTTTGTATACGAAAACATTAAATTTTCAAACATATATTTCTATGAAATCGTTTTACAACGTCTCATTTAGAGGTCGTTTACTGTATATCTTGTGCTTTGTATATTGATAAGTAACACCTAAGTATGCTTCCGCAAATCATTAAATTTGGGGGTGTTACAGATTGGTATCAGAGCCTAAGGTTATAGTGAACTATGTTGCGTTTAGTGGGCCTAGACTATGACCGTTAGGCAGTATTCTCTTACTAGGCATGATTGGTTCAGGAATTACATCATACGACTTTAATTTAACATAGCCTGATCAACTATATACAATTAAGGAAAGATGATGTGAGGTCTGAAATGGTTATGTTGAACAGGAATGCGTTAGTTGACTCTGACCACGAGAGAACCGGACCATTACTTGATACGTGCTAGACACTAGGCTGGATATTATATACTTATATATATTAGCCTCGTCTTACTTACACTCTGCCTCAGGAATGGCAAACACATCACCCAATTCGTCACGCTCTCATCCACGAGGATCTTGAAACCCGCAAATAGCCAGGAGAACCACTAGGTCACCTCGAACCAGCCCCTATCCTGTTCATAACTCCCAGAACTCGCCACATCTCACGGTGCCAGTGTTGACTACCCAACTCCGCCGCCAGGAGCAAAGGCTCGAGAATTTCGAACGGGAACAACACCGAATGACCTACCTGCTTCACCAAGCTCTTGACCGCATATCACAACTCCAGCGAGAACAAGAAGATACCGGCCTCTCTGTAAGCATAATTCAGGATTCAATGACCGCTGAACTAGGTGCGGATGAACTCGTAAGAAACCGACTAGAGGAATGTGAACAGCGTTCACAGGAGACTGAGGATCACTCTCGAGCACTAGTACAACGACTGGCCTTTGTTGAAGACAACGCCAGGCAAGCCAACAGACTAGCAGAAACCGTGGACCGCCTTGTCGCGCTGATGGAGCAGATTAATCTACATCAAGATTAGAGCAGTCTGTAACTTGTAACCAGTTAATTTCTTAATTAGGACCTATGTAATTCAACCGGATGTAACAATTCCCGGCACTTTTGTACTACTATCACTCTGTAATCTTTTGGAAACCCGTACCTTGTATTCAACTTGTTTATCTAAATGAAATGTGATTGTCACTTCGTACTGTTATCGTGTATCTCATCATTTACACTTGTGACATATCATAATTTCATGCAAATATCTTATTCCTCTTTCCTTGTTCTTTTCTTGTTCAGCATCATGCCTCCTCGTCGACAGATCACCCTCAGTGAAGCCGAAATTGCGGGTATGATTGCCCGTAGTGTGGCCCAAGCCCTAGCTACCCGAACATCAACTCCTGGTAGCGAAGATACAGCTACTAATGGACAACAACCCAAACCCTGTTCTTATAAAGACTTCCAGAACTGCAAACCTCTGAACTTTGCAGGTACTGAGGGAGCTATCGGTCTAGTACGTTGGATCGAGAAAGTCGAATCTGTATTTTTTATCTGCAACTGTGCGGAGGGAGACAAGGTTAAGTTCTCCGTTAGTACTTTTACTGACACCGCACTCACCTGGTGGAACACCTATGCCCAGACTGTGGGTGTTGCTAATGCTTACAAACTCCCGTGGGAGGAGTTGAAGGAGATGTTGAGGGGCGAGTACTGCCCCAGGGATGAATTAAAACAGCTGGAATTGGAATTCTGGAACCACAAGATGCAGGGTGATGACATCACCGGATACACCAACAGTTTCCACCAACTGGCACTTCTGTGCCCAACCATGGTCGATCCTGAGTACAAGAGGATCGAGAAATACGTGGATGGACTTCCCGAGAGACTCCAAGACCTGGTGACTTCATCCAAACCGGGTACTATTCAGAGCGCCATTCGTATGGCTCATGAGCTAACGGCAAATTCTGTCCGCCGTGGCACAACTTCAACCCCATCTGCAAACAATAAACGCAAATGGGAAGGAAACCCCAACTCATCCAACCAACTCACCAACAAGAAGCCTGAATCTGTTAAGGCTTATTCATCGGGGACTTCGGAGAAGAAAGGGTACAACGGGAACAGACCCTACTGTCCCAAATGCAATCGTCACCACGACGGTTCCTGCCCTTGCACAAATTGCAAACGGTTCGGGCACCTAGCCAAGGATTGCCGAACCAATATTCCTACCCCCAACACTAATGCACCAAAGGCCTGCTTTGGGTGCGGAAATACAGGGCATTTCAAGAAAGATTGCCCAAAGCTGAAAAACAACAACAACCCTGCTCGCGGCAGATCATTCGTTATCAAGGCTGGGGAAGCCAGACAAGACCCGAATGTCGTGACGGGTACGTTCCTTCTCAACGACCTTACTGCTTCCTTATTATTTGATACTGGTGCCGATAGAAGTTTCATTTCTGAGAAATTTAGCCCTTTACTTGATATAACTCCCACTGCCTTAGATGCTAAATACATTGTAGAACTAGCTAACGGCAAACTGATTGAGACTGATAGTATCATACGCAACTGTACACTTAACCTTACGAACGAAACGTTTCCCATTGATTTAATCCCTGTCGAGATCGGCAGCTTCGATATTATTGTCGGTATGGATTGGTTATCCGAGCACCGAGCTGAAATCATCTGTTATGACAAACTCGTTCGTATACCTCTTGTCTCTGGTGGAACCTTAGTCCTACAAGGGGAGACCGGCAGACGAAATTTGAATATTGTATCCTGCCTCAAAACTAGAAAATATCTACGAAAAGGGTATCAAGCCATCCTCGCACATGTAACTGAGAAGAAGTCGGAGGAGAAGCGACTTGGGGATGTTCCAATCGTGCGGGATTTCCCGGAAGTCTTTCCTGAAGACTTGCCCGGACTTCCGCCGCCTAGACAAGTTGAATTTCAAATCGAACTTGTGCCAGGAGCTGCACCCGTGGCACGAGCCCCTTACCGTTTAGCACCATCCAAAATGCAGGAGTTGTCTAACCAACTATAGGAACTCCTGGACAGAGGATTTATTCGACCAAGTTCCTCGCCTTGGGGAGCTCCGGTCTTATTCGTGAAAAAGAAAGATGGATCTTTCCGCATGTGTATCGATTACCGAGAGATGAATAAGCTAACCATAAAGAATCGATACCCGCTTCCTAGAATCGATGACCTATTTGACCAGCTCCAGGGATCAAGTGCTTACTCAAAGATTGATCTACGGTCAGGTTATCATCAACTCTAGAGGTGGCAAAATGAATGGGTCGGGTCGGGTCGGGTCACGTGTCTAGATGGGTTTGAGTCTAAATGGGTCCGGGTCTAGATGGGTCATTTAGAAGGATGGGTCTAAACGGGTCCGGGTCAAATGGGTCTCGGGTCGGGTCGGGTCATCGGGTTCACCAAATTTTTTTTTTATTTGAGTGAAAAATGAAAAAAATGAAATGAGGTGAAAAAAAAAAATTACCCGCTAGACTCGTCTAAACCCATTGGTTAATTGTTACATAATTAGAGGTTATATTGAAAAACCCATTTAGACCCATCCAAAAAATGAGGAGGAGACCCAACAAACCCACCCCCTCCTAAAAATTAACCTAATTGACCCAAAATTAACCAATGGGTCTAAAATTGCCACCTCTAATCAACTCCGAGTCCGCGATGATGATATTCCAAAGACAGCCTTCCGAACTCGTTACGGGCATTACGAATTCCAAGTAATGCCATTCGGTTTAACCAATGCACCGGCCGTATTCATGGACCTTATGAATCGGGTGTGCAAACCATATCTTGACAAATTCGTCATTGTGTTTATCGATGATATCTTGATTTACTCTCGCGATGAACAGGAACATGCTCAACATCTGAAAACCATTCTAGGACTCCTTAGACACGAAGAGTTATATGCCAAATTCTCTAAGTGTGAGTTCTGGATTCGAACCGTTCAATTCCTCGGACACGTGATTGACAACCAAGGAATTCATGTTGATCCCGCCAAGATTGAAGCAATCAAGGGCTGGGAGTCACCGACCACTCCAAACGAAGTGAGACAATTCTTAGGTCTTGCTGGTTATTACCGCCGATTCATCGAAAACTTTTCAAGAATAGTTGTTCCCTTAACAACACTGACTCAGAAAGATAAGAAGTTCGATTGGACTGATAAACAAGAGTCATCTTTCCAGCTATTGAAACACAAACTTTGCAGTGCACCAATCTTGTCCTTACCCGAGGGCACCGACGATTTCGTAGTTTATTACGACGCCTCACATCAAGGACTTGGTTGCGTGCTAATGCAACGGGAAAAAGTCATCGCCTATGCCTCACGACAACTAAAAATCCACGAGAAAAACTATACGACCCACGACCTCGAGTTAGGTGCCGTGGTCTTCGCATTGAAAATCTGGAGACATTATCTCTACGGTACGAAAAGCACTATCTTTACCGATCACAAAAGTCTCCAACACATATTCGATCAGAAGGATCTAAACATGAGGCAACGTCGTTGGGTTGAGTTACTTAGTGACTACGATTGCGAGATCAAATACCATCCGGGCAAGGCTAACGTAGTTGCCGATGCCTTAAGACGAAAAGAACGAGTGAAACCCCTTCGAGTCCGAGCACTTTCTATGACAATTCGTAACGAGCTCCCTGCTCAAATCCTTACCTCTCAACTTGAAGCACTCAGCGATGAAAACCTGAAAAATGAAGCCTTACGAGGCTTGGATAAACGATTCGAAATCAAACCCGATGGGAATCGATACTTCTCTAACCGGGTGTGGTTACCCAAATTCGGAAACTTGCGAGATTTGGTGATGGCTGAAGCTCACAAATCTCGATACTCTATACATCCTGGTTCTGACAAGATGTATCACGACGTCAAAGGGTTGTATTGGTGGCCTAACATGAAAGCTGACATCGCCAAGTACGTCAGTAAATGCCTAACCTGTTCCAAAGTCAAGGCCGAACACCAAAGACCCTCGGGATTGCTCCAACAGCCTGAAATTCCTGAATGGAAATGGGAGCAGATTACCATGGACTTCATTACCAAACTACCAAAAACTTCGAGTGGTTGCGATACCATTTGGGTGATCGTGGACCGTCTCACGAAATCTGCTCATTTTCTGGCCATCAAGGAAACCGACAAGATGGAGCGTCTGACTCGCATCTACGTCAAAGAAATCATCTCGCGACATGGGGTACCTATCTCGATCATCTCTGATAGGGACAGCCGTTTTACTTCTAACTTTTGGCAATCACTACAGAAATCTCTTGGTACTTGTCTGGATATGAGTACTGCTTATCACCCGCAAACCGATGGCCAAAGCGAGCGAACTATTCAAACACTGGAGGATATGCTACGAGCCTGCGTAGTTGACTTCGGTACTTCTTGGGAAAACCACTTACCGTTGTGCGAGTTCTCGTACAACAACAGTTACCATACCAGCATTAAGGCTGCACCCTTCGAGGCACTCTACGAGCGTAAGTGCCGATCACCTATCTGTTGGACTGAGTTAGGAGATTCCCAACTCACGGGTCCGGAAATCATTCATGAAACTACTGAGAAAATCATTGGTATTCAAAACCGGCTGAAAGCCGCACGTGATCGTCAGAAAAGCTATGCTGACGTGAGACGCAAACACTTTGAGTTCCAGGTAGGGGACAAGGTACTTCTCAAAGTGGCACCGTGGAAGGGTGTCATTCGATTTGGAAAACGAGGCAAACTAAACCCTAGATACATCGGACCATTCGAAATCCTTGAAAGGATTGGTCCAGTGGCATACCGCCTGCAACTTCCTGCTGAGCTTAGTAGCGTTCACAACACATTCCACATTTCTAACTTGAAGAAATGTCTGTCTGACGAGACACTAATTATACCGCTCGACGAAATCCAAATCGATGATAAACTTCATTTTGTTGAGGAACCTATGGAAATCATGGACCGCGAGGTCAAGCGATTGAAACAGAGTCGTATTCCCATCGTAAAAGTCAGGTGGAATTCTAGGCGTGGCCCTGAGTTCACCTGGGAACGGGAAGACCAAATTACGACAGAAATACCCACATCTCTTCCCAGACAGCGCACCGTCCGTACACTCGAGCTAATTTCGGGACGAAATTTCTTTAACAAGGGGAGAATGTAACACCTGCATAATTAGGATAATTAATTATGCCTAATTATTTGTAACTAGTTGTAATTAGTATGTAATAGGACTAATTACAGACTCTATTTGTATATATAGAAGGTGGTTCATATATATGTACGCACGCGATTTGGTTAAATCGTACGAATCAACCGGACGGAGTCCGACACAGTTTACTTGGACGTTGGTGACAGAAATTTACTTAAATAATGAGAACGTATTTTGTTATATAAAATACACAATTGAACGAACATTATTTATATTATCGCGACGACATTTCAAATAATTCAACAAAAACGTATTAAACGCGAATTAATAATTTAAATATTTCGACAAATGTTTTTATTATTAATTTCAAGATATTTTTATTTGAATACTCCAGTCACATTTTAAAAATATAACTGTTTGGTTAAATGCTAAAAACAAACGATTAATCGATTAGGACACATAGTAAATACGGTATTTTGGGAAGTGTTTTTCCCCTCTTTGCTTTTGGAATCAGCACTACCCAACCCCCACCCCAACTCTCTCTTTCATTTTTATCACTAACAAAAACACACACAAACCAAAAACACTCTCACCAAATTACTACAAAATTTCGGACTTACAAACCAACCCACGAAATTTACATATTCGGAATCACCATCACGAGTGGAGCAAGGATATCAAAACCGTTTTCATCATTTCATCCTCGATCTAGCTCGATTTGCAAAAGTAAGAAATTTCTAAAATCTTAGATCTATTCAATTTGGTGTAATGTTTTGATGAAATATTGTGTACACAACATAGCTATAACCTAAACATTGAAGAAAACACGATTTTACAGCTTAAAAATGGGTTAGATTTGCGTTTTTGGTCGAAAAATCTCGACAGCCGAATGTTTCTGGGCTGGTGTTCATCAATGCGACACAAGCCTTGTGTCGCATACTATGTCGCATAAAGCATGTTATGTCGCACCTTGTGTCGTACCAAACCTTTAGTGTCGTAACCTTTGCGACACAATATTGTGTCGCACTCTATGTCGCATTTTATGTCGTATTTTTATACGACACAACCACTATGTCGCTATTAATTTAGCATATCGTATCCGATGCGAAACAGTCCTTGTGTCGTATCCTTGTGTCGCATGACGTCTGCGACACAACCCTTGTGTCGCACGACAAACTTTTGTGTCGCTATTAATTTAGCATATCGTATCCGATGCGAAACAGTCCTTGTGTCGTATCCTTGTGTCGCATGACGTCTGCGACACAACCCTTGTGTCGCACGACAAACTTTTGTGTCGCATAATTGTGTCGCAAAACACAGCAGTTTTACAATTTAATTCCAATTTAAGTGTTAAACATTTGGGACTTCAAACGATTATATCATATAACATCTAAGGGACATTGAAACATGTTTTTCAAGCATAACACTACAAACAAATATATATATATATATATATATATATATATACGTCGAGATTAACGTTTCAACTAAATCATCAACGGGACAAACATGTTTTCCAACAAACAAACAATTACAAACATACGGACAAACATTGGATATACTAGTTGTATACAACTAAACGAAACGTCTCGCGAGACACCTACTTACATAACTTCATATGATTAGGCATTTGAAGGTTACGGGTTCGGAGAACCTACTTGCTATATTTACTACTTGCTATTTGCTACGGCTTATTACAAGACTCATGTGAGTCTTACGGCCCCACTTTTACTGTTTTATCTTATTGGGGGAGATACATTCTACTACTTTTCCTTGAACACAAGTACTAAAACTGTTTACTATACCAAACGGAATTGCATGAGTTTTTACTATTTACAGAAGTCTCTCCATCATATATCGTTAGTTATGGACTTAGGCGCGAACACTAGTTAATGGATCCATTAGGGAAATGACCCTCCCCGCCCGGGGCAGTAGCGCTGCCACGTACTGATTTACACGTAGAAATGGGTGACTAATTATTCGTTACTGATGCTTGCTCAATTACGAGCATGTCACGGGAGCAAACTTATTAATTACGGGTTAAGCTTCGATTATGAGCCTCATGGCAACGGTATAACTTACTTACTTACATTTGCTGGATTGCAAATACTGGTTTTACGATTGCTGGATTGCAATTACTGATTTTACGCCTGCGGGCACTACTGATGAAATCTCGTGTTCAAAACTGATGTTACTTACAAACCTGTGAGATTCACCAACATTCGTGTTGACCCTTTTAGCATGTATTCTCAGGTACTCATATGGAGTAGGATTTCTCCAGGACATAGCCAGAGTCGCATGATTTCACTAAACTGCATTAACGGAGATTCTCAGCATTATCTTTTGTACATGTTGATTATGTAATAGAATCTCCCGCCATACGCGTGGACTCTAGGGAACTATTTTTGTATACGAAAACATTAAGTTTTCAAACATATATTTCTATGAAATCGTTTTACAACGTCTCATTTGGAGGTCGTTTACTGTATATCTTGTGCTTTGTATATTGATTAGTAACACCCAAGTATGCTTCTGCAAATCATTAAATTTGGGGGTGTTACACATAGAATGCAATTATTCCAATCAAATTTGAAAAATCAATTTGAGTTATTTGTGTGCAATTGTTGAAGTATGAGTTATAAATGAGAACAAATAATAATTTGAATTGACTTAGCACGAGAATCCTAAGTTTCATTACTGTCACGTGTTTAAACCAATAGGTAACATTTCCACATTTTTCACGGGTCTTGACTACCACTGAGTTTGAACATATCGGAAAATGTTACTCCAGTGTTTGTCTTAGGCTGGAATCCCACACTTAGTGATAAGTTTAGGATATGGCATAGACTACTTTGAAAAATAAAGCAAAATAATCAATATCAAAACAAGGATAAGAACGAGAGAACTCCCCTATCAACGTGTTGGAAGGAGGCTGAGAGTCTGAAGGTATGCTGCCTTTGAAGAAGAGTACTTGCCAGATATCCTTCTTGCGGCAGTTCCATGAAGTTCATTCGGCTTTTGGGAAGAGCACTTGGTACAAAATGGCTCAATTCTTCATTTTCTCCACCGACTCTCTCATGTGAAAATATCTCGTAAGTGTGAACACGTTGGATATACTTTTTAACCAACTTCTTATTTATAGCTTTTTTACCGAAATAGTGTCACTATTCCAGAATGTGAAAGGATGTTCTCTACTAGAAATCATTTGTAAGACATGTGTTTTTAAACGAGATCGAGCATAATGCGTGAAAGTAGCATGCAAGTACCTCAAATGCTCGAAACACATGAATTATTATTTTGAAAAATGTTTCCTAAATTCTGGAGTTAGTGATGTGGTAAAAGCTGTTAGTTTTAAAAATGAAGTGGTGTTTTGAAAGCATTTGTATATCCAAGTGTGAAGGATAGTCAGAGATAATTCACTTCTTGGAATTTAAAAATAAAATACTACTAATATTAAAGGATATTTATTCCACGGGTTGCCTCTCGAGAAGCGCTTCTATTTTAAAGTCGAGGGCTCGACTCTTGTTCCTCCTGGATCAGCCGGAAGAGGAACCTCCAGGGCTAGAGATGCTCGGTGGTGGTGCCCTGGAGTTTTGTGGATAGAGCTTGAGGAAATAGCGAGTGATGACTTGGGTGATGTTCGGGATTCTTGAGACGAAGAGAGGGAAACTATCGAAGTGTTCCTCAGCCACCCTCTGCAAGTATAAGAGGTCCCAGGAGATGTCATAGACTGCTTTGGAGATGGGTCCATTGGAATCTATGAAGTAGGTCCCGTTGTACTCAAATCTCTCATGCTCCGGTCATTCCCGTCTTAACGAATCCATGAATCCGAAGAAGCGCAAATGGATGTCTTCATGAGTGCTTACGCTAGTGCTTCTCCCTAACTCATTGATGGATTCGAGGATGCCTTGGATAAGCTGCTCTTGATGATCGGAATATGTGAGGTCTGGTTTACGAAAGATGTTAATCATTCTATTGTAAACCTCACGCAGTCCATCATGAAACAACTATCTGGGCTCCCCTGTGAAGACAGTACCGAAGATATCTCTAAGATGTTATGTGATGTAGTTCACGGTGTTGACCATCGAACTGTCAGGAATGGATGAAGGGGTGTCACGCGTCCTTTCATCATGGCTCACACGCTCCAGCCTTTCGATGATCTTATGAGCATGGAATTCTAGAGTGCAGTCGATGAAAAACCTGTGTGGTGAAGAATCGTCGATATGATCGTCATTGGCCATAGAGTCCATCAATCCCCTTAGATAACTCATCATCTGATCATCTACTTCGTCATCAGGGTTCCCAGTAGCATAGTCCATATTGTATCTGTAAAAGTGTAGAAACTCCATCTGCCTGTGTGAGTATGGAAATACGGACTTGATTAGTGCTTCGTATACCTTGCCATATATGATTTTTTGGTTTTCAAAGAACTCCAGATCGTCTGCAGATGGCTCATCATTGTTCTGAGGTTCTTGCAGAAGCTGAGTAGCGAGATCTTCGGCGAAGGCATGGATGCGGTTTTGTAGATGCTGAGGACTTCGAGAGTTGGTGGCATGATAAACGTCATATTCTGCTTCAATTTCTTCGATCAAGTCTCTATGTTGTGGCGTGTACTCAATAGTAGAATTTCTGATAATCGCCATCAAGGTACGAAAGTCATCGTCGTATTGCTCAATAGTATTGATCATCTCTTCGTGGTTAGAGACGATCGGTACATGGATAGTTCCGAGAGGGGAATCCGGAATGGTGGAAGGTAGACGAAGGTGAATAGAGCAGATATCTATCGAAACATCGATGAATACGACATCGTCCTCGTCACTATCTGTCGCTGGGGGATCAACCTCTAGTGAATCAGGGAACTCAGCATCTATAGGTGGTGACTGATACTCATCGGTGATCTGAGATATCGGCTGAGAAGAGAACATCTCAATTTCCTTTTCATACTGAGAGTCGGAATCGTGACTGGACCCAGAAGTACCTCCTTACTCTAACTGAGTTCGAGGTTCAGATGAATCAAGGGCTTGAATCCCTTATGGAAGTATGTGTGGTCGGAGTCTAGCTCCCTTGTAGTTTGCGATCTTTTTCAGGAGTTTGTCTCGTAACTCTGGATGTTGCTTAGGCAAAGCAATGGTGTTTTCGATATTCTCCAGATCACGAAATCGAGGAAAGGTGAGAGGTTTGGTAGGATCGATGACTGATGCGATAAGTTTCTCCATAGTAAGCGCGTATTCAGCATCCTGAGAATAGTCAATCAGCAGTCCTTCTTCCTCTGAGTCACTGTCTGGAAGAGGGATAAAGCTTTTAGTGTAATATACCTGCATGATCTCTGCTGTCGGAAGGTATGACTCAGGAAGGTAAGTTGGTGTGGTTTGATCCTCTTCTGCCTTCTCCTCCTCTTCTTCTTCTATTTCGTCTTCTTCAGTCTCTTCCTCCTCTTCCATTTCTTCTTCCTCAGTGTCGGAAGTAGTGGGCTTGTCAGACATCCGTGTGTCTGGTTCAGAATCATCATCCGAAGTAACTCTGCCTGTAGAAATCATACATATCTCTGCATGTTCGGTCAAGGCCTGGTCAGTCTCATCAATTTTAAAAGTGATAGTTTCTCCATGGGATCTAAGACTGATAGTCTGTGAGTAAACATCGATGATAGTACGCGCGGTGTTCAAGAATGGTCTTCCTAAGATGATAGGGATATGAACATCCTCCTGAATATCCATCACTACCAAGTTTGTGGGAAATTGGAATTTATCAACCGTAACCATGATATTCTTAGCTATTCCAGGAGGGTATCTAATGGATTGGTCAGCTAGCTGGACGCTCATCTTGGTAGGCTTAAGGGGTCCTAATTCCAGTCTTGTGTAAAGTGAATAAGGCATAAGGTTGATACTGGCTCCTAGGTCGGCTAGAGAGTGTATCATGCCCGAGTGATAGATTGAACATGGAAGAGTGAATCGTCCTTTATCCCCTAATTTCTCAGGTAAGGAATTCTTAATGATAGCTGAACATTCAGCGTTCAGTGGGACATTGGGTACTTCGGGTACCTTATCCTTGGTAGACAGGAGTTTAAGAATGTATTTTGAACTGGAAGGGGTTCTAGACAAGGTGTCCATGAACTTTCCATTGAGACGGAAGGTGTTAGCCTTGTAGGCTTTCCTAAGACGGCCAAGAAACGGAATTCGTACATCCCTTGGTGGTGTAGGGACAGACGTGGTCTCGACTGTCGGTGGGACTGGAGAAGTAGTGGAAGGTTGGCCCGGTGCCTGCTTCTTGTCTGTAGTACTTTGATATCGCATAAAAAGTCACGTTTTTAATACCGATATCTCTCTCATTCTGGAACAATTCTTGGCATATTAACTCAAAACCATTACAAATCAGTAGTATTATGCCAAGATGGTCAAAACAAGTTTGCACGATGAAAATCAACTAAAACGGATGAAAAATGAAGATTCCACGCACGTTTGAAGATTCAAGGCATCAAAATGAGATTTCAAGACAAAAGTGCCCATCACCAACATCCATCTTACCCAAGATGTTCGTTTTCAAATTATGAATCCAACAGAATAAGAATCGACAAAAACAAACGAAGAATGAAGATTCTACGTACGCCGGAAGATCCAAACAATTCGTATGACACATCTAAAGTTCAGAGACATATTTTTGGGATATCTTTTCATCAAACTCTTCGTTTTTGAATTACGAATCCAACAAAAAAAGAATCAACGCAAACGGACGCATAACGAAGAAGATACGCGCGAAATGAGCAACGTGGCAATGAGCGACGAACCGGGACGGGTGGCAGCCAGCCGCCGCCGCCGGCTGCCAGCCACCAGGCCGTCGGCTGCTGCCACCCCCCATCCGGTTCCCGCTTTTTGGTCCTTGCGTGTACCCGGTGCTAGACCTTTGCGCAACTTTAAGTACCCGGTGCTAGACCTTTACGCAACTTTACGTACCTCGTGCCACCATATGCCCGTACCCGGTGCCACTACCTTTTTCACCTTTTGCTATTGTGAGCTTCTACTTGCTAACATGCACCAAAACTCTCCTATAAATAGGAGGCATTAGGCTCATTTGCAAAACACACCATTCTTTCCACCCTTTGGAAGATACACTTTCTCTCTAGCTTCTAGCTTTTATTTCTTTCTTTATTTTCTCACTTTAAAATAGTATTAGGTTAGTTAGAATAGAAGCAAGGAACGTGTTTGTAGCTTTTGGTGGGGAAGGAATTTGTAATCTTTGGTGTACGCTTGGAGCAACTCTTATTAATTCAAGTCTATTCCTTCTCGCATATTAATCTCGGTTATTTCTATCCTTTTCTATCTTAATTAAATATGTATACTTTAATTATGCTATAGATCGTTTATGCCATGATTAGCGAGTAGATTACTATTGTATTTGTTGTGATGTAGTTAGCATATATAATTGTGGGATGACTTTAAATGCGTCGTGAAATAATATGACGGCCCCTATTCGACTGTTTACTTGGTATAGTGCTGGAAATGCTTTCGAGCAAAGTACAAACGCATGGAAGTCGGTAACGACCGAAGGTAGTTGTATTATGGATCGACACTATTGAAATGGAAACTTTATGAACGGACTTATATTACGATTTTAAACCTAAAACTTATAATCGCCTTTCGATTAACAAACGTGATTGTAACCTTGTAGAGAGGAGTCGCGAACCTTAATACTTGATCAATAGTTATCTGTGTAAAAACTATGGTTTTAACTGTAACGTCATGCGAGCACCATAAAATGCAATGTGATTACGTGGAACTGCCATGAGTATTGTACACTTATAATCACAATGTACTTATCATGTAAACATCGCGGAGCAATTAAACCCACAATGGAAACATCGGTAAACGATTAAATACATTGTGGATTACCATAGCATTTTCTGACATGGTCTGGGTTTAACTTTATGCAAAAAGTCGTCAGCATTTTAATTAGCATTTTAATTAGATTAGTTAGTTTAGATTATATTAGATTAGGTAGGCTACAGGCTAAATAACCATTTACGAAAACCTAGGGATTTGTTAATTGTATTGAGAAAGGCAAGTTTAAAATCCACTTTAAAACGATACTTTTCCTTAACCTATGAAATTTAAAGTACGGTACGCAAGAAACCTCAACACTTTCCTTCGCTTACCATGCTTAAACTTCATTAATCGGAATTGATCAACTAAGTCCGAACATATTTGCTGAAGTTAGTTGTCTGCTGGATTTATAGTTTTCATGGTATTAAGAACGGTTAGACTTGTTGTTGACTTGCTACTCTATCCTTCGCCCACGAGCAAATGCGTTCGACAATAAGGGCCACTGACTCCCTCATAGGAGAGTGTGGAGAGTTGAACATTGTCTGTCTGATCAGAATCATGATACCTCGGTTCCTCGTGACATATTAGTTGATAACCAACTAATAGGGAATCTATTGGTTATACCATGGACTATCAAGTCTAGTGAACGTTCCAAATTTAGCAAACGCTTTCCCTAAAAGTCATCGTCCCACATTATAAGCTAATGAACTCACAACAAATACTTCCTTTAATTATATGATTTATCATTATCTTTTATCTGCTTTATTTAGTTTACTTAGTTAACTGAACCAAAACCCCCAACGCACTCGTTTAAAACATTTACTAGAAAAGCAAGATTGATTGGATCACCTCTGTTTCAATTCAGTTTCTCTTTAAGAACGACTCTAGGTCATACTTACCATCTACTAACCTTTGGTACAGTATTAGTAAGTCACGCTTAGACCCCAGCAATTATAAATTTTAAAAACATCCGTTGACGGTTCGTAACAGAAACGCGTCCCATCAAGTTTTTGGCACCGCTGCCGGGGAGACTAACTGTCCGATACAGAGGCCCAACCAATCCCAATTCTAGTAAACCCTTAGGATAAAACCTTCTAAAAAAAAAATTTTCTTTATTATTAGTTTTCCTTTATTGTCTGTTTCTCTTTAGTGTATGACCTGTTCCCCTAGATCTGCACCACTGTTTAATTTCCCTGATCCAGAACTTATAATTCGTACCATTCGACGAGAAAAGAAGCAATCCACACTTAGACAAGCAATGGCTGAATGCATCACTCTCGCTGACAACAGTAAACCCTCTATTGAAGGAAGAGGAGGACCAATTCTATACCCTGAAACCCCTGGTCAATCTTTCGAGCTTAAACACCACATCATCCAACTAATCTAAAACCACTGTCAATTCCATGGATTACCCAATGATGATCCCCAACTCTCACCTCGACAAGTTCATATCTCTTTCAAATTCCTACAAACAAAACGGAATTAGCCAAGACACAATCCGCTTGTATCTTTTCCCTTATTCGCTCACTCATCATGTGCAAACATGGTTTGAAGGTTTAGAGACCGGCTCTATCCCTTCATGGACTGTAATGGCGACAAAGTTTCTAACCAAATACTTTTCGCCCTCTAAACAAACCAAACTTCGAAATGACATCATGAATTTCCGACAAGCTTTTGATGAGTCATTATACACCGCATGGGAACGATTCAAAGGAGCCTTGAAGAAATGCCCCAATCACCGTCTCGACAAATCCGCACAATTGTGTACCTTCTACAATGGTTTAGACCCTAACCACCGAACCACCCTCGATGCTGCTGCACAAGGAAGCTTCATGGCAAAGACCGACGAAGAAGGATGGAACTTGATAGAGAACATGACCATGCATCACCACGATTGAAACTCTAGAGATCACTCAACAACTTCAGCACCTATCGCTGCATCGAATCCTGTTCCAGTTGAAGCACTTAAGGTATTAACGGAGAAAATGGACTCACTTGTCAAACAGTTTGGAGAACTTAAGAAACAACAGCACCAAGTACACCAAGTGCAAGTCTGTCAACATTGCACCAACCCGTAACCATCTGGTGAATACCAAGTGGAATACGAAGAAGGAGATGGCACCGTCTACTACGCTCAGTTTCCCGCTCGACCACAAAATTTTCCACCTGGTTTCAACCAAAACAATAACCAACCTAGAGGACCTCCATTCCCGCAAAGAACCAACCAACCTTTCCAACCCCGATACCCACCTAGATACCCACCTTACCGACAGCAACCACAACTTCTTTACAATCAACCCCTCGCACTTCCTGGACCCACTTCCGATACAAACCAAACCTCTGAACAACCTGCAAAGACAAATGCCCCAGCTTCAAGTTCAGATGACGCCTTCACCCAATTCATGCAAGGTCAACACCTACTCAACCAAAAGACGTCCGCTAGACAAGATCAAGCCGACCTCTTTATGAGAAACCAATTGGCCGTGCTAAAGAATTTGGAAGCTCAAATTGGACAATTGGCACAACGCCTTGATAACAGACCTAGAGGAGGTTTTCCTAGCAACACGATGCACAACCCACATGTTGAGGAAGCAAAGCAACTCACTACCACGAAGGAAGCAGCCACTCCACCTCCGACTGCTGTACCAGTAAAGGAAGTACCAAAGATCAAGATACCAGCTGTGGAAACCACTCCGACCATGAACAAAGAGGTTAGAATCCCTTATCCCGCTAGACTTAAAGTCCAACCTAAGAAATTATCATCCTTTAAGTTAGATGGAAAATTCCTTGACACCATGTCTAGAGTTCCCGGTCGTAACAAATATATCAGGAAATTGCTTTCCACTAAGGATAAACTGCCCGAAGTAAACAACATTCCCCTTAGTTCTGAAACATCATCCCTACTTAAGAACAGCGTTCCCGAAAAACTAGGAGACACCGGTAGATTCACACTCCCTTGTTCTATTTACCAATCCGGAGATATCAGCGCCTTAGCCGACTTAGGAGCTAGCATTAACTTTATGCCCTACTCCCTGTTTAAGAGGCTAGAACTTGAAATTTTGAAACCCACTAAGATGACTGTCCAGCTAGCTAACCAATCTGTTAGATACCCAAAAGGAATAGCTGAGAACGTCTTAGTTCAAGTTAACAAATTCTTCTTTCCGACGGATTTCATGGTAATGGATATCCACGAGGACATAAACATCCCGATTATCCTTGGAAGACCATTCATGAACACAGCTAGAGCAGTGATTGATGTGTATAACCAAACGATTGTTATACGAGCACATGGTGAAAGCATCACTTACAAGATCGACCAACCGGAATGTACACCAGAACAAGAAGAGTGCTATGCTATATCAACAGGCAGGATTTGTTCCGATGACGAATCAGAGTCCGAAGAAGAACGATGTTTCACTCGACCAACAACCTTGATCTACGACACTGAAACTGACCGAGACGAGGACGAGGATTATCAAGACGCAGAGGAAGAAAAAGAATCCGACAAGGACGAATCAGAACCTGAGGAAGAAGAGGAAGAACCCGCTGAGGAAGATGAAGGAACGGAAGAAATCTATAAAATAGGATCTTGGAAGGAATAGCCCCCCCCCCCCCCCCCCCCCCCCCCCCCCGTTTTCTCTCATACCTTGGGCGATTTTTTAAACCCTAAAAAAAACGATTATTTCATCCGGTTGTTTAATCCTTGCTTCCATCGACTAATCCTAATATGTTTGGCTGATCCTCCTTCTAAGGGATTTTTCAATTCGTTTTTAGGGTTGTTGGTTTGTTGGTTTTAGGGTTTACTTCAATCGGTCAGTTCTTGGGTTTATTAAATTGCGTTTCTATCAGAAGTTTTCTGATTTGGGATCTGGTTAGTTTTATGCGTCTAATCATCACAACATAAACGATTGCTACCCGTCTTTAGGTTGCTATTGTCGTATGGGGTTTTGATTTGCTTTCAGCAATACCAGATTGGGTTGTTGTTTGGATCTATTCTGTGCTTACACTCATTCTGATTCAAACCTCCTTCGGGGTTTGTTTCTGTTTCTTAGCCGATCAGATTGTTCAGGTGGCTATTAGGGTTTGTGAACGTGGACGACAAGCTAGGGTTTTGGCTGGCTGCGGAGGTTTTATGTGGCTGGTTTGAGAGTCGAAAAATAAAACTTGGTGGATCAGGGGGGGGGGGGGGTGGCTCGATTGGAATTGTTATTGGCTTGTTATGCCAATTTGTCTTTTATGGGTTGGTGTTCTCATGTCGATTTGGTTTGCTGATTACATGTATACGTTTGTGTTGATTGGACTTTATTTATGTAAGGTTGCATCAACTATCCATCTTAATCATTTGGCTACCATTTGCATGTTAACTATGCGGTCCTTTGATGGTTGTGCTTTTGCCGTGAGGTGTTGCTGGCCACGGGGTGGGGCATGGTTTCGTTTGGTTCATGTATTCCTACCTCTTAATGGCTGGTCTTGCTTGCCTAGTTTTTTCAGCTGTGTTTGTGTGCTTGAGTGGATCCGGGTTACGGCTCTACTCGATGGTTGTTGCTGCTACTTGACCTTTGGCTTTAGTGGCGTGTGGTTGTATCTGGTCCTTTTGCCATTGCCAAACTAGGTAGGGCAGGTACATTCAGACTTTTGTGGGTTGATTTGGACCTTTGGCCAATGGTCGTTTGACGTGTTGGTAGGGCATTTTAACTCAATTATTTCGTGGGTGCTGCATTGTGTAGCTTGGATGTTGGTGTATCCTCTCAAAGGTCAAGTAAAGAGTTATTTGAAGATTGAGACGATCGCTATGGAAGTGGTTCATTTGAACCTGGCCTATTTACGTTTAGATTATTTTATTTAAATGTAATTGTAACTGCGTTTAGCAGGTTGGTTATTGTTATGGGTTGCGTTGCAACTGTGTTTTGTTTCTGCGGTTAGCAGATTGTTTGCTTAGTTGTATAGGTTGAGTCAATTCGCCTATGTAATGGGCTGAGGGCATGAGATGTACGCTCATGTCAATTGGACTTCAATGATTTTGGTGTAATACTATTTACCGGGTAAAATTTTACCCTTTACCCAAAAAAAAGGAACGGAAGAAATGGAAGAAGAAGAACCTGAAGAGGAGGAGGAGGAAGAAATGGAGGAAGATGAAGATCAAATCGATTCACCACAAATGGCCGAAGTAAATAGGATACAGAGCTATGATGATTACTCTTCATTAGAAGAATCCGTTGATTATGAAACCCTCCGTCAAGAGCTCAAGTCCACTCATCTCCGAAGGATGGGAAACATTCTTAACTCCTATCTCGATCCTTCCAAACCTTTCACCCGAACCCGACTCCGAGACATAGACAACTTTGAAAAAGTACTTCAATCGTCAAAGCACCCTGATGACACGCAAAAAGTCATGTTTTTGTGTGCCATTATCTCACCATTTTAGCCCAATTATTAATGAAAACACTTAAATATGAACTTAAACATCACATTTCATCATAAGGGCTAAAATATAGACGATGTTTCAAGAATCAACCAAAAAGACCTAAAAACGAGTAAAATAGAGCACAAACGATCATTGAATCTTCCGTTCACGCATTTAAGCACAATTTGAGCTATACTTGGAATTTTGACCTCTAACTTATGTCATTTTCTTCGTTAGGAAATTACGAAACCGTGAGCGTGAGAATCACTCAAAACGGATAAACGACGAAGAAGTTACGACCGAACGAAGAAACGAAGAACCGAAGAATCAGGATACGGGAGAGCTAGACCGTATACGGCCAAACTAGACCGTATACGGCCTAGCACAGACCGTATACGGCCTAGCTAGACCGTATACGGCCTAGCACAGCCGTATACGGCTTGTGTTCTCTCGTATTCACCCTACGTTCTCCCGTATACGCTCCAGTTCTCCCGTATTTGCCCTAGCTCAACCGTATCGTGCGTTTAGGCGATTAAAATCTGATTTTTATTCGGGTTTGCGATACGGTTGTACGGTCTACGGATACGGTTGTGCGAGTTCTATATATAGAGGCTTCATTTCTTCATTTTCAACATCCACACATTCATCAATCCATCCAAGAATCACTCCAACAATCACTCTCTTACGTTTTTAATTTCTTAGTTTAGTTAGTAGATTTCTCTCTCTAGCACTACTCTTAGGAGTTAGAGGAGAAATATTAGGATATAATTAGTCGTAGATTAGCGGCTAGTTAGAAGGGGCAATATTGTAATATCGCTTGGCGCATACTAGGAGTTCTGCTCGTGTAACGTTCAAGTTGTATTCAGCTACGCTCTTAGTACGGTTATATCTATCCTTTATCTATTTCATTATGATGATTGTTATTACTGTTGTCATGCTAGATTTAGGATTGATTGCCATGATTAGCGAGTAGTGATATTGCGTGTTTGCTATGATGTAGTTAGTCGTAAATTGGTTGGAATGATGCTATGAAAATTAGTGCTTTGATTCACTTTCTATTTATGATTTTAAACCTATTAAACTAATCGCCTTTCAACCAGTAAACGTGATTACGACCTTAATGATGGGACGTCGCGAACCCCATCAAAGGTACTTAGTTATCTGTGTCAAACATGAACATGGTCTGATTTGTTAATCGTGTAAACATCGCTTTCTAAATGAACGCTAAGTACATCGTCATCGTGGAAATAATGCTTTCTATTCTGAACGCAAAGTACACTGTGATTATGGAAATATGGTTTTCTAACTGAACACCAAGTACACTGGAGCCGTGGAAATAATACTTTCTATTCTGAACGCAAAGTACACTGTACCCGTGGAAATATGGTTTTCTAACTGAACGTGAATATTACACTGTTGACAAGTTAGGGATTTATTGGGACTTAAAAGTAAGGGCTGGTTTATATCATAGATGGATAATATTATGCTTAAATACAAACTTAGTTAAGTAGTCTGGGTTGGCCTTTGTGAAGCAATGTAAGGTACCGTAAGTCGGCTGAGTACTCTGTATAGCGTCGACAACACCTCCGGTGTAGTTAATACGTGGAAGCCGAGGAAAAACCGCAGTTACTAAGCCTTGTGGAATAACGGTAACTCTGTGCTCAGCAGAGCTGGTACCGACTTGGTCCTTGGTTCATCAATGGAAACACTTTCAGTGGAGTACAGTGTAGTAATCACGGAAAGAGTCGTTGTTATCGGTCTATGTGAATCACCGAGTCATCACTCAACACCCAGACTCACCAAACCATCGATAGAAAGTAATCAAGCACATTCTATAAACTTGGTCTTAAATGCTTTGTTTAGATTAGGTATTATTGTGGGGTTAAGAAAGGTCGGACATCGAGTTGGTTTGTCGCCTTATTCATGCACCCAGGGTTTCATCCCAGATAAGGGTCACTATACCTTCACCGGTTAGTGTTGTGGGCTGGATAAACTACTCCGATCAGAATCAGGATAGCCTAGTCGCCCAGTGACATACTGATCGAGAACTCTATCAGTAGGGGGCTAGTGCTCACTCCACATATACCTGAAATAAATAAAATACAAACCTTTAGAACACGTTTTCATACATCATACATCATTCCAATCAATAAGGCTACCGAAATCATAGCAAACACCCTCTCTAGATTATCTGCTATCTACATTTACTTTATCTGCAAAAATTTACATTTCCTGCCTAAGTATAAAAAAACCAAAAACAAAACCACCAATCAAAATCTTTTAAAAACCCACTAGATTGATAAGTACGCCTGTTTCGTCCAGGATCCACAATACACTGACTCAGAGAACGACCCTAGGTCATCCTTGCTGCTATACACCAATAGTAACTAGGTATACTTAGGCCCCGCAAATATAAATTTTAAAACCCTCTGATCGCCGCTCTAAACGAGAGGTCCGCAACGACGCGAGTAAAATCGCGATCGACCGTTCGGGCGGCATCAAGCTTTTGGCGCCGCTGCCGGGGAGTCAGCCGTAAGATCTGAAGACGTTCCAGACGAATTTTTTCTTTCTAGTATCCCGTAGTTTAGTTTAGTTTTCAATTTTTCCTTGTTCCATTCGAAAATTCCTTCCCACAACACACAACGATATTTGACCCGATCATCCGGATTCGAATCTCTCACTTTCGTACCCGATCCTGAGACGATCATCCGAACGATCCGCAAGGAGAAACGCTTCCGCAACCGACAACAGATGGCTGCACGTGTCACGCTTGCCGATAGCACTAAACCATCAATTGAAGGTCGAGGTGGACCCATCAGCTATCCGGTCATCGACGGCGCGTCCTTCGAGCTTAAACATCATATCGTTCAGCTTATCAAGGAATTCTGCCAATTCCATGGTTTACCCCATGACGATCCTAATGCCCACATCAACCGATTCATTCAGACTACCAACTCGTACAAGCAGAACGGGGTTGATCAGGATATAGTCCGTCTATACCTATTCCCCTATTCGCTTACTCACCACGCTTTGACTTGGTTTGAGGGATTAGAGACCGGCTCTATCACCTCCTGGAAGGATATGGCTACAAAATTCCTTACTAAGTACTTTCCTCCGGCTAAGCAAACCAAGTACAAGAATGACATTATGAACTTCCACCAAGCTCATGATGAGTCTATCTACACAGCATGGGAGAGATACAAGAGTCTGTTGAACAAATGCCCTAACCACCTTATAGAGAAAACCAGCCAGCTGTGCACGTTTTACAACGGTCTCGCTCCAAACCATCGCACTACCCTTGACGCCGCTGCTCAGGGCAACTTCATGCAACTCACCGATGAGGAAGCTTGGAACTTGATTGCTGCACCCAATCCATTCCAAACCGAAGCTATCAAATCTATGACAGAGAAGATCGAGCATCTGACGAAGCAGATCGGCGAAATGAAGAAACCATCCCAGCATGCCCATCAAGTTCAGGCATGCCAGAACTGTGCAACCTCCCAACAGAAAGTTATCGGGTTGAGTACGAGGATCCCGCTGACGGAACGGTTTACTATGCTTAATTTCCAGCTCGATAACAAAATCCACCTGGCTTCGCTCGAACCTCTCCGCCTAGGACTAGAGGCACCCAATACCCACCTAGAAACCAACCACCCTTTCAGCCCAACTACCAACCTAGGTACCCTTCTTACCAACAACAACCCCAACTCACCTATAACCAACCACTATCATTGACTGCACCCGACGCAGCTCAATCAACCGAACCCTCTAAAACCATAGTACCCATTACTAGTACGGATGATACCCTCACTAAGTTCATCCAAGGCCAGCACCAAATTAACCAAAAGACTAGCGCTAGGCAGGACCAAACCGACCTATTCATTAGGAACCAACTGGCCGTTCTCAAAAATCTTGAGACCCAGATAGGACAGCTAGCCCAACGTCTTGACTCTAGGCCTCAAGGTAATCTCCCTAGTAACACGGTACAGAACCCACACGTAGAAGAAGCCAAGCAAATGAGTACTACAGACAAGAAGGTGGCACCGAGCCAACCTCCCACTCCTTCTCCGGTGAAGGAAGATACTCCTGTCCCGCCGACAGTTGTATCCCCGTCTGTCCCTACACCACAAAGGGAAGTACGCATCCCGTTTCCTGGCCGTCTTAAGAAAGCCTATAAGGCTAACGACTTCCGTCTCGATGGAAAGTTCGTGGACACCGTGTCCCGAACCCCTTCCAGTTCAAAATACATCCTAAAACTCTTGTCAACCAAGGATAAGGTACCCGAAGTACCCAATGTCCCACTGAATGCGGAATGTTCAGCTCTTATAAAAAACTCTATCCCTGAGAAATTAGGTGATACTGGACGCTTTACCCTACCCTGTTCGATCTATCACTCGGGCATGATACACTCTCTAGCTGACCTAGGAGCCAGTATCAACCTGATGCCCTATTCGCTTTACACTAGATTGGAATTAGGACCCCTTAAACCGACCAAAATGAGTGTCCAGCTAGCTGACCAATCCATTAGACACCCTAAGGGAATAGCTGAGAACATCATGGTTCAAGTTGATAAGTTCCTATTTCCCACAGACTTTGTAGTGATGGACATTCAGGAGGATGTCCATATCCCTATCATCTTAGGAAGACCATTCTTGAACACCGCACGCACTATCATAGATGTTTATTCTCAGACTATCAGTCTTAGATCTCATGGAGAGACTATCACCTTCAAGATCGATCAAGATGATCAGTCTATCACAGAGCATGCGGAGATATGTGCGATTTCGACAGGAAGAGTTACCACGGATGATGATTCTGAACTAGACACCCCTATGTCTGACTAGCCCATCATGATTACTTCCGACACTGAGGAAGAAGAGATAGAAGAGGAGACTGAGGAAGAAGAAGAAGAGATAGAAGAAGAAGAGGAGGAAGAGCCAGAGGAAGCTACACCGCCACACATTCCTGAGACACACCCTCCGACCGCAGAGATCATGCAGATAGACTATGCTTTGAACTACATCCCTCTGCCGGAGAGCGACTCAAAGGAACCTTTGATTGACCACTCCTTGGATGATAAGTCTCTACTTAAGCCACATATACCTCCTCGAGGGATTCCACCCCTTGACTCATCCGAGCCTCGATCACATTTTGAGCTTGGAGGTACATTTGGATCAAGCGATGATTCTGATTCCCAGGACGAGAGGGATATCGAGATGGACTCTTCCCAGCCAGTATCACAGATCACCGACGAGTCTCAGCCACTCACCGACGCTGTTGAGTTTCCAGACACTTCAGCAACCGAGAGTGACGAGGACGATATCGTTCTCATGGATGTTCCGATCGATACCCGCTCCATTCGCCTTCACCACACTCCAATCATTCTTCCTCCAGTCATTATCCCTCCTCCTACTACAGGAAATACCGAAATCCCAATCGTGTCTGAACCAGAAGAAATGCTTAGTGCTATTGAAGAACACGAGGAGGATTTCCAAACTCTGATTGCGATTATACAAGATTCTACTATTGAATACACGCAACGTCAGAGGGATATTATTGAGGACATTGAGACTGAATATGAGGTTTATCGAGCCAACTCCTACCTGAGTCCACAACATCTAGTTAGTCGCATCAACGCCTTCGCCAACGATCTCGCAGGAGAATCATCAGACAATGATGAGCCTTTCCCCGATGAAGAGGAACTCTATGAAACACAGAAGACCACGTATGGCCGGGTGTATCAAGCATTTATCAGGTCCGCATTTCCATATTCACACCAACAGATGGAGTTTCTCCAAAATTTCAGACACAACATGGATTATGCTACTGGGAACCCTGAAAACGAAGTAGATGTTCAGCTAATGGCGGATCTCAAGGGACTTCTAGATTCTATGGCCGATAATAATCACATTGACGAGTCCTCACCACACAGGTTTTTCATCAGCTGCACTATCGAGCATCACGCCCAGATAATTGTCGAAAAGTTAGAACATGTCAGTTCAGACGAGAGAGCACGTGTCATCCCTTCTTCTGTTCCAGAAGGTTTGACGGTTAACGTTGCATATTTCGTCTCAGAACGACTTAAAGACATTTTCGGTTCTATCCTATGGGAGCAGCCCAGACAGCTATTCCACAATGGGCTACGAGAGATTTACAACAGGATGATTAACATCTTCCTGAAACCAGAGCTCACGTATACCGACCATCAGAAACAGCTGATCCAAGGCATATTCAGATCCATTGAAGAACTAGGGCAAGACATCAGCAATGCCACTCATGAGGACATCCACCTACGCTTCTTCGGATTTATGGACACCCTACGGACAGATCGACCGGTGCGTGAGACGCTTGAGCACGATGGAGCCACCCTTGTGGACACTAATGGACCAATCTCCAAGGCAGTCCAAGATGCTATAATGGATCTTTTATACTTGCAAAGAACTGCTGAGGAGCATTTCCATACCTATCCTCTTCATGTGGCAAGAATCCCGAACATCACAGAAGTCGTCACACGACATTTTATGAGATTCTACCCACCAAACCCCAGGACACTTCCATTCCGCATCCCAAGTCCTGGGAGATCCTCTTCTGGCTGATCCAAGAGGAAAAGTCGAGCCCTCGACTCTAAATAGAAGCGCTTCTCGGGAGGCAACCCGTGCAATAAGTATCCTTAGTATTAGTATTAGTAGTATTAGTTTTAAATTCCAAGAAGTGATATATCTCTGACTATCTTTCACACTTGGGTATACCAAATGCTTTTAAAGCACCACTTCAGCTTTTACCACCTAATCCAGGAAAATAGGAATTAAATTTTATCAAGCCATGTGTTTCGAGCATTTGAGATACTTGCGTGCTACTTTCACGCATTATGCTCGAACTCGTTTAAAAACACATGACTTAAAACTCATTTTGAATTAGAAAACATCTTTTCATCCTGGATTTAGGCACTTTCAGTAAAAAGCTATAACAAGAAGTCGGTAAAAATATACCCAACGTGTTCACACCTACGAGATATCTTCACAAGAGAGTGAAAGAAGTGTTAAAGATGGAGGACGAAGCTGCTATTTGTAAGCTGCGCACGCTAATGCCGAAAGATCTACATGGAGCCGCCACTAGAGAAGAATTCCTGTCAGGATCTCCTCTTCAGCGCATCTTCCAGAATTCCATCCTTCTACATTCGCTTCAATAGGGGAGTTCTCTCGTTCTCACTCTCGTTTTTGATATGATTGTTAGCTTTAAATTCTCATTAAAGTAGTCTATGCCATATCCCCAGCTTATCACTAAGTGTGGGATTCCAGCCCAAAACAAACACTTGAGTAACATTTTCTGATATGTTCAAACTCTAAGTGTGGGATTTTTCTCAAATCCCAACTCAAGAGAACATTAGGGACAATGTTCCTCTAAGTGTGGGATAGCGGTATAGAATACCTTAGGTTTGCTTGTTTGATTCTTATTTCCAAAAGCAAACTCGGAAAATGTTCCTCAATTTGTTTAAAAAACTCACTTTTGCTAAAAATTTTCAAAATTTTTGAGTTAAAATGTCTTAAGAAGGAGCATTTTCATATATGAGTAGGGTATTTTGGAAATTAAGAGTAAATAAGATAGGAATTTCTTAGGTCTAAAATGATAATCTAAAAGGGGCATCGCATGGCTAGGCACAAACAAACCCAAAAACTTGCAGTGAGGTATCTTGAGCCAATATAAGCATTCATCTTTAATGCTTCACTATTCGTTTGTTTGAGTGTGCCGATGCATGCATCCGGAATTAGAACTTGCTCCTGGTATGCACTTCGAGACCACATTGGTTGAGTACCGTACGCGGTATAGGTGCAGTTAGATGACCTTGACATTCCTTAGGATTTAACCCATTTTTATCATATCTCTTCAAGCCCAAAACCCTTCCAACACTCATCTTTAGTGTTGATGATCCACTTAGATAACCCTGTTGAGCCTTAACCTGTTCGTTTCTTTCAAAACCCTTTAAATCTTAACCCACTTATTCCACACCCACCAAAAATCTTATCTTAGAAATTTTAAACTTGTGGAAAATGTCATTTAAATGTCCTTTTTGTTTTCACTCCAAATCACAAATACTAGTGTTTACTCAAATTCTCTCGTGTGCGTTCCCTTGATAAATCAAAAGTTGAGAATTTATGGTGTGAAAAATTGACACCAAGTAAATGCAAAGACATCAAAAGAATGAAAAAGATGGAAGAAAGAAAAGGATTTCAAAAGGGCAAAAGAAAGAAACAAAATGAAAAGAAAAGCCCAAAAATAGAAACAAAAGAAAAAGAAAAGAAAATAGAATAAAGCTAAGTGCTTCGAATCTCTCGAAAATTCCCGCTCTTATAAAAAGACATAAATTCCCTCGTGTATTTTCAAAAGATAGAAGTCAAAATAGCTATCTTCCCGTACTGTTATCCGTTTCCGTTTTCATTAAAAAGGTTGTTTAAATAATGTTTTTTTCAAAAGTTTGAAAGTCCTAAGATAAGCAAAACCCTTTACAACAATTAAAAATTTCCACTTATCCATACCCCGTAACCCTCACCAGCCATTACAACCCACTCTGAATGTCCTGAGATAGCTAGCACCGTCCTCACCTAAGTGGTGGAGATATGATTCTCGAGCAAGCCTATGACGATGGATGTTGCATGACTGGCTTATGAGCGATTTCGTTTGATTAGATTGATAGGTAACCCGAAACACTTCTTGAGTGAATTGAGTGACCACCTTGTGAGATCGCCTAGTCATGTATATTCCAAGATCGCGAGAATTGAAAGCATGCCTAAGAGAATCATTTCATGCCTCTGAAAGGAATACCTTACTTTCTCTTATTTCCAGGATATGTTACTTGTATATGAAGATGGTTGTTTTTGATATATTTTGACTCACCCCAAAAATAAACTCGTTTTTTTTAAATGTTTTTCCTAAAAGCAGGTGAGAATTTTGAGTTTTGCTTGAGGACAAGCAAAGTCTAAGTGTGGGATATTTGATGACACGCAAAAAGTCATGTTTTTGTGTGCCATTATCTCACCATTTTAGCCCAATTATTAATGAAAACACTTAAATATGAACTTAAACATCACATTTCATCATAAGGGCTAAAATATAGACGATGTTTCAAGAATCAACCAAAAAGACCTAAAAACGAGTAAAATAGAGCACAAACGATCATTGAATCTTCCGTTCACGCATTTAAGCACAATTTGAGCTATACTTTGAATTTTGACCTCTAACTTATGTCATTTTCTTCGTTAGGAAATTATGAAACCGTGAGCGCGAGAATCACTCAAAACGGATAAACGACGAAGAAGTTACGACCGAACGAAGAAACGAAGAACCGAAGAATCAGGATACGGGAGAGCTAGACCGTATAAGGCCAAACTAGACCGTATACGGCCTAGCACAGACCGTATACGGCCTAGCTAGACCGTATACGGCCTAGCACAGCCGTATACGGCTTGTGTTCTCCCGTATTCACCCTACGTTCTCCCGTATACGCTCCAGTTCTCCCGTATTTGCCCTAGCTCAACCGTATCGTGCGTTTAGGCGATTAAAATCTGATTTTTATTCGGGTTTGCGATACGGTTGTGCGTTTGAAGTTTTGGATACGGTCTACGGATACGGTTGTGCGAGTTCTATATATAGAGGCTTCATTTCTTCATTTTCAACATCCACACATTCATCAATCCATCCAAGAATCACTCCAACAATCACTCTCTTACGTTTTTAATTTCTTAGTTTAGTTAGTAGATTTCTCTCTCTAGCACTACTCTTAGGAGTTAGAGGAGAAATATTAGGATATAATTAGTCGTAGATTAGCGGCTAGTTAGAAGGGGCAATATTGTAATATCGCTTGGCGCATACTAGGAGTTCTGCTCGTGTAACGTTCAAGTTGTATTCAGCTACGCTCTTAGTACGGTTATATCTATCCTTTATCTATTTCATTATGATGATTGTTATTACTGTTGTCATGCTAGATTTAGGATTGATTGCCATGATTAGCGAGTAGTGATATTGCGTGTTTGCTATGATGTAGTTAGTCGTAAATTGGTTGGAATGATGCTATGAAAATTAGTGCTTTGATTCACTTTCTATTTATGATTTTAAACCTATTAAACTAATCGCCTTTCAACCAGTAAACGTGATTACGGCCTTAATGATGGGACGTCGCGAACCCCATCAAAGGTACTTAGTTATCTGTGTCAAACATGAACATGGTCTGATTTGTTAATCGTGTAAACATCGCTTTCTAAATGAACGCTAAGTACATCATCATCGTGGAAATAATGCTTTCTATTCTGAACGCAAAGTACACTGTGATTATGGAAATATGGTTTTCTAACTGAACACCAAGTACACTGGAGCCGTGGAAATAATACTTTCTATTCTGAACGCAAAGTACACTGTACCCGTGGAAATATGGTTTTCTAACTGAACGTGAATATTACACTGTTGACAAGTTAGGGATTTATTGGGACTTAAAAGTAAGGGCTGGTTTATATCATAGATGGATAATATTATGCTTAAATACAAACTTAGTTAAGTAGTCTGGGTTGGCCTTTGTGAAGCAATGTAAGGTACCGTAAGTCGGCTGAGTACTCTGTATAGCGTCGACAACACCTCCGGTGTAGTTAATACGTGGAAGCCGAGGAAAAACCGCAGTTACTAAGCCTTGTGGAATAACGGTAACTCTGTGCTCAGCAGAGCTGGTACCGACTTGGTCCTTGGTTCATCAATGGAAACACTTTCAGTGGAGTACAGTGTAGTAATCACGGAAAGAGTCGTTGTTATCGGTCTATGTGAATCACCGAGTCATCACTCAACACCCAGACTCACCAAACCATCGATAGAAAGTAATCAAGCACATTCTATAAACTTGGTCTTAAATGCTTTGTTTAGATTAGGTATTATTGTGGGGTTAAGAAAGGTCGGACATCGAGTTGGTTTGTCGCCTTATTCATGCACCCAGGGTTTCATCCCAGATAAGGGTCACTATACCTTCACCGGTTAGTGTTGTGGGCTGGATAAACTACTCCGATCAGAATCAGGATAGCCTAGTCGCCCAGTGACATACTGATCGAGAACTCTATCAGTAGGGGGCTAGTGCTCACTCCACATATACCTGAAATAAACAAAATACAAACCTTTAGAACACGTTTTCATACATCATACATCATTCCAATCAATAAGGCTACCGAAATCATAGCAAACACCCTCTCTAGATTATCTGCTATCTACATTTACTTTATCTGCTTTAATTTACATTTCCTGCCTAAGTATAAAAAAACCAAAAACAAAACCACCAATCAAAATCTTTTAAAAACCCGCTAGATTGACAAGTACGCCTGTTTCGTCCACGATCCACAATACACTGACTCAGAGAACGACCCTAGGTCATCCTTGCTGCTATACACCAATAGTAACTAGGTATACTTAGGCCCCGCAAATATAAATTTTAAAACCCTCTGATCGCCGCTCTAAACGAGAGGTCCGCAACGACGCGAGTAAAATCGCGACCGACCGTTCGGGCGGCATCAAGCTTTTGGCGCCGCTGCCGGGGAGTCAGCCGTAAGATCTGAAGACGTTCCAGACGAATTTTTTCTTTCTAGTATCCCGTAGTTTAGTTTAGTTTTCAATTTTTCCTTGTTCCATTCGAAAATTCCTTCCCACAACACACAACGATATTTGACCCGATCATCCGGATTCGAATCTCTCACTTTCGTACCCGATCCTGAGACGATCATCCGAACGATCCGCAAGGAGAAACGCTTCCGCAACCGACAACCGATGGCTGCACGTGTCACGCTTGCCGATAGCACCAAACCATCAATTGAAGGTCGAGGTGGACCCATCAGCTATCCGGTCATCAACGGCGCGTCCTTCGAGCTTAAACATCATATCGTTCAGCTTATCAAGGAATTCTGCCAATTCCATGGTTTACCCCATGACGATCCTAACGCCCACATCAACCGATTCATTCAGACTACCAACTCGTACAAGCAGAACGGGGTTGATCAGGATATAGTCCGTCTATACCTATTCCCCTATTCGCTTACTGTGACAACCGTCAATTTAGGACTATAATTAGTGCCTAATCAAGTTTTAGTACATGTAATTAGTTCTGTGATAGGCTAATTAATGTATCAATTTTCATATATATTGTTGAATATATATCTACAATTATGCGATTTGTTTAAATCGTACGAGTTCAAATCAAATGTAATCCGATTAAATAAATACGGACGTTGGTGAACAATTGATTTAAGTAATACAAAGATTTTTAATAACATTTTTGTACTTAAAAATATTATGTCCATAATATTTTGTAGACAAGTTTTATCACACAAATTATATAAACGCGAATAAAATGTAAACGCGCAAATCAAACAAAACAAATTACCTTTTATAATGTGATTATTAAAAGTTAGTAAAATACTTTAACAAAAATACTGAGAAATTATTCGTATTCTAAAACGTATATTAAAACAAAGAAAATAAACATTTAACGTATAAACGACGGAGTAAACGAACACCGCACGGAGCGCAGTGCGCGGACTGGAAATGGGAGGTGATCCCTTAACCACCTCCCCACCTTTTTCACTTTCTTTCATTTTCCATTTTCTATCTCTCTCTCCTCTCTTATTTCTTTCAAACAAACCACCAAACAAAAATCATCAAAATCGCAAAATAAACACTTCAAACGACCTCGGATCTTCAAACCCCTTTTACAATAAACGACCACCTCGCGACGATCTACACTTCTACCTTTCCGGAATTTCATTTCGGCGATTTGTAAGTTTCCGACACGACTCCGAAAACTCTCGTTTTTAAGTTTTATAACTTGCTAGCTGTTTGTATAACCTTGTAATGTCCTAAAATGGGTTGGGTAAAAATATTAGGCCGATCGATGGCCGGAAAACGCGTTTTTGGAGTTGAAACTCCGATCAGACCCCGTACGTCGCATTTGGTCTGGAGCAGATGCGACGTAGCGACCTACGTCGCATTATATCCCCAACGTCGCATACAGCGACGCAGCCTACTACGTCGCATTGACTTGCGAACGTCGCACATAGCGACGCAGACCTTAACGTCGCAAAAACGAACCTACGTCGCATAAGCGACGTAGCACCCTACGTCGCTATTGACTTAGCACTGTTGACCTTAGCGACGTAACCCTTTACGTCGCAAAACTCTTACGTCGCAGCCTACGTCGCAGGCTACGTCGCTAAAAACAGAATCTTGAAAACTCTAATTTTTACAAAGTGTCGAGCTCATACAACTTCAAATGCTTATGCAATATGACTTTTAGAACATAATGGGACTTGTATTTCAAGTGTAACACTTCAAAAAACAAGACGACAACAATAACACTTTTATTTTCAACTAATCACCAACGGTCCGTACGCGTTTTCAAAACATACTTCAAAATCAAACAAGTCGTAGTAACTTGTAACAATACAATCAACCAAATCGGGGAAATTTGGACATTAAGTTAGACAAACAATTTCAATGGTAGTCTTTCGAGATACCAATACAATTAATAACAATTCAAGTGTCGTGGACACATTCAGGTTTCAAGTCTTTGGACACCAACACACTGCTAATTACTTCAAGTTTATTAAGTTAAACACATCAGGAATCAGGTGAGTTTCATAGCCCCATTTTCACTACTTTTACCAGGGGTGTGATATTACTTCATCATTTTGTTTTACAAGTAGAACGCAAGTGACAAACTTCAAATACTACATGAGTTTCAAGCTAATCATTTTAAAGTCCTCCATAAGCATAGTCTCTAGTATTTTATAGCGTGAATGTTAGTATATGATATCATATGGGATTGACAATCCTCATCCGGGTTAGCACGCACTAATCGGTCAAACGGATGTATTAGCATTTGGGAAGACGAGTGTTGATTAGGCACTCGTAGGAGGCAAATCAGTTAGGTTTCCTTAATTGGGCCTGACAAATCAGTTAAGCTCAGACTATGTGCTCATGGACAGTATAACTTTTATTTTGCTTAATTGCATTTTAAATTCATTATAAATCTTGCGGTTCTGACAATTATACATTGACTTACAAACCTGTGAGCTCACCAGCGTTTTCGCTGACCCATTTTAGTATATATCACAGGTACCCAGCAGTAGGTTGACTGCACAAGCAGGGATTTCTAGCTCGAGTCAGCATACATACAATTAGAGATTGGACTGCATTATTATATTTTGTAAAAGTAATTATGCCATGTAATCTCTCAATTTCAGGAACCGAGCTAGTGCTATATTATTTTTGATGTAAACGTTCACTTTATTAATACAAGTTTAAAACGACGCATATAGTGGTCGTTCATTATTATCTTTGTGCTTTGTATATTGATTAGTGACACCCAAATCAAGCTTCCGCAAATCATTAAATTTGGGGGTGTCACAGATTGGTATCAGAGCCTAAGGTTATAGTGAACTAGATTGCATTTAGTGGGCCTAGACTATGACCGTTAGGCAGTATTCCTTATTAGTTATGACTAGTTCAGGGATTACATCATACAACTTTAATTTAACATAGCCTGATCAACTATGTATAATTAAAGAAAGATGATGTGAAATCTGAAAGAGTTATGTTGAACAGGAATGCATTAGTTGACTCTGACCTCGAGAGAAACGGGACTCAAAAACACTTCTGTGCTAGACACTCAATAGGTTATTATGTGATATACATATATTTACATGAATAGACCTCATTACAACTTTAGGCTATATTATATTATATTATATGAATATAGGCCTCTTTCTTTCAAACGTTTTGTCTCGGAATGACAAACACACCACTAGTTCATCATACTCGGACTAGTATCTTATTTTATTTCCTTGTTCTTTCTTACTCAGCATCATGCCTCCACGTCGTCAAATTACCCTTAGCGAAGCTGAGATCGCGGGAATAATTGCCCGCAGTGTGACTGAAGCCTTGGCTACCCGAACACCACCCACTAGTGAGGACACCGCAACCAATACTCCACCACCCAAACCCTGCTCCTATAAGGATTTCCTTAGCTGTAAACCACTATACTTCAAGGGCACGGAAGGTGCCATTGGCTTGATCCGTTGGATTGAGCGCATGGAATCTGTTTTCAGTCTCTGCGACTGCACTGAGAACAACAAGGTCAAATTCGCTGTTTACACCTTTCAGGAAGGTGCATCCACGTGGTGGAAAACCCACGCAAACTCTGTAGGCCTTGAGGTTGCAAACCGACTTCCTTGGGCCGAACTGAAGAAGAAACTGACAGAGAAATACTGTCCTGAAGAGGAATTGCACAGGCTGGAAGAAGAATTCTGGCATCTGGAGGTGCAGGGAAATGATGTCGCTGATTATACCACCAAGTTTCAGCAGTTTGCCTTATTATGCCCGGGTTTGGTCGAACCAGAAAGTAAGGGCATCAAGAAATACATCCGCGGACTTCCTGAGAACATCCAGGGAAACGTCGCCTCATCCAAACCAACCACTACTGAGAGTGCCATTCGATTGGCCCACGAACTCATGGCCCTAGTTGTCAGCCGTGAGACCTCCAACACCTCATCCTCCAACAACAACAAACGCAAATCCACTGAACACCACCACAACTCCAACAAGAAAAACAACGCCATCCAAGTCTACAACACCAACTCTGAAACCACCCGCAACTACACCGGGGACAGACCTTATTGTCCCAAGTGTAACTACCACCATTTTGGTCAGTGTGGTACTCCTTGCAACAACTGCAGGAGGCAAGGGCATTTGACTAAAGATTGCCGAGCTCCCAAATCCAACAACAACCCCTCTGACAGAAATACCCGACAACCTAGGTCCTGCTATGAATGTGGAAACCCAGGACACTTCAGGGATTCTTGCCCAAAGTTGAAGAATAAGGGCAACAACAACAACAACTCCCGCAACAACAACAACGCCAAAAGTACTGCTTTCGTGATCAACTCAGGGGACGCCCGTCTGGACCCGAATGTGGTCACGGGTATGTTCCTCCTCAACAATTTAACTGCTTCCATTCTGTTTGATACTGGTGCCGATAGGAGTTTTATTTCCGATGAATTTTGCCCTCTACTTGACATTACACCTGTTGCTTTAGACGTTAAGTACACCGTAGAGCTAGCAAATGGCAAGCTGATAGAAACCGATAGTGTGATACCTAATTGCACTTTAAATCTAGCCGACGAAACCTTCCCCATAGATCTTATGCCTATTGAGATAGGAAGTTTCGATGTCATCGTAGGCATGGACTGGTTGTCCAAACATCGAGCCGAAATCATCTGCTATGACAAAATTGTTCGCATACCTCTCACTGTCGGTAGAACCCTAGTCATACAGGGGGAGACCGGAGGGACGAGGCTCAACCTCATATCTTGTTTAAAAACCAGAAAATTTCTGAGAAAGGGTTATCCTGCAATCCTCGCGCACATCATGGAGAAAAAGTCGGAGGAGAAGCGACCTGAGGATGTTCCAATTGTTCGAGACTTTCCAGAAGTCTTTCCTGAAGAACTACCTGGTCTACCACCACCAAGACAGGTTGAGTTCTCAATCGATCTTGTACCTGGTGCTGCGCCTGTGGCCCGAGCACCATACCGTTTAGCTCCATCCGAACTCCAGGAGTTGTCCACCCAGTTACAGGAACTCCTGGAACGAGGGTTTATCAGGCCGAGTTCTTCACCTTGGGGAGCTCCGGTCCTATTCGTTAAGAAGAAAGATGGTTCTTTTCGAATGTGTATCGACTATCGAGAGTTGAACAAGTTAACTGTCAAGAACCGGTATCCACTCCCTCGAATCGATGATTTGTTCGACCAACTTCAAGGGTCGAGTTGTTATTCAAAGATTGATCTCCGATCCGGTTATCACCAATTGCGTGTTCGCGATGCCGATATTCCAAAAACCGCTTTCAGAACCCGTTATGGGCATTACGAATTCCAAGTGATGCCATTCGGCCTAACCAACGCACCGGCGGTATTCATGGATCTTATGAATCGGGTGTGCAAGCCTTATCTTGACAAATTTGTCATTGTCTTCATCGACGACATCCTTATATATTCACGAAACAAAGAAGAACACGCGCAACACCTCAAAACCATCCTTGAACTGCTTAAACACGAGGAGCTCTATGCCAAGTTCTCTAAGTGTGAGTTCTGGATCAAAACCGTTCAATTCCTTGGCCACGTGATTGACAGTCAGGGGATTCACGTTGACCCGTCAAAAATCGAGGCTATCAAAGATTGGCAATCGCCAACCACTCCAACCGAAGTACGGCAGTTTTTGGGACTTGCCGGGTACTATCGACGCTTCATTGAAAATTTCTCCAAGATAGCCATACCACTCACGACTCTGACCCAGAAAGACAAAAAGTTTGACTGGACTGAGAAACAAGAGTCGGCATTTCAACTCTTAAAGCAAAAGCTTTGCAGTGCTCCTATCCTATCATTACCCGAAGGCACCGATGATTTCGTGGTATACTGCGATGCTTCTCATCAAGGTCTCGGTTGTGTGCTCATGCAACGAGACAAAGTCATAGCTTATGCTTCCCGACAGCTCAAGATTCATGAAAAGAATTACACCACCCACGACCTCGAGCTAGGAGCTGTCGTTTTTGCCCTCAAGATCTGGAGACATTACCTTTACGGTACCAGATGTACAATTTTCACCGACCATAAAAGCCTTCAACACATATTCGATCAGAAGGATCTCAACATGAGGCAACGTCGATGGGTCGAGTTGCTTACCGATTACGACTGTGAACTCAAATATCATCCAGGCAAAGCAAATGTTGTTGCTGACGCCCTCAGTCGAAAAGAGCGAGTGAAACCACTTCGGGTTCGAGCCCTCAGTATGACCATTCACAACAATTTAAACATTCAAATTCTCACTGCTCAACTCGAAGCCTTAAAACCCGAACATGTCAAAGATGAAGCCTTGCGGGGCATGGATAAACAGCTTGAAACCAGACCTAACGGGATTAGGTATTTCTCAAACCGAATCTGGTTGCCTAAATTCGGGAACCTACGAGACTTAGTGATGGATGAAGCTCACAAGTCCAAATACTCTATCCATCCGGGATCCGATAAAATGTACCACGGTATCAAGGACTTTTACTGGTGGCCAAACATGAAATCTGAAATCGCCACCTATGTCAGCAAGTGCCTTACTTGCTCCAAAGTCAAAATCGAATATCAAAAACCTTCTGGTTTACTTCAACAACCCAGTCTTCCTGAATGGAAATGGGAACAAATTGCCATGGACTTCATAACCAAACTACCTCGATCCTTGAACGGTTGCGATACCATTTGGGTGATCGTGGATCGTCTCACCAAATCTGCTCACTTCCTGGCAATCAAGGAATCCGACAAAATGGAACGCCTCACCAACATTTATCTAAAGGAAATCGTGACCAAACACGGTGTTCCAATTTCAATTATCTCCGATAGAGATAGTCGTTTCACTTCACAATTTTGGCAATCACTTCAAAAATCTCTGGGTACTCGACTGGATATGAGTACCGCGTACCATCCTCAAACCGACGGCCAAAGTGAACGAACCATTCAAACACTGGAAGACATGCTACGGGCCTGCGTAGTAGACTTCGGTGTAAACTGGGAAAAACATCTACCATTGTGCGAGTTCTCGTACAACAACAGTTATCATACCAGCATCAAAGCTGCTCCCTTCGAGGCACTGTACGGTCGTAAGTGCCGTTCACCTATCTGTTGGACCGAAGTTGGGGATAGCCAACTCACGGGTCCAGAAATCATACACGAAACAACCGAGAGGATCGTAGAAATTCAAAACAAACTCAAAGCCGCGCGTGATCGTCAGAAAAGTTATGCTGACGTGAGACGCAAACCACTCGAGTTCCAGGTTGGGGATCGAGTTCTACTCAAAGTATCGCCTTGGAAAGGCGTCATCCGATTTGGCAAACGAGGGAAGTTGAATCCCAGATACATTGGACCATTCGAGATCCTCGAAAGGATTGGTCCAGTGGCTTATCGATTGCAGCTGCCATCTGAACTCAGCAGCGTGCATCCCACATTTCATGTTTCAAATCTGAAGAAGTGTCTGTCTGATGAGACACTTATCATTCCACTCGATGAAATTCGAGTTGACGAAAAACTTCTCTTTGTTGAGGAACCCGCTGAAATCATGGACCGTGAGGTCAAACAACTTAAACAAAGTCGTATTCTCATTGTCAAGGTTAGGTGGAATTCGCGGCGCGGTCCGGAATTTACCTGGGAACGGGAAGACCAGATGCGACTCACGTATCCTCAACTCTTCACTGATTCAACGTCAAACACAACTTCGGCTTAAATTTCGGGACGAAATTCTTCTAACAGGGGGAGAATGTGACAACCGTCAATTTAGGACTATAATTAGTGCCTAATCAAGTTTTAGTACATGTAATTAGTTCTGTGATAGGCTAATTAATGTATCAATTTTCATATATATTGTTGAATATATATCTACAATTATGCGATTTGTTTAAATCGTACGAGTTCAAATCAAATGTAATCCGATTAAATAAATACGGACGTTGGTGAACAATTGATTTAAGTAATACAAAGATTTTTAATAACATTTTTGTACTTAAAAATATTATGTCCATAATATTTTGTAGACAAGTTTTATCACACAAATTATATAAACGCGAATAAAATGTAAACGCGCAAATCAAACAAAACAAATTACCTTTTATAATGTGATTATTAAAAGTTAGTAAAATACTTTAACAAAAATACTGAGAAATTATTCGTATTCTAAAACGTATATTAAAACAAAGAAAATAAACATTTAACGTATAAACGACGGAGTAAACGAACACCGCACGGAGCGCAGTGCGCGGACTGGAAATGGGAGGTGATCCCTTAACCACCTCCCCACCTTTTTCACTTTCTTTCATTTTCCATTTTCTATCTCTCTCTCCTCTCTTATTTCTTTCAAACAAACCACCAAACAAAAATCATCAAAATCGCAAAATAAACACTTCAAACGACCTCGGATCTTCAAACCCCTTTTACAATAAACGACCACCTCGCGACGATCTACACTTCTACCTTTCCGGAATTTCATTTCGGCGATTTGTAAGTTTCCGACACGACTCCGAAAACTCTCGTTTTTAAGTTTTATAACTTGCTAGCTGTTTGTATAACCTTGTAATATCCTAAAATGGGTTGGGTAAAAATATTAGGCCGATCGATGGCCGGAAAACGCGTTTTTGGAGTTGAAACTCCGATCAGACCCCGTACGTCGCATTTGGTCTGGAGCAGATGCGACGTAGCGACCTACGTCGCATTATATCCCCAACGTCGCATACAGCGACGCAGCCTACTACGTCGCATTGACTTGCGAACGTCGCACATAGCGACGCAGACCTTAACGTCGCAAAAACGAACCTACGTCGCATAAGCGACGTAGCACCCTACGTCGCTATTGACTTAGCACTGTTGACCTTAGCGACGTAACCCTTTACGTCGCAAAACTCTTACGTCGCAGCCTACGTCGCAGGCTACGTCGCTAAAAACAGAATCTTGAAAACTCTAATTTTTACAAAGTGTCGAGCTCATACAACTTCAAATGCTTATGCAATATGACTTTTAGAACATAATGGGACTTGTATTTCAAGTGTAACACTTCAAAAACAAGACGACAACAATAACACTTTTATTTTCAACTAATCACCAACGGTCCGTACGCGTTTTCAAAACATACTTCAAAATCAAACAAGTCGTAGTAACTTGTAACAATACAATCAACCAAATCGGGGAAATTTGGACATTAAGTTAGACAAACAATTTCAATGGTAGTCTTTCGAGATACCAATACAATTAATAACAATTCAAGTGTCGTGGACACATTCAGGTTTCAAGTCTTTGGACACCAACACACTGCTAATTACTTCAAGTTTATTAAGTTAAACACATCAGGAATCAGGTGAGTTTCATAGCCCCATTTTCACTACTTTTACCAGGGGTGTGATATTACTTCATCATTTTGTTTTACAAGTAGAACGCAAGTGACAAACTTCAAATACTACATGAGTTTCAAGCTAATCATTTTAAAGTCCTCCATAAGCATAGTCTCTAGTATTTTATAGCGTGAATGTTAGTATATGATATCATATGGGATTGACAATCCTCATCCGGGTTAGCACGCACTAATCGGTCAAACGGATGTATTAGCATTTGGGAAGACGAGTGTTGATTAGGCACTCGTAGGAGGCAAATCAGTTAGGTTTCCTTAATTGGGCCTGACAAATCAGTTAAGCTCAGACTATGTGCTCATGGACAGTATAACTTTTATTTTGCTTAATTGCATTTTAAATTCATTATAAATCTTGCGGTTCTGACAATTATACATTGACTTACAAACCTGTGAGCTCACCAGCGTTTTCGCTGACCCATTTTAGTATATATCACAGGTACCCAGCAGTAGGTTGACTGCACAAGCAGGGATTTCTAGCTCGAGTCAGCATACATACAATTAGAGATTGGACTGCATTATTATATTTTGTAAAAGTAATTATGCCATGTAATCTCTCAATTTCAGGAACCGAGCTAGTGCTATATTATTTTTGATGTAAACGTTCACTTTATTAATACAAGTTTAAAACGACGCATATAGTGGTCGTTCATTATTATCTTTGTGCTTTGTATATTGATTAGTGACACCCAAATCAAGCTTCCGCAAATCATTAAATTTGGGGGTGTCACACTTACTCACCACGCTTTGACTTGGTTTGAGGGATTAGAGACCGGCTCTATCACCTCCTGGAAGGAAATGGCTACAAAATTCCTTACTAAGTACTTTCCTCCGGCTAAGCAAACCAAGTACAAGAATGACATTATGAACTTCCACCAAGCTCATGATGAGTCTATCTACACAGCATGGGAGAGATACAAGAGTCTGTTGAACAAATGCCCTAACCACCTTATAGAGAAAACCGGCCAGCTGTGCACGTTTTACAACGGTCTCGCTCCAAACCATCGCACTACCCTTGACGCCGCTGCTCAGGGCAACTTCATGCAACTCACCGATGAGGAAGCTTGGAACTTGATTGCTGCACCCAATCCATTCCAAACCGAAGCTATCAAATCTCTGACAGAGAAGATCGAGCATCTGACGAAGCAGATCGGCGAAATGAAGAAACCATCCCAGCATGCCCATCAAGTTCAGGCATGCCAGAACTGTGCCAACCTCCCAACATAAAGTTATCGGGTTGAGTACGAGGATCCTGCTGACGGAACGGTTTACTATGCTCAATTTCCAGCTCGCCAACAAAATCCACCTGGCTTCGTTCGAACCTCTCCGCCTAGGACTAGAGGCACCCAATACCCACCTAGAAACCAACCACCCTTTCAGCCCAACTACCAACCTAGGTACCCTTCTTACCAACAACAACCCCAACTCACCTATAACCAACCACTATCATTGACTGCACCCGACGCAGCTCAATCAACCGAACCCTCTAAAACCATAGTACCCATTACTAGTACGGATGATACCCTCACTAAATTCATCCAAGGCCAGCACCAAATTAACCAAAAGACTAGCGCTAGGCAGGACCAAACCGACCTATTCATTAGGAACCAACTGGCCGTTCTCAAAAATCTTAAGACCCAGATAGGACAGCTAGCCCAACGTCTTGACTCTAGGGCTCAAGGTAATCTCCCTAGTAACACGGTACAGAACCCACACGTAGAAGAGGCCAAGCAAATAAGTACTACAGACAAGAAGGTGGCACCGAGCCAACCTCCCACTCCTTCTCCGGTGAAGGAAGATACTCCTGTCCCGCCGACAGTTGTATCCCCGTCTGTCCCTACACCACAAAGGGAAGTACGCATCCCGTTTCCCGGCCGTCTTAAGAAAGCCTATAAGGCTAACGACTTCCGTCTCGATGGAAAGTTCGTGGACACCGTGTCCCGAACCCCTTCCAGTTCAAAATACATCCTAAAACTCTTGTCAACCAAGGATAAGGTACCCGAAGTACCCAATGTCCCACTGAATGCGGAATGTTCAGCTCTTATAAAAAACTCTATCCCTGAGAAATTAGGTGATACTGGACGCTTTACCCTACCCTGTTCGATCTATCACTCGGGCATGATACACTCTCTAGCCGACCTAGGAGCCAGTATCAACCTGATGCCCTATTCGCTTTACACTAGATTGGAATTAGGACCCCTTAAACCGACCAAAATGAGTGTCCAGCTAGCTGACCAATCCATTAGACACCCTAAGGGAATAGCTGAGAACATCATGGTTCAAGTTGATAAGTTCCTATTTCCCACAGACTTTGTAGTGATGGACATTCAGGAGGATGTCCATATCCCTATCATCTTAGGAAGACCATTCTTGAACACCGCACGCACTATCATAGATGTTTATTCTCAGACTATCAGTCTTAGATCTCATGGAGAGACTATCACCTTCAAGATCGATCAAGATGATCAGTCTATCACAGAGCATGCGGAGATATGTGCGATTTCGACAGGAAGAGTTACCACGGATGATGATTCTGAACCAGACACCCCTATGTCTGACGAGCCCATCACGATTACTTCCGACACTGAGGAAGAAGAGATAGAAGAGGAGACTGAGGAAGAAGAAGAAGAGATAGAAGAAGAAGAGGAGGAAGAGCCAGAGGAAGCTACACCGCCACACATTCCTGAGACACACCCTCCGACCGCAGAGATCATGCAGATAGACTATGCTTGGAACTACATCCCTCTGCCGGAGAGCGACTCAAAGGAACCTTCGATTGACCACTCCTTGGATGATAAGTCTCTACTTAAGCCACATATACCTCCTCGAGGGATTCCACCCCTTGACTCATCCGAGCCTCGATCACATTTTGAGCTTGGAGGTACATTTGGATCAAGCGATGATTCTGATTCCCAGGACGAGAGGGATATCGAGATGGACTCTTCCCAGCCAGTATCACAGATCACCGACGAGTCTCAGCCACTCACCGACGCTGTTGAGTTTCCAGACACTTCAGCAACCGAGAGTGACGAGGACGATATCGTTCTCATGGATGTTCCGATCGATACCTGCTCCATTCGCCTTCACCACACTCCAATCATTCTCCCTCCAGTCAATATCCCTCCTCCTACTACAGGAAATACCGAAATCCCAATCGTGTCTGAACCAGAAGAAATGCTTAGTGCTATTGAAGAACACGAGGAGGATTTCCAAACTCTGATTGCGATTATACGAGATTCTACTATTGAATACACGCAACGTCAGAGGGATATTGTTAAGGACATTGAGACTGAATATGAGGTTTATCGAGCCAACTCCTACCTGAGTCCGCAACATCTAGTTAGTCGCATCAACGCCTTCGCCAACGATCTCGCAGGAGAATCATCGGACAATGATGAGCCTTTCCCCGATGAAGAGGAACTCTATGAAACACAGAAGACCACGTATGGCCGGGTGTATCAAGCATTTATCAGGTCCGCATTTCCATATTCGCACCAACAGATGGAGTTTCTCCAAAATTTCAGACACAACATGGATTATGCTACTGGGAACCCTGAAAACGAAGTAGATGTTCAGCTAATGGCGGATCTCAAGGGACTTCTAGATTCTATGGCCGATAATAATCACATTGACGAGTCCTCACCACACAGGTTTTTCATCAGCTGCACTATCGAGCATCACGCCCAGATAATTGTCGAAAAGTTAGAACACGTCAGTTCAGACGAGAGAGCACGTGTCATCCCTTCTTCTGTTCCAGAAGGTTTGACGGTTAACGTTGCATATTTCGTCTCTGAACGACTTAAAGACATTTTCAGTTCTATCCTATGGGAGCAGCCCAGACAGCTATTCCACAATGGGCTACGAGAGATTTACAACAGGATGATTAACATCTTCCTGAAACCAGAGCTCACGTATACCGACCATCAGAAACAGCTGATCCAAGGCATATTCAGATCCATTGAAGAACTAGGGCAAGACATCAGCAATGCCACTCATGAGGACATCCACCTACGCTTCTTCGGATTTATGGACACCCTACGGACAGATCGACCGGTGCGTGAGACGCTTGAGCACGATGGAGCCACCCTTGTGGACACTAATGGACCAATCTCCAAGGCAGTCCAAGATGCTATAATGGATCTTTTATACTTGCAAAGAACTGCTGAGGAGCATTTCCATACCTATCCTCTTCATGTGGCAAGAATCCCGAACATCACAGAAGTCGTCACACGACATTTTATGAGATTCTACCCACCAAACCCCAGGACACTTCCATTCCGCATCCCAAGTCCTGGGAGATCCTCTTCTGGCTGATCCAAGAGGAAAAGTCGAGCCCTCGACTCTAAATAGAAGCGCTTCTCGGGAGGCAACCCGTGCAATAAGTATCCTTAGTATTAGTATTAGTAGTATTAGTTTTAAATTCCAAGAAGTGATATATCTCTGACTATCTTTCACACTTGGGTATACCAAATGCTTTTAAAGCACCACTTCAGCTTTTACCACCTAATCCAGGAAAATAGGAATTAAATTTTATCAAGCCATGTGTTTCGAGCATTTGAGGTACTTGCGTGCTACTTTCACGCATTATGCTCGAACTCGTTTAAAAACACATGACTTAAAACTCATTTTGAATTAGAAAACATCTTTTCATCCTGGATTTAGGCACTTTCAGTAAAAAGCTATAACAAGAAGTCGGTAAAAATATACCCAACGTGTTCACACCTACGAGATATCTTCACAAGAGAGTGAAAGAAGTGTTAAAGATGGAGGACGAAGCTGCTATTTGTAAGCTGCGCACGCTAATGCCGAAAGATCTACATGGAGCCGCCACTAGAGAAGAATTCCTGTCAGGATCTCCTCTTCAGCGCATCTTCCAGAATTCCATCCTTCTACATTCGCTTCAATAGGGGAGTTCTCTCGTTCTCACTCTCGTTTTTGATATGATTGTTAGCTTTAAATTCTCATTAAAGTAGTCTATGCCATATCCCCAGCTTATCACTAAGTGTGGGATTCCAGCCCAAAACAAACACTTGAGTAACATTTTCTGATATGTTCAAACTCTAAGTGTGGGATTTTTCTCAAATCCCAACTCAAGAGAACATTAGGGACAATGTTCCTCTAAGTGTGGGATAGCGGTATAGAATACCTTAGGTTTGCTTGTTTGATTCTTATTTCCAAAAGCAAACTCGGAAAATGTTCCTCAATTTGTTTAAACAATAAGAAGCAGATTCATAAAAGAAAAACTTGCTAATATATATAGCTCATATATTTGATATACATGAAGATTACACATGATTACAACAAGTCATTAAAAACTTCATTTTGTTCCACATTTTGGGCAAAACGAACAATTTGTGCTTCAATCCTTTCCTTCTGATTCACGTAAAACCTAAGATTATAGTCAAGTTGCTCCTTATAGTCAACCTCATCAGTGGAAGGCTCTTTAATTTTGCGGGTCTTTAGAAGTTCTTTCATGATCTTTTTTATCGTGCTTGTAATCTGGGTAACTTGATATTGCAATTCTTCGATCATTTCATTATCAACATCTATCAAAGTATACACCTTAGAGCGGATACGATGACGTTTCTGTTCGCTGACATTCATGGTGCTAGTGACCTCATCTCCGAAAGAAGCCATATATTGCATGTTAATAATGCTAACAAATGTTACGGAATAATTTTTTGAGATAGGTTTTGATCGAGAAACTGATGTCCCTTTTTTGGCTCTTTGTACGGTTTATATATTTACTTTTTTCTGGAGCGGTTTTTATTTAAACCGCCTCACCTTCGAAACTTTAAAAATTTACTTTAAAAAATACGGAGTAGTAGTAATAATAATAATAATAATAATAATAATAATAATAATAAAAATACAACACAAATTATTGTCTTCTAAAGCACACGGTACGCGGTGACATGGCATCAGTGTTCTACGACGAGAACGTCGGGCATCGGCGTTCTGCCAGCCCGTGCCGGCGTTCTAGCCGGTGTTCTGGCAAAATTTTCATGCCACCGTTTGTATCCGGACGGCGGAGAAACCCAACGTTCAAGCGATTATTTTTTTTTCTATTTCTTTTGCATGCAGAAATCACGGGTTGTATATGTTTTTCGTTGTATATCTGGTCGAATTTTGTATTCTTTTTGGATCTTGCCGTCGGAGTCATGAAGGGGAAGACGATGGGTAAAGAAAGAGGGTAGTGGGGTCTGTTTGGACTTTGGTCCACATTCACACGTTTTATCAATTTCCAAATAATAATAATAATAATAATAATAATAATAATAATAATAATAATAATAATAATAATAATAATAATAATAATAGTAGTAGTAATAGTAGTAGTAATAATAATAATAATAATAATAATAATAATAATAATAATAATAGTAATAGTAGTAGTAGTAATAATAATAATAATAATAATAATAATAATAATAATAATAATAATAATAATTTATTTGTTTTTTATATATTAATTTATAGAATTATCTTCATTAAAAAATCAAATAAAACAAATAATAAAAAACTCCAGAACACTATCCAGAACACTGAGAATTCAGTTTCACCACACCACGAAATCCTCACTTTCAACATTCTCCAGAACACTGTCTCAGAACACCGACACCACACCCTGTAACACAATTAATAGTAAAAAACTCCAGAACACTGATTCAGTTTCACCACACCACAAAATCCTCACTTTCAACATTCTCCAGAACACTGCTTCAGAACACCGACACCACACCCTGTGCTCAAAATGTCGATTTGAGCATTTATGAGTTAACAAAATATAAATTAATTAATTTTTATCCGATAAAAGGTTAATAGGTTTTTCATTTAATCAATTATTACTACAAGTAAAACTATTCAATTCTTAAACTAAAATAGTTTATCACGTGGAAATCTATATCTTTAATAACAAATATAGTAATATAAGTGGTTATGATATGTAACAACCCCAAATTTTGGGCCAATTTAAAATTTTCCTAATTACGTGTTTACTACTTGTATTTAATATGAAATAGGATTAAATACGTTACTTACTTATATATATATATATATATATAGGTGATATATATATACACGTATACGATTCGTTCAAATCGTATAAAAAAAACTACAATTGTACAAACGTACGGACGTTGGTAAAACAATTATTAAATAATGTGAAATTATTTAATTACTTCAACTACTACTTTATATTGTGTTTATAATATAACGAAAAGGTACGTTTTAATCAAAACGTTACCGAAAACTCGACCAACCGACAAAACGAAACAAAGTTATATTTTATAACTTAACAACAAGTACTTTGGTAAAATACTTCAACTAAATTATCGCATAATATCTCGTATTTTAAAACGTATAAATAAACGCGTATAAAAAGATTTTAACGTTTAAACGACCGGGGAAACGAACACCGCACGGAGCGCAAATGCGGGGGAACATTTGGATGACCAAACCATGCCCGTGGGTCCAGCTAGAACCGGCCAAGCATGGCTTGGCCATACCCCTCTTTTGATTGCAAAATAAGCAAACCAAACTCACCATCACACTCCATTCTATCTCTCTCTCTCTCTCTCTCTCGGCTTCTCTCTCTCTCTCTAAAACCACCACCCAAAAACACCCAAAAAGCACCACGAAACCTCCATAAAAAGCTAGGCTCGTTTGGAGAAAAATGATCACGACAACGAAAGCTACAAACCTATCTTTTCGGATTTCTCGCGCGACGACTCGTAAGTTTTCCGGCGACTCTCGAAACTTTCCGATTTTGATTATTTTTACATGTATGTTGTTCCCCTAGCTTAGTAATGTCCAAATATATAATTAAAACTAGTTTTTGAAAACATTATCGAAAATGTCAGTTTTGGTCACTTTTAAGAAAACGACACCTCGAACACTAAAAACGTCAACTAATAATTTTTATGAACTCATTATAACATTCTAGAACTTGTGTAAAAGTTTCGGGTCAAACCGAGGTCGTTTGACCCAAAAACCGAGCCCAAAAACGTAAACAGCCCTTGTGTTGCATCAGACCAAGAATCTATGAGACACAAGGCTTGTGTCGCATAGAAGCATAAGACACAAGGCTTGTGTCGCATAAAACATAAGACACAAGCGTTGTGTCGTATAATCCATAAGACACAAGCGTTGTGTCGCATAAAACATAAGACACAAGCGTTGTGTCGCATAATCCATAAGACACAAGCGTTGTGTCGCATAAACCATAAGACACAAGGATTGTGTCGCATAAACCATAAGACACAAGGACTGTGTCGCATTTTGTGTCGCATTAAGTTGCGTATTATAAGACACAAGCCTTGTGTTGCGGAACACAAGCGTTGTGTCGCATAAACCATAAGACACAAGCATTGTGTCGCATATTGTGTCGCAGAATGAGACACAAGCCTTGTGTTGCGGAACACAGCACTGTGTCGCATTTAGTGTCGCAAAAACCCAAAAACAGAAGTCAAAAACATTCTAAGTGTTTAAAAATCACTTTTCAACAACCAAATCAAATACGATATGACTTATACATGAAAATACTATACTTTTGGAAGTATACACAAATACTCGAATACATACAAGATTATACTTAACCGAACGTGAGATTTCACTCACGCACACACACGAGATTGCACTCAAAAATACTTAGGAGATTACACTCCAACGAACTTAAACTTGTACAACTACACGGGATTGCACCCGATGCGAACTTATGAGTTCACTCCAAATACTTACGTGTGGGATTACAAGCTAACTGATACGAACTTACACTCGAACACATACGAGATTTCACCCGTACACTTGGGGATTACACCCACTCGGATTTACATTACTTGAACGTTACACAATGCAATACCAAAGTACATTACAACTATACAATTTCTACAAATACATAATAATAATATGAGATTATTATTACACGCCGATACCAACGGGCCGTACAACTTTTCTACAAACTACAACTTACAAAAAAATGCAAACGTACAAACAACAAATGGACATTAACTAGTTGGGAACAACTAGCATGGATACCTTACAAGTATTCCATTTACTTACTAAACCTTATGCGTATTAGGACGCTAAGGGTTGCTAGTTCGGGATACTACTTTGCTTGCTTACTGCATTGTCTGCTAGACTCAGGTGAGTCTCACAGCCCCTATTTTACTGTTTTCACTCAGGGGTGAGATGCATTACTGTTTTACATGAACACACGTACTTACTTGCTGGCATGATTTACTTACTTTACTGAATTACGGATACGCCAATTGCATGAGTTTCGACTAATCCAATGAAAGCCTCCTAATCATAGTTGTTAGTTATGGGATAAGCGCGAGTTTTAGTATATGGATCCATATGGGACTGACAATCCCCGCCCGAGGTAGCACGCACTACCACGAACCGTTACTGTAGAAACGGGCGTTTCTTACTCGTTTAATATGAATGTTTTTGGATTAACATTCACGGGGGTACTATATTTACTGTACGTTAAGCTTCAACTATGGTGGCTCATGGTAAGGGTATCAAACGGTTAGCATGACCTGCAACCACCACTTACTTACTGGCTGGCTAATGATTTACAAATACAACCGTTACTTGTGTGTTCAAACTATTTACTTACAAACCTGTGAGATTCACCAACCTTTTGGTTGACCGTTTTAGTAATGCTTCTCAGGTACACAGCATCAGTAGGGATGCCCAGCAGGATATGCTTATTAGCTCGAGTCGCATGCATTTACAAGCTTGGAGATTTTTATACATTACTTTTGTACTAGTTGTTATGTATTAGAATCTCTAGGAATTTACTCGAAACTCGAGCTTGTATTTTGAACTATTTATGTATTAATGTAATAACTTTTCGGACGTCTCATTTAGAGTCGTTCACTGTATCCTTTGTGCTTGTGATTATTGATTAGTAACACCCAAAAACTCGCTTCCGCAAACCATCAAATTTGAGGGTGTTACATGATAAGTATGAATTGATATTATGGTGTTTAAACTATAAAAGTTTAATTAATTTGTCATGCATTTGATCTTTTATATGTATTATAATACACATTTATGAGTAGGATTATAATACACATTTTCCGGATTATAATACACATTTTTCGGATTATAATACACATTTATGAGACCATAATGTAAGAGCCCAATCTTACGATTCCGATCCTATGAAGACAAAAACGATCCTAGGTAAGATCCCGATGTTGACATCCTTAATCCACAACGAATAGGGGAAGGTTAACGTGTGATTAACTTTAATCATATGTAAAAACTAATTTATGTTAATATAACATATATATTCATGAAAACAATAGATTGATCAAGAGATTACAATGAACAATTGCTATTTTTATAAATTTCGTTCACCTCTATATTTGATGTGAAACTCGCAATTAGTTCTTCACATTTTTCCTTTTGATCTTTGTAAAATTGAAGAGTTGAGATGAGCTTGTAACGATAACCTACCTCCTCAATTTCCTGGATTTCTGAGTAAACGTCGGCAATTATTAGACTAAACGTTGTTAAATGTGCACGTAACATGTTGATGGCATCACTATCAACATCCATCAAGTTTTGAGTTAGAGTACCCATAGCCTTTCCATTAAGTATTGAGTTAGTCTCCATTTTGTAAAATAAAAAGATATAATGTAGTAAAGAGAAAAGGGTAAAATGTATTGCTTCTATTGAGAGTTGTAAATGCCTTATATAAAGAGAGAAATGAGACATTAATGAGGGGTAGGTGAGATAAGATAATTAATACAGTGATACATAAATAAGCTGAAGAACCATCACAGGATAGCCTAGTGGTTGGCGTCCTGTTATTCTCACAAGAGGTCTCAGGTTCAAACCTCACCAGAAGCAAAAAAATCTTGGGGTGGCCATGGGAAGGTTCGGAAAGGGCCACGGTAACGGTTAGGCTGCGTACATCACAAGCAAAAGCTTGGCCAACCCGAGGGAGCCTGTTAAAAACGGGAATACCCTTTAAAAAGGAAAAAAAATGAAGAAGAATTCAAACATATAATATTAACATAATAACCTCAAAATGGGAAACACGACAGCCTATTTGTGTGAATGTCTATCTTCGCCTTTGATCAATCCACATTCGTATCCGTAAAAGTATTAATGTAAAAAAACAACAAACGTTGACCTATCTAACAGACTTATGACTTGTGACAATGTTTGATGAACTTAATAATAAAAAATTGAATCATAGTAATTAAAATATTGAATTATATTGCTTCTCCCTCTTTTATCCACCTAATTTTTCTTCTTTTTTTATCCCGTTATATATATATATATATATATATATATATATATATATATATATACTAGCCTTGTACCCGCGCATAGCGGCGGTGGCGAACAGTTAATTGTGTTTACTGATATTTTAGTGCGTTAATTCACACATATATACACTATACACGATTTAGTAGTAATTTGATGTTATTATTTAGTTTTTAATTGGAGGGGACTTGATTTTCATTATATTTGGAGCAAACATGCTCATTTCTTCATTTGGAGGGAAAAAAAAGTAATTATTTTGAGTTAAGTACTTTGAAGGAGATGATTAAAGATGAAGATTTTCGAGGTAATAATATTCTAAAAATATGCTATATATTTATGTAAATTTGAAGATGAAAAACCGGATATGGTTAGGCCATCTCCAATTTGTGCACTATAACATCAAATTTGGTGTAAAAATTCATCTTCAACCAACTCACTAAATTTGTAGCAAATTATAGTGTACACTAAATTTCTTATGATTTTGCACCAAATTTGGTGCAACACTAAACTTTGCATCAAATATATAATGTTTCATTTTAGTTCATATGTTTGAAACATTGTTATTACTCAAGTACAAAACTTGAAAAACTTATTTATTTGTATGATTAGTTTAAGGACCTTATACTTTAGTTAGATAATATTATCACTGAAACAATAATATATAATTTTCAAAAAGATTATGATAGTTATATGTAATTGGAACTTTACGAAACTAAAATAAAAATAAAATTTACATTTAAGTTGATAGTTTGGGAGGTTAATTGATCATTAAAATAATGAATTGAATAAAATATAATGTAAAAATAGCTTATAGGGCGATGTTTAAATGTTGAAAGTCGTTTTATTGCAGAAATTTAGTCCATACGTTGGAGATGAAACACATTTGGTGCAAACATAACCCTGAAAGATTCATTTATTACATCAAATTTAGTGTAAAGTTTAGTATATACGTTGGAGATCCCCTTAGAGTCCAAGTGGCGGACCCAGAAAACTTAATTTCCGGTGTCACAAAAAATTTGAAGCTCACTCAACTTAGTAGTTTATTACGTTTATTTAAATAATGACATACACCGCATAAATATAAGTAGTGTCAATCTTGAAAACAAATAGTTTTTTCAACTGATTTTACACTACGTTGACTTTATGACTGATATCACATGCCGTCAATAATTATAATATGGGTCCGCACCTACTTAGAGAAACATAATTGAATTTGCAAGTATTACGTCAATGTCAACACAATTGAAATTGCAAGTATACATTTCTTTATGAGTTTTTTGTTTTTTCCTTTTTACATCTTTGACATTTTTAATGTTTCTGAAAAGTTCTCGTTGTTGGTTAAAAGAATATCACATCCAAGACTCCAATATCAAAACAATTTTCAAACACGTAAAGTCAGTAAACAACAAAATCTCAAAATCGTTACATAATACTTAGTTTAGACTAATACGTTTTCCACACATTCTAACATTTACCTGGGTCTCGAATAAGGTACTTAAGCATCAAAAGGCAAAAAGTAAAGTTAGGTACATATTGTTTCAAGTTTATCACGGCAACGACAAATTATTAGTTTTGCTGATCGGCAGTTAATCGTGTGAATTTTGTGGAGTACATTTTTATGATTTAAAAAGAGTCGTAATGTATGCAACAAGCTGCATATAAGTTTGTGTGCAGTGAACAAAATCTTTTATTTTATTAATGTTTACTTCCAATGTCAAGCTTTATTTTTTTTTTTCCAGTCGTCCTTTTCAGGCTCATTTGAAATTCATTCTTTACAATGCTGGCAGCCTGGCACAAAAGCAGACTATCCTTTTTAGGTTTGTCAGCTCCCTTTATATAGGTTACATATCCAAGAATTCAAAATAAATTTTGATTGTTAGATTATAAGTGTTTAATAAAAGAAATTTCATATTGGTAAAATATATTATTAGTGAAGAATCCTAAACTATATACAGTTAAAGTGTTCACTTTTAAATGAGTAATAACTCAAATGGATACCGAGGAATATACGTCAATAAAAAAGATTATAGTAATGTCACTGGATTTAAACGTATCGTATCAACGTTTATGACGAAAAAGCTATATACAATTAGCAAATTTTCATATTGTTTAAACTTAAACATTTACAATTTCGATCCAAAGAAAAGAATCTATTGTGTATGGTGGATCTATCAATTATAATAGTGGATATATCATTAGCCATTTATTAAATCAACATGTTCTCACGGCAACATACTGTACACCTGGCAAAAGAAAAAGAAAAGTGATGTAGGTTACATAACAACATTAAAGAAAACTAAATAAATTCTAAACATAAAAAAGTGGAAATTTCAAACATAAACCACAAATATAAAACTTATTTACCATAAAGTGGACTTAACTCAAATAGAAATTTTTATACCACGCCAACATAAACATCTATGTTGACTCTTTTGCTCTAAAACTTGGATCAACAAAATAGTATCGTAGGCTTTTCATAGCACGTTAATTAGTACTTAAAGTTACATGAATCTTAAAATGGTATACTGTGTAGATGTCGAACAAGAACATAAGCCTGAAATATACTAATAAATTTCGTTAACCAAGATATATAAGGAAAAAAATCGAGATCCAAACCTGAATCTCAAAACTCTTCGGATATGTGTATATAATCTGCACAAATTAACAAAAATGAAGCATAATTACCTCATGTTAAAGGGGAAAAAATAACCCACAGAAGTTGAAATCTTAGAACAAAAAAACCTTTTATTATCTACGACAGTTCAACGTGACTTTTCAGTGTTGTCGGAGAATAGCATGTCTATACAAAAATTAAAAAACATTAGTTAGATTTAACCAAAAAAGAAACATAAAGTTAATTGTAAGAAAACCAACCTCAAAATAACGCCAACGGTATTTTTTTTTGCATAGATCTGTTGTTGTGGAAACTTCATATTGTATACAACAAACCATGTTATAAAAAATAACAAATTTGGCTAGGCGTGTAATCTCCGGAGAGGAGTCGGTTGTGGGAACATCAGTTATGGCGGTGGTCAGACTAATATATCAGAAGAGAGATGTTTAGGAGAAAACCAAGAGGAGCGTTTTTCTTGTGTGTGTTTTTATGGTGAATGCAATGTGTGTAACTTGTGTGGATGAGTTTATATATCAAGAAAAACAAAGGAAGAGAGATTGATCAATGGTTGAGATTAATTTTTAGTTGAAATGAAGGGTCAAGATCATAGATTGACTTAATTTTAAGATATGGGGTAAATGCATTATAGAGTAGTAAATATATATATATATATATATATATATGTATTCGTGCTTGTAATTTTATTAATTTATTGCATATAATAAATAATAGTAATAATAATAATAAATAATAAAATATTAGTAATAATACTCAGTGAATTAAAGAACCTCATTTCAATTTCAGTAATGAAATAACTAAAGGATAAAATTACATTATCAAATGAAAAATTACAAACGTATCAGATCGATCCATTCCCTAAGGTTTCGATCATACATCTCGAAACGAAATAGCATGTTTTCTGCATTTTTTTTTCTCGGAGGTGTAGTATTGAATATCATCTTCAAGTTTCTTGAGAAATTTGAGAACGGATGTAGAGGGTTGAACTCCAAATTCGTCAAATTTATCATTGAGGTCGTTGATCCATTTGCCGATCTTCCCAATTGCCGTAGTAAACTTTTCGACGTTTTCTTTTTGTAATTTGATCATTTGTTGGTCTATCTCCTTTAAAACGCCTGCTTTCTCTCCTAAAACATACTTCTCTTCTTCGGTTGCCATTTTTTAAATTTAACAACTATTTTTACAATCTACGAAATATCTTTCAATTTTATATAGTTACAGTATTTAAAGCGGTTTACTGAAAACCACCGCAATAGTGTGTAGCTTCCTTGTTACGCTACTACTCGTACGGCCATAGCTAATGAATTCATCTGTCCATATCCATTCCAATATTCCATAACATATACTAGCTGCTAACCCGCGCGATGAGGCGGGAATATATTTAAAATCGATAAAAAAAGAACTGATTAACTATTAAAATATTGATTCGAGTGATGTCTTACACAAAATAAACAATAATAATAAGAATGGTACGGTGCACCTTGCAAAAAATGAAACTGAACATGAAATTTAGTAATTGACTACAAAGTATAAAAGGCCGCCACATTTCAATTTTAGCCGCTTCAATCTGGAGATGCTCTAGAAGGCTTAAAAATAAAGTCAAATGTTTGTCAGTGAAGGGGCTGGGGAAATGGGGAGGGGGTGGTGTGGTCTGGATTATGGCTAGGTATAGGAGCATGGTGTGACACCCGTCAAATTTGGACTAGTAATTAGTGCCTAATCAAGCTTTAATACATGTAATTAGTTCTGTGTTAGGCTAGTTAATGTATCAATATATATATTGTTGAATATATACAATTATGCGGTTTGATTAAATAGTACAAGTTTCAAATCAAATGTAATTCGGTTCAAATAAATACGGACGTTGGTGAACAATTTTATTAAATAATACAATATTATTTAATCACACAATTATATCCAAAATATTATGTTTATAATAATTCATACCCGTTTCGTATCGTACAAACAAAGACTACACGATTAAAATATTAAACGCGCAAACAATTTAAAACAAGAATAAGTTATATTTTATAACTTAAGTATAAAGTATTTTACAAAATACTTCAACGGGGAATTATTCATATTTTAAAGCGCATATTTATAAGTAATTAATATTAATTTAACGTTTAAATAATTGGAAAAACGAACACCGCACGGAGCACGATTGCAGGAGCTGAGGAAGTGAGGCTTTCAACAAAACCCCACTCCCTCCTCATTTTCTTCTTCATTTTTCACCAACACTCTTTTCTTTTCTCTCTCTTTTCTCTTCCAAGAAAACCATCACCACCACCACACTAAAACGCCAAATTACACCACCAAACGCCGCCGAATCTCAAAGCTTTTTGGAGAAAAAGAACCACCACGCTACGATCTACAACTTCATCTTTTTGGAATTTCATTTCGACACCGCGTAAGTTTCCGACAAAAACCCAAAACTCCCCGATTTCATTTATTTTTACATAAAAGTTGTTTATATAAGCTTATAATGTTCATATAAGGGTTGGGTAAAAAGAATCGGACCAAACCATGGTCGAAAACTCGTTTTTGGCTCAAAAATCCGTCAACAGCTTTAAGTGTCGCAACGAAGACTGCAGTATAGCGTCACTTCGTGCGTCACTTAAGTGACGCATTGAGTGTCGCTAAAAGCCCTAATTTTGCGTCACTTGCCTAAGTGCCGCATAAAACCCCTTTTTCCCTACACTTGTCTAAGTGTCGCAAATTCAATACCCGTCACTATAAACCGACACTTATAGTGTCACTTGTTTAAGTGACGCCTATAATCGAGAACAGATTTCATCCGTCACTAACCTTAGTGACTCATGACCTTTATACCGACACTTACAACCGACACTTCCTTAAGTGTCGCCCTCTATGCGTCACTTGCACAAGTGACGCCATTAATCAGAATCCGTCATTTCATGCGACACTTCCTAAGGGGCCAACCCCTTGTACCCCGCCAGGGGTTGCCACCCCTGGAACCCCGCTAACCAGGGGCGCTGCCCCCGGACCCCCGTACCAAATTTACTACTTCATTAAGTACAATGAAATTAATTCAGAGATTATTATTGTCTTCACAAACCGTCACCAACGGGCCGTACACGTTTTCAAACAAACAACCCAATCAACCAAATCGTAGTAATTTGGACAAGTCAATCAACCAAATCGGGGTAATTCGGACATTATAGTGGACAAACAACTACAAAGGTATTCTTCGTAAATGCCTAATCAATTAATAACCATCGCGTGTCATGGACACCCTCAGGTTACAAGTCTTCGGACATCAATTCACAGCTAATCAATTCAAGTTATTTCGATAAACACTCAAGGCTCAGGTGAGTCTCATAGCCCCTATTTTACTGCTTTTCAATCAGGGGTGTGATATTATTGCTCGTTTTGTTTTACAAGTTGAACGCAAGTACAAATCAAAATCAAATACTACATGAGTTACTTCAACTAATCAATTTAAAGCCCTCCATAGCATAGTCTGGTAATACGTAGTAGCGTGAATGTTAGTATATGATATCATATAGGATTGACAATCCTCGTTCGGGTTAGCACGCACTAACTGGTCAAACAGGCATATTAGCATTTGGGAAGACGTGTGTAGATTAGGCACTCGTAGGAGGCATTCAGTTGGGTTTCCTTAATTGGACCTGACACTCAAGTTAAGCTCAGACTATGTGCTCATGGTTGTATAACTTTTATTTTGCTTAATTGCACTTTAAATTCAATTATAAATCTTGCGGTTCATACAATTATGTGTTGACATACAAACCTGTGAGCTCACCAGCGTTTCGCTGACCTATTTTAGCATGTATCACAGGTAACCAGCAGTAGGTTTGACTGCTCAATCAGGATCAATTAGCTCGAGTCAGCATGCAAACAACCGGAGATTTAGCTGCATTATTATATTTTGAATAGATTAATTATGTACTTAAATCTCTCAATTTCAACCGAGCTAATGTAACTATAATTTTGATGTAAACTTTGATTTTGTCAATACAAGTTGTAAAACGACGCATATAGAGTCGTTCATTATATCTTATGGGCTATGATTATTGATTGGTCGCGCCCTGACCCGAACAGTTTCCGCATCATAATTTGGGGGTGCGTCAGATTGGTATCAGAGCCTAAGGTTATAGTGAACTAGGTTGCATGTAGTGGGCCTAGACTATGACCGTTAGGCAGTATTTCCTTATTAGACATGACTGGTTCAGGAATTACAGCATGCGACTTTAATTTAACATAGCCTGATCAACTATGTACAATTAAGGAAAGATGAGGTAAGGTCTGAAACGATTATGTTGAACAGGAATACACTAGTTGACTCTGACCTCGAGAGAAACCGGGACTCAAACAAGTCTGTGCTAGACACCTTAAGCTATTATGTGATATATATATATATACATAGATAGGCCTCGCTCCCGCTCAATATCTTAGGCTATATTATATATTATATGGATATAGGCCTCATTCTTTCTAACGCTTTGTCTCAGAATGGCAAACACACCACCCAGTTCGTCACGCTCTCAATCTGGGTCACGAAACCCAAGAGTGGCTAGGAGGGACACCGGGTCGCCTCGGGCTAGCCCATATCCAACTCACCCCACTCTACCGGACTTAGCCGCTAGGGTACATCACCACGAACAACGACTTAACGCTATGGATAACGAACTTCAAGAAACTCGCGAAAACTGGAGACTCACAGCTATGGAACGAATCGAGCAAGTCTTTGAAGATCACGAGCACACTGTCAACACCATGAACACTCTTCAGAACCAAGTGGGAGAAACAGTCGAAACCATGGAGGTTGTCCACAACCAAGTGATTGACAACCGAAATGAAATCTCTGTATTACAATCAAGGCTACATCAGTGCGATACACGTCTAAGGGAAACCGATGACGCCCTCCAAACGGCCAACAGACTCGCAGAATCTGTGGACCATCTCAACGCACTGCTGCCACAACTCAATCTACGTCGGAATTAGCTTAGGCTGAATCTGTATTCTATTATACTTTCGTAGGACTTATGTAATTCGACCGGATGTAACAATTCCCGGTGCTTTTGTAAAACATCTAATCCTGTAACTTTGGGAACTCTTAATTTCCATCATCTTTTGAACTCGTAATATCAATTGACAATTCCCCTTGATTATTCTACATTATTAATGTTACATTGTGATGTCATATGTTACCACTTTTACATATATGCATCTATTGTAATTTTCATTATGGTACAATTTCTTATGTACCTTTTGTTTCTTTCTTGAAGAATCATGCCGCCCAAGAAGAAAAGTTACAGTGATGCCGAAATCAATGCCATTGTCTCCCGAGCCGTGGCCGATGCTCTGGCTGCTCGGAGCTCACAACGAAACAGCGACCAGACTGTTGACACCACTTCTGTCGTCAAACCTTGTTCCTACAAGGACTTCCTCAGCTGCAAACCACTCTATTTCAAGGGCACTGAAGGTGCTATTGGTCTAATCAGGTGGATTGAACGTCTGGAATCAGTCTTCAACCTCTGCAACTGTGCTGAGGAAAACAAGGTCAAATTCTCTGCTTACACATTTCAGGAAGGTGCACTTACGTGGTGGAACACCCAAGCCAACTCAGTAGGCATCGAAATAGCAAACCAACTTCCCTGGGCTGAATTGAAGAAGAAGCTAAGGGAAAAATACTGTCCTGAAGAGGAACTACACCGGTTGGAGGAAGAATTCTGGCACCTGACCGTGCAGGGGACCGATATTGCTGGGTATACCACTAAATTCTAGCAATTTGCTTTGTTATGCCCGGGACTGGTTGATCCGGAGGAGAAGAGCATCAAAAGATACATCCGCGGTCTCCCGGAAAATATCCATGGGAACGTCGCTTCATCAAAACCCACCACAACTGAAAGTGCTATCCGGCTAGCACATGAACTCATGGCAATGGTTGTCAGCCGTGAGACGTCCAATACATCCTCCTCCAACAACAACAACAACAAGCGCAAATCATCCGAACACCACAACAATCAAAACAAGAAACCCCATGCCATCCAAGTCTACAACACCAATTCTGAACCCAAACGTAGCTACACTGGGGACAGACCGTACTGTTCCAAGTGTAACTACCACCATAACGGTCCATGCAGTACTCCCTGCAACAACTGCAGGAGGTACGGGCATTTGACCAAAGATTGCCGAGCTCCCAAAACCAACAGCAACTCCTCCAACAACAATACCCAACAACCTAAATCCTGCTATGGATGTGGAGAGGTGGGACATTTCAGGGATGAATGTCCTAAGCGAAGGAACAAGGGCAACAACAACAACAATGCAAAGGGGAGGGCATTTGTACTCAACTCCGGGGATGCCCGTCAGGACCCGAATGTGGTCACGGGTATGTTCCTCCTCAACAACTTAACTGCTTCTGTACTATTTGATACTAGTGCCGATAGGAGCTTTATTTCAGATGAATTTTACCCATTGCTTGACATCACACCTGTTGCCCTAGATGTTAAGTACAATGTAGAACTAGCAGACGGCAAACTCATAGAAACCAATAGCGTGATACCTAATTGCACTCAAAACTTAGCAAACAAAACCTTCTCGATCGATCTTATGCCTGTAAAAATTGGAGGTTGTCCAAGCACCACGCTGAAATCATTTGCTACGACAAAGTCATTCGAATCCCTCTCGCCGCCGGTAGAACTTTGGTCATACAGGGGGAGACCGGTGGGACGAGACTGAATATCATCTCTTGCTTAAAAACCCAGAAATTTCTGAGAAAGGGTTACCCAGCAATCCTCGCTCACATCATGGAGAAAAAGTCGGAGGAGAAGCGACTTGAGGATGTGCCAATCGTTCGAGACTTTCCAGAAGTCTTTCCCGAAGAACTGCCTGGTCTACCACCATCGAGACAGGTTGAGTTCTCAATCGATCTCGTGCCATGTGCTGCACCTGTGGCCCGAGCACCATACCGTTTAGCCCTATCCGAACTTCAGGAGTTGTCCAACCAATTACAGGAACTCCTGGAAAGAGGATTCATCAGACCGAGTTCTTCACCTTGGGGTGCTCCGGTCTTGTTTGTCAAAAAGAAAGACGGTTCATTCCGAATGTGTATCGACTATCGAGAGTTGAACAAGTTAACCGTCAAGAACCGATATCCACTTCCGCGCATCGATGACCTGTTTGACCAACTTCAAGGGTCGAGTTTTTATTCAAAGATCGATCTTCGGTCAGGTTATCATCAACTACGTGTTCGCGACACCGATATCCCGAAAACTGCTTTCAGAACCCGTTATGGGCATTACGAATTCCAAGTGATGCCATTCGGTCTAACCAACGCACCGGCTGTATTCATGGACCTTATGAATCGGGTGTGCAAACCCTATCTCGACAAGTTTGTTATCGTCTTTATCGATGACATCCTCATATATTCATGAAACGAACAAGAACACACGCAACATCTCAAAACCATTCTAGAACTACTTAGACACGAGGAGCTTTACGCCAAATTTTCCAAGTGTGAGTTCTGGATACAAACTGTTCAATTCCTTGGACACGTTATCAATAGTCAAGGAATTCATGTAGATCCTTCAAAAATTGAGGATATCAAAAATTGGCAATCGCCGACAACTCCAACAGAAGTACGGCAGTTTTTAGGACTGGCCAGGTACTATCGACGATTCATCGAGGACTTCTCAAAAATAGCCCTACCACTCACGACACTGACTCAAAGAAAAAAGTTCGACTGGACTGAAAAACAAGAGTCATCATTTCAACTTATGAAACAAAAGCTTTGCAGTGCTCCAATATTATCTCTACCCGAAGGCACCGATGACTTCGTGGTATACTGCGATGCTTCGCATCAAGGTCTCGGTTGCGTACTGATGCAACGAGACAAGGTCATTGCTTACGCCTCACGACAACTCAAAATTCACGAAAAGAACTACACCACTCATGACCTCGAACTTGGAGCAGTCGTTTTTGCTCTCAAAGATGGAGACATTATCTATGCGGCACTAAGTGCATGATCTTCACCGACCACAAAAGCCTCCAACATATCTTTGATCAAAAGGATCTCAATATGAGGCAACGTCGATGGGTCGAGTTGCTTACCGATTATGATTGTGAAATCAAATATCATCCGGGCAAGGCAAATGTTGTTGCCGATGCTCTCAGCCGAAAGGAACAATCGAAGCCACTTCGAGTCCGAGCCCTTAGTATGACTATTCATAACGATCTAAACATTCAGATCCTCACCGCTCAACTCGAAGCCCTCAAAATCGAAAACATCAAAAATGAAGCCTTGCGAGGCATGGATAAACAATTCGAAGTCAAACCTAACGGGATTAGGTATTTCTCAAACCGAATCTGGTTGCCTAATTTTGAGAACCTACGTGACTTGGTGATGGATGAAGCTCACAAGTCCAAATATTCTATTCATCCGGGATCCTATAAAATGTATCACGGTATCAAGGATTTTTACTGGTGGCCGAACATGAAAGCCGAAATCGCCACATACGTCAGCAAGTGCCTTACTTGCTCGAAAGTCAAAGCCGAATACCAAAAGCCTTCTGGCTTACTTCAACAACCCGACATTCCCGAGTGGAAATGGGAACAAATCGCCATGGATTTCATAACCAAACTACCCAAGTCATCGAGCGGTTGCGATACCATTTGGGTGATCGTCGATCGTCTCACCAAATCTGCTCATTTCCTGGCGGTCAAGGAAACCGATAAAATGGAACGCCTCACACGATTTTACATCAAGGAATATCATTTCTCGACACGGTGTTCCAATCTCGATTATCTCTGATAGGGATAGTCGTTTCACATCTCACTTTTGGCAATCACTTCAAAAATCATTGGGTACCCGTCTCGATATGAGTACCGCATACCATCCTCAAACCGACGGCCAAAGTGAACGAACGATTCAAACACTGGAAGACATGCTACGGGCCTGCGTAGTTGACTTCGGTGTAAACTGGGAACAACACCTACCATTGTGCGAATTTTTGTACAACAACAGCTACCATACCAGTATTGGAGCTGCACCTTTTGAGGCACTGTACGGTCGTAAGTGCCGGTCACCTATCTGTTGGACCGAAGTGGGAGATAGCCAACTCACTGGTCCAGAAATCATTCACGAAACAACCGAGAAAATCTTCGAGATTCAAAACAAACTCAAAGCCGCACGTGATCGTCAGAAAAGTTATGCTGATGTGAGACGCAAACCACTCGAGTTCCAAGTTGGGGATCGAGTACTACTTAAAGTTTCACCTTGGAAAGGTGTCATTCGTTTCGGCAAACGCGGTAAACTAAACCCAAGATACATTGGACCTTTTGAGATCCTTGAAAGGATAGGTCCAGTGGCATATCGATTGCAGCTGCCATCCGAACTCAGCAGCGTGCATCCCACTTTCCACATTTCAAACTTAAAGAAGTGTCTGTCTGATGAGACACTTATCATTCCACTTGATGAAATTCGGGTTGACGACAAGCTTCACTTCGTTGAAGAACCTGCCGAAATCATGGACCGTGAGGTCAAACAACTTAAACAAAGTCGTATTCCCATCGTCAAGGTTAGGTGAAATTCGCGGCGTGGTCCGGAATTCACCTGGGAACGGGAGGATCTAATGAAACTCAAGTATCCTCAGTTATTCACTGATGCTACTTCAAACGCAACTCCAAACTAAATTTCGGGACGAAATTCTTCTAACAGGGGGAGAATGTGACACCCGTCAAATTTGGACTAGTAATTAGTGCCTAATCAAGCTTTAATACATGTAATTAGTTCTGTGTTAGGCTAGTTAATGTATCAATATATATATTGTTGAATATATACAATTATGTGGTTTGATTAAATCGTACAAGTTTCAAATTAAATGTAATTCGGTTCAAATAAATACGGACGTTGGTGAACAATTTTATTAAATAATACAATATTATTTAATCACACAATTATATCCAAAATATTATGTTTATAATAATTCATACCCGTTTCGTATCGTACAAACAAAGACTACATGATTAAAATATTAAACGCGCAAACAATTTAAAACAAGAATAAGTTATATTTTATAATTCAAGTATAAAGTATTTTACAAAATACTTCAACCAAACTATCGGGAATTATTCATATTTTAAAGCGCATATTTATAAGTAATTAATATTAATTTAACGTTTAAATAATTGGAAAAACGAACACCGGACGGAGCACGATTGCAGGAGCTGAGGAAGTGAGGCTTTCAACAAAACCCCACTCCCTCCTCATTTTCTTCTTCATTTTTCACCAACACTCTTTCCTTTTCTCTCTCTTTTCTCTTCCAAGAAAACCATCACCACCACCACACTAAAACGCCAAATTACACCACCAAACGCCGCCGAATCTCAAAGTTTTTTGGAGAAAAAGAACCACCACGCTACGATCTACAACTTCATCTTTTCGGAATTTCATTTCGACACCGCGTAAGTTTCCGACAAAAACCCGAAACTCCTCGATTTCGTTTATTTTTACATAAAAGTTGTTTATATAAGCTTATAATGTTCATATAAGGGTTGGGTAAAAAGAATCGGACCAAACCATGGTCGAAAACTCGTTTTTGGCTCAAAAATCCGTCAACAGCTTTAAGTGTCGCAACGAAGACTGCAGTATAGCGTCACTTCGTGCGTCACTTAAGTGACGCATTGAGTGTCGCTAAAAGCCCTAATTTTGCGTCACTTGCCTAATTGCCGCATAAAACCCCTTTTTCCCGACACTTGTCTAAGTGTCGCAAATTCAATACCCGTCACTATAAACCGACACTTATAGCGTCACTTGTTTAAGTGACGCCTATAATCGAGAACAGATTTCATCCGTCACTAACCTTAGTGACTCATGACCTTTATACCGACACTTACAACCGACACTTCCTTAAGTGTCTCCCTCTATGCGTCACTTGCACAAGTGACGCCATTAATCAGAATCCGTCATTTCATGCGACACTTCCTAAGGGGCCAGCCCCTTGGACCCTGCCAGGGGTTGCCACCCCTGGAACCCCGCTAACCAGGGGCGCTGCCCCCGGACCCCCGTACCAAATTTACTACTTCATTAAGTACAATGAAATTAATTCAGAGATTATTATTGTCTTCACAAACCGTCACCAACGGGCCGTACACGTTTTCAAACAAACAACCCAATCAACCAAATCGTAGTAATTTGGACAAGTCAATCAACCAAATCGGGGTAATTCGGACATTATAGTGGACAAACAACTACAAAGGTATTCTTCGTAAATGCCTAATCAATTAATAACCATCGCGTGTCATGGACACCCTCAGGTTACAAGTCTTCGGACATCAATTCACAGCTAATCAATTCAAGTTATTTCGATAAACACTCAAGGCTCAGGTGAGTCTCATAGCCCCTATTTTACTGCTTTTCAATCAGGGGTGTGATATTATTGCTCGTTTTGTTTTACAAGTTGAACGCAAGTACAAATCAAAATCAAATACTACATGAGTTACTTCAACTAATCAATTTAAAGCCCTCCATAGCATAGTCTGGTAATACGTAGTCACGTGAATGTTAGTATATGATATCATATATGATTGACAATCCTCGTTCGGGTTAGCACGCACTAACTGGTCAAACGGGCGTATTAGCATTTGGGAAGACGTGTGTAGATTAGGCACTCGTAGGAGGCATTCAGTTGGGTTTCCTTAATTGGACCTGACACTCAAGTTAAGCTCAGACTATGTGCTCATGGCTGTATAACTTTTATTTTGCTTAATTGCACTTTAAATTCAATTATAAATCTTGCGGTTCATACAATTATGTGTTGACATACAAACCTGTGAGCTCACCAGCGTTTCGCTGACCTATTTTAGCATGTATCACAGGTAACAAGCAGTAGGTTTGACTGCTCAATCAGGATCAATTAGCTCGAGTCAGCATGCAAACAACCGGAGATTTAGCTGCATTATTATATTTTGAATAGATTAATTATGTACTTAAATCTCTCAATTTCAACCGAGCTAATGTAACTATAATTTTGATGTAAACTTTGATTTTATCAATACAAGTTGTAAAACGACGCAAATAGAGTCGTTCATTATATCTTATGTGCTATGATAATTGATTGGTCGCGCCCCGACCCGAACCGCTTCCGCATCATAATTTGGGGGTGCGACAACCGGAGATTTAGCCAGCGAGATCATATCCTTTGTGAAGAAAATGGAAAATCTGAATGATGTCACTGTAAAACATCTGAGAAGTGATAATGGCACTGAATTTCGAAATATTGACCTGGAAAGTTTTGTGATTCAAAAGGTATTTCTCAAAATTTTTCAGCACCTAGAACACCCCAACAAAATGGGGTGGCAGAAAGAAGAAATAGAACTTTGATTGAATCTGCCAGGTCAATGCTCATTGATGCTGGTCTTAAGACCTATTTTTGGGCTGAAGCAGTAAGTACTGCCTGTTACACTCAGAATAGGTCACTGATTGTCAAAAGACACAGTAAGACAGCATATGAGCTTTTAAGGGGGAGAAAACCTGATATAAGTTTTCTCCATGTTTTTGGTAGCACTTGCTATATTTTAAACTAAAGAGATCACTTAGGAAAGTTTGATCCAAAAGCTGATGAAGGAATATTTGTTGGTTACTCAATTATCTCTAAAGCTTTCAGAGTTTATAATAAAAGAAGAGAATGTATTGAGGAATCAATGGATGTTACTTTTGATGAATCATATGATGAGTCACTCACTGATCCTAAAGAATATGAAAATCTTGTTTTTAACAAAATAGATGGTGACTTATCAAATGAAATAAAATCAAATGATAAGAAATATAAAAATTTCTCATCAGACTCTGAAGGTGAAGATAATATTCCTGAAATTAATTCCAGTTCTACTTTAGCTGAGAATAATTCAGGAACATCATCTTTACCTACAGATGTCCCATTATCATCAACTCTATGTCCAAACCAAAACGCACAAAACAACAATACTCATGCCTCAAATACTGATCTGCCCTCTGAACTCTCACAAAGTAATCAAGTCACTGCTGAACCTCAGCGAATGACTAAGTGGACAAAACATATTGATAATCAATTAATTATTGGTAATCCACAATCCAGGGTTCAGACAAGATCAGCAACTGCTAACTTTTGTTTGTTTGTAAGTTTTGTGTCTCTGACAGAACCAAAGAAGGTTGATGAAGCACTCACTGATCTCAGTTTGAAAGAAATATCTCAGTTTGAAAGAAATAAAGTTTGGAAGCTTGTACCACAACCCGCTGGTAAATCAGTGATTGGAACACGATGGGTGTTCAGAAATAAAATGGATGCTGATGGTGTGGTAACAAGAAACAAGGCTAGACTAGTTGCGCAAGGTTATTGTCAGCAAAAAGGCATTGACTATGACGAAACCTTTGCACCAGTGGCTAGGCTTGAAGCAATCAGGCTATTTCTAGCTTATGCAGCTCACAAGAAGTTTAAAGTATATCAAATGGATGTGAAAAGTGCCTTTCTGAATGCAAGCTGCAGGAAGAAGTATATGTCAAGCAACCACCTGGATTCATTGATCCAAAACATCCTAGTTATGTTTATAGACTTGATAAAGCCCTGTATGGACTAAAACAAGCTCCCAGAGCGTGGTATGATACTCTCTCTGTTTATCTGATAAAATGTGGCTACGTCAGAGGAAAAATTGACAGCACATTATTTATCAAAAGAGATAAGAGAGATGTCATATTAGTCCAGATCTATGTTGATGATATCATTTTCGGGTCTACTAACAGTGACGTGTGCAAGGAATTTTCTGATCTCATGACCAAAAGTTATGAGATGAGCATGATGGGTGAATTAACATTTTTCCTTGGTCTGCAAATAAAGCAAACCAAAACTGGAATTTTTATAAATCAAGGAAAATATGTTAAAGATCTGTTAAAGAAATTTGAATTTGCTAATTGCTCAACCCTTGCTACACCCATGTCACCTGCAGTAAAGCTACATGCTGATCCTGATGGTAAATCTGTAAACATCACTACTTACAGAGGTATGATTGGGTCACTATTGTATCTAACTGCAAGTAGACCAGACATTATGTTTGCTACATGTCTTTGTGCCAGGTACCAAGCTGTTCCCAAAGAATCACATTTGCTCGCTGTCAAAAGAATATTCAGATATCTGAAGGGTGCCAAATCTTGGTCTCTGGTACCCATCTGGATCAGATTTCTCCTTAAAAGGATATTCTGATTCTGATCATGCTGGATGTAAGATGGATAGAAAAAGTACATCTGGTAGCTGTCAATTTCTTGGAGAAAAGCTAGTAAGCTGGTCCAGCAAGAAACAAAACGCAGTTTCAACTTCAACTACAGAAGCTGAATATGTTGCTGCTAGTGCCTGTACTGCTCAAATTCTCGGATGAGAAATCAGCTTGCTGACTATGGATTTGACTTCAAAGAAATTCCAATCTACTGTGATAGTCAAAGTGCCATAGCCATTGCCAACAATCCAGTAATGCACTCAAGGACAAAGCACATTGATGTCCGATATCATTTCATCAGGGACCATGTGATGAAAGGTGATATTGAATTGCATTTTATTCCAACGGATTACCAACTCGCCGATCTATTTACAAAACCTTTGGATGAGAAAAGATTTAACTTTCTCATCAGCGAGCTTGGCATGTTAAACTTAAATGACTATCTCAGCTATCAAGCTTAGCTAGCTATTTTTTGTTTAAAAGCTTCATGTGTTTTAATAAATTGAATATCTATTATATCTTCATATGATCTATATTTTATTGTCCTATATTTTTCATTAAGCTGATTTAGTTAGTATTCTAAGTTGTAACTAGATCAGAGAAAAAAAATATAGTAAAATATTACATAGTTCATATCAGACATAATCTATACTCATTGTTTTTAATCCAAAAAAAAAAAAAAAAAAATAATTAATCACTACTTACAGAGGTATGATTGGGTCACTATTGTATCTAACTGCAAGTAGACCAGACATTATGTTTGCTACATGTCTTTGTGCCAGGTACCAAGCTGATCCCAAAGAATCACATTTGCTCGCTGTCAAAAGAATATTCAGATATCTGAAGGGTACACCAAATCTTGGTCTCTGGTACCCATCTGGATCAGATTTCTCCTTAAAAGGATATTCTGATTCTGATCATGCTGGATGTAAGATGGATAGAAAAAGTACATCTGGTAGCTGTCAATTTCTTGGAGAAAAGCTAGTAAGCTGGTCCAACAAGAAACAAAACTCAGTTTCAACTTCAACTGCAGAAGCTGAATATGTTGCTACTAGTGCCTGTACTGCTCAAATTCTCTGGATGAGAAATCAGCTTGCTGACTATGGATTTGACTTCAAAGAAATTCCAATCTACTGTGATAGTCAAAGTGCCATAGCCATTGCCAACAATCCAGTAATGCACTCAAGGACAAAGCACATTGATGTCCGATATCATTTCATCAGGGACCATGTGATGAAAGGTGATATTGAATTGCATTTTATTCCAACTGATTACCAACTCGCCGATCTATTTACAAAACCTTTGGATGAGAAAAGATTTAACTTTCTCATCAGCGAGCTTGGCATGTTAAACTTAAATGACTATCTCAGCTATCAAGCTTAGCTAGCTATTTTTTGTTTAAAAGCTTCATGTGTTTTAATAAATTGAATATCTATTATATCTTCATATGATCTATATTTTATTGTCCTATATTTTTCATTAAGCTGATTTAGTTAGTATTCTAAGTTGTAACTAGATCAGTGAAAGAAAATATAGTAAAATATTACATAGTTCATATCAGACATAATCTATACTCATTGTTTTTAATCCAAAAAAAATAAAAATAAAAAAATAATTAATCACTACTTACAGAGGTATGATTGGGTCACTATTGTATCTAACTGCAAGTAGACCAGACATTATGTTTGCTACATGTCTTTGTGCCAGGTACCAAGCTGATCCCAAAGAATCACATTTGCTCGCTGTCAAAAGAATATTCAGATATCTGAAGGGTACACCAAATCTTGGTCTCTGGTACCCATCTGGATCAGATTTCTCCTTAAAAGGATATTCTGATTCTGATCATGCTGGATGTAAGATGGATAGAAAAACTACATCTGGTAGCTGTAAATTTCTTGGAGAAAAGCTAGTAAGCTGGTCCAGCAAGAAACAAAACTCAGTTTCAACTTCAACTGCAGAAGCTGAATATGTTGCTGCTAGTGCCTGTACTGCTCAAATTCTCGGATGAGAAATCAGCTTGCTGACTATGGATTTGACTTCAAAGAAATTCCAATCTACTGTGATAGTCAAAGTGCCATAGCCATTGCCAACAATCCAGTAATGCACTCAAGGACAAAGCACATTGATGTCCGATATCATTTCATCAGGGACCATGTGATGAAAGGTGATATTGAATTGCATTTTATTCCAACTGATTACCAACTCGCCGATCTATTTACAAAACCTTTGGATGAGAAAAGATTTAACTTTCTCATCAGCGAGCTTGGCATGTTAAACTTAAATGACTAGCTCAGCTATCAAGCTTAGCTAGCTATTTTTTGTTTAAAAGCTTCATGTGTTTTAATAAATTGAATATCTATTATATCTTCATATGATCTATATTTTATTGTCCTATATTTTTCATTAAGCTGATTTAGTTAGTATTCTAAGTTGTAACTAGATCAGTGAAAGAAAATATAGTAAAATATTACATAGTTCATATCAGACATAATCTATACTCATTGTTTTTAATCCAAAAAAAAAAAAAAAAATTAATTAATCACTACTTACAGAGGTATGATTGGGTCACTATTGTATCTAACTGCAAGTAGACCAGACATTATGTTTGCTACATGTCTTTGTGCCAGGTACCAAGCTGATCCCAAAGAATCACATTTGCTCGCTGTCAAAAGAATATTCAGATATCTGAAGGGTACACCAAATCTTGGTCTCTGGTACCCATCTGGATCAGATTTCTCCTTAAAAGGATATTCTGATTCTGATCATGCTGGATGTAAGATGGATAGAAAAAGTACATCTGGTAGCTGTCAATTTCTTGGAGAAAAGCTAGTAAGCTGGTCCAACAAGAAACAAAACTCAGTTTCAACTTCAACTGCAGAAGCTGAATATGTTGCTACTAGTGCCTGTACTGCTCAAATTCTCTGGATGAGAAATCAGCTTGCTGACTATGGATTTGACTTCAAAGAAATTCCAATCTACTGTGATAGTCAAAGTGCCATAGCCATTGCCAACAATCCAGTAATGCACTCAAGGACAAAGCACATTGATGTCCGATATCATTTCATCAGGGACCATGTGATGAAAGGTGATATTGAATTGCATTTTATTCCAACTGATTACCAACTCGCCGATCTATTTACAAAACCTTTGGATGAGAAAAGATTTAACTTTCTCATCAGCGAGCTTGGCATGTTAAACTTAAATGACTAGCTCAGCTATCAAGCTTAGCTAGCTATTTTTTGTTTAAAAGCTTCATGTGTTTTAATAAATTGAATATCTATTATATCTTCATATGATCTATATTTTATTGTCCTATATTTTTCATTAAGCTGATTTAGTTAGTATTCTAAGTTGTAACTAGATCAGTGAAAGAAAATATAGTAAAATATTACATAGTTCATATCAGACATAATCTATACTCATTGTTTTTAAACCAAAAAAAAAAAAAAAAAAAATTAATTAATCACTACTTACAGAGTTATGATTGGGTCACTATTGTATCTAACTGCAAGTAGACCAGACATTATGTTTGCTACATGTCTTTGTGCCAGGTACCAAGCTGATCCCAAAGAATCACATTTGCTCGCTGTCAAAAGAATATTCAGATATCTGAAGGGTACACCAAATCTTGGTCTCTGGTACCCATCTGGATCAGATTTCAACTTAAAAGGATATTCTGATTCTGATCATGCTGAATGTAAGATGGATAGAAAAAGTACATCTGGTAGCTGTCAATTTCTTGGAGAAAAGCTAGTAAGCTGGTCCAGCAAGAAACAAAACTCAGTTTCAACTTCAACTGCAGAAGCTGAATATGTTGCTGCTAGTGCCTGTACTGCTCAAATTCTCTGGATGAGAAATCAGCTTGCTGACTATGGATTTGACTTCAAAGAAATTCCAATCTACTGTGATAGTCAAAGTGCCATAGCCATTGCCAACAATCCAGTAATGCACTCAAGGACAAAGCACATTGATGTCCGATATCATTTCATCAGGGACCATGTGATGAAAGGTGATATTGAATTGCATTTTATTCCAACTGATTACCAACTCGCCGATCTATTTACAAAACCTTTGGATGAGAAAAGATTTAACTTTCTCATCAGCGAGCTTGGCATGTTAAACTTAAATGACTAGCTCAGCTATCAAGCTTAGCTAGCTATTTTTTGTTTAAAAGCTTCATGTGCTTTAATAAATTGAATATCTATTATATCTTCATATGATCTATATTTTATTGTCCTATATTTTTCATTAAACTGATTTAGTTAGTATTCTAAGTTGTAACTAGATCAGTGAAAGAAAATATAGTAAAATATTACATAGTTCATATCAGACATAATCTATACTCATTGTTTTTAATCCAAAAAAAAAAAAAAAATTAATTAATCACTACTTACAGAGGTATGATTGGGTCACTATTGTATCTAACTGCAAGTAGACCAGACATTATGTTTGCTACATGTCTTTGTGCCAGGTACCAAGCTGATCCCAAAGAATCACATTTGCTCGCTGTCAAAAGAATATTCAGATATCTGAAGGGTACACCAAATCTTGGTCTCTGGTACCCATCTGGATCAGATTTCTCCTTAAAAGGATATTCTGATTCTGATCATGCTGGATGTAAGATGGATAGAAAAAGTACATCTGGTAGCTGTCAATTTCTTGGAGAAAAGCTAGTAAGCTGGTCCAACAAGAAACAAAACTCAGTTTCAACTTCAACTGCAGAAGCTGAATATGTTGCTACTAGTGCCTGTACTGCTCAAATTCTCTGGATGAGAAATCAGCTTGCTGACTATGGATTTGACTTCAAAGAAATTCCAATCTACTGTGATAGTCAAAGTGCCATAGCCATTGCCAACAATCCAGTAATGCACTCAAGGACAAAGCACATTGATGTCCGATATCATTTCATCAGGGACCATGTGATGAAAGGTGATATTGAATTGCATTTTATTCCAACTGATTACCAACTCGCCGATCTATTTACAAAACATTTGGATGAGAAAAGATTTAACTTTCTCATCAGCGAGCTTGGCATGTTAAACTTAAATGACTATCTCAGCTATCAAGCTTAGCTAGCTATTTTTTGTTTAAAAGCTTCATGTGTTTTAATAAATTGAATATCTATTATATCTTCATATGATCTATATTTTATTGTCCTATATTTTTCATTAAGCTGATTTAGTTAGTATTCTAAGTTGTAACTAGATCAGTGAAAGAAAATATAGTAAAATATTACATAGTTCATATCAGACATAATCTATACTCATTGTTTTTAATCCAAAAAAAATAAAAATAAAAAAATAATTAATCACTACTTACAGAGGTATGATTGGGTCACTATTGTATCTAACTGCAAGTAGACCAGACATTATGTTTGCTACATGTCTTTGTGCCAGGTACCAAGCTGATCCCAAAGAATCACATTTGCTCGCTGTCAAAAGAATATACAGATATCTGAAGGGTACACCAAATCTTGGTCTCTGGTACCCATCTGGATCAGATTTCTCCTTAAAAGGATATTCTGATTCTGATCATGCTGGATGTAAGATGGATAGAAAAACTACATCTGGTAGCTGTCAATTTCTTGGAGAAAAGCTAGTAAGCTGGTCCAGCAAGAAACAAAACTCAGTTTCAACTTCAACTGCAGAAGCTGAATATGTTGCTGCTAGTGCCTGTACTGCTCAAATTCTCGGATGAGAAATCAGCTTGCTGACTATGGATTTGACTTCAAAGAAATTCCAATCTACTGTGATAGTCAAAGTGCCATAGCCATTGCCAACAATCCAGTAATGCACTCAAGGACAAAGCACATTGATGTCCGATATCATTTCATCAGGGACCATGTGATGAAAGGTGATATTGAATTGCATTTTATTCCAACTGATTACCAACTCGCCGATCTATTTACAAAACCTTTGGATGAGAAAAGATTTAACTTTCTCATCAGCGAGCTTGGCATGTTAAACTTAAATGACTAGCTCAGCTATCAAGCTTAGCTAGCTATTTTTTGTTTAAAAGCTTCATGTGTTTTAATAAATTGAATATCTATTATATCTTCATATGATCTATATTTTATTGTCCTATATTTTTCATTAAGCTGATTTAGTTAGTATTCTAAGTTGTAACTAGATCAGTGAAAGAAAATATAGTAAAATATTACATAGTTCATATCAGACATAATCTATACTCATTGTTTTTAATCCAAAAAAAAAAAAAAAAAAAAAAAATAATTAATCACTACTTACAGAGGTATGATTGGGTCACTATTGTATCTAACTGCAAGTAGACCAGACATTATGTTTGCTACATGTCTTTGTGCCAGGTACCAAGCTGATCCCAAAGAATCACATTTGCTCGCTGTCAAAAGAATATTCAGATATCTGAAGGGTACACCAAATCTTGGTCTCTGGTACCCATCTGGATCAGATTTCTCCTTAAAAGGATATTCTGATTCTGATCATGCTGGATGTAAGATGGATAGAAAAACTACATCTGGTAGCTGTCAATTTCTTGGAGAAAAGCTAGTAAGCTGGTCCAGCAAGAAACAAAACTCAGTTTCAACTTCAACTGCAGAAGCTGAATATGTTGCTGCTAGTGCCTGTACTGCTCAAATTCTCGGATGAGAAATCAGCTTGCTGACTATGGATTTGACTTCAAAGAAATTCCAATCTACTGTGATAGTCAAAGTGCCATAGCCATTGCCAACAATCCAGTAATGCACTCAAGGACAAAGCACATTGATGTCCGATATCATTTCATCAGGGACCATGTGATGAAAGGTGATATTGAATTGCATTTTATTCCAACTGATTACCAACTCGCCGATCTATTTACAAAACCTTTGGATGAGAAAAGATTTAACTTTCTCATCAGCGAGCTTGGCATGTTAAACTTAAATGACTAGCTCAGCTATCAAGCTTAGCTAGCTATTTTTTGTTTAAAAGCTTCATGTGTTTTAATAAATTGAATATCTATTATATCTTCATATGATCTATATTTTATTGTCCAATATTTTTCATTAAGCTGATTTAGTTAGTATTCTAAGTTGTAACTAGACCAGTGAAAGAAAATATAGTAAAATATTACATAGTTCATATCAGACATAATCTATACTCATTGTTTTTAATCCAAAAAAAAAAAAAAAAAAAAAAAAAAAATTAATTAATAATTTCAGAGACCTATTCCTTCCCTAGCTGATCTTGTTAGTATTCTAAGCTGTAACTCTTTCAGTGAAAGATAAGTCTCTATAATTATTAATTTTAATAAATAACACTCATACTCAAAGAATAAAAATTATGATTCATATTTGACAGTGATCAAATCTCTCTGACTTAGTTAGTATTCTAAGTTGTGACTAAATCAGTGAGATAACATCTCAGGCAAATGGAAAATTATGATTAGTATTCTTAAACATGAGTGTTATTTTTTTTATCGCATTCAGGGACTCCCTGATCCTTTCATCATTAATCGTGAAGGGATGTGTCACAAAAATCGCACCCCTGACACTATTTCTTCCTTACGTCACGTATACTTTTCCGGCGCACCTCTCAATTCACCATTAATACCACCAAGCTCCACAATCATCACCCCTATCCCATCTAACACCATCAATGATCACCCCTATGCCACCCCTACTTACCACCATCATCAACCACGACGATCCATTTTTCACCACATAATTCTCATATAACTCCATTATAAAAACGACTCTTCATCTCGTTTTCACATATCGCCTACCTTCCGATCATTTCCTTGTCACTCTGTTATAAAATAATTTCTTTTTCAAAGATAGCAAGATCAAAATCAAGTTTTTACTTACATCATTTCTACAAGTTTAAAGCTTTTCAAGCCTATGTAGAAACAAAGATCTTGCTAAAACAATCTTCAAAAACAATTTTTTTTTTATATAAAACCTTCTTGCCGAAAAACAGAGCACAAAAAAAAAAAAAAAAAAAAAAAAAAAATTTCTTTCTCATTTGCTCTCATGTTTTTCAATTTGGGAATATCTGTCTCCCAGTATGTAACTATTGTACATATGCCTGATTCTGCCCCCCCAATCGACCATATCACTGACAAAACCCACAGTGATCAAAACTGGTCAACCACCATCACAGAATACCTTACCAACCTCTGCAAGAAATTTCAAAAAGAAGACGTTTACGGACGCCAAGGATGAAACAGGGTCTGAACGTTCAGTCACTGTGGGCATTCTTGCTAAAATCAAGCTTTCAAATCACAAACTTTTATCGAGTCAACCCATGAGCCACTCATTATTCTCACAAAAGAATGATGTTTTAAACAAAGGGCAAGTGACATCAGTGGGTGTTAACACACTCTTCGCTGGTGTCACATCACTGGCTACAGACCCGAGCTATCTCTCATCTCTCACTGCACCAGCTGTTAATGTCTCTCTCCAGTCACAGGGAGAGATACAAGTTGATCTCTCTGTTTTCAATGATCCATTAGCTAAAACACAAGCTGATGATGATGAGAAAACCAATCACTTATTACACACAGTATTTCATGCTATCATCAAGGGGGAGAAATATTCAAATGTTACTGATGCTACCAGAAAAATACTAATCTACTTCATGGTATTATCAAAGGGGAGAAAACGTGCAAATGAATGCAAAAACCAATGTTGCTCATGTGTCAAAACGCTAATACTTGGAAATCATATCATCCTTAACATCGTTGATGCTGACAAAGTAGCTGATACTTAGAAATCATATCACAAGATCATGTATTTCCTGTATTTGAGTTACAATTTTCTTGGTGATTTTATTCAATATTTGTGTCACTTCAGCTTAGCAATGAATCTTTCTCTATTCGGATCAGTTACAACTTAAGTATCTGAAGGTTCATTGATTTTCAGTTGGTTAAAGCTTCGTAAAAGTTGTCATGGGAATCTCTGCTATTTATCTGATCGCTGAAGATAGTAGGAATCTCTGCTGAAGATAGTAGATTTAAAGTTTGTGATAGATTAGATATATTGTAACTGAAAAACTATCTGTACTTTATATTTTGCAGTTCAATAATATCTGATCTTTTGAGAAAACTAAAGTGCAAAACTTAGATCATATCAAAAGAATCAAAAAAGAAAAATGAATGGATCAAAGTATAAGTCACTGAATGTTTAAAATCTTAAACACTGACTATAAACTTTTCTCAGCAACTAGTTTGTCTAGGGAGCTTCAATCACAATCATTTAGGGGGAGATTGTTGAGTTACTGGTCGCTGACCATGATGAAATCACTGGTCGCTGACCAACTCAACTGTTCACTACTCGATGAAAAAATGGATTGTATCGAAGCTGCTGTTGCTGATGATAGGTTTCGCTGATCGTCATTCATTCTGCTTGATATACTGAGGAAGATTTAAAGCTCAACTTGGTGTGTCGCTGATCAACGTCAGCGAGAGCTTTACTTCTTCAAATCAATAAAGGCAACAGTCACTGCCAGAATAACAGCTAGTCACTGAAGATCTCTAGTTCAAGTCATTCTACAAGAGCATGTTAGCTCGCAGTGAGTGAGGAGGATTACTGCATCTTCAGGGACTATTCAATAAAGCCTCTCAATCATCAAGTACTAAAAGTACTGTACTTATCTATACATCAGCAAGAGTGTTCCAGTTTGAAGTATGTCCGAAAGATTACGTGGCGGCGAATGATTGGTTTTAAGGTAACGAGATATTTGCGGTTACAGAATTGGGACCCGCAGAATGTCGGTTCATCAGAGTTCAAACCAATCAAGCAGCGACACGTGTCATTCCAAGATCCTATTTTATAGGCGATATTTTAGGAACTCTTGTAGTATAAATAGTTCAGTGTTTTGTACTGTAGAGGCTAGTCGTTCAATCGTACTTATCACTTGTGTGTCAGTGATTAGTTTGTCGATAGTACGTATTAACGATCCAGCGAGTGAACAGTCAGCGTGTTTGTCCACTGCTGTTCATCTCATTTGTAATAGATTAGCTAAGTGTTTGAATTGGATTAACTTTGGTTAATCCATTCCGCATTCAACACTTGTGAATTGTATGATCAATATAATTCATAATTTAGCTATCGTTACTTTGTTGCTTTGATATTGTCATATCTATAATATGTTATACTGTGTTACTATTGCTTATACTCTGTTTCTGTGAATCAATTTAAAACTCATCAATTAACTTAGCTAAAAATCTGAAAAAGTTTTAAATTGTATTCAACCCCCCCTTCTACAATTAAACTTTACACTCTGTGATTCCAAATCACTAATTGATAGTGATTACGGGACTTTCAAAATATACAAATCAAATTGATACGAGAGTTTGATCGGAATGAATAATTATCCATCATCAAAAATAATATAAAAATAAAATAAAATGAATGGAAAATCAACATTAACAGTCTTATAAGGTAATACAATATCTCCTTTTATAATTAAAATCCAAGTTCCAACAAACATAAAGAAATAACATCAATTCTATATTTCCATAAATTTATAAGATAATACAATAATATCTTTTGAACTCCTTAACCCGCATCTTCGTTTTGTGTATCGACGATCATCACTATTATTATATAAAATCGTATATACTCGGCTGACAATGAGATCATCAGTGACTGTCAGCCTCCCTATTTTGGACCGAACACCAGGAACTAAGTGGAGGTCGAGGGTGTGTGTAGTCTTTGCAATCAAACACAAAGCTCCTATTAGGGTTTCAATCAAATCCGACTCCGAGATGGATTTCGTCTACGGAGACGGAGCATTTAAACAGAGAAATAGCGGCCGTGAAATTATCCTGAAAATGAACATCAAGACGATGATCATGATCATGTAAAAGAGATCTGACAATAAAAAGAGGGAAGAGAGACTGCTTCATATATATTGATCGTTGTTTCATTTTATTTTGATTGAAATATGTCATGTCATGAATAAATGAATGGGTTTATTGTTGTTTGGTTATGCGCAACTTTATACTAGTTAAATGAGAGGGTACAATGGTCATTTCATCCTACTAAAGGACTGCACATGTAATTTCGAAAACCACAGGGACCATCTATGTTACTTTTTTTCTAACTTCAAATATCATTTAATAATTTTTGTATTTAATTTATATTATCATCCTTTTAGATTATATTTAATTAAATAATGTCTAAAATTTTAAATTCGTTTAATAACTAATGAACACCTCTAAGTAAAACACTTAAAAAAAACTAAACATAAATATAGGTTGATTATTTTAATTGAATGTGTTTTATATGCGTGTTTGACGAGAGTAAATGGTGAATACAAATTTATTTTTTTAAGATTATATGTAATTTTTTGTTTTATTATTTTAATCTTTTTTTTTAAATCTCATAAATTTTAGAGTTCTATTTTTGTAATTTTTAATTTTTTTTAACAAAAGGATCGCGAGTTTAACTTTGTAAGCCACCATTTACTCTCGTCAAACACGCATATAAAACACATTCAATTAAAATAATCAACCTATATTTATGTTTAGTTTTTTTTAAGTGTTTTACTTAGAGGTGTTCATTAGTTATTAAACGAATTTAAAATTTTAGACATTATTTAATTAAATATAATCTAAAAGGATGATAATATAAATTAAATACAAAAATTATTAAATGATATTTGAAGTTAGAAAAAAAGTAACATAGATGGTCCCTGTGGTTTTCGAAATTACGTGTGCAGTCCTTTAGTAGGATGAAATGACCATTGTATCCTCTCATTTAACGAGATGACTAACGGCTGTTAGTGTCAGGGACGACCCGTGTTACATTTGCAAACCACAAGGATGACCCTCGTCAAAAAAAAGTTTAGGGACGCGGCTTGAAATTTGAAGCAAACCACAGGGACGATCCTTGCAATTTTCTCAATAAAAAATGATTAATGAAATCGATAATTGGTTGTTGGGGGATCGACTTGGTCATGAAAAGTTTGCATTTACGTCTGAATATCTGATGATAATACAACTTATTAATTAAGTATAGTTTCAATACCTTGTAGGCATTAACTTTATAAGTACTTATTTTTTGTATCACTGAAACTACTGTTCATTTCTGAACCGATCCATATACATTAATTAATTAAACTTAAAAATGTATGGTCAACCGGATTAAATATTGATTCTTCCACCTGTATAATGCGAGTAATTAAAAGTCAGTCGTAAATGCAAAACTTTTCGATGCCCCCATTCCCCCAACAACCAAATCGATTTTATCGTCGAATTTTAATACTTACTTAATTAATTAAAAACCAATTCGTTAAAATAGAATCAACGTATCTTGAAGCGGTTAAAGGCATACTGAACCGATATAAAATATATAAGACCGCCACATTTTCTTTTAATAGAAATAAAGATTGGAAAAGAAAGTCAAATATATGTCAGGGAAGGGGGCTGGGGAGGGAGGGGGTGGTACAGACTACATAGTGATATATCATAGATTTGACTAAGGATAGGGATAGGAGCATTGTGTGGTCTTGTCAACCGGATTAAATATTGATTCTTCCACCCGTCGAATTTATAAGTTTAATTATCATCAGACGTAAATGCAAACTTTTCATGACCAATAGTCGATCAACCTAAAGAAGTATGGAGTATTACTCTCGAGCATTTAAAAATGCACATATTTATAAGATAATACAATAATATCTTTTGAACTCTTTAGAAGCCCGCCTCTTCGGGAATTTTGTATATCGACGATCATCACTATTATCATATAAAATCATATATATGATAATGGTGATGACTGATGACACAAAACGAAGAGGCGGGTCTAAGGACTTCAAAACATATATTGTATTATCTTATAAATTTTTTATGGAAATATAGAATTGATATCATTATTTCTTTATATTTTGATAAGTTTTGAGAGGGGATATATGTAATTTTCCCTTTTTTAAATTAGAATATTAACATACCTTGAGGCGGTCAAAAACTAAATTCAAACTGATCCAAATTATAGAAAGCCGCCACATTACTTTTATAACCGCTTCATGTTTTGATTTAAAAATACCGATTGTTCAAAAGAGTTGATTCGAACACATGACCATCTTTTCGAAAATTATGTAGATAACCAACTTTGTTGAACAACCGGTAATGTTTTCTGTGAAACATAATTAATTTATATTATAAAATGTTACAAACACAAAAAGATAACATTTCTATCAACCCTACGTGGACAGATAGTTGAAGCAAACACTATTTTTGGTAAAACATACATTAATCATATTAGCTTAGATTTGGTTAGTTAGGTGTTGAAATTGAATTCATTCATTAATGTTACGTATCCTCATTATCGTATAAATATTTTTGGTAAATATACATTGATTTGGTTAGGACTGTTAGGTGTTGGAATTGAATTCATGTTCGTATCCTCATCATATTATAAATATATGTTCACACATAAGCTGTTTTTTCGTATACTATACATACCCTATTTAATAAGTAACAATATGATCATCAAGTTTCCCAAAATGATCTTCCGATCCATCTCCAGTTTCGCAATCGTCCTTTTTCACAAGATAATTTACAATATAATACTGTCTCACGACTGCGATTTCCCTGTTTAAATATTCTGACGGACCTTGGCGGCGAGACCATTTACAGTCACGTCGACGAAGTATGACACCAATTCGGGGTTTGCCACAACAAGTGTAGCCTTCCTTATTATTGGTCAAAACATCTATCCGCGCATGAAAGATAGATCTCGTCGAAAACAATTTCAGTGCGGGATTTTTGCAGAAACTGTAACGAGATTTATTGTTCGTATACAAGGTTTTGTTATGTCTCAACTGTGTATTTGGGACTCAAACATCGCCTTCTGCTTTGTAATAACTTGAAGATCGGATGAGGATGACTATGGAAACAGTGAAGAGGAAAAGGCTAGGGTAAATTGTCATTAACTCATGTACATCAATACTATGTTATTTTAATTTAGTGTTTGTAATTTAAATTTTCAATCGTATGAATTAACTTGAAGATGAAAATAAACTCATGTACATCCTTCTGCTTTGTAATAACTTGAAGATGAGAATGATAATGGAACCATTGAAGATAAAAAGGCTAGTATAAACTATCAGTAACTCATGTACATCAATACTAAGTTATTTAATTAGTGTTTGTAAATTTAAATTTTCAATCGTATGAGTTACCATTTTAATTACTTACTCTAGTTTTGATACCGGAACGTAAAAAACAGACAGAAAACAAATAGTTGTTTGGTATTGGAATTATATTCATTCATTAATGGTATCTATACTCGGCATCGAGTAATTAAGTAACAACTTAATCTCACCAATAAGATTGTATCAAATGCAGATTTTTAATTAAGTGCTAAATGCTAACAAGTAACAACCATGCACATCTATAATATCGTCGACCTAAATAATTTATTAAATAATCAAAAACCGATCCAAACTTTAGTATAACCGCCTTACTTTTTATATTCCAGCTTTATGATTTAAATATTGTCTTTTGGGCCGATCCATGTACATCATCGCATGGGCCAAACAAATGAACCATACCCGAAGAATTAAAAGGATCGTATTAATTACAGCATTTTGGGCCGAAAGCCTGAAGGCTAGTTAGGTTCCTGCACAAGGACTCAAGGAGGATCGTCACTCGATATCAGAAGGTTAGATCAAATGCTCGAACATATCTTACCCGCTAGTGAGTCTGATACGACATTAATCGCCAATCAATCAATCTTCCATTAAAAGAAACACCCAATAATTTAATCCGGAACCTCTTTCAATTCGAAATCATCCGTTATCATGTAAGTTACCACCCGTTTCACAAATCCACCTTGATTTCCAACCACATCAGCAGCTGCTGTAGCTGGCTCGGGAACGTAGTGTGTGACAACGAGAGGCATTGTGTTGCCACAATTATACAATAGAGAATCTACCAACACTCTTGAGTTCCAGAAGGGAAAAAAACCCTCAAACTTCTGCGGAAATTAGTAGATTCGTCTAAGGATGCTGAAAAATTTAAACAGAGAAATCTCGGTTGAAGAGAAATTAATATTTGTTACTTTCTTTTTGAGAGATCATATCTGATCACGAAAAGTGAATTTGGTATATATCGAAGAAATTAGATGAGAGAAGAGATGGAGAAGATCAGTCTCTGAAAATTCTGATAATTGATGATCATAAAGGGTTTGGATGAAAAAGTGACCTAATGTACATGTTATTTATACTACAAGAATGAATACGTACCATTAATGAATTCTTTGAATGCTAACAAGTTATAACAGCAATAAGCTAACTACCGACTGTAACCGCCACTAAGGCATTTCAATTTGGGCGATGTTTAACTAACCCGCTAATAATTGTTTCTCACAATTGAAGCGTGATAGTTTTACGGTTTTAACCGCTTCGAAATGAATTTTCTCGCGGCGGTTTAAGATTAACCGCTATAATTGGTTACCACTATTGTAGCGGGTTCTTTTAACCGCCATAAATGTTATTACTTGAGGCGGTTTAACCTTAACCGCTACATTTGTGTAGTTGGGACCCCACTTTTTGACTGCTAAACCGCTGCAATTTAGATAATTGGACCCCCTTTATATTATATATAGCGGTTTTCACTTATAACCGCTATAATGCTGCGCTCTTTTTACTCGTTTTTGTACTAGTGAATTTATTTTGTTTATAAAAGTTTAACTTTGTTTTGTTCCAGTCTTACGGATATGTTTTGTCGCGCAGAATATGTTTTGTTTGATACGAACACCTTGTAAATATTATCGACATAAAAATTAATAAATAATAACGTTATTTAACAATTTTATTTTATTAAATAATTTTGATTACCAATAGTCATATATTTTTGTCGCGTTTGTTTCCAATTGTTTTGTACGTAATTATACAAGTTAAGTATTATGCAATACTACGCGTAGAGGTGGCAATTTGAGACCCATGGGTCTAGTTAGGTTTTTCTAATTTTTATAGATGGGTCTAGTTGGGTAATTAAAATAAGGCTTAAGTATATCATTATTACCTATTGGGTCATAATGAGTAATAATGATATACTTAAGCTTTTTTTTAATTACCCAATTAGACCCATCTATAAAGATTAGAAAAACCCAACTAGACCCATGGGTCTTAAATTGCCAACTCTAACTACGTGTATTAACTAGTTGGGCTTTGCTAGACTTACCTCTAAAATGTGTTGTGAATTCACACAAAGTAGGGAATTAGCCTAGAAATGCGTGCAATTAACGTTTATAATTATATCGAAATTTCGGGGTGTCACAATAACCGAATGTTAGAGAAATCTTGTCCCAAAATTTAAAATCAAGTCGGAACGCCCGTCGCGCATGTTTTCCGAAAAGGTTTGTCGTCGTCACTAGTAATAGCTTACGTGGCGCTCTAGGTTGCCATAAAGTTCTAGCTGTTTACGTATACTCGTCGTTAAGTTTGATAAGTTATGTGTTCGATAAGTGGTCAAGTTTACCCAGTGTTAAGTTCGAATCGACATTCGAATAGTGTAGCGTTAAAACGTAGTAATAGTTTACTAAGACGTTGATGTGTGCTAAGTATAGGCAATTATAATCACAAGTTTAAATTAAGGAAATACTAAATAATACTATCACACACAATTCAGGCAAGATTGACCCGTTCATGTAATATAGCTTAATAAGTAAGTCCAAATTCGAACACAAGGAACACAAGAAACGTGATTCTTATTTATAACTAATTATTTATTTATTTCTAATTACAAATATTTACAATTAAAATACAAATAAATAAAGGATCCAATTTACAATAATCTACAAGATAAGGGGGACGTTTTAGTTCCGAACGAACATATTTATATTTATATTTTGATACAGATTCTAATAGATAAGTTTCAGGAACAACTTAATAATACTCAGATGGATAGAAGATTATAATTATTCAAATTATTATTTATTAAACCTATTATATGTACTTATGTCTATTTGCTTTGTTGGCTATTATTACTGGTGAATTACTAATGTAGAAAATTACTTAAGGTTAAGCTAATCTTCATCATAGCAACACAATCATAAGGTTACGCAAAGTGTTACTAATTAATAAGATCTATCATCAGTTTATTAATACAATTTCTATGGTTAGGCTTGAATCGCAGTATTACTTTATATTAATGAATCATTCTTCGTCTATCGCATAAGGTTAAGATCAAGACATAAACACAATCACTTAATTTATATAAACTTAATATGGTCATCCTCATTTAATATAAATCAGTCTAACTATGTCAAGAATAATCATCAATATATCATAATAAAGACAATTCTTGTATAATAACATTCAATAATATAGTTCCAACATAAACATATAATTCATATAATAAACTCAATAAACATTCATTCAAACAGTTATAATGAAAACCTAATTCACAATTAAATCAAATAAACAATATCATAAATAACTCAATAAGGTTATTAAAGTTACAAGGATAAAGAAATCGAACCAATTGACGAACTAGCTTTTCCTAGGGTTAAAAACCTTCAAACCCTAGCTCCTTAGCCTCCAAAATCGCACCTAAAGTCGACCTAAAACCCTAACTTTCGGTTTTAGTATTCTTGAATCGTATATGAAAAACCTAAACCTAAGCCTCTATTTATACTTTTTCTGGCCGACCTTCCAACCGCCGGTTAGGACCTCCAACCGCCGTTTGGATCAATTTGACTCCTGGTCCAACTCCACGTGTCTCCATCGCCTTAGAACCCTAATACTCCAACCGTCGGTTGGGCTTTCCAACCGCCGGTTGGACTTCAATTCCAGAATGTTCCAACTTCGGGCTTGGGCTTTCGTTTGGGCTTCTTCTTTTCTTTAACGGATTTTAATCTTTATCTTGGCCCATTTCTTCAAATTTAACATTTTGGTCTTCATTTCTTTAAAGTTTAAGCTCCTTTTTCTCCATTTCTTCATTTTCTTCAGTTTCTTTCAGTTTCGGATTTGTTCTTGTTCCTTTTTCTTCAATCTTCAATTAAAATACATCTCTGCAAATATTAACAAAATAAGTATCTAAAATCAAATAAATGCACTAAAATGTATATAAATATAAGGATAAATTACTATAAAATATACTATCTATTTGATGCTTATCAAATATCCCCACACTTAAGTTCTGCTTGTCCTCAAGTAGAATACTGAATAAAATTTAAAAATAAGCATCAAACTAATATTTAAGAATCAGAATACCAATATTAAAAATCTGTTTCATTTATTAAAAATTTAAACAATTTAATTAACATGGATAACTATAATGTATAAATAAAATTATTATTATTTGTGTAATATATAGCTCATGAATGATTACTAATATATTTGTCCACTTTAAACAATCTATATTTATACTTCTGAATACACTTTTATTGTTAGTATGTATATTACTTATGATTTCCACATATGATATAACTTTAAATTTAATTACACAATTTACTTTTATATTCCAAATAAATATATGAAATACATTTTTAAGAATCAAGACATTGGTGACAGGTCTGCATTTTCATGCAACAGAGCAACATAACTTGATTCAGGTTTAAGCAAAACTAGACTTGGTCAAACCATTTTGGCGACCTCATTAGGTATCTTTTATTTTTAAGACTTTTCAAGTACTTTTGACTTGTGTTTGCTTAATTTTTAAGTATATATTAATATAGACCAGGTCTATACTTTCGTATAACAGAGGAAACCATCAATATATACCCCCAAATGTTTTCACATAAATAAAAAGATATATAAAAGTATTGTATAATAAATTTAAAAATTAAGACTTTTCTGTCATACATCATATTATGTATCATAAAATAATAAACAAGTTATTTAATTATTTTATTAAAATTCATAAATCTTCATATAGATTGCCTATTAGTACATCATATCACATAACTATATACTACTCCTTATTAAGTAGCTTACATTATATATACAAAACAGTTAATCCACATTAAAGTCTAAACTTTTAAATACAAAACAAAACTTTTAACAAAAATATTCTAACTAATAAATACTTAGTTATTAACTTAAAATTTTAAATTTTTTAATAAAATTTAAGAACAATAGAAACTTAAATGATTAATTAAAGAAATTCTTTTTCTTACGAACCCTATCCCCACATTTAAATTATACAATGCCCTCATTGTATAAAAATTGATAAACAAAAGTGAGTAAGGGAAAGAAAAATAGAACAGAAAAACTCCCCTGACTGAAATTATAAATTTCATCATCGGCTAAGAAAAATCTGCTTGGTTGGTTCCTTCATCTCTTGAAAAATAATATACAACATCCACACTTTCGTAGTTAATCACGATTGCATTTAGCATATGCAATAAAGTCGCACCCCCAAAACACGTGGCAGCGGAAACATGAGGTGTCACGGGGGTGCCGACCAAATCAAATATCACAACACAAAGATTAAAGCAGACGACCTCTATATGAGACGTTAGAAAATATTAGATTACCATAATTCAAATGTTTACAAAATATCTGGAGTTCGCATCAACCGTTAAGAGATTTCTAGTACATTACTGAATATACAAAATATAGCTAAATGGAATCTAATCTCTTGATGTTTGAAAACCATGCGACTCGAGCTAAGCTTTCCATAAGCTTCCTACTACGGCGGGTTACCTGAGAAATACATACTAAAAGGTCAACATAAAGTTGGTGAGTCCATAGGTTTGTAAACGGTCGTTTAGTTATGATCCACAAGATTTCAAGTTGTATCATTCAAAAATGACAGTTAAAAGTATCGTTAGCCAACGATAAGTAAAAGTATTGCGTAAAGCAATATAAGTATACCATTTGCAATGAGTCTCATAGTCGAGCTTAACGTTGTTTGCCTCCGGTAAGTGTACTAATCCGATACACTTCTAAATCACAAATAATATTGCATCCGTGGGTTGACTAGCGCGACTAGTCCGGATGGAGATTGTCAATCCCTGATAGTACTATCCAATAATATTCACGCACAAATTTTAACGACTATGATGGGTAGAGGACTTTAGTGGATTAATCAGGTCTCATGCAATCCGTATAAAAAGTTGTTACAGTACTTGTGATCATAAAAGCAGTTGTATAAAATAGTTGTATGTATTCTCACCCCAGTTAGAAAACAGTAAAAAGGGGCTATGAAACTCACCAGAGTTAAGCAGGTAGCAAGCAATAATCAAATAGCAAGCAAAGTCCAAAGCGCAACCTTCTAACGTCCTAAACGTATAAGGTTGTGTAAGTAGATGTCTTATAAGACCATCTATAGCGATTGTATAAGTGGGGGCCAATGTCCACTTAAGCCAATCGTGTAGGTGGAGGGTTAATGTCCACCTAGAGCTAGTTCATCAACTAGTATGTCCAAATAAGTTGTTCAAGTTCGTTTATTAAAAACATGTACGACCCGTTGGTGAAAGTTTGTAATAATAATCTTAAACCATTATTATTATGTGTTGTTTCATTGTATACTATCCAAGTATATGTTTCATGTGTTGCAAATAGATTATTTTAGTTTGTATAAGCCTTAAACCGTAGATCAAAGTTGGTCAACTCGTTGGTCAAAGCTGGTCAAACCTGGTCAAACTGGTCAAACCTGGTCAAACCTGGTCAAGGTTGGTCAAACTAGTCAAACTTAGCATCACTAGCAAAATGTAGCAACACTAGTAATTGTGTCTCTACTTGAGACTTAGGATATTTTCAGAAATTGTAGCATCACTAGCAAAATGTAGCAAAACTAGTAATTGTGGCATCACTAGGTTAATGTCTCTACTTGAGACTTATGATATTTTCAGAATTTGTAGCATCACTAGCAAAATGTAGCAACACTAGTAATTGTGACATCACTAGGTTAGTGTCTCTACTTGAGACAGGATATTTTCAGAATTTGTAGCATCACTAGCAAAATGTAGCAACACTAGTAATTGTGGCATCACTAGGTTAGTTTCTCTACTTGAGACTTAGGATATTTTCTTCAAGTGTTCTAAGTGTCGGTTTCTAATTCGGGAAACTTTCTAAGTTTAGTTTTTGGTCCAAGTTACTAACTAAGTCACCTAAACCCATTTTTATTACCACTTTCCAAAAATAGTAAGTTTTGTCGTTTTTTAGAAACCGAGCCGTTTTTGTTGACTTGGTCAAACCGACTCGGTTTGACCCGAAACTTTTACCCAACCCATATATCAGTTTATAGAGTCCAAATAATTTGTCGGTTCGTGTCGGCGTCGTTTCGAAGTGTCGGTTTTTAATACGCAACTTAAAACTTCAAAGTTTTCATATTTTCGACTTTTGTCGGGTTCGTATGCCACACCATTTCTATAACTTCTGACCCCAATTAAACTTCACAATTTTTCTCAACTGATCATCAAGATGTCTAGTTCCTATCAACATTTTCTTGAGGTCTAATATGTCCATTTAGATATTTAATTAGGCTCGCGTATGAACCGAACACATATTACGACTTTTCATCAGACAGTCTCAAAGATCAGGCTATAAATAAAAATGCGTTGGTTTATGGAAAAAGTGTAAAACACGAAAGTTGTAGATCTTTTCAATACGCAAATTTAAAAAAAAAATTCATCTTCTAACTCTCAGTATTAGATTTTATACGAATATTTCTTTGTGACTGCGTTTTTGGGACAGATTCATGCATGTTGAAGTATGTGTTATAAAAACGATTTTTAATACCAAGTTTGGACATAATCATGATAGATGAACTAAATAACATCTAAATCAGTAGTATTAAAGTAAAATAAGTCAGCAAGTGCATGTTACCAATCGTTTTGATGTTCTAAATTCTGATGTTCCAGGAGATGAACCGATTGGTTCCTCTAAAACTAGCACTAGTAAAGATAGGGGTAAAACTATTATGGACGATGAAGGGGTTATAAGTGATGTTGAGATAGGGGAAAATGAGACTGCTGATTTTGTAGGGAACCCGAAGACATCTTTTTCAGCTGAGGGGGCAAGCACTCCCGGTACTCATGGTTTTAATGATTAGTTTAGCTGCTTGGAATATTAGGGGCTTGAACCAAGTCCCTAAACAAAGCGAGCTTCTTCAGGTGGTTCATGAAAATAACTTAAGTGTTTGTGCAGTATTGGAATCTCATGTTCATGTTTCTAATCTTAATCAAATCTGTTCAAAGGTTTTCTCTCACTGGTCTTGGACGTCTAATGCAAATCATTGTAATGGAGGTACACGGATTATCGTTGGTTGGGATCCTGGAGTGGTTGATTTGTTGATCATCTCAGTTTCTGATCAGGTCATTCATTGTAAGATTGGTATTTGTGATTTGAATAAGTTTTTTCATTGTTCACTCATTTATGCGGGAAATTCTTATATTCATCGAAGGGAATTGTGGCTTGACTTGCGTAAACATAATCAGTTTATTAACGGGCGAGCATGGGTCCTTATGGGTGATTTTAATGTGCCTCTTAATCTAGAGGATTCTTCGGTTGGATCCTCTTCTTACTCGATTGATATGCGCGAATTTAAAGAGTGTGTGGAGGATATTAATGTTACGGATATCAATTATTCAGGTTTTCATTTTACTTGGAATCAAAAGCCGATGAGTAATGATGGTTTGTTCAGGAAAATTGATAGGGTTATGGGAAATGTAGAAATGTCTTCTATATAGCCTGGTCTAGTTGCTTTATTCCAACCTTATCGTATTTCTGATCACTCTCCAATGGTGTTGAAATTACCTACATCTTTTAGAAAGACTTCAAAATCTTTTAAGTTTTTTAACTTTTTAGTTCATAAGGCTGATTTCTTAAAGATTGTAGGTGATGTATGGAAGAATCCGAAGGATGGCTATTCTATGTTCCAGATTACGAGTAGATTGAAACTTTTGAAGAAACCTTTACGTAATCTGCTTAAAAGTCAAGGTAATTTGCACAATAAGGTGGTGAACCTTCGGCTTGAGCTTGATAAAGTTCAGAAGGACCTTGATGACCATCCTGATCGGACTGATCTTCAGGAAGAGGCTGCCCATTACTTGGTAGCTTATAAGCAGGCTGTTATTGACGAGGAACGATACTTAAAACAGAAATCTAAAATCCAATGGCTTCGTGAAGGTGATGGAAATAATAAGTATTTCCATAACTCTGTTAAAGAAAAGGCTAGCAGAAATCGTATTAATGTTGTTTGGGATGCTAATGATATTATTCATGAGGGGAATCAGGTTCCTTTGGCCATTGTAAATCATTATCGAAATTTTGTAGGGCAAAGAGGCACCGTTCAGCCTTTGGAATGGGAAGGGCTGTTTTCAAGGAAAATTCCTATTGGGAAAGTTAATGATATGGTTCGTGATGTTACTAGAGATGAGGTTAAAGAGGCGATGTTTTCCATAGGGGATATTAAATCTCCAGGTCCAGATGGATTCACTTCTGCTTTCTTCAAAAAGTAGTGGCATATTCTTGGTGAGGATGTTTATTTGGCAGTTCGAGATTTCTTTGTGAATGGTTGTTTACTTAAGGAAGTTAATCACACTTTTATTGTGTTAATTCCGAAAGTCACAACCCCTTCCTCCATTTCTGATTTTAGGCCAATTTCTCTTTGTAATGTTATTTACAAATGTATTAGTAAGGTTCTTACTAATAGGATTAAAGCTGCTTTGGGAGATATTGTTTCTGAGAATCAGTCTGCTTTTATGCCTGGAAGAGCTATATCTGATAACATTTTGTTAACTCAGGAATTAATGAGGGGTTATCATCTTTCCAAAGGACCTCCGAGGTGTGCTTTTAATGTGGATATTCAGAAGGCATATGATACTGTGGATTGGGGTTTCTTGAGAAGAATTTTACAGGGTTTTGGTTTTCACCGTCATATGATAAAGATGATTATGGCATGCGTATCCACAGTTTCTTATTCTGTATGTATTAATGGCCAAACCTATGGTTTCTTTAAAGGAGAGCGGGGCCTTCGTCAAGGGGATCCATTGTCTCCTTATTTATTCACGATGGTTATGAAGGTTCTTACTTTGTTGCTTAAAAAGCATGTTGCTAACTCGAATGATTTTGATTATCACCGCTTTTGTGATAATCAAAAGATAGTTAACATTTGTTTTGCAGATGATTTGTTTATGTTTTGTAAGGGGAATCTTAGCTCGGTCCAGGTAATCTCTAATGCTCTCAATGATTTTACTGGAGTTTCAGGCTTAGCCCCAAGCCTTCCTAAGAGTACAGCCTTCTTTTGTAACGTGCCTAATTCTGTTTCGAATGGTATTCTGGATATCTTGCCGTTCTCTGAAGGTCAACTTCCTGTTCGTTATTTGGGTGTTCCTCTTATTTCTTCCAGGTTACTATCTCGTGATTGTAAGCAATTAGTGGAGAGAGTTCGTAATCGTATTGGGAACTGGAAGAATAAGTGGCTATCTCTTGCAGGTAGACTTCAACTGGTCTCTTATGTCCTATCTACTCTTCAAGGTTATTGGGCAGCCCTCTTTATTTTTCCTATGAGTACTATTAAAGAAATTGAAGGTCTTATTAGAGGCTTCCTCTGGTGTCAAGGCGATATGAAAAGAGGGAAAGCAAAAGTTTCATGGAAGGTGGTTTGCCTCCCAAAGGAAGAAGGTGGTCTGGGGATTAAACGTCTTGATGTTTGGAATAAAACCTTAATTGCTAAACATATTTGGCATTTGCTCATCCGTAAGGAGTCGATGTGGGTTCGTTGGATTGAATTCTATAAACTTCGAGGACGCAGCTTTTGGGATGTCCCAGCCACAGGGGATATGAGTTGGTCTTGGAGAAAAATTATCCAACTGCGGGATTCTCTTAGAAGTCATTTTTGGTATCGTATTGGTGATGGGAATTCTGTTTCAGTTTGGTTTGACACTTGGGATTTGATATGTCCTTTATCCAGGTTTATTTCTCGGTATGCTATCAATCGTGATTTTCAGATAACAGATACTGTTGCTGATGTTATGGTGGATGGCACGTGGAATTGGCCTTCTTCTTGGCTTGTGCGTTTCCCTATTCTTGCCCAGCTGACCTCTCCAGTGCTATCTGATAATTTGGATACATTATGCTGGAGGCTCATTGATGGTGATTTGGTTGAATTTCTTTTTTGGGTAAAGGGTAAAATTTACCCGGTAAATATATTACTCCAAAAACGATTAAGTACAAAGGATATGAGTGAATCTCATATCACAGCCCGTTACATAGGCAAAACTACATAACTAGGGCACAACCACTACCTACATTTGACCCAATACAAGAGACAAATGAAAACCAAAACAAAACCATAAGACAACCAGCTAATTGACTCAACCACAACAAAAACAAATTATTTTTTCCTAATCTTCCCAGTAAGGTTGATATCAAAAGCCTTGCAAAACTCCTCTTGTTCTTCAGTCAAATCGTATACTTGATCACCATAGTCATCATAAACATCATCATCATCATAGTATTCCAGATTACTAGTACCACCACCACCACCACTTCCAGATCCCAATCCAGACGCCATATAATAGGAGGTCTCATTAAAGACCTCTTCAACATCACTTTCCGAATCTTCCAAAGTTTTATCCACATTAACCTTGTTACTACAACCAGCCTGTTCAGCTGTAGAAACATTTAACTTACTTCCATGCTCAGCCCTTTCATCACTCTTGGACGTCTCAACTTCCCGAATCACATCGTCCACTTTAGAATCAGACCCACTTAACACCGAAAATGGGTTAGAAGTACTAACATGTGTATCCTCCTTTTGCTTTGATTTTTCTTTATTAGCAGCCACCTTAGGACGATACACAAATTTAGATTTTTGCTTACCTAAAGATACTCCTTGAGTCTTCCATGTATTCTGTCCCACATTGTTTCCATTTCCACCCTTTCTAATGACATCAACGAACCTATCATCTTTAGACTTCATATTTTTCTTTGATGCTTGCTTAGGACACTGATCATTAGAATGCCCAAATATTTTGCACTCATCACATCTAGGCGGCTTCCACTCATATTCAACCTGAATTGTTTCCATAGTATAACCCTTTCCATCCAACGTGGGGATAGCAACAACAATTTTCTCTGTGAATTCCTTAATAGAATCAATTTCAACTAGGGCTCGAGCATAGCTATTCCTTCCCCATGATTCCACACACATAGAGCTTGTGTATGAATCTAGCATCATTGGATTACCTAGGGTTGAAGCAATCATACTTAACCCATCACCTGTATAAGCAACCATAGGTACATCGTGAAGCTTAACCCAGATAGGCACTTGTGACACCTGCATAATTAGGATAATTAATTATGCCTAATTATTTGTAACTAGTTGTAATTAGTATGTAATAGGACTAATTACAGACTCTATTTGTATATATATATAAGGTGATTTATATGTATATGTGTGTACTTACGCGATTTGGATGAATCGTACGAATTAACCGGACGGAGTCCGATACATTTTACTTGGACGTTGGTGACAAAACTTACTTAAATAATGAGAACGTATTTTACTGTATAAATACACATTAATCGGACACTATCATATTAGCACGACAACATTACGAATATTTTAGCAAAAACGTATTAAACGCGAATTAATAATTTAAATATTTCGACAAATGTTTTTATTATTAATTTCAAGGTATTTTATTTAAATACTCTAGTTACATTTTAAAAATATAACTGTTTGGTTAACTACTAAAAACAAACGATTAATCGATTAGGACACGGAGTAAATAATGTATTTTGGGGAAACATTTTCCCTTCCCTTTTGGAAATCAGCCAACACCACCACCCCCTACACCCAACTCTTTCATTTCATTTTATCATTTCAAAACACACACACTCATTCAAACTCTCTCAACTCAATTCACATCAAATTTTCGGATTCACAAACCGACCCACGAAAATTATATTTTCGGAATCACCAACAAACAAGGAACAAGATTTGCAAAGGCACCATACTCGTTTTCTTCCTCCTTCGGTCTCGATTTGCAATTGTAAGAAAATATCTAAATTCCTAGATCTATTCATTTTGGTGTAATATTTGAATGTTATAATGTTTACACAACTTAGTATGGTCCATATGGATGAATAAAACACGATTTTACGGCTTAAAAATACGTTAGATTTGCGTTTTGGTCGGAAAATCTCGAAATCCGAAACTTTCTGGGCTGGTGTTCATCTTTGCGACACAACGCTTGTGTCGCATGTTATGTCGCATAAATCCATTTGCGTCGTATTTTGTGTCGTACGTTATGTCGCACCTTGTGTCGCAGACTCCATGCGACACAACCCTTATGTCGCTGTTGAATCAGCATCGCAAGCTTTTGCGACACAACCACTGTGTCGCAGAGCTCTTGTGTCGCATTCCTATGCGACACAACCCTTGTGTCGCATACAAATCCTTGTGTCGCAGATTATGTCGCAGAAAACAGAAAACTTGGAAATTTTGAAGGATTTTCACTATAGCAAAGTCAAAGTTACTGTAGCAAAGTCAAATTTTACTGTAGCAATTCACTGTAGCACAGTTACTGTAGCAAAATCAACATTTTAGAATTTTTGATACAAACCGTCACCAACGGGCCAAACATGTTTTCCAACAAACAAACAATTACAGACATACGGACAAACATTGGATATACTAGTTGTGTACAACTAAACGAAACGTCTCGCGAGACACATACTTACATAACTTCATATGATTAGGCATTTGAAGGTTACGGGTTCGGAGAACCTACTTGCTTTATTACTACTTGCTAATTGCTCTTGATTACTACAAGACTCAGGTGAGTCTTACGGCCCCACTTTTACTGTTTATCTTATTGGGGGAGATACATGCTACTATTTTTCCTTGAACACAAGTACTAAAACTGTTTACTATACCAAACGGAATTGCATGAGTTTACTTACAAACAGAAGTCTCTCCATCATATATCGTTAGTTATGGACTTAAGCGCGAACACTAGTTAATGGATCCATTAGGGAAATGACCCTCCCCGCCCGGGGCAGTAGCGCTGCCACGTACTGATTTACACGTAGAAACGGGTGACTAATTATTCGTTACTGATGCTTGCTCAATTACGAGCATGTCAAGGGAGCAAACTTATTACTTACGGGTTAAGCTTCGATTATGAGCCTCATGGCAAAGGTATAACTTACTTACTTACATTTGCGGGATTGCAAATACTGGTTTTACATTTGCTGGATTGCAAATACTGATTTTACTCCTATGGGCACTACTGATGAAATCTTGTGTTTCAAAACTGATATAACTTACAAACCTGTGAGATTCACCAACATTCGTGTTGACCTTTTAGCATGTATTCTCAGGTACTCACATGGAGTAGGATCTCTCCAGGACATAGCTAGAGTCGCATGATTTCAACTAAACTGCATTAACGGAGATTCTCAACATTATCTTTTGTACATGTTGATTATGTAATAGAATCTCCCGCTATACGCGTGGGCTCTAGGAAACTACATTTTGTATACGAAAACATTAAGTTTTCAAACATTATATCTATGGGAATGTAACTAATTTACAAACGTTGCATATAGATGTCGTTTGCTTTATCTTTGTGCTGTGATATTTGATTAGTAGCACCTCAAAACCTGCTTCCGCTAAACAATGAATTTCGGGGGTGTTACAGCACTCTAGTAAGATCTTCTTTCGTAACACTAACACTTGGTGACCATTTGTTAAGAATGATTGGGACAGTTCGAATCATCCAAGGACCATTAGCTAACACATTCTCCATACCTTCAGATGATGAAAACTTAAAGAAGAAAATTCCTGAAGCAAGCATTACGCACATAATTTTCCACAACCGGGAACGCGATCCTCTTACCCATGAAATAACCAAACAATGTATTATGAAATCTACTATTCACTTCTTGAACCGAAGAAATCGGAATAACAGTATCAGCACCATCGATAGACACATCAGATTGCAAGGAACGAAAGTTAACCTTGCTTTTTTGAAGACCTGAGTTCAGAATACTCGAGTAAGATGCTTTTTGCTCAGATGCGGGCTGATTTGTTCCAACATTAGAACCACTAGATTTCATGTCTTCCGTATTCGGTTTATGCCCCTTTGATTTTTTAAGAGCTTCCAATTCATCAACATTCAACTTTGAAACGTCGAAACCTGTTGAACACGGATTACTTCCCTTGTTTGTTAAATCATCCTCGTTAGTATTCACAGCCTTCAATTTCTGAACATCCTTCATCGCATCATTGTTGGTTACATGCGATGGCTTTTTCAAAATCGATTTCACCGTAGGCTGCTTTTTAACAGCCTCATCACTCTTCTGTTTTACACCTCTCCCCGGAATCAGAAACCCTCGTTCCATGTTACTTACATTCGACCCACAAAACCCTGCAACCAAGAAACTCTAATCGGCCAACACAATATTCCAGCTACAAGTTCGAAGCTAGAACCGTGTAGCCCTAGCAGAACCAACTAATTGACCACAAGTCAGCAAGATGAACAAATAATGTCGTCAATATATCAATTTAAAATATACCTCTCGAAACCCACAGCATAAACAACAATCAGAATCTGGTCTTGTGTGTAATCAATAAAAAATATCCAGAAAATTAATTACGTTTGATGCAATCAATAAATCTGGATTCCAAGTAAAGAATCGAATACCAATTAAGTTTAATAATAAACTAATCGATTTAAAGGTGAATAATGTCGGCAACTATAAAAGATCACAATCATTAATTTGTACCACCGCCTCTCACATGAAGCTTTGTAATCGGATCGATCAAAAATAATAAACTAATAGATCGGATGAGAACTGAATGTTTAGCGATTTAAAACCATAAAAAACCGAACGAAACTTTGTAAAAGGTTTTAAAAATCGCCAAGTTTAGGGAGAGAAAACAAGGGTAATCACTCGGCTTGGACCCGATTTGGTTGAATTTCGAATCAGCCATGTTTGGGATTCTCTGCGGCCGAGATCTATCAAGGTTGATTGGGCTTCGGTAGTTTGGTTTCCTTCATGTATTCCCCGGCATTCTGTTCATCTTTTGTTAGTCATGATTGGCAAACTAAAGACCCAAGACCGTTTGAAGCAATGGGATGTCGGCAATACCGACTTAAACCTGATTCGATGTTCTTTATGTCATTCCCAACCGGACTCACATTCTCAATTATTTTTTGAATGTAGTTTTTCTTCTCAGGTTTGGGTGGAGATTTTGCGTTTTGCTGAGTTTCTTGTCCACTTGGTTCGATTTGCGGATTGTATTCAATGGGTTCAACCGGCTGCTGCTAGAAGGTCCATTAGAAGTATCATTTTTAAGTTGCTTCTTGGAGCTACTTCTTACTTTATTTGGAACGAGCGCAACCTTCGTCTTTTTAACAAGCAAAGAAGAACTAAGGATCAGGTGGTGGCTTCCTTTCTAGAGGTTGTTCGTTTAAGAGTCTTATCCTTCACTTTCAAGCAATCCGCTTCTGTTCTGAAGGCTATGGAGGTTTGGAAGATTCCAAGATCCCTTATTAGGGGAAGCTGATTTGATTTGTTTTTATGTCCCGTTTACAATGGATTATTGCTTGGTTTCTTTATGTCTTGGTCATGTATGATCAGGTTTTAGTTTTTTGGAGGTTTATTGGTTGTTATATACTTGGCCTGTCAAGTATATATGCTTAGTCTATTATGTCTAAGTTTTGGGTGAATTTTTTCACCTTGTATTGTAACGCTCTATCTTTTGATTTATAGTATTTACCGGGTATAACCCTTTACCCAAAAAAAAAAGTAAAATAAGTGAGGGAGTTAGTGATTCTCACAAAGAAATAATGTAGAGATGATGAAGATGATGAAAAGGGGCTTGATTCTTGATCTTCTTTCTTCCACATTTGAAGGTGATTTAAGTAGTGGTTGTTTATGGTGGTGAAAGGCTGAGAATTAGCTTAGTGTTTTTGAGAGAAAACTTAAATATTTTGAGGAGAAAATGAAAGAAATGATTTATCTTTTGCTTGTATGGTTTATTTGGTCACAAGTCATCAAGTATCATCATGACCTTGCATGTAATTTGAGAGGAGATGTGGGGTGGTGGCACATGGGGGGAGGGGGCCGGCCAAGGGGGGCCCACTCAGGGGTATTATGGTTATTTTCTTGTTCCCAATTCAATTTGTTACGTTTCCCGTTCGTTTACCCGATTGTTTAGACGTTTATTTATACGTTAAACGTTTAATATGCACATTTAAATGACGAATTTAGTTTCGATATTTCCACTTGAAATATTTAGTATAGATACTTGAAAACACTTGTAAAAATGTTATGTTAATTTATCGGTCTCGATTTGCGTGCACGTTTTACGGAGGTTTAATCGCGTAGCGTTTTAAATAGACGTTTTTCATTGACGAACTATTATATGATGTTTTCAATAATAATTACATACAAAATAATATATTTAAATTATTAAAATATATTTTGGCTTTCGTTCGATTGTCAGGCGCGTTTCGCGCGTTTCTGTTGCGTTTGTGACGTTTTAGCCAAAACGTCTAGGTTTTCGTGTATTATTTTAACAAAATAATAATAAGTGATAAATAACTTCTAAGAATGGATTAAAGTTATTTATAAAAAGGTTTTTCACCAACGTCGTATAGTCTGTCGGACTTCGTCCGGTTGTTTTGCGTAATTACATCTAATTACGTATGCGTAATATAAAACAATTACGGGGGTGTATATTCACATAAATATACAAATAGTTACAAATAATTACAAGTATTTAGTCTAATACTAAACTAAACACGCGTAATTAGGGTTTCAAGTAGGATTATCAGTAACCCTAAATCGTCGGGTGTCACATTCTCCCCCTGTTAAGAGAATTTCATCCCGAAATTAGTTTGTTGCCGCAGTCTGTGGGGTATCTAAGAATAGATGTGGGTGTTTCAGTCGCATTTGGTCTTCCCGTTCCCAAGTGAATTCAGGACCACGCCTAGAATTCCACCGGACTTTAACGATGGGAATACGACTCTGTTTCAAGCGTTTGACCTCACGGTCCATGATTTCTATCGGTTCCTTGACTAAATGGAGTTTATCATCGATGTGGATTTCATCGAGAGGGATTACATGTGTCTCATCAGACAGACATTTCTTCAGGTTAGAAATGTGGAAAGCGTTGTGCACGCTACTGAGTTGTGGTGGTAGCTGCAGTCGATATGCCACCGAACCAATTCTTTCAAGAATCTCAAAAGGTCCGATGTACCTAGGGTTTAGTTTACCGCGTTTACCAAAACGAATGACACCTTTCCAAGGTGACACTTTTAAAAGTACTTTGTCCCCGACCTGAAATTCGAGGGGTTTGCGTCTCACGTCAGCGTAACTCTTCTGACGATCACGTGCGGCTTTCAGCCGATTTTGAATGGTCACGATTTTCTCGGTTGTTTCATGGATGATTTCAGGACCAGTGAGTTGGCTATCGCCGATTTCGGTCCAACAAATGGGTCATCGGCGCTTTCTACCATAAAGTGCCTCGAAGGGCGCAGCACCAATGCTGGTGTGGTAACTGTTGTTGTAGGAGAACTCACACAAAGGTAGGTGGTTTTCCCAGTTGTTTCCGAAGTCAACTACGCAGGCGCGCAACATGTCTTCTAAGGTTTGGATGGTTCGTTCACTTTGACCATCGGTTTAGGGGTGATAAGCAGTATTCATATCGAGTCGGGTACCGAGAGCTTTTTGAAGTGTTTGCCAGAATCGAGAGGTGAAGCGGCTATCTCTATCAGAGATGATCGAGATGGGTATGCCGTGTCGTGCTACAACCTCTTTGATGTAGATGCGAGCCAAGCGCTCCATCTTGTTGGTTTCTTTGATAGCTAGGAAATGGGCAGATTTCGTGAGGCGATCGACGATCACCCAAATGGTATCGCAACCGCTCGGTGTTTTCGGTAGTTTGGTGATAAAGTCCATGGTTATGTTTTCCCATTTCCATTGAGGTATTTCGGGTTGTTGCAGCAACCTGGAGGGTTTCTAGTATTCGGCCTTAACCTTGGCGCAGGTTAAACATTTGCTAACATAAGTGGCGATGTCAGCTTTCATGTTGGGCCACCAATACCGTTGTTTGATGTCATGATACATTTTGTCGGAACCAGGATGTATGGAGTATCGAGATTTGTGAGATTCATCCATCACCAAATCTCGTAGGTTTCCAAAGTTTGGTAACCAGATTCGGTTAGAGAAGTATCGAGTTCCGTCGGGTTTGATTTCGAATTGTTTTTCCATGCCTCGCAAGGCCTCATTTTTGATGTTTTTCTCGTTGAGTGCTTCGAGTTGAGTGGAATGAATTTGAGAAATAAGATCGTTGTGGATGGTTAAACCAAGGGCTCGAACTCGAAGGGGTTTCACTCGTTCTTTTCAGCTTAGGGCATCGGCAACAACGTTAGCCTTACCAGGGTGGTATCGAATTTCATAGTCGTAGTCACTAAGTAACTCGATCCAACGACGTTGTCTCATGTTTAGGTCCTTCTGATCAAAGATATGTTGAAGGCTTTTGTGGTCAGTGAAGATAGTACATTTTGTACCATACAGGTAGTGTCTCCAGATTTTGAGTGCAAAAACTACAGCTCCCAAAATCAAGGTCATGTGTGGTGTAGTTCTTTTCGTGGATTTTCAGTTGTCGTGAGGCGTAGGCGATGACTTTTTCATGTTGCATTAACACACAACCCAGTCCTTGGTGTGAGGCATCACAGTAAACTACGAAATCATCGGTGCCTTCGGGTAAGGACATGATTGGTGCACTGCAGAGTTTCTGTTTCAGAAGTTGGAAGGCTGACTCTTGTTTATCGGTCCAATCGAATTTCTTATCTTTCTGAGTCAGTGAGGTTAAAGGTAGGGCTATTTTGGAGAAGTTCTCAATGAATCGCCGGTAATACCCAGCAAGACCTAAGAATTGTCGTACCTCAGTTGGAGTAGTAGGTGCTTTCCAGCACTTGATGGCCTCGATCTTGGCTGGATCAACATGTATCCCTTGACTGTCAACGACATGCCCTAGGAACTGTGATGCGGGGGCATCCAAGTCCTATTACATACAATATTCAATTATTGCAAAACAAGGGTAATTTTTTGCCCTTTACCCAAAAAAAAAAAAAAAGATTATTTTAACAACCAAGTTTATTTTGGGTCTTATTTTAAGTCTCTTTCTACGTTTGCGTTTAAACTTCCTTGGTGAATGAAGCTACTTTTTAGAAATAAAGTCTCAATTGAAGACCATGAAAACTTAAAGTGCCATTATTTGAGCCTTTAAGGCATTCAAGTTTACAATCAACTTATTTAATTGAGTCTTAAACTACATTAATGTTTTTTTTATCATGCTTTAATTATATTTAAGTCATTTTTAAGTCTAGTCTTTTCATATTCCGTAAGTTATATGTTGATTTATTTCTAGCCATTATATAAAGGCTACCCAAATGTAATAGAATGATTATGAGAGTTTAAATAAAAAGAAAGCTATTGATGCTTGTTTGAATGTTTTGATACACGAAAGGAATCGATTGTGGATTGTTCTTAGTGTGGTGCTTAGGCTTTATCACTATTAACATCTTCTCTCGCCAATTTGGTTAATCTTGGTGGTGTTTAAGTACTTTATCCTTGATTCAATCAGATTGTTAGGCTTGGTGGTGGCAACTTTATCCAAGTCATATCCCTTATTTCCGATTCTTAAATTTCTGTTTTATACATAAACAAATCATCCTACCCGCAACGTATCAAATTGGTATCAGAGCAAATCCAGGTTGTCCTAAATAGAAATGACAATCTATGATGTTTATGAGGAGCTTGAGAAACCCAATGAAGATGAAATTCTGTTTATAAATACAATTCTGTTTATAATAATGAAGAAATGCGAGTCGTATTTCATACGAGTTCGATCATCAATAATGACAATTATGATGTCATTATAGATGGAGGAAGTTGTGTGAATGTAGCATCAATTGATATGAATGTCGAATATTTCAAATCTGATTTGGATGTTACATCTCATAAATCTAATTTCAATGTTGCTTCGTTTGAACAAGATTTGGATCACAATAATTTTGAATTTGGTATGGTTTATGAATTTGTTAAACTATTTACAAATGGTTATCAAGTTCAAAAGAGTGATTTGACTGCTGAATTGTGTGGCTGCTCTTTGTTTTACAAATATGATGTTAGTAGTAGCTACTACCGTAGAGCAAGCATTGAAGATGGAAGTCGGAAGATTAAATGCAAGATGAAAGAGGAACAAAATCTGTGTGAATGGATGGTGATGCCTCTCATTAAGTTCGATAATGATTACGTCTATTTTTATTTGGAGAGTGCTTACCTTAAGGACTTGAGGACAAGTCCAAAATTAGAGGTGGAGTATGATGCGGGGGCATCCAAGTCCTATTACATACAATATTCAATTATTGCAAAACAAGATTATTTTAACAACCAAGTTTATTTTGGGTCTTATTTTAAGTCTCTTTCTACGTTTGCGTTTAAACTTCCTTGGTGAATGAAGCTACTTTTTAGAAATAAAGTCTCAATTGAAGACCATGAAGACTTAAAGTGCCATTATTTGAGCCTTTAAGGCATTCAAGTTTACAATCAACTTATTTAATTGAGTCTTAAACTACATTAATGTTTTTTTTTTTTTGGTAAAGGGCCCGGTAAATATATTACTCCAAAAACGATTAAGAACAAAGGATATGAGTGAATCTCATATCACGGCCCGTTACATAGGCAAAACTACATAATTAGGGCACAACCTCTACCTACATTTGACCCAATACAAGAGTCAAATGAAAACCAAAACAAAACCATAAGACAAGCAGATAATTGACTCAACCACAACAAAAACAAATTATTTTTTCCTAATCTTCCCAGTAAGGTTGATATCAAAAGCCTTGCAAAACTCCTCTTGTTCTTCAGTCAAATCGTATACTTGATCACCATAGTCATCATAAACATCATCATCATCATAGTATTCCAGATTACTAGTACCACCACCACCACCACTTCCAGAACCCAATCCAGAAGCCATATAATAGGAGGTCTCATTAAAGACCTCTTCAACATCACTTTCCGAATCTTCCAAAGTGTTATCCACATTAACCTTGTTACTACAACCAGCCTGTGCAGCTTTAGAAACATTTAACTTACTTTCATGCACAGCCTTTTCATCACTCTTGGACGTCTCAACTTCCCGAATCACATTGTCCACTTTAGAATCAGACCCACTTAACACCGAAAATGGGTTAGAAGTGCTAACATGTGTATCCTCTGTTGGGACATAGATTGTGACAACAGATCTAGCTTGAAATAGGACTAGTGTAATTATTATTGTGTTTGTATATTGGTTTGGATTTGTAAAAGAATATTTGTTTTGTTAGCGATATTCGTTAAACATATTGTTTTGTTAAGTTAGACGAATAATTAAATACAAAATAAATAATAGACATTTGATGCGTAGCGAGTCGAGATATCAGGTCGCAGCGAGTCGAGCTGTGAGGTGAGATCTGAACTCGTGAGGTATCAGTCTGGCGAGCCGAGCTCTGTGTTGGGCTTGGGCTGCGAGTTGGACTGAACTCGCAGGCCCATGCGAGCCGAGACGACTGGACGTATATATTGTTTTTTACTCCGTGAAAAACATAACTTTTTGATACTTTTGCGATTCTGCGAACTCAACAAATCCAGAGAAAACTAAACCTAAAGGCTAGGCTTTGACAATTCGTTGTTTAAAGCTAAGTCTTACTAAACGCAATACGACATATTCGTTGTTAGTAAGATAACACCGTATTAAGGGATTCCGCACCTTAATACTACAGATAACGAAGTTATCGATCCTAAAACTAGGGGACTTACATCTGGTATCAGAGCTTTCGGGCTAAATACGAGTGTGTTCGTGAGTTTTAGTGTTATTGCGTTTTTGATTCGGGTCGTTATTACGTGCATTATTGTAATACTAACGATCAAAATCATTCTCTGGACATTTTAGGGTTTGTTTACAGCCGAAATTTTAAGTTTCAGTCGTAAAAATACCTTAAAAATCCGTTTTCGGGTTTAACAGCCGTTTCGCGAGTCGAGATTAGGGTTCCAGCGTCGCCTGCGAACCGAGTTGAACTAGCGAGTCGAACTAAGGCTTGCGAGTCGAACCGAGATCCCTCGCGAATCGACATCACTTGCGAATCGACATCTTTTAGCAATCCGAATTGAGGCTTGCGAATCGATGAATTCTGCGAGTCGAGCTGAGATTGCGAGTTGAGCTGAGTCTTGCGAGTCGAGTTTTATGAATTCGCTGAAACAGTTTAATTTTACATTTTTAAGATGTCTGACTTAAGTAGAATGATCGAAATGGACCACGAGGTGGGAAAGTCAAAAGTTCCACCTAAGTTGTTAAGAATCGAGGATTACTACAATTAGAAGGACAGATTTGAATCTTACTGTAGATTCCATGACCTGTCAATCTGGATGTGTATCAAGAGTGGATACACCCCACCTACTCAAACTGTTCAAAATGCTACTGTGGTTCTTACCTATGCGAACATGAGTGATCAAGAGAAGGAAGCTTACAGAAATGAAAATAAATCACATTCTTGCATAAAGATGTGTCTTCCTAAAGAGATTGCTCATCAACTGAAATCCTTTCATACTGCTAGAACGCTCTGGGAAGCTCTAGAGAAAAGAGGTGAAGGAAGTCCACAGGTGAGAGCTGGCAAGAGGAGTCTTCTTAAAAAGCAGTTTACTATGTTTAAAGCTTTAAAAGGAGAAGATCTTGATGCCTATGTCACGCGTTTCTACCATCTACTAAGTGAATTAGAATACCATGAGATTGTTGAAGAAGAAGTATCTAAAACCGACAAGTTTCTTGAGGGTTTGCCTTCTAAATGGGAAATGTATGGTGTTATGATTAAGGATAACGAAACTAGGTATTCTACTATGACCTTAGAGCAAGTCATTGACAAGCTGAAAGGTTATGATTTCTCCAAGAAGTCAAGAGATAGTGATTCTGATCAGGTTCAGAACCTTGGGTTGTATCATGGAAAGTCAAGTCTTTCGACTGCGTCATCTAGTTCGACCACTGCACTGTTAGTTGGTGATACTAGTGAAATTGGAGAAATGATTACTGAAGATCTGTGTTTTATTTCCTCCTCTGGTGATGAGACAAAGGGAAAGAATTATGAGAAGTCACCTCAAGAGCATCAGAAGATGCCGATGAGTGTGAAATCTGCTGAACATCAACTGTCTGTTCTTGCTTCCTTTGTGGCATCATATGAGAACTACATAGAGGGAAAGATCAATGATCCTATTCTGTTTGATGAGGATTATGAGCAGATAGATTCTGATTATCTTGAGGAATTGGAGCTTCAAGATCAACTAGCGTTGATATCTAGAAAGGTGAAGAATTTCCTCAAGAGAACTGGTAGAAAGGTGTTGGGCAATAGATCAGGGTTTGACAAAACCAAGGTCAGATGCTTTAACTGTCAGGGTATTGGTCATTTTGCTAGAGAATGCCAAAGACCTAAAGTAGAAGCACTAGGAAAACAAGGTTCGGGAAGTACTCTTGCTTCTAAAGCCTTAGTAGTAAAGCAGTTGGATGGCTCTTATGATTGGCAAGCTCATTCTGAGGAAGCCTTGATGGCCGAGATCGAAGAAACAACTGCTGGATCAGTTTCCTACATGCCCACTGATATGGAACAGAGAGTAGAGGTGCCTAAGTCTGAAGTGAAGGCAAGTGATGATGACGTGCTATATATGGATTCAGCTCCAGATATGAGTCCTGAGGAATTCGTGGCATGCATGGCTGAATTACAAACTGACAAGAAGAAGGTATGTTTATATATTCTTAATCTTGCTGATGTTTGTTACTTAGTTACTGATTTACAATCTCAGAATAGTGTCTTAACTGTGTCAAATAGCAATTTGTCATCACAATTAAATATGGATAAGGAATCCTATAAGACTGTTAGATCTGAACTTGATCAAGCCATTATGGATATTCGTAGATTAAGTGATGATAAACAGGTCTTAAAAGATAAAATTAAGTCTGATGCTTCGGATAGAACAAAACTTAGAGATACCATAAGTGAAAAATCTGTTGTCATAGATGGTCTCTATATGAATATCAAAGACTTAAATGAGACGATTGCTAGTAAGGATCAGGAAATAGTGAACCTTAACTTAAGGTTAATTGAGCAAAATCGTAAACTTGAGAACTATAGGACATCTCAAATGGATAAAATGTTAGATGCTCAACGTAGTGTAAAGGACAAGACTGGGTTAGGTTACAATGATGTATCCCCGCCTTTTAATGCCAATTACACTTCTATTCCTGAAGATTCTGAGATGACTGAAGTTAATCCTGAGATTTTAGTAGCTGATAAACCTGAACAGTCAGAGGCACAGAAAGATGTTATTAAGAACGTATCATTAGATAATAGCAAGGCTTCTCAGTTCACCAAAATACAGTTTGTATCGGGTGGAGTGATTAACGATGCTAAGACTGATGATAAAGTTGATAAGGAACAGCTTAAACCTTTAGTGCCTAAGACTCCGGATGAGAAAGCAAAAGTGAGTAAATCACGCAAGCAGATGTCTTGTTTCAAGTGTCATCAAAAGGGACACGTGGCTTCGTGTTGTCCTAACAAAAAGCCTGAAACACCACATAAGCTTGTGATGGATGAAAAGACACAGACCGACTCTAGTATGACTGTAGATGGGTTAGATGCCAAACCTAAGTTAGGTAATAAACCTGTTAACATTCTTAAAAGAGATGGTAAGCATAGTGTCTCCCCACCTAAACCTAAACGGCCATATACTCAAAGTGATAATGTTATCCATAAGTCTAGGGATGTGACACCGTCGAGGTTTAGAACTTCAAGTAGAGGCCATAGTCATTATGAGAGTGGTACTACTTCACGATCACATGAGTTTAATTATAATTATCATAATAGAGCTCATAATTATGTGCCTAAGAGGTTCTCCTCAAATTCACCTCTTCAGGCTGATCGTCCACAAACTCAAGCTACTTCGAAAGTAACCAAAGCTCCTGATGGGAAGGATGGTTATTTTAAAGAGCTTAAGTTTGTTGATGATAAGGGACAAACCAAGACCGTAATGGCTTGGGTCCCTCTTAATAACTGATCGTATTTTGTGTTATGTGCAGGAGCATGCTGTGAACAAGGACAGCTGGTGGTATGTAGACAGTGGATGCTCAAGGCACATGACCGGAGAACGAAGTCTACTGAAGGACTTCAAGGATAGTCTCAAGCAAAAAGTAAATTTTGCAGGAGATAAAGGAGGAATAATTTCGGGAAAAGGAAAAGTTTCAAATGGAACTTTGACTCTTGAGGATGTGAACTATGTTGAAGAACTTACTCACAACCTAGTGAGTGTTTCCCAAGTCTGTGATAAAGGTCACCCAGTTTATTTTAATGAAAAGGAGGCCTTAGTCCTGAAGCCAGGTTTTAAAATTCCTGATGAATGGATATTGATGAGGGCACCAAGGAAGAAGGACATCTATGCTATCAACATGGGTGTTCCTAACTCTTCAATGGTGTCTACATGTTTATTATCCAAGGCTTCGGAAACAGACGCATTGTTATGGCATAGGAGAATGGCACATCTGAACTGGAGAAAGATGAATTATATAACCAAAAATGGTTTGGTTCTAGGTGTACCACAAAAACGTTTCGAGTCTGAGGATAAGTGTGTTCCTTGCATGAAAGGAAAGCAGCACAAGAAACCACACAGACCTAAGACTGAAAACTCTATCTCTTCGCCATTTGAGTTGCTACATATGGATCTCTTCGGCCCTATAAGCAAGAGAAGTATAGGTGGCAAATGGTACTGTTTGGTTGTCACAGATGATTATTCTAGATTCTCATGGGTATTCTTTTTGGGATCAAAGGATGAGACTCCTGGAATTCTAATTGAGTTCTTTGATCTAGTAGAGAATGTCTATAAAAAGAGAGTTAAGCGTATTCGTAGTGACAATGGAACAGAGTTCAAGAATTCAACGTTGAATATCTATTGCTTAAGCAAAGGGATATTACATCAATTCAGTGCACCTTATGAACCTCAACATAATGGTGTTGCTGAAAGGAAAAATAGGACGTTGATTGAAGCTGCAAGAACAATGCTTGCTGATTCAAAGCTTCCGGTCATCTTTTGGGCAGAAGCAGTGAATACAGCATGTTATGTTCTTAATAGAGTTCTTACGGTTAAGAGACATAACAAGACTTGTTATGAGCTTTTGAACAATAAGAAACCTAACTTAAAAGGGTTTGAACCCTTTGGAGTTTCATGCACCATATTAAAGACTGGACATCAAGCAAAATTTGGTGAGAAGGCTGACGAAGGATTTTTTCTAGGTTATATGCCCAATTCGCCAAACAAGAGAGTCTTTAATAAAGTCACAGGACGTTTGGAGGTAGTTTATAATATTGAGATTACGAGCTACTCACCTGATGTTCATAAGGGCTTAGATTGGCAATTTGATTATTCTGATCTTTTTGCATCATTTAAAGTTCCTATTAGTGACTATGTCAGTGATTCAGAGATAGCTGAACATTTATTGTTTGAAGATGAGAATATTGGTTCTGCTTCAACATCAAGTGTTAAGCAATCTGGAATTAAGACTAATGTTGACTCAGATAAAGCTTCCACAAGTGAGTCACAACAACCTTCAGAGGATAAGTCTCAAGAAACAGAAGATCCTGATGATCTTTCTACAAAGTTTGATGATATACTTACTCCTTTGAAACATTTAAGGATATCTTCAGCACGTACGGAAGATGTACCTGAATTGGAAGAGATTGGTACTAATTTGGAAGATGAGATACCAGTTGAACCAGTTACTACAACTAGAACGAGTAAGAATCATCCCGTTGAAAACATCATCGGTGATATTAATACTCCGGTTCAAACTAGGCATCAATCCAGAGCTAGTACGTCTGAGAATTCTGAATACCAAAGCTTGTATACTACAATGAAAGAGACAGGGATTCCTAATCAATGTCTATATTCATGCTTTATCTCACAAGTCGAGCCTAAAAATGTTCAAATGGCTTTAAAAGAAAGTTCGTGGGTAGAAGCAATGCAAGAAGAACTATCTCAGTTCTCTAAATTACAAGTATGGGAGTTGGTTGACCTACCAAAGGGAGAATATCCAATTGGAACTAGATGGGTATTTAAGTGCAAGAGAGATGATAATGGAATCGTTACTCGCAATAAAGCTCGTCTGGTAGTTCAAGGTTTTAATCAACAAGAAGGTATAGATTACAATGAAGTGTTTGCACCAGTTGCTAGGCTAGAAGCAATTAGAGTATTCTTAGCATTCGCATCATATTATGGTATAAAGGTCTATAAGTTGGATGTTAAGAGTGCCTTTTTGTATGGCAAAGTGGAAGAATTGGTGTATGTTTCACAACCGCCAGGGTTTGCTGATCCTGAGTATCCAGATAGAGTATATCGTTTGAATAAGGCTCTATATGGATTACATCAAGCACCAAGGATGTGGTATGGAACACTATCAACGTATCTACTTGAGAATGGATTTACAAGAGGATCGATTGATAGTACACTGTTTGTGAAATGGAAAAAGAAAGACTTTCTTCTCGTGCAAGTTTATGTTGATGACATTATCTTTGGATCATCCGATGAAAAGATGTGTCAAGAATTTGAGAAAGTCATGAGAAAAAGGTTTGAAATGTCTGCAATGGGAGAGTTGAATTTCTTCTTAGGATTACAAGTTGATCAAAAGAAGGATGGATTCTTTATTCATCAATCTAAATATACATATGAGCTATTAGAACGCTTCAAGATGGATGAAAGTAAGGTCTACAATACTCCAATTCCAGTCAATCATGGACTAGGTCCAGATACATCGAGTGATAGCGATGTGGATCCAACTCTTTATAGAGCCATGATCGGATCACTAATGTATCTTACAGCCTCTAGGCCTGACATAATGTTTGCTGTTTGTTTATGTGCAAGATATCAGGCTAATCCGAAAGAGTCACTCATGCAAGATGTTAAACGAATCTTTCGTTACCTCAAAGGGAAACCTAAGCTGGGTCTTTGGTATCCGATTGATGGAGACTTAGATCTCGTAGCTTATACTGATTCGGATTATGGAGGATGCAATCAGAATAGGAAATCTACGACCGGAGGATGTCAATTCCTAGGAGGTAGATTAGTATCCTGGCAGTGCAAGAAGCAAACCTCGGTAGCCATTTCTACATGTGAAGCTGAGTATGTTGCAGCTGGCAGCTGTTGCTCACAAGTTCTTTGGATTCAACAGCAACTGCGGGATTACGGGTTAAATATAACCAATACTCCTATGATGATTGATAACGAATCTACTATGTCGATCACCAATAATCCGGTGAAGCACAGTAAAACTAAGCATATTGATATTCGACATCAAAATTATTAGAGATTGTGCTGAGAAGAAATTGATAAAGTTAGTTAAGGTACCATCATTGGATAACTTAGCAGACTTATACACAAAGGCGTTCGACAGAGCAAGATTTGAGACGTTGGTTCAACTGAATGGAATGAGAAATCCAGAGTGATGAGTCTTCCAAGGGTAATTTTGTAATAGTTAGTATTTATGTGTTCATTAAAAAAAAAAAAAAAAAAAAAAGGCGTATGGCATTCATTTGCTTGTTACCTAAGGGGAATCGCCTTCATTTAAGTTTTTATTTGCAAAAACTAAGGGAAATGATAGTACATTAGGAGAATAAGCTTCACAATAATAAGCTTAAGTCCTAAGTATGATATGGTAGTAGGTTCAAATAAAGTTGCTTTAGAACTACAGCGGTTCTATCAGGTATGTGTTTATATTTATTTGATTATACACCTATATCCACAAGTTATAATTTGTCTATTTTTATTAAATCTTTAGATGGCTTCATCATATGATGTACTGGTAGGCAAATTATATGAAATTTTCTAAGCCTTAAGAAGTTAATCAACTACTTGTTTATTATTTTGTGTTACTATTCTATGATGTATGACATTAAGTCTTAATTGTTGAATGATGGTATTGCCATACACTGTTATTATACATATTAATTTGAATTGACAAATAGTAGCAATATGGGTATTAACTTAATTACTGGTAACTTTGTTGTACTAAGTACAGAACTGAAACCTTTAATTAAATTAATATTCTCAAATATATTTTGAATTATGCTAGAAGGGATCTTCTGTTGTACTAAGTACAGACTTAGATAACATAGCATATTCAAAGTATGTTTGATATTTGTCTAACCTTAAAAAATTCAAGTGTATGTTATATGTTTCGAAAAGATACATCATTTAGTAACCGCTACCTTGAAAATTTAACGATGCAGTGTTATGTGTTTTACTTGAATTCTTCAGTATATCATATAATAGGAAGCACTTGATAATACTCATACTAACAATAAAGAGTTTGCTTAGAAAATTGAGTCTAATTTGTTTATGTGGATCATAATACCGGTAATCGTCTTGAACTATCTACAATTAAAATATTCACTTTATGTGAGTAATACATTTATTAATTATGCTATGTGGATAAAGGTACCTAAGATATAGTTTTATAAATATAAATGTATAAATGATAAATTTAGTTGTAATTTTACAGTGATTCACTTGAATTTCATGAGGAATGTATACTACCAATCTGCTTAGACTTTTTAATATATAATTAATTGCTTATTCTTACTAATATGATCCCTAAGCAGATAAAATCTTATTTACATTGTATATTTACTTTGTTTCAAAGTGATTAATAAAATGGTACTTGATACCAATGGTTATGTAATTTTGTTTTATCTTATTTTTAATTTTTTAAAAAATTTTTGTATTAATTATGTTTACCCTTCGGAATTAAATTATACTGTATATTTTTGAGTTGAACAACGTGACAAATACAAGTTAAAATTAATTATAATTTAGACTTGTAAAATATCGGGTTTTTATTTATACTTAGCATTAAATTCGCGTTTTTAATTGTTTCTGCGAGTTGGCATCAACTTGCGAGTCCACTTAAATCTCGCGAATCGGATATGTAGTATAAAGGGGGTCAAACGAGTCAAACCAACCCACCGAACCCACACATACTTCGCGAGTTCAGTAAAGCTTGCGAATCCGTCAAAAAGGCGAAACGAGGCGATTTTCTTTTTTCGTTTGATTTTGAATAAGAGTACGGGAACGAGTTATTCAATCCGTAGACTTTATACACCTTCATATTACGAACATTTTGAGGTATAAACCAACGGATTTCACCGTTTAAATTACTCGAAATCGAAGTTTTAATAAGCTTAGGGTTTCGGTTTATAATTCGAACGATTCACGTATATTAAAGGACTATTAGAACACGAATCCTTGTGGTTTATGTTAAATGGATGTTAATAAACGTAAATCAATCGATAGATCATGTTAAAATCAACAGATGAATCGATTTTAATTGGAAATTCGCGACGGCAGTTCATCGAACGAGTTGACAATGTGAATCAACTCGCAGCGAGTTGACTAGCGAATCCATGAGATTAGCGAGTTCACTTCAATAGCTGCTTGATAAGTTTAGCGAGTTGATAAGTTTAGCGAGTTGATCAATGTAGCGAGTTGTTGAGTATAGCGAGTTGATAAGCAAAACGAGTTGACCTCACCTCGTTAGGCCAGTTTATGCGAGTCCGGAATTTACAAATATTTTTTTTTTGTAATAACTTTTATCTAATTAATTTAAATTAGACTTAAGACTTTTAGTTATAAGTTAAATTTTTATATACGACTTGAGACTATTTTTGTAACAAGTTATATATAATTTCAATTTTAAATTAAGATGTTTGATGAACCTCGATTCATAATACGTAATAGTTTAAATATTTTTAATCGTGCATTAAATTATATCTGTTGTTTGTGTTTATTTTACAGATATGGCTAGAGCATTTGATAAGGGTCACAATATTTTGGTTGATCTGAATCTTGAAGCCAAGCGGGCTGACAGGGTTGCTGATATTTTACGTTTTCTAGCACGATCAAGGATTAGATACGCCATTACGGCCAATCCTCCGATTTCTCAGGCTATTCTGAACCACTTTTGGACAGATATAGTATACGATGAATCTGTCACCCCACCTGAGATTCGAGCTACGGTTAGTGGACGACCTGTTACCTTTTCAGCTGGTAATCTTCGTGAGATTTTGCAGCTAGGTACCGTAGAACAGGAGAACGGGGATACTGAGTATCCTATGGATTTTATTGAGGGCGCGATAGGGCGTATGGGATATACAGGAGACAGACGTGGACGTCAGTTCCAGAAGCCTCTGGTTATTGGTCAGTGGAGGTTTCTTTGGCATGTGATGAATATAGTCTTCGCAGCGAAGAAAGGTGGATTGATGAGTTGAGTCCTGCGATTCTATCGGCTGCACTGTCACTGGTTTATAATAAACCATACAGTTTTTGTGATTATCTTTTTGGTGAGATTGCGAAACAGATATCGGGGTCTGTTAGATCAAGATTTTTGGTTTACCCGCGATTTTGCATGCTGATTATCCGTGCACGTCTACCGGATTTGGCTATACCTGAACCACATCTAGTGGTTAATACGATTGACCATCGTGGGTATAACGCCATGTTCATGCAGACAGTCAGGAAGGAAGGAGTGGTGAAACCGGAAGTTAGACCACTTTTTGGATATGTTGTTGATCCGAACTACGTTGCACCGCCAAATCATGGATGGTTAGACGTAGCTCCTGCTGCTGTTGCTGCTCCTGCTATTGCTGATGTTGTACCAGAACCTGCGGCTGAGGAAGCTCAACCTGAAGATCCACAAGGGCTCCTTGAGGATGTTCTTATTCAGGTTGGTCAGGTGGATCAGCAAGTGAATCCAAATGTTGCTGCACAGGTTGTGCAAGTGGTTTTGGAGCAGAATGATGATGCTACAAATCCTTTGCTTCAAGACATTGAGAGTTATTTAGCACCATCTGCGGTAATTTTTTATTTATGTAATAATATAGATGCTTAGTTGATAGATTGTTTTATTAATCATAGATGCATAATATTATTATATAATGATTCTGATATTAGATATTTAGTAAATTGGATATTATTTCTGATTTTAAAATATAAATATCATTACATGAACAGGAAGCTGAAGCTGAGGCTGCAAATCCCGAAGTTATATTACTTGAGGATGAGCAGATACAGCTTGATAGATCAGTTGAAGTACCAACTGAGGTATTATATCTGATTAATCTTAAATATATAGAACTTGTATGATAGAGCTTACGCTAATCATAAATGTTTAATATATTTAAACTTTAGGATCCTGTTAGATCATCTAGAGGTCGTGATGGTCAGACGGCTTCAGATGAAGATTCTGATAATACACCTTCTCCTCCTCCATCTGCTTCTGAAAGGAAGAGAAAAGGAAAAGATATTCTGGAGGAAGGTACTAAGGAAGTTGAGATTCCTTTGATGAAGCGTCCGAGAACGCTTATTATTCGAGAAGGTTAGTATTGATTATAAAAGTTAAATAATCTTAACTTGTTGTTTATCAGGAGTTGAACTGAGACAGTTAATTCTGTATACAGTTGCTCAGGATACACCACAGGTAGAGATGGATACACCGGTGGTTACTGAATCGATATCTTTACCGCTTCAGGTATGAGATATAAGTTCTATAACTATGAGTGTTATGCAATTAATTAGAGTTTGAGACAGAGTAATCTGTAACAATAACTGATTTTAATTGTGTTTAACTTTACAGCATGAGGTTGCTGATCTAGTTCGTGGAGCTAATTTTCCAACGAACAAAACAGCTAGATTTGCGACAAGCTTGCTTACACAAGCTTTGTCTCAACCTCATACACCGCTTACCAGAGACTGGCATATTGAGTCTCTCCCACCGCCTGGACCAAGAACGGTACCTGTTACTCCAACGACTGATGCAGAAAGGATTACATCCTTAGAGTCGAGGGTAAAGGATTTGGAGAAGCTTACTTCTCAGATTCCAGAGCTGGTGTCGAGCAATCTTCTTCTTTCACAACAGATTCTCAAGCAGAGTGAATCGTACAATCTGTTGATGAAGACTCATGAGACTTTGCTTGCGGATTTCAACGTACAGAGACTGAAGTTATCTTCTTTAGAGAGTCTGGTCTTGAGATCGCATTCAGGACAGTCTACTCAGGGGGAGATATTGGTATATCTGGAGTCTTGCAGAGAAAATGAGTTGAAGAGGAAGAGAGATCAAGACAAGGACGATGATCCCAATGCACCGAGTGGTGAGCAGACTGGTCCTTCAAAGACTGGTGAGCAAGCTACTATTCAGGGGGAGTCTGATACTGGTGCTAGTGGTTCTGGAGTGGATACAAGTGCAGATAAGACTGTACCGGGTGATACTGAAGCTGGTAAGATAGCTTAGTATTATCATAGTACTGTAATATTTGTAATAGTTTGTAGTGAACAAATGTAAACTTAATTATTGTGTAAATATATTTGGCTTAGGGTTATTATTATTTTAAGTAAAATATGTTGGGTAATTTAAGTTTATATAATTATGTTAAGATAAAATAGTGATCGAAAGACTTCCGACTCATTGAGTAGTCGAGCGGCGTGTTCCGATTAATTTCGGCGGTCAAAATTTTATGATAACATATGCTTTTTAGATTTGATTATAGACTTAAGACCGTAAGGTATATAAGTAATTAACAAGTTAAAAATGTATTCGTATTAACTAGACAAATGATATATAATTTAAAGGTTAAATTGATAATGAATTAGATCAATTAACACTTGGAAATTATATAAGTTAATTAATAGTAAATTTAAATGTTTGGTGATTATTCACAATGCATTAGAATTTAAAATTAATTAATATTTGTTAAGTAGACTTAAGAAATTTTGGATTGATTCAAGGTAATCAATAAAAGATTTTATAAGTTATATGTAAATTGCGTTTATATTTTAGGTTAAAATATACAAAAGAATTAATAAAGAAATTCTTAGGTTGATTCAGGGAAATTGATAAGAGAATTTTAATTATTAATATTTATTTGTATTTATGGTTTTCTCTTAGGATTGGAGATGCTTGATCTATCTGATTCGGAAGATGATATTTTTGATGAGATAGATGAAGACATTGATTATGATCTTGAGGAAGGAGAATTCCAACCACCTACTGATTGGACTGCTGTACCTGAGAATGTGCAAGACATGGGTGTAGATCTAGATGCAAACATTGATGAACACCATGTGAGTCCATCTAGGACAGAAGTTGTTATTGAAAATGAACAAGGTCCAACAATTGTCGATATAGATGAAGATATTGATGATTCAACCTCTGATGAAGAAGAAGAAGTTTTTGTTCAAACCAAAAATCCTGCTGTTGTACTTAGGAAACTTCCAAAGAAGAAGAAGAAGATTGGAATTTCTGAAGTTGATATTACGAAAAAGCGTGTACCACGTAAAGGGATTATTGGTTGGTACTTTGACTCAGAACTAAAGCTTTTTGCGATCAAAAGGTTTGATGGAGTTCAATATTTTGAAAGAAAGCTAGCAGTTTTTAGTTCTCTACCACGTTATGAAATACGTGATTTGGCTAGATTAGAGATTAACAATCCAAGTCGTGATGATTATGCTGATCGTGTTGAAAGAATCATTAGACATGAGGTTGGTACAAATAAGTTTGTTCAGATTAAGCCAAGAAAGGAAAAAACTGTGAAATTACAAGAGAGAAGTCAAAGAACAGGAAGAAGAAGAAGGAAGAAGATATATCCAGCTGTTAGATGCATACAGCAGATTCCACTGAAGACAATGCCACAAGATATTCTGGGTAATATGAAGAGATGGCATGTAGATTCAGGAACTGGAGAAGCTGTTATGGTTGAAGCTGATGATGAGGTTGACGGTGGTGAAAGAGAAATCTTCAGAGTCTATGACCATCGACACCTAATGAACATGTCGAAGAAAGATTTGATTAAGTTGAATGAAAATAGAATCTTGACGACAGATGCATGGGGTGATTTGGGACGAGATTATCAGATGATGGTTAAGACGTGTATCAAGATGAAAATTTACGCAGGCAGTAAGATTTACAAATGAAGACCAAAGACAAGCGTGAAGATAAAGACGCTAGAGCTATTGTCAAGGGGGAGTCTGTTGGGACATAGATTGTGACAACAGATCTAGCTTGAAATAGGACTAGTGTAATTATTATTGTGTTTGTATATTGGTTTGGATTTGTAAAAGAATATTTGTTTTGTTAGTGATATTCGTTAAACATATTGTTTTGTTAAGTTAGACGAATAATTAAATACAAAATAAATAATAGACGTTTGATGCATAGCGAGTCGAGATATCAGGTCGCAGCGAGTCGAGCTGTGAGGTGAGATCTGAACTCGTGAGGTATCAGTCTGGCGAGCCGAGCTCTGTGTTGGGCTTGGGCTGCGAGTTGGACTGAAATCGCAGGCCCATGCGAGCCGAGACGACTGGACGTATATATTGTTTTTTACTCCGTGAAAAACATAACTTTTTGATACTTTTGCGATTCTGCGAACTCAACAAATCCAGAGAAAACTAAACCTAAAGGCTAGGCTTTGACAATTCGTTGTTTAAAGCTAAGTCTTACTAAACGCAATACGAACATATTCGTTGTTAGTAAGATAACACCGTATTAAGGGATTCCGCACCTTAATACTACAGATAACGAAGTTATCGATCCTAAAACTAGGGGACTTACATCCTCCTTTTGCTTTGATTTTTCTTTATTAGCAGCCACCTTAGGACGATACACAAATTTAGATTTTTGCTTACCTAAAGATACTCCTTGAGTCTTCCATGTATTCTGTCCCACATTGTTTCCATTTCCACCCTTTCTAATGACATCAACGAACCCATCATCTTTAGACTTCATATTTTTCTTTGATGCTTGCTTAGGACACTGATCATTAGAATGCCCAAATATTTTGCACTCATCACATCTAGGCGGCTTCCACTCATATTCAACCCGAATTGTCTCCATAGTATATGTAACACCCCCAAATTTCAGGTTGCGGAAGCGGTCGGGTCGGGGTGTTACCAAATCAAATATCACAAACGCAAGGTACATAATGAACGACTCTAAATGAGACGTTTTGAAACTAGTAATTACATTACCAAAATAAGTTTTCCAAAGCTGCGAATTTATAAGAAATTTCCAAATACATAATTTGAAAATACAAAAGTAAATGCAAAGTGGTACCAAGTGTTTGAAAGCATGCGACTCGAGCTAGGATCCTGATGGGCCGATCCTACTATAGCAGTACCTGAGAATACAACGCTAAAAGGGTCAACTATAAAGCTGGTGAATCTCACAGGTTTAACATGAACATTGATGTGATCAATATGATTATCTGACGATAATAAAATGTTATAAATGAACAATGATTTAAGCAATTTACTCAAACAATGATTTTTAACCAATTAAGGTCACTAAACAATGATTTAAACCAACGCTGGTTTTTGAACAACATGAAATTAAACAAGGGTGAAACCAACGCAGGTTTCGTAACATTGAACAAACCAACACAGGTTTTTGAACAATGTTCTATTATGATTTTGCATTGCACTAAGCTATGGTTCAAGGCCTAACCCGATTTTCTGCCTCCCGAACAGTGTCAACACCCATAACAATTACTAAAATGCCCGTTTTTAACTTGGTTGTAGCTAGCAACCCGGACGGGGACATCACTCCCATGATAGATCTATCTTTTAGTAACCGCGCCTTATTAAGTTAATGAACCATACATGATGAGGACTTTCCCGAATTAAAACACTTGTGCAATACTCGAACAAGGAAAATCAAGACCAAATAATGGTAGCCAAACAATGTAACTAATATAGTTAACTGAATTAAATAATCATTTAATTCCATGAGTTAATAATCAAAATTAACTAATCAAATAACATATGATCACGAAAACAAGTAAGCATTGTATCTCACCCCAATATTTAAAAACAGTAAAAATGGGGCTGTGAGACTCACCTGAGTCTATCCGAGCAATGAATATATCCAACGAGGAACGTATAGTCCGAAGTCTCCTAGTATCCTAAACACGTGAGATTATGTAAGTAATAGACTAATAAGTCGGCCTAGTCGAATCGTGCAATTATTCACTTGTTATTTAAGTTTAAGGATTTTGTACGGCCCGTTGGTGTGTTTTGTAATAATTATTCCAAAGTACAATTATCATAATGTTGTCACAATGTACTTATAAAAGTATATTAGTTTCGTGTATAAGTCATAACATATTTGATTTGATTTCCATGTTTGGTTTTAAAGTCAAACGTGCTCGGTTTGACCCGAGACTTTTACACTAGTCTTAAATATGTCAAATAAGTTTACAAAACTTGTCGTTATGTTTCGTGGGTCTCTCGAAGTGTCGTTTCTAAGAAAGTACCAAAACAGCCCTTAGTTTCATGTTTTCCAGATTTTTGACTCGACGAGCCTCTCGTTTTCTACCCTTTTTAGTCCGAACCAGGCCACACCAAAAATAACAGCTGATCATATATATGTCTAGTTCAATTCTGCACTTTATAGTAATTTTATACTTTCGTTTACTATTTTTAACACAAATAAACATGAGACGTGGTCAGATTGCGTCCAAAAACGAGTTCAGTCCAAAGATCCACCTATTTCACCATGATCCGTGAGGATCTGGTCCGAGAGCCAAAAATAAAAGTTGTAGCCGATATCTTAGTGAACACTTTTCGTTTAGATGTCGAGAGTTGGTTCTTCCTAGTTTTCAAGATATAGACGATTTTGTGAGGTTTATTTTCTGGTCAGCAAACGTTACATATATATATGTTCATAAAAACGATTTTTAAGCTCTTATTTGGACATAATATTGTTGTATGAGATTACTAACATGTAGATCTAAGTATTACTTGAAAATATATAGAGAGAGAGGAGTGTTAGATCATACCAAAAATCGTGAATCTAGAGAGAGGTGAGATGAATGATGCAAAACCGAGTTCTTTGTAGCTTCCTCTTTGATCTCTTCTTCAAGATGGTGGTGAAAGATGGTGATGATGAGGGCTGATTAGAGAGGAGGAGGAGAGCTTCTTGGTGTGTGTTTTTCTAGAGAGAGAGTAGTGAGATGGAGAGTGGGAAACAATGGGAGTAAAATATGGATCTTGTCAAGGTTTTAAGTCAAAGAGAAAACATAGATCCCCAAATTAGGGAGGAGGGGGACGGTTTTTGCTAGTCAAAAAGGAGATTGATTTTTGTTAAATCTTGTCTCCAATATTGGTGTTTTACCCGTGTTTGTTTACCCGATCGTTTAAACATTAATTCGTACTTTAAACTTTATACGTACGTTTTCATAATGGCATTCGAATTTTGATATGTTTACATTGAAGTATTGTTTATAATACTTGGAAAACATTTCTAAAAATGTTTGGTTATGGTGTCGGGTCTTGATTACGCGTTTGTGTATCGGTCGTTTTATCGCGTGGCATTAAATGTGCACGTTTTTGTCATTGGTTTAAAATACGATATTTATAATGAAAGTATTTAATCAAAATACTTTGTTTGAAGTTATAAAAATATAACTTAAGATTATTTGATTTGCCGGGCGTATCTCACGCGTTTAATTCGTGTCGGTTACATTTTAAACAAAACGTACATTGTTTTATATATTATTAATACATAATAATATAATGTAAATAACTACTATTTAATCGCCAAATAGATTTATGTTATTTATTAAAAATTTTCACCAACGTCCGTATTTGTACGTTTTGATATTGAGCGTATATAATACGCGGAATAAAAAGTTTAAATTGGGCTCGAATTTTGGGTCATTTTTGACCGGGTGTTACATTCTCCCCTTGTTAGGAGAATTACGTCCCGAAATTCATTTGTAACTTATGCTCGCGTGTTACTAAGGCCGACTATGTGTTATGTCTAATACTAAGACATCCAATTTATCCATGTCCTCTCCCCTTGTTAGGCTTTGACCTACCGATTAGTTAAGAAATAGAGAGGTCCGAATTTCTACCCGACCGTTATGTCAACATGACCAGGTCGTCCCGTATTAGCGAGTATTACTTTGTTTTGGATGACTAATCCACCGAATTCAGTGAGTCCTTACGTGTTCTTAGAGTTTAGAGTAACTACCGATCTATTATTCCGAACTAAACTCTACTGATCATTTAGGAGAATTGATAGTAAGATTTCCGATATTCACACGACCATTGTCTTCACGACAGGGTTGGTCTGTGTTGCTGAGGTTAACAATGAATTGAACTTATAGTTTGCCGAACTTTGTAAATCTTACTGTCTCCTACCATACAACATGCATAACCTAGACCCTATCAGTCTCATATGGAAACGAGATAGTTTAGCACAAATTTGTTTTATATGGGATGTTACCCAAAGCTTAGTATAACGTGGAAGGTTATCCAAAATTTAGTTTAACGTGGGATGTTACCCACGATATAAAGATTTAACTGGTACGTCTTCCGGTACAAAACAGCGTAGGATGTGTTATTCCTATACATATGTGCTAAACCTCGTCTCGCATAGAAACTTTTAGAAACTAAGCTTATGGCACACGAGCTTATGGCTCAGATCGTCCGCCGTGGGACACCCACAGTGAAATCCACCGGGGACAACAAACGGAAATGGTCCGGGAATAACAACAATCAGCAGCAGCAGCAAACCAAGAAGGCCGAGACTGTTAAGGCCTACACCTCCGGTTCAGGGTCGGGGGACAAGAAAGGGTACGTTGGGAGCAAACCTTACTGTTCCAAGTGTACTCTACACCACGAAGGCCCCTACACCTGTACCAAGTGCAAACGGCAGGGACATCTAGCTAAAGATTGCCGAACCCCCAACTCAAATACCAACCCCAATGCACCAAAGGCTTGTTTCGAGTGTGGCAGCACTGCCCATTTCAGGAATAATTGTCCGAAACGAAACAACAACAACAGGAACAACAATAACAACAACAACCCTCGTGGTCGAGCTTTTGTACTCAATGATGGAGAGGCCCGTCAAGATCCCAACGTTGTTACGGGTATGTTTCTCCTCAACGATCTAACCATTTCAGTTTTATTCGATACTGGTGCTGATAAAAGTTTCATATCTGATGAGTTTTGTCCATTACTCAACATTACTCCCACTGCCTTAGATGCTAAGTTCACAGAATTAGCAAATGGCAAACTGATAGAGGCCAATAGTGTGATACCTAATTGCATTCTAAACCTCGCCAACGAACCTTTCCCTATAAACCTCATCCCTGTTGAAATCGGAAGCTTCGATGTCATCGTAGGCATGGACTGGTTGTCCAAGTATCGTGCTGAAATTGTCTGTTTCGAGAAGATCGTGCGTATACCTCTCGCTACCGGTGGAACCTTGATCATACATGGGGAGACTGGTAGGCGAAACCTGAACATCATCTCTTGTATGAAAACCCAAAAGTACATGAGGAAAGGGTACCCGGCAATCCTTGCTCATGTAACCGAAAAGAAGTCGGCTGAAAAGCGACTTGAGGATGTGCTATGAGGTGTCACGGGGGCGCCGACCAAATCAAATATCATAACACAAAGATTAAAGCAAACGACCTCTATATGAGACGTTTGAAAATATTACATTACCATAATTCAAATGTTTACAAAATATCTGGAGTTCGCATCAACCGTTAAGAGATTTCTAGTACATTACTGAATATACAAAATATAGCTAAATGCAATCTAATCTCTTGATGTTTGAAAACCGTGTGACTCGAGCTAAGCTTTCCATAAGCTTCCTACTGCGGTGGGTTACCTGAGAAATACATACTAAAAGGTCAACATAAAGTTGGTGAGTCCATAGGTTTGTAAACAGTCGTTTAGTTATGATCCACAAGATTTCAAGTTGTATCATTCAAAAATGACAGTTTAAAGTATCGTTAGCCAACGATAAGTAAAAGTATTGCATAAAACAATATAAGTATACCATTTGCAATGAGTCTCATAGTCGAGCTTAACGTTGTTTGCCTCCGGTAAGTGTACTAATCCGATACACTTCTAAATCACAAATAATATTGCATCCGTGGGTTGACTAGCTCGACTAGTCCGGATGGAGATTGTCAATCCCCGATAGTACTATCCAATAATATTCACGCACAAATTTTAATGACTATGATGGGTAGAGGACTTTAGTGGATTAATCAGGTCTCATGCAATCCCTATAAAAAGTTGTTACAGTACTTGTGATCATAAAAGCAGTTGTATAAAACAGTTGTATGTATTCTCACCCCAGTTAGAAAACAGTAAAAAGGGGCTATGAAACTCACTAGAGTTAAGCAGGTAGCAAGCAATAATCAAATAGCAAGCAAAGTCCAAAGCGCAACCTTCTAACGTCCTAAACGTATAAGGTTGTGTAAGTATATGTCTTATAAGACCATCTATAGCGATTGTATAAGTGGGGGTCAATGTCCACTTAAGCCAATCGTGTAGGTGGAGGGTTAATGTCCACCTAGAGCTAGTTCATCAACTAGTATGTCCAAATAAGTTGTTCAAGTTCGTTTATTAAAAACATGTACGACCCGTTGGTGAAAGTTTGTAATAATAATCTTAAACCATTATTATTATGTGTTGTTTCATTGTATATTATCCAAGTATATGTTTCATGTGTTGCAAATAGATTATTTTAGTTTGTATAAGCCTTAAACCGTAGGTCAAAGTTGGTCAACTCATTGGTCAAAGCTGGTCAAACTGGCACCTTAGTAAGATCCTCCTTTGTTAAACTAATATTCGGATCCCATTGACTAAGAATAATTGGACTTGTTCGGATCATCCATGGACCATTCTCAAGAACGTCATTCATACCCTTAGACGTTGAGAACTTAAAGAAAAAGAATCCACTAGCATTCATCATCACCTTATGAAGACCATATTTCGACCACGCATTCCGGACATAGTTTTCAACAACCTGAAAAGCAACCCTTTTGCCAATAAAATAGCAATACAAAGAATTCGAAAACCTATTGTTAACTTCCTCAACTGATGACATTGGAATAGTGACATCAGCCTCATTAATGGATACATCAGATATTAAGGAGCGGAAATTAACTATAGGTTTTGATTGTCCACCATTGACCACATTCAAATACGATGTCTTACCGGAATTAACAGGTAGCTGAGTTCCTAGGGGCTGCAAATTGCTGCCCATACTACTCTGATCAACCTTGTTCCCCTCAATGTTATTCGAATCAGAATTAACCACACTCGAATATGAAGCCTTAAGAATAGTAGGTTGATTACCCTGATCCATACTAACCTTAGACGATTGCTGAACATCCACCTTATTTAGCTTGTTAGTCTCATCCATGCAAGCCTTAGTATGCAGGTTCGAAGTCTTGTTCAGTTTGTCTAATTCGTCAACCTTCAAGTTTTGAAACAATCCAGACGAAGTTGATTGAGTGCACTCCGGGATACTAGCTTGACCATCTGTGACACCCCCAAATTTAGTGATTTGCGGAAGCTCGATTTGGGTGTCACTAATCAATATACAAAGCACATAAGATATATAATGAACGACCACTATATGCGTCGTTTTAAACTTGTAAACGTTTACATCAAAAATAATGTTACATTAGCTCGGTTCCTGAAATTGAGAGATTACATAGCATAATTACTTTTACAAAATATAATAATGCAATCAAATCTCTAGTTGTATGTATGATGACTTGAGCTAAAAGTCCCTGCTTGTGCAGCCAACCTACTGCTGGGTACCTGTGATAAATACTAAAATGGGTCAGCGAAAACGCTGGTGAGCTCACAGGTTTGTATGTCAATGTATAGTTGTAAGAACCGCAAGATTTATATTGAATTTAAAATGCAATTAAGCAAAATAAAAGTTATACAATCCATGAGCACATAGTCTGAGCTTAACTTGAGCGCCAGGTCCAATTAAGGAAACCTAACTGGTTTGCCTCCTACGAGTGTCTAATCCACACTCGTCTTCCCAAATGCTAATACATCCGTTTGACCGGTTAGTGCGTGCTAACCCGGATGAGGATTGTCAATCCCATATGATATCATATACTAACATTCACGCTAAAATATTAGAGACTATGCTATAGAGGGCTTTAAATTGATTAGCTTGAAACTCATGTAGTATTTGAAGGTTGGTACTTGCGTTCTACTTGTAAAACAGAACAAAGCAGTATTATCACATCCCTAGTTGTAAAATAGTGAAAATTGGGCTATGAAACTCACCTGAGTCTTGAAGTGTTTAATTTAATAAACTTGAAGTAATTAGCTGTGGATTGATGTCCAAAGACTTGAAACCTGAATGTGTCCACGACACTTAAATTGTTATTAATTGTACCGGTATCCTGAAAGTCTACCTTTGTAGTTGTTATACAACTATGTGTATATGTCCAAATTACTACGATTTGGTTGATTGAATTGTTACAAGTTACTACGACTTGTTTGATTGAATTGATACAAGTTACAACGACTTGTTTGGTTTTGAAGTATGTTTTGAAAACACGTACGGCCCGTTGGTGTTTGTTTGTAATAATAATCTCATCATTAAATTTTTGGTCTCGAAACATTATACTTGAATAGTATGTTTCAATGTGTTTTAGAAGGCGTATCGCACAAGTATTTGAAATTGTGCAAGTTCAACACTTGGTGAAAAATGTGCTTACGGAATCTAAGTACGGGGGTCCGGGGGCAGCGCCCCTGGTAGCGGGGTCCAAGGGGCGGCTGCCCCTGGCGGGCTCCAAGGGGCAGAGCCCCTGGCTGGGGTCGAGCTGCCAGGTCAACTTGGAAAATTTTTATTTCTACTATATTGCTTTAAGGAAAAACGCATCTGGACTTGAATTTGGGTGAAATCAAGTGATAAAATTTTGGTCTCGACACTTAGTAAAAAGTTGTAAATATTCTATTTTATGCGACACAATATGCGACATAATAATTTGTTATGCGACACAAGGGTTGTGTCGCATAAGTATGCGACACAATACCTATACGACACAAGGGTTGTGTCGCATAGGTTCGGAATGCTAAATCAATAGCGACATAGTGGTTGTGTCGTATAGAAATACGACATAGTTTGCGACACAATATTGTGTCGCATGGGTTACGACACTAAAGGTTTGGTACGACACAAGATGCGACATAAAGGGTTTTATGCGACACAGTATGCGACACAAGGCTTGTGTCGCACTGAAGAACACTCAGACAGTGAACACGGCTGTCTCGATTTTTCAATCCCAAAATCCAAATCAAACTCATTTTTAGGTTGTAAATTCGTGTTTTCTTCATATATTTGGACATATACATGTTATATAACTCCTAAATATGTAACAACAAGCTAAAACGAGAAGTTTCGGGAATTTGTCGGAAACTTACGCGGCGTCGGATTGAGAATCCGAAAAGATAGAAATGTAGATCGCGTCGAGGTGGTTCTTTTTCCGTAATTATTTTGATGATCCGAGGTCGTTTCGTGTTCTTATTTTGAGGATTTGTAAGTTGGTGGTGGTTTGTGATTTTTGAGAAAAAGAAAAGAAGGAAGAGAAAGATGGAAAAAGAAATGAGAAAGAGAAAGGGGAGGAGGTGATTTTGGTGGGGTTCCTCCACTTTCAGTCCACGCAAAGCGCTCCGTGCGGTGTTCGTTTTCCCGGTTATTTAAACGTTTAGTTAATATTAGTTACTTTTAGATATACGTTTTAAAATGCGAATAAATTCCCGATGGTTTGGTTGAAGTATTTTTATTAAAGTACTTTAGGTTGTAGTTATAAATTATAACTTAAACTCGTTTTGTTTTGTCGCGCGTGTTTATAATTTAACTAAGTAAATTGTTATTTATACGATACGGTTTAAAATGAAATATTACAAAATAATATTCTTGAGATATAATAGTTCCATTAAATAACGTTATGTTATTTAGTTAAATTGTTCACCAACGTCCGTATTATCGTATCGAAATTCATTCCATTTGAAACTCGTACGATTTAAACAAACCGCATAATTGTGTAGATATATATTCAACAATATATATAATAATTGATACATTAATTAGCCTAACACAGAACTAATTACATGCATTGAAACTTGATTAGGCACTAAATTCTAGTCCTAAATTGACGGGTGTCACATTCTCCCCCTGTTAGAAGAATTTCGTCCTGAAATTTATGTTGAAGTCGTGTTGGATGTTGAGTCAGTGAAGAGTTGAGGATACTTGAGTCGCATTTGGTCTTCCCGTTCCCAGGTGAATTCCGAACCACGCCGCGAATTCCACCTGACTTTGACAATGGGAATACGACTTTGTTTGAGTTGTTTGACCTCACGGTCCATAATTTCGGCGGGTTCTTCAACGAAATGAAGCTTGTCGTCAACTCGAATCTCTTCGAGTGGAATGATAAGTGTCTCATCAGACAGACACTTCTTCAGATTTGAAACATGAAATGTGGGATGCACGCTGCTGAGTTCGGATGGCAGCTGCAATCGATATGCTACTGGACCAATTCTCTCGAGGATCTCGAATGGTCCAATGTATCTGGGGTTTAACTTCCCTCGTTTGCCAAACCGGATTACGCCTTTCCAAGGCGATATTTTGAGTAGTACTCGATCCCCAACTTGGAACTCGAGTGGTTTGCATCTCACGTCAGCATAAATTTTCTGACGATCACGCGCGGCTTTGAGTTTGTTTTGAATTTCGACGATTTTCTCGGTTGTTTCGTGAATGATTTCTGGACCTGTGAGTTGACTATCCCCAACTTCGGTCCAACAGATAGGTGACCGGCACTTACGACCGTACAGTGCCTCGAAAGGTGCAGCCTTAATGCTGGTATGATAACTGTTGTTGTACGAGAACTCGCACAATGGTAGGTGTTTTTCCCAGTTTACACCGAAGTCTACTACGCAGGCCCGTAGCATGTCTTCTAGCGTTTGAATAGTTCGTTCACTTTGGTCGTCGGTTTGAGGGTGATATGCGGTACTCATATCAAGTCGAGTACCCAGGGATTTTTGAAGTGATTGCCAAAATTGTGAAGTGAAACGACTATCTCTATCGGAGATAATTGAGATTGGAACACCGTGTTTGGTCACGATTTCCTTCAGATAAATACCGGTGAGGCGTTCCATTTTGTCGGATTCTTTAATTGCTAGGAAGTGAGCAGTCTTTGTGAGACGATCCACGATCACCCAAATGGTATCGCAACCGCTCGAGGACTTGGGTAGTTTGGTTATGAAGTCCATAGCAATTTGTTCCCATTTCCATTCAGGAATACTGGGTTGTTGAAGTAAACCAGAAGGTTTTTGATATTCGATTTTGACCTTGGAGCAAGTAAGGCACTTGCTGACATAGGTGGCGATTTCAGCTTTCATGTTCGGCCACCAGTAGAAGTCCTTGATACCGTGGTACATTTTATCGGATCCCGGATGGATAGAATATTTGGACTTGTGAGCTTCATCCATCACCAAGTCTCGTAGGTTCCCAAATTTAGGCAACCAGATTCGGTTTGAGAAATACCTAATCCCGTTAGGTTTGACTTCGAATTGTTTATCCATGCCCCGCAAGGCTTCATCCTTGACGTTTTCGTGTTTCAAGGCTTCGAGTTGAGCAGTGAGAATTTGAATGTTTAAATTGTTGTGAATGGTCATACTGAGGGCTCGGACCCGAAGCGGTTTCACTCGCTCTTTTCGACTGAGGGCATCGGCAACAACATTTGCTTTGCCTGGATGATATTTGAGTTCGCAGTCGTAATCAGTAAGCAACTCGACCCATCGACGTTGCCTCATATTGAGATCCTTCTGATCGAATATATGTTGGAGACTTTTGTAGTCTGTGAAAATTGTGCACCTAGTGCCTAGAGGTAATGTCTCCAAATTTTGAGGGCGAAAACGACGGCTCCTAACTCGAGGTCGTGGGTGGTGTAATTCTTTTCATGAATCTTGAGCTGTCGTGAAGCATAAGCTATGACTTTGTCTTGTTGCATTAGCACACAACCGAGACCTTGATGAGAAGCATCGCAGTATACCACGAAGTCATCGGTGCCTTCGGGTAATGATAGAATAGGAGCACTGCAAAGCTTTTGCTTTAAGAGTTGGAATGCCGACTCTTGTTTACCAGTCCAGTCAAACTTTTTGTCTTTCTGGGTCAGAATCGTGAGTGGTAAGGCTATCTTGGAGAAATTTTCAATGAATCGTCGGTAATACCCGGCAAGACCCAAAAATTGGCGTACTTCGGTCGGAGTGGTGGGTGCTTGCCAGCCCTTGATAGCTTCAATTTTTGATGGGTCAACGTGAATCCCCTGACTGTCGATCACGTGACCAAGGAATTGAACTGTTTTTATCCAGAACTCACACTTAGAGAATTTGGCGTAAAGCTCTTCGTGTCTAAGTAGCTCTAGGATGGTTTTGAGGTGTTGCGCATGTTCTTGTTCGTTTCGTGAGTATATGAGAATGTCATCGATGAAGACAATGACAAACTTATCGAGATAAGGCTTGCACACCCAATTCATAAGGTCCATGAATACAGCCGGTGCGTTGGTTAGGCCGAATGGCATCACTTGGAATTCGTAATGCCCATAGCGTGTTCGGAAAGCGGTTTTTGGAATGTCGGCATCGCGAACACGCAATTGATGATAACCGGATCGGAGATCAATCTTTGAATAACAACTCGATCCTTGAAGTTGGTCGAACAAATCATCAATTCGAGGTAATGGGTATCGGTTCTTGACGGTCAACTTGTTCAACTCTCGATAGTCTATACACATTCGGAAAGTGCCGTCTTTCTTTTTGACAAATAGGACCGGAGCTCCCCAAGGCGAAGAACTCGGCCTAATGAATCCTCTTTCCAGAAGTTCCTGTATTTGGGCAGACAACTCCTGAAGTTCGGATGAAGCTAAACGGTATGGTGCTCGTGCCACCGGCGCAGCACCCGGCACGAGATCAATTGAGAACTCAACCTGCCTTGGTGGTGGTAGACCAGGCAGTTCTTCAGGAAAGACTTCAGGAAAGTCTCGGACAATTGGCACCTCCTCAAGTCGCTTCTCCTCCGACTTTTTCTCCATGATGTGTGCGAGGATTGCGGGATAGCCCTTTTTCAGAAATTTGCGGGTTTTCAAGCAAGACATGATATTGAGTCTCGTCCCACCGGTCTCCCCCTGTATGATTAAAGTTCCACCGGTGGCGAGAGGTATACGAACAACTTTGTCGCCACAGATAATTTCAGCCCGATGCTTGGACAACCAGTCCATTCCAACAATGACATCGAAACTTCCTATCTTAACAGGCATGAGATCTATTGAGAAAATTTCGTCGGCTAGATTTAAAGTGCAATTAGGGATCACACTCTTAGTTTCCATAAGTTTACCATTTGCAAGCTCTACAGTGAACTTAACATCTAAGGCAACTGGGGTGATGTCAAGTAGGGGGCAAAACTCATCGGAAATAAAACTCCTATCAGCGCCAGTATCAAACAGAATTGAAGCAGTTAAATTGTTGAGGAGGAACATACCCGTGACCACATTCGGGTCTTGACGAGCGTCCCCAGCTTTGAGCACGAAGGCTTTTCCCTTGATGTTGTTGTTGTTGTTCTTCCGTTTGGGACATGCATCCCTGAAATGTCCCGTCTCCCCGCATTCATAACAGGTTTTGAGTTGTTGGTTGTTATTTTGTGATTTAGGGGCTTGGCAGTCTTTGGATGAATGCCCGTACTTCCTGCAGTTGTTGCAAGGAGATCTGCAAGGGCCATGGTGATGGTAGTTACACTTGGAACAATATGGTCTGTCCCCAGTGTAGGTGCGTTTGGGTTCGGTGTTGGTGTTGTAAGCTTGGAAGGTGTTGGACCTTTTGTTTTGGTGGTTGCTGTGGGATTCGGTGGATTTGCGTTTGTTGTTGTTGGATTTCTCGCGGCTGACCACCAGTGCCATGAGCTCATGTGCTAGCCTGATAGCACTTTCAGTGGTGGTTGGTTGTGATGAGGCGACACTTCCCTGGATGCTCTCGGGAAGGCCGCGGATGTATTTCTTAACCCCCTTTTTCTCCGGTTCCACCAGACTAGGGCACAGGGACGCGTATTGCTGGAACTTGATGGTGTATCCCTCAATATCGGTTCCCTACACAGTTAGTTGCCAGAACTCCTCTTCTAATCGGTGTATCTCTTCCTCGGGGCAATACTTCTCTCTCAGTTTGTTCTTCAACTCAGCCCAAGGTAGTTGATTAGCTATCTCAAGACCCACAGAGTTGGCATGAGCGTTCCACCATGTGAGGTCTCCTTCCTGAAAAGTGTAGGCGGCAAACTTTACCTTGTTTTCCTCGGTGCAGTTGCATAGGCTGAAAACAGATTCTATGCGTTCTATCCATCGGCTCAAACCAATAGCACCTTCCGTGCCCTTGAAGTATAGTGGTTTGCAGCTCAGAAAGTCCTTATAGGAGCAGGGTCTGGGCGGTGGAGCATTGTTGGCTGTGTCCTCGCTACTGGGTGGTGGCGTTCGGGCAGCCAAGGCTTGGGTCACACTGCGGGCAATCAGTCCCGCGATCTCAGCTTCACTAAGGGTGATTTGTCGGCGAGGAGGCATGATGCTGAGCAAGAAAGAACAAGGAAAGGAAGTGAGATACTAGTCCGAAATTCATGATATATCTCCACAGATGTACATATATAAAATGGTAATATATAACATCTCAAGAATAACGTGAAACAATTAATAGAAATCGTCAATTGATATTTCGAAGCCAAATGATTACAGACGATTTTGAGTCACAAGTTTCAAAAGTTACAGACTTAGATGTTTTACAAAAGCGCCGGGAATTGTTACATCTGGTTGAATTACATAGATCCTACAAAAGCATATTAGGGTACAGATTCAGCCTAAGCTAATTCTAACGTAAGTTGAGTTGTGGTAGCAGTGCAGTGAGATGATTCACAGACTCTGCAAGTCTGTTGGCAGTCCGGAGGGCGTCTTCGGTTTCCCTTAGACGTGTCTCACACTGATGCAGCCTTGATTGTAAAACAGAGATTTCATTTCGGTTGCCAATCACTTGGTTGTGGACAACCTCCATGGTTTCGACTGTTCCTTCCACCTGATTTTGAAGAGTGTTCATGTTGTTAACAGTGTGATCGTGGTCCTCGGAGACTTGCTCGATTCGTTCCATTGTTGTAAGTCTCCAGAGCTCACGGGTCTCTTGTAGCTCAATATCCATCTCGTGGATTTGTTGGTCGTGATGGTGTACTCTAGCGGCTAAGTCCGGTAGAGTGAAGTGAGTGGGGTACGGGCTAGCTCGAGGCGACGCGGTGTCCCTCCTAGCCACTCTCGGGTTTCGCGATCCATGTGGATAAGAGCGAGAGGAGCTGGGTGGTGTATTTGCCATTCTGAGACAAGGTGTGAAAAGAGTGAGGTCTACTTATGTATATATATAAGTATGTAACACATAATAGCCTAGGGTGTCTAGCACAGACTTGTTTTGAGTCCCGGTTCTCTCGAGGTCAGAGTCAACTAGTGTATTCTTGTTCAACCATAACTTCCTTCAGATCTTACATCATCTTTATTTAATTGTACATAGTTGATCAAGCTATGTTAAATTAAATTCGTATGCTGTAATCTCTGAACTGGTTATACCTAATAGGAAATACTGCCTAACGGTCATAGTCTAGGCCCACTAAATGCAACCTAGTTCACTATAACCTTAGGCTCTGATACCAATCTGTGACACCCCCAAATTTAATGATTTGCGGAAGCTCGATTTGGGTGTCACTAATCAATATACAAAGCACATAAGATATATAATGAACGACCACTATATGCGTCGTTTTAAACTTGTAAACGTTTACATCAAAAATAATGTTACATTAGCTCGGTTCCTGAAATTGAGAGATTACATAGCATAATTACTTTTACAAAATATAATAATGCAATCAAATCTCTAGTTGTATGTATGATGACTTGAGCTAAAAGTCCCTGCTAGTGCAGCCAACCTACTGCTGGGTACCTGTGATAAATACTAAAATGGGTCAGCGAAAACGCTGGTGAGCTCACAGGTTTGTATGTCAATGTATAGTTGTAAGAACCGCAAGATTTATATTGAATTTAAAATGCAATTAAGCAAAATAAAAGTTATACAATCCATGAGCACATAGTCTGAGCTTAACTTGAGCGCCAGGTCCAATTAAGGAAACCTAACTGGTTTGCCTCCTACTAGTGTCTAATCCACACTCGTCTTCCCAAATGCTAATACATCCGTTTGACCGGTTAGTGCGTGCTAACCCGGATGAGGATTGTCAATCCCATATGATATCATATACTAACATTCACGCTAAAATATTAGAGACTATGCTATAGAGGGCTTTAAATTGATTAGCTTGAAACTCATGTAGTATTTGAAGGTTGGTACTTGCGTTCTACTTGTAAAACAGAACAAAGCAGTATTATCACACCCCTAGTTGTAAAATAGTGAAAATGGGGCTATGAAACTCACCTGAGTCTTGAAGTGTTTAATTTAATAAACTTGAAGTAATTAGCTGTGGATTGATGTCCAAAGACTTGAAACCTGAATGTGTCCACGACACTTAAATTGTTATTAATTGTACCGGTATCCTGAAAGTCTACCTTTGTAGTTGTTATACAACTATGTGTATATGTCCAAATTACTACGATTTGGTTGATTGAATTGTTACAAGTTACTACGACTTGTTTGATTGAATTGATACAAGTTACAACGACTTGTTTGGTTTTGAAGTATGTTTTGAAAACACGTACGGCCCGTTGGTGTTTGTTTGTAATAATAATCTCATCATTAAATTTTTGGTCTCAAAACATTATACTTGAATAGTATGTTTCAATGTGTTTTAGAAGGCGTATCGCACAAGTATTTGAAATTGTGCAAGTTCAACACTTGGTGAAAAATGTGCTTACGGAATCTAAGTACGGGGGTCCGGGGGCAGCGCCCCTGGTAGCGGGGTCCAAGGGGCGGCTGCCCCTGGCGGGCTCCAAGGGGCAGAGCCCCTGGCTGGGGTCGAGCTGCCAGGTCAACTTGGAAAATTTTTATTTCTACTATATTGCTTTAAGGAAAAACGCATCTGGACTTGAATTTGGGTGAAATCAAGTGATAAAATTTTGGTCTCGACACTTAGTAAAAAGTTGTAAATATTCTATTTTATGCGACACAATATGCGACATAATAATTTGTTATGCGACACAAGGGTTGTGTCGCATAAGTATGCGACACAATACCTATACGACACAAGGGTTGTGTCGCATAGGTTCGGAATGCTAAATCAATAGCGACATAGTGGTTGTGTCGTATAGAAATACGACATAGTTTGCGACACAATATTGTGTCGCATGGGTTACGACACTAAAGGTTTGGTACGACACAAGATGCGACATAAAGGGTTTTATGCGACACAGTATGCGACACAAGGCTTGTGTCGCACTGAAGAACACTCAGACAGTGAACACGGCTGTCTCGATTTTTCAATCCCAAAATCCAAATCAAACTCATTTTTAGGTTGTAAATTCGTGTTTTCTTCATATATTTGGACATATACATGTTATATAACTCCTAAATATGTAACAACAAGCTAAAACGAGAAGTTTCGGGAATTTGTCGGAAACTTACGTGGCGTCGGATTGAGAATCCGAAAAGATAGAAATGTAGATCGCGTCGAGGTGGTTCCTTTTCCGTAATTATTTTGATGATCCGAGGTCGTTTCGTGTTCTTATTTTGAGGATTTGTAAGTTGGTGGTGGTTTGTGATTTTTGAGAAAAAGAAAAGAAGAAAGAGAAAGATGGAAAAAGAAATGAGAAAGAGAAAGGGGAGGAGGTGATTTTGGTGGGGTTCCTCCACTTTCAGTCCACGCAAAGCGCTCCGTGCGGTGTTCGTTTTCCCGGTTATTTAAACGTTTAGTTAATATTAGTTACTTTTAGATATACGTTTTAAAATGCGAATAAATTCCCGATGGTTTGGTTGAAGTATTTTTATTAAAGTACTTTAGGTTGTAGTTATAAATTATAACTTAAACTCGTTTTGTTTTGTCGCGCGTGTTTATAATTTAACTAAGTAAATTGTTATTTATACGATACGGTTTAAAATGAAATATTACAAAATAATATTCTTGAGATATAATAGTTCCATTAAATAACGTTATGTTATTTAGTTAAATTGTTCACCAACGTCCGTATTGTCGTATCGAAATTCATTCCATTTGAAACTCGTACGATTTAAACAAACCGCATAATTGTGTAGATATATATTCAACAATATATATAATAATTGATACATTAATTAGCCTAACACAGAACTAATTACATGCATTGAAACTTGATTAGGCACTAAATTCTAGTCCTAAATTGACGGGTGTCACACCATCCTTCGCACCCTCTTTATTCAGAACACCTGATGGTTTTTTCAGAATTGATTTCACACGAGGCTGTTGAACATCAGCCTTATTGCCTTTCTCTTTAACCCCTCTACCCGGACTTAAGAAACCCTTCTCCATATTACATGTAACCAGTTAACACAGACGTGTATAAACCCTAATGATAACCACAAATCCCCAAAAGCCGATGGCTGTATTGATATTCAGTAGCTAAATAAACGCCACGCTTAACCCTCAAGTCCACAAAATTCATATTTAATAAGATAAACTTATTAAATTTCCAAAAATTCCAATTTCAATGCATAGTTCAGATGTACTATACTGTATTGTATACTATATGCCAACTTCGAAAAGTGGTAACGATATTCTAAAAATAAACAAGCAAACAAATTAAATGTACCAAATATAAATAATAAATTAAAGATAATTCAAAAACATATAAACACATGCTATTATTTCCTATGGCTTATTATGTATAAAAACTTATTAAACTACTGCTATTCAGATTTTCTCCAAATAAATCCAAAAAGAATTCAATCTCTAGTTGGGTACCTACAACTATCGATTTCCTAATTTTGGTAAGATTCAAAAAAAATGATTTTAACTTTTATCATATTAGCCCTATTTAATTTCAATTAGCAACGTTTTCTATTGATCATAGTTTCTCAAACTATCCTAAAACTAAAATAGCCACACAATAATTCTAATATTAACACACTAATTCTTTAATAATGTTAAACTTATTTGAACAAACTTCATTTACTTCAAATAATTGATTAAAAGTCTCTTTATCAATGTTTCATATCATTATCTAGTAATATATTTTATAGCAATTATTTTTATAGCAAAAACATATATACAATTTAGATTCCAAAAATCCTAACTATAAAGAACAATTAAATTAAAATAATTACTGGATCAATGTATCCATACCTTAATAAGAAAATAATACCAATATTCAAAGAAAAACCATTCATTCACTATATTTACAATCAAAAATATGGTATGTATGTTATTAGTCTAGCATATAACATAGTTAAATTTTTCATACCTACTTCCATTATTTTATCAAAGTATTTTAACAATTCTTATAGAATAACTCATACTTATCAAACCAACATTATAAACATTTTACGATGTCATAAAAAAAACTTATAAAAAGTGAGGATAAAATCCAATATGAACCTTAAAATGATTTTTGATGCAGGCATAAAATTTGGTTATTAAATTAGAAAGTACCATACCTTATTAATATGAAAACATTTAACCACGTAAATACTAATAAAGAACATTTAAGCATATATAAACTCACCATTATTCCTAAAATAACACATATATTAAAAACTTAATAACTGTCAACAAACAAATAACGAAAGTTTAAAAGAGATCATAACTAATAACAATATGAAAAACTCAAATAAAAATAAGAATGTGCGAATGTCTTCAAGGTTGATGAACCCATTCTCGAGCTAGTGGTGAAACATAGTAACAATTTGGTAGCATAAAGGTTACAGGGATTTTCTGGTCAGGGGGAAAGATTCTTAAAAAGTATCTAAACATGGCTTTAGTGATATCAGGTACTCTAGCAGTGGAGTCTTCAAAATGTCGATGATGTTCATCAGCTGCTATTTGCAATTCGTAAAATTCCCTCATTATTTTCTTTATTGCCTTTGCTACCTGTCCTTCCTCATTAATCACCTTATATCCATTTACTTCCTTTATTTCACGCTCTTGATGCTTACGTCTTAACTCATCCATAAAACCATAAAATCCTAAATGTAACATTTCATACTTTCCAGTTGTAGGATCTCTTACTACCTCTTCAACTTCCCATACTATTCCTTTCATTAACTCTCTCTGACGCTCAGTAAACAACAATCCCAAAAATCTAAACATATTTATCATTCTTGTATAAATCTGAGATATTCCTAAATGAAATAGATCAATGTGACAAAAACGATTCATCCCATGAAAAATTGACTTAAGCTCCATAATCACATAGTTCGCCACATTAACTAGTGCCACTTCAGATATCCCATCCGGAACTTTCCTCTTCAGTTCACCCTGTGCTGGATAGTGTAAATCATTGATTATTTGTTGCACATAATATTCCACCGTACAGTCTACATAGTAAGTGCTGCAATTCTTATAATCTTTTTGTTCCAATAAGCTAATTACTTCCTGCAATTCTTCTATCAAACAAATATCTGCCATCTGTGTTGGATTTCCAGTTGCCCAATCCATTTGATGCTTATAGGATTCCAATAAACTAATTTGTTTATCAGAATAAGGAAACGGATATCTAGTCAATGCTCTGTAGTGTGACAATCCTCCAATTAGGGTATTTACTTAGCCTAATTTCATGCATTACCTAGAGTAATTCCCTGATTAAGTGAATTCAAACTATTCTGTGTATAAGTTTTTGTGAAACTTACTATGTGTTATGTGATGTATTTGACAGTAGTTATATCTGTATATATATAATTACGTACGAAATAAATATATCAAACTCTACGAATAGAATGTAATAACATTGGTGATACAAAATAATTAATAATTCAAAAATTATTAATTACAACTATTATATAATCATATTATTGAAATAATATAATACATTATACGTTTTATATTAAACGTATTAAACCGCGAATAATAAAGTTCCAAAATGAACTTCGAAAAATACTTTTGAAAAATTTTTAGTTTAAAATTATTACATAAAAGTACTACAACGAAAAGAAAACGAAAGATTTAGACGATTTTTGTTACACGTTATACGAACAGAAACAATTTTAAAACGCGCCTAGAGGTTCCAAATAATAAAAGTATTATTTCGTAAGTTACTGTTTTAATGTATAAAACATTACCTCAAAATATGATTTCCAAATTTTACTGAAATCTGGCACGCATTTTTGACTATACAGTAATTTTACTGTAAACAATTTTAATGATACTTGTAACAAAGTATTTCACATTTCGATTTCAAAGTTCTAAATCTGAGATATAGAGAAACATAACGCAAAATTTTATTATACATAAAGTACCACAAATTATACCCGTACACGAAATTAACGGGCTAAAAACTACCAATATTGCACAAACTAAAATATCTGGGGAACAAACTTCGCACCCTCCATACTCCCGTTTGAAATTGCCATCTCCAATAATACATCTCACCAATAATTTTGATCTTCAAAATTCACACACAACACTTCACTTCATTTTCTTGCTCTCTGTGGTTTGTGCGTGTACTGGAAGAAGCAGAAGGAAGCAAATAAGCAGGAGACAACACATTTTCATCTTCATCACCCTTCACTCTCTTCACAAAAATCACACAAATCAAAGCCACAACAAAATGGTCTCTTGATCTTCATTATCATCATCGTTCATCATTGTCATCATCAACATCAGAAATCATCTCCATCTAAACCATTGTGAGGATAATTTCTCCATTTTATTTCATTTATATAATTTTCTTAAATTTATGATTTGGTTTATGATTGTTGTTAAAAACTTGTTATAATGCGTTATTATGTTGTTATAATGGTTGTATGTAACTTAGAACACGTTAAAATGGTGATAAAATACATGAAAATGAAATTTTGTTTCGTACAGAGCTGATGAACACGAAGATGAACAGTACCCATGTCAAATGACGCGATCGCGTCATTTCTCGAGTAAAATTTAGTGTTTTTCGAAACGTATATCACGCGATCGCGTGATAAGACATTTTGAACCGATCACGTCACTTTTTCCACACTTCAACCGATCGCGTGAAAATCCTTGTTGCCCCGATCGCGTGACTTCTTCACCCGATAGCGTCATTTTCAGTTCACACGATCGCGTCACCTGAATCAACCGATCGCGTGATTTCCTAGACACATCCACGCGATCGCGTCCCTTTTCACAAATCTGAAAGTTCAGTAAAGTAATTTGGTATTTACAAGAACAAGTTATAACCAACATAGTAAACGACAACTATATTTGTACAAGACTTAGTGTTAAATTGGACACAACTATGAGACATTAATTAATACAGACAATCGGACACGACAAAACTTTGGAACAATTACAAAATATATATATATACAAACGAACGGACAATATATATATATAACGAAACGTATAAAATGGAACGATTTAATTATCTAGTACAAACTATATACGACAAACGAAAACAAGTTATGTTTTGTATAACTAACCAAGCTATGATTTGATAATATAAACGACAACTAAGTTTTATTCGCGACAATTAACAAACGATATATGTAAACAATATAACAAAGTTATTTTGATAACTAATCTAATTATGTTTTTAAAACATAATCAACGACAAACAACGACTATGTACATGTCAACATATATATATATACATACACGACATTTTAAAATATGTATATATATGGATAGTAACAATGACAACAAGTAATATATATATTAGAATATATATATTCAACTAATATGTATATAAATATACATACTTGAACTTAACGATTATTTGAACGCAAACGTTACCAACAACTGAAATATTATAAACATTACAACTTAACAAATAATCCATATACTTATACAAGTATTATTATTTGCGTCTAGGTATTTGAGGACGCGTTTGGATTATTTGCTAGCTACTTTTGCTGAAGACTTGCAAACTGTGAGTTCACAGCCCCTAACTTTTATTGTTTTAAATGCTTTTAAAACCAGGGGTGGAAAACATAGTACAATGTGATAACATGCTATATGCTTTATAGTATTGTGTTGCATGCTATTACGTGAACTGATTAACATGATCATATTCATGCTATTAAACTTGGATTGTTAATATGAAAGGTGTTCATATTATATTGTTGAACTTGAACTATTTCTATAAAATGTTTTCATATTGAATTAACTGGAATTAATTATATGAAACGTTTTCACAACATTTGGGAATAAGACAGCAGATCTTGGTACGATCCTAGGTTTACGCGAGGTAGTTGTAGTGCACATAAGTCCCAGTGCTTACAACCTATAACCATTAGCTAGGTGACTCTAGCCACTGAGTATACAGATAGTACTATCGATTTGACAACCCTCCCAGGATATTACTCGTTGGTCATTCCAACCACATCGACGATAGTCGTAACGAGGAGTGTATACTTAAGATGTTACTGAGGCAACAACAAAACAACTAGTCGTGGTTTGGTTATAGTACTAGTGTCGTTACTTTAACTCTAAAGGTTTAGCTCACCTTGGAGGGATTATAGTCTATATTTCCCACATTTACAACTAAACAACAACTTGATTTGGGAAGGGTATTCCCTGTGATGACTAATAGGACAGGTGTTCCTTGAGAGACTATTACTAGGAAACGTTTACCTTAAATGGTTGAACTTGGTTTCCCACAAAAACAACTATTTATAGGAAATGTTTACTTAAATGTTAAACCTGTGTTTCCTGCAATAACTATTCTGGAATGTTTATCTTATTGTTAAACTTGAGTTCCTGTTAACTATCTGTTGGAAAATGTTTGCTTGACTGCTAAACCTGATTTTCCTTAATTATTGAAATGGATATGTTTACTTATTTGATAAACCTGTATATCCTGCAACTACTTGTTAGGAAACGTTTATGATTAAACTTGTGTTTCCTACACTACTATTATTAATGTAAGAATGACATTCTTACATATTTAGGAAATGTTTTCTTTAATTAGAATACTTGTGTTTCCTACTTACATATAAATATTATGTTTGTGTACATGAATGATTTATACAAAACTAAAACCTGTGAATTCACTCAACATTCAATGTTGACAGTTTACTATGTTTTTCAGGGAATTAGGACTCAGGTACTCCTGCATGCATAAAGGACGTAGGCAACCTGACTATTTATGATGCCACTTTTGGGACACATGGATTTCCTTTGTATTATCAATTTCATTGGTTATACTTATGAAATCCCTCTTTTATAAATATGTATTTTCAAATACTTAAGTTGTCTTTGACAACCCTACTTATGTACGACGTTACAAAGTCGTATCTTTTGTAATAATCTTCAAACTTATGGCATCTTAAATATATATGTATGTTCTGTATGATCATATACTCTGATACAATGAATGCACTATCGAATCTGTCCGCCCTCAATGCTTAAATATTATTAAAATGCTTCCGCTAATCAAATAAAAGCTTCCGCTAAACTGTTATTAAACACGATTACCGTTTTGGGGGTGTGACAGAGATTGGTATCAGAGCTATTGGTTATAGAGAACTAGAAGTCTTTAAGTGACTGAAAACCTTAGAGACCTAGACTATAGCCTTGGCTAACACATTTCTGCATTCATACTATTGCATATGTCTGATACGTCACACACGATTCTTTGACTAGGTATGTCGAGACACGCACCTATTCACATCACTGATTCTGATACTGAGGAGGATCCCATAGAGGGACCATACGACGGGATTCCTATAGCAGTGTCTGAGGAGGTTTACCCGCCTACTTTCCCTAGAGATACTTCAGATGGTTCGATAGCCACTCCACCATTACCATCCACTGATCCTGCTACCCATATGTTAGGATCTATGTCTATGTCTAGACGCCATCTTATTGGAGAGCCTGATTTTAGGCCCATACCTAGGAGGACACCGCTGTCGTGTGTCAGGGATTTTCCCATAGGACCCTCATCATCTCGCGGCAAAGAGCCGATGGTTGAGGAGCGAGAGATCCGCTGTGATCAGCAGACACCGAGAGCTAGAGTTCCGCATCTGGACTGGATGCCACGTATTTTACGCCATTGGAGGATCATTGAGAGGATTCCTTCCACCTATGAGACTGGGGAGTCATCTCACACACCTACATCTTTACATTTGACCGAGGAGCCTCTGGAGCTTACGGCCCCTACTGTGGTCGCCGTTATTCGTACCTTGCTGGGATTTCATTTTGGTACGCAGTCTGCCCTCCGAGTTATGCGCTGTGACACCTCTCGTCTTGATGATGATGTGCTGGCGATATATGGACGCCTTGCGACTTCTGAGTTGCACATCGAGGTAGACAGGGAGTCTGCCGATGCTACTAGAGCACGTCTGATTCGACTAGAGCGTCGTTTGGAGACTATAGGTGCTGCAGTTGGTTTATGTGTGTTGATGGTTGCTGTTAGGATGTTTGTGGGATGGAGTCTACCGTATTTCTTTTAGACAGTATGTATGATGTATTAGGACTATAGTTATGATGTATTTGGGTTGACTTTTGACTAGATGGATGTATAGGTTAAATCCGTCACATTTTGTAGATCATGTTTGATCCGATGGGTGTATTTGGTTGTAAATCCCATCTTTGTACAAAACTTATGTAACAACGCTTAACCCATGTTATTATATAAACTATGCAATGACTTTTAATTATGATATGTAAACCAAACATAAGCTAGTTTACATTATTACATACATTGTGAATGATATCAATTGGTGATTGACTTCATACTATATTTACATTTATCACTTACTTTATGAGTGATGACTTGATTAGATATCTTACGAGTGTTCTTGTGTGTGATTAGGACTGAATCATGCCGCCTAAACGTAGAATTACCAGGAACAGCCAAAGAAACCCCACACCACCTCCTGCTGTTGAGGAGACTACTGAACAAATGGTTAATCGAAGGATTTCTGAAGCCCTTGCTCAGTATGATACTGACAGGAACCGTAGCGGTAGTAGAGAAACCGAACCAAACGCTTCAGGTAGTAATCCTGAGAGCACTCAGAGGGGATGTTCATATAAAACATTTCTAGCCTGTAAACCGAGCCATTTCCGTGGTACTGAAGGTGCCATTGGAATAATCCATTGGATAGAGAAAATGGAGTCTGTAATAGAGATTAGCAAGTGTGCTCGTGAAGACATGGTCATGTATGCTACATGCACATTTAGTGATAAGGCTTTGACTTGGTGGAACGCCCAAAAGCAAGCAATGGGTCGTCCAGCTGCTCATTCAATGTCTTGGGAAACTCTGAAAACTATGGTCATGGAAGAGTTTTGTCCCCGCAGTGAGCTGCAAAAGATTGAGTCTGAGCTCTGGAACATTGCTATGGTTGGTGCTGATATCACAGGATATACCACCAGATTTCAAGAACTGGCACGTCTTGTACCTCACATGGTTACTCCTGAGTACAAGCGCACTGAAAGGTATATTTGGGGTTTAGTGCCGCAAATTCGAAGTTTGGTAACATCAGCGAATCCAGCTACTTTTAAGATTGCTGTGGAACTAGCACAGCGTTTGACTGATGAAGCAGTAAGGATGGGGAATCTTACTAAGAAAGCTGATACTGGAAAGGTTGAATCCAGCAATGCTGATGCTGGGAAAGGAAAACGCAAGTGGAATGACCGTCAGGGTCACAAGAATAAGAAGCAAGCTAGTACCACGAAAGCCTACGTTGCCACTACTGCTGAACAAAAGACTTACATGGGGAGTAAGCCCAAGTGTGGCAAGTGTGAACGTCACCATGATGGTGACTGTACTTTCTGTGGGAATTGCAAACGCTGGGGGCATTTGGCCCAATATTGTAGAGCGAACCCTATCACTCAAGCAAATAGGGATCGACCAGCAAATGGATGTTTCGAATGTGGCGAGCAAGGTCATTTCCGAAACAAGTGCCCTAAACTGAACCGTGGTAATCAAAACAATCAGAACCGCCCTGCGAACCCGAACAACAACAACAATCGTGGGAACGTCAACAACCAGCCAGCTAGGGGTCGTGCATTTGTCGTTGGAGCGCAAGAGGCATGCCAGGACCCTAACACTGTCACTGGTACGTTTCTAGTTAACGATCATTATGCATCCGTATTATTTGATTCTGCCGCCGATTTGAGTTTTGTGTCTAAGGACTTTAGACCACTATTAGACGTTAGATCTCGTAAGCTAGACAACAAGTACACCTTAGAACTAGCCGATGGTAGGTTGATTGAATCAGGAGAAATAGTACCAGGATGTACTCTAGCATTGGAGAGTCATCTTTTCAAAATAGAATTACTACCGGTTGAGTTGGGAAGTTTTGACATCGTAGTCGGTATGGACTGGTTGTCGAAAAATCGTGCGGAGATTGTTTGCTTTGATAAAATGATACGTATACCATTGTCAACTGGAGAAACTTTGGTGATACAAGGAGACAAGAGGGCGAGTACCGTCAAAACTATTAATTGTTTAAAAGCTAGTAAATATCTCCGAAAGGGATATCCAGCATTTTTGGCGCATGTTGTGGAAAAGAAATCTGTAGTGAGAAGCTTAGACGATATACCCATAGTACGAGACTATCCGGGAGTGTTTCCTGATGATCTTCCAGGATTACCACCTCCGCGACAAGTCGAGTTTCGCATCGATCTGGTGCCTGGAGCCGCACCAATCGCTCGCTCACCTTATCGTCTAGCTCCATCAGAAATGCAAGAACTGTCTACACAGTTGCAAGAGCTTTTAGACTTAGGATTCATCCGACCGAGCTTTTCACCTTGGGGAGCTCCGGTTTTGTTTGTCAAAAAGAAGGATGGATCTATGCGCATGTGTATTGACTATCGAGAGTTGAATAAAGTAACTATCAAGAACCGATATCCGTTACCTCGCATTGACGATCTATTTGATCAGCTACAAGGATCAAGTTACTACTCAAAGATCGATCTGCGTTCTGGTTATCATCAACTAAAGGTCCGAGAAGAGGATGTGCCGAAGACAGCGTTTAGGACTCGTTATGGACATTATGAGTTCCTAGTCATGCCGTTTGGATTGACTAACGCGCCGGCAGTATTCATGGATCTCATGAACCTAGTGTGTAAACCTTACTTAGATAAGTTTGTCATTGTGTTCATTGACGATATTTTGATTTACTCAAAGACGAAAGAGGATCACGAACAGCATTTGAAACTTATCCTCCAACTACTTGAGAACGAGAAGCTGTATGCTAAGTTCTCCAAATGCGAATTTTGGATTAGAGAGGTTCAATTCCTAGGTCATGTGATCAACGACAGGGGAATTCATGTGGACCCATCCAAAATAGAGGCGATTAAGAACTGGAAAGCACCGGAAACTCCCACAGAAATTCGACAATTTCTTGGTTTGGCTGGCTATTATCGACGATTTATAGAGAACTTTTCAAAGATAGCCCAGTCACTCACCACCTTAACTCAGAAGGATAAGAAATTCGAATGGGGAGAGAAACAAGAGAACGCCTTCCAACTGTTGAAATAAAAGTTGAGCACCGCACCGATTCTATCCTTACCTGAGGGAACAGATAACTTCATTGTTTATTGTGACGCCTCACATCAAGGATTAGGTTGTGTTCTCATGCAAAACGACAAAGTTATTGCTTATGCATCTCGTCAATTGAAGATTCACGAGAAGAACTATACGACTCATGACTTAGAGTTGGGAGCAGTTGTTTTTGCATTGAAAATTTGGAGACACTACTTATATGGCACAAAGTGTACAATTTTCACTGACCACAAGAGTCTACAACACATATTCGACCAGAAAGAACTCAACATGAGACAGAGACGTTGGGTCGAATTATTGAATGATTACGACTGTGAGATTAAATACCATCCGGGCAAGGCTAATGTAGTAGCAGATGCCTTAAGTCGTAAAGAGAACGTTAAGCCTCGCAGAGTTCGAGCCTTAGTGTTAACAATTCACTCGAATCTCATTACTCAAATTCGCGAAGCGCAACAATTAACTTTCACCGCCGAACGCATGAAAAATGAATCCCTGAGGGGAATGGAGAAACAGCTTGAAACAAAAGAGAATGGAGTTTTATACTTCATGAATCGAATTTGGGTACCGTGCGACGATGAACTCCGTAAGCTGATATTGGACGAAGCTCACAAGTCCAACTACTCGATTCATCCTGGTGCAGACAAGATGTACCAAGATGTGAAAGGTTTCTATTGGTGGCCTAATATGAAGAGAGACATCGCTACTTATGTCAACAAATGTCTAACTTGTTCAAAGGTCAAGGTTGAGTATCAAAAACCTTTAGGACTTTTGCAACAACCAGAGATGCCACAATGGAAATGGGAGCACATAACAATGGATTTTATCACAAAGCTACCAAAGACATCAACTGGTGTTGATTCAATTTGGGTGATTGTCGATAGACTGACGAAATCAGCCCACTTCATTGCTTTCAAAGAGACTGACAAACTTGAGAAACTGGCAAAGATCTATATCAAAGAAGTCGTTTCTCGGCACGGTGTGCCATTGTCTATTATATCTGATAGAGATAGCAGATTCACATCTCGTTTCTGGCAAACGCTACAACAGGCCCTAGGTACTCGACTCGATATGAGTACGGCCTATCATCCACAAACCGATGGCCAGAGTGAACGAACGATTCAAACGCTCGAAGATTTATTACGAGCATGTGTGATTGACTTTGGAGGAAATTGGGATACTCATCTCCCATTAGCTGAGTTCTCCTACAACAATAGTTATCACACCAGTATACAGATGGCACCGTTTGAAGCGTTGTATGGACGCAAGTGCAGATCCCCACTCTGTTGGGCAGAGTTGGATGACAGACAACTATCCGGACCCGAACTTGTCCAAGAAACCACAGACAAAATATCTCAAGTGCTTAACCGATTGAAAGCTGCAAGAGATAGACAAAAGAGTTACGCCGATAACCGCCGTAAACCTCTTGATTTTCAATTAGGAGATAAGGTTCTACTCAAAGTATCGCCTTGGAAAGGGATAGCACGATTTGGCAAACGAGGAAAACTGAACCCACGATATGTTGGACCTTTTGAGATCCTTGCTAGGATTGGTCCTGTTGCTTATAAACTCAAACTACCACAAGAGCTTAGTAGTATTCACGACACTTTTCATGTGTGTAATTTGAAGAAGTGTCTTTCCGACGAAACATTAATCATACCTCCTGACGAAGTCTTCATAAACTCAAAGCTTAACTTTGTGGAGGAACCAATCGAAATAGCTGATACGAAAACACAGAAACTCCGAAACAAAAGAATCAAACTCGTCAAAGTTCGATGGAATTCGAAGCATGGCCCAGAGTTTACTTGGGAACGTGAGGATGAGATAAGAAAGAAGTACCCTCACCTATTTGAACTAGCGAACGACACGAATAATACAAATTAAATCTCGGGACGAGATTTCGCTAACAGGGGGAGAATGTGACAATCCTCCAATTAGGGTATTTACTTAGCCTAATTTCATGCATTACCTAGAGTAATTCCCTGATTAAGTGAATTCAAACTATTCTGTGTATAAGTTTTTGTGAAACTTACTATGTGTTATGTGATGTATTTGACAGTAGTTATATGTGTATATATATAATTACGTACGAAATAAATATATCAAACTCTACGAATAGAATGTAATAACATTGGTGATACAAAATAATTAATAATTCGAAAATTATTAATTACAGCTATTATATAATCATATTATTGAAATAATATAATACATTATACGTTTTATATTAAACGTATTAAACCGCGAATAATAAAGTTCCAAAATGAACTTCGAAAAATACTTTTGAAAAATTTTTAGTTTAAAATTATTACATAAAAGTACTACAACGAAAAGAAAACGAAAGATTTAGACGATTTTTGTTACACGTTATACGAACAGAAACAATTTTAAAACGCGCCTAGAGGTTCCAAATAATAAAAGTATTATTTCGTAAGTTACTGTTTTAATGTATAGAACATTACCTCAAAATATGATTTCCAAATTTTACTGAAATCTGGCACGCATTTTTGACTATACAGTAATTTTACTGTAAACAATTTTAATGATACTTGTAACAAAGTATTTCACATTTCGATTTCAAAGTTCTAAATCTGAGATATAGAGAAACATAACGCAAAATTTTATTATACATAAAGTACCACAAATTATACCCGTACACGAAATTAACGGGCTAAAAACTACCAATATTGCACAAACTAAAATATCTGGGGAACAAACTTCGCACCCTCCATACTCCCGTTTAAAATTGCCATCTCCAATAATACATCTCACCAATAATTTTGATCTTCAAAATTCACACACAACACTTCACTTCATTTTCTTGCTCTCTGTGGTTTGTGCGTGTACTGGAAGAAGCAGAATGAAGCAAATAAGCAGGAGACAACACATTTTCATCTTCATCACCCTTCACTCTCTTCACAAAAATCACACAAATCAAAACCACAACAAAATGGTCTCTTGATCTTCATTATCATCATCTTTCATCATTATCATCATCAACATCAGAAATCATCTCCATCTAAACCATTGTGAGGATAATTTCTCCATTTTATTTCATTTATATAATTTTCTTAAATTTATGATTTGGTTGATGATTGTTGTTAAAAACTTGTTATAATGCGTTATTATGTTGTTATAATGGTTGTATGTAACTTAGAACACGTTAAAATGGTGATAAAATACATGAAAATGAAATTTTGTTTCGTATAGAGCTGATGAACACGAAGATGAACAGTACCCATGTCAAATGACGCGATCGCGTCATTTCTCGAGTAAAATTTAGTGTTTTTCGAAACGTATATCACGCGATCGCGTGATAAGACATTTTGAACCGATCACGTCACTTTTTCCACACTTCAACCGATCGCGTGAAAATCCTTGTTGCCCCGATCGCGTGACTTCTTCACCCGATCGCGTCATTTTCAGTTCACACGATCGCGTCACCTGAATCAACCGATCGCGTGATTTCCTAGACACATCCACGCAATCGCGTCCCTTTTCACAAATCTGAAAGTTCAGTAAAGTAATTTGGTATTTACAAGAACAAGTTATAACCAACATAGTAAACGACAACTATATTTGTACAAGACTTAGTGTTAAATTGGACACAACTATGAGACATTAATTAATACAGACAATCGGACACGACAAAACTTTGGAACAATTACAAAATATATATATATACAAACGAACGGACAATATATATATATAACGAAACGTATAAAATGGAACGATTTAATTATCTAGTACAAACTATATACGACAAACGAAAACAAGTTATGTTTTGTATAACTAACCAAGCTATGATTTGATAATATAAACGACAACTAAGTTTTATTCGCGACAATTAACAAACGATATATGTAAACAATATAACAAAGTTATTTTGATAACTAATCTAATTATGTTTTTAAAACATAATCAACGACAAACAACGACTATGTACATGTCAACATATATATATATACATACACGACATTTTAAAATATGTATATATATGGATAGTAACAATGACAACAAGTAATATATATATTAGAATATATATATTCAACTAATATGTATATAAATATACATACTTGAACTTAACGATTATTTGAACGCAAACGTTACCAACAACTGAAATATTATAAACATTACAACTTAACAAATAATCCATATACTTATACAAGTATTATTATTTGCGTCTAGGTATTTGAGGACGCGTTTGGATTATTTGCTAGCTACTTTTGCTGAAGACTTGCAAACTGTGAGTTCACAGCCCCTAACTTTTATTGTTTTAAATGCTTTTAAAACCAGGGGTGGAAAACATAGTACAATGTGATAACATGCTATATGCTTTATAGTATTGTGTTGCATGCTATTACGTGAACTGATTAACATGATCATATTCATGCTATTAAACTTGGATTGTTAATATGAAAGGTGTTCATATTATATTGTTGAACTTGAACTATTTCTATAAAATGTTTTCATATTGAATTAACTGGAATTAATTATATGAAACGTTTTCACAACATTTGGGAATAAGACAGCAGATCTTGGTACGATCCTAGGTTTACGCGAGGTAGTTGTAGTGCATATAAGTCCCAGTGCTTACAACCTATAACCATTAGCTAGGTGACTCTAGCCACTGAGTATACAGATAGTACTATCGATTTGACAACCCTCCCAGGATATTACTCGTTGGTCATTCCAACCACATCGACGATAGTCGTAACGAGGAGTGTATACTTAAGATGTTACTGAGGCAACAACAAAACAACTAGTCGTGGTTTGGTTATAGTACTAGTGTCGTTACTTTAACTCTAAAGGTTTAGCTCACCTTGGAGGGATTATAGTCTATATTTCCCACATTTACAACTAAACAACAACTTGATTTGGGAAGGGTATTCCCTGTGATGACTAATAGGACAGGTGTTCCTTGAGAGACTATTACTAGGAAACGTTTACCTTAAATGGTTGAACTTGGTTTCCCACAAAAACAACTATTTATAGGAAATGTTTACTTAAATGTTAAACCTGTGTTTCCTGCAATAACTATTCTGGAATGTTTACCTTATTGTTAAACTTGAGTTCCTGTTAACTATCTGTTGGAAAATGTTTGCTTGACTGCTAAACCTGATTTTCCTTAATTATTGAAATGGATATGTTTACTTATTTGATAAACTTGTATATCCTGCAACTACTTGTTAGGAAACGTTTATGATTAAACTTGTGTTTCCTACACTGCTATTATTAATGTAAGAATGACATTCTTACATATTTAGGAAATGTTTTCTTTAATTAGAATACTTGTGTTTCCTACTTACATATAAATATTATGTTTGTGTACATGAATGATTTATACAAAACTAAAACCTGTGAATTCACTCAACATTCAATGTTGACAGTTTACTATGTTTTTCAGGGAATTAGGACTCAGGTACTCCTGCATGCATAAAGGACGTAGGCAACCTGACTATTTATGATGCCACTTTTGGGACACATGGATTTCCTTTGTATTATCAATTTCATTGGTTATACTTATGAAATCCCTCTTTTATAAATATGTATTTTCAAATACTTAAGTTGTCTTTGACAACCCTACTTATGTACGACGTTACAAAGTCGTATCTTTTGTAATAATCTTCAAACTTATGGCATCTTAAATATATATGTATGTTCTGTATGATCATATACTCTGATACAATGAATGCATTATCGAATCTGTCCGCCCTCAATGCTTAAATATTATTAAAATGCTTCCGCTAATCAAATAAAAGCTTCCGCTAAACTGTTATTAAACACGATTACCGTTTTGGGGGTGTGACATGTAGACACATAAATACAAAATCTTCTGACATTCAAAGAAATCTTCCTCTTGAGCTTCTTGCTGATATAGCGTATCCATCAGTTCAGTTACATACTTATCAAAGTAGTTCACCATCTGGGTTTGGTTAGGATTATACCAATCTTCATATTCTTTTTCAATCTTCTCAATTATGTATTTTTGTTCAGGTGTAAAGTCAATAGTAGATGCCCTGATTACAGCCATTATATGATATGTATCATCTTTCCCAACTTCTAAAAGCTGAATCAATCCACCTCTCGTACTAACTACTGGCGCAGGTATCCTTCCTAAATTAGTATCTTCAAACTCAGTGTTAATACCTAAGTCATTCCCTTCTTCTTCAGACATACTTTCTAAATCCTCTTCCTCTTCTTCAGATATAGTATCTAGTGTAGGGTTATCAAATGTCCTAAGAGAATGTTCATCAACACAGACATCCTTGCATTCCACAGTTTCATTCAAAATTTCCATTTGTTTATTTTTCATTTCACTAACAGTTAACGAAGTCTGTATACACAAATTATCACTTAATTTAGAACACGTATAACACAAGTAAAATATATTATACAAATAAAATACATTTACATAATTACACATTTTTAATCAAATTATTAAATTTCTTTTACTAAGCTAATCAATAGATCTCGGTAGCTCCATTGATAGTACACAAAAGCGGAGAAACAGTTCAGCGCGAAGCTTATTAAAAACCTATTTCTTTCGAGAAACACCTTACCTCTTATATGATAAATCAATTAAGTAGGGCTTTACTCTCCTTATACCTTTGTTTTTGTCAGTATTCCCAATGGGTGTGCCGATATTTCTTATTGATTTTGCAAAGTATCAGAAATAAAAAATTATACAAGTAAAATAATTAGTTTAATTAAAATACACCGCTCCCCCGGTAAAACAAAAGTTCAACCGGTTAAGTGTTCCCCGGCAGTGGCACCAAAAACTTGATGTGTGCTAAGTATAGGCAATTATAATCACAAGTTTAAATTAAGGAAATACTAAATAATACTATCACACAATTCAGGCAAGAATGACCCGTTCATGTAATATAGCTTAATAAGTAAGTCCAAATTCGAACACAGGGAACACAAGAAACGTGATTCTTATTTATAACTAATTATTTATTTATTTCTAATTACAAATATTTACAATTAAAATACAAATAAATAAAGGATCCAATTTACAATAATCTACAAGATAAGGGGGACGCTTTAGTTCCGAACGAGCATATTTATATTTATATTTTGATACAGATTCTAATAGATAAGTTTCAGGAACAACTTAATAATACTCAGATGGATAGAAGATTATAATTATTCAAATTATTATTTATTAAACCTATTATATGTACTTATGTCTATTTGCTTTGTTGGCTATTATTACTGGTGAATTACTAATGTAGAAAATTACTTAAGGTTAAGCTAATCTTCATCATAGCAACACAATCATAAGGTTATGCAAAGTGTTACTAATTAATAAGATCTATCATCAATTTATTAATACAATTTCTATGGTTAGGCTTGAATCGTAGTATTACTTTATATTAATGAATCATTCTTCGTCTATCGCATAAGGTTAAGATCAAGACATAAACACAATCACTTAATTTATATAAACTTAATATGGTCATCCTCATTTAATATAAATCAGTCTAACTATGTCAAGAATAATCATCAATATATCATAATAAAGACAATTCTTGTATAATAAACATTCAATAATATAGTTCCAACATAAACATATAATTCATATAATAAACTCAATAAACATTCATTCAAACAGTTATAATGAAAACCTAATTCGCAATTAAATCAAATAAACAATATCATAAATAAATCAATAAGGTTATTAAAGTTACAAGGATAAAGAAATCGAACCAATTGACGAACTAGCTTTTCCTAGGGTTAAAAACCTTCAAACCCTAGCTCCTTAGCCTCCAAAATCGCACCTAAAGTCGACCTAAAACCCTAACTTTCTGTTTTAGTATTCTTGAATCGTATATGAAAAACCTAAACCTAAGCCTCTATTTATACTTTTTCTAGCCGACCTTCCAACCGCCGGTTGGGACCTCCAACCGCCGGTTGGATCAATTTGACTCCTGGTCCAACTCCACGTGTCTCCACCGCCTTAGAACCCTAATACTCCAACCGCCGGTTGGGCTTTCCAACCGCCGGTTGGACTTCAATTCCAGAATGTTCCAACTTCGGGCTTGGGCTTTATTTTGGGCTTCTTCTTTTCTTTAACGGATTTTAATCTTTATCTTGGCCCATTTCTTCAATATTAACATTTTGGTCTTCATTTCTTTAAAGTTTAAGCTCCTTTTTCTCCATTTCTTCATTTTCTTCAGTTTCTTTCAGTTTCGGATTTGTTCTTGTTCCTTTTTCTTCAATCTTCAATTAAAATACATCTCTACAAATATTAACAAAATAAGTATCTAAAATCAAATAAATGCACTAAAATGTATATAAATATAAGGATAAATTACTATAAAATATACTATCTATTTGATGCTTATCAACGTACCAATGTTAGCGTAGGGATCCTCTGGTGCATCCCGTGCACGGAGAATGTATGTGCGTCCGCGAGCGGGCTCGTTGTTGGCGATGCAGTTGTTGTTGTTCTGATTGTTGAGCTGTGGGCATTGGTTTCGGTAGTGTGTCGTGTCACCGCATCTGAAACATCCTTTGTTTCGTTGATCATTGTTCGTGGGGTGGGTTCTGCATGCCTGAGTTCTGTGTCCCCATCGGTTGCAGTTATCACAGAAGAAGCAATCTCCTTCGTGGTGATTTCCGCATTTTCCACATTTGGGTCTCTTCCCAAGGTATGGTTTCGGTTCAGTGTTGGTAATTGCGGCGTAGGCTCGGGTGTTCCCCGGATTCCTGTTCTGCTGACCCTGGCGGTCGTTTCCTTCATCATTCCATTTCCGTTTGTTGTTTCCAGAGTTGCCAGCATCAGTGTGGTTGGGTTCACTTTTCCCTGTAGCAGTTTTCAAAGTTCCAATTAGGACCGCGTCATCGGTCAAGCTTTGAGCCAGGTCAACTGCACTCCTAAAGGTAGTCGGTTTGGAGGACATAACCATGCCTCGGATCTGTAGGGCCAAACCCCTGTTGTAACGCTCAATGCGTTTGCTTTCGGGTGTCACCATGTGAGGTACAAGGCATGCAAGTTCGTGGAACTTAGTTGTGTATCCGGTGATGTCAGCACCGATCATCTGGATGTTCCATAACTCAGTTTCGAGTTTCTGATGCTCATTGTGAGAGCAAAACTCTTCCATCATCATTTGCTTCAAAGTCTCCCACGAGATGGAGTAAGCGATTGTACGTCCAAGGATTTGAACCTGAACGTTCCACCAAGTTACCGCTTTGTCGGCTAAGGTACACGTGGCATATTTCACTATTTTGTTGGTGGCGCAGTCGCTGATGTCGATTACTGATTCCATCTTCTCAATCCAGTGGACTAGGCCAATGGCCCCTTCAGTCCCGGTGAAGGTACTCGGTTTGCAGGCTTGGAATGTTTTGTATGAACACCCTTGTTGGGTATTTGCCGGTGTTTCACTATTAACGGGGGTGGTACCATTGTTATGCACCACGTTTTCACGATTGCGGCTCGCCTCATATTGGGCAATTGCTTTGGCCACACGGCGTTCAATGATTTGCTCGGTGGTTTTGTTGACAGGAGGTGTATCCGTTCGGCGACTGTTTCGGGTTTTTCTTTGTTTAGGCGGCATGCTGACGTTCTGCAAGGAAGGAAATGCAGAAGTCAATGCTAATGAAAGAGATGCGAAGAATGAAGTGTCACATAGTTTTAGTAATCGAATATTTAAGAAGAATTGACAAAATCCCCCTCACGTATCTTACGACTATGAAACGCCCATATATACTTAGTATAATATAATCACGTTGGCCAGGCATCATTATATGATGCTAAATACATACTTCTTTTCATCAATTTTTTAATACGATCAGGTTCATATAAGATCAGAGTGAGATTGAACGAATCGAACGTAGCACGGTTCAAATAGTGGATTACGCGTATCGATGCGTCGTAACGATAGTTTTTTTTTTGGGTAAAGGGATTATACCCTGGCAAATTTTATAGATGAAATATAACGTTACAGTACATCAAAGCTTAGACTAAACAAATGAAAGACTAAGCACATATACTTGACAGGCCAAGTATACGACAACCATGGAAACAACCAAGCAAAATGCCAAAAACACACTTAGACCACCAAGCTATAATCCACTGCAAACGCATCGAAACAAACAAATCAGCCCTCTATAATGAGAGCCCTCGGGATCTTCCAAGTCGCCATAGCCCTTATGACATTATCAGACGGCCTAAACTTAAATGAATGAAGCTTAAGCCGGACCACTTCCAAGATAGAAGCCACCACATGATCTTTCGAACGCCGTTGCTTCTGAAATAACCTCATATTTCGCTCTTGCCAAATAAAATACGTAGTAGATCCAAGAAGGAGTTTAAATATAATACTCCGAATAGACCTCCTAGTAGCAATAGGTTTAATCCATGCAACACAATCAGCTAGACATCCGAGTGAAGATTAAACCCCGCAAAAAACAAAACCTCCAACCAAACCTGAGATGAAAAACAACACTCGAAGAATAAATGAGAATGAGAATCCTGTTGAGAATTACACAACGAACATCGAAGCAGGTTTAAGTCAGTCGAAGGACCGACATCCCATTGCTTCAAACGATCTTGCGTCTTCAACTTCTCCCATAAAACCAGCCATAAATGAATAGCATGACAAGGGATACACATAGGATACCAAACCACAGAATACCAATCAACTAAGTCAGCCCGTGGCCGAAGAGTATCCCACACATGGCTAACTTTAAAGTCAACCAGATTACCATCTAGAGTTCTCCAGAACAGCTTATCCGGGCGATTACTTAATGAAGGAACAGAAAGCTGAAGAAGGTTCGGAAAGCGCTCTAGCCAATAAATCGGCCAGTTCCAAGAAGAGATCACAACCAAATCAGCAACCGTATTATCAATATGGTAGTCTCTATTAATAACCCTGTGGTTCAAAAAATGAAATAAGGGACAAACAGAATCTCAAATATCAAACCAGACCGATATAGAAGAACCATCACCAACCCGAAACCAAAAGTGATTCCTAAAAGCATCACGAATATGAAAAATCTTTCGCCATGTCCAACTCATGTCCCCTGTGGCTGAAATATTCCAAAAATGTCTACCACGGAGCTTATGAAAATAAATCCAATTAACCCATAAAGAGTCCTTATGCATATATATATTAAGATGTGTGTATGCATGTGCGTTCTAGCCAATGGTATAGTCTAGGTCTCTAAGGTCTCTAAGTCACCTAAGAAATCTAGTTCGCTATAACCTGGCTCTGATACCAATCTGTCACACCCCTAGATTCGTTGATTGTGTTTAGCGGAAGCATTTAGTTAAGTATGGGGGTAATGACGCCAACATTGTACATGCATACGTATCAGAGCATATGATTACAACAAAACATATATATTAAGATGCCAAGAGTATTAGTTACAAAGTTTACGATTCATCTACAAGTAGTTAAGTTGTACAAAAGTGGATTTCATAAATATGACTAAAAACAGATTAGTTATACAAAAGAAATCCATATGTTTCAAAAAGTTGGCATCCTAAAAGCTTCACGGGTCGCCTAGAGTTCCATATGTGAAGGCGGTTCTTACGTGCAGCTAATTCCCTGAAAAACATAGTAAAAGTCAACACATGGTTGAGTGAATTCCACAGGTTTTATGTTCACGCGTAAAGTTTCGTACTTCATGTGTTTGTAACGTTTATCCATAGCAAATAAGTGATGTTTTGTGGAACATTATCCAAAAGTTTGTTTGGTTGGGATGTTACCCAAAATACCGTTTTCATGGGATGTCTGCCCAAAATACAGTTTACGTGTCGTAGGAATGTCAGTATCCAATTAGTTGTTTGAAGGAATGTCAGTATCCTATTAGTTGTTTGTAGGAATGTCAGTATCCTATTAGTTGTTTGTAGGAATGTCAGTATCCTATTAATTATTTGTAGGAATGTCAGTATCCTATTAGTTGTTTGTTGGATCCATGTCAGTAAGACCCAGTACCCATGTCAGTAGGGTTCAAGTAGTAGGGAGTGTCAGTGTCCCATGTTTAACAAGTATAACGGATCCATGTCAGAAGGATCTAGTACCCATGTCAGTAGGGTCCAAATAGTAGGGAGTGTCAGTGTCCCTTGACCCATGTCAGTAGGGTCTGGTCCATGTCAGTAGGACCCATTAGTTGATCAATCCGTTTAGTAAAAAGTGTTGCTGGTCATTCTCCAACGTTTTCAAAACAGTACCGGTCGTTCTCCGGTTTATCAAATATAGTTTAACTCCTTTGTAGTAGTTTGTAGTATGAAAACGTTATTTCATAAACATCAATTCGTGTAAGAGTTTAACAGTTTCAAGTACTCTAATCGTTCGAGTAAAACAAGTATACAATCATGTAAGTAAAAGCAGTTGACTATGTTTTCCACCCCTGTTCAAAAGTTGTAAAACGGTAAAAGTAGGGGCCTAAAGCCCGAGGTCTAATCCGAAATCTCCTAACGCCCTAAACGTATGAGATTTAATAAGTACGTGGATGTCTAACTCGACCATCCATGCTAGTGTTTGTACAACCAAGTTATGTCCAAGTGTTTGTTTAACGTTTAACGTTTACGTTTGTATTTCATAGTTGTGAAAATGTATGACATTTTAATAATGTAATTGCATTTGTAATGTGACATCCCGCAAATTTGAGTACAATTAAGTACAGTAAACACATGCATTTTACGCTGGTTCCCTAGTTAAGTTTTAACAAAACTTTTAATGTGATATAAGCCTAGCAAACCCAATACTTTTAAACAAAAAAAAAGTATTATGTATTTCGTAATTAACTATAATTACGTACAAACTTATCGGGACGAACTCAACAGAAATAAATATAATAAGTTGGTGATACAAAAATAATTAATGATTCGAAAAATTATTAATTATTTTTGTTATTATATTTAGATTATGGATAAAATATAATATATTATACGTTTATTATTTAACGTATCGGACACAGTACAAAAGTCCAAAAAGGTTTTCAAAGTACTTTTGAAGTATTTTTATTTGAAACTATTATAGAAAATAGTTAGAACAAAAGTTGTTCGGGAACCTTTAGACGACTATTTAGGACATGTTATACACGAACAGAAACAATTATAAAATGTGTTTAAAGGTCAAAAATAACAAAAGTGTTATTTTTCCGTTCCTGTTTTACCATTTGGAACATTACTTCAAAATATGAATTCCAAATTTGACTGAAATTTGGCACCTAATTTAACCGTACAGTACCACCTACTGTGATTAATTTTGTTAATGATTTTTAATAAAAGAATTCATTTTTATAATGATCAATTATTAAGTTTAAAATAACGTCTAAACAAACGAATAATTGATCGGTACACGGGGTACAAACAAATATAACCGTACCTGAAATTAAAGGGTTAAATACCTACAATATAACCACTACAAAATATCTGCTAGACACAAAGTGTGCCAAGCCATGCTCCCTCGTTGACAAACTAAACTCATTTTTAATTTTATATACTTCTTCCACAATCCATTTGATCACACGTACACAAACAGAAAACTCAAATAATGCAAGCTACCAACCACTTTTCTTTCTCCTCTCTGTGACTTGATCGACTGAAGCAACAGCAGTGGAAGAAACAAAAGCAGGAAGCTTTCTTCTTCATCTCACCATATCGCTCTCTCACTCTCTCTCTAACGGTCGGACACCACCACCTTCGGCTCTCATCACCACTGTGAGCAACCTCCGTTTTCTGTAAATTATTTCGGGTTTATAATGCTATACATATCATGTATAAATATTCTATCAGTTTACTGTGTTTAAAATGTGATTCAAAGGCTGTTTTCTTCCAACCCGTAACTAAACCTCTGTGCATGAACTGAAAGGCCATATGGTTTACTAGTTAACAACTCATATATATATAATTAGTGAGAAATGAACTAACAAAGGGCATGTAGCCTGGTGGTTAGAGCGTATGGTTTGTAGGCAGAGGTCACCGGGTCAACCCTGTGACTTGCATATTTCATTTTATTTTTAACCTACTTATTATATATATGTATATATATAATATACCTAGTAAAGTATAATTGAATATAGCCACATAGCTTAGGGGTAAGGGTTTGTTGTTTGTGGTGGAAGGTCATGGGTTCAAACCTCATTACTTGTTTTGATTTAATTCATTTTTGAGTAAACTGGTTATAAGTAGATATAAGGATAAACTTGGTAATTATAAACAAAAAGGCAAGTAATAGCCTACTGGTTGTGTGGCATGGTTTGAAGCCAAGGGTCAGGGGTTCAAGCCCCTTGGCCTGTGATTTTTTTTATATATAGTCTTTTTATCTATTAATCTATCACACTTAAATAAATATATATAAATCAATAGATATCCCCTCGACTATAATTAAACATACGAATATTTTGTTGGATAGATGTATCCACAAATGATAAGAAGGTTTTGTATTATTGCATAAACGACGATCATAATAATAATATATATATATATATATATATATATATATATATATATATATATATATATATATATAAATATAAACATTCGAGCAATAATTAATCACATAAATGATGTAAACAACACAATCAAACTTTTGGATATCGTCACCAACGATTCATACAATTTAAGAAACCAACAATTTCTTCAAAACAATTAAATAATTAACATAGTTTGACCAACAGTCAAGTACTTATGTTAATACACTTATTTGGTATAGGTTAACTTTATTTGGGCGACGCTACACACTCTGCTAGCTTTCACATCGCTACTACTACAGTGAGTTCACAGCCCCCTTTTCACTGTTTTAATTGCTTTTAAAACTTGGGGTGAAAAACATAACAACTGTTTTGCTATAACATGCAATAACTGCTTATACTTACTTTGATGCCTCTGTGCTACCAAATTGCTTATGTGCTACTGATTTTATGATGATTTCGTGCTATGTTTGCGAACTACTTGTATATACTTATATGCTGCTGTATAAACAACTTATAGGAATTTCCTTCTTACAAACTTTATTTTAGGATACTTACCTTCCTACAGACTGTTATGAGCAATTGTATTTGACTCACATGTCAATAACTACCAAATGAACATGGCTTAACAAACCACTTAATACAACATAAAACCTGTGAATTCACTCAACAATTTTTGTTGACTTTTTACTATGTTTTTCAGGTAATTCACAGCGCAAGTAAAAAATGCATATTTACGGAGTTAGGCGACCCATGAAGAATTAGGATGCCACATTTTGGGACAAACAGGGATTTATTTTGTATAACTGATACTAATTCTACGACTCTGACGAGTCGTAGTTCTTTGTAACAACTTATTTATTTAAATGGCATCTTAATTTAATTGTTCAGCAATAATCATACGCTCTGATCTGCATGATGTTCCACGTTGTCGTCAGCACCCCCAGTATGCATTAATGCTTCCGCTAATCGCGCGTTGACCGCACTGACCGAATTTGGGGGTGTCACAGTTTGGTATCAGAGCCATTGGTTATAGCGAACTAGAGTTCTTTATGTGACCTAGAGACTTAGAGACCTAGACTATAGCCTTGGCTAGAACATGCATGCACAAAAATGCATACGCCTAACTCACTACATGACAACTATTGTCGCGATGTGTTTAGATAAAAAAAAAATTGCGTGTTCCTACGCGTGACTTCTCAAATATGGTTGAGATTACAATGGCAACTCGATACACGAGAAACCATCAACCAACACCATCACACACTTAATCTATTCAGACAACATCGTCTGATGTATAGTCAATTTGACTCGTATTCCCTGAAACAAACTTCACTTGAGTTAGTCAATCCTACTTGAGCATTAGAAGAATGCTTGAGAGCAATTTTAACATACTAAAAGTCTGGAACTTTTCTCATACATACAGCACCCACTTTTACGAGCAAACATATATAAAACTAATGGTTCCTACCTTAGTTGCTGTACTCCGCACACTATTCAGGGAACTCCCTGACACACACAAAGATGACTTCTTAGAGAGCAGTACCTCCAGACTGAATGGAGACACGAAATTCACATACAAAACGCCTCGAACCTGTTGAAGGCCACAGGAACTTGGACAACAAAAATTTCAAATGCTACTTATGCCCGAGTACAAATGCTAGGGGAGCATGCTCGAGTGGCAGAGAGTGTAGCTGAGATCAGCATGATGGTGGCTATATATGATGGCAGAAGTAATACTTATCGTATCCGAGTAATATCAATGTACGGCGGGCTGTGTCCCCACTACGCTATACTAAAACTTCTATTCAACACATACATACAAATTTTGTCATATCTGATACGAACACAATCGTACGAAAGTCATGTTTGACAACTACTAGGTCATAGTTGACTATTATGAAAACAAACTCACACTTTCTAAAGGATCGAACAAATCCTCACTAACATTTAACGATTGGGGCTGACAACTTATCAGTCGAATGGATGGAAAGAACAAATGGGAAGTGTGATAGGTATAGTAGTAACGAGCCTCTTAAGTACTATACGAACAAAACATAGGAAGGTGTCGTTATACACCAATCAAGACATGGTTTCGAACAACAATTAAGGTAGTTAGACCCGATCCTACTAAACAAAAATTTCCTCCCCACAAATAGAAAAACTTTATATGACAATTTATATACAAATTGTTTACGAAAATGCTTTATTATATTTTGGATAAACATTCCAGCGAGAACTATAATTTGGATAACATTCCAACTAAAACTATTTTTGAATAACATTCCCACAAACACTTTGGATAGAATACTGGAAAACATACCAGTACGCAATTATAAACCGGAGAACGACCAGTGTCATTTTGAATTAACCGGAGAACGTATCGGTAAAGTTTTGAGATACTGAAGAACGTACCAGTAAGGCTTTAAACCGGAGAACGACCGGTAAATAAACTGGAGAACGACCAGTACTATGATTTGCTAGAGAACGACCAGCAGTATTACAAACCGGAGAACGACCGGCAGACTTTGGAAATGTTGATCCTTAGTTGGATCAGCCTGTGTTTCCTACGATAACTATTTTGGGGAATGTTATTTTGTTTAAATAGCCTGTGTTTCCTACGATAATATTTTGGGGAATGTTATTTTGTTTAAATAGCATGTGTTTCTTACTATTACTTATTTGGGAAATGTCAACTCTTGATTGAATTAACTTATGTTTCCTACGATAACTACTTTGGAAATGTTAATCTATAATTAGGTTAACCTGTGTTTCCTGTAAACCTTTGTTTTAGGAAATGTTTCTCTTAATTGATAAACTTGTGTTTCCTACAACGCAAACAACTAAATGAAAAACTATATATTTTGGGTAACGTCCCAAATTAGAACTATATATTTTGAATAGTGATCCAACTAAACTATATTAGGGACAGACATCCCACTTAAAGTGTAATTTGAGCAGACACTCCAACCGAACTATATTAGGGACAAACATCCCACTTGAATTGTAATGTGGATAGACAGATCAACTAAACTGTATTTTGGGTAACATCCCAATGAAATCTTACTTTTGGATGACAATCGAACAAAACGAAACTGATTGAATCCTAACACTGTCACTGAAGTGTCGTGGAAAACGACGACTCAACTTTTAGAAGTTGACTCATGTAAACTAGATGACAAACACGCAGTAGAACTAGCCGTTGGTAAGTTGATCGAATCATGAGAAATAGTACCGGGATGTATCCTAACGTTTAAGGGTCATCTCTTCGAAATAGACTTACTGTCGGTGGAGTTGAGAAATTTTGACAACATAGTCGGTATGGACGGGTTGTCAAGGGATGGAATTGAGATGTATGTTCGATATGTTGGTACGATTACCACTATCCATTATCTCCGACAGAGATAATCACTCTACATCACGCATCTGGCAGTCAATGCAACAGGCACTAGGTACTCATTCCGATACGAGTCTTTCCTACCATCCACAAATCGACGGTCAGAGCGAACCAACGATACAAACGCTCGACTATGTGTCACGAGCATGTGCGATTGACCTTAGGGGTAACTGAGATACCCCCTTACCTCAAGCAGAATTTTATTATAACGATAGTTATCACATCAGTATACGAATGGCACTGTTGGAGGCGTTATATGGACGCCAGTGCCGATCACCACTCTATTGGAGAGAGTTGGGTGATAGACAACTATATGGTACGTAGATTGTCCAGGAAACTACGAACAATAGATTTCAAGTACTTAACCAACTGAAAACAGCGTGAGACTGACAAAAGAATTTCGCCGATAACCGCTGTAAACCTCTTGAATTTCAATAAAGTGACAAAGCTTTACACAAAGTATCGCCCTGAAAAGGGGTCGCACAACTTGGGTAAACTTAACCCACAAAATATTTAGGACCTTTCAAAAATCCTTGTAAGGATTGGTCCTAGACTCACAAACTAAACCTATCTCATGAGCTCAACAACATTTATGACACTTTTCAAATTACTAATTTGAAAAAGTGCCTCTCCGACGGAGTGCTTGACACAACAATAACAACTATGGGAATAACTATGAGTCTCACTACGAGAGCAACTACAATAACAAATATGTGAACAAATATGATAACAACTATGAGTTCCATTACGATAACAACTACGATTCCATCTATGATTTAGAATGGACATACTTTAATTTGATGTATGTACAAAACCTTGGAGAACTTTATAAACTTTGAAAACTTAACTCATAGATTTTAGTTGACACTAAACGCATGTTACACATCCCTCGATACCACATTTACTGATTTGACATCGAGAGCATCATGGGAATGACCGATCTAAGTCGACGTTAAACTCAAGGTTTGCATTTAGCAGACGAGTCAAATTACTGTTTTGTCAACCGCTTAGTCACGATAGGTGTCGCACCCCCAAAACACGTGGCAGCGGAAACATGAGGTGTCATGGGGGCGCCGACCAAATCAAATATCATTACCCAAAGATTAAGGCATACGACCTCTATATGAGACGTTTGAAAACATTACATTACCATAATTAAAATGTTTACAAAATATCTGGAGTTCGCATAAACCGTTAAGAGATTTCTAATACATTACTAATTATACAAAATACAGATAAATGCAATCTAATCTCTTGATGTTTGAAAACAATGCGACTCGAGCGAAGCTTTCCATAAGCTTCCTACTGCGGCGGGTTACCTAAGAAATACATACTAAAAGGTCAACATAAAGTTGGTGAGTTCATAGGTTTGTAAACAATCGTTTAGTTATGATCCACAAGATTTCAAGTTGTATCATTCAAAAATGACAGTTAAAAGTATCGTTATTCAACGATAAGTAAAAGTATTGCATAATGCAATATAAGTATACCATTTACATGAGTCTCATAGTCAAGCTTAACGTTGTTTGCCTCCGGTAAGTGTACTAATCCGATACACTTCTAAATCACAAGTAATACTGCGCCCGTGGGTTGGCTAGAGCGACTAGCCCGGACGAGGTTTGTCAAACCCTGATAGATCTATCCAATAATACTCACGCACAAATTTTAATGACTATGATGGGTAGAGGGCTTTAGTAGATTATATCAAGTCTCATGCAATTCGTATAAAAAGTTGTTACAGTTACTTGTGATCATAAAAGCAGTTATAAAACAGTTGTATGTATTCTCACCCCAGTTGAAAAACAGTAAAAAGGGGCTATGAAACTCACCTTAGATTAGCAAGTAGCAAGTAAGTATCAAATAAGCAAGCAAGCCGGTGTGCAACCTTTTAACGTCCTAAAAACATATAAGGTTGGGTATAAGTAGATGTCTCAAAAGACCATCTATAGCGATTGTATAAGTGGGGGTCAATGTCCACTTAAGCCAATCGTGTAGGTGGAGGGTTAATGTCCACCTAGAGCTAGTTCATCAACTAGTATGTCCAAATAAGTTGTTCAAGTTCGATTATTAAAAACGTGTACGACCCGTTGGTGAAAGTTTGTAATAATAATTCATTTAGACATTATTATCAAGTTTGTTTTGCTGTAAACTATTCATTAGTATATCATATCGTGTGTTGCAAACCAATTATTTTAGTTTGTATAAGTCTTAAACCGTAGGTCAACTCGTTGGTCAAAGCTGGTCAAACCTGGTCAAACTGGTCAAACCTGGTCAAACTGGTCAAACCTGGTCAAACTGGTAAACCTGGTCAAACCGGTCAAACCTGGTCAAACCTGGTCAAACTGGTCAAACTGGTCAAACCTGGTCAAACTGGTCAAGGTTGGTCAAACTTAGCATCACTAGCAAAATGTAGCATCACTAGCAAAATGTAGCATCACTAGCAAAATGTAGCATCACTAGGTTAGTGTCTCTACTTGAGACTTAGGATATTTTCAGAAAATGTGGCATCACTAGCAAAATGTAGCATCACTAGCAAAATGTAGCATCACTAGCAAAATGTAGCATCACTAGGTTAGTGTCTCTACTTGAGACTTAGGATATTTTCAGAAAATGTGGCATCACTAGCAAAATGTAGCATCACTAGCAAAATGTAGCATCACTAGGTTAGTGTCTCTACTTGAGACTTAGGATATTTTCAGAAATTGTTCTAAGTGTCGGTTTCTAATTCGGGAAACTTTCTAAGTTTAGTCTTTGGTTCAAGTTACTAACTAAGTCATCCAAACCCATTTTTGTTACCACTTTCCAAAAATAGTAAGTTTTTAGAAACCGAGCCGTTTTTGTTGACTTGGTCAAACCGACTCGGTTTGACCCGAAACTTTTACCCAACCCACATTTCAGTTAAATAAGCTTATAAAATATGTCGGTTCATGTCGGGATTATTTCGAGGTGTCGGTTTTAAATTCGCATCTTAAAACTTCAAGATTCAACTTTTTCGGTTTATGTCGGGTCATTACGCCAACTGATTTCGCCTATCTCTAGTCCAAATCTGTAACACCCTCAAATTTCGGTTTGCGGAAGCGATCGGGTCGGGTGTTACCAAATCCAATATCACAGCACAAAGGAAAATAATGAACGACTCTAAATGAGACGTTTGAAAATAGTTGTACATTTCCAAATAAAAGTAATTACAAATTGTAGGTTTGTAGAATAATCTCAATTACATAAGTTGAAAATACAAAAGTAATGCAGAGTTGTCCCAAATGTTTGAAATCATGCAACTCGAGCTAGCATAATCTTGTATTAATTCCTAATCCTGCTGGGCACCTGAGAACACATGCTAAAACAGGTCAGCTATAAAGCTGGTGAGTTCATAGGATTGTTAGTTGAAATCATGATGTAATAAAACTCTGTATGTTTTGAAAAGTCGTTTCAAATTCAGCCAGCTTGATAAGTATTATATTGAAGTTTGTAACACCAATGTGTATACGTCTAATCGAGGTATCTCATACCTAATTGTTCGAGTCATGTACCTAAGTACATATAAATAAATATGGCATTCCATGCCTTGATACCTAAGAGGTAGTTGTGTCAATAAACGTAAGGCAATACCTGCCTATAACTATTAATTGATCGCATGATCACGTCGTATGATAACAAGTAATTATAGTCCCGCAGAACTATGATTTAATATATGATGTGTTGCATCCAGCAACAAATGATTGTAGATCCACAGATCTATGTTTGAAAACGTTTAACGTGTCCGTTTACCCGATTAGCATAAGCTAACCCGGACTTGAATTGAGCTAACGGCCTCGCGTGGCAGCACCACCGATCCGTTAACTTATTGTGAATCCCGAGTATCACTCGCTGATCCATTGATTGAAATTACGTCCACTGCAATACCGTGGTTTCGTTTTGTGCCCACTTTACCGTGGCATCGTTTGGTGCCCGCTGCAATACCGCGGCATCGTTTTTGGAATTGCTCGCAGCAATTTGTGATTGAGCCGGCAGTACAATGACATGCCCGACTAAGTTGTTTGAGAGCCAGCAGTACTCGACATGCCTGACTAAGTAGATCGTATAATAGTATGTAGATATTCATCAGGTGACACCCCCACGGTTGGATTACATCCTGGGCCGGGGGACCATCCCTGGTTGGATTACATCCTGAGCCAGAGTCGTCACCAGTTGAGTCATATTGATATAAGAAGTCTGTACTAATGTGTGATGATATTGTATACTCCTAGCCTAAAGCCTAGCAAGTATATATAACGGAGTCTAGGGAAAATGTTCACTTAAGTTCAGTTCCCATTCTAGTGATAATGAAGTGTGTCGATAGTTTTAGTTCTTAAAGAATAACTAAACTTGTAACAGTATAGATGTTATCCATTGTAGGTAGAACTAACTAGTTCTAATGTAATCAATGATATTGTCCCGTGACAATTTGGCCAAAAGATCTTGATAACTAAATCAAGTTATGTGTTGGTAATCGTTTTCCAATGACCTAACCGGGTACGATTGTAACCTATCTAGGTTAAGTATTGATATTGTTCTAAAACAATATTGCGGGTGTAATTCCTAAATATTACACATTTCGTATTACATACAGTAATAGTTGTAAATTATAAACGATTGTTAATATGATTTGAAAACAGTAATTGAGCATGTGTTTCACCCCGAAAATAGTAAAACAGTTGAAAGAGTGGGGCTATGAAACTCACCTGTGAGTTGTTAGCGATGCGATGATACGCGCGTCGTCCGAATGGTAACCTTCTAGTGTCCTAAACACGTGAGGTTATATAAGTATGAGACAAATCAGTTTGTCTAAGCGAGTTGTTCATGTATGCATTTGTTGTTGAAGTCTGGGAATGGTGTACGGGGGTCCGGGGGTAGCGCCCCTGGTAGCGGGGTCCAAGGGGTGGCAACCCCTGGCGGGGTCCAAGGGGCAGAGCCCCTGGCTGGGGTCGAGCTGGTAAAATTTGGTTGTCAATACTTAGTGAAAAACATAGGTTTTTAAAGTTCTGCGACGTCAGATGCGACGTCAGCTGCGACGTCAGAGGCGACATAGAGTCTTGCGTCGCTATGTGCGACATTCGCAAGTCAATGCGACGTAAAAGCTTGCGTCGCTAAATGCGACGTTGAGGTTTTGTGCGACGTTGGCTGCGACGTTAACTGCGACGTCGCAGCACTGTTTTTGGTCCCTGCGACATAACGGACTGATCGCCGGAGTTTGAGCCGAAAACGAGTTTTCCGGCCTCCGTTGAGTCCGATTCTTTTACCCAACCCATAATTAAGTATTTTAAGCTTATCTAAACCGCAAACAAGCAAAATAACAAAGTTTTGAGAGATTTCGAGAATTGTCGGAAACTTACAAATCCGCGCGAGGAGAATCCGAAAAGATAGGATTGTAGATCGTTGCGTGGTGATCGTTTTTCCCTAAAGGAGCTTCGAGATTGGAGGTCGTTTAGTGGTGTTAAATGGCGGATTTAGGTGGCGGTGGTGTGGTGTTAGAGAGAGAGATGAGAGAAAAGTTAGAGAAGAGAGAGAGTGAAAGAGGTGGAAATGAGAAAAGGGGAGGAGGTTTCCTCCTTTTTGACTGCCTCGGTGGAGTCACCGTCTCCCAAATTGCAGTACAAAATACCCGTGTATTTGTACTCGATCGAAATTTAATATAGCATTTTAAATTCTAAAATTTATTTATTGTATCTCGAAATGTTTCCTAGTGAAAGTATTTTGTATGAATACTTTATTGAAAATTTAGTTTTATGTTTGTTCCTGCGTTGTCCCAACTGAATAAAATTGTGTGTTAAACTCAAAACGGATGGAATTTTCGAATGTCTAATATTTTCCCAAACATGTAACATTTATTTGAAGTTTAAATTTGGCGCGAAAGTTGACTTTTTGACCAGGTGTTACAAAATCAAACCTCAAAACTTTTACCAACTGATCTACTAAGTGTCTAGACTAACATGTCAAATTTCCAGCATTTAACAAGTCCGTTTACATATTAAATAAATTCCGTGAAAGTTCCGAACACAATTCTCGAAAACTAACAGGTCAGTCCTATAAATCGGTTCGTAGAGAGAAATGAGTACGTTTCTGGAAAAGTGCAAAACACGAAAGTTGTAGATCTTTTCAAGACGCAAATTTTAAAAAAATGCATCTTCTAACTCTCAAAATTCGATTTTATACGAATATTTTTGTAAACTGCATTTTATGAGACAGATTCTGCATGTTCTTGTATGTGTTATAAAAACGATTTTTAGTATGATATTTGGACATAATCATGATAGATGAACATTATAACATCATAATCAGTAGTTAATAAGTAAAGTAAGCGAGGGAGTTAGTGATTCTCACAAAGAATGATGAAGAAGAACAAGAGAGGATGATGATGATGTTGATCTTGAGTTTAGCTTCTTCTTGATCTTCAAGATGGTGGTGATTTTAGTGATGATTGTAAGGGAAAATTGGGGCTGGTTATTCTCAGCATTTTGAGAGAGAATAAGTGTGTTTTTGGTAATTAAAAATGAAGAAATGAGAGAGTTTATTTGCATGTAGGTAGAGTGGTGAAAACATAAAGAATATCATCATTATGATGCATGGAAGAAGAGTGGAGAGGAGGGGGAGGTGGCACATGGGGTGGCCGGCCCCCATGTGGTCCCACCAAGGGCATTTTGGTCATTTTTCATTCATAGCTTAAATTGTTGCGTTTTACGTTCGTTTGCTCGGTTGCTTATACGTTTATTTATACGTTAAATGTTTTATACGCGTTTTTAAGTGACGACTTATATTTTGACATTTTTGATTGAAGTATTTAATAAAATACTTAAAAACATTTATAAAAATGTTCCGTTTATTTATCGGCCTCGATTTGCGCGTTAGTGGTACGGAGGTTTAATCGCGTAACGTTTTAAATAGACGTTTTTATTGACGAATCATAATACGATGTTTTCAATAATAATTTCATACAAAATAATATATTTTAATTTATAAATATATATATTTTGACTTTCGTTCGGTTGTCGGGCGCGTTCCGCGCGTTTCTGTTGCGTTTGAGACGTTTTAGCCAAATCGCCTTAGTTTTTCGTGTATTATTTTAACAAAATAATAATATATGATAAATAACTTCTAAAAATATATTAAAGTTATTTATAGAAATGTTTTCACCAACGTCGTATTTATACTAGGTCGGACTCCGTCCGGTTGTTTTGCACAATTTCACCAAATTGCGTAAGTGTAATTACAACTAATTACATAAGCGTAATATAATCAATTACGGGAGTGTATATTCACATAAATACACAAATAGTTACAAGTAATTACAAGTATTTAGCCTAATACTAAACTAAACACACGTAATTAGGATTTCTAGTAGGTTAATCAGTAACCCTAAATCGTCGGGTGTCACAATAGGACTACTTTATAAATGGTTACTTTGTAGCCGCGATATAACTACGATGTGAAACACGAAATAGTCAGAACACAACTACTATGATATAACTACTATTTTGGACTAGGACATGAGTCATGGACGATAAACAATGTCGTTGAAAGTTATCAATACCGATTGTAACTAAGCACTAGTGAACTAATGGACAGACATTAGTCCCTCGGATGTGAAAGGTCATCACATAGAAAGCCTTCTCTCTATTTTCTTTAGTTGCCAGTACGGCACTAGCCTAACAAGGGGAGGAAAACAAACGCAACTGAACGTCACACTACTTGACACATACCCAACTATCAGTGAGTGATACATATGTATGCATGAATGCACAAATGTTCTAGCCAAGGCTATAGTCTAGGTCTCTAAGGTTCCAAGTCACTTAAAGACTGCTAGTTCGCTATAACCAATGGCTCTGATACCAAGTCTGTCACACCCCGCCAAACGGTAATTACAATTACATAGAGTGGTTTGCGGAAGCTTAGTGACGTGGCGGGGGTGCGAGCAGTAAAACAACCAACAGATACATACATACTCAGAGCATATCGTTATCGCAGAACGAAATAGATTAAGATGCCATTAGTTAAAGTTTTACAAAAGGTTACCACTTGAAAAGTAGTAACAGTAATAGTAGTGGTTGAAATCAGTATTTCATAAAATACATAATATCAAAAGTAGATTTCATAGGTATGACTGCAGTAATTGCAGTTATACAGAGGAAATCCAAGTGTCCCAAAAGTAGTGGCATCCTAACAAGTCCAGGGTAGTCCGTTCTGATATGCATGCAGATCTTACTTACGCTGCTAATTCCCTGAAAAACATAGAGTAAATCGTCAACAAAATTGTTGAGTGAATTCATTGGTTTGTTTGTTATGTAGGAAACGCAAGTTAATCATTTAAGAATAACATTTCCATATGATAGTTGTTCACGTAGTAGGAAACACAAGTTATTAAATATAAATAACATTTCAAATCAGTTATCAGTAGGAAACACAGGTTATTTGAATATAAATAACATTCCCAAATAAGTTGTAGTTGTCGTAGGAAACACAGGTTAACCTAAACAAAGATTAACATTTCCAAATCAGTATACGTAGGAAATCACTTCCTAAACAGTGGTTTTGTGGGAATATTTAGACGGTGATCCCTCGAAAGGTGAGCTAAACCTGTCGAGTAAGGTAACACGACCTAACCCTATAACCAAACCACGACCCGAATCTGTTGTTGTTTGCCAAGTAGGACATGTAAGTATACGCTCCCAAAACCGTAGGAGGGTCATCACGGCGATAGTACTATCCGTATACTCAGTGGCTAGAGTCACCTAGCTAATGGTTATAGTCTGTAGCCATAAGGTCTTTTGTGACACCCGTCAAATTAGGACTAGTAATTAGTGCCTAATCAAGTTTTAATACATGTAATTAGTTTTGTGTTAGGCTAATTAATGTATCAATCAATATATATATATTGTTGTTAAATATATATATATATATACAATTATGCGGTTTGATTAAATCGTACAAATTTAAATCGAATGTATTTCGGTCAATCAAATACGGACGTTGGTGAACATTTTTATTAAATAATACAATATTATTTAATAACATAATTATATCTAAAATATTATCCTTATAATATTTCGTATTCATTTCGTATCGTACAAATAACGTCTACGCGATTAAAATATTAAGCGCGAAAACAAAACAAAACAAATTAAAGTTATATTTCATAACGCAACCATTAAGTATTTGGTAAAACACTTCAACAAAAATAGAGGGAAATTATTCGTATTTTGAAATGTATAAATAAATACTTAACGTTTTAAACGATCGAGAAAACGAACACCACACGGAGCGCAAACGCGAGGAACAAGTTTGGGACACACCCACATTGGGTGGGCCCCACGAAAATCTGCCAAAAATGGGGGGAAACCCACCCCATTTCTTCATTTCCATTATCTTCTTTCTCTCTCTCTTTCTCCATTTTCTCTCAAACACAAACCACACCAAAAATCACCCAAATCACCAAATAACACCCACAAACGAACTCAAATCGACAAAGTAATTAGAGAAAAGGAACCACCGCATCACGATCTACATTTCCATCTTTCCGGATTTTCGTTTCGGCACTTGGTAAGTTTAAGACAAAATCCCGAAACCTCTCGTTTTAGCTTATTTTTACATGTTTACGGGTTATTTGGGTTTATATATGTCCATTACAAAAGGTAAAACACGATTTTATAGCTTAAAAATGGGTTAGATTTGAGTTTTGGGTCGAAAATCTTCGACAGTCGCTGGGTTCTGTTTTGGTGTTCATCTTTGCGACACAAGCCTTGTGTCGCAGGTTGTGTCACATAAAACCCCTTATGTCGTATTTTGTGTCGTAAAAACTCAGTTATGTCGGACCTTTTGCGACACAATATTGTGTCGTATCTTATGTCGCAAATACCATGCGACACAATCACTATGTCGCTGTTGAATCAGCATCGTACGCTTATGCGACACAATCCTTGTGTCGCTAAGCCCTTGTGTCGCACTTCTATGCGACACAACCCTTGTGTCGCATGACAAATTATTGTGTCGCATATTGTGTCGCATAAAACAGAATGTTGAAAACTCAGATTTTTACTAAGTGTCGAGACCAAAATTTTATCACTTGATTTCACCCAAATTCAAGTCCAGATGCGTTTTTCACCAAAGAAATTTAATAGAAATAAAAATTTTTCGAGCTGACCTGGCATCTCGACCCCAGCCAGGGGCCAGCCCCTTGGACCCCGCCAGGGGTTGCCACCCCTGGAACCCCGCTAACCAGGGGCGCTGCCCCCGGACCCCCGTACTTAGATTCTGTAAGCACATTTCTCACCAAGTGTCAAACTTGTATAACTTCAAAACGCTTATGCGATACAACTTTTCAAACATAATGGAATTTGCTTTTCAAGTATAACGTTTCAAAATCAATGTGATAATATCAAAACTATTATTACAATTAATCACCAACGGGCCGTACACGTTTTCAAACATACAATTCAATCAACCAAATCGTAGTAATTTGGACAAGTCAATCAACCAAATCGTAGTAATTTGGACAAGTCAATAAACCAAATCGGGGTAATTTGGACAAACAACTACAAAGGTAGTCTTTCGAGATACCTAAACAATTAATAACCATCGCGTGTCATGGACACCTTCAGGTTACAAGTCTTCGGACGTCAATACAAGTCAAGCCAAACCAAGTTTATTTGTTTAAACACTTCAAGACTCAGGTGAGTCTCATGGCCCCTATTTTACTGCTTTACAGTCAGGGGTGTGATATAATTGTTCGTTTTGTTTTACAAGTTGAACGCAAGTACAAATCAAATCAAATACTACATGAGTTTCAAGCTAATCAATTTAAAGCCCTCCATAACATAGTCTGGTAATACGTAGTAGCGTGAATGTTAGTATATGATATCATATAGGATTGACAATCCTCGTCCGGGTTAGCACGCACTAACTGGTCAAACGGACGTATTAGCATTTGGGAAGACGAGTGTGGATTAGGCACTCGTAGGAGGCATTTCAAGTTAGGTTTCCTTAAGTGGGCCTGACAACTCAAGTTAAGCTCAGACTATGTGCTCATGGCTGTATAACTTTTATTTTGCTTAATTGCATTTTAAATTCAATTATTAAATCTTGCGGTTCATACAAACATATGTGTTGACATACAAACCTGTGAGCTCACCAGCGTTTCGCTGACCAATTTTAGCATGTATCACAGGTGACCAGCAGTAGGTTGGACTGCTCAAGTAAGGATCAATTAGCTCGAGTCATCATGCAAACAATCAGAGATTTAGCTGCATTATTATATTTTGTATAGATTAATTATGTACTTAAATCTCTCAATTTCAAGCTGAGCTAATGTAAACAATATTTTTGATGTAAACTTTTGTTTTATCAATACTAGTTCAAAACGACGCATATAGTGGTCGTTCATTATATATCTTTGTGCTGTGATTATTGATTCGTAACACCCAAAACGTGCTTCCGCTAAACAATAAATTTGGGGGTGTTACATCTTTTATGCACTACATCGTTCAGCCTAGATCTGTACCAAGATTCGTTGCCTAAATTCCCAAAATAGTTATGAAAACCTTTCATAAAACATAGTTCAAATAGTTGTGTGAAATACCCTTTCACAAACAGTTTAAGTATGAAGTACCCTTTCATAAACAGTTCAAAACATTGTATGAAATACCCTTTCATAACAGTCAAACAAATACATACAGTATTTTATCAATCATAGCATGAAATCGAATTTCATCAATAGTTTAAGTAAATACATCAAGTATTTAAACAGTTGTCGCATGCAATTATACATACAATTTCTATGTTTTCCGCCACGAGGTTTTAAAACATTAAAACATTGAAAAGGGGTTTGTGAACTCACTTAGTAGTAGAGTAGATGTGATAGCTAGCGGTGAAGAGTAGCGTCGCCCAACGAAAGTCAACCTATACAATATAATGTATATATTAACATCAATACGTTTGATTTGTCGAATCATATTATGTTAATAATTGTTTTGTTTGAAGAAATTATTGGTGACAACATGTTAGAACATTTATAAATATACTTGTTGTATTGTATATTTGGTACGTTTGTCCAACGTATGTTATTAACTTAATTAATCAATATATATATTACATATATATAAGTTTATCGTTTTATTATTATGCATAAAAATTTGGGCTCACGAGTTCCGTTCTCGTCTCGAATTCTTCGTCTCGGTTTAAGTTTTATATTTTTATATGTTTTGACCCATTGAACTCAATTCATATATCAATCGTTAAGTCCGTCGCATCAATTGTTAACTTGTTATTTATACCCAATTCGCTCGGCCCAATGAAACAGCCCAACCCACCTCCACCCGATCGGGTGAGGGGGTTAACCCGTTCGGGTACAAGACTCAACCCGTCCGGGTTGATCTTGTGACCCGTCCGGGTCCACATGTTTTCAGTCCAATAAGCCCAGTCCAACTTACCAGGCCCAAAACGCACGGTCCACTTATGTTTTAGTCCTACTCCATTTAAGGTTTGCGGCCCAAAGAACCCACCCGTTCGGGTGAATGGGCTTACCCGTTCGGGTAAAGGCCCATACCCGTCCGGGTTAGATGGGTGACCCGTCCGGGTCTGAAGAGTGACCCGTTCGGGTGAGGTTCGATCTCGATCCATCTTAGTTTAGTTCAGTTTCTAGCTCGAATTAGTTACGTATTTTTCTATGGTTCCATTTTATCATTATTATTATCAACCTAATACAAGGTTTTTAACAAGTTTTAGTCCATAGATTTTAAGTTTATAGTTTTGAGTTTATAACACCATTTTCATGTTCATCAACAAAATCATCAATATTTATGTGTTATTTGCATAGATTATGTTTTGTTAACATAATATGTAACGAATTATAAGCTTAGAAATCAAAGAAATGAGGATTTCCTTACAAAGAGATGAAGATGAAAATGGTGAACGATGATGATGATGATGAAGTGTTTGTTGCTCCTGGCCTTGTTGTTCTACTTCTGTTACTGCTTGCTCCTGATCGATCTTGTTAATTTCTTATAGATGAAGTAAAGAGGAAGATTGATGAATATGGTTGTGTGTGTGTCGAAGATCACAGAGAGAAATGAGAGGAAACAAATTTAATCAAACAAGTATGGCTCGGGTGTCTCAATTATTGAAGTTTGGTAGCCCATTTTTGGTACCACAATTTCGAGTACGGGTATAATTATAGCAATATAAAATATGATATTTTATATTTTTATTTTGTAGATGCTCTCCTGGTTCGTAATATATTTTCAGAATAATGAGATTTTCATTATTTTTAGTTGTTGTACATTTTTGTACATTTTAATGCGCGCGTCCAATTGAGCGCCAGATTTCAGTTGAATTTCGAATTCATATTTTTGAGGTAATGTTCTAAATACTTTAAAACGTACTCGAAAAATAACATTTTTCAGATTTTGACCTTTTAGGTACGTTTTAGAATTGTTTCTGTTCGTTTATAATACGTTTTATGTTAAACGTATAATTGAACCGTTTTATCTATATGTTATAGATATTTAAGTACTCGTAATTAATAATCGAATTATTAATTATTCCATGTCACCAAATCTTGTTAATTATTTTTGTCGGCTTCGTTCCGATGAGTTTGTACGTAATTTATAAATAACTACGTATCATGTAATACTTTTTGTATTATTATTTTGGGCTTTGCTAGGCTTACATCACATCATAAGTTTAGTTTAAACCAGTCGCAGGGAATTAGCGTAAGAAATGCATGTAATATTTATATACCTAATTTGGAGGAGTGTCACATTCTCCCCCCGTTAGTGAAATCTCGTCCCGAGATTTAAGTCAAGCCGTGAGTCTCGGTCACGCTCTCAAATAGGTTAGGGTATTTCCTTTGCATTTCATCCTCTCGTTCCCAGGTAAACTCTGGGCCATGTTTCGAGTTCCAACGAACTTTAACTAGTTTGATTCGTTTGTGTCGAAGTTTCTGCGTTCTCGAGTCCATAACTTCGACAGGTTCCTCCACAAAGTTAAGTTTTGAGTCAATGATGACTTCGTCAGGAGGAATGATAAGTGTTTCGTCAGAAAGACACTTTTTGAGGTTGCTAACGTGGAAAGTATCGTGTATGCTACTAAGCTCTTGCGGTAGTTTGAGCTTATAAGCGACAGGACCAACCCTAGCAAGGATTTCAAATGGTCCGATGTATCGTGGGTTTAGCTTTCCTCGTTTGCCAAATCGTGCTACCCCCTTCCAGGGCGATACTTTGAGTAGGACCTTGTCTCCTATTTGAAACTCAAGAGGTTTACGGCGGTTATCAGCATAGCTCTTTTGTCGATCTCGTGCCGCTTTCAGTCGGCTCAAAACTTGAGTTATTTTGTCAGTGGTTTCCTGGACAAGTTCAGGTCCAGATAGTTGTCTGTCGTCCAACTCTGCCCAACAGAGTGGTGATCGGCACTTGCGTCCATATAACGCCTCAAAAGGTGCTATCTGTATACTAGTGTGATAACTATTGTTGTAAGAAAATTCAGCTAGAGGTAGGTGGGTATCCCAATTACCTCCAAAGTCTATCACACATGCTCGCAACAAGTCTTCGAGCGTCTGTATAGTTCGCTCACTTTGGCCGTCGGTCTGCGGGTGGTAGGCAGTACTCATATCGAGTCGAGTACCCAGAGCCTGTTGCAGTGTTTGCCAGAAGCGAGAAGTAAATCGTGCATCTCTATCAGAGATGATGGATAGTGGCACTCCATGCCGAGTAACAATCTCTTTCACATAGATTCTCGCTAGTTTCTCCATTTGATCCTTTTACCTAATAGCAAGAAAGTGGGCTGATTTCGTCAATCGATCGACAATCACCCATATGGCGTCTGCTCCTGACATTGTTTTAGGTAACTTCGTAATGAAATCAATTGTTATTTGTTCCCATTTCCATTTGGGCAATTCAGGTTGTTGTAAAAGTCCAGACGGCTTTTGGTATTCAACCTTGACTTTTGAGCAAGTCAAGCATTTGCTAACGTAGGTGGCAATGTCACGTTTCATTCCAGGCCACCAGTAGAAGCCTTTCAAGTCATGGTACATCTTGTCTGCACCAGGATGTATCAAGTAGTTGGACTTGTGAGCCTCGTCCAAAATCAGTTTGCGCAACTCATCTACGCATGGTACCCAAATTCTATTCATAAAGTACAACGCCCCGTTGTCCTTTTTCTCGAGTTGTTTTTCCATTCCTTTTAAGGATTCATCCTTAAGGCATTCGGGCGTGAAAGCAAGTTCTTGAGCTTCACGAATTTAGGTAATGAGATTCGAGTGGATTGTCAATCCCAAGGCTCGAACTCTTCGAGGTTTGATTCGTTCCTTACGACTCAGGGCATCTGCTACAATGTTAGCTTTACCCGGGTGATACTTTATTTCACAGTCGTAATCGTTAAGTAATTCGACCCAACGTCTTTGTCTCATGTTAAGTTCTTTCTGGTCGAATATATGTTGGAGGCTCTTATGATCAGTGAAGATTGTACACTTTGTACCGTATAGGTAGTGTCTCCAGATCTTTAGTGCAAAAACAATGGCTCCCAATTCCAAATCATGAGTCGTATAGTTTTTCTCATGCACTTTTAGTTGTCGTGATGCATAAGCTATGACCTTTTCGTTTTGCATCAGTACGCAACCCAATCCCTGATGCGATGCATCACAGTATACAACAAAGTTATCTATTCCTTCGGGTAGCGAGAGTATGGGTGCGCTGCTCAGTTTCTGTTTTAATAGTTGGAATGCAATCTCTTGCTTCTCATTCCACTCAAATTTCTTGTCTTTTTGAGTTAATGTGGTAAGTGGCTGGGCTATCTTCGAAAAGTTTGCGATGAATCGCCTGTAATAGCCAGCTAGACCAAGAAATTGTCGTACTTCAGTTGGGGTTTTAGGTGCTTCCCAGTTGTTGATTGCCTCAATTTTGGATGGGTCTACGTGAATTCCCTTGTCATTTATCACATGACCAAAGAATTGAACCTCTCGTATCCAAAGTTCGCACTTAGAGAACTTTGCATAAAGCTTCTCTTTTTGTAGTAGTTCGAGGACAAGCTTCAGATGTTGCTCGTGATCCTCTTTCGTTCGTGAGTATACCAAGATGTCGTCAATAAACACAATGACGAATTTATCCAGATAGGGTTTGCATACTCTATTCATCAAGTCCATGAATACTGCTGGTGCGTTGGTTAGTCCAAAAGGCATGACTAGGAACTCGTAATGACCGTATCGAGTCCTAAACGCGGTTTTCGGTACATCTTCTTCTCGTACCTTAAGTTGATGGTAACCAGATCGTAGGTCAATTTTTGAATAGTAACTTGACCCTTGCAGTTGATCAAACAGATCGTCAATGCGTGGTAACGGGTATCGGTTCTTGATAGTTACCTTGTTCAGTTCACGGTAATCGATGCACATTCGCATAGATCCATCCTTTTTCTTAACAAACAAAACCGGAGCTCCCCAAGGTGAAAAGCTCGGACGGATGAATCCCAAGTCTAGAAGTTCTTGCAATTTTGTGGATAGCTCTTGCATTTCCGAGGGAGCTAGACGATAAGGTGCACGTGCGATAGGTGCGGCTCCTGGCACCAGGTCAATGTGAAACTCAACTTGTCGTGGGGGTGGCAATCCCGGCAACTCATCAGGGAACACTCCTGGATAGTCGCGTACAATAGGTACCTCGTCTATACGTCGTTCCTCGGATTTCTTTTCTACAATGTGTGCAAGAAATGCTTGGTACCCCTTTCGGAGATATTTACTGGCCTTCAAACATGAAATCATCTTTGTAGCACTTTTTCGTTTCTCACCTTGAACCACAAGTGTTTCTCCTGTTGACAGGGGTAACCGTACCAGTTTATCGTAACATATGATCTCAGCGCGGTTCTTAGATAACCAATCCATACCGACTACAACGTCAAAACTTCCCAACTTAACCGGTAGCAAGTCTATTTCGAAGAGATGACCTTCTAACTCCAAGGTACATCCCGGTACTATTTCTCCTGATTCGATCAACTCACCATCGGCTAACTCTATTGTATACTTGTTGTCTAATTTACGGGATTCAAGTTCTAATAGTGGTCTAAACTCAGCAGACACAAAACTTAAATCAGCACCCGAATCAATTAACATAGAGGCATAATGGTTGTTTACGAGAAACGTACCAGTGACGGTGTTTGGGTCCTGGCGTGCCTCTTGTGCTACGATCACAAATGCCCTTCCTTGAGCCGGTTGATTGTTGATGTTGTTGGCTCGGTTATTGTTGTTACCGCGGTTGTTATTGTTGTTGCGGTTATAGTTGTTGTTGTTGAGCTTAGGGCATCGGTTGCGGTAGTGTCCTTGCTCACCACATTCAAAACATCCCTGGTTTTGACGCTCTGTGTTTGCCAGTGGGGGAGGGTTGGTTTTACAGTCTCGAGTCTTATGTCCCCATGCCTTACAGTTTCCACAATACCCACATCCGCCTTCGTGGTGTCGGTTGCACTTATCACATTTGGGTTTGTTACCCAGATATGGTTTCGATTCAGTAGTGGTGGCAACATATGCTTTCGCATTTCCAGAATGTTTCTTGTTTTGCTGACCCTGACGGTCAGAACCACTACCATTCCACTTCCGCTTTGCACCACCAGAAGTACTAACATCAGTACTGTTCGGTTCACTTTTTCCCGACACAGCTTTCTTAGTCATTGTCCCCATCCTGACCACCTCATCGGTCAGACTCTGTGCTAATGTAACAGCACTCCTGAAAGTGTCCGGTTTGGACGATGTTACTAGGCTACGAATTTGTGGTGCCAAACCGTATATGTAGCGTTCGATACGCTTATACTCTGGTGTCACCATGTGTGGCACTAGACGTGCAAGCTCCTGAAACTTGGTGGTGTACCCAGTAATATCAGCACCAGTCATGGTAATGTTCCACAACTCTGTTTCTATCTTCTGCATCTCACTGCGAGGGCAGAATTCCTCCAACATCAAATTTTTAAATGTCCCCCATGACATTGAATAAGCAGTTGGTCGACCAAGTGATTGGATCTGACTGTTCCACCAAGTGAGCGCTTTGTCAGCCAAAGTGCAAGTAGCATACTTCACCATACAGTCAGGTGAACAGTCACTAATGTCCAATATCGATTCAGTTTTCTCTATCCAATGAATCATACCAATTGCACCCTCGGTGCCACGGAAAGAAATCGGCTAACAAGCCTGAAATGTTTTGTATGAACACCCTCGGCTAGCATTCACGGGTGTCTCAGTATTAGCAGGGGTAGATCCACTGTTGTTAATTCCATGTTCGCGACTACGACTTGCCTCATATTCAGCAATACCTTCAGCTATTCTTCGTGCGATCATCTGTTCGGTGGTTTCAGGGGATGGTGGTGGAGGCATAGTCGTTCTTTGACTTTTTCTAGTGACTCGTCGTCGGGGAGGCATGATTTAGCTCTGCGATGAATAAAATACAGAGTGTTAATGTTGAGATAGTGAATGTGAATAGATCAAAGATTCACATTTGATAGAAATGAATGACATGAAAAGATGAATGAACAGGGTTTTACAACACGTGCCTTACAACTTTGAAACACCCACATGTACCTAGCATAATATAATCACGTTGGCCAGGCGTCATTATATAATGTCCAATACATATTTCTTTTCATTGTCGTTTAGCACCGTTAATTTCAGAGGTTCTCAAGAATAATCAATCACCAAGATGCAATATGTTTCAGGGTTTACAAGAATTGATTACAAAGTTATCGATAAAGTATAGTTTTAATCACAACTCGACAGTTGTAAGAGGAAATAATATGGTTGATAATAGGTATAACGAACACGCGATGTAAACCAACCATACAATATATATTAAAAAGTCATAACGCTGTTACATTAGTTTAGTACAAAATGAGATGGGATTTCTAATATACCCATCGATGGTTAGCGTTATACAAAAGGTAATGGGTTTTCTATACATGAACCCATTCTACTAACAAAGTTCCATCCAACATACAGCTAGTACACACCTAGTACATACATACGTGTACATCAAAAGTAATAGTATAATCTAGTGTAGCCACAAACCGCCATACACAGGCCTAACGGAACCATGGTAAATACATCCTAACCGCAACCATCACTGCTGCTGTCACACCCCGTCTAAAGCGGAAACAACGGGGTATAACGGTGATAGGATCACAACACATCATTATAAAGAATTCTATATGAAATACAATATCCAATGTGTCATGATGCCAATAACATGAATAACGGTTCATGTCATGCATACATTTCAACAATGAATTCGACATCTTACAAACAAACGTACACTATAATGTTAAGGCAAAACAAGCCTTCACAAACAACCTTAATAATGTACCACAAGTCTTGAATCACTCTTAATGCAACCCTAAAGGTCCACTAAGTTCTCTTGTCCACTGCTTTAAGTCCACTAGTATAACCTGAAAAGATATGCTCAAAAACGTCAACACGAATGTTGGTGAGTTTCGTAGGTTTGAAACCAGACACCAGAAAAATAAACATTTTGCTGTGATGATAATAAGTTAGGACAATGCAATAGAAATGTACACAAATGTGAAATAATGCAGCCAGTATATCTCAATGTACGGCAATTACCTCACGAGGAAGTAAAGCACGAATGTAAGCAACAATCCCAATGTACGGCAAATACCCCACAAGAAGGTAAAGCACGAATGTAAACAACCAATCTCAATGTACGGCAAATACCCCACAAGGAAGTACAACACGGATGTAAGCAACAAATCTCAATGTACGGCAAATACCCCACAAGGAAGTACAGCACGGATGTAAGCAACAAGTCTCAATGCATATAAGTCACATAGTGTCACACATTTCAAGCATATGTCCAAAAATAGAAATGAATACGTTCACAGCATAAAACAGTTGGTAAAACATGTGAGCATACTTTTCCCCCAATGATAAAAATATGTAAAGAAAATGGGGCCACGAAAACTCACCTTGAATACCAAAGTAAGTATCTCTCTCAAAAGAATCCACCAAACAACTCGCAATCTACAAACGAATATATACGTATACGGGTTACAACCTAGACATACCTATGTCCTTCCATTGTATCCCAAATCCAAATCACCTTTACTAGGTTTCCTCACAACCAATCCTCAAGTAGCTTTACAAAATTTAATCCTCGTTTATTCAAAATATCAGTAACTTTACTCTATCTTGCATTTCAGAATCTGTCCAGAAATTTCATACCACTTCACGAATTTTAAACCATGACTTAATTAAATATTTGACTCTACAAATTTTACCAGTGACATTTCATGGTGTTAATAACATTCTGTAATTTTTCCAGAACTTATTTCAATAGTTTACTATTTTTTAAAAATTCATCAAAGTAATCTGCTCAAAACAGTTAACTCTTTCTGACTTCACAAAAGTTTTAATTTACTTAAAATACTTATAAGTTTCAAATGATTATCATATTTTTACAGAAAATACTTAAAACTTTAAAGACACTCCAGTAAAAATCTCAAGACCTAAATCTTAGTTTAATGCACGTTTCAAAAATCTACAACTTAACCGAACTCTGGAACCAAGAAACTCAGAATTGACACACAAACTTGTAAAATCATTTTGACCAACTTATTCTCCACATTTAACCATGAAACTGGTGCCATTTGAAAGTAGACTCAAAGTACTTAAGTTTAGACTCATTTTTGATCAAAAATTACCATGAAATGAACAAGTTACAAGCTTCTCAAACCGAAATAAAAATCTGATCAGATTAGGGTTTATAGATAATCAACCCTAATCATTCGTATAAACAATCCAAACCGCAAACACAATCATATTTCTCGATTCTACCACTTATACACTGATTTTAATATTATCCTAATGATTTCATGTACCCGGAATACAATGGAATCGAACCAAAAATAAACGACAATACGAAATAATCACATACGTTTATATGGAAGATTCGGAAAGAGAATTATACCAACCAACGAGAAAACCGCACGATGATAACCCTTAGAATCTGTAAATATTGAGAGCATAACCCTTAGAATTCGTTTTCGTGGATCGATCAAACGTATACGAGAATTATAGGATCGAAAACTTACCAAAGTTTCTGAAAATTCGTCACCAACAGCAGCAGTTTACGAAATAATTTTTATAAAATAATCTAGAGTGTTTCAGAGGCCGAAACTTGTAATCTAAAGGTAAAACTTCGAGATCTACAACTTTGTAGTTTTGACCGAAGGCTGAAAACGAACGTAAATAGGTCAAATCGACCTATGTTCGTGACTGGAATTTTTGGGACGGGATTTTGTATGTTTTTGTGATAGAAAAGTTTTAGGGTTAGGTTTAAGGGTATATTTATAGGTCTAGGGTTCAAGAGGTGTTGGGTTTAGTTGGGTTTGGGCTTTTGGGAGTTGGATTATTTTCGAATTACATTTTTGATGACGGATGTCACAGTATCCCCCCGTTTAAGGAATTTCGTCCCGAAATTCAATCGGAGCCGTATTGTCACCGCGATCACTGAATAAGTGCATATATATAAGCTTTGCTTGATATTTTCATTTGCAAGTATACTCAGGTCAACGTTCTATCGTACCTTGATAATTAAAATTACATGTGCTCCAACATGTTGACCTCTCAATCCATGGTTCCTACCGGTTTTCTCTACACATCGTTATTTGTGGTTCCCTTTAAACTCCTCCTAGAAACATGTGTAAGACCTTATCGGCCAACACTTTCGTAGAATTGACACATGAAATAGTTCGTGAGCAGCACTTCACTCTTGTGACAACTTTCAATCGATATGTTATACACGCTCAACAATTTAGAGCGATCTAATAAACCTATGTATAAATTTTCCCCTTCTTCCCAAAATATATGGTATTTTTCCAAAGCAATAATTTAAGCAATATATGATCTCTATCATAAAATTCTAACTGCTTTCGACATTTATTTGCGTAACTCTCTTGCCTGTCTCGTACTGTTTCCAACCTCTCCTTGATTTGAATGATCTTGTCAATAGCTTCATGAACTATTTCAATCAAATCAACTGATTCTAATCCAACTTCTGCCCACACTACCATGAATGACTCCTACATTCCTGAAGTGCTTGATATAATGCGCATTGAATACTAGAATGATAACTATGCTGTATGATAACTCGTCTAATGGTAAGTGGGTATCCCAACTGCTACCAAAATCGATAACACACTCTAAGGATATTCTTAAATGTTTGAATAGTTCGCTCACTCCGTCCATTAGTTCGAGAATGATAAACCGTCCTCATATCAAAACGCGTTCCCAAAGCTTTCTGAAACATTTGCCAAAATTGTGAAGTAAAATAACCATCAAAATCAAATATAATTGATACAAACACTCCACGCCTTGCTACTTCGTTGTTAATATACAACCTCGCCAATGTCTCCACCGTTTAGTCCTCGCAGATAGCTAAGAAGTGAGATGACTTAGTCATTCTATCAATTACTAGTGTCCATAGACCACCTAGAAAAAGAAATCCATGATCTTCTCACAAGATGTAATATCTCCTCCACTTTGTGTTCCAATGTTTGTCTAACCCGCGCAACCCTTCATCTTGTATATGAGTATCCCTTAACGCTTCATCTTGTGCTTTGAACCTCTTACCCTTAATGCCAGAGTGTATCGTCATACTTTGACTCGCACTCACCTTGGCTTACTCTTTCCTTCCTATTCAAAAACAGCTGCCACCTCATCCATCCTCCCCGGGTGGAATTGAATTTCACAATCGTAACCGCTAAACAATTCGCGCTACCTCATTTGCCTCATGTTCAACTTCTTTAGAACAAACAACAAATCAATGTGTTAAAAGCTCCTATGATCGGTATAAACAAAATTCTTTACGTCATACAAGTATTGTCTTCAACACTGTAACACCTGCTAAATTAGGATAATTAATTTTGCCTAATTACTTGTAACTAGTTGTAATTAGTATGTAATAGGACTAATTGCAGACTCTGTTTGTATATATATAAGGTGAATTATATATATATGTGTGTACATACGCGATTTGGATTAATCGTACGAATTAACCGGACGGAGTCCGACACAGTTACTTGGACGTTGGTGACAGAAACTTACCTAAATAATGAGAACGTATTTTATTATATAAAATACACAGCGAACAAACATTATTTATAATACCGCGACGACAATTTAAATAATTTAACGTATATGTATTAAACGCGAGTTAAGAATTTTAATACTTCGACAAATGTTTTTATAATTAATTTCAAGGTATTTCATTAAAACATTTCCCGTCACCTTTTAAAAATATAACTGCTTGATAACGTTTAAACGACGGGGGAAACGAACACCGCACGGAGCGGAAACGCTGGCGAAATTGGGGGCTTAACCTCCCAATTTCCACCTCCTTCTTTCATTAAATTCTTCTTCTCTTTCTCTTTCTTCTCTCTTTCCTCTCAACTTCATCCTCACCACCAACTCCACATTTCTCACTAATTCACATAATACTACCACTAAACGCACGCGAAACATACTACTCTTTTGGAAGAAAACGACCACCACATCACGATCTATCACGCTATCTTTCCGGATTTTCATTTCGGCATTTCGTAAGTTTCCGACAAAACCCGAAACTCTCCGTTTTTACTCATTTTTACGTTTTTATAGTTTATATATGCTTAAAATGTCCAAAAATGGGTTGGGTAAAAGATTTGGACCGAACGGAAGCTTTTCGACCGATTTTCCGGCCACCAAATTCCGATCAGACCGCTACGTCGCAGAGACGCTGGACTTTCTGCGACGTAGCTCAAAACGTCGCATTTTGTGGCCAACGTCGCATTTAGCGACGTCACGGCCTACGTCGCACAGATATCCCAACGTCGCACTAGCGACGCAGCCTATTACGTCGCATTAACTTGCGGACGTCGCACATAGCGACGTAGACTTTTACGTCGCAAACCGAACCAACGTCGCATTAGCGACGTCGCCTCCTACGTCGCATTGATTTGCGAAGGTCGCATCATGCGACGTACCTCCCTACGTCGCACCCTACGTCGCATGCTACGTCGCATGCTACGTCGCACAAACCAGAACCTTGAAAAGTCAGATTTTACTAAGTGTCGAACTTACACAACTTCAGATACTTATGTCATACGACTTAACAAACGTCATAGAACATACTTTCTATTACAACTACACTAAATTGCGTTATAAATGATAACGCTTTGAATCATTATTACAAACCGTCACCAACGGGCCATATTTGTTTTCAAACTACAAACGGATTACTAAACAAACACTTGGACATAATGAGTTGTGTAAACAACTAGCCTAGGTGGTCTTGCGAGACATCTACTTACTTAACCTTATATGTTTAGGCATTTGAAGGTTACGGGTTCGGAGAACCTACGGTTGATATTATTTACTCGTTTATTGATATAAACGTACTTGCAAGGACTCAGGTGAGTCTTACGGCCCCACTTTTACTGTTTTATCTTATTGGGGGAGACACATGCTACTACTTTTCTTGAACACAAGTACTAAACTGTTTACTATACCAAACGGAATTGCATGAGTTAATTACTATTTACAGAAGTCTCTCCATCATATATCGTTAGTTATGGACTTAAGCGCGAACAGTAGTTAATGGATCCATTAGGGAAATGACCCTCCCCACCCGGGGCAGTAGCGCTGCCACGTACCGATTTACACGTATAAACGGGTGACAACTTATTCGTTACTGATGCTTGCTCATTTACGAGCATGTCACGGGAGCAAACATATTATTTACGGGTTAAGCTTCGATTATGAGCCTCATGGCAATGGTATAAACTTACTTACTTACATTTGCGGGATTGCAAATACTGGTTTACGATTTCTGGATTGGAAATTGCTGATTTTACGCCTACGGGCATTACTGACGAAAGCTCGTGTTCAAAACTGATATTATTTACAAACCTGTGAGATTCACCAACCTTTTGGTTGACACTTTTTAGCATGTTTTCTCAGGTACCCGGATGGAGTAGGATTACTCCAGGATTTTAGCTAGAGTCGCATGATTTCAACACAACTGCATTAACGGAGATTCTTAGCATTATCTTTTGTATATTTTGATTATGTAATAGAATCTCCCGCTATACGCGTGGACTCTAGGGGAAACTACATTTTGTATACGAAAACACTAAGTTTTCAAACATTATATCTATGGAATGTACTAATTTACAAAACGTCTCATTTAGAGGTCGTTTGCTTTATCTTTGTGCGGTGATATTTAATTAGTAACACCCCAAACTATGCTTCCGCAAAACAGTGAATTTCGGGGGTGTTACAGATTGGTATCAGAGCCTAAGGTTATAGTGAACTAGGTTGCATTTAGTGGGCCTAGACTATGACCATTAGGCAGTAATTCCTTATTAGGCATGATTGGTTCAGGAATTACATCATACGACTTTAATTTAACATAGCCTGATCAACTATGTACAATTAAGGAAAGATGATGTGAGGTCTGAAATGGTTATGTCAAACAGGAATACGTTAGTAGACTCTGACCACGAGAGAACCGAGACTCTTACTTGTTATGTGCTAGACATACGCTAGGCTATTATGTGATATACGAGTATATACATACATAGGCCTCACTCGCTGACTATACTACTAAGCTATTATATATGTGAATAGGCCTCGCACGTAAATACACTCGCTATAGAGATAGTCGACGTTTCCCTGGTGACACTTACGAATTTCTCTCAGCGGTTTGCACCGACCATGACAGACTTGATTACCGTCACACCACCTTGTGGCGCACTCTAATGATTTTACGAAAATCACATCTAACACCCTGAAACAACGTACTTCCAAGGACTAAAATCCTCTCTCTGTCATTTCTATAGAACTCAAAGACACGAATTCCCAAATGGACGACTACATGTCAGATAGTGACCAAGTCCACGGGGAACAAATCCAGTACACGTATCTCGATGAGGACATCGTACCAGAAGAAGAAATCATGCTGGAGGGAAACGAAAATCAGGATTTCGGAATGACTGGCATCGATATTGAAGAATATGAGAGAGTGCGAGATCAGGCTGTGGGACTAGACGGCCGAAATTGGGCACTTAAGCGTAAGTGCATAGACTATGAACAAAGATTGAGAATCTCAAACCGATCTGTCCCTACACGAATCAAAGATAAGATCCGTTACTGGAAGAAAGTAGCCACCAACCTAACCCGTAGGACCAAAACATGGATCAAACGTTTGGGCAGGAAATCAACGGAGGAGACTAGGTACCGCTCCACGACTCAAAGATACAGGGACATGCTTGAAGCACGCTACCACCCACACGACCTGAACCTGGAGTCGGAAGAAGAATCCGAAGGCCAGGAACCCTAACTAAGAATGAACCAACCGACTAGCAGAAACTGTGGACCGCTTTGTCACGCTGATGGAACCAATTAATCTACATTAAGATTAGTGTAGTTTTTGTCTTGTAATCTATCTCGTAATCTAGGGACTATCTAGCACTACTCTATAAACTAGTCGGATGTAACCATTCCCGGCACCCTTGTAATATCTCTGTAGGATGTAACTTTTGAACTCACTTTATCTATCAGATATCCTTTGTTATCTCAACTCACCTTAATTGTCATTTTCCATATTGATGTTATGTATTACTACTTTTATACATGTACATCTGTGACAATTACCAGCTCATACAAAATCTCATGTATCTTCATTCCTTTTATTGAAGAATCATGCCGCCAAAGACACGACCATACACCGACGCCCAGATTACCTCCCTTATAACCCAGGCTGTTACTGAAGCCTTGGCTCGGAATACTCCACCAAATTCCTCGAGAAACAGCGATGCCGCTGAAACCACTACTGCTAAACCTTGTTCTTACAAGGACTTCCAGAACTGCAAACCTCTAAACTTTGCAGGTACCGAGGGAGCTATCGGTCTAGTACGCTGGATCGAGAAAGTTGAGTCTGTATTTCTTATCTGCAACTGCGCGGAGGGAGATAAGGTTAAGTTCTCCGTTAGTACTTTTACTGACACCGCACTCACCTGGTGGAACACTTATGCCCAGACTGTGAGTGTTGCTACTGCTTACCAACTCCCGTGGGAGGAGTTGAAGAAGATGTTGAGGGGCGAGTATTGCCCCAGGGATGAATTGAAACAACTAGAAGTGGAATTTTGGAACCATAAGATGCAAGGTAATGATATCACCGGCTACACCAACCGTTTCCACCAACTGGCACTTCTGTGCCCAACCATGGTCGATCCTGAGTACAAGAGGATCGAGAAATTCGTTGATGGTCTTCCTGAAAGACTCCAAGACCTGGTAACTTCTTCCAAACCGGGTACAATTCAGAGCGCCATTCGTATGGCCCATGAACTAACGGCAAATTCTGTCCGCCGTGGTACAACTTCAACCCCATCTGCAAACAACAAACGCAAGTGGGAAGGTAACCCCAACTCATCCAACCAAACCTCCAACAAAAAGCCTGAGTACATTAAGGCTTATTCATCTGGAACTTCGGAGAAGAAAGGGTACAGCGGGAGCAGACCCTACTGTCCCAAATGCAACCGCCACCATGACGGTTCTTGCCCTTGCTCCAACTGCAAGCGGTTCGGGCATCTAGCCAAGGATTGTCGAACCAACATTCCCACCCCCAACACTAATGCACCAAAGGCCTGCTTTGGGTGCGGAAATACAGGGCATTTCAAGAAAGATTGCCCAAAGCTGAAAAACAACAACAACCCTGCTCGCGGCAGATCATTCGTTATCAAGGCTGGAGAAGCCAGACAAGACCCGAACGTCGTGACGGGTACGTTCCTTCTCAACGACCTTACTGCTTCTGTGTTATTTGATACCGGTGCCGATAGAAGCTTCATATCTGAGAAATTTAGCCCTTTACTTGATATTACTCCCACTGCCTTAGATGCTAAATACATTGTAGAATTAGCTAATGGCAACCTGATTGAGACTGATAGCATCATACACAACTGTACACTTAACCTCACGAACGAAACGTTTCCCATTGATTTAATCCCTGTCGAGATCGGCAGCTTCGATATTATTGTCGGTATGGATTGGTTATCCAAGCACCGAGCTGAAATCATCTGTCATGACAAACTCGTTCGCATACCTCTTGTCTCCGGTGGAACCTTAGTCCTACAAGGGGAGACCGGCAGACGGAATCTGAATATTGTCTCCTGTCTGAAAACTAGAAAGTATCTACGAAAAGGGTATCAAGCCATCCTCGCACATGTAACGGAGAAGAAGTCGGAGGAGAAGCGACTTGAGGATGTTCCGATCGTGCGGGATTTCCCGGAAGTCTTTCCTGAAGACTTGCCCGGACTTCTGCCACCTAGACAAGTTGAATTTCAAATCGAACTTGTGCCCGGAGCTGCACCCGTGGCACGAGCCCCTTACCGTTTAGCACCATCCGAAATGCAGGAGTTGTCTAACCAACTACAGGAACTCCTGGACAGAGGATTCATTCGACCAAGTTCCTCGCCTTGGGGAGCCCCGGTCTTATTCGTGAAAAAGAAAGATGGATCTTTCCGCATGTGTATTGACTACCGAGAGCTGAATAAGCTAACCATAAAGAATCGGTACCCACTTCCTAGAATCGATGACCTATTTGATCAACTCCAGGGATCGAGTGTTTACTCAAAGATTGATCTACGGTCGGGTTATCATCAACTCCGAGTCCGTGACAATGATATCCCAAAGACAGCCTTCCGAACTCGTTATGGGCATTACGAGTTCCAAGTGATGCCATTCGGTTTAACCAACGCACCGGCCGTATTCATGGACCTTATGAATCGGGTGTGCAAACCATACCTTGACAAATTCGTCATTGTGTTCATCGACGATATTCTGATTTACTCTCGCAATGAGCAGGAACATGCTCAACATCTGAAAACCATTCTAGGACTTCTGAAACACGAAGAGTTATATGCCAAATTCTCTAAGTGTGAGTTCTGGATTCGAACCGTTCAATTCCTCGGGCACGTGATTGACAGCCAAGGAATTCATGTTGATCCCGCCAAGATTGAAGCAATCAAGGGCTGGGAGTCACCGACCACTCCAACCGAAGTGAGACAATTCTTAGGTCTTGCTGGTTACTACCGCCGATTCATCGAAAACTTTTCAAGAATAGCTGTTCCCCTAACCACACTGACTCAGAAAGATAAGAAGTTCGATTGGACTGATAAACAAGAGTCAGCCTTCCAGCTATTGAAAAACAAACTTTGCAGTGCACCAATCCTGTCCTTACCCGAGGGCACCGACGATTTCGTAGTTTACTGCGACGCCTCACACCAAGGACTTGGTTGTGTGTTGATGCAGCGGGAAAAAGTCATTGCCTATGCCTCACGACAACTAAAAATTCACGAGAAAAACTATACGACCCACGACCTCGAGTTAGGTGCTGTGGTCTTCGCATTGAAAATCTGGAGACATTATCTCTACGGTACGAAAAGCACTATCTTTACCGATCACAAAAGTCTCCAACACATATTCGATCAGAAAGATCTAAACATGAGACAACGTCGCTGGGTTGAGTTACTTAGTGACTACGACTGCGAGATCAAATACCATCCGGGCAAGGCTAACGTAGTTGCCGATGCCTTAAGCCGAAAAGAACGAGTGAAACCCCTTCGAGTTCGAGCACTTTCTATGACAATTCATAACGAGCTTCCTGCTCAAATCCTTACCGCTCAACTTGAAGCCCTCAACGATGAAAACTTGAAAAATGAAGCCTTGCGAGGCTTGGATAAACAATTCGAAATCAAACCCGATGGAACTCGATACTTCTCTAACCGGGTGTGGTTACCCAAATTCGGAAACTTGCGAGATTTGGTGATGGCTGAAGCTCACAAATCTCGATACTCTATACATCCTGGATCTGACAAGATGTATCATGACGTCAAAGGGTTGTATTGGTGGCCTAACATGAAAGCTGACATCGCCTTGTACGTCAGTAAATGCCTAACCTGTTCCAAAGTTAAGACCGAACACCAAAGACCCTCTGGGTTGCTTCAACAACCTGAAATTCCTCAATGGAAATGGGAACAGATTTCCATGGACTTCATTACCAAACTACCGAAAACTTCGAGTGGTTGCGATACCATTTGGGTGATCGTGGACCGTCTCACGAAATCTGCTCATTTTCTGGCCATCAAGGAAACCGACAAGATGGAGCGTCTGACTCGCATCTATGTCAAAGAAATCATCTCGCGACACGGTGTACCTACCTCGATCATCTCGGATAGGGACAGCCGTTTTACTTCTAACTTTTGGCAATCGCTACAGAAATCTCTTGGTACTCGTCTGGATATGAGTACTGCTTATCACCCGCAAACCGATGGCCAAAGCGAGCGAACTATTCAAACACTGGAGGATATGCTACGAGCCTGCGTAGTCGACTTCGGTACTTCTTGGGAAAATCATTTACCGTTGTGCGAGTTCTCGTACAACAACAGTTATCATACCAGCATAAAGGCTGCACCCTTCGAGGCACTTTACGGACGTAAGTGCCGATCACCTGTCTGTTGGACTGAGTTAGGAGAGTCCCAACTCACGGGTCCAGAAATCATTCAAGAAACTACTGAGAAAATCGTTGGTATTCAAAACCGGCTGAAAGCCGCACGTGACCGTCAGAAAAGCTATGCTGACGTGAGACGCAAACACCTTGAGTTCCAGGTAGGAGACAAGGTACTTCTCAAAGTGGCACCGTGGAAAGGTGTTATTCGATTCGGGAAACGAGGCAAACTAAATCCTAGATATATCGGACCATTCGAAATCCTCGAAAGGATTGGTCCAGTGGCATATCGCCTGCAACTTCCTGCTGAACTTAGCAGCGTACACAACACATTCCACATTTCTAACTTGAAGAAATGTCTGTCTGACGAGACGCTGATTATACCGCTCGACGAAATTCAAATCGATGATAAACTTCATTTCGTCGAGAAACCTATGGAAATCATGGACCGAGAGGTCAAGCAATTGAAACAGAGTCGTATTCCCATAGTAAAAGTCAGGTGGAATTCTAGGCGCGGCCCTGAGTTCACCTGGGAACGGGAAGACCAAATGCGACAGAAATACCCATATCTCTTCCCAGACAACGCACCGTCCGTGCACTCAAGCTAATTTCGGGACGAAATTGCTTTAACAAGGGGAGAATGTAACACCTGCTAAATTAGGATAATTAATTTTGCCTAATTACTTGTAACTAGTTGTAATTAGTATGTAATAGGACTAATTGCAGACTCTGTTTGTATATATATAAGGTGAATTATATATATATGTGTGTACATACGCGATTTGGATTAATCGTACGAATTAACCGGACGGAGTCCGACACAGTTACTTGGACGTTGGTGACAGAAACTTACCTAAATAATGAGAACGTATTTTATTATATAAAATACACAGCGAACAAACATTATTTATAATACCGCGACGACAATTTAAATAATTTAACGTATATGTATTAAACGCGAGTTAAGAATTTTAATACTTCGACAAATGTTTTTATAATTAATTTCAAGGTATTTCATTAAAACATTTCCCGTCACCTTTTAAAAATATAACTGCTTGATAACGTTTAAACGACGGGGGAAACGAACACCGCACGGAGCGGAAACGCTGGCGAAATTGGGGGCTTAACCTCCCAATTTCCACCTCCTTCTTTCATTAAATTCTTCTTCTCTTTCTCTTTCTTCTCTCTTTCCTCTCAACTTCATCCTCACCACCAACTCCACATTTCTCACTAATTCACATAATACTACCACTAAACGCACGCGAAACATACTACTCTTTTGGAAGAAAACGACCACCACATCACGATCTATCACGCTATCTTTCCGGATTTTCATTTCGGCATTTCGTAAGTTTCCGACAAAACCCGAAACTCTCCGTTTTTACTCATTTTTACGTTTTTATAGTTTATATATGCTTAAAATGTCCAAAAATGGGTTGGGTAAAAGATTTGGACCGAACGGAAGCTTTTCGACCGATTTTCCGGCCACCAAATTCCGATCAGACCGCTACGTCGCAGAGACGCTGGACTTTCTGCGACGTAGCTCAAAACGTCGCATTTTGTGGCCAACGTCGCATTTAGCGACGTCACGGCCTACGTCGCACAGATATCCCAACGTCGCACTAGCGACGCAGCCTATTACGTCGCATTAACTTGGGGACGTCGCACATAGCGACGTAGACTTTTACGTCGCAAACCGAACCAACGTCGCATTAGCGACGTCGCCTCCTACGTCGCATTGATTTGCGAAGGTCGCATCATGCGACGTACCTCCCTACGTCGCACCCTACGTCGCATGCTACGTCGCATGCTACGTCGCATGCTACGTCGCACAAACCAGAACCTTGAAAAGTCAGATTTTACTAAGTGTCGAACTTACACAACTTCAGATACTTATGTCATACGACTTAACAAACGTCATAGAACATACTTTCTATTACAACTACACTAAATTGCGTTATAAATGATAACGCTTTGAATCATTATTACAAACCGTCACCAACGGGCCATATTTGTTTTCAAACTACAAACGGATTACTAAACAAACACTTGGACATAATGAGTTGTGTAAACAACTAGCCTAGGTGGTCTTGCGAGACATCTACTTACTTAACCTTATATGTTTAGGCATTTGAAGGTTACGGGTTCGGAGAACCTACGGTTGATATTATTTACTCGTTTATTGATATAAACGTACTTGCAAGGACTCAGGTGAGTCTTACGGCCCCACTTTTACTGTTTTATCTTATTGGGGGAGACACATGCTACTACTTTTCTTGAACACAAGTACTAAACTGTTTACTATACCAAACGGAATTGCATGAGTTAATTACTATTTACAGAAGTCTCTCCATCATATATCGTTAGTTATGGACTTAAGCGCGAACAGTAGTTAATGGATCCATTAGGGAAATGACCCTCCCCACCCGGGGCAGTAGCGCTGCCACGTACCGATTTACACGTATAAACGGGTGACAACTTATTCGTTACTGATGCTTGCTCATTTACGAGCATGTCACGGGAGCAAACATATTATTTACGGGTTAAGCTTCGATTATGAGCCTCATGGCAATGGTATAAACTTACTTACTTACATTTGCGGGATTGCAAATACTGGTTTACGATTTCTGGATTGGAAATTGCTGATTTTACGCCTACGGGCATTACTGACGAAAGCTCGTGTTCAAAACTGATATTATTTACAAACCTGTGAGATTCACCAACCTTTTGGTTGACACTTTTTAGCATGTTTTCTCAGGTACCCGGATGGAGTAGGATTACTCCAGGATTTTAGCTAGAGTCGCATGATTTCAACACAACTGCATTAACGGAGATTCTTAGCATTATCTTTTGTATATTTTGATTATGTAATAGAATCTCCCGCTATACGCGTGGACTCTAGGGGAAACTACATTTTGTATACGAAAACACTAAGTTTTCAAACATTATATCTATGGAATGTACTAATTTACAAAACGTCTCATTTAGAGGTCGTTTGCTTTATCTTTGTGCGGTGATATTTAATTAGTAACACCCCAAACTATGCTTCCGCAAAACAGTGAATTTCGGGGGTGTTACATACACATATGTACGAACACCACCGCTCCAAGTTCCAATTCGTGGGTAGTATAGTAATTTTCATGTACCTTAAGTTGTTGAGAGACGAATGCGACTACCTCTCCCATTTAACTAACACACAACTTAGACCTCGGTCGGATGCATCACAGTACACAACGAAATCCTACGATCCATCGGGAAGAGTCCGAATTGATGCATTACACAAGGCATCCTTCAATGTTTGAAAAGATTATTCTTAGTTCTTACCCCAACAACTTCTTACATATATATGTGAGTAGTTGAGGAGTCTTTGAAAAACTCTCGATAAAATGCCAATAATAGCCCGTGAATCCTAAATGCTATACGAACCTCCAATGATGACCGTGGGATCTTCCATCCATTTACTGTTTTGCTCTTGTTATGATCCTTAAGTATAACTTCTTTGCTCACAAAGTGCCCGAGAAAAACAATCCTCTAGCTTGAAATCAAGATTTTCGAATATATTGCATAGATCTTTCGTTCGAAAGTAACTCTAGAATTAGTCTTAAAGGAACTTCATGCTCTTCGTTAGTTAATAAATTAGAACGTCGCAAATGAAAAGTATGATAAATTCATCGAGATACGGTTTATATACGTGATCGTTAAATATATGAATGCTATAGACGCATTAGTAGGACCGAAAGTCATAACAAGAAATCCAAAAGACCCATAATGAGTCCTAAATGCAGTATTTGGTATATCTAATTCATGTACCATCAATTGATGATAACCAGAACAAAGATTGATTTTTGAAAACCACTGAACACCTTGAAGTTGATCGAACAAATCATATATCCTTGGAAGAGGACAACGATTCTTGACCGTAAGTTAATTAAGTTCACGATAATCAATGCACATATGAAAAGAACTATCTTTCTTTTTGACAAATAAGACAGGTGCTCCCATTGAGAAATGACTAGGGCGAATAAAACCTTTGTCTTAGAGCATCTTAAAGTGGATTAAATAATTCTTGCATTCAAATAGTGTTAAGCGATATGGAGCTTTTGCAACTGGGGTTGCTCCAAGAATAAGATCGATACAAAACTTTACGAGTAAAGAATGAAGTAATCCTCCTAAATCTTTTGAGAAGACCTCGGGGAAATCGTTGATAATAGAATGTTTTGAAACTTTAACTTATTAGCCTTAACGCTCACGAGTTGTTTCATTTCGTCTTTAAAGTGTTCTATGAAAATTTCAGGTATTACACCACCATTTGAGTGGTATACGAAATAATTTCCCAAACATGCAATTTCTACTCATCAACTAATCCATTCCCACAACTACACCAAAGCTTCCGAGTTCGAAGGTTAACAAGTCAATGCTAAAAGCGTATTCTTCTAGCACTAGAGTATACCCTTATGTAAAGTCTTTTAGTCTCTATGTGCTCCCATTAATAAAATTGTTTCAAAGTCTCACACTCAAGACAAGCCATCAAGTTTTCTACTGTGTTGATTGGCGCCACTTGACGAGCTGTCATTCGATATTCAATTGTAAAGTGACCTCTTCGGTTGTAATTTGAATAAATACAACATGATGTAGATGTGTGATGATAGTAGTTACACCTTACACACAAAAGATGTGAACAAGTTTAACCATCTCTTCATGTGTTGGTATCTACCAGTCTCTTAAATTCCCTTTCATTCTTGGTATTGTTTCTACATTTCCAGCCTTAGGGGTTTCATCAATTAACAATCCACCCATCAATATTGCGCCTTGGATGGTAAGAGACTCAGTCACTTCTACCGTCCTGCTAATTTCCAGAATAAATTTGTTGATGTACTTCCCCATTTTGTTAGCTTCAAGTGCCACGGGATAAGGTATAATTCTTGCCAACTCATAAAATTATCCGATATATGTTGCATGGTTAACTCCCATCGTAGAGAAAATCCAAAACTTGTTCACTAACTTCTTCATTTCGTTATTGGAAGAATATTTCTTCTTAAACAGTGCATTTATTTATTTTATTTATTTATCTATTTATTTATTTATTTATTTATTTATATATTTTATTATTATTATTATTATTAATTTTATTTTATTTTATTTATTTTTCGCGCCATCACCACTTCCATCATTTGAATTCTCGAATATTAGTTCCATTTTCTCCTTCGGTGTCCTTAGCTCTACCATGATTCAATATGTTGTTACCAACTTGTATGACAACTTTGAATATAAAGGCCCACCACTGTCGTGTAATGATCACAACAACATTGGAGTTCTTGCCTTCAATACAACAAATTTCTCCAGTTCAACCATCTGTTCAATCACCACTATCACTTGTATGACCACCACTGAGTGTTTCTTCTCCACGAGTAAAATTTACGTGTATTGCGTCTTATTAGTATGCTTGTTATAATTCCGAATTAATATGAGTTTAGAATAGTTAAATGCTTTGGAGTTTGTCAAGGCATAAATGCACAAGACTCACAACCATTTGATTGATTCGGTAACGAATGCAACTGGGATTTTATTACAATACGACACGGAGATAGCACATGAGACACGCAAACATGGTCAGATGAGCATACATACGTCAGAACACCTTTGTCAATTATGATCTGCAGCCGTAATTGTGAAAGCATTCTTTCATACACATACTTATCTTCCAAGTCTTTGTATCACAATAAGCTTTGTATTCGCGTAAAGAGATCAGATATTTATAGAATCCTAAGTAACATGTAGACGAACCTCATAAAGAGTCGTAAGACGATGAAGAAATGCTTACAACGTCCTTCTTACTTGAAATGGTTAAGATGAATGATCGACACTAGCTACAACTAGCTTCACGGAATTGTATGCACACATAACTTCCTAACTCATGTTCTATATGTGGGTTCCTTATTTATAGTCTAGGCCAATCCACCTAGATCTCTATAAACAATGGCTTTGATACCAATCTGTCACACCCCGTCTAAAGCGGAAACAACGGGGTATAACGGTGATAGGATCACAACACATCATTATAAAGAATTCTATATGAAATACAATATCCAATGTGTCATGATGCCAATAACATGAATAACGGTTCATGTCATGCATACATTTCAACAATGAATTCGACATCTTACAAACAAACGTACACTATAATGTTAAGGCAAAACAAGCCTTCACAAACAACCTTAATAATGTACCACAAGTCTTGAATCACTCTTAATGCAACCCTAAAGGTCCACTAAGTTCTCTTGTCCACTGCTTTAAGTCCACTAGTATAACCTGAAAAGATATGCTCAAAAACGTCAACACGAATGTTGGTGAGTTTCGTAGGTTTGAAACCAGACACCAGAAAAATAAACATTTTGCTGTGATGATAATAAGTTAGGACAATGCAATAGAAATGTACACAAATGTGAAATAATGCAGCCAGTATATCTCAATGTACGGCAATTACCTCACGAGGAAGTAAAGCACGAATGTAAGCAACAATCCCAATGTACGGCAAATACCCCACAAGAAGGTAAAGCACGAATGTAAACAACCAATCTCAATGTACGGCAAATACCCCACAAGGAAGTACAACACGGATGTAAGCAACAAATCTCAATGTACGGCAAATACCCCACAAGGAAGTACAGCACGGATGTAAGCAACAAGTCTCAATGCATATAAGTCACATAGTGTCACACATTTCAAGCATATGTCCAAAAATAGAAATGAATACGTTCACAGCATAAAACAGTTGGTAAAACATGTGAGCATACTTTTCCCCCAATGATAAAAATATGTAAAGAAAATGGGGCCACGAAAACTCACCTTGAATACCAAAGTAAGTATCTCTCTCAAAAGAATCCACCAAACAACTCGCAATCTACAAACGAATATATACGTATACGGGTTACAACCTAGACATACCTATGTCCTTCCATTGTATCCCAAATCCAAATCACCTTTACTAGGTTTCCTCACAACCAATCCTCAAGTAGCTTTACAAAATTTAATCCTCGTTTATTCAAAATATCAGTAACTTTACTCTATCTTGCATTTCAGAATCTGTCCAGAAATTTCATACCACTTCACGAATTTTAAACCATGACTTAATTAAATATTTGACTCTACAAATTTTACCAGTGACATTTCATGGTGTTAATAACATTCTGTAATTTTTCCAGAACTTATTTCAATAGTTTACTATTTTTTAAAAATTCATCAAAGTAATCTGCTCAAAACAGTTAACTCTTTCTGACTTCACAAAAGTTTTAATTTACTTAAAATACTTATAAGTTTCAAATGATTATCATATTTTTACAGAAAATACTTAAAACTTTAAAGACACTCCAGTAAAAATCTCAAGACCTAAATCTTAGTTTAATGCACGTTTCAAAAAATCTACAACTTAACCGAACTCTGGAACCAAGAAACTCAGAATTGACACACAAACTTGTAAAATCATTTTGACCAACTTATTCTCCACATTTAACCATGAAACTGGTGCCATTTGAAAGTAGACTCAAAGTACTTAAGTTTAGACTCATTTTTGATCAAAAATTACCATGAAATGAACAAGTTACAAGCTTCTCAAACCGAAATAAAAATCTGATCAGATTAGGGTTTATAGATAATCAACCCTAATCATTCGTATAAACAATCCAAACCGCAAACACAATCATATTTCTCGATTCTACCACTTATACACTGATTTTAATATTATCCTAATGATTTCATGTACCCGGAATACAATGGAATCGAACCAAAAATAAACGACAATACGAAATAATCACATACGTTTATATGGAAGATTCGGAAAGAGAATTATACCAACCAACGAGAAAACCGCACGATGATAACCCTTAGAATCTGTAAATATTGAGAGCATAACCCTTAGAATTCGTTTTCGTGGATCGATCAAACGTATACGAGAATTATAGGATCGAAAACTTACCAAAGTTTCTGAAAATTCGTCACCAACAGCAGCAGTTTACGAAATAATTTTTATAAAATAATCTAGAGTGTTTCAGAGGCCGAAACTTGTAATCTAAAGGTAAAACTTCGAGATCTACAACTTTGTAGTTTTGACCGAAGGCTGAAAACGAACGTAAATAGGTCAAATCGACCTATGTTCGTGACTGGAATTTTTGGGACGGGATTTTGTATGTTTTTGTGATAGAAAAGTTTTAGGGTTAGGTTTAAGGGTATATTTATAGGTCTAGGGTTCAAGAGGTGTTGGGTTTAGTTGGGTTTGGGCTTTTGGGAGTTGGATTATTTTCGAATTACATTTTTGATGACGGATGTCACAGTATCCCCCCGTTTAAGGAATTTCGTCCCGAAATTCAATCGGAGCCGTATTGTCACCGCGATCACTGAATAAGTGCATATATATAAGCTTTGCTTGATATTTTCATTTGCAAGTATACTCAGGTCAACGTTCTATCGTACCTTGATAATTAAAATTACATGTGCTCCAACATGTTGACCTCTCAATCCATGGTTCCTACCGGTTTTCTCTACACATCGTTATTTGTGGTTCCCTTTAAACTCCTCCTAGAAACATGTGTAAGACCTTATCGGCCAACACTTTCGTAGAATTGACACATGAAATAGTTCGTGAGCAGCACTTCACTCTTGTGACAACTTTCAATCGATATGTTATACACGCTCAACAATTTAGAGCGATCTAATAAACCTATGTATAAATTTTCCCCTTCTTCCCAAAATATATGGTATTTTTCCAAAGCAATAATTTAAGCAATATATGATCTCTATCATAAAATTCTAACTGCTTTCGACATTTATTTGCGTAACTCTCTTGCCTGTCTCGTACTGTTTCCAACCTCTCCTTGATTTGAATGATCTTGTCAATAGCTTCATGAACTATTTCAATCAAATCAACTGATTCTAATCCAACTTCTGCCCACACTACCATGAATGACTCCTACATTCCTGAAGTGCTTGATATAATGCGCATTGAATACTAGAATGATAACTATGCTGTATGATAACTCGTCTAATGGTAAGTGGGTATCCCAACTGCTACCAAAATCGATAACACACTCTAAGGATATTCTTAAATGTTTGAATAGTTCGCTCACTCCGTCCATTAGTTCGAGAATGATAAACCGTCCTCATATCAAAACGCGTTCCCAAAGCTTTCTGAAACATTTGCCAAAATTGTGAAGTAAAATAACCATCAAAATCAAATATAATTGATACAAACACTCCACGCCTTGCTACTTCGTTGTTAATATACAACCTCGCCAATGTCTCCACCGTTTAGTCCTCGCAGATAGCTAAGAAGTGAGATGACTTAGTCATTCTATCAATTACTAGTGTCCATAGACCACCTAGAAAAAGAAATCCATGATCTTCTCACAAGATGTAATATCTCCTCCACTTTGTGTTCCAATGTTTGTCTAACCCGCGCAACCCTTCATCTTGTATATGAGTATCCCTTAACGCTTCATCTTGTGCTTTGAACCTCTTACCCTTAATGCCAGAGTGTATCGTCATACTTTGACTCGCACTCACCTTGGCTTACTCTTTCCTTCCTATTCAAAAACAGCTGCCACCTCATCCATCCTCCCCGGGTGGAATTGAATTTCACAATCGTAACCGCTAAACAATTCGCGCTACCTCATTTGCCTCATGTTCAACTTCTTTAGAACAAACAACAAATCAATGTGTTAAAAGCTCCTATGATCGGTATAAACAAAATTCTTTACGTCATACAAGTATTGTCTTCAACACTGTAACACCTGCTAAATTAGGATAATTAATTTTGCCTAATTACTTGTAACTAGTTGTAATTAGTATGTAATAGGACTAATTGCAGACTCTGTTTGTATATATATAAGGTGAATTATATATATATGTGTGTACATACGCGATTTGGATTAATCGTACGAATTAACCGGACGGAGTCCGACACAGTTACTTGGACGTTGGTGACAGAAACTTACCTAAATAATGAGAACGTATTTTATTATATAAAATACACAGCGAACAAACATTATTTATAGGACCGAAAGTCATAACAAGAAATCCAAAAGACCCATAATGAGTCCTAAATGCAGTATTTGGTATATCTAATTCATGTACCATCAATTGATGATAACCAGAACAAAGATTGATTTTTGAAAACCACTGAACACCTTGAAGTTGATCGAACAAATCATATATCCTTGGAAGAGGACAACGATTCTTGACCGTAAGTTAATTAAGTTCACGATAATCAATGCACATATGAAAAGAACTATCTTTCTTTTTGACAAATAAGACAGGTGCTCCCATTGAGAAATGACTAGGGCGAATAAAACCTTTGTCTTAGAGCATCTTAAAGTGGATTAAATAATTCTTGCATTCAAATAGTGTTAAGCGATATGGAGCTTTTGCAACTGGGGTTGCTCCAAGAATAAGATCGATACAAAACTTTACGAGTAAAGAATGAAGTAATCCTCCTAAATCTTTTGAGAAGACCTCGGGGAAATCGTTGATAATAGAATGTTTTGAAACTTTAACTTATTAGCCTTAACGCTCACGAGTTGTTTCATTTCGTCTTTAAAGTGTTCTATGAAAATTTCAGGTATTACACCACCATTTGAGTGGTATACGAAATAATTTCCCAAACATGCAATTTCTACTCATCAACTAATCCATTCCCACAACTACACCAAAGCTTCCGAGTTCGAAGGTTAACAAGTCAATGCTAAAAGCGTATTCTTCTAGCACTAGAGTATACCCTTATGTAAAGTCTTTTAGTCTCTATGTGCTCCCATTAATAAAATTGTTTCAAAGTCTCACACTCAAGACAAGCCATCAAGTTTTCTACTGTGTTGATTGGCGCCACTTGACGAGCTGTCATTCGATATTCAATTGTAAAGTGACCTCTTCGGTTGTAATTTGAATAAATACAACATGATGTAGATGTGTGATGATAGTAGTTACACCTTACACACAAAAGATGTGAACAAGTTTAACCATCTCTTCATGTGTTGGTATCTACCAGTCTCTTAAATTCCCTTTCATTCTTGGTATTGTTTCTACATTTCCAGCCTTAGGGGTTTCATCAATTAACAATCCACCCATCAATATTGCGCCTTGGATGGTAAGAGACTCAGTCACTTCTACCGTCCTGCTAATTTCCAGAATAAATTTGTTGATGTACTTCCCCATTTTGTTAGCTTCAAGTGCCACGGGATAAGGTATAATTCTTGCCAACTCATAAAATTATCCGATATATGTTGCATGGTTAACTCCCATCGTAGAGAAAATCCAAAACTTGTTCACTAACTTCTTCATTTCGTTATTGGAAGAATATTTCTTCTTAAACAGTGCATTTATTTATTTTATTTATTTATCTATTTATTTATTTATTTATTTATTTATATATTTTATTATTATTATTATTATTAATTTTATTTTATTTTATTTATTTTTCGCGCCATCACCACTTCCATCATTTGAATTCTCGAATATTAGTTCCATTTTCTCCTTCGGTGTCCTTAGCTCTACCATGATTCAATATGTTGTTACCAACTTGTATGACAACTTTGAATATAAAGGCCCACCACTGTCGTGTAATGATCACAACAACATTGGAGTTCTTGCCTTCAATACAACAAATTTCTCCAGTTCAACCATCTGTTCAATCACCACTATCACTTGTATGACCACCACTGAGTGTTTCTTCTCCACGAGTAAAATTTACGTGTATTGCGTCTTATTAGTATGCTTGTTATAATTCCGAATTAATATGAGTTTAGAATAGTTAAATGCTTTGGAGTTTGTCAAGGCATAAATGCACAAGACTCACAACCATTTGATTGATTCGGTAACGAATGCAACTGGGATTTTATTACAATACGACACGGAGATAGCACATGAGACACGCAAACATGGTCAGATGAGCATACATACGTCAGAACACCTTTGTCAATTATGATCTGCAGCCGTAATTGTGAAAGCATTCTTTCATACACATACTTATCTTCCAAGTCTTTGTATCACAATAAGCTTTGTATTCGCGTAAAGAGATCAGATATTTATAGAATCCTAAGTAACATGTAGACGAACCTCATAAAGAGTCGTAAGACGATGAAGAAATGCTTACAACGTCCTTCTTACTTGAAATGGTTAAGATGAATGATCGACACTAGCTACAACTAGCTTCACGGAATTGTATGCACACATAACTTCCTAACTCATGTTCTATATGTGGGTTCCTTATTTATAGTCTAGGCCAATCCACCTAGATCTCTATAAACAATGGCTTTGATACCAATCTGTCACACCCCGTCTAAAGCGGAAACAACGGGGTATAACGGTGATAGGATCACAACACATCATTATAAAGAATTCTATATGAAATACAATATCCAATGTGTCATGATGCCAATAACATGAATAACGGTTCATGTCATGCATACATTTCAACAATGAATTCGACATCTTACAAACAAACGTACACTATAATGTTAAGGCAAAACAAGCCTTCACAAACAACCTTAATAATGTACCACAAGTCTTGAATCACTCTTAATGCAACCCTAAAGGTCCACTAAGTTCTCTTGTCCACTGCTTTAAGTCCACTAGTATAACCTGAAAAGATATGCTCAAAAACGTCAACACGAATGTTGGTGAGTTTCGTAGGTTTGAAACCAGACACCAGAAAAATAAACATTTTGCTGTGATGATAATAAGTTAGGACAATGCAATAGAAATGTACACAAATGTGAAATAATGCAGCCATTATATCTCAATGTACGGCAATTACCTCACGAGGAAGTAAAGCACGAATGTAAGCAACAATCCCAATGTACGGCAAATACCCCACAAGAAGGTAAAGCACGAATGTAAACAACCAATCTCAATGTACGGCAAATACCCCACAAGGAAGTACAGCACGGATGTAAGCAACAAATCTCTATGTACGGCAAATACCCCACAAGGAAGTACAGCACGGATGTAAGCAACAAGTCTCAATGCATATAAGTCACATAGTGTCACACATTTCAAGCATATGTCCAAAAATAGAAATGAATACGTTCACAGCATAAAACAGTTGGTAAAACATGTGAGCATACTTTTCCCCCAATGATAAAAATATGTAAAGAAAATGGGGCCACGAAAACTCACCTTGAATACCAAAGTAAGTATCTCTCTCAAAAGAATCCACCAAACAACTCGCAATCTACAAACGAATATATACGTATACGGGTTACAACCTAGACATACCTATGTCCTTCCATTGTATCCCAAATCCAAATCACCTTTACTAGGTTTCCTCACAACCAATCCTCAAGTAGCTTTACAAAATTTAATCCTCGTTTATTCAAAATATCAGTAACTTTACTCTATCTTGCATTTCAGAATCTGTCCAGAAATTTCATACCACTTCACGAATTTTAAACCATGACTTAATTAAATTATTTGACTCTACAAATTTTACCAGTGACATTTCATGGTGTTAAGAACATCCTGTAATTTTTCCAGAACTTATTTCAATAGTTTACTATTTTTTAAAAATTCATCAAAGTAATCTGCTCAAAACAGTTAACTCTTTCTGACTTCACAAAAGTTTTAATTTACTTAAAATACTTATAAGTTTCAAATGATTATCATATTTTTACAGAAAATACGTAACACTTTAAAGACACTCCAGTAAAAATCTCAAGACCTAAATCTTAGTTTAAGGCACGTTTCAAAAATCTACAACTTAACCGAAATCTGGAACCAAGAAACTCAGAATTGACACACAAACTTGTAAAATCATTTTGACCAACTTATTCTCCACATTTAACCATGAAACTGGCGCCATTTGAAAGCAGACTCAAAGTACTTAAGTTTAGACTCATTTTTGATCAAAAATTACCATGAAATGAACAAGTTACAAGCTTCTCAAACCGAAATAAAAATCTGATCAGATTAGGGTTTATAGATAATCAACCCTAATCATTCGTATAAACAATCCAAACCGCAAACACAATCATATTTCTCGATTCTACCACTTATACACTGATTTTAATATTATCCTAATGATTTCATGTACCCGGAATACAATGGAATCGAACCAAAAATAAACGACAATACGAAATAATCACATACGTTTATATGGAAGATTCGGATAGAGAATTATACCAACCAACGAGAAAACCACACGATGATAACCCTTAGAATCTGTAAATATTGAGAGCATAACCCTTAGAATTCGTTTTCGTGGATCGATCAAACGTATACGAGAATTATAGGATCGAAAACTTACCAAAGTTTCTGAAAATTCGTCACCAACAGCAGCAGTTTACGAAATAATTTTTATAAAATAATCTAGAGTGTTACAGAGGCCGAAACTCGAGATCTTAGGGTAAAACTTCGAGATCTACAACTTTGTAGTTTTGACCGAAGGCTGAAAACGAACGTAAATAGGTCAAATCGACCTATGTTCGTGACTGGAATTTTTGGGATGGGATTTTGTATGTTTTTGTGATAGAAAAGTTTTAGGGTTAGGTTTAAGGGTATATTTATAGGTCTAGGGTTCAAGAGGTGTTGGGTTTAGTTGGGTTTGGGCTTTTGGGAGTTGGATTATTTTCGAATTACATTTTTGGTGACGGATGTCACAGCTGCAGTCATCACACACACACTAGCTACAATATCTGACACCCTAGCACGCCTCTCTAAAGCTGCAACGCGTGCACGGGTGGATGCTAGACTCTGCCAGTCTGTCTGACGGTGAGTCTCCACAAAATCCATCCACTGATGGAGCATAGCCATATCCATGTCAGTGCGGGAGGCATCGCTCAGTAGCTCCATCACATCTCTGCTCCTGCTAGAGGATATCCTAAACATGGTGTGGACCACAGCCACAAGGGTAGGCACAGTGAGCTCTGGAGGCTCACCAGTGAGAGATGCAGCTGGTGGTGAGTTGGAGGACTCTCCAATCTCAAAGGTCGAGGGAATACCCTCTACTGATCTCCACTCTCTCAATACTCGAGGCATCCAGTCCAGATGAGAAGGTCGGAGCCTTTTCTGTGGCGGCTCGACAACTGGAACCTCAGGCTCAGTCACTGGCGCCTTATCGCGCGGCGCGAGTGGTCCCCTTGGAAAATCCCGAACACAGATCCTAGCTGTCATCCTAGGTACAGGCACACGAGAGGTACTCGCAACAGGTGGTGTAGGGGTAGGAGTGACCACAAGTGCGGTCGGATGTGGCACTAAGTAAGCATCACTAGTGTCAACAGACATGGCTCTCACGTGAGTGGGTGGGCTCTCGATCCCTGACTCAGCAACACTCTGGCGAGTGTCCTCGTTGGGATCCTCCTCTGAGCTCGTGTCCACAATCGGAAATCGTCCAGCCATGCTGCAACAAGGAGTCGTAGGTGATGTGTCAGTAGTATGTTAGTTGTATGCAAAGTATGTATGCATGAATGCACAAATGTTCTAGCCAAGGCTATAGTCTAGGTCTCTAAGGTTCCAAGTCACTTAAAGACTGCTAGTTCGCTATAACCAATGGCTCTGATACCAAGTCTGTCACACCCCGCCAAACGGTAATTACAATTACATAGAGTGGTTTGCGGAAGCTTAGTGACGTGGCGGGGGTGCGAGCAGTAAAACAACCGACAGATACATACATACTCAGAGCATATGGTTATCGCAGAACGAAATAGATTAAGATGCTATTAGTTAAAGTTTTACAAAAGGTTACCACTTGAAAAGTAGTAACAGTAATAGTAGTGGTTGAAATCAGTATTTCATAAAATACATAATATCAAAAGTAGATTTCATAGGTATGACTGCAGTAATTGCAGTTATACAGAGGAAATCCAAGTGTCCCAAAAGTAGTGACATCCTAACAAGTCCAGGGTAGTCCGTTCTGATATGCATGCAGATCTTACTTACGCTGCTAATTCCCTGAAAAACATAGAGTAAATCGTCAACAAAATTGTTGAGTGAATTCATAGGTTTGTTTGTTATGTAGGAAACGCAAGTTAATCATTTAAGAATAACATTTCCATATGATAGTTGTTCACGTAGTAGGAAACACAAGTTATTAAATATAAATAACATTTCAAATCAGTTGTCAGTAGGAAACACAGGTTATTTGAATATAAATAACATTCCCAAATAAGTTGTAGTTGTCGTAGGAAACACAGGTTAACCTAAACAAAGATTAACATTTCCAAATCAGTATATGTAGGAAATCACTTCCTAAACAGTGGTTTTGTGGGAATATTTAGACGGTGATCCCTTGAAAGGTGAGCTAAACCTGTCGAGTAAGGTAACACGACCTAACCCTATAACCAAACCACGACCCGAATCTGTTGTTGTTTGCCAAGTAGGACATGTAAGTATACGCTCCCAAAACCGTAGGAGGGTCGTCACGGCGATAGTACTATCCGTATACTCAGTGGCTAGAGTCACCTAGCTAATGGTTATAGTCTGTAGCCATAAGGTCTTTTATGCACTACATCGTTCAGCCTAGATCTGTACCAAGATTCGTTGCCTAAATTCCCAAAATAGTTATGAAAACCTTTCATAAAACATAGTTCAAATAGTTGTGTGAAATACCCTTTCACAAACAGTTTAAGTATGAAGTACCCTTTCATAAACAGTTCAAAACATTGTATGAAATACCCTTTCATAACAGTCAAACAAATACATACAGTATTTTATCAATCATAGCATGAAATCGCATTTCATCAATAGTTTAAGTAAATACATCAAGTATTTAAACAGTTGTCGCATGCAATTATACATACAATTTCTATGTTTTCCGCCACGAGGTTTTAAAACATTAAAACATTGAAAAGGGGTTTGTGAACTCACTCACGTAGTAGAGTAGATGTGATAGCTAGCGGTGAAGAGTAGCGTCGCCCAACGAAAGTCAACCTATACAATATAATGTATATATTAACATCAATACGTTTGATTTGTCGAATCATATTATGTTAATAATTGTTTTGTTTGAAGAAATTATCGGTGACAACATGTTAGAACATTTATAAATATACTTGTTGTATTGTATATTTGGTACGTTTGTCCAACGTATGTTATTAACTTAATTAATCAATATATATATTACATATATATAAGTTTATCGTTTTATTATTATGCATAAAAATTTGGGCTCACGAGTTCCGTTCTCGTCTCGAATTCTTCGTCTCGGTTTAAGTTTTATATTTTTATATGTTTTGACCCATTGAACTCAATTCATATATCAATCGTTAAGTCCGTCGCATCAATTGTTAACTTGTTATTTATACCCAATTCGCTCGGCCCAATGAAACAGCCCAACCCACCTCCACCCGATCGGGTGAGGGGGTTAACCCGTTCGGGTACAAGACTCAACCCGTCCGGGTTGATCTTGTGACCCGTCCGGGTCCACATGTTTTCAGTCCAATAAGCCCAGTCCAACTTACCAGGCCTAAAACGCACGGTCCACTTATGTTTTAGTCCTAGTCCATTTAAGGTTTGCGGCCCAAAGAACCCACCCGTTCGGGTGAGTGGGCTTACCCGTCCGGGTAAAGGCCCATACCCGTCCGGGTTAGATGGGTGACCCGTCCGGGTCTGAAGAGTGACCCGTTCGGGTGAGGTTCGATCTCGATCCATCTTAGTTTAGTTCAGTTTCTAGCTCGAATTAGTTACGTATTTTTCTATGGTTCCATTTTATCATTATTATTATCAACCTAATACAAGGTTTTTAACAAGTTTTAGTCCATAGATTTTAAGTTTATAGTTTTGAGTTTATAACACCATTTTCATGTTCATCAACAAAATCATCAATATTTATGTGTTATTTGCATAGATTATGTTTTGTTAACATAATATGTAATGAATTATAAGCTTAGAAATCAAAGAAATGAGGATTTCCTTACAAAGAGATGAAGATGAAAATGGTGAACGATGATGATGATGATGAAGTGTTTGTTGCTCCTGGCCTTGTTGTTCTACTTCTGTTACTGCTTGCTCCTGATCGATCTTGTTAATTTCTTATAGATGAAGTAAAGAGGAAAATTGATGAATATGGTTGTGTGTGTGTCGAAGATCACAGAGAGAAATGAGAGGAAACAAATTTAATCAAACAAGTATGGCTCGGGTGTCTCAATTATTGAAGTTTGGTAGCCCATTTTTGGTACCACAATTTCGAGTACGGGTATAATTATAGCAATATAAAATATGATATTTTATATTTTTATTTTGTAGATGCTCTCCTGGTTCGTAATATATTTTCAGAATAATGAGATTTTCATTATTTTTAGTTGTTGTACATTTTTGTACATTTTACTGCGCGCGTCCAATTGAGCGCCAGATTTCAGTTGAATTTCGAATTCATATTTTTGAGGTAATGTTCTAGATACTTTAAAACGTACTAGAAAAATAACATTTTTCAGATTTTGACCTTTTAGGTACGTTTTAGAATTGTTTCTGTTCGTTTATAATACGTTTTATGTTAAACGTATAATTGAACCGTTTTATCTATATGTTATAGATATTTAAGTACTCGTAATTAATAATCGAATTATTAATTATTCCATGTCACCAAATCTTGTTAATTATTTTTGTCGGCTTCGTTCCGATGAGTTTGTACGTAATTTATAAATAACTACGTATCATGTAATACTTTTTGTATTATTATTTTGGGCTTTGCTAGGCTTACATCACATCATAAGTTTAGTTTAAACCAGTCGCAGGGAATTAGCGTAAGAAATGCATGTAATTAAGTATAATTATATACCTAATTTGGAGGAGTGTCACAATATCCAAAAAGCTTATGATACAGTGGATTGGGGTTTTTTGAGGAATATTTTACATGGATTTGGGTTTCATCCTCATATGGTCAAGCTTATTATGGCCTGTGTTTCTAGTGTATCATTTTCTATCAGCCTTTATGGTCACTTGCATGGTTTTTTCAATGGGGGAAGGGGCCTTCGTCAAGGCAACCCTATGTCTCCTTATCTATTCACTTTAGTAATGGAGGTTCTTACGTTGCTTATTAGAAGACGAGTCGTTACTTCGGATGTGTTTGATTACCATGTTCATTGTGATATGCAACACATTGTTAACATTTGCTTTGCTGATGATTTATTTCTGTTTTGTAGAGGCAATGTTCACTCTGTTCAGACTATTTCTCTTGCTCTTAATGAGTTTACGGAGGTGTCGGGTTTAGCTCCAAGTCTTCCTAAGAGTACTGCCTTCTTTTGTAATGTGACGGTTTCTATTCGTACTAGTATACTTCAGATTATGCCATTTTCAGAAGGTAATCTTCCTGTTCGTTATTTGGGAGTTCCTCTAATTTCGACAAGTTTAGTTTCTCGTGATTGTAAACCTCTGGTTGAGAAAGTTCGGAATCGGATTGGTAATTGGAAGAATAAGTGGCTTTCTTTAGCCGGAAGGTTACAACTTGTTTCGTCGGTTTTATCATCTCTACAGGGTTATTGGGCAGCTTTGTTTATTCTCCCTGTTAATATTGTTAAAGAAATTGAAGGCCTTATTACAGGTTTTTTATGGTGTCAAGGGGACATGAAGTGTGGTAAAGCTAAGGTCTCTTGGAAGGTGGTTTGTCTCCCTAAATGTGAGGATGGTTTGGGTATTAAGAGGCTTGATGTGTGGAATATGGCTCTTATGACAAAGCATATTTGGAATCTGCTTATTCGTAAAGAGTCTATGTGGGTCCGTTGGATCTATATTCATAAGCTTAGAGGCCGAAGTTTCTGGGACGTTCCGGTTAAAGGCGATATAAGCTGGTGTTGGAGGAAGATTCTTCAGCTTCGTGACCTTATTCGTAATCACTTTTGGTTTCGTATAGGTAATGGCGCTTCTATATCGGTGTGGTTTGACACTTGGAATTCTGTGTGTCCTTTGGCTCGCTTTATATCTCGCTATGCTATTACTAGTGAATTCCAGATTACGGATAAAATTGCGGATGTGGTTGTTGGTGATTCTTGGAATTGGCCCCGGTCATGGCTCTCGAGATTTCCTATTTTAAATCTTCTCCCAAATCCTGACTTGGTTAACAATCCGGATAAGCTATTTTGGAGAACGCTTGAAGGTTCTTTGGTTGATTTTAAAATCAGCCTTGTTTTGGATGCCCTTAGACCAAGGGCTGCTTTAGTTGATTGGGTGTCTGTTGTTTGGTATCCTATGTGTATTCCTCGGCATTCTATTCATCTTTGGTTAGCCTTAGGTGGAAAGTTGAAAACTCAAGATCGGTTGAAGCAATGGGATGTTGGTCCAGCTACTGACTTAAATCTGCTTCGGTGTTCGTTGTGTAACCTTCAACCAGATTCTCACTATCACTTGTTATTTGAATGTAGTTTCTCTTCACAGGTTTGGTTGGAGGTTTTACAGTTTTCTGGTTATAGTCTCCATTCTGTTCGTTTGGTTGAGTGTATTGATTGGATAAAACCGATTGCAGCTCTGAAATATGTTAGAAGTATTATTTTCAAACTTCTACTTGGGGCTACTTCGTACTTCATTTGGTATGAACGTAATCTTAGGTTATTTCAGAAGAAAAGGCGTTCGAAAAGTCAGGTTGTGGCGGCTATTCTAGAGGCGGTTAGATTAAGGCTGTTTTCATTCCGATTTAAGCCTTCTGACCGTTCTAATTGGGCTATGGAGAAATGGAGGATTCCCAGATCTCACATAAGTGAGAGTTGATTTGTCTGGTGTGATGCGGTTATAGTGGATTATTGCTTGGTTTTTTTGCTTGTCTTTAGGTGGCTTTCTTTTGGTTGTTAATGTGGTTGTCATATACTAGGTATAACACCCCTCGTTAATTATAAACATTTAATATAATATTTGCGACTCGGAAGCGTATATTTAAAGCATACTATCAATGTACTCAAAATGTCAATAAACTTTTTCAAATCCAAACACATGACATTTCAACCAACTCGGTGTTATATAATTTAAAACATATATTTAGTTATCAAAATAACGTCAGAGTAACAGCCTGTCAAACATTCCATCCAATCCAACAACCTCCTGCCCCATATGTCCCATTAATATACAACCTGCAGGAAGAACTGTGGTGGGGTTAGCACAACGCTAAGTGAGTGAACCAATAACAACAGTCCAACTCAGCATAACAATCTGTTTACCTCAAATAACAATAAACAGACAATGAACAATGAATCACTCATTCAATCACTAGCCGACATATACACAATGTCATTCAAGCTACGTCAAGAGGACCGGTGGTCCCTGAGAAACCATATACCGGTTTGGCACCCAGGAACACTTATCGTTCAACTGTATTGGCCTATACAGCACGACTGATAACTTGTTGTCGATCACACACGACCTAGATCTCCAAACTAACATTTCAAGTTTCCGAGATCTCCTGTCGTCTACAACAACAACAAGCCCAACCATTAAATCAAGTTGACCTCTGAATTTTACACACTGGCATAATCTCAGCCAAGTAAGCAACTATTTAACTATCATAGCAAGATATCTCAACAGATGCATCATATCAAGTAATACTATAAATTATTTGTTGTAAATCAAATCATTACAACTAAACCACACTGAGGTTACAGATCCACTCACCGACTACCTCAGGCTTCCACTCAGTAGTCTAATATCACTGAGTCTTCTCCATATCTGTGAATCAATCAATCAAATATAAGTTAGTAATCAATATCAATATACTGAACTTATATCAACCATTTACATTAAGAACTTAACATAATCTACATCAAGAATACTAGTTCCTAATTATACACTAATGATTTACAACATAATCATTATCATATATTAATATATATCAATTAGCAATCACATTACTTATTAACAAACAAACAAGAAATGTTGCACCAGCCCTTCAAGCCGCCGGCTTCCTCTTAGAAGCCGCCGGCTTCTGGACTCCACCCGCCGGCTTCACCACTCTAACCACCGGGTAAATTACTAAATGTGGTAACAGAATAAAACCACATTTTAAAGCCTATACCAACCGCCGGGTCCATGTATAAACCCGCCGGTTTCATGCTACACCACACAAGCCGCCGGCTTCGGCTATGAAGCCTCCGGCTTCCACAGACTAACTACAAGCCGCCGGCTTGAATAAGAAGCCGCCGGCTTCTTCCTTCGTTCCAGACCTGCACGAACTGTTCAAACCCTAACTCACGGATTTAATACCCAAATCCTCAAAACTCAGTTTGCAACAGTTTTAAACAGTTTATAACATCACATAAACATCATGTACTAGTTATAACATGATTTTTAACACCAAATTCACTCAAATCATCAAATTCCCAAATTTCAATCGAAATCAAATTTTTAAATACTCAAGAACACTTACTGATTGAAGAATATACTGATGATAATCTGTCCATGGTGAAGTTTCACGAGAATCACAACTTCCTGATTTGATTTCTAGTTTGATTCGGAGGTTTTCTGAGAGTTTCTGTGAGTTTTAAAGTTTCTAAATGAACTTTCCTAAAATGGAAAGTTAAATATATAGTCGGTTCACAAACCGCCTTCAATATACGGGTATAATTTAATACCCCATCTCAATCTATTGTCTGGAACCCGAAAACCATTTGCGAGTCCAAACATTTTATTGCACCGTCAACTATATTAATTTACAACAATTAATAATTTACTTATCACATTGGAATATTCGACTCCTATTCCAATTATTTCAACTATTTCAAACAATATTATTTCCAAACACGTTTAAATACATATTTAAATCAAGAAATAATATATAAACAACTAGGTCCATTTCGAGGATGTTACACTAGGCCTGTCTAGTATATGTGCTTAGCCTTTCGTTTTGTTAGTCTAAGCTTTGTGTGGGTTTATCTCCACATTTTGTACTTGTAACGTTAAATCATTAATAATATTTACCGGGGTAACTCCCTTTTACCCAAAAATAAAAATAAAAAAAATTGCGAATGTTGTTTTGGAATGTGTCAAATGATTTTAGCTAAATTGTGCAAGTTTGTAACCATGGCGAACGTCCGTTACTTGATTAAATCATAGGTTTGTTAATTGAAGTTGAACAATAGGTTTTAGCAAACGTTGAGCTTATGTTTGATGAATGTTACCTTAGCATATATTAACCTGTTATAACTCTACACCCCGAAATCACTAGTGAAATAATCTAAGCAAGCATTGTTTTTAATATTTGAAAGTTCCAAACAATTAATCCGACTCTTCAGAGTCCACTTGCCTTGTCTTTATTTAAAGATTGTAGTTTTAAGCATTGTGACAATTCGGTCACACAACCAACCACATTTTATTTACTTTATTTGATTACTCACACTTATTGATTGACAAAACCAAGTTCCCTGTGTTCGAACCCGAACTTACCAAACTATACTACCACTCGACAAGGTCCACTGCCAAGTTGTGTTTTGGTCTAGCTCGGTACTTTTTGGTTTACTTATCAACGATAAATTTTATAACTAGATTCATCACATCATACACCTTGCAACAACTGTAGGAGGTACGGGCATTCGACCAAGGATTGTCAAGCTCCCAAAACCAATAACAACACCTCTAACAACAACTCCAGATAGCCCAAATCCTGTTATGAGTGTGGAAACACCGGGCATTTCAGAAGTGAATGTCCTAAACTGAAGAACAAGGGCATCAACAACAACAACAACGCAAGAGGTAGAGCCTTTGTACTCAACTCTGGGGACGCCCGCCAAGACCCGAATGTGGTTTCGGGTATGTTCCTCCTCAACAACTTATCTGCTTCTGTTCTATTTGATACTGGTGCCGATAGGAGCTTTATCTCTGATGAATTTTATCCACTGCTTGACATCAAACCTGTTGCTCTAGATGTTAAGTACACTGTAGAACTAGCGAACGGTAAACTCATAGAAACTAATAGTGTAATACCTAATTGCACTCTAAACCTCGCCAACGAATCTTTCTCAATCGATCTTATGCCTGTTGAAATTGGAAGTTTCGATGTCATTATTGGTATGGACTGGTTGTCCAAACACCGCGCTGAAATCATTTGTTATGACAAAATCGTTTGCATTCCTCTCGCCGCCGGTAGAACTTTGGTCATACAGGAGAAACCGGTAGGACGAGACTAAATATCATCTCTTGTTTGAAAACCTGAAAATTTCTAAGAAAGGGTTATCCAGCAATCCTCGCGCACATCATGGAGAAAAAGTCGGAGGAGAAGCGACTTGAAGATGTGCCCATCGTTGAGACTTTCCAGAAGTCTTTCCCGAAGAACTGCCTGGTCTACCACCACCAAGATAGGTTGAGTTCTCAATCGATCTCGTGCCAGGTGCTGCACCTGTGGCCCGGGCACCATATCGCTTAGCTCCATCTGAACTTCAGGAGTTGTCTACCCAATTACAAAAACTCCTGGAAAGAGGATTCATTAGACCGAGTTCTTCACCTTGGGGAGCTCTAGTCTTATTCGTGAAAAAGAAAGACGTTTCTTTCAGAATGTGTATCGACTATCGAGAGTTGAACAAGTTGACCGTCAAAAACCGATATCCACTTCCGCGCATTGATGACCTGTTTGATCAACTTCAAGGGTCGAGTTTTTATTCAAAGATCGATCTTCGGTCAGGTTATCACCAACTACGTGTTCGCGACACCGATATCCCGAAAACTGCTTTCAGAACCCGTTATGGGCATTACGAATTCTAGGTGATGCCATTCGGTCTAACCAACGCACCGGCTGTATTCATGGACCTTATGAATCGGGTGTGCAAACCTTATCTCGACAAGTTTGTCATTGTCTTCATCGACGACATACTCATCTACTCGCGCAATGAATAGGAACACGCGCAACATCTCAAAACCATCCTAGAACTACTTAGACATGAAGAGCTATATGCTAAATTTTCTAGGTGTGAGTTTTGGATGCAAACCGTTCAATTCCTCGGACATGTTATCGATAGTCAAGGAATTCATGTTGACCCGTCAAAATCGAGGCTATCAAGGGCTGGCAAGCACCAACAACTCCAACCGAGGTACGGCAATTCCTAGGACTTGCCGGGTACTATCGGCGATTCATTGAAAACTTCTCGAAAATAGCTCAACCACTCACGACACTGACTCAGAAAGAAAAAAGTTCGATTGTACTGATAAGCAAGAGTCAGCATTTCAACTTCTGAAACAAAAGCTTTGCAGTGCTCCTATTCTATCATTACCCGAAGGCACCGATGACTTCGTGGTATACTGCGATGCTTCTCATCAAGGTCTCGGTTACGTGCTGATGCAACGAGACAAGGTCATTACCTACGCTTCCCGACAAATGAAAATCCATGAAAATAACTACACCACTCATGATCTCGAACTTGGAGCAGTCGTTTTTGCTTTCAAAATCTGGAGACATTCTCTTTACGGCACTAAGTGCACAATCTTTACCGACCACAAGAGTCTCCAACATATATTCGATCGGAAAGATCTCAACATGAGGCAACGTCGAAGGGTCGAGTTGCTTACCGATTACGATTACGAAATCAAATACCATCCAGGGAAGGCAAATGTTATTGCCGATGCCCTCAGTCGAAAAGAACGATCGAAACCACTTCGAGTCCGAGCTCTCAGTATGACTATTCATAACGACCTAAACATTCAGATCCTCGCTGCTCAACTCGAAGCCCTGAAAACCGATAACATAAAAAACGAAGCCTTGCGAGGTATGGATAAACAGTTCGAAACCAAACCCAATGGGGTCAAATACTTCTCTAATCAAATCTGGTTGCCCAGTTTTGGGAACCTGCGAGACTTAGTGATGGATGAAGCTCACAAGTCTAAATATTCTATTCATTCGGGATCCGACAAAATGTATCATGGGATCAAGGAATATTATTGGTGGCCAAACATGAAAGCCGAAATCGCCACGTATGTCAGCAAGTGTCTTACTTGCTCGAAAGTCAAAGCCGAATATCAAAAACCTTCCGGTTTACTCCAACAACCCGAGATTCCTCAATGGAAATGGGAACAAATCGCCATGGATTTCATAACCAAACTACCAAAGTCATCGAGCGGTTGCGAAACGATTTGGGTGATCGTCGATCGTCTCACAAAATCTGCTCATTTCCTTGCGATCAAGGAAACCAACAAAATGGAACGCCTCACTCGAATCTATCTCAAGGAAATTGTATCCCGACACGGCGTTCCCATTTCGATCATCTCTGACAGAGATAGTCGTTTCACATCTCACTTTTGGCAATCACTTCCGAAATCGTTGGGTACCCGTCTTGATATGAGTACTGCATACCACCTTTAAACCGACGGCCAAAGTGAACGAACGATTCAAACACTGGAAGACATGCTACGAGCTTGTGTAGTTAACTTCGGTGTAAACTGGGAAAAACATCTACCGTTGTGTGAGTTTTCGTACAACAACAGTTATCATACCAGAATTAAGGCTACACCTTTCGAGGTACTGTACGGTCGTAAGTGCCGCTCACCTATTTGTTGGACCGAAGTGGGAGATAGCCAACTCACTGGTCCAGAAATCATTCATGAAACCACCGTGAAAATCGTTGGTATCCAAAACAAATTCAAGGCCGCACGTGATCGTCAGAAAAGTTATGCTGACGTGAGACGCAAACTACTCGAGTTCTAGGTTGGGGATCGAGTACTACTCAATGTTTCACCTTGGAAAGGTGTCATTCGCTTTGGCAAACGAGGAAAACTAAATCCTAGATACATTGGACCATTCGAGATCCTCGAGAGGATAGGTCCAGTGGCATATCGATTGCAGCTGCCACCCGAGCTCAGCAGCGTGCACCCCACTTTTCACATTTCTAACTTGAAGAAATGCTTGTCTGATGAGACACTAATAATTCCACTCAATGAAATTCGTATTGACGACAAGCTTCACTTCGTTAAGGAACCCGCTGAAATCATGGAACGCGAGGTCAAACAACTCAAACAAAGTCGTATTCCCATCATAAAGGTCAGGTGGAATTCACGGCGTGGTCCGAAATTCACTTGGGAACGGGAAGACCAAATACGACTCAAGTATCCTCAGTTATTCACTGATGCTACTTCGAACACGACTTCGAACTAAATTTCCGGACGAAATTCTTCTAACAGGGGGAGAATGTGACACCCGTCAAATTAGGACTTGTAATTAGTACCTAATCAACTGATAATACATGTAATTAGTTCTCTGTTAGGCTAATTAATGTATCAATATATATATTGTTGAATATATACAATTATGCGATTTGATTAAATCGTACACATCTCAAATCGAACGTAATTCGGTTCAAATAATACGGACGTTGGTGAACAATTTCATTAAATAATATAACATTATTTAGTAACACAGTTATATCCAAAAATATTTTTTTGATAATATTTAGTACCAATTTCGTATCGTACAATTAAAGGTCTACGCGATTAAAATATTAAACGCGCAACAATCAAAACAAAGCTAAGTTATATTTTGTAACTCAATTATAAAGTACTTGATGAAATACTTCAGTGAAAATATCGAATAAATCTTCGTAATTTAAAACCCATAATTAAACGCGTACAAGAATATTTAATCGAATAAACGATACGGAAAACGAACACCGCACGGAGCGCGAATACACGGGAACAAAAATTGGAGCCAACCACACTTGGGTGGGGCCCAAGTGGGCCGGCCCCCATACCACCACCACCACCATCACCCTTATCGTTTTCATTTTCATCACCCTCACCATCTCTCTCTCCTCTCTTTTTCTCTCAAAAACTTCCACCACCACCATTACCTACGATCACTCAAAAGCACCATCAAACACCATCAAATCATCTAGCTCGTTTGAAGAAAAAGAATCACGGCATCACGATCTACATTCCTACATTTTCGGTTTCTCCCGGCGTTAACTTGTAAGATTCCCGACAAATCCCGAAAACTCTTAAATTTCATTTATTTTACTTGAAAGTTGTTTATTTAAGCTTGAAATGTCCAAATATGGGTTGGGTAAAAGTTTCGGGCCGAACGGAAACCGGAAAACACGTTTTCGACACAAATTCCGTCCATCAGATGTAAGTGTCGCACGGACCAAAGCAGTGATTCGTCACTTCCTTAAGTGACGCATTAAGTGTCGCTAAAAGCCCTAATTTTGCGTCACTTGCCTAAGTGCCGCTAAAAGCCCTCTTTTCCCGTCACTTCCTAAGTGTCGCGAATTCCATACCGTCACTCGAACCCGACACTTGCTTAAGTGTCGCCCCGAAATCGATTTGCAATCTAACAACACTTACACCGACACTCATATCCGACACTTGCTTAAGTGTCGCCCATTATGCGTCACTTCTACAAGTGACGCTACTGATACAAAAATTACTATTTTATGCGACACTTCTTGAGTGTCACCTATACCTTTAAGTGTCGCATTAAGTGACGCTAAAAAATAGAAAGTTTACAAACTTGTATAACCTCAAACCTTTATACGATATGACTTCTAAAACACTTTGGGACATACTTTTAAGTATAACGCTTCGAAATCATAATGATAATGTTGAGATTATTATTATTACAAACAATCACCAACGGGCCGTACACATTTTCAAACTCGAAACAATCAACCAAATCGTAGTAATTTGGACAAGTTAATCAACCAAATCGTAGTCATTTGGACATTCTAGTTGGACGAACAACTACAAAGTCTTCGGACATCACTACTCGGCTAATCAACTCAAGTTTATTAAGTTAAACTCTCAAGACTCAGGTGAGTCTCATGGCCCCTATTTTACTGTTTTCATCAGGGGTGTGATACATTGCTTGATTTATTTACACGTGAATGCAAGTACAATCAAATCAAATACTACATGAGTTGTTTTCAACTAATCAATTTAAAGTCCTCCACAAGCATAGTTTGGTAATGCATCTGTAGCGTGAATGTTAGTATATGATATCATATAGGATTGACAATCCTCGTCCGGGTTAGCAAGCACTAACTGGTCAAACGGACGTATTAGCATTTGGGTAGATGAGTGTAGATTAGGCACTCGTAGGAGGCACCTCGATCGGAATTCCTTCATTGGACCCGACCCTCAAGTTAAGCTCAGACTATGTGCTCATGGCTGTATAACTTTTATTTTGCTTTATTGTAACTTAAATTCAATTAAATCTTGCGGTTCATACTATATGTTTTGACATAGTAACCTGTGAGCTCACCAGCGTTTCGCTGACCCATTTTAGCATGTATCACAGATACTCAGCAGTAGGTTGGACTGCCCGATCAGGATACTTAGCTCGTGTCAGAATACAAATATTCAGAGATTTAGCTGCATTATTATATTTTGTATAAATTAATTATGTATGTAAATCTCTCAATTTCAAACCGAGCTAATGTAAACAATACTTTTGATGTAAACTTTTGTTTTATCAATACAAGTTGTAAAACGACGCATATAGAGTCATTCCTATATATCATTGTGCTGTGATTACCGTATTAGTCGCGCCCCGACCCGAATCGCTTTCGCATCGTAATTTGGGGGTGCGACATGTAGTATGCTCCTCTAAGGCAGTGGTCAACTTCTTCTTTCCTCTGCGATTCTTCTTCTGTTTCTGTTGAGTCTGAGCAGCGTGTCCTGAGGTCTCAGCTGAAGCGTCCTTCCTGAAACATAAAGAAAACAGGTAATGCTATAGTTTATAAGTTTATACAAATGCAACAGAATCGGATGACTTTTGAAAGATGTTTATATAAAAGTCCGAGTCATCTGATTGTGTGCATTTGCATAAGTCAAATAAAACTTATCTCCGATGTAAATATAAGAGTGTGGTGCTGTCGGGTTTCTAGCTTATCCTGCATTATTAGTTTAGGGATGATAATACTAAGCAAAAATAACTAAGAAATGAAAAATAAAGCTATTCTAAGATAAGCAACGGGGTGCCTCCCAAGAGCGCTTGTTTAACGAGTGATTAGCTTGACTCTTTTACCTACTTGTCGGCTCAAGGGGGTTCAAAGATATAGACTTCCTCAGTGGAGGGAAAGTCTTCAATGTAATGCTTTACGCGGTGGCCATTGACTTTAAAATTACCGTCCGGTGCTTCTAGTTCAACTACCCCGAAGGTAAATACCTTTGATATTACGAATGGTCAGCTCCACCTTGATCTGAATTTGCCGGAGAATTTCTTAAAGCGAAAATTGTAGAGAAGAACTTAATCTCCAGGTTTGAACTTAGAATACTTAAGTTTATCATCGTGAGTATTCTTGGTTCGCTCCTTGAAATGTAGAGAACTATCATAGGCTTGGTCTCTCAATTCGGCTAGTTCATTCAGCTGCATCTTGCGATGTAATCCTGTTGTGGAAAGGGTCTAGATTGCAATCTCTCAGCGCCCAGTAAGCCTTGTATTCCAACTCTATCGGCAGATGACACGCTTTCCCATAGACTAGTATGTAAGGCATGGTCCCTAATGGTGACTTATATGCAGTTCTGAACGCCTACAGAGCATCGTCTAACTTGTCGGCCCATCTTTCCCTATGATTAACCACGGTTCGTTCTAAGATCCTTTTGAGCGCTCTGTTCGTCACTTCGGCTTGCCCATTTGTCTGCGGGTGGTAAGCCGTAGAGGTCTTATGGGTGACACCATAATAGTGTAATGTCCTCTTAAACTGAGCACTACAGAAGTGCATGCCCCGATCACTGATGATCGCCTATGGAGTTCCGAAACGAGAAAAGAGTTGCTTGAGGAACTTGGTCACTACTCGTGAGTCATTGGTAGGAAATGCTTGTGCCTCGGCCCACCTGGAGACATAGTTGACAACCACTAGAATGTATTCTTTTCCGAAGGACTTTGGGAATGGTCCCATGAAATCCAAACACCATATATCGAAGATCTCGCAAGCCTGGATGTTAGTAAGTGGCATTTCACTCCTCCGTGAGATACTTCCAAACCTCTGGCAAACATCACAACGTTTTACCAAGTCGTGAGTGTCTCTGAAAATGGTCAGCCAATAAAAGCCGAAATCGTATACCTTTTTTGCGGTCATGCTTGCTCCATGATGTCCTCTAGTGGGTTCGTGATGACTCTGGTGGAGAATGGTCCTTGCTTCCCTCTCGTTTGCGCATCTTCTAATGATTTGGTCCGGGCATACTTTGAATAAGTATTGATCGTCCCAATAGTAATTTTTAACATCTCTGAAGAATTTGCGCTTTCTAGAGGTGGGCATTCCTTTTGGCAGAATTCCTCCAACCAGATAATTAGCGTAGTCTGCGTACCAAGGGTTATAAGTGAATTGTGATCCCTTCTGGTGGCCTCCGACATTCATGAGTTGTTCTTCAGGAAACTGATCTTGAATATCTTTGTCATTAAGCTTTTCCATCGATGGGTTTTCCAATCGACTGAGATGATCTGCTGCGACGTTTTCTGCTCCCTTCTTATCCTTGATTTCGATGTCGAATTCTTGGAGACGCAAAATCCATCGAAGTAGTCTTGGTTTAGCATCTTGCTTTTTGAAAAGATACTTCAAGGCTGAGTGATCTGTATAGACAGTAGTTTTGGACAAGATTAAGTAAGAACGAAATTTATCAAAAGCAAATACTACCGCAAGCAGCTCATTTTCTGTAGTAGTGTAATTCTCTTGAGCATCGGTGAGTGTCTTGTTGGCGTAGTATATTGGTTGAAAATGCTTATCCTTCCTTTGCCCTAAGACGGCTCCAACAGCAAAGTCACTGGCGTCGCACATGATCTCAAACGGGAGACTCCAGTCAGGAGCAACCATGATCGATGCATGTGTGAGCTGATCCTTCAGAATGTTGAAAGCTTTCAAGCAGTCATCTGAAAAGACAAACGGAGTGTCCTTCTCTAGAAGGTGAGTCATAGGTCGAGAAATCTTGGAGAAATCCTTAATAAAGCGACGGTAGAATCCGACGTGACCTAGAAAACTGTGAATGGCTTTAACAGAAGTAGGTGGCGGAAGTTTGGCAATAGTCTCAACTTTAGCTTTGTCAACTTCGATTCCAGACTTTGATATTCGATGTCCTAGAACTACTCCTTCATTCACCATAAAGTTGCACTTCTCCCAGTTTAAGACAAGATTCGATTCTTCGCATCGGGTTAACATTCGTTCGAGGTTGGAAAGACAAGAAGTGAAGGAGTCTCTGAAGACTGAGAAGTCATCCATAAATACCTCTATATCGTGGAATATTGCCACCATACACCTCTAGAATGTTGCAAGTGCATTGAATAGCCTAAAAGGCATGCGTCGGTAAGCGAATATTCGGTATGAACATGTGAAGGTTGTCTTTTCCTGGTCCTTAGGATCGAGAGGAATCTAAATATAGCCAGAGAAACCATCAAGGAAACAGTAGAACTCGTTCCCAGATAATCTCTCCAACATTTGATCGATGAACGGCAGAGGGAAATGATCTTTTCGAGTGGCTTTGTTCAGCTTCCGATAGTCGATGCATACCCTCCATCCGGTGACGGTTCGTGTTGGAATAAGTTCATTATCTTCATTAGCGATAACCGTCATTCCTCCTTTCTTGGGGACAACCTGAACTGGGCTGACCCATGGGGAATCTGAAATAGGATAGATCAAGCCAGCATCCAAGAGTTTGATCAAGAATCTTTGGGTTGACTCTCCTCGGTCTCTGTACAGAAGTTTTGAAGGCGTCTTCCATGAGTATCTTGTGCGTGCAGTAGTTTGGACTGATCCCTTGGATATCAGAGATTTTCCATGCAATCGCCTTCTTATGTGACTTCAACACTTGAATGAGTTTTGCTTTCTCTTCGGGTGTAAGACCTTTTGCAATTATATTAGGTAAATGTGAGGTTCCTTTGAGAAAGGCATACTCCAGATGAGAGGGTAGTTCCTTCAGCTCCAACTCTGGTGGTTCTTCAGTGGAAAGTTTCATTCGAGCGATCTCGTCTCTTTGTAATTCGTCATACTCCGTTTGGAACTCTGATTCGTTCGGAGATGAGTCGGCTGCGTTGGCTGATGCTATTTCTACTAATTATGTCTCATTTGAGAGTGCATTCTTCTCCAGCTCGTATTTACTTGTAGATGATGAGGAGGTTGCATTTTCTTCAGTTGAGATGATATCGTTGTTGTCATCGAATGCGAACCTCTGAAATTGAGCTGTTGAAGACGTACTTATGGTGATTTCTGGATTTTGTGGCGCACAACCTTCAGATAGTTGTGGCTCAGCTGAGATTCCTGATTCCATCTCCTCAAAAGATTTGAGAATTTCAGATACCGAAGGAGATGAATCAGTTTGACCCCTTTGTAAGATTGGTAGAGGGATGCCTTTGCCTAATGGAACAGCAACAAAAGAGTTGTTCGTGAGAGTGCTGTTAGGCAGTGCAAGAGGATACTTCATTCAGATAAAGGAAATAGCAGCTCCTCAGAGTGTGCTGGTTTGTCAGAGATAGCTGAGCAGAGTTCAACATCATCCTGGCATAGTCTTCTTGTAGTGATGACCGTGTTGGGAAGAGGGTCATGACTGTTAACTGCTAAAATCTCCTCCAAATGCTCGTCGTATAATTCCTGCATGGAATCCACAAGACCAAGATCTTCTCCCACAAGTTGTTTCATCAGTTTATCGACATTAAAGGTGACTTCCTCCATTCCGACCCTCAGTTTTAAAGATTTTTCGTTTACGTCAATAACAGCCTTGGCAGTGTTTAGGAAAGGTCTGCCAAGGATGAGGGGAACTTGGGCATCTTCCTCAATATCCATAATGACAAAGTCAACTGGGAAGATAAATTTACCTACTCGGACCATAATATCTTCAGCAATCCCCTGAGGGAGTTTAACTGATCTATCAGCTAATTGGATGGTCATCTGAGTGGGTAGTAGTTCACCTAATCCTAGTCTCTTATATAGTGAGTAAGATATAAGGTTGACACTAGCACCTAGGTAAGCTAAGGCATTACTAACTTGGGTATTTTGAAGATAACAGGGAATAGTGAAACGGCCAGTATCTCCTAATTTTGGTGGAAGGCCATGTAACATGATTGCAGAGCATTCAACATCTAAGGGTGTATTAACTATTTGCCTTAATTTTTCTCTATTTGAAAGAAGTTCTTTGAAGAATTTTGCACAACTGGGCATTTCTACTAAAGCATCTAATAATCTAACGTTTAAGTGCAGGCTTTTAAACATCTCAAGATATTTCCCAAACTGTGCTTCCTGCTTCTCCTTTTTAAGCCTACCAGGAAATGAAATTCGAGTACGCGGAATGATTTCTGGCGCTTAAGTGGACATTGGATTTGGTGTAGTGACAGGGGTGTCACTAGGCACTAGATCAGTGGGTGTAGAAGTAGAAGTAGAAAGTTTGTTTGAAGGATTATATGAGGTTTGTTCAACTCTGGTTTCTTTATCTCCTCTAGTAACAACTAGGATATCGTCAGGCTCTCCTTAACTTTTGAAAATATTTGTTTAAGACTAACTTCCAGGTTTTTGATTAAATCTTCGGAAATTCTAAGTAAAGCATCAATTTTATCTTGAAAAGCTATTACTTGTCTATTAACGTTATTTTGTTCAATCATGAAGTTAGTCAAAGTTTCGTTATAGTGTTTTTGAGAGTTGTTAAAGGAATCAGATAGAGGGGATGGTAGAGTAGACGGAGGTTGAAAAAGTGGGGTTTTGATTGGCCGCTGAACAAAAGATGTAGAATGAAAGTTTGGTTTAGGGCTTTTGATAGTTGTGACAAGAATTTATTCCTTACCTTTACGAGGGGTTGATCTTTGGGAATCATTTCTCCGTTGAGGTTTAGAAGAGTCTTGTAGACCTTTGAAGACTTTGGTAAGATTATCAACTTGATCTTGCAAAGCTTCCAAGGTTGGATTGGAAGTACTTCTTACTTCCTCAGTGGGTTCGCCAGACTCCCAGTCATGTTGATGCATCGTCATCGTCTCAACTAGCTCCCATGCTTCTTCTGAAGTGCGTGACATGAAGTTTCCTAGCGAAGCAGCATCGAGGGTTGGTTTGTGGTGAAGGTTCAGACCGTTATAGAATATGCAGATAAGGTTCGTCTTAACCATCTGATGATTCGAACATATATGAAGTAATTTCTTAAATCGTTCCCATGCTGAGGATTCATCATTTCCTTGGTGGAAGTTGATGATGTCATCTTTAAACTTGGTTTGTTTGGAAGGAGGGAAAAACTTAGCGATAAAAATAGTAGCCAACTCCTCCCAAGTATGAATCGAATTGGGTTCGAGTTCATCAAACCATGCTCAAGCATGTGAAAACAAAGAGTAAGGGAAAAGATAGAGTCGGATGACGTCTCGAGGAGTTCCTAATTGGATGGCGGGGGCAAAAAGATTGATGAATCTGTCCAAATGTAAGTTTGGATCATCAAGCGGAAAACCGTGAAATTGGCAAAAGGTTTTAAGTAATTTGATAATGGTCGGCCTAATTTTGAAGTTTCCGTCAGCTGGTAGTACGATATGTCCTCCTCTTCCCTCCAGCAGTGGTGTGCAGGTTGAAGCGAGAGTGATACGATTCGTCATGGCTGATGGAAGTTTTGGTTTGGTAGAAAAGAGAGTTTTGGAAAGGAAAGGGTACTGAAAAGGAAAGAACGGAAAAGGAATTTTCGGATGATATTGATCTTCCGAAAGGATCGCTAAATAACTAAGATAACTAAAATCCTAAATCGGTCGTTGTAGTCCCCGGCAGCGGCGCCAAACACTTGTTGCCGCCCGAAGCGTCAGGTCTGAAATTCCACCTTTCCTGCGAAGGGCAGAACCGTCCTCGTCGTTGAAGGACTGACCGAACAGTATCGGGCTGCGATCAGCCGGTTTTAAAATTTATGTTTGCGGGGCCTAAGTATACTAATGTGTAACACCTCGTCAAAAAGTCAAATTTCGCGCCAAACTTTAATTTTAAATAATTGTATTATTATATGCAATTGTAACCAAGTAATCAAAATTTTGTAAATAACGGTTAATCATAAAGATTTAACATTTAACATTTGGACAAAAATATTAAGCATTCGAAAACGAAAGTCGTTTTAATTCAAAACGCATCTTAATTATTCGTGACCACTCGAAAAACAAACAATTAAACTTTTGTTTTAAAATAGTATTTTTGTCAAATACTTTCACTAATAAACATTTCAAGATAATATAAATAAATTTTAGAATTTAAAATATTATTTTAAAAATTACATCGGACAAATTAAACACGGATATTTTGTACTGTGGTTGGAGACTACAATCCACGCAAAGGGGATCTGAGTTTGACAAAACCCAAATCCCCTCCCCATTTCATCTCATTTTCATCATTTTCTCCACCTCATTTTCTCTCTAAAAATAATCACCACCAATCACCGCCACCACCACCGGACTCCACCGCCACCACCATCAACATACATTTTCGGAATCACCATCAAGAGAGGAACAACATTAACAAAGGCAACACCCTCGTTTTCTTCCTCGTTTGGCCTCGATTCGCAATTGTAAGAAATTTCTAAAATTTTAGATTTAATCATTTTGGTGTAATGTTTTGGTGTAATAATGTTTACACAACTTAGTTATAACCTAAACAACAAAGAAAACATGATTTTACAGCTCAAAAATGCGTTTGATTTGTGATTTTGGCCGGAAAGACACGACAGCCACGGGTTTCTGGGCTGGTGTTCATCTTTGTGACACAACGCTTGTGTCGCATATTATGTCGCATAAACTACCCATGCGACACAACGCTTGTGTCGTATTCTTATGTCGCACCTTGTGTCGTAAACCTTATACGAAACAACCCTTATGTCGCTGTTGAATCAGCATCGCAAGCTTTTACGACACAATCACTGTGTCGCAGAGCTCTTGTGTCGCACTCTATGCGACACAACCCTTGTGTCGCATGACTAAATTTTGTGTCGCAAGTTATGTCGCAGAAAACAGAAAATAGCCACATCTTTCTAAGTGTCGGGAAACGTTTTCAAATGACAATTTAAAAATGATACGACTTATACTCAAAACAAATATACTTTATAAAGTATACGAAAGTTCAAACCTAACAATAATACGAATTATTATTACGAATTATCAATAACGAACCGCACTTACAAACATACAAAATCTCTCGTGTTTAGGACACTAGGAGATTATACTTGGCACGACTCGTTACACTAAGACGCTAGCTTCTCAGGTGAGTTTCATAGCCCCACTCTTTCAACTGTTTTACTGTTTTCGGGGTGAAACACATGCTCAATAACTGCTTTCGAATTATACTAATAATCTTTCATAATTCACAACTATTTATATTATTGTTATGTAATACGAATTGTGTAACGCTTAGAATTACACACACCTTACGACTTTAGATCCATACCAATACTTAACCTAGATAGGTTACAATTATGATTCAATACGTCACGAGCACGGACCATCACTTTATAATCTAATTCGGGATATCAATTTAGTTGACTACATTGTCGTGGGACAAATCTTACCAAACATACTATAACCGGTTAGTTCTACTCACACTGGACAACGCTTAAACCATTACAGGATTAGTTCCCCTTTTAGGAGCTGACGCTACCTATACGAATCATGGATCTCAATATACTTACTAGACTGAGACTAGTGATATACAATGGTAACATACGAAACAACTAGGTGATAATTAGTCATACCTAGGCTTATAGTGATACTACAAATGGATAAGAACTATAACACATACTTAGCTACAGTCAATTAATTTCATGTGCTACATGATACACTATCTCATTGTGTTTGCTGACTCGACTTATATATATACATGTATAGGTATATATACACATACTCGTAATTCATCTCGCATTTGGTACTACTTACAACTTACTTATGTATATTGATATACATATGCTATTACAAACACAATCTCAAGCCGGGCATGTCGTAGTACTGCTGGCTCAATTACATTATTGCTTGCGAGCAATCCGGACGATGCCTGATTAGGCACAAAACGATATCACGGTTGGTGATACAAAACGATATCACAGTTGGTGATACAAAACGATACCACAGTTGGTGGTACAAAACGATATCACAGTTGGTGATACAAAACGATACCACGGTTGGTGGTACAAAATGATATCACGGTTGGTGATACAAAACGACACCACGGTCGGTGGTACACATCCATATCACAATTGGTGATACATAAACCCACGAGTTAATACTCAATCATAGTCCGCGGGACTACATTTACTTGTTGCTGGAGGCAAAACGCTATGCCAGGTGGCATACCCATTTATATTCAACATTATATGATGTGGTCATACAGTTACTCGAATTACACCTAGGCATGTATTGCCTCATATTAGTAACCTTACTTATACCTGATAGGTATCCAGGCATGGAATGTCTCATTTCCTTATGTACTTAGGTATACACAGCTACTTTGGAGTAGGAAATACCTAGTGAAACGTATACACATTGGTGTTACATCTTTTATACGATACAAACCAAAATACTGGGATTTCGAACTACTTTTCAAAACTTACAGGATTTACACTTTACGTTTTCAACCAATTATCCTATGAACTCACCAGCTTTATAGCTGACCTGTTTTAGCATGTGTTCTCAGGTGCCCAGCAGGATTAGGATTACTACAAGATTATGCTAGCTCGAGTCGCATGATTTCAAACATTTGGGACAACTCCGCATTTACTTTTGTATTTTCAAATTATGTATTTGAAATTTCTATTAAACTCGCCACATTGTAAACGTTCTATTTGGTGAATGTATAATTATTTTCAAACGTCTCATTTAGAGTCGTTCATTATGTATCTTACGCTGTGATATTTAATTTGGTAACACCCGACCCGACCGCTTCCGCAAACCGAAATTTGAGGGTGTTACAGATTGGTATCAGAGCCTAAGGTTGTAGTGAACTAGGTTGCATTTAGTGGGCCTAGACTATGACCATTAGGCGGTATTCCTTATTAGGTATAACTAGTTCAGGGATTACGTCATACGAACTTAATTTAACATAGCGTAGCTAACTATGTACAATTAAGCAAAGATGATGTAAGATTTGAAAGGGGTTATATTGAAAGGGAATGCAGTAGTTGACTCTGATTGTTATTTGTTAATTGCTAGACTCCCTAGGCTATTATATGTACTGTAGGTATATATGAATAGGCCTTATATGTGTACTACTTCTACGTATCAAATACATACTGGGTATATGCAACTCAATTCCGCTGTATCATCATACTTTCGTGAAGAGGCATATCGCCGTCTTCCTCACTATCACGACTCGACACTTTCTCTTTATGTACGCATAGGAGAATATCACATTTATCATTGAACCTCGGGAAGGAGGTACAAACGTTATCAATGGGGATGGAAACCCACACATGCTAAACGTCCACGAAACTTAAAACATATTTACAACTTTTCAACCTTAACCATATGGATTGCAACTGGATTAGCGTTAACTAGGTCCACAATAAATTAATTATTTCAATCACTACTTGATCATTTAGATCAATCACTTCAGTACTGTAGTGCTTTAGCACTTACACTTTTAGCCTTTGTGCTACGTTTGGAAACTACGTGACGACGACCTACTATTAGCTTTAGAGCTACGATCGAAAAACATATGATACATACTTACTTACCAACACACAACACGTGGTGCTGCATTACACAGTATGTTTATACTGCATTCGGCACGATGGTGCTACACTCACAGTACATGGGTACTGCAATTACGGTGCCGCGGGCACTACATTACAGCACATGGTGCTGCGTTTCATAGTACTTTTGTACTACAATCACAATACATTACGGTGCTTCGGGCACTACACTTTGGCACGTTGTGCTACACCCAGGCTCGATGAGCTACTATTCAATATGCATGTGGACTTGTTATAGTTACATGTACGACTTATATATACATATACATTTACTTAACTGGGCACTAGATGCCACACCTGATTTTTACTGCGCGCGTATACTTATGCAGTTACGTGTACACCATATATGTATGTACGACCACTTAGGCATATGACGCCTCAATTTATGAACATACAATGATGCCACCACACACATGGGTTGTGTTGGTAGACCACATTTTCACATCACACATAGTACTGTGAATGTCACACTCACTGGCATATATGGCCGCATGATATGCTAGTACTACATCTTACCGACTGTTAGTCTACGACAACAACATGATCTCGGATTGATCACATATTAAAAATACAACAGGTCGTCAGTATGACTACACAATTTAAAACATCAAAGTCCAAGGACTTTCAAACAGACGCCTTCAGTGATTTCTGGACCGCTATCACTTTTACATCCGAATATACAACTAAAAAAAAAAATCAAAGTCTTCGAATAAAGAACCTCACACCTTGTTGTTTCCCTCTTATTAAAGAATCATGCCACCGAAGACTAGAACTTACTCTGATGCTCAGCTTGCCTCCATCGTTTCTCAAGCAGTGGCTGAGGTTTTGACTCGTCACCCTTCACAAAACTACGGGAGAAATAGCGATACTGCTGAAACTACTGTCCCCAGGCCCTGTTCCTACAAGGACTTCTTAAACTGTCAACCACTGAACTTCAAGGGCACGGAAGGTGCTATTGGATTGCTCAGGTGGGTTGAGAAAATGGAATATGTGTTCCACATCAGCAAGTGTGCGGAGGAAGACAAAGTCAAGTTCTCTATTGGCACCCTTGCAGACGGTGCTCTCACATGGTGGAATTCCTATGCCCAGTCTGTGGGTACCGACACCGCTTATCTGCTCCCTTGGGAGGACTTAAAGAAAATGCTCACGGATGAGTACTGCCCGATCGAACAACTTCACAAACTAAATGAAGAGTTCTAGAGCCTAAGGGTTCAGGGAACCGACATTACCGGGTACACCACCAGGTTCCAACAACTAGCTCTTTTGCGTCCCGCCATGGTTAGTACAGAATTTGACCGAATCAGGAAATACATTAGCGGCCTGCCGGAACCTGTCCGAGGGAACGTCACATCGTCAAACCGAACCACTCTTCAGAGCACCATTCGACTGGCTCACGAACTCATGGCCATGAATAACGACCTGAAATCGTCCACTCCACCGAATAGTAATAACAGCAAGAGAAAATGGAATAGAACTCCTAGTGAAAACCATGGTCAAACCAGCGAACCCGAACCCGAACCCGAAAGGTTCTATGCTACCGGATCCGAGGAAAAACGAGGCTACGCGGGAAATAAACCTTTTTTGCCATGGGTGTTATCGTCATCACGAAGGCCCATGCGGTACACCGTGCGAGAGGTGCCACAAATTCGGACATAAAATCTGGGACTGCAAAATTCCCGCAAATCCTGACGCGCAAAAGACATGCTATAAATGCAACGAGCCCGGACATTTCAAGAAGGATTGCCCAAAAATGAAACGCAAGGTCACCTGATCGACAGATCCCCGATAAAGATGTAAGTACATCCTTACTTGAAAACATAACTCCCCAATTATAGATTCGCTAAACGTGTACTTATTGTCCCCGATATCATTTTATCAAACTAATGTTGATTACATCTTTGGGCTAGTTGACCTAGGCCCACATAAAACTCAACATTTGCTTTCAGCAGACTAACCAACTGAACGTTCACCAACTACTTAGTCCTGATAGGAAAATTTACAAAACGGTCACTATGTGACAACCATCTAGTCCCGAATGGACTACGACGTAAACGGTTACCTAGTAACCACAAAATAATCATACTCCAAACAAATAATACGGTCAGAATGTGACTACAACGATAAACCGCGACACAGTCATGGAATGACTGCCCTTCAACCCCGTTATCAGACATGATATGTCTAATACCTACTCGATAAATTCCTCATACGTACATTGCTCCCCAGACTCCACGCGAACACGGCTCGTCAAAAAGTCAAATTTCGCGCCAAACTTTAATTTTAAATAATTGTAACCAAGTAATCAAAATTTTGTAAATAACGGTTAATCATAAAGATTTAACATTTAACATTTGGACAAAAATATTAAGCATTCGAAAACGAAAGTCGTTTTAATTCAAAACGCATCTTAATTATTCGTGACCACTCGAAAAACAAACAATTAAACTTTTGTTTTAAAATAGTATTTTTGTCAAATACTTTCACTAATAAACATTTCAAGATAATATAAATAAATTTTAGAATTTAAAATACTATTTTAAAAATTACATCGGACAAATTAAACACGGATATTTTGTACTGTGGTTGGAGACCACAGTCCACGCAAAGGGGATCTGAGTTTGACAAAACCCAAATCCCCTCCCCATTTCATCTCATTTTCATCATTTTCTCCACCTCATTTTCTCTCTAAAAATAATCACCACCAATCACCGCCACCACCACCGGACTCCACCGCCACCACCATCAACATACATTTTCGGAATCACCATCAAGAGAGGAACAACATTAACAAAGGCAACACCCTCGTTTTCTTCCTCGTTTGGCCTCGATTCGCAATTGTAAGAAATTTCTAAAATTTTAGATTTAATCATTTTGGTGTGATGTTTTGGTGTAATAATGTTTACACAACTTAGTTATAACCTAAACAACAAAGAAAAACATGATTTTACAGCTCAAAAATGCGTTTGATTTGTGATTTTGGCCGGAAAAACACGACAGCCGCGGGTTTCTGGGCTGGTGTTCATCTTTGTGACACAACGCTTGTGTCGCATATTATGTCGCATAAACTACCCATGCGACACAACGCTTGTGTCGTATTCTTATGTCGCACCTTGTGTCGTAAACCTTATACGACACAACCCTTATGTCGCTGTTGAATCAGCATCGCAAGCTTTTGCGACACAACCACTGTGTCGCAGAGCTCTTGTGTCGCACTCTATGCGACACAACCCTTGTGTCGCATGACTAAATTTTGTGTCGCAAGTTATGTCGCAGAAAACAGAAAATAGCCACATCTTTCTAAGTGTCGGGAAACGTTTTCAAATGACAATTTAAAAATGATACGACTTATACTCAAAACAAATATACTTTATAAAGTATACGAAAGTTCAAACCTAATAATAATACGAATTATTATTACGAATTATCAATAACGAACCGCACTTACAAACATACAAAATCTCTCGTGTTTAGGACACTAGGAGATTATACTTGGCACGACTCGTTACACTAAGACGCTAGCTTCTCAGGTGAGTTTCATAGCCCCACTCTTTCAACTGTTTTACTGTTTTCGGGGTGAAACACATGCTCAATAACTGCTTTCGAATTATACTAATAATCTTTCATAATTCACAACTATTTATATTACTGTTATGTAATACGAATTGTGTAACGCTTAGAATTACACACACCTTACGACTTTAGATCCATACCAATACTTAACCTAGATAGGTTACAATTATGATTCGATACGTCACGAGCACGGACCATCACTTTATAATCTAATTCGGGATATCAATTTAGTTGACTACATTGTCGTGGGACAAATCTTACCAAACATACTATAACCGGATAGTTCTACTCACACTGGACAACGCTTAAACCATTACAGGATTAGTTCCCCTTTTAGGAGTTGACGCTACCTATACGAATCATGGATCTCAATATACTTACTAGACTGAGACTAGTGATATACAATGGTAACATACGAAACAACTAGGTGATGATTAGTCATACCTAGGCTTATAGTGATACTACAAATGGATAAGAACTATAACACATACTTAGCTACAGTCAATTAATTTCATGTGCTACATGATACACTATCTCATTGTGTTTGCTGACTCGACTTATATATATACATGTATAGGTATATATACACATACTCGTAATTCATCTCGCATTTGGTACTACTTACAACTTACTTATGTATATTGATATACATATGCTATTACAAACACAATCTCAAGCCGGGCATGTCGTAGTACTGCTGGCTCAATTACATTATTGCTTGCGAGCAATCCGGACGATGCCTGATTAGGCACAAAACGATATCACGGTTGGTGATACAAAACGATATCACGGTTGGTGATACAAAACGATACCACAGATGGTGGTACAAAACGATATCACGGTTGGTGATACAAAACGATACCATGGTTGGTGGTACAAAACGATATCACGGTTGGTGATACAAAACGACACCACGGTCGGTGGTACACATCCATATCACAATTGGTGATACATAAACCCACGAGTTATTACTCAATCATAGTCCGCGGGACTACATTTACTTGTTGCTGGAGGCAAAACGCTATGCCAGGTGGCATACCCATTTATATTCAACATTATATGACGTGGTCATACGGTTACTCGAATTACACCTAGGCATGTATTGCCTCATATTAGTAACCTTACTTATACCTGATAGGTATCCAGGCATGGAATGCCTCATTTCCTTATGTACACAGCTACTTTGGAGTAGGAAATACCTAGTGAAACGTATACACATTGGTGTTACATCTTTTATACGATACAAACCAAAATACTGGGATTTCGAACTACTTTTCAAAACATACAGGATTTACACTTTACGTTTTCAACCAATTATCCTATGAACTCACCAGCTTTATAGCTGACCTGTTTTAGCATGTGTTCTCAGGTGCCCAGCAGGATTAGGATTACTACAAGATTATGCTAGCTCGAGTCGCATGATTTCAAACATTTGGGACAACTCCGCATTTACTTTTGTATTTTCAAATTATGTATTTGAAATTTCTATTAAACTTGCCACGTTGTAGACGTTCTATTTGGTGAATGTATAATTATTTTCAAACATCTCATTTAGACTCGTTCATTATGTATCTTACGCTGTGATATTTAATTTGGTAACACCCGACCCGACCGCTTCCGCAAACCGAAATTTGAGGGTGTTACACTATGTGTGAGTATAGCGATAGGTATGACCTAGGATCGTTCTTCAAACAACGGGCATGGGATTTAGACTTCTATTTATCTTTTGTAATTTAGCTGGTTTATCAAGAGTTTGATGGGGGTTTTGTTTCTTTTCTGTTCTACCTAATTAATTTAAAATTAATCTAAAGTGATGGAGGTGAGGTGGCTACGAGAACTACAGATTAACGCGAGTGTTTACTATGATAATCATATATGCTATTTAGGGGTAGTTATTTTAGTTAAAGTATTAGTTATGATGACGGGATTAGGATTTTTCAGACGTACTTGGAACAGCCAATGATAACAAAGTAATCTACCTTCAGCTTTTCCATGGCTTCCACATATTTGTACTACACCAGTGGTGTTTCCAATGCTATACCATGTATTCAGCTGTTATACGGTATTTCCATTGCTACATTAAAAGGTCCTTGTTGTCTATCCTAGACTGGGTATATATGTCCTAATAAGCCATAGCTCCTAGCCTATTATCTATCTAACGTAGAGTTGTCCGCAATCAGATAAATAACATGTCACGTGGATAACAGCTATGGAATGTAAACTACACCGGAAGTTCTCCCAAATGTAGCAACCAATTTAACCAACAACCATCCTCGAGCCCTGTTCCCCAATCTCGGACATCTGAGATATCCGAATCATGGCATGAATTGTTGAATAAACAAAAAAATGAACATGGGTTTTGATATCGCGTAAAAAGTCACGTTTTTACTACCGGTATCTCTCTCATTCTGGAACAATACCTGGCATTTGGACTCAAACAATGCACAAATCAGTGATAATATGCCAAGTAGGTCAAAACAAGGTTGCACGAGAAAAATCAAGCAAAACGAGCGAAAAACGAAGATTCCACGCACAATTGAATATTCAAGACATCAAAACAAGATTTAGAGACAAAGTTCCCACCACTGAGGTTTCTCTTATCCAAGATATTCGTTTTCAAAATACGAATCCAACAGAAGAAGAATCGGCAAAAACGGATGAAGAATGAAGATTCTACGTACGCCGGAAGATTCAAAAGATTCGTACGAGACATCCAGAGATCATAGACATATTTCTGGGATTCTTTTTAATCAAATTATTTATTTTTGAAAAACGAATCCAACAAAAAAAGAATCAACGAAAACGGACGCATAACGAAGAAAACACGCACGAATCAAAAAACGAAGCAAAAGACGGTGAACCAGGGCGGCAGCACGCCGGACGCCACCGGCCACCACCACACCGCTGCCGGCTGCCACTCCCCCGGCCACTTTTTCGTCCTTGCTCGTACTCGCCTGGTACACGTGCTAGACCTTTTCGCAACTTTAAGGTACACGTGCTAGACCTTTACGCGCTTTATGGTACATGTGCTAGCAACTTTTCCACCTTTTGCTAACGTGTGCCTCAAGTTACTAAAATGAGCGAATTTCACCTATAAATAGAGCCTTCTTGGTTCATTTGGAAGACACACCTTGGAAAACACCTTCCACATCTTTCTTACTTCTCTAGCTTCTAGCTTTTCTTTCTCATTTTATTTTCTTACTTTAAATTAGTATTAGGCTAAGTTTAAGAAGCTTGTTAGAATAGAACGAAAGCAAGGAACGTGCTTGTAATCTTTGGTGTAAGCTTGGAGCTACTCTTATTAATTCAAGTCTATTTCTTCTTGCATATTAATCTCGGTTATCTCTATCCTTATCTATCTTAATTAAATATGTATGCTTTAATTATGCTAGAGATAGTTTGTGTCATGCTTAGCGAGTAGATTACTACTGTATTTTTTGTGATGTAGTTAGCATAAATAATTATGGGATGACTTTAAATATGTCATGAAATAATACGACGGCCCAACGCAAACATATATTTTGGGAATTTTTCAACTTAAACAGCTAATGCTCTCTCTAGCACAAGGCGATTATGGCGATTTCATGGCTGCCTGATTCCGATCTCTTTTCAGTCATGGTAGTTGTTTATTGATCGGCTTTTGCTTCTCATCGTTTTAATTTTATTTTCTGGTCGTCTTCTTTGTGTTCTAGGGTTTTGTCTTGCTGCCGTTTAGAGAGAGTGTTTAATTCTTTTTGTTTTGCTGGTTTTGTTCCTGTGATTTGCTTTGTTTAAATTGATTTCGTGTTCTAAGTTCATCATCAATGACTTCTCCGGCCATTAAACGTAAGAAGAAAAAGGTTAACTTATTAAAAAAGTCCGGGTTAAAGAGTGATGGTGATACTCGTTCTTCTGGTTCGTCTGAGTCTGCTTGCTCTGATTCAGATCGAGTAGCTTCTGATGGTGATGTGATTTATTCGAATAACCCTAATAGTCAGGTTGATGATGCTGCTCATTCAACAGTGGCTACCAATGTGACGGCATATTCTAACCCTAATGTGCAGGTTGAATCGCTAGGGTTTCAGGATGTTCTTGGTATAGATGCTGCAGGTTTTAGAGAGATTCGAACTGATACCATCCCTACTTCTAAGGGATTGAATATTAAATCTCAGGATTCTGTGCAAAACTTGGGCGCCAAGGTTACCAACCCTACCTTGGGCACCAAGACGTTTATTGGCCAGCATGATAGAGTGATCCAGGTTGGGACTGAAGTTCCTAGTAAAATCCCTGGCACTGTTTATCCTTCTCTTTCGTACCCTAAGGTGGGTAAGACGCATGATGCGGTGGCCACATCTTCTGTTAAGCTAGATTTTACTAAATGGTTTAAGCAGTTTGATGAACATGGTGATCAAGATGGCTCACCTAATCCGGAAAAGGAGAATACTACCGTCTTTGGAGATCCGCTTGATGGTCCACTATCTTCGAAACCAATTGGTGATCAATCTGATGCTACGAAGGAGCACTCAAACTTGGACATGGCTTATGAAACAGATGTGAGCGACGATGAGTGTATTGCTGGCAATAAATCTGGTTCTACGGATACTAAATCTGGAATGCATATTAATTCTGGTGCTGGAGATCGAGGGCTGGATAGACTTATTGCTGCAACTGTTCCTGTCCAAATATCTGATACTCCTGCAAAAACTAACGGGGTAAAATCATATGCTCAAGTTGTGGATGTTAACAATAAGAGGAAGGTAAATTTCCGTCCTCTAAATTTACATTGTTCAGATGATGGGGCTGATTTAGAAATACCATTGGAAGTTGTTAAAGAAGCTAGTAAAAAGTATTCTCATACTTTGTATGGCTACTTCATTGGTAAGAGGCTGGCATTCCCAGTTGTTCAACGTTATGTTATGAATACATGGAGGAAGTACGTTATGTTATGAATACATGGAGGAAGTTTGGGATTGAGAAGGTAATGATGCACGCGAATGGATTGTTTTTCTTTAAGTTCTCTTCTGAGCAGGGTATGAATGATGTGATTCAAGGAGGTCCTTGGATGATTCGGTTGGTCCCTATTATTCTGAGAAGGTGGACTTCGGATGCTGATTTGGCTAAAGAAAATTTGTCCAAAGTGCCGGTTTGGGTAAAGCTCCATAATGTCCCTCTTCTTGCGTTTAATGAGGTTGGTTTAAGTGCTATTGCTACGAAAGTTGGTACTCCTCTAATGTTGGACTCATATACTAGTTCTATGTGTACGGAGTCATGGGGCGTCCTAATTTTGCTCGTGCTATGGTGGAGGTGGATTCAGGTAGTGAATTGAAGGAAAGTGTTGTGGTGGCCATTCCGAAACTTGAAGATACTGGTAAAACTTTGTATACTGTTCAAGTTGAATATGAATGGAAACCGCCGAGATGTAGTTCATGTAAGATTTTTGGCCACAAAGATGCTGAGTGTCCCAAGAATGTTGTGTATGAGGAGCCTAAAAACGTGAGTGATAAGGAGTTTGTAGCCCCTAAAAAGGTAGTTCGTGGTCCAAACAAGCAAGGTAATAAATCTGGTGATGGTTTTGTTTTGAAAACTCAGAAACCAAGGATGATCTATCGGGTTAAGGACTCGGGAAAGACTGGTGCAAATAATGCAAGTAAAACCAATTATACTAAGTCGGCTCAAGTTCCTACTCAAAACAGGTTTAGAGCTTTTCAAAAGGATAATTCTAATGTAGGGGAAGCAAGCACAAGTCGTCTGCCTGATAAAGGTAAGGGGGTTCAAAGCGATGAAGCTGAAGTTGGTGATGTAGAACCTGAGTTTAATGAAACGGGTGCCTTTCTAGGTAATCTAAAACTTATAATTTCTGAGGGGGCAAGCACTCCCGGTTTGCATAGTTCTTATGATTAGTTTAGCTTCATGGAATATCAGGGGCTTGAACCTTGTCCCTAAACAAACTGAGGTTCGGCAGGTGGTGCGTGAAAATAATCTAAGCTTTTGTGCTGTTCTGGAGACTCATCTTCATGTAACGAGATTGCAACCAATCTGTTCTAGCCTATTTTCTCATTGGAATTGGCTCTCCAATGCAAGTCATTGTAGTGGTGGTACTCGTATCATTATTGGCTGGAATCCAGTAATGTTGGATTTGTTATATATTGATGGTAGTGACCAAGTTATTCACTGTCAACTTCGGTCTCGTGTTGATAACAAGGTTTTCTTCTGTTCTATAATCTATGCAGGCAATGCTTATATTCATAGGCGGGAGTTATGGCAAAATCTGAGAAGACATAATTTGTTTATTAACGGTGGACCATGGATTTTGATGGGTGATTTTAATTCCATTCTAAACTTGGAAGACTCTACGAGTGGTTCTTCTCGATGGAAGATATTGCTATTGGCATAATTGGTATGCGTGAATCGCAAGAGTGTATGGAAGATATTGCTATTTTTGACATCAATGCTTCGGGGTTTCATTACACTTGGAATCAGAAACCAAAAACAGGTGGTGGTCTTTTGAGGAAAATTGATCGGGTTATGGGTAAGATGGAGATGACTTCTATGTGGCCTGGTTTGGTTGCTTTATTTCAACCTTATCGGAATTCTGATCATTGCCCCGCTGTCTTGAAATTGCCTTCTATTCAAAAGCAATATGCCAAACCGTTTAGGTTTTTTAATTTTTTAACGCATAAGGCTGATTTCAAGAAGATTGTTCAAGAGGTTTGGAGTTCTCAAGTGGAGGGTTTCAGAATGTTCCGTATTATTACTCGTCTAAAACTATTGAAGAAACCTCTTCGCAAACTTATGAGAAGTCAGGGTAATCTGCATGATCGTGTGTCAAAGCTTCGTGTGGAGTTAGACCGCGCTCAAAAGGATCTGGATGCAAATCCTGATTCGGAGGATCTTAGAGACGAGGTGGGGCTTTATTTGATATCGTATAATCAAGCTCTTCTAGATGAGGAAAGATATCTAAAGCAGAAATCCAAAGTGGATTGGCTTCGAGAGGGAGATAGTAATACGAAGTTTTTTCATAATGCTTTGAAAGAAAAGGTTAGTAGATCTCGTATTGATGTTGTGTATGATTCATCGGATATCTTGTATGAAGGGGAACAAGTTACTCATGCTTTTTTGGACCATTATCAAAACTTTTTGGGGAAAAAAGGGCTGGTTCACGAATTTAATTATGAAGGGCTGTTTCGCAATCAATTATATACTTCTAAAGCTTCTTCCATGATTCGTGAAGTCACAAAGGCGGAGGTTAAAGAGACTTTATTCTCGATAGGGGATAATAAATCCCCGGGTCTAGATGGTTATTCTTCTGCTTTCTTTAAAAAGGCTTGGGATATTGTAGGTGATGATGTGTTTTGGGCTGTTAGGGACTTCTTCTCGATTGGCCATTTACTTAAACAGTTGAATCATACTATCATTGCACTTATTCCAAAAGTGCCTACACCATCTCGGATTAATGATTTTCGTCCCATTTCTCTTTGTAATGTTCTTTATAAATGTATTAGTAAACTTCTTACTAATCGCATTAAGGAGGGCTTGCAAGATGTTGTGGGAGATAATCAATCGGCTTTTGTTCCCGGTAGATCTATATATGATAACATCCTCTTATCTCAGGAATTATTAAGGGGGTATAATCTTAAGAAGGGTGACCCTAGATGTGCTTTTAAGGTAGATATCCAAAAGGCGTACGATACTGTGGATTGGACTTTTCTTCGAAAAATTCTTCTTGGTTTTGGGTTTCATCCTCATATGGTGAAACTGATTATGGAATGTGTTACGAGTGTAACGTATTCTATTAGCTTGCATGGCCAAATTCATGGTTTCTTTAAAGGGGAAAGGGGCCTTCGTCAAGGAGATCCTATGTCTCCTTATCTATTTACGTTGGTTATGGAAGTTCTTACTTTGATTATTCGACGACGTGTTGCTGAATCAGCGGATTTTAGCTACCATCCGTTTTGTGAGGAACAGAGGATTGTTAATATTTGTTTTGCTGACGATCTTTTTCTATTTTGTAAAGGAAATGTTAGATCGGCTATGGTTATTCAGTCTGCTATTTCTGAATTCAAGGAGGTGTCGGGGCTAGTTCCAAGTATCCCTAAGAGTACGGCCTTCTTTGGTAATGTGACTGATTTGGTAAAGTTGAATATTCTTCAGATTATGCCTTTTTCTGAAGGAAAGCTTCCAGTTAGATATTTAGGAGTTCCCCTTATTTCTACAAGACTTTTTGCTCGTGATTGTAAAACTTTGATTGAAAGGGTCCGTAACCGGATAGGTAATTGGAAGAATAAGTGGTTATCGTTAGCTGGAAGGTTACAATTGGTAACATCTGTTTTATCTTTCTTAAATGGGTTTTGGGCTTCTGCCTTTATTCTCCCTTCGAAAATTATTAATGAGATAGAAAGTTTGATTAGGGGGTTTCTTTGGTGCCAAGGAGATATGAAGCATGGCAAAGCTAAAGTTTCTTGGGATGTCGTTTGTCTTCCTAAGAATGAAGGAGGGCTTGGCATAAAAAGGCTTCGTGATTGGAATGTATCCCTTATGACCAAGCATATCTGGAATCTGTTAACCCATAAAGACTCCTTGTGGGTTAATTGGATTTATTTGCATAAGCTTCGCGGTTGCCATTTTTGGGATCTTTCACCCATGGGTAATATGAGTTGGACGTGGCGGAAGATTATTCAGATCCGAGATGCTCTTAGACACTTTTTCTGGTTTCGGATAGGTGATGGTACTTCTGTTTCTGTTTGGTTTGATATTTGGGACTCTGTTTGTCCCTTATTTCGGTTACTTAGCCACAAAATTATTAATAGAGAGTCTCATATTAATAATAAGGTTGCTGATATGATTTTTGGGTCTTCTTGGAACTGGCCACCTTCGTGGCTTGATAGATTCCCGAGCCTCAACCAGCTACCATGTCCAGTGTTATGTAATCATCCTGATAGGCTATTTTGGAGGAGGCCAAATGGTAGTTTGGTCGATTTTAAAATCAGCTTGGTCTGGGATTCCATTCGTTCTCGTTCTAATTTGGTTGACTGGTATTCGGTGGTTTGGTATCCCATGTGTATTCCTCGACATGCTATTCATCTTTGGCTTGTTTTAAAGGAAAAATTGAAGACGCAAGATCGACTGAAGCAATGGGATGTTGGTACTTCAACTGACTTAAACCTGCTTCGGTGTTCTTCGTGAAATAGTCAGCCGGATTCTCATTCTCATTTATTCTTCGAGTGTTGTTTTTCGTCTCAGGTTTGGATGGAGGCCTTGAGTTTTGCAGGGTTTAATCTCAAGTCAGTTCGTTTGGCTGATTCTGTCGAATGGATTAAACCGGTTGCTCATCGCAAGACTACTAGGAGTGTTATCTTCAAGCTTCTTCTTGGCTCTACTACGTACTTTCTTTGGCAAGAACGTAATTTCCGGTTATTCAAGAAGCAAAGGCGTTCAGAAAATCAGGTGGTGTCTTCTATTCTAGAGGCTGTTCGGCTTAAACTTTTTTCATTTAAGTTTAAACCGTCAGATAATGCAATAAGGGCTATGGAAATATGGAAGCTTCCGAGATCTCTGGTTAAAGAAGTCTGATATGTCGGTATTGCCGCGATTTCAATGGATTATTGCTTGGTGGTTTGGATGTCATTTTGATTGGTCTTTATGTTTTGGTCGTTGTCTGGTTGTCATATACTTGGCCTGTCAAGTATATGTGCTTAGTCTATCATTTTGTTAGTCTAGGCTTTTGATTGCGCTTGTAACGTTATATCTATTATCATTTATAAAATTTACCGGGGTATAACCCTTTACCCCAAAAAAAAAATAATACGACGGCCCCTATTCGACTGTTTACTCGATATAGTACTAGAAACGCTTTTGAGCGGAGTACAAATGTATGGAAGTCAGTAAACGACCGAAGGTAGTTGTATTATGGATCGACATTATAAAAATGGAAACTTTATGAACGGACTTGTCTTCTCCTTATGATTTTAAACATAAAACTTATATTCGCCTTTCGATTAACAAACGTGATTGTAACCTTGAAAAGAGGAGTCGCGAACCTTAATACTTGGTCAATAGTTATGTGTGTCAAAACTATGGTTTAATTGTAACATCATGCAATCATCATAAAATGCAATGTGATTACGTGATGTAGGGCTGTTCTCTAAACGTTTGGATGGGGTAAATCAGCCTATATGGTTAGGCACATTACTGATGAGGAAATACGATCGGCTCTTTTTTCCATTGGTGATAATCAAGCTCCGGGTTCGGATGGTTTTTCTTCGTGTTTCTTTAAGAATACGTGGGATGTTGTGGGCAAGGATGTTTGTTTGGCGGTTAGGGACTTCTTTCTTAATGGGAAACTTCTGCGAGAAATAAATCATACGATTATTGCCCTTGTGCCAAAGGTTACAACACCATCTCGAATAACTGATTATCGGCCTATCTCTTGTTGTAATGTTATTTGTAAGTGCATTAGCAAGCTGATTGCTAATCGTATTCAAGAAGGTTGGGGGGATGTGGTTAGTATCAACCAATCGGCTTTTGTTCCGGGTAGGAAAATTACTGATAATATTATTCTTACTCAAGAACTTATGCATAATTACCACCGGTCTTGTGGTCCTCCTAGATGTTCTTTTAAAGTTGACATTCAAAAAGCATATGACACTGTTGATTGGAATTTTCTTAATTCTATTCTTGGAGGGTTTGGTTTTCACCCAAAAATGGTGTCTTGGATTATGGCGTATGTTACCAGTACTTCATTTTCTATTAGCATCAATGGAGTCCTTCATGGGTATTTTAAAGGAAAACGGGGCCTTAGACAAGGGGACCATATGTCTCCTTATCTGTTCACTCTGGTTATGGAGGTTTTAACTCAGATTTTGCAGCGTAAGGTTCGAGATGATGAGCAATTTCGGTTCCATAGACGGTGTGAGGTGCAACGAATTGTTAATCTTTGTTTTGCAGATGATCTTTTCTTGTTTGCTCGTGGGGATATCCATTCAGCCCAGGTCATCATGGATGGTTTGGAGGATTTTAAGAACATGTCGGGGATGGTTCCTAGTATTCCTAAAAGTACAGCTTTCTTCTGTAATGTTGTGCTTTCGGTTAAACATGCTATTTTGGAATCTATGCCGTTTGAGGAAGGGAAGCTGCCCGTTAAATACCTTGGTGTTCCCCTTATATCAACAAAGTTATCATATAGGGATTGTGAGGTGTTGGTGGAAAAAGTAAAGAATTGAATCTGTAATTGGAAGAATAAGTGTCTTTCGTTTGCGGGAAGGCATCAGCTTATTCAATCGGTTCTATCTTCTTTGCATGTTTATTGGGCGTCGGTATTCGTCCTCCCTGATGGTATTATTCAAGATATTGAGCAGCTCATGCGGGGTTTTCTCTGGTGTCAAGGTGATATGAAGAGGGGGAAGGCTAAAGTTGCTTGGGAATCGGTTTGTCTCCCCAAAACTGAAGGCGGTCTTGGTATTAGAAGTTTGCACACTTTTAATATTGCACTTATTTCATCTCATATATGGAGTATCATTAGCCATAGAGAATCTCTGTGGGTTTTTTTTTTTTTTTTTTTTTTTTTTTTTTTTTTTTTTTTTTTTTGGGTAAAGGGTAAAATTTTACCCGGCAAATATATTCCCAAAATCATTGAAGTACAATTGACATGGGTGAATCCCATGCCCTCAGCCCGTTACATAGGCGATTTGACTCAACCTATACAACTAAGCAAAACAATCTGCTAACCGCAGAACAAAACACAGCTGCAACGCAGCACATAACCAATAACCATCCTGCTAAACGCAGTTACAATTACATTTAAATAAATAATCTAAATGTAAAAAACAAGGTTCATAGAACCACTTCTACAGTGATCGACTCAGTCTTCAGTATTCTTCATAACTTGACCCTTGAGAGGAAACACCAACGTCCAAGCTACAGCACGCAGCAAACACAATGCGTTGAATCACCTTGCCCTACCAACACGCCCCAATGACCATTGGCAAAAGGTCCAAGCCAGTTCCAATATAATGAGTAATACCTGCCCTACCAATTCCGGCAATGGCGAAAGGTCCAAGTATACCCACCCGCAGCATAAGCCAAACAACCGATAGCCTTGCTGAAATATACAAATAGTGGAACCCTAACCGGATAAAGAACCACCAACAAGCACGGCAACAGCCCCCTAAACGAATCAAGCTTACCCAAGCCTCATCATCCACCCTCACAAAGGTATAGCCATCAATGGAGGTTGATAAAGATCGCATCAAAGTGACACAAACTATCAACACAAACGCTCCATTGATTAACAAAGATCAACCACGATTGCACCCCCCCCCCACACACCATATATTCTCTCTCTAAACACCCATCATACAAACCCTAGCTGGACGAATAAACATGTGGCCAATCTGAAAATAACATATTGCAACCCTAGTTGCCACCGGAAAGACTACGGCCAACCTGAACGGAACCCTAAAACCAGCCGGTCACCTATACCAAAAAAAACCTTATTCCAATCGGAAATCCACAAGCCAAAGTACAGGTCATAAACCAAACCTGCATTAAATGGCAAACACCAATCGTCTTCTTCGCATAAAATCCAATAAACCCTAATACCGCTTACAAAACCAGAGCAAACCCAAAACCACTCTATTCGTGTATATGTAAATCCAAACCAAGTCAAAAAACATAAACTTGTTTCCCAATCAAATACGAAGTAGGGTTAAAAATCCCTAACATCGAATATACAATATAAGCAAGCAACAAGTTGTGACCTCCAAACCACAAAAACCAGATCCAACCAATCTGTTCGTTCTGTTCGTAATCAAATAAATCAAAAACCAAAAATGGCAGCAACCCTAAAACGATTAGGATGAAAACCCTTAACGAAATAGGTTTAACAATCGTTGATAGATTGATGATTCAGATCCTATACAATAACGACACAGATCAAGAACAGTAGATAAGTGACGATTAAGTATAACCCTATTTGCCGATTCAATCTGATCCCCAAAGCGGCCAAACAACCCTAAAACCGAGTAGATATTCAACCGAATCAATGATAAATCAAAGAAACGGATTAAAACATCAAACGATTAGAAGATTAGTGCCAGAATGGAGCAAATTAAAATCGAAATAGGGCAGCAAAGAAACCCTGAAAATCGCCAATATTAGAAGTTTTTGGGATGTTAACCCCCCCCCCCCCCCCCCCCCCCCCCAATTTTCTCTCTAGGTTGGCGATTTTGTTCCCTTGGTAATTCAATCGTTTTTTTTTTTCTAAATCGGCCATCAATTCTGATCTGGTTTGTTAATTGATCTTGTTTCTGTGATTAATCATTACGATTCTTCATTGTTTCAACTTCATAGCAGATTATTTCACGAGTTGTTGGTTGGTTTGCGAAAACATATTAGGGTTTATAAAAGAAAATCGGTTTCTGTCCTTGTGGTTCATTGTTTCTGGATTATTGATCTTATACGCAATATATCTGTTAATAATTGTGGGTTTCCGTCCAGGTTTTAGCAATCGTTTTTGATTGACTGTTTTATAATTCTGATTTGGGTTATCCCGAATTAGGGTTTCATTCAAAACGGCTGCTGTTAAAAAACCCTAAATCGCATAGGGTTTATTTTCGAACTGGTGCTTTTAATTGATTAAGCTTACTGTTCGTACATAATCTAGATTTGAGTGGTTGTTTGAGGTATCTTCGTGGCCAATGTGTGTGATTCTGATTTGTATGGCCGAAGTGTACAAAGAAGAAGATTGGGGTCTGGTTATTTCGGTTAGGTTTCCGGTCGGATTACGGACTGTGTAATTGCGGACGGCTAGGGTTTGCACGAGGAAGATGACTAGGGTTTGGATTAGTGGTTTCCGGTTGGACTGTGTATCAGTTGGATGTCCGGATTGTAGTTTTCCGGTTGGATTAAGCTGCCTGGTCTGTTGACTAGGGGTGGCCGGATTAGGGTTTTACTTTTTCCGGTGGCAACTAGGGTTTTCTTTCTGAATTTTTCAGATTGTTCAACGGATTTTCTTCCAGCTAGGGTTTGTTCTTGGACAGGGTTTTAAGGAGAGAAACGTGGTTTGGGGGGGGGGGGGGGGGGTTCCTGGTTGATTTTGGGCGTTTCAATTTTGGTTGTCTCGATGGGGCGTTTGTGTTGATTGTTCACATCTCTTTGATGTGTTTCATATCAACCTCCATTGATGGAATGCATATTTGGTTTTTCAAGTATGTTGGTTCGGTTATCCTCGTTGTCACCGGCGACGACTAGGGTCTGGTGGATTTTCTTAGTAAGCTCCGATCAGGACTTGCTTTAGTTAATACGGCTCGGTTATCTTTTTGACTGTAGCTACTGTGGATGTGCTTGGACCTTTTGCCATTGCCGGTCGGTATTGGTAGGGCAAGCATATTCAGTCGAAGAGTTGTGCTTTTGAATTTGGACCTTTTGCCATCCGTGTTGTTGGTAGGGCAGGTTGAAGTTTCGGCTTTAGATTTAGTGAGTTGGCTTGGACCTTTTGCCAATGGTCGTGGGACGTGTTGGTAGGGCAGGCTAGCTTCATGAAGTGTATTTGCTGCAGTGCAGTTTGGATGTTGGTGTTTGTTCTCAAAGGTCAAGCTTCGAAGATTATTGAAGACTGAGACGATCATTGTGGAAGTGGTTCTTTGAACCTGGTTTCTTTTTACATTTAGAGTGGCTTATTTAAATGTAATTGGTTTATTCTGCGTTTAGCAGATTTAGTTGTTGGTCAGTTACTGCGGTTAGCAGTGTAGTTGTGCTGCGTTTAGCAGATTTGTTTGCTTTGTTACATTTGTTGAGTCAAATCGCCTATGTAACGGGCTGAGGGCATGGGATTCACCCATGTCAATTGTACTTTAATGATTTTGGGAATATATTTACCGGGTAAAAATTTACCCTTTACCCAAAAAAAAAAAAGCGCGGGGGGCTATGAGCTGGGGGTGGAGAAAGATTCTTTAAATCCGTGATGTTATTCGGCCATTTATGTGGTCTCAAATTGGTAATGGTTTGTTGACTAATGTTTGGTTTGACAGGTGGTGTAACTTGAGTCCTATTAGTAATTTCATCTCAGCTAGGCGAATGACTAATGCAGGATTTTCTATTAAAGATAAACTCGCTGATTTGGTTTATGAAGGAACTTGGAAATGGCCGGATGAGTGGTATGGTTTATATCCCATTCTAAATCAGATCCCTTGTCTAGTCCTCCATATAAATCGGAAGGATATCTTTCTATGGAGTGGGAATCGGAAAGAATTTTATGTTAGCCTTGTGCGGGATACCATTCGTGATCATAATGTTGAGGTTCCATGGGCTCATATTGTGTGGTTCCCTCATTGTATCCCTAGACATGCTTTCCATCTTTGGCTTGTTATGAGAAGGAAGTTGAAGACACAAGACACTCTTAAGCAATGGGATGTTGGTCCTTCGACCAACTTAAACCTGCTTAGATGTCCCTTGTATAAGCTGGTCCCGGATTCTCATAATCATCTTTTCTTTGAATGTTCTTTTTCTCTCCAGGTTTGGTCATCGGTTAAATACTTGGCGGGTATGCAAGATGTCTCAGCTCGTTGGGATGACATTGTTGACTATATTCAGCCTATTTCTCAGTCAAGGAAAGCTAGAAGTATTGTCGGTCGTCTTATAATTGCTGCTACTTCTTATTTCATTTGGCAAGAGAGGAATTGTCGGCTTTTTCATAGGAATTGTAGATCTTCTGCTCAAGTTCGCGATAACATCATCTCTAATGTTAGGCTAAAGTTACTTTCATTCAGGTTTAAGAAGACTTCGCATGTGTTGAGGATGATGGATGCTTTGAATCTGCCTTCGTCGTGTGTTATCAATGGATAGAAGAATTATTTTGTTGATTAGCTGCTCATTTATTTTTTATTGGATGTATTATTTGTTTATTTATGAGCTCTATGTTATTTATGTATATGGCATGTCATATACATAGAGTATAGCTATCGGTAGCTAGGTGTCTTTTTTTTTTAGAACCAAAAGTTAAGTACAAAACGATGTGAAAGAGTTCCACATCAACCTCGAAACAACCAGCTAGCTAACAAGCTAAACTAGATGTATATGACAGGCCATATACATGTTACAATATGAGAGAAACATAAAAAACAGCCAGAATAAGATAAACGAACAACCAATAATCATAACTATGCTCCTAGCCATTTCTAATACAAATCCGCGGCACTCTCCAGGCATCCAACAAATGCACAACTTGAGCAGAATTTTTAAACTTGAAAGTCACCAACTTGAGCCGAACAGTAGCAATAATCACATATCGAAGTTGATGAACAGACCTGGTTCCTTTCTTGAACAAACGATTATTCCTTTCTTGCCAAATAAAATAAGAAGCAGCAGCAATAAGGAGACGACCAATAATACTCCTAGCCTTCCTAGAATTAGATAAAGGCTGAATGTATGTAACTATATCATCCCAACGAGCAGAAATCTGATGCATTCCTGCTAAGTCTCGAACCAAATTCCATACCTGATAGGAGAAAAAACACTCAAAGAAAAGGTGATTATGAGAATCCGGTTGTAAATTGCATAGAGGACATCTAAGCAGGTTTAAGTTGGTGGAAGTACCAACATCCCATTGCTTAAGCATGTCTTGCGTTTTAAGCTTCCGTCTGAAAACAAGCCATAGATGAAACGTATGTCTTGGGATACAATGTGGAAACCAGACAATGTTTTTCCAAGAGACCTCCCCACATCGCTCACGAATAGTATCCCAAACATTAAAGACCGAGAAACCCTTATGAACACCATTGAGGTCCGACCATAAAAAAGAGTCATTCTGATTCACATTTAAAGAAGGGCAAGGAATCTGATTTAGAATCGGAAAATGAGTGTACCAGCCCATATGCCATCTCCAAGAACCTTCATCTATCAAATCAGCAAGCCTATCCTCAAGAGAAAAACCCGCATTTGTGATATGCCGAGGAGATAAGTAGTTTATAAGAGGGCTTACCGGGCACCAATTATCAAACCACATATGAATCAAACGACCATCCCCAACCTGAGCCCAAATAAATGGCCTAACTGAATCACGAACTTGGAGAAGTTTCCTCCATCCCCAGCTAATGCCAGCTCTAATAGGAACATCCCAAAAACTTCTGCCTTTCAATTTATACGAATGGATCCATTTAACCCATAAGGACTCCCTACAAGTAATAATACTCCAAATATGAGTAACCATAAGAGATGTATTAACAGTATCCAACCTCCGAATGCCTAGGCCCCCTTCAGATTTAGGAAGGCACACCGAATCCCATGCCACTTTCGCTTTACCTCTTTTCATATCCCCTTGGCACCACAAGAATCCTCTCAAAAGTTGCTCAATTTCAGAGATGATACGGCTTGGGAGAATAAATACCGATGCCCAATAAACATGCATAGAGGATAGAACTGAAATTATAAGCTGGAGACGACCAGCAAACGATAAAAATTTATTCTTCCAGTCCCCAATCCGGTTCCGAAGTTTTTCCACAAGCACCTTGCAATCCTTATATAAAAGATTAGATGAAATAAGAGGGACACCAAGGTACTTAACCGGGAGCTTACCTTCCTCAAAGGGCATTAAAGATAATATAGATTGCTTAACATGAGGGAGGACACTACAAAAATATGCCGTGCTTTTTGGTAAGCTTGGAGTCAGCCCCGACATATCTTTTAACTCATTTAAGCCTTCCATAAGAACATTAGAAGAGTTAACATCCCCACGAGCAAATAAGAAAAGGTCATCTGCAAAACATAAATTAATAATCTTTTGCTCCTCACATCGATTATGACACCGGAAATCAGGAACCTCCTGCACTCTCCGATTCAGGACAAGGGTAAGAACCTCCATGACTAAAGTGAATAAATATGGAGACAAAGGATCTCCTTGACGAAGACCCCTTTTACCCATAAAATAGCCATGAGTATTCCCATTTACACTAATAGAGTAGGAAGTACTCGTAACACACGTCATGATCCGATCAACCATAGTAGGATGAAACCCAAAACCTACTAGGATTGCTTGTAAGAACTTCCAATCAACCGTATCATAAGCTTTTTGAATATCAACTTTAAAAGCACATCTTGGAAGGCCACGATCAAGATGGTAATTATGCATAAGCTCTTGGGTAAGAAGTATATTATCAGAGATCTTTCTCCCAGGGACAAAAGCTGATTGATTAATGCTCACAATACTTTTTAGACTATCCTTCATGCGATTCACCATCAGCTTACTTATACATTTAAAAATAACATTGCAACACGAGATAGGACGATAATCAGTAACACGAGCTGGCGTTGACACCTTTGGCACCAATGCAATGATCGTATGATTAATCTCGCGAAGCAGCTTTCCATTTCTAAAGAAATCCCGAACAACAAGATAAACATCATTACCCACTATGTTCCACGATTTTTTAAAGAAAGTGGAAGTATATCCATCCGGACCAGGTGATTTATCATCTCCTATAGAAAACATAGCCAATTTGACTTCATCATATGTAACTTCACGAACCATAAAATCAGCTACATTTGTATCCAGACGTTTAGAGAACAAATCCATATCAGGTACATGGGTTGTACAGCCCTCCACACCAAGGAAATTCATGTAATGATCAACAAACACCTGCGGAATCTGATCATCCTCAAAATCAGCCCCCGACTCATCCATGATCCTTGAGATCCGACTTCTATGCTTTCTGCTTTTAAAAGAGTTATGAAAATAAGCTGAGTTCGAATCACCCACCCTAAGCCAATCAACTTTTGCTTTCTGTTTTAGGAAACGTTCTTCATCCAAAACCGCCTCTTGAAAAGCATTTAAGTAGCAAGCTTGTTCCTCCCTTAAAATCTGATTTAATGGGTCCTTATCAACAGCAAATTGAATCTCATCAAGCTCCGTACGAAGTTTAATAACTTTGCTATGCACATTACCTTGGTCAAATAACAGCTTCCGAAGAGGTTTTTTAAGCCACTTCATCAGCTTGACCACTTTAAACATGTTATGCCCTTCAACTTCTTTCAACCACACACTCTTAACCAAATCAGAGAACCCATCTTTATGAACCAGAAAGTTAGAAAACCGAAACGGACCAGCCTTTACATGAGATAATTTTGGCATCTTTAACACACATGGAGAGTGATCCGATATACGGTATGGCTGAAAAATTGCATAAGATCCTTGAAAAGCATCAATGAACTCCACATTACTCATCACCCGATCAATCTTCTTCAAAACCCCTCCTTTACCTTTCGGTTTCTGATTCCAAGTGAAATGCAATCCTGTACTATTAATATCCAAAACTTCCAGATTTTCCACACAATCTTTGAACTCATTCATAGCAATGTTAGGGGAAACCCCGAAATAATGATCCTCTATGTTCAGAGCAACATTGAAATCACCAAGAAGAACTCATGGTTTACCCCTAATAAACACCTTATGCCTCTCAAGATTATGCCATAAATCCCTTCGACGTGTATAATGATTATCAGCATAAACAAATGAACAAAAGAAAGCTTTTTTATCAGATTTGACCACAACTTGCGTGTGAAGAACTTGATTAGAAGCATCAATGACCATGAGGTCAACAATATCAGGATTCCATCCCAATATTATACGGGAACCCCTATTACATAGATGACCATTAGAGGTCCATTCCCATCTACCAAAAACTGCCTTACAAATGCCTTGCAATCTAGACACATCCACATGGGATTCCAGAATACTACATACACTCAAATTATTTTCATTTAAAACTTGACGAACCTCCTTTTGTTTAGGGGTGCGGTTCATACCTCTTATATTCCAAGAGGCAAGACTAAACATTATCACCATGTTGATCGGGAGTGCTTGCCCCCTCAGAATCAAACTTTGTGTTACTTGTATTAGCAACAAAGTTAGCCGTTTCATCATATACATTTTCCACGTCATCATCCGATTCATCCAAAAGCTGATCTTTCCCTCTACTTTGCTTACTTTGCATTGCATTTTCACTCCCATTTTTAGAGCTTTGACCATCATCTTTGCCAACATTATCAAGAACTCCAAATCTGTTATCTAAAGCAACCGGATTGGATTGGGGACCCACTTGTGAAGCTTTTTGAGGATTAACAATAGTTTTAGCTCTGTAAACAAATTTAGGTTTCTGTCGAGGTAAAGTAAAACCATCGTAAGATTTCCCTGAAACTTTAGCCACTTTTGGAGGGACAACAAAACCAGAATTTTCCGGTTTTTTCCCTTCATTCCGACTAGCTTGCTTCGGACATTCAATATCTTTATGGCCAAAAGTTTTGCAGGTACTACACCGCGGCGGTCGCCATTCATACTCAACCCTTACCGTATATATATTCTTCCCTGTGCCATCGAGTTTAGGAATGCCCACCGAAACATTCTCCTTTAACTCCGAATTAGAATCAACTTCCACCATTGCACGAGCAAAACTAGGACGACCCCAAGATTCCATACACATAGTACTCGTATAGGAATCTAACATAAGTGGTTTGCCAACTTTTGTAGCAATACCACTCAGCCCAGTCTCATTAAAAGCAAGAAGAGGCACATTATGTAGCTTAACCCAAACTGGAACTTTTGTCGGGTCTTCTTTAGCTAGATTATCATCCGTAGACCATTTCTTAAGAATAATTGGTACCAATCTGATCATCCATGGCCCCCCTTCAATAACCTCATTCATTCCATGCTCTGTAGCAAACTTAAAGAAAAAGAACCCATTAGAGTTCATCATTGCCTTTTCTATCCCAAACTTCCTCCAAACATTCATCACATAATTTTGGACTACGGGAAAAGGAAGGCGTTTACCCACAAAATAACCATACAATGTATTCATATATTTTTTACTAGCCTCAATAACCGTATCCAAAGGAATGTCTATATCCACATCCGTATCATCCTTAGCATCCAGATTCAAAGCACAAAAATTAACCTTTCGTTTCACACTCGTACCTGTAGCTTGAGCATAAGATTTCAATCCCAAAGAGGGTTTAGGATCAGTTTGTGCTACAGGAACAGTAGTAGCTTGCAAGCGATCAATACCACGAATAACAGGAATATTCATATGACCATCACTTCCAACAGCCTTTTCACGACAATCATTTGTACCTGTTTCAAAAGATTGACCATGCTTCGGATCAACATTTTGCGAACCAGGGAATTTACCAAGGACAGGAGCCTCAACCTGATCGCCAAACACACTTGTATATAAATCAGCATTACGTGGATAATCAAGATCATCAACATTTAAACCCAAATCAGGAGGTTTGCTAGAAGTAAACGTATATGCGAGGTCACTATCCGATGAAGTAACCTGAGTTGGAGTAGCAACTTGTTAAGAATTCCATATGGGTTTCTGAGCCTATCAAAACGTGCATCCAGCTCTGCAAAGGTAGACTCAGATCCACTCGTATCCTTCATATTCATGCATTGGTCTTCAACAATAGTTTTCGGCTGAATAGGGTTTACAACCCTAGCCGCATAAGGTTGTTCATCATCTTTATTTGACACGTATCCATGGATTTTACAAGGATCATTATTCCCAACCTGGATCAAGGAAATCTTTGCTTGATCCTTACTTCCATGTATATCAGATTCCCCAAATAAAGCTTCCTTGGTCCCCAAGTTTTGCGATTTAGGGTTAATAACCCTAGCCGCATCTGAATCAAAAGAGCTTAAGCTTTCAACCTGACCTGTTTGCATCGTTTCAGTATAACCACCATCATCTATTTTGGATCCATGATCCGAATCAGAAGACAATGAGCTAGAGGCAGAATTGGACGATTTCTTTTTCTTCTTCTTGTTAACCGAGTTCTTCATGGCCAGATGAAAAATCAAATCACACAAACACGTCCAAACTAGTAATATAAAACAGTACGAGTACCAAATACAGAAAAATTTACTAACTCTAACAATACAAACCCTAGAACATAATTTCGAATTCTTGGCCTGTTATTGAAATTCGTATCATCAATGGAGGGACACAAATGTGTTTCAAAGATAATAACAGATTCAGTAAGAAGCTAGAAGAACAAAATCAGAACTAGAATCGATTGAAAGAACTAGAAAAAACAAACCCTAAAAATCGCCATATGCCTCAGAGAAAACAAAAAAATTACTGGTGATTACGTGTTATTGCTAGGTGTCTCTTTGAGGTTGGTAGTGACTTTGTTTCGTTATGTAGTGTTTTTGCCTATGTAACGGGATGAGGTGTGGGATTTCACTCACACCCTTTGTACTTCAACGTTATTTTTGGAGTAATATATTCACCGGGTGAAAACCCTTTACCCAAAAAAAAAAAAAATTGCCATGAGTATAGTACACTTCCAATCATAATGTACTTTTTTTTGGGGTAAAGGGTTTATACCCGGTAAATATATTATGCCAAAATCATTGAAGTACAAATGACATGAGTGTACATCCCATGTCCTCAGCCCGTTACATAGGCGATTTGACTCAACCTGTACAACTAAGCAAGCAACCTGCTAACCGCAGAACAAAACACAGCTGCAACGCAGCACATAACCACTAACCCTACTGCAAAAAGCAGTTACAATTACATTTAAAAATAAAACAATCCAAATGTAAACACTAGGTTCATAGAACCACTTCTATAGTGAGCGACTTAGTCTTCAGTAATCTTCATATGTTGACCCATGAGAACAAACACCAACGTCCAAGCTGCATCACGCAGCAATCACAATGTATTGAGCTAACTTGCCCTACCAACACGTCTCAATGACCATTGGCAAAAGGACCAAGCCAATTTCACCAAGCTGCAGCACGCAGCAACCACAATGTAATGAGCTAACTTGCCCTACCAACACGTCCCAATGACCATTGGCAAAAGGTCCAAGCCAACTCCCATGTGTTGAATACACCTGCCCTACCAATTCCGGTAATGGCAAAAGTTCCAGGTATACCCCCACGCAGCATAAGCCAATAAAAGTGACCTAGCTGAAATATCCAAATAGTAGAACCCTAACCGGAAAAAGGAACCACCAGCAACCCATCAACTTGAGAATAGCATGAACCCAACACGACCCCATACGTATCCAAGCCGCATCACAAAGGCATAACCATAATCATCATCATCAATGGAGGTTGATAGGAGACACATCATAATGACGTGAACCATCAACACAAACACTCCATTGAAACGAACAAAGATCAACCTGTAAACCACACTTATCATGAAAACATCACGAAGCAATAAAATTCACAACGGAAACATCGGTTGACGATTAAATACATTGTGAACTACCATAGTATTTTCTGATACGGTCTGGGTTTAACTTTATGCAAACGACGTCAGCATTTTAATTAGATTAGTTAGTTTAGATTAGATTAGATTAGATTAGGTAGGCTATAGGCTAAATAACCATTCACGAAAACCTAGGGATTTGTTAATTGTATTGAGAAAGGCAAGTTTAAAATCCAATTTAAAATGAAACTTTTCCTTTAAACTATGAAACCTAAAGTAAGGTACACAAGAAACCTAAACACTTTCCCTCGCTTATCATTCTTGAGTTTCACTAATAGGAATTGATCAAATAAGTCCGAACATATTCTCTAAGTTACTTGTTTGCTGGATTTGTAATCCTTATGGTATTAAGAACGATTAGACTTGTTATGGACTTGCTACTCTGTTCCTTCGCCCATGAGCGAATGCATTCAATAATAAGGGCCACTGACTCCCTCACAGGAGAGTGTTGAGAGTTGAGCATTGTCTGTCTTATCAGAATCATGACACCTTAGTTCCTCGTGACATATTAGTTGATAACCGACTAATAAGGAATCTATTGGTTATACCATAAACTATCAAATCTAGTAAACATTCCAAATTCAGTTAAATGTTTCCCCCTAAAAGTCATCATCCCATATTATGAGCTAATAAAATCACAACAAATACTACTTTCCATTATCTGATTTATTATTACCATTTATTCGCTTTATTTAGTTTACTTAGTTAACTGAACCAAAACCCCCAACGCACTTTTTTAAAACATGTTACTAGAAAAGAAAGATTGATTGGATCACCTCTGTTTCAATTCAGTTTCTCTTTAAGAACGACTCTAGGTCATACTTACCATCTACTCGCCTTTGGTTCAGTATTAGTAAGTTATACCTAAGTATAAATATAAATCCACCGGTCGGCGTTGTGATCGCTCGCGACGACCGCATCAAGTTTTTGGCGCCGCTACCTGGGAGACTAACTGTCCGATACAGAGGCCCAACCGATCCTGTTTTCTAGTACACCCTTAGGATAAAACCTTATAAAAAAAAACACACAAAAATATTTTCTTTACTATCTGTTTTTCTTTAGTGTATGACCTGTTCCCCTAGATCTGCACCGCTTTTTAACTTTCCTGATCCAGAACTTATAATACATACCATTCGACGAGAAAAGAAGCAATCTGCAATTAGACAAGCAATGGCTGATCGCATCACTCTCGCTGACAACAGTAAGCCCTCTATTGAAGGAAGAGGAGGCCCAATTCTCTACCCAGAAACCCCAGGACAATCATTCGAGCTTAAGCACCACATCATCCAACTAATCCAAAACCATTGTCAATTCCATGGATTACCAAATGATGATCCAAACTCTCACCTCGACAAGTTCATATCCCTTTCAAACTCCTACAAACAGAATGGAGTTAGCCAAGATACAATCCGCTTGTATCTTTTCCCTTATTCACTCACACATCATGCGCAAACACGGTTTGAAGGTTTAGAAACCAGTTCTATCACTTCATGGACGGTAATGGCAACAAAGTTTCTGACCAAGTACTTTCCGCCCTCTAAACAAACAAAACTTCGAAATGACATCATGAACTTTCGACAAGCTTTTGATGAGTCATTATATACCGCATGGGAACGATTCAAAGGAGCCCTGAAGAAATGCCCCATTCACCGACTCGACAAATCCGCACAGTTGTGTACCTTCTATAATGGTTTAGACGCTAACCACCAAAACACCCTCGACGCTGCCGCACAAGGAAGCTTTATGACAAAAACAAACGAAGAAGGATGGAACCTTATAGAGAACATGACCATGCATCACCATGATTGGAACTCTGGAGATCACTTAACATCTTCAGCACCTCTCGCTGCATCGAATCCAATTCCAGTCGAAGCACTTTAGGTATTAACGGAGATGATGGACACACTTGTCAAACAGTTCGGAGAACTTAAGAAACAACAGCACCAAGTACACCAAGTGCAAGCCTGTCAAAACTGCACCAACTCGCAACCATCTGGTGAATATCAAGTTGAATATGAAGAAACAGACGGCACCATTTACTATGCTCAATTTCCTGCTCGACCAAAAAATTTTCCACCTGGTTTCAACCAAAATAACAACCAACCTAGAGGACCTCCATTCCCACAAAGAAACAACCCACCTTACCAACCCTGATACCCACCTAGATACCCACCTTACCCACAACTTCCCTACAACCAACCCCTTGCACATCCTGGACCCACTTCAGACACAAACCAAACCGCTGACCAACCCAACAAGACAAATGCCCCAGCTTCAAGTTCAGATGACGCCTTCACCCAGTTCATGAAAGGCCAACACATACTCAACCAGAAGACGTCCGCTAGACAAGATCAAGCCGATCTGTGACACCCGACCAATTAGGGCTAGTGTTAGTTCCTAATCATTTTGCTAATACATGTAATTAGGGTGAATTATGTGTATCATTATGTGTATTAATATATGTGATTATATTTGCACACATTTGCGATTTGTTTAAATCGTACATTTTATTATCGGATGGATTCCGACACAGTTAAATACGACGTTGGTGAAACATTTCTATAAATAACTTTAATCTATTTTTAGAAGTTATTTATCATTATCTATTATTTTGCTAAAATAATACTCGAAAAACCTAGACGTTTCGGTTAAAACGTCTCAAACGCAACGATAACGCGCGAATTTATTTCGACAACCAAACAAACGTCAATAATTAAATTGACAACCTAAATTAAGTATTTTAAATAATACTTCAATGGAAATTTTATCCAAATTATATCGTTAATCTAAACGACTCAAAATAACGTTACGCGATTTAACCTCCGTAGAACGTGCACGCAAATCGAGGCCAATAATTTAACGAAACATTTTTATAAGTGTTTCCAAGTACTATATTAAATATTTCAAGTAGAAATATCGAAACTGAAATCGTTAAATAAAAACATCAACTAAACATTTAACGTGCGAATAAACGTTTAAACAATCGGGTAAACGAACGAAAAACGCAACGATTTAAGCTAGAAATGTAAAATGACCAAAATACCCCTTGTGGGACCACATGGGGGCCGGCCACCCCATGTGCACCACCTCCACTTCCTCCACTCTTTGGCCATGCAAACCCATGATGATCTCCTTATACTTGATTACTTGAACACTTCACTCCATATGCATCATTCACACACTCTCTCTTTCTAAAATACATCAACATTTCCTCTCAAGAATCTCTGGAAATTCCAGCCCCTAATCACCACCCAATCACCACCTAAAACCACCCTCAAACACCACCATTGGAAAGGAAAGATCAAGAACAAGAAGGTGCAAGAATCAAACTCATCCTCATCACCACCACCTTCTCTTCATCATTTTGTTGTAAGAATCACCAAGACCCTCATTTAATTACTTTAATACTACTGATTATGATGTTATAATGTTCATCTAACATGTTTATGTCCAAGAATAAGCTTAAAAATCGTTTTTATACAACATATTTGAACATGCAAAATGTGACAGAATCTGTCTCCAGAAAATCAGTCCACAAAATCGGCCATAACTAGAGCTCTGTTAAGAGTTAGACAACGAATTTTTTTTTAAAAGTTGCGTATTGAAAAGAGATACAACTTTCGTGTTTTGCACTTTTTCCAGATCCGTACTTATTTTTGTATATATTCTGATCTTTGCGACTGCCTGAAATTTGTCGAAAACCGAGTACGGTTCTTTCGAAAGATTTATTATCTATCTAAATGGACATTATAGATCTTGGAAAAATCAGGTTATAAACTAGACACACTCATGAACATCTGGTAAAAATTTTGGAATCAAATTCAGACTAGAACATGTTAAAATCGAGTGCCGAAGTAAACCGACAAAAACCGAAAACATGAAAATCTTAAGTTTTGACATGCGTATTAAAAACCGACATCTCGAAACGACCACAACATGAAACAATAACTTTTATAAACTTTATTTACTGAAATATGACTTGGGTAAAAAGTTCGGGTCAAACCGTCATAGTTGACCACGTTTTTGGACTTAGCCAAATTGAGACAGATTTAAGTGACGCATGATCACTGGAATTATAGCGACACTCGATAAGTGACGCCTTTGTTATTAAAACTTTATTAATACCGACACTACTTAAGTGACGCTTAGTCACCTTACCCGACACTACCTAAGTGACGCCTGAAGTGACTGAACTATTATAATAGCGGCTCTTACCCTTAGTGCCGCCATGCCTTAGTGACGCCCGTATCCGACACTTCTTAAGTGACGCTATTTAAATCTGAAAACGCATATTATGCGGCACTTCCTAAGTGCCGCCCCTAACTAGCAAGTGACGCATGAAGTGTCGCATGAAACAGAATCTTTAAAAACTAGTTTTCTCACTAAGTGTTAAACTTCAAGTAACGTTAATACTTAAACAATGCAACGTTATAACTCATGAAACATACTATACATATGAAAGTATAACATCATCCTAATAATAATGTCTTAACGAATTATTATTACAAACTTTCACCAACGGGTCGTACACGTTTTTGATAAACAAACTTGCACAACTTATTTGGACATACTAGTTGATGAACTAGCTCTAGGTGGACATTAACCCTCCACCTACACGATTGGCTTAAGTGGACATTGACCCCCACTTATACAATCACTCTAGATGGTCTTATGAGACATCTACTTACACAACCTTATACGCTTAGGACGTTAGAAGGTTGCGCTTTGGACTTGGCTTGCTATTTGATTATTGCTTGCTACCTGCTTAACTCTGGTGAGTTTCATAGCCCCTTTTTACTGTTTTTCAACTGGGGTGAGAATACATACAACTGTTTTATACAACTGCTTATATGATCACAAGTAACTTGAAACATTTTTCGTACGGATTGCATGAGACCTGAATAATCCACTAAAGTCCTCTACCCATCATAGTCATTAAAATATGTGCGTGAGTATTATTGGATAGATCTATCAGGGTTTGACAAACCTCGTCCGGGCTAGTCGCTCTAGCCAACCCACGGGCGCAGTAATACTTGTGATTTAGAAGTGTATCGGATTAGTACACTTACCGGAGGCAAACAACGTTAAGCTTGACTATGAGACTCATGTAAATGGTATACTTATATTGCATTATGCAATACTTTTACTTATCGTTGAATAACGATACTTTTAACTGTCATTTTTGAATGATACAACTTGAAATCTTGTGGATCATAACTAAACGATTGTTTACAAACCTATGAACTCACCAACTTTATGTTGACCTTTTAGTATGTATTTCTCAGGTAACCCGCCGCAGTAGGAAGCTATGGATAGCTTAACTCGAGTCGCATATTTTTCAACATCTCAGGATCTAGATTGCATTTTACTATATTTAGTAACTTTGTAATTCAACTTATATTATGCGAACTCCAAATGTTTTGTACAACTATTGTAAACAAATTTGAATTATGGAATGTAATATTTTCAAACGTCTCATGTAGAGGTCGTTTGCTTTAATCTTTGTGTAATGATATTTGATTTGGTCGGCGCCCCCATGACACCTCATGTTTCCGCTGCCACGTGTTTTGGGGGTGCGACAGATTGGTATCAGAGCCTAAGGTTATAGCGAACTAGGATTGCATTAGTGACCTAGACTATAACCGTTAGGTTAGTATTCCTCATTTGTTATGACTGGTTCAGCAATTGCATCATTTGAATTTAATTTAACATAGCTTGATCAACTATGTACAATTAAACAAGAATCGATGCAAGACCTGAAATGGTTATGGTGGATGGGAATGCATTAGAAGGCTTTGACCGAGGATAGAACGGGACCAACCTTATACGTGCTTATGTGCTAGGTTATTGTATTTATATAACCTTAACCTTACGTATACTAAAACTCCTTGCCACAGAAAATGGCAACCACTCCCACCGCTACGTCTCCCAACTCTGAGAACGAAGCCCAAACACGACCCGCTACTGAGGAAATCGTTACTATGTCTTCAGCACCAAACTCTCCTGAACGACTTTACTACATCACTGGCGAAGCCCGAGTGTTACGTACTCGCCCAAGGAGTACCCGATCATCTCGAGCAAACCCCTACTCGAACCCCACTGCTAATACCACACCTGGTACCTGCCGTCCATCATACCCTCGTAGATGGGACTGGCTACCCACAACTCTAAATACTTGGAGGTCTGAGGAAAACATGGAGGTTTTCGATGATCCCATGGACATCTCTCCCTATACCCAAGAACCAACACACCACACCGTACCCGTATTAACCGCCAGACTTCACCGCCACGAGACAAGACTTGAAAGCCTGGAACGAGAGCAACACATAGTGCAAATGTACTGGCTGCGCCAATCACATGACCGCATTGCACAACTGTTTCAAGACCAAGAAAACATGACAAATACTCTGGAAATGATGCACCAACACGTCATTGACGATAGAGGCGCGGTCGACCTTCTTCAAGCAAGGTTAGAAGAATGTGAACAACGTTCACGAGAAGCAGAAGAGTACACCCGAGTGCTAGAGCAGCGACTAACCTTGGCTGAGGATAGCACCAGACAAGCTGGCAGACTTGCAGGAACCGTGGACCGACTTGTCACACTAATGGGACGAATAAACTTGCGTTAGGACTCATTAAATCTCTATCGAGTAACCTGTTGTGGCGGGATGTGCCCGACTAATCTATCTTATGTTGTCTTTTGTAAACTCTTGAACTAAGACCGGACGTAGCACTGCCCGGCATGTTTTGTGAACTCTCAAGTATTGTAATCATTTGAACTCGCGCCTTTGTATGGTCATGAAATTTGCTTCCTTGTTTTATTGAATATCTTGCTGTACATACTTGTTTTACCTTCTTGTGTACACCTACAAAGATTTTAAGATCTTACTCACTGAAATCTTATGTACCTCGTATTCTCTTTATCTCAGAATCATGGCACCAAAACGTCAAATGAGCTCCGCTGACATCGAGCAACTCGTCAATCAGAGGGTCCAAGCAGCTCTAGAAGCTGCCAGGAACAATCCCAATCCAAACCAAGGAAACCCTGGAGGGGCAGGCAACAATCCACCTGTGCCAAAGCCCTGCACTCACAAAGATTTCATGAATTGTAAACCTCTCCATTTCAAAGGAACCGAAGGAGCCGTCGGTCTTATGCGATGGATTGAGAAAATGGAGTCAGTCTTCCGAATAAGTAACTGTCAAGAAGAGAACAAAGTCAAATTCTCTACCTACACTCTAGCTGAGGGTGCACTCACTTTCTGGAACACATACGCCCAAACTCAGGGTATTGATGCTGCCTATCAAATATCTTGGGACGAACTTAAGAACTTGTTGAGGGAAGAATACTGTCCCCGCGAGCAACTCCAACAGCTCGAACATGAATTCTGGAACCTCACAGTTCAAGGAAACGACATTACTAGCTACACAACCAGATTTCACCAGCTTGCTCTCCTTTGTCCATCCATGGTGGACCCTGAATCCAAACGTGTCGAAAGATACATTTGGGGGCTACCTGATTCCATTCAAGGCAATGTCATCTCTTCCAAACCCGGGACCATACAAAGTGCCGTCCGAATGGCACACGAGCTTATGGCTCCAATCGTTCGCCGTGGGGCACCTACTGTAAAAACCCCAGGGGACAACAAGAGAAAATGGTCTGGGAACAACAATCAGCAGCAACAGCAAACCAAAAAGGCCGAGACTGTTAAGGCCTACACTTCCGGTTCAGGGTCGGGGGACAAGAAAGGGTACGTTGGGAACAAACCTTACTGTTCCAAGTGTACTCTACACCACGAAGGCCCCTGTACCTGTACCAAGTGCAAACGACAGGGACACCTAGCTAAAGATTGCAGAACCCCCAACCCAAATACCAACCCCAACGCACCAAAAGCCTGTTTTGAGTGCGGTGACACCAGACATTTCAGAAACAACTGCCCGAAACGCAACAACAACAACGCCAACAGAAACAATAACAACAACAACCCTCGCGGCCGAGCTTTTGTACTCAATGCTGGAGAGGCCCGTCAAGATCCCAACGTTGTTACGGGTATGTTTCTCCTCAACGATCTAACCGTTTCAGTTTTATTCGATACTGGTGCTGATAAAAGTTTCATATCTGATGAGTTTTGTCCGTTACTCAACATTACTCCCACTGCCTTAGATGCTAAGTTCATAGTAGAATTAGCAAATGGCAAATTGATAGAGGCCGATAGTGTGATACCTAATTGCACTCTAAACCTAGCCAACGAAATTTTCCCCATAAACCTCATCCCTGTTGAAATCGGGAGCTTCGATGTCATCGTAGGCATGGACTGGTTGTCCAAGCATCATGCTGAAATTGTTTGTTTCGAAAAGATTGTGCGTATACCTCTCGCTACCGGTGGAACCTTGATCATACAGGGGGAGACTGTTAGGCGAAACTTAAACATCATCTCTTGTATGAAAACCCAAAAGTACCTGAGGAAAGGGTACCCGGCAATCCTTGCTCACGTAACCGAAAAGAAGTCGGCTGAAAAGCGACTTGAAGATGTACCCATTGTACGAGACTTTCCTGAGATCTTTCCCGAGGACTTGCCAGGCCTTCCCCCGCCTAGACAAGTCGAATTCCAAATTGACCTTGTGCCCGGTGCTGCACCCGTGGCACGAGCCCCATACAGATTAGCCCCATCCGAGTTGCAGGAGTTATCCACTCAATTACAGGAACTCCTGGACAAGGGATTCATTCGACCAAGTTCCTCACCTTGGGGAGCTCCGGTCCTCTTCGTTAAAAAGAAGGACGGATCCTTCAGAATGTGTATCGATTACCGTGAACTGAACAAACTCACCATCAAAAACCGATACCCACTTCCTAGAATCGATGACTTATTTGACCAACTTCAAGGTTCAAGCTTTTATTCAAAGATCGACCTTCGGTCTGGTTATCACCAACTTCGCGTTCGAGACGCCGACATCCCGAAAACCGCTTTCCGAACCCGCTACGGGCATTACGAATTCCAAGTGATGCCTTTTGGTTTAACCAACGCACCGGCTGTATTCATGGATCTTATGAATCGGGTGTGCAAACCATACCTGGATAAGTTTGTCATCGTCTTCATTGACGACATTCTAATCTACTCTCGCAACGAAACAGAACATGGCCAACACCTGAAAACTATCTTGGAATTACTCAAACACGAGGAGCTATACGCCAAGTACTCCAAGTGTGAGTTCTGGATGCGAACAGTACAGTTCCTAGGGCATGTCGTTGACAGCCAAGGGATACGTGTTGATCCAGCAAAAATCGAGGCCATCAAGTGCTGGAAAGCACCAACTACTCCAACCGAGGTCCGACAATTCTTAGGTCTCGCTGGATATTACCGGCGATTCATAGAGAACTTTTCCCGAATTGCTCAACCATTAACCTCCTTGACTCAGAAAGATAAGAAATTCGACTGGACCGACAAACAGGAGTCGGCTTTTCAACTCCTTAAACAGAAACTCTGCAGTGCACCAATCCTATCCTTACCCGAAGGCACCGATGATTTCGTAGTTTACTGCGACGCCTCACATCAAGGACTAGGTTGTGTGTTAATGCAACGTGATAAGGTCATCGCTTACGCCTCCCGGCAACTGAAAATCCACGAAAAGAACTACACCACTCATGACCTCGAACTAGGAGCCGTTGTTTTTGCGCTCAAAATTTGGAGACACTACCTATATGGTACCAAGTGTACTATCTTCACTGACCACAAAAGCCTTCAACATATCTTTGATCAGAAGGACCTAAACATGAGACAACGTCGTTGGGTCGAGTTACTTAGTGACTACGACTGTGAAATTCGATACCACCCGGGTAAGGCTAACGTTGTTGCCGATGCCCTAAGCCGAAAAGAACGAGTGAAACCCCTTCGAGTTCGAGCACTTGGTTTAACCATCCACAACGATTTCATTTCTCAAATCCATTCCGCTCAACTTGAAGCACTCAACGAGAAAAACATCAAAAACGAAGCCTTGCGCGGCATGGAAAAACAATTCGAAACCAAATCCGATGGAACCAGACACTTCTCTAACCGAATCTGGTTACCTAACTTTGGGAACCTACGAGATTTGGTCATGGATGAAGCTCACAAATCCCGATACTCCATACATCCTGGTTCAGACAAGATGTATCATGACATCAAACAACGGTATTGGTGGCCCAACATGAAAGCTGACATAGCCACGTATGTTAGTAAGTGTCTAACATGTGCCAAGGTTAAGGCCGAATACCAGAAACCTTCTGGGTTACTTCAACAACCCGAGATACCTCAATGGAAATGGGAAAACATAACCATGGACTTCATTACCAAACTACCGAAAACACCGAGCGGTTGCGATACCATTTGGGTGATCGTAGATCGTCTCACAAAATCCGCCCATTTCCTAGCTATCAAAGAAACCGACAAGATGGAGCGCTTGGCTCGCATCTACATCAAAGAGGTTGTAGCACGACATGGCATACCCATCTCGATCATCTCCGATAGAGATAGCCGCTTCACCTCTCGATTTTGGCAAACACTTCAGAAAGCTCTCGGTACTCGCCTTGATTTGAGTACTGCTTATCATCCGCAAACCGATGGTCAGAGTGAACGGACCATTCAAACTCTCGAAGATATGCTTCGAGCATGTGTAATCGACTTCGGAAACACATGGGAAAACCACCTACCTCTGTGTGAGTTTTCCTACAATAACAGTTACCATACCAGCATTGATGCTGCACCATTTGAGGCACTTTATGGGAGAAAGTGCCGATCACCCATTTGTTGGACCGAAATCGGCGATAGCCAACTCACCGGTCCTGAAATCATCCATGAAACGACCGAGAAAATCGTGACCATTCAAAACCGGCTGAAAGCCGCCCGTGATCGTCAGAAAAGTTATGCTGACGTGAGACGCAAACCGCTCGAGTTCCAGGTTGGGGACCGAGTACTCTTGAAAGTATCACCTTGGAAAGGTGTCATTCGTTTTGGTAAACGCGGCAAACTAAACCCTAGGTACATCGGACCTTTTGAAATTCTTGAAAGAATTGGTCCGGTGGCATATCGACTGCAGCTACCACCACAACTCAGTAGCGTGCACAACACATTTCACATTTCTAACCTGAAGAAATGCCTGTCTGATGAGACACATGTTATTCCTCTCGACGAAATCCATATCGACGATAAACTCCACTTTGTAGAGGAACCGATAGAAATCATGGACCGTGAGGTCAAACGATTGAAACAGAGTCGTATTCCCATCGTTAAAGTCCGGTGGAATTCTAGGCGCGGTCCTGAATTTACTTGGGAACGGGAAGACCAAATGCGACTGAAATACCCACATCTATTCATAGATGCCCCTCAGACCACGACAACAAGCTAATTTCGGGACGAAATTCTCCTAACAGGGGGAGAATGTGACACCCGACCAATTAGGGCTAGTGTTAGTTCCTAATCATTTTGCTAATACATGTAATTAGGGTGAATTATGTGTATCATTATGTGTATTAATATATGTGATTATATTTGCACACATTTGCGATTTGTTTAAATCGTACATTTTATTATCGGATGGATTCCGACACAGTTAAATACGACGTTGGTGAAACATTTCTATAAATAACTTTAATCTATTTTTAGAAGTTATTTATCATTATCTATTATTTTGCTAAAATAATACTCGAAAAACCTAGACGTTTCGGTTAAAACGTCTCAAACGCAACGATAACGCGCGAATTTATTTCGACAACCAAACAAACGTCAATAATTAAATTGACAACCTAAATTAAGTATTTTAAATAATACTTCAATGGAAATTTTATCCAAATTATATCGTTAATCTAAACGACTCAAAATAACGTTACGCGATTTAACCTCCGTAGAACGTGCACGCAAATCGAGGCCAATAATTTAACGAAACATTTTTATAAGTGTTTCCAAGTACTATATTAAATATTTCAAGTAGAAATATCGAAACTGAAATCGTTAAATAAAAACATCAACTAAACATTTAACGTGCGAATAAACGTTTAAACAATCGGGTAAACGAACGAAAAACGCAACGATTTAAGCTAGAAATGTAAAATGACCAAAATACCCCTTGTGGGACCACATGGGGGCCGGCCACCCCATGTGCACCACCTCCACTTCCTCCACTCTTTGGCCATGCAAACCCATGATGATCTCCTTATACTTGATTACTTGAACACTTCACTCCATATGCATCATTCACACACTCTCTCTTTCTAAAATACATCAACATTTCCTCTCAAGAATCTCTGGAAATTCCAGCCCCTAATCACCACCCAATCACCACCTAAAACCACCCTCAAACACCACCATTGGAAAGGAAAGATCAAGAACAAGAAGGTGCAAGAATCAAACTCATCCTCATCACCACCACCTTCTCTTCATCATTTTGTTGTAAGAATCACCAAGACCCTCATTTAATTACTTTAATACTACTGATTATGATGTTATAATGTTCATCTAACATGTTTATGTCCAAGAATAAGCTTAAAAATCGTTTTTATACAACATATTTGAACATGCAAAATGTGACAGAATCTGTCTCCAGAAAATCAGTCCACAAAATCGGCCATAACTAGAGCTCTGTTAAGAGTTAGACAACGAATTTTTTTTTAAAAGTTGCGTATTGAAAAGAGCTACAACTTTCGTGTTTTGCACTTTTTCCAGATCCGTACTTATTTTTGTATATATTCTGATCTTTGCGACTGCCTGAAATTTGTCGAAAACCGAGTACGGTTCTTTCGAAAGATTTATTATCTATCTAAATGGACATTATAGATCTTGGAAAAATCAGGTTATAAACTAGACACACTCATGAACATCTGGTAAAAATTTTGGAATCAAATTCAGACTAGAACATGTTAAAATCGAGTGCCGAAGTAAACCGACAAAAACCGAAAACATGAAAATCTTAAGTTTTGACATGCGTATTAAAAACCGACATCTCGAAACGACCACAACATGAAACAATAACTTTTATAAACTTTATTTACTGAAATATGACTTGGGTAAAAAGTTCGGGTCAAACCGTCATAGTTGACCACGTTTTTGGACTTAGCCAAATTGAGACAGATTTAAGTGACGCATGATCACTGGAATTATAGCGACACTCGATAAGTGACGCCTTTGTTATTAAAACTTTATTAATACCGACACTACTTAAGTGACGCTTAGTCACCTTACCCGACACTACCTAAGTGACGCCTGAAGTGACTGAACTATTATAATAGCGGCTCTTACCCTTAGTGCCGCCATGCCTTAGTGACGCCCGTATCCGACACTTCTTAAGTGACGCTATTTAAATCTGAAAACGCATATTATGCGGCACTTCCTAAGTGCCGCCCCTAACTAGCAAGTGACGCATGAAGTGTCGCATGAAACAGAATCTTTAAAAACTAGTTTTCTCACTAAGTGTTAAACTTCAAGTAACGTTAATACTTAAACAATGCAACGTTATAACTCATGAAACATACTATACATATGAAAGTATAACATCATCCTAATAATAATGTCTTAACGAATTATTATTACAAACTTTCACCAACGGGTCGTACACGTTTTTGATAAACAAACTTGCACAACTTATTTGGACATACTAGTTGATGAACTAGCTCTAGGTGGACATTAACCCTCCACCTACACGATTGGCTTAAGTGGACATTGACCCCCACTTATACAATCACTCTAGATGGTCTTATGAGACATCTACTTACACAACCTTATACGCTTAGGACGTTAGAAGGTTGCGCTTTGGACTTGGCTTGCTATTTGATTATTGCTTGCTACCTGCTTAACTCTGGTGAGTTTCATAGCCCCTTTTTACTGTTTTTCAACTGGGGTGAGAATACATACAACTGTTTTATACAACTGCTTATATGATCACAAGTAACTTGAAACATTTTTCGTACGGATTGCATGAGACCTGAATAATCCACTAAAGTCCTCTACCCATCATAGTCATTAAAATATGTGCGTGAGTATTATTGGATAGATCTATCAGGGTTTGACAAACCTCGTCCGGGCTAGTCGCTCTAGCCAACCCACGGGCGCAGTAATACTTGTGATTTAGAAGTGTATCGGATTAGTACACTTACCGGAGGCAAACAACGTTAAGCTTGACTATGAGACTCATGTAAATGGTATACTTATATTGCATTATGCAATACTTTTACTTATCGTTGAATAACGATACTTTTAACTGTCATTTTTGAATGATACAACTTGAAATCTTGTGGATCATAACTAAACGATTGTTTACAAACCTATGAACTCACCAACTTTATGTTGACCTTTTAGTATGTATTTCTCAGGTAACCCGCCGCAGTAGGAAGCTATGGATAGCTTAACTCGAGTCGCATATTTTTCAACATCTCAGGATCTAGATTGCATTTTACTATATTTAGTAACTTTGTAATTCAACTTATATTATGCGAACTCCAAATGTTTTGTACAACTATTGTAAACAAATTTGAATTATGGAATGTAATATTTTCAAACGTCTCATGTAGAGGTCGTTTGCTTTAATCTTTGTGTAATGATATTTGATTTGGTCGGCGCCCCCATGACACCTCATGTTTCCGCTGCCACGTGTTTTGGGGGTGCGACACGATCTCTTTATGAGAAAATAGTTGGCCGTACTAAAGAACTTGGAAGCTCAAATTGGACAATTGGCACAACGTCTTGAGAACAGACGCAGAGGAAGTTTGCCTAGCAACACGGTTCACAACCCACATGTTGAGGAAGCAAAGCAAGTTACCACCACCAAGGAAGCAGCCACTCCACCACCTGCTACTATCCCGGTAAAGGAAAACCAGAGATCAAGATACCAGCTGTGGAACCCACTCCGACCATGAACAAAGAGGTTAGAATCCCTTACCCCGCTAGACTTAAGGTCCAACCTAAGAAATTATCATCCTTTAAGTTAGACGGAAAATTCCTTGATACTATGTCTAGAGTTCCCGGTCGTAATAAATATATTAGAAAATTGCTATCCACTAAGAATAAACTGCCCGAAGTAAACAACATTCCCCTTAGTTCTGAAAGCTTAGCCCTACTTAAGAATAGCCTTCCCGAAAAACTAGGAGACACCGGTAGATTTACACTCCTTTGTTCTATTTACCAATTCGGAGATATAAGCGCCTTAGCCGACCTAGGAGCTAGCATTAACCTTATGCCCTACTCCCAGTTTAAATGGCTAGAACTTGAAAATTTGAAACCAACTAAGATGACTGTCCAGCTAGCTGACCAGTCCGTTAGGTACCCAAAAGGAATAGCTGAAAATGTCTTAGTTCAAGTTAACAAATTCTTCTTTCCTATGGATTTCGTGGTAATGGATATCCACGAGGACATAAACATCCCGATTATCCTTGGAAGACCATTCATGAACACAGCTAGAGCAGTAATTGATGTGTATAACCACACGATTGTTCTACGATCGTATGGCGAAAGCATCACTTACAAGATCAACCAACCAGAATGCACCCCAGAACAAGAAGATTGTTATGCTATATCAACAGGTAGAATTACCTATAATAACGAATTAGAGCCCGAAGAAGAGCAACGTTTCACTCGATCGTCAGCTTTCATTTCTGACACTGAAACTGACCCAGAAGAGGAAGAGGAATATCAAGAAGCAGAGGAAGACGTAGAATCTGAAGAAGAAGAAGAAGAATCAGAACCTGAAGAAGAAGAGGAAGAACCTGCTGAGGAAGAAGAAGAAACAGAGGAGGAAGAAGAAGAAATGGACAAAGAGTCTGAAGAAGAAGAGGAAAGATATGAAGAAATGGAGGAAGATGAGGATTCACCACAAATGGCTGAAGTCAAAAGGATACAATGCTCCGAAGACAACAACTCATCGGACGAATCCGTTGATTATGAATCCGTTCATCAACACTTCAGATCCACTCATCTCAAGAGAATGGAGACCATGCTTGACTCTCATCTTGACCCCACGAAACCTTTCACCCGAACCCGACTCCGAGAGATAGATACTTTTGAAGAAGAACTCCGATCATCAAGCACCCCGGACATATACGCTAAACTCTTACAAAGAATCGCTGCGTATAAGGCAACTCAAACGGGTGGCTTTATTAAAGAAAACCTTCAAGATTCAATCACGGAAGTTAGGACCATCGAAGTCGACAGTTCCCAACCTTTCAATAACGCGCCCTCAGATGAAGAATTCCACCAATTTCCAGATTCGCGTTATGCAGATTCTGAAAGCGAAAACGATGATGACGACGATTGTATCGACGTCATTGTTGATAAACGCTCTATTCCAACAACTCCCCCTGCTCTAGCAAATTCTCCTACCTCCTCAACTGAGATAATACAAGTCTCCCTCATAGATACCCACCAAGAGTTGATTGACTTGATTGATGAATACGACGATGTTCACATCATCGTAGAGGCTATCAGAGAATCAACAAATGACTACACCACCACCCAGAGACACCTGATAAGGGAAATTGAACGAGAATACGATTCATACATCGTCAGCTTTGGAGTGCAGGAATCTCGCACTCTACGCAGGCATATCCAAGAATTATCATATTCCCTTCAAGCTCAAATTACAAGAGAAGCTCAACTGCCAGAAAGACCCCACTACCTGATGAGAGAAGTCGAATTCTGCAGCAACCAAAGGCAAATATACCAAAAAGTATATTGTGCCCTAGCCGGATCAGCTTTTCCTTACTCGTCAAGTCAAAAGGCTACACTAGCATCAATGAGAACCCATCTGGAAAGAGCTACTAGAAACCCGCAGAATTATGCTGATATCAGAATGGTGGGAGATCTTAGAACCCTTCTAGATCCCATCGAGACTGGAGAACACCTCACAGCCTCAGAAAACTACAGGATCGTCATTCCATCCACTATTGGTCATCATGTTAAGCTGATAATTGAGGAACTAAACCACTCAGTATACGAAGAAGAAACCCGTGAGGTACCAAGATTCATTCCACACTTGTCACAAATCAACCTGGCAACTTATGTGACAACTCGACTACGCGGAATGTACACTGAAGAAGATATAGAAATTGATGTTTACCGCAATGGATATCGCGAGATATTCAGCAAACTAATCTACATCTTCACAGACTCGGACTTTCCCTTCAACCGCGAGCAACATCAACTCATTAGGTAAGTATGCCAAGCAACCAGATCCTTTGGAGGAGACCCTATGGCTAGTGACTTTGAAGAAGTTAAAATCTAGTTCATGGCCCTAATCGCCTCAATAGGTCGAAACCACCCCTAGCGTGAGATTGTTCGAACTCACACCTGCACCAGAATTGACCCTAACGGACTAGTCACACGGTCAGTTAGATACATCAGCTACGGGATGACAATTCTCGACCGATTGGCCACTGATCACTTCAAAAGCTTCAGGATGGAATCCACCAACCCTCCAACCCTAATTGCCAACATGATAGAGTAATTCCTCCGATACTTTCCTCCATAATACGTCCTACCTTGGAGCCACGGTAACCACTCCAGCACCCAGGATGCATCCAGCACCATCATCTGAAGAAAGGACTAAGTCGAGCTCTCGACTTTAAAAGAGCGCTTCTCGGGAGGTAACCCGTGTTTTACATTTCCGCAAAATTTTACTTTCCAAGAAGTGATGAAATCTCCGACCATCTTTCACACTCGGACATACAAAGTGTAACACCCCCAATTTAATGCTTTGCGGAAGCGAGTTTTGGGGTGCTACTAATCAAATATCAAACACCAAGATTAAATAGCAAACGACTCTAAATGAGACGTTTTAGAAAAATACATTACATTACCAAAAATAGTACAAGGTTTTAAGTCATAAGTATACATCAACAGCGAGTTCGCAAATTGATTATGAGGATTTTAAGTACATAACCAAAGTACCAAAGATAATGCAAATAAAATCTTCATAAGGTGTATGCATGCGACTCGCACTAGCTTAGCTTATCCTGCGGGCCGTCACTACTGACGCTGAGTACCTGAGAATGCATCACTAAAAGCGTCAACCAAAAGGTTGGTGAATCTCACAGGTTTGTAATGAATAGTAATAGAAAGTTTAGTAAAACATCAGTAAGTAAATCAGGTCATGAGTAAGTATAATAGTGAGCTACAATTTCACAATGTAATAGAGTAAGTAGGTAACAATTACACGCAAGTAATTCGGTAAGTAAGTATCAATTTTTTTGGGTAAAGGGTAAAATTCTTACCCGGTAAATATATTCCCAAAATCTTTTAAGAACAATGGATGTGAGTGAATCCCACACCTCAGCCCATTACATAGGCAAAATGACTACATAACAAGACATAACCACTAACCAACATTTGACTCAAACAAAGACAAACAAAATGACTTTATACAACCATTACATTTGACTCAATCACTTCAACTATAAACTATCTTCGAATCTGTCCGTGGAGATTAATATCAAAAGCCTTGCAGAAAGCTTCCTGTTCTTCAGTTAAACTATAAACATTATCCCCATACCCGTCATAAGACTCGTTATCATCAAAATACTCAAGGTTACTAGGGTTACCACCTCCTCCTGAGCCTAACCCAGATGCCATATATTGGGAAGTCTCATTAAAAACCTCCTCCACATCACTCTCCAAGTCCTCCATATTGTTATCCACTTTTGTTGTTGAACTAGTATTAGTAGTGCCATCAGGAGAAGCAATGGTTTTCCCACGATCCTCCTTCTTTTTATCCAAATGCACACTTGAAGATGCCAAATTCGCCCCTTTATCATCTAACTTATTCAGTACATCAAAAGGATTAGAGATGGTCGTCTTACCAGCCTCATTCAGCTTCTGTTTGGGAACAAACACATATTTAGTAAGTGCAACAGCCACTTTCTTTGGATTACCAACCACTAAGCCACGGAATGGTTTCCTCGAGGGCTGAAATCCTTCAGACTCTTTCTTTTTCTTCATTTCAGTCCCTTTTCCAACATTCTCATGACTCTTTTGTTCCAGAACATCAGGAACACGCTTTGGACAATGATCCACAGCATGCCCAAACACCGTACAAGCATTACAACGAGGAGGCTTCCATTCGTATTCAAGGCGAACCGTATGAAGAGAATGTCCAGACCCTTCCACAAATGGAACAGAAACCACCATAGTATCCTTAGGAACTCGATCAGCCCTAACATCAATCAAAGCACGAGCAAAATCTAACCGACCCCATGAGTTGACACACATAGAGCTGGTATACGAGTCAAGCATAAGAGGGGTACCCAACTTAGAAGCAATAGCACTCAAACCGTCCTCAGTAAAAGCAGCTATAGGAACCCCGTGAAACTTAACCCAAATCAGAACAGAAACCAAATCCTCCTTCAGCAGAGAAGCAGTGGAAGACCACTTCTTTAAAACAATTGGACTCTTCCGAATAAACCACGGACCGTTCTCCAAAACCCCATCCAACCCTGTATCCGAATCAAACTTAAAAAAGAAGAAACCTTGGGCATTCATCATAGTTTTGGTGATGCCATATTTCTTCCAGACGTTCATAACATAGTTCTCTACAGCAGGAAATGCCACTCGCTTACCAAGAAAATAACCATACAACGTGTTTTCAAATCGCGCATTTACCTTTAATACCGAGGACATTGGAATCCGAACATCTGCATTTTCCAAACTAGGCTCAGTCTCAAGTAGCCTAAAGTTAACCTTTTGAACAGTTTGTCCCCCATTTACAATGCTAGCATATGATACACCAGATTTAATTGGTGTATTTTCATTAGAACTAGATTGATGATCCTCTCCATAATAAGTAGAAGGAACAGGAAGCCCATCCGCTCCAACCAACTTCCCATCAACCATTCGAAGCGATCTCGAACCCAAGCTAACCTTTGGAACATTAGGAATCCCCTCTCTCTTATCCCCCAACATATAGATTAAACCGCTAACAAGACCTCAAACCAGCAAAATCCAATATGAAAATCACAACTACTTCAAAAAACCACCAATAGATCAGAATCTGATCAAGCAACCAGCAAACAAACCGAATTCCAACACACCTACTTAGCCGAATTAATATGCAATCAGGTAGAACTTGAACTAATCGGTCAATAGTCAATGAATACAATCACAGTCACGAAACCGATATCAAACCCTAACTCAGGCCGGAAAACCACAGACCTTAGTTTTAGCCAGAAAACCAAAACCAGGTCTGGTTATGCGATAAACCAAAAACCTCAACACCAAAAACTGATTCGCAATCCAAGAATATGATCTGGAAATAATACGCAGCAAATCAACAAACCCTAGTCAGCCAAATAATCACTCGAACACGCAACACAAATGACCACGCAAGATCAGCATCAGATCAGATCAGAAACCCTAATCGCATTCAAATAAAACCCTAATCGCAGCAAGGCCAAAACCCTAAATACGAATAAGATCAGATCAGAAAAACAATAGGTAAACTGGATGATCGTTTGATAATAATACGCAGGTAATAATGAACCGCATAAACAATTAAAAAACGAATTTAAAAACCCTAAATTGAATAGCCGTAAATCAAATCCGAACTCCTGATAAAATCAGAAAACTTCAAATCAAGCCAATGAAAATCATGAACGATTCAACAATGACTTAAGAGGAAATAACTAATTGAATCAGATTGTAGACAGAATTACGAAATCAATTGAACCAGTTAGGGTTAGAAAATCGCCAAGTTTGAGAGAGAAAAAACACGGGTATCAAACTTATATTTGTTAATGTAAGTAAGTATCAATTACACGCAAGTAATTAGGTAAGTAAGTATCAATTACATACAGGTAATTAGGTAAGTAAGTATCAATTACACACAGGTAATTAGGTAAGTAGGGTCTGCCATGAGCCATCATAGTCGAAGCTTAACGTACGTAATTGTGCCCCTCGTGAGTGCTAATCCAAAAACACTCATATGAAAAAGTGTAGAAAACGTCCATTTATACGAGTACGGTTCGTGGTGGTGCTACCACCCTGAGCGGGGATTGTCAGTCCCATATGGATCCATATACTAAAACTTGCGCTTATCCCATAACTAACAACTATGACTCAGAGGACTTCATTGGATTAAACGGAAACTCATGCAATTTGGTATATCGGTAAGTAGTAAAGCAGTCAGTTGCTAAGTTTGTACAGTGGCAAGGTAGTAAATCAGTACGTAGTAAAACAATGGCTCACTTCGTTTGTAAAGTAGTAAAGTATCAGTATCATAGTAAAACAGTGAGTCACTAAGTTTGTATGGTAGTACATCGGTAAAGTGGTAAGTTTGTGGAGTAGTAACTCCGTAAAGTATTAAACCCATAAGGTAGTAAAGTAGAAATCGGTAAGTTTGTAAATCAGTAAAGCATTTTGTTTATAAGTTTGTAACACAGTAAGTACAAGTAGGAAATCAATACATTTATACATGTATTCAAGTAAAACAAGTAATTTCAGTAAACAAGTAATGCATCTCCCCCAAAATAGTAAAAACAGTAAAAAGGGGCTGTGAGACTCACCTGAAGAGCAAGCAATCCTAAATGTGCGCGCGTGTACCAAGTGTAACTTCCTAGTACCCTAAACATGTGAGATTATATATTTGTAAGTGGCTGTTTAGTAAATCATTCGTATAATTGTTCACTTGAATAGTTATGTTCAACACATTCGACTAGTGTTTACGTTTATATGTTTGAAATCCAATTAAGTTTGTAGTTTGTAAAAGTGTACGGCCCGTTGGTGAAGGAATTGAAATCATATTTCAAAATACAATTTTTGTACTTGTTTCTAGTTGAATTCATGAACTTTAGACACTTATTTAGCTTGTAATTGATCTCATGTGTTAAGGTTAAAGATTGAGGAAGAAATATGAAAAGATGGTGCATTTTGCTGATTTGACTATGTTGCACCGTTTTGGCCATATCTTTTTTTTGGGTAAAGGGTTTTACCCCGGTGAATTTTATTGCCACAAAACAATTAAGTACAAAAGAAATGTGGATGCATTCCACATCAACCTCGGAATGAGCACTAGCAATGCTCAACAAGCTAAACTATATGTATATGACATGCCATATACATAAGAACAAATCCCCTATGAGAACAGAAAATACAGCCAATATAAAATAAATGAACATCCAATAAGCTCAGATACTCTCCTAGCCATTAATACGAGAACTCCTAGGAATATTCCAAGCATCCAAATGCAGATCAACTTGCATAGAACTTTTAAATCTACACGAGAGAAGCTTTAGCCGAACTGTAGAGTAAATAACTTCACACACTTGAGCCACTGTTCTTGACCCTTTCCCAAAAAGCCGATTATTTCTTTCATTCCATAGATAATAAGAAGACGCTGCAATTAGGAGACGACAAATAACACTCCTAGCTTTCCATGATGAAATTTTAGGCTGAATCCAATTAATGATATCCTCCCAAACACCAGAGACACTTTCCATACCTGCAAGATGTTTAAGAGACGACCAAACCTGCATGGAGAAAGAGCATTCAAAGAAAAGATGATTATGAGAGTCTTGCTGGCCGTTACATAACAGGCACCGAAGCAGGTTTAAGTTGGTAGAAGCACCAACATCCCATTGCGTCAGATTATCCTGAGTCTTCAATCTTTGCTTAAACACTAACCAAAGATGAAACGCATGCCTTGGGATACATTGGGGAAACCAAACAATATTATACCAAGGCACCGTATCACCTCGCACACGAATAGTGTCGCACCCCCAAAACACGCGGCAGCGGAAACATGGGTCGTCATGGGGGCGCCGACCAAATCGAATATCATTACACAAAGATTAAAGCAAACGACCTCTATATGAGACGTTTGAAAACATTACAATCCATAAATTTAAATTGTTTACAACTGTTATACAAAACACTGGAGTACGCGTAAAAGGTGTAGATTACATAACTAACAACTATAGAAACATGCAATCTAAGTCCTTTGATTTTGAAAGCAATGCGACTCGAGCTACGCTATCCATAAGCGTCCTACTGCTGTGGGTTACCTGAGAAATACATACTAAAAGGTCAACATAAAGTTGGTGAGTTCATAGAGTAGTTTAACAATTGTTTAAATGTTGGTATAAAACCCAATAGTATGAAACACAAGATTTTCCTGTTTTGTCATCCAACAATGATAAGTAATTGTATCGTTTAACAAACGATAAGTAATTGTGTTGAGTAAATGTATCGTTAACAAACGATAAGTTAATGTGTTGAGTAAATGTATCGTTAACAAACGATAAGTAAATGTGTTGAGTAAATGTATCGTTAACAAACGATAAATAAATATGTGTTGAGTAAATGTATCGTTAACAAACGATAAGTAAATGTGTTGAGTGAATGTATCGTTAACAAACGATATGTAAATATGAAATTGCACGAATGCAAAAATATGTATACCATTTGCCATGAGCTCATAGTCCGAAGCTTAACAATGTGTGCCGTGCCTCTTTCGAGTACACGATCGTGGGTGCCCCAATGCAAGTGTCTAATCCGGTACACTCGTTATGAACAAATATTAATACGTCCGTTTGACAAGTTAGCGCGACTAACCCTGACGGGGATTGTCAGTCCCAAATAGATCTATTTACTAATATTCACGTTTTAGCAAAACTAACAAACTATGATGTGTAGGGCCTTTGTGGATTAGTGTGTTAACTCATGCAATCCGTATAGCGTTGTTTATGGTACTTGTGTTCATAAAAGCAGTTGTATAAAACAAGTGTAATAAGCAGTTGTAGTATGTATTTTCCCCCAAAATAGTTGTAAAACAGTCAAAAAAGAGGGGCTATGAAACTCACCTGAGTCCTAGCAAATAGTAAGCAAGCAAATCAAATAGCAAGCAAAGTGTGATCCAACGTGCAACCTTCTAACGTCCTAAACGTATAAGGTTGGATAAGTAGATGCCTTGAAAGATCATCTATGTAAGTGGAGGGTTAATGTCCACTTAAATCACAATGTAGGTGGAGGGTTAATGTCCACCTAAGGCTAGTTCATCCAACTAGTATGTCCAAATAAGTTGTTTATCAAAAACGTGTACGACCCGTTGGTGAAAGTTGGTAATAATAATTCATTTAGACATTATTATTAAGTCTGTTTCGTTGTATACTATTCATTTATGTGAATCATATGTTGTCACGTTTCTGTCTTAAGTGGTTACAAGTTGATACCCAAGTTGAATACTTAGTGAAAAATTAGATTTCATGTTCCTGTTTTATGCGACACTAGAAGCGACACTATGGAAGTGATGCTTGGTAGTGACGCTGGTTTCGAAAGTTGCGTCACTCAGGTAAGTGACGCTATGGGCGACACTTGATTTGCGGCACTTGGCTATGTGACGCTGAGTATGTTTTATTGAAATAATGGTGCAGCACTTGGGCAAGTGACACATGATTAGGGATTTTAGCGACACTTAGGGCTTCACTTGAGGGAGTGACGCTATACTGGTTCAGGCAGTGCGTCACTTACGTCTGTTTAGATTTTGCTAAGTCCAAAAACGTGGTCAACTATGACGGTTTGACCAGAAACTTTTACCCAACCCTTATTTCAGATAAATAAGCTTATAAAATATGTCGGCTCATGTCGGAGTCGTTTCGGGATGTCGGTTTTTAAAACGCATTTTACCACTTCAAGATTTCCATATGTTCGACTTTTGTCGGGTTGTTATGCTAGGTGATTTCTAACACTTCTGGTCCAAATCAAAACTCACAATTTTTATCAAGTGAGCTTCAAGGTATCTAGTTTCTATCATCAAAATTTCAAGATTTATCATGACCATTTACATATTTAATTAAGCTCGCGTAAGTTCCGAACACATTTTATCGAAAACTGTCAGATCAGTCTATAAATCGGCCTGTAGAGAAAAATGAGTACGTTTCTGGAAAAAGTTTAAAACACGAAAGTTGTAGATATTTTCGATACGAAGATTTCAAAAGAAAAATGCGTCTTCTAACTCTCAATATTTGATTTTATACGTATTTTTCTTTGTAACTGCGTTTTTGGGACAGATTCATGCATGTTAGAGTATGTGTTATAAAAATGATTTTTAACAACAATAATGGACATAATCATGTTAGATGAGCAACAAAACATGTTAATAATCATCATACATCAGAATCTAAAGAAAGATTAGGTGTTCTTACAAAGGAAATTGATGAAGAAAGGATGAGGATGATGAAATGAGCTTTGATTCTTGTTTCTTCCTTTGATCTTCTTAAATCTTGATGAATAATGATGATAATGGATGATAATATGACTGATTTTGGGCTGTGTTTGATGCTTATTTTCATTGGGAGAGGGAGAGAGGGACAAGAGGTGTGTGTTTTTGAATAAAAATGATGATTTGCATGAGTGAGGTGAGGTTATGAGTGTGGGAATGGGTTTAGTTAGGTCAAGAAGCAATGAGGGCTGGGGTGGGGGGTTTGGGCGGTGGATAGGGGCCCCACCATGTGGGTTTTGACCAGATTTTTGTTCCCTAAAAGCTTCGTTCCGTGTGGTGTTCCATTTCTCAGTCATTTTAACGTTTATATATACGTTTAACGTTTAATACGCGCGTTTTCAATGACGATTTAAATCTCGATATTCTTACTTGAAGTATTTAATGTTACTACTTGTAAACATTTATAATTATGTTCTGATTAATTACCGGCCTCGATTTGCGCATTCGTTCTACGGGGGTTTAATCGCGTAACGTTATTTTGAGTCGTTTAGATTAGCGATATAATTTGGAAAAATTTCCATTGTAGTATTATTTAAAATACTTAATTTGAGTTGTCAAATTAATTATTGACGTTTATTTGGTTGCCGAACTAAGTTCGCGCATTATCGTTGCGTTTGAGACGTTTTAATCGAAACGTCTAGATTTTTCATGTATTATTTTGATAAAATAATAAATAATGATAAATAACTTCTAAAAATAAATTAAAGTTGTTTATAGAAACATTTTCACCAACGTCGTATTTTGTGTCGGACTCCGTCCGATTGTTTCGCACAATTTCACCAAATTGCGTAAGCATAATTTAAATCAATTACCCGAGTGTATATTCACATAAATATACAAATAGTTACAAGTAATTACAAGTGTTTAGCCTAAAACTAAACTAAACACACGTAATTAGGGTTTCTAGCAGGTTAATCAGTAACCGTAAATCGTCGGGTGTCACAAATAGAATCCCAAACCAGAATAACCGAGAATCTTTTCTGATTACCATGGTAATCACGCCAATACCATATATCATTTTGGACAGAAATAATATTCGGGCACTGGACATGACTAAGAATCGGATGAGATTGAACCCACTCCATCGGCCATTTCCACGCACCATTAGACACCAAATTAGAAATTTTATCATTCATTGAAAACCCAGCACGCATGATAGATTTTGGCCACAAATGTTGAATCAATGGACACTGATTGCACCAAGCATCAAACCACACATTAATAGAATTACCATTACCCACCGAAGCATAGATAAAAGGACGGACCAGCCCCCTGATTTGGAGGATCTTCCGCCAACCCCAAGTAACACCAGACCGAAGAGGAACATCCCAAAAACTTCTACCTCTTAACTTGTAAGAATGAATCCATTTAATACGCAATAATAATCGTTTAACAAAAGTGTTGTTACGAGATCCTTTCGTTGAGAACCTCTCTCTCTACAATGGCGATTAGGGTTTTTCATAGGGTTTTGATCGATTGAATAATCTGTTTCAATCTAAGAAAGTTTGTTTTGATTTTCTGATTACTAAGTCGTTATTTATACTATAGATTACTTCTTGTGGTTTTTTCTTGGATTCATTTCGTGTATTTTAGAGAGATGGCAGGTTCGGCTAATAAGAAAAAGAAAAAGAAAGACGGCAGGGGTTCTGGTTTGAAGAAGGGTGGATCCAAAAGTGAAGATGATCTTGCATCTTCGTCTTCTTCTGATTCTAATGCTTCGCAAGATGTAGCTGTATCTGACGGGTTTCCGGCGGCTGGTTTTCCAGTGACGGGTTCAAACCCTAATATGGTTTCTGGTTTTTCTTCGATGGGATCTGGGTTTACTTCTACTTCGGTTCCAGTTGATGATCAGATGTCTTACGCATCTGTGGAGGGCCGTAATGTTAACCCTAGTATGCCGGTTAGTGGTGATGCGGGTACGATTTTACCTGGTTTAGCGGTGACGGGTGTAAACCCTAATACGGTTCCTGGTTTTACAAACCTGGTTTCCAATCTCCATTCTTCTTCGATTAATGTTTCTGGTCAGAATGTTGATATTGATGCTATTGCTGCTCGTATGGAACGATTACGAAACCCTAATCTCATGCAATCCAGTCGTAGTAATGATGCTTTGTTTCGAGGTACGGGTTCTCAAAAGCCTACTGATCCGATCCAAACTACTACCATGCAATCTACCTATTATGCGCATGCAGAGAATATTGTCCATGATGAAAAGGTGGATTGGGCTAATGCTGCATCGGATATAGGTGACCAACGTGTTGGTGATTCGTTTGGGGTTGATGAAGTTGTAAGCCAGGTTGGGATGCATTCCCGTAAAATCCCTGAGTTATATACTTCCTTGGACGATAGTAACATAGCTACCTATGAAGATGAAGTGCAAAATCAGGAGGTGGATGTGGGTGTCGGTTTGGTCGACGAGCAGATGGAGGTTACTCCAACACATCAGGTTCCTGTTTCCATTCCTGAACCGACTACTGGCACGTCTAATTCTGATGGTCATAAGATACTTTTGGATGATTCTATGCGCAGTCTTGATAGGCTTGAAGCAGTTACAAAGGTGGTTCAACAACCGGGTAAAAAACAGGCCGGGCCAGGTGTTAATTCTTATGCTCAGGTTGTTGAACGTGTTGCTCGAAAAAAGGTTAATTTTCGTGTGTTAAATCTGGATTCTTCTAGTAGCAGTGAGGTGGATGTCGTGATTCCTTTGGCAACGGTTATTGAAGCGAGTAAAAAGTATTCTAATACTTTGTATGGATACTTTATAGGTAAACGGCTGGCATTTCCCGTGGTACAGAATTATGTTATGAATGTGTGGCGGAAATTTGGTATTGAGAAGGTTATGATGAACTCTAATGGGTTCTTTTTCTTTAAATTTTCATCGGAACTTGGTATGAATGAAGTCCTTGAGGGGGGGACCTTGGGTGATCAGATTGGTCCCTATTATGTTGAAAAAATGGTCTGCCGATGAAGATTTAGCTAAGGAGGATTTATCTAAAGTTCCTGTTTGGATAAAATTGCATAATGTTCCTCTTCTTTCTTTTAACGAGGAAGGATTGAGTGCCATTGCTACTAAAGTAGGGACCCCAATTATGCTTGATTCATATACTAGTACAATGTGTACGGATTCATGGGGTCGGCCAAATTTTGCTCGTGCAATGGTTGAGGTTGATTCGGGGGCTGCTTTGAAGGAATATGTTTCGGTGGCTATTCCTATGCTGGATGGTAATGGTAATACTTTATACTCGGTTCGAGTTGAGTATGAAAGGCGGCCGCCTAGATGTAGCACATGTAATATTTTTGGACATAAGGATGAGGAATGCCCAAAGAATGTGGTTCGAGTTGATGTTAAAAAACCAAATACTTCTGATTTTGTTGCTCCCAAGAAAGTTGCTCGAGGTCCGGTGAAACAGGGTCAAAAATCAGGGGATGGGTTTGTTTTACAAAAAACGAAACCAAAGGTGGTTTATAGGGTTAAAAACCCGGGTAATGCTTCTGGTCAGGGTCCAACTACTAGAACTCAGCCTCAATCTTCTCAGTCGGGTAAGGTGGATGCTAATCCTATTAGTTTGGATAATCGATTTGGTGCTCTAAATGCTGATGATAACGAGGAGGATTTGAGTGGAAAAAAGAAAATGGATGACCAAAATCAGCCATTTAAATCTACACGCATGGATTATGGTTGCAATACTTGTATGGATGATTCGGATTCGGATATGGAAAATGTTTATGATGAATCCGCTGAGTTTATGAAACTTCCTAAGGAGGTATTTATCTCTGAGGGGGCAAGCACTCCCGGTTTGGATGTTCCTCATGGTTAGTCTTGCATCCTGGAATATAGGGGGCCTGAACCGTGTCCCAAAATAGAAGGAGGTTCAACAGGTAGTTCGTGAGAATAAGTTGTATATCTGTGCCATTTTGGAGTCCCATGTTCATATTTCTAACCTTGAGCGAATTTGTTCAAGTGTTTTTAGAAGTTGGAGTTGGACTTCTAATGCTTCTAGGAGTGCTACGGGTTCTCGTATTATTCTTGGATGGGATTCTGATCGAATTGACCTTATGGTTATTTCGTTCACGGATCAGGTTGTGCATTGTCAGGCGCGTGTTCGTGATGGTAACTATTCATTTTACTGTTCGTTTGTGTATGCGGGGAATTCTTATATTCGTAGACGTGAATTATTGTTAGTACATGTTTAGTGTCTGTCAGTTGGTCTAGCTCGTAGTTTGTATTTAGATTAGCATTTCTGACTCCTGCGACGTAGCGCACTACGTCGCAGGTGCGACGTCAGGTATTGGGCCTGCGACGTAGCAGACGTCGCATGGGCTTGGGCCTGCGACGTAGCGTGCTACGTCGCAGGTGCCAGATTTTGTATAAAATCGTTTTGTGTTTTCTGTTTTAGGGCTGACGAAACCCTAAACGCAATTTGTCGAAATTCTCTGTAATCTGATCGACTATAAGCAATAATATTACGTTCGTTTGATATTGATTGCGTATTGATTGTTCGTGTGATTATTCGTGATCTAATTGTTATTTCCGCTAGCAATTAGAGTGACTCGGTTCGTTCTAGATCCAAAGTAAGGGACAAACAACTGGTATCAGAGCAGTGAGGCTCGTTTTTGGCGATTCGGATCGAGTTTGGGTTTTAAAAGGACGTGATATTCGTGAGTTTTCGTGTTTATTACGTTTGTTTTGTGTTTTTACAGGTTTTCGATCAGTATTATTGGGATTCTTGAAGGTTTCAGTCGTTCGACATTCGTGGTTTTGGTTTTAGGGTTAAAAATTCGTTTTTAGGGTTTTTGGCCGCTGCTCAGCGCGTTTTGCGACGTAGCATAGCGACGTAAGCTGCGACGTCGCGTGCGACGTAGTGTTTTTTGAACTTTAATTAGTTCGTGCGACGTACCGTTGCGACGTACCTCTCTACGTCGCTATTTTGACTTTAATTAGTCTTTTGCGACGCTGCGTTGCGACGTAGCCTGATTCTGCGATGTACCCTTCAACGTCGCACTTTCTGATTCTTAATTGAATCCTTTGCTTTTTGCGACGTACCCATCTACGTCGCATATTCTTTGTGCGACGTACCCGTCTACGTCGCTAAGATCAGAAGTTTGATTTTTTCGTTTAAGTAATTAAAATGGCAGCTGATAAAGAGGATATTAGAGGACTTCGGGAGATGATTAAACAAAGCAATGACATAGGTTCAAGTAATAAACCTCCACTTTTTACTGCGGACATGGATTACGTGTACTGGAGAGACCGAGTTGAGCAATATATTGATTTCCATTGTCCAGAATTATGGGGACCATTACGTGAGCGTTATGTAGCTCCATTAGCTGAAGGAGAATACCGGGGTATTCGTCCTGCGAAGCCCTATAAAGCCATGTCTCCCGAGGAGAAGAAAGATTTTGATACTGAAAGAAAATCTTTTTCAATGATTAAAATGTGTTTAACAAAGGATGTGCTATGGCTTTTTCGAACTCATGAAACAGCCTTTGATTTGTGGAAGGCTATTGAAACTCGTTGTGGAGGGAATGATAAGTACAAGGAAGCAAAGCTCGAACTGATTAAGAAACAGTACGATATCTTTGACATCCTTCCTGATGAAGACACGACTTCTTTATTTACTAGGTACTCACGGTTAGTTGGTGAGTTGTTTGAAGGGGGTTATACTTTTCCTTCAATTGAAGTAAATAAGAAGCTGCTGGATGTGTTGCCGAGTTCTTGGGATATTAAAGTTCAATTTTTAAAGGAAAATGAAGAACTTGCAAACATGTCTTTGGATGCGTTGATAGGGGATCTTCAAGCTCACGCGATGGAGATTAAGAAGAAAGAAACTAGGTCTGGTTCTGCTGTTCAGAATCCTAGTGTGTATGGTGTTAAGATTAACTCTGGAAAGACTTATGGATCAGGAGTTGCCTTTGTAACAAATACAAATGCTTCATCGACTTCTTCGTCTTCTGATGGGATTCATTCTGTTTTCATGACTGGACCTTCTTCAAATCAACAACAGGTTCAAGTCTCACCTGCTATTCAGGAGCAAGCTGCCATCTACACAGCTTTCTTAAGCTCTTACAAGGATTTGGTTACTCAACCGAATCTAACTTTGGAGTTGACTAAGGAGGACTATGCTCAGCTTGATGAAGACGATCTGGAGCAAATGGATTTAACTTGGAATGTGGCAATGATCACCCGCAGAATTCAAAAGTTCTTGCAGAGGACAGGGCGTAAAAGCTTAGAGGGTGATGGAAAGACTGGCTTTGGATTTGACAAGAGTAAAGTTCGTTGTTATAATTGTCAAAATTTGGGTCACTTCGCCAGGGAGTGCGAGAAACCCAAAATGCCAGCTTCCGGATTCACAACACCTTCTACTCCTCCAAAGGCGAAAGAAACGGAAGTTACTAAGAAAGGGATTGCTGATAATGCCCTGATTGCTTTTGAGCCTACAAGTCAAGATTGGACGCCTGTCTCCCAGCATTACCAACAGTGTCTGATGGCTCACATTGTGAATGAGGTACATGATGAACCGTTAAATTGTATTTCATGCATTAAGTTAACTGAATCTCTAAAGGCATATCAGACGGAGAGCGCTGAGTTGAGGAAAAAGAATGAAAAACTAACCGACTCAAATAATTTTTTAAAAGCTAATGAGAAACTTTATGAAAAACATCTTGAGGCTCATCGGTTAGATACTCAAAAATATAAGTCTAAAGTTTTTAGTCAAGAAGATGCCATTAAAAGCTATCTGATTGAAATTGAACTTTTAAATAAAGAACTTACAGATTTAAAAGCTGAGTATGAAAATTATAAGAGTAAAATCTTAGGTTCAAATTCCTCGACGGTTGTCTTTAATGAAATTCTTAGCAAGCACGGTACTAAAGGGAAGAAGAATGAGGGATTGGGATACAACTCAGTTCCTCCTCCTACTACTCACTGTCCCCTGCCTGTTAAGGAAGGCTTTGAAGAGATTCCAGTTGACTGGTCCAAGCTTTATGGTTTAAAAGCTATAGATGCTAAAGAGACCAAACATAACAAACCGGCAAAGGAGAAAACCAAGCGGCCAGAGTACCCCTTGCCAAAGTTTGTTAAGTCAGTGCATGAATCTCCTGTTAGTGTTACGGAGAATGTTGAGGTAAAGAATGAATCTCCTGTTAGTGTTAAGGAGAGTGTTAAAGTAAAGAATGATTCTCCTGTTAGTGTTGAGGAGATAGTTGAGATTGAGGACATTACGGATCAGGAGTATCCGGAGGTTAAGAGGGTTGCATTTAAACCTGAAAAAGTGATTTCAAAGGTTGAACCTGAAATTAAGGTTCAACCAAATAAGGGAAAAGCTAAGGTTTTAAACTCGAAACAACAAACTTTACAGTTACCTGTAAAGATTTTGCAAAGAAAATCAGTAAATGAAAATGTTTCGTATGATAAACCATCAACATCAACCTCTCAACCAAGACAAACATTTTCTAAGACGTGTACTCAATGTTCATGTTCTAGAAATGTTTCTCCACCTCCTGTGGTAATTCCTCAACCTCAACCGTTTGTTGAGACTCGTTCTTGTTTCTACTGCAAGAAACAAGGACATTTAATCCGTGAATGTCCAAAGCTGTCAAATCAGCGATATGGGAGAGAGATGCCTAGGACATCTGTTTATAAAAACTCTTTTTCTAAATCTCCACCTAGGCGTTACTCTACCTCTCCCAAGCCTGTTTCGAAACCAAGTAATGTTGAGCAAAAACCTTTGCCAATTCAAAAGCCCAACATTACTTCTATTACCATTTCCGAATCTTCAAAAGTTTGGAAACGTAAAGAGTCTGATGTTGACTCTTCAGTTGTCAACAATAACACATCAGATAAAAATTCTAATTTGTTTAAAAATAAAATCCTATCTGACGTGATTATTGTTGATGACCACGGTCGACCTAAGTCTGTAAAGGCTTGGGTCACCGTTTCTCACTAATCTCCTTTCGTTTGTGTGTTGCAGCAGTCAGAACGTGTTAAAGATAGTGAATGGTATTTGGACAGTGGCTGCTCGCGACATATGACAGGCGATGTATCCTTGCTTGTGGACATTAAACCACATGCAGGAGGTTATGTTGCCTTTGCTGGAGATTCTGGGGGAACTATTTCTGGAAGAGGAACGTTAACTAACGGCAATGTTAGTTTCGAAAATGTGAACTACGTGGAACAGCTTACGCACAACTTGCTAAGTGTTTCACAGGTCTATGATAAGGATTATACAACTGCGTTCACAAAGACTGAGTGTGTGATACTGAAGCCTGGGTATGTCATTCCGGAAGAATGGGTGTTACTGAGAGCACCAAGAAAGGATGACACCTACATTTTGAATATGAGAACTGTTGAGACATCGAACGAGTATACGTGTCTCTTGTCTAAGGCTTCTGAAAAGGATTCACTGCTTTGGCACAGACGAATGGGACACATTCATTTCCGAAAAATGAATTTCTTGACTAAAAATGACCTAGTGCTAGGAGTTCCAAAACAGTCGTTTGCTCTAAAGGATGACTGTATCTCCTGCCAAAAAGGAAAGTTACGTAAGAAGTCCCATAAGTCTAAGCAGGTGAATTCCATAAATGCTCCATTGGAACTACTGCATATGGATCTTTTCGGTCCAGTTTCTACAAAGAGCATTGGTGGTCGGTCTTACTGCTTGGTAGTTACTGATGACTACTCAAGGTTTTCGTGGGTTTATTTTTTGACCACAAAAGGGGAAACTCCTGAGATTCTGGTGTATTTGTTGGACAAGTTGGCAAATCTGTGCAACTTGAAGGTGAAAAGGATACGAAGCGACAATGGAACTGAATTCAAGAACTCAACTCTCGAATTGTTTTGTGCTACAAGAGGTATTGAGCATCAATTTAGTGCTCCGAGGACTCCACAACATAATGGAGTTGCAGAAAGGAAGAACAGGACAATAATCGAGACAGCTCGGACTATGTTAGCTGACTCCAAGTTACCAATCATATTCTGGGCTGAGGCAGTTAATACTGCCTGTTATGTTCTCAACAGAGTACTCACGGTTAAGAAAAGGAACAAAACGTGTTATGAACTTTTTAATAACCGTAAGCCAAATCTACAGTTCCTAGAACCATTTGGGTGTCCATGTCTGATCATGATAACGAAAGATAAGGTTTCTAAGTTTGGTGATAAAGCTGTTGAAGGGATTTTTCTTGGATATGCAGTCAACTCTCCGAACAAAAGAGTCTTTAACAAATCAACGAATCAGATCGAGGAGCATTTTGAAGTGAAATGTTTAAGGTATACGGAACCTCCTCAAGGAACGGGTCCGGATTGGTTTTTCAACTATGGAAACCTCTTCAATTCTTTCAATATTCCGGAAAAAAATGAAACGGAAGAATTGGTTTCTATACTTCATGAGCTTGATCTTAATCAAGATACACCTGTCACTAATAAACCATCCGACCCATCTCCCAATGCAACACCCGCACCTCCACCAACTAATCCTACACCTCCACAACCTACACCTCCACCCACACAACCACAAACTACTACCAAATCACCACCATCAACACCATCTCCTACTCCATCATCTTCGGCTGCTCCTTCTAAAACAGTTTATACCTACACAAAGGAGCTTCCATATGATCCAAACATGCCTCCTTTAGAGGAACCTCAAGAAGAAGATGAAATAGAGGAAACAATGGCCTACTCTCACTTATTTTCTCATGAAGATGAAGTAGAAGAAGAAGAGATAGCCATTCCTGAGTCTGCTGCTACTCCCGAAACTGAGGGAGATTTGAACAATCTAGGTGTGAATCTTGTGCCAGGTGCCATACCAGAAACTCGTATACATAAGGATCACCCCATTGATAATATCATTGGTGATCCTCATGCATCTGTTCAAACACGACAGCAAGCAAAGCAGACTTCCGCTCAGCAACTTTTGGGACTTATTGCACATATCGATTCATGTCATTTGTCTCAAATTGAACCTAAAAAGGTTGATCAAGCCTTAAAGGATCCATCTTGGGTCGAGGCTATGCAGGAGGAACTACAGCAAATAAACAAGATGAATGTTTGGGAAATTGTTCCTCTACCCAAGGGTGCTCATTTGACGGGTACTCGTTGGGTTTTTCGTAACAAAATGGATGATCGTGGGGCTGTTATTCGAAACAAAGCCCGTCTGGTAGTTCAAGGATATAGTCAATTAGAGGGTATTGACTATGATGAAGTTTTCGCTCCTGTTGCTCGTTTGGAATCAATTCGGATTTTTCTAGCTTATGCTTCTTTTAAAGGATTCCGCGTGTATCAACTTGACGTGAAGTGTGCCTTTCTTTATGGAGATGTCGACGCAGTGATTTATGTGTGTCAACCTCCAGGTTTTGAAGACCCAAAGCATCCTAATCATGTTTGCAAACTGAAGAAAGCTTTGTATGGTCTTCATCAATCTCCTCGACTTTGGTATGAGCGACTTGCCAAGTATTTGCTGAAGAATGGTTTTGACAGAGGACAGATTGATAGCACGCTTTTCATCAAAAGGGAAGGAGCGGATTTGTTACTTGTGCAGGTCTATGTGGACGACATTATTTTTGGATCAACTAATGATCAGTTGTGCAAAGATTTTGAAGGACTGATGAAATCTGAGTTTGAAATGAGTGCTATGGGGGAACTCACGTTCTTTCTGGGGCTACAGGTTGAGCAATCTGACAATGGCATTTATATCCACCAGTCAAAATATGTCACTGACATGTTAAAGCGATATGAATTGCTCAACTGTAAACACTACGGCACTCCAATTGAAGCAAGACACAATCTTGGACCTAATGAGGACGATGAAGACTGCAAGGAGAAAGACTATCGCTCAATGATAGGCTCTCTCATGTACCTGACTGCCTCAAGACCAGATATAGTGTTTGCTGTTTCTCTCTGCTCACGTTTTCAAGCAAATCCGAAGGTGTCTCATATGAAGGCAGTAAAACGCATTTTTGGATATCTCGCTTTTAGGCCATCTCTGGGTCTATGGTATTCAAACGAGAAAAACTTCGAGTTAACTGCCTATTCGGATTCGGATCTTGGTGGCTGCAAGATAGATATGAAGTCAACTACTGGAGGATGTCAGTTCCTTGGATCGCGCTTAGTTTCTTGGCAGTGCAAAAAGCAGACTGCGGTTGCTATTTCCACAGCTGAAGCCGAGTATGTTGCTGCTGCAAGTTGCTGTTCTCAAGTTCTCTGGATTCAGCATCAGCTGCGTGATTACGGGTTCAATCTCTCTATGACTCCTATTTATATAGATAATACAGCTGCTATATCTATAACTCACAATCCCGTACAGCACTCTAAGACCAAACATATTGAACTTAGGTTCCACTTTATACGGGATTGCTTTGAGAAACACCTTATAGATGTCGTACATATAGAGACCCTTAAGCAGTGTGCGGACCTTTTCACAAAAGCCTTTTTGCGATCACGTTTTATTGAACTGGTCAATCTGATAGGTTTAAGGTTCTTTCAGTCAAAGAAATGATTTGTGACTTGGATTTTTAAGTTTTTAAATTCAATTTAAAAAAAAAAAAAAAAAAAAAAAAAAAAAAAAAAGAAGAAGAAGGTCGCAACAGCCACTCTTTATGCTCTTTGGTATTAAAGAAAACGCAAGGTTGCTACATTTTTAAAATAGACGTTGAAGTTGTGTCTGTAAACAACTTGGGATATAATAGTACATCGGGTGACATGCACAAAATGGAATTTTAAGGTTTATCTTGGATGTGTCAGTAGGTTTTTCTGACACACTTAAAACAGTTTTTATCTAAATTATATTCATCATACGATGTATTGGTAGGCATGCTACACACCGGTTTGTGAGTGAGTAAGAAGTAATGATAAAACTTGTCTATTACTTTGTGAAAAATGTTATCTGATGTATGACATAAGTCTTAATTGATAAATGGAAGTACTATCATACACTGTCATAATTATGTAAATGTAAAATGGGCATATAGTAATAATATGATTATTCGCCTAACTAATGGTGACTATTGTTGTACTCACGTACAGACCTGAATCCATTAGTTATGCAAATAGTCTCAAACTTGTTATGTTCATACTAAGGGACCCTCTGTTGTACTAAGTACAGATCTGGGGCCACTAGTATCTTCATAATCAGTTTGATGTATGCCTACATATAAATATCAAGTGTATATTACGAGAAAACCGAGATAAACTTGGTCTTGTAATCTCTACCTTGTGTGAATATGCAGTGTTTGTTTTACTAAAGTTTATCAGTATATCATATAATAGGTTTCACAAAATTAATATTCATTCTAACAATAAAGGTTAGCTCACAAATACGGATGTAACATGTTTAGGTGGACAAACAATACCAATAATTGTCTTGAAATAATTTTTATAAAAGGTGTTTTAAATGTGCCACGTAAATTTAAAATGGACAAATATACTGATGATCGAAATAACACTTACTATTCCTAATAAATGCATGTTATTCCGATATGATCCCTAATCAGACAACGCAACTCCGTCACCAAAAATAGAGTGTTAGTAATTTTTATTTTTGTAAAATTTAAGAAAATACCAAAAAGAATTTTTAGTTTTATGTTTTATTTTTATTCTAATTTATTTTTCCCAAGTCACGAGTCATTTTGATTTTATTTGCTAAAATAACGAGAAAACGGTTTAAAAATTCAAATTTGGATCACAACTATTTTATGCGACGTCCGGCTCTACGTCGCCTGCGACGTCCGGCTCTACGTCGCCTGCGACGTCCCAGCCTACGTCGCACATAGGGTTAGACTTTAAATAGTATCCAATGCGACGTAACAAGTCACACTATTCACTATTCACGTGCGACGTAGCCTGCGACGTACGAGACGCGATTTGCGACGTAGCATTTTTTCGAACATATTTGTGATTTGTTGCTGTTTTCTTTCCGATCTATTCACGTAGTTTTGATCTACTCGTTATTCCGCACACTTAGGTACCGATTTTACCCATTTTCACCGTGTATATTGTGTTTAATTGCTATGTATATATTACGGGTTAAAGGGGTTTCGGTTTTGGGATAAATTTGATGGTATATCGTGTAAATCACTGGTTATAAATTATGTTTTCGTGATCACCATCGTTAGCCGCACCTTGTAGTGCAATTGATTTTGAAAACCCCTAAATTCGAGGGTTAGGGTTTCTGGGTTGGGGATGAATGTTCGTCAGTGCGACGTACGATGCGACGTAGTGGCCTACGTCGCTTTTATTATTTATTGTTCATTTCCTACGTCGCCCATCCCTACGTCGCTTTTTCTGCGACGTCCGATGCGACGTACCACGCTACGTCGCTCTTTTTATTAAAGTGATTAAATTCACAATAAATTGCAAAATGCGACGTCCCTCTTGACGTCGCTCGAATTTTATGCGACGTCAGGCCTTACGTCGCTTTTCAATTTATTTTGAATTTTAGCGACGTACAGTTCTACGTCGCTCTGTGTTATGCGACGTACGCTGCTACGTCGCTAATTCCAAGGAATTTGAAAGGTTTTGTTTAAAAAAAATATAACATTTTTCTAACCTTTTTCGAGTTGCAATCTGTTTCTGTTTGTGCAGATATGGCTTTGATTTTTGAAGCTCGTCACAATACGGCTGCTTTCCTTACTGACACTTCTGACAAAGCTGCACCGTATCGTCAGATGATCGCGTTTTTGAGACGCTCAAGGGTATTTCACGCCATTTCTGATAACACTATGGCGTTTGGGAATCTGATCAACCCTTTTTGGAGAAACGCAACTGTCGTTACTGAAAACGACGTTACACGATTGGTCTCTACTGTTCTGGGTACGGAGATTACTATTACAGAACAAAGCATTCGGGAACTTTTACAGCTGAATGATCAACCGGATATGCCTGTCGGTTTTGATCATATTTTTGTTACCGGAGCTATGCAACGGTTAGGATATCCCGGGATTCCCTCTGATCAATATCGAAAAGCGAATCTCACACGCGTTTGGAGATATTTGATGCACGTGATCATTGTGTGCTTGGGGAATAGGAAAGGTGGAACGGATGGGATGAGCCGCAGTCTGGCTTCTGCTATGTTAGCGTTGGTTTACAACAAGCCGTTCAATTTCTCGGGATTTATCTTCAGGGCTATGGTTGATAATGCGAATGCTGGGGACCAGAAATGGATTTTATATCCAAGATTTGTACAGTTGCACATCAATCGTCATCATCCGGAGCTTCAGGCACAGGGTGATATTGATCATCCGCTCAAGATTTCACCGATGATGAGTCGGATTTTCACTATTTGTGCAGGGTTTGAGAAAGGGGTCGAGGCACCAAGGGATGTTCCTTTATTCGGTGCTATTATTGATGAAAATTATGTTCCGCCCCCAGATCCTCAGTATATGGATGTTCCAGCACCTCAGCAACCGCAGCAACCGTTTGTGAACATTCCAGTTCAAGCTGCGGGGGAGAACATTCCTGCTCAAGCTGCAGGGGAGAACGTGGATGCTCTTTTGGAGAACATTGAGCAGTTCGGGCATGTGGATTCGGATGAGAAGATTGCTGAACAAGCTGCTTTGATCGAGGTTCAATCTAAAGAGCTTGAGGAAACGAAGAATAGGGTTAACGTTTTGGAAGGCAGGTTACTTGCCTCGGGGGAGTCTGGGTCTGGGATACCCACTTTAGAGTCAAGTGAACCTGCGTCTGTAAATCCCAACCCTGTAATTGAAAATATTAATGAAAATATTTCTCTTTTGGATTATTTCTCTGTTGATGATATTCCAGGTCAACCAAGACCGCTGGCAGTTGATTACTCATTCGCTGACTTATCATTTATTCAAAGGATGGCTAGTGGAGTTGGCTCTGAGGAAGAAACAGAGAATGTGTTTGAGATGAATGAGGATGTCTCGATTGAAGAGGAACAGTTGGATGCAGATGAAACGTATGATGATGCACAATCTGGGGAAACTTATGATGATGCACCAATTATTGAATCTGATTCAAGTGAAGACGAGAGTCCTGATAAAGCTCAACATGGAGAATCAAGTTCTGCTGCAACTCCAGCTTCAGAGACACAGGCACCGGACTCAGCGGCAAAGAAATTAACTGCTGAAGAAAAGAGAGAGAGAAACAAGAAATGGTGGCCTAAGGGACGAAATCCAGTTCCTATTCCAGTGAAATGTCAAGTGTACCGGGTTAGTCGGAATTATACCGGTGTTATTAAGAGCTGGAAGTGTCAGAGGAATTTGTTTATGATCAAGAGAGAAGATGGAGTTCAGTATTTTAGAATGCGTTTTGATAGATTGAGCACGTTGCCAAAAGGAGAGATTAATCGATTAGCTCAGCTTAAATTGATTAATCCTTTCGAGAATGATTATGCTGAGTTCATTCAAAGATGTCTACGTCGGGAAGTATTATCGAAGACTTATTCGAAATTGAAGCCGACGTTGGGAACTCGGTATACATGGAAGAAAAAGATTGATCCAGTCACCAGGAAGCCTTTGGTTAAAGTTCACTATTCGCCGGCTAAATGTTTGACTGAGATACCTCTGGAATCAGTTCCTTATTATTTTCTGAAAAGACTTGTAAAATGGGAACTTGATCCACAGACTGGCGAAGCGGTTATTACTTTCGTTCCAGATTCTGAACCGTGGCCAGAAGTTGGAGGTATATGGAATCTGAGGCAAGCAACGTTTAGGCTGTATGATCCGATGAGTTTGATTAATTTTCATGAAAAAGATTTAAGAAAACTCTATGATAATCGGATTCGGGTTGGTCAGAAGAATGAATTCAACAGACGTTTAGCACAACAGTTTTACAATGTTGTTACTGTTTGCGTAGCTAATGGAATTCATGCCGACGGCCAGTTTCCTGCGGGCTGGGTTTAAAGAAGATTTTTGAAGACCAAGCTGAAGACACGGGGGAGTTTGTTAGTACATGTTTAGTGTCTGTCAGTTGGTCTAGCTCGTAGTTTGTATTTAGATTAGCATTTCTGACTCCTGCGACGTAGCGCACTACGTCGCAGGTGCGACGTCAGGTATTGGGCCTGCGACGTAGCAGACGTCGCATGGGCTTGGGCCTGCGACGTAGCGTGCTACGTCGCAGGTGCCAGATTTTGTATAAAATCGTTTTGTGTTTTCTGTTTTAGGGCTGACGAAACCCTAAACGCAATTTGTCGAAATTCTCTGTAATCTGATCGACTATAAGCAATAATATTACGTTCGTTTGATATTGATTGCGTATTGATTGTTCGTGTGATTATTCGTGATCTAATTGTTATTTCCGCTAGCAATTAGAGTGACTCGGTTCGTTCTAGATCCAAAGTAAGGGACAAACAATTATGGGATTCTTTGAGATTACAGAGCCGGTTTGTTTGTAATGCTCCTTGGACTTTGTTGGGTGATTTTAATGCAATTCTTAATTTGGATGATACTTCCTCTGGCTCTTCTAGTCATTCTATATCTATGCGGGAATTCCGGGAGTGTGTTGAGGATATTGGAATTGTGGATGTGAATGCTACGGGCATGCATTTTACCAGGAATCAGAAGCCACATGCTGAATCTGGTATTTTGAGGAAAATTGATAGGATCATGTGTAATGGTGAGTTCTTGGGAAGTTATCCAGCAGCTACTGCTATTTTTCAGCCTTATCGGATATCTGATCATTCTCCTGCTGTGCTGAATCTTCCCATGTTGCAGAAACCTAGGGTTAAGTCTTTTCGGTTTTATAATTTGCTTGCTTATAAACTTGAATTTAAGGGGTTAGTCAAGGAGGCTTGGAAAGACCCTATTACGGGTTGTGCTATGTTTCAGATTACTAGGCGGTTGAAGAGGTTGAAAAAGCCGCTTGCTGCGTTGTTAAGGGCTCAGGGTCATATTCATAAGCGGGTTGTTACCCTTCGAGCTGAGTTGGATGAGGTTCAAAAAGCTTTAGATGATAATCCTTATTCGATTGAGTTAAGAGAAGAGGAGTGTTCTTATCTTCGTGCTTTTAATGAGGCAGTTATTGATGAGGAAATATTTTTGAAGCAGAAAGCTAAGATTGAATGGCTTCGGGTTGGGGATTGTAATTCAAAGTATTTCCATAATGTTGTGAAGGAGAAGACTAATAGGGGTCGGATTGATCGAGTGCATGATGTGCTTAATGTTGTGCATATAGGTGATTCGGTGCCTTTAGCTTTTGTGAAGCATTATCGGAATTTTCTGGGATGTGTGGGTGATTCTAGAATCTTGGATGATACGGGGTTATTTTCTCAAAAACTTTCGTCTTCGCAGGCTGATCGGATGATCCGTCCTGTTACTATGGAAGAGGTTCGGATGGCTATGTTTTCCATTGGTGATTCTAAATCACCGGGTCCTGATGGTTTTTCTGCTACTTTCTTTAAGAATTCATGGGATATTGTTGGTAAGGATGTTTTTTGTGCTGTTCGGGATTTTTTCTCTAATGGTAAGATTCTAAAAGAGATTAATCATACAGTTATTGCTCTAATCCCGAAGGTCGCTACCCCTTCTCGGATTAATGATTTTAGGCCTATTTCCTTATGTAATGTTTTGTATAAGTGTGTTAGCAAGCTGCTTACAAACAGGATTAAGGAAGGTTTGATGACCATTGTTAGTGATAACCAGTCTGCATTTATCCCTGGAAGGAGCATTTCGGATAATATTCTTTTGACTCAGGAACTTATGTGGCGTTATCATCTTAACCATGGAGCTTCCCGATGTGCTTTTAAGATTGATATTCAAAAAGCATATGATACGGTGGATTGGAGATTTTTGAGGACTATATTACAGGGGTTTGGTTTTCACCCTGTTATGGTAGATTTGGTCATGACTTGTGTCTCTAGCACATCTTTTTCTTTGAGTATTAATGGAGGCATTCATGGGTACTTTCAAGGAAAACGAGGTTTGAGACAAGGGGATCCATTATCTCCTTATCTTTTTACTTTGGTTATGGAGGTGCTGACTTTAATTATTCGTAAGAAGGTGGAAGAATCCCAGACATTTAAATATCATTCTAAGTGTGTTAAACTTAGGTTGGTAAATTTATGTTTTGCAGATGATCTCTTTCTTTTTGCTCATGGTGATATGAACTCAGTTAAGGTGTTACAAGCAGCCCTTAATGAGTTCAAAGAGGTTTCTGGTCTAGTCCCTAGTTTGCCGAAGAGTACTGCCTTCTTTTGTAATGTTCCTGTAAGTGTAAGGCAACGCATTCTTAGTATTATGCCTTTTGAAGAAGGTGTTTTACCGGTTAGGTATCTTGGGGTTCCCCTTATCTCTAAAAGACTTCTTAAAACTGATTGTAAACGCTTGGTGGAGAAGGTTCAGAATCGGATTGGTAATTGGAAGAATAAATCTTTATCTTTTGCGGGTCGTATTCAACTTATCACTTCTGTTTTATCTTCTCTTCATGGATATTGGGCGACTATGTTTATTCTTCCTCAGTCGATTATTTTGGAGTTAGAAAAGCTTATGAGAGGCTTTCTTTGGTGCCAAGGGCCTATGAAGTCTGGTAAAGCGAAAGTTGCTTGGGAGGATTTATGCTTACCTAGGCAGGAAGGAGGTCTGGGTATTCATCGTTTGTGAGATTGGAATGTGGCTTTGATGACTAAACATATTTGGAGTATTCTTATTAGGAAGGATTCCATTTGGGTCAGATGGGTCTATGCATATAAGTTGAATAATCGAAGCTTTTGGGATGTTTCTTCTCAACTGAGCATGAGTTGGGGATGGCGGAGCTTGCTTCATATTCGGGATCTGGTCCGTCCGTTCTGCTGGTATCAACTGGGTGATGGTAGGACTGCTTCTGTTTGGTATGACACTTGGTGTGACCAGTGTCCTATTGCTCGTGTTTTTTCTTGTCACCGGGATATTACTCGTCAGGGATTTTCAGTTACTAATTCAGTTGCTGATCTTCTTGATGGTGCTGTTTGGAGATGGCCGACCATCTGGCTCCAAAGGTACCCTATTTTCTCTCAGATTATGGTGCCCACTCTTTCTTTACATCCTGACCAGCTGTTATGGCGTGATGGTGATGGTAGTTTTTTGGAATTCCGGGTGCGTGAAGTATGGGATTCTATTCGAATACGGGGTTCTGCTGTAGCTTGGGCTTCTCTTATCTGGTTTCCTCAGTGTATCCCTCGGCATGCTTTTAATATGTGGTTGGTCTTTAAGGGAAAATTGAAGACTCAAGATGTAACACCCCCAAATTCGTTGAGCGGAAGCATTTAGTTAAGTGTTGGGGTGTCACAATAATAAAGCATGCATACGTATCAGAGCTTATGATTACAACAGAACAATATATATTAAGATGCCAGAAATGTTAATTACAAAGTTTACGATTCATCGAATCGTATAAGTTAAAAGTAATGTGTATACAAAAGTGGATTTCTAGAATATGACAAAACAGTTTCAGTTATACTAGAGAAATCCATATGTTTTTCCAAAAAGTTGGCATCCTAAAGCTTCACGGGTCGCCTAATTCTCCATGTGTGTTGGCGATCTTACATGCGCAGCTAATTCCCTGAAAAACATAGTAAAAGTCAACAACTAGGTTGAGTGAATCCACAGGTTTTGTTGTATGATGTTGTGTTCAAGTTTTTGTAGTCACATTTGTTGGACCAATTACGTTCATAAATAGTAATTGCCATAATAGTCGAGTAATGTTTAGTGGAATGTCATCCAAAGTATAAGTTCAGTGGGTTGTTCGCCCAAAAGTTTCAGTTTAAGTGGGATGTTGCCCGAAAATAGTGGTGTTGGGACGTTACCCAAAATGCGGTTCATGTGGGGTGTTGCCCAAAATAGTTGTGTTGGGACGTTACCCAAATCATATGTTTGAAAACGTATTGCTGGTCGTTCCCCAGTAGTTTAAAGTTTGAGTCGGTCGTTCTCCGACTAGTTACCAAATGTACCGGTCGTTCTCCGGTAAGATACCAAGTTAGCACCGGTCGTTCTCCGGTGAGATACATTGTTAGTACCGGTCGTTCTCCGGCAAGATATACTGTTAGTACCGGTCGTTCTCCGGTAAGATACCATGTTAGTGTCGGTCGTTCTCCGGCAAGTTACCAATATGTACCGGTCGTTCTCCGGTAAGATACCAAATTTGTTTCGCATAGTGATAATAGTTTTTGTTTGGAATACCATGTCGTACGGACAGTTGTAATAGTTGACCGTAGTTATAAGCAATTTGTATAATTGTACCAACAAGGCAGTTATGTGATAGTTTGTATAACAGTTTGACAGTTCAAGTACTCTAATTGTTCGAGTAAACAGTATGATAAATAATCATATAGTAAAAGCAGTTATGGCAATCAGTAAATCAGTAAAACAGTTGACTATGTTTTCCACCCCTGTTCAAAGCAGTTAAAACAGTAAAAGTAGGGGCTGTGAACTCACCTGTTGAGTTTAAGTAGTTGTGCGAGTGCTAGCAAACCTAAACCCAAGTACAGTCTGAAATCTCCTAACGTCCTAAACGTACGAGATTTAATAAGTATGTGGATGTCTAAACTAATCATCCATGCTAGTGTTTGTACAACCAAGTCACGTCCAAATCGTTTGTTTAATGTTTATGTTTGTATTTCGTTGTTTGTGAAAATGTATACGACTCGTTGGCGAAAGTTTGAAATCAACTTTTTGATAAAACAAGTATGTTTGAATTGTTTGTATAGTTCGTGTATCGTATAATATGTGAGTATTCGATGCCGGTCAAGTTCGACACTTAGTGGAAAAATAGTTTGTGAAGTTTCTGTCTTATGCGTCACTAAGGGCGTCACTTGCTTTGGATATGCGACACTAGGCTAGTGTCGGTATACGTGGTGATCAGATTATTATGCGTCACTTATTAAGTGTCGGTTAAAATAGTAGTGCGGCACTTACGAAGTGTCGGGTGTAAGATTTGGGCGTCACTGACGGAGTGTCGGGTATAAAGAAAAATCTGATTTCATGCGGCACTTGGTAAGTGGCGCATAGATGTGTCGGTCAGTGACTAGCGTCACTCGGGGAGTGTCGGTATCGTAAGGTTAGTAGCGTCACTAAACAAGTGACGGTATATTTCGGGTTTCATGCGGCACTAATAGCGACACTAGAGAAGTGTCGCTATACTGTTTTCGGTCCTATGCGACACTTATGTCTGTTCGACGAACAGCTCACAAAAACAAGATCTAAGTTCGATTTTGGACATTTTCGGTTGTATAAAACACTAAAACATGTTATACTAAGTATATTATACACTAAATAGCAATTATAACTTTGAAATCTAAAGATTTGCGGGATTTGTCGGAAACTTACGAGTGTCGGATTTGAAATCCGAAAAGGTAGAAATGTAGATCGGGGTCTCGTGGTCGTTTTATTCCAAAGAAGTATGGTGATCCAACACGTTTTTGTGGTAGTATTTGGGGTTTTTGTGTGATTTTGGGTGAATTTTAGAGAGAAGGAGGAGAAAGAGTAAAGAAGAGAGAGAGAGATGAAAGAAAAATGGAAGGAAAAGGAGGTGGAGTTGGGGTTTTATCCCCTTCTCTGCCTCCGTGTTTGCGCTCCGTGTTTGTGTACCCGATCGTTAAATGTTATTTTATTTTAACTATTATGTTTTTAATTACATTTTCATTATTTTTAATTAGGATCTTTTTATGAAACTAACTTAATTTAGTTATAAAAATTTGAACTTTGTTTTATTTAAATTGTACGAATTAAACGTTTTGCGTTATAAAATGATTTGTAAATATTTTTGACAAAATATTTATTCGTTACTACGTTATTTAATAATTTCGTTTTATTAAATAATTTTGTTCACCAACAGTCGTATATTTTTGTTGCGTTTGTTACCAATTGTTCAGTACGTAATTACAACTAATTACGAATATGTAATACTACGCGTATTATCTAGTTGGGCTATGCTAGACTTACCTCTAAAATGTGTTGTGAATTCACTCAAGTAGGGAATTAGCCTAATAATGCAAGTGATTAATGAAATTAATCGTGTTCAAATTTGCGAAGTGTTACACAAGATCGCATGAGGCAATGGAATGTTGGCCCTTCGGTCGACTTAAACCTGCTTCGGTGCTTCTTGTGTGGATCATGTCCTGATTCGCATTCTCACCTTTTTTTTGAATGTGTGTTTTCCTCGCAGGTTTGGTTTCGGGTTATTAGCTATGCTGATATTCCGATTATGTCTGATTCGTTGGCAGATGTGCTTCCATTTTTTCTTTCTGCTTCTTCGTCGAAGAATGTTGATCATGTGATTGCCCGCCTTCTGTTGGCTGCTACGATATATTTTATATGGCAGGAGCGGAATTTCCGTCTTTTTGCTAAGGGAAGACGCTCGAGTATAGAGCTTGCTGATGCTATTATTTCGGAGGTTTGTCTGAAGTTGGCTTCTTTTAAATTCAAAGCCTCGTTTCGTGCTGTTCGAGCTTTAGATCGATGGAAGATTCCAATCCGGCTTTAAGCTGGATTTGCTTGGTTTTTGGTCTCGCCCGTGTTTATGGCGTCGTCTGCACTTCTGATGATTGGCTGCTCGTTTATTCTTTATTGGATGTATTACTTATTTATTATTCGAGCTTTGTTTTCTGTTTGTATATGGTATGCCATATAGAGAGAGTTTAGCCGTAGCTAGCTTGTTTTCCTGTTTGGATAGGTCATGGCTGTGCCTTGTTATGTAGTGTCTTCTGCCTATGTAACGGGCTGAGGTGTGGGATTCACCCACACCCTTTGTACTTAAACGTTATTTTGGTGTAATATATTTGCCGGGTGTAAACCCTTTACCCAAAAAAAAAAAAAAGAATGAATCCATTTAACCCAAAGAGATTCACGATTAGTAATAATGCTCCAAATATGAGAAACCATCAGAGCAATATTAAATGATTCTAACCTTCGAATACCAAGGCCACCCTCCGATTTTGGAACACATAAAGCATCCCAAGGAACCTTAGCCTGGCCCCTCTTCATTTCACCTTGACACCATAAGTATCCTCTCATAATTTGTTCTATTTCAGCAACAATACGAGAAGGGAGAATAAAGACCGAAGCCCAATATATATGCATAGAAGAAAGAACTGAAAGAATTAGTTGGAGCCTACCAGCAAAAGATAGGTACTTATTCTTCCAGTTGCCGATTCGATTTTTAACATTTTCAACAAGAACCTTACAATCCTTATAAAGTAATCTAGAAGATATCAAAGGAACTCCTAGATACTTAACCGGTAATTTACCTTCCTCAAACGGCATACTCCCAAGAATAGCAGATTTTACATGCATACCAACATTACAGAAATACACCGTACTCTTGGGAATACTCGGGATCAGACCCCAAACATCCTTAAACTCATTTAACCCATCCATTAGAGTTTGGACCGAAACAGAATCCCCATGCGAGAATAAGAAAAGGTCATCAGCAAAACAAACACTAATAACCTTTTGTTTAGCACAACGATGATGGAACCGAAAGTTATCTGACATACGAACTTTTTTCTGCAAGATGAGGGTAAGGACTTCCATGACCAAAGTGAAGAGATATGGGGACAATGGATCTCCTTGGCGCAAACCCCTTTTACCCTTAAAATAACCATGGAGATGGCCATTTACATTTATAGAAAAAGAGGTGCTAGTAACACACTTCATAATCCAATCAACCATGACATTATGAAAACCAAACCCTATCAACGTTTTCCTTAAGAAAACCCAATCAACCGTGTCATATGCCTTTTGAATATCAATCTTAAACGCGCAACGAGCTGGACCAAAATCACGATGATAATTATGCATTAATTCCTGAGTAAGTAAGATATTATCAGATATACGTCTACCAGGAACAAACGCGGATTGATTGATATTCACAATGTCGCCCAATCCATCTTTGATCCGATTAGTAATAATTTAACTAATACATTTGTAAATAACATTGCAACAAGAGATAGGACGGTAGTCATTTACCCGAGCAGGAGTAGAAACTTTAGGAACTAACGAGATAATAGTATGGTTAACTTCTTGAAGAAGTTTTCCATTCCTAAAGAAATCACTGACTGCCATACAAACATCATTCCCAACAATATCCCATGTACTTTTAAAGAACGAAGAGGTAAACCCATCAGGACCAGACGCTTTATTTTCCCCAATAGAACAATATCCCATGTACTTTTAAGAAGTTTTGGCCATATCTCTCTCATACGAACTCGGATTTAGGCGATCAAGCTGCCCAAACGACCGTGACTCAGAGGACTACAAAACTACCAAACATGGTGGGTTGGAAGCATGTCACCCGTCCGGGTGAGGCTTCATACCCGTCTGGGTGGGGTCTCATACCCGTCCGGGTGAATTTTGTGACCCGTCCGAGTTAGTTGATCCACCCGTCCGGGTTGGTTGTTTCTTTCGGGTCTGTTCGTATCAGATCATTCCCAAACCAGTTCTAACTTAGTTTTAACCAATTTTTCGCACGTACAATGTTACTATAAGCTATTATAAGTATAATAATCACAAAACTAAAATAATTTAGTAAAGGTTCTTACGTATTAAAAATGGAAACCGGAAGATGAAGATGGTGGTGAGGATGATGATCGCGATGATGATGAAGATGATCCAAGAAGAAGATGATGATGATCAAATGTTGTTGTTGTTGATGAATGATGATGATGATTTGAAACCGAGAGGAAGAGAGCGAGAGACCGAGAGAGAAATGAGATGGATCGTGTGTGTGTTCCGTGTGTGAATTATTAGGGGTCGGGTGAGTATAACCGGCCTCCAATAATTGAGGGTTGGTAGTATTTTTCGCCCCGTGTTCGCGTACCCGATCGTAAAGTAGTATAATCTTTTAAAATGATAAATCTCTAAAAATGTAATTGTATATATTTTTAATTGAAATGTTTTATAAAAATGTTTTTACGGAGATATAAAATTGTATCTTTGTTTTACTTAAAACATACGGATAGTTTTCTGTGTCCAAAATGTATTTAAATTTCTAACGAAGTAAATAATTATTATTCTCAACAATAATACTTTTATTTAAAATTGTTTTGAACAATTGTCCATTTTTAGTTTCTGCGTTTTGTCAGATTCGTGTATATGTGATTATTAAATAATCGTTTCGGGTTATATATATACATATATATATATATATATATATATATATATATATATATATATATATATATATATATATATATATATATATATATATAATACTTGAGTACTTGAGTATTAACACGTATATAATACGTGTCTTAAAAGTTTAAATTTGGACCAAATTTTTGGGTCATTTTTGACTGGGTGTCACACAAAGAATACCTCGTCCCTCAAGGAAGTGTTAGCATCTCATACCCGACGTTTCACACCTACGAGACCAATCACAAGAAGACTTAATCAAGAGTGCACCAGCAAGACGAAGTCAAGCAGATGCGAACTAAGGAAAACTGCAACTACCGGGGAGTACTTCTACACCAGTCTCTTTCCTTCGTTATAAATATACCATATCCAATATGCTTATCACTAAGTGTGGGATTCAAACCCAACACACACTGCTAGAAGAATACGTTTTAGATGTTTCAAATCCTAAGCGTGGGATTTTACCCCAATCAGAGCTTAGAATAACATCGAGGATGATGTTCCTTTAAGTGTGGGATAGCAGTAGTCATACTACTGTAAAATGGATGATGGTAAATACTTGATTCTAAGCTCGCTGCTCTTTAGACCATCCTTCTCCAAAAAGTAAACAAGATTTTCAAAATTGAGTTAAAAATATGTTGAAAATGAAAATTTTGGACAAAAAAATGATTTACTTTGGGGAAGAAGGATAAATAAAATATGAATTCTTTTGAAATTAGTTTAGTAATCCCATAAAGAGCATCGCATGACTAGGCACACAACAACCAAATTTTCGATTCGTGAGGTATTTTGAGCCATATAAAGCATTCATTTTTAATGCTTCACTTCTTCGATTCTTGAGTGTGCCGATGTATGCGTTTAGAATCAGAAATTGCTCTTGTTATACATCTCGAATCCGAATAGGTGAGTAAAAAGGAGATTGAATCACATCATTCTTAAACCCATCCATACACCCAAAAAAAAAAAAAATAAATAAATAAATATGTTATCCCTACCCTCTCGAAAGCACCCCTCAACCTTCATAGAAAGTTCCAAAGATGAAAGAAGAGAAGCTACAAGGATATGACGTCGAAAAAAAATCAAAAGAAAAGAATTCAAAGAAAAGAAAGTCAAATGGAGACAAAGACTCCTTCCTAAAATCATAAGAAAGGGGCGTCAATCCTCCCAAAAATTCCAACTTTCCTCTTCACCGAAAATAAACCTATGAAAGACCAACACAACCCCCCTCTCAGATCACCAACACTCCACTCCGAAAACCCTACATCACTTCTCCTAGAATGATTGTGGCTAGATCGACTTCGCGCTCACTTAAAAGGTAACGATTTGATTCTCGATCAAGCCTATGACGATAAACGATACATGACTGGCGTTCTGAGTGATTGATATAATAGAATAGGAAACCTTAAACACTTTGAGTGAATGGAGTGACCACTTTGAGAGGATCGCCTAGTCATGTATCCAAGATCAAAGATCAAAAGCATGCTCCTAAAGATTACAACCTTACTTTCTCAAAAGCACGAATATTTTATTTTTCCAAACCCCCTCAGTAAAAAGTTCCACTCTAAAATATTTCATTATCTACTTATTTTTAACCATGCTTGAAATTCGAGTTTGCTTGAGGACAAGCAAAGTTCTAAGTGTGGGATACTTGATATCACGTAAAAAGTCACGTTTTTACTACCGATATCTCTCTCATTCTGGAACAATACTTGGCATTTGGACTCAAACAATGCACAAATAAGTGATAATATGCCAAGTAGGTCAAAACAAGGTTGCACGAGAAAAATCAAGCAAAACGAGTGAAAAATGAAGATTTCACGCACAATTGAAGATTCAAGACATCAAAACAAGATTTAGAGACAAAGTGCTCACCACTGAGGTTTCTCTTATCCAAGATGTTTGTTTTCAAAATACGAATCCAACAGAAGAAGAATCGGCAAAAACGGATGAAGAATGAAGATTCTACGTACGCCGGAAGATTCAAATTATTCGTATGAGACATCCAAAGATCAGAGACATATTTTTGGGATTTCTTTTTATTAAAGTCTTCGTTTTTGAAAAACGAATCCAACAAAAAAAGAATCAATGAAAACGGACGCATAACGAAGAAAACACGCACGAATCAAGAAACGAAGCAAAAGACGGCGAACCGGAGGGGCAGCATGCCGGCCGCCGGCGGCTGCCACTCCCCCCTCCCCCGGCCGCTTTTTCGTCCTTGTTCGTACTCGCCTGGTACACGTGCTAGAACTTTTCGCAACTTTAGGGTACACGTGCTAGACCTTTACGCGCTTTAGGGTCCATGTGCTAGCAACTTTTCCACCTTTTGCTAACGTGTGCCCCAAGTTGCTAAAATGAGCCGAATTTCACCTATAAATAGAGCCTTCTTGGTTCATTTGGAAGACACACCTTGGAAAACACCTTCCACTTCTTTCTTACTTCTCTAGCTTCTAGCTTTTCTTTCTCATTTTATTTTCTTACTTTAAATTAGTATTAGGCTAAGTTTAAGAAGCTTGTTAGAATAGAACGAAAGCAAGGAACGTGCTTGTAATCTTTGGTGTAAGCTTGGAGCTACTCTTATTAATTCAAGTCTATTTCTTCTCGCATATTAATCTCGGTTATCTCTATCCTTATCTATCTTAATTAAATATGTATGCTTTAATTATGCTAGAGATAGTTAGTGTCATGCTTAGCGAGTAGATTACTACTGTATTTGTTGTGATGTAGTTAGCATAAATAATTATGGGATGACTTTAAATATGTCATGAAATAATACGACGGCCCCTATTCGATTGTCTACTCGATATAGTACTAGAAACGCTTTTGAGCGGAGTACAAATGTATGGAAGTCAGTAAACGACCGAAGGTAGTTGTATTATGGATCGACATTATAAAAATGGAAACTTTATGAACGGACTTGTCTTCTCCTTATGATTTTAAACATAAAACTTATATTCGCCTTTCGATTAACAAACGTGATTGTAACCTTGTAAAGAGGAGTCGCGAACCTTAATACTTGGTCAATAGTTATCTGTGTCAAAACTACGGTTTAATTGTAACGTCATGCAATCATCATAAAATGCAATGTGATTACGTGGAATTGCCATGAGTATAGTACACTTCCAATCACAATGTACTTATCATGAAAACATCACGAAGCAATTAAATTCACAACGGAAACATCGGTTGACGATTAAATACATTGTGAGCTACCATAGTATTTTCTGATACAGTCTGGGTTTAACTTTATGCAAACGCCGTTAGCATTTTAATTAGATTAGTTAGTTTAGATTAGATTAGATTAGATTAGGTAGGCTATAGGCTAAATAACCATTCACGAAAACCTAGGGATTTGTTAATTGTATTGAGAAAGGAAAGTTTTAAAATCCAATTTAAAATGAAACTTTTCCTTTAAACTATGAAACATAAAGTAAGGTACGCAAGAAACCTAAACGTTTTCCCTCGCTTATCATTCTTAAGTTTCACTAATAGGAATTGATCAAATAAGTCCGAACATATTCTCTAAGTTAGTTGTTTGCTGGATTTGTAGTCCTTATGGTATTAAGAACGATTAGACTTGGGTAATAGTAAAAAAACCCCTTGATTTCTCTCTCAATTTTGGCGATTTGGAGAAAACCCTAAAAAAGTTTTCTTGGCTGCAAATCTTTCAATCTGTCTAACACTTTGCAAGACGTGAAGATTATTTCATCTAATCGTTTTTAAGAGTTGTTTGGATCGGATTTAGGGTTTGCGATTCTGTATTTTAGGGTTTGTTCAATCTATTCGCTATTAGCTGCTCTGATTGCCGGATTACTTTTGTTTTAACCTTAATTCTGATCGTGATTCAAACCTATTCAGTGATTCTTCATGATTATTGAGTGGGCCGAAGATCATAATCAGTTTTTTAGCATTTATTTTTTCGGCATAAGCTTCTGATCTGTTTTGATTGCTTATAAAGAAACCTAGATTCATGTTTCTAGTGTTTTATTGGTAAAAGATCAGTATCGTTTTTTGATTATCATTGTTTTAATACTTTAACGTTGATTACATGTGCTAAAATCAGATCTGGTAGCCTAACGCCCCTCTTGCGGCGGATTAGGGTTTTCTTGATCTTATTATTGCTCGAGCATTATCTGAATCTCTCTTGCTGATGTGAATCAGTGAGATTGCTGGGTTTTTGGCTGCTGTTCTAGATTCCGATCTACTTGGCCAACTAGGGTTTGGTTGATTTACGATTTACTTGGGCAACACGTTCTGCACAGTATACATATTTCTTGTTGTTCCTTACCGATTTGTTGCTGGTTAACATCGATCAGATTATTGGACAACATTGTGTGGGATTGGTTTAATTTGGATATTTTTTTTTTGGGTAAAAGGGGAATACCCTGGCAAATATTATAAATGAAAGATATAACGTTACAGTACAAATGATAAAGCTTAGAGAAATTAAAACCTAAGCTTATATACTTGACAGGCCAAGTATATAACAACCAATAAACATCCAAAACAATAAATCCTGTGTTAACTTAGACCACATAGAAACAATCCAAGCAATAATCCACTGCAGCCGCATCTTCAAACAAAAATCACCCCCCCTTTAATAATGGAACTTGGTAACTTCCAAATATCCATAGCCTTCTTCACATTAGCCGAAGGCTTGAACTTACAAGAAAGAAGCTTGAGTCTAACAATCTCTAAGATGACATTCACCACTTGGTCTGTAGATCTTCTTTGGTATTTAAATAACCGGAGATTACGCTCTTTCCAAAGCACATAAGAAGATGCACCAAGAAGAAGTTTAAATATGATAACTCTAATGTATCTTCTATGAGCAGCCGGCTTCACCCACTCAATGCACTCAGTTAATCGATCACAATTGAGATTAAATCCAGACACCCACAACACTCCAACCAAACTTGAGATGAGAAAACACATTCAAGAATTAATATAGCAGGCCTGAGGGTCGTTTGGTAATTGGTTTTTTCTAATGATGGGGGTAGAGAGAGAGAGATGGAGTTCCTAATGCACCTAAAGCTAGTCTTGGTTCTAGATCAGTTAGAATGATTAATGGGAAATTGGTTGGAGCTGATGGTCTTCCTGTTCCGTCTTCCTACCGTGGAGAGGAACATGAATCTAGCTCTTGTGATACTACACCACAGAAGTCATATGCTAGTGTGGTGAATGAGAAAGCATGTAATCAGCCTTCTAGTCTTAAGAAGGTTAACTTCCGTGTCTTCGATGTGGAAAAGGTTGATGATACAGCTGATGTTCACATTCCTATGTCTTCGGTTCTGGAGGCAAATTCTAGATTTGAGAACACTCTTTTTGGATATTTTCTTGGTAAAAGAATTGCTTTTCCTGTTGTTGAACATTATGTCTTGAATGCTTGGAAGAAATTTGGTATTAATAAGGTTATGATGAATTCAAAGGGTTTCTTCTTCTTCAAATTTAATTCTGCAATAGGTTTGGAGGGGGTTTTGGAGAATGGCCCTTGGTTCATTCGTAAGGTGCCAATTGTGTTGAAGAAGTGGTCTTCTACAGCTAGTTTGTTGAAAGAGGATCTTGTTTCTATTCCTATTTGGTTTAAGCTTCATGGGGTTCCAATAGCTACTTTCACCGAGGATGGTTTGAGTGCTATTGCTACTACATTGGGCACTCCTCTAATGCTTGATTCTTATACTAGCTCTATGTGTTTTAACTCTTGGGGTCGGTTGGATTTTGCTCGTGCTCTAATTGACATTAGGGCTAATCGGGTTCCTAAGGAGAACTTGATCATTTCTGTTCCGTTTGTGGAAGGTACAGGCCATTCTCTTCATACGGTTCGAGTGGAATATGAATGGAAGCCTCCTCGTTGTCATGCTTGTAAGGTTTTTGGGCATGCGGAGGATCATTGTCAAAAGCGTGTTCCTGTTGTCTCGGAACAAGGAGATGTGAATGTTGATAAAGGGGCTGAGGTGAAGAACAAGAAAGACTCTGAAGGTTTCCAAGCCCTAAGAAAACCATTTCGTGGCCTTGTGGTTGGTAATCCAAAGAAGGTGTCCGTAGCACCTCCTAAACAGGCTTTTGTTCCTAAAAAAAAAAGAAAAAGGAGGTTGGTAAGACTACTACATCTAATTCTTTTGAGGCTCTGAATAAGTTGGATTCTAAAATGGATAATACCGCTACTACTAGTGAACCGTTGACTAATAAGTAGGAGGATCATGATAAGAAGGTGGCTTCTACCGATGGTAACACTGATAATAATTCCAGTTTGTATTCTCGTTGGAAAGACACTTATGAAGCTCCTGTTTCTGATGAGTATATGGCTGGTGAGGATGCCAAAGATGAGGAAGATGATATCCTAGATTATGCTGACAACGAGATGGCTGATTACATGAATCTTCATGATAGGAAACTTAATAAGAAGAAATGAGTCTGAGGTTGTTTCTTTCTTATGTATGTTGAGTCAATTATGGTCTATGTTTGATTTATGATTGAGTAAAATAGTGAGTAGTGGTTGTGTCTTGTTATGTAGTCTTTCTGCCTATGTAACGGGCTGAGATGTGGGATTCACTCACATCCATTGTACTTAAACGCCTTTTTGGTGAACCAAAACCCCCAACGCACTCTTTTAAAACCTATTACTAGAAAAGAAAGATTGATTGGATCACCTCCGTTTCAATTCAGTTTCTCTTTAAGAACATACTTACCATCTACTAGCCTTTGGTTCAGTATTAGTAAGTCATACTTAGACCCCAGCAAATATAAATTTAAAACACCCACCGATCGGCGTTGTGATCACTCGTGACGCCCGTATCAGGTTTCCCACCGGAACAAGTTGGGATGGTCAGGTCTAACGGTTGATTAAATTGTTCATTATTATTTCATATAAATCAGCAAAACTATTCTACGCATGTTAAACTGGTGTATGCAGTCAATTTATATTTGAAAACCTAATCATGTATCCAACCGCACAAGTGATACTAGCATGCAAACCCTAAAGCAACAATCAAACAAGAACATGCAGCAGAGCAGCATACAGGGATCAGTTTATTCGTGCAGAGTAACTGGATAAATGGTTAAGTCACAAATATTCTGAAATTTCTCTCTAAAACATTTGTTATATGAAGTTAATCTAATCTATCTCTAATCCTACCCTCTGTGTCTCCCTCTGGTGTATTTCAACCAGGAGAACACCGACCATGTCGAGTTCAACGATCATCAGACACAGAATAATAAGCGGCATACCACTAGTTAAGTTCTAGCAGTAACAAACCACAGCATAAGTTGGATAGATAAACATTGAAGATTCAATTAACATATTCAAATATATATCAACAGCATACATACAGAGTAATGGCATGATTAAAGCATAACTACCCTAGCATAACAACTATCATAGCAAACACAGATTTGTTTAGCTAAGCATGGCAATAATTCTAGCAAGCATTTGTAAATAATCATGGCAGCAGCACAACATATTTAAAATAACAAGACAGAGATTATAATAGAACCTGACAAAGCGTTATTACAAATCTTGCGTAATCGCAGTCTCGGAGCACCTCCGTTACAACTAAGCTAGAAGCTAATCTACTAGCTTAATTATACTAACCTAATCTAATTATTTCTAGAGAGAGAGTAGAGAGAGAAATGAAAGAAAGAAATAGAGAATGTGAAAGATGATATGAAAATGAGATGGTGGTGATGAGTATTTATAGGCTTGGCTCAACCGTATTCCTACCTCCAAAATATCAGTCGTATTTCCCAACCGTATCAAAATCCTATTTTGTACGGCCAAGACAACGAATACGGGCAAGATTGGCCGTATACGGGAGAGAATGGGGGCGATACGGGAGAGACTCAACCGTATACGGGCAAGACAGGCCGTATACGGCTGAGCCTTGGCCTTATACGGTTGGGCAAGGGCGTATACGGCCTTGTCTTGGCCGTATATGGCTGGGCTTGGCCGTTTGGGCATAACTTCTACGTAGTTTATCCGTTTTGAGTGTTCTTTATATCCACGCGTTCATAATTTCCTTACGAAGAAAATGACATAAATTAGAGGTCATAATTCCAAGTGGAACTCAAAAAGTGCTTAAAAGCGTGAACAAGAATGCTTATGATCGTATTCGTTAGATTTATCGTGTTTTTCGACCATTTAAGTTGATTTTTGAAACGTTGTCTATGTTTTAGCCCTAATGATGAGTTTTAATGATAAATTATTAATTTTAGGTGTATTCATCATGATTCGGGCTTAAAAGGTGAGATAATGACACATAAAAACTTGACTTTTTGCGTGTCATCATACACATTCATAATAGATTACAAATCCTTGGACTTCGCACACGATGTCTAAAGATTTCTAATACATAATTATTAGTACAAAATATAGTAATTAAATCAAATCTCTGTTGTTTGAAAATATGCGACTCGAGCTAATGCTTTCCAAAAGCAATCCTACTGCGGCTGTGGACCTGAGAAATACATACAAAAAGGTCAACAATAATGTTGGTGAGTTCATAGGTTTATAAACAGTTGTAAAAGCATTGGTATGAATCACAAGATTTTGTTTGTATCTTTAGCCCACAATAAATAATAAAAGTGTATACTATTGTTATGAGCTCAAAGTTCGAGCTTAACCTGGCTTGTTGCCTCTGTAAGTGCCTAATCCAGAACACTCATTATTTACGAAATATTATGCGCCCGTGGGTTGGCTAACGTGACTAGCTCGAGCGGGATTGTCAGTTCCCGATAGATCTATCCATAATGTTCGCGCTCACACAAGATTAACGAACAAATCAATTGAAGAGGTCTTAAGTGGATTAGTTCTGTTACTCATGCAATCAGTATAAATGTTTTCAGTACTTGTGTTCATAAAAACAGTTGCATCAAAACAGTTGTATGTATTCTCACCCCAAAGTAAAACAGTAAAAACGGGGCTATGAGTCTCACCTTAGGAGTAATGAGGTATGGTGATGACAAGTGAGCTTATGAATTCTGATTCCCGAGATATCCTAAATTTAATGAAATTGTTTAATTACCATGATATATTATTTATATCTAACCAACATGAAAATCATTACCAACATGAAATGGCCAGGCATGTCGACTGGGAGACAGGAACTTTTGGTCGTAGACATTTAGTCAAATGCCATTCGTTTAATCCAACAATCTCATCCAGTACGGTTATTCTAGACACCATTCATGTGGACATGACTTATGTGGTATAGATGTGTTTTATTTTTATAAATCAATTGTAGTATATACATACATATATTAGGATCAATAATTCAAAAATAAGTTAGGATTTGTGTATAACTTACAACTTGAATTTGTCAGAGTTTTGACGCGATTGTAATATAATCTTAACCCGAAAATGTATGATTTCTTGATATAAAAGCAGTGGATGATCGAAGATAATAACGGGGCATTTGATGGTGGTTTATGGTGGTTTTGTGGGGGGTTTGTATGTGACACCCGGTCAAAAATGACCCAAATTTCACTCCAAATTTGAACTTTTATTCCGCGTATCACATACGCGCAATAACCAAAGTATACAAGTACTAAATATATAAATGTATATTTATAACTTGAAAAGATCATTTAATAATCTCGTACATACGAACCCGACAGAATGCGTAAATCAAAATACTAAAGTTGGTACAAAACATTTTCAAACTAAATATTGTTGTCAAGAATAATATTTAATTACCCCGTTATAAAACTGAAGATATTTTATGCACGAAAGCTATCCGTATGTTCAAAGTAAAACAATGATATAATTTTACATCTTGATAAAAGTATTCTCATAAAATACTTTGATTAAAAACTTAAACGAATATATTTTTAGAAATTTATTGTTTGAAAACATTTCACTTATTAACGATCGGGTAAATAATCACGGGTAAATTATACTACAAAATGGGGAACACAACTCAATTATTTATCCTCAAAATGGGGATCTGGTTTCTTTCTTTTCCCCCCAAATAAGTCGATCCAGCTACCCCTCCTCTCAATTATTTCACACACACAAACATACCAAGTCTTGATCTCTCTCTCGGCTCTTCCTCTCTTTGGCCTTCCGATCAACCAACAACATCAACAACAACATCATTATAATTATCATCATCATCAATCGATATCATCATCCATCTCGTTGTCTCCCTCTCGGTCACTACTACCGCCGGCCACTATCACCCGAACCACCATCAACACCATTTTTCGGAATCAACAAGGAAGCAAGAAAGAGGATAGCACCCGAGCATCATCGTGGTCATCGTCATCATCATTCTCGGTTCCACCTCCAACGTGAGCAACCACTTTTACTCCTCTTAAAATTCGAAATAACAATGCTTAAATAATAGTAATTTAGTGTTATAATGTTTCATTGTCGAGATTTAAAAGTGAGAAACCTTGTTGTGAAGTGATTGCGAAAGTCGTAACAGAAAACCACAAAGAAACGACACAACCTATCGGATATACTCCCAGCAGATCGAGCAGTACTATAGTTATTATGTGTGTTATGTTTTAAACTATGTATTTAATTACTGATAATAGTCCATTAATTTAATATGAATATTTTGATATAAACCTTATATAACGAAAGTTCTGTTATTGTATATTTAAAAAAATCATTTCATATTAAATGTTGTAATAAAACAAATACATGTGTGCTGATATATGCTGTAAGTTTGCTACAGAGCAATAATGGAGTTTTAAGAAAAAAATGGGTTATAATGAAACACATAAACTTATGACTCATATATATATAATAAGTAAGATTACTAACAAAGAAATGAGCTAGTAAACTGGTTTGGGGGCGAGTGGTATTAAGCGAGAGGTCACAGGTTCAAACCCTGTGACCTGTTTTTATTTCATGTATTTCTTTTTACTAGCTGTTAATAAGGACTTATAGATATATACTTAGTAAAGTATACCCAAGGTAAGCACATAGCTCACTGGTTAAGGCATGTGGGATGGAACTAGAGGTCACAGGTTCAATACCTACCTGTGACCTATTTTAAATTTAATTCCTTTTTAAACTATGTAGTATTAAGTGCTCTTATATATTAACTAAGCAATAGAGTAGCAAAATGAAGTAATTGCAAACCGGTTTGGGAAATTATTATTGCAAGATTATCACCAACGAATAGTACATAATTCAACTCAAATGATCCTTCAAAACAATTAAATCATTTGCATGATTTGATAAACCGTCAAAGGCTCATATTAATATATCTCTTACGTTTAGGACGTTAGGGGATTACGGGTTGGAATTACTTGCGGTTAGGAACGCTAGCACCTACAGGTGAGTCTCACGGCCCCTTTTTACTGCTTAACTTTGGGGGAGATGCATTACTTGTTTTTGCTTGAACACAATGAAATTACTGTCTTTACTGAATTACTGTATATACTTTGTACTTCACTGACTCATTGCTTTACAGACTTAATACGCTACCAACTTAGTACTTTACAAACTTACTGACTTCTACTATACTACTTTATGGGCTTATTACAATTTGAACTTACTACTTTACAAACTTAGTACTTTTCAAACTTATTACCTTACATACTTTTTACTTTACAAATGTACCCCTTTACAGATTTACTATTTGACATACTTACTACAATATCACCTTATAATGTTACCGATTTATACTTACTACTTGACCGACTTACAAACTTACTGTTTTACTGGAATACCACTTTACAGACTTTACAAACTTACCGCCTTTACAAACTCACGGACCTTACAAACTTACCGACCTAAAGTCTTACCGACTTACTGATTTACAGTCTTACCGACTCATCGACTTACCGACTTACAGTTTTATAGACTTATAGACTTACATACTCACTGAATTACTGGTATATCGATTGCATGAGTTTTGCTTAATCCAATGAAATCCCTTTAATCATAGTTGTCAGTTATGGACTTAAGTGCGAGTACTAGTAAATGGATCCATTTGGGACTGACAATCCCCACCCAGGGTAGCACGCACTACCACGAACATACAGGTATAAATGGGCGTTTTCTACTCGTTACACATGAATGTTTTTGGATTAGCATTCACGAGGGCACAGTACTTGATTGTAAGATTACTTACTTACTGTTAAGCTTCAACTATGGTGCTCATGGCAATGTATACCAACTACCCTATTGCATTGATGCAATGATCGATTACTGATTTACTAACTGCTTACTACCATGGATTGCTACCCCATTTTGCATGGATGCAGTGATTGACTATAGATTTGTTACCTACATACAACTAACGATTACTACTCTACTGATTGCGTACACTTTTAAATGCCGACTTGTTACATTCGTACAACCACTTTTACTGTTCTATTTCAACTGTGCAATTACATTTATTACTTTACTGTTTTCAGTGAAACTTTTGTACTTATATTGTGTTCAATTTGATTACTTTCTACAAACCTATGAGATTCACTAACCTTTTGGTTGACGCTTTTAGTAATGCATTCTCAGGTACGCAGCCACAGTAGGATGGCCCAGCAGGATCTACTTATTAGCTCGAGTCGCATGCATGTAGCTAGTTGGAGATTTTTCAGCATTACTCTTGAATTAGTTGTTATGTACTTGTGAATATTCTGTAATGTACTGTTTTTTTTTTCAAACGTCTCATATAGTCGTTCACTGTATACCTTTGTGCTTGTGATTATTGATTAGTCACGCCCCGACCCGATTCGCTTCCGCAACCCGAAATAGGGGGTGTGACATTGTAGGTGACTCTTGGTGGTTTATCAAGGTTTCAAGACCTTTACAAGCCAAGAGGGGGAGGGAAGTCTAGAGTTATTGTATGGGAGGGAGAAAGAATTGTGGGAGGTGCGATTTTCATTTGTGAAATAAGTGTGCTATTTATAGGCAAAAATTTCGACAGTCGAGCGATTTTTACGGATAATAATTTCATGATTGAAAGAATCTGGACAAAAAAATAAATTAATATAATCGCACGTTTTAAAAAAATTACGAAGATTGATTGCAAATTATTAAATGAAACTTTCAATAAACCCCCCTGTATATTTATAAAATATTACTTTTTAACCTTATACTATCTCAATATTACAATTTATTATTTCTTTTATATTCTATTAATTCCTCTTTTTCATATACAATTCAATTTTTATCAGAGTTTAATACAAAATATATTTTATTTGTATTGATCTTTCGAATACGATCAGAACCATAATATTGATATATTTTTAACTTCATATTCATAGCCGTTTTTAATATTGAAGTATATAAAATAAGCTAAAGATTATAATGCTCATTAAATTTCAACTATTGTTATTTATTTTTAGGATATATAGACATTCTAACAATCTTTCGTATAATTTAATAATTTAAGTTTTTCGTTCAAGGTTCTATTACCTGAACATAATCTAAACTGAAAGATGTCGGGTGTCACATTCTCCCCTAGTTAAAAGAATTTCGTCCCGAAATTTTGCTCGTGGTCTGGGTTGGTGTGGGATCTGGGAAGAGGTGAGGGTATCTCTGACGTATCTGGTCTTCTCGTTCCCATGTGAATTCAGGACCACGTCTCGAATTCCACCAGACTTTAACAATGGGAATACGACTCTGTTTCAAACGTTTGACCTCTCGAGCCATGATTTCCATAGGTTCGTCGACGAAGTGGAGTTTGTCATCAATGTGGATTTCGTCGAGCGGTATAATCAGAGTTTCATCAGACAGACATTTCTTGAGATTAGAAATGTGAAAGGTAGGGTGTATGCTACTAAGTTCTGGAGGTAGCTGCAGTCGATATGCCACCGGAACAATCCTTTCAAGGAACTCAAAAGGTCCAATGTACCTGGGGTTCAGTTTTCCACGTTTGCCAAAACGAATGGCGCCTTTCCAAGGCGACACTTTTAGAAGTACTTTATCCCCAACCTGGAACTCAAGATGTTTGCGTCTTACATCAGCATAACTTTTCTGACGATCATGCTCAGCTTTCAGCCGGTTCTGGATGCCGACGATTTTCTCAGTAGTTTCATGAACGATTTCTGGACCGGTGAGTTGGCTATCTCCCACCTCGGTCCAACAAAGAGGTGTTTGGCACTTACGTCCGTACCGTACCTCGATAGGTGCTGCCTTGATGCTTGTATGATAACTGTTGTTGTACGAAAACTCACACAATGGTAGGTGGTTTTCCCAGTTTTTACCAAAGTCAACTACACAAGCTCGTAGCATGTCCTTTAGTGTTTGAATGGTTCTCTCGCTTTGGCCATCGGTTTGCGGGTGATAAGCAGTACTCATATCCAGACGAGTACCTAAGGATTTCTGTAATGATTGCCAAAAGCGGGAGGTGAAACGGTTATCTCGATCAGAGATAATCGAGATGGGTACACACCGTGTCTAGATACAATTTCCTTCAGGTAGATTCGGGTTAAGCGTTCCATCTTATCGGTTTCTTTGATTGCCAGGAAGTGAGCAGATTTGGTGAGACGGTCAACAATCACCCAAATGGTATCGCAACCGCTAGGTATTTTCGGCAGTTTGGTAATGAAATCCATGGTGATTTTCTCCCATTTCCACTGAGGTATTTTAGGTTGTTGTTGTAAACCGGAGGGTTTCTGGTATTCAGCTTTGACTTTAGAACAGGTGAGACACTTGCTGACATAAGTAGCAATATCTGCTTTCTTGTTGGGCCACCAATACAACTCTTTGATGCCATGATACATCTTTTCGGCTCCAAGATGTATAGAGTATCTAGACTTGTGAGCTTCATCCATCACCAGGATCCGCAAGTTTCCAAAACTTGGTAGCCATATTCGGTTTGAGAAGTATTTGGCCCCATCAGGTTTGGTTTCAAATTGTTTATCCATGCCACGCAAGGCCTCATTTTTCACATTTTCATCCTTGAGTGCTTCGAGTTGAGCGATAAGGATATGAGTAATAAGGTTGTTGCGAATGGTCATACCAAATGCTCGAACTCGAAGGGGTTTCACTCGTTCTTTTCGACTTAAGGCATCGGCAACAACATTAGCCTTGCCTGGGTGATATCGAATTTCACAATCATAATCTGTAAGTAACTCGACCCATCTACGTTGCCTCATGTTTAGATCTTTCTGGTCGAAGATATGTTGAAGACTTTTGTGGTCAGTGAAGATTATACACTTGGTACCGTATAGGTAATGTCTCCAGATTTTGAGTGCGAACACTACGGCTCCCAACTCTAGGTCATGAGTTGTGTAGTTCTTTTCGTGGACCTTGAGTTGTCGAGAGGTGTAAGCAATGACTTTTTCTCGTTGCATTAATACGCAACCAAGTCCTTGGTGTGAGGCGTCGCAGTAAACCACGAAGTCATCGTTGCCTTCGGGTAAGGACAAAATCGGTGCACTGCAGAGTTTTTGTTTCAGTAACTGGAATGCTGACTTTTGTTTGTCGGTCCAATCGAATTTCTTTTCTTTCTGAGTCAGTGTGGTTAAAGGCTGGGCTATTTTTGAAAAATTCTAAATGAATCGTCGATAGTATCCAGCGAGTCCTAAGAATTGGCGTACTTCGGTTGGTGTTGTCGGTTTTTGCTAGCACTTGATAGCCTCAATTTTTGATGGATCGACATGTATTCCTTGACTGTCAATGACATGAACAAGGAATTGTACGGTTTGCATCTAAAACTCGCACTTAGAGAATTTGGCATACAACTCTTCGTGTTTGAGTAACTCCAAAATGGTTTTCAGATGTTGACCATGTTCGGTTTCGTTGCGAGAGTAGATTAGAATGTCGTCGATGAACACGATAACAAACTTGTCTAAATACGGTTTGCACACCAGATTCATAAAGTCCATGAATACTGCAGGTTCTGAAGGTAGCGAGTTCTGAAGGTTGTTTTCGTAATGTCAGAATCTCGAACTCGTAGTTGATGATATCCTGACCGTAGATCGATCTTTGAATAAAAACTCGACCCCTGAAGTTGGTCAAACAGGTCATCAATGCGGGGAAGTGGATAACGGTTCTTTACGGTTAACTTGTTCAATTCTCGGTAATCAATACACATTCTGAAGGAACCGTCTTTCTATTTAACGAACAAGACCGGAGCTCCCCAAGGTGAGGAACTTGGTTGAATGAATCCCTTGTTCAGAAGTTCATGTAATTGGGTGGACAACTCTTGCAACTCGGAAGGGGCCAATCTGTTTGGGGCTCGTGCCACGGGTGCTGCGCCGGGTACAAGATCAATTTGAAATTCGACCTGTCTAGGAGGTGGGAGGCCAGGCAAGTCTTCAGGGAAACTTCAGGAAAGTCTCGTACAATAGGCACATCCTCAAGTTGCTTATCCCCCAACTTCTTCTCAGTTACGTGTGCAAGGATTGCCTGGTACCCTTTTATCTAATACTTTCGGGTTTTCATAAAGGAAATAATGTTCAAGCTTGCTTTACCGGTCTCCCCTTGTATGATCAAAGTTCCACCGGTAACAAGGGGAATACAAACGGTTTTCTCAAAACAAACAATTTTGGCACGATGTTTGGACAACCAATCCATGCCTACAATGATATCAAAGCTTCCAATTTCGACATGTATGAGGTCTATGGGGAAAAGTTCATTCGCGAGGTTTAAAGTGCAATTAAGTATCACACTATCGGCCTCAATCAGTTTGCCATTTGCTAATTCTACTGTGTACTTAGCATCTAATGCAGTGGGAGTGATGTTTAGTAGCGGACAAAACTCATCAGATATGAAACTTTTATCGGCATCGGTATCGAATAAAACTGAAACGGTTAAATCATTGAGGAGAAACATACCCGTAACAACGTTGGGATCTTGACAGGCTTCTCCAGCATTGAGTACAAAAGCTCTACCGCGAGCATTGTTGTTATTGTTCCTGTTGTTGTTGTTGTTGTTGTTATTCCGGTTGTTGTTGTTTTTCAAATTCGGGCAGTCATTTCGGAAATGCCCGATTTTACCGCACTCGAAACAGGCTTTCGGTGCGTTAGGGTTGGCATTTGCATTGGGGGTTCTACAATCTCTGGCTATGTGACCCCATCATTTACACTTGTAACAGGTGCAAGGGCCATCGAGGTGTAAGGTACATTTGGAGCAATAGGGTTTGTTTCCTTGGTAATTTTTCTTTTCCCCAGATTCCGATGTATGAGTCTTCACGATTTCAGGCTTTTTATTCTGTTGTTGCTGATTCTGGTTGTTTCCCTGCCATTTTCTTTTATTATCTCCAGTGCTCTTTTCTGAAGGTGTTCCCCGGTGGACCACCTATGCCATTAATTCGTGTGCCATACGAACAACATTCTGAATGGTTCCAGGTTTGGAGGAAGTCACCATACCGTAGATCTTTTCTGGGAGTCCCCAGATGTATCTATCTATGCGTTTGTATTCGGGGTCCACCATAGATGGACATAGAAGTGCAAGCTGGTGGAATCTGGTGGTGTATATGATGATGTCATCACCCTTGACAGTGTGGTTCAAAAATTCAACCTCTAGTTGTTGTAATTATTCCCTGTGACAGTACTCTTCGGTTATCATTTTCTTTAGATCATCCCATGCGAGTTGATAGGCGGAATCAATCCCCACGGTTTGTGCATAAGAGTTCCACCAAGTGAGTGCACCTTCAGAAAGAGTGCAGGTGGAGAACTTGACCTTGTTTTCCTCAGTGCAATTACAGATTCGGAAAACAGATTCCATCTTTTCGATCCATTGCATCAGCCAGATGGCTCATTCTTTGCCTTTGAAATTGAGAGGTTTGCAGTTTATAAAATCCTTGAAAGTACAAGGTTTTGTTGCTGGTAGGTTGTTGGCTGTATTCTCTGTATTCCTTGGGTTGGAGCCAGTGTTTCTAGCTGCTTCGTAAGCTGCCATTGCATCAGCGACTCCTTGACAGACTAGTTGAGCAATTTCCTCGAGGGTCATCGGTTGTAGTCTTGGAGGCATGATTCTTAAAAGAAAGAGATAAGAAACAAATGAGATTCAGTTGCACAATAATTGAGTTATGAGATAGTATAGCATTTCACAACACGATGGTTAATGACATAAGAAAGCAAGTTTTATAACCAAGTTGAGGCGCAAGATTAAATGATTTACAAGGTTTGATGTTTACGAAATATGCCAGGCAATTACTTGACCAGTAACCATTTTTCCACCCCCCTTGGATTTCTCTCTCAACTTTTGGCGATTTTAGGGTTTCTTTTGGCTGCCCAAATCGTCTTGTTTCATTCACTAATCCTTCCTATAATCTGACCTACGGTTACTGATCTTCTTATCTCTGATCTATTCATTGATTTGTTTGATTATCTACTTGTATTTTAGGGTTTCTAGGTGGATTTGTTTTTTGATCTTTCCGATTAGGGTTTGTATTATCTAAATCGCTAACAAGTTCTGCTTGTTTGATTATACCATATTCGACTACACAGCATCAAACGATCCACATTTAAACCTAAAAATCGTTTCTGGTTTGATCTATTTTGAGTTAGGGTTGCCGCTGGTACCTATCTTGATTAGGGTCTTAATCTGATTCGTGTTTTTCAGGTTATTATAATCGTTTGTGTGTGGCTGATTGTGTCTTGGGCTGCAAGTATTGTGTTGTTTGCTTCTAATCCAAATCTATACTTGCGTCAACATTATTATTTGACCAGATTACAGCTGTTCTTGGCGTTTTTTTAAATAAAACGAGCTGATCATTGATTACTCTTGCTGATCTGCACTCTATTAATTTAGGGTTTTATGCTTGCTTCGATTTATATCATTGGCTGATCAGGACTTGAGTTGTTAACTATTATTGGGTTCTTTAACGTAAATATTCTTTCCAGATTGTAACTCTCTAAGGGTTTGATCTGGTTCAGATTGCTTTTTTATATTTGGCCGATTGGATTTGTTCAGATTAGGGTTTCTGGTTTGATCTTTGATTGGGATCTGATTTGTGGTCCGGTCCTTGGATTTGATTCTTTGGATAATTGTCGATTACATTGGGTCTACTTGGCTTAAGCAGATTGCATATCGTGCATTGGTTTTGCAGTTTTGAGAGTCGGTTTGATGACCGTGTGGGGGGGGGGGGGGGGGGGGGGGGGATATTACTGGCAGATTTTTGTTTGTTTCAATGGAGCATTTGTGCTGATTGTTCGTGTCACTTTGATGCGTTTTAAATCAACCTCTATTGATGGTTCTCAATTAGGTGCGGCTTGGGTGCGTATGGATACGGTTTGGGTTCATGCTATGCTTAAGCTGCTTGGTTATGTGATTTCTGGTGGTCCCATTTTCCGGTTAGGGTCCCACTGGTTGGATTCTTCAGCTAGGTCATTGGTTTGGCTTATATTGCGTGTGGGTATACCTGGACCTTTCGTCATTATCGGAATTGGTAGGGCAGGTGTATTAAATATATTGAAGTTGGCTTGGACCTTTTGCCAATGGTCTTTGGGACGTGTTGGTAGGGCAAGTTAATTTAATGCATTATTGATTGCTGCGTGATGCAGCTTGGACGTTGGTGTTTGCTCTCATGGGTCAATATACGAAGATTACTGAAGACCGAGTCGATCACCGTGGAAGTGGTTCTATGAACCTTGTGTTTACATTTAGATTATTTATTTATTTTAAATGTAATTGTAACTGCGTTTAGCAGGTGGGTTAGTGGTTATGTGCTGCGTTGCAGCTGTGATTTGTTCTGCGGTTTGCAGTTTGTTTGCTTAGTTGTATAGGTTGAGTCAAATCGCCTATGTAACGGGGTGAGGGCATGAGATGTACGCTCATGTCAATTGTACTTAAATGAGTTTGGGAATATATTTGCCGGGTAAAAATTTTACCCTTTACCCACAAAAAAAATATGCCAGGCATTGTTACATCCGGACTTAATACAAAAGTTAACTAGTTGAGCACATCCCGCCTCAATAGGTTACAAAATAGAGTATTAAACTAAATTTGGCGTAGATTTGGTGGAGGGAGTAGTGTGATAACTCGTTCAATAGTCTCCGCAAGTCTGTCAACTATCTTGAGAGCTTCCCCGGCTTCCCGTATACGTGTTTCACATTGTACCATCCTTGTTTGCAGAACTGAGATCTCATTTCTATTGCCGATTACTTGGTTGTGTACAATCCTCATGGTTTCAGTGATATCTTCCTGGTCCTGGTAGATTTGTGTGACCCGACCTTGAGCTAGGCGCATCCAACTTGCCCGTGTTTCGTGTTGCAAAAATTCTACATCTCTAAGCCGAGTTTCATGGTGGTGTAGTCTAGCAGCTAACACCGGTACATTAAGGTGTGTGGGTTCTTGGGTGTTCGGGGGGAGATCCATGGCTGAATATCCTTCGTCATTAGCAGGAATTTCTATGTCTTACTCAATCCTCCAGGTGGCAATAGCCGTAGGTAACTACTCCATTGGTGGGTGACTGCCTAATGGCGAGCTATAGCAGAGACGTTACCAGTGGTGGAAGGATTGTGATAGGGGCTAGCTCGATGTGAGCTACAAGTTCGTCTAGCCACATGCGGTTCTGAATGGCTATGACGAGAGCGGAGAGGGAGTGAAGCACGTGTGGTTTGTCTAGATGATGAGTCTGCCATTTCTGTGGCAAGAGTGTTTAGCAAGTTAGGTCTATACATATATATATATATATATATATATATATATATATAACATATATTAGCCTCGTGTGTCTAGCACAAACATGTTTGACTCCCGTTTCTCTCGTGGTCAGAGTCAACTAGTGTATTCTTGTTCAACATAACCATTTCAGACCTCACATCATCTTAATTTAATTATACATAGTTGATCAGGCTATGTTAAATTATATTCGTATGATGTAATTCCTGAACCAGTCATACCTAATGAGGAATACTAAGCTAACGGTCATAGTCTAGGCCTACTAATGCAACCTAGTTCACTATAACCTTAGGCTCTGATACCAATCTGTCGCACCCCCAATTTAATGTACAGCGGAAATCGGGTAGGGGCGCGACTAATCAAGTATCATCACCCAAAGGTATAACAAACGACCTCTAAATGAGACGTTTTGAAATAATTACACATTCATAATAGATTACAAATCCTTAGACTTCGTATACGATGTCTAGAGATTTCTAATACATAATTATTAGTACAAAATATAGTAATGCAATCAAATCTCCGTTGTTTGAAAATATGCGACTCGAGCTAATTCTTTCCAAAAGCAACCCTATTGCGGTTGTGGACTTGAGAAATACATACTAAAAGGTCAACATTAATGTTGGTGAGTTCATAGGTTTATAAACAGTTGTAAAAGCATTGGTATGAATCACAAGATTTTGTTTCAATATTTAGCCCACAATAAATAATAAAAGTGTATACTATTGCTATGAGCTCAAAGTTTGAGCTTAACATGGGTTGTTGCCTCTGTAAGTGCCTAATCCAGAACACTCATTATTTACGAAATATTATGTAACACCCCCGAATTTACTGTTTGGCGGAAGCATACTTTGGGTGTCACTAATCAATAATCAAAGCACATAGATATATAGCAAACGACTCTATATGCGTCATTTTAACAAAATAGATTTAATATAAGAAATGTTTACAACATTTAAAGCTGTACATAGCTCGTGTTCGATTAAATGAGAGATTTTCAGTACATGAGTACTTGTACAAAATATACTAATGCAAGAAAATCTCTAATGTCTGCATGCTGACTCGAGCTATATAATCCCGATGGCAGTCCAATCTACTGCTGAGTACCTGTGAAACATGCTAAAATGGGTCAGCTAAAGCTGGTGAGTTCACAGGTTTGAAATCAGATAATATCGTATGAACCGCAAGATTTAAGTAATGATTTGCATCCAGCAATTAAATAATAGTGTATACAGCCATGAGCACATAGTCTGAGCTTAACTCGAGGGTCGGGTCCCATATAGAGAATTCCGAGCGAGGTGCCTCCACGAGTGCCTAATCCACATTCGTCTGAACAATTATTAGTACGTCCGTTTACCCAGTTAGTGCATGCTAACCCGGACGAGGAGGGTCAATCCTATATGGTACCATATACTAATAATCACGCTACAACGTATTACCAAACTATGCTGACGGAGGACTTTGAAATGATTAGTGGAAAACAACTCATGTAGTATATTGTAAAGTTTGTACTTGCATTCACATGTTAAAAATAAGCATTGAATCACACCCCTGAGTGAAAAGCGGTAAAAAGAGGGGCTATGAGACTCACCTGAGTCTTGGAGCGTTATAACCGATAAACGAATGATGCTTAATCAAGCAGTGAGATGTCCGCAGACAGATAACCTGAGGGTGTCCATGACACGCGATGGTTATTAATATGAGTAGGTAGTTACAAAGACTACCTTTGTAGTTGTTCGTTCAACTATAATGTCCAAATTACTACGATTTGGTTGTTTGATTAACTTGTGTTTTGAAAACGTGTACGGCCCGTTGGTGATTGTTTGAAATAATAATCTCGACTTTTACTATGATATTAGTGTGGTTGTATACTTAACAAAGTATATATGTCCCGTGTATAAGTTGTATCGTATACGATTTGGTTGGTATAAAATGTTTCAAGACTTAGGAAAATATTCCAACTTTTCTGTTTTTGGCGACACTTGGATAGTGTCGCTACGGGCTTAGGCGACACTTAGTAAGTGTCGCTATATTTCTGATTTTCAATAGTTGGGCGACACTTGAGTAGTGTCGCTACGGCGACACTTATGAATTTTGGCGTCACTACAGGAGTGTCGCTAATCTAAATCTGGTTAAGTATTCCAGCGACACTTATGTAGTGTCGCTATAGGGGCGACACTTAGGCACAGCGACACTTAGCTAGTGTCGCTAGCACTGTTTTTGGCACACTAGCGACACTTCAAACTGTTCACCGGATTTTGAGTAAAAATCGAGTTTTCCGGCCACCGTTCGACCCAAATCTTTTACCCAACCCATATTTGGACATTTTGAACATAAACAAACAACTTTCATGTAAAAATGAGTGAAATCGGAGAGTTTCGGGTTTTTGTCGGAAACTTACGCGGTGTCGAAATGAAATTCCTAAAAGATGAAGTTGTAGATCGTAGCGTGGTGAACGTTTTTCTCCAAACAAGCTAGGTGAAATGAGGTGGTTTAGTGGTGTTATTTGGTGTTTGAAGGAGGTGGTGGTGTGGAGGTGGAAGAAATGAGAGAAAAGAGAAAGAGAGTGAGATAGAGGTGAGTGACAAATGAGGTGGGGGAGTGATGACCCTCACCTTTTAGGCTGATTTTCGGTGGGGTCCACGGATGTGGGCTTCACCGATTTTTGGTTCTCCGTGTTTGCGCTCCGCGCGGTGTTCGTTTTCTCGGTCGTTTAAACGTTAAATAATTATTTTAAAACGTTAAAATATACGTTTGAAACTGTAATTAATCCCTTGATAAATTTATTGAAGTATTTTATCAAAATACTTAATACTTGAGTTATAAATCATAACTTTAATTTATTTTTGTTTCGTTTGTGCGTTTACCTTTTAATCGCGTAAATTTTATTTGTACGATACGAGTTGAATTGAAATATTATAACAATAATATTTTTGGAATTTAATAGCGTTATTAAATAATATTATATTATTTAATAAAATCGTTCACCAACGTTCGTATTTACTGAACCGAATTACATTCGATTTATATTGCCTACGATTTAATCAAATCGCATAATCGTATATATTCATCAATATATATTTTGATACATTAATTAGTCTAACACAAAACTAATTACATGTATTTACAATTGATTAGGTCCTAATTAATAGTCCTAATTTGACGGGTGTCACATTCTCCCCCTGTTAGAAGAATTTCGTCCCGAAATTTAGTTCGGTGTCATGTTTGATGTAGAGTTGGTGAAGAGTTGTGGATACTTGAGTCGCATCTGGTCTTCCCGTTCCCAAGTGAATTCTGGACCACGCCGCGAATTCCACCTGACCTTAACGATGGGAATACGACTTTGTTTGAGTTGTTTGACCTCACGGTCCATGATTTCAGCGGGTTCCTCAACGAAATGAAGTTTGTCGTCGACACGAATTTCACCGAGTGGGATGATAAGTGACTCATCAGATAGGCATTTCTTCAGATTAGAAATGTGAAAATGGGGTGCACACTGCTGAGCTCGGATGACAGTTGCAATCGATATGCCACTGGACCAATCCTCTCGAGGATCTCGAATGGTCCAATGTACCTGGGGTTTAACTTCCCGCGTTTGCCGAAACGAATTACGCCTTTCCAAGGCGATACCTTGAGTAGTACTCGATCCCCAACCTGGAACTCGAGTGGTTTGCGTCTCACGTCAGCGTAACTTTTCTGACGATCATGTGCGGCTTTGTATTTGTTTTGGATCTCGAAGATTTTCTCGGTTGTTTCGTGAATGATTTCCGGACCCGTGAGTTGGCTATCCCCAACTTCGGTCCAACAGATAGGTGATCGGCACTTACGACCGTACAGTGCCTCGAAAGGTGCAGCCTTGATGCTGGTATGGTAACTATTGTTGTACGAAAACTCGCACAATGGTAGGTGTCGTTCCCAGTTTATACCGAAGTCAACTACGCAGGCTCGTAGCATATCCTCAAGTGTTTGAATTGTTTGTTCGCTTTGGCCGTCGGTTTGAGGGTGGTATGCGGTACTCATGTCGAGGCGATTACCCAACGATTTCTGAAGTGATTGCCAAAAGCGAGATGTGAAACGACTATCTCTATCGGAGATAATTGAGATTGGAACACCGTGTCGGGTTACGATTTCTTTCAGATAAATTCGGGTAAGGCGTTCCAATTTGTCGGTTTCTTTGATCGCCAGGAAGTGAGCAGATTTGGTGAGACGATCGACGATCACCCAAATGGTATCGCAACCGCTCGATGACCTTGGTAGTTTGGTTATGAAATCCATGGCAATTTGTTCCCATTTCCATTCAGGAATGTCGGGTTGTTGAAGTAAGCCAGAAGGTTTCTGGTATTCGGCTTTGACTTTCGAGCAAGTAAGGCACTTGCTGACGTATGTGGCGATTTCAGCTTTCATGTTCGGCCACCAATAGAATTCCTTGATGCCGTGGTACATTTTATCGGATCTCGGGTGAATAGAATATTTAGACTTGTGAGCTTCATCCATCACCATGTCTCGTAGGTTCCCAAAACTAGGCAACCAGATTCGGTTAGAGAAACACCTAACTTCGTTAGGTTTGATTTCGAATTGCTTATCCATACCCCGCAGGGCTTCGTTTTTGATATTATCGGGTTTTAAAGCTTCGAGTTGAGCAGTGAGAATCTCGATGTTCAGATCATTGTGAATGGTCATACTGAGGGCTCGGACTCGAAGGGGTTTCGATCGTTCTTTTCGACTGAGGGCATCGGCAACAACATTTGCCTTACCAGGATGGTGTTTGATTTCGCAATCGTAATCGGTAAGCAACTCGACCCATCGACGTTGCCTCATGTTGAGGTCCTTTTGATCGAATATGTGTTGGAGACTTTTGTGGTCGGTAAAGATTGTGCACTTAGTGCCGTAAAGATAATGTCTCCAGATTTTGAGAGCAAAAACGACTGCTCCAAGTTCGAGGTCATGCGTAGTGTAGTTCTTTTCGTGGATTTTGAGTTGTCGTGAGGCGTAAGCAATGACCTTGTCTCGTTGCATCAACACACAACCGAGACCTTGATGGGAAGCATCGCTGTATACCACGAAGTCATCGGTGCCATCGGGTAGTGATAGAATCGGAGCACTGCAAAGCTTTTCTTTCAGAAGTTGGAATGTTGACTCTTGTTTATCAGTCCAATCGAACTTTTTGTCTTTTTGAGTCAGTGTCGTGAGTGGTTGAGCTATTTTTGAGAAGTTTTCGATGAATCGCCGATAGTACCCGGCAAGTCCTAGAAACTGCGGTACTTCGGTCGGTGTGGTAGGTGCTTGCCAGCACTTGATAGCTTCGATTTTTGAAGGATCTACATGAATTCCTTGACTGTCAATCACGTGTCCAAGGAATTGAACGGTTTGTATCCAGAACTCACACTTAGAGAATTTGGCGTAAAGCTCCTCGTGTCTAAGTAGTTCTAAGATGGTTTTGAGATGTTGCGCATGTTCTTGTTCGTTGCGCGAATAGATGAGGATGTCATTGATAAAAACAATGACAAACTTGTCGAGGTAGGGTTTGCACACCCGATTCATAAGGTCCATGAATACAGCCGGTGCGTTGGTTAATCCAAAGGGCATCACTTGGAATTCATAATGCCCATAACGGGTTCTGAAAGCAGTCTTAGGGATGTCGGTGTCGCGAACACGTAGCTGATGATAACCTGACCGAAGATCGATCTTTGAATAAAAACTCGACCCTTGAAGTTGGTCAAAAAGGTCATCAATTCGAGGGAGTGGGTAACGGTTCTTGACGGTCAACTTGTTCAACTCTCGGTAGTCGATACACATTCTGAATGAACCGTCCTTCTTTTTCACAAATAAGACCGGAGCTCCCTAAGGTGATGAACTCAGTCTGATGAATCCTCTATCTAGGAGTTCCTGTAATTGGGTGGACAACTCCTGAAGTTCGGATGGGGCTAAGCGGTATGGTGCTCGGGCTACCGGTGCAGCACGTGGCACGAGATCGATCGAGAACTCAACCTGTCTAGACGGCGGTAGACCAGGTAGTTCTTCGGGAAAGACTTCTGGGAAGTCTCGAACGATAGGCACATCCTCAAGTCGCTTCTCCTCCGACTTTTTCTCCATGATGTGTGCGAGGATTGCTGGATAACCCTTTCTCAGTAATTCCAGGGTTTTCAAGCAAGAGATGATGTTCAGTCTCGTCCCACCGGTCTCCCCCTGTATGATCAAGGTTCTACCGACGGCAAGAGGAATGTGAACAATCTTATCATGACAGACAATTTCGGCCCGATGCTTGGACAACCAGTCCATACCCACGATGACGTCAAAACTTCCGATCCTAACAGGCATGAGGTCAATTGAAATGGTTTCGTCCGCTAGGTTTAAAGTGCAATTAGGTATTACACTATCGGTTTCTATGAGTTTACCGTCTGCTAGTTCTACGGTGTACTGAACATCTAAGGCCACGGGGGTGATGTCAAGTAGTGGGCAAAACTCATCAGATATAAAGCTTCTATCGGCACCAGTATCAAACAGAATAGATGCAGTTAAGTTGTTAAGGAGGAACATACCCATGACCACATTCGGGTCTTGACGGGCGTCCTCAGAGTTGAGTACAAAGGCTCTACCTTTGGCGTTGTTGTTGTGGCTGCCCTTGTTCTTCAGTTTTGGGCACTCGTTCCTGTAGTGCCCACGGTTTCCACATTCATAGCAGGTTTTGGTCGGCCTGGCATTTCGGTTGGAGTTGTTGTTGGAGTTGTTGGGGGACCTGCAGTCCTTGGTGAGGTGTCCGTACCTCTTACAGTTGTTGCAGCGGGTTTCGCAGGGACCTTCGTGGTGACGGTTGCACTTGGAACAGTAGGGTTTGCTCCCAGTGTAACCTCGTTTGGGCTCGGTGTTTGAGTTGTAGGCTTTGATGGTGTCGGGTTTCTTGTTTTGGTAGTTGTTGTGGTTGTCGGACCATTTTCTTTTGTTGTTGTTGGAGGACGAAGTGGGTGGTTCTGAGCCCTCGCTCATAGCCATGAGGTCGTGGGCTAATCGAATGGCACCGTCAATAGTGGTTTGGTTTGAGGAGGCGACGTTTCCCCGAACAGGTTCCGGAAGGCCAAGAATATACTTCCGGATTTTATCGGGTTCCGTGCTCACCATAGCTGGGCGGAGGGCAGCGAGCTGCTGGAACCTGGTGGTATAACCATCGATATCACCATTCTGAACCTTTAGGTTCCAGAACTCCTCGTCCAGCTTTTGGAGTTTGTCGATCGAACAGTACTTGGTGGTGAGTTTTGCTTTCAAGTCCTCCCAAGAGAGTTGGTAGGCAGTGTCAGCACCCGCTGATTGGGAATATGAGTTCCACCAAGAGTGGGCATCATCTTCGAGGGAGCAGGTGGCGAAGTTAACCTTGTCGTCCTCCGCGCATTTGCTGACGCGGAAAACGGTCTCCATCTTTTCGAACCATCTGATTAGTCCGATGGCTCCCTCAGTACCCTTGAAGCTTGAGGGTTTGCAACTCTGGAAGTCCTTGTAAGAACAAGGTTTAGCAGCGGGGGTTTCAGCTGCATCGCTGTTTCTCCCGGAATTCTGTGGAGTATTATGAGCCAGGGCTTCAGTCACAGCCTGGGTTATGAGGGATGTAAGCTGGGCATCGGTGTATGGTCTTGTCTTTGGCGGCATGATTCTTCAATAAAAGAAATGAAGATACATGAGATTTTGTAAGAAAATTGTATTTGTCACATATGCACATGTATAAAGGCGGTAATACATAACGTCAATATGAAAGTGGCAATTAATATGAGTTGAAACAGCAAGGAATACTTGATAGATAATACGAGTTCAAAGGTTACATCCCATGGATGTATTACAAAAGGTGTCGGGAATTGTTACATCCGACCGAATCATAAAGTAGCGGTTAAGTAGTTATTAGACTACAAGATAGATTACAAGACAAGGACTACACTAGTCTCAACGTAGATTAATCTGTTCCATCATTACAATGAGACGATCCACAGTATTTGCAAGTCTGCTGGCCTGTCAGGCGTTGTCTTCAGCCAATGCTAGTCGCTGTACCAATCCACGGGCATATTCTTCCGTTTCCCGTGAGCGTTGCTCACACTCTTCAAGCCTGTGTTTCAAAAGGGCGGTTTCTAAGCTTATCTCCACCACTTTGTTGAAAAGAACGTCTACATTGTTAACGGTGGTTTCGTGATCCTCGGAGACTTGTTCGATGAGTTCGAGGGATGTAAGTCTCCAGTTTTCATTGGTTTCTTGGAGTTCGATGTCCATGGTGTTAAGCCGTTGCTCGTGGCGGTGTAACCTCGCGGCTAAACCTGGTAGAGTGAGGTGCGTGGGATATGGTCCAGCTAGAGGCAACCTGGGGTTCCTCCTAGCTACCCTCGGGTTTTGGGATCCATGAGGATGAGTTTGCGATGAATTGGATGGTGTGTTTGCCATTCTGAGACAAAGCGTTAGAGAAAATGAGGCCTATCTATGTATATAAATAATAATATAACATAATAGCCTAGGGTGTCTAACACAGACATGTTTGAGTCTTGGTTCTCTCGAGGTCAGAGTCAACTAGTGTATTCCCGTTCAACATAACCATTTCAGACCTTACATCATCTTTTCTTAATTGTACATAGTTGATCAGGCTATGTTAAATTAAAGTCGTATGCGGTAATTCCTGAACCAATCATGCCTAGTAAGGAAATACTGCCTAACGGTCATAGTCTAGGCCCACTAAATGTAACCTAGTTCACTATAACCTTAGGCTCTGATACCAATCTGGTAATCTGTAACACCCCCGAATTTACTGTTTGGGAGAAGCATACTTTGGGTGTTACTAATCAATAATCAAAGCACATAGATATATAGCAAACGACTCTATATGCGTCGTTTTAACAAAATAGATTTAATATAAGAAATGTTTACAACATTTAAAGCTGTACATAGCTCGTGTTCGATTAAATGAGAGATTTCAGTACATGAGTACTTGTACAAAATATACTAATGCAAGAAAATCACTAATGTCTGCATGCTGACTCGAGCTATATAATCCTGATGGCAGTCCAATCTACTGCTGAGTACCTGTGAAACATGCTAAAATGGGTCAGCTAAAGCTGGTGAGCTCACAAGTTTGAAATCAGATAATATCGTATGAACCGCAAGATTAAATAATGATTTGCATCCAGCAATTGAATAATAGTGTATACAGCCATGAGCACATAGTCTGAGCTTAACTCGAGGGTCGGGTCCCATATAGAGAATTCCGAGCGAGGTGCCTCCACGAGTGCCTAATCCACACTCGTCTGAACAATTATTAGTACGTCCGTTTACCCAGTTAGTGCATGCTAACCCGGACGAGGAGGGTCAATCCTATATGGTACCATATACTAATAATCACGCTACAACGTATTACCAAACTATGCTGACGGAGGACTTTGAAATGATTAGTGGAAAACAACTCATGTAGTATATTGTAAAGTTTGTACTTGCGTTCATATGTTAAAAATAAGCATTGAATCACACCCCTGAGTGAAAAGCGGTAAAAAGAGGGGCTATGAGACTCACCTGAGTCTTGGAGCGTTATAACCAATAAACGTATGATGCTTAATCAAGCAGTGAGATGTCCGCAGACAGATAACCTGAGGGTGTCCACGACACGCGATGGTTATTAATATGAGTAGGTAGTTACAAAGACTACCTTTGTAGTTGTTCGTTCAACTATAATGTCCAAATTACTACGATTTGGTTGTTTGATTAACTTGTGTTTTGAAAACGTGTACGGCCCGTTGGTGATTGTTTAAAATAATAATCTCGACTTTTACTATGATATTAGTGTGGTTGTATACTTAACAAAGTATATATGTCTCGTGTATAAGTTGTATCGTATCCGATTTGGTTGGTATAAAATGTTTCAAGACTTAGGAAAATATTCCAACTTTTCTGTTTTTGGCGACACTTGGATAGTGTCGCTACGGGCTTAGGCGACACTTAGTAAGTGTCGCTATATTTCTGATTTTCAATAGTTGGGCGACACTTGAGTAGTGTCACTACGGCGACACTTATGAATTTTGGCGTCACTACAGGAGTGTCGCTAATCTAAATCTGGTTAAGTATTCCAGCGACACTTATGTAGTGTCGCTATAGGGGCGACACTTAGGCATAGCGACACTTAGCTAGTGTCGCTAGCACTGTTTTTGGCACACTAGCGACACTTCAAACTGTTCACCGGATTTTGAGTAAAAATCGAGTTTTTCGGCCACCATTCGACCCAAATCTTTTACCCAACCCATATTTGGACATTTTGAACATAAACAAACAACTTTCATGTAAAAATGAGTGAAATCGGAGAGTTTCGGGTTTTTGTCGGAAACTTACGCAGTGTCGAAATGAAATTCCGAAAAGATGAAGTTGTAGATCGTAGCATGGTGAACGTTTTTCTCCAAACAAGCTAGGTGAAATGAGGTGGTTTAGTGGTGTTATTTGGTGTTTGAAGGAGGTGGTGGTGTGGTGGTGGAAGAAATGAGAGAAAAGAGAAAGAGAGTGAGATAGAGGTGAGTGACAAATGAGGCGGGGGAGTGATGACCCCCACCTTTTAGGCTGATTTTCGGTGGGGTCCACAGATGTGGGCTTCACCGATTTTTGGTTCTCCGTGTTTGCGCTCCGCGCGGTGTTCGTTTTCTCGGTCGTTTAAACGTTAAATAATTATTTTAAAACGTTAAAATATACGTTTGAAACTATAATTAATCCCTTGATAAATTTATTGATGTATTTTATCAAAATACTTAATACTTGAGTTATAAATCATAACTTTAATTTATTTTTGTTTCGTTTGTGCGTTTACCTTTTAATCGCGTAAATTTTATTTGTACGATACGAGTTGAATTGAAATATTATAACAATAATATTTTTGGAATATAATAGCGTTATTAAATAACATTATATTATTTAATAAAATCGTTCACCAACGTTCGTATTTACTGAACCGAATTACATTCGATTTAAATTGCGTACGATTTAATCAAATCGCATAATCGTATATATTCATCAATATATATTTTGATACATTAATTAGTCTAACACAAAACTGATTACATGTATTTACAATGGATTAGTTCCTAATTAATAGTCATAATTTGACGGGTGTCACATATTATCCACCCGTGGGTTGGCTAACGCGACTAGCCCGAGCGTGATTGTCAGTTCCCGATAGATAATATCCATAATGTTCGCGCTCAATCAAGATTAACGAACAATGATATTGAAGAGGTCTTAAGTGGATTATTTCTGTTACTCATGCAATCAGTATAAATGTTTTCAGTACTTGTGTTCATAAAAACAGTTGCATCAAAACAGTTGTATGTATTCTCACCCCAAAGTAAAACAGTAAAAACGGGGCTATGAGACTCACCTTAGGAGTAATGAGGTATGGTGATGACAAGTGAGCTTATGAATTCTGATTCTCGAGATTCCTAAATTTAATGAAATTTTTTAATTACCATGATATATTATTTATATCTAACCAACATGAAAATCATTACCAACATGAAATGGCCAGGCATGTCGACTGGGAGACAGGAACTTTTGGTCGTAGACATTTAGTCATATGCTGTTCGTTTAATCCAACAATCTCATTTAGTACGGTTATTCTAGACACCATTCATGTGGACATGACTTATGTGGTATAGATGTGTTTTATTTTTATAAATCAATTGTAGTATATACATACATATTTTAGGATCAATAATTCAAAAATAAGTTAGGATTTGTGTATAACTTACAACTTGAATTTGTCAGAGTTTCGACGCGATTGTAAAATAATCTTAACCCGAAAATGTATGATTTCTTGATATAAAAGCAGTGGATGATCGAAGATAATAACGGGGCTTTTGATGGTGGTTTTGTGGGGGTTTGTAGGTGACTCTTGGTGGTTTATCAAGGTTTCAAGACCTTTACAAGCCAAGAGGGGGAGGGAAGTCTAAAGTTATTGTATGGAAGGGAGAAAGAAGTGTGGGAGGTGCGATTTTCATTTGTGAAATAAGTGTGCTATTTATAAGCAAAAATTTTGACAGTCGAACGATTTTTACGGATAATAATTTCATGATTGAAAGAATCTGGACAAAAAAAAATTAATATAATCGCACGTTTTTAAAAAAAATTACAAAGATTGATTGCAAATTATTAATTGAAATTTTCAATAAACCTCCTGTATATTTATAAAATATTACTTTTTAACCTTATACTATCTCAATATTACAATTCATTATTTCTTTTATATTTTATTAATTCCTCTTTTTCATATACAATTCAATTTTTATCAGAGTTTAATACAAACATATATTTTATTTGTATAGATCTTTCGAATACGATCAGAACCAATATAATAATGATATATTTTTAACTTCATATTCATAGCCGTTTTTAATATTGAAGCATATAAAATAAGCTAAAGATTATAATGCTCATTAAATTTCTACTATTGTTATTTATTTTTAGGATATATTGCCATTCTAACAATCTTTCGTATAATTTAATAATATAAGTTTTTCGTTCAAGGTTCTATTACCTGAACAAAATCTAAACTGAAATTTGTCGGGTGTCACAGTTTACCAACGTCCGTATTGTGATTGTCGGAATCCATCCGATAATGAAATGCACGATTAAAATAAATCGCGTACGTGTGTATATAACAATATACATAATGATACATACAATTAGCCTAATATAGCACTAATTACATGTATTTACAAATGATTATGCAGTAATTACTAGTCCTAATTTGTCGGGTGTCACAGGATGTGCCGATCACTCCACCGGTTACCCCAGTATCTACCCTAGTGTTCGATTATGGGATTACCATAGAAGATCCGGCCGTGACTTGTTCGATTATGGGATTACCCTAGTGTTCGATTATGGGATTGCCATAGCAGATTGGGCCGTGACTTGGGCGATTCTCCGAGAGCTCTCTATCCAACATGACTCTCACTCTAACGTTAGGGAGAAGGTTGGACTCCCGAGACTACCCGACCAGTCCCATAGGTTTGGTGGAGGTCCTAGACCATCTCGCCCGCCATGGTCATTCTTTCTAGTTGCCACCACTACAGAGCCTACTCCTCCTACTTTTGTTGTTGCACCTCCGGTGCAATCTCCTGAGACACCTCTTGATCTCTCTGCTGCATCAATGATGCATAGGCCCATTGTTGCCACGTCACCTACTTTCGTTCCAGACAGTGACGCACTTGCAGCATTTGTCCCAGACATGGATGATTTGCTAGATGATTTTTAGTTTATTTTATTACTTTATGTTTTATTTATGTTAGACTTTTATTATGTTGAACTGGTGACTGTGACTATATTTATGGTATTGTAGAACTTAGCTTCGTAAGGAATGGATGAGCTTTTAAAAGAGACTGGTCCACAAATCCAGTAGATCACTAGAATCACTCCTTCACGAATCTAGTCCTGACTCTAGTGCTCACTAACCGTAGGGAAGTACCTCTCCTGACTCTTCTAACTTCTATGTAACTTAGATATGCTTATAGCCCACTTAAATCTCTAACCGTGGGATCCTCCTTGCTTAAAACTTTTAAATTCACATTTTTCCTAAAACAAAACCTTAAGTGTAGGATTCTCCCTACTTAGTGTAGAAACATTGGGGACAATGTTTATTTCTAAGTGTGGGATAGCAGTATATCTCTCGTCCAATTATCTGTTAAAGTTGATCTTGAAACACGCAAGTCCTTGAATGAATTTTCAATCCTTATTTTAAAAAAGTTTAAACTTTTTTGAGTCACAATGTTAGAAAGAGTACTGATTTTTTTACAACTATTCAAAAGTTGGTAAAAAGAGCTCGAATCATGTCGGATTCCAAATAATTATTATGATGTGGATCTAAGAGGGGCATCGCACGACTAGACACATATAACGTATTTTTGCAGTGAGGAATTTTGAGCCTAAACATTGATTTTAAATGCTTCACTGTTCGTTTGTTGTGTGTGACTGGTGCACACATTTCTGAATTAGAACTTGCCCCGGGTATACATGTCAAGATCACATTGACAGGTGTCATACGTGACATAGGTACAATTAGAGGACCAGGACATTTTTAGGATTAAACCCATTTTAACATATCGTTTCAAGACTAACCCGACCAACACTTTAAGTGTTGAAGAATCCCTTAGTAAACCATGTTGAGCCTTAGCCTTTCATTTCTTTCAAACCTACATCCACTATAACCCCATCGATCCACAAAACTCCATCCCATTGATTTGGAAATTCCTTAAAATTAGGGAGATTTTCTATTTAGATCCCCTCGTTTAATTAGGTTGCACTATGTCTCATTCCTTCTATATTTCACTCTGGCAAAATTTCGTGCATTTTAAATTTCAAATCATCAAGAATAGAGAAAGTCATCCGTGCTGCTAAAGCACTCATCAAAAATATGGAATTTTTTTTGAGTTATTGCAAAAATTGCAAAAGTAGACAGGATTTCTAAGGGGGAGCAAATAGTAATAATAAAAAAAGAATCCCTTGAAAGTCCTTGTCATAAAAGAGATACAAAGTATCCATATAAAGCTAAGTGTTTCAACAACTCTTCGAAATTCTCAAAAGTATCAAACTCTTCCATCAAGAATTTTGGTGCTTCTAATTTCAAGAGATACACATCACAAAGCTATCCAAAGAAAAACTATCTTCTCCTTAGGCATGTCTAAATAGTAGATTTCCGAAATTTTAGGATTTTCTGAGTCAAGGAAAACTTGAAAACCCAAAAAAACCTTATCCATACACTTTTACCCTCACTGAACATTACAACCCTTTCAAATGTCCTATGATAATTAGTACCGTTCCCGTCTAAGTGGTGGAGATATGATCCTTGGGCAAGCCTATGACGACGAACACTACACGACTGGTATTTGAGCGATTATTCATTTGACTTTGGACAATAGGAAACCCGATAAACTATGTGTGAATTGAGTGACCACCGGTGAGATTGCTCGGTCGTGTATATTCCACAATTACGAGAATTGAAAGTTTGCCCAAGAGAATTGATGCGTCCCCCAGCGGTCGGTTGGGTTTTACTCCGGTCGTTGCTCTAACCGTCGGGTCACGGATCAGGAAGTTTTAATATTTATAGTGCTGGGAAGCCTAAGCTTTATCACTACCTACTGATCTAATTAAGATATTAGGGTAGTAAGCGGTAATTTTAACTCAGGTGTCGTTCTTAAAATCGGAGCGAATCGAAATGAAGCGTATACCTTAAATAATAGTAGCTAATTGGATATGTTTGATAGAGCAGGTAGGATTTGTTTTTGGTATTTTTTTTTTATTTTTTATTTTGGGTAAAGGGTAAATTAGTTTTGGTATTTTCTAAATTAACTAAATTGCAGAAAAGTAAATACTAAACTAAAGATATGCTAAGCAGATAGATAGAGTTGTGATTGCTGAAGTTTCAATAGTTAGGTTTCAGGATGATGTTCATTATAAAAGTTGATTGGAGACTTTCCTTAATTAAAATCAATAGAGGTTTAGTGTAAACACTAGCATCCTACGATTTAAGTGGAAACCCTAAGTCGTATGCCACTGAAGACTAGGTTATCATGAGTCTGATTAGATCAGGCTGCTCAGCCCCCAATACTGTCCGATGAGGACAAGTGACCCTTCTTGGAGTTTAACTCCTGGGTGTATGAATAAGGTAACAGACCGATATTTAATTTCTGACCTTTCTTAACACCTAAGTCTAGTTGATTTTTTTAGGGGTTGTACTAATTGCATGCTAATGTATGTTAAACTATCGATTAAGTAGGATTAGGCGGTTTAAGCATCTCACACTATAGCTGAGTGTTTGCTTTCATTTCAAAATCCCATTTTAATTTAATTGAGGAGCTCATTTACTTATGTCAAGGGGTAGACCCTCCTTTGCGATCAATCGTTCATCCCTAGGTTTGTTTCACGGTGCATACTACGTTTTTCAATAATTCCACAGCTTTTAATATATACCTAGACCATGTTTTGGAAGAGTAACTTCCAGGTAATACATGGTTTTATATGCCTACAACCGGTCCGTAGCTTCCACGCATTTGTACTTCACCAGAGGTGGTTCCAGCACTATACTAAGTACTGGGCCATTTTATAGCATTTCCACAGCTTCATACAGTAACACAGATAACTATCTACCGAACTAGGGTTAATCAGGTCCTAATACTAAAGTGATAGCCACGTGAAAGATTGGAAAGGGTGAAATAGGTGAATTAAGTCTACAACTTGAGATATTTAACCGGATACATAGCATGGCAATTTCCAATCACATATTTAATTAAAGATTAATTTAACATCATCCCTACTCCTAAATATCTACATTTTAAGAGTCACAATATTACACTACTCAATCAACATAGCAATAAATAAAGCACATACCATAATACTATGCATGGATAATTCAGACATATATAATAACAGTATGAGAGAATAGATATCACCGGTAAATAGAGCAACGTAACAAGAGAAAAGAACTTGCAATCCTTGAATAAAAGCTTAAACACCAATACTCCTTAATTACAAAGCTAATCTCTACTCTAATCTACTAGCTACCCAAATTACTCTCTAACCCTCTAGAGAGAGAAGTTAGAGAGATAAACTATGAAAGAAAAGTGAAAGTGTGTGTTTTTGTAGGTGAAGTGATTTGATGATGAATTGATGAGAAATGAGGAGGTGATGCCTTCTATTTATAGGCCAAGGTCACCAAACAAGCTACCACAATTCGACACCCAATTCTTCCGATTTGCACTGAAATACCACCCCTAGCTATGAAATTCGGCACCAAAAAGGGGATATACGGCACCAAAAAAGGGGTATACAGCACCTACGGGGTAGTATCCAACACCAAAAGGGGTGGTATACCACCCTCAAGAGGTAGTATACACCCCTTAAGGGGTGGTATACGGCCCTTGAGGTGTCGTATACGCCCCCTGTGGGGTGGTATACGGCCCTTTAGGGGTGGTATGCCACGGGTCGTGCTCTTGCGTGCTGGATCGTAAGTCTTGGTTGCTTGATCGTAGTTCGTTTGGCCATATCTTCTTCGTTCTTGATCCGTTTTTGATGATCTTTATATCCACGCCTTCGTAATCTCCAGACCTTTATTTTAAGATAACTGTTAGGTTCCAGATCGGAGTTTTACGATAAAATAGAGTGTCAAACGAATTATGCCTATTTAAGTGTGTTTTTCGTCCATTTACCGTTGTTTTTGAAATACTTATAAAGTTTTGACCTTTTTAACAAAATGTGGTAAATGTAAGCTTTAATGGCATATTTTTTTTAATTAAGTGCCAAATATGAGGTAAAAGATGTGCGTAAAACATGACTTTTTACGTCACATCAAATATCCCACACTTAGACTTTTGCTTTTCCTCAAGCAAACCTTATCTCATTTTGCTCCCGAATAAAAGATGAAGCATTTTCTGGGGATGAGAACAAATATTTCCAAGGACATCACTCCTCCAAAAATAAGTAAATTATTTATTAAAAAGTAAGCATCAGTAGAATAAGAAATCTTCTTAAAGTTGAACTGGTTGTCCCTTTAGCATACTTTGAAACTCTCGAGATGTAGTAGTACATGACTGGGCGATCCTCATAGGTAGTCACTCAATAGTCAAGAAGTGTATCGAGTTTCCTATTCTATTCGAAATGAAATCGCTCAAAGCCAGTCATGCAGCGCTTATTGTCATAGGCTTGGTCGAGAATCGTATCTCCACCACTCCAAATGAGGATGGTGCTAATTATCCCAAGGCATTTTTGTTGGGTTGTAACTTTTGGTGAGGGTTTATTGGGTATGGAAAAGGGTAGTTTATTTGTTTTGAGGGTAGATACTTAGATTGAAGAATCTTCAGAGTCATAAGAACACATACTTAGATAACTTTGAAGAAAAACACAATGTATACTCGGATAGATTTCTTGACATCTTTCTATGAAAGATTACTTTGCGGAGGAACTTTTCGACTTTTGTCTTTAGAGAACACATGCGAATAATTTTTCAGAGACTTTTTTTTTTGTGATAGAATGTGCTTTTCAGATTATTTTTTTGGGGAATTTCTAAGGCTCATTTTGTATTTGTATTTATTATTTTGACGAGGCCTTAGATCCTTTTTGACCTTTGTGAGGCATCCTGACTGACTCTTTGGATGGGTACCAATTTTTCGTACCATCTTCATGGATTTTCTCTTTTTAACGCACGCGAGTTTATTTTGGGAAGATAAGAATGGAACACAATGGTGAAGATATCAAAGAAGTGTTACTTATAGCATCTAAAAATTTCCAAGCTAAGTATTTAGAGTAGGGAAGGGCGGGTGATTTGGTGTGTTTTTTAAGGGTTTTAAGAAATGAAATATTGGCTAAGGCTCAAAGTGGTTAACTAGCGGATCATCAACAATCTTTTACGAAAGTTGGCCGGGTAGGCTTGAAGAGATATGAGAAAAATGGGTTTAATCCTAATAAATGCCAAGATCCTCTAATTACATCTGTACCGCGTACGGTACTCTTTTTTTTTTTTGGGTAAAGGGTATTACCCCGGTGAAATATATTAATACCAATCAGAATAAGTACAAAACGATGTGAAAGAGTTCCACATCAACCTTGAAAAAACCAGCAAGTTTAGCAAGCTAATCTATATGTATATGACATGCCATATACATAATACAATATGAAATAAACATAAAGAACAGCCAGTATAAAATAAACGAGCACCCAATAAGCAACTCTATACTTCTATCCATTTCTAAGACAAGACCGCGGCAATCTCCAAGCATCCAGCAAACGCGTAACTTGAAGAGAATTTTTAAACCTGAAAGTAACTAATTGGTATGGTCTTGAAGCGTATACCAGGAACAAGTTATAATTCTAAGATGCATGCATCGGCACACACATAGAAATGAATGGTGAAGCATTAAAAATGAATGCTTATTAAAGGCTCAAGTCTCTCACACAAATAATATAGGGTGTATGCGCCTAGTCATGCGATGCTTCGAAGATGACCATTTCATCTTTAAGGGATCCTTATTCTGCCTTATCATACTTTCCAAATTAATTTATTTATTTTGTAAGAGTAAGTATCTCTAAAAAATATTTTTCTCATCAAAAAGATCAAAGAATTTTCAAAAGTTGACTGATAAATCAATTAAGTTTTCGAAAAAATTTTAAAATTTTTTTGAGCAAGAAATGAGTTTAAGAATTTACTTTGGAGGACAAGAGGTCAGAACTTTACGGTATGACATACCGTATATCCCACACTTAAAGGAACATTGTCCCTAATGTTCACTGCTAAGGCGTAGATCTTTTAAAGGATCCCACACTTAGAGATTAGGCATAAAGGATATGGTATAAATATTTCGGAGGTCAACGATAAAGAACGAAAAACTCCCCTCAAAGATTCACGAGATGAATATGATTTGGCTGAGGAGGATGTTTGGCTTGCTAGAGATTCCGGCTTGCTTCCATTTAAGAACAACCTTCTAATTTAGTGCACGTCATCTTGTCGTGAGTCTTTCCCATCATTCTCAATCAATCAATTCAATCACATTTTATTCTACTAAAAAAAAAAAAAACGTAAGCATAATAATAAAGATAGATGGATAGATTATCCAGCTAAGTGATAAGCTGGGCAAAAGGTTCCAAAAGATAAAACAAGTTCACAAGTCATCCCACAACATAAGTTAGTGTAATACAGACCAAATGATAATAATAATAATAGTACTGATGATGAAAAAGTCTAAGGACGAGGGGACCCATGATCAGTTACACGAGGATCAACAAGAGGAGAGGACGGGTGAATGCCTGCAGCTGAATGTTCCCCGCTAGCAGCTCTCCCTGATATAGACTCTGATACAATAACCTTGTGCTGCCTCAAGATATCTCTCATGACATTGATAGGCAGGTCATCAGTCGTCTCAAATCCCTACTCCCTTAAGCACTGTGCAGTAATCCATGTCTTCTCATGTCACACCCCGCCAGACGGTAATCTATGATTAGTCTAATTAGTTTGCGGAAGCTGGTGATGTGGCGAGGCGGGAGCAGTTTCAGTAAATAAATACATCCACAGAGCATATGGTTATTGCAGAATGAAATATATTAAGATGCCAATAGTTAATAAGTTTTACAAAATGTTACAACTTAGAAAGGTTGTAACAGTAGTAGTAGTGTTTGAAACGGTATGTCATATAAATACATAACACATATATGGATTTCATAGGTATGACTGCAATAAGTTGTAGTTATACAGATGAAATCCCATTCATCCCAAAATATTGTGGCATCCTAATACTTCAAAGGTCGTCCGTCCTGATTGCATGCAGATCTTACTTACACTGTTAATTCCCTGAAAAACATAGAGAAAACGTCAACAAACTATGTTGAGTGAATTCACAGGTTTGCATATAGTGAAATAAACCAAGTTGTTTATATGCCATTAGATCTCGTTTGATAGTTGTAGTGGAAAGACTTTTCCATTTTGTCGTTTGCTAGGAAACACAAGTTAATCAATAAAGAAAAACATTTGCTAATAATATGTAAGAAATTCATTTTTAATAATAGTTATTTGTTTTGTAGGAAACACGAGTTAATCCATATAAGGAGAAACATTTCCAAATAATAGTTTGTAGGAAACACAAGTTAATCCTTTTAAGGAGAAACATTTCCTAAATAGTTGTTAGTAGGAAAACACTTCCTATTAAGTTTTTGGGAAGACTTAGACTGATCCCCCGAAGGTGAGCTAAACCTTGCGTGTTAAAGTAACGCGACCTAACCCTGTAACCAAACCACGACCAGCAATAGTTGTTTGCCTAAAGAACATGTAAGTATACGCTCCAAAACTGTGGGAGGGTCTTCAAGGCGATAGTGCTATCCGTATACTTTAGTGGCTAGAGTCACCTAGCTAAGGGTTATAGTCTGTAGCCATAAGGACTTTTATGCACTACATTGTAAGTCTGGGTCCGTACCTCATTGTCTAATTTCCCAAAAATAGTATGAAAACGTTATTTCATAAATATATAGTGTTCATAAAGACATAAAAGCATTTATAAACAGTTATCACATGTAGTAGCAAAACATTTGCTATATTTTTTACCCCTAGTTTGAAAACAATAAAACAAAACAGTTAAAAATAGGGGCTGTGAACTCACTGTAGATGCGGTGATGTGAGAGCTAGCAGATGATAATAACGTTGCCCAAGTAAAGTCTCTTAACAACCTATATGTAAGAGATGTATTAACATAAGTACTTGACTAAACGTCAAACTATGTTAATGGTTTATTTGTGTTGAAAGATCGTTTGAGTTTGAAAAGTGTACGATTCGTTGGTGATGATATTCAGAAATTCATTTGTTTTTCTCGAGTTGTGTCGTTTGTTACGCGTATGTATATATATATATATATATATATATATATATATATATATAAACAAGTACATGTATACATATATAAATGGTTTGTTTTGTTATATATATATACATATAATGTCGTTGTATATACATAATTAGTTCGTCGTATGTGTCTAAAAATATGCGTTCCGTTCGTTTTAAACAATCGTTATAAAAGTATTTGTTGTGCTTTACTATATATATATATATATATATATAAGTATGGATATATATATATATATATATATATATATATATATATATATATATATATATATATATATATATATATATGTATATATATATGATTTCGTCGTCGTATATATATATATATATATATAGATATATATAGTTGGTTTCGTCGTAGATATATATTTATCCGAATGTATATATTATATACCCATATTGATTGTCGTTGTGTGTGTGTGTGTGTGTATATATATATATATATATATATATATATATATATATATATATAAAGTTAATATTTTCGTGTTCACAATTTATTTCGTACGATTTTTGTTTTACTCGTATCCATTTACTTAGTCCCAAAAAGTTAACATTTTGAAATAATTTTACTGTGCACTGAGTTGTTGTATCAGTTTGAGACCTCACCCAAATCGGGTATGGATATAAATACCATTTCGGCTCATAGATGGGATACCAGTACATGACTACATTATATATTAATTCACATTCATGTTTTACTATTTTTAGTAGTTACCCATTCAGGTAACATTTCTTACCCATTCGGGTATTGGGTTTATACCCATTCGGGTAACATAACTTACCCATTCTGGTATACTTGCTTCACCCGTTCGGGTGACATATCCTACCTGACCGGGTTTGGTTCCTCACTCGTTCGAGTTTGGTTCCTCACCCGTTCGGGTGTGTGCCTCTGCACAACGATTTCTGTGACATCCGTCACCAAAATACAATTCATATATTTGTTATTTAAAAATCATTTCCTATTTGTATTCGAGTTCGTGAATTTGATGAAGAATTATTCAAGAATTGCATATTCTCAATTGTGAGAAATTCAATTCTCGTATAGTACCAAATGACTCGAATAATGTTTATACCGGATTAATCTGAAAAGAAAAAAAAATAAAAAAAAAATTATTAAATGATAATAAATAATAATAATACTAATCATGAAATAACAATAAAATAATAATAAATAATAAAATAATTTTAATGATTAGAGCAAAGTGATCATTGTTGATGTAGTAGACGTTTTTGGTTTATGGGACGGACCATCTACAAACCCAAACCCATTTCAAACCCCAACACTTAGGCCCCAAGCACAATCAAAACTATAAATACAAAAATAAACTTAACCCTAGAAGCTTTTTATCAATCTCATAAAAATCATCCCTGCGTTTTTTTTTTATTCTGTTGGCTGCTGCGTTTTGTCGGCCGAAACATCAAGAAGGAACCAAACCAAATTCGAGTCTTGTTCTTGCGTGTTACCCGTTTGTGTGTTCGTATAGGTACTTTTATAAACCCTAACATATAGATTACCTTTATATTTTTGGAGATGTACATATATATAGGTTGATTTATATGATTGGGGTATGAATATGTTGGTTGTAATATGTTTTGCAAACCGAAAGTTCTATAATCGAAATCTCATAATCTGTCCGGATTTTTCAGTCACGATCAGCGGTCGATTTGACCTAGTTGCGTTCGTTTTCAGGCTTCGACCGAAACTAAAAAGTTGTAGATCTCGATGTTTTACATAAACTTGTTTGGTTTCGGCCTCTGAAACCGAACCGATTATTTTATAAAAATTATTTCAAAAACTGTTGTAGCGTATTCCGAATTTTCTGAAAACCTTGGTTAAGTTATATGAATCGGGTAAATTACTTTCTAATTGCTTTGGGGACTTTTAAAATTAGGTTAATAATTAAAATTTTTTGTATAAAATCATATTTTTATAGACTTACATTGAATTTATTTATTTAATTTAATTGGTATATTATTTAAGTTATTGTGTTTTAAAGTCTATATAATTCAACTACGATATTATTTTCTTGATTCTTATGAACCAATATTTTTATTAGAAATGTCTATATATTATGAGTTATAAAATGTTTTCTGAATTTGATGTTTTCTAAGTTTAGGGTAGATAAAGATTCTTAATAATGTGTTGACGAATGTTTACAAAAGAATTGGATTTGAATTGTTATCATTAACAATGAGTAGACATAAGTTTGAGTAACTATAAGACTTATTTTATTTCGAAGTTGGTGGGAAAAATATTAAAGGGGTATAAGCTTAAGATGAATGTGAACACATAGGAACCCTTCGATTCGACTCGTGTACATAATTCTTAAGACATATAACTCATGAACATTTCACTTAACATTATAGGATGCTCATGTTTTACCGCGACTTGTGTGTGATACTTATCTTACTTTGAGCTGCTATTCAGGTGAGTTTTGCCGCCCCATTGTCTTTACTTATTTTTCCGTTGGGGGAAAAGAATGCTCAAACTGTTTTGAACTGTTTTCTTATGCTGTGCAAACTACCTGATTTCTGATTTGGACATTATGATTGAATATGTGGCATATTGATTGTTGTGGACTTATTGCTTACTAAACGGATTGGTCGGATGAGTCTTGCGTCTTTTTTTTTTGGGTAAAGGGTAAAATTTTACCCGGTAAATAGTATTACACCAAAATCATTGAAGTAAAATTGACATGAGCGTACATCCCTTGCCCTCAGCCCGTTACATAAGCGAATTGACGCAACCTATACAACTAAGCAAACAATCTGCTAACCGCAGAAACAAAACACAGCTGCAACGCAGCCCATAACCAATAACCAACCTGCTAACCGCAGTTACAATTACATTTAAAATAACTAAATACTCAAAATGTAAAACACAAGGTTCATAGAAGCACATCAATGGTGATCGACTCGGTCTTCAGTAATCTTCGTATGTTGACCCATGATAGCAAACACCAACATCCAAACTGCATCATGCAGCAATCACAATGCGTTGAGTGAACTTTCCCTACCAACACGTCCCAAAGACCATTGGCAAAAGGTCCAAGCCAACTCCAATATGTTGAATACACCTGCCCTACCAATTCCGGCAATGGCGAAAGGTCCAGGTATACCCACACGCAGCATAAGCCAAACAACCAATGACTTAGCTGAAATATCCAACCAGTGGAACCCTAACCGGAAAATGGGACCACTAGAAACCACTAGCAACCAATCGTCTTAGGAAAAGCAAGAACCCAAAATGAATCCATACTTACACAAGCCGCATCATCCCCCATCCCCACCTCCATGGCAGGAAAACAATCAACAATTCAAAGAAAACAGCACAGCCGAAAGCCGCATCTCTCCATGAATTTCCACAAACAACAAACCATCAATGGAGGTTGATATGAACGCACCATAAGGACACGAACAATCAACACAAACGCTCCATTGAACAATCAAAAATCGCATCCCTCCGCACCCCATATTCTCTCCCATAGCCTCCATCATGAAACAATCATGAGTAACCCGACTCTCATCAAACCAGAATAAATCAAGCACCCAATTTGCCAATACCCAATCCAAAACCAACGTCCAATCTGTCAAGTTGCAACAGCAATGTAACCACAAGAATTCGGCCAATAAATAAATAATCTGATCAGAAGAAGATTTGGTCAGATTCGTATGAAGTACAAAACCCCAAACCGACTACACAATAATAGTAGTAGAAATTATGCAGAAACGTGTAGCCAGAATCAATCAAGAACATAAATCGTGTTCCCCAAGCAAAATAAGAAATAGGGTTAGAAAACCCTAAAATCGGATATTCAAAAATCAGCAAAAAATCAATCAATTAACAATCACCCTGTTACCAAGTAGATAAATCGATGAGTAATCTGATAACGAATAAGAAGAACTTGAAGTCCAATCAAAGAAACGAATTAGGGTTAACCCCTATGTAACAACCCCAAAATTAGGGCCAATTTAAAAATTTCCTAATTACGTGTTTACTACTTGTATTTAATATGAAATAGGATTAAATACGTTACTTACTTATTATATATATATATGGATGGAATATATATACGCGTATACGATTCGTTCAAATCGTATAAAACTACAATTGTACAAACATACGGACGTTGGTAAAATAATTATTAAATAATGTGAAATTATTTAATTACTTCAACTACTACTTTATATTATGTTCATAATATAACGAAAACGTACGTTTAAATTAAAACGTCACCGAACTCTCCGAAAACTCGACCAACCGACAAAACAAAACAAAGTTATATTGTATAACTTGAAAACAAAGTATTTTATTAAAATACTTCAACTAAATTATCGAATAATATCTCGTATTTTAAAATGTATAATTAATCGCGTACAAAGTTATTTTAACGTTTAAACGACTGGGGAAACGAACACCGCACGGAGCGCAAACACGAGGGAACAACATTTGGTGAGATCCAAACATGGTGGACCCCACCAAAACCGGCCAAAGTAAGGGGACACCACCCCCCTCACTTTCCTTCTTCCATACACAAACACACCCACACACACAATCACCTACTCAAACTCTCTCAACCCTCTCACTCTCTCTCTATCTCGGCTCTCACTCTCTCTCTAGAAAAACACACTAAAACGAGCTTGAATCACAAAACGGAAAGGAGCAACAACGATCACCGCAATGAGGGCTACGATTCTATCTTTTCGGTTTCTCATTTCGACGACTTTGTAAGTTTTCCGGCGACTTCCGAAACTTTCCGATTTTAATTATTTTGCATGTATGTTGTTCCCCTAGCTTTATAATATCCAAATGATACGTTAAAACTCGTTTTTAAAACTTGAAAGTATAAACCGAAACCGTAAACTCAAAACAGTCCCTTTCTCGAATTTTTATAAAATCGTACGTTCAAAACTAGCAAATATAACCTAAACATGAAATCTTCGTGTTTTCGTTGCCTACAACTTTCGTGAAGAAAGTTTACCTCCAAAATGCCCTCAATATGCTAGAAAAATCGATTTGTACAAGTATGTGTGTTTTGGTGACGTTAAATGAAAACCGACATCTCGAGACCCTCCCGAAACGAAACAATAATTTTTCTAGTGTTATCTAGTCATTTTAGAACTTGTGTAAAAGTTTCGGGTCAAACCGAGGTCGTTTGACCCAAAACCGAGCTTAAAAACGAAGTCAGCCGCTGTGTTGCATAGGACCAAACTTTCATGTGACACGAGGCTTGTGTCACATGTTGTGTCGCATGGCAACCATGTGACACAAGGGTTGTGTCGCATTAAGTTGCATCCATGTGACACAAGGGTTGTGTCGCATAAATCATGTGACACAAGGGTTGTGTCGCATATTGTGTCGCATTAAGTTGCATCCATGTGACACAAGGGTTGTGTCGCATAAATCATGTGACACAAGGGTTGTGTCGCATATTGTGTCGCATTAAGTTGCATTCATGTGACACAAGGGTTGTGTCGCATAAATCATGTGACACAAGGGCTGTGTCGCATTTAGTGTCGCAAAAACCTAAAAACAGAGGCCAAAATCATTCTAAATGTTTAAAAATCACTTTTCAACAACCAAATCAAATACGATACGACTTATACATGAAAATACTATACTTTTGGAAGTATACACCAATACTCGAGTACGTACAAGATTATACTTAATTTAACGTGGGATTTCACTCACACACACGCACGAGATTACACTCGGAAATACTTAGGAGATTACACTCCAACGAACTTAAACTTGTACAATTACACGGGATTGCACCCGATGCGAACTTATGAGTTCACTCCAAATACTTACGTGTGGGATTACACGCTAACTGATACGAACTTACACTCGAACACATGCGAGATTTCACCCGTACACTTGGGGATTACACCCACTCGGATTTACATTACTTGAACGTTACACGTTACAATACAAACGTATTTGACAACTATACGATTACAACAACTGCATAATAATAATAGATGAGATTATTATTACATTCCGATACCAACGGGCCGTACCACTTTTCTACAAACTACAATTTACAAACAATTACAAACGTACAAACAACAAATGGACATTAACTAGTTTGGGAACAACTAGCATGGATACTTTACAAGTATTCCAATTACTTACTAAACCTTATGCGTATTAGGACGCTAAGGGTTGCTAGTCGGATACTACTTTGCTTGCTTACTGCATTGTCTGCTAGACTCAGGTGAGTCTCACAGCCCCTACTTTACTGTTTTACTCAGGGGTGAGATGCATTACTGTTTTACATGAACACACAAAACTTACTTGCTGCCATGATTTACTTACTGTACGGAATTACGGATACGCCAATTGCATGAGTTTCGACTAATCCAATGAAATCCTCCTTAATCATAGTTGTTAGTTAGGTGATAAGCGCGAGTTTTAGTATATGGATCCATATGGGACTGACAATCCCCGCCCGGGGTAGCACGCACTACCACGAACCGTTATTGTCGAAACGGGCGTTTCTTACTCGTTTCATATGAATGTTTTTGGATTAACATTCACGGGGGTACTATTATTTACTGTACGTTAAGCTTCAACTATGGTGGCTCATGGCAAGGGTATCAAACGGTTAGCATAACCTGCAACCACCCACTTATCAAAACTTAAGTGAACGATGAGCATAACCTGTGATCGTTACTTACTGGCTGGCTATGATTTACAAATATTACTTGTGTGTGTTCAAACTATTTACTTAATTACAAACCTGTGAGATTCACCAACCTTTTGGTTGACCGTTTTAGTAATGCTTCTCAGGTACACAACATCAGTAGGGATGCCCAGCAGGATAAGCTTACTTAGCTCGAGTCGCATGCATTTACAAGCTTGGAGATTTACATACATTACTTTTGTACTTACTGTTATGTATTAGAATCTCTAGGAATTTACACGGAACTCGAGCTTGTATTTTGAATTACTTATGTATTAATGTAATACTTTTTGAACGTCTCATTTAGAGTCGTTCACTGTATCCTTTGTGCTTGTGATTATTGATTAGTAACACCCAAAACATCGCTTCCGCAAACTGTTAAATTTGGGGGTGTTACACCCTAAATCGGCTATTGTATTGCAGCCCAAGCAAGAAGAATCCAATCAGATACAAGTGTATATAATCGTTTTAGGATATGATTTGGTAGAGATTTGTTCCTTGTAAACCAGATTTACGAATGAATAAAGAAACCCTAAAATCGAATAACCAAGATCACAAAACCGGCTACACAAAACCCTAAACAAATCACTAATAACCCGTTCAAGGAATACTAAACGAATTAATCAGTAGATCAGTTAAGATTAGTGCAGAGATTTCATGAAGAAGATCAAACGAAATTAGGGTTTTGGTTTAAGGAAAAAATCGCCAACCTTGGGAGAGAGAGGGATTTTCTTACACTTTGGTTTCCATCATGAGTCTTATTGGTCGGATGAGTCTTGTGTCTTCGGGACCTTGACAACACTCCATATTGCTTACTTATACATGCAATAATTGATCATACTATCGGACGACGGTCCCACTCTTGTGATAGATGCGTTATCCTTGGGTGAATAGCATAAACTGAACGGATTGCTTATTGTGGACGGAACGGATATCTTATGTGCATATTTCATATTGTGACATCTGTCACCAAAACTCTATTCATAGGTTCGTTTCCCATAATCATTTCTTATGTGTATTCATCTATGTAGGTAATATGGAGAAATAAATTAAGTATTCGTATTTTAAACTATGTGAGAAATTTAATTCTCGTATAGTGTTTAAAAACTTGAACCAATGTTCGTACGCGGTTGGAATAAAAGTTAGGATAATATTAATGAAATAATAATAATAATAATTAATAGTAATATAATAATATTAATAATAATAATAATAATAATAATCATTATAAGAATAATGATAAGTATAATTCTAGTATACATAATTTTAATATAATAATAGATACTGATAAAGAAAAATCGGTGGAATCAATCATGAATCATTAATAATAATATTATTATTAACAAAGTTAGTAAATCTAATCTAGTTTTATTGGAGGTCCATATTGTGACAAGAATAGAAATTTGAGGGGGTTGAGATGCTAATTAATGAGATTAAGTTATAGGACGTGAGGTAAATGTGTACAAGATCACCGAGTCACTTTTGATAAATTCCGAAGGTTACGGCACCTATCAAAATTATATCTACAAAACCGTCATCTATATAGAGTGATATTCATCAAAACCCTAGAAAAGGCAATAGAAGAGGCGGCATCAAGTGGTTGTGGAGACCTACAGTTACGTGATGGTTTAGGTGTCGATTTTTAGTCCCGTTCTAAGGTATAACTTAATCCTAATTCGAATAGGATGTTTTTGTTTTAGAAGCGGATTGGTTTAGTTTGCGATTGTTGATAATGGGCTTTGATTATCGAATGGTTATAAGTACATTACGTTTTATATATGTCTTATAGTATCGACTTTTAGTCATAATATATTAATGTTTTGGTGTCAAATTGAAACTCCGATGAGTCATGGAGTTTTGAAGGAAATCAAATTAAAGAGTGGGTTGGGTATAATGTGTTTTGAAACCCGAAAGTTTTGTATCGTTAAACTCAGAATGTGTCCCGAATTTTCGGTTACGATCAGAGGCAGATTTAACCTATTTTCGTTCATTTTCAGGCTTCGGCCAAAACTAGAAAGTTGTAGATCTCGAAATTTTACTTAAAATCGCTAGGTTTCGGCTTCTAAAAAGCAACGTACGATTTTATAGAAAATTATTTTGTAAACTGCTATTAAGAGTGACGAATTTCCAGATAAAGTTGATAATGTTAAGTCGGTTTGATCAAATTGTCTTTAGTTATTTTGGGGATCGTAAAGAATGTTTAAGGATATACTTTTCTGTAAATAAATCACATTTATAAAATTTTCAGATTTATATTTGATATAAAAAGAATGGGTTATGGTACATTTTCTAAATCTTGTGTAATTATGTTGGTTCGTAAGTGTTGAAGAAGAAGTACTAATTAATTTATGATACCTTAACGTCTTATCATCACTATTTTTATATAAGGGTTGTCATGGCTTAAAGAACACTTTTGGGTTAAGTTTATACAAGAGATTAGTTAATAGAAATACTTATTGATTATTAACATTTTGGGATATTATTGTCGTTGGGGCTATATTTATATGCAAGCATCATGAGTCTAATCTGTAATAATAATAATAGTTTGTTATTTTAAGATGGTTAAAACGTATGTTAAACTGGGTGTTAATCATTAAAAAATTTAATGGAACAACTTCAATAGGATACAATAAATAAATAAAAGAAAGGGCTACTCATCTTATTTAAGATTAATAATCAACAAATATATGTATAGGTGTTGTGGATTAACGTGTGGACTTGATTGGATTTGTTTGGGAACTTAGCTTGCATTACTATACAAGGTGAGTTTTCGTGGCCCCTTTTTCATACATATTTTCAAATTGGGGGAAAAGTATGCTCACATGTTTTATCAATTGTTTTATGTTGTGAAACGTATTCATTTTTATTTTGGACATATGCTTGAAATGTGTTAAATTATGTGGAATTATGTGCATTGCTTGGAAACATTATTGAGGCTATTCGTCTTACTCCTTTGTGGGTATTGACAACACGCCGAATCGTGGGGCTATTCGTCTTGCTCCTTTGGGGGTATTGACAACACGCCAGTTGTGTCACACCCCGTCTAAAGCGGAAACAACGGGGTATAACGGTGATAGGATCATAACACATCATTATAGAGAATTCTATATGAAATACAATATCCAATGTGTCTTGATGCCATTAACATGAATAACAGTTCATGTCATGCATACATTTCAACAATGAATTCAAAGTCTTACAATCAAAACGTATACTACAATGTTAAGGCAAAACAAGCCTTCACAAACAACCTTAATGATGTACCACAAGTCTTGAATAACTCTTAATGCAACCCTAAAGGTCCACTAAGTTCTCTTGTCCACTGCTTTAAGTCCACTAGTATAACCTGAAAAGATATGCTCAAAAACGTCAACACGAATGTTGGTGAGTTTCGTAGGTTTGAAACCAGACACCAGAAAAATAAACATTTTTGCTGTGATAATAATAAGTTAGGACAATGCATATAGAAATGGCATACAAGTGAAATAATACAACCAACAATCCACAAACCGTCATCACCCCACGAAGGAGTATGACCCAACCAAATCCTGCGTATGCGGTAGCTACCCATAAATGACCTTCAATGTACACCTAAGCATACATTAGGTATACACTCCCGAAAGAGTGCAGCCTTGTAAATAAATATGTCCTTCAGTATATACACTAGGTATACACTCCCGAAGGAGTGCAGCCTTTTAACAAAACAAATCCAACAACCAATGCATATAAGTCACATAGTGTCACACATTTCAAGCATATATTTGAAAATGAAAATGAATACGTTTCACAGCATAAAAACAATTGATAAAACATGTGAGCATACTTTTCCCCCAATTTGAAAACATGTATATGAAAAAGGGGCCACGAAAACTCACCTCAAGAAATGATGTAAGTATCGTCCCTTAAGTATAACCACCAATCAGCTCGCCAATCTACAATGTCATAATGCATATGGGTCACAACCTAGACATAACTAGGTCATTCCATTGTATCCCAAGTCTAAACACTTCCACTAAGTTCCCTCACAACTCAACTCATGTATATTAACTTGAATCAGCCTATCGAGTAAAAATCAGATTATGTCCACAATTTTCATACCACTTTACGTATTTTTAAATATTACTTAATGAAATTATTTGACTCTACAATTTTAATCAGTGACATATAAATATGTTTAGAAGATCCTGTAATTTTTCCAGATTCAATAACATTGATTTACTATTTTTAAAAATTCACCAAAATGAACTGCTCTAAACCATTGACACTTTCTGACTTCACAAAAGTTATAATTTATTTAAAATATTTAGAGACTTCAAAATATTATCATATTTTTACATAAAATGTTTAACACTTTTATAACACTTCATTAAAAATTGCAAGACCTAATTCTTAGTTTAAGGTACGTTTCAAAAATCGACAACTTAACCAAAATCTGGAACCGAAAACTCAGAAATAACACACAATCTTGTAAAATCATTTTGACTAACTTATATTCAACATTTGGACATGAAACTAACACCATTTGAAATAAGACTCAAAATACTTATGTTTATACTCTTGTTTCACCAAAATTCATCAAGAAACGACCAAGCTACAAGCTTCCCAAACCAATACTTGAATCTGTCCAGATTTAGGGTTTATGACTTTAAGCCTAAATCTTTATGCAGATCCATCCAAAACGCTTAAACAAACAATATAATTCACTCTCAATGATTTAAACACTGATTTCACATACATCCTAATGATTCTTATCACTAGGAATACAATGGATTGAACCGAATGAAAAACCGACAATACGAAACAATCGAAATACATTAAAACGAAGGAATCGAATAGGGATATACCAACTATCGAATGATCGCATGAGAATACTCCTTAGAATCTGTAAATAATGAGAATATACACCCTTAGAATTCATTTTTATAGATTGATCAAACCGATTTAACATTACAAACGTTTTCTGAAAATTCATCATACACAGCAACAGTTTAAGAAATAATTTTTATAAAATCATACAGCGCGTTTCAGAGGCCGAATCCTTGATGGTTTATGTAAAACATCGAGATCTACAACTTTTTAGTTTTGGCCGAAGCCTGAAAACGAACGTAAACAGGTCAAATCGACCGTCGAACACGTCTGAAAAATCCGGACAGATTATGAGATTTCGATTATATAACTTTCGGTTTGCAAAACACACAAAACTCGACATAACCCTTCCCAAAACATAAATCAAACCTAATACATATCCATATTAGAAAAATATAAAGAAAATCTATAGATTAGGGTTTATAAAAGTACCTATACGATCACACCAACGAGTAACACCGAAAGCAAGATTCGAGTTCAATTTGGTGGAGTTTTTCTTTTGATTTATTCTCTCTCTCTTTTTTTTCAGTCGATGGGAGCAGAAAACCCAGGGAAAGGATTTTATTTTTTGACCAAATAGATGAGGGTTAAATTTTTGGTGCATATATATATATGTATAGAATGGTTTGGGCCCAAGTTAGTTTTGGGTTGGGCCGATCGGATGGATCTATCAAAGATGGTATTGGGTCGATTTTTCTTCAGGAAATTATGAGCTAATAGTTATACATGTTATAGCCCAATGATTTTTAAGACCGTGGGCTTTGGATTCATGTCATTTGGAGTCCGAATAAGAAAGTTATGGCCCGAACCGTGAAACCTCGTATATTATTCGTTACATGTCCGATTGCGTTGATTCTTTTTGCGTTGGATTCGTTTTTCAAAAACGAAGACTTTGATGTATAGAAATCATTGAAATTATTATTTTCACAAAAATGACTTTTTATTGCTCGAACTACGATAACGGTTTGGTGACGGTTGTCACAAGTTGGATACATTGACATCATTGAGGCTATTCGTCTTACTCCTTGGGGGTATTGACAACACGCCGACTTATATGCTATTCGTCTTACTCTGTGGGAGTAATGACAACACGCATGGTTGATTGGTTGAGATTTGTTCATTTACACTAATTTCATTTATATGTACCATTTCTATATGCATTGTCCTAACTTACTCTTATCACAGCAAAATGTTTTATTTGTGGTGTTTGGTTTCAAACCTACGAAACTCACCAACAGTATTGTTGACGTTTTTGAGCATAACTTTTCAGGTAATTCTAGTGGACTGAAGATAGAGGACAAGAAAGCTTAGTGGACCTCTAGGTTGCATTTAAGCTAAACTTTGGGACTATTGCTTGATGTGGAACTTATGCATTCTGATAATTTGGGAAAGGCGTGTTTTGCCTTGACATTTATTTGTGGGATTAATGTTGTTTATCTATTTCCTTGTTGATATGTACATGTAGCGTGAACTCCTATTCATGTTACTTGTATCATAACACATTGGATTTTTATTTTCATAATAGACATCTTTATAATAATGTGTTGTGACCCTATCATGGTTGCATTCCGTTATTTCCGCTTTAGACGGGGTGTGACAGATTGGTATCAGAGCCATTGTTTATAGAGATCTAGGTGGGTTGGCCTAGACTATAAATAAGAAACCCGCATATAGAACATGAATTAGGAACTACGTGTGCATGAAACTATATGTGCTTATTCAAAACGATGTGTACTTACATGTCACTCAAGATGGACTTATCCACTAGGATATATACTTATTTGCTACATTGACGACGTGTACTCATTCACATTCCGATTCTCGAGCAGGACATGCTCCATTGGTGGTTTCTGCACATGCCCACGTACCCGAGAGGGTTATGTAGGCTTAACGGCATGAGATCATTAATGTCATCTAGCAAAAACCATATTGATCATAGTATCATTTCCATATAAATTCGTTTCACATTTAGAATTAAAACCGTAGGAACGAAGTTGAACATTGTGATATAGGATTTGGTAATAAGTACATATATGAAAGGATACCCTAACAATTATGGCGGCCGACGTAATTGCAAAGGTATCACGACATATATGTATTTATATGACCACATTCTAGTGTCCAATGTGTCGCCTTCAAAGTCGCGTGACGACGTCAAATCTCGACTCTACAGGTTTTGAGATCATAGTCCTTGGTCATTGGTTTTGGTGCATACACTATCTAAATTGCCCATTTATCCTAAACTCCTATCTACTCGAAGTCATAGTAAACATGCCGCCATGATATTCTACTCGAAATTATAAATGTAAAATATGACGGGAACAAAATGTTGTAAATACAAAAGTATAAATCGTGTATAAAGTAAATGTCATCCTAAGATATAGAATCCGTATCGTGAGACTAATAGACATGGATAATAACTTACTGATGAATAACCATGCAAAAACTCTATTAAAATCATTACTCACTGGAATTAAATAATTGGCTCATTGTTCCTCAAATTCTTTCGACATAATTACATCTTAACTTCCCTTCGAAATTTCAAATTTCAACCATGTATCATATGATAATCCTTGTCTTTTTAGTCAGTGATGCGTTTGCTTACTTGACCACTATACCGCCTCGCAACGAAATTTTCAAATCCCTTTTGTAAAGCTAGCCTGTGAATCTTGGTATCTTTTAAACATGCACTCGATTCTTCGTATTGCTCGGAAACTTCATCTTTATATGATAAAGGCTTCAATGCCTCATTCTACATTAGAATGTAACTAGATAAGATCATTTTGACAGGAATTCTAATCTCGGATTCTTTTAAAACTATTTGACTACAACTTCCGCAAGAATTTAAGTCAATCTAAAACGTACTTATACCATATCTTCTATAAATATAACGATTACACCTTGGGCCGATCAAACCTTTTCCTAACGGTCCTATTATGAACACCACTAGTTATATATTGGTAAATTCATAAACTTGGTAATAATTCTCAAACTAAAGGCGTTTGGACGAAAAGAAAGATAAACCTACCTATTAAATTACCCTCTCAACTAAAACATTTAACTACACATGATCAATTAGATTATTGAATAAAGCCTCAAAATTCTCCTACTAAAACGCTTAGGAAAATAAAAATAAAAATAAAAATTATACCGTTATGAAATTCTCTATGCCTTGGGACATAGTTGCGTAAAATAAAGTGAAGTAATAAATAATGAATGGCAAATCACTGCAAGTGGCGGATAATAAATAAATAAATTCTATTACTATTCAAAATCTGAAATAAATCAAGTAGCCTGATATAATACACTACGTTGCTTGTAAAGTTTTACAACCAAAAAAAAAAAAAATTGTTGTGCTTCAAAGTTTGTAATATATTTCACTTCTACATGACATATCACCATATAAACTCAGTGGAAAATTTCACTAATACTGTTGGTATAAAAATCGAAGAAGTTCCCAGTTGTATCTATTTTACGAGAGCCTCAAATAACGAGTTGGATGTTGAACTCGAGATTTATGAACGCCTGACTTCAATAATAAAACCATTTTCTTGCATCACATGATGTTAAGAACATAATCAAAGATAGCCTTTGGTTACCACTAAGTCGAAGAAAAACACAAAATCAATGGGCTTACGTAACAATCAAAGATATAGTAAGCTCACTAATGAGATAGACAAAAAGAAAACATGAGAAAATTATTTGGTTGGCGCATTAAAGTAAATTCACATATATTATACTCTATTATGTAATAAATTTTGGGAATGATCCCCAATTAATCCATATGAAATGAGACGTTGAATTTTAACTATTATCTCAAAGATGAATTCAACTATTATCTCAAAGATGTTCGACCAAATAATCTTCAAACACAATTAAGCACGATTACAAAGTGAAGATCAAGATAAACACGAGACAAATCGCTCGATAGGGACTCAATAGAATATTTCACAAAAGGCATTGACCTTAAATGCCAACATGGAATACATAATATCTCCGATTAATGTTCTTTCGTTTGCTGCATAGTTACATTGTATTTTGAGGATATATTATTAATGTTATCAAATCGATACATGGAAGAAAACTCCCACTAACCAAAGAACTAATTCGGCCTTCAAATGAATCCGAACTCTAATTATATTTTGACATCAAAACATCACTAAAACTTGAGTTAAACAATATATTTCTTTTACCAATAGTTATGAAAAGTTCCGAAACACACTGCACGAGCCTAAACGGGGTGATAAACTCGGTTGAAAACTTACTAGAAATAACGCAAAATGATATGAAGGAACCAATAGACACGACGAAACCCGTAGTTTGGCACTAACCTGTCAACACCTATCTCTAAGATTCGTATTTAAACAATTTTTAAATTCTACGGCACCCCTAATTAAGATAATCTTTCACATCGTAAACTTAACATTATTAATGACCACGAACAACAACTATTATCATTCATTCACTCAAACTATGGTCAACTATCAATATCGATCACTACTACATTCTTCTTATATGTTTACCGCGGCATAGCACTCGAATTTTACTAGTCCGTAAATAAAGGATTCCGATGCGAGAGAACATATACTGTGAGATAAACCCAAATCCAAGCCCCTTAGATTTTAAGATAAAATCTAAGTTCACACTTATAATTCAGCTACAAATTTATATATGTGGGCCTCAAGTATGATTTGCTACACAACGCTAATAAACTCGATAAATCAATGTCTAGTTCAAAACCATGGAAATTAATTACACGATGGGTATGGAGTGCATATCTTATCTATTACTATCATCATTTGTAACAAAATACTACATTTTGGTAAGAACTCCTTAATATTCCTAACTAACAAAACAACTTTTCATCCTTAAACCTTTATGTGAAACAAATATAAATTTTTAAGGTGAGCGCAGAACCGATAAACCTAAACTCGAAGATATTCGGATTTTCAACAACTTTTCCTTCAGACTTTTCAAAAAAAATAATAATAATAAAATAAATAAATAAATAAATAAATAAATCTAGTTGAAATACCTACCCCTTAACATATAGGAAACCTATTTCAGCGATAACCATTAGTAGTTAAAATTCCCATCAAGTGCAGAACATAGAACCGATGTCTTATTTCTAGAAACGATGATTTAATAAATCAACTTCAAGGTTCGGGTAAATGTACAGATGATCAAAATTAAAACAAACTAAGAATTCAATAGAAGAATCACGCGGAGGTTATACCAAAGATGACATTTAGGACTCGATGTGGTTATGCTCTCGGTCCAACAATTGTGCCTGTGGTATCCATGGGATTTGGAATCAAGAAAGATCCTTTTTACAAACACCAATTTCTTTTACTTTCTTAACAGACCGAACAAATTCATGTTATACGTTTAACATATAGGTTCGATAACCTTTCAATCGAAGGGACGGATGGAGCAAATGGAGTTCGCGATACATAATCAATTGATGAGTCTCTTATGGGGTTACACAAATGAAACGTAGTAATGTGTAGTTGAATAAAATCAAGATGGAGCTTGCAATAACACTTTGAATCGGGAAAGACTACGGGTCGAGAAGTTAAGTAGCATAAATGTAACGCGATCACAATAGTAAGGATATGATATAACATTAGGCGAGAATTCGAAATCACTTAGGAACGAGAGAATCATAAGAAACTCAAAACCCATGTCTATTATCTAATAACGTTTTCAGTAATAATTTCAATAGAATTTCGGGACGAAATTCCTTAAACGGGGGGATACTGTGACATCTGTCACCAAAACTCTATTCATAGGTTCGTTTCCCATAATCATTTCTTATGTGTATTCATCTATGTAGGTAATATGGAGAAATAAATTAAGTATTCGTATTTTAAACTATGTGAGAAATTTAATTCTCGTATAGTGTTTAAAAACTTGAACCAATGTTCGTACGCGGTTGGAATAAAAGTTAGGATAATATTAATGAAATAATAATAATAATAATTAATAGTAATATAATAATATTAATAATAATAATAATAATAATAATAATAATAATAATAATAATAATAATAATCATCATCATCATTATAAGAATAATGATAAGTATAATTCTAGTATACATAATTTTAATATAATAATAGATAATGATAAAGAAAAATCGGTGGAATCAATCATGAATCATTAATAATAATATTATTATTAACAAAGTTAGTAAATCTAATCTAGTTTTATTGGAGGTCCATATTGTGACAAGAATAGAAATTTGAGGGGGTTGAGATGCTAATTAATGAGATTAAGTTATAGGACGTGAGGTAAATGTGTACAAGATCACCGAGTCACTTTTGATAAATTCCGAAGGTTACGGCACCTATCAAAATTATATCTACAAAACCGTCATCTATATAGAGTGATATTCATCAAAACCCTAGAAAAGGCAATAGAAGAGGCGGCATCAAGTGGTTGTGGAGACCTACAGTTACGTGATGGTTTAGGTGTCGATTTTTAGTCCCGTTCTAAGGTATAACTTAATCCTAATTCGAATAGGATGTTTTTGTTTTAGAAGCGGATTGGTTTAGTTTGCGATTGTTGATAATGGGCTTTGATTATCGAATGGTTATAAGTACATTACGTTTTATATATGTCTTATAGTATCGACTTTAATCATAATATATTAATGTTTTGGTGTCAAATTGAAACTCCGATGAGTCATGGAGTTTTTAAGGAAATCAAATTAAAGAGTGGGTTGGGTATAATGTGTTTTGAAACCTGAAAGTTTTGTATCGTTAAACTCAGAATGTGTCCCGAATTTTCGGTTACGATCAGAGGCAGATTTGACCTATTTTCGTTCATTTTCGACTTCTAGAAAGTTGTAGATCTCGAAATTTTACTTAAAATCGCCAGGTTTCGGCTTCTAAAAAGCAACGTACGATTTTATAGAAAATTATTTTGTAAACTGCTATTAAGAGTGACGAATTTCCAGATAAAGTTGATAATGTTAAGTCGGTTTGATCAAATTGTCTTTAGTTATTTTGGGGATCGTAAAGAATGTTTAAGGATATACTTTTCTGTAAATAAATCACATTTATAAAATTTTAAGATTTATATTTGATATAAAAAGAATGGGTTATGGTACATTTTCTAAATCTGGTGTAATTATGTTGGTTCGTAAGTGTTGAAGAAGAAGTACTAATTAATTTATGATACCTTAACGTCTTATCATCACTATTTTTATATAAGGGTTGTCATGGCTTAAAGAACACTTTTGGGTTAAGTTTATACAAGAGATTAGTTAATAGAAATACTTATTGATTATTAACATTTTGGGATATTATTGTCGTTGGGGCTATATTTATATGCAAGCATCATGAGTCTAATCTGTAATAATAATAATAGTGTGTTATTTTAAGATGGTTAAAACGTATGTTAAACTGGGTGTTAATCATTAAAAAATTTAATGGAACAACTTCAATAGGATACAATAAATAAATAAATAAATAAAAGAAAGGGCTACTCATCTTATTTAAGATTAATAATCAACAAATATATGTATAGGTGTTGTGGATTAACGTGTGGACTTGATTGGATTTGTTTGGGATATGAAACAAAAGCCTAGGATCATAATTATGACAATCGACTAGGCTATTGTACAATAATGATTCTATGATAATGTGCAAGATATTTATTAGAATTTAACGTGTTTGTAGGGTGATTTGGTTAGACGAGATATTTGGTTATAGATTTACGTATCAGTTTGATGGACTTATTTGGGAGCGTAATTTGCTTTGATAATCAAGGTGAGTTTTCGTGGCCCCATTTTCTTACTTGTTTTACATTGGGGGAAAAGTATGCTCTAATGTTTTATCAATTGTTTTCATGCTGTGAATACATTCATTTTCTTTTTGGACATATGCTTGAAATGTGCTACATTATGTGAGATTATGTGCATTATTTGAGATAATTGAGAACATTGAGAACATTTGTGGCTATTCGTCTTGCTCCGTTGGGGGTATTGACAGCATGCCGGTTGGATACATTGACATCATTTAGGCTATTCGTCTTGCTCCTTTGGGGGTATTGACAACATGCCGACGTATATGCTATTCGTCTTACTCTGCGGGAGTAATGACAACACGCATGGTTGTTTGTTGAGATTTATTCGTTTACACTAATTTCATTTATATGTGCCTTTTCATTTGCATTGTCCTACTCAGTTATTTATCACAGCAAAACTTTATTTTATGGTGTGTCGTTTCAAACCTACGAAACTCACCAACATTATTGTTGACGTTTTTGAGCATAATTTTTCAGGTAATACTAGTGGGCTGAAGATAGAGAACAAGAAAGCTTAGTGGACCTCTAGGTTGCATATAAGCTAAACTTTGAGTTTGTATGAGAAGGTGGAATTATGCTATTTAAATAATGTGAAAAGGCGTGTTTTGCCTTACATTTAATTTATGGGATTATTGCTTGTTATTTGGGATTCATTGTTGGTATGTACGCGTGGCGTGAACCATTATTCATGTTACATGTATCATAACACATTGGAGTTTATTTTCATATAGATGTCTTTGTAATAATGTGTTGTGATCTTATCTTAGTTGTACCCCGTTGTTTCCGCTTTAGACGGGGTGTGACAATATCTACTCAAAAGTTATAAAGTTTAAAAGAATGAAAAAAACTACACACGTGGTCCTTTTTAACGGAGATTTAACAATCGTTAGTGTAAAAGACTATTTACGTAATAAGTTTCAAAAGAAATGTAATTAATTTAATTAAAGGACTGAATGTGCAATTCAGGTCAAACCATAAGGACGGTTTTTGTAATTTTCTCAATATAATATCTACTAATAATATGTTAGATGTTATAACAAAAGGATTTTGATAACTAATGCCCCGCACTAGTTAAGATTACCATAAATAGTTTGTTTGCATTTAATGAACATCTAACATTCCATGTTTATATGCAAATAAAAAATTACTTTCCATATAATCTTCATATATTAGTGATTAATATGGTAACAATGTAGTGTATTTAATGTTTAAAACTATATTTAGCAACCTTAACCAATGCCCTAAGGGCAATGATTATCAAAACTCATAACAAAAATATACAAAATGGACGATGATACTAATATTGATTTGTAATCATCTTAACCACATCTATTGTAAGTGAAATTAATCATCTATCACATTTACACAAGTTAATATAATAGTATTATCTTTATTAGCATCATCTCTTTAATAATCTAGTAGGCTATGATTTTTGTTACGTGTAATAATTTATGTTCTTTATATAGATAACATGTTATCCTTGAATATTTCATATTTTATTTATATTTCAATCATTTGTAGTAAACACACCATATAATTTATAAATAAATTTGATGTGTTATGAATTATAAATCAACAATGGATAGACACATTTTCAACCCTTTTATGTCTAATCCTTGTCTAGCCAATTAAATTAAATTAAATTAAAACTCCATACATTTAACAGGAAGGCTAAATGGAGTTACTATTAATCTATAATATGAATAGTGACTTTTTTTTTCCTTTTCTTTTTTTCTTTCTAGCAAAAAAAAAAAAATGTTTCTTTCAACCAAAAATTTCTAATGGGCGGGAGGTAAAAAGTTTATTGGCGCCACAGTGATGGGTTTCCTGCTAGTATAAATACTTAAATAGAGACCCTTGGCTACAGTTAAAAATTTGAAATACACACAATGTAATACCGAACTCCTCATCTCTCAATACGTAATCCGAGAAGTTCAGGCAATTAAATAGTATGGCAACTAAAGAAGAACAGTTTGTGATCGGCAAGAAATTTGACGTATTAAACTAGATTAACAATAATGTCATCCACTCGCTTGAAGAAAGTATCCAAAACATCAATGACGCAATGAAGAAGTTAAGCAAGTGGATCGTTGACCTGAAAGCCAAACGTGATGAATTTGGGTTTGAACTTTCCCAGCCGGAGATCGAATTTCTCGAAAAATGTGAGCAGTATGATCTAATACACATCTGAGAAAGCATCATTTGAAGCATTGTTATCACGTTTCAAGAATTATAATCAAATTCATATAGAATGGAAAGAGATTATGTTAAGAGGAGATGATGATTAGTTTTTTTTTTCTCTCTGTAATTTCTATTTATGTAAAGCTATAATTTTCTCGTCTTCTATTTTAGTTACCAATTATGATTTTCATATGTTACCACAACATTTCTTTCTCATTGAACAAATTAAAAAGATATTTACACTAAACTAGTAAATCAACAAACATAATAGAAATTAATAGTGCCAGAAGATAATTTTTGAACCTCTTAATTAATTTTGAAATTCATATTGATTCATCCACCTTTATAATAATTAATTAATATCTACTAACTATCAGTCGTAAATGCAAAACTTTTCGATGCCTCCATTCCCTCAACAACCAAATCGATTTTATCGTCAACTTTAAATACTTAAATAATTAATAAACATTTTGTTAAAATAGAATCAACATATCTTGAAGCGGTTAAAAACATCACTGAACCGCTCTAAAATATATAAGACCGCCACATTTTCATTGTTGAAATAAACATTGAAAAGGGAAGTAAAGAATACAATATTGTATGGTCTTGTCAACCAGATTAAATATTGATTTTATTTTTTTTTTGGCAAAATAGTTTTATTTTTTTAAAGCATTAGTTATTTTTATAATAATAAATCATCGTCATCGTAGAAATATACAAATCAAATTGATACGAGAGTTTGATCGGAATGAATAATTATCCATCATCAAATATAATATAATAATAAAATAAAATGAATGGAAAATCAACATTAATAGTCTTATAAGGTAATACAATATCTCCTTTTATGATTAAAATCCAAGTTCCAACAAACATAAAGAAATAACATCAATTCTATATTTCCATAAATTTATAAGATAATACAATAATATCTTTTGAACTTCTTAACCCGCATCTTCGTTTTGTGTATCGACGATCATCACTATTATCATATAAAATCGTATATACCCGGCTGACAATGAGATCATCAGTGACTGTCAGCCTCCCTATTTTGGACCGAACACTAGGAACTAAGTGGAGGTCGAGGATGTGTGTAGTCTTTGCAATCAAACACAAAGCTCCTATGGTGGATTGCCCAATTAGGGTTTCAATCAAATCCGACTCCGAGACGGATTTCGTCTACGGAGACGGAGCATTTAAACAGAGAAATAGCGGCCGTGAAATTATCATGAAAATGAACATCAAGACGATGATCATGATCATGTAAAAGAGATCTGACAATAAAAAGAGGGAAGAGAGACTGCTTCATATATATTGATCGTTGTTTGGGTAAGGGAGCGTCGGATAACAAGAACAATCAGCAACATCAAACTATTGAGGTTAAAGCTAGTTTGTTAGGGGGTGGTAAACCTTCCCTGAAATCCATTCTTAAAGACAAATTGACACCTAAAGATGGCGCTGCTAATAAATCAGAATCATCTAAGGGTGGACAGGATTCTGAACATGGTTCTAATAATGACCCTGTTGGTGATCAGGTTGGGGATGTACCTAAATTCCCTGATGATCATGCGCAGGTGGATAGTAATAAGGGTGGTGCAAATAATACATCTGATGTTGCTCCGCAGGTTGGTGATAATGTACCCCCTAAAATCCCTGCGTTGTATACAGATTCATTGGATAGGGGGCTGGATCGGTTGGAAGCTGTTACTCATGTTGTACATGAACCGCGTCCAAATCAGCAAAATTACCCACAAGTAACTAAGCCTGGAACTTCGTTTGCTAATGTGGTATTAAAGGAGCCTGTGGGAAACAAAATAAATTTTAGGGCCATGGAAGCTAATGTACCTGATAATGCTGATTTTGAGGTTGGAATTCCTTTATCTTCTGTTGAAGAAGTGAATACTAGACTTACTAATTCTTTGTATGGGTACTTCATTGGTAAAAGGCTTGCTTTTCTAGTGGTTGAAAATTATGTTTGGAATGCCTGGGGTAAGTATGGTATTCAAAAAATCATGATGAACGCTAATGGTTTTTTCTTCTTCAAATTCTCATCTATGAAAGGCGTTGACAATGTGCTTGAAAATGGTCCATGGTTGATTAGGGGAGTGCCTATTATCCTGAATAAATGGAATCCTTCTGTTAGCTTAAAAAAGGAAGATCTTACTAAAGTTCCGGTATGGGTTAAAATGCATGATGTTCCCATAGCAGGGTTTACAGCGGATGGGTTAAGCTTGATTGCTAGTAAAGTGGGTAACCCCTTGATGTTAGACACTTACACTAGTAATATGTGTGTTGATTCGTGGGGGAGGAGTAGTTATGCTCGGGCTATGATTGAGATTTATGCTGATAGGGAATTAAAGGAGGATGTGGTTGTGGCTGTCCCTAATCTTGATGGTCCGGGTTACACTCGTGAAACAGTGCATATTGAGTATGAATGGAAGCCTCCGCGGTGTGCTACATGTAACATTTTTTGCCATACTTGTGAGAACTGTCCAAAGGTGGTGAAGGAGGATCCGATGATAATAACGCGCGATGATGATGGTTTTAGGGTCCCGAAAAAAACTCTGAAAGGTAATGGTCAAAAAGGATTTCCAATGCAAAAGCCGAAACAAAAAGTGGAGTATCGCCCGGTTGTGAGGAAAAGTGACAAAGTAGAAGGGCAGAAGGTCCAGAGTGTATCAATGTCTAATACCTTTTCGGTGTTGGAAAGTGTCGAGGACTTCAATAAAGGGAGCGAGGGAATGAATGTGGAGGCTAATCGGAAATCTAATGGTAAAGAGGTTATGGAAGAGGAGGAAGAGGAGGAAGTGGAGAATGTGTTTGATGAAACAGGTACTTTTATGTCTATGAATGATTATTCGGATGTTAATCCTGAGGGGGCAAGCACTCCCTTTTATGCAGGTTCCAATGTTTAGTCTTGCTTCATGGAACATTAGGGGTATGAATCGCACCCCTAAACAAAAAGAGGTTCGACAAGTCATGAATGAAAATAAGTTATGTATGTGTGCTATTCTTGAATCTCATGTAGATATTTCCAGGTTGCAAGGTATTTGTAAAAAGGTCTTTCGTTCTTGGGATTGGACTTCAAATGGCCATATTTGTGATAAGGGTTCACGTATAATTCTTGGTTGGAATCCTGAAATTTTTGATGTGATGATTCTCGCTACTACTAATCAGATTATGCACAGGCAAGTAATTATTAAAGCTGATAAAAAGGCAATGTTTTGTTCGTTTATATATGCTGATAATAACTATATTCGGCGTAGAGAGTTATGGAATGACTTAGATATGCACAAACAGTTTGTAGGAGATAAGCCGTGGACTTTACTGGGCGATTTTAATGCGGTTCTGAATTTGGAGGATAATTCGTTTGGATCTGGTCTTAATGTCGCTATGAATGATTTTAAAGATTGCGTCCAAAACATTGAAGTTATGGATATTAATGCTGTTGGCTTGCATTATACATGGACTCAAAAGCCTAAAGGAAGGAATGGTGTTCTGAAAAAGATTGATCGTATTATGGGAAATCTAAAATTCACTGATACATTCCCGGGTTCGTATGCTATCTTCCAGCCATATCGAATATCTGATCATTCCCCGTGTGTCTTGAAAATTCCTGGTAATACTCATGGTAAGCCGAAGCCTTTTAAATTCTCTAATTTTTTAGTTCATAAGGATGGTTTTAAAGATATTATATCGGATGCTTGGAAGTTAGAAGTTAGTGGCCATAACATGTTTCGTGTGGTTAAAAGACTAAAATCACTGAAAACTCCCCTTCGTAAGTTATTGTATCAGCAAGGTCATCTTCATAATCGAGTTAGCTCTCTTTGTAAGGAGTTGGATGAAATTCAGATTGCCATTGATCGTGACCCATCTAATGAGATATTGCGAGATGAGCATGCTTGCTATTTGAATTCTTATCAGGAAGCTTTAATTGATGAGGAACGGTTTCTTCAGCAGAAAGCTAAAGTCGAATGGCTGAAGGTCGGTGATTCTAATTCATCTTACTTTCATAAAATGGTGAAGTGTAAGCAGAATAGAAGCCGAATTGAATCTATTGTTGATAGTGAGGAGCTAAATGTTGAGGGGTATGGAGTGACGCAAGTATTTGTAAATCATTATGAAAAATTTCTGGGTGTAGCTGGTAATACAACTTGCATTTCCACGGAAGGCTTGTTCTTGAAGCTATTAAATGGAGCTAAAGCAGCTAACATGATTCGGCCAGTAACAGATGACGAAATTAAAAAAGCTATGTTCACAATTGGTGATAATAAGGCGGCCGGTCCTGATGGGTTTACCTCGCTGTTATTTAAGAGTTCTTGGGATATTGTTGGTAAGGATGTTTGTTTGGCGGTGCGAGATTTTTTCAGTAATGGTAGACTCCTCCAAGAAGTTAACCATACTATTATTTCTCTTGTTCCTAAAGTTTCTACTCCATCTCGAGTTAACGACTTCCGTCCAATATCATGCTGTAATGTTTTATACAAGTGTATTAGTAAGATTATTACTAATCGGATTAAGGATGGCTTGGGTGATATTGTAAACATTAACCAATCTGCATTTATTCCTGGTAGGCGTATATCAGATAATATTTTACTTACTCAGGAATTAATGCATAACTATCATCGTGAGGTTGGCCCTGCCAGATGTGCTTTTAAGATTGATATCCAAAAAGCTTACGATACGGTTGATTGGGTATTCTTAAGGAACATTTTGGATGGTTTTGGTTTTCATAAGGTTATGATAGACTGGATTATGGCATGTGTTACTTCTACCTCGTTCTCCATTAATGTTAATGGCCATCTTCATGGCTATTTTAAGGGTAAGCGTGGTCTGCGCCAAGGGGATCCATTGTCCCCTTATTTATTCACTTTGGTTATGGAAGTCCTTACCCTTATCCTACAACGGAAGGTTCGTACATCTGATAATTTTCGTTTTCATCATAAATGTGCTAAACAGGAAGTTATTAATGTGTGTTTTGCCGATGACATGTTCTTGTTTTCCCATGGGGATTCTAAATCGGTCAAAATTCTTATGGATGGCCTAAATGAGTTTAAGGATGTGTCGGGTTTGGTGCCAAGTATCCCTAAGAGTACGGTGTATTTTTGTAATGTTGGTACTCATGTAAAATCTGCTATTCTTCAGAGTATGCCGTTTGAGGAAGGTAAGTTGCCTGTTAAGTATCTTGGTGTTCCTTTGATATCATCTAGATTACTCTATAAGGATTGTAAGGTTCTTGTTGAAAAGGTTAAAAACCGTATTGGAGACTGGAAAAATAAGTATTTATCATTTGCTGGTAGACTCCAACTGATTGTCTCTGTTCTATCCTCTATGCATATATATTGGGCTTCGGTTTTTGTTCTTCCTTCTCGTATTGTGACTGAAATTGAACAACTTATGAGAGGGTACTTATGGTCGCAAGGTGATTTGAAAAGAGGCCAAGCGAAGGTTTCTTGGGATGCTTTATGTAGTCCAAAATCTGAGGGTGGTCTCGGTATTCGAAGGCTATATTCGTTTAACATAGCTTTAATGGTATCGCATATTTGGAGTATTATTACTAGTCGTGAATCTTTGTGGGTTAAATGGATTCATTCCTACAAGTTGAAAGGCAGGAGTATATGGGATGTTCCTCTTCGTTCTGGTATAACATGGGGTTGGCAGAAGATTCTCCAAATCAGGGAGTTGGTTCGTCCTTTTATATATGCATCGGTTGGTAACGGTAATTCTATTAATGTGTGGTTTGATGCGTGGTGTAGCCAATGTCCATTGATCCAGTATGTGTCTCCGAGACATATTACTCGTGATGGATTCTCTCTGAATGCGAAACTCTCGGATGTAGTGCATAATGGGTCTTGGCAATGGCCGATGGATTGGGTGTCTAGATTTCCGAGTCTTGCTCATGTTCAGTGTCGGATTCTTATTCCTGATCAGCGTGACCAATGGGTTTGGCGCGACACTCATGGTAATCTGCAAAGATTTTCAGTCAGTCGGGTTTGGGACTCTATTCGTGTTCGTGGTGATGCGGTCTCTTGGCATAATATAGTTTGGTTTCCTCAATGTATTCCAAGGCATGCGTTTCATCTTTGGTTGGTGTTCAAGCGAAGATTGAAGACTCAAGATAATCTGAAGCAATGGGATGTTGGTGCTTCAACCAACTTAAACCTGCTTCGGTGCCTGTTGTGTAAAGCCCAACAAGATTCTCATAGTCATCTTTTCTTCGAATGCTCTTTTTCTATGCAGGTGTGGTCATCGTTAAAACATCTTGTCGGTATGCAAAATGTTTCTGGTATCTGGGAGGACATCATTAATTGGATTCAGCCTACTTCGAAGAATCCAAGAAGTGTTATTTCTCGTCTTCTGCTTGCAGCTACTGCTTACTACATTTGGAATGAGCGGAATAATCGAATTTTTGGAAAAGGTTCGCGATCGGTGGCCCAAGTGAGTAAGATTATTCAATCTACTGTTCGGTTGAAGCTTCTATCGTGTAGATTTAAAGGTTCTGTGCAAGTTGGTCAGCTTTTGGATGCTTGGAACATTCCCAGGAGTTCATGCTTTAATGTCTAGTTGGGATTGTGTGATTATTGAGTGTCCGTTTATTCTATATTGGTTGTATTTCCTGTTTTCATAGGAATAGTGTCCTCGTATATGGCATGTCATATACGTATAGTTTTGCTTGTTGAGCATTGCTAGTGCTCTTTCGAGGTTGATGTGAAACTCATCCACATTTCTTTGTACTTAACTGTTTAGTGGTAATATATTTCACCGGGGTAAAACCCTTTACCCAAAAAAAAAATATGTCATGTCATGAATAAATGAATGGGTTTATTGTTGTTTGGTTATGCGCAACTTTATACTAGTTATATTGAAAATCAAAAAGAGAAAATTGCAAGGATCGTCCCTGTGGTCTGCTTCAGATTTCAAGCCGCGTCCCTAAACTTTTTTTTTACGAGGGTCATCCTTGTGGTTTGCAAATGTAACACGGGTCATCCCTGACCCTAACAGCCGTTAGTCATCTCGTTAAATGAGAGGGTACAATGGTCATTTCATCCTACTAAAGGAATGCACATGTAATTTCGAAAACCACAGGGACCATCTATGTTACTTTTTTTCTAACTTCAAATATCATTTAATAATTTTTGTATTTAATTTATATTATAATCCTTTTAGATTATATTTAATTAAATAATGTCTAAAATTTTAAATTCGTTTAATAACTAATGAACACCTCTAAGTAAAACACTTAAAAAAAACTAAACATAAATATAGGTTGATTATTTTAATTGAATGTGTTTTATATGCGTGTTTGACGAGAGTAAATGGTGAATTCAAATTTATTTTTTAAGATTATATGTAATTTTTTGTTTTATTATTTTAATCTTTTTTTTAAATCTCATAAATTCTAAAGTTCTATTTTTGTAATTTTTAATTTTTTTTAACAAAAGGATCGCGAGTTTAACTTTGTAAGCCACCATTTACTCTCGTCAAACACGCATATAAAACACATTCAATTAAAATAATCAACCTATATTTATGTTTAGTTTTTTTTAAGTGTTTTACTTAGAGGTGTTAATTAGTTATTAAACGAATTTAAAATTTTAGACATTATTTAATTAAATATAATCTAAAAGGATGATAATATAAATTAAATACAAAAATTATTAAATGATATTTGAAGTTAGAAAAAAAGTAACATAGATGGTCCCTGTGGTTTTCGAAATTACGTGTGCAGTCCTTTAGTAGGATGAAATGACCATTGTACCCTCTCATTTAACGAGATGACTAACGGCTGTTAGTGTCAGGGACGACCCGTGTTACATTTGCAAACCACAAGGATGACCCTCGTCAAAAAAAAAAGTTTAGGGATGCGGCTTGAAATTTGAAGCAAACCACAGGGACGATCCTTGCAATTTTCTCAATAAAAAATGATTAATGAAATCGATAATTGGTTGTTGGGGGATCGACTTGGTCATGAAAAGTTTGCATTTACGTCTGAATATCTGATGATAATAAAACTTATTAATTAAGTATAGTTTCAATACCTTGTAGGCATTAACTTTATAAGTACTTATTTTTTGTATCACTGAAACTACTGTTCATATCCGAACCGATCCATATACATTAATTAATTAAACTTAAAAATGTATGGTCAACCGGATTAAATATTGATTCTTCCACCTGTATAATGCCAGTAATTAAAAGTCAGTCGTAAATGCAAAACTTTTCGATGCCCCCATTCCCCCAACAACCAAATCGATTTTATCGTCGAATTTTAATACTTACTTAATTAATTAAAAACCAATTCGTTAAAATAGAATCAACGTATCTTGAAGCGGTTAAAGGCATACTGAACCGATATAAAATATATAAGACCGCCACATTTTCTTTTGATAGAAATAAAGATTGGAAAAGAAAGTCAAATATATGTCAGGGAAGGGGGCTGGGGAGGGAGGGGGTGGTACAGACTACAGAGTGATATATCATAGATTTGACTAAGGCTAGGGATAGGAGCATTGTGTGGTCTTGTCAACCGGATTAAATATTGATTCTTCCACCCGTCGAATTTATAAGTTTAATTATCATCAGACGTAAATGCAAACTTTTCATGACCAATAGTCGATCAACCTAAAGAAGTATGGAGTATTACTCTCGAGCATTTAAAAATGCACATATTTATAAGATAATACAATAATATCTTTTGAACTCTTTAGAAGCCCGCCTCTTCGGGAATTTTGTGTATCGACGATCATCACTATTATCATATAAAATCATATATATGATAATGGTGATGACTGATGACACAAAACGAAGAGGCGGGTCTAAGGACTTCAAAACATATATTGTATTATCTTATAAATTTTTTATGGAAATATAGAATTGATATCATTATTTCTTTATATTTTGATAAGTTTTGAGAGGGGATATATGTAATTTTCCCTTTTTTAAATTAGAATATTAACATACCTTGAGGCGGTCAAAAACTAAATTCAAACTGATCCAAATTATAGAAAGCCGCCACATTACTTTTATAACCGCTTCATGTTTTGATTTAAAAATACCGATTGTTCAAAAGAGTTGATTCGAACACATGACCATCTTTTCGAAAATTATGTAGATAACCAACTTTGTTGAACAACCGTTAATGTTTTTTGTGAAACATAATTAATTTATATTATAAAATGTTACAAACACAAAAAGTCAACATTTCTATCAACCCTACGTGGACAGATAGTTGAAGCAAACACTATTTTTGGTAAAACATACATCAATCATATTAGCTTAGATTTGGTTAGGTATTGTTAGGTGTTGAAATTGAATTCATTCATTAATGTTACGTATCCTCATTATCGTATAAATATTTTTGGTAAAACATACATTGATTTGGTTAGGACTGTTAGGTGTTGGAATTGAATTCATGTTCGTATCCTCATCATATTATAAATATATGTTCACACATAAGCTGTTTTTTCGTATACTATACACACCCTATTTAATAAGTAACAATATGATCATCAAGTTTCCCAAAATGATCTTCCGATCCATCTCCAGTTTCGCAATCGTCCTTTTTCACAAGATAATTTACAATATAATACTGTCTCATGACTGCGATTTCCCTGTTTAAATATTCTGACGGACCTTGGCGGCGAGACCATTTACATTCACGTCGACGAAGTATGATTAGTACACCAATTCGGGGTTTGCCACAACAAGTGTAGCATTCCTTACTATTGGTCAAAACATCTATCCGCGCGTGAAAGATAGATCTCGTCGAAAACAGTTTTAGTGCGGGATTTCTGCAGAAACTGTAACGAGATTTATTGTTCGTATACAAGGTTTTGTTATGTCTCAACTGTGTATTTGGGACTCAAACATCGCCTTCTGCTTTGTAATAACTTGAAGATCGGATGAGGATGACTATGGAAACAGTCAAGAGGAAAAGGCTAGGGTAAATTGTCATTAACTCATGTACATCAATACTATGTTATTTTAATTTAGTGTTTGTAATTTAAATTTTCAATCGTATGAATTAACTTGAAGATGAAAATAAACTCATGTACATCGCCTTCTGCTTTGTAATAACTTGAAGATGAGAATGATAATGGAACCATTGAAGATGAAAAGGCTAGTATAAACTATCAATAACTCATGTACATCAATACTAAGTTATTTAATTAGTGTTTGTAAGTTTAAATTTTCAATCGTATGAGTTACCATTTTAATTACTTACTCTAGTTTTGATACCGGAACGTAAAAAACAGACAGAAAACAAATAGTTGTTTGGTATCGGAATTATATTCATTCATTAATGGTATCTATACTCGGCATCGAGTAATTAAGTAACAACTTAATCTCACCAATAAGATTGTATCAAATGCAGATTTATAATTAAGTGCTAACTGCTAACAAGTAACAACCATGCACATCGATAATATCGTCGACCTAAATAATTTATTAAATAATCAAAAACCGATCCAAACTTTAGTATAACCGCCTTACTTTTTATATTCCAGCTTTATGATTTAAATATTGTCTTTTGGGCCGATCCATGTACATCATCGCATGGGCCAAACAAATGAACCATACCCGAAGAATTAAAAGGATCGTTTTAATTACGGCATTTTGGGCCGAAAGCCTAAAGGCTAGTTAGGTTCCTGCATAAGGACTCAAGGAGGATCGTCACTTGATATCAGAAGGTTAGATCAAATGCTCGAACATATCTTACCCGCTAGTGAGTCTGATACGACATTAATCGCCAATCAATCAATCTTCCATTAAAAGAAACACCCAATAATTTAATCCGGAACCTCTTTCAATTCGAGATCATCCGTTATCATGTAAGTTACCACCCGTTTCACAAATCCACCTTGATTTCCAACCACATCAGCAGCAGCTGTAGCTGGCTCGGGAACGTAGTGTGTGACAACGAGAGGCATTGTGTTGCCACAATTATACAATAGAGAATCTACCAACACTCTTGAGTTCCAGTAGGGAAAAAACCCTCAAACTTCTGCGGAAATTAGTAGATTCGTCTAAGGATGCTGAAAAATTTAAACAGAGAAATCTCGGTTGAAGAGAAATTAATATTTGTTACTTTCTTTTTGAGAGATCATATTTGATCACGAAAAGTGAATTTGGTATATATCGAAGAAATTAGATGAGAGAAGAGATGGAGAAGATCAGTCTTTGAAAATTATGATAATTGATGATCATAAAGGGTTTGGATGAAAAAGTGACCTAATGTACGTGTTATTTATACTACAAGAATGAATATGTACCATTAATGAATTCTTTGAATGCTAACAAGTTATAACAGCAATAAGCTAACTACTGACTGTAACCGCCACTAAGGCATTTCAATTTGGGCGATGTTTAACTAACCCGCTACTAATTGTTTCTCACAATTGAAGCGTGATAGTTTTACGGTTTCACCCGCTTCGAAATGAATTTTCTCGTGGCGGTTTAAAATTAACCGCTATAATTGGTTACCCCTATTGTAGCGGGTTCTTTTAACCGCCATAAATGTTATTACTTGAGGCGGTTTAACCTTAACCGCTACATTTGTGTAGTTGGGACCCCACTTTTTGACTGCTAAACCGCTACAATTTAGATAATTGGACCCACTTTATATTCTATATAGCGGTTTTCACTTATAACCGCTATATGCTGCGCTCTTTTTACTCGTTTTTGTACTAGTGAAGCGTTGAAGTTTCAGAGAGTTGTCGATATATGCTGTGCTCAGAGAATTCATGCTGGGAGTATTTTTCCGAAGAACTGGAAGTGAACAAGGAGAACAAGAAACCAAGCTATAAACAAGGGGGAGTTTGTTAGGACATGTATTTGATAGTTGGTTTCTGATTTTGTAATGTTTCTGTTTTTGACTAAGTATAGAAGTTCGAGAATACTAGAGTATCCAAAAGTTGTGAGTTGACTTCGTTGACTGCGAGACTTCTGAGTCTCGCAGATCATGACTTTCGCATATGTTGATTCTTGCAAGTCTGTGTATGTGTATAAATACAAGTGGTAGGTCATTTGTCATGGTAACTTTGTGAAAACACTTGTCCGAAACACTTGAGCTGTGAATTCTCTCTGTAACAGCCTTGTGATTAGTTTGTAATCCTCTTTCAAGCTAATAGATATCAGTTGAGATCACAATACTTGTTTAATTACTTGTTACGTATTCAGTTTTGCTAATTCCGCTAGTATAATCGATTCCGATTGTGTTTGATCCTGTAGTAGTCGCGTCTTCAAACCTCTTGCACGTATGCAATCCGGAATCACACAACCATTACCCAATTTCCCAAATAACCCCCATATTATTCACCTTTGTTAATTAAGCAATTAGACGGTTTAGTGATCAATTACGAATGCCACGTCCTTAGCACCTAACATACATCATATTAAAATATAACAACGCATTTAGAATCCAACAATCATCAAAATTAACTAGCAAAGATCACCAACCCATCATCCCATTTGGTTGACTAAGATTAACTTTCAATCAAACTAACAAAAGTTATACCTTTCATGATCATAAGCAAATTCTAAAGTTTGCTTACTTGAACTCTTATTTAAATTCTTAATCAAACACCATATTAACATTACAATAACATTCCTAACTATACTTTTAAGTAATTAACACTAATTTACAAGAGTTTTGGCATAAACCATGAAAATCACTAAGAACACCCTTTGTGATTCTTCACTTTTAACTTGTACAAAGGTTAACAACAATCACTATATGTAACACCCCCAAATTCGTTGATTTTGTTTAGCAGAAGCATTTGTTTAAGTATGGGGAGTGCCACAATACACGGTACATGCATACGTATCAGAGCATATGATTACAATAAAACATCAATATATTAAGATGCCAAAGTTAATAGTTTACAAAAGTTGACGATTCATCGAATCGTATAAAAGTAGAAATTGAGAGTCCCGTGATCACTATTGCTTAGTGATTTGGAATCGCAAAGTGTAAAGTTTAATTGTAAAAGGGGGGTTGAATACAATTAAAAACTTTTTCTGATTTTGATTAAGTTAATTGAAAGTTTTTAATCGTTTTAACAGATGCAGAGTACATCAGATGACAATATCAAAGAACAATGTAATAGTAGCTGAAATGGTGAATTGTATTGATCATAAAATTCACAAGTGTTGAATGCGGAATGGATTAACCAAAGTTAATCCAATTCAAACACTTAGCTAATCTATTACAATTGAGATGAACAGCAGTGGACAAACACGCTGACTGTTCACTCGATGAATCGCTAAGTCGTGCTTAGACAAACTACTCACTGATGTACGGTGATTAACACGAATTAAACGGTTAGCCTCTACAGTACAAAACACTGAACTATTTATACTACAAGAGTTCCTAAAATATCGCCTACAAAATAGGATCTTGGAAGGACACGTGTCGCTGCTTGATTGGTTTGAACTCTGATGAACCGACATTCTGCAGGCCCCAATTCTGTTACCGCAAATATCTCGTTACTTTAAATACAATCACTTGCAGCCACGTAATCTTTCGGACATACTTCAAACTGGAACACTCTTGCTGATGTATAGATAAGTACAGTATTTTTAGTACTTGATGATTGAGAGGCTTTATTGAATAGTCCCTGAAGATGCAGTAATCCTCCTCACTCACTGCGAGCTAACATGCTCTTGTAAAATGACTTGAATTAAAGATCTTCAGTGACTAGCTTTTATTCTGGCAGTGACTTTTGCCTTTATTGAATTGAAGAAGTAAAGCTCTCGCTGACGTTGATCAGCGACACACCAAGTTGAACTTTAAATCTTCCTCAGTATATCAAGCAGAATGAATGACGATCAGCGAAACCTATCATTAGCAACAACAGCTTCGATACAATCCATTTCTTCATCGAGTAGTGAACAGTTGAGTTGGTCAGCGACCAGTGACTTCATCATGGTCAGCGACCAGTGACTCAACAATCTCCCCCTAAATGATTGTGATTGAAGCTCCCTAGACAAACTAGTTGCTGAGAAAAGTTTAAAGTCAGTGTTTAAGATTTTAAACATTCAGTGACTTATACTTTGATCCATTCATTTTTTTTTTTTTTGGATTCTTTTGATATGATCTGAGTTTTGCACTTCGGTTTTCTCAAAAGATCAGATATTATTGAACTGCAAAATATAAAGTACAGATAGTTTTTCAGTTACAATATATCTATTCTATCACAAACTTTAAATCTACTATCTTTAGTGATTAGCAGAGATTCCAACTATCTTCAGCGATCAGATAAATAGCAGAGATTTCCATGACAACTTTTACGAAGCTTTAACCGACTGAAAATCAATGAACCTTCAGATACTTAAGTTGTAACTGATCCGGATAGAGAAGGATTCATTGCTGAGCTGAAGTGACACAAATATTGAATAAAATCACCAAGAAAATTGTAACTCAAATACAGAAAATACATGATCTTGTGATATGATTTCCAAGTATCAGTTACTTTGTCAGCATCAGCGATGCTAAGGATGATATGATTTCCAAGTATTAGCGTTTTGGCACATGAGCAACATTGGTTTTTGCATTCATTTGCACGTTTTCTCCACCTTGAAAATACCATGAAGTAGATCAGTATTTCTCTGGTAGCATCAGTAACACTTGAAAATTTCTCCCCCTTGATGATAGCATGAAATACTGTGTGTAATAGGTGATTGGTTTTCTCATCATCATCAGCTTGTGTTTTAGCTAATGGATCATTGAAAACATAGAGATCAGCTTGTATCTCTCCCTGTGACTGGAGAGAGACATTGACAGCTGGTGCAGTGAGAGATGAGAGATAGCTCGGGTCTGTAGCCAGTGATGTGACACCAGCGAAGAGTGTGTTAACACCCACTGATGTCACTTGCCCTTTGTTTAAAACATCATTCTTTTGTGAGAATAATGAGTGGCTCATGGGTTGACTCGATAAAAGTTTGTGATTTGAAAGCATAATTTTAGCAAAAATGCCCACAGTGACTGAACGTTCAGACCCTGTTTCATCCTTGGCGTCCGAAAACGTCGTCTTTTTGAGATTTCTTGCAGAGGTTGGTAAAGTATTCTGGGATGGTGGTTGACCAGTTTTGATCACTGTAGGTTTTGACAGTGATATGGTTGATTGGGCAGAATCAGACATATGTACAAAAGTTACATGCTGGGACACAAAGATTCCTCAAAAAAAAAAAAAATTAGAGCAAATGGTAAAAACTTTGTAGTGCTCTGTTTTTTGTAAAGAAGTTTTATTCAAAAGAGTTGTTTTTGAAAATTGTTGTAGCAAGATCTGTGTTTCTACATAGGCTTGAAAAGCTTTAAACTTGTAGAAATGATATGAATAAAACTTAATTTTGATCTTACTATCTCCTTTTTTTTTTTTTTTAAATGTTATAACAGGATGACAAAGAAATGATCAGACAGTGGGCGATTTGTGAAATGAGGTGAAGGGTTGGTTTTATAATGAAGTTTATGTGAGAAGTATGTGGTGAAAAATGAAACGTCGTGGTTGATGATGGTGGTAAGTAGGGGTGGCATAGGGGTGATTATTGATGATGTTAAATGGGATAGGGGTGATGATTGTGGAGCTTGGTGGTATTAATGGTGATTTGAGAGGTGCGCCGGAAAAGTATATGTGACGTAAGGAAGAAATAGTGTCAGAGGTACAATTTTTGTGACACATCCCTTCACAAATAATGATGAAAGAATCAGGGGGTTCCAAAATAAAATAAAATAAATAACACTCATGTTTTAAGAATATTAATCATAATTTTCAATTTGCCTGAGATGTTATCTCACTGATTTAGTCACAACTTAGAATACTAACTAAGTCAGAGAGATTTGATCACTGTCAAATATGAATCATAACTTTTATTCTTTGAGTATGAGTGTTGTTTAAAAAAAATAATAATATTTCAGAGACTTATTTTTCACTGAAAGAGTTACAGCTTAGAATACTAACAAGATCAGCTAAGGAAGGAATAGGTCTCTGAAAAAAAAAATTATTTTAATTTTTTTTTATTTAAAAAAATGAGTATAGATTATGTCTGATACGAACTATGTAATATTTTTTTTTGGGTAAAGGGTTTATACCCGATAAATTTATTACGCCAAAATCATTGAAGTACAATTGACATGAGTGTACATCCCATGCCCTCAGCCCGTTACATAGGCGATTTGACTCAACCTATACAACTAAGCAAACAATCTGCTAACCGCTAAATAGACATAGCTGCAACGCAGCACATAACCACTAACCATACTGCTAAATGCAGTTACAATTACATTTAAAGTAAAATACACTAAATGTAAACAAATAGGTTCATAGAACCACTGCTACGGTGATCGACTCGGTCTATAGTAATCTTCGTATGTTGACCCATGAGAGCAAACACCAACGTCCAAGCTGCATCACGCAGCAATCACAATGCATTGAGCTAACTTGCCCTACCAACACGTCCCAAAAACCATTGGCAAAAGGTCCAAGCCAACTCCAATATGTAGAATACACCTGCCCTACCAATTCCGGCAATGGCGAAAGGTCTAGGTATACCCACACGCAGCATAAGCCAAACAACCAATGACCTAGCTGAAATATCCAATCAGTGGAGGTTGATATAATACGCACCAAATGACACGAACCAATCAACACAAACGCTCCATTGAACATACAAAGATCGACTAAGTAACACTTAAGACGATCGCACCCCACCCCCACCACGTTTTCTCTCCCAAAACCCATAGCCCCATCATTAAAACGACTCTCAAACCTGCAAAAAGTTATTAACCTAAGCACAAAAATGTACTACAACCAGAAACGACCTGCAAACTCGTTCCAATAAAGAATACTTCCAAATCAACTCTACCCAAACACCACGATCTGCATTAATTATTAACAATTGAAATCGCAGATAATAATGTTTCTGTTCCTGTCTTCCCGCAAGCAAATACCACAAGATAAAAATAAAAAACCCAGCCGGAATACCACTAACCAGGGTCGCCGGAAAACCTCCCAAACAAAACCCACGATTAGCAATAAACCCTAAGCAATACAATCCAGATCGCACCAACACTCTGCGCATAAGCAATTATAAACCCTAATCGGCCTAATAGATGAAACAAGAAAACCCTAATCGACCCAATTTAATCAATCGCACCAGATCAAATCAGAGTAGCGCTGCCAAATAATATAATCAATATAACCCTAAATCGTTTATGGATGCAACCCAAAATCAAAACGGGATTAATAATAGATCAGGTGCATAAAACGATCAAGCTTTGCGCAATCAAACCAAACGAACCAAAAACCCTAACTTCTGATTGAAAAATCCCAAAATCAGACCACGACACCCTAACACACGGAATAATAATCAACTTGAAACATCAATTAACCGGAAAGATTGATCAGTGAAACAAGCATAATCATATAACTATGTAATATTTTACAATATTATCTTTCACTGATCTAGTTACAACTTAGAATACTAACTAAATCAGCTTAAAAAAAATATATAGGACAATAAAATATAGATCATATGAAGATATAATAGATATTCAATTTATTAAAACACATGATGCTGTTTTAAACTAAAAATAGCTAGCTAAGCTTGGTAGCTGAGCTAGTCATTTAAGTTTAACATGCCAAGCTCGCTGATGAGAAAGTTAAATCTTTTCTCATCCAAAGGTTTTGTAAATAGATCAGTGAGTTGGTAATCAGTTGGAATAAAATGTAATTCAATATCACCTTTCATCACATGGTCCCTGATGAAATGATATCGAACATCAATGTGCTTTGTCCTTGAGTGCATTACTGGATTGTTGGCAATGGCTATGGCACTTTGACTATCACAGTAGATTGGAATTTCTTTGAAGTCAAATCCATAGTCAGCAAGCTGATTTCTCATCCAGAGAATTTGAGCAGTACAGGCACTAGCAGCAACATATTCAGCTTCTGCAGTTGATGTCGAAACTGAGTTTTGTTTCTTGCTAGACCAGCTTACTAGCTTCTCTCCAAGAAATTGACAGCTACCAGATGTGCTTTTTCTATCCAGTTTGCATCCAGCATGATCAGAATCAGAATATCCTTTTTGGGAGAAGTCTGATCCAGATGGGTACCAGAGACCAAGATTCGGTGTACCCTTCAGATATCTGAATATCCTTTTTACAGCGAGCAAGTGTGATTCCTTTGGATCAGCTTGATATCTAGCACAGAGACAAGTAGCAAACATAATGTCTGGTCAACTTGCAGTTAGATACAATAGCGACCCAATCATAAACCTCTGTAAGCTGTGATGTTTACAGATTTACCATCAGGATCAGCATGTAGCTTTAATGCAGGTGACATGGGTGTAGCAAGGGTTGAGCAATTAGCAAATTCAAATTTCTTTAACAGATCTTTAACATATTTTCCTTGACTTATAAAAATTACGGTTTTGGTTTGTTTTATTTGCAAACCAAGGAAAAATGTTAATTCACCCATCATGCTCATCTCATAACTTTTGGTCATTAGATCAGAAAATTCATTGCACATGTCACTGTTAGTGTAACACCCGGCAAATTAGGTTAACTGTTAAACCTAACCGAAACCCTAATTACGTGTATTTAGATGTGATTTAGGCTAAATATATGTAATTACTTGTATATTTGAATATACACTTACGTGATTATGTGTTTATCTATAATTGCGCGAACAACCGGACGGAGTCCGCCTAATTATACGACGTTGGTGAAAACATTTCTATAAATAACTGGAATCTAGTTTTAGAAGTTATTTATCATTATTTATTATTTTGTTAAAATAATACATGAAAAACCTAGACGTTTCAATTAAAACGTCTCAAACGCAACGAAAACGCGCAAATTTAATTCGGCAACGAAACGAAACTCGATAAATAATTCGGTAACTTAAAATAAAGTATTTTAACAATACTTCAATGAAAAATAATCCCAATTATGTCGTGAATTAAAACGACGAAAGAAAACGTCACGCGATTTAACAAAATACCGAATAAACGAACACTAAACGTAACACAGTCTAAAAATTAAATTAAATCACACACCCACCTAGTGGACCCCACCCAAATCTGGCCCTCCTTCTCCCATGTGATCACCACCCTCACCAACCAATGAAAACCCATGCAAGACCCTCTTTACTTGCACCCATTAGCATCACATGCATTTCCACCTCATTTTTCACCAACACTCACACACACACACACCTAAACTCTCTCTTCTCTCCTTCTCCCCTCCCTAATTTCGTCCAAGAAGCAGCCCCAACACCACCCTCAACCACCCTTTGACCACCATACAAATCCCTTTGACCACCATAGCACCACCAACAACCACCACCTCAAAAACATCATCTTTTGCTAGAAAACAAGGTATCAAGGTCTTCTCATCTCATTTCTGTCTAAACATCTTCGTAATCACCATTGTAAGGAAGATTCTTACTCCTAATTACTCTTATTATATGTATTTAAAGTTCACTCAAGGATTTATGTCCAAAAACTTTGATAATATTGGTTTTCATAACTTAAAACTCAATAAAATGTAACATGCATATTCTGTCCAGATTTCTATACGAATTTCACCAAAATGTTTCTCACTCATTTCTCAATGAAATTGGACGTTTTTATAGTCTAAAATTAAGTTCAAGAAGTCATCTTTCAAACCCCACTGGCCTCACCTTTTTAGGAGTTTGTTTACTATTTTTAATATTTTTTGTGAAATCACATAGACAACCTGTCTCTGAAAGTCAGAAACTTTTATCTCAGTGTTTTGGCCATATCTAGAGCTACACACCTCTAAATGACTTAAAACCAACGCCAAAAGTTTAAAAATTTCGTTGGCTACAACTTTTATGTTGGCCACTTTTACTGGATCCGTAAGGTTTTTGCCCAGAAATTAGATCTTCTTGCATGTCACCAAAACCGAGTATAGAAGAGAAAAATAATGATTAAAAATAGTAAAACATTTTAGTTAGATCTATAAAAATTACTGGAGCTAGGTAACACATGGGGGAACACCTGGAAATTTTGTTGTATTTAATTTTGGAAGTTTGATATTTTTAATATATAGAACAAGTAGATGGAAATTCTGAAACTTTGATGTTTGATATATTTGATTTTGGCTACAACTTTGATGTTTGATATCATGGCCCCACTCTTTCAACTATTTTACTGTTTTCGGGGGAGAATGCATACTCGTATTACTCGCTATTCATTGTTTAATGAATACACAAATCATTTGGATGACTTTTATAACAAACATGCTATGTTTTAACATCAGTAACTTTTTTTAATGTACTTAAATATATTAAATATCCTAGAGCTTGTTAATACCTAGACTCGTACAGGTACATTCTCCTAGGGACTTTAGGTCTCTCTACACCTAAGCTCTACAATCACTAGATTTATACTAGCACTTAAGTGAACATCGCCTAGAAGCATTATCTCACTTGTTAAACTTGGAGTTGCGAATACATAAAAGTAGCATACAATAGTTTGGTATATTATACTATTTATGTCATGAATTCTATGTGCTAGAAATGGCAAGAAATTGTCAAGAACCTTTATGGTAAGAAATTGTCGAGAATGTCAAGAAAATGTCAAGAACCTTTACGGCAAGAAATTGTCGAGAATGTCAAAAAAATATCGAGGTACCTTTATGGCAAGAAATTGTCAAGAATGTCAAGAACTTTAGATTGCTAAAAATGTCAAGAAATGTCAAGAACTTAAGAAATTCAAGAAATAGAAATTCAAGAATACTTCAAGAAACCTAGACTTAGGACTTTCAAGAAAACCGAAACTAGATAAACAATAATAGAAGCTAAGACTTCAAGATACATTCGGGGCCACACCTTTATATAAGAATTTACACTCTAAATCACTTAATTTACTAAAGTATAACTTTTATACTTCATCAATTGTTTTATCAATCATATTACTGCTTTCTGATAAAACCTGTTAACTCACCAGCTTTATAGCTGACTGTTTTAGTATGCATTTTCAGGTAACCTTGCTTTAGTAGGATCGGCCCATCAGGATCCTAGCTCGAGTCGCATGCATAATCTTTTTGCTGGAGATTTTCTTACATTATTTTTGTATTACTAGTTATGAAGAAAATCTCTAGTATCTCTTTTGCGAATTTCAACTATTTTGTAAAACTTATTACTTTAATGTAATGTAATTTCAAACGTCTCATTTAGAGTCGTTCATTATGTACCTATTCTGTGATTATTGATTAGTCGTGCCCCGAACCGACCCGCTTCCGCACTGTAAATTTGGGGGTGCGACAGATTGGTATCAGAGCCTATGGTTATAGTGAACTAGGTTGCATTTAGTGGGCCTAGACTATGACCGTTAGGCAGTATTTCTCATTAGGTATAACTGGTTCAGGAATTACATCATACGAGTTTAATTTAACATAGCCTAGCTAACTATGTACAATTAAATAAAGATGATGTGAGATCTGAAAGGGGTTATATTAATACAGGAATACGTTAGTTGACTCTGATTGTTATGTGCGAGACACTCTAGGCGATTATATATACTATAGGTATATATGAATAGGTGTTACCTATGTACTACTAATTAGGCTATTATGTATATAGATGTATATATGCTAATAGGCCTCCCATACATTATACACTCTAGGCTATTATATGTACTGTAGGTATATATGAATAGGCCTTACCTACGTACTACTTTCTATGTTATTATATATATTGAATATATATATATATATATATATGCCACTCTCACTTGACAATATTTTCACTAACGCTCATGCCATCAAAGATGCCAAGTACGACTAATACAACATCGCTCGATATTAAGAACGAGACTCGTTCTCATCCGCTACCGTCGATTTATTTATATAACAACACATTCGGCTTAACCACTACGTGCTCACGAGGAAGACATCGTTGCGCATTCTTCCTACCATCATTATCCTTTGAGATCACGATTGAAACATACTTCTAGGAGAACTGCTAGGTCTCCACCAGCAAAACCCTATTCCACGCATACTGTTAATAACGTCACTTTCATCCGTACGAATTCCAGATCTAGATGTTACAAATTCCTGACTCATGTTATGAACTCAAACTATTGTAATCCTTAACATAAGATTTCAATCTTGTTAATTGCCATAATCAATTTCATCCGGACATTTCATACGGGATAGCCCGAAACGTAAGAACAATACCACCGAAACAATTACGCCTGTTAAGGCGCCAAGTAATAATAGGGTACGTATCCCATCACAAACCAGATTTTCAATACTCGTATATCTCAAGATGCACATTTCTCATTACTCGTAGATACTTCTCTTCACAATATCGGTATTCACCATAAGTATTAAGTCCTCACGTCGTCTATAGGACTTCGATTCTAACAAGGGGAGCAAGATAAGATAAGAACTAGATAATGTACGAATGAGAGACCATGACTACTAGAAACTCATAGTAGAAACAAGACACCATTTCAAGACCACTATGTCAAGAAACTCAAATCAAGAAAACATAGATCAACAAATCATAGGTCAAGAAACCGTAGTCAAGAAATTATAGATCAAGAAATTGTAAGGCAAGAAACTATAGACCAAGAAATCTAGAACATAGATCGCGACAAGAATCATTAGAACAAAACGCCTAAGAAACTCAATCGTCTTACTCTTAAGACCTCGCGTTCATCACTATCACCGACTGAATTTCGGGACGAAATTCTTCTAACAAGGGGAGAATGTAACACCCGGCAAATTAGGTTAACTGTTAAACCTAACCGAAACCCTAATTACGTGTATTTAGATGTGATTTAGGCTAAATATATGTAATTACTTGTATATTTGAATATACACTTACGTGATTATGTGTTTATCTATAATTGCGTGAACAATCGGACGGAGTCCGCCTAATTATACGACGTTGGTGAAAACATTTCTATAAATAACTAGAATCTAGTTTTAGAAGTTATTTATCATTATTTATTATTTTGTTAAAATAATACATGAAAAACCTAGACGTTTCAATTAAAACGTCTCAAACGCAACGAAAATGCGCAAATTTAATTCGGCAACGAAACGAAACTCGATAAATATTTCGGTAACTTAAAATAAAGTATTTTAACAATACTTCAATGAAAAATAATCCCAATTATGTCGTGAATTAAAACGACGAAAGAAAATGTCACGCGATTTAACAAAATACCGAATAAACGAACACTAAAAGTAACACAGTCTAAAAATTAAATTAAATCACACACCCACCTAGTGGACCCCACCCAAATCTGGCCCTCCTTCTCCCATGTGATCACCACCCTCACCAACCAATGAAAACCCATGCAAGACCCTCTTTACTTGCACCCATTAGCATCACATGCATTTCCACCTCATTTTTCACCAACACACACACACACACCTAAACTCTCTCTTCTCTCCTTCTCCCCTCCCTAATTTCGTCCTAGAAGCAGCCTCAACACCACCCTCAACCACCCTTTGACCACCATACAAATCCCTTTGACCACCATAGCACCACCAACAACCACCACCTCAAAAACATCATCTTTTGCTAGAAAACAAGGTATCAAGGTCTTCTCATCTCATTTCTGTCTAAACATCTTCATAATCACCATTGTAAGGAAGATTCTTACTCCTAATTACTCTTATTATATGTATTTAAAGTTCACTCAAGGATTTATGTCCAAAAACTTTGATAATATTGGTTTTCAAAACTTAAAATTCAATAAAATGTAACATGCATATTCTGTCCAGATTTCTATACGAATTTCACCAAAATGTTTCTCACTCATTTCTTAATGAAATTGGACGTTTTTATAGTCTAAAATTAAGTTCAAGAAGGCATTTTTCAAACCCCACTGGCCTCACCATTTTATGAGTTAGTTTACTATTTTTAATATTTTTTGTGAAATCACATAGACAACCTGTCTCTGAAAGTCAGAAACTTTTATCTCAGTGTTTTGGCCATATCTAGAGCTACACACCTCTAAATGACTTGAAACCAACGCCAAAAGTTTAAAAATTTCGTTGGCTACAACTGTTATGTTGGTCACTTTTACTGGATCCGTAAGGTTTTTGCCCAGAAATTAGATCTTCTTGCATGTCACCAAAACCGAGTATAGGAGAGAGAAATAATGATTAAAAATAGTAAAACATTTTAGGTAACACATGAGGGAACACCTGAAAATTTTGTTGTATTTGATTTTGGACGTTTGTTATTTTTAATATATAGAAAAAGTGGATGGAAATTCTGATAAACTAAGTTTGGGACTGATTTTGTTATAACATAAAAATCGACACTTTCGAGCTTGCTAAAAATAGAAGGAATTACTTTTTGGGACTTTTGAACATATCTAAGGGTTTTGGAAAAGTTTCGGGTCAAACCGAGTAGGTTTGACTAAGTCAATAAAAACGGGGCTCGATTTCTAAAAACCGACAAACTTACTATTTTTGGAAAGTGGTAACAAAAATGGGTTTGGGTGACTTAATTAATGCCTTTGACCAGGTTTGACCAACTTTGACCAACGAGTTGACCAACTTTGACCTACGGTTTGAGCTTTTTACGAACTAAATAATTTGTAAGCGACACATGATATATAATATACAACGAAACAAACTTAATAATAATGTCTAAATGAATTATTATTACAAACTTTCACCAACGGGTCGTACTTGTTTTTGATAAACATATTTGAACAAACATACTTGGACATATTAGTTGAGTGAACTAGCTTTAGGTGGACATTAACCCTCCACCTACCTTATTGATTTAAGTGGACATTAACCCTCCACTTACATAGATGGCCTTTTGAGATATCTACTTACTTACAACCTTATACGTTTAGGACGTTAGAAGAGGTTGCACTTTGGGACACTCATTGCTTGCTTATTTGATTATTTGCTAGCTGTTGCTAAACTCGGGTGAGTTCATGGCCCCACTCTTTCAACTATTTTACTGTTTTCGGGGGAGAATGCATACTCGTTTTACTCGCTATTCATTGTTTAATGAATACACAAATCATTTGGATGACTTTTATAACAAACATGCTATGTTTTAACATCAGTAACTTTTTTTAATGTACTTAAATATATTAAATATCCTAGAGCTTGTTAATACCTAGACTCGTACAGGTACATTCTCCTAGGGACTTTAGGTCTCTCTACACCTAAGCTCTACAATCACTAGACTTATACTAGTACTTAAGTGAACATCGCCAAGAAGCATTATCTCACTTGTTAAACTTGGAGTTGCGAATACATAAAAGTAGCATACAATAGTTTGGTATATTATACTATTTATGTCATGAATTCTATGTGCTAGAAATGGCAAGAAATTGTCAAGAATGTCAAGAACCTTTACGGTAAGAAATTGTCGAGAATGTCAAGAAAATGTCAAGAACCTTTACGGCAAGAAATTGTCGAGAATGTCAAGAAAATGTCAAGAACCTTTATGGCAAGAAATTGTCAAGAATGTCAAGAACTTTAGATTGCTAAAAATGTCAAGAAATGTCAAGAACTTAAGAAATTCAAGAAATAGAAATTCAAGAATACTTCAAGAAACCTAGACTTAGGACTTTCAAGAAAACCGAAACTAGATAAACAATAATAGAAGCTAAGACTTCAAGACACATTCGGGGCCACACCTTTATATAAGAATTTACACTCTAAATCACTTAATTTACTAAAGTATAACTTTTATACTTCATCAATTGTTTTATCAATCATATTACTGTTTTCTGATAAAACCTGTGAACTCACCAGCTTTATAGCTGACTGTTTTAGTATGCATTTTCAGGTAACCTTGCTTTAGTAGGATCGGCCCATCAGGATCCTAGCTCGAGTCGCATGCATAATCTTTTTGCTGGAGATTTTCTTACATTATTTTTGTATTACTAGTTATGAAGAAAATCTCTAGTATCTCTTTTGCGAACTTCAACTATTTTGTAAAACTTATTACTTTAATGTAATGTAATTTCAAACGTCTCATTTAGAGTCGTTCATTATGTACCTATGTTCTGTGATTATTGATTAGTCGTGCCCCGAACCGACCCGCTTCCGCACTGTAAATTTGGGGGTGCGACAGATTGGTATCAGAGCCTATGGTTATAGTGAACTAGGTTGCATTTAGTGGGCCTAGACTATGACCGTTAGGCAGTATTTCTCATTAGGTATAACTGGTTCAGGAATTACATCATACGAGTTTAATTTAACATAGCCTAGCTAACTATGTACAATTAAATAAAGATGATGTGAGATCTGAAAGGGGTTATATTAATACAGGAATACGTTAGTTGACTCTGATTGTTATGTGCGAGACACTCTAGGCGATTATATATACTATAGGTATATATGAATAGGTGTTACCTATGTACTACTAATTAGGCTATTATGTATATAGATGTATATATGCTAATAGGCCTCCCATACATGATACATGTGACACCCCCAATTTCGGTCAGCGCAGTCAACGCGCGATTAGCGGAAGCATTAGAGTAAGCTGGAGGTGCTGACATTAACGTTGAACATCATGCCAGATCAGAGCTTATGATTATTGCTGAACAGTAAATTAAGATGCCATTTATGAAGTTTGTTTGTAACTAAAAGGACTACAACTCGCTAAAGTCGTAGAATAGTATTATAAAATACAATCTGTATAAAATACACAGTTTCCGAAAGAAGATTTCATAAATATGATTAATGTAAATCATTTATACAAAGAAATCTTAAGTGTCCAAAAATGTGGCATCCTAATTAGTCGCGGGTCGCCTAACTCCGTAAGCATGCAGTCTTATCTGTGCTGCTAATTACAGTATTTGCGTGATGTGAAAGCTAGCTGGCAAATGGCGCGCCCAAGGTATGTTAACAAAGCTTTTGGATGAAAATCGAAATAAAGTGAAGATGATGATAACGAAGCTTGTTTCTCCCCCTTTTCCTTGTGTAACTTGAAGAGAATGATCTTTATTATGGTGATAGATGATGATGATAATTGAGGGCTGTTGTTGTTGTGGTTTTGCCAAGAGAGAGATGTAGACAATAGGTGAGGGAGTTGAGAAAATAATTGAGGTTGAAAAAGATGTCTTGGTGTGTTTGACAAACAAAGACATATGGGTGTTGGATTTGGTTTGACAAAAACGGCTCCCCATGGGCCTACATCATGGGTTTTCAAATTTTGTTATGTTAAACATTTGGTATTTAACCCGTGTTCGTTTACCCGATCGTTATACGTTAAAACGTATTTTAATCGTTTAGCTTGTTAACGTTATTTCGTATTAGTATTTTTCGAAGTATTATTCCAAATACTTTATTTTGAGTTTACAAATTATAAAATTTAACTCATTTGATTGTTGGGCTCGATTCGTGTATTTTTGTCGCGTACAATACGTTTTAACTAAAACGTATAATTGTTTTGTTTTCGTTATGCTTTATTCCTTCGCATAATATTTTAATGTAAATAACTACTATAAAAATAGTTTTACGTTATTTAAAATTTCGTATCACCAACTTTGTATTTTATTTTAGAGTTCGTTCAGATAATTTTGTGTGTAATTATAATAATTACAAATTAAGTAATATTTCTCGTATTAAAACTTTGGGCTCGCTAGACTTATTTCACATAGAAAGTTTTGTTTAAACTTTTGTCAGGAAACTAGCGTAAAATGCATGTATTTACTGTTCTTAATTGTACCCAAATTTGCGGGGTGTCACATTCTCCCCTTGTTAAAGAAATTTTGTCCTCGAAATTTAAGTTACGTTATAAGTTGTTTGCACATGAATACTTTGCTTCATGACTCAGTTGTAACTAAGTCTTTTAACTGAGAGTTGGCCTAGAATGTCTTAGAACGAGTTTAAAGGCAATCAGTCCATGACTGTGTCATAGTCCATTGTAGTAGTTGTATCATAGTAGTCGCGTTCTGACTATTTCATTGTTCAAATCGTAGTTACATCGTGGCTACAAGGTAACCATTTACAAAGTAGTCCTATCGTGAGTTAAGGTTTCTAGAACGTTCGAGGTTGTCATCGTGACGTTTCAAGTTGGCTAAGTTTTTCAAAGTTTGCAAGGCTTTCCAAAGTTTGTTCGTAGACCAAATCAAAGTATGTCACTCCTAAATCATAGATGGGATCGTAGTTTTTATCTTAGTGGAACTTATAATTATTATCGTAGTTGTTCCCATATTTGTTATTATAGTTGTTCTCGTAGTGGGACTCGTAGTTATCCCCATAGTTGTTATTGTTGCGTCAAGAACTTCGTCGAGCAAAATGATTAATTTATTGCCGGAGAGGCACTTTTCCAAATTAGTAATTTGAAAAGTGTCATAATGTTGTTAAGCTCCTGAGATAGGTTTAGTTCGTGAGTCTAGGACCAATCCTTATAAGGATATTCGAAGGGTCCTAAATATTTCGTGGGTTAAGTTTTCCCAAGTTGTGCGACCCCCTTCCAAGGCAATACTTTGTATAGAGTTTTGTCACCTACTTGAAATTCAAGTGGGTTTACAGCGGTTATTGGCGAAACTCTTTTGTCAATCTCACATTGTTTTCAGTTGGTTAAGTACTAGAGATACCTTGTCCGTAATTTCCTAGACAATCTAAGAACCATATAATTATCTGTCACCCACTATATCCTATAGAGTGGTGATCGGCATTTTTGTTCATACAGTGCCTTAATGGCGTCATTTGCACACTAGTGTGGTCACTATTGTTGTAGGAGGATTCGGTTAGTGGGAGACGAATATTCCAATTTCCTCCAGAATTAATTACGCAGGCTCCTAACGAGTCCTCAAGCGTTTGTTTTGGCCATCGGTTTTGTGAATGGTAGGTAGTTCTCGTATCGAGACAAGTACCAACTGTCTGTTGCTATAATTGCCAGGTGCGAGATGTAAATCGCCTATCTCCATTAGAGATAATAGATAGTGAATAGTGGTATTCGTGCTAATTTATCGGAACATACACTCTCAGTTCGATTCTTCGACAACCAGTCCATACCGACTATAACATCGAAATTTTCCAACTCTACCGGTAGTAAGTCTATTTCGAAGAGATGACCCTCAAACGTTAGGATACATCCCGGTACTATTTCTCCTGATTCGATCAACTTACCATCGGCTAGTTCTATGGCGTGTTTATCATCTAGTTTACACGAGTCAACTTTTAAAATTTGAGTCACCGTTTTCCACGATATCTCGGTGACGGTGTTAGGATTCAATCAGTTTCGTTTTGTTGGATTGTCGTCCAAAAGTAAGATTTCATTGGGATGTCACCCAAGATACAGTTTAGTTGAGATGTCTACTCAAATTACAACTTAGGTGGAATGTCTGTCCCTAATATAGTTTAGTTGGGATGTCTGCCCAAATTACAATTTAAGTGGGATGTCCATCCCTAATATAGTTTAGTTGTTGGCTTTATAGGAAACACAAGTTTATCACTTAAGAGAAACATTTCCTAAAGTAATGGTTTATAGGAGACTCAGGTTATTTAGTAAAATAACATTTCCCAAAATAGTTATCGTATGAAACACAGGTTAATTCAATCAAGAGTTAACATTTCCCAAATAAGAAATAGCAAGAAACACAGGCTATTTAAATAAAATAACATTCCCTAAAATAGTTATCATAGGAAACACAGGCTGATCCAACTAAGGATCAACATTTCCAAAGTCTACCGGTCGTTCTCCAGTTTGTAATACTGTTGGTCGTTCTCCAGCAAATCATAGTACTGGTCGTTCTCCAGTTAATCTACCGGTCGTTCTCCGGTTTAAAGCCTTACTGGTACGTTCTCCAGTATCTCAAAACATTACCGGTACGTTCTTCGGTTAATTCAAAATAATACCGGTCGTTCTCCGGTTTATATATGCGTACTGGTATGTTCTCCAGTATCCTATTCAAAGTGTTTGTAGGAATGTTATTCAAAATTATTGTTTCCATTGGAACGCTATCCAAAATATAGTTTTCATTGGAATGTTATCCAATATATAGTTCTTGTTGGAAAGTAACCCAAAATATCGTTCTCGTTGGGATGTTATCCAAAAATATAGTAAAACATTTTTTTTTTGTAGACGAATTTTATAAAAATTGTCAAAGTAAGTTTGTCATTTGTGGGGAGGAGTTTGTTTCACATAATTGGGTCTGGTTACCCTAGTGGTTATTTGAGATTCCATCTCGATTAGTAGATACGACACCTTACTATGTTTGTTCTTGTAGTACTCAAGGCTCGTTACTCCAATATGTATCACACTTTCATTTGTTCTCTCCATCCATTCTACCGATAAGTTGTCAATCCTAATCGTTAAGTGTTTAGTGAGGATTTGTTCGATCCGTTAGAAAGTGAGAGTTTGTTTGCATAGCGGTCAACTATGACCAAGTAGTTGTCAAATATGACTTTCGTACGATCATGTTCGTATAAGATGTGAATTCGTATGTATGTGTTGAATAGAGGTTTTAGTATAGCATAGTAGGGGCACAGCCCGCCGTACATAGTTTTTACGCAGTTACGATAAGTACCACTTCTGCCTTCATGTAGTCATCATCATGTTGATCTCGGCTACATTCTCTGCCACTCGAGTACGCTCCTCTAGCATTTGTACTCGGGCACAAGTAGCATGGGAAATTTTCGTTGTCCAAGTTCCTACGACCTTCAACAGGCTCAAGACGTTTTATATGTGGAGATCATGTCTCCATCCATTCTGGAGATACCGCTTTCTAAGAAGTCATTTTTGTGTGCGTTAGGGAGTTCCCTGAATAGTGTGGTACGGCAACCTTGGTAGGAACCATTAGTTTTATATATGTTGGCTCGTAAAAGTGGGAGCTGTATGAATGAGAAGAGTTCCAGAATTTTAATATGATATAAGTGCCCTCAAGCATTCTTCTACTGTTCAAGTAGGATTGACTGTCTCAAGTGTGGTTTATTTCACGGAATACAAATCAGGTTAACTCTACATCAGATAATAACGTTCGTATAAGTTTCTTGATGGTGTTGGTTGATGGTTTCTCGTGTATCGAGTTACCACTATTATCCCAACCATATTTGAGAAGTCACGTGTAGGAACACGCAATTATTCATCTAAACGCATTGCAATAGTAGTTGTCATATAGTGAGTTAGGCGTATGCAAATGTGTGCATGCATGTTCTAGCCAAGGTTATGGTCTAGGTCTCTAAGGCTTTCAGGTCGCTTAAAGAACATATGTTCGCTATAACCAATGGCTCAGATACCAATCTGTGACACCCCCAATTTCGGTCAGCGCGGTCAACGCGCGATTAGCGGAAGCATTAGAGTAAGCGGGGGGTGCTGACATTAACGTTGAACATCATGCCAGATCAGAGCTTATGATTATTGCTGAACAGTAAATTAAGATGCCATTTATGAAGTTTGTTTGTAACTAAAAGGACTACAACTCGCTAAAGTCGTAGAATAGTATTATAAAATACAATCTGTATAAAATACACAGTTTCCGAAAGAAGATTTCATAAATATGATTAATGTAAATCATTTATACAAAGAAATCTTAAGTGTCCAAAAATGTGGCATCCTAATTAGTCGCGGGTCGCCTAACTCCGTAAGCATGCAGTCTTATCTGTGCTGCTAATTACAGTATTTGCGTGATGTGAAAGCTAGCTGGCAAATGGCGCGCCCAAGGTATGTTAACAAAGCTTTTGGATGAAAATCGAAAGAAAGTGAAGATGATGATAACGAAGCTTGTTTCTCCCCCTTTTCCTTGTGTAACTTGAAGAGAATGATCTTTATTATGGTGATAGATGATGATGATAATTGAGGGCTGTTGTTGTTGTGGTTTTGCCGAGAGAGAGAGGTAGACAATAGGTGAGGGAGTTGAGAAAATAATTGAGGTTGAAAAAGATGTCTTGGTGTGTTTGACAAACAAAGACATATGGGTGTTGGATTTGGTTTGACAAAAACGGCTCTCCATGGGCCTACATCATGGGTTTTCAAATTTTGTTATGTTAAACATTTGGTATTTAACCCGTGTTCGTTTACCCGATCGTTATACGTTAAAACGTATTTTAATCGTTTAGCTTGTTAACGTTATTTCGTATTAGTATTTTTCGAAGTATTATTCCAAATACTTTATTTTGAGTTTACAAATTATAAAATTTAACTCATTTGATTGTTGGGCTCGATTCGTGTATTTTTGTCGCGTACAATACGTTTTAACTAAAACGTATAATTGTTTTGTTTTCGTTATGCTTTATTCCTTCGCATAATATTTTAATGTAAATAACTACTATAAAAATAGTTTTACGTTATTTAAAATTTCGTATCACCAACTTTGTATTTTATTTTAGAGTTCGTTCAGATAATTTTGTGTGTAATTATAATAATTACAAATTAAGTAATATTTCTCGTATTAAAACTTTGGGCTCGCTAGACTTATTTCACATAGAAAGTTTTGTTTAAACTTTTGTCAGGAAACTAGCGTAAAATGCATGTATTTACTGTTATTAATTGTACCCAAATTTGCGGGGTGCCACCCTCACTTGACAATATTTTCACTAACGCTCACGCCATCAAAGATGCCAAGTACGACTAATACAACATCGCTCGATATTAAGAACGCGACTCGTTCTCATCCGCTACCGTCTATTTATTTATATAACAACACATTCGGCTGAACCACTACGTGCTCACGAGGAAGACATCGTTGCGCATTCTTCCTACCATCATTATCCTTTGAGATCACGATTGAAACATACTTCTAGGAGAACTGCTAGGTCTCCACCAGCAAAACCCTATTCCACGCATACTGTTAATAACGTCACTTTCATCCGTACGAATTCCAAATCTAGATGTTACAAATTCCTGACTCATGTTATGAACTCAAACTATTGTAATCCTTAACATAAGATTTCAATCTTGTTAATTGCCATAATCAATTTCATCCGGACATTTCATACGGGATAGCCCGAAACGTAAGAACAATACCACCGAAACAATTACGCCTTTTAAGGCGCCAAGTAATAATAGGGTACGTATCCCATCACAAACCAGATTTTCAATACTCGTATATCTCAAGATGCACATTTCTCATTACTCGTAGATACTTCCCTTCACAATATCGGTATTCACCATAAGTATTAAGTCCTCACGTCGTCTATAGGACTTCGATTCTAACAAGGGGAGCAAGATAAGATAAGAACTAGATAATGTACGAATGAGAGACCATGACTACTAGAAACTCATAGTAGAAACAAGACACCATTTCAAGACCACTATGTCAAGAAACTCAAATCAAGAAAACATAGATCAACAAATCATAGGTCAAGAAACCGTAGTCAAGAAATTATAGATCAAGAAATTGTAAGGCAAGAAACTATAGACCAAGAAATCTAGAACATAGATCGCGACAAGAATCATTAGAACAAAACGCCTAAGAAACTCAATCGTCTTACTCTTAAGACCTCGCGTTCATCACTATCACCGACTGAATTTCGGGACGAAATTCTTCTAACAAGGGGAGAATGTAACACCCGGCAAATTAGGTTAACTGTTAAACCTAACCGAAACCCTAATTACGTGTATTTAGATGTGATTTAGGCTAAATATATGTAATTACTTGTATATTTGAATATACACTTACGTGATTATGTGTTTATCTATAATTGCGCGAACAACCGGACGGAGTCCGCCTAATTATACGACGTTGATGAAAACATTTCTATAAATAACTGGAATCTAGTTTTAGAAGTTATTTATCATTATTTATTATTTTGTTAAAATAATACATGAAAACCTAGACGTTTCAATTAAAACGTCTTAAACGCAACGAAAACGCGCAAATTTAATTCGGCAACGAAACGAAACTCGATAAATATTTCGATAACTTAAAATAAAGTATTTTAACAATACTTCAATGAAAAATAATCCCAATTATGTCGTGAATTAAAACGACGAAAGAAAACGTCACGCGATTTAACAAAATACCGAATAAACGAACACTAAACGTAACACAGTCTAAAAAGTAAATTAAATCACACACCCACCTAGTGGACCCCACCCAAATCTGGCCCTCCTTCTCCCATGTGATCACCACCCTCACCAACCAATGAAAACTCATGCAAGACCCTCTTTACTTGCACCCATTAGCATCACATGCATTTCCACCTCATTTTTCACCAACACTCACACACACACACCTAAACTCTCTCTTCTCTCCTTCTCCCCTCCCTAATTTCGTCCAAGAAGCAACCCCAACACCACCCTCAACCACCCTTTGACCACCATACAAATCCCTTTGACCACCATAGCACCACCAACAACCACCACCTCAAAAACATCATCTTTTGCTAGAAAACAAGGTATCAAGGTCTTCTCATCTCATTTCTGTCTAAACATCTTCATAATCACCATTGTAAGGAAGATTCTTACTCCTAATTACTCTTATTATATGTATTTAAAGTTCACTCAAGGATTTATGTCCAAAAACTTTGATAATATTGGTTTTCATAACTTAAAACTCAATAAAATGTAACATGCATATTCTGTCCAGATTTCTATACGAATTTCACCAAAATGTTTCTCACTCATTTCTTAATGAAATTGGACGTTTTTATAATCTAAAATTAAGTTCAAGAAGTCATATTTCAAATCCCATGGCCTCACCTTTTTATGAGTTAGTTTACTATTTTTAATATTTTTTTGTGAAATCACATAGACAACCTGTCTCTGAAAGTCAGAAACTTTTATCTCAGTGTTTTGGCCATATCTAGATATACACACCTCTAAATGACTTGAAACCAACGCCAAAAGTTTAAAATTTTCGTTGGCTACAATTGGCCACTTTTACTGGATCCGTAAGGTTTTTGCCCAGAAATTAGATCTTCTTGCATGTCACCAAAACCGAGTATAGGAGAGAGAAATAATGATTAAAAATAGTAAAACATTTTAGTTAGATCTATAAAAATTACTGGAGCTAGGTAACACATGGGGGAACACCTGGAAATTTTGTTGTATTTGATTTTGGATGTTTGATATTTTTAATATATAGAACAAGTAGATGGAAATTCTGAAAAACTAAGTTTGGGACTGATTTTGTTATAACATAAAAACCGACACTTTCGGGCTTGCTAAAAATAGAAGGAATGACTTTTTGGGACTTTTGAACATATCTAAGGGTTTTGGAAAAGTTTCGGGTCAAACCGAGTAGGTTTGACTAAGTCAACAAAAACGGGGCTCGATTTCTAAAAACCGACAAACTTACTATTTTTGGAAAGTGGTAACAAAAATGGGTTTGGGTGACTTAATTAATGACTTTGACCAGGTTTGACCAACTTTGACCAACGAGTTGACCAACGAGTTGACCAACTTTGACCTACGGTTTGAGCTTTTTACGAACTAAATAATTTGTAAGCGACACATGATATATAATATACAACGAAACAAACTTAATAATAATGTCAAAATGAATTATTATTACAAACTTTCACCAACGGGTCGTACTTGTTTTTGATAAACATATTTGAACAAACATACTTGGACATATTAGTTGAGTGAACTAGCTTTAGGTGGACATTAACCCTCCACCTACCTTATTGATTTAAGTGGACATTAACCCTCCACTTACATAGATGGCCTTTTGAGATATCTACTTACTTACAACCTTATACGTTTAGGACGTTAGAAGAGGTTGCACTTTGGGACACTCATTGCTTGCTTATTTGATTATTTGCTAGCTGTTGCTAAACTCAGGTGAGTTCATGGCCCCACTCTTTCAACTATTTTACTGTTTTCGGGGGAGAATGCATACTTGTTTTACTCGCTATTCATTGTTTAATGAATACACAAATCATTTGGATGACTTTTATAACAAACATGCTATGTTTTAACATCAGTAACTTTTTTTAATGTACTTAAATATATTAAATATCCTAGAGCTTGTTAATACTTAGACTCGTACAGGTACATTCTCCTAGGGACTTTAGGTCTCTCTACACCTAAGCTCTACAATCACTAGACTTATACTAGCACTTAAGTGAACATCGCCTAGAAGCATTATCTCACTTATTAAACTTGGAGTTGCGAATACATAAAAGTAGCATACAATAGTTTGGTATATTATACTATTTATGTCATGAATTCTATGTGCTAGAAATGGCAAGAAATTGTCAAGAATGTCAAGAACCTTTACGGTAAGAAATTGTCGAGAATGTCAAGAAAATGTCAAGAACCTTTACGGCAAGAAATTGTCGAGAATGTCAAGAAAATGTCAAGAACCTTTATGGCAAGAAATTGTCAAGAATGTCAAGAACTTTAGATTGCTAAAAATGTCAAGAAATGTCAAGAACTTAAGAAATTCAAGAAATAGAAATTCAAGAATACTTCAAGAAACCTAGACTTAGGACTTTCAAGAAAACCGAAACTAGATAAACAATAATAGAAGCTAAGACTTCAAGACACATTCGGGGCCACACCTTTATATAAGAATTTACACTCTAAATCACTTAATTTACTAAAGTATAACTTTTATACTTCATCAATTGTTTTATCAATCATATTACTGTTTTCTGATAAAACCTGTGAACTCACCAGCTTTATAGCTGACTGTTTTAGTATGCATTTTCAGGTAACATTGCTTTAGTAGGATCGGCCCATCAGGATCCTAGCTCGAGTCGCATGCATAATCTTTTTGCTGGAGATTTTCTTACATTATTTTTGTATTACTAGTTATGAAGAAAATCTCTAGTATCTCTTTTGCGAACTTCAACTATTTTGTAAAACTTATTACTTTAATGTAATGTAATTTCAAACGTCTCATTTAGAGTCGTTCATTATGTACCTATGTTCTGTGATTATTGATTAGTCGTGCCCCGAACCGACCCGCTTTCGCACTGTAAATTTGGGGGTGCGACAGATTGGTATCAGAGTCTATGGTTATAGTGAACTAGGTTGCATTTAGTGGGCCTAGACTATGACCGTTAGGCAGTATTTCTCATTAGGTATAACTGGTTCAGGAATTACATCATACGAGTTTAATTTAACATAGCCTAGCTAACTATGTACAATTAAATAAAGATGATGTGAGATCTGAAAGGGGTTATATTGAAACAGGAATACGTTAGTTGACTCTGATTGTTATGTGCTAGACACTCTAGGCTATTATATATACTGTAGATATATATGAATAGGTTTTACCTATGTACTACTAATTAGGCTATTATGTATATAGATGTATATATGCTAATAGGCCTCCCATACATGATACACTCTAGGCTATTATATGTATTGTAGGTATATATGAATAGGCCTTACCTGCGTACTACTTTCTATGTTATTATATATATTGAATATATATATATATATATATATATATATATATATATATATATATATATATATATATATATATATATATATATATATATATATGCCACTCTCACTTGACAATATTTTCACTAACGCTCACGCCATCAAAGATGCCAAGTACGACTAATACAACATCGCTCGATATTAAGAACGAGACTCTTTTTCATCCGCTACTGTCTATTTATTTATATAACAACACATTCGGCTGAACCACTACGTGCTCACGAGGAAGACATCGTTGCGCATTCTTCCTACCATCATTATCCTTTGAGATCACGATTGAAACATACTTCTAGGAGAACTGCTAGGTCTCCACCAGCAAAACCCTATTCCACGCATACTGTTAATAACGTCACTTTCATCCGTACGAATTCCAAATCTAGATGTTACAAATTCCTGACTCATGTTATGAACTCAAACTATTGTAATCCTTAACATAAGATTTCAATCTTGTTAAATGCCATAATCAATTCCATCCGGACATTTCAAACGGGATAGCCCGAAACGTAAGAACGTTACCACCGAAACAATTACGCCTGTTAAGGCGCCAAGTAATAATAGGGTACGTATCCCATCACAAACCAGATTTTCAATACTCGTATATCTCAAGATGCACATTTCTCATTACTCGTAGATACTTCCCTTCACAATATCGGTATTCACCATAAGTATTAAGTCCTCACGTCGTCTATAGGACTTCGATTCTAACAAGGGGAGCAAGATAAGATAAGAACTAGATAATGTACGAATGAGAGACCATGACTACTAGAAACTCATAGTAGAAACAAGACACCATTTCAAGACCACTATGTCAAGAAACTCAAATCAAGAAAACATAGATCAACAAATCATAGGTCAAGAAACCGTAGTCAAGAAATTATAGATCAAGAAATTGTAAGGCAAGAAACTATAGACCAAGAAATCTAGAACATAGATCGCGACAAGAATCATTAGAACAAAACGACTAAGAAACTCTATCGTCTTACTCTTAAGACCTCGCGTTCATCACTATCACCGACTGAATTTCGGGACGAAATTCTTCTAACAAGGGGAGAATGTAACACCCGGCAAATTAGGTTAACTGTTAAACCTAACCGAAACCCTAATTACGTGTATTTAGATGTGATTTAGGCTAAATATATGTAATTACTTGTATATTTGATTATACACTTACGTGATTATGTGTTTATCTATAATTGCGCGAACAACCGGACGGAGTCCGCCTAATTATACGACGTTGGTGAAAACATTTCTATAAATAACTAGAATCTAGTTTTAGAAGTTATTTATCATTATTTATTATTTTGTTAAAATAATACATGAAAAACCTAGACGTTTCAATTAAAACGTCTCAAACGCAACGAAAACGCGCAAATTTATTTCGGCAACGAAACGAAACTCGATAAACATTTCGGTAACTTAAAATAAAGTATTTTAACAATATTTCAATGAAAAATAATCCCAATTATGTCGTTAATTAAAACGACGAAAGAAAACGTCACGCGATTTAACAAAATACCGAATAAACGAACACTAAACGTAACACAGTCTAAAAATTAAATTAAATCACACACCCACCTGGTGGACCCCACCCAAATCTGGCCCTCCTTCTCCCATGTGATCACCACCCTCACCAACCAATGAAAACTCAAGCAAGACCCTCTTTACTTGTACCCATTAGCATCACATGCATTTCCACCTCATTTTTCACCAACACTCACACACACATACCTAAACTCTCTCTTCTCTCCTTCTCCCCTCCCTAATTTCGTCCAAGAAGCAACCCCAACACCACCCTCAACCACCCTTTGACCACCATACAAATCCCTTTGACCACCATAGCACCACCAACAACCACCACCTCAAAAACATCATCTTTTGCTAGAAAACAAGGTATCAAGGTCTTCTCATCTCATTTCTGTCTAAACATCTTCATAATCACCATTGTAAGGAAGATTCTTACTCCTAATTACTCTTATTATATGTATTTAAAGTTCACTCAAGGATTTATGTCCAAAAACTTTGATAATATTGGTTTTCATAACTTAAAACTCAATAAAATGTAACATGCATATTCTGTCCAGATTTCTATACGAATTTCACCAAAATGTTTCTCACTCATTTCTTAATGAAATTGGACGTTTTTATAATCTAAAATTAAGTTCAAGAAGTCATATTTCAAATCCCATGGCCTCACCTTTTTATGAGTTAGTTTACTATTTTTAATATTTTTTGTGAAATCACATAGACAACCTGTCTCTGAAAGTCAGAAACTTTTATCTCAGTGTTTTGGCCATATCTAGAGATACACACCTCTAAATGACTTGAAACCAACGCCAAAAGTTTAAAAATTTCGTTGGCTACAACTTTTATGTTGGCCACTTTTACTGGATCCGTAATGTTTTTGCCCAGAAATTAGATCTTCTTGCATGTCACCAAAACCGAGTATAGGAGAGAGAAATAATGATTAAAAATAGTAAAACATTTTAGTTAGATCTATAAAAATTACTGGAGCTAGGTAACACATGGGGGAACACCTGGAAATTTTGTTGTATTTGATTTTGGAAGGTTGATATTTTTAATATATAGAACAAGTGGATGGAAATTCTGAAAAACTAAGTTTGGGACTGATTTTGTTATAACATAAAAACCGACACTTTCGGGCTTGCTAAAAATAGAAGGAATGACTTTTTGGGACTTTTGAACATATCTAAGGGTTTTGGAAAAGTTTCGGGTCAAACCGAGTAGGTTTGACTAAGTCAACAAAAACGGGGCTCGATTTCTAAAAACCGACAAACTTACTATTTTTGGAAAGTGGTAACAAAAATGGGTTTGGGTGACTTAATTAATGACTTTGACCAGGTTTGACCAACTTTGACCAACGAGTTGACCAACGAGTTGACCAACTTTGACCTACGGTTTAATTTTTTTTACGAACTAAATAATTTGTAAGCGACACATGATATATAATATACAACGAAACAAACTTAATAATAATGTCTAAATGAATTATTATTACAAACTTTCACCAACGGGTCGTACTTGTTTTTGATAAACATATTTGAACAAACATACTTGGACATATTAGTTGAGTGAACTAGCTTTAGGTGGACATTAACCCTCCACCTACCTTATTGATTTAAGTGGACATTAACCCTCCACTTACATAGATGGCCTTTTGAGATATCTACTTACTTACAACCTTATACGTTTAGGACGTTAGAAGAGGTTGCACTTTGGGACACTCATTGCTTGCTTATTTGATTATTTGCTAGCTGTTGCTAAACTCAGGTGAGTTCATGGCCCCACTCTTTCAACTATTTTACTGTTTTCGGGGGAGAATGCATACTCGTTTTTCTCGCTATTCATTGTTTAATGAATACACAAATCATTTGGATGACTTTTATAACAATCATGCTATGTTTTAACATCAGTAACTTTTTTTAATGTACTTAAATATATTAAATATCCTAGAGCTTGTTAATACTTAGACTCGTACAGGTACATTCTCCTAGGGACTTTAGGTCTCTCTACACTTACAATCACTAGACTTATACTAGCACTTAAGTGAACATCCCCTAGAAGCATTATCTCACTTGTTAAACTTGGAGTTGCGAATACATAAAAGTAGCATACAATAGTTTGGTATATTATACTATTTATGTCATGAATTCTATGTGCTAGAAATGGCAAGAAATTGTCAAGAATGTCAAGAACCTTTACGGTAAGAAATTGTCGAGAATGTCAAGAAAATGTCAAGAACCTTTACGGCAAGAAATTGTCGAGAATGTCAAGAAAATGTCAAGAACCTTTATGGCAAGAAATTGTCAAGAATGTCAAGAACTTTAGATTGCTAAAAATGTCAAGAAATGTCAAGAACTTAAGAAATTCAAGAAATAGAAATTCAAGAATACTTCAAGAAACCTAGACTTAGGACTTTCAAGAAAACCGAAACTAGATAAACAATAATAGAAGATAAGACTTCAAGACACATTCGGGGCCACACCTTTATATAAGAATTTACATTCTAAATCACTTAATTTACTAAAGTATAACATTTATACTTCATCAATTGTTTTATCAATCATATTACTGTTTTCTGATAAAACCTGTGAACTCACCAGCTGCATAGCTGACTGTTTTAGTATGCATTTTCAGGTAACCTTGCTTTAGTAGGATCGGCCCATCAGGATCCTAGCTCGAGTCGCATGCATAATCTTTTTGCTGGAGATTTTCTTACATTATTTTTGTATTACTAGTTATGAAGAAAATCTCTAGTATGTCTTTTGCGAACTTCAACTATTTTGTAAAACTTATTACTTTAATGTAATGTAATTTCAAACGTCTCATTTAGAGTCGTTCATTATGTACCTATGTTCTGTGATTAATGATTAGTCGTGCCCCGAACCGACCCACTTCCGCACTGTAAATTTGGGGGTGCGACAGATTGGTATCAGAGCCTATGGTTATAGTGAACTAGGTCGCATTTAGTGGGCCTAGACTATGACCGTTAGGCAGTATTTCTCATTAGGTATAACTGGTTCAGGAATTACGTCATACGAGTTTAATTTAACATAGTCTAGCTAACTATGTACAATTAAATAAAGATGATGTGAGATCTGAAAGGGGTTATATTGAAACAGGAATACGTTAGTTGACTCTGATTGTTATGTGCTAGACACTCTAGGCTATTATATATACTGTAGGTATATATGAATAGGTGTTACCTATGTACTACTAATTAGGCTATTATGTATATAGATGTATATATGCTAATAGGCCTCCCATACATGATACACTCTAGGCTATTATATGTACTGTAGGTATATATGAATAGGCCTTACCTGCGTACTACTTTCTATGTTATTATATATATTGAATATATATATATATATATATATATATATAGGTATATATATATATATATATATAAGTATATATATATATATACATATATATATATATATATATACTTATATATATATATATATATACTTATATATATATATATATATATATATATATATATATATATATATACTTATATATATATATATATATATATATGCCACTCTCACATGACAATATTTTCACTAACGCTCACGCCATCAAAGATGCCAAGTACGACTAATACAACATCGCTCGATATTAAGAACGAGACTCGTTCTCATCCGCTACTGTCTATTTATTTATATAACAACACATTCGGCTGAACCACTACGTGCTCACGAGGAAGACATCGTTGCGCATTCTTCCTTCCATCAGTATCCTTTGAGATCACGATTGAAACATACTTCTAGGAGAACTGCTAGGTCTCCACCAGCAAAACCCTATTCCACGCATACTGTTAATAACGTCACTTTCATCCGTACGAATTCCAAATCTAGATGTTACAAATTCCTGACTCATGTTATGAACTCAAACTATTGTAATCCTTAACATAAGATTTCAATCTTGTTAAATGCCATAATCAATTTCATCCGGACATTTCATACGGGATAGCCCGAAACGTAAGAACAATACCACCGAAACAATTACGCCTGTTAAGGCGCCAAGTAATAATAGGGTACGTATCCCATCACAAACCAGATTTTCAATACTCGTATATCTCAAGATGCACATTTCTCATTACTCGTAGATACTTCCCTTCACAATATCGGTATTCACCATAAGTATTAAGTCCTCACGTCGTCTATAGGACTTCGATTCTAACAAGGGGAGCAAGATAAGATAAGAACTAGATAATGTACGAATGAGAGACCATGACTACTAGAAACTCATAGTAGAAACAAGACACCATTTCAAGACCACTATGTCAAGAAACTCAAATCAAGAAAACATAGAACAACAAATCATAGGTCAAGAAACCGTAGTCAAGAAATTATAGATCAAGAAATTGTAAGGCAAGAAACTATAGACCAAGAAATCTAGAACATAGATCGCGACAAGAATCATTAGAACAAAACGACTAAGAAACTCTATCGTCTTACTCTTAAGACCTCGCGTTCATCACTATCACCGACTGAATTTCGGGACGAAATTCTTCTAACAAGGGGAGAATGTAACACCCGGCAAATTAGGTTAACTGTTAAACCTAACCGAAACCCTAATTACGTGTATTTAGATGTGATTTAGGCTAAATATATGTAATTACTTGTATATTTGATTATACACTTACGTGATTATGTGTTTATCTATAATTGCGCGAACAACCGGACGGAGTCCGCCTAATTATACGACGTTGTTGAAAACATTTCTATAAATAACTGGAATCTAGTTTTAGAAGTTATTTATCATTATTTATTATTTTGTTAAAATAATACATGAAAAACCTAGACGTTTCAATTAAAACGTCTCAAACGCAACGAAAACGCGCAAATTCAATTCGGCAACGAAACGAAACTCGATAAATATTTCGGTAACTTAAAATAAAGTATTTTAACAATATTTCAATGAAAAATAATCCCAATTATGTCGTGAATTAAAACGACGAAAGAAAACGTCACGCGATTTAACAAAATACCGAATAAACGAACACTTAACGTAACACAGTCTAAAAATTAAATTAAATCACACATCCACCTAGTGGACCCCACCCAAATCTGGCCCTTCTTCTCCCATGTGATCACCACCCTCACCAACCAATGAAAACCCATGCAAGACCCTCTTTACTTGCACCCATTCGCATCACATGCATTTCCACCTCATTTTTCACCAACACTTACACACACACACCTAAACTCTCTCTTCTCTCCTTCTCCCCTCCCAAATTTCGTCCAAGAAGTAGCCCCAACACCACCCTCAACCACCCTTTGACTACCATACAAATCCCTTTGACCACCATAGCACCACCAACAACCACCACCTCAAAAACATCATCTTTTGCTAGAAAACAAGGTATCAAGGTCTTCTCATCTCATTTCTATCTAAACATCTTCATAATCACCATTGTAAGGAAGATTCTTACTCCTAATTACTCTTATTATATGTATTTAAAGTTCCCTCAAGGATTTATGTCCAAAAACTTTAATAATATTGGTTTTCATAACTTAAAACTCAATAAAATGTAACATGCATATTCTGTCCAGATTTCTATACGAATTTCACCAAAATGTTTCTCACACATTTCTTAATGAAATTGGACGTTTTTATAGTCTAAAATTAATTTCAAGAAGTCATCTTTCAAACCCCACAGGCCTCACCTTTTTATGAGTTTGTTTACTATTTTTAATATTTTTTGTGAAATCACATAGACAACCTGTCTCTGAAAGTCAGAAACTTTTATCTCAGTGTTTTGGCCATATCTAGAGCTACACACCTCTAAATGACTCTAAACCAACGCCAAAAGTTTAAAATTTTCGTTGGCTACAACTTTTATGTTGGCCACTTTTACTGGATCCGTAAGGTTTTTGCTCAGAAATTAGATCTTCTTGCATGTCACCAAAACCGAGTATAGGAGAGAGAAATAATGATTAAAAATAGTAAAACATTTTAGTTAGATCTATAAAAATTACTGGAGCTAGGTAACACATGGAGGAACACCTGGGAATTTTGTTGTATTTGATTTTGGATGTTTGATATTTTTAATATATAGAACAAATGGATGGAAATTCTGAAAAACTAAGTTTGGGACTGATTTTGTTATAACATAAAAACCGACACTTTCGGGCTTGCTAAAAATAGAAGGAATGACTTTTTGGAACTTTTGAACATATCTAAGGGTTTTGAAAAAGTTTCGGGTCAAACCGAGTAGGTTTGACTAAGTCAACAAAAATGGGGCTCGATTTCCAAAAACCGACAAACTTACTATTTTTGGAAAGTGGTAACAAAAATGGGTTTGGGTGACTTAATTAATGACTTTGACCAGGTTTGACCAACTTTGACCAACGAGTTGACCAACTTTGACCTACGGTTTGAGCTTTTTACGAACTAAATAATTTGTAAGCGACATATGATATATAAAATATACAACGAAACAAACTTAATAATAATGTCTAAATGAATTATTATTACAAACTTTCACCAACGGGTCGTACTTGTTTTTGATAAACATATTTGAACAAACATACTTGGACATATTAGTTGAGTGAACTAGCTTTAGGTGGACATTAACCCTCCACCTACCTTATTGATTTAAGTGGACATTAACCCTCCACTTACATAGATAGCATTTTGAGATATCTACTTACTTACAACCTTATATGTTTAGGACGTTAGAAGAGGTTGCACTTTGGGACACTCATTGCTTGCTTATTTGATTATTTGCTAGCTGTTGCTAAACTCATGTGAGTTCATGGCCCCACTCTTTCAACTATTTTACTATTTTCGGGGGAGAATGCATACTCTTTTTACTCGCTATTCATTGTTTAATGAATACACAAATCATTTGGATGACTTTTATAACAAACATGCTATGTTTTAACATCAGTAACTTTTTTTAATGTACTTAAATATATTAAATATCCTAGAGCCTGTTAATACCTAGACTCGTACAGGTACATTCTCCTAGGGACTTTAGGTCTCTCTACACCTAAGCTCTACAATCACTAGACTTATACTAGCACTTAAGTGAACATCGCCTAAAAGCATTATCTCACTTGTTAAACTTGGAGTTGCGAATACATAAAAGTAGCATACAATAGTTTGGTATATTATACTATTTATGTCATGAATTCTATGTGCTAGAAATGGCAAGAAATTGTCAAGAATGTCAAGAACCTTTACGGTAAGAAATTGTCGAGAATGTCAAGAAAATGTCAAGAACAAAGGCAAGAAATTGTCGAGAATGTCATGAAAATGTCAAGAACCTTTATGGCAAGAAATTGTCAAGAATGTCAAGAACTTTAGATTGCTAAAAATGTCAAGAAATGTCAAGAACTTAAGAAATTCAAGAAATAGAAATTCAAGAATACTTCAAGAAACCTAGACTTAGGACTTTCAAGAAAACCGAAACTAGATAAACAATAATAGAAGCTAAGACTTCAAGACACATTCGGGGCCACACCTTTATATAAGAATTTACACTCTAAATCACTTAATTTACTAAAGTATAACTTTTATAATTCATCAATTGTTTTATCAATCATATTACTGTTTTCTGATAAAACCTGTGAACTCACCAGCTGCATAGCTGACTGTTTTAGTATGCATTTTCAGGTAACCTTGCTTTAGTAGGATCGGCCCATCAGGATCCTAGCTCGAGTCGCATGCATAATCTTTTTGCTGGAGATTTTCTTACATTATTTTTGTATTACTAGTTATGAAGAAAATCTCTAGTATCTCTTTTGCGAACTTCAACTATTTTGTAAAACTTATTACTTTAATGTAATGTAATTTCAAACGTCTCATTTAGAGTCGTTCATTATGTACCTATGTTCTGTGATTATTGATTAGTCGTGCCCCGAACCGACCCGCTTCCGCACTGTAAATTTGGGGGTGCGACAGTTAGTAGACCCAAAAATGATATCATCAACATAAATCTGGACTAATATGACATCTCTCTTATCTCTTTTGATAAATAATGTGCTGTCAATTTTTCCTCTAGCGTAGCCACATTTTATCAGGTAGACAGAGAGAGTATCATACCATGCTCTAGGAGCTTATTTTAGTCCATATAGAGCTTTATCAAGTTTGTAAACATAACCAGGATGTTTTGGATCAATGAATCCAGGTGGTTGCTTGACATACACTTCTTCCTGCAGCTTGCCATTCAAAAAGGCATTTTTTACATCCATTTGATATACTTTAAACTTCTTGTGAGCTGCATAAGCAAGAAATAGCCTGATTGCTTCAAGCCTAGCCACTGGTGCAAAAGTTTCGTCATAATCAATGCCTTCTTGCTGACAGTAACCTTGTGCAACTAGTCTCGCCTTGTTTCTTGTAACCACACCATCAGCATCCATTTTATTTCTGAACACCCATCGTGTTCCAATTACTGATTTTCCAGCGGGTTGTGGTACAAGCTTCCAAACTTTATTTCTTTCAAACTGAGATAGCTCTTCTTGCATGGCAGCTATCCAGTGATGATCAGTGAGTGCTTCATCAACCTTCTTTGGTTCCATCAGAGATACAAAACTTACAAACAAACAAAAGTTAACAGTTGCTGATCTTGTCTGAACCCTGGATTGTGGATTACCAATAATCAATTGATTATCAATATGTTTTGTCCACTTAGTCATTCGCTGAGGTTCAGCAGTGACTTGATTACTTTTTTTTTTTGGGTAAAGGGTAAAAATTTACCTGGTAAATATATTACTCCAAAAACGTTTAAGTACAAAGGATATGAGTGAATCTCATATCACAGCCCGTTACATGGGCAAAACTACATAACTAGGACACAACCTCTACCGACATTTGACCCAACACAAGAATCAAATAAAAACCAAAACAAAACCATAAAACAACCAGAAAATTGACTCTACCACAATAAGAACAAGCTATTTTTTCCTAATCTTCCCAGTAAGGTTGATATCAAAGGCCTTGCAAAACGCCTCTTGTTCTTCTGTTAAATCATATACTTGGTCACTATAATCATCGTAAACATCATCATCATCATAGTATTCAAGATTACTAGTATCACCACCACCACCACCACTTCCTGATCCCAATCCAGAAGCCATATAATAGGTGGTCTCATTAAAGACCTCTTCAACATCACTTTCCGAATCTACCAAATTATTATCCACATTAGAAGCAGTTCCCTTGTTTCCTTGACCAGCCTTTTCATCCCTCATTTTATTATTATTAACTTGATCAGCCTTTTCATCACCCTTGGACGTCTCAACTTCCCGAATCACATCATCCACTGTAGATTCATTCCCACTTAACACAGAAAATGTGTTAGAAGTACTAACATGTGTATCCTCCTTTTGCTTCGATGAATCTTTATTAGCAGCCACTTTAGGACGATATACAAAGTTAGACTTTTGTTTACCTAAAGATATCCCTTGAACCTTCCTTGCATTCTGGCCGTCTTTGTTAACATTAGAACCCTTTAAACCAACTTCAACAAACCCATCATTAGCATTCTTCTGGACAGGATAAGATGGGCATTGATTAGTAGAGTGGCCAAAAAGTTTACAAACATCGCATCTAGGAGGCTTCCATTCATATTCAACTCGAACGTTCTCCTTTGTGTAACCCGACCCATCCAGCTCAGGAATAGCAACAACTATAACTTCCTTCAAGGCCTGATCAGAACAAACTTCAATCAAAGCTCTAGCAAAACTGCTTCTACCCCAAGATTCCTCACACATAGTGGCAGTGTACGAATCCAATCTCATAGGAGTTCCAATCATAGTTGCAATCATGCTTGACCCATCAGCTGTAAACACAGCCATTGGAACATCATGTAATTTAACCCACACACTAGTACAAAAATGAGATTTGGTCACACATAGTCGAAATTAAATGGTCACACATTCGAATATTTATGTGACTAAAGTTACAAAAATAAAATTGATGTTATTAGTTAGTCACATCTGAACTCCAATCGTGTGACCATTCTGAAATGTATTGCCACACCTTTGAACATTTATGAAGTTAAAGGGCACTGCTATTTTTTTGGCTAATTATTTAGTCACATATGAATTGAAACGCGTGACGAATGAAGAGTAAGTTCGAAGCATTAGTCACGTTATACACATAAAACGTGACAAATATATGTCACACACTTGAAAACTGTGACCAAATGCCATTATATGGTCACATGAAGTAATTGTTTATGTGACCAAAACATATAGTCGAGTTTGTCACATATGATTTCAGTGTAGCCAAAATCCGGTACATATGGTCACATAACTTATTATGTGTGTCGAAAGTTTAATGTGTGTTAGAATGCCAATAGCTAATGTGTATAGTCACATTAATTTCTAGCACGATCATGTGACTATATGGCTTTATAATAGCCACGCCATATCATAAATGTGTATTTAAATGATGTTTATGGTCACATTTTAAGTGATTATATGTGACCAATATATCCACAACAGTCACGTTGTGAAGTATTCATGTGGCCATTATTTAAAGCAAAAATGGGCAAAAACGATTTTCATTAAATTTGATATTAGTCACATTGAGTGTTACTTTGTGTGTCTAAATCATGAGACTTTATATTTCAGATGAAGTAATTGTTTATGTGACTAAATCATGTATTCGGATTTGTCACACATGATTTTAGTGTAGCCAAAATCCGGTACATTCTAGCACCATCATGTGACTATATGGCTTTATAATAGCCACACCATATCACAAATGTGTATCTAAATGATGTTTATGGCCACATTTTAGGTGATTATATGTGAACAATATATTCACAACAGTCACGTTGTGAAATATTCATGTGGCTATTATTTAAAGCAAAAATGGGCAAAAATGATTATCATTGAATTTGATATTAGTCACATTGAGTGTTAGTTTGTGTGTCTAAATCATGAGACTTTATATGTAAGATGAAGTAATTGTTTATGTGACTAAATCATGTATTCGGATTTGTCACACATGATTTCAGTGTAGCCAAAATCCGGTACATATGGTCACATAACTTAATATGTGTGTCTAAAGTTTAGTGTGTGTTAGAATGCCAAAAGCTAATGTTTATAGTCACATTAATTTCTAGCATGATCATGTGACTATATGGCTTTATAATAGTCACACCATATCACAAATGTGTATCTAAATGATGTTTATGGCCACATTTTAGATGATTATATATGACCAATATATTCACAATAGTCACGTTGTGAAATATTCATGTGGATATTATTTAGAGCAAAAAATGGGCAAAAACGATTATCATTAAATTTGATATTAGTTACATTGAGTGTTAGTTTGTGTGTCTAAATCACGAGACTTTATATGTTAGATGAAGTAATTGTTTATGTGACTAAATCATATAGTCGAGTTTGTCACACATGATTTCAGTGTTTCCAAAATCCGGTACAAATGGTCACATAACTTATTATGTACGTGTTTTTGATTGCCAAAAGCTAGCATGTATAGTTATATAAAAAGTATTGGGTTTGTAAACAGACCTAACATTTAGCTCACTTGGTTAATACGTTTCTTTGTAAATGGATGGGTTGGGATCCAAGTTCGAATCCCACTCTCAACATCTTTTTGCATATTAAAGTCATTTTGACCAAAAAGTTTAATATATGCAAGCAGAAATGGTATGGTCAAATGGTTATATGACATTATCCACTACTACAAAAAATGCACTAAGAAACCTTTTGTAAACCCCTTTAGAAACCATTTATTCAAGAGGTTTCTTTAGCTATAGGTTTCAAGTAAGGAAACCTATTGACAACAAGTCTTTATAAAGAGAATAGAAACCGGTTCTTTTTATAACAACCGATCTCTATTCTTTTTCTCCCGAATTAATTACATTTCTGCCAAATACGAAAAGACCAGTTGGTAACAGGTCTGTATTAAATTTTTTTATATAAAAAAACATGATGCTCGTATTTATCTAGATTATCAAAATAAATTCAGAAGACCTGTTCTACAAAATATTAATTCTGCTTCCGTATATCGTACATCATCAAACAAAAGAAACTATATACACAAATCTAATATAATGGATCAGTTTAACAATGCTTCTCCAGAAAAACAAAATTTATACATATATCTATACTACCTTCCTAAAAAAATACATATATTTATACTACAAATCATAGTTTATTCGTCTACAAAGCAAAATACATCTAAAAATATCCGTACCATACCATCTAACTTTGAGTTCGCATAAAGCCTTTCATCAACCCATACCGCTCTTAACATCGAGTCACTTGTCCCTTTTGCACCTCAAGTCTATCTTACGACATGTGTACCTCAGTGTTCTTGCTCTTTGCAAAAACTCAATTGGGGTCACAACAAATTATGAAATGTATATATAGCCAGAAAATATTACCATAGACCTTCACCACGCAAATAAAGTGGATATAAGATCAACGGTACAAGGAAGAAATTCAATGCACAAACTACTCACGGCTGCAAGAATGGAATGCAATGATTACATACAGTTAACTATATTGTTTCACCAGTTGACGAATTCGAGATGAGTAATTTATATTGTATCGTTCGCTTACCGCTACATTAGCCAGATTCCAGCACAATATATTCCAAATGTAGCTACTCAAGGTACCATTTCTAGTAACTCTTGATTAAAAGCCACTAGAGCCCCTGGAAATAGAATTGCCAAAAACATAACAGTGTACTCAATTTGAATACCCTCACTATTTGAATACCCTCACTGTTATCCAGAAAATGGATGCCCACATGATCAGTCATAAAATACATTTTCTAAACAAGTTGTAATCTTACTCACAATAGAGGAGAAAACCAAAGTAATGTACAACTAAGTTGTTTTAACCAATAGCAGTATTGGATATAAGAAATGGACACTCCCCCTGCTCCTGCCACACCTTAACCAAATTGCACTTTTTATTATTCCATTAGAATAACATTAATAATAGAAAAGGACACACAATGGAGAAACCACCAATTCATACAACCTCATATATTAGTCTCAGTTCACCCTGCCCCAACTTAAAATGGTCCAGCTTCTGATCCCTTATGTATGCTGCTGAGCAAAAATGATCAGTTATCATCAAAACAAGTATCAGTCATATTGGTGATCGAAATCAAAATAAATTAGCATGGTTCATGATAAAATGGACCATAAAAGAAATAAGCATAACTTGCCTAAGATCACTTGCCTTCCTGGATGACTTATTTTAGATGGTAAATAATTAAAGGGATCCACCTCAAAGGATTCGAAATGGTGCTGTTGGATAATAGACCCCGACAATATGCTATGCTTAATCTATTGGTGTCTTTGGGCTTGTCTTACATAATCTGTTTTATTCTCTCTGAGTTTTTTTTTTTTTTTTTAAAGTTTGCTTTGACTCCTTTTCTTGGTCACCGATCATGTGATCTAATGTATGTAGTAGCTACACCAATATGAAAATGTATAAAAAATTCACCAGATATAAAAGAAGTTACTACATACATTTTACAGCGTATACAACATACATATCAAATCCTAAAACAATATGTTGAACATGTACATACAAAATATATACAAGTTCATACATCTCGTTTTGGAATCTAGTTTTTACATGTTCGTTCATTTGCAAACTATATTCAAATCAAATATAACAAAAAGAACACATTTGCAATCTAAAATCATCTAACTGGAGACCACATGTCAAACTTATGTTAGGAATCTAGTTTTTACATATTCGATTAACTAGTTGTTTTAATGGCATACATTACAACAACGTTGAAAGTTAACTACATTCAAGAGAAATTACATGAGTTGAAACTAGTAACTTACATAACCAATTACAAGATCTAAAAACGCACAATCAAATTCATACATTCCAATGGGTAAAAATGAATCTAATACATTCGTACATTCCAAATATTTTAGAGCATAACAGTAGCAATTATATGACTACAAAAATTATAATTTTAAAACTTAATTACATAACAATATAAACCCTATAAATAAAAAAATACCGCTAGTGGTGATGAAGGGATGATGGTGTCGCAATGGAGGTGGTTCGGCAGCGGAGAGAAAGAGACACTGTGGTGTGGTAAGTGGCAGGCTCTTACTGGAAGTGGTGGTGGTCTGACTATAATAGCAGCAATAGTTTTATGGTTATAGAGAAATTGATTTTGGGGATGTAGTTAAAAGAAAGATTTAAGGAAGGAAGTTACGTGGATTTTTGTTTTTTTTTTTTTGGAAGGCAAGTTAAGTGGATTTGAATTATTTAGGGGATAATATGCTTAAATTCTTTTGGGAAGTTTAGGCGGGTGATTTTTTTTGGGATTAAACACTTAAATTTTTTTGGGACTATAGTTGCCGCGGGAATGATAAACAATGGAAACCTAGAGGGTGTTTGGGGCGGCGTTTGGATTTGAGCTTCTGCGTTAGCTTGAAGCTCCAAATTCATGGCTTTTTAGCTTTTAGCTTTTTAACCCTTTAAAATAGTGAAAAGCTCCTCAATCCAAACACTAAAAAAAAGCTTTTATGCGTTATGATAACACAAAAGCTAAAAAGTCCTCCACTAACGCTCCCTCAAACACCCCCTATTGTTTAGAAAGCAAGGGGTTTCTATATTCTTAACACGGTTCCATATTCTTAAGTTGGTTTGATTTGGTCAACCGTTGACCTGATTAGAGGCCTATTGTTTTCTTGTCAAACGGTCTTTTATTAAAAAGAGGTATCTTTAAAAAAAAATATATAGTAGTGATCTAAGTTTAATAATGAAATATATTATATATGACATTAATATCACATTTGCCACTATTAAACTTAGGATAAAATTAATTTGACATTATCCTAAGTTTATTAATGAAATATATGATATATGATATTACCAATATCACATATGTCACTATTAAACTTAGGATAAAATTAATTTTTACATTTGGAATAAATGACATTATCCTAAGTTTAATAATGGGATATATTACCAATATCACATATACCACTATTAAACTTAAGATAAAATTAATTCATAATTTGGGCATATATGACATTATCCTAAGTTTAATAATGGAATATGTGATATATGACATTATCAATATCACATATGCCACTATTAAACTTATGATAAAATTAATTCATCATTTGGAATATATGACATTATCCTAAGTTTAATAATGGAATATATTACCAATATTACATATGCCACTATTAAACTTAGGAAAAAATAAATTCATCATTTTGGAATATATGAAATCCCTAAATTTAATAATGAAATATATGATATATGACATTACCAATATCACATATGCCACTTTTAAATTTAGGATAAAATTAATTCATCATTTTGGAATATATGACATTATCCAAAGTTTAATAATGGGACACTACAAGAAAAATGGCCTTTTAGGACCTTTTTCGTGTGACATACTTCGAGAGGTGTCCTAAAAAGTATTTAATAGGACGCTTCAATTTTTAGTGATATTATGATGTAATCTAATAGAGCCCTTGTCAGATATGTCCTATTATAATAACACATTATATAGGACACTTATTCGTTGATGTCCTTTTATAATAGACTCTAATAGGACATACAATAGACGTTTATTTGTTAGGTCGTATTATGATGTAATACAAACGGACACTTTAATATATTCTTCTTATAATATAACACGTTATTTGACACTTATATATTTCGGTCGTAACATGAAGCAAGTTATATGTTGGATCAAATTTATATGAAACTTATAAATTTGTATGTAAGTTTGTATGACTTCGATTACTATTTGTACACTTCTGTATCTTATGGAATTTTTATATCTATATTCTATCTATAATCTATCTATCTATCTATCTATCTATCTATCTATAATTATAATTAATAATTAATCTATACTTAAAGCAAAATAGCTTGGGTCAATCTCAACTCTTAATTGAGTTTTCTCCCATTGATCCAACGATTAATATTAATTTGATGAACTTACACTTAACCTCTTGATAATTAATTAAATCTCATAAAATATTAAATTAATTATTAGATATTAATTGGGAAATGCTATTGACAGCCCTAAGGGCTGTCAATAAGTGCATTTATTGAAGTTAAAGTTTCCTTATATAATCAAAATTATAATTAATACACTGAAGTTTTGTATTTAATTCATTGAAACTTTCCTTTTATATGTGATGTATTAATTATGATTTTTGATAATAAAGGAAAGTTTGAGTTTAATAAATAAGTTTAAGGGTTCTTATTGACAGCCCTAAGGGCTGTCAATAGCATTTCCCATATTAATAATTAATAATTAAAAGAAATATCGGATATACTCCGTATATCTTATTATATTAACATACGGAGTATAATCTTAATTAAAAAGAAACCTTTGAGCGGCCTAATTGTCTCTTCTTCCTGTACGCTCTTCACAGCTTCACCACACCTTCAACGGTTTCTTCTTTTTTTTTTTTTTTCAAAGTAATGTTTGTATAAGAAACATTAAAGTTTTAATCTTTGATTTCAGTAACGGGAAATCGGATTGCTGGAGCTTTATAATTGCATCCCGTCCCCCAAAACCCTAAACACGGTTGTCACTTTTCCAAAACTTTACCCAGCCACACACACTCGACTCCGGCGATTCCACTGACCGTCAGAAACCGTTGAAACACCGTACGCCGATACACTCCACTTCCGTCCGTTAATCCCCGGATAAACGCTGCCCGCTGAATACGTCAGGTACGGTCCTATAAAAGAGCCATTTAAGCTCCAGCAATCCGATATCCTTAGAATATTATGCGAATTTTGAAATTTATTTTATTCTTAACTTTTATCTATATACTTGCATTTATATTTTACATTGTATAATGGGTTGCATTGTATTGAATTAGTTTAGTTATGTTCTTCCTTTATAAATCATAAACAATCTTTGTATGCTAGGTGTTTGATGAAATGCTTCAAAGAAATATTGTTTGAATTATTAATGCATATGCTAATGATTTCCAATCTGAGTTCGGCTGAATACAAAAGATAGGTTCACCAATTACTTTTTATTTGAGGATCTTCGTCCATACCTGACTGGTCATGTGGATGAGCACAATATTGAAAATAAGTTACTATATTCGAGCAAGTTAAGCCAATCTCCGCACCAGGGCATGTTTTGATTCATATTGTAACTGAGAAAGGAAAGGGTTACCCTCTTAACGAAGCAGTTGCAGACAGAATGAAGTTAACTATTGTATTTGCCGAAATGGGTCGCTATATGTATCTAATAATTGGTGCAATACTTAATGTATGTTATTTCTTTCAGGCAACATGTGTTTACAAACGGACACAATAAAAAGACTGCAAGAGAAAGGGAGAAACTTGCTACAGCAAAGAAGAAATTGGAGGTATTTGATACAATTTTGGGAACAATTATGTTTTAGAGATTTGTTGGTCTGATTTTAGACTAATATTTTTTTTTTTGTGTGTGTTGTAGATATCTGATTTATCATCGATTGAGACTAGAACAGGGTATGAAGAACAGACAAAAGTTGATGCCTATTTACAAATTCGTCTGGTGGAGGCAGAATCGAAAGTTATCGAGGGAGAAGCCTAACGGAAAAAATTACATTATACAGTATTGGTACGAATCCTTCATATCATGTAAGGTGGCATAAATGGGTGGTTGTGTAATGGGTTAGGTACTTGGGCTAACATGAATTTTTTTTTGTCCAAGCTTATGGATTTATTATTCGTTTAAAATAAGTTGTGTTTTAGATACGATTACTGAAAAATTTAGTATTACAGACTTACAGTTGAAAAACCAGTGTATGAATTTCGACCCATTTGACCTGTAACGGTTAGGAGGGTTCAAATTATGTGATATAGGTTACTCAGTTAAGATGAGATGATAAATGGTATTTTTGGATTTCTAAATGGCTGTGACTATGATCAACTGATTATACTTTTAATGTAAACGTCTAATAGATTATCTTTTTCTATCATTTACCGGAAGTGCTGAATTTTTTTGGACCAGCAATCAAAAGACGACTGCAAGAGATCGCGTCACTACATCACTCAATATTAAATGCTGGCCGGTTTTATTTTCTTTTGTGCAAGTTTGGATCTCTATCTCTGTTTATTCTTTTTGCTTTTTGTAGAACATTCGTCTAAGCAAAAAGAAGTGAGTGAACCTTAGAGCTGCAACCATTTGTTGTTTGTGTGGAACAAGAATCATACGAAGTCCATTGACTCTTATAAGTTCAGCATTGTCCAAATGTCAATGTTTTAGTTCTTTGCTGAAATCACTTTTACATTGTAAATTCTCTTTCTTTAATGTTTTATATTTAAATTCACTTTCATTAGCTCTTTTTGGCTTTGAGTTTAAGTTTGTATGTTTCAGTTCAATTGTTGCATTTCAATATTATTTCTTTTTCCCATAAATTCCTTTTCATTAGTTGTTGGTCTAAGCGGATTTAAGTTTAGATAACTGAAATGTGCATGGTTACAGGTTTGGATACGACTGTAGAACTGATTTAGTTCATATATTATGCATCAAGTTTGCCTTCTCCTCCACAACCTCAATTATTTTATGACTTCTTTCAACTACTCAAATGGTAATTAATTTCTTTCATATTTGATTTTGGTGTATTTTTTATTTTGAGTTTTATAGTTTTTCTTTTATACTTTTTGTGCTTATTTATACGACAGGTTACTTCTCAATAGACTAAGTAATAGAACCATTGCTTCTATTACCCACAGAACACCACCTCCAGTGATGCACGAGGGTTCAGGAAGAAGGGTACCATCCATCTATCAACATACCTGAGAATATATCACGTCGGTGATTATGTTGACGTTAAGGTTAACGGCGCCATTCAAAAAGGAATGCCGCCTAAGTTCAATCACGGCCGTACCGTTCAGGTCTGGAACGTCACCAAACGTGCCATCGGTGTAGAAATGAACAAGCAGGTCTACCTTCTTTTCAATCTTTGTCTATTTGTATGAATGTATCTTAATTTAATTATGATTGTTTTGAAGTATATGTGACACTGTAATTCGTGAAATTAGGGGATTTATTTCTAGGGTTTTAGGTTTAACTTATTTGTATCAAGCCGGTTAATTGTAATTAAGATTTGGACTAGTTTTGGTAAACATATGAAGCTGAGTATATAACTTTTATGAACTTGATTAATGAAAGAATAAGAATAGTGTATAATTAGTTACTTAGCTTTTATATCATTAGTGTATGAAAGTTATTATGTCAGGAAATTATACGTTGAAGATACTTTCTTTTAATCACAGTTGTTTTATAATTTATAGAAGCCTTATTATTCACTCCAAATGTCTGTTTATGTATTGATGCTATTGTCTGCTCCGACTGTTGCATGTATTTGTATAGTTTGTATAATGGTGCAGATGAAATTGTTAATTGATCGCTTAACGGGTTGTATTTTTTTTTGTATTCGACTGTTGTGCTTGGATCATGAGCTGTTCGAAATGATATTATGAAGTTTATCAAAAGAAGCTATACAATTTGCTTGTTTGTCACCTTTTTATGACAAAAGTTTATACATTTTATCTAATATGGAATGTGCTATAATATGTGTTTACAGTTTATCAAAAGAAGCTATACAATTTGCTTGTTATTATGTATGCAATTTTCAAGTTTGTACATCTTAAAACAAAGTTTTGTATCTTAACTGCAGGGGTTGTCTGTGTTCTTGGCTTTGATTCTCAAAGCTCTTGGGCCACATCAAGAAAGACAATATGATAGTGACGATGATTATGCTACCCTTGAAGAATATCCAGTGTTGAGGAATTACGTGAAACAACCCGCTTATGTTGTTGCCGGCCCTGTTTATGGAACCAGATGATATTTGGAGATGAAATCAGGTAGCTTAAATACCCATTTACCATTTATGCTTGTAGTTTTTCAACTCTTGATTAAAAATTTATCACTATCGACCCCTCTTGTGAATGAGTCAATTTGGGCTGTGTTGTATCCCAAACGGTTGAATTGGGTCAAACACGTTGCTGGTCTCGGAAAGTCTATTTTTTATGCATACAAACACTAAATAGTTTTGGTGTTATAATTGAAAGTGATTATGTGGATTTTAGATAATCACACTATGCTAACAGCTAGACTAAAATGGGTATTAGAAAGTAGCAATCGGAAGTGTTTATGGTGTTTTTTATGTCTAATAATAATATAATATAATAATCTAACTTTTTAGTGTTTGATACATTCTGGTTATTAAATAAATAGATAAAATGATCCCAAATTGACAGTTCTTTATCAATCGAGAGTAGAAGTCTTAAATTAGGCTATTAATAACTACTTATATTCTTAAGGCTATTGCAAGTTTTTATGTGTAGTAGTGACTAAATTATGATTTAACGGATGTATGTGTTGCAAAGGATATCCATGATCGTTCAATTATGTGTTTTATAGATGAGATTGAAATCGTTAATATGTGTTTCATTTATAACTGATTAAATTATCTTTTTTAGATTCTTTGAGGACCGGTCTATTGATTTGTTAAAGCTTATGAAGTGGAACCATCTTCCCAATTGTGCAAGAAAAGTCTCTATTGACTTTGCAATGATGGCGACTTTATTATAGCTTCCTTGTGTTTTACAAATCAAGATAGAATGATAGATGAAGAAACTAGATTTCAGGTAACATTCTATATTTCTTTTTACTCTCTAGTTGATTAGTTGGAAATTGGAATTGAACTTGTTCTTATTTTAAACTCTTTAAAAGGACTTTCCTTCTTGTAAGTTTGTTCAGTTTTTAGTTGGTTACATAATGTGTGTTTTTTATTCCTGGTGAGGGACTTCTTAAATTGGATCTACAGTGAGTTGATGGATCGCTTACATTTTGCTAATGCAAGTTTGGTTCAACAGTAACTACAATCATCTAGATGATGTACGTGTTGCAAGGGATATCCAATAGGTATGACTAAACTCATTAATATCAGTTAATTATATTTGATTAGATTCATTCTTTAGACTCCTTGAGGACATGTTGATTCATAGAAGCATTTGAAGGGGAAAAATCATCCAATTGTCTGAGAAAGCGCCTAATGAGGTGAGGTTTTTAAGTTAAACTCAATTGTGCATTGATGAGGAAACTAAGTTTTAGATAACATCAACGCATAATGATTATCATATCTTTCTCGTTCCAGTTTGTGCACGTAGATGATCACACTACTAGCAGATGGTCACACTACTAGCTGATTACATTGCAGAAAACTAAAGCAGAAATAGTGAAGTTGAGACTACTGTGATTTTTGTATATAAGCTTATAATGCATATGAACATTCTTACATTCATAGTATTGTAATTGTAATCGATAACATATATGTATTAGTTTCATATTAATATATCATTGTCATTAATTTGATTTCGGTTTGGTTTGATCAGCAGCTAGGTTCATGGTTTGGTTGTATGGAAAAGTAACTAATATATATATATATATATATATATATATATATATATATATATATATATATATATATATATATATATATATATATATAGACCGGTTTTTGAATTAGTAATATCATTTTATATGGTCACACCTCTATGGTCACTTTTGGCTTCATTTTATGTGATCAAATCTCAAAATAAAACACTCGTTGTGTGACTAAATATTACAAAACGTCATGCGAACATAAAATTCAAGTGGCCATTGGATGAACAATAGTCACACAAAATACACGTTTACTTTAGTTTAATTAGCATGTGGTCACACTTATTAACATTTTTGGTTACTTTTGGCTTAATTTTATGCGACCAAATTCAAAAATAAAACAATCGTTGTGTGACTAAATGTTGCAAAATGTCACACAAACATAAAATTCAAGTGGCCATTGGATGAACAATAGTCACACATAATATACGTTTACTTGACTTTAAAAAGCATATGGTCATACTTATTAACACTTTTGGTCACTCTTGGCTTAATTTTATGTTACCAAATCCTAAAATAAAACAATCACTGTGTGACTAAATATTGCAAAACGCCACACAAACATAAAATTCAAGTGGTCATTGGATGAACAATAGTCACACAAAATACACGTTTATTTGACTTTAAAGAGCATATGGTCACACTTATGAACACTTTTGGTCACTTTTGGCTTAATTATACGTGACCAAATCCCAAAATAAAACAATCGTTGTGTAACTAAATGTTGTAAAACGTCACACAAACATTAAATTCAAGTGACCATTGGATGAACAATAGTCATACAAAATACACGTTTACTTGACTTTAAAGAGCATACGGTCATACTTATTAACACCTATGACCACTTTTGGCATAATTTTATGTGACCAAATCCCAAAATAAAACACTTATTGTGTGACTAAATGTTACAAAACGCCACACAAACATAAAATTTAATTGGCCATTGGATGAACAATAGTAACACAAAATACACCTTTACTTGACTTTAAAGAGCATATGGTCACACTTATTAACACCTATGGCCACTTTTGGCTTAATTTTATGTGACCAAATCCCAAAAATAAAACACTCGTTGTGTGACTAAATGTTATAAAATGCAACACAAACATAAAATTCAAGTGGCCATTGGATGTACAATAGTCACACAAAATACACGTTTACTTGACTTTAAAGACCCAATTAGTCACACATTTATGGTTTTGGTTACATATTTTAAATGGATACGGCCACTAACTCGCTAATGTCACTGTATGTACCCTATGGTCGCTCGACCTTTCGTCACACCTACGTTAAAAACCCCAGTGTGACTATATGCATATCGTCACACTTTTTTGGTGTAACGAAATCACAATTTTGTTCTAGTGACACCGGCACCTTGGTAAGATCTTCCTTTGTTAAACTAATATTCGGTGCCCATTGGTTAAGAATAATTGGACTAGTTCTAATCATCCATGGACCAGTCTCAATAACATCATTCATTCCTTTGTTAGTAGAGAACTTAAAGAAAAAGAACCCCTTAGCATTCATCATCACCTTCTGAAGGCCAAACTTGGACCAAACGTTTCGAACATAGTTCTCAACCACCGGAAAAGCAATCCGTTTACCAATAAAATAACCATACAAAGTATTCAAAAATCTGTTATTGACCTCCTCAACCGATGACAACGGAATAGTAACATCAGCTTCAACAACGGATACATCAGATTGTAGTGAACGAAAATTGACCTTTACCTTTGAAGTTTCAGCCGTAACAACATTCAAATACGAAGTCCTGTTAACCGTAGTAGGCTGTTGAGCATCCACTTTCTGTTCATTAGATTGGATAGGTGGAACCAAAAACGTTGGTTTACCACCATCTCCAAGTTGACTAGCCTTTTGATCATTTAGTTTAACATGTTCTTCCCCGATAGGAATCTGATCTGTAACACCCCGCAAATTTAAACGCAATTATAAACATTAATCACTTGCATTATTAGGCTAATTCCCTACTTGAGTGAATTCACAACTACTTTTAGAGGTAAGTCTAGCAAAGCCCAACTAGATAATACGCGTAGTATTACGTATTCGTAATTAGTTGTAATTACGTACTGAACGACCTGAAAACAAACGCGACAAAAATATACGACTGTTGGTGAACAAAAATTATTTAATAAAACGAAATTATTAAATAACGTCGTGAACAATTAAATATTATGTCGATAATATTTACATATCATTTTATAACGTAAAACGCAAACTTGTATAATTAAAAAAAAAACAAAGTTAAAATTTTTAATACTAAATTAATATGGTTTCATAAAAAGATTCTAATAAAAATATAATGAAATATGGAATTTAAAATGTATTAGTTAAAATAATGTAACATTTAACGATCGGGTAAACAAACACGGATAAAATACCGCAAAATGGGACTCCTCTTTGGTTCCCAAAAATCTGCCCCAAACCCCCACCCAAACCCCCATTTCTTCCTCATTTTCATTTCTCACATCCAAAAACACACACATTTTCTCTCAACCCAATCCACACCAAAAATTCGGATTCACAAATCAACCCACGAAATTTACATTTTCGGAATCCTCTCAAGCTAAGGAACAAGATTTACAAAAGCAACATACTCGTTTTCTTCCTCGTTTGGCTTCGATTCGCATTTGTAAGAAATTTCTAAAAACTTAGATTTATTCATTTTGGTGAAATGTTTGGGTGTAATATTGTTTATACAACTTAGTATTGTCCATATGTATCAATAAAACACGATTTTACAGCTTAAAAACGTTTTAGATTTGTGATTTTGGTCGGAAAAATGCGTCAGGCGAAAGTTTCTGGGCTGGTGTTCATACATGTGACACAAGGCTTGTGTCGCATAATGTGACACAAGGGTTGTGTCGCATAATGTGACACAAGGGTTGTGTCGCATAATCATGTGACACAAGGGTTGTGTCGCATTTAGTGTCGCATTAAGTTGCATATCATGTGACACAAGGCTTGTGTCGCATAATGTGACACAAGGGTTGTGTCGCATAATGTGACACAAGGATTGTGTCGCATAATCATGTGACACAAGGGCTGTGTCGCATTTTGTGTCGCGAAAACCCAAAAACATAAGCCAAAAACATCCTAAGTGTTTAAAAATCACTTTTCAATGACCAAACCAAATACGATACGAATAATACGCAAAAATGGATAGATCAAAGTATAATAATAGTAACTAAGGTTATTATTATAAATCTGTCACCAACGGGCGGTACACGTTTTAAAACACAAACGATAACGAAAAATCATTGGACACAACATTAGTTGTACGAACTCTAGCATGGATGATTAGCTTAGACATCCACATACTTATTAAATCTCGTACGTTTAGGACGTTAGGAGATCTCAGACTGTACTTGGGCTTAGGTTTGCTAGCACTCGCACAACTACTTAACTCAACAGGTGAGTTCACAGCCCCTACTTTTACTGTTTTAACTGCTTTGAACAGGGGTGGAAAACATAGTCAACGCTTTTGCTACATGATCAAACTTTTATATAACTATTGTGTTGTACATTGTACAGTTGTCATAACTGTTTTACTTGCTAAATTGCATACATGTTTTACTCGAACTATTAGAGTACTTTGAACTATTGAACTGTTGTGCGAACTTTGTTTATGAAATAACGTTTTCATACTGTAAACCAACCAAACGTGATAAACTATTTGACAAACTGCTTTAACTAGACCGGAGAACGACCGGTAAACTGTTATGATTTGGCCGGAGAACGACCGGTACTTTTATGAAAACGCTGGAGAACGACCAGCAACGTATTTTAGTGCCAGAGAACGACTGGCCACTGGACGGGAGAACGACCCGTGCGTCTTTGGATGGGAGAACGACCCATGAGTATTGACCGGAGAACGACCGGTACTGTGTTTTCGCTAGAGAATGACCAGTAGTGTTGGACGGGAGAACCACCGGTGCGTATTAAACTGTTTTATTTGAACGGGAGAACGACCCGTGCGTATTTGGCCGGAGAACGACCGGTACTGTTTATAAAACGCTGGAGAACGACCAGCACGTGTTTTAAACTGACATTTTGGGTAACATCCCACGTATCTGTTTTGGGTAACATCCCACATAAACTAAACATTGGGCAAACAACCCACTAAACTTGTATTTGGATTACATTCCACTAAACGTATTCTCGACTATTATGGCAATACTATTTGTGAACGTATTTGGACAACAACTGTAACACCCCCAAATTTAACGATTTGCGGAAGCATACATTGGGTGTTACTAATCAATATACAAAGCACAAGATTAATAGTAAACGACCTCTAAATGAGACGTTTGTAAAATAGTTAGATTTCATAATTGATAATCGTTTGAAAACCGTAGGTTTTCGTATACAAAATGTAATTCCCTAGAGCCCACGCGTATAGCGGGAGATTCTATTACATAACCATAGTTACAAAAGATAATGCCAAAGAATCTCCGTTAAATGCAGTTTGTAAAATCATGCGACTCTAGCTAGAAATCCTGGAGTGACCCTACTCCGTAAGTGTACCTGAGATACAAAGCTAAAAAGTGTCAACCAAAAAGGTTGGTGAATCTCACAGGTTTAGTAATAAGTAAGTGTTATGAACCACAATTATGTACCCGTATTGCTATCAAGCAAAGTAAGTAAATCAGTTAATCAGTACAGTGCCATGAGCTCATAAGTTGAAGCTTAACCGTGTAGTGTGAATATATCACGTACCCCCGTGAGTGCTATCCGCACACTCATATGTAACAAATACTAATATGTCTATTTCTACGTGTAAATCAGTACGTGGTGGCGCTACCACCCCAGACAGGGATTGTCAGTCCCAAATGGATCCATCTATTAGTAATCGCGCTTAAGTCCATAACTAACAACTTACGATTAGGAGGCTTTTAGTGGATAAAAGTAACTCATGCGTTTGCTTGTAAACAGTAGTGTTTTCAGTTCAGTACATTGTGTTCATACGTAAAACAGTTGCTAAGTATCTCACCCCAAAGTATAAAACAGTAAAAGTGTAACAACCCCAAAATTAGGGTAAATTTAAAATTTTCCTAATTACTTGTTTACTACTTGTATTTAGTATGAAATAGGACTAAGTACGATAATTACTTACTATATATGTATATAGGTGATATATATAAATATATACACGTATACAATTCGTTCAAATCGTATGAGATTACAAAAATACAAAATATGGACGTTGGTGACAAACTTTTAAAATAATGTGGATTTATCCAAACAAACATTATTTACTTTAATATATTGTGAGAATATATTACACGTTATACGTTTTGTTAAAACGTAACTTTACGCGACGAAAGTACACGAAACGCGCCCGACACGTGAAATACACTTAAGTTATATTTTTATAACTTCATAATAATTATTTTGATAAAATACTTCTAGTAGAAATATCGCGATTACACGCGTACGGTAACTCATTTAAAAACGTTACACAATTCGAATAAACGCACGATTCGCGACCGATGATCAAACGAAATCTCGAATATTATTTTAGTAACTTAAAATATGTTATTTGAGTAAAACTTTTATTTAAAAAAATCGGGTTTTAAATCGTTAACAAAACGTAATATATAAAACGTTATACGATTTAATAAAACGTTAAACGAACGAGTAAACGAACACGGGACGATACGCAAACTTGGGAAATGATTAAACACACCCATCTAGTGGGTGGGACCCACTGAAAACCGGCCATGGGAGAGGGTATGGCCTCCCATGCCTTTGACTCCTTCCCTTTGTTACTTACCCACTCCACCTCCCATTCCTTTGATCATTTCCTTTCACTCAACCAATTCACACTCTTCTCTCAACTCTCTCTCTCTCTCAAAAATGCTGGAAAGCCAGCCCCAAACCACCCCTAAATCACCACAAAAACACCCCAAAAACACTTTGGATTGCTAGGAGCATTTGGAAGAAAACGACCACCTCACGAGCCTCTACGTTTCTATCTTCTCGGTTTTTCAAACCGACTATTGTAAGGACCTCAAACTTTTCTTGAATATGCTCTTGTAATGTTTATATACATTTTATGTTGCTTGTTCAACTCGAAAATGTCCAAAAACCTTAACGAAAAACGTTTTTAAAACGAGTATATACACACTGTTTTCTGCCCAGGAAAAACGACCTCACTTAAACGACCATAACTCGAGTTGTAGGTTGAATAAACGTGTGAGACCACTTGGAAAAGTTTGGTATTTTCGTCTTGAACAAAAAGTTCTTCTTTAGCTACTTCCATAAATACACCCATTTTCGGCTATTACTTGATCTTTGGACATAGGTCTTTTCTGGACCGAATCCGACCCCTCGACATATTTATTTTTGTTTAAAATATTAAACGGACATATGAAAATACCAGAAAATGCAGAAATGAACATTACATATAGGATAACATGTGTGATTTTTTGTTAGGCTTGAATCGGATTACAAATGGGATAAATCGAGTAAAAATTCTGGAACCAAAAGCTAGGGCCTGTTTTTGTCATTTCACAAAACCGACCCTTCGGGACGACCATAAAACGTAACGACAATTTTATAAAGCTTATTTAACATATTTAAGGCTTCCCTAAAAGTTTCGGGTCAAACCGAGCTCGTTTGACCTAGTTAACGAAAGCGAACACTTAAACAAAATTCCGTAAATTCTAGTGTGGGATGAATAGTACTCCGTAAATTCTAGTATGGGATGAATAGTACTCCGTAAATTCTAGTGTGGGATGAATAGTACTCCGTGAATTCTAGTGTGGGATGAACAGTAACCATTGACTTTTGTTGACTGTCGGACTTAATAGTTTCGGACTTAGTAGTTTCGGACTTATACACTTTCGGAAACTCATATATACATATATATATACACTTAGAATGCAATTACTTAATACGAGTTTACACTCGCACGGACTTACATTCAGACGACGGTTACACGTCACAATACAAACGGTTAACTAATGTATATACTTTCCAAGATATACAACACTATGATTTACAAAATAATAATACTTGAATTATAATCACACCTCCGTCACCAATGGGCCACACTTAACTACAAGCAACTACAAACGTACAAACGAATATTTGGACATTTCCTAGTTGAGTGGACAACTAGCATGGGTGATCCTTCGTGACACCAACTTACTTACTTACTTGCTCACAACCTTGTGCGTTTCGGACGCTAGAAGGTTGCAGGGTTCGGAGAACCAACTTACGGACTTACATCCGCTATACTTGTTTGCTTACACAGACATACTTGCTAGACTCAGGTGAGTCTTACAGCCCCTATTTTACTGTTTTATACTCAGGGGTGAGATGCATTACTTGTTTTACATGAACACACAACTTTACTTACTTACTAGCCATTTACTTGATTACTACAAACTTACCGATACACTGTTGCATGGGTTTTCGACTAATCCAATGAAGGCCTCCTTAATCATAGTTGTTAGTTATGGAATAAGCGCGAGTTTTAGTATAGGGATCCATATGGGACTGACAATCCCCGCCCGGGGTAGCACGCACTACCACGAACCGTTACTGTAGAAACGGGCGTTTCTTACTCGTTACATATGAATGTTTTGGATTAACATTCACGGGGGCACTATACCTACTGTACGTTAAGCTTCAACTATGGTGGCTCATGACAAAGTTATCAAACGGTTGGCATGACCTGCAACCACCACTTACTTACTGGCTGGCTAATATTTACAAATACAACTGTTACTTGTGTGTTCAAACTAATTACTTACAAACCTGTGAGATTCACCAACCTTTTGGTTGACCGTTTTAGTAATGCTTCTCAGGTACACAACATCAGTAGAGATGCCCAGCAGGATATGCTTATTAGCTCGAGTCGCATGCATTTACAAGCTTGGAGATTTTTATACATTACTTTTGTACTAGTTGTTATGTATTAGAATCTCTAGGAATTTACTCGAAACTCGAGCTTGTATTTTGAAACTAATTATGTACTAATGAAATTACATTTCGAACGTCTCATATAGAGTCGTTCACTGTATCCTTTTTGCTTATGATTATTGATTAGTAACACCCAAAACTCGCTTCCGCAAACTGTTAAATTTGGGGGTGTTACAAAAAGTGGGGCTGTAAGACTCACCTGAGTCGAGCAGTGGTAAATAGCAAGTAGTAGTAAAGCAAGTAGGTTCTCCGAACCCGTAACCTTCTAGTGCCTAAACACGTAAGGTTAAGTAAGTAGATGTCTCGCAAGACCATCTAGGCTAGTTGTTCATACAACCCGTTGTGTTTAATGTTGGTTCGTTCATGTTTGTATCAAAGTATACACGGCCCGTTGGTGATTCGTTATAATTAAAGTTTATCATTTATAACGCAATTTAGTGCAATTGTAATAGAAAGTATGTTCTATGATGTTTGTTACGTCGTATGGTATAAGTATTGGAAGTTGTATAAGTTCGACACTTAGTGTAAAAATAGTTGGAAAGCTGCTGTTTTATGCGACACTTCATAGCGTCACTTAGGTTGGTTATGCGACACTAAGACAGTGTCGGGTGAAGTGTCGGTTCCGAAAGGGTAGCGTCACTATGGTAGTGTCGGGTAACAAAGTCATGCGACACTAAGGAAGTGTCGTATATAAGTGTCGGTAAGTATGAACATGCGACACTAAGAGAGTGTCGGGTATTCAGGTAATGCGTCAGTAATGTAATGTCGTTCAACGGGAAAGTTTGATATTATGTGACACTTCGGAAGTGTCGGTGTCAAGTGCCGGGATATGGATAAGGGCGTCACTAAACTAGTGTCGGTAATATAAGTATAGGCGTCACTATCATAGTGACGCGTACAGATCACGAGTGGAAACAGGCGACACTTAAGAAGTGTCGGTATCGGACATAGGGCGACACTTAAGTAGTGTCGGGTAGGTAGTATAGCGACACTAAGGAAGTGTCGCTATAAGTGACGCATATCTGGGTTCATCTATGCGACACTATCGGCTGATCGACGGATTTCGAGCCAAAAACATGTTTTCGGGTTTCCGTTTAGTCTGATTCTTTTACCCAACCCTCATATGAACATATTAAGCCTATTTAAACCATAAACTAGTAAAAGTGATCAAAAACGAGAGATGTCGGGATTTGTCGGAAACTTACAAAGTGTCGGATTGAAAATCCGAAAAGATAGGAAGGTAGATCGGGAGATGGTGATGCTTTTATTCCAAACGAGTAGTGCGATCCAAGGTCGTTCAAGGTGTTTATTTTGATGATTTGTGAGATTGGTGGTGTTTTTAGTTAGAGAAAAGAAAGAAAGAGAGAGAGAGAGTGAGTGGGGAAATGAGAAAGAAAAAGAAAAGTTGGGGGTTTTTGATGAAAGCCCCCACTTTTCAGTCCACGCGCCGCGCTCCGTGCGGTGTTCGTTTTCTCCGTCGTTTAAGTGTTAAATATTTATTTTACGCGTTTAATTATATTTATAAAATCACAACTCTTGTTAAATAATTTATTTAAATTATTTCCTTAAATCTTTAATAGTTTAACTTAAATTTAATTACTTTTGTTTCTAAATCGTGTACTAAAAGATAATTTCCAATTACTATAAAATAACGTTTCGGTCACAATTGCGTTATCTTAGTTTATAAATATTTGTTCACCAACGTCCGTATTAACCGAATAGAATTTCATTCTATTTATGTTGCGTACGATTTAAGTCAAATCGCAAAGTTGTATATATTCACCAACATATAATCCGATACATAAATTAGCCTAATACAGAACTAATTACATGTATTAACAAAGAATTAGGCACTAATTCTATTCCTAATTTGCCGGTTGTTACATTCTCCCCTTGTTAAAATAATTTCGTCCCGAAATTAGCTCGTTTGCACGGTCGGTGCGTTGTCTGGGAAGAGGTGTGGGTATTTTTGTCGCATTTGGTCTTCCCGTTCCCAGGTGAATTCAGGACCACGTCTAGAATTCCACCTGACTTTAACGATGGGAATACGACTCTGTTTTAGTTGTTTGACCTCGCGGTCCATTATTTCCATAGGTTCCTCGACAAAATGAAGTTTATCATCGATCTGAATTTCGTCAAGCGGTATAATCAGTGTCTCGTCAGACATACATTTCTTCAGATTAGAAATGTGGAATGTGTTGTGAACGCTGCTAAGTTCAGCAGGAAGTTGCAGGCGGTATGCCACTGGACCAATCTTTTCAAGAATTTCGAATGGTCCGATGTATCTAGGATTTAGTTTGCCTCGTTTTCCGAATCGAATGACACCTTTCCACGGTGCCACTTTGAGAAGTACCTTGTCCCCTACTTGGAACACAAGGTGTTTACGTCTCACGTCAGCATAGCTTTTCTGACGATCACGCGCGGCTTTTAGTCGGTTTTGTATGCCGACGATCTTTTCCGTTGTTTCATGTATGATTTCTGGACCGGTGAGTTGTGTATCCCCCACCTCAGTCCAACAGATAGGTGACCGGCACTTACGACCGTACAGTACCTCGAAGGGTGCAGCCTTTATGCTGGTGTGATAACTGTTGTTGTATGAGAACTCGCACAACGGTAAGTGATTTTCCCAGTCTTTACCGAAGTCAACTACGCAGGCTCGTAGCATGTCTTCCAGTGTTTGTATGGTTCGTTCGCTCTGGCCGTCGGTTTGAGGATGGTAAGCAGTACTCATATCCAAACGAGTACCAAGAGATTTTTGCAGTGATTGCCAGAAGCGAGAAGTAAATCGAGCATCTCGGTCGGAGATGATTGAGATGGGTACTCCGTGTCTTGACACGATTTCTTTCAGGTAGATCCGTGTCAAACGTTCCATCTTATCAGTTTCTTTGATGGCTAGAAAATGAGCAGATTTAGTGAGTCGGTCAACGAACACCCAAATGGTATCGCAACCGCTAGAAGTTTTTGGGAGTTTGGTAATGAAGTCCATGGTGATCTGTTCCCATTTCCATTGAGGTATTTCGGGTTGTTGTAGCAAACCGGAAGGTTTCTGATGTTCAGCTTTAACTTTGGAACAAGTAAGACACTTGCCAACATAGGTTGCAATGTCAGATTTCATGTTGGGCCACCAATACATTTCCTTGATGTCGTGATACATTTTGTCGGCACCGGGGTGTATAGAGTATTTTGACTTGTGAGCTTCATTCATCACCAAGTCTCGAAGGTTCCCAAAACTTGGTAACCAGATTCGATTCGAGAAGTATTTGGCCCCGTTAGGTTTGGTTTCAAATTGTTTGTCCATGCCCCGCAAGGCCTCGTTCATCAAGTTTTCTGGTTTGAGTGCTTCGAGTTGAGCGGCGAGAGTTTGATTGATGAGGTCGTTGTGAATGATCATACCGAGAGCTCGAACTCTAAGTGGTTTCACTCGTTCCTTTCGGCTTAAAGCATCGGCGACAACATTCGCCTTGCCTGGATGATAGCGAATTTCGCAATCGTAATCAGTAAGCAACTCGACCCATCGACGTTGCCTCATGTTGAGATCCTTTTGATCGAAGATATGTTGGAGACTTTTATGGTCAGTAAAGATTGTACACTTGGTACCGTATAAGTAGTGTCTCCAGATTTTTAGAGCGAATACGACAGCCCCTAACTCTAGGTCATGAGTTGTGTAATTCTTTTCGTGGACCTTGAGTTGTCGAGAGGCGTAAGCGACGACTTTGTCTCGTTGCATCAGTACACAACCAAGACCTTGGTGTGAAGCATCACAGTATACCACGAAGTCATCGTTGCCTTCGGGTAAAGATAAGATAGGTGCACTGCAGAGTTTCTGTTTTAGTAGCTGGAAAGCTGACTCCTGTTTGTCAGTCCAATCGAACTTCTTTTCTTTTTGAGTCAGTGCAGTGAGAGGTAGGGCTATTTTCGAAAAATTCTCAATGAACCGCCTGTAGTATCCGGCAAGTCCTAAGAATTGACGTACCTCGGTTGGTGTCGTAGGGGCTTGCCAACACTTGATAGCCTCGATTTTTGAAGGATCGACATGAATTCCTTGATTGTCAATGACGTGTCCAAGGAATTGAACGGTTTGCATCCAGAACTCACACTTAGAGAATTTAGCATATAACTCTTCGTGTTTGAGCAGCTCTAGGATAGTTTTCAGGTGTTGCGCGTGTTCTTGTTCAGTGCGCGAGTAAATCAAGATGTCATCGATAAAGACGATAACAAACTTGTCAAGGTAAGGTTTACACACCCGATTCATAAGGTCCATGAATACAGCCGGTGCGTTGGTTAAGCCGAATGGCATCACTTGGAATTCATAATGCCCGTAGCGAGTTCGGAAAGCCGTTTTAGGAATGTCATCGTCACGAACTCAGAGTTGGTGATAACCTGACCGTAGATCGATCTTTGAGTAGAAACTCGACCCCTGAAGTTGGTCAAACAGGTCATCGATGCGAGGAAGTGGGTAACGGTTCTTGACAGTTAATTTGTTGAGTTCACGGTAGTCGATGCACATACGGAAAGAACCGTCTTTCTTTTTCACAAACAGGACCGGAGCTCCCCAAGGTGAGGAACTTGGTCGAATAAATCCCTTGTCCAGGAGTTCCTGTAACTGAGTAGACAACTCCTGAAGTTCGGATGGGGCTAGTCGGTAAGGGGCTCGTGCCACGGGTGCTGCGCCGGGCATAAGATTAACAGAGAATTCGACTTGTCTAGTTGGCGGTAGGCCAGGCAAGTCTTCAGGAAAGACTTCTGGAAAGTCTCGAACAATAGGCACATCCTCAAGTCGCTTCTCTACCGACTTTTTCTCCATAACGTGTGCGAGGATTGCCTGGTACCCTTTTCTCAAGTATTTTCGGGTTTTCATGCAAGAAATGATATTTATTCTCGTCCCACCGGTCTCCCCTTGTATGCTCAAAGTTCCACCGGTGACGAGAGGAATGCGTACAATTTTCTCAAAACAAACGATTTCGGCTCGGTGCTTGGACAACCAATCCATACCGACGATGATGTCAAAGCTGCCGATTTCGACAGGTATCAAGTCAATGGAAAAGAGCTCGTTAGCTAGGTTCAAAGTGCAATTAGGTATCACACTGTCGGCCTCAATAAGTTTTCCGTTTGCCAATTCTACAGTGTACTTAGAATCTAAGACAATAGGTGTGGTGTCTAGTAGTGGATAAAACTCATCAGAAATAAAGCTCTTATCAGCACCAGTATCAAATAACACAGATGCAGTCAAGTTGTTGAGAAGAAACGTACCCGTGACCACATTCGGGTCTTGACGGGCTTCCCCAGATTTCAGCACAAAAGCTCTTCCTCGAGCATTGTTGTTGTTCTTGTTGTTGTTGTTGTTGTTCAGTTTCGGGCAGTCTTTCTTGAAATGCCCCATACCGTTGCACCCATAACAAGTCTTTGGTGCAGAGGTGGTGGTGTCAGTGGTGTTTGATCTACAGTCTTTAGCCAAGTGTCCAAACCTCTTACACTTGCTACAGGGACACGAACCATAGTGGTGTCATTGACACTTTGAGCAATAGGGCTTGGTTCCCTTGTACGCTCCCTTGTCATCAGAACTGGAGGTGTAGGCTTTAATGGTCTCAGGTTTCTTGGTTTGGTGGTTGTTGTGGTTGTCGGACCATTTTCTTTTATTGTTATTGGAGGATGGAGTGGGTGGTTCTGGGTCCTCGTTCATAGCTAGAAGTTCATGGGCCAACCGAATGGCGCCGTGAAGGGTGGTTTGGTTTGATGAGGCGACATTTCCCCGGACGGGTTCCGGGAGGCCGCGGATGTATTTCTTAATCTTGTCGGGCCCAGTACCTGCCATAGCTGGGCGAAGGACGGTGAGTTGTTGGAATCTGGTGGTGTATCCAACGATATCAGTTCCTTGCACTTTTAAGTTCCAGAACTCTTCGTCCAGCTTGTGAAGTTGTTCGGACGGGCAATACTCATCCGTGAGCATTTTCTTTAGATCCTCCCAAGGGAGTAGGTAAGCGGTGTCAATCCCCATGGACTGGGTATAGGAATTCCACCACGAGAGGGCACCTTCTTCGAGGGTGCAGGTGGAGAATTTGACCTTGTCGTCTTCCGCACATTTGCTGATGCGGAAAACGGATTCCATCTTTTCGAACCATCTGATAAGTCCGATGGCTCCTTCGGTTCCCTTGAAGCTCAAGGGTTTGCAGTTTTGAAAATCCTTGTATGAACAAGGTTTAGCAGCAGAGGTTTCAGCGGCATCGCTGTTTCTTGTGGAACCTGGTGGAGTATTTCGAGCCAAGGCTTCAGTAACAGCCTGGGTTATGAGTGACGTGATCTGAGCATCAGTATAAGGTCTTGACTTTGGCGGCATGACTCTTCAATAAAAGAAATGAAGATACATGAGATTTTGTAAGAAAGTTGTATTTATTTCAGATGTACATGTATAAAGGTGGTAATACATAACATCATTATGAAAAGAACTATGGCAAATAATGTGAGTCGAAGCAGCAAGTAATATTTGATAGATGATGCGAGTTCAAAGGTTACATCCTACGGATGTATTACAAAAGACATCGGGAATTGTTACATCCGACTGGAACATAGAGTAGTGCTTAGATAGTTACTAGATTACAGGATAGTTTACAAAACAAAGACTAAGCTAGTCTTAACGTAGGTTAATCTGCTCCATCATTTCGATGAGACGATCCACAGTATTTGCAAGTCTGCTGGCTTGTCGAGCATTGTCTTCAGCTAATGCTAGTCGCTGTACCAGTCCACGGGTATATTCTTCCGTTTCCCGTGAGCGTTGTTCACACTCATCAAGTCTGTGTTTCAAAAGAGCGGCTTCCACGCTTATCTCCACCACTTTGTTGAAAAGAACGTCCACATTATTAACGGTGGTTTCGTGATCCTCAGGGACTTGTTCGATGCGCTCAAGTGATGTAAGTCTCCAGTTTTCGTTTGTTTCCTGCAACACGACATCCATGGTGCGAAGTCGTTGCTCGTGTTGGTTTACCCTAGCAGCTAAGGCCGGCAAGGTGAAGTGGGTAGAGTACGGGCTAGCTCGAGGCAACCGGTTGTTCCTCCTTGCTACCCTTGGGTTCTGCGACCCGGATTGAGAACGAGATAAATCAGATGGGATGTTTGCCATTTCTGAGACAAAGCGTTAGTAAGATTGAGGCCTATATTCATATAGCCCCTATATAATATAGTCTATTGAGTGTCTAGCATAAACATGTTTAAGTCTCGGTTCTCTCGAAGTCAGAGTCTTCTATTGTACCCCGTTCAGCCATAACCCCTTTCAGATCTTACATCGTCTTTGCTTAATTGTACATAGTTGATCAGGCTATGTTAAATTAAACTCGTATGATGTAATCACTGAACCGGTTATACCTAATAAGGGATACTGCCTAATGGTCATAGTCTAGGCTCACTAAATGCAACCTAGTTCACTACAACCTTAGGCTCTGATACCAATCTGTAACACCCCCAAATTTAACGATTTGCGGAAGCATACATTGGGTGTTACTAATCAATATACAAAGCACAAGATTAATAGTAAACGACCTCTAAATGAGACGTTTGTAAAATAGTTAGATTTCATAATTGATAATCGTTTGAAAACCGTAGGTTTTCGTATACAAAATGTAATTCCCTAGAGCCCACGCGTATAGCGGGAGATTCTATTACATAACCATAGTTACAAAAGATAATGCCAAAGAATCTTCGTTAAATGCAGTTTGTAAAATCATGCGACTCTAGCTAGAAATCCTGGAGTGACCCTACTCCATAAGTGTACCTGAGATACAAAGCTAAAAAGTGTCAACCAAAAAGGTTGGTGAATCTCACAGGTTTAGTAATAAGTAAGTGTTATGAACCACAATTATGTACCCGTATTGCTATCAAGCAAAGTAAGTAAATCAGTTAATCAGTACAGTGCCATGAGCTCATAAGTTGAAGCTTAACCGTGTAGTGTGAATATATCACGTACCCCCGTGAGTGCTATCCGCACACTCATATGTAACAAATACTAATATGTCTGTTTCTACGTGTAAATCAGTACGTGGTGGCGCTACCACCCCAGACAGGGATTGTCAGTCCCAAATGGATCCATCTATTAGTAATCGCGCTTAAGTCCATAACTAACAACTTACGATTAGGAGGCTTTCAGTGGATAAAAGTAACTCATGCGTTTGTTTGTAAACAGTAGTGTTTTCAGTTCAGTACATTGTGTTCATACGTAAAACAGTTGCTAAGTATCTCACCCCAAAGTATAAAACAGTAAAAGTGGGGCTGTAAGACTCACCTGAGTCGAGCAGTGGTAAATAGCATGTAGTAGTAAAGCAAGTAGGTTCTCCGAACCCGTAACCTTCTAGTGCCTAAACACGTAAGGTTAAGTAAGTAGATGTCTCGCAAGACCATCTAGGCTAGTTGTTCATACAACCCGTTGTGTTTAATGTTGGTTCGTTCACGTTTGTATCAAAGTATACACGGCCCGTTGGTGATTCGTTATAATTAAAGTTTATCATTTATAACGCAATTTAGTGCAATTGTAATAGAAAGTATGTTCTATGATGTTTGTTACGTCGTATGGTATAAGTATTGGAAGTTGTATAAGTTCGACACTTAGTGTAAAAATAGTTGGAAAGCTGCTGTTTTATGCGACACTTCATAGCGTCACTTAGGTTGGTTATGCGACACTAAGACAGTGTCGGGTGAAGTGTCGGTTCCGAAAGGGTAGCGTCACTATGGTAGTGTCGGGTAACAAAGTCATGCGACACTAAGGAAGTGTCGTATATAAGTGTCGGTAAGTATGAACATGCGACACTAAGAGAGTGTCGGGTATTCAGGTAATGCGTCAGTAATGTAATGTCGTTCAACGGGAAAGTTTGATATTATGTGACACTTCGGAAGTGTCGGTGTCAAGTGCCGGGATATGGATAAGGGCGTCACTAAACTAGTGTCGGTAATATAAGTATAGGCGTCACTATCATAGTGACGCGTACAGATCACGAGTGGAAACAGGCGACACTTAAGAAGTGTCGGTATCGGACATAGGGCGACACTTAAGTAGTGTCGGGTAGGTAGTATAGCGACACTAAGGAAGTGTCGCTATAAGTGACGCATATCTGGGTTCATCTATGCGACACTATCGGCTGATCGACGGATTTCGAGCCAAAAACATGTTTTCGGGTTTCCGTTTAGTCTGATTCTTTTACCCAACCCTCATATGAACATATTAAGCCTATTTAAACCATAAACTAGTAAAAGTGATCAAAAACGAGAGATGTCGGGATTTGTCGGAAACTTACAAAGTGTCGGATTGAAAATCCGAAAAGATAGGAAGGTAGATCGGGAGATGGTGATGCTTTTATTCCAAACGAGTAGTGCGATCCAAGGTCGTTCAAGGTGTTTATTTTGATGATTTGTGAGATTGGTGGTGTTTTTAGTTAGAGAAAAGAAAGAAAGAGAGAGAGAGAGTGAGTGGGGAAATGAGAAAGAAAAAGAAAAGTTGGGGGTTTTTGATGAAAGCCCCCACTTTTCAGTCCACGCGCCGCGCTCCGTGCGGTGTTCGTTTTCTCCGTCGTTTAAGTGTTAAATATTTATTTTACGCGTTTAATTATATTTATAAAATCACAACTCTTGTTAAATAATTTATTTAAATTATTTCCTTAAATCTTTAATAGTTTAACTTAAATTTAATTACTTTTGTTTCTAAATCGTGTACGTTTTAATCGAGTACTAAAAGATAATTTCCAATTACTATAAAATAACGTTTCGGTCACAATTGCGTTATCTTAGTTTATAAATATTTGTTCACCAACGTCCGTATTAACCGAATAGAATTTCATTCTATTTATGTTGCGTACGATTTAAGTCAAATCGCAAAGTTGTATATATTCACCAACATATAATCCGATACATAAATTAGCCTAATACAGAACTAATTACATGTAGTAACAAAGAATTAGGCACTAATTCTATTCCTAATTTGCCGGTTGTTACAACAACTGTGCTTACAAACTTGGTTCAACTATTGCAAACATAAAACCTGTGAATTCACTCAACCTAGTTGTTGACTTTTATTGTGTTTTTCAGGGAATTAGCTGCGCATGTAAGAATCGCCAACACACATGGAGAACTAGGCGACCCTTGAAGTTTAGGATGCCAACTTTTGGAAACACATGGATTTCTTTAGTATAGCTGAAATGTTTTAGTCATATTTCAGAAATCTACTTTTGTAAACTTAATTCTTTTAACTTATACGATTCGATGAATCGTAAACCTTGTAACTAATACTTTTGGCATCTTAATATATTATGTTCTGTTGTAATCATAAGCTCTGATACGTATGCATGCTTTGTTATTGTGACACCCCGTACTTAAACTAAATGCTTCCGCTAAACGAATTTGGGGGTGTTACATGATCCGAGACCTTCTTCAACTTATCAAGTTCATCTACCTTCAAATTCTTAAAAGATCCACCCGGAATAGCCTGATTACTATTCTGTAACTTGTCCGTTGCATTCAAGCTATCCTTCGGGACCTCATTCTTCGGTACACCAGATTGTTTTTTCAAAATTGATTTGATACGAGGCTGAACATTAGCCTTATCACTTTTGTCTTTAACCCCTCTCCTCGGACTCAAGAAACCCTTCTCCATGGGCAAATCAACATGTGCAGCATGAGTATTGTTGTTATGCGAGTTTTGGTTTGGACATTGAGTTGATGATGATGGGACATCTGTAGGTAAAGATGATGTTTCTGAATTATTCTCAGCTAAAGTAGAACTGGAATTGATTTCAGGAATATTATCTTCACCTTCAGAGTCTGATGAGAAATTTTTATATTTCTTATCATTTGATTTGATTTCATTTGATAAGTCACCATCCATTTTGTTAAAAATGAGATTTTCATATTCTTTAGGATCAGTGAGTGACTCATCATATGATTCATCAAAAGAAACATCCATTGATTCCTCAATACATTCTCTTCTTTTATTGTAAATTCTGAAAGCTTTAGAGATAATTGAGTAACCAACAAATATTCCTTCATCAGCTTTTGGATCAAACTTTCCTAAGTGATCTCTTTTGTTTAAAATATAGCAAGTGCTACCAAAAACATGGAGAAAACTTATATAAGGTTTTCTCCCCCTTAAAAGCTCATATGCTGTTTTACTGTGTCTTTTGACAATCAGTGACCTATTTTGAGTGTAACAGGCAGTATTTACTGCTTCAGCCCAAAAATAGGTCTTGAGACCAGCATCAATGAGCATTGACCTGGCAGATTCAATCAGAGTTCTATTTCTTCTTTCTGCCACCCCATTTTGTTGGGGTGTTCTAGGTGCTGAAAAATTTTGAGAAATGCCTTTTGAATCACAAAAACTTTCCAGGTCAATATTTCGAAATTCAGTGCCATTGTCACTTCTCAGATGTTTTACAGTGACATCATTCAGATTTTCCATTTTCTTCACAAAGGATATGATTTCGCTGGCAGCTTCACTTTTGGCTTTGAGAAAGAATACCCAAGTGTATCTGGAGTATTCATCGACTATCACCAAACAGTACCTTTTTCCTCCCAGAGTTGGAGTACTTACTGGCCCGAACAAATCCATATGAAGCAAGTAAAAACATTCTGTTACAGATGAAGTCCGCTTACTTTTGAAAGACGAGCTGTGATGCTTTCCCTTTTCACATGCAGAACAAAGCTTGTCTTTGTCATAAGACATTTTTGGTAGTCCAGTGACTAAACCATTCTTGCTCAGTTTGTTAATTGCTTTGAAGTTCAGATGAGAAAGTCGCTTATGCCATAACCATTTTTCTTCTGAAACGGTTTTGGAGTAAAAACATGTTCCTGACTGTGCTGAATCCATATTGACCACATAAGTATTCCCTTTCCTGTTTGCAGCAAGAACAGCACTTCCCTTTTTGTTGTAAACAACGCCAGCTTCATGATCAAAAAGTACCTTGTTCTTGGAATCACAAAACTGACTGATGCTTAATAAATTGGGCTTCAATCCTTCTACATATGCTACTCGCTTGAACATTACATTACCATTGGTCAAGATTCCATATCCTCTGGTCTTTCCAACCTTATTGTACCAAATACCACATCAGGACCTCTTTCATCCTGATAGTCACTAAGCAGAGACTTGCATCCTGTCATGTGCCTGGAACATCCGCTGTCCAAATACCAGATAGTCTCTCTAAGAATACCTTTGTAGATGCTATCAGAATCCCAACCAGATGCTGAACATTTCTGAGCAACTTCCTTGATGTCTTCATGGAATTCAGTGTCATCAGCCATTAAACAATAATCTTTGTCCAAGCAAATCATTGCTTCTTTACATCGGATGAGGAGGATGAATCAGAGTCGCTGAGTGAACTTTCGTCAGCGACAAACCCTTTTCTCTTCTTCTTTCCGGATTTAGCCAATGCCTTCAGTTTCTTGTACTTTGCCTTGTACTTGTTGTACTTATCATTTCTGAAGTCTGACACTGGTTCAGGGACTTGGTTTACTGACTTTGATCTACATTCAGCTGCAAAATGACCAATTTTGCCACACTTGTAGCATTCACCTTTGGACTGAAATTTATCAGATGATGGAGCACCAGCAAATCTTTTTGATCTGGTGTTCCTTCTGAAATTAGCAACCATCATGGCCATATCCTTTTCAAGCTTCTCCAGTCCTTCATCATACTCGTACTCTGACTGTTCTTCATCTTGACCACCTTCTTCTTCAGCTATTAGTGACTTCGAACTTTTCTTAGACACCTTTGACTTCTGTCTCTGATCGATTTCATCGAGCTCTGCTACAAGGGCATTGGATATCTTCTGACTTCCAAGAGTAGCACGAATATGCTCACTCTGATCAGCTTGTTTCTCTGACTGCTCCCAGTTGAGCAAAATACCATAGACCTGAGTTAAATTCAGAGTTGAATAATCATTTCTCTGTCTGGTACATGTTGCAATGGTTCCCCATATTTTTCTTAGCAGCAACTCAAGAAACTTTTCAACAAAAAATCTCTGTTCCTTGCCTATACCAGTCTTCTCCATTTTGTTCATCAGTGACTGGTATCTGGTGTAAGTGGAAGACAGAGATTCATTTGGTTCCATTGTGAACAGCTCATATTGACGAGTGAGATTGACTTCCCTACGGCGAATAATATCAGGAGTTCCAATATATATATTCCTAAGGGTATCCCACATGTCTTTAGCAGTTCTACAAAGCCTGATTGATTCGAACACTTCATCAGGAAGTGCCATGCCTATGTAGATTTTAGCTTGTTTATCTAATCTAACCAATCGTCTATCCTCATCTGACCATTGTTCCTCTCTTTTAGGCAAAACCATTTCTGGTATAACGGGAGTAGTGGCTGTAGCCATGACAGCAGGAACAATTGTGGTTGGGATGTGGGGACCATTGGTTATTATATTACAAAGACGGTCATCAATTAAATCTAAAAACATCATCATTCGGGACATCCAGGTTTCAATCCTTGAAGGATCAAAAGCTGGAGGTTTGGTTGTAGAACCATTTCCCTTTTGATAATCAGAATCAACACAGTTGTACTTTACTGATTCCATTGCAGACCTGGTTAATTGAATTTAAACCAACTCTGCTCTGATACCAATTGAGAGTCCCGTGATCACTATTGCTTAGTGATTTGGAATCGCAAAGTGTAAAGTTTAATTGTAAAAGGGGGGGTTGAATACAATTAAAAACTTTTTCTGATTTTGATTAAGTTAATTGAAAGTTTTTAATCGTTTTAACAGAAACAGAGTATATCAGATAACAGATATGACAATATCAAAGAACAATGTAATAGTAGCTGAAATGGTGAATTGTATTGATCATAAAATTCACAAGTGTTGAATGCGGAATGGATTAACCAAAGTTAATCCAATTTAAACACTTAGCTAATCTATTACAATTGAGATGAACAGCAGTGGACAAACACGCTGACTGTTCACTCGATGAATCGCTAAGTCATGCTTAGACAAACTACTCACTGATGTACAGTGATTAGCACGAATTAAACGGTTAGCCTCTACAGTACAAAACACTGAACTATTTATATTACAAGAGTTCCTAAAATATAGCCTACAAAATAGGATCTTGGAAGGACACGTGTTGCTGCTTGATTGGTTTGAACTCTGATGAACCGACATTCTGCGGGCCCCAATTCTGTTACCGCAAATATCTCGTTACTTTAAATCCAATTACTTGCTGCCACGTAATCTTTCGGACATACTTCAAACTGGAACACTCTTGCTGATGTATAGATAAGTACAGTACTTTTAGTACTTGATGATTGAGAGGCTTTATTGAATAGTCCCTGAAGATGCAGTAATCCTCCTCACTCACTGCTAGCTAACATGCTCTTGTAGAATGACTTGAATTAAAGATCTTCAGTGACTAGCTTTTATTCTGGCAGTGACTTTTGCCTTTATTGAATTGAAGAAGTAAAGCTCTCGCTGACGTTGATCAGCGACACACCAAGTTGAACTTTAAATCTTCCTCAGTAAGCAGAATGAATGACGATCAGCGAAACCTATCATTAGCAATAGCAGCTTCGATACAATCCATTTCTTCATCGAGTAGTGAACAGTTGAGTTGGTCAGCGACCAGTGACTTCGTCATGGTCAGCGACCAGTGACTCAACATTAATGTTATACAAAAGTGGATTTCTGGAATATGACTAAAAACTGATTAGTTATATAAAAGAAATCCAGTGTCAAAAGTTGGCATCCTAAAGTCGCCTATGTTCCATATGTGCAGGCGGTCCTTACGTGTGCTGCTAATTCCCTGAAAAACATAGTAAAAGTCAACAACGAGGTTGAGTGAATTCACAAGTTTTATGTTTGCAAGTACAGTTGGTAACCCACTTGTTGTTTATACAGTATCGTTGGGATGTCACCCAAAAGTGTAATTCGTAAAACCAAATACGTTTCCAAATAGTAGTTTGTAGGAAAGTTCGTATCCTAGTAGTTGTAGGAAAGCAGTATCCTATTTCCAAGTATGTTCTGTAGGGATATACGTATCCTAGTAGTAGGTATGTTTCGTTGGGATGTTTCCCAAAAGTATATTTCAAGTTATAGTAGGAATGTAGGTATCCTATTATATGATTGTAGGAATGTCAGTATCCTAATAGTTGTGTCTCGTAGGAATGTTAGTATCCTAATCGTTTGGTGGGTCCATGTCAGTAGGAACCCAGTGCCCATGTCAGTAGGGACTTTTCATCAGTATAATAACAATAGTAGACCCATGTTCGCAGGATCTAGTGCCCATGTCAGAAGGGACTTTTCAACAGTTTATCAACAATAGTAGACCCATGTTCGCAGGATCTAGTCCCCATGTCAGAAGGGACTTTTCACCGGTCAGTGCCCATGTCAGTAGGGACTTTTCAGTTGCTCAATCAGTTAAGTAAAAAGTGTTGCTGGTCATTCTCCAGCACTTTCAAAACAGTACCGGTCGTTCTCCGGTTTATCCAGTATAGTTTATCTCGTTTGTAATAATTTGTCGTATGAAAACACTATTTCATAGTTAATTGTTTCGTTGTAAATGTTCGACTGTTCAAAGTACTCTATACGTTCGAGTAAAGCAAGTATACTATCATGTAGTAAAAGTGTTTGACTATGTTTTCCACCCCTGTTCAAAGCAGTTAAAACAGTAAAAGTAGGGGCTGTGAACTCACCTGTTGAGTTAAGTAGTAGGTGCTAGTGCTAGCAAAGCCTAAAGCCCAAGATGTCTAGTCGAATCTCCTATCGTCCTAAACGTATGAGATTTAATAAGTATGTGGAGGTCTAAGTTAATCATCCATTTTTGCGTATTAATCGTATCGTATTTGGTTTGGTTATTGAAAGGTGATTTTTAAACACTTAGAATATTTTTGGCTTCTGTTTTTGGGTTTTCGCGACACAAAATGCGACACAACCCTTGTGTCACATGATTATGCGACACAACCCTTGTGTCACATGATGTGCAACTTAATGTGACACTAAATGCGACACAACCCTTGTGTCACATGTTTATGCGACACAACCCTTGTGTCACATGATATGGAACTTAATGCGACACTAAATGCGACACAACCCTTGTGTCACATGATTATGCGACACAACCCTTGTGTCACATGATTGTGCGACACAATATGTAACACCTCGTCAAAAAGTCAATTTTCGCGCCGAATTTAAACTTCAAATAAACGATTTAACTTTTACTTCCAATTAGTATTTTTATAAAACACTTTCATTAGAAAACATTCTAAAATAATATAAATAAGATTTTATTTTATATTATGACTGGACAAATAAAACATGGGCATTTTGTACTGTGGTTGGAGACAACAGTCCGCGCACTGGGGATCTGTGTTGGACAAAACCCAACCCTCTCCCCATTTTCACCTCATTCCATCATCTTCTTCTTTTTCACCTCCCCCATTTCTCTCTCAAAATAACCACCACCAATCACCGCCACCACCGCCGAACGCCACCACCACCACCATCAACATACATTTTCGGAATCACCATCAAGAGAGGAACAACATTAACAAAGACGACACCCTCGTTTTCTTCCTCGTTTGGCCTCGATTTGCATTTGTAAGAAATTCCTAAAATCTTAGATTTATTCAAATTGGTGTAATGTTTTGGTGTAATAATGTTTACACAACTTAGTTATAACCTAAACAACAAAGAAAACATGATTTTACAGCTTAAAAATGCGTTTGATTTGCGATTTTGGCCGGAAAAACGCGACATCCGAAACTTTCTGGGCTGGTGTTCTTCAATGCGACACAAGCCCTGTGTCGCATACTATGTCGCATAACTTCGTTTGTGTCGTATCTTATGTCGTACTCTATGTCGCACCTTGTGTCGCAGACTCCATGCGACACAACCTTTATGTCGCTATTGATTTAGCATCGCAAGCTTTTGCGACACAACCACTGTGTCGCAGAGCTCTTGTGTCGCACTCTATGCGACACAACACTTGTGTCGCATGATCCATTTTTGTGTCGCATGTTATGTCGCAGAAAACAGAAAACAGCCACATTTGTCCTAAGTGTCGGGATACGATTTCAAATGACAATTTAAATATGATACGACTTATACTCAAAACAAATATACTTTATAAAGTATACAAAAGCTCAAACCTAATAATAATATGAATTATTATTACAAATCATCAATAACGAACCGCACTTACAAACATACGAAATCTCTCGTGTTTAGGACACTAGGAGATTATACTTGGCATGACTCGTTACACTAGGACGCTAGCTTCTCAGGTGAGTTTCATAGCCCCACTCTTTCAATCGTTTTATTGTTTTCGGGGTGAAACACATGCTCAATTAATGTTTTCGAATTGTATTAATAATCGTTTATAATTCACAACAATTTATTTTACTGCATGTAATACGAAATGTGTAATACTTAGGAATTACACCCTTAATATTGTTTTAGAACAATATTAGTACTTAACCTAGATAGGTTGAAATCGTACTCTGTAGATTGTTGGAAAACGATTACCAACACATAACTTGATTTAGTTATCACGATCTTTTGGCCATATTGTCACGGGACAATATCATTGAATACATTAGAACTAGTTAGTTCTACCTACACTAGACAACATCTATACGGTTACACGTTTTAGTTATTCTTTGGGAACCAAAACTGTCGACACTCTTCATTATCATTAGAACGGGAACTAGACTTAAATGAACATTTCCCCGAAACTCCGTTATATATGCTTGCTAGGCTTTAGACTGGGAGTATACAATAGTATCACACGTTAGTACAGACTTCTTATATCAATACAACTCAACTGGTGATGACTCTGGCCCAGGATGTAATCCAACCAGGGATGGACCCCCGGCCCAGGATGTAATCCAACCGTGGGGGTGTCACCTGATAAATATCCATACCTAGGTTCAACGTGCAATTTGACATCTAAGTATTTGTTCATACATATATATATATATATATCTACATACTGATACATCATCTCGAGCACTCGGTGCTACCTACAATTTACATATACATATCGGTATACATACTATTATACGATTCACTTAGTCAGGCATGTCGAGTACTGCTGGCTCTCGAACAACTTAGTCGGGCATGTCGTTGTACTGCCGGCTCAATTACACATTGCTTGCGAGCAATCCAAAAACGATGCCGCGGTATTGCAACGGGCACCAAACGATGCCACGGTAAAGTGGGCACAAAACGAAACCACGGTATTGCAGTGGACATAATTTCAACATAATCATGGATCAGCGAGTGATACTCGGGGTTCACAATAAGTTAACGGGTCGGTGGGGTTCCCACGCGAGGCCGTTAGCTCGAACATGTTCGGGTTAGCTTATGCTAGCCGGGGTAAACGAACGTATAACAATAATCCGTGGGATTACGATTTCGTTGCTGGATGCAACACGCTATTAAATATTACTCAACATCATATGACGTGGTCATACATTTACTTGATTTCAAACTTAGGCAGGTATTGCCCTACTCTGTTAAACTTACGTAATACCAGAAGGGCATTCAGGCTCGAATAGCCTCAATTATTAGGTACTTAGGTACATATCTCTATTGCTTAGGTATCAGATACCTCGTCCATCGTATACACATTTGTATTACAAAACTCCAACATAATACAAGTCAGATTCATGGATTCTGAGCTACTTTTCAAAACACATTGGTGTTGCAAACTTCAATATAATACTTATCAAAATGGCTGAATTTGAAATGACTCTTCAAAACATATAGGGTTTATTACATCATGATTTTAACTAACAATCCTATGAACTCACCAGCTTTATAGCTGACCTGTTTTAGCATGTGTTCTCAGGTGCCCAGCAGGATTAGGAATTACTACAAGATTTTGCTAGCTCGAGTCGCATGATTTCAAACATTTGGGACAACTCTGCATTTAATTTTGTATTTTCAAATTATGTATTTGAAATTTCTATTAAACTCGCCACGTTGTAAACGTTCTATTTGGTGAATGTATAATTATTTTCAAACGTCTCATTTAGAGTCGTTCATTATGTATCTTACGCTGTGATATTTAATTTGGTAACACCCGACCCGACCGCTTCCGCAAACCGAAATTTGAGGGTGTTACAGATTGGTATCAGAGCCTAAGGTTATAGTGAACTAGGTTGCATTTAGTGGGCCTAGACTATGACCGTTAGGCAGTATTCCTCATTAGGTATGACTGGTTCGGGAATTACATCATAAGAGTTTAATTTAACATAGCGTAGCTAACTATGTACAATTAAATAAAGATGATGTAAGATCTGAAAGGGGTTATACTGAGTTAGGAATGCACTAGTTGACTCTGATTGTTTTGTGCTAGACATCCTATTCTATTATATGTACTGTAGGTATATACTAATAGGCCTTACATGTATACTACTTCTACATATCAATTATATACTGGGTATATACAACTCAATTCCGCTGTACTATCATTTACTCATGAAGAGGCACATCGCTGTCTTCCTAACTATCACGACTCGACACTGTCTCCCTATGTACGCATAGGAGAATATCACATATATCACTGAACCTCGGGAAGGAGGTACAAACGTATTCAATGGGAATGGAAACCCACACATGCTAAACGTCCACGAAACTTAAAACAAACAAACGAGTTTATCCTCCTTGATCATACTGGTCACCATTGGATTAGTGATGACTAAGTCCACAAAAATTATAAAAATCACAATTTGATCTTTTAGATCAATCAATTCAATACCTCAGTGCCATGGCACTCACATTCTAGCCTCTGTGCTACATTCGAGAAATCACATAATTACAACGTATTTTGACCTTAGGGCTACAATCAAACAAACACATGGCACGTGGTGTCACATCATGCTTCAAGCACAACACATGGTATGTTGATACCACAATATGGGCACGTTAGTGCAAACCTCATAGTATGTCAATACTACAAATCATAGCATGTTGATGCTACATTCGCAGTACATGGGTGCTGCAATTACGGTGCCGCGGGCACTTCATTTCGGCACGTGGTGCTGCATTTCATAGTACTTCGGTACTACAATCATAATACATTTCAGTGCTTAGGGCACTACATTTTGGCACGTTGTGCTACACCCAGGCTCGATGAGCTACTATTCAATATGCATGTGGACTTGTTATAGTTACATGTACGACTTATATATACATATACATTTACTTAACTGGGCACGAGATGCCACACCTGACTTTTACTACGCACGTATACTTGTTTAGTTACGTGTACACCATATATGTATATATGACTACTCTACTGGACACGAGGTGTCCCACTTAATTACTTTACATATGAATATTCGCTATAGGCACTTGTACACTTATACGCATACGCGATTACCTTACTGGGCACGAAGTGCCACATCACAACTACTAGGGCATGGGATGCCTCATTCGATAAATACACTCTAAAATTAGTGGGATTACATCTATAGTACCTTAGTACTACATTATAGTCTAATAGACTATGACAATACCATAGTTATGGTCGAACTACATATAATACACAACTAGGTAGTTAGTACGACTACACATTTAAAATTCCAAAGTCCGAGGACTTTCATATGGATACCTTAAGTGGTTTCTGGATAACTATCACTTTTACATCCGAGTATACAACTATAAAAGTCAAAATCTTTGAATAAAGATCTCACACTTTGTCGTTTCATTCTTGTTCAAGAATCATGCCTCCTAAACGACCAACTTTCACTCGAGCTGAGCACGATCAAATCATTAATCAGGCAGTGACTGCGACCCTAGCCGCTCAGAACCAAGTAAAGCCTTGCACTTTTAGGGATTTCCTGAGGTGCGAACCACCAAACTTCGTCGGAACTGAAGGAGCTGTCGGATTAATTCGATAGTTCAAGAAAATGGAATCTATATTCCGCATTTGCAGCTGCCCCGATGACTGCAAGGTCTTGTACGCCACATACACCCTCCAGGATGATGCCTCTACCTGGTGGAATTTTCACGCCCGAACTGTAGGAATCGACACTGCTCACGAACTTCCGTGGGAAGACCTGAAACAAATCATGAAGGACAAGTATTGCCCCATCGAAGTACTTCACAAACTTGAGGACGAACTTTGGCATCTCACTGTAAAAGACAACGACATCGAAACATATACCAATCGTTTCCAACAACTAGCACACCTTTGCCCAACCATTGTAAACCCTGAACCTCAACGAATCAAAAAGTACATAAGGGGACTTCCGATGCAAATTGAGGGATTGGTCACAGCCTCGAAACCTGTCACTATAGACGATGCTGTTTGCATGGCCCACAGACTCATGGCACAGGTGGTTCGACGTGGGCCACCTGCAACGGAAAACAATCAAGAAAAAGGGAATGGAAGTTCCAGCTCTAGCCAAAATCCAACGAATCAACCTGAACCCTTGAGGTACTATGCTGTCGAACTCAACGAAAAACAAGGCTATGCGGGTAACAAACCATTTTGTCACGGCTGTAAACGTCATCATGGCGGATTATGCGGATTACCCTGCGAAAGATGCCAACGATATGGACACGTAATCCGGAACTGCAGAGTTCCCGCCAATCCCGACTCTCGAAAAATATGCTTCAAATGTAAAGAACACGGTCATTACAAGAAGGACTGCCCGAAAAGACGCAAAATTCACTTAATCGACTCCGAGTAAATCAAATAAATCTCCAATGATAATGTAAGTACAACTCGAAAACATAACTCTTCAATTATAGATTCGCTAAACGTGTACTTATTGTCCCCGCTATCATTTTAACGACTTAATGTCAATTACATTATAGGGCGAGTTAACCTAGGCTCACGAAAAACCCAAAGTTTGCTTTCAGCAGACCAATCGATAGAACACTCACCAACCACTGGTCCTGATATGACGATTTACAAAACGGTCACTATGTGACAACCATCTAGTCCCGAATGGACTACGACGTAAACGGTTACCTAGTAACCACAAAATAATCATACACCAAACAGACAATACTATCAGAATGTGACTACAACGATAAACCGCGACACAGTCATGGATTGACTGCCCTTCAACCCCGTTATAAGACATGTTATGTCTAATACCTACTCGATAAATTCCTCGTACGTACAATGCTTCCCAGACCCCACACGACCGCGACATCACTTTAAATTTCGGGACGAAATTTTCTTAACAAGGGAGAATGTAACACCTCGTCAAAAAGTCAATTTTTGCGCCGAATTTAAACTTCAAATAAACGATTTAACTTTTACTTCCAATTAGTATTTTTATAAAATACTTTCATTAGAAATCATTCTAAAATAATATAAATAAGATTTTATTTTATATTATGACTGGACAAATAAAACATGGGCATTTTGTACTGTGGTTGGAGACAACAGTCCGCGCACTGGGGATCTGTGTTGGACAAAACCCAACCCTCTCCCCATTTTCACCTCATTCCATCATCTTCTTCTTTTTCACCTCCCCCATTTCTCTCTCAAAATAACCACCACCAATCACCGCCACCACCGCCGAACGCCACCACCACCACCATCAACATACATTTTCGGAATCACCATCAAGAGAGGAACAACATTAACAAAGACGACACCCTCGTTTTCTTCCTCGTTTGGCCTCGATTTGCATTTGTAAGAAATTCCTAAAATCTTAGATTTATTCAAATTGGTGTAATGTTTTGGTGTAATAATGTTTACACAACTTAGTTATAACCTAAACAACAAAGAAAACATGATTTTACAGCTTAAAAATGCGTTTGATTTGCGATTTTGGCCGGAAAAACGCGACATCCGAAACTTTCTGGGCTGGTGTTCTTCAATGCGACACAAGCCCTGTGTCGCATACTATGTCGCATAACTTCGTTTGTGTCGTATCTTATGTCGTACTCTATGTCGCACCTTGTGTCGCAGACTCCATGCGACACAACCTTTATGTCGCTATTGATTTAGCATCGCAAGCTTTTGCGACACAACCACTGTGTCGCAGAGCTCTTGTGTCGCACTCTATGCGACACAACACTTGTGTCGCATGATCCATTTTTGTGTCGCATGTTATGTCGCAGAAAACAGAAAACAGCCACATTTGTCCTAAGTGTCGGGAAACGATTTCAAATGACAATTTAAATATGATACGACTTATACTCAAAACAAATATACTTTATAAAGTATACAAAAGCTCAAACCTAATAATAATATGAATTATTATTACAAATCATCAATAACGAACCGCACTTACAAACATACGAAATCTCTCGTGTTTAGGACACTAGGAGATTATACTTGGCACGACTCGTTACACTAGGACGCTAGCTTCTCAGGTGAGTTTCATAGCCCCACTCTTTCAATCGTTTTATTGTTTTCGGGGTGAAACACATGCTCAATTAATGTTTTCGAATTGTATTAATAATCGTTTATAATTCACAACAATTTATATTACTGCATGTAATACGAAATGTGTAATACTTAGGAATTACACCCTTAATATTGTTTTAGAACAATATTAGTACTTAACCTAGATAGGTTGAAATCGTACTCTGTAGATTGTTGGAAAACGATTACCAACACATAACTTGATTTAGTTATCACGATCTTTTGGCCATATTGTCACGGGACAATATCATTGAATACATTAGAACTAGTTAGTTCTACCTACACTAGACAACATCTATACGGTTACACGTTTTAGTTATTCTTTGGGAACCAAAACTGTCGACACTCTTCATTATCATTAGAACGGGAACTAGACTTAAATGAACATTTCCCCGAAACTCCGTTATATATGCTTGCTAGGCTTTAGACTGGGAGTATACAATAGTATCACACGTTAGTACAGACTTCTTATATCAATACAACTCAACTGGTGACGACTCTGGCCCAGGATGTAATCCAACCAGGGATGGACCCCCGGCCCAGGATGTAATCCAACCGTGGGGGTGTCACCTGATAAATATCCATACCTAGGTTCAACGTGCAATTTGACATCTAAGTATTTGTTCATACATATATATATATCTACATACTGATACATCATCTCGAGCACTCGGTGCTACCTACAATTTACATATACATATCGGTATACATACTATTATACGATTCACTTAGTCAGGCATGTCGAGTACTGCTGGCTCTCGAACAACTTAGTCGGGCATGTCGTTGTACTGCCGGCTCAATTACACATTGCTTGCGAACAATCCAAAAACGATGCCGCGGTATTGCAGCGGGCACCAAACGATGCCACAGTAAAGTGGGCACAAAACGAAACCACGGTATTGTAGTGGACATAATTTCAACATAATCATGGATCCGCGAGTGATACTCGGGGTTCACAATAAGTTAACGGGTCGGTGGGGTTCCCACGCGAGGCCGTTAGCTTGAACATGTTCGGGTTAGCTTATGCTAGCCGGGGTAAACGAACGTATAACAATAATCCGTGGGATTACGATTTCGTTGCTGGATGCAACACGCTATTAAATATTACTCAACATCATATGACGTGGTCATACATTTACTTGATTTCAAACTTAGGCAGGTATTGCCCTACTCTATTAAACTTACGTAATACCAGAAGGGCATTCAGGCTCGAATAGCCTCAATTATTAGGTACTTAGGTACATATCTCTATTGCTTAGGTATCAGATACCTCGTCCATCGTATACACATTTGTATTACAAAACTCCAACATAATACAAGTCAGATTCATGGATTCTGAGCTACTTTTCAAAACACATTGGTGTTGCAAACTTCAATATAATACTTATCAAAATGGCTGAATTTGAAATGACTCTTCAAAACATATAGGGTTTATTACATCATGATTTTAACTAACAATCCTATGAACTCACCAGCTTTATAGCTGACCTGTTTTAGCATGTGTTCTCAGGTGCCCAGCAGGATTAGGAATTACTAAAAGATTTTGCTAGCTCGAGTCGCATGATTTCAAACATTTGGGACAACTCTGCATTTACTTTTATATTTTCAAATTATGTATTTGAAATTTCTATTAAACTCGCCATGTTGTAAACGTTTTATTTGGTGAATGTATAATTATTTTCAAACGTCTCATTTAGAGTCGTTCATTATGTATCTTACACTGTGATATTTAATTTGGTAACACCCGACCCGACCGCTTCCGCAAACCGAAATTTGTATCGTACGACCCCGTTAATTATCTGTTTTATCTTTAAGTATTAGAACTTCATATTTCCGTATAAATGAATATGCTTGATAAGGGTTGTTTTTTTTTTAAAAAAAATGGTTCTGTGTTCAGGGCGTTTCAAGTTGGTATCAGAGCGATAGTTTAAGAGAATTATGTGATCCACTTTAGGATTTCATAATCTTAAACTATTATGTATGCATGATTACGTTTTGTAGTTATGTTTTAGTAGTGTAATGTTATGAGTATGATTATGAAAGTGATTTTGCTATGTGTTGACTGTGTTTAAGAGTGTTGAATTGAAGTGTGTATTTAGTATTATATTACTACGTCTGGCCAACGCAGTTATATTATACTGTTGCACATGGGTAATTCAAAGCTCTTAAATGCAACCCGGTTTAAGTGAAAAGTTGTTAATGATGATTTAAGTGTAAAGTTTATGTATTGTTATGTTATGTTATGTGAAATTTGAATAAGCTGATTAAATTATTAATGTTATAGTGTAAATGGATGCTTCTACAAATCAGGGTGATGAGGGTACTTCAGGACATTCTTCCCCCCGTGAAGAAGATACAGATAATAGAAACTTACATCCGGATGACGAGGCAGTGTTAAAAAGAATAATATGGAAAGCTCTTAAGGCATTTACCCCAACAATAATTTCTAAAGTTGAGAAAATAATAACTGAAAGATTAAATGAGTTCGAACAAAAACACCCAAATATAACAAATACTTCACCAAATACTGTAGCTGCAACCTCTTCTCAAAAAGAAAAAGATAAATTCATGTATAAGCGTTTTGCGAGTTGTAACCCACCTGAATTCTTTGGAGAAATGAACCCTGTTATTAGTACTAGGTGGTTAAGTGAGATAGAGGAGACTTTTCAATTGTGTGGTTGTCCCGATGAATCGAAGGTTATATTTGCTGCGCATCAGTTGAAGGGGGATGCGCATGAGTGGTGGAATTCTCAAGTAGAAATACATAGTTTTGAGATAGCTTCAAAGTTTACCTGGAATAAGTTTAAGGAAATATTTCAAGAAGAATTTTCGGCACCTGCTGAAATCGAGAAACTGAAAGGAGAATTTCTAGTGATTGATCAAGGAAGTAAAACCGTAGCAGAATATTCTAAGTCCTTTCATGAAAAATCTAAATTTTGTCCTGAGTATACTTCTAATCAAAAGCTGTTGACTGATCACTTTTACCGTCATTTGAATCTTGATATTCGTGAATCTATTGACCCCACCATCTATACTACTATAGCCAGGATACTGAACCGAGCCTTAGTGCATGAGAAAGATTTGCAGGCTAGAGTTGTTGAAACTACAAGTAAGAAAAGAGTAGAACACACCACCACTTCGCAGCCTTTGTCATTTAAGAAGTTACAATTTGAGGAAACTGTACCGCAACCACAACCATTACACCAATATCGTCCTCAAACTCAAACACAAGAATTACCTCGTTGTGATAAGTGTGGAAGAAAACATGTTGGAGAGTGCAAATGTTTTAAGTGTGGAAGGCCCGGTCATATGGCATTCAATTGCCCAAGTCCTAATCGTCTATGTTAATATTGTTTTAAAGATGACCATTTACAGGTTGATTGTCCCGATAGAATGAGAGAAAGGCGAAAAGAAGTAGAAGATAAGATGAGGTCTAGGCCACGTGCGTTTCAGATAACCGCTGAAGAGGCGAAAGAGTCACATGATGTGGCGTCAGGTACCTTATTTTCACACCTGCTCACATTTATCCGACTCTTGAGCCATTAAATCTCTGGTATTCTTTTCTTATTATATATAATTGAATGATATGTCGCTTAAATATGTGATCTTTTAGTGTAGTAAGAGGGGTTCGTGAGGACACGAACAGTTTAAGTGGGGGAGAGTTGTAACATTCCAAATTTCAGGAATTTAATTTCGTACAAGAATATAATTTTATTACGAAGTAATATTGTGTCAATAAAGAGATATAGTGAAAAACGCAAACGAATTATCAGTTTCAGACTGTAACATAAAGGGGAGTTAAAATAATAAGCAGCTAAATACGTGGAAGTATCTGTGTTTATTCCTTTGGTTCCTAAAACATTCCACTAACTCTCCCAGGAGCTAAGAAAATCGCAGAAGCCATAAACAATACCAAATCCTTGAAAATCAAACCTTAATTCAAGCTTCAATCTTTGAGTAATCATCTTCTAATATCATATTCTTCATCTTAATAATCTTTGTAGGTGAATCTTTATCTTTTTTTAACCTAAATATGGGGTTTTAGTGGGTTTAGTGAAATTAGTGAAATCAAACACGAAATTAGGGTTTATAATTGTTAGAATTTTTGTTTGTTAGTGATTATAAGCTTAGTGGTAATCAAATAACAAGTTAAAAGTGATGAATTTAATGATAGTGTTCTTGAATGAAATTCTAGGGTTTTGCTAAATCTTGCAATATGATGTTAATAAGTTTAAATATGTTATTAGTGATGTTGATATAGTATAAATAATATGTTTATATGAGAATTTAAGTGCAAAATATTAATAAAGTGAAATTGAAGTGATTATTCTAGTGATCATAATTAGATGAAAAGAGATGATCATGATCTTGAATATGATGATAGGTTAAATGAATATGTTAGTGATTAATAAGTGGAATTAGTTGAATCAAAGTGGGGGAGTTATCATATAAGGGTTATTAGTTGAAGTAATGAAGTTTAAAGACTTAAATGTGTTGTTATGTGTTGTATGATTAGGTGTTAAAGAGTTGGGCATTTCATCAGTTATTGTATCTTGTCAATCATCGATCGAAAGCCAAGGTGAGTAGTGTAGGGATTAATTAAATAATTGTGATTGTGTATGTACCGGATTGCTTCCGAGCAAGAGGTTTGCACAATCATGTGTTGTTGTTTATTATTTAATTGTGTTGTTATGTAAATGTTGAATGTTAAAGAGAACATGATTGTGTATGTACCGGATTGCTTCCGAGCAAGAGGTTTGCACGATCATGTAATAGTGACAGTGATTACAGTGTTGTTGACTTAGTATGCATGCCAGCGTGGTATGGTACTAAAAAGTGTATAGTGACAGTGACAGTGATAGTGACAGTGTTGATTTAATATGATGTTTCAGTGAATATGTGTGTAAGTGTATATGTTGAATTATATGATTTAATGATTATTGTATATGTGGAGAATTATTTAATTGATTAGCCTATATGCTCACTAAGCAAGAGTGCTTATTCTTTATGTATTTTATGTTTTTAGGTGATCTTGGGAAAAAGGGAGGGCAAAGCAAATAGAGGGATTGACGTGGATTGCTATTGTGTAGTGAGTGCATGTTCCTCTCTTTAAATTATCGTTTTGAAGGATGCTTGTGTAATAGGCCCAAAACATAAAGTCTTTTAGCAGTCAAACATTATGTTTTTGGTTTTGGTCTTGGAGTATGTTGACTTTGAAAGTCAGCTGTAAATGGTAGTAATGTGTGTGTTGTTGAAGTGAACTTTGAAGTTATAATGAATGTAAATTATCTAGTGTGCTTATGTGGATAAAAATGAGGTAACGTGTCGTTTTGATTGGTTGGTCAAAGTGAGAGTTGGCATATAGTCAACTATGTTTGAATTAGTCAAATATGTGTAAAGGAATAGTGGTTTGGGTTAAAGTGTGGTTAGAACGTTGAACGGGTCAAGTTGGTGTCAAAACGGGTCTAATAAAGTCATATGATAAATTTAGTGTGTGGGGGTGTTATGAGTTGGTTTTAAATTGCATTAAGTTTGTTTTGATATGTTAAATAAGTGTGCAAAATGCTTTGACTAGATTTGGTGTGGTTTGTGTTTTGGTATGCAAAGTAAAAGTGGTTAAAATGGGCGAAAACAACCCACACGCTCAAAATGGTCGTTTTTGAGAAAATTGAAAAAGTGTCTAAAGTGAATGTTAGATAATGTTATAGTGAATGTGTGTACAAAATTTCAGGTCATAATAATATCCGAGTCAAAAGTTATGCGCGTTCGAATTTGGAGTTGTGGTTTGAAAAATGCAGGTGGTCGCACAGCGACGGAAATTTCATTGCATGGCAATGGGTTGTGTGGACTGGTCGCACAGCGATGGGAATATGGTCGTTGTGCAAAGTCTAGGCTGTTCCAAACTTGTTTTCGTACGACCCCGTTAATTATCTGTTTTATCTTTAAGTATTAGAACTTCATATTTCCGTATAAATGAATATGCTTGATAAGGGTTGTTTTTTTATAAAAAAAAAAATGGTTCTGTTTTCAGGGCGTTTCAGTCATGTTGTTAACAATAATAATAGTTTGCGTGGCGCTCAATTGTTGCCATAAAAGTTCAATCAGTTTAAGTATGCTCGCGGCATAGTTCAATAAGTTGTGTGTTTCGTTTCGTGGTCAAATTTTACCAAGCGTTATGTTCGAATCGGCATCCGAATAAAAGAAATGTCAAATCGTAGCAACAGCTGTTAAGACATACCGTGCTAGCCGAGGTCCGCAACCGTTTCTGGTGTACGGAGGATGTATGCACGTCCACGAGCTGGTGGGGCGTTAGCAATGCGGTTGTTGTTATTCTGATTGTTGTTGGTGTTGTTGAATTGGGGGCACTGATTTCGGTAGTGTCCCGGGTCGCCACATCGGAAACAGCCAGTGTTTCGTTGTTCGTTGTTCGTGGGGTGAGTTCTACAAGCTTCGGTTCTGTGTCCAAATCGGTTGCAGTTATCACAGAAGAAACAATCCCCTTCGTGGTGTTTTCCACACTTTCCACATTTAGGCCTCTTGCCTTGGTATGTTTTTGGTTCGGGGTTGGTGATTGCGGCGTAAGCTCGGGCGTTCCCCGGGTTTCTGTTTTGTTGACCCTGACGGTCGTTACCATCGTTGTTCCACTTTCGTTTGTTGTGAGTAAAGTCACCAGTGTCGGTACGGCGGGGTTCGTTTTTCCCTGACGCAGCTTTCAGAGTTCCAATAAGGACTGAGCTTTGAGCCAGATCCACTGCGCTCCTAAAAGTAGTTGGTTTGGAGGACATCACCATGCCTCTGATTTGTGGGGCTAAGCCCTTAAGGTATTTCTTGATGCGCTCCTTCTCGGGATTTACCATGTGGGGTACCAGGCGTGCAAGTTCCTGAAACCTTGTCGTGTAACCGGTGATGTCAGCGCCGGTCATCTGAATATTCCAGAGTTCAGTCTCGAGTTTCTGGATCTCGTTGGGAGAGCAAAATTCCTCCATCATCATCTGTTTCAGAGCTTCCCAGCTCATGGAGTAGGCAGCTGGGCGTCCAATGATCTGGACCTGAGCGTTCCACCAGGTTAATGCTTCGTCGGCTAGATTGCACGTGGCGAATTTCACTACGTTTTCAGTTGCGCAGTCGCTGATATCGAGGACCGATTCCATCTTTTCGATCCAGTGGACCAGGCCGATTGCCCCTTCGGTCCCGGTATAAGTGCTCGGTTTACAGGCTTGAAAGGTTTTGTAGGAACACCCCTGCTGGGTATTCGTTGGTGTTTCGCTGTTAACTGAGGTAGTTCCACTGTTGTTTGCCACATGGTCTCGGTTTCGACTTGCCTCGTACTGAGCAATAGCTTCAGCCACGCGGCTTTCGATTATTTGTTCGGTTGTTTCCGGAGGCGGAGGTGGAGGAGGAGCATTTCGTTGACTGTTTCGAGTATTTCTTTTAGGCGGCATGATGACGTTCTGGAAGGAAAGAAGTTGCAGAAGTCAATGCCAAAGAGAGAGAATGCGAAGAACAAAGTTCTGGTTATCAAGCGTTTGGAAAAATTGACAAGTTTTCCCCTTACGTATCTTACGACTATGAAACACCCATATGTACTTAGTATAATATAATCACGTTGGCCAGGCATCATTATATGATGCTAAATACATACTTCTTTTCATTAATCGTTTAACACGATCAGTTTCATATGAGGTCAAATGAGGATGAGCAAATCGGATGTGATAAGATTCGATAGGTAGTTTTACGCGTGTCGAGATGTTGTGACAATGGTTTTATCCTATGCAAATGTGTGTATGCATGTGCGTTCTAGCCAAGGCTATAGTCTAGGTCTCTAGGTCTCTAAGTCACCTAAAGTTTCCTAGTTCGCTATAACCAATGGCTCTGATACCAATCTGTAACACCCCCAAATTCGTTGATTTTGTTTAGCGGAAACATTTGTTTAAGTATGGGGAGTGCCACAATACACGGTACATGAATACGTATCAGAGCATATGATTACAACAAAACATCAATATATTAAGATGCCAAAGTTAATAGTTTACAAAAGTTGACGATTCATCCAATTGTATAAAAGTAGTAATGTTATACAAAAGTGGAATTCTGGAATATGACTAAAAACCGATTAGTTATATAAAGAAATCCAGTGTCAAAAGTTGGCATCCTAAAGCTTCGTGGGTCGCCTATGTTCCATATGTGCAGGCGGTCCTTACGTGTGCTGATAATTCCTTGAAAAACATAGTAAAAGTCAACCACGAGGTTGAGTGAATTCACAGGTTTTATGTTTGCAAGTACAGTTGGTAACCCACTTGTTGTTTATACAGTATCGTTGGGATGTCACCCAAAATTGTAATTCGTAAAACCAAATACGTTTCCAAATAGTAGTTTGTAGGAAAGTTCGTATCCTAGTAGTTGTAGGAAAGCAATATCCTATTTCCAAGTATGTTCTGTAGGGATATACGTATCCTAGTAGTAGGTATGTTTCGTTGGGATGTTTCCCAAAAGTAAATTTCAAGTTATAGTAGGAATGTAGGTATCCTATTATATGATCGTAGGAATGTCAGTATCCTAATAGTTGTGTCTCGTAGGAATGTCAGTATCCTAATCGTTTACTGGGTCCATGTCAGTAGGAACCTAGTGCCCATGTCAGTAGGGACTTTTCATAAGTTTAATAACAATAATAGACCCATGTTCGCAGGATCTAGTGCCCATGTCAGAAGGGACTTTTTCAGCGGTCAGTGCCCATGTCAGTAGGGACTTTTCAGTTGCTCAATCAGTTAAGTAAAAAGTGTTGCTGGTCGTTCTCCAGCGCTTTCAAAACAGTACCGGTCGTTCTCCGGTTTATCCAGTATAGTGTATCCCGTTTGTGATAGTTTGTCGTATGAAAACACTATTTCATAGTTAATTGTTTCGTTGTAAATGTTCGACTGTTCAAAGTACTCTATACGTTCGAGTAAAGCAAGTATACTATCATGTAGTAAAAGTGTTTGACTATGTTTTCCACCCCTGTTCAAAGCAGTTAAAACAGTAAAAGTAGGGGCTGTGAACTCACCTGTTGAGTTAAGTAGTAGGTGCGAGTGCTAGCAAAGCCTAAAGCCCAAGAAGTCTAGTCGAATCTCCTATCGTCCTAAACGTATGAGATTTAATAAGTATGTGGAGGTCTAAGTTAATCATCCATTTTTGTGTATTAGTCGTATCGTATTTGGTTTGGTTATTGAAAGGTGATTTTTAAACACTTAGAATATAAAAGGCTTCTGTTTTTGGGTTTTCGCGACACAAAATGCGACACAGCCCTTGTGTCACATGATTATGCGACACAACCCTTGTGTCACATGATGTGCAACTTAATGCGACACTAAATGCGACACAACCCTTTTGTCACATGATTATGCGACACAACCCTTGTGTCACATGATATGCAACTTAATGCGACACTAAATGCGACACAACCCTTGTGTCACATGATTATGCGACACAACCCTTGTGTCACATGATTATGCGACACAATATGCGACACAAGCCTTGTGTCACATGTATGAACACCAGCCCAGAAAATTTCGCCTGACGCATTTTTCCGATCTAAAACCCGATTTGAACATATTTTTAGGCTATAAAATCATGTTTTCTTTCATTATATGTTTATAACTTAGTTGTATGCTCAATATAACATCAAAATAATACACCAAAACGAGTAGATCTAAAAAGTTTAGCATTTTCTTACAATGGCAAATCGAGAGCAAATGAGCAATAGCTTTTGGGTGACATCCCAACGATACTTTATAAACAACAAGTGGGTTACCTACTGTACTTGCAAACATAAAACCTGTGAATTCACTCAACCTCGTTGTTGACTTTTACTATGTTTTTCAGGGAATTAGCAGCACACGTAAGGACCGCCTGCACATATGGAACATAGGCGACCCACGAAGCTTTAGGATGCCAACTTTTGACACTGGATTTCTTTTATATAACTAATCGGTTTTTAGTCATATTCCAGAAATCCACTTTTGTATAACATTACTACTTTTATACGATTCGATGAATCGTCAACTTTTGTAAACTATTAACTTTGGCATCTTAATATATTGATGTTTTGTTGTAATCATATGCTCTGATACGTATGCATGTACCGTGTATTGTGGCACTCCCCATACTTAAACAAATGCTTCCGCTAAACAAAATCAACGAATTTGGGGGTGTTACAGATTGGTATCAGAGCCATTGGTTATAGCGAACTAGGAAACTTTAGGTGACTTAGAGACCTAGAGACCTAGACTATAGCCTTGGCTAGAACGCACATGCATACACACATTCGCATACGATAAAACCATTGTCACGACATCTCGACACGCGTAAAACTACCTATCGAATCTTATCACATCCGATTTGCTCATCCTCATTTGACCTCATATGAAACTGATCGTGTTAAACGATTAATGAAAAGAAGTATGTATTTAGCATCATATAATGATGCCTGGCCAACGTGATTATATTATACTAAGTACATATGGGTGTTTCATAGTCGTAAGATACGTAAGGGGAAAACTTGTCAATTTTTCCAAACGCTTGATAACTAGAACTTTGTTCTTCGCATTCTCTCTCTTTGGCATTGACTTCTGCAACTTCTTTCCTTGCAGAACGTCATCATGCCGCCTAAAAGAAATACTCGAAACAGTCAACGAAATGCTCCTCCTCCACCTCCGCCTCAGGAAAAAACCGAACAAATAATCGAACGCCGCGTGGCTGAAGCTATTGCTCAGTACGAGGCAAGTCGAAACCGAAACCATGTGGCAAACAACAGTGGAACCACCTCAGTTAACAGAGAAACACCAACGAATACCCAACAACATAGTCTAGGTTGACTACCTTAGGCTCTGATACCAATCTGTAACACCCTCAAATTTCGGGTTGCGGAAGCGGTCGGGTCGGGTGTTACCAAATCAAATATCACAGCATAAGATACATAATGAATGACTCTAAATGAGACGTTGAAAATAGTTATTACATTTCCCAAAATAAAATGTATACAAGTTGTGCGTTCGCAAAATAATTTCAATACATAGTTTGTAATACAAAAGTTATGCAGAGAAATCCGTTGTTTGGAAATATGCGACTCGAGCTAGCATAATCTTGTAGCAAACCTAATCCTGCTGTGCACCTGAGAACACATGCTAAAACGAGTCAGCTATAAAGCTGGTGAGTTCATAGGATTATTAGTTGAAACATAAAGTATAAAACCTTGTATGTTTTGAAAATGAGTGTATCAAAATCCACGATTTTGATATGTAATGTATTGAAGTGTGTAACACCAATGTGTATACGTCTATTGAGGTATCTCATACCTAAGTGGTTTAGTAGTGTACCTAAGTACATAAATATTGAGACACTCCGTGCCTGGATACCTATACGGTATTAAATAAATCTATCAACGTGAGGCAATACATGCCTAATAACTATCCAGTAATTGTATGACTACGTCATATGATAACAAGTATTTGTAGTTCCGCAGAACTATGATTGAATATATATAGTGTGTTGCATCCAGCAACAATGGATTGTAGACCCGCAGATCTATGATTGAATGTTTAGTGTGTCCGTTTGACCAGTTAGTGTGAGCTAACCCGGACATGATTGAAAATAATTGTAGTTCCGCAGAACTATAGTTGAAAATATTTTAGTTTGTCCGTTTGACCAGTTAGCGTAAGCTAACCCGAACATGATTGAGCTAACGGCCTTGCGTGATAATCTCACCGATCCGTTAACTTGTTGCGGATCACGAGCATAAGCTCGCCCATCCGTGAATGTGTGTGGATCACGAGCATAAGCCCGCCCATCCATCGATTTGTTTTGTACTCGTGCCCACTGCAATACCGTGGCATCGTTTTGTGCCCACTTTACCGTGGCATCGTTTGGTGCCCACTGCAATACCGTGGCATCGTTTTGTGCCTAAACAGGCATCGATCGCATTGCTCGCAAGCAACGTATGAGAGTCAGCAGTACTACGACATGCCCGACTTGATTGATTGAGCCGACCGTACTACGACGAGTCCGACTTGAGTAGTTGTGTTTGTATGATTGTATGTATGCTAATATACATAAGTAATAATGTAGATAGCACCAAGTGCTCAAGATGTCGTATGAGTGTGTAGATATATATATATACATATATATATATATATATATATATATATATATATATATATATATATGAGTCAAATCAACAAACACATTTAATAAGGTATCATGTAACACATGATGTCGATTTATCGTAGCTAAGTATGTATATACAATACCTAACTATTCGTTGTATCGCAATATGCCTAGGTATGACTAATCATCGCCTAGTTGTTTTGTATTAGTATAAGGAATCTATACTAACATATGATACGACTGTATACTCCTAGCCTTAAGCCTAGCAAGTATAATGAGGTCTTGGGGGAAAGGTTCACTTAAGTACACTTCCCGTTCTGATGATCATAAATTGCATCAGCAGTCTTAATTTCCTAAAAGGAAGACTAATCCTGTTGAAGTCTAGTTGTTGTCCAGTGAAGGTAGAACTAACCGGTTCTAATGTATTTGATGGTGTTGTCCCGTGACAATATGGTACCTGTATAATTGTAACTTAAGCAAGTTATATAACGGTGATTGTTTTCCAACAATCTAGCAGTGTATGTTTGTAACCTATCTAGGTTAAGTATTGATGTTGTTCCAAAACAATATGATGGGTGTAATTCCTAAGTGTTACACATTTGTATTGCATAACAGTAATATAAGTAAGTGTGAATTATAAAAGTTTATTAATATAATTCGAAAACAGTTGTTGTGCATGTGTTTCACCCCGAAAACAGTAAAACAGTTGAAAGAGTGGGGCTATGAAACTCACCTGTGAGTTGTTAGCGATACGATGATACGCGCGTCGTCCAAATGGTAACCTTCTAGTGTCCTAAACACGTGAGGTTACATAAGTATGAGACAAATCAGTTTGTCTAAGCGAGTTGTTCATGTATGCATTTGTTGTTGAAGTCTGGGAATGGTGTACGGGGGTCCGGGGGCAGCGCCCCTGGTAGCGGGGTCCAAGGGGTGGCAACCCCTGGCGGGGTCCAAGGGGCAGAGCCCCTGGCTGGGGTCGAGCTGCCAGGTCAGCTTGGAAAATTTTTATTTCTACTACTTTGCTTTAGAGAAAACGCATTCGAAATCCAAATTCGGGTAAAATCGAGTGGTAAAATTTGGTTGTCAATACTTAGTGAAAAACATAGGTTTTTAAGGTTCTGCGACGTCAGATGCGACGTCAGCGGCGACGTAGGGTCTTGCGTTCGCTATGTGAGACATTCGCAAGTTAATGCGACGTTATGGGCTACGTCGCTATATGCGACGGTGGTAGGTTATGCGACGTTGGTTGCGACGTTGACTGCGACGTCGCAGCACTGTTTTTGGTCCCTACGACGTTGTCGTCTGGGTCGACGGGTTTTTACCTAAAATCAAGATCTAACTCGTTTTTGACCAAATCTCGTTGATATAAAGCTAATACATGCTATATTAAGTGTTTTTATGAAGAAATAACAAGGAAAAAGTGGAGAAATCCTTACGATTCGAATTTTGAAGGTTTGAAGATGATGATGAACTTGATGAAGAAGATGAAGATGATAATGGTGATGATGGTTGCTTGTTGTTGCTGTTGATGATGGTGACGACGGCGGTGGTGGTGGCAGCAGGTGGTGGTGGCCCGACGGTTGGTGGTGGTGATGGGTGGTGGAAGGGTTTTTAGAGATAGAGGGTAGAGAGAAAATGGAGATAGAGAGAGAAAGTGAGAGGATGAGAATAGGGTGGAAATGGGGAGGGATTTGGGTTTTTGTTTGAACTCAGATCCCTAACTCGTGTACTGTGGTCTCCAACCACAGTACAAAATGTCCGTGATTTTATACCTGATTAAAATGTAGATTTATTACTTTAAATCTATAATTTTGTTTATGTTATTTTGTAAATATTTTTAATAAAAAAATTTCACTTGAACTATAAAATGTAATTATTCAAAGTTTAAAATCGGGGTGAAATTTGACTTTTTGACCGGATGTTACACTAGTGCCCATGTCAGAAGGGACTTTTCAGCGGTCAGTGCCCATGTCAGTAGGGACTTTTCAGTTGCTCAATCAGTTAAGTAAAAAGTGTTGCTGGTCGTTCTCCAGCGCTTTCAAAACAGTACCGGTCGTTCTCCGGTTTATCCAGTATAGTTTATCCCGTTTGTAATAGTTTGTCGTATGAAAACACTATTTCATAGTTAATTGTTTCGTTGTAAATGTTCGACTGTTCAAAGTACTCTATACGTTCGAGTAAAGCAAGTATACTATCATGTAGTAAAAGTGTTTGACTATGTTTTCCACCCCTGTTCAAAGCAGTTAAAACAGTAAAAGTAGGGGCTGTGAACTCACCTGTTGAGTTAAGTAGTAGGTGCGAGTGCTAGCAAAGCCTAAAGCCCAAGAAGTCTAGTCGAATCTTCTATCGTCCTAAACGTATGAGATTTAATAAGTATGTGGAGGTCTAAGTTAATCATCCATTTTTGCGTATTAATCGTATCGTATTTGGTTTGGTTATTGAAAGGTGATTTTTAAACACTTAGAATATTTTTGGCTTATGTTTTTGGGTTTTCGCGACACAAAATGCGACACGGCCCTTGTGTCACATGATTATGCGACACAACCCTTGTGTCACATGATGTGCAACTTAATGCGACACTAAATGCGACACAACCCTTGTGTCACATGATTATGCGACACAACCCTTGTGTCACATGATATGCAACTTAATGCGACACTAAATGCGACACAACCCTTGTGTCACATGATTATGCGACACAACCCTTGTGTCACATGATTATGCGACACAATATGCGACACAAGCCTTGTGTCACATGTATGAACACCAGCCCAGAAACTTTCGCCTGACGCATTTTTCCGATCTAAAACCCGATTTGAACATATTTTTAGGCTATAAAATCATGTTTTCTTTCATTATATGTTTATAACTAAGTTGTATGCTCAATATAACATCAAAATAATACACCAAAACGAGTAGATCTAAAAAGTTTAGCATTTTCTTACAATGGCAAATCGAGAGCAAATGAGCTAGAGATGAAGAAATTGGTGTTGATATTCTTGCTCCTTAGCTTGAGATGATTCCGAAAATGTGTTTTTGGTGGTGATTTGAGATGAAATCCGAAAATTTGTGTGTGGGTGTTGAGAGAGTTTGTGTGTGTTTTGTTGGTGAGAAATGAAAAAGAATGAAAGAGATGAAAGGGAGGGGGAGAAGGTGGTGATTTGTCCCACTTTGTGGTATTTAGTCCGTGTTTGTTTACCCGATCGTTATATGTTACAATATTTTAAATGATACCTTTTTAAATACTTACTTTATTACATTTTAATTTAGAATGTTTTATAAAACCAATTTAGTTAATTTATGAATTTTTAAACTTTGTTTTATTTTTAATTGTACGAAATAGACGTTATTTGTTACGAAATATTTGTAAATATTATCAACATAATATTTAATATACGTTTATGTTATTTAATAAATTCCGTTTTATTAAATAAAAATTGTTAACCAACAGTCGTATATTTTTGTCGCGTTTGATCAAATCGTTTCGTATGTAATTGCATCTAATTACAAACAAGTAATGCTACGCGTTTTAACTAGTTGGGCTTTGCTAGACTTACCTCTAAAATGCGTTGTGAATTCACTCAAATAGGGAATTAGCCTAATAATGCATGAAATTTCGTTTATAATCGCGTTTAAATTTGCGGGGTGTCACATTCTCCCCTAGTTAGAGAAATCTCGTCCCGAGATTTAAAATCAAGTCAGATCGCCCGCGGCGTATGTTCTCCGATAAGTCATGTTGTTAACAATAATAATAGTTTGCGTGGCGCTCAATTGTTGCCATAAAAGTTCAATCAGTTTAAGTATGCTCGCGGCATAGTTCAATAAGTTGTGTGTTTCGTTTCGTGGTCAAATTTTACCAAGCGTTATGTTCGAATCGGCATCCGAATAAAAGAAATGTCAAATCGTAGCAACAGCTGTTAAGACATACCGTGCTAGCCGAGGTCCGCAACCGTTTCTGGTGCACGGAGGATGTATGCACGTCCACGAGCTGGTGGGGCGTTAGCAATGCGGTTGTTGTTATTCTGATTGTTGTTGGCGTTGTTGAGTTGGGGGCACTGATTTCGGTAGTGTCCCGGGTCGCCACATCAGAAACAGCCAGTGTTTCGTTGTTCGTTGTTCGTGGGGTGAGTTCTACAAGCTTCGGTTCTGTGTCCAAATCGGTTGCAGTTATCACAGAAGAAACAATCCCCTTCGTGGTGTTTTCCACACTTTCCACATTTAGGCCTCTTGCCTTGGTATGTTTTTGGTTCGGGGTTGGTGATTGCGGCGTAAGCTCGGGCGTTCCCCGGGTTTCTGTTTTGTTGACCCTGACGGTCGTTACCATCGTTGTTCCACTTTCGTTTGTTGTGAGTAAAGTCACCAGTGTCGGTACGGCGGGGTTCGTTTTTCCCTGACGCAGCTTTCAGAGTTCCAATAAGGACTGCGTCGTCAGTCAAGCTTTGAGCCCGATCCACTGCGCTCCTGAAAGTAGTTGGTTTGGAGGACATCACCTTGCCTCTAATTTGTGGGGCCAAGCCCTTAAGGTATTTCTTGATGCGCTCCTTCTCGGGAGTTACCATGTGGGGTACCAGGCGTGCAAGTTCCTGAAACCTTGTCGTGTAACCGGTGATGTCAGCGCCGGTTATCTGAATATTCCAGAGCTCAGTCTCGAGTTTCTGGATCTCGTTGGGAGAGCAAAATTCCTCCATCATCATCTGTTTCAGTGCTTCCCAGCTCATGGAGTAGGCAGCTGGGCGTCCAATGATCTGGACCTGAGCGTTCCACCAGGTTAATGCTTCGTCGGCTAGAGTGCACGTGGCGAATTTCACCACGTTTTCAGTTGCGCAGTCGCTGATATCGAGGACCGATTCCATCTTTTCGATCCAGTGGACCAGGCCGATTGCCCCTTCGGTCCCGGTATAAGTGCTCGGTTTACAGGCTTGAAAGGTTTTGTAGGAACACCACTGCTGGGTATTCGTTGGTGTTTCGCTGTTAACTGAGGTGGTTCCACTGTTGTTTGCCACATGGTCTCGGTTTCGACTTGCCTCGTACTGAGCAATAGCTTCAGCCACGCGGCGTTCGATTATTTGTTCGGTTGTTTCCGGAGGCGGAGGTGGAGGAGGAGCATTTCATTGACTGTTTCGAGTATTTCTTTTAGGCGGCATGATGACGTTCTGCAAGGAAAGAAGTTGCAGAAGTCAATGCCAAAGAGAGAGAATGCGAAGAACAAAGTTCTAGTTATCAAGCGTTTGGAAAAATTGACAAGTTTTCCCCTTACGTATCTTACGACTATGAAACACACATATGTACTTAGTATAATATAATCACGTTGGCCAGGCATCATTATATGATGCTAAATACATACTTCTTTTCATTAATCGTTTAACACGATCAGTTTCGTATGAGGTCAAATGAGGATGAGCAAATCGGATGTGATAAGATTCGATAGGTAGTTTTACGCGTGTCGAGATGTCGTGACAATGGTTTTATCGTATGCAAATGTGTGTATGCATGTGCGTTTTAGCCAAGGCTATAGTCTAGGTCTCTAGGTCTCTAAGTCACCTAAAGTTTCCTAATTCGCTATAACCAATGGCTCTGATACCAATCTGTAACACCCCCAAATTCGTTGATTTTGTTTAGCGGAAGCATTTGTTTAAGTATGGGGAGTGCCACAATACACGGTACATGCATACGTATCAGAGCATATGATTACAACAAAACATCAATATATTAAGATGCCAAAGTTAATAGTTTACAAAAGTTGACGATTCATCGAATCGTATAAAAGTAGTAATGTTATACAAAAGTGGATTTCTGGAATATGACTAAAAACCGATTAGTTATATAAAAGAAATCCAGTGTCAAAAGTTGGCATCCTAAAGCTTCGTGGGTCGCCTATGTTCCATATGTGCAGGCGGTTCTTACGTGTGCTGCTAATTCCCTGAAAAACATAGTAAAAGTCAACCACGAGGTTGAGTGAATTCACAGGTTTTATGTTTGCAAGTACAGTTGGTAACCCACTTGATGTTTATACAGTATCGTTGGGATGTCACCCAAAAGTGTAATTCGTAAAACCAAATACGTTTCCAAATAGTAGTTTGTAGGAAAGTTCGTATCCTAGTAGTTGTAGGAAAGCAGTATCCTATTTCCAAGTATGTTCTGTAGGGATATACCTATCCTAGTAGTAGGTATGTTTCGTTGGGATGTTTCCCGAAAGTATATTTCAAGTTATAGTAGGAATGTAGGTATCCTATTATATGATCGTAGGAATGTCTGTATCCTAATAGTTGTGTCTCCTAGGAATGTCAGTATCCTAATCGTTTGGTGGGTCCATGTCAGTAGGAACCCAGTGCCCATGTCAGTAGGGACTTTTCATCAGTTTAATAACAATAGTAGACCCATGTTCGCAGGATCTAGTGCCCATGTCAGAAGGGACTTTTCAACAGTTTATCAACAATAGTAGACCCATGTTCGCAGGATCTAGTGCCCATGTCAGAAGGGACTTTTCAGCAGTTAGTGCCCATGTCAGTAGGGACTTTTCAGTTGCTCAATCAGTTAAGTAAAAAGTGTTGCTGGTCGTTCTCCAGCGCTTTCAAAACAGTACCGGTCGTTCTCCGGTTTATCCAGTATAGTTTATCCCGTTTGTAATAGTTTGTCGTATGAAAACACTATTTCATAGTTAATTGTTTCGTTGTAAATGTTCGACTGTTCAAAGTACTCTATACGTTCGAGTAAAGCAAGCATACTATCATGTAGTAAAAGTGTTTGACTATGTTTTCCACCCCTGTTCAAAGCAGTTAAAACAGTAAAAGTAGGGGCTGTGAACTCACCTGTTGAGTTAAGTAGTAGGTGCGAGTGCTAGCAAAGCCTAAAGCCCAAGAAGTCTAGTCGAATCTCCTATCATCCTAAACGTATGAGATTTAATAAGTATGTGGAGGTCTAAGTTAATCATCCATTTTTGCGTATTAATCGTATCGTATTTGGTTTGGTTATTGAAAGGTGATTTTTAAACACTTAGAATATTTTTGGCTTCTGTTTTTGGGTTTTCGCGACACAAAATGCGACACAGCCCTTGTGTCACATGATTATGCGACACAACCCTTGTGTCACATGATGTGCAACTTAATGCGACACTAAATGCGACACAACCCTTGTGTCACATGATTATGCGACACAACCCTTGTGTCACATGATATGCAACTTAATGCGACACTAAATGCGACACAACCCTTGTGTCACATGATTATGCGACACAACCCTTGTGTCACATGATTATGCGACACAATATGCGACACAAGCCTTGTGTCACATGTATGAACACCAGCCCAGAAACTTTCGCCTGACGCATTTTTCCGATCTAAAACCCGATTTGAACATATTTTTAGGCTATAAAATCATGTTTTCTTTCATTATATGTTTATAACTAAGTTGTATGCTCAATATAACATCAAAATAATACACCAAAACGAGTAGATCTAAAAAGTTTAGCATTTTCTTACAATGGCAAATCGAGAGCAAATGAGCTAGAGATGAAGAAATTGGTGTTGATATTCTTGCTCCTTAGCTTGAGATGATTCCGAAAATGTGTTTTTGGTGGTGATTTGAGATGAAATCCGAAAATTTGTGTGTGGGTGTTGAGAGAGTTTGTGTGTGTTTTGTTGGTGAGAAATGAAAAAGAATGAAAGAGATGAAAGGGAGGGGGAGAAGGTGGTTATTTGTCCCACTTTGTGGTATTTAGTCCGTGTTTGTTTACCAGATCGTTATATGTTACAATATTTTAAATGATACATTTTTAAATACTTACTTTATTACATTTTAATTTAGAATGTTTTATAAAACCAATTTAGTTAATTTATGAATTTTTAAACTTTGTTTTATTTTTAATTGTACGAAATAGACGTTATTTGTTACGAAATATTTGTAAATATTATCAACATAATATTTAATATACCTTTATGTTATTTAATAAATTCCGTTTTATTAAATAAAAATTGTTAACCAATAGTCGTATATTTTTGTCGCGTTTGATCAAATCGTTTCGTATGTAATTGCATCTAATTACAAACAAGTAATGCTACGCGTTTTAACTAGTTGGGCTTTGCTAGACTTACCTCTAAAATGGGTTGTGAATTCACTCAAGTAGGGAATTAGCCTAATAATGCATGAAATTTCATTTATAATCGCGTTTAAATTTGCGGGGTGTCACATTCTCCCCTAGTTAGAGAAATCTCGTCCCGAGATTTAAAATCAAGTCGGATCGCCCGCGGCGTATGTTCTCCGATAAGTCATGTTGTTAACAATAATAATAGTTTACGTGGCGCTCAATTGTTGCCATAAAAGTTCAATCAGTTTAAGTATTGTAACACCCCCAAATTTAATGTTTTGCGGAAGCTCGATTTGGGTGTCACTAATCAATATACAAAGCACATAAGATATAATGAACGACCACTATATGCGTCGTTTTAAACTTGTATTAATAAAATAAACGTTTACATCAAAATAATGTTACATTAGCTCGGTTCCTGAAATTGAGAGATTACATGGCATAATTACTTTTACAAAATATAATAATGCAATCAAATCTCTAGTGTATGTATGCTGACTCGAGCTAATAGTCCCTCCCTGTGCAGTCCACCTACTGCTGGGTACCTGTGATATATACTAAAATGGGTCAGCGAAAACGCTGGTGAGCTCACAGGTTTGTATGTCAATGTATAGTTGTAAGAACCGCAAGATTTATATTGAATTTAAGATGCAATTAAGCAAAATAAAAGTTATACAATCCATGAGCACATAGTCTGAGCTTAACTTGATTTGTCAGGCCCAATTAAGGAAACCTAACTTGAAATGCCTCCTACGAGTGTCTAATCCACACTCGTCTTCCCAAATGCTAATACATCCGTTTGACCGGTTAGTGCGTGCTAACCCGGATGAGGATTGTCAATCCCATATGATATCAAATACTAACATTCACGCTAAAATATTAGAGACTATGCTATAGAGGACTTTAAATTGATTAGCTTGAAACTCATGTCGTATTTGAAAGTTGGCACTTGCGTTCTACTTGTAAAACAAAACAGAGCAGTACTATCACACCCCTAGTTGTAAAATAGTGAAAATGGGGCTATGAAACTCACCTGAGTCTTGAAGTGTTTAATTTAATAAACTTGAAGTAATTAGCGGTGAATTGATGTCCAAAGACTTGAAACCTGAATGTGTCCACGACACTTGAATTGTTATTAATTGTACCGGTATCTCGAAAGACTACCATTTAAATTGTTTGTTTAACTTGATGTCCAAATTACCCCGATTTGGTTGATTGTATTGATACAAGTTACTTCGACGTGTTTGATTAAATTGATACAAGTTACAACGACTTGTTTGATCTTTGAAGTATGTTTTGAAAACGCGTACGGCCCGTTGGTGATTAATTGTAATAATAGTCTTGATGTTATCACATTGATTTCGAAGCGTTACACTTAGAAACACAAATTCCATTATGTTTGAAAAGTTGTGTCGTATAATTGTTTTGAAGTTGTACAAGTTTGGAAAATTTTTATTTCTACTATATTGCTTTAAGGAAAAACGCATCTGGACTTGAATTTGGGTGAAATCAAGTGATAAAATTTTGGTCTCGACACTTAGTAAAAAGTTGTAAATATTCTGTTTTATGCGTCACTTATAGCGACACTCATGGGTTTAGGCGACACTTAGGAAGTGTCGCATGAAATGACTGATTCTGAACAATGGCGTCACTTGTGCAAGTGACGCATAGAGTGCGACACTTGAGGAAGTGTCGGTTGTAAGTGTCGGTATAAAGGTCATGAGTCACTAAGGTGAGTGACGGGTGAAATCAGGTTTGATTGTAGGCGTCACTTAGTCAAGTGACGCTATAAGTGTCGGTCATTAGTGACGGGTATTGAAAATGCGTCACATAGGTAGTGACGGAAAAAGAGGGTTTTATGCGGCACTTAGGCAAGTGACGCAAAATTTGGGCTTTTAGCGACACTCAATGCGTCACTTAAGTGACGCACGAAGTGACGCTATACTGCATGCTTCGTTGCGACACTTAAAGCTGTTGACGGGTTTTTGAGCCAAAAACGAGTTTTCCGGCCATAGTTTGGTCCGATTCTTTTACCCAACCCATATATGGACATTTTAAACATATATAAACAACTTTTATGTAGAAATGAGTGAAATCGGAGAGTTTCGGGTTTTTGTCGGAAACTTACGCGGTGTCGAAATGAAAATCCGGAAAGATGAGGTTGTAGATCGTTGCGAGGTGATTCTTTTTCTCCAAAAGCTTCGAGATTTCGGCGGCGTTTGGTGGTGTAATTTGGTGTTTTAGTGTGATGAAGATGGTGGGTTTTTGAGAGAAAATTTGAGAAAGAGAGAGAAGAGAAAAGTGAGAAATGAAGAATGGGGAGTGGGTTTCCCCCCATTTTGGGCAGATTTTGGTGGGGTCCACGGTTGTGGGCTTCACCAATTTTTGTTCCCTGCGTTCGCGCTCCGTGTGGTGTTCGTTTTTCTCGGTCGTTTAAACGTTAAATATTAATTTTATTCGTTTAAATTTAAGTTTTAAAATACGAATTATTATCCAATATTTTTGTCAAAGTATTTTACCAAATACTTAATAGTTGCGTTATAAGATGTAACGTTAACTTGTTTTGTTTGTTTGCGCGTTTATTATTTTAATCGCGTGACCATTGATTGTATGATTCAAAATGAATACGAAATATTATAAATATAATACCTTGGATATAATTGTGTTATTAAATAACGTTTATATTATTTAATTAAATTGTTCACCAACATCCGTAATTAATTGAACCGAATTACATTCGATTTGAACCTTGTACGATTTAATCAAATCGCATACTTGTATATATATTCAACAATATATATTAATTGATACATCAATTAGCCTAACCCAGAACTAATTACATGTATTAACACTTGATTAGGCACTAATTTCTAGTCCTAATTTGACGGGTGTCACATTCTCCCCCTGTTAAGAGAATTTCGTCCCGAAATTTAGCTTGAAGCCGGGTTTGATGTGGAGTCAGTGAATAACTGTGGATACTTGAGTCGCATCTGGTCCTCCCATTCCCAGGTGAATTCCGGACCACGCCGCGAATTCCACCTAACCTTGACGATGGGAATACGATTTTGTTTGAGTTGTTTGACCTCGCGGTCCATGATTTTGGCGGGTTCTTCAACTAAGTGAAGCTTGTCGTCAACTCGAATTTCATCGAGTGGGATGATAAGTGTCTCATCAGACAGACACTTCTATAAGTTTGAAATGTGGAAGGTAGGATGCACGCTGCTAAGCTCAGCCGGCAGCTGCAATCGATATGCCACTGGACCTATCCTTTCGAGGATCTCAAAAGGTCCGATGTATCTTGGGTTTAGTTTACCGCGTTTGCCGAAACGAATGACACCTTTACAAGGTGAAACTTTGAGTAGTACTCGATCCCCAACTTGGAACTCGAGTGGTTTGCGTCTCACGTCAGCATAACTTTTCTGACGATCACGTGCGGCTTTGAGTTTGTTTTGAATTCCGACTATTTTCTCGGTTGTTTCGTGAATGATTTATGGACCCGTGAGTTGGCTGTCCCCAACTTCGGTCCAACAGATAGGTGATCGGCACTTACGACCGTACAGTGCCTCGAATGGTGCAGCCTTAATGCTGGAGTGATAGCTGTTGTTGTACGAAAACTCGCACAATGGTAGATGTTGTTCCCAGTTTACACCGAAGTCAACTACGCAGGCACGTAGCATGTCTTCAAGTGTTTGAATTGTTCGTTCACTTTGGCCGTCAGTTTGAGGATGGTATGCGGTACTCATGTCAAGACGGGTACCCAATGACTTTTGAAGTGATTGCCAAAAGTGAGACGTGAAACGACTATCCCTGTCAGAGATTATCGAGATTGGAACACCGTGTCGAGAAATGATTTCCTTGATGTAAATTCGTGTGAGGCGTTCCATTTTGTCGGTTTCTTTGATTGTCAGGAAGTGAGCAGATTTGGTGAGACGATCGACGATCACCCAAATGGTATCGCAACCGCTCGATGACTTTGGTAGTTTGGTTATGAAATCCATGGCAATTTGTTCCCATTTCCATTCAGGAATGTCGGGCTGTTGAAGTAAACCAGAAGGTTTTTGATACTCGGCTTTGACTTTTGAGCAAGTAAGGCACTTGCTAACATAGATGGCGATCTCAGCCTTCATGTTCGGCCACCAATAGAAATCCTTGATGCCGTGATACATTTTATCGGATCCCGGATGAATAGAGTTTTTTGACTTGTGAGCTTCATCCATCACTAAGTCTCGCAGGTTCCCAAAACTAGGCAACCAGATTCGGTTTGAGAAATACCTAATTCCATTAGGCTTGATTTCGAATTGTTTCTCCATGCCTCGCAAGGCTTCGTTTTTGATGTTTTCGAGTTTCAAGGCTTCGAGTTGAGCAGCGAGAATTTGAGTGTTTAGATCATTGTGAATTGTCATACTGAGGGCTCGGACTCGAATTGGTTTGGATCGTTCCTTTCGACTGAGGGCATCGGCAACAACATTTGCCTTCCCCGGATGGTATTTGATTTCGCAGTCGTAATCGGTAAGCAACTCGACCCATCGACGTTGCCTCATGTTGAGATCCTTTTGATCGAATATGTGTTGGAGACTTTTGTGGTCGGTGAAGATTGTGCACTTAGTGCCGTAAAGATAATGTCTCCAGATTTTGAGAGCAAAAACGACTGCTCCAAGTTCCAGGTCATGCGTAGTGTAGTTCTTTTCGTGGATTTTGAGTTGTCGTGAGGCGTAAGCAATGACCTTGTCTCGTTGCATCAACACGCAACCGAGACCTTGATGGGAAGCATCGCAGTATACCACAAAGTCAACGGTGCCTTCGGGTAGGGATAAGATTGGAGCACTGCAAAGCTTTTGTTTCAGAAGTTGAAATGCTGACTCTTGTTTTTCAGCCCAGTCGAACTTTTTGTCTTTCTGAGTCAGTGTCGTGAGTGGCAAGGCTATTTTTGAGAAGTTCTCGATGAATCGTCGATAGTACCCGGCCAGTCCTAAAAACTGCCGTACTTCGGTTGGAGTCGTTGGCGATTGCCAATTTTTGATAGCCTCTATTTTGGATGGGTCGACATGGATTCCCTGACTATCGATAACGTGTCCGAGGAATTGAACGGTTTGTATCCAGAACTCACACTTAGAAAATTTAGCATACAGCTCTTCAGGTCTAAGTAGCTCTAGGATGGTTTTGAGATGATGTGCGTGTTCCTGTTCGCTTCGCGAATATATGAGGATGTCGTCAATGAAGACAATGACGAACTTATCGAGATAGGGCTTGCACACCCGATTCATAAGGTCCATGAATACAGCCGGTGCATTGGTTAGACCGAATGGCATCACCTGAAATTCGTAATGCCCATAACGGGTTCTGAAGGCGGTTTTCGGGATATCGGTGTCGCGAACACGCAATTGATGATAACCTGATCGAAGATCAATCTTGGAATAGAAACTCGACCCTTGAAGTTGGTCAAACAAGTCATCGATTCGAGGAAGTGGATATCGGTTCTTGACGGTCAATTTGTTTAACTCTCGATAGTCGATGCACATTCTGAAAGAACCATCTTTCTTTTTGACGAATAGGACCGGAGCACCCCAAGGTGAGGAACTCGGCCTTATGAAGCCTCTTTCCAGGAGCTCCTGTAACTGGGTGGACAACTCCTGAAGTTCTGATGGAGCTAAACGGTATGGTGCTCGGGCCACAGGTGCAGCACCTGGCACGAGATCGATTGAGAACTCGACCTGTCTTGGTGGTGGTAGACCAGGCAGTTCTTCGGGAAAGACTTCTGGAAAGTCTCGAACGATTGGTACATCCTCAAGTCGCTTCTCCTCCGACTTTTTCTCCAGGATGTGTGCGAGGATTGCTGGGTAACCCTTTCTCAGAAATTTTTGGGTTTTCAAACAAGATATGATGTTTAGCCTCGTCCTACCGGTCTCCCCTTGTATGACCAAAGTTCTACCGGCAGCGAGAGGGATTCGAACGATCTTGTCGTAGCAAACGATTTCAGCGTGATGTTTGGACAACCAGTCCATACCGATAATGACATCGAAACTTCCTATTTCAACAGGCATAAGGTCAATGGAGAAGGTTTCGTCGGCTAGGGTTAAAGTGCAATTAGGTATCACACTATCGGTTTCTATGAGTTTACCATTTGCAAGTTCTACGGTGTACTTAACATCTAAGGCAACAGGGGTGATGTCAAGTAGTGGATAAAACTCATCAGAAATAAAGCTTCTATCAGCACCAGTATCAAATAGAACAGAAGCAGTTAAGTTGTTGAGGAGGAACATACCCGTGACCACATTCGGGTCCTGACGGGCATCCCTGGAGTTGAGAACGAATGCTCTTCCCTTGGCATTGTTGTTGTTGTTGCCCTTGTTCTTTCGTTTGGGACATGCATCCTTGAAGTGCCCCATCTCCCCGCATTCATAGCAGGATTTGGGTTGTTGAGTTTTGTTGTTGGAGGTGTTGTTGTTGGATTTGGGGGCTCGGCAGTCTCTAGTCAAATGCCCGTACCTCCTGCAGTTGTTGCAGGGAGTACTGCATGGACCGTCATGGTGGTAGTTACACTTGGAACAGTATGGTCTGTCTCCAGTGTAGCTATGTTTGGTTTCAGTATTGGTGTTGTAAACTTGGATGGTGTTGCTTTTCTTGTTTGGTTGGTTTTGGTGTTCAGAGGATTTTCGCTTGTTGTTGGAGGAGGTATTGGGTGTCTCATGGCTGACAACCAGCGCCATGAGCTCATGTGCTAGCCGGATAGCACTCTCTGTAGTGGTTGGTTTGGACGAAGCGACATTCCCCTGAATGCTCTCAGGGAGGCCGCGGATATATCTCTTGATGCTCTTCTCCTCCGGATCAACTAAACCCGGGCATAACAACGCAAACTGCTGGAATTTGGTGGTATACCCAGCTATGTCAGTTCCCTGCACCGTCAAATGCCAGAACTCTTCCTCTAGACGGTGCAGATCTTCTTCGGGGCAGTACTTCTCCCTCAACTTCTTCTTCAGCTCGGCCCAAGGTAGCTGATTAGCTATCTCAAGACCAATGGAGTTGGCGTGGGTATTCCACCACGTAAGGGCACCTTCCTGAAAGGTGTATGCAGCGAACTTGACCTTGTTTTCCTCTGTACAGTTGCAGAGGTTGAAAACGGATTCCATCCGTTCTATCCAACGGATTAGTCCAATGGCACCTTCCGTGCCCTTGAAGTAGATTGGTTTGCAGCTGAGAAAATCCTTGTAAGAACAAGGCTTGATGACAGGGGTATTATTGGGAGCTTCACCAGTATTTCGAGAGTTTCTAGGCGAGTCCCGAGCAGCCAAGGCATCGGCCACAGCCCGAGAAACTATAGCATTGATTTCCGCATCACTGTAACTTTTCTTCTTGGGCGGCATGATTCTTCAAGAAAGAAAGAAACAAAAGGTACATAAGGAATTGTACCAGAATGAAAATTACAATAGATGCATATATGTAAAAGCGGTAACATACGACATCACAATGTAAAATCAATAATATAGAGTAATCGAGGGGAATTGTCAATTGATATTACGAGTTCAAAAGATGATAGACAATTCCAAATTACAAGTTCCAAAAGTTATAGGATTAGATGTTTTACAAAAGCACCGGGAATTGTTACATCCGGTTAAATTACATAGGTCCTACAAAAGCATATTAGGGTACAGATTCAGCCTAAGCTAATTCTGACGTAAGTTGAGTTGTGGCAGCAGTGCAGTGAGATGATTCACAGACTCTGCAAGTCTGTTGGCAGTTCGGAGGGCGTCTTCGGTTTCCCTTAGACGTGTCTCGCACTGAAGTAGCCTTGATTGTAGGACAGAGATTTCATTTCGGTTGCCAATCACTTGGTTGTGGACAACCTCCATGGTTTCGATTGTTTCTTCCACTTGATTTTGAAGAGTGTTCACAGTGTTGACGGCGTGCTCGTGATCTTCGGAGACTTGTTTGATTCGTTCCATAGCCGTGAGTCTCCAGATTTCACGAGTTTCTTGGAGTTCGATATCCATAGCGTTAAGTCGTTGTTCGTGGTGATGTACTCTAGCGGTTAAGCCCGGTAGAGTGGGATGAGTTGGATATGGGCTAGCTCGAGGCAACCTGGTGTCCCTCCTAGCTACCCTTGAGTTTCGTGATTCATGTGGATAAGAGCGTGATGAACTTGGTGGTGTGTTTGCCATTCTGAGACAAAGCGTTAGGAAGAATGAGGCCTATATCCATATAATAACTTATATAATATAGCCTAAGATTGTAACGAGGCCTATCTATGTATAATTAGTATCACATAATAGCCTATTGGGTGTCTAGCACAGACTTGTTTGAGTCCCGGTTCTCTCGAGGTCAGAGTCAACTAGTGTATTCCTGTTCAACATGATCGTTTCAGACCTTACATCATCTTTCCTTAATTGTACATAGTTGATCAGGCTATGTTAAATTAAAGTCGTATGTTGTAATTTCTGAACCAGTCATGCATAATGAGGAAATACTGCCTAACGGTCATAGTCTAGGTCCACTAAATGCAACCTAGTTCACTATAACCTTAGGCTATGTTACCAATCTGTAACAACCTAGTTCACCACGTAAGGGCACCTTCCTGAAAGGTGTATGCAGCGAACTTGACCTTGTTTTCCTCTGTACAGTTGCAGAGGTTGAAAACGGATTCCATCCGTTCTATCCAACGGATTAGTCCAATGGCACCTTCCGTGCCCTTGAAGTAGATTGGTTTGCAGCTGAGAAAATCCTTGTAAGAACAAGGCTTGATGACAGGGGTATTATTGGGAGCTTCACCAGTATTTCGAGAGTTTCTAGGCGAGTCCCGAGCAGCCAAGGCATCGGCCACAGCCCGAGAAACTATAGCATTGATTTCCGCATCACTGTAACTTTTCTTCTTGGGCGGCATGATTCTTCAAGAAAGAAAGAAACAAAAGGTACATAAGGAATTGTACCAGAATGAAAATTACAATAGATGCATATATGTAAAAGCGGTAACATACGACATCACAATGTAAAATCAATAATATAGAGTAATCGAGGGGAATTGTCAATTGATATTACGAGTTCAAAAGATGATAGACAATTCCAAATTACAAGTTCCAAAAGTTATAGGATTAGATGTTTTACAAAAGCACCGGGAATTGTTACATCCGGTTAAATTACATAGGTCCTACAAAAGCATATTAGGGTACAGATTCAGCCTAAGCTAATTCTGACGTAAGTTTTTTTTTTTTTGGGTAAAGGGTAAAATTTACCCGGTAAATATATTACTCCAAAAACGATTAAGTACAAAGGATATGAGTGAATCTCATATCTCAGCCCGTTACATAGGCAAAACTACATAACTAGGGCACAACCTCTACCTACATTTGACCCAATACAAGAGACAAATGAAAACCAAAACAAAACCATAAGACAACCAGCTAATTGACTCAACCACAACAAAAACAAATTATTTTTTCCTAATCTTCCCAGTAAGGTTGATATCAAAAGCCTTGCAAAACTCCTCTTGTTCTTCAGTCAAATCGTATACTTGATCACCATAGTCATCATAAACATCATCATCATCATAGTATTCCAGATTACTAGTACCACCACCACCACCACTTCCAGATCCCAATCCAGACGCCATATAATAGGAGGTCTCATTAAAGACCTCTTCAACATCACTTTCCGAATCTTCCAAAGTTTTATCCACATTAACCTTGTTACTACAACCAGCGTGTTCAGCTGTAGAAACATTTAACTTACTTCCATGCTCAGCCCTTTCATCACTCTTGGACGTCTCAACTTCCCGAATCACATCGTCCACTTTAGAATCAGACCCACTTAACACCGAAAATGGGTTAGAAGTACTAACATGTGTATCCTCCTTTTGCTTTGATTTTTCTTTATTAGCAGCCACCTTAGGACGATACACAAATTTAGATTTTTGCTTACCTAAAGATACTCCTTGAGTCTTCCATGTATTCAGTCCCACATTGTTTCCATTTCCACCCTTTCTAATGACATCAACGAACCTATCATCTTTAGACTTCATATTTTTCTTTGATGCTTGCTTAGGACACTGATCATTAGATGTAAGTTGAGTTGTGGCAGCAGTGCAGTGAGATGATTCACAGACTCTGCAAGTCTGTTGGCAGTTCGGAGGGCGTCTTCGGTTTCCCTTAGACGTGTCTCGCACTGAAGTAGCCTTGATTGTAGGACAGAGATTTCATTTCGGTTGCCAATCACTTGGTTGTGGACAACCTCCATGGTTTCGATTGTTTCTTCCACTTGATTTTGAAGAGTGTTCACAGTGTTGACGGCGTGCTCGTGATCTTCGGAGACTTGTTCGATTCGTTCCATAGCCGTGAGTCTCCAGATTTCACGAGTTTCTTGGAGTTCGATATCCATAGCGTTAAGTCGTTGTTCGTGGTGATGTACTCTAGCGGTTAAGCCTGGTAGAGTGGGATGAGTTGGATATGGGCTAGCTCGAGGCAACCTGGTGTCCCTCCTAGCTACCCTTGAGTTTCGTGATTCATGTGGATAAGAGCGTGATGAACTTGGTGGTGTGTTTGCCATTCTGAGACAAAGCGTTAGGAAGAATGAGGCCTATATCCATATAATAACTTATATAATATAGCCTAAGATTGTAACGAGGCCTATCTATGTATAATTAGTATCACATAATAGCCTATTGGGTGTCTAGCACAGACTTGTTTGAGTCCCGGTTCTCTCGAGGTCAGAGTCAACTAGTGTATTCCTGTTCAACATGATCGTTTCAGACCTTACATCATCTTTCCTTAATTGTACATAGTTGATCAGGCTATGTTAAATTAAAGTCGTATGTTGTAATTTCTGAACGAGTCATGCATAATGAGGAAATACTGCCTAACGGTCATAGTCTAGGTCCACTAAATGCAACCTAGTTCACTATAACCTTAGGCTCTGATACCAATCTGTAACACCCCCAAATTTAATGTTTTGCGGAAGCTCGATTTGGGTGTCACTAATCAATATACAAAGCACATAAGATATAATGAACGACCACTATATGCGTCGTTTTAAACTTGTATTAATAAAATAAACGTTTACATCAAAATAATGTTACATTAGCTCGGTTCCTGAAATTGAGAGATTACATGGCATAATTACTTTTACAAAATATAATAATGCAATCAAATCTCTAGTGTATGTATGCTGACTCGAGCTAATAGTCCCTTCCTGTGCAGTCCACCTACTGCTGGGTACCTGTGATATATACTAAAATGGGTCAGCGAAAACGCTGGTGAGCTCACAGGTTTGTATGTCAATGTATAGTTGTAAGAACCGCAAGATTTATATTGAATTTAAGATGCAATTAAGCAAAATAAAAGTTATACAATCCATGAGCACATAGTCTGAGCTTAACTTGATTTGTCAGGCCCAATTAAGGAAACCTAACTTGAAATGCCTCCTACGAGTGTCTAATCCACACTCGTCTTCCCAAATGCTAATACATCCGTTTGACCGGTTAGTGCGTGCTAACCCGGATGAGGATTGTCAATCCCATATGATATCATATACTAACATTCACGCTAAAATATTAGAGACTATGCTATAGAGGACTTTAAATTGATTAGCTTGAAACTCATGTCGTATTTGAAAGTTGGCACTTGCGTTCTACTTGTAAAACAAAACAGAGCAGTACTATCACACCCCTAGTTGTAAAATAGTGAAAATGGGGCTATGAAACTCACCTGAGTCTTGAAGTGTTTAATTTAATAAACTTGAAGTAATTAGCGGTGAATTGATGTCCAAAGACTTGAAACCTGAATGTGTCCACGACACTTGAATTGTTATTAATTGTACCGGTATCTCGAAAGACTACCATTTAAATTGTTTGTTTAACTTGATGTCCAAATTACCCCGATTTGGTTGATTGTATTGATACAAGTTACTTCGACGTGTTTGATTAAATTGATACAAGTTACAACGACTTGTTTGATCTTTGAAGTATGTTTTGAAAACGCGTACGGCCCGTTGGTGATTAATTGTAATAATAGTCTTGATGTTATCACATTGATTTCGAAGCGTTACACTTAGAAACACAAATTCCATTATGTTTGAAAAGTTGTGTCGTATAATTGTTTTGAAGTTGTACAAGTTTGACACTTGGTGAAATATGTGTTTACGGAATCTAAGTACGGGGGTCCGGGGGCAGCGCCCCTGGTTAGCGGGGTCCAAGGGGCGGCTGCCCCTGGCGGGGTCCAAGGGGCAGAGCCCCTGGCTGGGGTCGAGCTGCCAGGTCAGCTTGGAAAATTTTTATTTTTACTATATTGCTTTAAGGAAAAACGCATCTGGACTTGAATTTGGGTGAAATCAAGTGATAAAATTTTGGTCTCGACACTTAGTAAAAAGTTGTAAATATTTTGTTTTATGCGTCACTTATAGCGACACTCATGGGTTTAGGCGACACTTAGGAAGTGTCGCATGAAATGACTGATTCTGAATAATAGCGTCACTTGTGCAAGTGACGCATAGAGTGCGACACTTGAGGAAGTGTCGGTTGTAAGTGTCGGTATAAAGGTCATGAGTCACTAAGGTGAGTGACGGGTGAAATCAGGTTTGATTGTAGGCGTCACTTAGGCAAGTGACGCTATAAGTGTCGGTCATTAGTGACGGGTATTGAAAATGCGTCACATAGGTAGTGACGGAAAAAGAGGGTTTTATGCGGCACTTAGGCAAGTGACGCAAAATTTGGGCTTTTAGCGACACTCAATGCGTCACTTAAGTGACGCACGAAGTGACGCTATACTGCATGCTTCGTTGCGACACTTAAAGCTGTTGACGGGTTTTTGAGCCAAAAACGAGTTTTCCGGCCATAGTTTGGTCCGATTCTTTTACCCAACCCATATATGGACATTTTAAACATATATAAACAACTTTTATGTAGAAATGAGTGAAATCGGAGAGTTTCGGGTTTTTGTCGGAAACTTACGCGGTGTCGAAATGAAAATCCGGAAAGATGAGGTTGTAGATCGTTGCGAGGTGATTCTTTTTCTCCAAAAGCTTCGAGATTTCGGCGGCGTTTGGTGGTGTAATTTGGTGTTTTAGTGTGATGAAGATGGTGGGTTTTTGAGAGAAAATTTGAGAAAGAGAGAGAAGAGAAAAGTGAGAAATGAAGAATGGGGAGTGGGTTTCCCCCCATTTTGGGCAGATTTTGGTGGGGTCCACGGTTGTGGGCTTCACCAATTTTTGTTCCCTGCGTTCGCGCTCCGTGTGGTGTTCGTTTTTCTCGGTCGTTTAAACGTTAAATATTAATTTTATTCGTTTAAATTTAAGTTTTAAAATACGAATTATTATCCAATATTTTTGTCAAAGTATTTTACCAAATACTTAATAGTTGCGTTATAAAATGTAACGTTAACTTGTTTTGTTTGTTTGCGCGTTTATTATTTTAATCGCGTGACCATTGATTGTATGATTCAAAATGAATACGAAATATTATAAATATAATACCTTGGATATAATTGTGTTATTAAATAACGTTTATATTATTTAATTAAATTGTTCACCAACATCCGTAATTAATTGAACCGAATTACATTCGATTTGAACCTTGTACGATTTAATCAAATCGCATACTTGTATATATATTCAACAATATATATTAATTGATACATCAATTAGCCTAACCCAGAACTAATTACATGTATTAACACTTGATTAGGCACTAATTTCTAGTCCTAATTTGACGGGTGTCACAAGTATGCTCGCGGCATAGTTCAATAAGTTGTGTGTTTCGTTTCGTGGTCAAATTTTACCAAGCGTTATGTTCGAATCGCCATCCGAATAAAAGAAATGTCAAATCGTAGCAACAGCTGTTAAGACATACCGTGCTAGCCGAGGTCCGCAACCGTTTCTGGTGCACGGAGGATGTATGCACGTCCACGAGCTGGTGGGGCGTTAGCAATGCGGTTGTTGTTATTCTGATTGTTGTTGGCGTTGTTGAGTTGGGGGCACTGATTTCGGTAGTGTCCCGGGTCGCCACATCGGAAACAGCCAGTGTTTCATTGTTCGTTGTTCGTGGGGTGAGTTCTACAAGCTTCGGTTCTGTGTCCAAATCGGTTGCAGTTATCACAGAAGAAACAATCCCCTTCGTGGTGTTTTCCACACTTTCAACACTTAGGCCTCTTGCCTTGGTATGTTTTTGGTTTGGGGTTGGCGATTGCGGCGTAAGCTCGGGCGTTCCCCGGGTTTCTGTTTTGTCGACCCTGATGGTCGTTACCATCGTTGTTCCACTTTCGTTTGTTGTGAGTAAAGTCACCAGTGTCGGTACGGCGGGGTTCGTTTTTCCCTGACGCAGCTTTCAGAGTTCCAATAAGGACTGAGCTTTGAGCCAGATCCACTGCGCTCCTAAAAGTAGTTGGTTTGGAGGACATCACCATGCCTCTGATTTCTGGAGCCAAGCCCTTAAGGTATTTCTTGATGCGCTCCTTCTCGGGAGTTACCATGTGGGGTACCAGGCGTGCAAGTTCCTGAAACCTTGTCGTGTAACCGGTGATGTCAGCGCCGGTCATCTGAATATTCCAGAGTTCAGTCTCGAGTTTCTGGATCTCGTTGGCAGAGCAAAATTCCTCCATCATCATCTGTTTCAAAGCTTCCCAGCTCATGGAGTAGGCAGCTGGGCGTCCAATGATCTGGACCTGAGCGTTCCACCAGGTTAATGCTTCGTCGGCTAGAGTGCACGTGGAGAATTTCACCACGTTTTCAGTTGCGCAGTCGCTGATATCGAGGACCGATTCCATCTTTTCGATCCAGTGGACCAGGCCGATTGCCCCTTCGGTCCCGGTATAAGTGCTCGGTTTACAGGCTTGAAAGGTTTTGTAGGAACACCCCTGCTGGGTATTCGTTGGTGTTTCGTTGTTCACTGAGGTGGTTCCACTGTTGTTTGCCACATGGTCTCGGTTTCGACTTGCCTCGTACTAAGCAATAGCTTCAGCCACGCGGCGTTCGATTATTTGTTCGGTTGTTTCCGGAGGCGGAGGTGGAGGAGGAGCATTTCGTTGACTGTTTCGAGTATTTCTTTTAGGCGGCATGATGACGTTCTGCAAGGAAAGAAGTTGCAGAAGTCAATGCCAAAGAGAGAGAATGCGAAGAACAAAGTTCTAGTTATCAAGCGTTTGGAAAAATTGACAAGTTTTCCCCTTACGTATCTTACGACTATGAAACACCCATATGTACTTAGTATAATATAATCACGTTGGCCAGGCATCATTATATGATGCTAAATACATACTTCTTTTCATTAATCGTTTAACACGATCAGTTTCATATGAGGTCAAATGAGGATGAGCAAATCGGATGTGATAAGATTCGATAGGTAGTTTTACGCGTGTCGAGATGTCGTGACAATGGTTTTATCGTATGCAAATGTGTGTATGCATGTGCTTTCTAGCCAAGGCTATAGTCTAGGTCTCTAGGTCTCTAAGTCACCTAAAGTTTCCTAGTTTGCTATAACCAATGGCTCTGATACCAATCTGTAACACCCCCAAATTCGTTGATTTTGTTTAGCGGAAGCATTTGTTTAAGTATGGGGAGTGCCACAATACACGGTACATGCATACGTATCAGAGCATATGATTACAACAAAACATCAATATATTAAGATGCCAAAGTTAATAGTTTACAAAAGTTGACGATTCATCGAATCGTATAAAAGTAGTAATGTTATACAAAAGTGGATTTCTGGAATATGACTAAAAACCGATTAGTTATATAAAAGAAATCCAGTGTCAAAAGTTGGCATCCTAAAGCTTCGTGGGTCGCCTATGTTTCATATGTGCAGGCGGTCCTTACGTGTGCTGCTAATTCCCTGAAAAACATAGTAAAAGTCAACCACGAAGTTGAGTGAATTCACAGGTTTTATGTTTGCAAGTACAGTTGGTAACCCACTTGATGTTTATACAGTATCGTTGGGATGTCACCCAAAAGTGTAATTCGTAAAACCAAATACGTTTCCAAATAGTAGTTTGTAGGAAAGTTCGTATCCTAGTAGTTGTAGGAAAGCAGTATCCTATTTCCAAGTATGTTCTGTAGGGATATTCCTATCCTAGTAGTAGGTATGTTTCGTTGGGATGTTTCCCAAAAGTATATTTCAAGTTATAGTAGGAATGTAGGTATCCTATTATATGATCGTAGGAATGTCAGTATCCTAATAGTTGTGTCTCGTAGGAAAGTCAGTATCCTAATCGTTTGGTGGGTCCATGTCAGTAGGAACCCAGTGCCCATGTCAGTAGGGACTTTTCATCAGTTTAATAACAATAGTAGACCCATGTTCGCAGGATCTAGTGCCCATGTCAGAAGGGACTTTTCAACAGTTTATCAACAATAGTAGACCCATGTTCGCAGGATCTAGTGCCCATGTCAGAAGGGACTTTTCAGCGGTCAGTGCCCATGTCAGTAGGGACTTTTCAGTTGCTCAATCAGTTAAGTAAAAAGTGTTGCTGGTCATTCTCCAGCGCTTTCAAAACAGTACCGGTCGTTCTCCGGTTTATCCAGTATAGTTTATCCCGTTTGTAATAGTTTGTCGTATGAAAACACTATTTCATAGTTAATTGTTTCGTTGTAAATGTTCGACTGTTCAAAGTACTCTATACGTTCGAGTAAAGCAAGTATACTATCATGTAGTAAAAGTGTTTGACTATGTTTTCCACCCCTGTTCAAAGCAGTTAAAACAGTAAAAGTAGGGGCTGTGAACTCACCTTTTGAGTTAAGTAGTAGGTGCGAGTGCTAGCAAAGCCTAAAGCCCAAGAAGTCTAGTCGAATCTCCTATCGTCCTAAACGTATGAGATTTAATAAGTATGTGGAGGTCTAAGTTAATCATCCATTTTTGCGTATTAATCGTATCGTATTTGGTTTGGTTATTGAAAGGTGATTTTTAAACACTTAGAATATTTTTGGCTTCTGTTTTTGGGTTTTCGCGACACAAAATGCGACACAGCCTTTGTGTCGCATGATTATGCGACACAACTCTTATGTCACATGATGTGCAACTTAATGCGACACTAAATGCGACACAACCCTTGTGTCACATGATTATGCGACACAACCCTTGTGTCACATGATATGCAACTTAATGCGACACTAAATGCGACACAACCCTTGTGTCACATGATTATGCGACACAACCCTTGTGTCACATGATTATGCGACACAATATGCGACACAAGCTTTGTGTCACATGTATGAACACCAGCCCAGAAACTTTCGCCTGACGCATTTTTCCGATCTAAAACCCGATTTGAACATATTTTTAGGCTATAAAATCATGTTTTCTTTCATTATATGTTTATAACTAAGTTGTATGCTCAATATAACATCAAAATAATACACCAAAACGACTAGATCTAAAAAGTTTAGCATTTTCTTACAATGGCAAATCAAGAGCAAATGAGCTAGAGATGAAGAAATTGGTGTTGATATTCTTGCTCCTTAGCTTGAGATGATTCCGAAAATGTGTTTTTGGTGGTGATTTGAGATGAAATCCGAAAATTTGTGTGTGGGTGTTGAGAGAGTTTGTGTGTGTTTTGTTGGTGAGAAATGAGAAAGAATGAAAGAGATGAAAAGGAGGGGGAGAAGGTGGCAATTTGTTCCACTTTGTGGTATTTAGTCCGTGTTTGTTTACCCGATCGTTATATGTTACAATATTTTAAATGATACATTTTTAAATACTTACTTTATTACATTTTAATTTAGAATGTTTTATAAAATCAATTTAGTTAATTTATGAATTTTTAAACTTTGTTTTATTTTTAATTGTACGAAATAGACGTTATTTGTTACGAAATATTTGTAAATATTATCAACATAATATTTAATATACGTTTATGTTATTTAATAAATTCCGTTTTATTAAATAAAAATTGTTAACCAACAGTCGTATATTTTTGTCGCGTTTGATCAAATCGTTTCGTATGTAATTGCATCTAATTACAAACAAGTAATGCTACGCGTTTTAACTAGTTGGGCTTTGCTAGACTTACCTCTAAAATGCGTTGTGAATTCACTCAAGTAGGGAATTAGCCTAATAATGCATGAAATTTTGTTTATAATCGCGTTTAAATTTGCGGGGTGTCACACTATAACACTAACTAACATCAATTTAAACATTTTCTAACCTTAATTTCGTGTTAAAACGAATAACCATTCAAAACCATTCAAAAACTCAAATTCTAGGTTAGACAAGTGAAGAATCATACTTACTTAGAGTTAGAGATGCAAGAAAGATGATGAATTGAATCTTTAAAGCTTTAATTGAAGTTTAGAAGTTGATTTTGAATCCCGACTCTCGAAAAATATGCTTCAAATGTAAAGAACCCGGTCATTACAAGAAGGACTGCCCGAAAAGACCCAAAATTCACTTAATCGACTCCGAGTAAATCAAATAAATCTCCAACGATAATGTAAGTACAACTCGAAAACATAACTCTTCAATTATAGATTCGCTAAACGTGTACTTATTGTCCCCGCTATCATTTTAACGACTTAATGTCAATTACATTATAGGGCGAGTTAACCTAGGCTCACGAAAAACCCAAAGTTTGCTTTCAGCAGACCAATCGATAGAACACTCACCAACCACTGGTCCTGATATGACGATTTACAAAACGGTCACTATGTGACAACCATCTAGTCCCGAATGGACTACGACGTAAACGGTTACCTAGTAACCACAAAATAATCATACACCAAACAGACAATACTATCAGAATGTGACTACAACGATAAACCGCGACACAGTCATGGATTGACTGCCCTTCAACCCCGTTATAAGACATGTTATGTCTAATACCTACTCGATAAATTCCTCGTACGTACAATGCTTCCCAGACCCCACACGACCGCGACATCACTTTAAATTTCGGGACGAAATTTTCTTAACAAGGGGAGAATGTAACACCTCGTCAAAAAGTCAATTTTTGCGCCGAATTTAAACTTCAAATAAACGATTTAACTTTTACTTCCAATTAGTATTTTTATAAAATACTTTCATTAGAAATCATTCTAAAATAATATAAATAAGATTTTATTTTATATTATGACTGGACAAATAAAACATGGGCATTTTGTACTATGGTTGGAGACCACAGTCCGCGCACTGGGATCTGTGTTGGACAAAACCCAACCCTCTCCCCATTTTCACCTCATTCCATCATCTTCTTCTTTTTCACCTCCCCCATTTCTCTCTCAAAATAACCACCACCAATCACCGCCACCACCGCCGAACGCCACCACCACCACCATCAACATACATTTTCGGAATCACCATCAAGAGAGGAACAACATTAACAAAGACGACACCCTCGTTTTCTTCCTCGTTTGGCCTCGATTTGCATTTGTAAGAAATTCCTAAAATCTTAGATTTATTCAAATTGGTGTAATGTTTTGGTGTAATAATGTTTACACAACTTAGTTATAACCTAAACAACAAAGAAAACATGATTTTACAGCTTAAAAATGCATTTGATTTGCGATTTTGGCCGGAAAAACGCGACATCCGAAACTTTCTGGGCTGGTGTTCTTCAATGCGACACAAGCCCTGTGTCGCACACTATGTCGCATAACTTCGTTTGTGTCGTATCTTATGTCGTACTCTATGTCGCACCTTGTGTCGCAGACTCCATGCGACACAACCTTTATGTCGCTATTGATTTAGCATCGCAAGCTTTTGCGACACAACCACTGTGTCGCAGAGCTCTTGTGTCGCACTCTATGCGACACAACACTTGTGTCGCATGATCCATTTTTGTGTCGCATGTTATGTCGCAGAAAACAGAAAACAGCCACATTTGTCCTAAGTGTCGGGAAACGATTTCAAATGACAATTTAAATATGATACGACTTATACTCAAAACAAATATACTTTATAAAGTATACAAAAGCTCAAACCTAATAATAATATGAATTATTATTACAAATCATCAATAACGAACCGCACTTACAAACATACGAAATCTCTCGTGTTTAGGACACTAGGAGATTATACTTGGCACGACTCGTTACACTAGGACGCTAGCTTCTCAGGTGAGTTTCATAGCCCCACTCTTTCAATCGTTTTATTGTTTTCGGGGTGAAACACATGCTCAATTAATGTTTTCGAATTGTATTAATAATCGTTTATAATTCACAACAATTTATATTACTGCATGTAATACGAAATGTGTAATACTTAGGAATTACACCTTTAATATTGTTTTAGAACAATATTAGTACTTAACCTAGATAGGTTGAAATCGTACTCTGTAGATTGTTGGAAAACGATTACCAACACATAACTTGATTTAGTTATCACGATCTTTTGGCCATATTGTCACGGGACAATATCATTGAATACATTAGAACTAGTTAGTTCTACCTACACTAGACAACATCTATACGGTTACACGTTTTAGTTATTCTTTGGGAACCAAAACTGTCGACACTCTTCATTATCATTAGAACGGGAACTAGACTTAAATGAACATTTCCCCGAAACTCCGTTATATATGCTTGCTAGGCTTTAGACTGGGAGTATACAATAGTATCACACGTTAGTACAGACTTCTTATATCAATACAACTCAACTGGTGACGACTCTGGCCCAGGATGTAATCCAACCAGGGATGGACCCCCGGCCCAGGATGTAATCCAACCGTGGGGGTGTCACCTGATAAATATCCATACCTAGGTTCAACGTGCAATTTGACATCTAAGTATTTGTTCATACATATATATATATATATCTACATACTGATACATCATCTCGAGCACTCGGTGCTACCTACAATTTACATATACATATCGGTATACATACTATTATACGATTCACTTAGTCAGGCATGTCGAGTACTGCTGGCTCTCGAACAACTTAGTCGGGCATGTCGTTGTACTGCCGGCTCAATTACACATTGCTTGCGAGCAATCCAAAAACGATGCCGCGGTATTGCAGCGGGCACCAAACGATGCCACGGTAAAGTGGGCACAAAACGAAACCACGGTATTGCAGTGGACATAATTTCAACATAATCATGGATCAGCGAGTGATACTCGGGGTTCACAATAAGTTAACGGGTCGGTGGGGTTCCTACGCGAGGCCGTTAGCTCGAACATGTTCGGGTTAGCTTATGCTAGCCGGGGTAAACGAACGTATAACAATAATCCGTGGGATTACGATTTCGTTGCTGGATGCAACACGCTATTAAATATTACTCAACATCATATGACGTGGTCATACATTTACTTGATTTCAAACTTAGGCAGGTATTGCCCTACTCTGTTAAACTTACGTAATACCAGAAGGGCATTCAGGCTCGAATAGCCTCAATTATTAGGTACTTAGGTACATATCTCTATTGCTTAGGTATCAGATACCTCGTCCATCGTATACACATTTGTATTACAAAACTCCAACATAATACAAGTCAGATTCATGGATTCTGAGCTACTTTTCAAAACACATTGGTGTTGCAAACTTCAATATAATACTTATCAAAATGGCTGAATTTGAAATGACTCTTCAAAACATATAGGGTTTATTACATCATGATTTTAACTAACAATCCTATGAACTCACCAGCTTTATAGCGTTCAAAACATATAGGGTTTATTACGTTCATTATGTATCTTACGCTGTGATATTTAATTTGGTAACACCCGACCCGACCGCTTCCGCAAACCGAAATTTGAGGGTGTTACAGATTGGTATCAGAGCCTAAGGTTATAGTGAACTAGGTTGCATTTAGTGGGCCTAGACTATGACCGTTAGGCAGTATTCCTCATTGGGTATGACTGGTTCGGGAATTACATCATAAGAGTTTAATTTAACATAGCGTAGCTAACTATGTACAATTAAATAAAGATGATGTAAGATCTGAAAGGGGTTATACTGAGTTAGGAATGCACTAGTTGACTCTGATTGTTTTGTGCTAGACATCCTAGGCTATTATATGTACTGTAGGTATATACTAATAGGCCTTACATGTATACTACTTCTACATATCAATTATATACTGGGTATATACAACTCAATTCCGCTGTACTATCATTTACTCGTGAAGAGGCACATCGCCGTCTTCCTAACTATCACGACTCGACACTTTCTCCCTATGTACGCATAGGAGAATATCACATATATCACTGAACCTCGGGAAGGAGGTATAAACGTATTCAATGGGAATGGAAACCCACACATGCTAAACGTCCACGAAACTTAAAACAAACAAATGAGTTTATCCTCCTTGATCATACTGGTCACCATTGGATTAGTGATGACTAAGTCCACAAAAATTATAAAAATCACAATTTGATCTTTTAGATCAATCAATTCAATACCTCAGTGCCATGGCACTCACATTCTAGCCTCTGTGCTACATTCGAGAAATCACATAATTACAACGTATTTTGACCTTAGGGCTACAATCAAACAAACACATGGCACATGGTGTCACATCATGCTTCAAGCACAACACATGGTATGTTGATACCACAATATGGGCACGTTAGTGCAAACCTCATAGTATGTCAATACTACAAATCATAGCATGTTGATGCTACATTCGCAGTACATGGGTGCTGCAATTACGGTGCCGCGGGCACTTCATTTCGGCACGTGGTGCTGCATTTCATAGTACTTCGGTACTACAATCATAATACATTTCAGTGCTTAGGGCACTACATTTTGGCACATTGTGCTACACCCAGGCTCGATGAGCTACTATTCAATATGCATGTGGACTTGTTATAGTTACATGTACGACTTATATATACATATACATTTACTTAACTAGGCACGAGATGCCACACCTGACTTTTACTACGCACGTATACTTGTTTAGTTACGTGTACACCATATATGTATATATGACTACTCTACTGGACACGAGGTGTCCCACTTAATTACTTTACATATGAATATTCGCTATAGGCACTTGTACACTTATACGCATACGCGATTACCTTACTGGGCACGAAGTGCCACATCACAACTACTAGGGCATGGGATGCCTCATTCGATAAATACACTCTAAAATTAGTGGGATTACATCTATAGTACCTTAGTACTACATTATAGTCTAATAGACTATGACAATACCATAGTTATGGTCGAACTACATATAATACACAGTTAGGTAGTTAGTACGACTACACATTTAAAATTCCAAAGTCCGAGGACTTTCATATGGATACCTTAAGTGGTTTCTGGATAACTATCACTTTTACATCCGAGTATACAACTATAAAAGTCAAAATCTTTGAATAAAGATCTCACACTTTGTCGTTTCATTCTTGTTCAAGAATCATGCCTCCTAAATGACCAACTTTCACTCGAGCTGAGCACGATCAAATCATTAATCAGGCAGTGACTGCGACCCTAGCTGCTCAGAACCAAGTAAAGCCTTGCACTTTTAGGGATTTCCTGAGGTGCGAACCACCAAACTTCGTCGGAACTGAAGGAGCTGTCGGATTAATTCGATGGTTCAAGAAAATGGAATCTATATTCCGCGTTTGCAGCTGCCCCGACGACTGCAAGGTCTTGTACGCCACATACACCCTCCAGGATGATGCCTCTACCTGGTGGAATTTTCACGCCCGAACTGTAGGAATCGACACTGCTCACGAACTTCCGTGGGAAGACCTGAAACAAATCATGAAGGACAAGTATTGCCCCATCGAAGTACTTCACAAACTTGAGGACGAACTTTGGCATCTCACTGTAAAAGACAACGACATCGAAACATATACCAATCGTTTCCAACAACTAGCACACCTTTTGAAACACCCCCAAATTTGTTTAGCGGAAGCGTTTAGTTTAAGTACTGGGGTGTCACAATAATAACGCGTGCATACGTATCAGAGCTTATGATTACAACAGAACATAATATATTAAGATGCCAAAAGTGTTAATTACAAAGTTTACGATTAATCGAATCGTACAAGTTAAGAGAAATAAGTTTACAAAAGTAGATTTCTGAAATATGACTAAAACATTTCAGTTATACTGAAGAAATCTATATGTTTCCAAAAAGTTGGCATCCTAAAACTTCACGGGTCGCCTAATTCTCCATGTGTGTTGGCGATTCTTACATGCGCAGCTAATTCCCTGAAAAACATAGTAAAAGTCAACAACTAGGTTGAGTGAATTCACAGGTGTTATGTTTGCAATAGTTGTAACAAGTTTGTAAATACAGTTGTCGATTTATATACGTTCACAAATAGTATTGCCATAATAGTCGAGAATACGTTTCGTGGAATGTAATCCAAATTCAAGTTTAGTGGGTTGTTCGCCCAAAGTTTTGTTCACGTGGTTTGTTACTCAAATACAATGAAACACTCCCCCTAAGACCCGTACTTGGATCGCGTGCGGGCAGTATTATCATTTATCTAAGTATTCTAATCGTTTGGTATGTTTCGTTGGGATGTTGCCCAAAAATGTCAGTTTAAAAATAAGTGCTGGTCGTTCTCCAGCGGTTTACAAACAGTACCGGTCGTTCTCCGGCCAAATACGCACGGGTCGTTCTCCCGTCCAAACACTGCTGGTCGTTCTCCAGCGAAATACAGTACCGGTCGTTCCCCGGTTAATACGCATGGGTCGTTCTCCCATCCAAAGACGCACGGGTCGTTCTCCCGTCCAGTGGCCAGTCGTTCTCTGGCACTAAAAAACGTTGCTGGTCGTTCTCCAGCGTTTTCATAAAAGTACCGGTCGTTCTCCGGTATACCAAACAAGTTTAAAAGTTTACAGTCGTTTGCAATATAGTTTACCGGTCGTTCTCCGGTCTAGTTAAAACAGTCTGTCGAATAAATTATCTCGTTTGTTCAGTGTGTCAATATGAAAATGTTATTTCATAATTACCAGTGTGTCCAAAAGTTTAATAGTTCAAAGTACTCTAATTGTTCGAGTAAACATGTATGATAAACAATCATATAAGTAAAAGCAGTTATGGCAAGAAGTAAAAGAGTTGACTATGTTTTCCACCCCTGTTCAAAAGCAGTTAAATCAGTAAAAGTAGGGGCTGTGAGCTCACCTGTTGAGTTAAGTAGTTGTGCGAGTGCTAGCAAACCTAAGCCCAAGTACAGTCCAGAATCTCCTAACGTCCTAAACGTACGAGATTTATAAGTATGTGGATGTCTAAACTAATCATCCATGCTAGTGTTCGTACACCCAAGTTATGTCCAAAGTGTTCGTTAAACGTTTAAGTTTGTATTTCGTTGTTTGTGAAAATGTATACGACTCGTTGGTGATAGTTTGAAACAATTGTTCTAAAATGTTATTATTTTAATTGCTACAGTACTGCTACAGTAAATTTGACTTTTCTACAGTAACTTTGACTTCCAAAAATCTTGATTCTGCTTTCTGCGACACAAAATGCAACGTTGGGTTGAAGTGCGACGTAGGGTGCGACGTTAAGTGCGACGTCGCGTGCGACATTAGGGTCTACGTCGCTATATGCGACATCAGGATTTGGTGCGACGTAAGGGTCAACGTCGCTGTGTGCGACTTCGCAATTTAATGCGACGTTAAAGGTGACGTCGCAGTATGCGACGTTGTGAGATGTTATGCGACGTAGCGACTGACGTCGCATTTAGCCCAAGCCAGATGCGACGTAGCGGACTGTTCGACGAACAGCTCGAAAATAATGAGTTTTGGTTCGTTTTTGGACATAATCGGTTGTATAAAACACTAAAACATGGTAATCTAAGTATATTAAGCATGAAATATTAATTATAACATCGAAATCTAAAGTTTTGCGGGATTTGTCGGAAACTTACGAGTGTCGGATTTGAAATCCGAAAAGGTAGGAGTGTAGATCGTGGTCTCGTGGTCGTTTTATTCAAAAGGGGGGTGATGATCCGATGCGTTTTTGGTGTAGTTTTAGTGTGATTTGTGTGGTTTTTGGGTGAGTTTAGAGAGAGGGAGGAGAAAAGAGAAAAGAAGAGAGAGAAAGAGATAGATGGAGAATGGAAGAAAAGGGAGGTGGGGAGGGGGTTTTGTCCCCTTTTTCGCCTCCGTGCTCGCACTCCGTGTTTGTTTACCCGATCGTTATATGTTAATTTTAACTAATATTTTTAATTACATATTTTTAAATTAGGATCTTTTTATGAAACCTAATTAATTTAGTTGTAAAATTTTAAACTTTGTTTTATTTAAATTGTACGAATTAAACGTTTTGCGTTATAAAATGATTTGTAAATATTTTTGACAAAATATTTATTCGTTACGACGTTATTTAATAATTTCGTTTTATTAACCAATTTTATTCACCAACAGTCGTATGTTTTTGTCGCGTTTGTTTTCAAATTGTTCTGTACGTAATTACAGCTAATTACGAGTATGTAATACTACGCGTACTAACTAGTTGGGCTATGCTAGACTTACCTCTAAAATATGTTGTGAATTCACTCAAGTAGGGAATTAGCCTAATAATGCAAGTGATTAACGTAATTAATCGCGTTTAAATTTGCGGGGTGTTACATTCTCCCCATGTTAGAGAAATCTCGTCCCGAGATTTAAAATCAAGTCGGATCGCCCGCGGCGTATGTTCTCCGATAAGTCACGTCGTCAATAATAATACCATTTGGTGTGGCGTTCAATTGTTGCCAGAAAAGTTTTAATCAGTTTAAGTATGCTTGCGGCATAGTTCAATTAGTTATGCGTTCGATAATGGTCGAAGTTTACCAAGCATCAAGTTTGAATAGACATTCGAATGAAACGTATGTTAAATCGTAGCAATAGTCGCTAAGACGTACCGTGCTAGTTGAGATCTGCGACAGTTTCCGGAGCCCGTAGGATGTATGCGCGGCTTGGGGCGTAGCCTTTGTTAGCGGCGCGGTTGTTGTTGTTCTGATTGTTGTTTCCGGGGTTGTTCTGGTTGTTATTCAGTTTTGGACATTGGTGGCGAAAATGTCCGGATTCACCGCACTCGTAGCACGCATTTGATCGAGGAGGAGGGTTGGTTTTACAGTTTTGGGCCAAATGACCCCAGTTTTTGCAGTCTTGACAGAATGCGCATTCGCCTGTGTGGTGCTTCCCGCACTTGTCACATTTCGGTTTGTTGCCAAGATAGGTTTTGGGTCCAGAGTTGGTGATTGTGGCGTAGGCTCGGGCGTTTCCCGGGTTCCTGTTTTGTTGACCCTGACGGTCATTTCCCTCGTTCCATTTCCGCTTGTTGCTTCCGGAGTCGCCCGCATCAGTACGGGTAGGTTCAGTTTTCCCTGTAGTAGTTTTCAAAGTGCCGATCAGAATGGCGTCGTCGGTTAAGCTTTGAGCCAGGTCCACTGCGCTCCTAAAGGTAGCTGGTTTGGAGGACATAACCATGCCTCGGATTTGTGGGGCCAAACCCCTGTTGTAACGCTCAATGCGTTTGCTCTCGGGGGTCACCATGTGGGGCACCAGACGTGCAAGCTCCTGGAATCTAGTTGTATAACCGGAAATGTCAGCGCCGATCATTTGGATGTTCCAGAATTCGGTTTCAAGTTTCTGCATCTCGTTGGGAAGGCAAAATTCCTCCATCAGCATTCGTTTCAGTGTCTCCCATGAGATGGAGTAAGCAGCTGGGCGTCCCATGATTTGCACCTGAGCGTTCCACCATGTTAGCGCTTTGTCGGCTAGAGTGCAGGTGGCGTATTTCACAATTTTGTCGGTGGCGCAGTCGCTGATGTCGATGACTGATTCCGTTTTCTCAATCCAGTGGACCAGGCCGATGGCCCCTTCGGTCCCGGTGAAGGTGCTGGGTTTACATGACTGGAAGGTTTTGTAGGAACACCCCTGCTGGTTATTGGTTGGGGTTTCGCTGTTGACGGGGGTGGCTCCGCTATTGTTGGTCAGGTTTTCACGATTTCTGCTGGCCTCGTACTGAGCAATAGCCTCAGCCACGCGGCGTTCGATTATTTGTTCGGTTGTTTCTAGAGGCGGATGTGGAGGAGGAACATTTCGTCGACTGTTTCGAGTATTTCTTTGTTTAGGAGGCATGCTGACGTTCTGCGATTAAAGGATGCAGAAGTCAATGCCAATGTAAAGTAAGTGAGGAATGAAGTTTCACATATTTCAAGTTTTCGAGTATCAAGAAAAATTGTCGAATCCCCGCCACGTATCTTACGACTATGAAACACCCATATGTACTTAGTATAATATAATCATGTTGGCCAGGCGTCATTATATGATGCTAAATACATACTTCTTTTCATCAACCGTTTAATACGATCAGGTTCATATGAGATCTGAGTACAATGAACGAGTCGAATGTGGTGAATAGTTCACGCGTATCGAGTTATCGTAACGATAGTTTAGATGTATGCAAATGTATGTATGCATGTACGTTCTAGCCAAGGCTATAGTCTAGGTCTCTAGGTTTCTAAGTCACCTAAAGTTTCCTAGTTCGCTATAACCAATGGCTCTGATACCAATCTGAAACACCCCCAAATTTGTTTAGCGGAAGCGTTTAGTTTAAGTACTAGGGTGTCACAATAATAACGCGTGCATACGTATCAGAGCTTATGATTACAACAGAACATAATATATTAAGATGCCAAAAGTGTTAATTACAAAGTTTACGATTCATCGAATCGTACAAGTTAAGAGAAATAAGTTTACAAAAGTAGATTTCTGAAATATGACTAAAACATTTAAGTTATACTGAAGAAATCTATATGTTTCCAAAAAGTTGGCATCCTAAAACTTCACGGGTCGCCTAGTTCTCCATGTGTGTTGGCGATTCTTACATGCGCAGCTAATTCCCTGAAAAACATAGTAAAAGTCAACAACTAGGTTGAGTGAATTCACAGGTGTTATGTTTGCAATAGTTGTAACAAGTTTGTAAATACAGTTGTCGATTTATATACGTTCACAAATAGTATTGCCATAATAGTTGAGAATACGTTTCGTGGAATGTAATCCAAATTCAAGTTTAGTGGGTTGTTCGCCCAAAGTTTTGTTCACGTGGTTTGTTACTCAAATACAATGAAACACTCCCCCTAAGACCCGTACTTGGATCGCGTGCGGGCAGTATTATCATTTATCTAAGTATTCTAATCGTTTGGTATGTTTCGTTGGGATGTTGCCCAAAAATGTCAGTTTAAAAATAAGTGCTGGTCGTTCTCCAGCGGTTTACAAACAGTACCGGTCGTTCTCCGGCCAAATACGCACGGGTCGTTCTCCCGTCCAAACACTGCTGGTCGTTCTCCAGCGAAATACAGTACCGGTCGTTCCCCGGTTAATACGCATGGGTCGTTCTCCCATCCAAAGACGCACGGGTCGTTCTCCCGTCCAGTGGCCAGTCGTTCTCTGGCACTAAAAAACGTTGCTGGTCGTTCTCCAGCGTTTTCATAAAAGTACCGGTCGTTCTCCGGTATACCAAACAAGTTTAAAAGTTTACAGTCGTTTGCAATATAGTTTACCGGTCGTTCTCCGGTCTAGTTAAAACAGTCTGTCGAATAAATTATCTCGTTTGTTCAGTGTGTCAATATGAAAATGTTATTTCATAATTACCAGTGTGTCCAAAAGTTTAATAGTTCAAAGTACTCTAATTGTTCGAGTAAACATGTATGATAAACAATCATATAAGTAAAAGCAGTTATGGCAAGAAGTAAAAGAGTTGACTATGTTTTCCACCCCTGTTCAAAAGCAGTTAAATCAGTAAAAGTAGGGGCTGTGAGCTCACCTGTTGAGTTAAGTAGTTGTGCGAGTGCTAGCAAACCTAAGCCCAAGTACAGTCCAGAATCTCCTAACGTCCTAAACGTACGAGATTTATAAGTATGTGGATGTCTAAACTAATCATCCATGCTAGTGTTCGTACACCCAAGTTATGTCCAAAGTGTTCGTTAAACGTTTAAGTTTGTATTTCGTTGTTTGTGAAAATGTATACGACTCGTTGGTGATAGTTTGAAACAATTGTTCTAAAATGTTATTATTTTAATTGCTACAGTACTGCTACAGTAAATTTGACTTTTCTACAGTAACTTTGACTTCCAAAAATCTTGATTCTGCTTTCTGCGACACAAAATGCGACGTTGGGTTGAAGTGCGACGTAGGGTGCGACGTTAAGTGCGACGTCGCGTGCGACATTAGGGTCTACGTCGCTATATGCGACATCAGGATTTGGTGCGACGTAAGGGTCAACGTCGCTGTGTGCGACTTCGCAATTTAATGCGACGTTAAAGGTGACGTCGCAGTATGCGACGTTGTGAGATGTTATGCGACGTAGCGACTGACGTCGCATTTAGCCCAAGCCAGATGCGACGTAGCGGACTGTTCGACGAACAGCTCGAAAATAATGAGTTTTGGTTCGTTTTTGGACATAATCGGTTGTATAAAACACTAAAACATGGTAATCTAAGTATATTAAGCATGAAATATTAATTATAACATCGAAATCTAAAGTTTTGCGGGATTTGTCGGAAACTTACGAGTGTCGGATTTGAAATCCGAAAAGGTAGGAGTGTAGATCGTGGTCTCGTGGTCGTTTTATTCAAAAGGGGGGTGATGATCCGATGCGTTTTTGGTGTAGTTTTAGTGTGATTTGTGTGGTTTTTGGGTGAGTTTAGAGAGAGGGAGGAGAAAAGAGAAAAGAAGAGAGAGAAAGAGATAGATGGAGAATGGAAGAAAAGGGAGGTGGGGAGGGGGTTTTGTCCCCTTTTTCGCCTCCGTGCTCGCACTCCGTGTTTGTTTACCCGATCGTTATATGTTAATTTTAACTAATATTTTTAATTACATATTTTTAAATTAGGATCTTTTTATGAAACCTAATTAATTTAGTTGTAAAATTTTAAACTTTGTTTTATTTAAATTGTACGAATTAAACGTTTTGCGTTATAAAATGATTTGTAAATATTTTTGGCAAAATATTTATTCGTTACGACGTTATTTAATAATTTCGTTTTATTAACCAATTTTATTCACCAACAGTCGTATGTTTTTGTCGCGTTTGTTTTCAAATTGTTCTGTACGTAATTACAGCTAATTACGCGTATGTAATACTACGCGTACTAACTAGTTGGGCTATGCTAGACTTACCTCTAAATATGTTGTGAATTCGCTCAAGTAGGGAATTAGCCTAATAATGCAAGTGATTAACGTAATTAATCGCGTTTAAATTTGCGGGGTGTTACACCTTTGCCCAACCATTGTAAACCCTAAACCTCAACGAATCAAAAAGTACATAAGGGGACTTCCGATGCAAATTGAGGGATTGGTCACAGCCTCGAAACCTGTCACTATAGATGATGTTGTTTGCATGGCCCACAGACTCATGGCACAGGTGGTTCGACGCGGGCCACCTGCAACGGAAAACAATCAAGAAAAAGGGAATGGAAGTTCCAGCTCTAGCCAAAATCCAACGAATCAACCTGAACCCTTGAGGTACTATGCTGTCGAACTCAACGAAAAACAAGGCTATGCGGGTAACAAACCATTTTGTCACGGCTGTAAACGTCATCATTGCGGATTATGCGGATTACCCTGCGAAAGATGCCAACGATATGGACACGTAATCCGGAACTGCAGAGTTCCCGCCAATCCCGACTCTCGAAAAATATGCTTCAAATGTAAAGAACTCGGTCATTACAAGAAGGACTGCCCGAAAAGACGCAAAATTCACTTAATCGACTCCGAGTAAATCAAATAAATCTCCAACGATAATGTAAGTACAACTCGAAAACATAACTCTTCAATTATAGATTCGCTAAACGTGTACTTATTGTCCCCGCTATCATTTTAACGACTTAATGTCAATTACATTATAGGGCGAGTTAACCTAGGCTCACGAAAAACCCAAAGTTTGCTTTCAGCAGACCAATCGATAGAACACTCACCAACCACTGGTCCTGATATGACGATTTACAAAACGGTCACTATGTGACAACCATCTAGTCCCGAATGGACTACGACGTAAACGGTTACCTAGTAACCACAAAATAATCATACACCAAACAGACAATACTATCAGAATGTGACTACAACGATAAACCGCGACACAGTCATGGATTGACTGCCCTTTAACCCCGTTATAAGACATGTTATGTCTAATACCTACTCGATAAATTCCTCGTACGTACAATGCTTCCCAGACCCCACACGACCGCGACATCACTTTAAATTTCGGGACGAAATTTTCTTAACAAGGGGAGAATGTAACACCTCGTCAAAAAGTCAATTTTTGCGCCGAATTTAAACTTCAAATAAACGATTTAACTTTTACTTCCAATTAGTATTTTTATAAAATACTTTCATTAGAAATCATTCTAAAATAATATAAATAAGATTTTATTTTATATTATGACTGGACAAATAAAACATGGGCATTTTGTACTGTGGTTAGAGACCACAGTCCGCGCACTGGGGATCTGTGTTGGACAAAACCCAACCCTCTCCCCATTTTCACCTCATTCCATCATCTTCTTCTTTTTCACCTCACCCATTTCTCTCTCAAAATAACCACCACCAATCACCGCCACCACCGCCGAACGCCACCACCACCACCATCAACATACATTTTCGGAATCACCATCAAGAGAGGAACAACATTAACAAAGACGACACCCTCGTTTTCTTCCTCGTTTGGCCTCGATTTGCATTTGTAAGAAATTCCTAAAATCTTAGATTTATTCAAATTGGTGTAATGTTTTGGTGTAATAATGTTTACACAACTTAGTTATAACCTAAACAACAAAGAAAACATGATTTTACAGCTTAAAAATGCATTTGATTTGCGATTTTGGCCGGAAAAACGCGACATCCGAAACTTTCTGGGCTGGTGTTCTTCAATGCGACACAAGCCCTGTGTCGCATACTATGTCGCATAACTTCGTTTGTGTCGTATCTTATGTCGTACTCTATGTCGCACCTTGTGTCGCAGACTCCATGCGACACAACCTTTATGTCGCTATTGATTTAGCATCGCAAGCTTTTGCGACACAACCACTGTGTCGCAGAGCTCTTGTGTCGCACTCTATGCGACACAACACTTGTGTCGCATGATCCATTTTTGTGTCGCATGTTATGTCGCAGAAAACAGAAAACAGCCACATTTGTCCTAAGTGTCGGGAAACGATTTCAAATGACAATTTAAATATGATACGACTTATACTCAAAACAAATATACTTTATAAAGTATACAAAAGCTCAAACCTAATAATAATATGAATTATTATTACAAATCATCAATAACGAACCGCACTTACAAACATACGAAATCTCTCGTGTTTAGGACACTAGGAGATTATACTTGGCACGACTCGTTACACTAGGACGCTAGCTTCTCAGGTGAGTTTCATAGCCCCACTCTTTCAATCGTTTTATTGTTTTCGGGGTGAAACACATGCTCAATTAATGTTTTCGAATTGTATTAATAATCGTTTATAATTCACAACAATTTATATTACTGCATGTAATACGAAATGTGTAATACTTAGGAATTACACCCTTAATATTGTTTTAGAACAATATTAGTACTTAACCTAGATAGGTTGAAATCGTACTCTGTAGATTGTTGGAAAACGATTACCAACACATAACTTGATTTAGTTATCACGATCTTTTGGCCATATTGTCACGGGACAATATCATTGAATACATTAGAACTAGTTAGTTCTACCTACACTAGACAACATCTATACGGTTACACGTTTTAGTTATTCTTTGGGAACCAAAACTGTCGACACTCTTCATTATCATTAGAACGGGAACTAGACTTAAATGAACATTTCCCCGAAACTCCGTTATATATGCTTGCTAGGCTTTAGACTGGGAGTATACAATAGAATCACACGTTAGTACAGACTTCTTATATCAATACAACTCAACTGGTGACGACTCTGGCCCAGGATGTAATCCAACCAGGGATGGACCCCCGGCCCAGGATGTAATCCAACCGTGGGGGTGTCACCTGATAAATATCCATACCTAGGTTCAACGTGCAATTTGACATCTAAGTATTTGTTCATACATATATATATATCTACATACTGATACATCATCTCGAGCACTCGGTGCTACCTACAATTTACATATACATATCGGTATACATACTATTATACGATTCACTTAGTCAGGCATGTCGAGTACTGCTGGCTCTCGAACAACTTAGTCGGGCATGTCGTTGTACTGCCGGCTCAATTACACATTGCTTGCGAGCAATCCAAAAACGATGCCGCGGTATTGCAGCGGGCACCAAACGATGCCACGGTAAAGTGGGCACAAAACGAAACCACGGTATTGCAGTGGACATAATTTCAACATAATCATGGATCAGCGAGTGATACTCGGGGTTCACAATAAGTTAACGGGTCGGTGGGGTTCCCACGCGAGGCCGTTAGCTCGAACATGTTCGGGTTAGCTTATGCTAGCCGGGGTAAACGAACGTATAACAATAATCCGTGGGATTACGATTTCGTTGCTGGATGCAACACGCTATTAAATATTACTCAACATCATATGACGTGTTCATACATTTACTTGATTTCAAACTTAGGCAGGTATTGCCCTACTCTGTTAAACTTACGTAATACCAGAAGGGCATTCAGGCTCGAATAGCCTCAATTATTAGGTACTTAGGTACATATCTCTATTGCTTAGGTATTAGATACCTCGTCCATCATATACACATTTGTATTACAAAACTCCAACATAATACAAGTCATCTCGTGGATTCTGAGCTACTTTTCAAAACACATTGGTGTTGCAAACTTCAATATAATACTTATCAAAATGGCTGAATTTGAAACGACTCTTCAAAACATATAGGGTTTATTACATCATGATTTTAACTAACAATCCTATGAACTCACCAGCTTTATAGCTGACCTGTTTTAGCATGTGTTCTCAGGTGCCCAGCAGGATTAGGAATTACTACAAGATTTTGCTAGCTCGAGTCGCATGATTTCAAACATTTGGGACAACTCTGCATTTATTTTTGTATTTTCAAATTATGTATTTGAAATTTCTATTAAACTTGCCACGTTGTAAACGTTTTATTTGGTGAATGTATAATTATTTTCAAACGTCTCATTTAGAGTCGTTCATTATGTATCTTACACTGTGATATTTAATTTGGTAACACCCGACCCGACCGCTTCCGCAAACCGAAATTTGTATCGTACGATGTAACACCCCCAAATTTTTTTTTGTTTAGCGGAAGCATTTAGTTTGAGTACTGGGGTGTCACAATAACAAAGCATGCATACGTATCAGAGCTTATGATTACAACAGAACATAATATATTAAGATGCCAAAAGTGTTAATTACAAAGTTTACGATTCGTCGAATCGTACAAGTTAAGATAAATAAGTTTACAAAAGTAGATTTCTGAAATATGACTAAAACATTTCAGTTATACTAAAGAAATCCATGTGTTTCCAAAAGTTGGCATCCTAAACTTCACGGGTCGCCTAATTCTCCATGTGTGTTGGCGATTCTTACATGCGCAGCTAATTCCCTGAAAAACATAGTAAAAGTCAATAACTAGGTTGAGTGAATCCACAGGTTTAATGTTGTATGTTGTTGTTTGAAGTTTTGTAGTCATAGTTGTTGAACCAAATACGTTCATAAATAGTAATTGCCATAATAGTCGAGTAATGTTTAGTGGAACGTCATCCAAGGTATAAGTTTAGTGGGTTATTCGCCCAAAAGTTTCGTTCTTTGTCGGGACGTTACCCAAAATGCGGTTCATGTGGGATGTTGCCCAAAAATAGTTGCGTTGGGACGTTACCCAAATTATGTGTTTGAAAACGTGTTGCTGGTTGTTCCCCAGTAGTTTTAAAGTTTGAGTCGATCGTTCTCCTACTAGTTACCAAATGTACCGGTCGTTCTCCGGTAAGATACCAAGTTAGCACCGGTCGTTCTCCGGTGAGGTACACTGTTAGTACCGGTCGTTCTCCGGTAAGATACCTTGTTAGTGTCGGTCGTTCTCCGACAAGTTACCAATATGTACCGGTCGTTCTCCGGTAAGATACCAAAATAGTTTCTGTATGGAATACCAATTCGTACGGACAGTTGTAGTAGTTGACCGTAGTTATAAGCAGTTTTGTATAAGTGTACCAAAGGTAGTTATATGATAGCTTGTATAACAGTTTAACAGTTCAAGTACTCTAATTGTTCGAGTAAACAGTATGATAAATAATCATATAGTAAAAGCAGTTATGGCAATCAGTAAAGCAGTTGACTATGTTTTCCACCCCAAAAGTAGTTAAAAACAGTAAAAGTAGGGGCTGTGAACTCACCTGTTGAGTTTAAGTAGTTGTGCGAGTGCTAGCAAACCTAAGCCCAAGTACAGTCTGAAATCTCCTAACGTCCTAAACGTACGAGATTTAATAAGTATGTGGATGTCTAAACTAATCATCCATGCTAGTGTTTGTACAATCAAGCCACGTCCAAATCGTTCGTTTAAATGTTTACGTTGCATTTCGATGTTTGTGAAAATGTATACGACTCGTTGGTGATGTTTTGAAACAATAGTTCAAAAATGTTATTATCTCATTTGCTACAGTACTGCTACAGTAAAATTTGACTTTTCTACAGTAACTTTGACTTTTTAAAGTGTGTTTTTAGGGTTCTGACTTGTGCGACGTACGGGTCTACGTCGCATTCAGGTTTTTGCGACGTCAAGGGTTGCGTCGCATAGGCGACGTTCGCAATTTAATGCGACGGAACGGGTTGCGTCGCTATCTTCGACGTGGGGATGATTATGCGACGTAAAGGCCTACGTCGCAGTACTGTTTTCGGGCAAAATGCGACGTAGTCGCCTGTTCGACGAACAGATCAAAAATAACGAGTTTTTGGGCGATTTTGGACGTTTTTGGATGCATAAAACACTAAAACATGTTAATCTAAGTATATTAAACAAGAAATATCAATTATAACTTCGAAATCTAAAGATTTGCGGGATTTGTCGGAAACTTACGAGTGTCGGATTTGAAATCCGAAAAGATGGAAAGATAGATCGTGGTCTCGTGGTCGTTTTATTCCAAAGGAGTAGGGTGATTCGGCGTCGTTTTAGCATAGTTTTGTGGCGTTTTTGTGGTGGTATTTGGTTGGTGGGGGTGATAGTAGAGAGAAAAAGAAATGTGAGAGAAAGAAAATGAAAGAAATGAAAGAAAAAGGGGAGGTGGGAGGTGGTTTTGTTCCACTTTCTGCCTCCGTGTTTGCACTCTGTGTTTGTTTACCCGATCGTTAAATGTTATTTTTATTTTAACTAATACGTTTTTAAATTTACATTTATTATTTTTAATTAGGATCTTTTTAGGAACTAAAGTAATAAATTTTTTTTTATAATATCCAACTTTGTTTCATTTTAATTATACGAATTGACGTATTGCGTTATAAAATGATTAGTAATTATTTTTGACAAAATATTTATTCGTTACGACATTATTTAATAATTTCGTTTTATTAACTAATTTTGGTTACCAAGGGTCGTACATTTTTGTCGCGTTTGTTTTCAGAGTGTTCTGTACGTAATTACGACTAATTACGAATACGTAATACTACGCGTACTAACTAGTTGGGCTATGCTAGACTTACCTCTAAAATGTGTTGTGAATTCACTCAAGTAGGGAATTTGCCTAATAATGCAAGTGATTAACGTTAATAATCGCGTTTTAAATTGCGGGGTGTTACATTCTCCCCTTGTTAGAGAAATCGCGTCCCGAGATTTAAATCAAGTCGGATCACCCGTGGCGTATGTTCTCCGATAAGTCATGTTGTTAACAATAGTAATAGTTTGCGTGGCGTTCAATTGTTGCCATAGAAGTTCAATCAGTTTAAGTATGCTCGCGGCATAGTTCAATATGTTGTGTGTTTCGTTTCGTGGTCAGAGTTTACCAAGTGTTGTGTTCAAATCGACATTCGAATAAAACGTATGTTAAATCGTAGCAATAGTCGCTAAAACGTACCGTGCTAGTTGAGATCCGCGACCGTTTCTGGTGCACGGATGATGTATGCGCGGCTTGGGGTGTAGCCTTTGTTTGCGACGCGGTTGTTGTCGTTTTGATTGTTGCGGTTGTTGTTCGGTTGTTGGCATTGGTTTCGGTGATGTCCAGGATCACCACACCTAAAGCAGCCGGTGTTTTGTCCCTCGGGGGCGGCTTGAGGAGGTAGGTTTGTCCTACAGTTCTGTGCTAAGTGACCGGGACGTCTGCAGTTTTTACAAAATGTACAATCACCATCGTGGTGTCTCCCGCACTTGTCACACCTCGGTTTGTTACCAAGGTAGGTTTTGGGTCCAGGGTTGTTGATTGCAGCGTAGGCTCGGGTGTTTCCCGGGTTTCTGTTTTGTTGACCCTGACGGTCGTTACCCTCGCTGTTCCGTTTGCGTTTGTGGGTTCCAGATTCGCCCGCATCAGTACGGGTAGGTTCAGTTTTCCCTGTGATAGCTTTCAGGGTTCCAATCTCGACCGCGTCGTCGGTTAAGCTTTGAGCCAGGTCAACTGCGCTCCTAAAAGTGGCGGGTTTGGAGGACATAACCATGCCTCGGATTTGTGGTGCCAAACCCCTGTTGTAACGCTCAATGCGTTTGCTCTCGGGGGTTACCATGTGGGGCACAAGACGTGCAAGCTCCTGGAATCTAGTTGTGTAACCGGAAATGTCAGCGCCGAACATTTGTATGTTCCAGAATTCGGTTTCAAGTTTTTGCATCTCGTTGGGAGGGCAAAATTCCTCCATCAACATTCGTTTCAGTGTCTCCCATGAGATAGAGTAAGCAGTTGGGCGTCCCATGATTTGCACCTGAGCGTTCCACCATGTTAGCGCTTTGTCGGCTAGAGTGCAGGTGGCGTATTTCACAATTTTGTCAGCAGCACAGTCACTGATGTCGATCACTGACTCTGTTTTCTCAATCCAGTGGACTAGGCCAATGGCCCCTTCAGTCCCGGTGAAGGTGTTGGGTTTGCAGGCTTGAAATGTTTTGTATGAACACCCCTGTTGGGTATTGTTCGGGGTTTCGCTAATGACTGGAGTGGCTCCACTATTGTTGGTCAGGTTTTCACGATTTCGGTTGGCCTCGTATTGTGCGATGGCTTCAGCCACGCGGCGTTCGATGATTTGTTCGGTTGTTTCGACGACAGGAGGTGTGTTTGTTTGGCGACTGTTGCGGGTCTTTCTTTTAGGTGGCATGATAACGTTCTGCGATGAAAAGATGCAGAAGTCAATGCCAATGAAAAATATGTGAGGAATGAAGTTTCACATATTTCAAGTTTTAGAGTTTCAAGAAAAGTTGTCGGATTCCCATCACGTATATTACGACTATGAAACACCCATATGTACTTAGGATAATATAATCACGTTGGCCAGGCATCATTATATGATGCTAAATACATACTTCTTTTCATCAACCATTTAACACGATCCGGTTCACATGAGATCTGAGTGCAATGAACGAGTCGAAGGTGGTGAATAGTTCACGCGTATCGAGGTATCGTAGCGATAGTTTAGATGTATGCAAATGTATGTATGCATGTACGTTCTAGCCATGGCTATAGTCTAGGTCTCTAGGTCGCTAAGTCACCTAAAGTTTCCTAGTTCGCTATAACCAATGGCTCTGATACCAATCTGTAACACCCCCAAATTTTTTTTTGTTTAGCGGAAGCATTTAGTTTGAGTACTGGGGTGTCACAATAACAAAGCATGCATACGTATCAGAGCTTATGATTACAACAGAACATAATATATTAAGATGCCAAAAGTGTTAATTACAAAGTTTACGATTCGTCGAATCGTACAAGTTAAGATAAATAAGTTTACAAAAGTAGATTTCTGAAATATGACTAAAACATTTCAGTTATACTAAAGAAATCCATGTGTTTCCAAAAGTTGGCATCCTAAACTTCACGGGTCGCCTAATTCTCCATGTGTGTTGGCGATTCTTACATGCGCAGCTAATTCCCTGAAAAACATAGTAAAAGTCAACAACTAGGTTGAGTGAATCCACAGGTTTAATGTTGTATGTTGTTGTTTGAAGTTTTGTAGTCATAGTTGTTGAACCAAATACGTTCATAAATAGTAATTGCCATAATAGTCGAGTAATGTTTAGTGGAACGTCATCCAAGGTATAAGTTTAGTGGGTTATTCGCCCAAAAGTTTCGTTCTTTGTCAGGACGTTACCCAAAATGCGGTTCATGTGGGATGTTGCCCAAAAATAGTTGCGTTGGGACGTTACCCAAATTATGTGTTTGAAAACGTGTTGCTGGTTGTTCCCCAGTAGTTTTAAAGTTTGAGTCGGTCGTTCTCCGACTAGTTACCAAATGTACCGGTCGTTCTCCGGCGAGGTACACTGTTAGTACCGGTCGTTCTCCGGTAAAATACCATGTTAGTGTCGGTCGTTCTCCGACAAGTTACCAATATGTACCGGTCGTTCTCCGGTAAGATACCAAAATAGTTTCTGTATGGAATACCAATTCGTACGGACAGTTGTAGTAGTTGACCGTAGTTATAAGCAGTTTTGTATAAGTGTACCAAAGGTAGTTATATGATAGCTTGTATAACAGTTTAACAGTTCAAGTACTCTAATTGTTCGAGTAAACAGTATGATAAATAATCATATAGTAAAAGCAGTTATGGCAATCAGTAAATCAGTAAAGCAGTTGACTATGTTTTCCACCCCAAAAGTAGTTAAAAACAGTAAAAGTAGGGGCTGTGAACTCACCTGTTGAGTTTAAGTAGTTGTGCGAGTGCTAGCAAACCTAAGCCCAAGTACAGTCTGAAATCTCCTAACGTCCTTAACGTACGAGATTTAATAAGTATGTGGATGTCTAAACTAATCATCCATGCTAGTGTTTGTACAATCAAGCCACGTCCAAATCGTTCGTTTAAATGTTTACGTTGCATTTCGATGTTTGTGAAAATGTATACGACTCGTTGGTGATGTTTTGAAACAATAGTTCAAAAATGTTATTATCTCATTTGCTACAGTACTGCTACAGTAAAATTTGACTTTTCTACAGTAACTTTGACTTTTTAAAGTGTGTTTTTAGGGTTCTGACTTGTGCGACGTACGGGTCTACGTCGCATTCAGGTTTTTGCGACGTCAAGGGTTGCGTCGCATAGGCGACGTTCGCAATTTAATGCGACGGAACGGGTTGCGTCGCTATCTGCGACGTGGGGATGATTATGCGACGTAAAGGCCTACGTCGCAGTACTGTTTTCGGGCAAAATGCGACGTAGTCGCCTGTTCGACGAACAGATCAAAAATAACGAGTTTTTGGGCGATTTTGGACGTTTTTGGATGCATAAAACACTAAAACATGTTAATCTAAGTATATTAAACAAGAAATATCAATTATAACTTCGAAATCTAAAGATTTGCGGGATTTGTCGGAAACTTACGAGTGTCGGATTTGAAATCCGAAAAGATGGAAAGATAGATCGTGGTCTCGTGGTCGTTTTATTCCAAAGGAGTAGGGTGATTCGGCGTCGTTTTAGCGTAGTTTTGTGGCGTTTTTGTGGTGGTATTTGGTTGGTAGGGGTGATAGTAGAGAGAAAAAGAAATGTGAGAGAAAGAAAATGAAAGAAATGAAAGAAAAAGGGGAGGTGGGAGGTGGTTTTGTTCCACTTTCTGCCTCCGTGTTTGCACTCTGTGTTTGTTTACCCGATCGTTAAATGTTATTTTTATTTTAACTAATACGTTTTTAAATTTACATTTATTATTTTTAATTAGGATCTTTTTAGGAACTAAAGTAATAATTTTTTTTTTATAATATCCAACTTTGTTTCATTTTAATTATACGAATTGACGTATTGCGTTATAAAATGATTAGTAATTATTTTTGACAAAATATTTATTTGTTACGACATTATTTAATAATTTCGTTTTATTAACTAATTTTGCTTACCAAGAGTCGTACATTTTTGTCGCGTTTGTTTTCAGAGTGTTCTGTACGTAATTACGACTAATTACGAATACGTAATACTACGCGTACTAACTAGTTGGGCTATGCTAGACTTACCTCTAAAATGTGTTGTGAATTCACTCAAGTAGGGAATTTGCCTAATAATGCAAGTGATTAACGTTAATAATCGCGTTTTAAATTGCGGGGTGTTACATACGACCCCGTTAATTATCTGTTTTATCTTTAAGTATTAGAACTTCATATTTCCGTATAAATGAATATGCTTGATAAGGGTTGTTTTTTTTAAAAAAAAATGGTTCTGTTTTCAGGGCGTTTCAAGTTGGTATCAGAGCGATAGTTTAAGAGAATTATGTGATCCACTTTAGGATTTCATAATCTTAAACTATTATGTATGCATGATTACGTTTTGTAGTTATGTTTTAGTAGTGTAATGTTATGAGTATGATTATGAAAGTGATTTTGCTATGTGTTGACTGTGTTTAAGAGTGTTGAATTGAAGTGTGTATTTAGTATTATATTACTACGTCTGGCCAACGCAGTTATATTATACTGTTGCACATGGGTAATTCAAAGCTCTTAAATGCAACCCGGTTTAAGTGAAAAGTTGTTAATGATGATTTAAGTGTAAAGTTTATGTATTGTTATGTTATGTTATGTGAAATTTGAATAAGCTGATTAAATTATTAATGTTATAGTGTAAATGGATGCTTCTACAAATCAGGGTGATGAGGGTACTTCAGGACATTCTTCCCCCCGTGAAGAAGATACAGATAATAGAAACTTACATCCGGATGACGAGGCAGTGTTAAAAAGAATAATATGGAAAGCTCTTAAGGCATTTACCCCAACAATAATTTCTAAAGTTGAGAAAATAATAACTGAAAGATTAAATGAGTTCGAACAAAAACACCCAAATATAACAAATCCTTCACCAAATACTGTAGCTGCAACCTCTTCTCAAAAAGAAAAAGATAAATTCATGTATAAGCGTTTTGCGAGTTGTAACCCACCTGAATTCTTTGGAGAAATGAACCCTGTTATTAGTACTAGGTGGTTAAGTGAGATAGAGGAGACTTTTCAATTGTGTGGTTGTCCCGATGAATCGAAGGTTATATTTGCTGCGCATCAGTTGAAGGGGGATGCGCATGAGTGGTGGAATTCTCAAGTAGAAATACATAGTTTTGAGATAGCTTCAAAGTTTACCTGGAATAAGTTTAAGGAAATATTTCAAGAAGAATTTTCGCCACCTGCTGAAATCGAGAAACTGAAAGGAGAATTTCTAGTGATTGATCAAGGAAGTAAAACCGTAGCAGAATATTCTAAGTCCTTTCATGAAAAATCTAAATTTTGTCCTGAGTATACTTCTAATCAAAAGCTGTTGACTGATCACTTTTACCGTCATTTGAATCTTGATATTCGTGAATCTATTGACCCCACCATATATACTACTATAGCCAGGATACTGAACCGAGCCTTAGTGCATGAGAAAGATTTGCAGGCTAGAGTTGTTGAAACTACAAGTAAGAAAAGAGAAGAACACACCACCACTTCGCAGCCTTTGTCATTTAAGAAGTTACAATTTGAGGAAACTGTACCGCAACCACAACCATTACACCAATATCGTCCTCAAACTCAAACACAAGAATTACCTCCTTGTGATAAGTGTGGAAGAAAACATGTTGGAGAGTGCAAATGTTTTAAGTGTGGAAGGCCCGGTCATATGGCATTCAATTGCCCAAGTCCTAATCGTCTATGTTAATATTGTTTTAAAGATGACCATTTACAGGTTGATTGTCCCGATAGAATGAGAGAAAGGCGAAAAGAAGTAGAAGATAAGATGAGGTCTAGGCCACGTGCGTTTCAGATAACCGCTGAAGAGGCGAAAGAGTCACATGATGTGGCATCAGGTACCTTATTTTCACACCTGCTCACATTTATCCGACTCTTGAGCCATTAAATCTCTGGTATTCTTTTCTTATTATATATAATTGAATGATATGTCGCTTAAATATGTGATCTTTTAGTGTAGTAAGAGGGGTTCGTGAGGACACGAACAGTTTAAGTGGGGGAGAGTTGTAACATTCCAAATTTCAGGAATTTAATTTCGTACAAGAATATAATTTTATTACGAAGTAATATTGTGTCAATAAAGAGATATAGTGAAAAACGCAAACGAATTATCAGTTTCAGACTGTAACATAAAGGGGAGTTAAAATAATAAGCAGCTAAATACGTGGAAGTATCTGTGTTTATTCCTTTGGTTCCTAAAACATTCCACTAACTCTCCCAGGAGCTAAGAAAATCGCAGAAGCCATAAACAATACCAAATCCTTGAAAATCAAACCTTAATTCAAGCTTCAATCTTTGAGTAATCATCTTCTAATATCATATTCTTCATCTTAATAATCTTTGTAGGTGAATCTTTATCTTTTTTTAACCTAAATATGGGGTTTTAGTGGGTTTAGTGAAATTAGTGAAATCAAACACGAAATTAGGGTTTATAATTGTTAGAATTTTTGTTTGTTAGTGATTATAAGCTTAGTGGTAATCAAATAACAAGTTAAAAGTGATGAATTTAATGATAGTGTTCTTGAATGAAATTCTAGGGTTTTGCTAAATCTTGCAATATGATGTTAATAAGTTTAAATATGTTATTAGTGATGTTGATATAGTATAAATAATATGTTTATATGAGAATTTAAGTGCAAAATATTAATAAAGTGAAATTGAAGTGATTATGCTAGTGATCATAATTAGATGAAAAGAGATGATCATGATCTTGAATATGATGATAGGTTAAATGAATATGTTAGTGATTAATAAGTGGAATTAGTTGAATCAAAGTGGGGGAGTTATCATATAAGGGTTATTAGTTGAAGTAATGAAGTTTAAAGACTTATATGTGTTGTTATGTGTTGTATGATTAGGTGTTAAAGAGTTGGGCATTTCATCAGTTATTGTATCTTGTCAATCATCGATCGAAAGCCAAGTGAGTAGTGTAGGGATTAATTAAATAATTGTGATTGTGTATGTACCGGATTGCTTCCGAGCAAGAGGTTTGCACAATCATGTGTTGTTGTTTATTATTTAATTGTGTTGTTATGTAAATGTTGAATGTTAAAGAGAACATGATTGTGTATGTACCGGATTGCTTCCGAGCAAGAGGTTTGCACGATCATGTAATAGTGAGAGTGATTACAGTGTTGTTGACTTAGTATGCATGCCAGCGTGGTATGGTACTAAAAAGTGTATAGTGACAGTGACAGTGATAGTGACAGTGTTGATTTAATATGATGTTTCAGTGAATATGTGTGTAAGTGTATATGTTGAATTATATGATTTAATGATTATTGTATATGTGGAGAATTATTTAATTGATTAGCCTATATGCTCACTAAGCAAGAGTGCTTATTCTTTATGTATTTTATGTTTTTAGGTGATCTTGGGAAAAAGGGAGGGCAAAGCAAATAGAGGGATTGACGTGGATTGCTATCGTGTAGTGAGTGCATGTTCCTCTCTTTAAATTATCGTTTTGAAGGATGCTTGTGTAATACGCCCAAAACATAAAGTCTTTTAGCAGTCAAACATTATGTTTTTGGTTTTGGTCTTGGAGTATGTTGACTCTGAAAGTCAGCTGTAAATGGTAGTAATGTGTGTGTTGTTGAAGTGAACTTTGAAGTTATAATGAATGTAAATTATCTAGTGTGCTTATGTGGATAAAAATGAGGTAACGTGTCGTTTTGATTGGTTGGTCAAAGTGAGAGTTGGCATATAGTCAACTATGTTTGAATTAGTCAAATATGTGTAAAGGAATAGTGGTTTGGGTTAAAGTGTGGTTAGAACGTTGAACGGGTCAAGTTGGTGTCAAAACGGGTCTAATAAAGTCATATGATAAATTTAGTGTGTGGGGGTGTTATGAGTTGGTTTTAAATTGCATTAAGTTTGTTTTGATATGTTAAATAAGTGTGCAAAATGCTTTGACTAGATTTGGTGTGGTTTGTGTTTTGGTATGCAAAGTAAAAGTGGTTAAAATGGGCGAAAACAACCCACACGCTCAAAATGGTCGTTTTTGAGAAAATTGAAAAAGTGTCTAAAGTGAATGTTAGATAATGTTATAGTGAATGTGTGTACAAAATTTCAGGTCATAATAATATCCGAGTCAAAAGTTATGCGCGTTCGAATTTGGAGTTGTGGTTTGAAAAATGCAGGTGGTCGCACAGCGACGGAAATTTCATTGCATGGCAATGGGCTGTGTGGACTGGTCGCACAGCGACGGGAATATGGTCGTTGTGCGAAGTCTAGGCTGTTCCAAACTTGTTTTCGTACGACCCCGTTAATTATCTGTTTTATCTTTAAGTATTAGAACTTCATATTTCCGTATAAATGAATATGCTTGATAAGGGTTGTTTTTTTATAAAAAAAAATGGTTCTGTTCTCAGGGCGTTTCAGTCATGTTGTTAACAATAATAATAGTTTGCGTGGCGCTTAATTGTTGCCATAAAAGTTCAATCAGTTTAAGTATGCTCGCGGCGTAGTTCAATAAGTTGCGTGTTTCGTTTCGTGGTCAAATTTTACCAAGCGTTATGTTCGAATCGGCATCCGAATAAAAGAAATGTCAAATCGTAGCAACAGCTGTTAAGACATACCGTGCTAGCCGAGGTCCGCAACCGTTTCTGGTGCACGGAGGATGTATGCACGTCCACGAGCTGGTGGGGCGTTAGCAATGCGGTTGTTGTTATTCTGATTGTTGTTGGCGTTGTTGAGTTGGGGGCACTGATTTCGGTAGTGTCCCGGGTCGCCACATCGGAAACAGCCAGTGTTTCGTTGTTCGTTGTTCGTGGGGTGAGTTCTACAAGCTTCGGTTCTGTGTCCAAATCGGTTGCAGTTATCACAGAAGAAACAATCCCCTTCGTGGTGTTTTCCACACTCTCCACATTTAGGCCTCTTGCCTTGGTATGTTTTTGGTTCGGGGTTGGTGATTGCGGCGTAAGCTCGGGCGTTCCCCGGGTTTCTGTTTTGTTGACCCTGACGGTCGTTACCATCGTTGTTCCACTTTCGTTTGTTGTGAGTAAAGTCACCAGTGTCGGTACGGCGGGGTTCGTTTTTCCCTGACGCAGCTTTCAGAGTTCCAATAAGGACTGCGTCGTCAGTCAAGCTTTGAGCCAGATCCACTGCGCTCCTAAAAGTAGTTGGTTTGGAGGACATCACCATGCCTCTGATTTGTGGAGCCAAGCCCTTAAGGTATTTCTTGATGCGCTCCTTCTCGGGAGTTACCATGTGGGGTACCAGGCGTGCAAGTTCCTGAAACCTTGTCGTGTAACCGGTGATGTCAGCGCCGGTCATCAGAATATTCCAGAGTTCAGTCTCGAGTTTCTGGATCTCGTTGGCAGAGCAAAATTCCTCCATCATCATCTGTTTCAAAGCTTCCCAGCTCATGGAGTAGGCAGCTGGGCGTCCAATGATCTGGACCTGAGCGTTCCACCAGTTAATGCTTCGTTAGCTAGAGTGCACGTGGAGAATTTCACCACGTTTTCAGTTGCGCAGTCGCTGATATCGAGGACCGATTCCATCTTTTCGATCCAGTGGACCAGGCCGATTGCCCCTTCGGTCCCGGTATAAGTGCTCGGTTTACAGGCTTGAAAGGGTTTGTAGGAACACCCCTGCTGGGTATTCGTTGGTGTTTCGCTGTTAACTAGGGTGGCTCCACTGTTGTTTGCCACATGGTCTCGGTTTCGACTTGCCTCGTACTGAGCAATAGCTTCAGCCACGCGGTGTTCGATTATTTGTTCGGTTGTTTCCGGAGGCGGAGGTGGAGGAGGAGCATTTCGTTGACTGTTTCGAGTATTTCTTTTAGGCGGCATGATGACGTTCTGCAAGGAAAGAAGTTGCAGAAGTCAATGCTAAAGAGAGAGAATGCGAAGAACAAAGTTCTAGTTATCAAGCGTTTGGAAAAATCGACAAGTTTTCCCCTTACGTATCTTACGACTATGAAACACCCATATGTACTTAGTATAATATAATCACGTTGGCCAGGCGTCATTATATGATGCTAAATACATACTTCTTTTCATCAATCGTTTAACACGATCAGTTTCATATGAGGTCAAATGAGGATGAGCAAATCGGATGTGATAAGATTCGATAGGTAGTTTTACGCGTGTCGAGATGTCGTGACAATGGTTTTATCCTATGCAAATGTGTGTATGCATGTGCGTTCTAGCCAAGGCTATAGTCTAGGTCTCTAAGTCACCTAAAGTTTCCTAGTTCGCTATAACCAATGGCTCTGATACCAATCTGTAACACCCCCAAATTCGTTGATTTTGTTTAGCGGAAGCATTTGTTTAAGTATGGGGAGTGCCACAATACACGGTACATGCATACGTATCAGAGCATATGATTACAACAAAACATCAATATATTAAGATGCCAAAGTTAATAGTTTACAAAAGTTGACGATTCATCGAATCGTATAAAAGTAGTAATGTTATACAAAAGTGGATTTCTGGAATATGACTAAAAACCGATTAGTTATATAAAAGAAATCCAGTGTCAAAAGTTGGCATCCTAAAGCTTCGTGGGTCGCCTATGTTCCATATGTGCAGGCGGTCCTTACGTGTGCTGCTAATTCAGTGAAAAACATAGTAAAAGTCAACCACGAGGTTGAGTGAATTCACAGGTTTTATGTTTGCAAGTACAGTTGGTAACCCACTTGATGTTTATACAGTATCGTTGGGATGTCACCCAAAAGTGTAATTCGTAAAACCAAATACGTTTCCAAATAGTAGTTTGTAGGAAAGTTCGTATCCTAGTAGTTGTAGGAAAGCAGTATCCTATTTCCAAGTATGTTCTGTAGGGATATACCTATCCTAGTAGTAGGTATGTTTCGTTGGGATGTTTCCCAAAAGTATATTTCAAGTTATAGTAGGAATGTAGGTATCCTATTATATGATCGTAGGAATGTCAGTATCCTAATAGTTGTGTCTCGTAGGAATGTCAGTATCCTAATCGTTTGGTGGGTCCATGTCAGTAGGAACCCAGTGCCCATGTCAGTAGGGACTTTTCATCGGTTTAATAACAATAGTAGACCCATGTTCGCAGGATCTAGTGCCCATGTCATAAGGGACTTTTTAACAGTTTATCAACAATAGTAGACCTATGTTCGCAGGATCTAGTGCCATGTCAGAAGGGACTTTTCAGCGGTCAGTGCCCATGTCAGTAGGGACTTTTCAGTTGCTCAATCAGTTAAGTAAAAAGTGTTGCTGGTCGTTCTCCAGCGCTTTCAAAACAGTACCGGTCGTTCTCCGGTTTATCCAGTATAGTGTATCCCGTTTGTAATAGTTTGTCGTATGAAAACACTATTTCATACTTAATTGTTTCGTTGTAAATGTTCGACTGTTCAAAGTACTCTATACGTTCGAGTAAAGCAAGTATACTATCATGTAGTAAAAGTGTTTGACTATGTTTTCCACCCCTGTTCAAAGCAGTTAAAACAGTAAAAGTAGGGGCTGTGAACTCACCTGTTGAGTTAAGTAGTAGGTGCGAGTGCTAGCAAAGCCTAAAGCCCAAGAAGTCTAGTCGAATCTCCTATCGTCCTAAACGTATGAGATTTAATAAGTATGTGGAGGTCTAAGTTAATCATCCATTTTTGCGTATTAGTCGTATCGTATTTGGTTTGGTTATTGAAAGGTGATTTTTAAACACTTAGAATATTTTTGGCTTCTGTTTTTGGGTTTCGCGACACAAAATGCGACACAGCCCTTGTGTCACATGATTATGCGACACAACCCTTGTGTCACATGATGTGCAACTTAATGCGACACTAAATGCGACACAACCCTTGTGTCACATGATTATGCGACACAACCCTTGTGTCACATGATATGCAACTTAATGCGACACTAAATGCGACACAACCCTTGTGTCACATGATTATGCGACACAACCCTTGTGTCACATGATTATGCGACACAAGCCTTGTGTCACATGTATGAACACCAGCCCAGAAACTTTCGCCTGATGCATTTTTCCGATCTAAACCCCGATTTGAACATATTTTTAGGCTATAAAATCATGTTTTCTTTCATTATATGTTTATAACTAAGTTGTATGCTCAATATAACATCAAAATAATACACCAAAACTAGTAGATCTAAAAAGTTTAGCATTTTCTTACAATGGCAAATCGAGAGCAAATGAGCTAGAGATGAAGAAATTGGTGTTGATATTCTTGCTCCTTAGCTTGAGATGATTCCGAAAATGTGTTTTTGGTGGTGATTTGAGATGAAATCCGAAAATTTGTGTGTGGGTGTTGAGAGAGTTTGTGTGTGTTTTGTTGGTGAGAAATGAAAAAGAATGAAAGAGATGAAAGGGAGGGGGAGAAGGAGGTGATTTGTCCCACTTTGTGGTATTTAGTCAGTTTTTGTTTACCCGATCATTATATGTTACAATATTTTAAATGATACATTTTTAAATACTTACTTTATTACATTTTAATTTAGAATGTTTTATAAAACCAATTTAGTTAATTGATGAATTTTTAAACTTTGTTTTATTTTTAATTGTACGAAATAGACGTTATTTGTTACGAAATATTTGTAAATATTATCAACATAATATTTAATATACGTTTATGTTATTTAATAAATTCCGTTTTATTAAATAAAAATTGTTAGCCAACAGTCGTATATTTTTGTCGCGTTTGATCAAATCGTTTCGTATGTAATTGCATCTAATTACAAACAAGTAATGCTACGCGTTTTAACTAGTTGGGCTTTGCTAGACTTACCTCTAAAATGCGTTGTGAATTCACTCAAGTAGGGAATTAGCCTAATAATGCATGAAATTTCGTTTATAATCGCGTTTAAATTTGCGGGGTGTCACATTCTCCCCTAGTTAGAGAAATCTCGTCCCGAGATTTAAAATCAAGTCGGATCGCCCGCGGCGTATGTTCTCCGATAAGTCATGTTGTTAACAATAATAATAGTTTGTGTGGCGCTCAATTGTTGCCATAAAAGTTCAATCAGTTTAAGTATGCTCGCGGCAAAGTTAAATAAGTTGTGTGTTTCGTTTCGTGGTCAAATTTTACCAAGCGTTATGTTCGAATCGGCATCCGAATAAAAGAAATGTCAAATCGTAGCAACAGCTGTTAAGACATACCGTGCTAGCCGAGGTCCGCAACCGTTTCTGGTGCACGGAGGATGTATGCACGTCCACGAGCTGGTGGGGCGTTAGCAATGCGGTTGTTGTTATTCTGATTGTTGTTGGCGTTGTTGAATTGGGGGCACTGATTTCGGTAGTGTCCCGGGTCGCCACATCGGAAACAGCCAGTGTTTCGTTGTTCGTTGTTCGTGGGGTGAGTTCTACAAGCTTCGGTTCTATGTCCAAATCGGTTGCAGTTATCACAGAAGAAACAATCCCCTTCGTGGTGTTTTCCACACTTTCCACATTTAGGCCTCTTGCCTTGATATGTTTTTGGTTCGGGGTTGGTGATTGCGGCGTAAGCTCGGGCGTTCCCCGGGTTTCTGTTTTGTTGACCCTGACGGTCGTTACCATCGTTGTTCCACTTTCGTTTGTTGTGAGTAAAGTCACCAGTGTCGGTACGGCAGGGTTCGTTTTTCCCTGACGCAGCTTTCAGAGTTCCAATAAGGACTGCGTCGTTAGTCAAGCTTTGAGCCAGATCCACTGCGCTCCTGAAAGTAGTTGGTTTGGAGGACATCACCATGCCTCTAATTTGTGGGGCCAAGCCCTTAAGGTATTTCTTGATGCGCTCCTTCTCGGGAGTTACCATGTGGGGTACCAGGCGTGCAAGTTCCTGAAACCTTGTCGTGTAACCGGTGATGTCAGCGCCGGTCATCTGAATATTCCAGAGTTCAGTCTCGAGTTTCTGGATCTCGTTGGGAGAGCAAAATTCCTCCATCATCATCTGTGTCAGAGCTTCCCAGCTCATGGAGTAGGCAGCTGGGCGTCCAATGATCTGGACCTGAGCGTTCCACCAGGTTAATGCTTCGTCGGCTAGATTGCACGTGGCGAATTTCACCACGTTTTCAGTTGCGCAGTCGCTGATATCGAGGACCGATTCCATCTTTTCGATCCAGTGGACCAGGCCGATTGCCCCTTCGGTCCCGGTATAAGTGCTCGGTTTACAGGCTTGAAAGGTTTTGTAGGAACACCCCTGCTGGGTATTCGTTGGTGTTTCGCTGTTAACTGAGGTAGTTCCACTGTTGTTTGCCACATGGTCTCGGTTTCGACTTGCCTCGTACTGAGCAATAGCTTCAGCCACGCGGCGTTCGATTATTTGTTCGGTTGTTTCCGGAGGCGGAGGCGGAGGTGGAGGAGGAGCATTTCGTTGACTGTTTCGAGTATTTCTTTTAGGCGGCATGATGACGTTCTGCAAGGAAAGAAGTTGCAGAAGTCAATGCCAAAGAGAGAGAATGCGAAGAACAAAGTTCTGGTTATCAAGCGTTTGGAAAAATTGACAAGTTTTCCCCTTACTTATCTTACGACTATGAAACACCCATATGTACTTAGTATAATATAATCACGTTGGCCAGGCATCGTTATATGATGCTAAATACATACTTCTTTTCATTAATCGTTTAACACGATCAGTTTCATATGAGGTCAAATGAGGATGAGCAAATCGGATGTGATAAGATTCGATAGGTAGTTTTACGTGTGTCGAGATGTTGTGACAATGGTTTTATCGTATGCAAATGTGTGTATGCATGTGCGTTTTAGCCAAGGCTATAGTCTAGGTCTCTAGGTCTCTAAGTCACCTAAAGTTTCCTAGTTCGCTATAACCAATGGCTCTGATACCAATCTTTAACACCCCCAAATTCGTTGATTTTGTTTAGCGGAAACATTTGTTTAAGTATGGGGAGTGCCACAATACACGGTACATGCATACGTATCAGAGCATATGATTACAACAAAACATCAATATATTAAGATGCCAAAGTTAATAGTTTACAAAAGTTGACGATTCATCCAATTGTATAAAAGTAGTAATGTTATACAAAAGTGGAATTCTGGAATATGACTAAAAACCGATTAGTTATATAAAGAAATCCAGTGTCAAAAGTTGGCATCCTAAAGCTTCGTGGGTCGCCTATGTTCCATATGTGCAGGCGGTCCTTACGTGTGCTGCTAATTCCTTGAAAAACATATTAAAAGTCAACCACGAGGTTGAGTGAATTCACAGGTTTTATGTTTGCAAGTACAGTTGGTAACCCACTTGTTGTTTATACAGTATCGTTGGGATGTCACCCAAAAGTGTAATTCGTAAAACCAAATACGTTTCCAAATAGTAGTTTGTAGGAAAGTTCGTATCCTAGTAGTTGTAGGAAAGCAATATCCTATTTCCAAGTATGTTCTGTAGGGATATACGTATCCTAGTAGTAGGTATGTTTCGTTGGGATGTTTCCCAAAAGTATATTTCAAGTTATAGTAGGAATGTAGGTATCCTATTATATGATCGTAGGAATGTCAGTATCCTAATAGTTGTGTCTCGTAGGAATGTCAGTATCCTAATCGTTTGGTGGGTCCATGTCAGTAGGAACCCAGTGCCCATGTCAGTAGGGACTTTTCATAAGTTTAATAACAATAGTAGACCCATGTTCGCAGGATCTAGTGCCCATGTCAGAAGGGACTTTTCAGCGGTCAGTGCCCATGTCAGTAGGGACTTTTCAGTTGCTCAATCAGTTAAGTAAAAAGTGTTGCTGGTCGTTCTCCAGCGCTTTCAAAACAGTACCGGTCGTTCTCCGGTTTATCCAGTATAGTGTATCCCGTTTGTAATAGTTTGTCGTATGAAAACACTATTTCATAGTTAATTGTTTCGTTGTAAATGTTCGACTGTTCAAAGTACTCTATACGTTCGAGTAAAGCAAGTATACTATCATGTAGTAAAAGTGTTTGACTATGTTTTCCACCCCTGTTCAAAGCAGTTAAAACAGTAAAAGTAGGGGCTGTGAACTCACCTGTTGAGTTAAGTAGTAGGTGCGAGTGCTAGCAAAGCCTAAAGCCCAAGAAGTCTAGTCGAATCTCCTATCGTCCTAAACGTATGAGATTTAATAAGTATGTGGAGGTCTAAGTTAATCATCCATTTTTGTGTATTAGTCGTATCGTATTTGGTTTGGTTATTGAAAGGTGATTTTTAAACACTTAGAATATTTTTGGCTTCTGTTTTTGGGTTTTCGCGACACAAAATGCGACACAGCCCTTGTGTCACATGATTATGCGACACAACCCTTGTGTCACATGATGTGCAACTTAATGCGACACTAAATGCGACACAGCCCTTTTGTCACATGATTATGCGACACAACCCTTGTGTCACATGATATGCAACTTAATGCGACACTAAATGCGACACAACCCTTGTGTCACATGATTATGCGACACAACCCTTGTGTCACATGATTATGCGACACAACCCTTGTGTCACATGATTATGCGACACAATATGCGACACAACCCTTGTGTCAAATGTATGAACACCAGCCCAGAAACTTTCGCCTGACGCATTTTTCCGATCTAAAACCCGATTTGAACATATTTTTAGGCTATAAAATCATGTTTTCTTTCATTATATGTTTATAACTAAGTTGTATGCTCAATATAACATCAAAATAATACACCAAAACGAGTAGATCTAAAAAGTTTAGCATTTTCTTACAATGGCAAATCGAGAGCAAATGAGCAATAGCTTTTGGGTGACATCCCAACGATACTTTATAAACAACGAGTGGGTTACCAACTGTACTTGCAAACATAAAACCTGTGAATTCACTCAACCTCGTTGTTGACTTTTACTATGTTTTTCAGGGAATTAGCAGCACACGTAAGGACCGCCTGCACATATGGAACATAGGCGACCCACGAAGCTTTAGGATGCCAACTTTTGACACTGGATTTCTTTTATATAACTAATCGGTTTTTAGTCATATTCCAGAAATCCACTTTTGTATAACATTACTACTTTTATACGATTCGATGAATCGTCAACTTTTGTAAACTATTAACTTTGGCATCTTAATATATTGATGTTTTGTTGTAATCATATGCTCTGATACGTATGCATGTACCGTGTATTGTGGCACTCCCCATACTTAAACAAATGCTTCCGCTAAACAAAATCAACGAATTTGGGGGTGTTACAGATTGGTATCAGAGCCATTGGTTATAGCGAACTAGGAAACTTTAGGTGACTTAGAGACCTAGAGACCTAGACTATAGCCTTGGCTAGAACGCACATGCATACACACATTTGCATACGATAAAACCATTGTCACGACATCTCGACACGCGTAAAACTACCTATCAAATCTTATCACATCTGATTTGCTCATCCTCATTTGACCTCATATGAAACTGATCGTGTTAAACGATTATTGAAAAGAAGTATGTATTTAGCATCATATAATGATGCCTGGCCAACGTGATTATATTATACTAAGTACATATGGGTGTTTCATAGTCGTAAGATACGTAAGGGGAAAACTTGTCAATTTTTCCAAACGCTTGATAACTAGAACTTTGTTCTTCGCATTCTCTCTCTTTGGCATTGACTTCTGCAACTTCTTTCCTTGCAGAACGTCATCATGCCGCCTAAAAGAAATACTCGAAACAGTCAACGAAATGCTCCTCCTTCACCTCCGCCTCCGGAAACAACCGAACAAATAATCGAACGCCGCGTGGCTAAAGCTATTGCTCAGTACGAGGCAAGTCGAAACCGAGACCATGTGGCAAACAACAGTGGAACCACCTCAGTTAACAGAGAAACACCAACGAATACCCAACAACATAGTCTAGGTTGACTACCTTAGGCTCTGATACCAATCTGTAACACCCTCAAATTTCGGGTTGCGGAAGCGGTCGGGTCGGGTGTTACCAAATCAAATATCACAGCATAAAATACATAATGAACGACTCTAAATGAGATGTTGAAAATAGTTATTACATTTCCCAAAATAAAATGTATACAAGTTGTGCGTTCGCAAAATAATTTCAATACATAGTTTGTAATACAAAAGTTATGCAGAGAAATCTGTTGTTTGGAAATATGCGACTCGAGCTAGCATAATCTTGTAGCAAACCTAATCCTGCTGTGCACCTGAGAACACATGCTAAAACGAGTCAGCTATAAAGCTGGTGAGTTCATAGGATTATTAGTTGAAACATAAAGTATAAAACCTTGTATGTTTTGAAAATGAGTGTATCAAAATCCACGATTTTGATATGTAATGTATTGAAGTGTGTAACACCAATGTGTATACGTCTATTGAGGTATCTCATACCTAAGTGGTTTAGTAGTGTACCTAAGTACATAAATATTGAGACACTCCGTGCCTGGATACCTATACGGTATTAAATAAATCTATCAACGTGAGGCAATACATGCCTAATAACTATCCAGTAATTGTATGACTACGTCATATGATAACAAGTATTTGTAGTTCCGCAGAACTATGATTGAATATATATAGTGTGTTGCATCCAGCAACAATGGATTGTAGACCCGCAGATCTATGATTGAATGTTTAGTGTGTCCGTTTGACCAGTTAGTGTGAGCTAACCCGGACATGATTGAAAATAATTGTAGTTCCGCAGAACTATAGTTGAAAATATTTTAGTTTGTCCGTTTGACCAGTTAGCGTAAGCTAACCCGAACATGATTGAGCTAACGGCCTCGCATGATAATCTCACCGATCCGTTAACTTGTTGCGGATCACGAGCATAAGCTTGCCCATCCGTGAATGTGTGTGGATCACGAGCATAAGCCCGCCCATCCATCGATTTGTTTTGTACTCGTGCCCACTGCAATACCGTGGCATCGTTTTGTGCCCACTTTACCGTGGCATCGTTTGGTGCCCACTGCAATACCGTGGCATCGTTTTGTGCCTAAACAGGCATCGATCGCATTGCTCGCAAGCAACGTATGAGAGTCAGCAGTACTACGACATGCCCGACTTGATTGATTGAGCCGACCGTACTACGACGAGTCCAACTTAAGTAGTTGTGTTTGTATGATTGTATGTATGCTAATATACATAAGTAATAATGTAGATAGCACCAAGTGCTCAAGATGTCGTATGAGTGTGTAGATATATACATATACATATATATATATATATGAGTCAAATCAACAAACACATTTAATAAGGTATCATGTAACACATGATGTCGATTTATCATAGCTAAGTATGTATATACAATACCTAACTATTCGTTGTATCGCAATATGCCTAGGTATGACTAATCATCGCCTAGTTGTTTTGTATTAGTATAAGGAATCTATACTAACATATGATACGACTGTATACTCCTAGCCTTAAGCCTAGCAAGTATAATGAGGTCTTGGGGGAAAGGTTCACTTAAGTACACTTCCCGTTCTGATGATCATAAATTGCATCAGCAGTCTTAATTTCCTAAAAGGAAGACTAATCCTGTTGAAGTCTAGTTGTTGTCCAGTGAAGGTAGAACTAACCGGTTCTAATGTATTTGATGGTATTGTCCCGTGACAATATGGTCACTGTATAATTGTAACTTAAGCAAGTTATATAACGGTGATTGTTTTCCAACAATCTAGCAGTGTATGTTTGTAACCTATCTAGGTTAAGTATTGATGTTGTTCCAAAACAGTATGATGGGTGTAATTCCTAAGTGTTACACATTTGTATTGCATAACAGTAATATAAGTAAGTGTGATTTATAAAAGTTTATTAATATAATTCGAAAACAGTTGTTGTGCATGTGTTTCACCCCGAAAACAGTAAAACAGTTGAAAGAGTGGGGCTATGAAACTCACCTGTGAGTTGTTAGCGATACGATGATACGCGCGTCGTCCAAATGGTAACCTTCTAGTGTCCTAAACACGTGAGGTTACATAAGTATGAGACAAATCAGTTTGTCTAAGCGAGTTGTTCATGTATGCATTTGTTGTTGAAGTCTGGGAATGGTGTACGGGGGTCCGGGGGCAGCGCCCCTGGTAGCGGGGTCCAAGGGGTGGCAACCCCTGGCGGGGTCCAAGGGGCAGAGCCCCTGGCTGGGGTCGAGCTGCCAGGTCAGCTTGGAAAATTTTTATTTCTACTACTTTGCTTTAGAGAAAAAGCATTCGAAATCCAAATTCGGGTAAAATCGAGTGGTAAAATTTGGTTGTCAATACTTAGTGAAAAACATAGGTTTTTAAGGTTCTGCGACGTCAGATGCGACGTCAGCGGCGACGTAGGGTCTTGCGTTCGCTATGTGAGACATTCGCAAGTTAATGCGACGTTATGGGCTACGTCGCTATATGAGACGGTGGTAGGTTATGCGACGTTGGTTGCGACGTTGACTGCGACGTCGCAGCACTGTTTTTGGTCCCTACGACGTTGTCGTCTGGGTCGACGGGTTTTTACCTAAAATCAAGATCTAACTCGTTTTTGACCAAATCTCGTTGATATAAAGCTAATACATGCTATATTAAGTGTTTTTATGAAGAAATAACAAGGAAAAAGTGGAGAAATCCTTACGATTCGAATTTTGAAGGTTTGAAGATGATGATGAACTTGATGAAGAAGATGAAGATGATAATGGTGATGATGGTTGCTTGTTATTGCTGTTGATGATGGTGACGACGACGGTGGTGGGGGCAGCCGGTGGTGGTGGCCCGACGGTTGGTGGTGGTGATGGGTGGTGGAAGGGTTTTTAGAGATAGAGGGTAGAGAGAAAATGGAGATAGAGAGAGAAAGTGAGAAGATGAGAATGGGGTGGAAATGGGGAGGGATTTGGGTTTTTGTTTGAACTCAGATCCCTAACTCGTGTACTGTGGTCTCCAACCACAGTACAAAATGTCCGTGATTTTATACCTGATTAAAATGTAGATTTATTACTTTAAATCTATAATTTTGTTTATGTTATTTTGTAATTATTTTTAATAAAAAAATTTCACTTGAACTATAAAATGTAATTATTCAAAGTTTAAAATCGGCGTGAAATTTGACTTTTTGACCGGGTGTTACACTAGTGCCCATGTCAGAAGGGACTTTTCAGCGGTCAGTGCCCATGTCAGTAGGGACTTTTCAGTTGCTCAATCAGTTAAGTAAAAAGTGTTGCTGGTCGTTCTCCAGCGCTTTCCAAACAGTACCGGTCGTTCTCCGGTTTATCCAGTATAGTGTATCCCGTTTGTAATAGTTTGTCGTATGAAAACACTATTTCATACTTAATTGTTTCGTTGTAAATGTTCGACTGTTCAAAGTACTCTATACGTTCGAGTAAAGCAAGTATACTATCATGTAGTAAAAGTGTTTGACTATGTTTTCCACCCCTGTTCAAAGCAGTTAAAACAGTAAAAGTAGGGGCTGTGAACTCACCTGTTGAGTTAAGTAGTAGGTGCGAGTGCTAGCAAAGCCTAAAGCCCAAGAAGTCTAGTCGAATCTCCTATCGTCCTAAACGTATGAGATTTAATAAGTATGTGGAGGTCTAAGTTAATCATCCATTTTTGCGTATTAGTCGTATCGTATTTGGTTTGGTTATTGAAAGGTGATTTTTAAACACTTAGAATATTTTTGGCTTATGTTTTTGGGTTTCGCGACACAAAATGCGACACAGCCCTTGTGTCACATGATTATGCGACACAACCCTTGTGTCACATGATGTGCAACTTGATGCGACACTAAATGCGACACAACCCTTGTGTCACATGATTATGCGATACAACCCTTGTGTCACATGATATGCAACTTAATGCGACACTAAATGCGACCCAACCCTTGTGTCACATGATTATGCGACACAACCCTTGTGTCACATGATTATGCGACACAATATGCGACACAAGCCTTGTGTCACATGTATGAACACCAGCCCAGAAACATTCGCCTGACGCATTTTTCCGATCTAAAACCCGATTTGAACATATTTTTAGGCTATAAAATCATGTTTTCTTTCATTATATGTTTATAACTAAGTTGTATGCTCAATATAACATCAAAATAATACACCAAAACGAGTAGATCTAAAAAGTTTAGCATTTTCTTACAATGGCAAATCGAGAGCAAATGAGCTAGAGATGAAGAAATTGGTGTTGATATTCTTGCTCCTTAGCTTGAGATGATTCCGAAAATGTGTTTTTGGTGGTGATTTGAGATGAAATCCGAAAATTTGTGTGTGGGTGTTGAGAGAGTTTGTGTGTGTTTTGTTGGTGAGAAATGAAAAAGAATGAAAGAGATGAAAGGGAGGGGGAGAAGGAGGTGATTTGTCCCACTTTGTGGTATTTAGTCCGTGTTTGTTTACCCGATCGTTATATGTTACAATATTTTAAATGATACCTTTTTAAATACTTACTTTATTACATTTTAATTTAGAATGTTTTATAAAACCAATTTAGTTAATTTATGAATTTTTAAACTTTGTTTTATTTTTAATTGTACGAAATAGACGTTATTTGTTACGAAATATTTGTAAATATTATCAACATAATATTTAATATACGTTTATGTTATTTAATAAATTCCGTTTAATTAAATAAAAATTGTTAACCAACAGTCGTATATTTTTGTCGCGTTTGTTCAAATCGTTTCGTATGTAATTGCATCTAATTACAAACAAGTAATGCTACGCGTTTTAACTAGTTGGGCTTTGCTAGACTTACCTCTAAAATGCGTTGTGAATTCACTCAAGTAGGGAATTAGCCTAATAATGCATGAAATTTCGTTTATAATCGCGTTTAAATTTGCGGGGTGTCACATTCTCCCCTAGTTAGAGAAATCTCGTCCCGAGATTTAAAATCAAGTCGGATCGCCCGCGGCGTATGTTCTCCGATAAGTCATGTTGTTAACAATAATAATAGTTTGCGTGGCGCTCAATTGTTGCCATAAAAGTTCAATCAGTTTAAGTATGCTCGCGGCATAGTTCAATAAGTTGTGTGTTTCATTTCGTGGTCAAATTTTACCAAGCGTTATGTTCGAATCGGCATCCGAATAAAAGAAATGTAAAATCGTAGCAACAGCTGTTAAGACATACCGTGCTAGCCGAGGTCCGCAACCGTTTCTGGTGCACGGAGGATGTATGCACGTCCACGAGCTGGTGGGGCGTTAGCAATGCGGTTGTTGTTATTCTGATTGTTGTTGGCGTTGTTGAGTTGGGGGCACTGATTTCGGTAGTGTCCCGGGTCGCCACATCAGAAACAGCTAGTGTTTCGTTGTTCGTTGTTCGTGGGGTGAGTTCTACAAGCTTCGGTTCTGTGTCCAAATCGGTTGCAGTTATCACAGAAGAAACAATCCCCTTCGTGGTGTTTTCCACACTTTCCACATTTAGGCCTCTTGCCTTGGTATGTTTTTGGTTCGGGGTTGGTGATTGCGGCGTAAGCTCGGGCGTTCCCCGGGTTTCTGTTTTGTTGACCCCGACGGTCGTTACCATCGTTGTTCCACTTTCGTTTGTTGTGAGTAAAGTCACCAGTGTCGGTACGGCGGGGTTTGTTTTTCCCTGACGCAGCTTTCAGAGTTCCAATAAGGACTGCGTCGTCAGTTAAGCTTTGAGCCAGATCCACTGCGCTCCTGAAAGTAGTTGGTTTGGAGGACATCACCTTGCCTCTAATTTGTGGGGCCAAGCCCTTAAGGTATTTCTTGATGCGCTCCTTCTCGGGAGTTACCATGTGGGGTACCAGGCGTGCAAGTTCCTGAAACCTTGTCGTGTAACCGGTGATGTCAGCGCCGGTTATCTGAATATTCCAGAGTTCAGTCTCGAGTTTCTGGATCTCGTTGGGAGAGCAAAATTCCTCCATCATCATCTGTTTCAGAGCTTCCCAGCTCATGGAGTAGGCAGCTGGGCGTCCAATGATCTGGACCTGAGCGTTCCACCAGGTTAATGCTTCGTCGGCTAGAGTGCACGTGGAGAATTTCACCACGTTTTCAGTTGCGCAGTCGCTGATATCGAGGACCGATTCCATCTTTTCGATCCAGTGGACCAGGCCGATTGCCCCTTCGGTCCCGGTATAAGTGCTCGGTTTACAGGCTTGAAAGGTTTTGTAGGAACACCCCTGCTGGGTATTCGTTGGTGTTTCGCTGTTAACTGAGGTGGTTCCACTGTTGTTTGCCACATGGTCTCGGTTTCGACTTGCCTCGTACTGAGCAATAGCTTCAGCCACGCGGCGTTCGATTATTAGTTCGGTTGTTTCCGGAGGCGGAGGTGGAGGAGGAGCATTTCGTTGACTGTTTCGAGTATTTCTTTTAGGCGGCATGATGACGTTCTGCAAGGAAAGAAGTTGCAGAAGTCAATGCCAAAGAGAGAGAATGCGAAGAACAAAGTTCTAGTTATCAAGCGTTTGGAAAAATTGACAAGTTTTCCCCTTACGTATCTTACGACTATGAAACACACATATGTACTTAGTATAATATAATCACGTTGGCCAGGCATCATTATATGATGCTAAATACATACTTCTTTTCATTAATCGTTTAACACGATCAGTTTCATATGAGGTCAAATGAGGATGAGCAAATCGGATGTGATAAGATTCGATAGGTAGTTTTACGCGTGTCGAGATGTCGTGACAATGGTTTTATCGTATGCAAATGTGTGTATGCATGTGCGTTCTAGCCAAAGCTATAGTCTAGGTCTCTAGGTCTCTAAGTCACCTAAAGTTTCCTAGTTCGCTATAACCAATGGCTCTGATACCAATCTGTAACACCCCCAAATTCGTTGATTTTGTTTAGCGGAAGCATTTGTTTAAGTATGGGGAGTACCACAATACACGGTACATGCATACGTATCAGAGCATATGATTACAACAAAACATCAATATATTAAGATGCCAAAGTTAATAGTTTACAAAAGTTGACGATTCATCGAATCGTATAAAAGTAGTAATGTTATACAAAAGTGGATTTCTGGAATATGACTAAAAACCGATTAGTTATATAAAAGAAATCCAGTGTCAAAAGTTGGCATCCTAAAGCTTCGTGGGTCGCCTATGTTCCATATGTGCAGGCGGTTCTTACGTGTGCTGCTAATTCCCTGAAAAACATAGTAAAAGTCAACCACGAGGTTGAGTGAATTCACAGGTTTTATGTTTGCAAGTACAGTTGGTAACCCACTTGATGTTTATACAGTATCGTTGGGATGTCACCCAAAAGTGTAATTCGTAAAACCAAATACGTTTCCAAATAGTAGTTTGTAGGAAAGTTCGTATCCTAGTAGTTGTAGGAAAGCAGTATCCTATTTCCAAGTATGTTCTGTAGGGATATACCTATCCTAGTAGTAGGTATGTTTCGTTGGGATGTTTCCCGAAAGTATATTTCAAGTTATAGTAGGAATGTAGGTATCCTATTATATGATCGTAGTAATGTCAGTATCCTAATAGTTGTGTCTCCTAGGAATGTCAGTATCCTAATCGTTTGGTGGGTCCATGTCAGTAGGAACCCAGTGCCCATGTCAGTAGGGACTTTTCATCAGTTTAATAACAATAGTAGACCCATGTTCGCAGGATCTAGTGCCCATGTCAGAAGGGACTTTTCAACAGTTTATCAACAATAGTAGACCCATGTTCGCAGGATCTAGTGCCCATGTCAGAAGGGACTTTTCAGCGGTCAGTGCCCATGTCAGTAGGGACTTTTCAGTTGCTCAATCAGTTAAGTAAAAAGTGTTGCTGGTCGTTCTCCAGCGCTTTCAAAACAGTACCGGTCGTTCTCCGGTTTATCTAGTATAGTTTATCCCGTTTGTAATAGTTTGTCGTATGAAAACACTATTTCATAGTTAATTGTTTCGTTGTAAATGTTCGACTGTTCAAAGTACTCTATACGTTCGAGTAAAGCAAGTATACTATCATGTAGTAAAAGTGTTTGACTATGTTTTCCACCCCTGTTCAAAGCAGTTAAAACAGTAAAAGTAGGGGCTGTGAACTCACCTGTTGAGTTAAGTAGTAGGTGCGAGTGCTAGCAAAGCCTAAAGCCCAAGAAGTCTAGTCGAATCTCCTATCGTCCTAAACGTATGAGATTTAATAAGTATGTGGAGGTCTAAGTTAATCATCCATTTTTGCGTATTAATCGTATCGTATTTGGTTTGGTTATTGAAAGGTGATTTTTAAACACTTAGAATATTTTTGGCTTATGTTTTTGGGTTTTCGCGACACAAAATGCCACACAGCCCTTGTGTCACATGATTATGCGACACAACCCTTGTGTCACATGATGTGCAACTTAATGCGACACTAAGTGCGACACAACCCTTGTGTCACATGATTATGCGACACAACCCTTGTGTCACATGATATGCAACTTAATGCGACACTAAATGCGACAAAACCCTTGTGTCACATGATTATGCGACACAACCCTTGTGTCACATGATTATGCGACACAATATGCGACACAAGCCTTGTGTCACATGTATGAACACCAGCCCAGAAACTTTCGCCTGACGCATTTTTCCGATCTAAAACCCGATTTGAACATATTTTTAGGCTATAAAATCATGTTTTCTTTCATTATATGTTTATAACTAAGTTGTATGCTCAATATAACATCAAAATAATACACCAAAACGAGTAGATCTAAAAAGTTTAGCATTTTCTTACAATGGCAAATCGAGAGCAAATGAGCTAGAGATGAACAAATTGGTGTTGATATTCTTGCTCCTTAGCTTGAGATGATTCCGAAAATGTGTTTTTGGTGGTGATTTGAGATGAAATCCGAAAATTTGTGTGTGGGTGTTGAGAGTGTTTGTGTGTGTTTTGTTGGTGAGAAATGAAAAAGAATGAAAGAGATGAAAGTGAGGGGGAGAAGGTGGTGATTTGTCCCACTTGGTGGTATTTAGTCCGTGTTAGTTTACCCGATCGTTATATGTTACAATATTTTAAATGATACCTTTTTAAATACTTACTTTATTACATTTTAATTTAGAATGTTTTATAAAACCAATTTAGTTAATTTATGAATTTTTAAACTTTGTTTTATTTTTAATTGTACGAAATAGACGTTATTTGTTACGAAATATTTGTAAATATTATCAACATAATATTTAATATACGTTTATGTTATTTAATAAATTCCGTTTTATTAAATAAAAATTGTTAACCAACAGTCGTATATTTTTGTCGCGTTTGATCAAATCGTTTCGTATGTAATTGCATCTAATTACAAACAAGTAATGCTACGCGTTTTAACTAGTTGGGCTTTGCTAGACTTACCTCTAAAATGCGTTGTGAATTCACTCAAGTAGGGAATTAGCCTAATAATGCATGAAATTTCGTTTATAATCGCGTTTAAATTTGCGGGGTGTCACATTCTCCCCTAGTTAGAGAAATCTCGTCCCGAGATTTAAAATCAAGTCGGATCGCCCGCGGCGTATGTTCTCCGATAAGTCATGTTGTTAACAATAATAATAGTTTGCGTGGCGCTCAATTGTTGCCATAAAAGTTCAATCAGTTTAAGTATGCTCGCGGCATAGTTAAATAAGTTGTGTGTTTCGTTTCGTGGTCAAATTTTACCAAGCGTTATGTTCGAATCGGCATCCGAATAAAAGAAATGTCAAATCGTAGCAACAGCTGTTAAGACATACCGTGCTAGCCGAGGTCCGCAACCGTTTCTGGTGCACGGAGGATGTATGCACGTCCACGAGCTGGTGGGGCGTTAGCAATGCGGTTGTTGTTATTCTGATTGTTGTTGGCGTTGTTGAGTTGGGGGCACTGATTTCGGTAGTGTCCCGGGTCGCCACATCGGAAACGGCCAGTGTTTCATTGTTCGTTGTTCGTGGGGTGAGTCCTACAAGCTTCGGTTCTGTGTCCAAATCGGTTGCAGTTATCACAGAAGAAACAATCCCCTTCGTGGTGTTTTCCACACTTTCCACATTTAGGCCTCTTGCCTTGGTATGTTTTTGGTTCGGGGTTGGTGATTGCGGCGTAAGCTCGGGCGTTCCCCGGGTTTCTGTTTTGTTGACCCTGACGGTCGTTACCATCGTTGTTCCACTTTCGTTTGTTGTGAGTAAAGTCACCAGTATCGGTACGACGGGGTTCGTTTTTCCCTGACGCAGCTTTCAGAGTTCCAATAAGGACTGCGTCGTCAGTCAAGCTTTGAGCCAGATCCACTGCGCTCCTGAAAGTAGTTGGTTTGGAGGACATCACCTTACCTCTAATTTGTGGGGCCAAGCCCTTAAGGTATTTCTTGATGCGCTCCTTCTCGGGAGTTACCATGTGGGGTACCAGGCGTGCAAGTTCCTGAAACCTTGTCGTGTAACCGGTGATGTCAGCGCCGGTTATCTGAATATTCCAGAGTTCAGTCTCGAGTTTCTGGATCTCGTTGGGAGAGCAAAATTCCTCCATCATCATCTGTTTCAGAGCTTCCCAGCTCATGGAGTAGGCAGCTGGGCGTCCAATGATCTGGACCTGAGCGTTCCACCAGGTTAATGCTTCGTCGGCTAGAGTGCACGTGGCGAATTTCACCACGTTTTCAGTTGCGCAGTCGCTGATATCGAGGACCGATTCCATCTTTTCGATCCAGTGGACCAGGCCGATTGCCCCTTCGGTCCCGGTATAAGTGCTCGGTTTACAGGCTTGAAAGGTTTTGTAGGAACACCACTGCTGGGTATTCGTTGGTGTTTTGCTGTTAACTGAGGTGGTTCCACTGTTGCTTGTCACATGGTCTCGGTTTCGACTTGCCTCGTACTGAGCAATAGCTTCAGCCACGCGGCGTTCGATTATTAGTTCGGTTGTTTCCGGAGGCGGAGGTGGAGGAGGAGCATTTCGTTGACTGTTTCGAGTATTTCTTTTAGGCGGCATGATGACGTTCTGCAAGGAAAGAAGTTGCAGAAGTCAATGCCAAAGAGAGAGAATGCGAAGAACAAAGTTCTAGTTATCAAGCGTTTGGAAAAATTGACAAGTTTTCCCCTTACGTATCTTACGACTATGAAACACACATATGTACTTAGTATAATATAATCACGTTGGCCAGGCATCATTATATGATGCTAAATACATACTTCTTTTAATTAATCGTTTAACACGATCAGTTTCATATGAGGTCAAATGAGGATGAGCAAATCGGATGTGATAAGATTCGATAGGTAGTTTTACGCGTGTCGAGATGTCGTGACAATGGTTTTATCGTATGCAAATGTGTGTATGCATGTGCGTTCTAGCCAAAGCTATAGTCTAGGTCTCTAGGTCTCTAAGTCACCTAAAGTTTCCTAGTTCGCTATAACCAATGGCTCTGATACCAATATGTAACACCCCCAAATTCGTTGATTTTGTTTAGCGGAAGCATTTGTTTAAGTATGGGGAGTGCCACAATACACGGTACATGCATACGTATCAGAGCATATGATTACAACAAAACATCAATATATTAAGATGCCAAAGTTAATAGTTTACAAAAGTTGACGATTCATCGAATCGTATAAAAGTAGTAATGTTATACAAAAGTGGATTTCTGGAATATGACTAAAAACCTATTAGTTATATAAAAGAAATCCAGTGTCAAAAGTTGGCATCCTAAAGCTTCGTGGGTCGCCTATGTTCCATATGTGCAGGCGGTCCTTACGTGTGCTGCTAATTCCCTGAAAAACATAGTAAAAGTCAACCACGAGGTTGAGTGAATTCACAGGTTTTATGTTTGCAAGTACAGTTGGTAACCCACTTGATGTTTATACAGTATCGTTGGGATGTCACCCAAAAGTGTAATTCGTAAAACCAAATACGTTTCCAAATAGTAGTTTGTAGGAAAGTTCGTATCCTAGTAGTTGTAGGAAAGCAGTATCCTATTTCCAAGTATGTTCTGTAGGGATATACATATCCTAGTAGTAGGTATGTTTCGTTGGGATGTTTCCCAAAAGTATATTTCAAGTTATAGTAGGAATGTAGGTATCCTATTATATGATCGTAGGAATGTCAGTATCCTAATAGTTGTGTCTCGTAGGAATGTCAGTATCCTAATCGTTTGGTGGGTCCATGTCAGTAGGAACCCAGTGCCCATGTCAGTAGGGACTTTTCATCAGTTTAATAACAATAGTAGACCCATTTTCGCAGGATCTAGTGCCCATGTTAGAAGGGACTTTTCAACAGTTTATCAGCAATAGTAGACCCATGTTCGCAGGATCTAGTGCCCATGTCAGAAGGGACTTTTCAGCGGTCAGTGCCCATGTCAGTAGGGACTTTTCAGTTGCTCAATCAGTTAAGTAAAAAGTGTTGCTGGTCGTTCTCCGGCGCTTTCAAAACAGTACCGGTCGTTCTCCGGTTTATCCAGTATAGTTTATCCCGTTTGTAATAGTTTGTCGTATGAAAACACTATTTCATAGTTAATTGTTTCGTTGTAAATGTTCGACTGTTCAAAGTACTCTATACGTTCGAGTAAAGCAAGTATACTATCATGTAGTAAAAGTGTTTGATTATGTTTTCCACCCCTGTTCAAAGCAGTTAAAACAGTAAAAGTAGGGGCTGTGAACTCACCTGTTGAGTTAAGTAGTAGGTGCGAGTGCTAGCAAAGCCTAAAGCCCAAGAAGTCTAGTCGAATCTCCTATCGTCCTAAACGTATGAGATTTAATAAGTATGTGGAGGTCTAAGTTAATCATCCATTTTTGCGTATTAATCGTATCGTATTTGGTTTGGTTATTGAAAGGTGATTTTTAAACACTTAGAATATTTTTGGCTTCTGTTTTTGGGTTTTCGCGACACAAAATGCGACATAGCCCTTGTGTCGCATGATTATGCGACACAACCCTTGTGTCACATGATGTGCAACTTAATGCGACACTAAATGCGACACAACCCTTGTGTCACATGATATGCAACTTAATGCGACACTAAATGCGACACAACCCTTGTGTCACATGATTATGCAACACAACCCTTGTGTCACATGATTATGCGACACAATATGCGACACAAGCCTTGTGTCACATGTATGAACACCAGCCCAGAAACTTTCGTCTGACGCATTTTTCCGATCTAAAACCCGATTTGAACATATTTTTAGGCTATAAAATCATGTTTTCTTTCATTATGTGTTTATAACTAAGTTGTATGCTCAATATAACATCAAAATAATACACCAAAACGAGTAGATCTAAAAAGTTTAGCATTTTCTTACAATGGCAAATCGAGAGCAAATGAGCTAGAGATGAACAAATTGGTGTTGATATTCTTGCTCCTTAGCTTGAGATGATTCCGAAAATGTGTTTTTGGTGGTGATTTGAGATGAAATCCGAAAATTTGTGTGTGGGTGTTGAGAGAGTTTGTGTGTGTTTTGTTGGTGAGAAATGAAAAAGAATGAAAGAGATGAAAGTGAGGGGGAGAAGGTGGTGATTTGTCCCACTTGGTGGTATTTAGTCCGTGTTAGTTTACCCGATCGTTATATGTTACAATATTTTAAATGATACATTTTTAAATACTTACTTTATTACATTTTAATTTAGAATGTTTTATAAAACCAATTTAGTTAATTTATGAATTTTTAAACTTTGTTTTATTTTTAATTGTACGAAATAGACGTTATTTGTTACGAAATATTTGTAAAAATATTATCAACATAATATTTAATATACGTTTATGTTATTTAATAAATTCCGTTTTATTAAATAAAAATTGTTAACCAACAGTCGTATATTTTTGTCGCGTTTGATCAAATCGTTTCGTATGTAATTGCATCTAATTACAAACAAGTAATGCTACGCGTTTTAACTAGTTGGGCTTTGCTAGACTTACCTCTAAAATGCGTTGTGAATTCACTCAAGTAGGGAATTAGCCTAATAATGCATGAAATTTCGTTTATAATCGCGTTTAAATTTGCGGGGTGTCACATTCTCCCCTAGTTAGAGAAATCTCGTCCCGAGATTTAAAATCAAGTCTGATCGCCCGCGGCGTATGTTCTCCGATAAGTCATGTTGTTAACAATAATAATAGTTTACGTGGCGCTCAATTGTTGCCATAAAAGTTCAATCAGTTTAAGTATGCTCGTGGCATAGTTCAATAAGTTGTGTGTTTCGTTTCGTGGTCAAATTTTACCAAGCGTTATGTTCGAATCGCCATCCGAATAAAAGAAATGTCAAATCGTAGCAACAGCTGTTAAGACATACCGTGCTAGCCGAGGTCCACAACCGTTTCTGGTGCACGGAGGATGTATGCACGTCCACGAGCTGGTGGGGCGTTAGCAATGCGGTTGTTGTTATTCTGATTGTTGTTGGCGTTGTTGAGTTGGGGGCACTGATTTCGGTAGTGTCCCGGGTCGCCACATCGGAAACAGCCAGTGTTTCATTGTTCGTTGTTCGTGGGGTGAGTCCTACAAGCTTCGGTTCTGTGTCCAAATCGGTTGCAGTTATCACAGAAGAAACAATCCCCTTCGTGGTGTTTTCCACACTTTCCACATTTAGGCCTCTTGCCTTGGTATGTTTTTGGTTCGGGGTTGGTGATTGCGGCGTAAGCTCGGGCGTTCCCCGGGTTTCTGTTTTGTTGACCCTGACGGTCGTTACCATCGTTGTTCCACTTTCGTTTGTTGTGAGTAAAGTCACCAGTGTCGGTACGGCGGGGTTCGTTTTTCCCTGACACAGCTTTCAGAGTTCCATTAAGGACTGCGTCGTCAGTCAAGCTTTGAGCCAGATCCACTGCGCTCCTAAAAGTAGTTGGTTTGGAGGACATCACCGTGCCTCTAATTTGTGGGGCCAAGCCCTTAAGGTATTTCTTGATGCGCTCCTTCTCGGGAGTTACCATGTGGGGTACCAGGCGTGCAAGTTCTTGAAACCTTGTCGTGTAACCGGTGATGTCAGCGCCGGTCATCTGAATATTCCAGAGTTCAGTCTCGAGTTTTTGGATCTCGTTGGGAGAGCAAAATTCCTCCATCATCATCTGTTTCAGAGCTTCCCAGCTCATGGAGTAGGCAGCTGGGCGTCCAATGATCTGGACCTGAGCGTTCCACCAGGTTAATGCTTCGTCGGCTAGAGTGCACGTGGAGAATTTCACCACGTTTTCAGTTGCGCAGTCGCTGATATCGAGGACCGATTCCATCTTTTCGATCCAGTGGACCAGGCCGATTGCCCCTTCGGTCCCGGTATAAGTGCTCGGTTTACAGGCTTGAAAGGTTTTGTAGGAACACCCCTGCTGGGTATTCGTTGGTGTTTCGCTGTTAACTGAGGTGGTTCCACTGTTGTTTGCCACATGGTCTCGGTTTCGACTTGCCTCGTACTGAGCAATAGCTTCAGCCACGCGGCGTTCGATTATTTGTTCGGTTGTTTCCGGAGGCGGAGGTGGAGGAGGAGCATTTCGTTGACTGTTTCGAGTATTTCTTTTAGGCGGCATGATGACGTTCTGCAAGGAAAGAAGTTGCAGAAGTCAATGCCAAAGAGAGAGAATGCGAAGAACAAAGTTCTAGTTATCAAGCGTTTGGAAAAATTGACAAGTTTTCCCCTTACGTATCTTACGACTATGAAACACCCATATGTACTTAGTATAATATAATCACGTTGGCCAGGCATCATTATATGATGCTAAATACATACTTCTTTTCATTAATCGTTTAACACGATCAGTTTCATATGAGGTCAAATGAGGATGAGCAAATCGGATGTGATAAGATTCGATAGGTAGTTTTACGCGTGTCGAGATGTCGTGACAATGGTTTTATCGTATGCAAATGTGTGTATGCATGTGCGTTCTAGCCAAGGCTATAGTCTAGGTCTCTAGGTCTCTAAGTCACCTAAAGTTTCCTAGTTCGCTATAACCAATGGCTCTGATACCAATCTGTAACACCCCCAAATTCGTTGATTTTGTTTAGCGGAAGCATTTGTTTAAGTATGGGGAGTGCCACAATACACGGTACATGCATACGTATCAGAGCATATGATTACAACAAAACATCAATATATTAAGATGCCAAAGTTAATAGTTTACAAAAGTTGACGATTCATCGAATCGTATAAAAGTAGTAATGTTATACAAAAGTGGATTTCTGGAATATGACTAAAAACCGATTAGTTATATAAAAGAAATCCAGTGTCAAAAGTTGGCATCCTAAAGCTTCGTGGGTCGCCTATGTTTCATATGTGCAGGCGGTCCTTACGTGTGCTGCTAATTCCCTGAAAAACATAGTAAAAGTCAACCACGAAGTTGAGTGAATTCACAGGTTTTATGTTTGCAAGTACAGTTGGTAACCCACTTGATGTTTATACAGTATCGTTGGGATGTCACCCAAAAGTGTAATTCGTAAAACCAAATACGTTTCCAAATAGTAGTTTGTAGGAAAGTTCGTATCCTAGTAGTTGTAGGAAAGCAGTATCCTATTTCCAAGTATGTTCTGTAGGGATATACCTATCCTAGTAGTAGGTATGTTTCGTTGGGATGTTTCCCAAAAGTATATTTCAAGTTATAGTAGGAATGTAGGTATCCTATTATATGATCGTAGGAATGTCAGTATCCTAATAGTTGTGTCTCGTAGGAAAGTCAGTATCCTAATCGTTGGTGGGTCCATGTCAGTAGGAACCCAGTGCCCATGTCAGTAGGGACTTTTCATCAGTTTAATAACAATAGTAGACCCATGTTCGCAGGATCTAGTGCCCATGTCAGAAGGGACTTTTCAACAGTTTATCAACAATAGTAGACCCATGTTCGCAGGATCTAGTGCCCATGTCAGAAGGGACTTTTCAGCGGTCAGTGCCCATGTCAGTAGGGACTTTTCAGTTGCTCAATCAGTTAAGTAAAAAGTGTTGCTGGTCGTTCTCCGGCGCTTTCAAAACAGTACCGGTCGTTCTCCGGTTTATCCAGTATAGTTTATCCCGTTTGTAATAGTTTGTTGTATGAAAACACTATTTCATAGTTAATTGTTTCGTTGTAAATGTTCGACTGTTCAAAGTACTCTATACATTCGAGTAAAGCAAGTATACTATCATGTAGTAAAAGTGTTTGACTATGTTTTCCACCCCTGTTCAAAGCAGTTAAAACAGTAAAAGTAGGGGCTGTGAACTCACCTGTTGAGTTAAGTAGTAGGTGCGAGTGCTAGCAAAGCCTAAAGCCCAAGAAGTCTAGTCGAATCTCCTATCGTCCTAAACGTATGAGATTTAATAAGTATGTGGAGGTCTAAGTTAATCATCCATTTTTGCGTATTAATCGTATCGTATTTGGATTGGTTATTGAAAGGTGATTTTTAAACACTTAGAATATTTTTGGCTTCTGTTTTTGGGTTTTCGCGACACAAAATGCGACACAGCCCTTGTGTCGCATGATTATGCGACACAACCCTTGTGTCACATGATGTGCAACTTAATGCGACACTAAATGCGACACAACCCTTGTGTCACATGATTATGCGACACAACCCTTGTGTCACATGATATGCAACTTAATGCGACACTAAATGCGACACAACCCTTGTGTCACATGATTATGCGACACAACCCTTGTGTCACATGATTATGCGACACAATATGCGACACAAGCCTTGTGTCACATGTATGAACACCAGCCCAGAAACTTTCGCCTGACGCATTTTTCCGATCTAAAACCCGATTTGAACATATTTTTAGGCTATAAAATCATGTTTTCTTTCATTATATGTTTATAACTAAGTTGTATGCTCAATATAACATCAAAATAATACACCAAAACGAGTAGATCTAAAAAGTTTAGCATTTTCTTACAATGGCAAATCGAGAGCAAATGAGCTAGAGATGAAGAAATTGGTGTTGATATTCTTGCTCCTTAGCTTGAGATGATTCCGAAAATGTGTTTTTGGTGGTGATTTGAGATGAAATCCGAAAATTTGTGTGTGGGTGTTGAGAGAGTTTGTGTGTGTTTTGTTGGTGAGAAATGAAAAGAATGAAAGAGATGAAAGGGAGGGGGAGAAGGTGGTGATTTGTCCCACTTTGTGGTATTTAGTCCGTGTTTGTTTACCCGATCGTTATATGTTACAATATTTTAAATGATACATTTTTAAATACTTACTTTATTACATTTTAATTTAGAATGTTTTATAAAACCAATTTAGTTAATTTATGAATTTTTAAACTTTGTTTTATTTTTAATTGTACGAAATAGACGTTATTTGTTACGAAATATTTGTAAATATTATCAACATAATATTTAATATACGTTTATGTGATTTAATAAATTCCGTTTTATTAAATAAAAATTGTTAACCAACAGTCGTATATTTTTGTCGCGTTTGATCAAATCGTTTCGTATGTAATTGCATCTAATTACAAACAAGTAATGCTACGCGTTTTAACTAGTTGGGCTTTGCTAGACTTACCTCTCAAATGCGTTGTGAATTCACTCAAGTAGGGAATTAGCCTAATAATGCATGAAATTTCGTTTATAATCGCGTTTAAATTTGCGGGGTGTCACATTCTCCCCTAGTTAGAGAAATCTCGTCCCGAGATTTAAAATCAAGTCGGATCGCCCGCGGCGTATGTTCTCCGATAAGTCATGTTGTTAACAATAATAATAGTTTGCGTGGCGCTCAATTGTTGCCATAAAAGTTCAATCAGTTTAAGTATGCTCGCGGCATAGTTCAATAAGTTGTGTGTTTCGTTTCGTGGTCAAATTTTACCAAGCGTTATGTTCGAATCGCCATCCGAATAAAAGAAATGTCAAATCGTAGCAACAGCTGTTAAGACATACCGTGCTAGCCGAGATCCGCAACCGTTTCTGGTGCACGGAGGATGTATGCACGTCCACGAGCTGGTGGGGCGTTAGCAATGCGGTTGTTGTTATTCTGATTGTTGTTGGCGTTGTTGAGTTGGGGGCACTGATTTCGGTAGTGTCCCGGGTCGCCACATCGGAAACAGCCAGTGTTTCATTGTTCGTTGTTCGTGGGGTGAGTTCTACAAGCTTCGGTTCTGTGTCCAAATCGGTTGCAGTTATCACAGAAGAAACAATCCCCTTCGTGGTGTTTTCCACACTTTCCACATTTAGGCCTCTTGCCTTGGTATGTTTTTGGTTCGGGGTTGGTGATTGCGGCGTAAGCTCGGGCGTTCCCCGGGTTTCTGTTTTGTTGACCCTGACGGTCATTACCATCGTTGTTCCACTTTCGTTTGTTGTGAGTAAAGTCACCAGTGTCGGTACGGCGGGGTTCGTTTTTCCCTGACGCAGCTTTCAGAGTTCCAATAAGGACTGCGTCGTCAGTCAAGCTTTGAGCCAGATCCACTGCGCTCCTGAAAGTAGTTGGTTTAGAGGACATCACCATGCCTCTAATTTGTGGGGCCAAGCCCTTAAGGTATTTCTTGATGCGCTCCTTCTCGGGAGTTACCATGTGGGGTACCAGGCGTGCAAGTTCCTGAAACCTTGTCGTGTAACCGGTGATGTCAGCGCCGGTCATCTGAATATTCCAGAGTTCAGTCTCGAGTTTCTGGATCTCGTTGGGAGAGCAAAATTCCTCCATCATCATCTGTTTCAGAGCTTCCCAGCTCATGGAGTAGGCAGCTGGGCGTCCAATGATATGGACATGAGCGTTCCACCAGGTTAATGCTTCGTCGGCTAGAGTGCACGTGGAGAATTTAACCACGTTTTCAGTTGCGCAGTCGCTGATATCGAGGACCGATTCCATCTTTTCGATCCAGTGGACCAGGCTGATTGCCCCTTCGGTCCCGGTATAAGTGTTCGGTTTACAGGCTTGAAAGGTTTTGTAGGAACACCCCTGCTGGGTATTCGTTGGTGTTTCGCTGTTAACTGAGGTGGTTCCACTGTTGTTTGCCACATGGTCTCGGTTTCGACTTGCCTCGTACTGAGCAATAGCTTCAGCCACGCGGCGTTCGATTATTTGTTCGGTTGTTTCCGGAGGCGGAGGTGGAGGAGGAGCATTTCGTTGACTGTTTCGAGTATTTCTTTTAGGCGGCATGATGACGTTCTGCAAGGAAAGAAGTTGCAGAAGTCAATGCCAAAGAGAGAGAATGCGAAGAACAAAGTTCTAGTTATCAAGCGTTTGGAAAAATTGACAAGTTTTCCCCTTACGTATCTTACGACTATGAAACACCCATATGTACTTAGTATAATATAATCATGTTGGCCAGGCATCATTATATGATGCTAAATACATACTTCTTTTCATTAATCGTTTAACACGATCAGTTTCATATGAGGTCAAATGAGGATGAGCAAATCGGAGGTGATAAGATTCGATAGGTAGTTTTACGCGTGTCGAGATGTCGTGACAATGGTTTTATCGTATGCAAATGTGTGTATGCATGTGCGTTCTAGCCAAGGCTATAGTCTAGGTCTCTAGGTCTCTAAGTCACCTAAAGTTTCCTAGTTCGCTATAACCAATGGCTCTGATACCAATCTGTAACACCCCCAAATTCGTTGATTTTGTTTAGCGGAAGCATTTGTTTAAGTATGGGGAGTGCCACAATACACGGTACATGCATACGTATCAGAGCATATGATTACAACAAAACATCAATATATTAAGATGCCAAAGTTAATAGTTTACAAAAGTTGACGATTCATCGAATCGTATAAAAGTAGTAATGTTATACAAAAGTGGATTTCTGGAATATGACTAAAAACCGATTAGTTATATAAAAGAAATCCAGTGTCAAAAGTTGGCATCCTAAAGCTTCGTGGGTCGCCTATGTTCCATATGTGCAGGCGGTCCTTACGTGTGCTGCTAATTCCCTGAAAAACATAGTAAAAGTCAACCACGAGGTTGAGTGAATTCACAGGTTTTATGTTTGCAAGTACAGTTGGTAACCCACTTGATGTTTATACAGTATCGTTGGGATGTCACCCAAAAGTGTAATTCGTAAAACCAAATACGTTTCCAAATAGTAGTTTGTAGGAAAGTTTGTATCCTAGTAGTTGTAGGAAAGCAGTATCCTATTTCCAAGTATGTTCTGTAGGGATATACCTATCCTAGTAGTAGGTATGTTTCGTTGGGATGTTTCCCAAAAGTATATTTCAAGTTATAGTAGGAATGTAGGTATCATATTATATGATCGTAGGAATGTCAGTATCCTAATAGTTGTGTCTCGTAGGAATGTCAGTATCCTAATCGTTTGGTGGGTCCATGTCAGTAGGAACCCAGTGCCCATGTCAGTAGGGACTTTTCATCAGTTTAATAACAATAGTAGACCCATGTTCGCAGGATCTAGTGCCCATGTCAGAAGGGACTTTTCAACAGTTTATCAACAATAGTAGACCCATGTTCGCAGGATCTAGTGCCCATGTCAGAAGGGACTTTTCAGCGGTCAGTGCCCATGTCAGTAGGGACTTTTCAGTTGCTCAATCAGTTAAGTAAAAAGTGTTGCTGGTCGTTCTCCAGCGCTTTCAAAACAGTACCGGTCGTTCTCCAGTTTATCCAGTATAGTTTATCCCGTTTGTAATAGTTTGTCGTATGAAAACACTATTTCATAGTTAATTGTTTCGTTGTAAATGTTCGACTGTTCAAAGTACTCTATACGTTCGAGTAAAGCAAGTATACTATCATGTAGTAAAAGTGTTTGACTATGTTTTCCACCCTTGTTCAAAGCAGTTAAAACAGTAAAAGTAGGGGCTGTGAACTCACCTGTTGAGTTAAGTAGTAGGTGCGAGTGCTAGCAAAGCCTAAAGCCCAAGAAGTCTAGTCGAATCTCCTATCGTCCTAAACGTATGAGATTTAATAAGTATGTGGAGGTCTAAGTTAATCATCCATTTTAGCGTATTAATCGTATCGTATTTGGTTTGGTTATTGAAAGGTGATTTTTAAACACTTAGAATATTTTTGGCTTCTGTTTTTGGGTTTTCGCGACACAAAATGCGACACAAGGGTGTGTCGCATGATTATGCGACACAACCCTTGTGTCACATGATATGCAACTTAATGCGACACTAAATGCGACACAACCCTTGTGTCACATGATTATGCGACACAACCCTTGTGTCACATGATTATGCGACACAATATGCGACACAAGCCTTGTGTCACATGTATGAACACCAGCCCAGAAACTTTCGCCTGACGCATTTTTCCGATCTAAAACCCGATTTGAACATATTTTTAGGCTATAAAATCATGTTTTCTTTCATTATATGTTTATAACTAAGTTGTATGCTCAATATAACATCAAAATAATACACCAAAACGAGTAGATCTAAAAAGTTTAGCATTTTCTTACAATGGCAAATCGAGAGCAAATGAGCTAGAGATGAAGAAATTGGTGTTGATATTCTTGCTCCTTAGCTTGAGATGATTCCGAAAATGTGTTTTTGGTGGTGATTTGAGATGAAATCCGAAAATTTGTGTGTGGGTGTTGAGAGAGTTTGTGTGTGTTTTGTTGGTGAGAAATGAAAAAGAATGAAAGAGATGAAAGGGAGGGGGAGAAGGTGGTGATTTGTTCCACTTTGTGGTATTTAGTCCGTGTTTGTTTACCCGATCGTTATATGTTACAATATTTTAAATGATACATTTTTAAATACTTACTTTATTACATTTTAATTTAGAATGTTTTATAAAACCAATTTAGTTAATTTATGAATTTTTAAACTTTGTTTTATTTTTAATTGTACGAAATAGACGTTATTTGTTACGAAATATTTGTAAATATTATCAACATAATATTTAATATACGTTTATGTTATTTAATAAATTCCGTTTTATTAAATAAAAATTGTTAACCAACAGTCGTATATTTTTGTCGCGTTTGATCAAATCGTTTCGTATGTAATTGCATCTAATTACAAACAAGTAATGCTACGCGTTTTAACTAGTTGGGTTTTGCTAGACTTACCTCTAAAATGCGTTGTGAATTCACTCAAGTAGGGAATTAGCCTAATAATGCATGAAATTTTGTTTATAATCGCGTTTAAATTTGCGGGGTGTCACACTATAACACTAACTAACATCAATTTAAACATTTTCTAACCTTAATTTCGTGTTAAAACGAATAACCATTCAAAACCATTCAAAAACTCAAATTCTAGGTTAGACAAGTGAAGAATCATACTTACTTAGAGTTAGAGATGCAAGAAAGATGATGAATTGAATCTTTAAAGCTTTAATTGAAGTTTAGAAGTTGATTTTGGCACCCTTGCTTGGTTGCTGCGATTTTTCTTCCTCTCAATTTTGGTTCTGGAACTTTTTGGAATTAAAATAGACAAGTATAGGTATGTATGCGTACGTGGGTGTGTATAAGGTTAGGAAGATTTTAAATAATTTTATTCCCCTCAATTAATATTGTTTGAAACTCAAAAACTATTCACAGTCATTATTATTATGCAACTTATAATAATAATAACTTAAAATAATTATTCCTACATTTATAAAAATAATACCTTAAAATTCGGGGTGTTATACACGCCATCAAGTTATGGAAACTTTTTTGCTCATTTTCCACCCGGTATTTATTTTCACAACGGATCATGAAATCTTACTGACCTTCACCACTCCGGGGTTGATCCGATAGGCGTTTCCATATAGCTTGCTACTTGTTGTAATCCGCGTTGAGTTTGTTCCATTTTGACGACAACGCGTCTTTTCCACGTTAGAACGGCGGATTGCGGGCTTTGTAGGAATCCATAACAAGATACCAAAACGAAGGCTTGTCTTGGTCAATTCTACGGTTGGAATTTTCTAATACTGAAATCCAACTTTCCGCCAAACGAAGCTCGTCCTACGGTAGCCAAATGTCACGGTTTGGAACTACTTTTTTATATTGCGGGTGAATCTTTTTTGAACTTTTTTCCTTTGTTTTTTTTTTTGATGAAGATGGTGTTAGGTTGGTTTCTTCAACGGGTTGCACATCGGGTTGTTGTTGACTTTGACGCTACATTTGAAATTGAGAATATTCATCGGGCGAAATTTGCGGTGGTTGCATCAGTAGTGGTTGATTGTATACGGGAGTGTATTGTGGTTGTTGGTTGTAAGCGTATGATGAGAAACCTTGAATTTGTGGGTTGGAAGATGGTGGAATTTGTAGCGGGTTTGAGGATTGCGAAAGGTCCGTGAACGGGTTCTAATTGGATTGTAAGTGGTACGGGTTGTTCAGGTTGTTTTGGTTGTTCGACATGATGAAGAAAGTGATTAATTATATAGAGTTTTGAGTGAAAGAATTGTTTGAAATGTGTTTTGGTTTGTGGGAGAAGTGTTGTTTAAATGAATAAATGTTTAGGGTTTGAAAAAAAAAATTCAAACGGCTGAAAACAGCTAGTTTTTTAAAAAATTGATTTTTTTTTTGTTTTGTTGACCGTTTAGCGAAAAAAGAAAAAAAAACACTTAGAATGCCGCTCGCCTCGCCGTCTGGTTCCGGACGCCGCTCCTAAACGTCGTCCGAAACGCCGTTTCGGCTCTCGACCTTAAACGGTGAAAAAAATTAACCCACCCCGTGTGCTCTTATTCACCAAAATCTTTCTCACATATTTCTTCAAAATAAATACTCCCTCTGTCCCATAACTATTGTGACCTGACAAAAAACACGCAGTTTAATAAAAACATAATCAGCTTTCTATTTCTTACATTTTACAGAATGACAGTTTTACCCTAAACTAATTAATTACTGCTTTGCGAAAAGTATGTAATAATAACTTTAATTAAGAGTAATATGGTAATCATGATCAAACTTTACTATCTATTTTTGAAAGTGGACAATTAATTTGGAACGTCCGAAAATGGAAATATAAACTACTACCTCCGTCCCAAAATTATAGTCCAGTTTTCCTTTTTTGGATGTCCCAAAATAATTGTCCACTTCTCATCTCAACCAATAGAAGAAGACTTTAGTGGGTGAAGATTCTATTTGATTAGTTGAAAGGTGTTGCGGTCTCACTTTTATTAAAATGTGTGTGTTTTATTGATGGACAATAATTTTGAGACGGGGAGTATAATATTAGGACTGAGAGAGTAAAAGTCTATTTTGACCAAAATAACACCCCCACCAATCCATCTCCCCTTCTCCTCTCTTTCCTCCTATCTGCTTCAAACTTTCCTATTTCTTAAATTAATTAATAATTAATAATTAATTGATCAACTCGTTTACATTATTATTTCAGTTTCTTGATTTCTTCTCTCTTTCTCACTCAGTATTATACATCTCCTATTATTTTTTTTCATGTATATATCTAACAACTCACCACTCTCATTGTTTCCCTAATTTGGCACACATGGGATGAACTGAACATCAATTTCCCCAAAACTCTCTAATATTTTTCTTGATTACTAAAATTTGTTGATCATGGGTGCTTGTTTTTCAAACACCAAGATCAGTGGTTCCAACAGCAGTGTTCCATCAACCAACCCCACCACCGGCGTCCACCGGCAACCCCGCCGCCGGACCACAACCGCAACTGACACCAATAAGCATGAGGGAGGTGGGTCTAATTTCAATTATCACAGAAGCAAAGAAAACCATAGGAGTCAACAACATCAGGGGAACAACAACAACAATAATAATAATAGAAATAAAATGAAAAGCAAGGCTGGTTCAAGGCGTCAAAATGGGGTGATTCCTTGTGGAAAAAGAACAGATTTTGGGTACCTTAAAGATTTTGATCAGAGATATACAATTGGGAAATTGTTGGGTCATGGTCAATTTGGGTATACATATGTTGCTACTGATAAAGCTAATGGAGATCGTGTCGCTGTCAAGAAAATTGACAAAAATAAGGTAATTTCTAATAAGACTAGTGGTTGTTTTAATGTTATTGTATTTATTATTTGAAATTCTGATGGTTTGGACGGTTGCCTGATGAGGTGTTTATTTTATGAGTTCTGTAAGATCGAATACCTCACCAATTGCGCTCGGCCTATGTTTCTTTGGTATTCAACTTTTGTAATCAAGACTGAAGCATCAAAATTAAGATTAGGATAGAAGATTATGTTGTAACTTATACTTTGATATTGTTATGCAAATTATGAAATAATGTTGTTAACTATGAACTTATTGGTCTTATATTGGAGTTTGCATGTTATGATAGATGATCCTGCCAATTGCTGTTGAGGACGTCAAGCGAGAAGTCAGAATATTACGAGCCTTAAGTGGTCACGAGAATGTGGTACAGTTTCACAATGCATTCGAAGATGATTCCTACGTGTATATAGCTATGGAGTATGTTATTCAAATTAACTGCGATACTTCAATCTGTGGCTTTTTCTGTGGTTGTATTCTCTTTAAACGAACGCTCACTTGAATTTAATTGTAAATTTTGTGAACTTTCCCTTCAGGTTATGTGAGGGCGGTGAATTGCTGGACCGAATTTTGTCAAAGTAAGAACCGTCATCATATATATTCATATATTTGTTTCAGAAAAGAGATTTATTCTGTCATTAAAGGCTGAGCCTGTTGTTGTAACTATTGAACTTATCAAAGATTGTGAAACAAGCTTACCAGTAACTCTTTCTAATTTCGTTGTTGTTTGTTTAGACTGTAACAACGTTAACATTCCACAAAAACCCACATCTTGATATCAACTTCAAAGTTGAGCAATAGTCTCTTTGACCTCAAAAGTCAAAGCATGCCCATTTATGCATTGTGATTTGGGACACAGCATGAATTTTCTTCTGGTTTTTCAGGAAAGACAGTCGTTACACAGAGAAAGATGCTGCAATCGTTGTTAGGCAAATGCTTAAAGTTGCAGCACAATGCCACCTACGTGGTTTGGTACATCGTGACATGAAACCAGAGGTATCAACAAATAAAGATTTGTGATGACAAGTAATTCGTGAAGGTCAATAGTCAACAAAGGCCACACGAGATTTTCTTCGTTAGCTAAGGTGCAGACGATGATGGTACTAACCAATATTACATTTGTTAATTTTTGTAGAATTTTCTTTTCAAGTCGCCTAAAGAGGATTCACACTTGAAGGCTACAGATTTTGGGTTGTCTGACTTCATAAGACCGGGTATACTCAATATCTTGTTTACTAGGAAGCTGAATAGCTTTATAACATTGTCTCTTCGTACTTCGTTTTGTCCATGAAAATTGCAAAATTTGATTATACACTTGTAGCTTATTGACTGTTCATCAAATATCATAAATCTCTTTAGTAGGAATGTGTGCCACAGTTTATTGTTTGAGGTATTCACATTGATATCTTAGTCGCTTTGTCGCTTATAATATCTTAGTTAAAGTTACTTTTCACCATCATCAATCTTACAAAATAATCAGTAACGTTATACTCATCATGAGTGAAAGGTCTTTTAAATATTTGTTGAGCAGTCAAAACATTGCAAGTCTCACAACACAGGGAGTATTTATGCATTTTAATTGTACCTACCATGCAATGGTAAAGCTATTACTTGGAAAGTAAATAATAGGTGTAAGGTCATAAATTTGTAATGTACTTTCAAATTTGTTAAATACAGGTAACGAACTAATTTTATTACCAATGTAGGTAATGAACTTTGTAAAAGTGTCTCGATGTGGGTAATATGATTCATAAGTACATTGCCAACATTGGAACACATATGTAGAGTACGTTGCTAATATGTTACACTTTTTACCGGTACATTACCTACATTGGTAATAAAATTAGTTCATTACCAACATTGGAGCAAAAGTGAAAGTACGTTACCAATCTATGACTTTAACCCTTAATAATACAACTACAAATTCCATGATGGGATATATTGTAGTTTCACTATACAACATGGTTGTAAAAGTCGGCCGACTAGTCGGCCCAAATGAAGGTCACAACTCGACCATGGGAAAATCGCTTAAAAAAGTCGGGTCAACGCCAGTCAATGCCGGTTAACGGTGGTCAACAGGTCTGAATCGTTCGGTCTATGGCATGGATTTGTTTCTCCATTGCTTTTTGTTGTTAATATGAGAGAAAATAGAGGAAAAAGTGAAAGAATGAAGTAAAAGATGATGAAAATGAGATGGAGAAGATGAAGATGATAATGGATGAGATGTAGAAGATGAAGAGGATAGGTTCAGATCTGATTTCAGATCTGAGAAAGGGGAAAAAGGAGAGAGAATATTGTACTTCTTAAGAAAAAGTTAAAATCAATTTACATTTTTAGTCCCTTATCTTTATAATATATTAGTTTCTCATCTATATTACATATAATTTTGAAATTTATTATTTAAATATATAAAAGTCAGCAAAGTCAAAACCCGACTACTCCCCGACTTGGCCGACTAGTCCTTCCGAGGTCCCGACCGACTCGACCCCGACTTCCGACTTCCGACTTTTGCAACCTTGCTATACAAAAAGAGTATAATGGCCTATTTGATAAAATAAATATGATTTAGTACTGCATGAATTAAAGGCCCATGCTGGCCTGGGTTCTCGAATGAATGGAAATTAATTGGTCGACAAGTTAGCTGAATGGACAGTCTGTATGATTGAAAATTACTATTTAGACATTCCAAAGATGTTCTGCATTTTATATATGTATATTCACGTAGAAATCTCATGTTTTTTTTTTTTTTTTTAAATAAATGTATTGATAATTGATAATTCATGCAGGAAAGAAGTTTACTGATATCGTTGGTAGTGCTTACTATGTAGCTCCTGAAGTATTGAAGCGTAAATCAGGACCCGAGTCTGATGTATGGAGTATAGGAGTAATCACGTACATTCTACTCTGTGGGCGTCGACCCTTTTGGGATAAAACCGAGGATGGAATTTTTAAAGAGGTATTTATACTTTGGTCTATCAGATGGACCATTTATTTCTGCAACCTTATGCTGCAAAATTCTAAGTTCAGCAATAACAATTTGAATTAATAGGTATTAAGAAACAAGCCTGATTTTCGACGCAAACCATGGCCAAGCATAAGCATGAGTGCTAGAGATTTTGTGAAGAAGCTGCTTGTGAAAGATCCTCGTGCAAGACTCACTGCTGCTCAGGCACTATGTATGGCTCTTTTTCCTCTTTATTTATATATTTAATTATTTTGTTGCCTCGTGTATTTTAAGCCAATATATGATTATTCTCTGAATAACGCAGCACACCCATGGGTTCGTGAAGGTGGAAATGCTTCTGAGATTCCACTTGACATTTCTGTTTTATCAAACATGCGCCAGTTCGTGAGATACAGTCGCCTAAAACAGTTTGCTCTACGGGTAAAATTGCTATTTTTTGTTTTCCTTTTTCTTGATCATATTGTAATGGACTTGTACAAGCTGACATTGTGCGATAGGCATTGGCTAGCACTCTTGATGAAGAGGAGCTATCAGATCTCAAAGATCAATTCCATGCAATCGATATAGATAAAAGTGGTGCTATTAGTCTTGAGGAAATGAAACAGGTATGTTGATTTATACATTTGTTTGTTGATGTTAAGCGAGTAACATTTTGCATCCTTAAATTGATATATTGTCTAAACTTAACTTGGTTTTTGATTAGGCTCTTGCTAAAGACCTCCCATGGAAGATGAAAGAATCACGTGTTTTGGAGATTCTAGAAGCGGTTAGTGTCCTTTTTAATTAATCACATTTGAATATAATTCTAATTTCCCTCTGGGTGCTTTTGTGCCCAACCTGTTTATAAAGGGTAAATCTAGGTTACTTGCACGTAACATGTATTTGTGATTCTGTTACTTACAATATCTTGAAAAAGCGCACACCTCTCAGTCAAAAAGCTGAGCCTAAACATAATCTTATTTAACAAGTTATGCTTCAGTTTGGTTAGCGATTACCCTCTATTTCTCTATGTCCCAAATTATTGATTTATGTTTGAACTCAAGTCGTGAAAAAGAGTTGGAAATTTCTGATTCAATTGACCAGATATATGACATTTGTGACAAAAGAAATCTTGAATATTTCAATTTATGTTTTAATACAGAATATGTTCAGTGTTTTTATAAAATATAATTATAAGTGGGTTCAATTAGTGTAACTGCTTTATCTTGAAATACCAAACTGCAACCTACCCCTTCACGAACCGTATATTGTGGATTGTTGAATTTCTTGAACCGAAACTCAACCATATTGTGCATTCGTAGTTGATGACTTAAAGTTCTGCTAAAATGATTTATGTCAATTTGTGGTTAAAGATCACTCATTTTGATTTCAAAACTCAAGTTCTTTTTACCTTTTTGGACTTGATCTCAACGTTTATGGGTTTTATCCATATGTGTGATACAGATCGACAGCAACACGGATGGGCTCGTGGATTTCACAGAGTTCGTAGCAGCTACTCTTCATGTTCATCAATTGGAGGAACATAACTCCGAAAAATGGCAACAATTATCACAGGCTGCCTTTGAAAAATTTGATGTAGATAGAGACGGGTACATAACTCCAGAAGAACTCAAAATGGTACATCATGTTTTTGATGATTTAAACCGACATTAATTGTTTTGTTCATTGACTTTCAGGTCAAACAAACTTCTTTTTAGAATCAAAATCAATATGAATTTCTCTACATGTCACCCCAAAACTTGTCTTAATATAGCAATGCTCTAGAGATTATTCCATTATTGCATTTTTATGAGTTAGTAATAATAACCTGTGCTGAGTTTGATTTGAAAGTTAGTTATTATGACTTCAATAACAAACTTTATATCTAATCACCAAACTCTTGCTTATAAATCAGAGGTCAAACGAGCTATCTTCAGACTCAACATGGATATACATTTTGCTATGAATTCAGCAACAACTTTTTCCTGTCTACATCACTTACCAAATAATTGAACCAAGCAATCACATTCTTCTTAAAATATATGATAACTCATCAATTATAGTTAAAAACCTGTTTTTTGACTGTGAAAGTCGACATTCTTTATATTTTGTTTCAAATCATCCCTCCTATTTATGATCTTTATACGTAATTGTCAACTCTTGCAGCATACAGGTTTGCGAGGTTCAATTGATCCAATTCTAGAGGAGGCTGATATGGACAAAGATGGGAGAATTAGCTTGCCAGAGTTCCGTAGACTCTTAAGAACTGCTAGCAACCTCTCTAGCCCGACTGCACATAAAGGCCCGACTGCACATAAAGGCTTGCGAAAAATATAGATTTTGAAACAAAACAAAAAGAGACATCAAAGTTGATGTTCACGTGTGAATTGTGGTAATTGTAGTCAGTGAAAAAAGTCGCACCCATATTCACTTAGATATCAAAGCAGCCATTTTTCATAGAACTCAGCTCCATTCTGATAAGAATGTTAAGAACGTGAAGGTGGGTCTCATGTGAGGTCTTTATAGGAAACATGTTGGCACTACTTATGCAGAACATAGTTGATATTAGTTTTAAGTAGTTTCTCTGAGTGTCTAAAGTTTCTGTTCTTTCAAGTCCTACGTTCTGCAAGTGATTATTCTTTTTATAGCACTGTATCGAAGCGCACTTTGTAATTATGCTAGGAGTGGCAACGTTTGATCTCAGGAGACTAGTTTCGTTCGCTGTATTATGCATGTATGTATACTTGCTCTATTTGGTGTACCTCGTTTTATTTAGAACCTTCATAGTTTGATCAAGCCCCTTCCTTTAATGATTTTGTCTTTCGGAATGGATGGTGCCTAACACTTATGCTTTTGTGCCTACACTCAAATATAACGGTCTAGACTTCTATCTTAAAGTTTTTTAAAGGCAACGTCTCCGTTTTAAAATATTCTGTATCAAAGTTATGTATCATAAGTGGACATTTATTATTTTCAATTATTTACTTTATCGCATTTAGTTAAATTAGAAACTAAAATCCCACAAAATCTACCTTTTTAAACCCATCCTAATAGTAAACCTTATCTTCAGCATTAACTTCGTTTCAATTCGCTCAGATTAAAAGAACGACATCGAGTTATACCTACTGCTTACTCACAAGGTAGGTAGTACTTATAGTTTGAGCCCCAGTCTTATAAATCTAAAACTCACATATGCTCCTCCGATGGTTGGACCAACGACAGGGGTGACACTCCGAAACAACCGGCCAATGGGGGACTCGTCAACTAACCAATGCGAAGTTAATACCATTAAAGAAAACAAATGGCTAAAAACAAAATGGTTAAATCTTATATGCCGTTTTATCATGCGAATACACCTATAGCACACGAACTTGTTCTCACTGCGATCTCGAAATGTATCAACTAGAGCAATATCTAGAACAAATTACAACACCGGCACACTCATATCAAACGAAAAATAAGCACTAAAAATTAGTGCTTCGAACAAGACTGAAAGTTCTCACATATATAGAGGGAGCTATAAGTCTGCTGGTCATGCAATTCACCCAATGAGGTTACTCTCTAATTCCACATCTCTTATAAAAAATTTGGCCAAGAGGGAGATAGAGTTAATAAAGCCAACTGAATGAGTACCGTACTAACTAATAAATTAGTTGTTGTACCAATTGTCGAATTTAGACTTGTTCACTTAAAAGTTACTTTTTTATCTAATAATAATCCAGAACGATAAAGTAACTTATCTCATGAAGACAATTAAAGCTCAAGTAACAAGTAATACCCCCCCCCCCCCCCCCCCCCCCCCCCCCCACCCACACACTTAGAGTCATGGAATGCCCTCAATGCGCATATAATAATAAAGTGTAAAACTGAGTGGAAAATAAGAATAAAAAGAATATAATATAAAAGGGAGCGAGAACTTCCCCGGGGTGTAAATGATTTTCGTTGAACCTACAGCCAGCATATACATGTAACCAATTCCATAGTTCGAACGCCTCAGCACTAACATACTAAAATTAAACGTAACATAATTATAATAAAATTAATAAAGAAAGGAAAGTAGTGTCGAACAAAATGTGTCAGTAGACACTACTTTACTCAAATGTTCAGCAGAATAAAATACAAGTCTAACTACCATAAAACAAATAAAATAGTCTAAAACCCAAAAGAAATAAACGTAAGTCCAAATAAAACACCGGCATAAAATTCCTACTGGTCATCATCCTATAGGTGCTACTGTTGCTGGGTACTATTGCCAAAAATATGCATTGTAAGCTGTTGTGGGATCAAGTCGGTGCCATATGGCGGTGGAGGATAAGACGCTCGCAACTGAAAATCGAGGTGGTGACTCTGGTTGTGTGAAACGCCCCGAATTTTTATTTTTTATTTTTTTTACAATTAAAAACACTCTTGACAATGTCCCACGACTTCTACCTATGTATATTTGATCGTTACTAACGTTTTATGATTGAAACAAGCTTTAAAAAAAAACACCAAATCTAGCCGGGTACCCGTCGGGTAAGCAGGGTACCCGCCGGGTAAATCAGTGTTCCAGCCGGGTACCACCCGATCCAGCCGGGTGTAATTGTTTTTCTCAACCACAGAAGTTGGACCCCATTTAAACCACATGTACCAGCCGGGTAACCCGTGTTACCCGTCGGATAACCACCCATTTAGTAGCCGGGTATGCTGCTCAGCAGCCGGGTAGTTCATCCAAAATCCAGGCCTGCACCAAACTCAGTTTTTAAAGCGAATTTCGGACGTGCATAACTTTTGACTCGTAAATAGTTAGGACCTGAAACATTGCAGACACTTCCACTATATCAAAATAAATATTTCCCTTTTTACACTTTTTTAAACTTCACATTAACGACGATTTCGGACGTGTCACCAATTTATGGTCATTTCGACCACTTTTTGAGGACAAGTCATATTGCAAACCATATGCATTTAAAGTTGGACATTTTACCAACACATACCAGTATACATTTGACTCTTAATACAATAACAAAAAGCAACATACTTCCACCTTAGCTTATTTTGACATATCACACTTTGACGACCCAGATGGACACCATTTTGACCCATTACAAAACCAACAACATGTTTATCATTTAACATCAAATTTCAACTTTCTTTTGACAACTAAATATGATCAATGTCAACTTTAACACATTTGACCATACTTCTACCAAATTACTCCCTAACCACAAAACTTCTTAAACATCACTAAAACATAAAATTTACATAATTGTCATTCTCATTAACTTTCATATAATGCAACATTACCACTTTCATCGTTGACTTTCCAAAGTCAAACATACTCTATCCCCAATATCAAAGTTTCACATTTAACAAATAACTCGACTCTAAAATATATTGTTTGGGCGATTTATATAAGTGATAATCACAACGACAATTCAAAAGAAAGAAGAAGCTTGTCTAATCATAAAAGCAAGCTCCATATCCACGCTACCTTCTTGCAACCACATTTTATCCAATTGGTTCAACCGAACCATGCACCTACAACATAAAACAACTGAAGGGGTAAACTAAACGTTTAGTGAGCATACGAGCAATTAAATGAATAATCCACAAAACAACAACATATAGCAAATATTACAACACATATTTGCTTAGGCAGATAACTACTGAGCAATTGTAGAGATTATTTTTTTCTCTATGCGGATCTGCGGCCAATATCACTTACCACCATATCACGTCGACATGTATGCTAACAACTCAATGCTAACCGCAGTTAGCTAATCTCTATGCGATTCCGCGGCCAATAGTATGCATACTATAACAACATCATGCGCAACGCACATATTCATCAACAACTCTATGCTAACCGCAGTTAGCAAATCTGATCAACAACAAATCTCTACAAATGCTCATTTCACATAATTCCATGTAATCTTTCACATATCAACAAATTCTGTTAACACTAATCATCTTAGCACGTATTCAACATAACGTGCCATAACAACAACATATTAATCAAAAATTAGAAGCAAGATAAGAAACAAGCCATACTCCACTTGATTGTATGAACCTCTTGTTCGGAAGCAATCCGGAATCACACAATCATTACCCACTTAACCCCCATATCACTCACCTTTGCTTTTTAGGCAAATTATGCGATTTCTAACTTGATTATAGATGCCATGTCTTTTGATCACCTAGCATGTAACACATCAATACAACAACACATTTAGCAACTAACAATCATCATAATCATCAATCCACCACCTATTGGATTGATCAAGTTTGGCTTTTAGTCAAACTATACATAACCTCACCATGATCATCTTGACTCAATTATTTGATCACTTACATTACCACTTTGATTATGATTAAACATCATTATATCATCATGATACTACTCTTCCAACTACAATTTACATTGAGTTATCACTAATTCATAATAATTCATTATATTCATCATTTTATCAACAAAATTATAATCATTCTCATGATCACCTTTAGCTCAAGTGTTTAACTACTTGATTCATTGCTTCAATTTCCACTTATAACATTCTAATAACATCTCTAGCTAGTAATTAGGGTGAATTAACAACAATTCATAATCATTTGAACAAAACCCACCATAATCACTAATAAACATAATTTAAACTATCCACTTTTAAATTGAATTAGTGTTAATAACAATGATTTCTAAACTTTTACACTACAATTCAATCATAATCCATCTTAATTTCGTTTTAGAAACCATTGATCACTCAAACCCCTTTAGAACCCATTTCTAGGATAGAATTAATCAAGAATTGTGATTACCTCAAGTTATGAATGATTATTCGATGAAGAATTTGAGTTCTCTAGCTTCAATTTGATGTTTTGGAATTGATTTTGGTAATGGATTTTGGTTCCTGCGTGTTCTCGTTCTTTCTCTAGCTTTCTAGAAGTGTTTGAAATGAAATATGGATATGTATGTAAGCGTACATACATATATATGGATATGTATGTGTTTCTTTAAATTTTACTCTCCGTTATTATTATTGTCTGGAACATAAAAACCAATCACAGTTATTATTATTTTATGCTACTTAAAATAATAATAACTTAAAACAATTAATTTCATAATACCAAAATGATACTTTTAGATTTTGGGGTGTTACAACTCTGTCACACCCCCAAATTTACTGTGCAGCGGAAGTCGGATCGGGGCACGACTAATCAAGTATCGTCACACAAAGTCATAATGAACGACATCTATATGCGTCGTTTTGAAAATACATTGCTTGAAATAATTGTTTACAACAGTTACAATAATACAAAAGCTCGTATCCTGATCAGAGAGATTCTAAGGCATAACTAATTGTACAAAATGTAGTAATGCAGAAAAATCTCTTGATGTTTGTGTTGCATGCGACTCGAGCTACTGTTCCTGATTGAGCAGACCTACTGCTGCTGTGAACCTGAGAATACACGCTAAAATGGTCAACTAAAAAGTTGGTGAGCTCACATGTTTAATGATTTAAGATATATGTATGAACCATAAGATTTGTATACTTTGCAATCAAGTGAAAGATGTATACTACTGCCATGAGCTCATAGTTCGAGCTTAACAAATGTGCCGGGTCACTGTCAAGTGCCACGGTCGAGGGTGCCTCATGTGAGTGCCTAATCAAACACTCGTATGAACAAATGCTAATGTGTCTGTTAGACCAACAGTCGTGGTAGCGCGACTAACTATCACACCCCCAAATTCGTTAATCAAGTTTATCAAATGTTCGCGGAAGCATTATATCGAGCGGGGGTGATGACGTCCATGTCGTACATACATACATATCAGAGCATGTGATTACAACAGAACATATATATTAAGATGCCAAGAGTAATAATTACAAAGTTTTACGATTCATCGAATCGTACAAGTGTAAAAGTAGTTAAGTTTACAAAAGTAGATTTCGTAAATATGACTAAAACAGATTAGTTATATAAAAGAAATCCCATTGTCAAAATTTGGCATCCTCTTTGATTCGTGGGTCGCCTATGTTCCATATGTGCAGCGGTTCTTACGTGCAGCTAATTCCCTGAAAAACATAGTAAAAGTCAACAACGAGGTTGAGTGAATTCACAGGTTTTGTGTTTGCGTATAAAGTTTGATCAACCAATATATTTGTAACATTTTGCCATAAAAATTTAAGTACGTTCGTCAAACGTGTAGTTTTATAGTTTGAAATGTTTGTCCAAGAAGTAGGACCGATCAATAACTGCCCAAGAAGTAGGGATTAAAACGTTTGTCCAAGAAGTAGGACCTAGCAATATCTACCAAAGAAGTAGGGACTTTTCAGGTTGTGTCCAAGAAGTAGGACTGGAATCCAAGACATCGGACCCACTGCTCAAGAAGTAGAGCCTTCACCCAAGACGTAGGATGGAACCTTGCCCAAGAAGTAGGGACTTTCTGTGTGTGTGCCCAAGACGTAGGGACTTTTCAAATGTTTATGAAAATGTTGTTTCATAAAAATCAGTTTGTATAAAAGTCTAATAGCAATTCATAAATGGTTTGTAATATGGTATGAAATCATTCATAAATACGGTTTAAAAGTACTCAAGATGTAGAGTAAAACATGGTTACGTTCGAAGTCAACAATCTACAAGTATAAAAGCATAAAAGCATTTTATATAATCAAGGTAAGCTATGGCAATAGTAAAACAATGACTATGTTTTCCACCCCTGTTCCACAGTAGTAAAGCAGTAAAAGTAGGGGCTGTGAACTCACTTGTTGAGCTAAGTAAAGTGCGAGTGCTAGCAAAGCCTAAAGCCCAAAGTACACCTAGTCGGTAATCTCCTAATGCCCTAAACGCATGAGATTTAATAAGTATGTGGATTTCTAAGTTGACCATCCATGCTAGTGTTCGTACAACCAAGTTATGTCCAAAGCATTTGTTTAACGTCTACGTTTGTATGTTGTAGTTGTGAAAATGTATACGACCCGTCGATGATAGTTTGAAATCACAATTTCAATAATATAAATGTGTTTGTACAGTTCGTGTATCGTATCGTATGTAAATATTCGTTTCCGGTTAAGTTCAACACTTAGTGAAAAATTGTAAACTTTCTGTTTTTGGCGACACTTGAGGCGTCACTCGCCTTAGGGTAGCGACACTGAGGCTAGTGTCGGGTTAAGTGACGCACAGAGTAGTGGGCGGCACTTGAGTGAGTGTCGCATGGAGTGTCGGGTTAGAGGATCACCGACACTTAACGAAGTATCGCAAAAAGAGGGTTTGTGGCGTCACTTAAGCAAGTGACGCAAAAAGAGGGTTTTATGCGACACTTAATGCGTTACTTAAGTGTCGCTACACAGTTTTTGGGCCTGATGCGTCACTTACACCTGTTCGAAGATCGGTTTGGAAAAACGAGTTTTGGTTCGATTTTTGGACGTAATTAGTTGATAGATACACTAAAACATGATGTATTGAGCATTATAACCACGAAATATCAAAAGAAATAGCGAAATCTAAGAGTTTTCAGAAATGTCGGGATCTTACAAAGTTGTTGCGAGAGAAACTTGAAAAGATGGAAATGTTCCTCTTGGTCTCGTGAACGTTTTCTTCCAAAGAAGCTAGGTGATTTGAGGTGTTTTAATGGTAGTTTTTGGGTGGTTTTGTGATGGTGGTTTTGATGTTGGTGGTGGTGGTTTGAGAGAGAAGAAAAAGATGAGATGGTGATGAAAATGAAATGAAAAATGGGTTGGGGTGGGGGTTCGGCTGATTTTGGTCATCAAAAGGAGGGAGATTTTTAGTCCCAAACTTCGTGGTATTTAACCCGTGTTCGTTTACCCCGATCGCTAAACGTTAAAATATTTTAATTTGTAAATTTTTAAATACGTATTCGAATATATTTTCAGTTGACATATTTTATAAAAGTAAAATTTTAGTTGAGTTATAAAATTTTTACTTTGTTTTATTTCAGTTTTACGTATATGTTTCGAGTTGTTTCAGTTTACGAAATAAATGTTACTCATTACAAAATACTTTGTAAATATTATCAACACAATATTTAATAAACGTTAATGTTATTTAATAATTTCATTTTATTAAATAATTTTGTTCACCAACAGTTGTATATTTTTGTCGCGTTTGTTCCAATTGTTTTGTAAATATTTATACAAGTCTCAAAATATGTAATACTACGCGTATTAACTAGTTGGGCTTTGCTAGACTTACCTCTGAAAACGTGTTGTGAATCCACTCTAAGTTAGGGAATTAGCCTAAAAATGCGTGAAATTAACGTTTATAATTATGCCGAAATTGCGGGATGTTACATTCTCCCTCTGTTAGAGAAATCTCGTCCTGAGATTTTAATCCATGTCGTTACGTCGGATGTATGTGTTTCCGAAAAGATGTGCTGTCACCAATTGCGACGTTGTAAGTTACCACGTAACTCGGAATAGTCTTTGTATACTCGTTGTATAGTTCAATAAGTTGTGTGTTCGAAAGTGGTTAAAGTTTACCAAGTGTTAGGTTCGGATCAACATTCGAATAGTGTAACGTTAAAGCGAAATAATAGGTTGCTAAAACGTACCAATGTTAGCGTAGGGATCCTCTGGTGCATCCCGTGCACGAATGACGTATGCGCGTCCGCGGCCGGGTTCGTTGTTGGAGATGCGGTTGTTGTTGTTCTGATTGTTGTTGGCGTTGTTGAGCTGTGGGCACTGATTTCGGTAGTGTCCTGGTTCACCACACTCGAAACAGCCAGTGTTTTGTCAACCAGGGTTTGCTTGAGTGGGAGGATTGTTTCTACATGAATGGGCTCGGTGTCCCCATTGGCTGCATTTGCCACAAAGGAAGCATTCGCCCTCATGATGCCTTTCGCATTTCCACATTTAGGCCTCTTGCCTAGGTAAGGTTTCGGTTCAGTGTTGGTGATTGCGGCGTATGCTCTGGTGTTTCCCACATTCTTGTTTTGTTGACCCTAACGGTCATTACTTTCACTGTTCCATTTCCACTTGTTGTTTCCAGAATCACCCGCATCAGCACGGTTGGGATCACTTTTCCCTGAAGCAGCTTTCAAGGTTCCAATCAGGACCACGTCCTCAGTCAAGCTTTGAGCAAGATCCACTGCACTCCTAAAAGTAGTCGGTTTGGAGGACATCACCATGCCTTTGATCTGTGGTGCCAAACCCTTGATGTACCGTTTAATGCATTCGCTCTCGGGAGTCACCATGTGAGGTACGAGGCGTACAAGCTCTTGGAACTTTGTCGTGTATCCGGTAATGTCAGCACCGCTCATCTGGATGTTCGATAGCTCAGTTTCGAGTTTTTGAAGCTCACTGGGAGAGCAAAAATCTTCCATCATCATTTGTTTCAAAGTCTCCCACGAGATGGAGTAAGTAGTTGTGCGTCTAAGGATTTGGAACTGAAAGTTCCACCATGTTAACGCTTTGTCGGCGAGAGTACACGTGGCGTACTTCACCATGTTGTCGGTTGCGCAGTTGCTGATGTCGAGGACCGATTCCATTTTCTCGATCCAGTAGACTTTGCCGATGGCCCCTTCAGTCCCGGTGAATATGCTGGGTTTGCAGGCGAGGAAGGTTTTGTATGAACACCCTTGTTGGGTATTTGCCGGTGTTTAACTGTTGACGGGGGTGGCTCCACTGTTATTCACGCCAGTGTCGCGAGCACGACTGGCTTCGTACTTAGCGATAGGTTCGGCTACACGTCGCTCGATAATTTGTTCGGTGGTCTCGACGACAGGAGGTGTAGTCGCTCGGTGACTGTTTCGGGTCTTTCTTTGTTTAGGCGGCATGATGACGTTCTGCGATGAAGGAAATGCAGAAGTCAATGCCAATGAAAAGAATGTGAAGAATGAAGTTTCACATATTTTTAGTTATGGAACATTAAGAAGGATTGACAAGATCCCCATCACGTATCTTATGTCCATGAAACGCCCATATGTACTTAGTATAATATAATCACGTTGGCCAGGCGTCATTATATGATGCTAAATACATACTTCTTTTCATCAACCGTTCAATACGATTAGGTTCACATGAGATCAGAGTGTGTATGAATGATGTCGGATGCAGTACGGTTCAAATAATGGATTGCGCGTATCGATGTGTCGTAACGATAGTTAGATGTATGCAAATGTGTATGCATGTGCGTTCTATCCAAGGTTATAGTCTAGTTTTTAAGGTCTCTAAGTCACCTAAGAAATCTAGTTCGCTATAACCAATGGCTTTGATACCAATCCGTCACACCCCCAAATTCGTTAATCAAGTTTATCAGATGTTAGCGGAAGCATTAGATCGAGCGGGGGTGATGACGTCCATGTCGTACATACATACATATCAGAGCATGTAATTACAACAGAACATATATATTAAGATGCCAAGAGTAATAATTACAAAGTTTTACGATTCATCGAATCGTACAAGTGTAAAAGTAGTTAAGTTTACAAAAGTAGATTTCGTAAATATGACTAAAACATATTAGTTATATAAAAGAAATCCCATTGTCAAAAGTTGGCATCTTATTTGCATCGTGGGTCGCCTATGTTCCATATGTGCAGCGGTTCTTACGTGCAGCTAATTCCCTGAAAAACATAGTAAAAGTCAACAACGAGGTTGAGTGAATTCACAGGTTTTGTGTTTGCGTATAAAGTTTGATCAACCAATATATTTGTAACGTTTTGCCATAACAATTTAAGTACGTTTGTCAAACGTGTAGTTTTGTTGGGATGTCGCCCAAAAGTATAGTTTGAAATGTTTGTCCAAGAAGTAGGACCGATCAATAACTGCCCAAGAAGTAGGGATTAAAATGTTTGTCCAAGAAGTAGGACCTAGCAATATCTGCCAAAGAAGTAGGGACATTTCAGGTTGTGTCCAAGAAGTAGGACTGACATCCAAGACATAGGACCCACTGCTCAAGAAGTAGAGCCTTCACCCAAGACATAGGATGGAACCTTGCCCAAAAAGTAGGGACTTTCTGTGTGTGTGCCCAAGACGTAGGGACTTTTCAAATGTTTATGAAAATGCTGTTTCATAAAAGTCAGTTTGTATAAAAGTCTGATAGCAATTCATAAACGGTTTGTAATATGGTATGAAATCATTCATAAATACTGTTTAAAAGTACTCAAGCTGTAGAGTAAAACATGGTTACGTTCGAAGTCAACAATCTACAAGTATAAAAGCATAAAAGCATTTTATATAATCAAGGTAAGCTATGGGGCAATAGTAAAACAGTGACTATGTATTCCACCCCTGTTCAACAGTAGTAATTCAGTAAAAGTAGGGGCTGTGAACTCACCTGTTGAGCTAAGTAAAGTGCGAGTGCTAGCAAAGCCTAAAGCCCAAAGTACACCTAGTCGGTAATCTCCTAACGCCCTAAACGCATGAGATTTAATAAGTATGTGGATGTCTAAGTTGACCATCCATGCTAGTGTTCGTACAACCAAGTTATGTCCAAAGCGTTTGTTTAACATTTACATTTGTATGTTTTAGTTGTGAAAATGTATACGACCCATCGATGATAGTTTGAAATCACAATTTCAATAATATAAATGTGTTTGTAATGTTTGTACAGTTCGTGTATCATATCGTATGTAAATATTCATTTCCGGTTAAGTTCAACACTTAGTGAAAAATTGTAAACTTTCTGTTTTTGGCGACACTTGAGGCGTCACTCGCCTCAGGGTAGCGACACTGAGGCTAGTGTCGGGTTAAGTGACATGCAGAGTAGTGGGCGGCACTTGAGTGAGTGTCGCATGGAGTGTCGGGTTAGAGGATTACCGACACTTAACGAAGTGTCGCAAAAAGAGGGTTTGTGGCGTCACTTAAGCAAGTGACGCAAAAAGAGGGTTTTATGCGACACTTAATGCGTCACTTAAGTGTCGCTACACTGTTTTTGGGCCTGATGCGTCATTTACAACTGTTCGAAGATCGGTTTGGAAAAACGAGTTTTGGTTCAATTTTTGGACGTAATTAGTTGATAAAAACACTAAAACATGATGTATTAAGCATTATAACCACGAAATATCAAAAGAAATAGCGAAATCTAAGAGTTTTTGGAAATGTCGGGATCTTACAAAGTTGTCGCGAGAGAAATCCGAAAAGATGAAAATGTTCCTCTTGGTCTCGTGAACGTTTTCTTCCAAAGAAGCTAGGTGATTTGAGGTGTTTTAATGGTAGTTTTTGGGTGGTTTTGTGATGGTGGTTTTGATGTTGGTGGTGGTGGTTTGAGAGAGAAGAAAAAGATGAGATGGTGATAAAAATGAAATGAAAAATGGGTTGGGGTGGGGGTTCGGCTGATTTTGGTCATCAAAAGTAGGGAGATTTTTAGTCCCAAACTTCGTGGTATTTAACCCGTGTTCGTTTACCCGATCGCTAAACGTTAAAATATTTTAATTGATAAATTTTTAAATACGTATTCGAATATATTTTCAGTTGACATATTTTATAAAAGTAAAATTTTAGTTGAGTTATAAAATTTTACTTTGTTTTATTTCAGTTTTACGTATATGTTTTGAGTTGTTTCAGTTTACGAAATAAATGTTACACGTTACAAAATACTTTGTAAATACTATCAACAAAATATTTAATAAACGTTAATGTTATTTAATAATTTCATTTTATTAAATAATTTTGTTCACCAACAGTCGTATATTTTTTGTCGCGTTTGTTCCAATTGTTTTTTACGTATTTATACAAGTCTCAAAATATGTAATACTATACGCGTATTAACTAGTTGGGCTTTGCTAGACTTACCTCTGAAAACGTGTTGTGAATCCACTCTAAGTTAGGGAATTAGCCTAAAAATGCGTGAAATTAACGTTTATAATTATGCCGAAATTGCGGGATGTTACACTAACCCTGACAGGGATTATCAGTCCCAAATAGTACTATTCACTAACATTCACGCTAAAGGGCTTTATGATTAGTCTGAAATTCATGCAATCAGTATATCGAGTTTTATGTACTTGTGTTCACATGTAAAAACAGAGCATCTTTCCTCACCTCGAGGTAAAAACAGTAAAAAGCGGGGCTATGAGACTCACCTGAGTCTTGAAAGCGTTGCTAACAGACCATCGAACTAGATTCGCATCGCTTATTCAACTCGCAAGTTCTCAGTTCGCAAGGTCTCAAATCGCAAGGTAAAGTCGACTCGCAAGTCAAGTCGCAATACACTCAACTCGCAGTTCAACTCGCAAGACAGTTCGACTCGCAAGTCAGTTCAACTCACAGGTCAATTCAACTCGCAGGTCAAGGGTCAAGTCGCAGGTCAAAGAGTCAACTCGCAAGAAAAGGTTCAACTCGCAAAACCTCAACTCACAGCATAGTGTGCGAACTGAAATTGGACTCGGTTCGCAGGATCGGCTGTTTGTGTTTTCGTTTTTGGTGACTTGGTCAAACGTGCTCGTTTTGACCCGAAACTTTTAGGGAAGTCTTAAATGTGTTTATAAAGTTCATAAAAATTACCGTTACGTTTTGTGGTTAACCGAAAATGTTGTTTTTAAAGTTGTTATAAAAATAGTCCTTGTGGCTTTGTAGACAGATTTTTACTTCGTTTCGAGCATCGTTTTCACTAAGTTAAAGTCCGAATTAAATTCCAAGAAAAATCATGGTTATCCTATTATGTCTTAGCTACTTTTTGTAATTTTTTCATAATTTTTAGGCATCGATAAGTCGGTTAAATAAAATAGCAAATCCCCTGAGATCTAATATTGACCAATCCGGATACAAGTGTATAAACATAATTACTGAGCAAAATTAGTGTATTTTCAGGAAACATCATAGAAGGACTTTTTGAAGCTAACAAGATTTTTTGAGATTTTAGCGTAAACCTCATGTATTTTTGAGGTGTGTAGCTCAAGATGTAGTCCCGAGAAGTGAGTGTAACTTTCTGTCCGTCGGAACAGTAAGTATATGTCGTCGGAGAAAAATGTTTTCGAGTAGTAAACGGACTCGAAAAGTCACGAGACTAATTTTAGTGGAAAGTTAACACTCGGGAAATGAATTCTACTGTTTCCTCGATGGTTTCTCTGGTTACTTTCAGATTCCTCTCGATCCGAAGGACCAGGAAAAGACTACATTCACATGCCCCTACAGAACATTTGCCTATTAACGCATGCCTTTCGGGCTATGCAATGCACCTGCAACATTTCAACAGTGTATGGTAGCGATATTCCATGACATGATTGAACAGTGCATGGATGTATTCATGGACGACTTCTCAGTCTTTGGAGATTCCTTCACTTCCGGTCTTTCCAACCTTGAAAGAATGCTAGCCCAGTACGAAGAATCAAATCTTGTCTTGAACTGGGAGAAGTGCCACTTTATGGTAAAGGAAGGAATAGTTTTAGGACACCGAATATCAAAGTCTGGGATTGAAGTTGACAAAGCCAAAGTTGAGACACTACTACAAAATGAGGCTAATGCAACACTTTCAAGGCAACACTTTAAAAATATGTTGCATTATGCACAACACAAGTTACAAAGCAACAGTTTTCTAAAAAATGTTGCATTTGAAGATCTAATGCAACATGTGTTTTTAAGTGTTGCAAATTTAGAAAAAAAAATGCAACATTTTCAAGAAGTGTTGCATTTGTTAAAGTTTAAAAGCAACACTTTAGAAGAAGTGTTGCAAACTTTAAATTAAATTGCAACATATTTCGTAAGTATTGCATTTGCCAAATCTTAGAACAACATTTGAGTTGTATACTTGTATTTATCATGGAAATTAAAATGAAAAAATTAGAAATTGTTACGAACTACGTGTGTGTAACCAACTTCTAGTTTTTGTCATCCTCAAAACAAACTGAGTTATTATAATACTCCGTAATATAGCTTCGTATTTATATTTATATTTATATTCATATTTATATTTTTATGCTTTGTACAAAATGTATGGATAACTACAGGGGCGGATGTATAGGAGGGCATAGTGGGCAGTCGCCGCCCCAAGAATTTTCAAATCATGTAAAAAAGTAATTCTTTTAAGGGTATTTATAATATGGTTTAATAATGGTTTAATCCTCAAAGTTTTATTTTTTTTTTCATTTTAACCACTCAAGTTTTTTTCTACTGATTAAACCCTCAAAGTTTCAAAAATGTTGTGGTTTAAACCTAAAGTTTGATTATACTCAAACATTTTGATGGTTTAATACCTAAAGTTTATCTTTTATAATAATTTGACCATTTTAAATTATTCTAGTTTAATCATCAAACTTTTAAAAATTTAATGGTTTAACCCTTTGAAGGGTACCATTAAGTCAATGCAAACTTGAAAGGTTAAATCATTAGAAAAAAACTTAAGTGGTTAAAACGAAAAAATTGAAACTTTGAGGATTAAACCGTTATTAACCCTTATAATATTTTATAGGTTTTGCCCCCAAGATGAAGAAATAATTTTTTAAAAAAAAATTGCCCCTCCAATATATAAATTGTAGCTCCGCCCCTGGATAGCTAGGTTGTTAATTTCTTTAAATTAACATATATGATCGTTATTACATGACTATAACTTATGATCATATATCACCAAAAATGGTAAAACTGACTAAATAATGTCTTCCTTTCTATACATGATCTTTATGAATTTAACTTGTAAGTTGGATTTATTAATTCTGACCACAAATAAAATTTCATTATATGATTAGTGGACTTTAGTTAGTGGGGGAGGTCATGGCCTCATTAATTTCTAAGGCAGTTCATCGTTTGCAAATTTTTTTATAATAATTATTATTATTATATTTATACTTTGGACCGTTTAAGAGAGAAGTTTTTTTTGAAAAAAAAAATAAAATGTAACAATTATTATTCATCACGACACATCTTACCATTTTCAATGCTAGTTAAAAAACAAATAAAAACTAATAATGAATGTCAATCAGAATCAATGATATGAAAACTAAGCTTCATTCTTGAATTTCTTTTTAATTAGGTTATAACATCATTTAATAATTTTTTTTTGAATAAATCATTAACATTCAACGTGGTGAATGTTAGGTAACGTTCATGATAATGAATTTTAAAATTATAAAATATTCATCATGAATGTTAACAATTTTTTCAATAAGTATTCATCAACTGAAATTACGACTTTAAAATGAAAAAATTTGTAAATATATTCTTTATATATAGCATCGACTTTGATTAATATTTAATTTATTGTAAAAGTAAATTTTTTTGTTGTTGTTTTGATTGGTAATCTTAAAATGGTTCGTGATGAATAATAACCGATTCCTCCTTCCCTCTAAAAAATCACTTCCCTATAAATTACTACCCTATACTTATACCTTGCCACGAATACAGGTCAAAAAAATTTAGGCTTACGCAAGTTGGTTTTTGCTGCGGTCCATTTGTTTTTTGACCTGACGCATGACCCACGGTTTGACCCATATCAACCCAACTGTTATGGTAATGATTCACAATATATCATTATAAGATACCAAATACCATAATTCATTACATTTCTCATTGCCCACCCCTAAGACCACTCCCGTTCTTCTTTGTTTCTTCCCTTGTGCCAGCTTAGCGCTACGTCAGCACATTTAAAACTGAGAAAAAACTGACAAAGCACTGTCAACAATCATTTCTTCCTTTACATTTCCATGACTCACTAAGTATTAATTTAATTAATTAAACACAAACTAAATAAAAACTATTTCATTAATAATTAAAAAATAATACATTAAAAAATAAAAATATTACATTAATTATTAAAAACATTACACTAACGAAAAAAAACACATTATGTGACACCCCCAAATTTAATGATTTGCGGAAGCTCGATTTGGGTGTCACTAATCAATATACAAAGCGCATAAGATATAATGAACGACCACTATATGCGTCGTTTTAAACTTGTATTAATAAAGTAACGTTTACATCAAAATAATGTTACATTAGCTCGGTTCCTGAAATTAAGAGATTACATAGCATAATTACTTTTACAAAATATAATAATGCAATCCAATCTCTAGTTGTATGTATGATGACTCGAGCTAATAGTCCCTGCCTGTGCAGCCAACCTACTGCTGGGTACCTGTGATAAATACTAAAATGGGTCAGCGAAAACGCTGGTGAGCTCACAGGTTTGTATGTCATTGTATAGTTGTAAGAACCACAAGATTTATATTGAATTTAAAATGCACTTAAGCAAAATAAAAGTTATACAATCCATGAGCACATAGTCTGAGCTTAACTTGAGCGCTGGGTCCAATTAAGGAAACCTAACTAGTTTTGCCTCCTACGAGTGTCTAATCCACACTCGTCTTCCCAAATGCTAATACATCCGTTTGACCGGTTAGTGCGTGCTAACCCGGATGAGGATTGTCAATCCCATATGATATCATATACTAACATTCACGCTAAAATATTAGAGACTATGCTATAGAGGACTTTAAATTGATTAGCTTGAAACTCATGTAGTATTTGAAGGTTGGTACTTGCGTTCTACTTGTAAAACAAAACAGAGCAGTAATATCACACCCCTAGTTGTAAAATAGTGAAAATGGGGCCATGAAACTCACCTGAGTCTTGAAGTGTTTAATTTAATAAACTTGAAGTAATTAGCTGTGAATTGATGTCCAAGGACTTGAAACCTGAATGTGTTCACGATACTTGATTGTTATTAATTGTACCGGTATCTCGAAAGACTACCCTTGTAGTTGTTATACAACTATATATATATATATATATATATATATATATATATATATATATATATATATATATATATATATATATATATATGTCCAAATTACTACGATTTGGTTGATTGTTTCGTTACAAGTTACTACGACTTGTTTGATTGAATTGATACAAGTTACAACGACTTGTTTGATTTTGAAGTATGTTTTGAAAATGTGTACGGCCCGTTGGTGGTTTAGTTGAAATAATAATCTCGACATATCTAGATTTGTTTGAAGTGTTATGCTTGAAAAACATGTTTCAATGTCCCTTAGAAGTTATTTTTGTTTAATCGTTTGAAGTTCCAAATGTCTAACACTTAGCTTGGAATTAAATTGTAAATCAACTGTGTTTTGCGACACTATATGCGACACAAGGACACGTCATGCGACACAACGGTTGTGTCGCATTATAGATGCGACATAATACCTATACGACACAAGAGTTGTGTCGCATAGGTTCGGAATGCTAAATCAATAGCGACATAGTGGTTGTGTCGTATAGAATACGACATAGTTTGCGACACAGAGTACGACACAATATTGTGTCGCATAAGTTACGACACAACAGGTTTGGTACGACACAAGATGCGACATAACAACCAAAATACGACATAGTATGCGACACAAGGCTTGTGTCGCAAAGATGAACACCAGCCCAGAAAGTCTGGCTGTCAAGATTTTTCCGGCCAAAAACCCATTTCAAACCCGTTTTTAAGCTATGAAATCGTGTTCTATACTTAGTAATGGACATATACAAGTTATAATAAACACTAACAAGTGAAAATACAAAGAATCGAGAGTTTTCGGGATTTTGTCGGAAACTTACAAAGTGCCGAAATGAAATTCCGGAAAGATGAGAATGTAGATCGCGTCGAGGTGGTTCCTTTTCCGTAATTACTTTGCCGATTTGGTTGCGTTTTGTGGTAGTTTTTAAGAGATTTAGGTGATGGTTTGGTGTTATGGTTTGAGAGAAAAAGAGAGAGAATAAAAGATGGTGGTGATGTTGATAATGAAAAAGAAAATGGAAATCTCCATTTTTGGAGAGGAAGGGGCCGGCCCACATGGGGCCCACCCATGTGTGGTTGGCTCCAAATTTCGTTCCCGCGTATTCACGCTTCGTGTGGAGTTCGTTCCCCCGATCGTTTAAACGTTAAATATTTATTTATACGCGTTTTAAAATATCAATAGTTATTCGACATTTTCGTTGAAGTATTTTATAAAATACTTTATAGTTATGTTATAGATAATGATTTTATTTCATATTGCTTACGCGTTTGCATTTTATCGCGTTTATATCATTTGTGTAATAAAATTTGGATACAAAATATCACAATAGATAATATTCTTAAATAAACTTGAGTTATTAAATAATATTCGTATTACTTAATATAATTGTTCACCAACGTCCGTATTTATTGTATCGAAATTCATTCGATTTGAAACTCGTACGATTTAAACAAACCGTATAATTGTGTAGATATATATTCAACAATATATATGATAATTGATACATTAATTAGCCTAACACAGAACTAATTACATGTATTAAAACTTGATTAGGCACTAAATTCTAGTCCTAAATTGACGGGTGTCACATTCTCCCCCTGTTAGAAGAATTTCGTCCTGAAATTTATGTTGAAGTTGTGTTTGATGTTGAGTCAGTGAAGAGTTGAGGATACTTGAGTCGCATTTGGTCTTCCCGTTCCCAGGTGAATTCCGGACCGCGCCGCGAATTCCACCTAACTTTGACGATGGGAATACGACTTTGTTTAAGTTGTTTGATCTCACGGTCCATGATTTCGGCGGGTTCCTCAACAAAGTGAAGTTTCTCGTCAACTCGAATTTCATCGAGTGGAATAATAAGTGTCTCATCAGACAGACACTTCTTCAGATTTGAAACATGAAAAGTGGGATGCACGCTGCTGAGTTCGGATGGCAGCTGCAATCGATATGCCACTGGACCAATTCTCTCGAGGATCTCGAATGGTCCAATGTATCTGGGATTTAACTTCCCTCGTTTGCCAAATCGGATTACGCCTTTCCAAGGCGATACTTTGAGTAGTACTCGATCCCCAACTTGGAACTCGAGTGGTTTGCGTCTCACGTCAGCATAACTTTTCTGACGATCACTCGCGGCCTTGAGCTTGTTTTGAATTTCGACGATTCTCTCGGTCGTCTCGTGAATGATTTCTAGACCTGTGAGTTGGCTATCCCCAACTTCGGTCCAACAGATAGGTGACCGGCACTTACGACCGTACAGTGCCTCGAAGGGTGCAGCCTTGATGCTGGTATGATAACTGTTGTTGTACGAGAACTCACACAATGGTAGGTGTTTTTCCCAGTTTACACCGAAGTCTACTACGCAGGCCCGTAGCATGTCTTCTAGTGTTTGTTTGTTCGTTCACTTTGGCCGTCGGTTTGAGGATGGTATGCGGTACTCATATCGAGTCGAGTACCTAGGGATTTTTGAAGTGATTGCCAAAATTGTGAAGTGAAACGACTATCTCTATCGGAGATAATTGAAATTGGAACACCGTGTTTGGTCACGATTTCCTTCAGATAAATACCGGTGAGGCGTTCCATTTTGTCAGATTCTTTAATTGCCAGGAAGTTAGCAGACTTTGTGAGACGATCCACAATCACCCAAATGGTATCGCAACCGCTCGAGGACTTGGGTAGTTTGGTTATGAAGTCCATGGCAATTTGTTCCCATTTCCATTCAGGAAGACTGGGTTGTTGAAGTAAACCAGAAGGTTTTTGATATTCGATTTTGACCTTGGAGCAAGTAAGGCACTTGCTGACATAGGTGGTGATTTCAGCTTTCATGTTCGGCCACCAGTAGAAGTCCTTGATACCGTGGTACATTTTATCGGATCCCGGATGGATAGAATATTTGGACTTGTGAGCTTCATCCATCACCAAGTCTCGTAGGTTCCCAAATTTAGGCAACCAGATTCGGTTTGAGAAATACCTAATCCCGTTAGGTTTGACTTCGAATTGTTTATCCATGCCCCGCAAGGCTTCATCTTTGACGTTTTCGGGTTTCAAGGCTTCGAGTTGAGTAGTGAGAATTTGAATGTTTAAGTCGTTGTGAATGGTCACACTGAGGGCTCGGACTCGAAGTGGTTTCACTCGCTCTTTTCGACTGAGGGCATCAGCAACAACATTCGCTTTGCCTGGATGATATTTGAGTTCGCAGTCGTAATCGGTAAGCAACTCGACCCATCGACGTTGCCTCATGTTGAGATCCTTCTGATCGAATATGTGTTGGAGACTTTTGTGGTCTGTAAAAATTGTGCACCTAGTGCCATAGAGGTAATGTCTCCAAATTTTGAGGGCAAAAACGACGGCTCCTAACTCGAGGTCGTGGGTGGTGTAATTCTTTTCATGAATCTTGAGCTGTCGTGAAGCATAAGCTATGACTTTGTCTCGTTGCATCAGGACGCAACCGAGACCTTGATGAGAAGCATCGCAGTATACCACGAAGTCATTGGTGCCTTCGGGTAATGATAGGATAGGAGCACTACAAAGCTTTTGTTTCAGGAGTTGAAATGCTGACTCTTGTTTATCAGTCCAATCGAACTTTTTATCTTTCTGAGTCAGTGTCGTGAGTGGTAAGGCTATTTTTGAAAAGTTCTCGATGAATCGTCGGTAATATCCGGCAAGACCCAAAAATTGGCGTACTTCGGTCGGAGTGGTGGGTGCTCGCCAGCCCTTGATAGCTTCAATTTTTGATGGGTCAACGTGAATCCCCTGACTGTCGATCACGTGACCAAGGAATTGAACTGTTTGAATCCAGAACTCACACTTAGAGAATTTGGCGTAAAGCTCCTCGTGTTTAAGTAGTTCAAGGATGGTTTTGAGGTGTTGCGCATGTTCTTCTTCGCTTCGTGAATATATGAGGATGTCATCGATGAAGACAATGACAAACTTGTCAAGGTAAGGTTTGCACACCCGATTCATAAGGTCCATGAATACAGCCGGTGCGTTGGTTAAGCCGAATGGCATCACTTGGAATTCATAATGCCCATAGCGGGTTCGGAAAGCGGTTTTTGGAATGTCGGCATCGCGAACACGCAATTGATGATAACGGGATCGGAGGTCAATCTTTGAATAACAACTTGATCCTTGAAGTTGGTCGAACAAATCATCGATTCGAGGTAATGGGTATCGGTTCTTGATGGTCAACTTGTTCAACTCTCGATAGTCGACACACATTCGGAAAGTACCGTCTTTCTTTTTGACAAATAGGACCGGAGCTCCCCAAGGCGAAGAACTCGGCCTAATGAATCCTCTTTCCAGAAGTTCCTGTAATTGGGCAGACAACTCCTGAAGTTCGGATGGAGCTAAACGATATGGTGCTCGTGCCACCGGCGCAGTACCCGGCACGAGATCAATTGAGAACTCAACCTGTCTTGGTGGTGGTAGACCAGGCAGTTCTTCAGGAAAGACTTCAGGAAAGTCTCGGACAATTGGCACATCCTCAAGTCGCTTCTCCTCCGACTTTTTCTCCATGATGTGTGCGAGGATTGCGGGATAGCCCTTTTTCATAAATTTGCGGGTTTTCAAGCAAGACATGATATTGAGTCTCGTCCCACCGGTCTCCCCCTGTATGATTAAAGTTTCACCGGCGGCGAGAGGTATACGAATAACTTTGTCACCACAGATAATTTCAGCCCGATGCTTGGACAACCAGTCCATTCCAACAATGACACCGAAACTTCCTATCTTAACAGGCATGAGATCTATTGAGAAAATTTTGTCGGCTAGATTTAAAGTGCAATTAGGGATCACACTCTTGGTTCCCATAAGTTTACCGTTTGCAAGCTCTACAGTGTACTTAACATCTAAGGCAACTGGGGTGATGTCAAGTAGTGGGCAAAACTCATCGGAAATAAAACTCCTATCAGCGCCAGTATCAAACAGAACTGAAGCAGTTAAATTGTTGAGGAGGAACATACCCGTGACCACATTCGGGTCTTGACGGGCGTCCCCAGATTTGAGCACGAAGGCTTTTCCTTTGACGTTGTTGTTGTTGTTCTTCCGTTTGGGACATGCATCCCTGAAATGTCCCGTCTCCCCGCACCCATAACAGGTTTTGGGTTGTTGGTTGTTGTTTTGTGATTTAGGGGCTTGGCAGTCTTTGGATGAATGCCCATACTTCCTGCAGTTGTTGCAAGGAGATCTGCAAGGGCCATGGTGGTGGTAGTTACACTTGGAACAATATGGTCTGTCCCCAGTGTAGGTGCGTTTGGGTTCGGTGTTGGTGTTGTAAGCTTGGATGGTGTTGGACCTTTTGTTTTGGTAGTTGCTGTGGGATTCGGTGGATTTGCGTTTGTTGTTGTCGGATTTCTCGCGGCTGACCACTAGTGCCATGAGCTCATGAGCTAGCCTGATAGCACTTTCGGTGGTGGTTGGTTGGGATGAGGCGACACTTCCTTGAATGCTCTCGGGAAGGCCGCGGATGTATTTCTTAACCCCCTTTTTCTCTGGTTCCACCAGACTAGGGCACAGGGACGCGTATTGCTGGAACTTGATGGTGTATCCCTCAATATCGGTCCCCTGCACAGCTAGTTGCCAGAACTCCTCTTCTAATCGGTGTATCTCTTCTCAGGACAATACTTCTCCCTCATTTTGTTCTTCAACTCGGCCCAAGGTAGCTGATTAGCTATCTCAAGACCCACAGAGTTGGCATGGGCGTTCCACCATGTGAGGGCTCCTTCCTGAAAAGTGTAGGCGGCAAACTTTACCTTGTTTTCCTCGGTGCAGTTGCATAGGCTGAAAACAGATTCTATGCGTTCTATCCATCGGCTCAAACCAATAGCACCTTCCGTGCCCTTGAAGTATAGTGGTTTGCAGCTCAGAAAGTCCTTATAGGAGCAGGGTCTGGGTGGTGGAGCATTGTTGGCTGTGTCCTCGCTACTGGGTGGTGGTGTTCGGGCAGCCAAGGCTTGGGTCACACTGCGGGCAATCAGTCCCGCGATCTCAGCTTCACTAAGGGTGATTTGTCGACGAGGAGGCATGAGGCTGAGTAAGCAAGAACAAGGAAAAGAAGTAAGATACTAGTTCGAAATTCATGATATATCACCACAGATGTACATATATAAAAGGGTAATATACAACATCTCAAAGTAAAAATCAATAACGTGAGATAATTAATAGAAATCGTCAATTGATACTTCGAAGCCAAATGATTACAGACGATTTTGAGTCACAAGTTTCAAAAGTTACAGACTTAGATGTTATACAAAAGTGCCGGGAATTGTTACATCCGGTTGAATTACATAGATCCTACAAATGCATATTCGGGTACAGATTCATCCTAAGCTAATTCTGACGTAAGTTGAGTTGTGGCAGCAGTGCAGTGTGATGATTCACAGATTCTGCAAGTCTATTGGCAGTTCGGAGGGCGTCTTCGGTTTCCCTTAAACGTGTCTCGCACTGATGCAGCCTTGATTGTAAAACAGAGATTTCGTTTCGGTTGCCAATCACTTGGTTGTGGACAACCTCCATGGTTTCGACTGTTCCTTCCACCTGATTTTGAAGAGTGTTCATGTTGTTAACAGTGTGATCGTGGTCTTCGGAGACTTGCTCGATTCGTTCCATTGCTGTAAGTCTCTAGAGCTCGCGAGTCTCTTGCAGCTCGATATCCATCTCGTGGATTTGTTGGTCGTGATGGTGTACTCTAGCGGCTAAGTCTGGTAGAGTGAAATGAGTGGGGTACGGGCTAGCTCGAGGCGACGCGGTGTCCCTCCTAGCCACTCTCGGGTTTCGCGATCCATGTGGATAAGAACGTGATGAACTTGGTGGTGTGTTTGCCATTCTGAGACAAAGCGTTAGGAAGAATGAGGCCTATATCCATATAATAACTTATATAATATAGCCTAAGATTGTAACGAGGCCTATCTATGTATACTTAGTATCACATAATAGCCTATTGGGTGTCTAGCACAGACTTATTTGAGTCCCGGTTCTCTCGAGGTCAGAGTCAACTAGTGTATGCTGTTCAGCCATAACTTCCTTCAGATCTTACATCATCTTAATTTAATTGTACATAGTTGATCAGGCTATGTTAAATTAAATTCGTATGCTGTAATCCCTGAACTGGTTATACCTAACAGGGAATACTGCCTAACGGTCATAGTCTAGGCCCACTAAATGCATCCTAGTTCACTATAACCTTAGGCTCTGATACCAATCTGTGACACCCCCAAATTTAATGATTTGCGGAAGCTCGATTTGGGTGTCACTAATCAATATACAAAGCGCATAAGATATAATGAACGATCACTATATGCGTCGTTTTAAACTTGTATTAATAAAGTAACGTTTACGTCAAAATAATGTTACATTAGCTCGGTTCCTGAAATTAAGAGATTACATATCATAATTACTTTTACAAAATATAATAATGCAATCCAATCTCTAGTTGTATGTATGATGACTCGAGCTAATAGTCCCTGCCTGTGCAGCCAACCTACTGCTGGGTACCTGTGATAAATACTAAAATGGGTCAGCGAAAACGCTGGTGAGCTCACAGGTTTGTATGTCATTGTATAGTTGTAAGAACCGCAAGATTTATATTGAATTTAAAATGCACTTAAGCAAAATAAAAGTTATACAATCCATGAGCACATTGTCTGAGCTTAACTTGAGCGCTAGGTCCAATTAAGGAAACCTAACTAGTTTTGCCTCCTACAAGTGTCTAATCCACACTCGTCTTCCCAAATGCTAATACATCCGTTTGACCGGTTAGTGCGTGCTAACCCGGATGAGGATTGTCAATCCCATATGATATCATATACTAACATTCACGCTAAAATATTAGAGACTATGCTATAGAGGACTTTAAATTGATTAGCTTGAAACTCATGTAGTATTTGAAGGTTGGTACTTGCGTTCTACTTGTAAAACAAAACAGAGCAGTAATATCACACTCCTAGTTGTAAAATAGTGAAAATGGGGCCATGAAACTCACCTGAGTCTTGAAGTGTTTAATTTAATAAACTTGAAGTAATTAGCTGTGAATTGATGTCCAAGGACTTGAAACCTGAATGTGTTCACGATACTTGATTGTTATTAATTGTACCGGTATCTCGAAAGACTACCCTTGTAGTTGTTATACAACTATATATATATATATATATATATATATATATATATATATATATATATATATATATATATATATATATATATATATATATATATATGTCCAAATTACTACGATTTGGTTGATTGTTTCGTTACAAGTTACTACGACTTGTTTGATTGAATTGATACAAGTTACAACGACTTGTTTGATTTTGATGTATGTTTTGAAAATGTGTACGGCCCGTTGGTGGTTTAGTTGAAATAATAATCTCGACATATCTAGATTTGTTTGAAGTGTTATGCTTGAAAAACATGTTTCAATGTCCCTTAGAAGTTATTTTTGTTTATTCGTTTGAAGTTCCAAATGTCTAACACTTAGCCTGGAATTAAATTGTAAATCAGCTGTGTTTTGCGACACTATATGCGACACAAGGACACGTCATGCGACACAACGGTTGTGTCGCATTATAGATGCGACATAATACCTATACGACACAAGAGTTGTGTCGCATAGGTTCGGAATGCTAAATCAATAGCGACATAGTGGTTGTGTCGTATAGAATACGACATAGTTTGCGACACAGAGTACGACACAATATTGTGTCGCATAAGTTAAGACACAGCAGGTTTGGTACGACACAATATGCGACATAACAACCAAAATACGACATAGTATGCGACACAAGGCTTGTGTCGCAAAGATGAACACCAGCCCAGAAAGTCTGGCTGTCAAGATTTTTCCGGCCAAAAACCCATTTCAAACCCGTTTTTAAGCTATGAAATCGTGTTCTATACTTAGTAATGGACATATACAAGTTATAATAAACACTAACAAGTGAAAATACAAAGAATCGAGAGTTTTCGGGATTTTGTCGGAAACTTACAAAGTGCCGAAATGAAATTCCGGAAAGATGAGAATGTAGATCGCGTCGAGGTGGTTCCTTTTCCGTAATTACTTTGCCGATTTGGTTGCGTTTTGTGGTAGTTTTTAAGAGATTTAGGTGATGGTTTGGTGTTGTGGTTTGAGAGAAAAAGAGAGAGAATAAAAGATGGTGGTGATGTTGATAATGAAAAAGAAAATGGAAATCTCCATTTTTGGAGAGGAAGGGGCCGGCCCACATGGGGCCCACCCATGTGTGGTTGGCTCCAAATTTCGTTCCCGCGTATTCACGCTTCGTGTGGAGTTCGTTCCCCCGACCGTTTAAACGTTAACTATTTATTTATACGCGTTTTAAAATATCAATAGTTATTCGACATTTTCGTTGAAGTATTTTATAAAATACTTTATAGTTATGTTATAGATGATGATTTTATTTCATATTGCTTACGCGTTTGCATTTTATCGCGTTTATATCATTTGTGTAATAAAATTTGGATACAAAATATCACAATAGATAATATTCTTAAATAAACTTGAGTTATTAAATAATATTCGTATTACTTAATAAAATTGTTCACCAACGTCCGTATTTATTGTATCGAAATTCATTCGATTTGAAACTCGTACGATTTAAACAAACCGTATAATTGTGTAGATATATATTCAACAATATATATGATAATTGATACATTAATTAGCCTAACACAGAACTAATTACATGTATTAAAACTTGATTAGGCACTAAATTCTAGTCCTAAATTGACGGGTGTTACACATTACGATAATGAAAATAAAACATTACGATAATGAAGTTCACACATATTAGATAAAATTTTCCCCACATATTAGATAAACTATTTTTTTATTTTGTTCTACTTGGCGATTAGCCGATTTGTAGTACGTTTCACCGCAACTTTAGAGTTGTAGTTTTGTCGTATGGTTTCCCAAACATTTTGTTGCGTTGGTGAAGTTCTAATCAGATTGCTTTGAAAAGCCTTCTCCTACTCTTCGATCAAGACGTTTACCTTGTTCTCGGTCCATAGCAAGGATGATGATGTTTGGAAATGATTTTTGGGAAGAATTGTTGGGATGTTGTGAATTTTTTTTGTGTTAATTGTGTGTGAATTGTGTGAAATATTGTTGTGGTTGTGTATAAAAAATTGTGAGAGTTGTGTGTATATTTATAGTGTAAATTGGGGTATAATTAATATTTTAAAAAAATATTTTTTAAATAACGGATTTATAGCCGTTATATATTTAATTTTTTTTTGTTTAACGGTCAAAAAGAAAAAAAAATAACAATTGGGCCCACCTCCTCCTTCATCGTTTCATCGTCCAACCGAACAAAGGCAACCGACGAGAATGACGACGAAGCCGTTGGGGCGTCGGTTCGCTGGCCTCGTCGGCTTCCCACCAACGAATTGTGTTGGCACCCGTCTAATACACTCAACCACGCATTCATATTATTATGAGTTTGAGTTATATGAATTAAAGTTTATTAAATAGAGAATAGTTTATTCAATTTTATTATATAAATAAAATAAGTAGAACGCGTCGAGAAACTAGGGCTGTAGCCGAGTCGAGCCGAGCTCGACAGGGTTCGAGCTCGGCTCGACCCATTTAAGGTAAGCTCGAGCTCGGCTTGATAGCTCGATGAGCTTTCACGATGTAGGCTAGAGCTCGGCTCGACAATATTTTAAAATGGCTCGACTCGGCTCGAAATGCTCGAAAATTTATATAAAAAATAATTTTAAATAATCAAAATTATATTATATTTATTTGAAAAATAAACATCAATAATAAAATCATTTCAATTATATATAATATTAAAATTAATCGTGAAAACAAGTCAAAAAAATTTGTAAAATACTTTAACAATTTCAAAATATAATAATAATATCATTTACATCTATAAAATTACATATATATATGTATGTAAAAATATACTACCTCCGTCCCAAAATTATAGTCCATCTTTCCTTTTTGAGACGTCCCAAAATAATTGTCCACTTCCCATTTCAACTAATAAGAAGAGAGTTTAGTGGGTGCAGATTCTATTTGAGTGGTTGAAAACTGTTGTGGTCCCACTTTTATTAAACTGTGTGTTTTTTATTGGTGGACAATAATTTTGGGACGGAGGGAGTATATATCAGTCAAGACTCGAAAAACTCGATAATAGCTCGAGCCGAGCTCTTAAAAGCTCGGGCTCGAAATCAATAAAAGCTCGGCTCAATCAAGGTCAAGCTCGAGCCGAACTTGAATTGCTCAATAAAAGTTCTAACTCATTTGCAGCCCTAGAAACTAATAGATCAAGTGTGGAATATTGTGGGAACTGCTCTTAGTCATCCATCGCCACTAAATTTCCATCCCTAAAAATTTTAAATTCCCTCCTAAAAAAATTGGTTTCACTAACAAAAAATTTTCAAGCAAGTCCTCTAAAATTGGTTCCAAAATTTTAAAGAAAAGAATGACGGTTAGGGAAAAAATATTCTCGATCATCACCAGTTCAACAATAGCAAAAAATTTCTGAAAGCTTAAAGTATGAACCGAATGTACGAGTTCTCATCATCAGGTATAATCGATCTATGGCTAGAGTTTTGTCGATTTCTGAGTTATATTCGTTGCCTTTTTAATAGTCAATGTATCGATCGATTTTTTATTTTATTTTTTTTGTTTGTGGTCCCAAATAATGAAATTGAACCAACAACTGTCCTGCATTTCACTTTTGAGATACCTGGATTAGATAAATCTTATCAATCAAGATGGATTCACTACACTTTTGGATTTTTTTTTCTTGGTTTGAATCACTTTGTTGGTGCAAATTCACCGTTCGTCACATTCACATAACTTGTGACTTGTGAGTATTGTAATATCGCCACTGAGGATTTTGCACAAACATCTTACGTGTAATCTTAATTATATGTATTTTTCTTTTAATTCTTCTTAATTTTCAGAAAATGGATGTACTTGGCCTTTCTTGGGCACCATTCAGTAGCCAGTTTCTGAAGGTAATGAGTCATTGTATATATGATCGCTTATATTTATTTATGTGTATATTTAACATGTTACCAAGCCAATTTAGTGATCCACAATGATGACATACTAAAATCATAATCAACCAATACTAATATTGATATTTGTGTAATTGGGTATGGTCACCAAAAAATCATCAATTATTAATTGTGTAGTGAATATAGGTGTACACTTGTGCAACTATTATACACACCGATGTATTATCCTAATGTGCAGCTACTGTAAATACAAATTGGTAGCTCATCAATTAGTGGCCAGTATGATAAGATCAATGTATACAACACACTGAAAACCCTATATTTTTATTTGTAGATTTTGAAATGCCCAGGTATTTACTTTGCTACTATCTTATCAACCATATTATGCAGTTGCTTCCGCATTTGTTCTCCATTATGTTAGGCCATGCTGTTTGATTATTTATTTTCGTCAACTGATCTGTTTTGAGGCGTTGGCGTGGACATGGTCAACTTGGTACTTAATTCCTATGGTTGAATCACCGAGCTTTTATACATGCAGGTTGCTGATACTTATACTGGCCGCTACTATATAATTTAGTACTGCGCTATGCTCTGTTACGGAAGACCTCTATCTAGTGTTAGTTTATCCATTTTATTTTTTGTAGCTCTTTTCAATGATCAACAGGTTTTTCTTGCACTTCTACTTTTATAGGTTTATGAAGTTCTGGTAAGACTCAAGTTTCTTTTCGTCTCCAAAACAGTTAAAATTTTGAAAAATGTGGTTCATGTTAGAAACTACTTATGAATACATTGTATGTAAATTGCAGGTTGCTTGAAGGAAAGTTGTAAATATGTCAAAATACAGCCTTTGTTGATTCTAGGTAGCCCATTTTGACATTCTGAATTGAAGTTGTTACTTTACCATGACTATATACATTTATTGGCCTTTGCCTATGCCTAAGGGCTCTTAGTAAAGAATTTTTAAATTTTGTTGCACGTCTTATTGATTTCTGTATACATGTTCAGTGTAGATTTAATGATTTTACTTCATTTTATTGTAACAGGTAAGATTGGTAGATGCTGCTAAAGTGAGGTGCCAAGTGGAAATCTTATTATTATCTTTATCTACTTGAATATATGATGTTGTAGAAATGTGTTTTTAAATATTATTTTCAAGTCATGTAATTATTTGGAAATTCGAGATTAATGATATATTTTTGTTTACATTGTGTGCAATTTAATTCAAGTATGTTTGTAGTTTTTATAGAAGAGTTGTTAAAAGTGTTAATCTGATACAAGAATGTACATGATTAAATCATGTAAATGAAAGCTTAAGGAAGTGTTGCAATAGATGTGGAAAAGTGTTGCAATTATTTGCTTGTAAACAAAAAGAAAGTGTCGCACATGATCAGCAAAAGTGTTGCCATAGCTTAGTATAAGTAAATGAAAAGGTGTTGCTTTAGCTAAAAAAGTGTTGCATTCTAAAAGTGTTACATTTTCTAAAGATGGGCAACACATTAAAAAAATGTTGCATATTCTAATAAAAGTGTTGCTTTAGACCTAAGGCGACGTTATCTAAGGCAACACTTGGTAAAGTGTCACCTTAGCCTTAATGCAACACTTTTAAGGCCTAATGCAACACTTATTGATTGTTGCCTTAGCTTCATTTTGTTGTAGTGAGACTATTGCCAAACTTACGCCACCTACTCCTGTTAAAGCCATTCGCATTTTTCTAGGCCACGCCGGATTCTACCGTCGCTTTATTAAGGATTTCTCGACCTATGACACACCTTCTCGAGAAGGACACTCCGTTTGTCTTTTCAGATGACTGCCTGAATGCTTTCAACATTCTAAAGGATCAGCTCACACATGCACCGATCATGGTTGCTCCTGACTGGAGTCTCCCATTTGAGATCAATTGCGATGCCAGCGACTTTGCAGTTGGAGCTATTTTAGGGCAAAGGAAGGGAAAGCAGTTTCAGCTGATATACTACGCCAGCTAGACACTAACCGATGCTCAAGAGAATTACAGTACTACAGAAAAGGAACTACTTGCGGTAGTATTTGCTTTTGATAAATTTCGTTCTTACTTAATCTTGTCCAAAACTATTGTCTATACAGATCACTCAGCCTTGAAGTATCTTTTCAAAAAGCAAGATGCTAAACCAAGACTACTTCGATGGATTCTGCTTCTCCAAGAATTCGACATAGATATCAAAGATAAGAAGGGGGCAGAAAACGTCGCAGCAGATCATCTCAGTCGATTGGAAAATCCATCGATCGAAAAGCTAGATGAAAGAGAAATTCAAGACCAGTTTCCTGAAGAACAACTCATGAATGTCGGAGGCTACCAGAAGGGATCTCAATTCACTCATAATCCTTGGTATGCTGACTACTCAAATTATCTGGTCGGAGGAATTGTGCCAAAAGGAATGCCCACCTCTAGAAAATGCAAATTTTTCAGAGACGTCAAAAATTACTATAGGGAGTTGTTCAAAGTTTGTCCGTACCAAATCATCAGAAGATGCACAGACGAGAGGGAGGCAAGAAACATTCTACACCAGAGTCATCACGGACCCACCGGAGGACATCATGGAGCAAATATGACCGCAAGGAAGGTATACGATTTCTGCTTCTATTGGCCGACCATATTTAGAGATGCTCACGACTTGGTGTAATGTTGTGATGCTTGCCAAAGGTTTGGAAGTATCTCAGCGAGGAGTGAAATGCCACTTACTAACATCCAAGCCTGTGAGATCTTCGACATATGGGGATTGGATTTCATGGGACCATTCCCAAAATCCTATGGAAAAGAATACATTCTAATAGCTGTCGACTACGTCTCCAGATGGGCCGAGGCACAAGCATTCCCCACTAATGACTCCCGGGTAGTGATTAAGTTCCTCAAGCAACTCTTTTCTCGTTTCGGAACTCCAAAAGCGATCATCAGTGATCGGGGCACGCACTTCTGTAGTGCTCCGTTTATGAGGACATTAAAGTATTATGGTGTCACCCATAAGACCTCTACGACTTACCACTCGCAGACGAATGGGCAGGCCGAAGTGATGAAAAGAGCTCTCAAAAGAATCTTAGAACGAACCGTGATTAATCATAGGGAAAGATGGGCCGAAAAATTAGACGATGCTCTGTGGGCGTTCAGAACTGCATACAAGTCGCCATTAGGGATCACGCCTTACAGACTAGTCTACGGGAAAGCGTGTCACCTGCCGATAGAGTTGGAATACAAGGCTTACTGGGTGCTGAGAGACTGCAATCTATACCCTTCTACAATAGGATTACATCGAAAGATGCAGTTGAATGAACTAGACGAATTGAGAGACCAAGCATATGACAGTTCTCTACACTTCAAGGAACGAACCAAGAATACCCATGATGCCAAACTTAAGTAGTCTAGATTCAAACCCGAAGATAAAGTTCTTCTCTACAATTCGCGCTTCAAAAAATTCTCAGGCAAATTTAGATCAAGGTGGAGCGGGCCATTTGTGATATCAAAAGTCTTTACCTTCGGTGCAGTCGAACTAGAGGCACCGGATGGTAATTTTAAAGTCAATGGCCACCGCTTAAAGCATTACATCGAAGACTTTCCTTCTAGTGAGGAAGTCTACATCTTTAAACCCCTTTGAGCCGACCAGTAGGTTAAAGAGTCAAGCTAAGAGACTTGTTAAACAAGCACTCTTGGGAGGCACCCCATTGCTTATCTTAGAATAGCCTTAATTTTCACTTCTCAGTTTACTTTTGTTTAGTATTATCATCCCTGAACTAATAATGCAGGATAAGCTTGATATCTGACAACACCGCACTCTTACATATACATCAGAGATAAGTTTTATTTGATCTATACAAATGCAAATGTTCAGATGACTCAAACTTTCACATAAAAACCTTTTAAAAGTCATATGATACTGCTACATTTGTATATCTTTATAAACTATAGCATTACATGTTTTTCTTTATGTTTCAGGATGGACGCTTCAGCTGAGACCTCAGGACACACTTCTCAGAGGCAACAGAGACGGAAGATATATCGTAGAGGAAAGAAGAAGTTGACCACTATTCCAGAGGAGCATGCGACGGATGTGACGACCACTCCGCCAGTTACCCCGACATCTGCCCCACTGTTTGATTATGGGATTACCACGGCAGACCCGACTGTGACTTGGGCGATTTTCTGAGAGCTCTCCATCCAGCATGACTCTCACTCTGACATTAGAGAGATAGTTGGACTCCCGAGACTTACCGACCAGTCCTTCAGGCTTGGTCAAGGTCCTGGACCATCTCTCTCGCCATGGTCATTCTTCCCAGCTGCCACCAGTACAGAGCCTACTCATCCTGCTGCTGCACCTCCAGTGCATTCTCTTGAGACACATCCTGATCTCTCTGATGCATCTATGATGCCTGGTTTCACTGCTGCCATGTCACCTACTTCTGTTCTGGACCGTGACGCACTTGCAGCATTTGACCCAGAAATGGATGATTTGCTAGACGACTTTTTTTTATTTTATTACTTTATGTTATATTTATGTTAGACTGTTATGATGTTGAACTGGTGATTGTGACTATATTTATGGTATTGCAGAACTTAGCTTCATAAGGAATGGATGAGCTTTAAAAAGAGACTGGTCCACAAATCCAGCAGATCACTAGCACCACTCCTTCACGAATCTGGTCCTGACTCCAGTGCTCAGTAACCGTAGGGAAGTACCTCTCCTGACTCTTCTAACTTCTACGTAACTTAGATATGCTTATAGCCCACTTAAATCTCTAAGTGTGGGATCCTCCGTACTTAAAACTTTTAAATTCACATTTTTCCTAAAACAAAACCCTAAGTGTGGGATTCTCCCTACTTAGTGTAGAAACATTGGGGACAATGTTTATTTCTAAGTTTAGGATAGCAGTATATCTCTCGTCTAATTATCTGTTAAAGTTGATTTAGAAACCCGCAAGTCCTCGAATGATTTTTCAATCCTTATTTTTGCCCAAATTTTCAAAATTTTGAACCTTTTTGAGTCACAATGTAAGAAAGAGTATAGACTTTTTTACAAATATTCAAAAGTTGGTAAAAAGAAGTCGAATCATGTCGGATTCGAAATAATTTTCAAGATGAGGATCTAAGAGGGGCATCGTACGACTAGACAATAAGCATTCACTTTAAATGTTTCACTATTCGTTTGTTGTATGTGACTGGTGCACGCATTTCTGTATTAGAACTTGCCCCTGGTATACGTATCGAAATCACATTGACGGGTGTCATACGTGACATAGGTACAATTAGAGGACCTTGACATTCCTTAGGACTAAACCCCCGTTTCAACATATCTTTTCAAGCCCAAAAACCCTTCCAACACTTAATGTTGATGATCCGCCTAGAAAACCCTGTTGAGCCTTAGCCTATTTTCTTCATAAAACCCACATTTTAAACCCACTCACTCCCATACCTACCAAAAACTTATCTTAGAATTTTTAAATCTTTTTGAAAAACGCTATTTAGATATCCTTTTTGTTTCTACTCCAAAACCACAAATTTCGTGTTTACTCAAAACTTATCGTGTGCGTTTCCGTGAATGATGCTCAAAAACTGAGAGTCTTGCGGTGCAAAAAATTGGCACCAAGTAAGTTCGAAATTGACAAAGGATTGAAGAAAATGAAAGTAAGAAAGGATTTCTAGAGGGAAAAATCAAAATGTGTGTAGTGTGAAATAAAGCTAAGTGCTTCAAATCTCCCAAAAACTCCGATTCTTGAAAGACATAAAATCCTTCGTCCGTTTTCAAAAGATAGAAGTCGGAATAGCTACTTTCTTCCTATATCGTTATCCATTTGCGTTTTCATTAAAAAGTATGTCTAAAAAGAATTTTTCAAAAGTTTAGAGGTCCTGAGATAAACAAAACCCTTGAACTCTAACAATCACACTTATCCATACCCTTTAACCCTCACCAAACATTACAACCCACTTGAATAACCTGGGATAATCAGTACCGTTCCCGTCTAAGTGGTGGAGATATGATCCTTGGGCAAGCCTATGACGACGAATGCTGCACGACTGGTATTTGAGCGATTTTTCATTTGGCTTAGGATAATAGGAAACCCGGTACACTTTGTGTGAATTGAGTGACCACCGGTGAGATCGCCCCATCGTGTATATTCCACAATTACGAGAATTGAAAGTTTGCCTAAGTGAATCATCTTGAAAACCTTTGGATACTTCTTATGAACATCTTTTTTTTTTTTTTTGGGTAAAGGGTAAATTTTTACCCGGTAAATATATTCCCAAAATCATTGAAGTACAATTGACATGGGTGAATCCCATGCCCTCAGCCCGTTACATAGGCGATTTGACTCAACAAATGTAACAAAGCAAACAAATCTGCTAAATGCAGCACAACTACACTGCTAACCGCAGTAACTGACCAACAACTAAATCTGCTAAACGCAGAATAAACCAATTACATTTAAATAAGCCACTCTAAATGTAAAAAGAAACCAGGTTCAAAGAACCACTTCCACAGTGATCGTCTCAGTCTTCAATAATCTTCGAAGCTTGACCTTTGAGAACAAACACCAACATCCAAACTGCACTGCATCAAATACACTTCATGGAGCTAGCCTGCCCTACCAACACGTCCCACGACCATTGGCAAAAGGTCCAAGCCAACTCACCAAATCTAAAGCCGAAACTTCAACCTGCCCTACCAACAACACGTATGGCAAAAGGTCCAGATTCAAAAGCACAACTCTTCGACTGAATATGCTTGCCCTACCAATACTGGCAATGGCAAAAGGTCCAAGCACATCCACAGTAGCTACAGTAAAAAAGATAACCGAGCTGTATTAACCAAAGCAAGTCCTGATCGAAGCTTACTAAGAAAATCCACCAGACCCTAGTCGTCGCCGGTGACAACGAGGATAACCGAACCAACATACTTGAAAAACCAAATATGCATTCCATCAATGGAGGTTGATATGAAACACATCAAAAAGATGCAAACAATCAACACAAACGCCCCATCGAGACAACCAAAATTGAAACGCCCAAAATCAACCAGGGACCCCCCCTCCCCCCCCCCCCCCCCCCCAAACCATGATTCTCTCCTTAAAACCCTGTCCAAGAACAAACCCTAGCTGGAAGAAAATCCCTTGAACAATCTGAAAAATTCAGAAAGAAAACCCTAGTTGCCACCGGAAAAAGTAAAGCCCTAATCCGGCCACCCCTAGTCAACAGACCACGAAGCTTAATCCAACCGGAAAACCACAATCCGGACATCCAACTGATACACAGTCCAACCGGAAACCACTAATCCAAACCCTAGTCGTCTTCCTCGTGCAAACCCTAGCCGTCCGCAATTACACAGTCCGTAATCCAACCGGAAACCTAACCGAAATAACCAGACCCCAATCTTCTTCTTTGTACACTTCGGCCACACAAATCAGAATCACACACATTGGCCACGAAGATACCTCAAACAACCACTCAAATCCAGATTATGTACGAACAGTAAGCTTAATCAATTAAAAGCACCAGTTCGAAAATAAACCCTATGCGATTTAGGGTTTTTTAACAGCAGCCGTTTTGAATGAAACCCTAATTCGGGATAAACCCAAATCAGAATTATAAAACAGTCAATCACAAACGATTGCTAAAACCTGGACGGAAACCCACGATTATTAACAGATATATTGCGTATAAGATCAATAATCCAGAAACAATGAACCACAAGGACACAAACCGATTTTCTTTTATAAACCCTAATATGTTTTCGCAAACCAACCAACAACTCGTGAAATAATCTGCTATGAAGTTGAAACAATGAAGAATCGTAATGATTAATCACAGAAACAAGATCAATTAACAAACCAGATCAGAATTGATGGCCGATTTAGAAAAAAACGATTGAATTACCAAGGGAAGAAAATCGCCAACCTAGAGAGAGAACCGGGGGGGGGGGGGGGGGGGGGGTGGCCTTATGAACATCTTTTCTTTATCAAACAGGCGAAATACTTATTTTCAATCTGCATGTCTTCTTCTTTGAGGCTCAAATCAAAATCTTAATAGAAAGTTTTGGCTGATAAGATTGAAAGTTTGCTTGAGGACAAGCAAAAGTCTAAGTGTGGGATATTTGATGACACGCAAAAAGTCAAGTTTTTACGTGCATTATTCTCACCTTTTTACTCTAATTTATGACGAAAATATTTGAAATGAACGATTTACTACTAAAATTCATCACTTGGGCTAAAATATAGACAACGTTTCAAAAATCAATTAAAATGGTCGAAAAACATGATAAAATTAACGAAAACGATCATAAGCATTCTCATTCACTCATTTTGACACTTATTGAGCTATACTTAGAATTATGACCCCTAACTTATGTCATTTTCTTCGTTAGGAAGATACGAAACCGTGGACGCAAGAATCGCTCAAAACGGATAAACGACGAAGAAGTTACGCTAAAACGAAGAACCGAAGAACCGGAATACGGTTGATCCAGACCGTATACGGCCGGTCTGGACAGTATACGGCTGGACCTGAACCATGTACGGCCTGCACAGACCGTATATGGCCTAGCCCAGCCGTATACGGCCCAGTTCAGCCGTATACAGTTGGTGTTCACCCGTATTTGCTCCAGTTCAGCCGTATACGGCCAAAACCACCCGTATCGTGTGTTCAGGCATACAAAATGGGATTTTTATACGGCTGTGCAGTACGGTTGTGCAGTACGGTTATGCGTTCCCTATAAATACAAATCACCTCCTCACCAATTTCACACACTTCATCATCCATTCTTCATTCTTTCTTTCATTTCTCTCTTTACTCTCTCTCTAGAATAATTTAGTTAGTTTGGTTAGTTAGTTAAGCTAGTAGATTAGAAGCTTCAAAGCTTAATTGTAATGGAGGTGCTCCGAGACTGCGATTATGCAAGATTTGTATTTACGCTTCGTCAAGTTTTATTAAAATCTCTGTTGTTATTTTTAAATATGTTGTGCTATTGCCATGCTTATTTAGAAATGCTTGCTAGATTCATTGCCATGCTAAGCTAAACAAATCTGTGTTTGCTATGATAGTCGTTATGCTAGGGTAGTTATGCTTTAATCATGCGGTTACTCTGTCTGTGTGCTGTTAAAATATATTTGAATTTATGAATTGAATCTCAAATGTTTATCTATCCAACTTATGATGTGGTTCATAACCTACTACTGGATTTGTCCAATTACTAGTGGTATGCCACTAATTATTCTGTGTCTGATGATCGTTGAACTCGACATGGCCGGTGTTCTCCTGATTGAAATATATCAGATGGAGACACGGAGTGTAGGATTAGAGATAGATTAGATTCACTCATATAACAAATGTTTTAGAGAGAACTTTCGGAACATTTGTGACTTAACTAGTTATCCAGGTACTCTGCACGAATAAACTGATCCCTGTTATGCTGCTCTACTGTATGTTCTTGTTTGATTGTTGCTTTAGGGTTTGCATGCTAGTATCACTCGTGCTGTTGGATATATGATTAAGTTTTCTAATATAGATTAATTGCATACACCAGTTTAACATGCATAGAATAGTTATGATGATTTATATGAAATAATGATGAACAATTTAACAAGCCGTTAGACCAGACCATCCCAACTTGTTCCAGTGGGAAACCCCTGTTCATGTTTTTGTTTATTCAACAATTCATGCCATGATTCGGATATCTCAAATGTCCGAGATCGGGGAACAAGACTCGAGGATGGTTGTTGGTTAAATTGGTTACTGCATTTGGGACAACTTCCGGTGTAGTGTACATTCCATAGCTGTTATCCATGTGACATGTTATTTATCTGATTGCGGACAACTCTACGTTAGATAGATAATAGGCTAGGGGCTGTGGCTCATTAGGAAATATATGATCACTCTAGGATAGACAACAAGGAATCTTTAACGACGCAACGGAAATACCGTAAAATAGCCAAGTACTTGGTATAGCGTTGGAAACACCTTTGGTGTAGTACAAACACGTGGAAGCCATGGAAAGGTTGTAGGTAGATTACTTTGTGAAATCGTTGAATGTTCTAAGTTCGTCTGTTAAATCCTGAACCCGTCATCATAACTAATGCCTTAACTAAAATAATTACCCCTAATAGCATATACGAATGTCATAGTAAACACACGCTTAATCTGTAGTTCTCGTAGGCACCTCACCACCTTTACTTTACTTTACTTTAGTTTTTTAAATTAGTTAGTTACAAAACAAAACAAAAACCCCTATCAACTCTTGAAAACCAGCTAAATCACAAAAGATAATTAAAATTCTTTAATCCCATGCCCGTTGTAGTTTGAAGAACGACCCTAGGTCATTCTTATCACTGTACTCACCCATAGTTTTAGTATACTTAGGCCCATCAAATATAAAATATAAAACCCGCTGATCGCCGTGCCCAACGGAAGGTTCACAAATGCAGGATGGGATTCCTAAACCGACCGTCGGCCATGCATCAACTATATCTAGCATAATTAAAGAATACATTTAATTAAGGTAGATTAGGATATAAATTACCGGGATCAAATACGAGAAGGAATAGACTTGAGTTAAATATCGTAATTCCAAGCATACACCAAAAGATTACAACACGTTCTGCGCTTTCGTTCTATTTTAAATACGCTCCTAGACTAATCTTAAAACTAATCTACAATGAGAAAATAGAGAGAGAAAGTAAAACTGATTTTTAGAGTGTGAAACTATGATAGAAAGGTGTGTTTTTCAAATACGAATCCAACGATATATTTATAGTTGAAATCCGGCTCACGATAGCGAAATTAGGCTCATTTTAGTGAAAAAGCGCGCAAGAACGAAAAAGGAACCGGCACCGGGCGGATCGGGCCGGCCGGGTATGGTATGACTCAAAAAGGAACCGGCACCGGGCTTCGCGGGCCAGCACCGGTTGGCGGCGGGCCGGTGCCGGGTCAGGGGGTCCTCGTGCAATTTTCGTTCTCGTTTTGCTTCTTATCTTCTTCGTTACACGTTCGTTTTTGATGATTCTTTTTTGCGTTGGATTTGATTTTTGAAAACGAAGACTTTGATGTATAGAATCCCTGAGAAGATTTTTATATCTTGAGATATCTTGTTTCGAATGGTTTTAATTTTTCGTTGTGCGTAGAATCTTCATTCCTTATCCGTTTTTTATGATTCTTTTTGCGTTAGATTCGTTTTTCAAAAACGAATAATTTGATATGAAGAAATCTCTGAGATAATCCTTTAGCTTGATAATCTTGCTTTGGTTGTCTCGAATCTTAAAACGTGCGTGGAATCTTCGTTTTTCGTTCGTTTTACTTGATTTTTCTCGTGGTCCCTTATTTTTACCTACTTGACAAATAACATTGATTAATGTAATATTTGAGCTTATTTGCCAAGTGTTGATCTAAAATGAGAGAGATATTGATAGTAAAAATGTGACTTTTTACGCGATATCAGGGTACTTCGGGTACCTTAGCCTTGGTTAATAGGAGTCTCCTTGAATATTTCATGGAGGGAATTTTAGTCACGGTGTCTAAGACTTTACCGTCAAGCTTGAAAGATTCAACCTATCAATTTAATGCTTGAGATGGCCCGGGAACGGAATAAGTGTCTTCCTGTCGTCACCTCACCGCAACGGTTCCCGAAGTTTTTCCACCCCGAAGTCGTCGTTCCGCCTGCAACAGGGGGATGAGACAGGGAAGTTTTCAAATTTATAATTGCAGGGCTCAAATTACCTGTGCTACCTATCTTGTGGGTACGTGGCAAGTATAAATCGAGTGTCATGCTTATATCGGAACGAATTGAATTGAATTGGGCTACCAAAGATAAGTTCGCAAATATGATAGGTTTAAACAAGGTAGGTAGGTTTGTTTTGTTTATTAAATCTAAGCAACTAGAACATAAAATAAATGACAGGAAAGTAAACGAGAATACAAGCAGCAAGTAGAAAGTGATTGCTGAAACTTCGACGATTAGGGTTTCGGGATGACATCCATTATACGGTTCATTAGAGATTTGTTGGGACATATGTGTGTGACAAAAAATCTCTAATGAACCGTATAATGGATGTCATTCCGAAACCCTAATCGTCGAAGTTTCAGCAATCACTAAATCAATGGATTGTTGTAAAACTTCACAAATTTTCGATTTTAATTGAAGACCAAGAAAGATGATCATTCCAAGAGTATGTGTGTGAGATTTTGTTGAAGTATTTTTGTGAATTTATGAAGATACAAGACAGAGTCAGACACTACTGGTGATGACAGTGATCTAGGATACAACATAAGAAATTTAATTTACAGGAGCTCTGTAGATTGAAGATCAAGTGCTGTGCGTGAAGATCAAGTCTAACCAGTGAAGACCAGAAATCATTAGTTAAGGGGGAGTCAACTGTTGGTGCAGATTTTGTAACAAATGATTTATGGTGTCCATCTGAATTGAGAGCAATGGTCAAGGGGGAGTCTATTAGGACATATTATGGTGACCATCGCTATACAATTCAGGAACGGGCCTAGAAGACCAAGACCAGAGAACTTGGGCCTGCGAACATGTGAAATTCGCAGAGCCCATAGAGCTGCGAAGATGGTGAAATCGCAGAATAAGCCAAAGCCCAGCAAAGTTAGGTTTAGGGTTTTATTATAAATAGAGGTCTTGGCTCTTCTCGATTGGTCTTGGCTGCTACTGTGTATTTCATTTGGCAGGAACGGAATTTTTGGCTCGTCTCCAAAGGTACTCGTTCTGCTATTGAGGTTGCTGATGTTATCATTCATACGATTCGGTTGAAGATGGTGTCATTTTCTTTTAAGACATCTTTTAGAACTCTTCGCGTTATGGAGAGATGGAAGCTTCCGAGGAGGATTTCTTTTTCTTGAGTTGCTGATCTTGATGCGGCTTCAGTGGATTATTGCTTGGTTTTATTCTTTGTTATTGCTTTCATAGCTTGTTTGATAGAGGTTATGCTTTGCTGGTTGTCATACACATGGCATGTCATGTGTATGCCTTAGTCTTTCTGTTTAGGCTGAGGATGTGGTTTTTTCCACAATTTGTATTGTAACGCTTATTATTATTTTTATAATATTTTACCGGGGAATTCCCCTTTACCCAAAAAAAAAATAGAGGTCTTAGGTTTAAGGTTTCAGTTGATGATTTAGTTGCAACAGTTTTCATCCTTAGCCAGAGTCATGTAAGTGTCTAGGCTAGTCTAGTTGATTCAATCCTTTGAATCATAAGACGTATACTCTTTTGGTATTGTAATCATTAGGTTATTGTCATCGATTGATTTATTAATAAATGATTTATCTTTATCAAAGTATTTATCTCCTATTCATATCTGTATTCTGTTCGTTATTTAGTTCGTATTCATTTGCATATTATTTATAATCTCAATGATTAGTTTACGAGGATTCCGCACTCGTAAGCTAGTAATCGGATCCCGCGTACACATCCATATATGCGTATAAACGACCGTGGGGACTTTACAGATAATGATCTACAACTGAAACTCAGACTTTGGAAGAGGCTATAGACAAACTCAGAGGTTATGCATTTTCTAAAAATACGAGGGAAGCAGATAATGATCAGGTTCAAGATACTAGGATATACTTTGGTAAGACTAGTCCCTCGGATACTTCTACAAGTTCTACTACTGCATTGTTGGTTGGTGATACTGAAAACAATGGTGAACTTATCTCTGAGGACTTATGTTATATAGCTTCAACTTCAGCCGGAAGTGAGAAACAAAGCAAAACTTCATCTACTGGGAAGTCTACTCAAGAGCACCACAAGATGCCCATGAGTGTGAAATCCGCTGAACAACAACTGTCTGTTCTTGCTTCGTTTGTCGCTTCGTATGAGAACTACATTCAGGGAAAAATCAATGATCCTGCTGTGTTTGATGAAGATTATGATCAAGTTGACCCTGATGACTTGGAAGAAATGGATCTAAAGTGGAAACTTGCAATGGTGTCAAGGAGAGTTAAGAATTTCTTGAAGTGTACGGGTAGGAAGCTGGTTGGTAGCAAAGTTGGATTTGATAAGGCCAAGGTGAAGTGTTTTAATTGTCAAGGTTATGGACACTTTGCTAGGGAATGTCAAAGGCCAAAAACTGATCTAAACACAAGTAATGGAAACAACCAAAGCTCAGCTAAGCCTTTAGCTTCCAAAGCTTTAATAGTTCAACAGTTGCATGGTTCATATGACTGGAGTGCTTTATCTGAAGAAGCACTTATCGCTGAGATTGAAAATCAAGAAAAGACTGATGAGTCGACATCTTATATGCCTACTGCTGAAGATTTTCAAATCAAAGTACCAGACACTCAAGAGAAGGCTATTGAAGATGATGTACTAAACATGGATTCAACTGAGCATTTTAGTAATTGTTATGGGTGTTGACACCATTCGGGAGGCATAAAATCGGGTTAGGCCTTGAACCATGGCTCAATGCAATGTCAGTGTCGGTATATTTAATTCGGAAACCTTAATTGGTTTAATCATTGTTCGGTTATAAATCGTCGGATAATATTGTGTATCACATCATGCTTTATATTAAACCTGTGAGATTCACAAGCTTTATAGCTGACCTTTTTAGTGTTGTATTCTCAGGTGCACAGCAACAGTAGGATGGCCTACAGGATATGCTAGCTAGTACGAGTCGCATGCATCTGTATAAACATGAAGATTTTCTTAGCATTATCTTTTGTTATTGGTTATGTATTAAAATCTTCAGAATCGTTTGCGAACTCGCTATTATTGTAAACTTACAACTTTTTTTTTTGGGTAAAGGGTAAAATTTTACCCGGTAAATAGTATTACACCAAAATCATTGAAGTACAATTGACATGAGCGTACATCCCATGCCCTTAGCCCGTTACATAGGCGAATTGACTCAACCTATACAACTAAGCAAACAATCTGCTAATCGCAGAAACAAAACACAGCTGCAACACAGCCTATAACCACTAACCAACCTGCTAAGCGCAGTTACAATTACATTTAAAATAACTAAATACTCAAAATGTAAAACACACGGTTCATAGAACCACTTCTACTGTGATCGACTTGGTCTTCAATAATCATCGTATCCTGACCCATGAGATCGAACACCAACATCCAAGTTGCAGCACGCAACAATCACATATCATGAGCTGACTTGCCCTACCAACACATCCCGATGACCATTGGCAAAAGGTCCAAGCCAACTCCCATAATTGAATACACCTGCCCTACCAATTCCGGCAATGATGAAAGGTCCAGGTACACCCACACCCAGCTTAGCCAAGCTAATGACGAAGCTGATAAACCATCCAGAAGAACCTTGAACGGAGAAAAAGGAACCACCAGAACCTCTACCGACGAAAGCAAAGCATGAACCCAAAAAGAGACCATACATACTCGAGCCGCATCATCTTCCACCCTATGGATAGTGTGACACTCCTCCAAATTAGGTATATAATTATACTTAATTACATGCATTTCTTACGCTAATTCCCTACGATTGTGTTAACATAAACTTTTGATGTGATGTGAGTCTAGCGAGCCCAAAACAATAATACATGAAGTATTACATAAATTGTAATTTATAAAATTACGCGATTTTTAGCTGAAAAGTTACCGAATACGCGTCCGAATAAATGCGACAAAATAAATAACGAAAGTTGGTGACAAAATATATAATTAATAATTCGATTATTAATTACGAGTATTTATATATCTATAACATATAGATAAAGTGGTTCAAATATACGTTTAACATAAAACGTATTATAACACGAACAGAAACAATTCTAAAACGCGCATACGACGTCAAATCATAAAAATGCAAATTTTCTCGTTCATTTGGAAGAAGTTAGAACATTACTTCAAAATATGAAATCCTAAATTTACTGAAAATTGGCGCTCAATTAACTACGCGCAGTAAAATGTACAAAAATGTACAACTATCAAAAATAATGATAACCTCATTATTCTGAAAACATATTACGAACCAGTAGAGCATCTACAAAATAAAAATATAAAATGTTAACTTTTATATTGCTATAATTATACCCGTACTCGAAATTGAGGTGCCAAAATTTGGCACCTACCGTCAATAATTGAGGAGACCGATTCATTTTAAACCATACTCCCTCCCTCACTTCGATCATTCTGCAAAACACACAACCATTATTCATTTTCTTTCTCTCAAAAATTTTAACAAGATCAAAGGCAGCAGAAGTAGTAGAACACAAGGCCAGAAGCTTCATCATCATCATCATCATCGATCATCACCACCTTCACATTTCTCATTGTAAGAAAACTTTCATTTCCTTGATTTCTTTGCTAAAATTTCGTTATACAACTTGTTTATACATCATAATCTAGCTACATAACATCACAAACTCGAAGATTGATGAGTGATTCTTGAAAATGGTTTTAAAACCCAAAACTTCAAATGCAAAATCGATGCATGAAAACATGTTATAATGATGTAATAAGTTGTTAAAATGCTAAATATTGATAGTATAAACGTTTGGGTTTGATGTACAAATGATTTGAAACCCAAAACATTCGAGCTTATTATTGCTCTGCACGAACCAGAACCTGCAAAACCGTTGAATCCGGCGGATTCAAGCGAATCCGGCGGATTCCCAGACCGAAGCTCAGATGAATCCGGCGTATTCACGTGAATACGGCGGATTCCCATTATTAAACCAGTCGAATACGGCGTATTCCTTCGAATACGGCGTATTCCCACCTCTGACCGCACACAAACCTTCGGCTAAAACGATGAACGAGTAAAAGACACGGGTGAATACGGCGGATTCAAATGAATCCGGCGTATTCCAAAGCTTCACACGAACTATCTGATGAACACGCACGAATCCGGCGTATTCGATTCAATCCGGCGGATTCCCCCGAACTTGATTGAATACGGCGGATTCACTCGAATCCGGCGTATTCCGATTTTTGACTTAAATCCGGCGGATTCTTTTAAATCCGGCGGATTCCCGTGTCTGGTCAACAACTTGACTTTTAACTTAAAACACAAAGCAATTCCGTTAACGACTACAATTGTACAAGACATATACGAGACATGATAAATTGTTGAATGACACTATAAAACGAGACAAACTATGATTTACGGACATTGGACTTATTTAATGCGTACGAACAAGAATATATATATATGCAACTATATAAGTATATATGTATATATGCTTACACATTTTGAGCGATTCGACAAACAAACATAACTTGGGAAAATATTATTTATTTTCAAACAACAATCATCAACGACATACACAAACTTAAGAAATTGATAATTTCTTCAAACAAACGAACTATTAACGTAAGTAAAAGATAGTACTTATAGTTAATACATTATTGTGTATAGGTTGACTACGTTTGGGCTACGCTATCTTATCTCGCTAGCATTCACATCCGAGCACTCACAGTGAGTTCACAAACCCCTTTTCAATGTTTTAATGTTTTAAAACCTCGGGGTGGAAAACATAGAAATCGTATGAATATTTGCATGCGACAACTGATTTAAATACTAGATGTATTTACTTAAACTATTGATGAAATGTGATTTCATACTGTAATTGATTAAATACTGTATGTATTTGCTGAAATTGTTTATGAAGGGGTACTTCATACTTGAACTGTTTGTGAAGGGGTATTTCACACGACAATTTGAACTGTGTTTTATGAAGGGGTACTTCATACTTGAACTATTTGTGAAAGGGTATTTCACACAACTATTTGAACTATGTTTTATGAAATGTTTTTCATAACTATTTTGGGAATTTAGGCAACGAATCTTGGTACGGATCTAGGCTGAACGATGTAGTGCATAAAAGACCTTATGGCTACAGACTATAACCATTAGCTAGGTGACTCTAGCCACTGAGTATACGGATAGTACTATCGCCGTGACGACCCTCCTACGGATTTGGGAGCGTATACTTAAATGTCCTACTTGGCACAACAACAACAGATTAGGGTCGTGGTTTGGTTATAGGGTTAGATCGGGTTACCTTACTTGACAGGTTTAGCTCACCTTTCAAGGGATCACCGTCTAAATATTCCCACTAAACTAATGATTAGGAAAGGATTTCCTACGTACACTGATTTGGAAATGTTAATCTTAATTTAGGTTAACTTGTGTTTCCTACTGATAACTGATTTGGGAAATGTTATTTGTTAATAACTTGTGTTTCCTACTACAACTACAACTGATTTGGGAAATGTTATTTGTTAATAACTTGTGTTTCCTACTTGACAAACAACACTTATTTGGAAATGTTATTCTTAAATGATTAACCTGTGTTTCCTACATAACAAACAAACTTGTGAATTCACTCAACAATTTTGTTGACGTTTTACTCTATGTTTTTCAGGGAATTAGCAGCGTAAGTAAGATCTGCATGCATTATCAGGACGGACTACCCTGGACTTGTTAGGATGCCACTACTTTTGGGACACCTGGATTTCCTCTGTATAACTGCAACTATTGCAGTCATACCTATGAAATCTACTTTTGATATTATGTATTTTATGAAATACTGATTTCAACTACTATTATTACTGTTACTACTTTCCAAGTGGTAACCTTTTGTAAAACTTTAACTAATGGCATCTTAATCTATTTCGTTCTGCGATATCCATATGCTCTGAGTATGTATGTATCTGTTGGTTGTTATTACTGCTCGCAGCCCCGCCACATCACTAAGCTTCCGCAAACCACTCTACGTAATTGTAATTACCGTTTGGCGGGGTGTGACAGACTTGGTATCAGAGCCATTGGTTATAGCGAACTAGAAGTCTTTAGGTGACTGAAAACCTTAGAGACCTAGACTATAGCCTTGGCTAGAACATTTGTGCATTCAGGCATACATACTTTGCATACCACTAACATACGACTGACACGCCACACTCAATTTCTTTTGTCACAGTATGTCTAGTCAATCACATTACCATGTTTACGCTTCGGATGAAGAGCCGACCGAGGCTACTTTTGAGGGTCCCGCGATTACAGTAGGGGATGAGTCATCAGTTCATGTGAGAGCTATGTCTGATGACACTAGTGATGCTTACTTAGTACCACCTCCGACCGCACCTGTGGTCACTCCTACCCCTACACCACCTGTTGCGAGTACCTCTCGTGTACCTGTACATCGGATGACAGCTAGGATCTGTGTTCGGGATTTTCCCAGGGGACCACTCGCGCCGCGCCATAAGGCGCCAGTGACTGAGTCTGAGGTTCCAGTTGTCGAGCCGCCACAGAAGAGGCTCCGACCTTCTCATCTGGACTGGATGCCTCGAGTATTGAGAGAGTGGAGATCACTAGAGGGTATTCCCTCGACCTTTGAGTTTGGAGAGTCCTCCCACTCACCACCATCTGCATATCTCACTGGTGAGCCTCTGGAACTCACTGTGCCTACCCTTGTGGCTGTGGTCCACACCATGTTTAGGATATCATCTAGCAGGAGCAGAGATTTGATGGAGCTACTGAGTGATGCCTCCCGCACTGACATGGATATGGCTATGCTCCATCAGAGGATGGATTTTGTGGAGACTCACCGTCTGACAGACTGGCAGAGTCTAGCATCCACCCGTGCACGCGTTGCAGCTTTAGAGAGGCGTGCTAGGGTGTCAGAGATTGTTGCTAGTGTTTGTGTGATGACTGCAGCAGTGATGGTTGCGGTTAGGATGTATTTACCCTGGTTCCGTTAGGTTTGTGTATGGCGGTTGTGCCTACACCATATTAGACTATTACTTTTGGGGAAATATATGTATGTATTCGTTATGGACTAGCTGTATGTTGGATGAAACTTTGTTAGTAAAATGGGTATATGTATAGGAAACCCATCATCTTTTGTATAACGCTAACCATCGATGGGTATATTAGAAATCCCATCTCATTTTGTACTAAACTCATGTAACAGCGTTTTGATCTCTAATATATAATGAATGCTTGGTTTACATCTCGTGTTCATTATGCTTATTATCAACCATGTTATTTCATCTTACAACTGTCGACTTGTGATTAAACCTATACTTTATCGACACTTTGTGATCAACTCTTGTAAACCCTGAAACATTTTACAGCTTGATGATCGATTATTCTTGAGAACCTCTAAAATTTACAGTGTTAAACGACAATGAAAAGAAATATGTATTGGACATTATATAATGACGCCTGGCCAACGTAATTATATTATGCTAGATACATGTAGGTGTTTCAAAGTTGTATGGCACGTGTTGTAAAACCCTATTCATTCATCTCTTCATGTCATTCATTTCTATCAAATGTGAATCTTTGATCTATTCACATTCAATATCTCAACATTAACACTCTGCATTTTATTCATCGCAGAGCTGAATCATGCCTCCCAAACGACGAGCTACTAGAAACAGTCAAAAGACGACTACGCCTCCACCACCACCCACTGAAACCACCGAACAAATGATCGCACGAAGAATAGCTGAAGGTATTGCTGAATATGAGGCAAGCCGTAATCGCGAACCCGTAGTTAACAACAGTGGATCTACCCCTGTTAATACTGAGACAACCGTGAATGCTGGCCGAGGGTGTTCATACAAAACATTTCAGGCTTGTAAGCCGATTTCTTTTCGTGGCACCGAGGGTGCAATTGGTATGATTCACTGGATAGAGAAAACTGAGTCGGTGTTGGATATTAGTGACTGTTCACCTGACTGTATGGTGAAGTATGCTGCTTGCACTTTGGCTGACAAAGCGCTCACTTGGTGGAACAGTCAGATCCAATCACTTGGTCGACCAGCTGCTTATTCAATGTCATGGGGAACATTTAAGAATCTGATGTTGGAGGAATTCTGCCCTCGCAGTGAGATGCAGAAATTAGAAACAGAGTTGTGGAACATCACCATGATTGGTGCCGATATTGCTGGGTACACCACTAAGTTTCAGGAGCTTGCACGTCTAGTGCCACATATGGTGACACCCGAGTATAAGCGTATTGAGCGCTACATATTCGGTCTAGTACCACAAATCCGCAGTCTGGTGACGTCATCTAAACCGGACACTTTCAGGAGTGCTGTTACTCTAGCACAAAGTTTGACCGATGAGGCAGTCAGGATGGGAAATCTGACTAAGAAAGCTGTGTCGGGAAAAGGTGAACCGAACAGTACTGATGTTAGTAGCTCTGGTGGTGCAAAGCGAAAGTGGAACGGTAGTGGTACTGATCGTCAGGGTCAGCAGAACAAGAAATCTTCTGGAAATGCGAAAGCATATGTTGCCACTACCACCGAATCGAAACCATACCTGGGTAACAAACCCAAATGTGGTAAGTGTAACCGACACCACGAAGGTGGGTGTGGGTATTGTGGAAACTGTAGAGCATGGGGACATAGAACCCGAGAATGCAAAACTAACCCTCCCCCACGAGCAAACACTGAGCGTCAAAACCAGGGATGTTTTGAATGTGGTGAGCAAGGACACTACCGTAACCGATGCCCTAAGCTCAACAACAACAACCGCGGTAACAACAATAACCGAGCCAACAACATCAACCATCAACCGGCTCAAGGAAGGGCATTCGTGATCGGAGCACAAGAGGCACGCCAGGACCCTAACACCGTCACTGGTACGTTTCTTGTAAACAATCATTATGCCTCTGTGTTAATTGATTCGGGTGCTGATTTAAGTTTTGTGTCTACTGAATTTAGACCACTATTAGAACTTGAATCCCGTAAGTTAGACAACAAGTATACCATAGAATTAGCCGATGGTGAGTTAATCGAATCAGGAGAAATAGTACCGGGATGTACCTTGGAGTTAGAAGGTCATCTCTTCGAAATAGACTTACTACCGGTTAAGTTGGGAAGTTTTGACGTTGTAGTCGGTATGGATTGGTTATCTAAGAACCGCGCTGAGATCATATGTCATGATAAGCTGGTACGATTACCAATGTCAACAGGAGAAACACTTGTGGTTCAAGGTGAGAAACGAAAGAGTGCCACAAAAATGATTTCGCGCTTGAAGGCCAGTAAGTATCTTCGAAAGGGGTACCAAGCATTTCTGGCACACGTTGTAGAAAAGAAAACCGAGGAGCGACGTATAGACGATGTGCCCATTGTACGCGACTATCCAGGAGTGTTCCCTGATGAGTTGCCGGGATTGCCACCCCCACGACAAGTTGAGTTTCACATTGACCTGGTGCCAGGAGCCGCACCTATCGCACGAGCACCTTATCGTCTAGCTCCCTCGGAAATGCAAGAGCTGTCTACGCAACTGCAAGAACTTCTAGACTTGGGATTCATCCGACCGAGCTTTTCCCCTTGGGGAGCTCCGGTCCTATTTGTCAAGAAAAAGGATGGATCTATGCGGATGTGCATCGATTATCGAGAACTGAACAAGGTAACTATCAAGAACAGATACCCGTTACCACGCATTGACGATCTGTTTGATCAATTGCAAGGGTCGAGTTATTATTCAAAGATTGACCTACGATCTGGTTACCACCAACTCAAGGTACGAGAAGAGGATGTACCGAAAACTGCGTTTAGGACTCGTTACGGTCACTACGAGTTTCTAGTCATGCCTTTTGGGCTGACCAACGCACCAGCAGTATTCATGGATTTGATGAACAGAGTGTGCAAACCCTATTTGGATAAATTCGTCATTGTGTTTATTGACGACATCTTGGTATACTCACAAACGAAAGAAGATCACGAGCAACATCTGAAGCTTGTCCTCGAACTACTACAAAAAGAGAAGCTTTATGCAAAATTCTCTAAATGCGAATTTTGGATACGAGAGGTTCAATTCCTTGGTCATGTGATAAATGACAAGGGAATTCATGTAGACCCATCCAAAATTGAGGCAATCAACAACTGGGAAGCACCGAAAACCCCAACGGAAGTACGACAATTTCTTGGTCTAGCTGGCTATTACAGGCGATTCATCGCAAACTTTTCAAAGATAGCTCAGCCACTTACCACATTAACTCAAAAAGACAAGAAATTTGAGTGGAATGAGAAACAAGAGAAGGCATTCCAAATATTGAAACAGAAACTGAGCAGCGCACCCATACTATCCCTACCTGAAGGAGTAGACAACTTTGTTGTTTACTGTGATGCTTCGCATCAGGGATTAGGTTGCGTACTGATGCAGGACGAAAAGGTCATTGCTTATGCCTCACGCCAACTAAAAGTGCATGAGAAAAACTATACGACTCATGATTTGGAATTGGGAGCCGTTGTTTTTGCACTAAAGATCTGGAGACACTACCTATACGGTACAAAGTGTACGATCTTCACCGATCATAAAAGCCTACAACATATATTCGACCAGAAGGAACTTAACATGAGACAAAGACGTTGGGTCGAATTACTTAACGATTACGACTGTGAAATAAAGTATCACCCGGGTAAAGCTAACGTAGTAGCAGATGCCCTGAGTCGTAAGGAACGAATCAAACCTCGAAGAGTTCGAGCCTTGGGATTAACGATCCACTCGAATCTCATTACTCAAATTCGCGAGGCACAAGAACTTGTTTTCACTCCCGAACGTCTTAAGGATGAATCCTTGAAGGGAATGGAAAAACAACTCGAGAAAAAGGACAACGGGGTGTTGTACTTCATGAACCGAATTTGGGTACCATGCGTAGATGAGTTTCGCAAGCTGATTTTGGACGAGGCACATAAGTCCAATTACTCAATACATCCTGGTGCAGACAAGATGTACCATGACTTGAAGGGCTTCTACTGGTGGCCTGGAATGAAACGTGACATTGCCACCTACGTTAGCAAATGCTTAACTTGCTCGAAGGTAAAGGTGGAATACCAAAAGCCGTCTGGGCTTTTGCAACAGCCTGAGTTGCCCAAATGGAAATGGGAGCAAATAACAATGGACTTCATTACGAAGTTACCTAGAACGGCATCGGGAGCAAATGCCATATGGGTGATTGTCGATCGATTGACGAAATCAGCCCACTTCCTCGCTATTAAAGAAACGGATGGAATGGAGAAACTAGCTAAAATCTATATTAAAGAGATTGTTTCTCGGCATGGTGTGCCACTATCCATCATCTCTGATAGAGATGCACGATTCACTTCTCGCTTTTGGCAAACATTACAACAGGCAATGGGTACTCGACTTGATATGAGTACTGCCTATCACCCGCAGACTGACGGCCAAAGTGAGCGAACTATACAGACGCTCGAAGACTTGTTGCGAGCATGTGTGATAGACTTTGGAGGTAACTGGGATACTCACCTACCTCTAGCTGAATTCTCTTACAACAATAGTTATCACACGAGTATACAGATGGCACCATTTGAGGCGTTATATGGACGCAAGTGCCGATCACCACTCTGTTGGGCAGAGTTGGACGACAGACAACTATCTGGACCCGAACTTGTCCAGGAAACCACTGACAAAATAACTCAAGTATTGAGCCGACTGAAAGCGGCACGAGATCGACAAAAGAGTTACGCTGATAACCGCCGTAAACCTCTTGAGTTTCAAGTAGGAGACAAGGTCCTACTCAAAGTATCTCCCTGGAAAGGAGTAGCACGATTTGGCAAACGAGGAAAGCTGAACCCACGATACATCGGACCGTTTGAAATCCTTGCTAGGATTGGTCCTGTCGCTTACAAGCTCAAACTACCGCAAGAGCTTAGTAGCATACACGATACTTTCCACGTTAGCAACCTCAAAAAGTGTCTTTCTGATGAAACACTTATCATTCCTCCTGACGAAGTCTTCATTGACTCAAAACTTAACTTTGTGGAGGAACCTGTTGAAGTTATGGATTCTAAAACGCAGAAACTTCGACACAAACGAATCAAACTGGTTAAAGTTCGTTGGAACTCGAAACATGGCCCAGAGTTTACCTGGGAACGAGAGGATGAAATGCGAAAGAAATACCCTAACCTATTTGAGAGCGTGACCGAGACTCACGGCTCGAATTAAATCTCGGGACGAGATTTCACTAACGGGGGGAGAATGTGACACTCCTCCAAATTAGGTATATAATTATACTTAATTACATGCATTTCTTACGCTAATTCCCTACGATTGTGTTAACATAAACTTTTGATGTGATGTGAGTCTAGCGAGCCCAAAACAATAATACATGAAGTATTACATAAATTGTAATTTATAAAATTACGCGATTTTTAGCTGAAAAGTTACCGAATACGCGTCCGAATAAATGCGACAAAATAAATAACGAAAGTTGGTGACAAAATATATAATTAATAATTCGATTATTAATTACGAGTATTTATATATCTATAACATATAGATAAAGTGGTTCAAATATACGTTTAACATAAAACGTATTATAACACGAACAGAAACAATTCTAAAACGCGCATACGACGTCAAATCATAAAAATGCAAATTTTCTCGTTCATTTGGAAGAAGTTAGAACATTACTTCAAAATATGAAATCCTAAATTTACTGAAAATTGGCGCTCAATTAACTACGCGCAGTAAAATGTACAAAAATGTACAACTATCAAAAATAATGATAACCTCATTATTCTGAAAACATATTACGAACCAGTAGAGCATCTACAAAATAAAAATATAAAATGTTAACTTTTATATTGCTATAATTATACCCGTACTCGAAATTGAGGTGCCAAAATTTGGCACCTACCGTCAATAATTGAGGAGACCGATTCATTTTAAACCATACTCCCTCCCTCACTTCGATCATTCTGCAAAACACACAACCATTATTCATTTTCTTTCTCTCAAAAATTTTAACAAGATCAAAGGCAGCAGAAGTAGTAGAACACAAGGCCAGAAGCTTCATCATCATCATCATCATCATCGATCATCACCACCTTCACATTTCTCATTGTAAGGAAACTTTCATTTCCTTGATTTCTTTGCTAAAATTTCGTTATACAACTTGTTTATACATCATAATCTAGCTACATAACATCACAAACTCGAAGATTGATGAGTGATTCTTGAAAATGGTTTTAAAACCCAAAACTTCAAATGCAAAATCGATGCATGAAAACATGTTATAATGATGTAATAAGTTGTTAAAATGCTAAATATTGATAGTATAAACGTTTGGGTTTGATGTACAAATGATTTGAAACCCAAAACATTCGAGCTTATTATTGCTCTGCACGAACCAGAACCTGCAAAACCTTTGAATCCGGCGGATTCAAGCGAATCCGGCGGATTCCCAGACCGAAGCTCAGATGAATCCGGCGTATTCACGTGAATACGGCGGATTCCCATTATTAAACCAGTCGAATACGGCGTATTCCTTCGAATACGGCGTATTCCCACCTCTGACCGCACACAAACCTTCGGCTAAAACGATGAACGAGTAAAAGACACGGGTGAATACGGCGGATTCAAATGAATCCGGCGTATTCCAAAGCTTCACACGAACTATCTGATGAACACGCACGAATCCGGCGTATTCGATTCAATCCGGCGGATTCCCCCGAACTTGATTGAATACGGCGGATTCACTCGAATCCGGCGTATTCCGATTTTTGACTTAAATCCGGCGGATTCTTTTAAATCCGGCGGATTCCCGTGTCTGGTCAACAACTTGACTTTTAACTTAAAACACAAAGCAATTCCGTTAACGACTACAATTGTACAAGACATATACGAGACATGATAAATTGTTGAATGACACTATAAAACGAGACAAACTATGATTTACGGACATTGGACTTATTTAATGCGTACGAACAAGAATATATATATGCAACTATATAAGTATATATGTATATATGCTTACACATTTTGAGCGATTCGACAAACAAACATAACTTGGGAAAATATTATTTATTTTCAAACAACAATCATCAACGACATACACAAACTTAAGAAATTGATAATTTCTTCAAACAAACGAACTATTAACGTAAGTAAAAGATAGTACTTATAGTTAATACATTATTGTGTATAGGTTGACTACGTTTGGGCTACGCTATCTTATCTCGCTAGCATTCACATCCGAGCACTCACAGTGAGTTCACAAACCCCTTTTCAATGTTTTAATGTTTTAAAACCTCGGGGTGGAAAACATAGAAATCGTATGAATATTTGCATGCGACAACTGATTTAAATACTAGATGTATTTACTTAAACTATTGATGAAATGTGATTTCATACTGTAATTGATTAAATACTGTATGTATTTGCTGAAATTGTTTATGAAGGGGTACTTCATACTTGAACTGTTTGTGAAGGGGTATTTCACACGACAATTTGAACTGTGTTTTATGAAGGGGTACTTCATACTTGAACTATTTGTGAAAGGGTATTTCACACAACTATTTGAACTATGTTTTATGAAATGTTTTTCATAACTATTTTGGGAATTTAGGCAACGAATCTTGGTACGGATCTAGGCTGAACGATGTAGTGCATAAAAGACCTTATGGCTACAGACTATAACCATTAGCTAGGTGACTCTAGCCACTGAGTATACGGATAGTACTATCGCCGTGACGACCCTCCTACGGATTTGGGAGCGTATACTTAAATGTCCTACTTGGCACAACAACAACAGATTAGGGTCGTGGTTTGGTTATAGGGTTAGATCGGGTTACCTTACTTGACAGGTTTAGCTCACCTTTCAAGGGATCACCGTCTAAATATTCCCACTAAACTAATGATTAGGAAAGGATTTCCTACGTACACTGATTTGGAAATGTTAATCTTAATTTAGGTTAACTTGTGTTTCCTACTGATAACTGATTTGGGAAATGTTATTTGTTAATAACTTGTGTTTCCTACTACAACTACAACTGATTTGGGAAATGTTATTTGTTAATAACTTGTGTTTCCTACTTGACAAACAACACTTATTTGGAAATGTTATTCTTAAATGATTAACCTGTGTTATATGTGTGTGGCGAGTTTTGAGAAGGAAGAAGAAGAAAACATCAAATTGAAGCTAGGGTTTATGTGTTTAAGTTCCTACTAGCTATTTGATCTTTATTAAGGGACATCTGTGTTTTAACTGGTTACATGTAATATGGAGAAGGGTTTCTTAAGTCCGGGTAGAGGGGTTAAAGAGAAAGGCAATAAGGCTGATGTTCAACAGCCTCGTGTGAAATCAATTCTGAAAAAACCATCAGGTGTTCTGAATAAAGAGGGTGCGAAGGATGGTCAAGCTAGTATCCCGGAGTGCACTCAATCAACTTCGTCTGGATTGTTTCAAAACTTGAAGGTTGACGAATTAGACAAACTGAACAAGACTTTGAACCTGCATACTATGGCTTGCATGGATGAGACTAACAAGCTAAATAAGGTGGATGTTCAGCAATCGTCTAAGGTTAGTATGGATCAGGGCAATCAACCTACTATTCTTAAGGCTTCATATTCGAGTGTTTCTGATTCGCATAACAATGAGGGGAACAAGGTTGATCAGAGTAGTATGGGCAGCAATTCGCAGCCCATAGGAACTCAGCCACCTGTTAATTCCGGTAAGACATCGTATTTGAATGTGGTCAATGGTGGACAATCAAAACCTATAGTTAATTTCCGCTCCTTAATATCTGATGTATCCATTAATGAGGCTGATGTCACTATTCCAATGTCATCAGTTGAGGAAGTTAACAATAGATTTTCGAATTCTTTGTATGGATATTTTATTGGCAAAAGGGTTGCTTTTCCGGTTGTTGAAAACTATGCCCGGAATGCGTGGTCGAAATATGGTCTTCATAAGGTGATGATGAATGCTAGTGGATTCTTTTTCTTTAAGTTCTCAACGTCTAAGGGTATGAATGACGTTCTTGAGAATGGTCCATGGATGATCCGAACAAGTCCAATTATTCTTAACCAATGGGATCCAAATATTAGTTTAACAAAGGAGGATCTTACTAAGGTGCCTGTTTGGGTGAAATTACATGATGTTCCGATGGCTGCCTTTACAGGTGACGGGCTCAGCATGATTGCAACAATGCTTGGAACTCCTATGAGGTTGGATTCGTACACTGCTACGATGTGCGAGGAATCATGGGGTAGAAATAGTTTTGCTAGAGCTTTGATTGAAATCCGTTCTGACCAGCCCTTGAAAGATCTTATAATTGTTGCTATCCCAAAACTAGATGGGTCGGGTTATACAAAGGAAACTGTTCGGGTTGAATACGAGTGGAAACCTCCTAGATGTGATGTCTGTAAAGTATTCGGCCATTCTAATGATCAATGCCCATCTCAATATGTGAAGAAAAATACGAATGATGGGTTTGTCGAGGTTGGTTCAAAGGGTGCTAAAGTCAGTAAAGAGGGGCAGACTACACGGAAAGCTCAAGGGATATCTTTGGGTAAACAGAAGTCTAACTTTGTGTATCGTCCTAAAGTGGTTGCAAATAAAGAAAAATTTAAGCCTAAGGAGGATACTCATGTTAGTACATCCAATTCTTTTGCTGTTCTGAGTGAGAATGAATCTAAAAAGGATGATGTTCTTCAAGTAGTTGGTGATGCTATGGATGATGGAAAGGCTGTTCATGGAAGCAGGGAAAGTGTGGCTAATGTGGATAAAACTTTGGAAGATTCGGAAAGTGATGTTGAAGAGGTCTTTAATGAGACCTCCTACTATATGGCTTCTGGAGTGGGACATGGAAGTGGTGGTGGTGGTGGTACTAGTAATCTGGAATACTATGATGATGATGATGTTTATGATGACTATTGTGATCAAGTATACGATTTGACTGAAGAACAAGAGGCGTTTTGCAAGGCTTTTGATATCAACCTTACTGGGAAGATTAGGAAAAAATAACTTTTGCTTCTTGTGGTTGAGTCAATTATCTGGTTATCTTATGGTTTGTGTTGGTTTTCTTTTGATTCTTGTATTGGGTCAAATGTAGGTAGAGGTTGTGTCCTAGTTATGTAGTTTTGCCTATGTAACGGGCTGTGATATGAGATTCACTCATATCCTTTGTACTTAATTGTTTTTGGAGTAATATATTTTCCGGGTAAATTTTACCCTTTACCCAAAAAAAAAAAAAAAAAAAAAAAAAAAAAATGATTAACCTGTGTTTCCTACATAACAAACAAACTTGTGAATTCACTCAACAATTTTGTTGACGTTTTACTCTATGTTTTTCAGGGAATTAGCAGCGTAAGTAAGATCTGCATGCATTATCAGGACGGACTACCCTGGACTTGTTAGGATGCCACTACTTTTGGGACACCTGGATTTCCTCTGTATAACTGCAACTATTGCAGTCATACCTATGAAATCTACTTTTGATATTATGTATTTTATGAAATACTGATTTCAACTACTATTATTACTGTTACTACTTTCCAAGTGGTAACCTTTTGTAAAACTTTAACTAATGGCATCTTAATCTATTTCGTTCTGCGATATCCATATGCTCTGAGTATGTATGTATCTGTTGGTTGTTATTACTGCTCGCAGCCCCGCCACGTCACTAAGCTTCCGCAAACCACTCTACTTAATTGTAATTACCGTTTGGCGGGGTGTGACAGATAGAACCATCAATGGAGGTTGATATAAAACGCATCAAAATGACACGAGCAATCAACACAAACGCTCCATTGAACAAACCAAACAATCAACCATGACCCCCCCCCCCCCCCCCCACGGTTCTCTCCCTAGAATTCCATCACCCTCAAACCAGCCACCCAATAAGTAGATAGTAATCAATATAGCCGCAAACAAACCCTAATCTACTTCAATGTGAGACAGCCAGATCAATCGGATCAATCAAGCAAACCACAAGCAATCTGATCAAAAACTTCTCTGAAAAAACCACGTAATCACAAGGCCACGCAATAGCAACAGTCCAATTGGAGTTTAAACCCAAAATCAGCCGGAAAACCACTAGCCGGAAAACCAGTGATTAGCGACTGAAACCAATTCGTAATAAGAACTGATTAACAAGTTCGAATCAGTAGTAAAGCGCAACGAGATAACAAAACCTACGTCAATCAAATAATCAAACAATCAAGGCACGAAAGCCACGTAAGGACAAAACACCCAAACCAACAAAAACCTGCAAGAAACCCTAATCGATGATCACACCCAACCCTAACAAGTCGGCCAAGATCAATAGAGTGTTTAGCCACAGCAGATTTAATGCAATACGATCTGATCAAAACCACGCCGAAAATATAAACCCTAATTGAAAAAAACCAGATTCGCATCAACCCTAACGAGTACAAACGCGTTCAGTTAGAATCAATATGGATTCGATGAAGATTAAAGCGTATAAAAGATAGCAGTTGATGAATTCTTCCCAAACCCAGATTTTGCGATTAAATAAAACCCTAAATACAAAATCAAAAAACCCTAGACTCCGGCTAACTTAATCCAAAACAACAACAAACCAATCTGTTCGCTCACATAAATCTCACGATCTAATGAATGAAACAAAAGGATTCGTACATGTAATAGATTAATAAGCAGAGATCGATCAGGTTTGGAGAAACGAATTAGGGTTTGGATAGGGAAAAAATCGCCAAAAACCCAGAGAGAAAAATGGGGGGGGGGGGGGGGGGGGGGGGAGGCACTCTTACAACTTTAAGCTATGTTGTACTTTTGTAATATATTATAAACGTCTCATGTAGAGTCGTTTGCTTTTTATCTTGGTGCTTTGATATTTGATTAGTCACACCCAAATCGTCGCTTCCGCAAATCATGAAATCGGGGGTGCGACAGATTGGTATCAGAGCCTAAGGTTATAGCGAACTAGGTTGCATTTAGTGGACCTAGAATATGACTGTTAGGCAGTATTCCTCATTAGGTATAACTGGTTCAGGAATTTCATCATACGAGTTTAATTTAACATAGTCTAGCTAACTATGTACAATTAAATAAAGATGATGTGAAGTCTGAAAGGGGTTATATTGAACAGAAACGCACTAGTTGACTCTGACCACGAGAGAACCGAGACTCATATTTGTTATGTGCTAGACACAACTAGGCGGATATATACGTGTATATGGTATATACGTATATGATAAGGCTGTTATATATTGTAAATATATGAATAGGCCTCGGACACGGAATATATTTTAGGTTGTTATATATTGTATATGATAGGGCCTCGGATAATCTTTAAAATACTCGGTATATATATAAATATATTGTATACATATACATAGGTCACAGATACTCAGAAATATACTTAGTATATATACTATTATACCTCGGATACTCAATAACATACTCACTGTTCGGATACATCATAGGACTTACCGGTCGTAAATTGATCGAATCAGGAAAAATAGTACCGGGATGTACCCTAGCTTTAGAGGGTCATCTCTTCGAGACAGACTTACCCCGGTAAGGTTAGAAAATTTCATCATTCACTCGCCTTCATGCTTAACGTTCGGAATCGGTATTCCTCTAAGGACTGAAATCTTTTCCTATCATTCCTAACAAATTCCCTCGAACTGAAACGGCAAACCCCACAACGGATGACCCTGCGTTGGATAACGAACAAATTCTAAATATCTGTCCGGATGTGATTTTCCCGACACTTTTGTAAACTTTAACTCTTGTAATCTTTTAGACACGCTTGTTAAATGATTACAATTCTATTATCTTCTATTTCTCTCATTTGACGTATCATGCATCGATTCACTGTTCAGTATTCATACAATTGTGACAATCACTTTCTTCGATTCAAAACTCTGACATGTCCCTTGTCTTTATTGAAGGAACATGCCTCCGAGACGACAATCCTTCACTCCTACTAAACTTGAACAGCTAATCACTCAGCGAGTAGCTGAAGCTCTGGCCGCTCGACAAACACCTCCCAACAGCAGGTCAGGCCCAAACCCAGAAAGCGATGAAACTCTGAACAACACCCAACCAACCAAACCCTGCTCCTACAAAGACTTCATCAACTGCAAACCCTTGAACTTCAAGGGCACGGAAGGAGCCATCGGCCTACTACAGTGGATTGAAAAGATGGAATCCGTCTTCCGCATCTGCGACTACCCAGATGACTGTAAGGTCTACTCTATCTACACACTGATGAAAGGTGCACTTACCTGGTGGAACACTCATGCCCAGACTGTGGGTATTGATGTTGCTTACAAACTTCCCTGGGATGATCTGAAAAAGATGATGACTGAGGAATATTGTCCTAGAGAGGAAATACAACACCTGGAAAAATAATTCTGGAATCACACCTTCAACGGCAACGACATAGCTGGATACACCACTCGATTTCATCAACTAGCCCTCTTGTGTCCAACTATGGTCAATCCTGAATACAAAAGGGTCGAGAGGTATATTTGGGGACTTCCCGCAAGCATCAGAGGGATGGTGACTGCATCCAAACCGGGGACTATCCAAAGTGCTGTTCGTATGGCTCACAGCCTCATGGCACAGGTTGTCCGTGACGGGAAGGATAACAAAAGAAAAGCTGACGGAAACCCTGACAACCAAGGCCAAACCAACAAAAAGCCTGCGACTACCAAGGTCAGCGCCTCTGGATCTGAAAACAAAAAAGAGTACACTAGAACTAAACCCTTCTGCTCAAAATGCAAACGCCACCATGACGGGCCTTGTGGCACCCTCTGTGACAAGTGCAAGCGTTATGGGCATCTTGCTAAAGATTGCCGAGTGAAAGCTTGTTACGAGTGTGGCACCGTAGGGCACACCGAAGTGACTGTCCTAAGCTGAAGGATAATAACAAAGGAAGGTTCTTCGTACTAAATACCGAGAACACTCATCCAGACCCTGACACGGGTATGTATTTTGTAGCATAACAAAAATTACTTCCGAAGTACATATCACATAAATTTCAACATGTTGCGTAAAGTCTATTTTAAATTCTTTGACGGTAAGTAATACAATCGGTAAACAACGACAGTTAGTCGAGTCCGGCAGTGTAATACATAATTGCACTTTATATTCAATGGTAGAACTCTAGGAATATGGTGTAACTCATCAAGTTCGTTGGATTATAGATCCAATTCATAGTTATATCTGGTAATGTGGACCGACCTTGTCAAGTAAACAACGGTCGGGTAGAAATCGGAATTCTCTTTCATTTCTTTAGTGATCGGTAGGCTTAAGCCTAACAAGGGGAGAAGACTCTCGGATAAATCGGATGTCTTAGAATTAGACATATCACATAGTCGGCCTTAGAAACACGCGGACCTAGGTTTCAGTTGAATTTCGGGACGAAATTCTCCTAACAAGGGGAGAATGTGACACCCGGTCAAAAAGGGCCAAAATTAACGGCCAATTTAAACCTTAATTATTCGTGCTCGGTACGTATTAAAATGAAAATATTCGGATATTATATATATAACATTGAATGATTATTTAATAATCACATACAAACAAATCGGAGAGAACGCCAGAATGTCAAGTCTGAATTTCAACAACAAAATGTCATAAATAATATTTTATTAGTTATAATAAATATTATTCATTTGGGGAAAAATATTAATCATACGAAAAGGGCAATTCGTTTCAGTTAAAAACGTGTTTGACTTAGTTGAGACCACGCGAAACAAGTTACTAAATTTTAATTCCAAAATAGTATTTTTATAAAATACTTCAACTCGAGAACATCTCGAAAGAATGTAATAAATTTTTAGAATTGAAAATAACACAATTTGTACATCGAAAACTATCTGTCAAACTGAATCAGAACAAAGATATAATTTTATATCACAGTAGAAGGATTTTTATGAAATACATCGATTGAAATTATATACGATTTCGTATTTGGAAAATTTTCATTTAAAAACATTATACTACTATTACGATCGTGTACCAAAACACGGGTCAAAATACCACGAAACGGAGCAAGCAAGCTAGCGCTACCGAAGTGACTGTCCTAAGCTGAAGGATAACAACAAAGGAAGGTTCTTCGTACTGAATACCAGGAACACTCATCCAGACCCTGACACAGGTATGTATTTTGTCGCGTAACAAAAATCACTTCCGTAGTACATATTACATAAAGTTCAACATGCTGCGTAAAGTCTATTTTAAATTCTTTGACGGTAAGTAATACAATCGGTAAACAACGACAGTTAGTCGAGTCCGGCAGTGTAATACATAATTGCACTTTATATTCAATGGTAGAACTCTAGGAATATGGTGTAACTCATCAAGTTCGTTGGATTATAGATCCTATTCATAGTTATATCTGGTAATGTGGACCGACCTTGTCAAGTAAACAACGGTCGGGTAGAAATCGGAATTCTCTTTCATTTCTTTAGTGATCGGTAGGCTTAAGCCTAACAAGGGGAGAAGACTCTCGGATAAATCGGATGTCTTAGAATTAGACATATCACATAGTCGGCCTTAGAAATACGCGGACCTAGGTTTTGGTTGAATTTAGGGACGAAATTCTCCTAACAAGGGGAGAATGTGACACCCGGTCAAAAAGGGTCAAAATTAACGGCCAATTTAAACCTTAATTATTCGTGCTCGGTACGTATTAAAATGAAAATATTCGGATATTATATATATAACATTGAATGATTATTTAATAATCACATACAAACAAATCGGAGAGAACGCAGAATGTCAAGTCTGAATTTCAACAACAAAATGTCATAAATAATATTTTATTAGTTATAATAAATATTATTCATTTGGGGAAAAATATTAATCATACGAAAAGGGCAATTCCTTTCAGTTAAAAACGTGTTTGACTTAGTTGAGACCACGCGAAACAAGTTACTAAATTTTAATTCCAAAATAGTATTTTTATAAAATACTTCAACTCGAGAACATCTCGAAAGAATGTAATAAATTTTTAGAATTGAAAATAACACAATTTGTACATCGAAAACTATCTGTCAAACTGAATCAGAACAAAGATATAATTTTATATCACAGTAGAAGGATTTTTATGAAATACATCGATTGAAATTATATACGATTTCGTATTTGGAAAATTTTCATTTAAAAACATTATACTACTATTACGATCGTGTACCAAAACACGGGTCAAAATACCACGAAACGGAGCAAGCAAGCTAGCGCTACCGAAGTGACTGTCCTAAGCTGAAGGATAACAACAAAGGAAGGTTCTTCGTACTGAATACTAGGAACACTCATCCAGACCCTGACACGAGTATGTATTTTGTCGCGTAACAAAAATCACTTCCGTAGTACATATTACATAAAGTTCAACATGCTGCGTAAAGTCTATTTTAAATTCTTTGACGGTAAGTAATACAATCGGTAAACAACGACAGTTAGTCGAGTCCGGCAGTATAATACATAATTGCACTTTATATTCAATGGTAGAACTCTAGGAATATGGTGTAACTCATCAAGTTCGTTGGATTATAGATCCAATTCATAGTTATATCTGGTAATGTGGACCGACCTTGTCAAGTAAACAACGGTCGGGTAGAAATCGGAATTCTCTTTCATTTCTTTAGTGATCGGTAGGCTTAAGCCTAACAAGGGGAGAAGACTCTCGGATAAATCGGATGTCTTAGAATTAGACATATCACATAGTCGGCCTTAGAAACACGCGGACCTAGGTTTCGGTTGAATTTCGGGACGAAATTCTCCTAACAAGGGGAGAATGTGACACCCGGTCAAAAAGGGCCAAAATTAGCGGCCAATTTAAACCTTAATTATTCGTGCTCGGTACGTATTAAAATGAAAATATTCGGATATTATATATATAACATTGAATGATTATTTAATAATCACATACAAACAAATCGGAGAGAACGCAGAATGTCAAGTCTGAATTTCAACAACAAAATGTCATAAATAATATTTTATTAGTTATAATAAATATTATTCATTTGGGAAAAAATATTAATCATACGAAAAGGGCAATTCGTTTAAGTTAAAAACGTGTTTGACTTAGTTGAGACCACGTGAAACAAGTTACTAAATTTTAATTCCAAAATAGTATTTTTATAAAATACTTCAACTCGAGAACATCTCGAAAGAATGTAATAAATTTTTAGATTTGAAAATAACACATTTTGTACATCGAAAACTATCTGTCAAACTGAATCAGAATAAAGATATAATTTTATATCACAGTAGAAGGATTTTTATGAAATACTTCGATTGAAATTATATACGATTTCGTATTTGGAAAATTTTCATTTAAAAACATTATACTACTATTACGATCGGGTACCAAAACACGGGTCAAAATACCACGAAACGGAGCAAGCTAGCCCAACCACCTCCAATAATTGGAGATGGCCGGCTCTACTCTTCCCCAATTCATACGCCAAACAAATACACCCTTTTATTTGGTTTCCTTTCATTTCATCATCCTCTTCACAATCTTTCTTCAAATCTTTCTCTCAATCTCCCTTGAAAAATTTATTAACAAGATCAGAAACAACAACAACAAGACCAAGTAACATAATCATCTTCATCATATTACCCATCTCCTTCTCTCTTCTCGGCTCACTATCACCACCCGAGCACCACCACCATTTTTGGACCAAAACCACAATCGAAGAAGGAGGAAGCAGGAAAGGGAGCCAACCGCCATCATCATCGTTGTCTCACCATCACCACCACCCCCGGTCACCATCTCCGATCACCACCTCCTCCGTGAGCTTCTACTCTTGTCCCTTTTTAATTCAAGTTTATAAAAGCTTGATGTATCATATATTAATGTTACAATCGATTACTATGTCCAAAAATTTAGATTATAAACATTGTTTTGTGGATTGATTGTGTAAAACTTGATATATAATGTTTATACATGATTATGGTTGAATATCACTAAAAACAAGTTAAAACTAAGCTAAACTCGTTTGTACATATATATGAGGACTGGGTTTTGGAACGAACAGAGCATCAAACTGAAATAACGATACCCGAACGGCTGGCTCAAAAGAGCCGATCGGGTGAGGGTGGTGATGAGCCGATCGGCTCATGGTGATGAGGGAGGTAGTAGCCGTAAGGCTAGAGGGAGCAGAGCCGAAAGGCTCTTGTTGGTTTTAAAAGAACTAAACTCATAAATACATATATTACATATATATTATAACAAAAGCAACATTGGCCTAGTGGTTAAATTGTGGGGCATTGAAGAGAATGGTCACAGGTTCGAAACCTGTGACCCGTTTTGAAGCATATTATATTTTTTTGTTTTTCCACCCACAATTTAAGTATGTGGTTATGTATTTGAACTTAAAATATAACTAATATTTGATACAAGTTTAACAACCTTTTAGTATAAAAAGTTCGTATAATTATTTTTGAAACGATAACATTTATTTATTTTTGAACATTTGGACATTAATAGATATGTGAACCACTAGCTTAGACTAGTTTGTTAGTCTCTAACTCATATATAACCTCACGTGTTTAGGACACTAGGAGATTACCATTGGTACAACGCGTGTACTTTAGGACTGCTAGCACCCACAGGTGAGTCTCACAGCCCCATTTTACTATTTTACTGTTTTAAACTCGGGGTGAGATACAATGCTTACTTGTTTTCGTGATCACAGTTATTCGGATAGTTAAATTGATTTTAACTCGGTTATTATATTTGGTTATCATTGTCGGTATTGATTTTGTTCGGTTATTGCATGAGTGTTTTAATTCGGTAAAGTCATCATTAGTGTATGGTTCATTAACTTAATAAGGCGCGATTACTAAAAGATAGATCTATCATGGGAGTGACGTCCCCGTCCGGGTTGCTAGCCACAACCACGTACAAACGGGCATTTTAGTAATTGTTATGGGTGTTGACACCGTTCGGGAGGCATAAAATCGGGTTAGGCCTTGAACCATGGCTCAATGCAATGTCAGTGTCGGTATATTTAATTCGGAAACCTTAATTGGTTTAATCATTGTTCGGTTATAAATCGTCGGATAATATTGTGTATCACATCATGCTTTATATTAAACCTGTGAGATTCACCAGCTTTATAGCTTACCTTTTTAGTGTTGTATTCTCAGGTGCACAGCAACAGTAGGATGGCCTATAGGATATGCTAGCTAGTACGAGTCACATGCATCTATATAAACATGAAGATTTTCTTAGCATTATCGTTTTTTTTTAGGTAAAGGGTTACCCCGGTGAAATATATTACCACTGAACTGTTAAGTACAAAAAAATGTGGATGAATTCCACATCAACCTCGAAATAAGTACTAGCTATGCTTAAAAGAGCACCTCTATATGTATATGACATGCCATATACATAGTACAATTTTCCTGTTAGCTATAATAAACATGAAATACAGCCAATATAAAAGAAACGAGCATCCAATCAAGAGAACCCCACTCCTAGCCATATATAACAAAGTCGCGAGGCATATTCCAAGAGTCCAAAATCCGAGATACTTGAGAAGTATTCTTGAACCGAAGCGTAAGCAACTTGAGACGAACATTTGTAACAATAACATCACGAACTTGAGAAGGAGATATAGAACCCTTTCCAAAGAGCCGATTATTTCTCTCTTTCCATATAACATAAGTAGATGCCGCAATAATAAGCCGTCCAATAACACTTTTTGCTGATCTTGAACGTGAAATGGGCTGAATTCTATCAATTATATCCTCCCATCGAGCAGAAACATCATGCATACCGGCCATTGATTTAACCAACGACCAAACCTGCATAGAAAAAGGACTTTCAAAAAATAGATGGTCATGAGAATCCGGTTGCAGATTACACAAGGTACATCTTAGCAGGTTTAAGTTGGTGGAATCACCAACATCCCATTGCTTCAATGTATCTTGTGTCTTCAATCTCCTCTTGAAAACCATCCATAGATGAAATGCATGCCTAGAAATGCAATGAGGAAACCAAACCATAGCAGCCCATGGGACAGTATCACTCCGATCACGAATGGTATCCCACACAAGACTAACCGAAAACTCCCTCTTGTTTCCATCCCAATCACACCAAAGGAGCTGGTCATGACTATTAGAATCAAGAATCGGGCATTGGAGCTGATTAAGGACAGGATATAAATCATACCATGCCATCGGCCAACTCCACTCTCCATTATGAATCACATCAACCAGTTTATCCATAGTAGAGAAGCCTGATTGATTAATGTTTCGATCTGACATATGATCAAAAAGCGGGCTGTTATCACACCAATTGTCAAACCAAACATTAATCGATTGACCATTCCCTATCCTATACCATATAAATGGCCTTATCAAGTCACGAATCTGGATGATTTTCCTCCATCCCCAACTCATTCCCGCACGAGGCAAAACTGACAAGAAACTTCTCCCTATAAGTTTATTAATTGTGGATCCACTTAATCCAAAGCGATTCTCGCTGAGTTAAAATACTCCAAATATGCGAGACCATAAGGGCAACATTAAAAGACTCCAGCCTCCGAATGCCAAGACCTCCTTCAACTTTAGGAACACACAAAGACTTCCACGACACTTTAGCTTTCCCTCTCTTCATATCTCCTTGGCACCATAGAAATCCACGCATTAATTTCTCAAGATCAGAAATAATACGATGTGGGAGAATAAACACCGAAGCCCAATAAATATGCATAGAGGAAAGAACCGAAAGAATAAGTTGAAGCCGACCCGCAAATGACAAAAACTTATTCTTCCAATCATTAATTCTGTTCTTCAATTTTTCAACAAGCACCTTGCAATCCCTATATAGAAGTTGAGAAGAAATAAGAGGAACTCCAAGATACTTGACAGGCAACTTACCCTCTTCAAACGGCATAGAACTCAATATCGACCATTTAACAGTAGCCACAACACTGAAAAAATACGCTGTACTTTTAGGAATACTCGGGACCAGTCCCGACACATCCTTAAACTCATTTAAACCATCCATAAGTACAGTTGTAGAACATAAGTCTCCCCTAGCAAACAAGAATAGCTCATCAGCAAAACATAAACTCACAATCTTTTCTTTTTCACAGCGGTTATGATAACAGAAATTCTCCCGATCGCGCACTTTTCGTTGTAAAATCAGAGTTAAGACCTCCATAACTAATGTAAAAAGATACGGAGACATGGGATCCCCTTGTCTGAGACCTCTTTTCCCTTTAAAGTAACCATGTAAATGGCCGTTTATATTAAGAGAGAAAGAAGCACTTGTTACACAAGTCATAATCCAAGACACCATTTTGGAATGAAATCCAAACTCCACAAGAATATTCTCCAAAAACCTCGAATCAACCGTATCATATGCCTTTTGGATATCAACTTTAAAAGCACATCTAGGAGGACCACGATCACGATGATAGTCATGCATAAGCTCTTGAGTAAGTAAAATATTATCAGGAATACGTCTTCCCGGCACAAAGGCTGATTGGTTTATACTTACAATATCTCCCAAACCTTATGTATTAAAATCTTCAGAATCATTTGCGAACTCGCTATTATTGTAAACTTACAACTTTAAACTATGTAGTACTTTTGTAATATATTATAAACATATCATGTAGAGTCGTTTGCTTGTAATCTTGGTGCTTTGATATTTGATTAGTCACACCCAAATCGTCGCTTCCGCAAATCATGAAATCGAGGGTGTTACATTGATATGTGGCAAAAAGACATGTTTTTAGGCGCATATTTCCCGCACATTTGACCTAACTCTTGGTGAAAACACTTGAAATAAACGTTTATCTACTTAATTTCACAAAATTGGCCAAATTATAGGCATTGTTATAAAAGGTGCTTAAATCATCCAAAAGGCACGCAAATCGAGGCAGATTATTCAAACAACTGATTCTCATGTACTTTAAACCACATGATGATACAAGTTCTTAAATAGTCTCATATGATGTATCAGGTTATTCCAAGACTGTAGAATCAAGAATCGTGCAGATCGGGTGAAGAACGAGGAAGATGGAGCTTTCTGAGCGCAAACCGAGGGCATTCCGCACACGCCAAACCTAGAGACATCCAAATTTGGTACATTTGGCATCATTAGAAGCATAACGGAATTACGAGACCGTAGGCGAAAGAATCAAGTCAAACGGACAAGAAATGAAGAAGATACGCGCGAATTAAGCAACGAGAAAAGCCGAAAAAAATCACACGGCCTAGCACATGGCCCCTTGAAGCCGTGTACGGCCTAGGGAAGGCTGTGTACGGCCCTTATATGGCCGTGTACGGCTTGTATCAGGCCGTGTACAGCTTGGTTTGCCTTCGTGCACTCACATCTTGCTTCGTGTGCTTCGTTTGCGTGTACGTGCATGCTTGTGGGCTTGTACTCTTGATCCAAGGCTTGCCTATAAATAGAGGGCACCTCTACCTCATTTCACACACCTCTCACCTTCAACATTTCTCACTTTCTCTCTCACACTCTCTCTCTATAGTTTCTCTCTCTAGATTAGGGTTTTGGTTCGTTAGTCCTTGGTTAATATTTAACCTAGACTAACGGAGGGGCTACTTTTGTAATAGTGTAGGAAATATTCTGAGGGGCTTATTTGTAATATTGTCGAAGATATTGCGGAGGTTCCGTTCGTGTATTCTTGTAACACTATTCTATCTACGCATAATCTACGGTTATTTCTTTCCTTTTCTATTATGATGATTGATATTATTATTATTATGATAGATTTAGGATTGTTTGCCATGCGTAGTGAGTAGTTCTCTTATGTCTTGTTGTGATGTAGCTAGCTTGTTAATATTTGGGGTGATGTTACTTTAAATACGCAATTGGGATAATATCGTTATGAAACAACAGAAGTAACGTTATACGGCTTTCATTTGTATAGCGCCGGAAACATCACTAATGTGTGGAGTACGGAACGTGGAAGCTATGAAAGTCGTGGGCACAATCCGTTGTGGAATAATGCTCCCAATTGTTACATATTGAAAACCGGTGTACTGTCAACTTTGTATTTATGAATTTCTAAACCAAAATCGCCTTTTGTAACACCCCCAAATTTAACAGTTTGCGGAAGCGATGTTTTGGGTGTTACTAATCAATAATCACAAGCACAAAGGATACAGTGAACGACTCTAAATGAGACGTTCGAAAAGTATTACATTAATACATAAGTAATTCAAAATACAAGCTCGAGTTTCGAGTAAATTCCTAGAGATTCTAATACATAACAGTGAGTACAAAAGTAATGTAATAAAATCTCCAAGCTTGTATATGCATGCGACTCGAGCTAAGTAAGCTTATCCTGCTGGGCATCCCTACTGATGCTGTGTACCTGAGAAGCATTACTAAAACGGTCAACCAAAAAGGTTGGTGAATCTCACAGGTTTGTAAGTAAGTAAATAATTTGAATACACAAGTAGTATTTGTAAATCGTAAGCCAGCCAGTAAGTAACGATCGCAGGTCATGCTAATTGTTCACTTAAGTAATGATTGCAGGTCATGCTAATCATCTGTAAATGAGTGGTTGCAGGTCATGCTAACCGTTTGTACGTGAGTGGTTGCAGGTCTTGCTAACCGTAATGAGTAATGATCGTAGGTCATACAAATCGTTCACTCCGTAATGATTGCAGGTCATGCTAATCATGCGTTTCCACGAACTATCATAATAGAAACTTAACATACAGTAGATAATAGTACTCCTGTGAATGTAGTCTTACATTCATATTAAACAAGTAAGAAAATGCCACAAGCCACCATGATTGCAGGTCATGCTAATCATGCGATAACTCGGCCATTATCAGTATTGTGAAAACAAGTAAGAAAATGTCCTAGGTCACCATGATTGCAGGTCATGCTAATCATGCGTTAACTCGGCCATCATTAGTTTTATGAAAACATGTAATGCATCTCACCCCTGGGTATAAAACAGTAAAATAGGGGTTGTAAGACTCACCTGAGTCTAGCAGACAATGCAGTAAGCAAGCAAAGTAGTATCCCGAACTAGCAACCCTTAGCGTCCTAATACGCATAAGGTTCAGTAAGTAAATGGAATACTTGTAAAGTATCCATGCTAGTTGTTCCCAAACTAGTTAATGTCCGTTAGTTTGTTTGTACGTTTGTATTTGTTTGTAAATCGTAGTTTGTATTAAAGTTGTACGGCCAGTTGTTATCGGTGTATAATAATAATTCCATCCATTATTATTATGTATTCATAGTAGTTGTACAGTTGTAAAGTATACTCGTATAACTGTTTGTTTGTATTACAACGTGTAGTGTTTGCGTAAGTTCCAATGGGCTTAATCCCCAAAGGGTACGAGTGAAACCTCGTATTAGTTAGCGTGTAATCCCACACGTAAGTAGTGTACAAGTGTAAGTTCGTTGGAGTGTAATCTCCTAAGTATTTTGAGTGTAATCTCGTGTGCGTGTGTGAGTGAAATCTCACGTTCAGTTTAGTATAGTCTTGTACGTATTCAAGTATTGTTGTATATTTCCAAAAGTATAGTATTTTCATGTATAAGTCGCATCGTATTTGATTTAATAGTTGAAAAGTGATTCCAACACTTATATAATATTTTGTTTTCTGATCTGAGCTATCTGCGACACAAGGCTTGTGTCGCAGACCACATGCGACATAAGGTCTGTGTCGTAAGGATTGGTTTCTAATTTAGTGTTTATGCGACACAATGGTTGTGTCGCAGACAAGGGTACGCCACAACGATACGACATAGTCGTTGTGTCGCAATCAAGCGATAGGTAAACTTTGTGTCGCAGATGATACGACATATAGTGCGACATAAGCGTTGTGTCGCATACATTGCGACATAACGTGCGACATAACATGCGACATAGTGTTGTGTCGCATGAAATTTTGGTCCGATGCGACACAAGAGGTCTGTTCGGAATTTAAGTTTCCGAAAACGTATTTTCCGGTTTCCGTTGGGTCTAGAACTTTTATACTAGTTTTAATATGTTATAATGAGTTCATAGTAACTAATGGTGGTTGTTTTTAAGGTTTGTGGTGTCATTTTCTTTAAAATGACCAAAACCGACATTTCCATTTACGTGTTCAAAAACGAGTTTTAATTACATATTCGGACATCATTTAGCTAGGTGAACAATAATCTAGCAAAATAAAAGTAATCGGAAAAGTTTGCGAGTCGCCGGAAAACTTACAAAGTTGTCGAATCGAGAAACCGAAAAGATAGGATTGTAGAGCTCGTTGTCGTGATCAACTTCCTCCAAACGAGATAGGTGTTTTAAGGAGTTTTTGTGGTGTTTTTGTTAGAGAGAGAGAGAGCCGTAGAGATGGAGGGAGAGAGAGAGTTGAGAGAGATTGAGTGTATGCATGTATGTGTTTGTGTGTGGGAGAAGGAAAAGTGAGGGGGGTGATGTCCCCTTACTTGTTGGCCGGTTGGTGGGGTCCACCATGTGTGGATCTCACCAAGTTTCGTATCTTCGTGTTTGCGCTCCGTGCGGTGTTCGTTTCCCCGGTCGTTTAAACGTTAAATAAATCTTATACGCGTTTAAATTATACGTTTTAAAATACGAAATATTATTCGATAATTTAGTTGAAGTATTTCGTCAAAATACTAGTTTTTAAGTTATAAAATATAACTTTGTTTTGTTTTGTCGGTTGGTCGAGTTTTCGGAGAGTTCGGTAACGTTTTAGTTAAAACGTATGTTTTCGTTATATTATAAACATAATATAAAATGGTAATTAAAGTAATTAAATAAATTAACATTATTTAATAATTGTTTTACCAACGTCCGTATGTTTGTACAATTGTGGTTTTATACGATTTGTACGAATCGTATACGCGTATATATATATTCCATCCATATATATATATATTAAGTAAATAATGTATATAATCCTATTTCATATTATATACAAGTAATAAACACGTAATTAGGAAAAATTTTAAATTTGTCCTAAATTTGGGGTTGTTACACCTTTCCTCTAATAAACGTGGTTAGAACCTGTATGAAAAGGAGTCGCGAACCTTGATCAACCGGTAACTACCTATTTATGTTTTCAAATACAAACATGGTCTGAATTGTGTAACTGTGGAAATACTGTCAACCCTATCGTATAGTACACCGTGAATCAATCAGGGATTTATTGGGATATGTTTAAATAGTGAGGGTTGGGTTTATATCATAGATGGTCAAACTTTAATACAAACTTAGTTAAACTAGTCCAGAGTGACCGTAAAGCATGTGGCACCGGAAAGACCATGAATTGGCACAGTACTTCGTATAACGTTTAAGTACGTGGGAAAAACTAAGGAACTGCCGTTGGTTGAAGACTGTGTCACATCCTGGTTGAACCACACAGCTTTGAACTAAACAAAGACCATTAATACAAAGATAGCAGTCACCAAACCAAATCTTAATCTTAAAATGCCTTGCCTAGCCTTAGTATCCCCGTGGTGTTAAGAACGGTCCGAACTTTTAGTGGGTCTGTTACTCTATCTCATGCGCCTAGGAATACTATTCCAAAAAGGGTCACTATTCCAGCATATGGAAAGTGTTGAAGAGTTGAGCAACCTCCTCTGTTGAGAATCACCATAACCTAGCAACCCAGTGACATACTGTCTGAGAAATCAGACAGTAGGGTGTTAGTGTTTACACTACGAATACTCAGGCAAAAGCAAGACACAAATCTTTAAAAAAACGTTTTCATATATAACCCTAGACATCACCCCATAATACAAGCTAGCGAAGTCATAACAAGCACTTTCCTCCAATACTGATTCCATATCTACCTTTTACTATTTTGTTTATTTACTGTTTAAATTAGTTTAGTTTAAACGGACCTAAAACCAAAACTCTTTCAAAAACCCATCACTTATTCGAATAGTTTGTCTGGACAATTCCGCTTCACAATACGATTGATCTTAAGAACGACCCTGAGTTATACTTACCTCTGTAAGTAGAATTTAGGTCCCCAGCTCTATAAATTTAAAACCCACCGTTGTGCCCGTTCCGCGAACGACCGTTGCGGGCGCGACAGAGTTTTTGGCGCCGCTGCCGGGGAATCAATCGTAAGACCCAGAGGCATCCTGACGAACCCTTTCTTTTTAGTGATACCTTTATTTTTCGTACTTTACTTTTTACTTTCTTTATTCCAGCCAAAAATAACTTCCACAACACACAACGATATCAGACCAGATCATCCGAATCTGAACCGCTCATTTTCGTGCCTGATCCTGAGTCTATTATCCGTACTATCCGAAAACAAAAGCGCTTCCATCTTCCCGAAATGGCCGCTCGTGTCACTCTTGCTGACAACACCAAGCCATCCCTTGAAGGACGAGGAGAACCAATCACCTATCCGGAGATAGAGGGAGCATCCTTCGAGCTGAAGTATCACATCGTACAACTCATCAAGGACAACTGTCAATTCCACTGACTACCACGTGAAGATCCTAACGCTCACATTGACAAGTTCATCCACATATCAAACTCCTACAAGCAGAATGGGGTCGAGCAGAACATAGTTCGCCTATACTTGTTCCCCTATTCTGTCGGTTTACATGCACTCTCTTGGTTTGAGGGACTTGAGACCGGCTCAATCACCTCATGGACGGATATGGGTAACAAATTCCTTGCCAGATACTTTCCTCCGTCCAAACAAACCAAACTCAAGAATGACAACGCGCACTTTGAACAAGCTCACGATGAATCAATCTACTCAGCATGGGAGCGATTCAAAAGTTTGATAAGGAAATGTCCAAATCACCAGATGACGAAAACCGACAAGTTATGCACCTTCTACAACGCTCTTGATCCAAATTACCGCATTACTCTTGACGCAGCTGCTCATGGTAACTTTATGAAGATGATCGATGATGAAGCATGGAGCTTGATCGAAGACATTACGATGCATCACCACGATTGGAAAGCTGATGGGCAGTCCTCATCAGCACCTCTCTCCGCCGATAACTCTATCCAAGCTGAAGCTATCAAATCTCTGACGGAACAGATTGAAACACTAACGAAGCAGATTGGAGAACTAAAGAAGCAGCGAGTTCATCAAGTTCAGGATTGCCAGAACTGTGCCAACCATCCAGCTGAAGAGTATGAGGTTGAATACGAAGACCCGAATGACGGTTCTGTCTATTATGCCCAGTTTCCATCTAGGCCTCCAAATCCACCTGGCTTCGCTAGAACATCTCCTCCTAGAAACCGAGGAACTCAGTATCCTCCACGGAATAACCAGCCACCTTACCCACAGAGATTTCAGCCGCGCTATCCGACATATCCACAACAACCTCAACTTCCTTACAACCAACCTCTGTCATTAACTGCACCCGAAGATGTCCAACCTACTGAGCCTGCAAAGACTACCGTAACACTCACCAGTGCTGACGACAATCTTAACAAGTTCATCCAGGGACAGACTACTTTCAACCAGAAGACTACGGCCAGACAAGACCAGACGGACCTATTCCTCAGAAATCAACTCTCGGTTCTAAAAAGCCTTGAGAATCAGATTAATCAGTTAGCCCAACGTCTCGATACCCGACCACAAGGATCTCTACCAAGTAACACCGTTCAGAATCCTCACGTCGAAGAAGCAAAAACCTTGAGCTCTCCTCCTACTACTTCCACTCCAGTAAAGGAACATACTCCTGTCCCGCCGACAGTTGAGACCAGATCCGTACCCACTCCGACTAGAGAGGTGCGAGTTCCTTTCCCGAACCATCTATGCAAAAAGTACAATGCCAAGTCATTCAAACTTGACGGAATCCCTTCCGGCACTAAGTATATCCGACGAATACTGGCTACTAAAGACAAGGTTCCTGAAACCCCCAAAATCTTTCAAAATGCTGAATGCTCAGCCGTCATCCAGAATACCCTACCAGAAAAACTAGGAGACACAGGTTGATTCACCTTGCCCTGTTCTATCTATCACTCAGGCATGATCCGCTCCTTGGCCGATCTTGGAGCTAGTATCAATCTCATGCCCTATTCACTTTACACCAGACTAGAAATAGGACCTCTCCAACCCACTAAGATGAGTGTCCAGCTTGCTGACCAATCCATTCGATATCCAAAGGGCATAGCTGAAAATGTCATGGTTAAAGTTGATAAGTTTTGGTTTCCCACCGACTTCGTAGTGATGGATATTCAGGAAGACATCAATATCCCTATTATCCTAGGTAGGCCATTCATGAATACTGCACGTGCTGTTATTGATGTTTATTCTCAGGTCATAAGTCTACGAGTACATGGACAAACTGTATCTTTCAAGATTGATCAAGATGAGTGCTCACTAGCAGAACAGGCAGAGATTTATGCAATATCAATGGGCAAAATTACTTCAGATGATGACACCTCTGACTCAGATCCAGAACCATACAGACCAGATGATCACACATGTCTCATCTCGGCAACAGAGGAATCAGAATCAGAAGAAGAAGAGATGGAGGAATCGGAACCAGAAGAAGTAGAGGAAGAAATGGATGAATCAGAGGAAGAAACAACACCAGAATCTGAACCAGAGGAGATGAAAGAATCAGAGGAAGAACAGGAAGAAGATTCAGAGCCCGAAGAAGAAGAGGAGGATGTATACCAGTCTATACCACCGCATCAGCACTTACCAGAATCACACCTTTCGACAGCTGAGATCATGAAAATTGAAGATTCTATCTCTCTATCAGATGTTGATTATGATGCATGGTTTGGTACTACTATGGAGAAGCTCTTAGCATCTGTTATAGATCCTTCCCAACCTCTTGTCTCACCACGACTCAACGCTCTGTTGAACATTGAGAAGACCATTACTTTTTCAAAGCAACACCCAGAGCTTAGAGACAAACTCATGAAGAAAATTTTGGCATACAAAGAATCCATGCTACCGGATCTTTATTCGGACTTACCTTCCCAAAGGATTCAAACCTTCGATGCTTCTGCACCTCGAACTCTGTTCGAATGGGGAGATACTTCTGAAACTAGCCATGATTCTGAGGAGATAGACATAGAGATGGATTCTTCTCAGCGGATATCCCAAATCACCGATGATATACAGTTAACTTCTGACATTGTTGAGTTCCCAGACTCTCGAGATAGGGATACTCCGTCAGCAGAGAATGATCAGGAAAACACTGTATACATCGATATACCGATCGATATCCGCTCTATCCGGCTTCCGAAACCTCCAGCTATCCCCATTGTTTCTAATCACGAAGAAATGATTAGTGCTATCGAGGCATTCAAGAATGACCTCCCCTCAATGATGAACATCATCATGAGTTCTACCAATGAGTACACACAACACCAAAGAGACCTGATAGAAGAAATCAAGGCCGAATATGACGTTTATCAAGCCAGCAGCAGCCGAGACCCACAGTTATTTCAAAACCGCCTGCATGCCTTCACTGAAGATCTCACCACTCAGCTTCTACACCAAACTGCCGAACCTACATTTGAGGAGTTGGAGTTCTTCGAGGACCAGAGGGCCATGTATCGAAAGATACATGATGTACTGATCAGATCTGCAATCCCATTCTCTTTTCAGCAAAATGAGTGCTTGAGCTCATACCGGAGAAATATGTACCAAGCCACTGGAATCCTGATGCAGATGCAGATGTCTGGCTAATGAATGACCTTCGAAGATTGATAAATTTAATGGCTGAGAACGATCATATAGACAACACTTCTTCCAACAGGTTCTATATTGATTGTACCATTGAGTACCATGCTTACAAGATCATCCACGATCTCGAGTATGAGAGTTTCAGCGAAAGAACGCGTGCCATCCCTTCTTCCGTACCTGAAGGCTCGATGGTTAACATCACGAACTTCCTCTCAGATCGAATCAAGGAGATCTTCTGTGAAGTCCACCCGGATGAGTATCGGCAGATCTTTCACTACGGATTACGAGAGGTGTACGATATTGTCAACAACATCTTTCGTGACTCTACCCTCTCATTCTCCGTTCATCGGGCCCATATCATCCAAAGCATTCACGAGTCTATCCGTGAAATAAGAGGAAACGCTAGCCGAGCTGATCACGAAAACATCCATCAGATGTTCCTCAGATTCATAGACTCGTTGAAACAAGACCATCCAGAACATGAGCTGATGGAAGCCAGTGAAACAGGGTTCTTTGTGATTGATCCCCATGGAGTTATCTCAAAAACCGTAAAAGACATCACTTGGGATCTCCTGCATATGCAGAAAGTCACTGAAGACCACCTTGACAGCTTCCCTGATTTTGCATCTCATATTCCGAACATCATCAGGATCATCGCTCACCAGTTTCTACGGATCTACCCACGCAACACTTGGGCACAATGTGCTTCCGGCCCAAGTGATTCCAGTTCTCATTAATCTCAGGAAGGCAAAGTCGAGCTCTCGACTTTAACAGCAGCGCTTCTCGGGAGGCAACCCATGCAATAAAAAGAGAAGATTGAGTGTCAATAAGTGAAGTAGAATCTCCGACTATCCTTCACACTTGGTTATGCCTAAAAATATTTTCAAAATTATTTCTCAAAACAACTCATTTTGCAAAACACCCGTCTCAGTAGGAAGTAAAAAAAAAAAAAAATCACTGTTTCGAGCATTTGAGGTACTTGCATACTACTTTTATGCATTATGCTCGAACTCGTTTAAAAACAGTATTTTATAATTGATTTATCGTAGAAAATATCTCTTCAAAATCTGAGATGATAATTTCACTTTCATTTGCAAAAATACATGAGTTTGTTAAAAGGCATATCCAACGTGTTCACACCTACGAGATCATTTCTTTTCTTTTTTTTGGGTAAAGGGTAAAATTTTACCCGGCAAATATATTCCCAAACTCATTGAAGTACAATTGACATGAGCGTACATCCCATGCCCTCAGCCCGTTACATAGGCGATTAGACTCAACCTATACAACTAAGCAAAACAATCTGCTAACCGCAGAACACAACACAGCTGCAACGCAGCACATAACCAATAACCATCCTGCTAAACGCAGTTACAATTACATTTAAAATAAATAATCTAAATGTCAACACCAGGTTCATAGAACCACTTCTACGGTGATCGACTCAGTCTTCAGTAATCTTCGTATCTTGACTCATGAGAGGAAACACCAATATCCAAGCTGCAACACACAGCAATCACAATGCGTTGAGCTAACTTGCCCTACCAACACGTCCCAATGACCATTGGCAAAAGGTCCAAGCCAACTCCCATAAGTTGTATACACCTGCCCTACCAATTCCGGCAATGGCAAAAGGTCTAGGTATACCCACACGCAGCATAAGCCAAAAAACAAATGACCTAGCTGAAACATCCAAATAGTGGAACCCTAACCGGAGAGAGGAACCACCAGCAACCCCAAAGCAAGGCAACTTTTAAGCTGCAAAACAGGCTAAAATCAGCCCCAAATCCACCCATCGACTTAAATAGCTTGATCCCAAATGAATCCATAATATCCAAGTCGCACCATCCTCAACCTCAAATACAAACCATCAATGGAGGTTGATATGAGACGCATCACAGGGACACGCACCAATCAACACAAACGCTCCAATGAACTATCCAAGAACAACCAGATCAAGCTAAATTATTGAAGTTTCGAAGTGTGCAAGAAAACCCTAGCAAGAGTCTCGAAGATAAAACTAGAAGAAAATGCAGAAATGGATCCTGGCAGCTTCTCAATTCAATAATTTTCTTATCATAAGCATCCGAGCATCTTGCTATCCGGGGAGTTTCCTTATCCTTTCTTCACTTTTCAATAAATAAATAATCTGTTTTATTTAGTGTGTTATCTAAGCCTTTTCCTAAACTTATCACTAAGTGTGGGATTCAAGCCCAATAAAGACACTTGAGAAACATTTTCTATATGTTCAAACTCTAAGTGTGGGATTTTACTTGTAAAATCCTTACTCAAGAGAACATTAGGGACAATGTTCCTCTAAAGTGTGGGATAGCAGGTATAGATACATTGGATTGATTTTATGCCTTTTTCTCCAAATAGTAAACTCAGAAAATGTTCCTCAAATTTCAAAATTTTTCAAAAATAATAAAAAAGTATGAGTTTTTAACTCTGCTATTTTGAATTCTAAACGTTCTAAAGAGGAATCATGTCCGTATATGAGTATGCTATTTTGGAAACTAAGGAAAATAAGGTAGGAATCTCTCAAACAAAAATAATAATCTAAGAGGGGCATCGCATGACTAGGCACATATAACCCAAAAACTTGCAATGAGGTATCTTGAGCCCTTATAGCATTCATTTTTAATGCTTCACTTTTCGTTTGTTGTGTGTGCCGATGTATGCATCTCTGAATTAGAACTTGCTCCTGATATACGTTTCGAGACCATATTAGTGAGTATCGTACGCGGTATAAGTGAAATCAAATGATCTTGACATTCCCTAGGATTTAAACCCCCTTTTCTCATATCTTTTCAAGCCCAAAACCCTTCCGATGCTCATTTTTAGCATCGATGATCCGCTTAGTAAACTCTGTTGAGCCTAAACCTTTTCGTTTCATAAAACCCTAATTTTGAACCCACTTTCCTAAATTTCCCAAAAGCTTACCTCAGAATTTCTAAGGTTATGAAAAATGCCTTTTAGAATATATTTTTCGCTTGATTCAACATCCACTTTCTTAAATCACCTCTCTCACAAAGTCATCAAAGTTATATATGAAGGGGAGAGAAACATGGTGTGAAAAATTGACACCAAAAGATTGTCACGAATAGAGAAGATAAGTTAGAAAGGATGTCTAAGGGAGCCAAAAAAAAAAAGGAGAAAAAGAAAAAAGAAAAAAAAAAATAATCCCTTGGAAATTCTGTGGCAGAGAAATTCTCAAGAAGAAAAAAAAAGAAAAATAGTTAGTCTAAGAATAAAGCTAAGTGCTTCTAGATCTGATAAAAGCAAAATAGCTATCTAGTTCCGTTCCCGTATTTGCGCTATTCTAAATAAAGTTTTTCATGATCTTTAGAATTCTAAGGTATAGCTAAACCCTTACACCCAAAACAAACCACTATCCATACCCTTTCACCCCCACCAAACATTACAACCCTCATGAATGTCTTGGGATAATTAGCACCATCCTCACTTAAGTGGTGGAGATCCGATTCTCGATCAAGCCTATGACAATGAGTGCTACATGACTGGCTTTTGAGCGATTTCATTTGTCTAGAACGTTAGGAAACCCGATACACTTTGAGTGAATTGAGTGACCACCTTGTGAGAAATCACCCGGTCATGTATACTCCAAGATCACGAGAGTTGGAAGTATGCCTAAGAAAGTCATTTCTTGTTTCTGGGACGATTATCTTATTTCTCCTTATTTTCTATTATGGTTTGCTGATATGCGGGGTGATTGCTTTTAAGAATTTTTAGAATTCGCCAAATCTGCTTAAAACCGTTTTCATAAAAACTGAGTTTTGCTTGAGGACAAGCAATGTCTAAGTGTGGGATATTTGATATGTGGCAAAAAGTCATGTTTTTAGGCACATATTTCCTGCACATTTGACCTAATTCTTGGTGAAAACACTTGAAATAAACGTTTATCTACTTAATTTCACAAAATTGGTCAAATTATAGGCATTATTATAAAAGGTGCTTAAATCATCCAAAAGGCATGCAAATCGAGGCAGATTATTCAAACAACTGATTCTCACGTACTTTTAACCACATAATGATACAAGTTCTTAAATAGTCTCATATGATGTATCAGGTTATTCCAAGACTGTAGAATCAAGAATCGTGCAGATCGGGTGAAGAACGAGGAAAATGGAGCTTTTAGAGCGCAAACCGAGGGCATTCCGCACACGCCAAACCTAGATACATCCAAATTTGGCACATTTGGCATCATTATAAGCATAACGGAATTACGAGACCGCAGGCGAAAGAATCAAGTCAAACGGACAAGAAACGAAGAAGATACGCGCGAATTAAGCAACGAGAAAAGCCGAAAAAAATCACACTACTTAGCACACGGCCCCCCTGAAGCCGTGTACGGCCTAGGGAAAGCCGTGTACGGCTTGTATCAGGCTGTGTACGGCTTGGTTTGCCTTCGTGCACTCACATCTTGCTTCGTGTGCTTCGTTTGCGTGTACGTGCATGCTTGTGGGCTTGTACTCTTGATCCAAGGCTTGCCTATAAATAGAGGGCACCTCTACCTCATTTTACACACCTCTCACCTTCAACATTTCTCACTTTCTCTCTCACATACTCTCTCTCTAGAGTTTCTCTCTCTAGATTAGGGTTTTGGTTCGTTAGTCCTTGGTTAATATTTAACCTAGACTAACGGAGGGGCTACTTTTGTAATAGTGTAGGGAATATTTTGAGGGGCTTATTTGTAATATTGTCGAAGATATTGCGGAGGTTCCGTTCGTGTATTCTTGTAACACTATTCTATCTACGCATAATCTACGGTTATTTCTTTCCTTTTCTATTATGACGATTGATAGATTTAGGATTGTTTGCCATGCGTAGTGAGTAGTTCTCTTATGTGCTTGTTGTGATGTAGCTAGCTTGTTAATATTTGGGGTGATGTTACTTTAAATACGCAATTGAGATAATATCGTTATGAAACAACAGAAGTAACGTTGTACGGCTTTCATTTGTATAGCGCCGGAAACATCACTAATGTGTGGAGTACGGAACGTGGAAGCTATGAAAGTCGTGGACACAATCCGTTGTGGAATAATGCTTCCAATTGTTACATATTGAAAACCGGTGTACTGTCAACTTTGTATTCATGAATTTCTAAACCAAAATCGCCTTTCCTCCAATAAACGTGGTTAGAACCTGTATGACAAGGAGTCACGAACCTTGATCAACCGGTAACTACCTATTTATGTTTTCAAATACAAACATGGTCTGAATTGTGTAACTATGGAAATACTGTCAACCCTATCGTATAGTACACCGTGAATCAATCAGGGATTTATTGGGATATGTTTAAATAGTGAGGGTTGGGTTTATATCATAGATGGTCAAACTTTAATACAAACTTAGTTAAACTAGTCCAGAGTGACCGTAAAGTATGTGGCATCGGAAAGACCATGAATCGGCACAGTACTTCGTATAACGTTTAAGTACGTGAGAAAAACTAAGGAACTGTCGTTGGTTGAAGACTGTGTCACATCCTGGTTGAACCACACAGCTCTGGACTAAACAAAGACCATTAATACAAAGATAGCAGTCACCAAACCAAGTCTTAATCTTAAAATGCCTTGCCTAGCCTTAGTATCCCCGTGGTGTTAAGAACGGTCAGAACTTTTAGTGGGTCTGTTACTCTATCTCATGCGCCCAGGAATACTATTCCAAAAAGGGTCATTATTCCAACATTTGGAAAGTGTTGAAGAGTTGAGCAGCCTCCTCTGATGAGAATCACCATAACCTAGCAACCCAGTGACATACTGTTTGAGAAATCAGACAGTAGGGTGTTAGTGTTTACACTACGAATACTCAGGCAAAATCAAGACACAAATCCTTAAAAAGACGTTTTCATATATAACCCTAGACATCACCCCATAACACAAGCTAGCGAAGTCATAACAAGCACTATCCTCCAATACTGATTCCCTATCTACCTTTTACTATTTTGTTTATTTACTGTTTTAATTAGTTTAGTTTAAACGGACTTAAAACCAAAACTCTTTTCAAATCCCATCACTGATTCGGATAGTTTGTCTGGACAACTCCGCTTCACAATACGATTGATCTTAAGAACGACCCTGAGTTATACTTACCTCTGTAAGTAGAATTTAGGTCCCCAGCTCTATAAATTTAAAATCCACCGTTGTGCCCGTTCCGCGAACGACTGTTGTGGGCGCAACAGACATCTCATACAATAATTTGATATTGAGATTAAAGACAAGAGAGGAGCAGAAAAAATCGCAGCAGATCATCTTAACCGATTGGAAAATTCATCTATGAAGAAGTTGCATGAGAAAGACATTCAAGACCAATTCCCCGAAGAATAACTCGTGACTATTTGAAGATACCAAGTGGGATCACAATTCAAACATAACCCTTGGTATGCCGACTTCGCCAACTATCTGGTTGGAAAAGTAGTGCCGAAAGGAATGCCAACTTCTCAAAAATGAAAATTCTTCCGGGATGTAAAGAACTATTACTGGAGCGATCCTTATCTCTTTAAGGTTTACCCAGATCAGATCATTCGAAGATGCGTCGATGGAAAGAGGCAGGACAAATTCTATACCAAAGCCACCACGGACCTACTAGAGGACACCATGGTACCAACATGACTACACGAAAAGTATACAATGCCGGCTTTTATTGTCCAACCATATTTCGAGATGCTTATGACCTGGTGAAATGCCACTTACTAATATCCAGGCCGTGGAGATCTTCGATATTTGGGGATTAGATTTCATGGGACCATTGCCCAGATCGAACGGAAAAGAATACATATTAGTCGCAGTTGACTATGTCTCCACGTTGGTCGAAGCTCAAGCCCTTCCGACTAACGATGCCAAAGTAGTAACCCAGTTCCTCAAGAAGCTATTCAGTCGATTTGGGAGTCCAAAAGCTATAATCAGTGACCGTGGCACTCATTTATGCAATGCTCAATTCATGAAGGTGCTGCAGCAGTATGGTGTTACTCACAAGACTTCGACGGCTTACCATCCACAAACAAATGGGCAAGCCGAAGCGACAAATCGAGCTTTGAAAAGGATACTGAAACGAACTGTTGGAAATCATGGACAAAAGTGGGCTGGAAAATTAGACGATGCGTTGTGAGCATTCAGAACTACCTACAAAATACCATGAGGAACCACACCGTATCGGCTAGTCTACGGCAAGGCATGTCATCTCCTAATTGAGTTGGAATACAGAGCGTACTAGACATTAAAGCACTGCAACTTGGATATTTCAGCAGCTGGAGAACACCGGAGAATGCAGTTGAACGAGCTAGCAGAGCTAAGGGATCAAGCATACGACAGTTCACTGAACTTCAAAGAAAAAACCAAAAGGATCCACGATGCTAAGCTAAAGCCTTATAGTTCTAAACCAGGAGACAAGGCGCTGCTCTTCAACTCACGATTCAAGAAATTCTCTAGAAAATTCAAAAGCAGGTGGAACGGACCGTTCACAATTTTAAAGGTATTTCCCTATGATCCAGTCGAACTCGAGGCACCAGAAGGTAATTTTAAGGATAACGGTCACCGTTTAAAGCATTACATTGGAGACTTCTCCATCAGGGAGGATGTCTTTATTTTTGAAACTCCACAAGTCTTCACAAAAGATACAAAGAGACAAGCTAGAGACTCGTAAAACAAGCGCTTTTGGGAGGCACCCCATATTTATCTTTAATTTTGCTGTCTATTTTTACTTCTCAGTTTATTTTTATCAAGTATGGTTATCTCTAATAAAATTACAGGCTTGCTACTTATCAGACTACAAACTACGTTTTTGCAAAATCAGAGATAAGTTTCAATCATACAAATACCAGAGCTCTGATGACAAAACTCTTCATATAAATATATCTCAACAATGTAATTTGTCCTCTGCATTTGTACATATCATTATTTTGCATTACCTGTTTATTTTGTTTGTTTCAAGATGGACAGTCCCAACGATACTACAAAACATATGGTTGAGTGACCACCTAGGCGTCATAGAGATCGCATACGTGGAGATCAGAGTCATGGAGATCACAGTCGCAGAGATCATAGACGAGGACGCGGAGCACGTAGACAGAGGAGGACCATGCCCACTATACCAGAGGAGGACTTAGTTGACGTCCCAATCACTCATGAGGAGCCATCCGCTGAGAAACTCCCATCACCTGCTTACTAGTCAGCCCTCGTACCTGTTGGAATAGTGTCCAATATCATAACTAATTGGTAAGACTATCATTAAAATGAAAGTCCTTATTGGGTTGCCCTCAATGAACAGTCAAGAAAAAGATGAAAGATAATATTAATTGTATTAATATTATATTTAATTGTTTGGTTAATTAATAATAGTTTATTAATTAGAAATCAAAAGTAATTAAATAAAGAAGAAGATTCCAGAAACGGGATCCAACCGCCAGTTGGAAGGTTCAACCGCCGGTTGGGATTAGGGTTTCAAAGGTGGTGAAACACGCGGGTCAGAATCCGGGTTCTTGGGCGACAAGTTAACCCAACCGCCGGTTGGAAGGTCCAACCGCCGGTTGGAAGTCGAACCCAGCAACTTTTGGGGTTTCTTCCACAACTATAAATAGGGGCATCCTATACCTTCATAAATCACGAATACAGATACGAATTTTCAAGGGTTTCAAAAATTCGACTTTCTCTTGGGTTATTCGGTGTGAAGCATTAGAGGTATTCTACTTTGGGTACTTGCCTCCAAGTAACGAAGCTCTGCTAGTTAGTCTGCGCGCGAGAAATAGGTTTTCTCTCAAGTTAGTGTTATTCTTCTTTATTCAATTTATTTATTGCACTATTTGTTAAAGTTAAAGATCCCTTAGGGTTTTAGTTTCCTATATACCTTAGATTATTAAATTATTGTTATTCCGCTGCGTTATTATAATCTAGCTAGTGAATAGAAAACCCAACAGTGGTATTAGAGCCATAGCTTAACAAATAGTAACATTTAATTATCTGCTATAGTATGTAGGTAAAGACAAATTGGAAAAGGAATTATCTAAATAGGTAATAGGAATTTACAATTTAGATACTAATACTAATGTTTTAAATTGTTTAAAATAAGACCACTCAATTTTAAAAATTTAAAATAGAACCCTAAACTTCAAGAGATATTATATGTATAATATGATTTATATATATGTATAATTAAAATCTAAATACATCGTCAGTCAATCGATAAATCGGCTCACCAATAGTGAACGAACTATAAGAGAGGTATAAGGCGGGTCGCTTTGCTTCCGTAAAGAAGAGGTTTTTAATATGCTTCGCGCTGACCTACTTCTCCGCTTCTTTGTGCGTTCAATGGAGCTATCGAGGACTTTTGATAGGATGATGTCAAGATTAAAAGTAGACTTAAAGTAGTTAAACAAAATCCCGATTTAGCTTTAGAAAATGTGAAAAGTATGCTAACCCAAGAAACCTGCATATCTCTCATATGAACTGTTAATGGAGCGTGTGTGGTTTACCAGCACATTAATATGAGGACATAAGTGAGAGGTGATGTGAGACTCGCGATTCTCGAGCATACTCGAGCCGGGGAACACACGGTGTTTGCATGGTTAGTTCACTATCTTGTTCATGATACTCGGCATCCCAGTCATGAATAGTAGATAAGCATAACCGAGATTAACATGCCATTGATAGGAATCAATGAATCTCAATGATCTAGGAGTTTCATTGAAATGAAATAGACAAACGTATTTTAGTTATATGATTACGGCGACCCTTTTCATAAAACTGAAAATATGGATCCTAGCCTTAATTTAGAAAATAGGGTAATTAATTAAGGAATATTCAAACTAACCAAAATTGTTTATCTCAGATGGCTAACATAAATGGTGCAAATCCTCCCGTCCCCAATACCGCAAATAACTCAAACTTCTCACTACTCTCAGTTCTTGGGAGGGAAAGACTAACCGGTCCAAACTATATGGACTGGATGAGAAACCTCAGGTTTACCCTAAGGTACGAGAACAAGGAGTATGTTCTCGATGAGCAGATTCCCGTAATTGATGAGGATTCAACTTAAGAAGAGATTGATGCACACCGGAAACATTATAATGATGCGAATAAAGTATCATGCATCATGGCATCTTCCATGAGCCTAGAACTGCAAAAGACATTTGAAAACACTTGGGCTTATGAAATGAACCAACAGCTGAAGGAAATGTTTCAGGCCAAGGCAAGCAAAGAATGCCTTGATGTGGTTAAGTCCCTCATGGCTTGCAAGCCCAAACCTGGAGTTTCTATTTGTGCTTTCGTCTTAGAGATGAAACGGTACTTTGATAGGTTAGAATCATTGAATATGATGTTTGATATAGAGTTTTCCATTGCCATAATTCTGTCAAGTTTGCCAGCTATCTACAATCAATCTATCTGTGCTTTCGTCATACCAAATGAACATGAACGAAAGAGAGGGCTCAATAATGGAACTCCACAATCTGTTACAAACTACTGAGCAAGGAATCAAGAAAGATGATGTGTCCTCTGGCTCAGCGGCTCCTGTGTTGACTATTGGTCAAGGTGCAAAGAAAAGGAAAAGGTCAAATTCCAACTGGAAAAGAAAGACTACTAATGGAAAGTCCATTCGTGGGAAAAAGACTGATTCTGAGATTGCTCCTGTGAATGACCCAAAGGAAGCAGTATGTTTCTACTGTAACACAAAGGGGCATTGGAAGCATAGCTGCCCAAAATACCTGAAGGATCTTGAAGATGGAAAGGTCGAAAAGAGTGTTCACTCAGGTATGTTTATAATCAAACTCCATAATATTACAACTTCTAATTCGTGGATTCTGGATACAGGATGTGGTAATCACATTTGCACTGTATTGCAGGGGCTAAAGGAAAGTAGAAGTGTGAAGCATGGAGAGCTCAACCTAGTTATGGGAAACAAGGGAATTGTACTTGTAACGAAGATTGGAAGATTTGAGCTCATGCTAAGGAATGGAGTTAGGATAGATTTAAACAATTGCTATTATTCGTCAAAGATGACTAGAAACATTATTTCATTTTATGCATTGTATAAGGATGGTTATCAATTTTCATTTGATAATGAAAATGGTGATATTATGGTTTATTTAAATAATAGTTTTTATTTTTAAAGCTTCTCCTTATTATGGTATCTATGAAAATGTTGAATGTGTTAGCAATATAATTTTAAATGTTTGTTCGTCTAATGAGCTTGATAAATCCAAATTGTGGCATTCTCGTCTTGGCCACATAAACAAGAAACGCACCGCCCAACTCCAAAAGGATGGAGTGTTGGAATCATTAGACCTCAAATCGGATGATGTATGTAAGTCTTGTTTATTGGGCAAGATGACAAAATCACCATTCACAGGATCGTGTGAAATTGGACTTGGTACATACTGATGTATGTGGACCATTCTGATGTACCACAAAAGATGGAAATCGCTACTACGTTACATTCACTGATGACTTCAGTAGATATGGATATGTTTATTTGATTAAACATAAATTAGATACTTTTGAGGTATTCAAAAGGTATCAAAACGAAGTAGAGAACCAACTGGGTAGAAAGATAAAGGTTCTCCGATCCGACAGGGGAGGAGAATACCTTAGTATCGAATTCCTTGATCATCTGAAAGACTGTGGAATAGTTTCACAATTATCTCCTCCTAGAACACCACAGCTAAATGAAGTTGCTGAGAGGAGAAATAGAACTTTGTTAGACATGGTTCGGTCTATGATGAGTCGAGCAAAACTTACGATAAGTTTTTGAGGTTATGCATTAGAAACAGCTGCTCACATCTTAAATCTGTTACCCACCAAGAAAGTGTGACACCCGACAATTTAGGTTAACTTTTAAACTTAACTGAAACCCTAATTACGTGTATTTAGATGTAATTTAGGCTAAATACTTGTAATTACTTGTAACTATTTGTATATTATTGTGAATATACACCTACGTAATTGTTTTATTATGCTTACGTAATTAGTTGTAATTACGCGAAACAACCGGACGGAGTCCGACAAACTATACGACGTTGGTGAAAACCTTTCTAAAAATAACTTGAATCTATTTTTAGAAGTTATTTATCATATATTATTATTTTTATTTATCATATACACGAAAAACCTAGACGTTTTAGCTAAAACGTCTCAAACGCAATGAAAACGCGCGAATTTAATTCGGAAACCAAACGAAAGTCAATAATTAATTTGACAACTCAATACTAAGTATTTTGATAATACTTCAATGAAAATTTACCCAAAATATATCTTTAATTAAAACGACTCAAAATAACGCTACGCGATTTAACATTTAAACACGTATAACGGGTAAACGAGCACGATACGTAAACACAATCTAAAAACTGGAATTAAATCACAAGGATCAGGTGGGACCCACTAGTGGGCCATCCACCACCCACTCCCACCTCTCACACTCCATGCAAAAAGCAATGATGAGGATTCTTCTTACTTCCACTAATTTTCCATGCAAGGAACTCATTCACCTCAACACTCTTTCATTATTTTTCTCTAAGTTCTCTCTAGACACTCCTCACTCTCTCTCTACAACTGAAATTTAGTTGTAAAACCACCATCTAACACCACCATATACCACCACTCAACCACCCTAAACCACCACCAAATACTACACCATTTTACAAGGTTTTTCAAGCAAAAGGAAGCTCTTGATCATCCTCATCACATCTCTGCCCATATATCTTCAAAAACCCCATTGTAAGGATGATTTCTACTCTCATTTACATATATTAAAGTTCACTCACAAGTACTATAACAAAATATGGTTTAAAAATTGTTTTTCTTAACTTGAAATCAACAAAAATGTGGAAATAACTTTCTATCTAGAAATATTCACCCACTTCAATGATTTTTATAAAATACATTTCTCCATGAAAATGGACATTTTTATAGTCCAAATTCAAGTTCAAAAAGTTATCTTTCCAATGCCATTAACCATGTATTATTTTGACCCTGTTTGCTATACTTAAAGATTTTTACAAGAAAACATGTATAATCTGTCAGAATGAGACTGAAAAATTATCCTTAGTGTTTTATGTATATCTAAGGCTACACACCTCCAAATTACTTGAGGCCAGAACCTATAGTTCACATAATTCGTTGTCTACAACTTTGCTTTTGACCACTTTGGCTAGAAATGTGTAGATTATGCCCAGAAAATGAATCTTCTTGCATGTCACCAAAACTGAGTACAGGAGAGAGAAATAATGATTAAAAATATTAAAACATTTTAATTAAAAAAGGAAGTGATAATTAAGAGAGTCCCAACGTGAATAACCCCCCCTAGAATTCTCTCTATTTTGGCGATTTTCTGGTTTCTTGTGGCTGCCCATATTCGTCCGATTCATCTAAAATCTGTCCTATGACCTGATTTGCGTTTGATGATCTACATCTTCTTTGATTTATTCATTGGTTAGTTTGATTATCTTTAAGTATTTTAGGGTTTTTAGGCCGATTTGTGTGATTGCGGCAATTGGGTTTGTGTTATTGGAATCGCCATATGTTTTTCTGATTGTGATTGGATTCGATCGTATCAATCATCACTTTATATATTATATACGCATTATTCTAATTCAAATCTTTCTAGGGTTTGCGAATCAGTTTTTTAGTGTTTAATCAGTTTAATCGGCTTTGTCCTTGTGGGTGCTGCACGATCTGATCGTGTTTGTAATATATGATTGCACTTTATATCACCAAACAGAATCCTTGCATTACCTAGCACGTTTTCTGTTTTGCTCAACTTCGATTTAGGGTTTTGGCCTTGCTCGATTAGGGTTTTCTGACTTCGCTACTCTAGGGTTATCTTTTTACGTTTGGGTGATTGGCTAGTTCGGATTGATTGGTTTCTGATTGTTCTTGGATTGCACGATCAAATACTTGGATATAATCAGGTTTTTGGTTGGTTGCCGGATCTTATACCTGGTTTTCCGGCCAGGGCTAATTCCGGCTAAATTAGGGTTTTCAAAGGTTGAGGATAACTAGGGTTTTTCGCGAAACTAAGTCTGCTATTGTGCACTATCTATGCGACACTCGGTTGTAGTGTAGCTTTTTTTTTTTTTGAAGGCAGATTGGTGTATGCTTGTGATCGGCTTGTGGTATTACTACTTGGTTTTGGGGTGCTGAGTTAAGAGTCGAGAGGAATGTTGACTTGGGGGGGGGGGGGGGGGGGGGGGGATGTTTCCTGGTTGTTTCAATGGAGCATTTGTGTTGATTGATCATGTCGTTATGATGTGTTTCATATCAACCTCCATTGATGGTTCTTTCCTTGAGGTGGAAGAAGTTTTGGTTACGGTGGTTCCATCTCCGGTTCGGGTTCCACTGATTGGATATTTCAGCTAGGTCATTTGTTTTGTTGGCTTATGCTGCGTGTGGGTATACTTGGACCTTTTGCCATTGCCGGAATTGGTAGGGCAGGTGTATTCAACATATTGGAGTTGGCTTGGACCTTTTGCCAATGGTTATGGGGACGTGTTGGTAGGGCAAGTTAGCTCAAGGAATTGTGATTGCTGCGTGCTGCAGCTTGGACGTTGGTGTTTGCTCTCATGGGTCAAGATTTGAAGCTTACAAGACCGAGTCGATCACCATAGGGGTGGTTCTATGAACCTTGTGTTTGCATTTAGATTATTTATTTTAAATGTAATTGTATCTGCGTTTAGCAGGATGGTTATTGGTCATGTGCTGCGTTGCAGTTGTGTTTTGCTCTGCGGTTAGCATATTGTTTGCTTAGTTGTATAGGTTGAGTCAAATTGCCTATGTAACGGGATGAGGGCATGGGATGTCCGCTCATGTCAATTGTACTTAAATGCTTTTTGGAGTAATATATTTGCCGGGTAAAATTTTACCCTTTACCCAAAAAAAACATTTTAATTAAATCTATAAAATATTACTGGAGCTAGGTAACACGTGGGGGAACACTTGGAAATTTTGTTGTATTTGATTTTGGACGTTTGATATTTTTAAAAATTAGAATAAGTGGCTGGAAATTCTGAAAAACTAAGTTTGGGACTGATTTTGTTATAACATAAATACCGACACTTTCGGGCTTGCTAAAAATAGAAGGAATGACCTTTTGGGACTTTTTAACATATCTAAGGGCTTGGGAAAAGATTCGGGTCAAACCGAGTAGGTTTGACCAAGTCAACAAAAATGAGACTCGGTTTCTAAAAATGGCAACCTTACTATTTTTGGTAAAAACGGAAACCTTACTATTTTTGGCAAAAATGGTAATTATAAGGGTTTGGGTGACTTATTAAGTAACTTGGACCAAAAACGAGACTAGAAAACACTCCCAAACTAAAAATCGACACTTAGAACACTTGAACCAAATATTCTAAGTCTTAAGTAGAGACACTAACCTAGTGTTGCTACATTTACTAGTGTTGCTATAATTTGCTAGTGATGCTACAATTTCTGAAAATATTCTAAGTCTCAAATAGAGACACTAACCTAGTATTGAACTTGAGTAACAACTTATTACAACAACGCGACTACACCTGATATATACTAATGCATAGTATACAATGAAACAAACCTAATAATAATGTCTTAACAAATTATTATTACAAACTTTCACCAACGGGCCGTACACGTTTTAATAAACAACTTACTTTGAACATACTAGTTGAGTGAACTAGCATAGGTGGACATTAACCCTCCACCTACACGATTAACCTAAGTGGACTTTAACCCTCCACTTACATAGATGGTCTTTGAGACATCTACTTATACACAACCTTATACGTTTAGGACGTTAGAAGGTTGCACGCGGGAACACATTGCTTGCTTACTTGATTACTTGTTAGCTGTTTGCTAAACTCAGGTGAGTTTCATAGCCCCACTTTTTACTGTTTTTTACTTTGGGGGTGAGAATACATGCTCTGTTTTATAAACTGTTTTATATATGAACGCAAGTAACGAAACTCTTATACTAATTGCATGAGTAACTAAACCAAACTACGATGGCCCCTAACAAATATCATAGTACGTTAATACTAAGCGCAAACATTATGGATAGATCTATCGGGACCTGACAATCCGCCATCCGGGTTAGTCGCTCTAACCACTATACGGATGCATAATATTTCGTACAGCCGAGTGTACTGGTTACACACTCATTGGGGGTAAACAACTACGGTCAAGCTTCGGACTATGAGCTCATGGCAATAGTATACTATGATTCACTTTGGCATTCGTGCTACTTTGATAACTATGAAATCTTGTGGTTCATACTATGATTTTAACTGCGTAAACCTATGAACTCACCAACTTTATGTTGACCTTTTAGCATGTATTTCTCAGGTTCACAGACGCAGTAGAATTACCCACAGGGAACAAGGAAGTAGGATGCTTTTGGAAAGCATTAGCTCGAGTCGCATGTTTTCACAAATAACAAGAGATTAGATTGCATTACGATATTTTGTATCAACATTTATGTATTAGAAATCTCTACACTTTTAATGTGAACTCCAATGTTTTGATATAACATTTGTAACCGTTTTTATTTATGAAATGTAACTTTTTATTAAAACGTCTCATATAGAGGTCGTTTGTTGTAATCTTTGTGTGATGATATTTGATTTGGTCGTAGCCCCGTGACACCTCATACTTCCGCTGCCACGTGTTTCGGGGGTGCGACCCATTGGTATTAGAGCCTAAGGTTATAGCGAACTAGGATTGCATTAGTGACCTAGACTATAACCATTAGGTTAGTATTCCTTGTTTAGTATGAATGGTTCAGCGATTGCATCATTTGAATTTAATTTAACATAGCCTGATCAACTATGTACAATTAAAGGAGATTCGATGCAAGACCTGAAATGGTTACAGTGAATGAGAGTACAGTAGCAGACGTAGTCCGAGGATAGAACGGGACCAACCTTTATATGTGCTTATGTGCTAGGCTTTTATGTGTATATATATGTATATATATGTATAACCTTACGTACACTAAACTTATTTGCCACCCTTCACGGCAACCAATCCCACAACTACGTCACCCAACTCTGAAAACGAGGCTCTAGCCTTACTCACTACTGTGGAGATTTCCATGGTACCTGCTCGCCCAACCGAATCGGGCAACGATATAATCGAATAGGACTCACTTGAGGAGAATCCACCTAAGGATTCGCCACCCAAATAAGTGATGCCTACTTCACCCTCTTCTTTCCGCTCACAACCAAATCACTCGGGAACACATATAGAACTTCAACTGTACGATGCCTCGTCACTTCGTACTCTTCATACCCACTTTTATCGTAGACCCATGGAGCGCGCGTGCTACACACGACTAGAAGGGCAGACCTCCTCGAACTAGACCTTATCCTATTCACACTACCTACTCGAAATAATATCTCCAACACTTGGATGGATTCCAACGACTTAGCTATGACTCGGTTTATGACTTTAACTACTCTGGACACAAACTATCTCAATAACAACTTAATCTTTTCGATCACTACTGCAATGGATGCTAGCAGCTACGGAATTACCAACTATCCTGACCGAACATCTTTACTAAACACTTATTCATTTCGAAACAATAACATAGTCATGACTGACTACCTTGAAAACACTACTCGGTCATTATTATGACTACACCTGAATCTTGTCACTAATTCACTGTTTCAATAGAACTCCCCCTCGATAAAGATGGCGAAACTATGTTTACTACACGTTATAATAGAAACTTCTATCCCGATGGGTATATAAGAATCTCATCACGTTTTGTATAAGACTTTTGTAATAGACCGGATGTAACACTGCCGGGCACGTTTTATAAACTTCAAGCCTTGTAATCATTTAATCTTGCCACTAGTACAAAAATGGGTATATATGGCGGTGAAAAAGGTCATCTGAAGCGGTGATCTGACCGCCCCTGATACCGGCGCCACGAAAGACCGAAAAGCTTTTAGAGCGGGCAAACGACCGTTTCAAATAACAGCATCTGAAGCGGGTTTAATTAACATTGAAGCGGTTAAAACGAAGCAAAAATGGAGCGATTGTGAATGTTAGAGCGGTTCCTAACCGGCATTATTTTATTATGATTTATTCTCGCCAAATTAATTGGGTCGGTTTTGCAAATGACTTTGGATCGGTTCCTGATCATTATTTTATTACGATTTTTTCTCGAGTTATTTATTGGATCGGTTTGTTTTCCAATTTAGGAGCGGTCACCGGCATTATTTTATACTGATTTATTCCCGCCAAATTAATTGGGTCGGTTTTGCAAATGACTTTGGATCGGTTCCTGATCATTATTTTATTACGATTTTTTCTCGAGTTATTTATTGGATCGGTTTGTTTTCCAATTTAGGAGCGGTCACCGGCATTATTTTATTCTGATTTATTCCCGCGAAATTATAACGGATCGGTTAGGCGTATCCCAATTTAGGAGCGGTTCGATAGCATATTTATTCAAAAATATAAATAGGTTCGTTTTCCAAATTCGTAGCGGTTTGAAGCATTATTATAATGTAATTAATTCCCTATATAAATCAGTTTGATTCGCTCAGCAGCTATATATATATCGTGTTCAAAACCAAAATATCCATCGATTACTAAATTACCAAAACGTACATATTTATGTACATATATATAGATATAGATATAAATGTTGTACAGGTAATATACACATGTTCAAATATCACCTAGCCAGCTAGCTAAGCTAGCTAGCTAGTCGCGCGATCATCAATGTAGCGTTTTGCAAATGCAGCTCCCCAACTAATGATAGACTGGTCCAATTCTTTGGATGTATATTGCCTGTGTGATTTCCAAATCTACATATATAGAAGGACAAACTAGTTATCATTTGATGTGTCCATTATACACAGAACACTAGCAACTACTTAAGGACTTACGTACATTGGCTGGGAAGTTTCTTTCCATATTTATAGCAAATTGGAACATGTGTTTCATCATGTAGTAGCCACATTCCCAGCTAGATTGTTGTTGGGGACACTAATTAAAGTTAAAAAGTTAGTTAAACAACATTATTTAATATAATATATATAAACAAGATGTTCGAAACAACTCACATCAATCATTTGCCAATTCCATTTCCTGGGTGAATTAGTCCTAATCAGATATTCAATATTATTAAGTTAGTACAGTTATAAAAACACATGGGTATAGTTGAGGATTTTTACATATTGAAAAGTTTAGGACTCTTACTCTTCTACTCTTTTTGTCAGAGCATAAGATCCGGGTACCTTCCCCTTCTTCATGGAATCCACAATATACCCAGTGTGTTCAACTTTATCAATTATGAACAGGACCCAATGTTGACTACCAACATGTTTAAACATTTTAGTATAAATATTGATTAAAACAATATAGCAGATATAGATATAATATACTGTAATACGTACTGATGGTAATAGGGAGCAATAAAATATTGTTTGTCACTGTGAAGATCAAACTGCTGTGAGATGTGTTTAATGACATCCGTGTAGGCAAAAAAGTCTTCACAAACACTAAATTGAATAGCACTCGGTGATAAGAACGCACATTTTGTTTGAATCCCCGTCTTCAAGCGTAACTCAAACAAGTACCTAAAATCAAAATATGACGAATTAAACTATTAAAGTATTTGTAATAAATCACAAATTTTCTTAATAGAATATATATATATACATATTAACATACATACATCGCAAACCAAGAAATTATGCTGATATCCAGCCATTCATTTGTCATCCACATTAGCAGCCCCTCATATCCAATCCATTCCCGCTGTGAATCCGCATACATATTGTGTCGCGGATCAAGCGGAATGAAAGGAGACCCAGCCATCAATTCCCGAAATCGCTCACCCAGTCCCCTGATTTCGGCCGGCCTCTTGTCCAGCTTCAGTTCCATATTGCAAATTCGCGTGGCCAGTTCAACTTCACGCTTTGATAATTCTACAGGTCGCAGTGGTGAAGATGGTGGTGGCAATGGGCGCTACATTAACAAAGTATCAGATTATATGGCAATAATATACTAATATACATCATATACGTAAACCATATAGAAAAAAACGCACATATGCATCTTCTGCAGAAAATGGTTGGCTGCTACGGGGGAAAGGTTGTGAAGTCCTGTTACATGTGGAGACGCGGGGTGACGCTTCACTTGGAGGCTACAGTACGTATTATTACAAAAATTATTGAAAAATGTATAAACATAAGACATATATGTACATCATTATTTGGCTTAAGAAATTACCGGCGAGTGACATGCCTCGTCATAGAGTGTTGTGGGCTTGGCACTCCTAAAGTCGTGTGGCGACTCCTCGCGGCCAAGCTACATTTATTAACGGTAACTTTTAAAAGAAGCGTGACCATATTGAATACATTTTTTAAAACAAGTAAAAGAGTCGTGTGGCGACATATTGCAGACAAGATACATTTATAAAAACAGTTATCTCATCTCAATAAAGTATATATATTACAATATACAGATTAACACACTTTTATATTAAATACAAATGAATATAAACCTTGATAGCGGTGCGAGGCCATTGAATAAATTCACTTTTTGCTTGGCCTAGAAGAGTGATTCCCTCCTTAAGAATTGGAATGCCAAGGAAATCAAAACCTTGTTCTACGGTGTCAACTTGAACAAACACATGACCCGGCACTAGTCCTTCCTTGTGAGCCGGATGTTTCATCCCCCTCGCCCATCTAGTATCATGAGTACCATATGGCATCATAATCTGACATGGAGCAGAGGCCTGTAAAAGGATAAGTATATAACATTTTTATAGTATATATTAAGATAGATATATATATATATATATATATATATATATATATATATATATATATATATATATATATATATATACATACATACATAATGTGTTTAACATGTAAGGAATTACCTCGTCCTCGTCAAACCAGTCGGATGATCCATCTGATGCAGAAGACAAGAAGCGTTGGTCAGCCTTGAGAATCTTCAGGTCTTCTGTAATTCTAGCTAATTCAGCTCTACAATTTTCTAACGTCGTTGCAGAAACTAGTTTATCATCCTGAAACCGCTCAGTGAAGGACTCAAATTCCTCAAGTGTGAGTGCTTTCCTTTTTTCACCCTTCTTCCTATGTCCAAGGGCTTTTTTACTACCAACGACACTGGACACCGCCCGAGTCCTTCCCCCGTGTTCTTTTCCCTTGTACCTTGTTAGGGAATCTTCCCCCCTCTCATCATATGTACCATCATTCAACATTCTTCTCTCTGTTGTCAACTGTTAATCAATGAAATAAATATTGACGTGTTATAACATATTTAGTAACAAAAGTTAGTAGCGTAGTACGCATTTAATATATTACCAAATCTTCTGCTACACTTTTAAGATACTCGGCCATAACTTGAAACCCCGTTTTCTTGCCCTCCCGTAGTCTGGCATAAAGATATAAAATAGAACGCTCCGCCTTCAGTTTTGCTAGAACTGGGTATTGTTTATGTATATTGACTTTGTTCTTGTAATAAAACTCTCTCAGTCCAGCATATCCCAATCGACCTACACGGGCAGGATCCGTGTTCATAGCCGCACTTGCCTTGGCTTTCTCACTTTTTACCTTCACATATGAGAAGTAAAAAAATTAATTGTTAGTGACAGTTTTAATCAAAATCATTCCTACTTAATCATTGGAAGCAACGGATTTGTGCATGTTCTATAAATACCTTGAATTCTTCCGTGGTCCTCGACTCAACAAATCTTGGCCACTCTTCCTTATTCAAATAGGAATATTTTTCAAAGGGATCTACATCCTTAGCAGCAAATTGAGTGGTAAGCTCACTTTTAAACTTCCTCCAAATTTTATTTATCTTCCTCATATGTATACCTTTGTTGTTATCGTTTGGCATGTTCCAATAACTTTTTGTTACGTCCCATAATCGATTTAACATTTGAGGAGTCACTTTTGTATGGTCATCATGTGGAACTTCCTTAGTGTTCCAGTCTAAATAGTAAGGAATCTGTACTCTAATCTCTGTACCAAACCATGAGGTATAATCTGGCCTATTAGCTCCTACAGGTTCTCCTACCTTGGTGAACTCAATGAAACGGTTTGGATCGTGAGTGTAGTCATTACCCTTTGCAGCCCCTCATCTTTTGCCTACCATTTTGTTTATAATAACCTACAAAAAATTATCTTAATTATTACAATTACAACATTCAACGAACCTTAACTAAATCATATTATGGATCATGAATATATATATATATATATATATATATATATATATATATATATATATATATATATATATATAATACAACAATAAATAACATAAACAAGAAAAAGTAACAAAATGTGGACGGTCAATTGAATTCTTTTCTTTTATACTGTACATAGAATAGATCGATTCAATCAATTCAATTCGAGTCAAATACAGACAAATCTTATTTACATTACATACAGGCATTAAATACTCGTTTATACAATTATACATACATTCAATTCAACTCGAAAACATGAGAAACAATTAAATGCTGATACTTTACAGACAAAGTTCTTTACATATACACGTGTGACTAATAATCTAATACGGAGTATATACGAAGTATTTAAGAAATAACACATGTACGTGTGTGGACCACAGACATGAAAGATCACAACAGATCGGATATCACTTTTCCAATTCATATACTATTCGTTAAGTTTTTGTACAATCAATGTGAGACAAAGATACCTTACATATGGACACGTATTGCCAACAACATTAACATATATAGATATATCAAAGAGCATGTATGGACCACAAACATACATATATATATACACATATAGACCACTGACGTTCATTCTTAAATGTGCATCACTTGTTATCGAACAAACTGATTTTATTTATAGTTCTAAAGGTTAATCAATTTAATTTATATCACCCCTATATCCATGTATTATATTATCAACAAATTTTAGGATTAATTAATCATCGAACTCCATAATATTTGTAGAAATACATATTAAGAACTTTAACGGAAGATAAGTACCCTTATATAGAGAACTAAGAATCGGAAGTGAAGTGGAAATCGCCGGCGTAAAACAATGGAAGAAGATAGATTGAAATGCGCATCGGTCACAAGTGAGTATATATATAATTAATAAGGGAGGGTTTGTAGAGCTTTTTAAAATGTTTTGAATGAATTTGGAGCGAAATTTGAAACATTTGAGTGAAAATTTTCAAATATAATGGAGCGGTTAAACACACAGACCGCTTCGTAACAGACTAAATAACCGCTCTAAATAATACGATAACCGCCACGCTTTTCGACGAAATGAGGAGTGAACTAGTGACGTCGGACATTGGCGGGAATGGGAATAATATAATAATATATAATAATACACAATTGGAGCGCGCATTTGTGGCGGTTTACAAATAATATTTGGATCCGATATTGTACAATTGTACAGTACATACATGCATACCGTTTATTTAGCACACTAGATCCCTGTCAATGGGGCGGGGCAGGTCGGATCTTGACAAGATCCAATGGGTCACAAGATCCATTTATATGGGTCTTGATCTAGCCCATTAGTTATTGGATCATGATCCGATTCAAGATCCAACTAAATTAGTGGATCTATATCTGGGTCGACCCATCTAATGTAAAATTTTCTTTGAAGCTCTAGGGTTAATAACGGTTAAATCCTCAAAGTTTCACTTTTTTTTCGTTTAAACCACTAAAATATTTTTCTAATGATTTAACCCTCTAAGTTTCAATATTTTGGTGATTTAAGCCTAAAGTTTGATTATACTTCAACACTTTAATGGTTTAATCCCTAAAGTTTATCTTTTATAATGATTTAACCCTTTTAAAATTTTCTAGCTAGTTTAATCATCAAACTTTTAAAAATTTAATGGTTTAACCCTTCAAAGGGTTAAACCATTAAGTCAATGCAAACTTGAAGGATTAAATCATTACATAAAAAATTGAGTGGTTAAAGTGAAAAAAAAAAGTGAAACTTTGAGGATTAACCCATTATTAACCCTTTCATGAGAAATCTAAGTTCTGTCCTGAATATACCTCTAATCCAAAACTGTTGACTAACCATTTTTACCGACATCTGAATTGAGCACCTTAGGCGTATCCCACATCAGCCGTGGACATGAGGGATGATGGGGCTTATAAGGGTAACAAGGCGCTTAAATGACACAACGCGTTTTGGGACCACATGTGGTAGATTGTCGCAAGAGTACGGCTGTTAAGCGTGCTCGAGCGAGGGCAATTTCTAGGATGGGTGACCTCTGGGAAGTGTGGTCGCCAAGAGCAAAGGCGTGCACCTGCGGGCAAAGCGGACAATATTGTGTCATGATAAGCGGGTTGTTCCGGTTATGGTATCAGAGCAACTCATGTGCCGTCGGGATGGTGGGGCAAACCTCATCAAGAACGATGAGTCTTTGGGGTGGGGGTGAGCACCTTAGGCGTATCCCACATCGGCCGTGGACATAAGGGATGCTGGGGCTTATAAGGGTAACAAGGCGCTTAAATGACACAACGCATTTTGGGACCACATGTGGTAGATTGTCGCAAGAGTACTGCTGTTAAGCTTGCTCGAGCGAGGGCAATTTCTAGGATGGGTGACCTCCTGGGAAGTGTGGTCGCCAAGAGCGAAGCCGTGCGCCTGCGGGCAAAGCGGATAATATTGTGTCATGGTAAGCGGGTTGTTCCGGTTCTAGATCCACTAATTTAGTGGGATCTTGAATTGGATCATGATCCAATAACTAATGGGCCAGATCCAGACCTATATAAATGGATCTTGTGACCCATAAGGATGTTAATAGAATATTACAAAAGTAAAAGGACTAACTTGAGAAAAAGCACAAAACATAAGGACGACCACTGTAATTAAACAAGTAAGAGGATTGAGAGTAGGTAAATGAAAAACCACAAGGACGGAAAAACGTAATTTACCCTAATACAGGAGTAATATCGTTTTAATTAAATGCAAATTTACAAATGACGACACTAGTTAGAGGTGTTCTCTTGGATGGATCGGATTTGATATATAAATCTATTTTGCTTTTGATTCTCAAAATGTTAACTCAATCCATCCAAAAAATGAAACAATTAACAAATCCGAATTAAACCGAACCAAATTACTATTTGGATATCCGGATTGGTTATAAACTTATTAACCATTTGTTTTTTTTCGTGAATTGCATAGGTGTATCGTACGTTTTGTCTCGTGAAAGGGTAATGTCATAAGCGATATCAATGGTTATCGATAATCATGTACTCATGTTGCGTTGAGGGTTTATATATATAAATGTGGAGTCGGTGTTTTATATCCGAACTTAAGCTTAAATTATATATTCAATGATACATATTAAATTATTAACATACCAATCATATAATAAGGTTTCATGTATAAAAAATAATTAAAAAATATTTAACTTTCACTTTGAATTGATAGATAAATAAAAGTATTACAGATGGGCATTACATATACAATTATTACTATTTGGTTTATTTGGATAATCCGGTTCTAATACTGAGGGTACAAAACCAATCCAAAAACCGAATTACTAATTTGGTTTTTGCCCGATCTGATCAAAAAAACCAAATTGTCCAATCCGCAAACTGAATTACAAATATTACCATTTGGATAATAATCCGGTTATATCCGAACTGTGAACACCCCTAACACTAGTTAGCAGCTCGTGCTTTGCTTCTTTCTACTCGATCCATCGCCAATATATATGCTTAGCGCTGCTCCTCATGACTTAGTTTTTTAATTAGCTGTCGTTGAAGACTTGCTCGATAAGACAATCAAGGCAATCTTCTACTTAATTAGTTTTTTAATGAAAAGTGTACTTAAAACGTACAACATGCAAAGTTCCATAAGATGTCACATGTCTACTGGAGACATGATTGAGGTCCATGCTGGACGGGGATTTTGAAAATTAAGAATTTTTTTTAAAAAAGAAGAACAAACATGGAAGACAAAACATATGAATGTCGTCACCATTCCGTTTATCTTAACCCATTTGAATCTTTATGAAAAGAAAGGGTTTTGAGAAACGGTTTTGGATGGACGACATTTTTGCTCATGCTCCCTCTCTAACAAGGTGTTTGTTTCACAAACTCGGCATCAAAAGGCCTTGAAAGACCGCGAAAAGCATAAACATTATTGAAACTCAAACCGAAACTGTGGCCCAACTTGTGTTGAACTTTAAAATTTATGATATTATGTGACACCCGGTCAAAAATGGCCAAAATTAGGGGCCAATTTAAACTTTAATTATTCGTACTCGGTACGAATCAAAAACAAAGTATTCGGATGATATATATATAACTATATATATAACACGAAATGATTATTTAATAATCACAACGCGAATTAATCCGAAAGCACTCAGGAAACATAAAAATAAAAGTTTTCCCAAAACATCTCCAAATAGAATATTATTAACAGAAATAATATTACAGTATTCGGAAAAATTGCAAAACACTTTTTGGATAATTAAAAGTATCCGTAAGATCAAAGTGAAACAACGATATAATTTAGTATCACACTAAAAGTATTTTTGTGAAATACTTCAAATAAAAACTTATACGATTTCAATTTTTGGAAATTTATCGTTTGAAAACATTTTACTAAATAACGATCGGGTACACGAACACGGGTCGGAAAACACCCACTCACCTCAATAATTGAGGCCGGTTATAACAACCGACCTCAATTATTTCACACCCTCTGGATCACTCTCGGCTCCCTCCTCTTCTCCCTCTTTCTCTCGGTTTTCATATCAACACCAACAACAATAACAATCAACATCACCATCATCAAAATCATCGTTATCTTCGTCGTGTACATCATCATCTTCACCATCGACATCTTCGTTTTCTCCATTTTTAGCTCGGTAAGAAACGAATCATTTTCCTTTGAGTTTACGTGTTTAAATTACTTATTTTATCATGTTAGATCGTTATACTAAGTTGGTTATACATGAAAATGAGTTTAAAACGGGTTTAGGTGTGTTTTGGAACGAACAGAGTCGAACCAGACCTCGGAATACGGCGTATTCCCGCCCAGAAAACATGAACTACCTGCGCCTCCTCGGAATACGGCGTATTCAAGGGAATACGGCGTATTCAAGGGAATACGGCGTATTCAAGGGAATACGGCGTATTCCCTCTATTTTTCATGAATACGGTCGTATTCAAATGAATACGGCGTATTCCCCACAAAAGCCACCAATACGGCGTATTCAAATGAATACGGCGGATTCCCCCTATATATTTCATGATCCAACGGATCAATAAACTAGCCCTGCGAATTCTAGCTAAAACAGAACATGTAAATTTTCGAAAACGTCGACGATTTCACAAGATAAAACAGGGTAGCTTCTCGATGAAAAATTTATTATAACGGATTGAGCTCAAATTCGCACGGTTATTTGAAAACAGCCAAATGATCAAAGCTAAGTACCTTAGCCTAGCCAGTTTTAGGCCATCCGGGGTCGTCTAGGGGTCGAAAAAGGCATATTTCGGTTTTCGGACTCGTGCCAAATTTTGTAACTTATGAAATAAAGAGTAACGGATATAATGAAACTTCAAATGTAATACAATTTGAATACATTGAACGTAAGTAACTTAACGAACAACTAAACAAACGAAATATTACGTGTACACTTACAAACATACAATCTCGCGTGTTTAGGACTCTAAGGGATTTCAAAGATTGTCTATTCCACGTCGGATATACTCATTGCTCGGATAGGCTCAGGTGAGTCTCACAGCCCCATTTTTACTGTTTTAAATATTGGGGTGAGATACAATGCTTACATGTTTTCGTGATCATATGTTATTTGATTAGTTAATTTGAGAATTAACTCAAGGAATTAAATGATTATTTAGTTCAGTTAACTATATTAGTTACATTGTTTGGCTACCATTCTTTGGTTCTGATTAGCATTGTTAAACTTCACATTGTTCGGAAACCTGCGTTGGTTTGTTCCATGTTGCGAAACCTGCGTTGGTTTCATCATTGTTTAATTGCACATTGTTCGAAAACCTGCGTTGGTTTGTTCCATGTTGCGAAACCTGCGTTGGTTTCATCATTGTTTAATTGCACATTGTTCGAAGACCTGCGATGGTTTGTTCAATGTTACGAAACCTGCGTTGGTTTCATCATTGTCTAATTTCATATTGTTCAAAAACCTGCGTTGGTTTGTTCAATGTTCCAAAACCTGCGTTGGTTTTATCCTAGTTGATTTCGTTATTGTTTAGGGAACCTGCGTTGGTTTAAAATCATTGTTTAGAAAATCTGCGTTGGTTTTATCACTGTTTGAGAAAAACTTACATATTTTATTCAATGTTACGAAACCTGCGTTGGTTTCATCACTGTTAAATTCATTATTGTTTGGAGAACCTGCGTTGGTTCAAATCATTATTTAGTAACCTTAAATGGTTAAATCATTGTTTGAGTAAACTGTTTAAATCATTGTTCAATTATAACATTTTATTATCGTAAGATAATCATATTGATCACATCAATGTTCATGTTAAACCTGTGAGATTCACCAGCTTTATAGCTGACCCTTTTAGTGTTGTATTCTCAGGTGCTCAACAACAGTAGAAACGGCCTACAGGATAAGCTAGCTATCACGAGTCGCATGCTTTCAAACATTTGGGATCACATTGCATTTACTTTTGTATTTTCAAATTATGTATTTGGAAATTACTTATAAACTCACAGCTTTGTAAAACTTATTTTGGTAATGTAATTACTATTTTCAAAACGTCTCATTTAGAGTTGTTTGCTTGTACTTTGGTGCTTTGATTATTGATTAGTCACACCCAAATCGTCGCTTCCGCAAATCATGAAATTGGGGGTGTGACAGATTGGTATCAGAGCCTAAGTTATAGTGAACTAGGTTACATTTAGTGGGCCTAGACTATGACCGTTAGGCAGTATTCCTTATTAGATATAACTGGTTCAGTGATTACACCATACGAGTTTAATTTAACATAGCGTAGCTAACTATGTACAATTAAATAAAGATGATGTAAGATCTGAAAGGGGTTATGTTGAAAAGGAATGCATTAGTAGACTCTGATCACGAGAGAACCGGGACTCATGATTGTTTTGTGCTAGACACAACTAGGTGGATATATGTACGTATATATGGTATATATATATACGAAGTGACTATTATATATATTGTAGATATATATATATGAATAGGCCTCGACTGTTTGGTAAAATACTGGATATACATGATAATCGGTTATTCCTAGGGCGACATTGTACGGATACCCCGTCAGTGGTCTAGTTCGGTTGATACATAGATAATCACGTTCGGTTAGCACTTCGGATATATAATTCGGAAATATACTTGGTATGTATATTAACAAGCTTCGGGCACGGAATATGTTATAGACTATTAAAAATAGTATTTATATTTGTAGACTTCGGATAATCAGAATTGTACTCGATGTTCGGGTATTGATTTAGGTTTCGTGTCTACCCAGTTTAGACCACTATTAGAAACTAAATCGCTTAAGGTAAACAGATGCACCCTAGTTTTAGAGGGTCATCTTTTCAATGTAAACTTACCCCGGTAGAGTTAAGAAAATTTTTACATCGTATTCGGTACACTGATTATTGAAAAATTTTCATTCCATCGTCGTATTGTTTTCATTCGTAAATCGGTCTTTCTCTAAGAACTAAAAATTTTCCTATTATATCTATCAAGTTCATTTGAACAGTAATGGCAAACCTTACAATGGATAACCCTGCGTCGAATGACGAATCAATTTTTAAAATATCACTCCGGATGTGATAGCTTTCGGCATTTTTGTAAACTTTAACTCTTGCAATCTTTGGATACATATGTTTAATAATCTTCAACTATGATTTCATTTAAGGTTAAACTTCGGTTTTAGAAACGGTGTACTTTGATTTGGCATATGTGTCAACTTTGAAAACTCTGACAATTTTAAAAATTCTGACAAACTTTGAAAACTCAGGGATTTAAACTACGATTTTTATCTACGATTTCAACTACAACCTAAACTACAGTCTTTACAATGTTTTCAATTATGATTTGTGACTCTGTTTTATAAACTACGTATCTCTCTTTTATGAACTATTTGGAACTGTTTTACGAACTACGTTAGTTACTACGTAAGTTTTAAATCGGACGTAACGACCATTTTATTCCCTTATACGGTTAGTATACAATGAGATTAGCAAATTGTGGCTAATTGAATCCGGTAGTGTAATACGTAATTACACTTTAAAATTCAATGGCTAGGCTTTCTGTCTAGATCGGTAGCTTATATATCATTGTTGATATACATGGTCAAATCGGCCATCTTGTCGGAATCATTCATTCGGAGGAAAACTAATCGTTTTCCTAATCATGGATAAATCATTGATAGTATAAGACATAGCATTCGGTTAACTAATACGGTATAAAATTCGGTATACATGATTATGTATGCAAATCGGTTAAGATGTAAGTTCGGTATTCACTTCGGTGATCCGGTTCGGTGATATTATTCGGTTTAGGTACTCGAAAACTATATTTGTTAATATAGGACGTTTATACTTCATGTACGGTGTCGGTAGTTACATTGAACTCTAACAACACCGTAGGAACTCATTGAATTCGGCGGATTATAAATCCAAATCATAGTGATACTTGTTAAGACGGACCGACCGTGTCACATGGGTAACAGTCGGGTAAAGAATCGGACTTCTCCATTATTCAATTGAAATCAGTAGGTTTAAGCCTAACAAGGGGAGAAGGATAAATCGGATGTCTTAGTATTAGACATATCACATAGTCGGCCTTATTAACACGCGAGCATAGGTTTCACTTGAATTTCGGGACGAAATTCTCCTAACAAGGGGAGAATGTGACACCCGGTCAAAAATGGCCAAAATTAGGGGCCAATTTAAACTTTAATTATTCGTACTCGGTACGAATCAAAAACAAAGTATTCGGATAATATATATATAACTATATATATAACACGAAATGATTATTTAATAATCACAACGCGAATTAATCCGAAAGCACTCAGGAAACATAAAAATAAAAGTTTTCCCAAAACATCTCCAAATAGAATATTATTAACAGAAATAATATTACAGTATTCGGAAAAATTGCAAAACACTTTTTGGATAATTAAAAGTATCCGTAAGATCAAAGTGAAACAACGATATAATTTAGTATCACACTAAAAGTATTTTTGTGAAATACTTCAAATAAAAACTTATACGATTTCAATTTTTGGAAATTTATCGTTTGAAAACATTTTACTAAATAACGATCGGGTACACGAACACGGGTCGGAAAACACCCACTCACCTCAATAATTGAGGCCGGTTATAACAACCGACCTCAATTATTTCACACCCTCTGGATCACTCTCGGCTCCCTCCTCTTCTCCCTCTTTCTCTCGGTTTTCATATCAACACCAACAACAATAACAATCAACATCACCATCATCAAAATCATCGTTATCTTCGTCGTGTACATCATCATCTTCACCATCGACATCTTCGTTTTCTCCATTTTTAGCTCGGTAAGAAACGAATCATTTTCCTTTGAGTTTACGTGTTTAAATTACTTATTTTATCATGTTAGATCGTTATACTAAGTTGGTTATACATGAAAATGAGTTTAAAACGGGTTTAGGTGTGTTTTGGAACGAACAGAGTCGAACCAGACCTCGGAATACGGCGTATTCAAGGGAATACGACGTATTCCCGCCCAGAAAACATGAACTACCTGCGCCTCCTCGGAATACGGCGTATTCAAGGGAATACGGCGTATTCAAGGGAATACGGCGTATTCAAGGGAATACGGCGTATTCCCTCTATTTTTCATGAATACGGTCGTATTCAAATGAATACGGCGTATTCCCCACAAAAGCCACCAATACGGCGTATTCAAATGAATACGGCGGATTCCCCCTATATATTTCATGATCCAACGGATCAATAAACTAGCCCTGCGAATTCTAGCTAAAACAGAACATGTAAATTTTCGAAAACGTCGACGATTTCACAAGATAAAACAGGGTAGCTTCTCGATGAAAAATTTATTATAACGGATTGAGCTCAAATTCGCACGGTTATTCGAAAACAGCCAAATGATCAAAGCTAAGTACCTTAGCCTAGCCAGTTTTAGGCCATCCGGGGTCGTCTAGGGGTCGAAAAAGGCATATTTCGGTTTTCGGACTCGTGCCAAATTTTGTAACTTATGAAATAAAGAGTAACGGATATAATGAAACTTCAAATGTAATACAATTTGAATACATTGAACGTAAGTAACTTAACGAACAACTAAACAAACGAAATATTACGTTTACACTTACAAACATACAATCTCGCGTGTTTAGGACTCTAAGGGATTTCAAAGATTGTCTATTCCACGTCGGATATACTCATTGCTCGGATAGGCTCAGGTGAGTCTCACAGCCCCATTTTTACTGTTTTAAATATTGGGGTGAGATACAATGCTTACATGTTTTCGTGATCATATGTTATTTGATTAGTTAATTTGAGAATTAACTCAAGGAATTAAATGATTATTTAGTTCAGTTAACTATATTAGTTACATTGTTTGGCTACCATTCTTTGGTTCTGATTAGCATTGTTAAACTTCACATTGTTCGGAAACCTGCGTTGGTTTGTTCCATGTTGCGAAACCTGCGTTGGTTTCATCATTGTTTAATTGCACATTGTTCGAAAACCTGCGTTGGTTTGTTCCATGTTGCGAAACCTGCGTTGGTTTCATCATTGTTTAATTGCACATTGTTCGAAGACCTGCGATGGTTTGTTCAATGTTACGAAACCTGCGTTGGTTTCATCATTGTCTAATTTCATATTGTTCAAAAACCTGCGTTGGTTTGTTCAATGTTCCAAAACCTGCGTTGGTTTTATCCTAGTTGATTTCGTTATTGTTTAGGGAACCTGCGTTGGTTTAAAATCATTGTTTAGAAAATCTGCGTTGGTTTTATCACTGTTTGAGAAAAACTTACATATTTTATTCAATGTTACGAAACCTGCGTTGGTTTCATCACTGTTAAATTCATTATTGTTTGGAGAACCTGCGTTGGTTCAAATCATTATTTAGTAACCTTAAATGGTTAAATCATTGTTTGAGTAAACTGTTTAAATCATTGTTCAATTATAACATTTTATTATCGTAAGATAATCATATTGATCACATCAATGTTCATGTTAAACCTGTGAGATTCACCAGCTTTATAGCTGACCCTTTTAGTGTTGTATTCTCAGGTGCTCAACAACAGTAGAAACGGCCTACAGGATAAGCTAGCTATCACGAGTCGCATGCTTTCAAACATTTGGGATCACATTGCATTTACTTTTGTATTTTCAAATTATGTATTTGGAAATTACTTATAAACTCACAGCTTTGTAAAACTTATTTTGGTAATGTAATTACTATTTTCAAAACGTCTCATTTAGAGTTGTTTGCTTGTACTTTGGTGCTTTGATTATTGATTAGTCACACCCAAATCGTCGCTTCCGCAAATCATGAAATTGGGGGTGTGACATATTATATCCAAAAATGCACACTAACAGTTAGGCCTAGTTCGTTTTGAACTTCAAATGATACAAAATTCACAAAAAATGCACACCAACCGTTGGGAGAGACGAGGAAAAGAAATTGTGTTTATAACTGTGAAATTGCACTTGCGTGTAACGCCTTTATAAACACGCTTTCTTAACAACGTTCCTACAGTTGGTCGGAGTTTTTTGCGAGGATATTAAAACTGAGAAATTGCAGCTGCGGATATTATATCATTAAATGTTAATTCTTTGTAGTAAAGATGTTCACGAAAAGGGAAAGGGTAATGCTTCATGTTGTTTCTTTATTGGATAAAGAGGACAAAAGTTAACCCCACTACTTTATATAATTGTATAAAGTGTAAATTGGAGTTTTGGGATGATACATGCCCGGCTTTATGTGCTTTTATTTATACTCCGTAGTAATTACTAAGCTATTGATAGCCTCAACAACCAAAAGTACGTGGATATAGTATTATACGGTGTATATATATATATGGTGTATGCTCCATCTTTATCTTTTTTTGGATATTGATTTGCTCAAGTATTAATTTCCAACCTCGAACTACTCGCAAAGTCTTATCAATATTGAGGGTTTCAAATGGGTATACTGTAGTATACGCCATCTGTTTACTGACAGAGTGCCAGTGTGCAACACTGCAACAGTGCAACTAGATATGCAAGTGCAAGCTAGCAACAACATATTTGAAGCGGTTAATGCTAACCGGTCCAAACTAGTATGTGGAGTAATTGAGTAACTATATATTACTCCGTATTACTACGTAATAGAATCTTATATACTCCAACAAATAAATATATAAATAATATAAATTATATATAGGAAACATGGTTATGACATCATTAATAATTTACACCAAACTTAATTAATCAATTGAGTCCCTCTATTTTAGTTAAATTAAAATTAAGACCTTTATTTTAATTAAACAATCAACACCCGGGTGTATACACGGGTTTGAGATCTAGTTACATATGAGAGTATGACGACAGACTATGTATGATGTACACCCTACACGTATATATATATATATATATATATATATATATATACATAGAATTATTAATTATAGTTATGTCGTTAACCGCTATTAATCTACATCTTAAATCGATTTACCCGCCTCAAATACTATCAATAGGGTCGGTTTATTCTTTATTGTTTATAACTTTGTTTATATATGACGTTTGTCCACGGCACAAATTATATATGAGCGCTTATACTTGGGGCGGTTTCATGTACGAATCCAAAGTTTGATTACGGAGTATATATTATTATCATCTCTTATAAATATATACATACACAATACACATAAGGTTCACTTTTCTCATCCAAACCCTAAAATATGATTATCATGTTCCCAAATATCATCATCAAATTCCTTTTTCTTGATCACATTTTTCATAACCAAGGTAACAATACGTATTCCCTCTCAACCGCGATTTATTTATTTAAATCCATCTCTGGAGTTTACTCGGTAGAAATTATATTTAGGGGTCTAATGCTTTGGACCCAAAACAGGGAGTAAGCATCCTAAATACCCATGGTTTGTTGTGCCCGGCAGACATAATCAAGAAAGAAGGAAGCGATTCCCCAAAACCATAATCATTAGGTGTTGGTTAATTCTTGATGTTGAAATCATAATAAACACTTCTAGTTTTGTCTGTAATGTACGTCCCGATAGTCTTAGCCTGGTGTATGTTTAAAAAGGAAACCATCTAATTTGTTGTTGTATCTTTTTTTTTTTTTTTTTTGGGTAAAGGGTTATACCCTGGTAAATTTTATAAATGATAATAGATATAACGTTACAAGCGCAATCAAAATCCTAGACTAACAAAATGATAGACTAAGCATATATACTTGACAGGCCAAGTATATGACAACCAGACAACGACCAAAACATAAAGACCAATCAAAATGACATCCAAACCACCAAGCAATAATCCATTGAAATCGCGACAATACCGACATATCAGACTTCTTTAACCAGAGATCTCGGAAGCTTCCATATTTCCATAGCCCTTATTGCATTATCTGATGGTTTAAACTTAAATGAAAAAAGTTTAAGCCGAACAGCCTCTAGAATAGAAGACACCACCTGATTTTCTGAACGCCTTTGCTTCTTGAATAACCGGAAATTACGTTCTTGCCAAAGAAAGTACGTAGTAGAGCCAAGAAGAAGCTTGAAGATAACACTCCTAGTAGTCTTGCGATGAGCAACCGGTTTAATCCATGAGACAGAATCAGCCAAACGAACTGACTTGAGATTAAACCCTGCAAAACTCAAGACCTCCATCCAAACCTGAGACGAAAAACAACACTCGAAGAATAAATGAGAATGAGAATCCGGCTGACTATTACACAAAGAACACCGAAGCAGGTTTAAGTCAGTTGAAGTACCAACATCCCATTGCTTCAGTCGATCTTGCGTCTTCAATTTTTCCTTTAAAACAAGCCAAAGATGAATAGCATGTCGAGGAATACACATGGGATACCAAACCACCGAATACCAGTCAACCAAATCAGAACGAGAACAAATGGAATCGCAGACCAAGCTGATTTTAAAATTGACCAAACTACCATTTGGCCTCCTCCAAAATAGCCTATCAGGATGATTACATAACACTGGACATGGTAGCTTGTTGTTGTATCTTCATAGCATAGATGCATCACTAATTGTATATATGTATATGTGTACACGTTTGAGAAGTCGTGTTCTTCAACTTGTCCTCTGATGGCCCGATCTAGATGTTAAAAAGATTGCTACTCCGTATGTGATATAGTACTAGCTATTTGAATAAAATAAAATAGTTATGTACTTATGTACGATTATTGTTTTTGTTAAAAGATTTATGGATCCAAAATGGAGTATATAAAGTCATAAACACTATTTTAGTCAAAGAAGCTTAAGATTTCCATTTATCACGTCGACATAAAAAATTCATTTATTTCGAATAGACCACGGTTCACCCAAAGTCCAAATCCAACCGTGGTTGACAATTTGACCCTATTAGTCTATTACCCAAGGTTAACTTGTTCACTTTTTGGTTGCGCTCAAATTTAATATATATATATATATATATATATATATATATATATATATATATATATATATATATATCATGCTTGTTAATTACAAGCTTTAAAAGAACCCAGACACCCGCCCCAACTAGTTACATACAATTTCAGTGTTCATTGTTCTTCAATTTCTTCAACATTGTTGGAGGAATTTTTTAAATATATTCGTTTTTTCGCCAAAAAAAAAAAAAAAAAAAAAAAACTAGTTACATACAAATACAAAAAAACGCTTCACTAGTCGATCTAAACCGCCCCAACGGGTAAATAAAAGTTGGAAAGTTTGATGGCATTCATTTCAGAATTTAATGTTGTCGATCTATATATCTGCCCTCGTTATACTATAAATACACGTACACATGCACATAATAAGGTCACTTTTGTATTTAAATTAACATCCAATGTCCAAATACTAATTCTTTTTTGTCCCCATCAACATTCAAAAAAGGGGAAAAAAATATATATTTCGCCAAGTTTTGTTTTTGTCAATCAGACATAAAAGTATCAACGACATACTCTTAGCAACCACGATTTCGCTGTTTAAATCCTTCCGAAGGTTTTTCATACCCTTGTTTTTTATGTCGAAAAACCTCAGGGGTAATGTGTTGAACCAGATATATGATAAATCAAAGGAAGAAAAAGAAATGTGGAGATGGGTCCAGGAACTATTTACTATATGAAGATGCTGAAAGCTATCCATGCCCCCTTTCTCTTTCAAAGTTCATTTTCTTTATCATCTTTTTTCCCCAACAAAACTTTCAATACTCTTTTGCTACTGCGATTTCCCTGTTTAAATCTTTTGCCATCTGTAGTTTTATTCAGTCACGTTGACGTGCTCCCGGCTTCCTTTGGCCACAATCATAATATTGGGCATCGACAGACAGACCCACTATTATGATACAGAGCAACTACAAATGGCTTATAACCTCAACATCTCAGTTAGTATATACGGAGTGTATTCATTGCCTAAACATCCCGATCAACATGTAAAAGAATTGCGAGAAGATGGCGGAATCATTCAATTCAATTTGTACGTATAGCTCGTGGGCTACTAAGTTCGAATTTTGTAAATCTTAAATTGTGTTATATATAAAATTTCATCTGGTTGTTTTTATTATCTTTGTTTTAAAATGTAAAAGAAATAAAATAAATACATAATATATACAGAGTATAAAATTTCGAAAGCATCTGGTTGTTTTTATTATCTTTATTGTAAAATGTAAATGAAATAAAATAAATACATAAATAAACCATTAAACCAAGTTGGAGTACTTGCACCATACACAATACACAACCTGCTCCAAAAGTTTAAACCATTATACTACTATCTAGAGACATTTTGTCTTACACAATACACAACCTGCTCCAAAAGTTTAAACCGTCCCAAATAAGGTACAGTCCAACGTGTAGTACAATATAATACTCCTGATTAAGGTATAGTACAATCCTCTATGATAGAGTAACAAACTAACAATATAATAATTAATCTACATAATCACCACGTACTCTCTTTTAATCTCCAACGGACTTAATTCCATCACTCTTTCTTACAAACAATCCATACGAATAGTACGATATATCTTCAACGGACTTCAGTGATGCTAGCTAGTACACTTCACTATGCTCTTGAAAAATATGCTTGATGCTTTTAGAACATTTACATGAAATGTTGTGTTGTAAGTTTTCAACTGAATAGAGTGGCAGAAGGTGGATTATATATATATATTTTTTTGTATAAGAATCACCATAACCGACACTATTGTATTTAAATTTACCCAGGCGAATTTTTTATAAAAATTGATTTACATATAGACGAGAGAGAAGGAAATAGCTTGTGGAATGTAAAGTTTTTTACAATCTCTTTACTAAAGTATATCAACCTGCTTAGTTAAAACTTTTATTCATTGAATTCATCACCTTTTCTATGGGATAAAAAAAGCCTTTGGTTGAATCAGAATTCACACGGAAGAAAAATTATGTAACGAACATATCCTGACATTGACAACAAAACAGGTTTCAAGCAAATGGCCAGTATCTTTGTAAACAAAGGACCAGATCTACTGGATTGTCCAATATGGTCTGGAAGAACCATATGCTTTGTTGTACTTCCGTCATTGAGATTTGATACGGATATGTTCGACGAAAGATTTAAACAGGGAAATCACGATCGTAAATGAATACTGTTCGGAAAGTAGATCACGAAAAGGTGAATGAAAATGAAACTGCTTCATTTTGTTGTTTGTATGCAAAGGGACTACCAAAGCTAAAGGCTATTTATAAACCGGGTACAACGAGCGAGTTCCCTTTGAAATTATGCCAACTCCAAAGTCCAAACTACTCGCTTCTCAATGCTAATTGAATGACTTGAAATTATATTTGACCGTTTCTACAAGGCCGTGTAATACACTGTATTAAATTAATAATAGAGCGGTTGAAATTCATCTGAATCGGTTTTTGATATATTCATGAATAATGGAGCGGTTATTAATACAAGAGCATGTTGTATTCTAAAATCTAAATCGTGTTCGACCGCTACTAAAACTAGAACCGCTCCAGATACTTTTAATATTAATAGTAATAATAAAATAATAATATTTATTTATACACGATTTTCAAGATATTTGAATTCAATGCGTATACAACTCCCAGTTACCCTGCGTATTTTTCTATGCCAATTTTGATTTAACTGATGACAGTTGAATAAAGAAAATCTTCAGGCATTAATTACAGAATCAAAATAGGCATAGAAAAAAACACCGGGTAAGTTGTATAGGCATTGAATTCAAATCTCTTGAAAATAGTGTTTAAATATGAGTTGCAACTTTTTCGTTCTCCAAAAAAGAAAAAGATCTTATGCTTTAAGTGATTGTAAAGTCTATCTCTCTTTCTTGTACATTTGGTTAGTAGATAGTCAAGATCTTGACTATTTTGAGACTTGAGAGAAGGAAAAAGTATCTGGAGCGGTTATAATGTTATTAGCGGTTTGAATCTAGAAATTCTTCCTGGCATTAAAATGCTAAATCAAAATTGGCATAGAAAAAAATGTATCTGAATTCTGAAGTCGGTTCTAATTTTAGTAGCGGTTTGAATTTAGAAATTCTTCCTGGCATTAATTCTGAAAATCGTGTTTGAATATAAATAAATACCTATCTGGAGCGGTTCTAATTTTAGTAGCGGTTCGAATCTTGAAATTATTCATTCCTAGCATTAAAACTGAATCAAAATCGGCATAGAAAAAAAAACTATCTGGAGCGGTTCTAATTAAACCGCCACTTGAATGTGAATTAAATAAATTTTAAATTACATTTAAATGAATTTTAAATTTGAATCAAATAACATATTTAAATGCTTAAGTGTTGAATAACATATTTAAATGAAAATCAAGTAAATTTTAAGTATAAAAGATATAAAAAATAAAGGTGAAATATAATTTGGAAATAATATATGATTTTTCATTGATACTTATATCAAAACAATATTAAAATACATTTATATATTCATGGAGTAAATATTTATGGGGTTACATTTGTATCAATCAATACAATTCAATTTTCGCCAAAAAAATAAATAATAATTATGAGATATTAAATTGTATTTATAATAAATTTTCAAAAGTTGAGATTATTAGTTAGAAGGGTATAATAGTAATTTACTATTACTCCTTTTAAGACAATGTCTCCAACTTTTTATATATATATATATAACATATATTAAGTAACAATCTATGCAGTATGCGACTATGCGCCATGAAGCACTTAACTTTTCATTTCCTTTTTCATTACCCCTTTTACGATCCTCCGTCGGCGATTTGTCCAACAAATTATAATATATATTCGTTCCCAACTGCGATTTCCCTGTTTAAAATTTTAAGTGCGTCATTTTGACTCACTTGAACCACCATTTGATTGCATGCAACGGGCTCTTTGTCTGTTGGCAGCCGCGATTTCTCTGTTTAACATATCTCGGTAGCTGACATTGTCAATTTCCCACATATCATGCTTCTTTCCAAATCTTTCTTTTTCTTTTCCTCGATCTATGTTGGGAGCGCCGGAGCGGTTTATACAATGGCTCTTTTCGTCCCAATTTTATTGTCCTCAGACAAAAAAAAAAACACGGCGCACAGTACTTAACCAACCCTTTTACTTTTTTCCTTTTTTGGTAATATGACAGTGTACCCTCTACTTTTTACCCATTTTTTATACAGTAAGAAAGAACGTTAATTAACTACTTTTTCTTATCTATTTATGGAAGCTGACAATAAAATGGGGACATCGGTCAAACTATCAAAGCCTCAAAGTAATACTGGACTATAAATATGGAACGGAAAGAGTTGATCGAAGACCTAGCTATAACTAGTTTGTTGTTTTTGGCTCAGATACATTATTATTTTGGATAAAGCTAGCAGCATGCAGGTTCAATTCATACAAAAGTTTTTGGTTCAGATTGATCTACTCCGTATCATACTTGTTGTGGAACTGCAGATCGAGTTATGTATAGTAAATTGATGATTGATGATATGTTTAAAGATTGTTATCGTGTTTCGTGTGTCATTTTAAGTCGTACATTTTAGATTTTTTTGAACTGTAAATATATATTCTTGAAAGGCGTGTACACCCATATGCAAAAATGTGTTATGTACGTCGTTGTAATTGTTATGTTATCATCTACTATATGTTTTTTTTTAACGGCAAAAAGAGGAACGGGAAGGGAGCTTCGGCTCCGCCATCACCCCCTAAACCCGCACCCCACAAATAACTTAATAACTCAAGCTAGCAAGATGCTAGAATTACAAAGGTACCAACAATCTACTACATGTACGTTTTCGTCTACTACAACGAAACCAAACAAAATGACCCCTAAGTTACACCACCAATACCAAATGACCCCTGACCGTACAACTACAACGAACGGCGTTGTAATTTTTATTATTAAGTGTCGTTAATGTTGGTAATTACTTAATAATAAACATTACAACCATTCCCACAAGCACACAAATGCAACAAATGTAAACATGATTTCTACACTTTAACATTTTGACTTCTTCATCCAAATCAGAGAGCAACTTACAGTAATCCACAGCATCATTCTTCAATTCTGCAATCTTGTGTTTGTAAAACTCGATCTTTGGATCGGGATCCCACCAATGAAAAAAACCACAGTTCTCTCTTTCCTTATAATTTAGGCAGCCTAAAAACCGTCGACGCGGGTTGGTTTCGGTCCAAGATGTCCACATACCACTCACATCCCCACATTTGCACAATACACGAACTCGATTTATCAAATCTTCACTCTCCCAACCCGTTTTTCTTATGTTTCTAGAACTAGAAACCTCAGTTGAAGAACGCGAGGTGTTCACCATTGAATGTCGAAAATAATTGGCCTTGTAATAAACAACAATGAAAATATATACGGAGTATATTATGGAGTATATTATATATACATATATACACAGTATATTATTACTATTTTATATATATAGAACCCTCACAGTGAAGTCTTTTGTTTTTTTGACTTTTAAATTTAACTGGATCAACATTAACCGCTCCAAAGATAACAGAAAACCGATTTAACAGGTCATCATTTTTAATAACAATAACTCATAATAAGTGATGCTCCAAAATGAACTCCGCTCCTTAAGTTACTAATAACCGATTCAACTTTTGTGTAACCGTTCCAAGTGACAACATTGAGTATTTTTTTCCCGCCAATGCATGAGATAGAACTAGAAGTCATCATCTTCTCTGCATCCATATTAATTACTATCCGGCGCTCTGCTCTCCATTAAAAAATCTTTTTACTTAGATATATCACCAACAAAATTAAACTCTACCTTCATTGAATTGGATCATTGAAAGCCCCTACAAGTTACAACATTAGAGTAGACCTCGAGATCTTGTTAATTATCAAGGTTTGATTTTCAGTTTTGTTCTGTTTATTTTTTGTGTATGTATTTTAGTACCATACTTACTATATATATATATATATATATATATATATATATATATATATATATATATATATATATATATATATACTATACAAAGGTTCTTATAACTATATATATGTAAAAATGTATAGTTATAGTTATATTTTAATAGAAACAGCAAGTTAATTTATAATGGTTTGGTAGTTTTAATAATTTAATTTCTTGTTGTTCCTAAAAAAAAAACACTTTATAATATGGAAGCTAGAGAGATTAATTTCGGAAATGTGATCCCCGTTTGGGAGTCCTTTGGTGAATTGACTATGTAAGAAAAAATCGTCGATCATTTGATACATTTCCTCTTAAATTTTCAGATGGACCGTGAATGGATGTATAACACATTGCGGTCTTCATTAGAGTATGTGAGTGGCGTGGAACAATTTCTTAGATTTGCGGAATATAATCGTGTGATGAATGGAGAGGGTGATATTTTTTGTCCTTGCATAGATTGTAGAAATTTTAAGAGATTTAGTGATACTAGTGTAATTGAGTCCCACTTGTTTCAACGTGGGTTTGTACAGCTGTATACTTGTTGGTCAAGACATGGTGAACCAACTGTTGTTGAAAGTTGTTCGTCAACTCGAGTTAATTACAACGATGCTTCATATAACTACAATTTTGATAACAATGCGCAAGTTGAAGTTGAAGACAATGCTCAAGTTGAAGTTGATGACGACAATGCTCAAGTTAACAACGATCAAGACGAATTGCACCGACTTTTTGAGCAATCTGAAAAACCATTGTATGTCGGTTCCGAATTTTCCAAACTTTCTGCTGTGATGAAATTAATGAACTTAAAAGCAAACTATGGTTGGAGTGACAGGAGTTTCACAAAGCTACTAGTTCTTTTGCATCAAATGCTCCCCGAGGATAACGAGTTACCTGTTTCGTTGTACCTCGCAAAGAAACTGATGTGTCCAATGGGATTAGAAATCGAAAGGATAAATGCATGCCCGAACGACTGTGTATTGTACAGAAATGAGTATACACAATTGAAGACGTGTCCCGTTTGTGCTACACCTAGGTACAAGCGGAAAAGAGGAGCAGAGGAAGAGGAAGAAGTTGAAGGATCAAAACATAGCCCGCCTGCAAAATTATTGTGGTATTTGCCTATAATACCAAGATTGAGACGATTATTTTCAAACAAGAATGAGGCAAAATTGTTGCGTTGGCATTCCGATCAGCGTAAAAATGATGGAAAATATAGACATGTTGCTGATTCACCTCAATGGAGAAATATCGACAATATTTATAAAGAATTTGGTGCAGAAATTAGAAATTTACGGTTTGGTCTTAGTTCAGACGGAATCAATCCATTTGGAAGCCTGAGCAGTCGCCACAGTACTTGGCCTGTTCTTCTATGTGTTTACAATCTTCCACCATGGTTATGCATGAAACGTAAATACATCATGATGTCATTGTTAATTCAAGGCCCCAAACAACCGGGTAATGACATTGATGTTTATTTGGCTCCTTTAATTGACGACTTGAAAACTCTGTGGGATACGGGTGTACAAGTGTACGATGCTTATAAGAAAGAGAATTTCCGGTTGAGAGCAATGATTTTTTGCACCATAAATGATTTCCCCGCATATGGAAATTTGTCTGGTTACTGTACGAAAGGGAAACTGGCGTGTCCTAATTGTGAAAGTGATACACATTCAAGGTGGTTAGATAACTGCAAAAAGACTGTTTTCATAGGGCATAGCATGGATACTCAGTTTGACGGGACCACTAAGCAGAGAACTGTACGGACACGTTTTACCGGACATGAAGCACTCTCGAAAGTTGTAAATAAAAAGATAGTTTTTGGCAAAGGAATACCGTTGCAGAAAGGTTCATGGAAAAAGAAGTCCATCTTTTGGGATTTACCTTACTGGAAGGATTTGGAGGTTCGACATTGCCTGGATGTCATGCACATCGAGAAAAACGTTTGTGATAGCTTGAAGGCTTATTGTTGAACATTCCCGGAAAAACAAAGGACGGGATTAATGTACGAAAAGACATGGAGGCATGGAACATTCGGCCCGAGCTTCGTCCAAAGCTCAACGCTGATAAAAAGCGTACCTTTCTCCCACCAGCAAGCTATACATTGTCGAGAACAGAAAAAAAAAATTATGTGAATGCTTGCATGGTATTAAGGTTCCGTCTGGCTATTCTTCGAACATTAAGGGGTTTGTGTCGTTAAAAGAGGGTTAATAGACAATTTCGTTACTGTACTTTCCGAAAAAATTCAATTTAGTTACCGAACTTTTATTTGGTTCAATTGAATTACTGAACTTACAAAACCGGTTTACAAGTGTAAAATCCTCGTTTTTTATTCCAAAAAAATGAAAGTTCGATAACGAAATTGAACATTTTCGTAAACTACAGTAACTAATATGTGTATGATTAGAAACTTGAGTAACAATTTGATCAATTATTTAAATGTTCAGTAATTCAATTGAACCAAATAAAAGTTTGGTAACTAAATTGAACTTTTTCGGAAAGTACAGTAACGAAATTGTCTATTAACCCCGTTAAAAGATTGTAAATTGCTTGGTATGAAGTCTCACGATTGCCATGTTTTAATGACACACATGATTCCTATAGCAATCCAAGGTTTAATGCCCGTCCGCATCCGACACACTATCACAAAACTTTGCTTATTTTTTAACACGATCCACTAGAAGGTGATTGTACCAACTGAATTAGACAATATGCAAAAAGAGATTATTCTCACGCTCTGTGAACTAGAGATGTACTTTCCGCCTTCTTTTTTCGATGTCATGGTTCACTTAGTGTCTCATATTGTAGGAGAAATTAAGGTTGTTGGTTCCGTATTCTTACGTTACATGTACCCTTTCGAGAGATATATGGGATTCTTAAAGGGGTATGTAAGGAACAAAAAAAAAACCAGAGGGTAGTATTATTGAAGGATACTGTTCCGAGGAGGTGATCGAATTTTGCAATGACTACATGGAAGGTGTAAAGAAGGTTGGCATTCCGATATCTCGACACGAAGGTCGACTTTCTGGCCTTGGGACAAGTGGAGAGAAAGATATATATCCAAGTCGCGATCTTTTACAGCTTGCACACTTTGTAGTCCTAGAGCACATGTCATGTCTTTCTCCCTACATTGCAGAACACATGAGGGTATTACGGGCAACACATGCGGGGAGGGACGACGCCTGGTATAAGATCAAACACAACAAAGAGTTTGCAAAATGGTTGAAAGACATTGTGACCGTAAACTACGGTCAACCGAATGTTAATAAGACAGTGGAAGCGTTTGGAGAAGGCCCAAACTTCAAAGTGAAGGCATATGATGGATACGACATTAACGGTTACACATTTTACACCCAAAGAAAAGATGATAAATGCGCGGTGCAAAACTGTGAAGTTACTGTTATAGCATCAACGGTTGAATATGGAAGGGCGAATAATCTCGATAAAAGGATTGAGATTGCCAAAGAATCGTATTATGGTAAGATTCAAGAAATTTGGGAGTTAGATTATCGTTTGTTTACTGTACCTCTGTTCAAGTGTAAGTGGGTGAATAACAGAAGAGGTGCTGTTAAGGTTGACCCTCAATTGGGTTTCACACTCGTCGACCTTTCGACTAATGGCTATGCAGACGAACCTTTCATTCTTGCAAACCTACCCACCCAAGCGTTTTATGTTGAAGACCCGTCAAACTCAAGATGGCACGTCATCTTGCAAGGTAAACGACGTATACTTGGTGTCGATAATGTTGTCGATGAGGAAGAATACGATCAGTTCGACGAGTTACCACCATTCTCTGTCGGTATACCTCCGCTCACAGGCGAACATAACGTATGCCTACGAGCCAACAACGACGAAGAAGGAGTGTGGCTTGATAATCCACGAGTTGCTAATTAAAGCTTCCATTCCATTCCATTTACAGCAAAAGAAAGCTATATATATTTATCCTAATGGTGGTTACTTCTAATAAGTACAGACGTGGTTTATGATATTTTTGCTATATACTCATGAAGTCTGTGATTGCTTTTATGTTATTGGCGATGTATAGTGTAGATGGTTTTGGACATATATTTTTGATTGCTAATGTTTTTGTTTTGGCTGTTGCTGGTCAAAACGTGTAATGTTGGAATTTGTTTTTGCTTGTTGTTGGATCGGTCTACATATAACCGTTGCAAATGTTTTTAATTGTTCGATCGGATTTACCTACAACCGCTACTCATGGTTCCAACATTGAACATTGAAGGGATTTGAAGCGGGTTTACCATTAATAACCAACAAGAATATAATACACAAATTTCTTCAAACGTGGATCGGTTTAAAAAGGACCGCTACTAATGATACAAACAATTGAAACGGTCATCGCTTATAACCGCTACTTATGTTCCCGCATCAAATACGGAGTATAAAATAAAAATCTGCATTTAATTTATTCTTAATTTATTATTAGGTGTCATTTTAATTGGTGTTTAAATTGCATTAAATAAAACATTTATTGCACACGTTTTTCACTTATTATAAATACAAACAATAGGTGATGACCAAATTAATCAATTAAGTGACAAATTAACAATAATATAACAATACGAAGCTACTGTATCCTTTTAATTTCCTCCTTTTTTGCTTAGATCACGTTTTCATCATCATCTATATATGTCATTATCATATTAATTTGGGTCTCCTTTCCGACCGTGATTTCTCTGTTTAAATACTCCGTCTTCTTGTCTGTTTAATCGTTCGATTCGGAGTTAGATACTCCTGTCTTTTATTTGTTACAGAATGAGCACGAAAAGGAATGTCCCAACATGGACCTAAATATATACTGGCTTCAATGTTACCGGGGATTTGCCGCTAAGCGATTCGTTGCTAGGTGTATTAGTAACGTTAACCTTCTAAGATTAGATGATAGCGATGATCACTACATATGATCATCTTTCAAATTAAGTGATGATCGAGTTGAGCGTAGTTGGCATTCAATCATGATAGATCGACTAGATATATAATATATACAGTATGTAACAATAGGTAGATGTATGCTTGTATTGTGACAAGGCAAACAAATCACATATCTTATTTATAGCATTGTAATTGTAATCTTTATATATTGAGAGGTGATCAATAAAAAAATCAAGGGATTTACAATCCTACGAATCATTTCTATATTTTTTGATTTTTCATTAACATTTGCCATTAAATTATCAACATCATATCTACTTACATTTATTATCGACATACTAAAAAAAAAAAGAAACAACCAGAGAAAAATAATAATTAACATCATATCCAAAAAATGATCATTCTTAAATACCTTTATCAACATAGATATAATAATTCCCTTCTCTTTAGGCTGTTTGCTACTCGCGAGAAAAGTAAATCCATTTGTTACTTGCGACGCAAGTAGCAAACAGCCTATGGAGAACGGAACAACCAAACCTACAATGATAATGATACAAGGAAATGACATTTAAGAAAGAAACATCAAAAGACGTAAATAAACCAACACACCTTTTCTATTATTTCCTATGTGGGATGCAGAGTATATATATATATATATATATATATATATATATATATATATATATATATATTTTACACTTGTGTTTGGGCTCTCATCTTCTCGATCTGTCTATCACAACTTCAAGATTATTAAATCCATTAAGGCCCATGCACACGTTTCTTGTGGGTCGGTTTACTAACAACCGCTATAATTGGCTCCGAATATTTTCTTGGGTATTTTTTCCCGGCATAAATTTTGTTAATTTTGAATCGGTTTTGTTAATAACCGCTACTAATGGAGGATAGCAAATGTAGCGAGTAGACTTGACCGCCACAATCATGATTAATTAAAGCGGTTTAACATAAACCGCTACATTAGCATTGTTGGGACCCCACAGTATGACGGATAAACCGCTCCATCAAAGATTATTATATCCACTTTATGATCTTTATAGCGGTTTTCACATAAAACCGCTATAACGTTGCGCTCTTTTTACTCGTTTTTGTACTAGTGTGTGCCTCAAAAAAAAAAAAATTTGCCTTCTCGTTCTATTGATCATCTTGTTGCGAACAATCATCTTATTGTACTTTTTTTTTTGGGTAAGGATCTTATTGTACTTTATACACCTACGATGACTTTGATTCTTATTTCTTATTTAACGACATCTCATGTGCCTCTTACTCTCTTTCTTTTAGAATCATGGCACCGAAACGTCAAATGAGCTCAGAGGAAATCGCACAACTCGTCAACCAAAGGGTACAAGAGGCCTTGGAAGCAGCCAGAAACAATCCCAATCCAAACCAAGGAAATCCAGGAGGAGCAGCCAACGACCTACCTGTAACCAAACCCTGCACATACAAGGACTTCAGGAACTGCCAACCTCTAAGTTTCGCAGGCACTGAAGGAGCCATCGGCCTGATGCGATGGATAGAAAAGATGGAATCCGTATTCCGTATCTACAACTGCGCCAAGGAGAACAAGGTTAATTTCTCCACTTGCACTCTCTCTGAAGGTGCACTCACTTTTTGGAACTCTTACGCCCAGACTTAGGGAATTGATGTCGCCTATCAACTTCCCTGGGAAGATCTCAAGGAATTGTTGAGGGAAAAATATTGTCCTCGTGAGCAACTCCAACAACTCGAGGAGGAATTCTGGCACCTCACTGTTCAAGGAAATGATATCACTAGCTACACCACCCGATTCCACCAACTAGCTCTTCTCTGCCCTTCTATGGTAGACCTCGAACCCAAACGTATCGAGAGATACATTTGGGGTCTTCCAGAGACGATCCAGGGAAATGTAACCTCTTCGAAACCCGGAACCATCCAAAGTTCCGTCCGTATGGCACATGAACTCATGGCGCAGATTGTCCGTCGTGGTACACCCGCTGAGAAAAGCATTGGAGATAACAAGAAGAAATGGCAGGGAAACAATCAGGGTCAACAAACGAAGATGTCGGAAACTGCCAGGGCCTATGCTGCTGGAATTGAAAGAGAAACGGTATAAATGGAACAAGCCTTTTTGCTCCGAATGCAACAGTCATCACGAAGGACCCTGTGGCACTCCATGTGACAAATGCAAAAACTATGGACATTCAACCAAAGATTGCAGAGTGAAAACTTGTTTATGTTGTGGAAACATTGGACATTTCAGGAACAACTATCCGAAACAGAACAGCAATGCCCGACAGAACCCATAACTCTTTTTCGGGTACGATACTTCCTGATAACTTAACTATTTCACTCTTATTCAATACTGGACGAGTTAGTCCACTACACGATCACACCCAACCGATTTAGAACTTGCACTATGAACTTAGCAAGCAAATTCTTCCATAGACCTTAGGGAATACGACCTACGTTTTTGTCACACCCCGCTAAAGCGGAAACACGAGGAGTAACAGTACCGGGTAACAATGCACAAGATATAGAAGTAACACCATACATAATTTAGCAAAAGTATTACAAATTACTACAAGTTCAAAACATAGATCCAAAGGAGATTACATTAAGTTCATAAAGTTTTCAAAAGAAATTCACAGTTTCAAAACAAAGCAAACGCGTGTGAACATGCATCCATGCCAATATACTCCTAGAATGCACCTTACTGTCGTTCTCCTGAAAAACATGATAAAATAAAAGGGTCAACTATGGTCATAGTTGGTGAGTACACAAGTTTAGTGTTACAAACAAACAAATTAAAAGCTTTATAAATGACATGAATAAAAAGATTTGTTGTAATAGTTGCGAATATGAAAGGTAGTATACAAGAGTGTTAATGCAATTGAGGCCACTACTAAACCGATTCAACCGACACATGCCCCAAGCTCCATGTTCTATCGGTAACATGAGTACTGTAATACTATGCACTCACGACCAGTGTAAGTGAGGAGTGGTTTCCTCCTAAATAGCGCTATCCATAAATATTAACGGCTCGCTAACGAGTTAATAAGTAGTGTAAAAGATAAATCCGGGGACTTTAGCACGATAGTACTCAATTAAGCATAACAATAGTATACCTCAATTCGCATAAATAATGTAGCAAAAATTCAACAAGTTCATAAAGACTACAACCAATTTAATTTAAACTTTAAGATCATGCTTTTCCCCCAAAATAATATACAAGTAAAAAGGGGCTGTGAAAACTCACTGTTGTGCGTAAGCGTGAATCGACGGATGTAATACGTGTGCTTGTCGAGTAAGACTCCTATCCAAGTCCTATGAACACGAGTCTCTAATTAGATTCTCGGTAAATTGGTTTGTTAAGATCGCTTAGTTAAGTATTTAGATTACCAAGTGCCAATATAATTAGTTTTTGCCTTGTAGTTTGTTAACGTCCAATATTACGTGTGATTACTAATTGAATACACAAGCATACAACATTCTTAAATTGTCGAATTTTTTTATACAAGTCATATAATGTCGCATGATTGTTAGTGTCCAAATTTCATGGTGTTTTGAGTGTTGAAATATTGGTTCTTCACAATTTTATAATTAACAACACATAAACCGATAAATTCATTCATAAGACACCCCACACCCTTCTTGTTAGCATTCTTTTCAAAAATAGTAAGTTTCCCGTTTTTGAAACCGAGACCCGTTTTTGTTGACTCGGTCAAATCTTCTCGGTTTGACCCGAGACTTATACCCAAACCTTAAACATGTTCATAAATCATTAAAAGTTAGTTATTCTTTAAATAGCAAGTCCGCAAGTGTCGGTTTCAACTTTTACCAAAAATCAGTCCATTTTCTTATTTCCGGAAAATTACACCTGTTTGTTGGATTTATTAAAAATACTTCTGGTCCAAATTCAAATAAGGGAAAAATCACAGATGTTCTACAATATATTATCTACTTTGTTTAATTTTTACAGAACCAATAGAAAAGTCCAAGTATTTTTAGATTTTACTTTTATCTTCTCGAGTCAGATTAAACACATGCATGTAATCATTGTTTCTGAGAAAAATGTACATGGAATCAATAAAAATGGTCTTCCTAAAAGTTGTATCCAATGAAATTTTTAAACTTTTGGCGTTGGTTTCAGGTCATTTGGAGTTGTGTAGCTCTAGTTATGATGAAAACACTGAGAGAAAAGTTTCTGACTTAATATAACAGCTTGTACATCTTTTCTTACAAAAATTATAAAAAATATCAAATTAACTCATATGAATATGAGGCTTATGGGGTTGGAAATTTTATTTCCAGAACTTGATTTTAGACTATAAAAACGTCCATTTTCAGGTAGAAATGAATTTTATAAAAATCGTTGAAGTGGATTAAAGTTTCTGGACAGAAAACTTGCAAGTCTATGATGAATGTTTTGAGCTTAAACAAGAACACCACCATGGAAATAAATGAACTTTTGATCTTTTGACCTTTAAATCTATGTCTAACACATGCATGGTGTTGAAATACATCCATGATGTGTTAGAGATGATTATTAACATAAGAACAAGATTTTTATATTAATATGAACAAGATCTAACAAGTTTTCAAGCAATAAACGATTTTGACTTGATTTTTGATTTGATCATGGGTTACCCTTTCTTTGTAACACATAGAGGTGTTTAAAGGTATAACCTACAAACATCAAGAGTTTTATGAGGATTTTAGCCATGGAAAGAGGCATAAAATCCAAATTTTTATGAAGAAAATACAAGAAAATGAAAGATAGATAGATGTAGATGATTTGATTTAACTTTAAAGGTTTCTTTGGTGTATGAACACCTTCAATTTTTTGGAATAAACCTTGAAGAATTCTGGAATTTTAGAGAGAGAATTGAGAAAATGTGTGTGTTTTTGAGAGAGAAGAGAGAAGAGTGTAAGTATGGGTTTTGGGAAAATGAGTGTAATAATGAGAGACTTGGGAAAATAAAATGAATTTGAATGAAATGGTGGGGGGGGGGGGGGGGCATGGGAGGACGACCAAGGGGGCCCAAGTGAGGTCAAAATCAGTTAAATATTTGTCTATTAAGTTTAGGTTACGTATTGTGTTCGTTTACCCGTTATTTTCACTAAAACGTTAAATCGCGTAACGTTTATTTGCATTGTTTTAATTTACGATATGTTTGGGATTATTTTTCATTAAAGTATTATTAAAATACTTTATTTTAAGTTGTCAAAATAATTACCGACTTTCGTTTGGTTCCCGAATTTGATTCGTGCGTTTTTACCGAGTTTGTTACGTTTTAAACTAAACGTCTAGGTTTTTCGCCTATTATTATACGAAATAATAATATAATATAAATAACTACTATTTATTCATGAAAGAGGTTTAGGTTAATTTTTTTTTTTTTTTTGGGGTAAAGGGTAAAATTTACCCGGTAAATATATTACTCCAAAAACGATTAAGAACAAAGGATATGAGTGAATCTCATATCACAGCCCGTTACATAGGCAAAACTACATAAATAGGGCACAACCTCTACCTACATTTGACCCAATACAAGAGTCAAATGAAAACCAAAACAAAACCATAAGACAAGAAGATAATTGACTCAACCACAACAAAAAAAATTATTTTTTCCTAATCTTCCCAGTAAGGTTGATATCAAAAGCCTTGCAAAACTCCTCTTGTTCTTCAGTCAAATCGTATACTTGATCACCATAGTCATCATAAACATCATCATCATCATCATAGTATTCCAGATTACTAGTACCACCACCACCACCACTTCCAGAACCCAATCCAGACGCCATATAATAGGAGGTCTCATTAAAGACCTCTTCAACATCACTTTCCGAATCTTCCAAAGTGTTATCCACATTAACCTTGTTACTACAACCAGCCTGTGCAGCTTTAGAAACATTTAACTTACTTTCATGCACAGCCTTTTCATCACTCTTGGACGTCTCAACTTCCCGAATCACATTGTCCACTTTAGAATCAGACCCACTTAACACCGAAAATGGGTTAGAAGTACTAACATGTGTATCCTCCTTTTGCTTTGATTTTTCTTTATTAGCAGCCACCTTAGGACGATACACAAATTTAGATTTTTGCTTACCTAAAGATACTCCTTGAGTCTTCCATGTATTCTGTCCCACATTGTTTCCATTTCCACCCTTTGTAATGACATCAACGAACCCATCATCTTTAGACTTCATATTTTGCTTTGATGCTTGCTTAGGACACTGATCATTAGAATGCCCAAATATTTTGCACTCATCACATCTAGGCGGCTTCCACTCATATTCAACCCGAATTGTCTCCATAGTATAACCCTTTCCATACAACGTGGGGATAGCAACAACAATTTTCTCTGTGAATTCCTTAATAGAATCAATTTCAACTAGGGCTCGAGCATAGCTATTCCTTCCCCATGATTCCACACACATAGAGCTTGTGTATGAATCTAGCATCATTGGATTACCTAGGGTTGAAGCAATCACACTTAACCCATCACCTGTATAAGCAACCATAGGTACATCGTGAAACTTAACCCAGATAGGCACTCTAGTAAGATTTTCTTTCGTAACACTAACACTCGGTGCCCATTTGTTAAGAATGATTGGGACAGTTCGAATCGTCCAAGGACCATTAGCTAACACATTCTCCATACCTTCTGATGATAAAAACTTAAAGAAGAAAATTCCTGAAGCATTCATCATAACCTTTTGAAATCCAAACTTTGACCAAGCATTACGCACATAATTTTCCACAACCGGGAACACGATCCTCTTACCCATGAAATAACCAAACAATGTATTCTGAAATCTGCTATTAACTTCTAGAACCGAAGAAATCGGAATAACAGTATCAGCACCATCGATAGACACATCAGATTGCAAGGAACGAAAGTTAACCTTGCTTTTTTGAAGACCCGAGTTCAGAATACTCGAGTAAGATGCTTTTTGCTCAGATGCGGGCTGATTTGTTCCAACATTAGAACCACTAGATTTCATGTCTTCCGTAGTCGGTTTCTGCCCCTTTGATTTTTTAAGAGCTTCCAATTCATCAACATTCAGCTTTGAAACGTCGAAACCTGTTGAACACGGATTACTTCCCTTGTTTGTTAAATCATCCATCTCATCCTCGTTAGTATTCGCAGCCTTCGATTTTTTCAGAATCGGTTTCGGCATAGGCTGTTTGTTACCAACACCATCTTTCTTCTTCACATCTCTCCCCGGACTTAGAAAACCCCGTTCCATGATACTTACATACGACCCTCAAACCTGTAACCAAATAGAATCAATCAACCAAGCGAAGCAAATCAGCACACAACCACACCTGCAATGTTCTAACCCCCAACCAATCGAATCAAAGTCCTATTATGTCCACAAACCCTAATCTGACCGCAGCAAGATCTCCAAGAACAGCACAAAAGGCCAATCAGGTTTCAATCTGATTGATTTCTAATCGGATGAATAATCAGCAATAAGCACAACAACTTCCGCAGTAACCCCAAACTTGGACCATAAGGATTTATACAACATGATCAAGAAAAAGGTATGGAGCAAGAAAGTCTGGATCGAATTATATAAACCCTAAAAATATGATAATACAAATCGGCCAAAGATCAATTGTTACCAAATATGTATGTAAACGTATAATAGATATGGTATAATCAGATTAACGAAATCCTCCTTGTACCAGATTTTGCGAATGAAAATAAACCCTAAAATTCGAATTCAGTAACCCTAGAAAGCAGCTTCAAAGTAACCCTAACAAACTTGACAAATCACTTAATTCAAACAAATAAATCAAAGGATTCAATGATTGAACAAGATGATCAGCAAAACGAATTAGGATCAAGGAAGATTTCGATCAGGAAAGAAAACGAATAAGGTTTTGGAGAGGAAGAAAAATCGCCAAACTTGAGAGAAAAACCCAGTCCAAACTTGAGATATGTTGATCTTCCCTTAACTGACTAGGTTTCGGGTTTTGTATCAATATCCTTTGTGGGTGATGCGGCTTCTAAGGGGTGACCTGATTAGGGTTTAGGTTATTTATAGAAATGTATTCATCAACGTTCGTGTTTATTCGGCTACCATCCGATTGAATTTATTTTGTCGAGTCACTGATATTTTTGGTTTTGCGATTCGATAAGGATTTTGTGAAGATATAAAGAGATAGATATATTTTTTTTGTTTTAATTGGCACTTAGTAACCTAATTTAGCACATCTAAAGGAACTTAAGATTCACTAAGCAATCTCTAAGACGTTCTACGACTTTAGTAGACCTAAGGAGTCATAACCTTAAGTTTCACTAGGATTTGAGGAATTCTGTAAATTTAAGATTCGAGTGCGGTAATGACCTGAGATTTTGACGGATGTCACAGTATCCCACCGTTGAAATGAATTTCGGGACGAAATTCAACTCGTCCCATTGGGTGACGATGCACTCGAGAATGGGTGCGGGTACTTTCGTGTCATTAAATCTTTCTGTTCCTATGTGAACTCGGGTCCATGATTAGAATTTTAGTGAGCCTTAACTAAGGGAATCTTGTAACGTCTCAACTGTTTGATACCTCTATTAAGGATTTCATTGGGTGCTTCACTAAAAGAAAGTAATCGATCATCGATTTGAACTCTTCTAAGGGCAAGGTCTGAGAGTTGACAACTAGACACTTCTTAAGGTTTGCGACATGAAATATGTCATGAACGCCATCCAACTCTTTGGGCAATTCTAGTTCGTAAGCTATCGGGCCTATTTGTTTCAAGATTTTGTATGGTCCAATTTTGCGTGGGCTTAGCTTGCCTTTCTTGCCGAAGCATACAAGTCTTTTCCGAGGTGATGCTCTTAGGAACATTCTATCACCCGTTTGGAATTCTAGTGGCTTTCTGCGATTGTCAACGTAGCTTTTCAAAATGATGTCTGGCCTTGTCAAGTGCTTCTCACGGACTTCGTACCAACACAACGGTGATCGGCATATCTGTCCATACAAGGCCTCAAATGGTGCACACTTGACACTAGTCTGGTAATTGTTGTTGTAAGAGAACTCTATCAGGGGTAAGTGTACATCCCAACTTCCTTCGAAGTCTAGTACCACAGACCCGTAACATATCTTCTAAGGTTTGAATTGTTCGCTCACTTGTTCGTCTGTTTGAGGGGGATACGCCGTACTCATGTTTAGTTGGGTACTCAACGCCTTCTGCATTGATAACCAAAGCGTGTTATAAAATGACTATCCCTGTCCCAGATAATTGAAATGGGCACTCCGTGACGCTACACAATCTCTGCAATATAGATTTGAGCAAGTCTCTCCATTAAGTAATCCTCTCGGATAGGTAGAAAATGCACGGATTTTGTCAGTTGGTCAATAATAACTCAAATGGAGTCATGACCTTTGGAAGTTCGAAGTGACGAAGTCCATTTCTATCTGTCCCCATTTCCATTGGGGTATTTTAGGTTGTTGTAATGACCTTGACAGCTTTTGGTACTTAATTTCGGAATCGTAATTTCGGTAACTTTGTTAATAACTTATGGATTTTAATATATTATAAAACTTTTTGTGCAAGAGTTGTAAAATTTGTTGAAAAATTTTTATGTTGAAAATCTGTTTGACAACTTAGAGTTCGTTGAATATTTGAGTCAATCAAAACACGTTGAAATTCTTGTTACTGACAAATTGTTTGAAAATTCTGTTTAACGAAATTCGTTCGAAAAGATTGAAGTTGTGAAAATGTCTGATGAAAATTCGTTGAAGGCTTGAGTCGATAAATACATTGAAAGCTGTTTATTGAAAAAGTGTTGAAAGCTTTGTTTTATCAAAAATCTATATGAAGATTCATGTTTTCGAAAAATCCATGGAAAATGTCTAACGCAAATTTGGTTGAAGTCGTTTCCCACACACTATACATGGAGAGTGGAATTTCTACTAGTCTTAAGTGAGTTCTATTTTGGACACTAGTTTTAATTGCAAGGCGTTAACTTTGCCTCTGGTCGCCATCACCGGGAGATGGGTAGTTTCTATGGTTTCGCTAAGACCCTGTTGGTCCTCATAGATCTGTACATCTCGGCCTTGTGCCAGTCGCACCTAGCCTAAACGGGTTTCATGTTGTTCTAACTTCATAGTATCTATTCTATTCTCGTGGCGGCATAGCCTAGCAGCTAGTACCAGGAAGGTATGGAGAGCGAGTTCTTGAGCGTGTAGAGAGATTTGCATGTAGAAAGCTTCTTCATACTCTGTGAGAATCTATATTCCTTCTTCTATTCTCCAAGCCTCAAGAGTTGCGGGTAATTAATTCCATTAACGGACATCTGACCGACGACGGGTCCTAGTGGTTGGAGTATCAGTAGTAGTATAGACAGTGTAAAGTCTAGTTCAAGGTGAACTGTCAGTAATTCTAGTCGTGTATAGCACACGCGATTCATAGGTTTTCGATAAGAGTGGGAGGAAGAGTGTAAAATAGAAGAAGTAGATGTAACGCGCCTAGGTGACAACTTCTCATGTTGGTCCAATTTTATCGGTTCATCCACAGGCGGAACCTCCTCAAGTGGGTCCTGTTTTTTCGGATAGATTCTACTCCTCGGTACTCGGTGGGTTGTCGCGAGTGCGACCGGTGATGTAACCATAATCGTCAGTTGTTATGGTAGCGTGGAATGAGGATTGCGACAAGGTAAGACTATTGCTATATTATCAATTAGGAACGATTACGATATCACCGAATCATAGTCGAACATAGACATAACGAATTGTCACAAATCAAGACACAACCACTGTATATATACAGTAGCTAATGCAACACCCAAAGTGTTGCTATCCCGTACTTAGTGTCGCTTACAAAGATCACATGATTTGACTAACACCTTAAACAAGCTACTTTGACATTATGCACTAACATGTTAACCTTGAAGTGATAAGACTAAAATGGAGGTATACTTTTTTTGGGTAAAGGTGTACACCCGACAAATATATTACACCAAATCAAACGTTTAAGTACAAAGGGCGTGAAAGAGTTCCACACCACAGCCCGTTACATAGTCAATGACACTACATAACAAGACACAACCACTACCGACCCAAACAGGAACACCAAGCTAGCTCCGGCTAAACACTCTGTATATGGTATTCCATATACATCTAAAAGAACTGACTCGAAAAATAAATAAATAGAAAATCCAATACAAAATAAACGAGCAGCCTATCAACAAAACATCACATGAAGCCATAACACACCAAAGGACGACAACCAAGACTTAAAACCAGTACGGGATCCTCCATCTCTCTAAAGCTCGAGAAGATCGAAACGAGGGCTTGAACTTGAAGGATACCAACTTCAGTCGAATCTCAGAAAGGATAGCATCAGCAAGCTCAATATACGAACATCTTCCTTTAGCAAAAAGACGAAAATTTCACTCTTGCTAAATAAAATAGGACGTAGCAGCCAATAATAAGCGAGCAATCACATGATCAACATTCTTCGAAGAAGAAGCAGACAAGAAAAAAGGGAGCACATCTTCCAACTTATCAGAAACAATCGGAATGTCAGCATAGCTAACAACCCGAAACCAAACCTGCGAAGAAAACACACATTCAAAGAAAATATGAGAATGTGAATCAGTGCATGATCCACATAAATAGCACCGAAGCAGGTTTAAGTCGACCGAAGGGCCAACATCCCATTGCCTCAGGCGATCTTGAGTCTTCAGCTTGCCCTTGAACACAAGCCACAGATTAAATGCATGCCGAGGAATGCACTAGGGAAACCAAACAATCGAAGCCCACGCTACAGCAGGACACCGCAGCCGAATAGATTCCCAAACTTCACTTACCCTGAATTCAGAAAAATTAACATCACCATCACGCCAGAAAAGTTTATCCGGAGAAGAAGAAAGAATGGGAACCACATTCTGGGAAAAAATAGGATACCTCTGGATCCACAAAGTAGGCCATCTCCAAACATCACCATCAATAAGGTCAGTCACAGAATCAGTAACCGAAAAGCCCTAACGAGTGATATCACGGTAGCAAGAGAAGACCCGAGCAATAGGACACTGGTCACACCAAGTGTCATACCAAACAGAAGCACTCCTCCCATCCCCAATCCTATACCAACAAAAAGGACGAATAAACTCCCTAATATGAAGAAGACTCCTCCATCCCCAACTCATACTATTTTGGGCAGAAACATCCCATAAACTGCGATTACACAGCTTATAGGCATATAACCATCTAACCCAAATAGAATCCTTCCGATTAATGATACTCCATATATGTTTGGTCATCAAAGAAATATTCCACTCTCGCAAACGATGGATACCCAAGCCACCTTCTTGCCTTGGCAAGCATAAATCCTCCCAAGCCACCTTTGCTTTACCAGATTTCATAGGCCCTTGGCACCAAATAAAACCTCTCATAATCTTCTCCAGCTCAGAGATAATTGACTGAGGAAGGATAAACATAGAAGCCCAGTAACCTTGAAGAGAAGAGAGAATAGAAATAATAAGCTGGACACGTCCAGCAAAAGATAGAGACTTATTCTTCCAATTTTCAATCCAGTTCTGAATCTTCTCCACCAAAACTTTGCAATCAGTCTTAAGAAGCCTTTTAGAAATGAGGGGAACCCCAAGATATCTAACCGGTAACACACCTTCATCAAAAGGCATAGTACTAAGAATCTGCTGCCTCACATTAACAGGAACATTACAGAAAAAAGTTGTACTCTTCGGAATACTCGGGACTAATCCAGAAACCTCTTTAAACTCATTAAGGGCTGATTGTAGCACCTTAACCGAGTTCAAATCACCATGAGCAAACAGGAAAAGATCATCTGCAAAACAAAGATTAACCAAACCAAGTTTATCACACTTAGCGTGGTACTTAAAAGAAAGAGACTCATCCACCTTCTTCCGCAGAATTAAAGACAGAATCTCCATAACCAACGTGAAAAGGTAAGGGGACAAAGGATCCCCTTGCCTCAAACCTCTCTTTCCTTGAAAATAGCCATGAACACCTCCATTAATACTCAAGGAAAAAGATGTGCTAGAAACACAAGCCATGATCAAACCAACCATCACATGGTGAAAACCGAATCCATGCAGTATAGTCCGAAGGAATTCCCAATCCACCGTATCATATGCCTTTTGAATATCAATCTTAAACGCACAACGAGAAGGGCCATGGTTAAGGTGATAACGCAACATAAGATCCTGAGTCAACAAAATATTATCAGAAATGCTCCTCCCAGGAATAAACGCCGACTGATTATCACTAACAATAGTCATCAAACCGTCCTTAATCCTATTCGTAAGGAGCTTACTAATGCATTTATACAAAACATTACATAAGGAAATAGGCCGGAAATCATTAATCCTAGAAGGAGTCGCAACCTTCGGGATTAGAGCAATAACAGTATGGTTAATCTCTCTCAAAATCTTACCATTAGAGAAGAACTCACAAATAGCATGAAAAATATCATTACCAACAACATCCCAGGACCGCTTAAAAAATGCAGCAGAATACCCATCCGGCCCCGGGGATTTAGAATCTCCAATAGAGAACATAGCCATTCGGACCTCCTCCATAGTAACAGGGCGAATCATCAAATCAGCCTCATGCCTAGAAAGCTTTCTAGAGAATAATCCAGACTCATCCAAAGGTTTAGTATCACCCACAGAACCCAAGAAATTCCGATAATGCTCCACAAAAGCTAAAGGCACCGAATCCCCCTCATGCATAACATTAAGCATATCATGCACCCGATCAATCCGACCCCTATTAGACTTCTCCTTCACAACATTATGAAAATACTTAGAGTTACAGTCACCAACCCGTAGCCATTCAATCTTAGCTTTCTGCTTCAAAAACCTCTCCTCATCAATGACAGCCGCATTAAAGGCACTAAGATAAAGGCTCTCCTCTTCTCTTAACTCAACTGAATCCGGGTTAGCATCTAACGCTTTTTGAGCTGCATCTAACTCAGCTCGGAGACAAGCAACCCGCTTGTGAATATGTCCCTGAGCCCTCAATAGAGCAGCAAGAGGTTTTTTAAGCCTCTTCAACCGTCTAGTAACCTGGAACATAGCACAACCCTCAATAGATTCATTCCAAGCATCCTGGACAATTCCCTTGAATTCAGGCTTATGAGTAAGTAGATTATAAAACCGAAAGGATTTAACCCGAGGCTTCATAATCAAGGGAAGATTAAGCACTGAAGGAGAATGATCAGAAATCCGATAAGGCTGAAAAATGGCAAGTGCCGCTGGAAAAGTACCCAGGAACTCACCATTACACATGATACGATCAATTTTCCTCAGAATACCATCTTCAGCATGAGGCCGCTTATTCCAAGTAAAATGCAATCCCGTAGCATTCACATCCACAAGGCCAATATCCTCCACACATTCTCGGAATTCTCTCATAGAAATAGGTTGACTAGAAGAACCAGAATAAGTATCTTCCATATTAAGAATAGCATTAAAATCACCCAACACTGTCCAAGGAGAATCCCATAACTCACGTCTACGTATATAAGAATTACTCGCATAAACAAAGGAATAATAGAATGAATGATTGTTATCACGCACCCGAACCTGACAATGCAAAATCTGATCCGTGAACGAAACAACCATCAGATCAACCATATCAGAATTCCATCCAAGGATAATTCGCGAACCACTTGCACTCCTAGACGCATTAGAAGTCCAATTCCATCTTCTAAAAACACTAGAACAAATGCGCCCAAGGTTAGAGATATGGACATGAGACTCCAAAATGGCACAAATACACAACTTATTCTCACGCACCACCTGTTGAACCTCCTTCTGTTTTGGGACACGGTTCAAGCCCCTTATATTCCATGATGCAAGACTAACCATGAGGAACTGACATATCGGGAGTGCTTGCCCCCTCAGATTCAACCCCACCTTTAGGAAGTTTCATAAAATCAGTCGTCTCATCATAAACATTTTCAATATCCATATCCGACTCCGAATCACCCATATAACTACTACCACCATAAACAACTCCCTTTGAGCGTAAGGGCTGATTTTGATCATCCTCTCTATCCGAACTCGATTGAATCTTCTTACCCCGCAGATCCTCCTCTTTACCATCATCATTAAGAACCCCAAACCGATTATCCAAAGGAATAGAAACATTCCCCGGGACCTCCTTAGAAGGCCGAGGTTGAGTACTAGAGCTTGGAGCCTGAGAAGAAGACATCCCCGAATTTCTGACCCTATAAATCACCTTTGGCTTTGCTTTCTGCAACACGAAACCATCACTAGATTTCAAACCCTGCTTTGGAGGTCCTCGTGTAGTCTTCTTAGGAACAGCAAAATCAGAATTAGTAGTGTTTAGACCTTCAACTCCGACCACATTCTTTGGACACTCCTGATCCTTATGTCCAAAGATATTACACGTACTACATCTAGGCGGACGCCATTCAAACTCAACCCTAACTGAGTATAGAGTAGTACCATTACCCTCAAGCTTAGGGATAGCCACCGAGACAGATTCCTTTAAAGCAACCCCTGAATCAACCTCAACCATCGCACGAGCAAAATTTGGACGACCCCAAGAGTCCGTACACATGGTACTAGTATAAGAATCAAGCATAATTGGAGTCCCAACCTTTGTAGTAATAGCACTCAACCCTTCCTCATTAAATGCAAGAAGCGGGACATTATGCAACTTAATCAAAACAGGAACTTTAGATAGATCCTCCTTAGCTAAATCCTCATCCGCAGACCACTTCTTTAAAATGATGGGAATCAATCTTATCATCCATGGCCCCCCTTCAAGGACCGAATTCATACCATGTTCCGATGAAAACTTAAAGAAAAAGAATCCATTAGAATTCATCATGACTTTCTCAATCCCAAATTTTCGCCACACGTTCATAACATAATTCTGAACCACGGGAAACGCCAAACGTTTGCCAATGAAGTATCCATACAAAGTGTTAGAATACTTTTTGCTTGCTTCAACAACCGTAGCCAAAGGAATCACAACATCCACATCACTACTACTAGTAGCTTCCTGATTTAAAGCACAAAAATTAACCTTCTTCTTCACCATACGTTCCACCGCCTGAGCATAAGAATTAACACCATGAGTAGGCTATTTTTGTGCCGGTTCTTGAGTGACAACCGTAACAGCTACCAACCCATCAAGACCACGATTATTACCAACTAGAGTAGCATTATGACCCTCAGAAGTAGATATGCCAATAACCGATTCAGGAATGGAGACAGGAACCTGTTGTGTTGGAGTAACCTACACTTGCTCATCGACCAAATCAGCATCCACACCCACATTCTGAAAATGCAATTCAGCACGATCATCCAACACCTCATTATCAATAGGTGCATGTAGATCAGGGATTTTAGGACTAAAATTCTGATTTATCAATACATTATCCATAACAGTACCAGAATTCTTCTCACCATGTTGCGAACCAGGGATTTTACCAAGATCATGAACCTGCTCGCCAACAACACTAGGATACACATCATCACGACTGAGACCAACATGATCCACAGCACGAGCATATACATTAGGGTTTTGGGAAACCCTGTCTCTAGCCGAAACATCATCATCTTTATCACTAGTATGCATTAAGTTAGGATTACGTAGCCTCTCAAGTCTAGCACCAATAGCATCAATATCATAAACACTAGGCTGCTTAAAAGAACCCTGCGAATCCATATTATCCACCATCTTTGCATCGTTTTTCTTGACAGCAGGTTTTAAAACCCTAGCCGCATCACATGCATCACCATTCTGTGAAGTAGGGTTTCCACCCGAATGAGAACTTAGTACATCAGCCATACGTCCTACAACATTCGAGGAATACGTCCGATCAGTAGCAGCATCTGAAGTAGAGAAACCAGAAACCATATTAGCGGCAGAAACCGGATTAGGGTTTAAACCCGTCACCGGAAAACCAACCGCCGGAAAACCATCATTATCAGGGAGAGAGTGCGTAGAGTGCGCATCGTCTGAATCAGAAGAAGACACATTATCTACATCACTTTTAGATCCACCTTTATTCGAACCAAGAACCCTAGCCTCCTTCTTTTTCTTTTTCTTAGTCGCCGAACCCAGCATCTCTCTAGAAAAACGATAAACGAAGCCTCAAAACAAACCACAAGAACAAAGCTATAGAAGAAATTAACCACGATGAAACCAGAAATCAAAATAGAAATTATGTAGTGTAACCAGATTAATCAATCGATTAAGATCCAAGAAAAAACCCTAATCGCCATTGTAGAGAGAAATGGAGGTATACTTAGTTACTAACGGTGCTAATATGGATGCCTAGGATATGTGATGCTCACACACGACGTTTTCTTTACAAAGGTTCAAACAGGAAAGAAAAAATCGAACATAATCATAGTATACCTATTCCGTCTCTCGCATAAACTTACCTGAATTAAACATAGGTGATCAGGCTATGTCGAATTAAGGTATAATAATGCAACACAGTTAGCTATACTAGTTATATGCTCGGTTTAGTAAATCTGGTAATACTTTTGGTGTTTAAGAAAATATTAATTGAAAATGTTGGTTATAGTTGGGGTTTTTGTTTTGAAAAACCGGCAATCTCTATAACTTTAGGCTCTGATACCAAACTTGTCACACCCCGCTAAAGCGGAAACACGAGGAGTAACAGTACCGGGTAACAATGCACAAGATATAGAAGTAACGCCATTTTTTTTTTTTGGGTAAAGGGTTTTACCCCGGTGAATTTCATTACCACTAAACGTTGGAGTACAAAAGTATGTGACCGAGCGCCACATCATCCTCGAAATAAGCACTAGCTATGCTTAAAGTGCAGCTCTATATGTATATGACATGCCATATACATAAATACAAATTCCCTATCATCCATAATAAACTTAAAATACAACCAATATAAAACAAAGGAACAATTAATCAGTAACAATCGAATCCTATCCATGAATAACCAAATTTTGAGGCAAATTCCAAGTGTCCAGAAGCCGAATGACTTGAGCAGAATTTTTGAAACGAAATGTACACAATTTAAGCCGAACAGTGGTAACAATAACATCTCGAACTTGGGCAGCAGATCTGAAACCCTTACCAAAGAGTCTATTATTCCTCTCTTGCCATATAAAGTGCGTAGACGCCGCAAGAATCAATCGACCAATAATACTGATAGCTTTCCTAGAATGAGAAATAGGCTGAAGTCTTCCAATAATATCATCCCAGCGCTCTGACACATCATGCAACCCCGCCATAGGTTTGACAAAGGACCAAACCTGCAAAGAAAATGGACACTCAAAGAATAGATGGTCATGAGAATCCGGCCGTGAATTACACAAGGTACATCTCAGCAGGTTCAAGTTGATAGAATCACCAACATCCCATTGCTTCAATGTATCTTGAGTCTTCAAACGCTTCTTAAATACCAGCCACAAATGGAAAGCATGTCGTGGAATGCAATGGGGAAACCAGACAACAGAAACCCATGGAACAGGATTTCCATGCTCACGAATGGTATCCCAAACTAATCTTACCAAAAATTCCTTCTGATTACCATACCGATCACACCACATTAACATATCAGGCCGACTTGGGTTAAGAATGGGACATTGAATCTGATTAAGAATAGGGAATCGGTCAAACCAGTCCATCGGCCATCTCCAAGCTCCACCATGAATCACATCCGCAAGTTTGTCCTTAGTAGAGAAACCTGCTCGATTAATAATCCCATCAGTTAATTGACCCATAAGAGGGCTGTTTATACACCAATTATCAAACCAAACATTTGTATCCAACCCATTTCCAATCCGTGAGCAAATAAAAGGCCGAACAACATCACGAATCTGGATTAGCTTGCGCCAACCCCAGCTCATACCTGCTTGAGGCGGAACTACCCAAAAACTTCTACCTTTCAATTTATAAGAATGAATCCACTTAACCCACAAAGATTCCCTATTAGTAAGAATACTCCATATATGCGAGACCATAAGGGCAACATTAAAAGTATCCAAACGCCGAATACCAAGCCCCCCTTCATTTTTAGGAACACACAAAGTCTTCCATGAAACTTTAGCTTTACCTCTCTTCATATCTCCTTGACACCAAAGAAAACCACGCATTAATTTTTCTAAATCATAAATAATACGTTTTGGAAGGATAAGAACCGACGCCCAGTAGATATGCATAGAAGATAGAACTGATAAAATCAATTGCACCCGACCCACAAAAGATAAGAACTTATTCTTCCAATCATGAATTCTACTTTCCAGTTTTTCCACAAGCACTTTACAGTCCCTGTATAATAAGTTAGAGGAGATAAGAGGGACTCCAAGATACTTAACTGGTAACTTCCCTTCATCAAAGGGCATAGAGCTAAGAATAGAGCTTTTAACATGATCCCCAACATGACAGAAATAAGCTGTACTTTTAGTGATACTAGGCACCAACCCCGACATGTTCTTAAACTCATTTAACCCATCCATGATAACCTTAACCGAATTCACATCCCCACGCGCAAACAGGAATAGATCATCCACAAAACAAAGACTCACAATCTTCTGTTTTTCACACCTATTATGATATTTAAAGTGACCATGTTCTTGAACTTTCTGCTGCAAAATCAGAGTTAAGACCTCCATAACTAGCGTAAAGAGATAAGGGGACATGGGATCCCCTTGTCTAAGACCCCGCTTCCCTTTAAAATAACCATGAACTTGGCCACTAATGTTAAGAGAAAACGAGGTAGTCGTTACACATGTCATAATCCAAGACACCATGCGAGAATGAAATCCAAATCTTCTCAGAATTATCTCTAAGAAATTCCAATCAACCGTATCATACGCCTTTTGAATATCCACCTTGAATGCACATCTAGGAGGACCACGATCATGAATAAGCTCTTGTGTAAGTAAAATATTATCTGAAATCCGTCTACCTTCCACAAAAGCTGATTGGTTAACACTAATCAGATCACCCAAACCCTCTTTAATCCGGTTAGAAATCAGCTTACTTATGCATTTAAAAAACCATTACAACAAGAAATAGGCCGATACTCATTAACACGAGACGGAGTAGGCACTTTAGGAACCAAAGCAATGATCGTATGATTAACTTCCTGAAGCAATTTACCATTACAGAAAAAATCACGAACATCTGAACATACATCATTACCTACAATATCCCAAGCATTCTTAAAGAAAGCAGAAGAATATCCATCAGGACCAGAAGCTTTGTTGTCCCCAATTGAGAACATAGCAGATTCAGGCGATTTTTTTCCCAGCACCAAACCTAACTCGTTTTTTGATCCTGATCGGATTTCTGCCCCTTAATCATTGATGTTTACGGATTGTTTTTGTTTCAAACATTAAATCATCCGATTTCTTGTTTGAACAGATTGATTCGTAGATATCTTTCGGTTTGGTTTGGCCGTTTCTTGTTAGGGTTTCAATTACGTTTTAGGGTTCCTCTATTTCGTATATTCTGGTGGGTGGAGATATCGCCTTGGGTCTGAATCTAGTCTTCATCATCATCGTTCACAAGTCTATTCCGATTAGGGTTTTCAATCTGAAACGATTTAGGGTTGCGGTGATTTGGGTGTTTGATCTGATCTATTTGGCTCACGACTTGGTTGGTGTTGGTTTTGGATTTATCCGCAATTATATATTAACAATTTACTCCAAACATTTACTGTGTTAATTCTATATTCGATTGTGGTTTTTAATCTAATTGTTTGTTAGGATTTTCGTATGTAAAGTTTGGTTCCTGTTTGATTGTGGTGTGATTGTCGACTTGATGATGTACTTAATTGATTATCTATCTGCTGTGGTTTGTTTGGATCTGGGGATCAGGCGGAATTAGGGTTTCCGGAGGTGGAAGACGAGGCTTAGTGTAATACCGGATCTGGTTTCCGGCTGGTGGTTTTCAAAGGAATTTAAGGTTTTGAGAGTCGTGTGAGTTGAACGGGGAGGGGGGGGCACGCTTTGGTTGACTTTTTGTTGTTCAATGGTGCGTTTATGTTGGTTGTTTGTGTTCCCTAACACACTCTATACCAACCTCCATTGATGGGTTTCGTCTTTGAGGTAGAGGATAATGCAGTGGTTGATGGTGGCTCCTTTTCCAGTTAGGGTTCCACTAGTCTATCAGGGCTTGCTTTGGTTTCTTCGTATCTACCGTGGATGTGTTTGGACCTTTTGCCATTGCCGGTATTGGTAGGGCAAGCATATTCAGTCAAGGAGTTGTGCTTTTGAATCTGGACCTTTTGCCATCCGTGTTGTTGGTAGGGCAGGTTTGAAGTTTGGCTTTAGACTTGGTGAGTTGGCTTGGACCTTTTGCCAATGATCGTGGGACGTGTTGGTAGGGCAGGTTAGCTCCACGAAGTGTATTTGCTGTTTGCAATTTAGTCGTTGGTGTTTGTTCTCATAGGTCATGATTCGAAGATTATTGAAGACCGAGACGATCACTGTGGAAGTGGTTCTTTGAACCTGGTTTTTTACATTTAGATTGGCGTATTTAAATGTAATTGGTTTATTCTGCGTTTAGCAGGGTTAGTTGTTGGTTAGTTTCTGCGGTTAGTAGTGTAGTTGTGCTGCGTTTAGCAGATTTGTTTGCTTGTTACATTTGTAGAGTCAAATCGCCTATGTAATGGGCTGAGGGCATGGGATTCACCCATGTCAATTGTACTTCAATGATTTTGGGAATATATTTATCGGTTAAAATTTTACCCTTTACCAAAAAAAAAAAAAAAAAAACATAGCAGATTTAATTTCCGCATCTGTAACACTACGAACCATGACATCCGCTTTATGCCTATTCAAATGATTTGTGAACAGCCCTTCACTAGGAAGATCCGATATATTACCCGCTACACCAAGAAAATTCTCATAATGAGAAACAAAAGCCGTAGGAACATCAGTTCCTTCAAAATCAGCCCCTGAGTTATCTTTAATCATTTCAATTCGGCCTCTATGCTGTTTACATTTAACTGAATTATGAAAATAAGCTGAATTAGAATCACCCACTCGTAACCATTCCACTTTAGTTTTCAGTTTAAGAAATCGTTCTTCATCTAAAATCGCCGCATTGAAAGCATTCAGATAACATGCCTCTTCTTCCCTTAAAGCCATATTTAAAGGGTCACGATCAAGGGCAACTTGAACTTCATCCAATATCTGTCGAAGCTTAATTACACGAGTGTGGAGATTACCATGCTCATATAACAACTTACAAATAGGCTTCTTCAACAATTTCAGCTTTTTAACAACCTGAAACATATTATGGCCATCCACTTGCTTACTCCAACCGTTTCTAACCACCTCTTTAAACCCTTCCTTGTAAACCAAAAAATTAAAGAATCGAAAGGGTTTAGGTCTATCACGAGAAACCTTCGGAATTTTCAGAACACACGGAGTGTGGTCTGAAATTCTATAGGGCTGAAATATAGCATAAGACCCTGGGTGATCTTCTACAAATTTCACATTACCCATAATATGATCTATCTTTTTTACAACACCACCACCCCCTTTTGGCTTTTGGTTCCATGTATAATGAAGACCTCTACTATTTATATCCATAACTTCAATATGTTCCACACACTCCTTGAATTCACGCATAGCAATGGTAACACGGGAATCATACAAGTTATCCTCCAGATTTAAAGCCGTATTAAAATCCCCAAGCAAAACCCTAGGCTTGCCTCTAACAAACAACTTATGAATACCAAGATCACGCAAAAGCTCTCTACGACAAGTGTAGAGATTTTCAGCATATATAAATGAACAGAACAGCACATGATGATCAGCTTTAAAAATAAGCTGAATATGCATAACCTGATTTGTAGAAGCAATCACCATAACATCAACCACATCTTTATTCCACCCCAAGATAATTCGAGAACCTTTGTTACACAAATGACCATTAGAAGTCCACTCCCAATTCCTGAACACATTTTTACAAACACCTTGCAAGCGAGAAACATCTACATGGGATTCAAGAATAGCACACATATTTAAATTATTATCATTCAAAACTTGACGAACCTCTTTCTGCTTTGGGATTCGGTTCAAACCCCTTATATTCCAAGAAGCAAGACTAAACATTGGAAACATTATGGACGGGAGTGCTTGCCCCCTCAGAATCAACAAAAACAGAAGATGACATAAACATTGGCGTTTCATCATACACATTCTCCACTTCCTCATCGGACTCATCCAAAACCTGGTCCTTTCCCTTCATTTGAGGGTTAGCCGAATACACACTATCCCTAACATCAGAATCAGCTTCATCTACCACGTTTAGACCAGAAAATGCATTAGATAACTTTATGGGCTGAGTGGAAGATCCTCCTTTAGCATTTTGCTGAACTACAGGTCGATATACCAATGTGGGTTTCTGTTTATTCAACGGTATCCCCGTCCTTTTTGTAACCTTCTTTGGAACATTATACCCATCATCAACACTAGTTGTAGCAACTTTAGGAACCTCTTTAACACAATTCGGGCAATTAACACTATTATGACCAAACACCTTACACACATCACACCTTGGTGGCTTCCATTCATACTCTACTCTTACCGTTTCACACGTATATCCAGAACCATTAAGCTTAGGAATAGCCACCACTACACTCTCTTTCAATTCCCTATCCGCATGTAATTCAATCATAGCCCTAGCATAGCTACTTCGTCCCCATGAATCAACACACATATTACTAGTATAAGTATCAAGCATCAACGGGGTTCCAATTTTAGTAGCAATTATACTCAACCCATCTTGTGTAAAAGCTGCTATTGGAACGTCATGCATCTTAGCCCAAACAGGAACCCTAGATAAGTCTTCTTTGGTTAGGCTAACCGATGGGTTCCATTTGTTCAGGATAATAGGGATACCTCTAATCATCCAAGGACCGTTTTCAAGTACATCTTCCACACCTTTCATAGAGGAGAATTTGAAAAAAAAAAAGAATCCTTTTGCATTCATCATAATTTTCTGCAATCCAAATTTCCCCCAAGCATTCCATACATAGTTCTCAACAACTGGAAAGGCCAATCGCTTACCAATAAAGTGACCATATAACGAATTATTTAGACGACTATTAACTTCCTCCACCGATGCTAATGGAATAGCAACATCACAATCAGAATCAACAGGAACAGATTCCATAGCACGAAAATTGACCTTCTTTAAAGTAGCATCCTTAATAACAACATTAGCAAATGAAACACCTCTCGAAGTAGCAGCGGATGGAGCAAAAGAAGAAGGCTGTTTTTGGACAGCTTCATGCACTACTTCAGTAACCGCTTCAAGTCGGTCTATACCTCTAGTATTCGTATCAGTATATAATTTTGGTATATTAGGAGGTTTGTCAACACCAACCTGATTAACACTCGTAGATTCAGCACCTCCTTCCGAAGAGTTGAAACCAGGGATTTTAATGGGGCCTACACCACCAACCTGATTATCAACATTTGGATTATGAAACTCACTTCGACGTTCTAGATCAGGGATTTTAGAAGGGTATTGCACCCCAACCTGATCAGAAATAAAAGATTCACGAACCTCCTCATGATCAGAATTAGTGACCTGATCATACTCCAAAGGTTTTGAATCATCTACGTCTTCATCATGAATATTACTGATCACAGATGATCCACACCCCAAACCAGCTTGTGATGACTCAGATTTATCCAAAGTACCCTCTTTCGTTCCCAACTTGTCTTTGAGAATCAACTTAAGGGCTGGTTTACCACCCCCAAGTAAGCTAGCCTTAACCTCGACAGTTTGGTGCTTCTGAGTATTCCTATTATCCGAAGCTCCCTTGCCCCGTTTCATGATACACCAATACTCCTACATATCCACTTTGACCAACGTTTGAGAACGAACTCAGCAAACAAAGATAACTACAAATTCAGAATATAATAAGCCACCAACCACGAATTGAAAGAGAAACCCTAAAACCAGAAAATAACCAAAGCTGCACTAGATCAGACGTAAATCAATAGAATAACAACCAGATCTGGCCGAAATCCTTAAGAGTAATCACCAAGCAATTGATAAAAGGAAACAAAAGATACAGCAATCTATAACCCGTAATCAGCAAGCAATAAGGAAAGAAAACCCTAAACGATTTTGGAAGAAACAAACCCTAACAAAATGCCACCCTAAATCAGATTCTGAATTTTTGGCCTGTTATTGAAGTTCGTATCAATCATTAGAGGGACATGGAAGTGTTTCAATGATAATAACAGATTCAATAACAAGTTAGAGGATCAAAATCAGTTAGGACACGATTGGAAGAGTGAGGAGATAGGTCACCAAAATCGCCAAGGGGGAGAGAGCATTCTGCGGGAAATTATACTAGAAGTAACACCATACATAATTTAGCAAAAGTATTACAAATTACTACAAGTTCAAAACATAGATCCAAAGGAGATTACATTAAATTCATAAAGTTTTTAAAAGAGATTCACAGTTTCAAAACAAAGCAAACGTGTGTGGACATGCATCCATGCTAATATACTCCTAGAATGCACCTTACTGTCGTTCTCCTGAAAAGCATGATAAAACAAAAGGATCAACTATGGTCATAGTTGGTGAGTACACAGGTTTAGTGTTACAAACAAACAAATTAAAAGCTTTATAAATGACATGAATAAAAAGATTTGTTGTTGCGAATATGAAAGGTAGTATACAAGAGTGTTAATGCAATTGAGGCCACTACTAAACCGATTCAACCGACACATGCCTCAAGCTCCATGTTCTATCGGTAACATGAGTACCGTAATACTATGCACTCACGACCAATGTAAGTGAGGAATGGTTTCCTCCTAAATAGCGCTATCCATAAATATTAACGGCTCGCTAACGAGTTAATAAGTAGTGTAAAAGATAAATCCGGGGACTTTAGCACGATAGTACTCAATTAAGCATAACAATACTATACCTCAATTCGCATAAATAATGTAGCAAAAGTTCAACAAGTTCATAAAGACTACAACCAATTTAATTTAAAGTTTAAGATCATGCTTTTCCCCTAAAGTAATAAACAAGTAAAAAGGGGCTGTGAAAACTCACTGTTGAGCGTAAGCGTGAATCGACGGATGTAATACGTGTGCTTGTCGAGTAAGACTCCTATCCAAGTCCTATGAACACGAGGTCTCTAGTTAGATTCTCGGTAAATTGGTTTGTTAAGATCGCTTAGTTAAGTATTTAGATTACCAAGTGCCAATATAATTAGTTTTTGCCTTGTAGTTTGTTAACATCCAATATTACGTTTGATTACTAATTGAATACACAAGCATACAACATTCTTAAATTGTCGAATTTTTTTATACAAGTCATATAATGTCGCATGATTGTTAGTGTCCAAATTTCATGGTGTTTTGAGTGTTGGAATATGGTTCTTCACAATTTTATAATTAACAACACATAAACCGATAAATTCACCCCACACCCTTCTTGTTAGCATTCTTTTCAAAAATAGTAAGTTTCCCGTTTTTTGAAACCGAGACCCGTTTTTGTTGACTCGGTCAAATCTTCTCGGTTTGACCCGAGACTTATACCCAAACCTTAAACATGTTCATAAATCATTAAAAGTTAGTTATTCTTTAAATAGCAAGTCCGCAAGTGTCGGTTTCAACTTTTACCAAAAATCAGTCCATTTTCTTATTTCCAAAAAATTACACCTGTTTGTTGGATTTATTTAAAATACTTCTAGTCCAAATTCAAATAAGGGAAAAATCACAGATGTTCTACAATATATTATCTACTTTGTGTAATTTTGACAGAACCAATAGAAAAGTCCAAGTATTTTTAGATTTTACTTTTATCTTCTGGAGTCAGATTTAAACACATGCATGCAGTCATTGTTTCTGAGCAAAATGTACATAGAATCAATAAAAATGGTCCTCTTGAAAAATTATATCCAATGAAATTTTTAAACTTTTGGCGTTGGTTTCAAGTCATTTGGAGTTGTGTAGCTCTAGTTATGATTAAAACACTAAGAGAAAAGTTTCTGACTTAATATAACAGCTTGTACATCTTTTCTTACAAAAATTATAAAAAATACAAAATTAACTCATATGAATATGTGGCTTATGGGGTTGGAAAATTTATTTCCGAACTTGATTTTAGACTATAAAAATGTCCATTTTCAGGTAGAAATGAATTTTATAAAAATCGTTGAAGTGGATGAAAGTTTCTGGACAGAAAACTTGCAAGTCTATGATGAATATTTTGAGCTTAAACAAGAACACCACCATGGAAATAAATGAACTTTTGATCTTTTGACCTTTAAATCTATGTTCTAACACATGCATGGTGTTGAAATACATCCATGATGTGTTAGAGATGATTATTAACATAAGAACAAGATTTTTATATTAATATGAACAAGATCTAACAAGTTTTCAAGCAATAAACGATTTTGACTTGATTTTTGGTTTGATCATAGGTTACCCTTTCTTTCTAACACATAGAGGTGTTTAAAGGTATAACCTACAAACATCAAGAGTTTTATGAGGATTTTAGCCATGGAAAGAGGCATAAAATCCGAATTTTTATGAAGAAAATACAAGAAATGAAAGATAGATAGATGTAGATGATTTGATTTACCTTTAAAGGTTTCTTTGGTGTATGAACACCTTCAATTTCTTGGATTAAACCTTGAAGAATGCTGGAATTTTAGAGAGAGAATTGAGAAAATGTGTCGCACCCCCAAATTATGATGCGGAAGCGGTTCGGGTCGGGGCGCGACTAATCAAAGTAATCACAGCACAAAGATATATAATGAACGACCACTATATGCGTCGTTTGAACTTGTATTGATAAAAGCAAAAGTTTACATCAAAATATAGTTTACATTAGCTCGGTTGAAATTGAGAGATTTAAATACATAATTACTTTATACAAATTATAATAATGCAGCTAAATCTCTGATTGTATGAATGCTGACTCGAGCTAATGATCCCTGCTTGGGCAGTCCAACCTACTGTTGTGTACCTGTGATACATGCTAAAATGGGTCAGCGAAACGCTGGTGAGCTCACAGGTTTGTATGTCAACACATAATTGTATGAACCGCAAGATTTATAATTGAATTTAAAGTGCAATTAAGCAAAATAAAAGTTATACAGCCATGAGCACATAGTCTGAGCTGAACTTGAGTGTCAGGTCCAATTAAGAAAACTCAACTGAGGTGCCTCCTATGAGTGCCTAATCTACACTCGTCTTCCCAAATGCTAATACGTCCGTTTGACCAGTTAGTGCGGGCTAACCCGGACGAGGATTGTCAATCCTATATGATATCATACACTAACATTCACGCTACAGATGTATTACCAGACTATGTTGTGGAGGGCTTTAGTGATTAGTTGAAAACAACTCATGTAGTATTTGATTGATTTGTACTTGCTTTCAACATGTAAATAAAACGAGCAATGTAATCACACCCCTGATTGAAAAGCAGTAAAATAGGGGCCATGAGACTCACCTGAGCCTTGAGTGTTTATTGAAATAACTTGAATTGATTAGCTGTGAATTGATGTCCGAAGACTTGTAACCTGAGGGCGTCCAATATGCGCGATGGTTATTAATTGAATAGGTATCTTAAAAGACTACCTTTGTAGTTGTTCGTTCAACTATAATGTCCAAATTATCCCCATTTGGTTGATTGACTTGTCCAAATTACTACGATTTGGTTGATTAACTTGAGTTTAGAAAGGGTGTACGGCCCGTTGGTGATTGTTTGTAATAATAATTTTCAACATTATTATTTTGACTTTGAAGTGTTGTACTTAAAAAGTGTTTACAAACTTTTAGGTGACGGGGGTCCGGGGGCAGCGCCCCTGGTTAGCGAGGTTCCAGGGGTGGCAACCCCTGGCGGGGTCCAAGGGGCTGGCCCCTGGTTGGGGTCGAGATGCCAAGTCAGCTCAAATTTTTATTTCTACTAAATTGCTTTGGTGAAAAATCTGGACTTGAATTTGGGTGAAATCAAGTGATAAAATTTAGGTCTCGACACTTAGTAAAAATGAGTTGCAAACATTCTGTTTTTAGCGTCACTTATAGCGACACGTAGGGCTTGGGCGACACTCAGGAAGTGTCGCATGAAATGGCGGATTCTTATTAATGGCGTCACTTGTGTAAGTGACGCATAGAGGGCGACACTTAAGGAAGTGTCGGTTGTAAGTGTCGGTATAAAGGTCATGAGTTGTCACACCCCGTCTAAAGCGGAAACAACGGAATGCAACCATGATAGGATCACAACACATTATTATAAAGAATCTATATGAAAATAAAACTCCAATGTGTTATGATACTTGTAACATGAATAGTGGTTCACGCTACGCGTACATATCAACAAGGAAACAAATCAGCAAACAAACATCCCACAATATAAATGTTAAGGCAAAACATGCCTTTCTCAAACCACCGAAATATTAAAACCAAATGTCATATGTCTTGAAGTAACACTTAATGCAACCTAATCGGTCCACTAAGCTTTCTTGTCCTCAATCTTAGTTCCACTAGTGCTACCTGAAAAGATATGCTCAAAAAGTGTCAACACAATGGTTGGTGAGTTCCGCAGGTTTATAAATGACACAAAATAAACATTTGCTGTGATAAAGATACGAGTTAGGACAATGCAATGAAAATGTACACATAAGTGAAATAATGTAAATGAAACACCTCAACATACTGTCATCACCCCACGAAGAAGTATGACCAAACAAACCCTGTGAATGCAGTAGGTACCCATAATGGCTTTAATGTATACATAACGTATAACATTAGGTACTAAGGCCTTGTGAAACAACATGGCTTTAATGTATACCAAGAATAATGTATACATCAGGTACTCACTCCCGAAAGAGCAAGGCCTTACAATGATAATGAATCCAACAACCAAATGCACATACTTCACATAGTGTCATACATTTCATGCAAATGTCCAAAAATGAAAACAAATACGTTTCACAGCAGAAATTGGTAATAAAACGTACGAGCATACTTTTCCCCCAATTTGAAAATAAGTAAGAAAATGGGGCCACGAAAACTCACCTTAGATAGTAGTGCAAGCTAAGTTCCCAAACAAGTCCAATCAAGTCCGCAAGTTAATCCACAACTCCTATACACATATTTGTTGGTTACTAATTTACATAAGGCGAAAAGCCCTTCTATTATATCCCACTTGATGTACCACCTTTTAAGTAAATAAATTTATGACATTCCGTTTACAATTCAAGACAAACAAGTTCACTTTCTAATATAACAATCCGCCCAAAATTTCATCATTACTTGAACAATCTTGAAACATGACCAAACAATTTTTATTAAACTTCCATAATTTAAGCCCCCCTTTACAAACAACAAAGATATCCATAGATCAATGTGACAACTACGTTACTAGAAACTCTTATTAAAGTGTCTTAGGCATAAATCGTTTTGTACAATGTTTCGGCCTGGTCTAACAAAAACAACCCGTATTCGCTTATAAACAATAAGTTTCTACATCATATCCATAACAAATTAAGACTCGATCCATAAATATACATATATATATTAATTTCACTAGGAAACTCAAGTTATCGACTCTAACTTGTTTCTATGATCAAAACAGTAACCAAATTCAACAACTTAAACAAATATTACATTTAGTTGCAACCCGGTTAGAAACCGAATATGCTTAACCAAGTTTCTCTAAAAATTCGTCATACACCAAATCTGTTTATGATATAATTTTTATAAAATCACACATTGCGTTTTAGAGGCCGAAACCTCGCGGTTATTAGTAAAATTTCGAGATCTACAACTTTTGTGTTTTGGTCGAAGCCTGAAAACGAATGTAACTAGGTCAAAAATAGACTCTGATATGACTACGAAATTTGGACATATTCTAAAATTTCGATTTCATAACTTTCGGTTTGCCACATATATTATACCCAATATATTAAATCCCCAAACAAATAAATCATCTCTAATGTATATTCATCTCATCTCAAAAAAAAATAATTAAGAAACTATTAGTTAGGGTTTATGATTATACCTTCACGAACACACGAACGAGAACACACGGAAGCAATTAACGAGTTCGATTCTTGATTCTTTCTTCTTCTTCTTTTTTTCTTTTGTTTTTTGTTCGATGGGCAGCAAACAAAAAAAAAAGAACTAGGGACGATTTCTTTTGAATAAGGATTAGGGTTTAGACTATGTTCTTATTTATACCATTAGGGTTAACATGATCATCTTTATTATTATTTTATTATTTATTTTATTTAAAAAAATACTTCCACCGTCATTATGTACTAAGTTCCACCGTAGGTTTTTTTTAGTATTATTTTATTATTATAATTATTTTATTACTATAGTTATTTTATTATTATTGTTATTATAATATAATAATTATTATAATTAACCTAACTTTTATTTTAACCGTGTACAAGGTTAGGTTCGTATTGTTGGACACTATAGGAGAATTAAATTGTTCACATAGTTTCGAATACGAAATACTTAATTTATTTCTTCACAATTTCATAAACTTGAATACAAATAGGAAATGTTTATAATTAATAAGTCGATGAATAGCGTTTTTTTTTTGTGGCAGATGTCACAGTATCCCCCCGTTTAGGGAATTTCGTCGGACGAAATTCTATCAACAATATTACTGAAAACGTTATTATGGAATAGACATAGTTTTGAGTTTCTTATGATCATCTCGTTCCTAGGTGAGTTCGAATTCTCGCTAAAGGTTATATCGTATCCTAACTCTAGTGATTGCATTACATTTCTGCTACTTGACTTCTCGTTCCATAGCTCTTACTGGCCCTATGACACAATGTTGTTTTAAACTCCATATCGATTTTATTTAACTCCTCATTACTACGTTTCTTTTGTGTGATACCATAAAAGACTCACCACTTGATTATGTAACGCGAACTCCGTTTGCTCCATCTGTCCCTTCAATTGATAGGTTATTGAACCTATTTGTTTACGTATACTACGAATTCATTTGGTCCGTTAAGAAAGTGAAAGAAATTTGGTATTTGTAAATGGTGCGTTCTCAACATCAAAAAGGCTCTTTCTTGATTCCGAATCTCATGGGTGGTTAATTTCTATGGTTTTGTACTAGACTTTGATTTATCGAAGTTCATTTATGTTGTGTAGCAATCCATACATCTGGCTTACACACGTAAGGCTTGTAGCTGAACTATAGATGCGGAAAGATAAATGATTATTAATGAATGGTCTTGACCAAATAAGTGAAAAATATTTGTTCTTTATACTAGCATACAATTTGTTGATTCTACAGAGTTTGTATAAGGTTCCCACACTAAAAACTTGGGTTTAACGCGGAACAATCACAGTTAGGTTCAATTTGACACAATGAAATATAGACTATACGAAAATGAGTCTCAATGATTTAAACTTCAATAATGTTCTCAATTTGTCCTAAGTGTATTGTATGTTGAATTCTAGTCCCTAACGAATATAAGTGAGCTTGCTGATTGTTAAATCTATTGTATTTTAGATGTTGATTCCATTTTATTTTTATTACATGTTTAGGTGAGAGTAACCATATGTATATGAAAGGGTTGAGTCACCAAGAAGATCAATCCACAATGTCAACAAAGGAAGAAAAGTTCATACTTACCAGAGCGTCTCTTGGTAAGGTTATAACAGTTTATTTGTATAAGGGGGGTGAGTAAGTGTGAACTTAGATTTCATCCTAAAATCTAAGGGAATTTGATTTGGTCTAATCTCACAGTTGTTTGCTCTCGCGCATCGAAATTTCATAATTTAAGGACTAGTAAAATTCCCGTGTTATGCCGCGGTAAACAAGTAAGAAGTAAGTAGTTGTGATTGATATTGATAGCTGACCATTCTGTGAATGAAAGAATGAGTAATAATAGTTGTTATTGGTAGTCATCACAAATGTTAAATTTATGATGTGAAATAGTATATAAAAGATTATCTTAATAAGTGGCGCCTTAGGATTCACAAATTGTTTGAATTAATTATGAGAAATTTCCATATACTGACACAGTGTGGAATAACTATTTGGTTATTTGCTCACATTTCAAAGACAATAGCTTCCAAACTTGTTGAATGAATAATCAAAAAAATTTAAATCTTATACTAATCCAAGGCTTTTTTTTTTTTTTTTTTTTTTTTGTTAATTCATGAGGAAAGTAATGTAATAAATTTTGTTTAATATAGTGAGGGTAGTTTGGTCCTTTCACAGCTTTGAAACATATAGGTCTAAAAAGAAATGGATAAGTCATTTAAATGTAAGTATAGATATAGATGGAAAATAATCTTTGGAGTGGGTGTTGGCAGGTTAGTGCCGTACCACATGTTTCATCGTGTCCACTGGTTCCTCCATGTCGTTCTGTATTATTTCCAGCAAGTTTTCAACTAAGTTTATTCCCCCGTTTAGGCTCGTGCTGTGTTTTTCAGAAATTTTCATAACTATTGGTGAAAGAAATGTGTTGTTTAGCTTAAGCTTTATTGATGTTTAGATGACGACTATAATCAAAGTTTGGTTCCATTTGAAGGAAAAATTGGTTCTTTAGTTTGGAGTAATCCCCTTTTATGTATCAATTTGATAACGCTAGTAATATACCCTCACACAACGTGATGGTCAACGAAAGAACATCGATCAGAGATATCATACGTACATATTTAGATTTAAGGCCGATGCCTTATGTGAGCTGTTCTATTGATTCCCTATCGATCGATATATATATATATATATATATATATATATATATATATATATATATATATATATATATATATATATATATATATATATATATATTTTCGTGGATATCTTGATTTTCACTTTGTAATTGTTTTTATTAGATCTCGAGATCATTTCACTGACCATTTTTTTTTTTTTTTTTTTGAGATAATATTTAAGATCCACAGTCTCATTTCGTATGGATTAGCAGGGAACCATTCTCATGTTAGTGCATAATATGGCATAAGATACATGAATTCATTTCAACGTGTCAACAAACGATTTCCTCATGATTTCCTCTTGTCCATTTCATCGGTGAGCTTGTTATACTCGTAGAGGTTATGAACCAAATGTTATTGTTGATTAAGTTCTTAATGTTAGGTGACACAATAAAATAGATTCATTATTGGAGCTGGGCATTTGTAAATCTCAAATTCAACGTCTATCTCGTTATTTGAATCTCTCTTAGAATAGTTACAACTGGGAATTTCTTCGATTTTATACCAACATTATGAGTGAATTTTCCCCTTGAGAGCTGATGCGATGATGTGTCATGTAGAAATGAAATATATTACAAAGCATAAAGCACTAAATTTTTAGTTGTAGACATTAAAGGAAATGGAGGTTATTATGTTATGTTGTTTGATTTATTTTTAGATATGGGAGGGTAGTAAATCATAATTGTTACATGTTCCAAGACATAGAGAGTTTCAAAATGGTATAATTTATTTTGGGTACCAACGATTTTAGTAGGAGAATCTTAAGCCATCACTTAAATAGATCATCAATGGTTATATATTTTAATTGAGAGGGCCATCGAATAGGTTGACTTAACCTTCTTCTTCGTTCAAACCTCTTTCATTAAGTAGTATAGATAATAACGGGTTGGTTGAATATGAGAATCATTGCCAAGTTTTTGATTACCAACACATCAACAAGTAGTTTTAATAAGGTCCTTAGGAAAAAGTTTGATTCACCCGTGTTGCAATCGTGATATTGGCAGAGATTATGGTGTAGGCATGTTTTACTTTAATTCTTACGGATGTTGTAGTCAAATGGTTTAAAAAAAATCGAGAATATAATGCATGTTAAGAATAGCCTTGTTCAGTTACGTCCTATTGTAAAATGTGGCATTGGAGACCTTAGGTGAAATTGCCAAGCAATACGGAGAATTCGAATGCATGTCCAAAAGATATCAAGATCTTGGTCAAACTTGCAAAAGAGATTAGAAACTTAGTTGCGATAATGTGAGAGTGGCCAAGTGATGATTACATCACTGACAAGAAAAGATTATCGTGTGATTCGTGACTGTAATGTGAAATTTCCCAAGGAAGTTAATATATAATTATGTCCAAAGAATTTGAGGGATGATGAACCAATTATTTTGATTCCAGTGAGTAATGATTTAATAAAGTTTTTGCACGGTTATTCATTAGTGAGTTATTATCCACGTCCATTATTCTCACGATACGGTTTCCATGTCTTAGAATGACGTTTACTTAGTACATGATTTACACTTTTATATATTTGTCACCCTTCGCTCTCGTTACATTTTTAGAATTTCGAGTAGAATGTCTTGGCGGCATATTTGATACGATTTTGAGTACATAGGAGTTTAGGATAAATGGGCAATATAGATAGTGTATGCACCAAACCAATGACCAAGGATTATGATCTCAAAACCTGTAGAGTCGAGATTTGACGTCGTCACGCGACTTTGAAGGCGACACATTGGACACTAGAATGTGGTCATATAAACACATATATGTCGTGATACCTTTGCAATTTACATCGGCCACCGTAATTGTTAGGGTATCCTTTCATATATGAACTTATTACCAAATCCTATATCACAATGTTCAACTTCGTTTTTTTGGGTAAAGGGTAAAATTTACCCAGTAAATATATTACTCCAAAAACGATTAAGTACAAAGGATATGAGTGAATCTCATATCACAACCCGTTACATAGGCAAAACTACATAACTAGGGCACAACCTCTACCTACATTTGACCCAATACAAGAGACAAATGAAAACCAAAACAAAACCATAAGACAACCAGCTAATTGACTCAACCACAACAAAAAAAGATTATTTTTTCCTAATCTTCCTAGTAAGGTTGATATCAAAAGCCTTGCAAAACTCCTCTTGTTCTTCAGTCAAATTGTATACTTGATCACCATAGTCATCATAAACATCATCATCATCATAGTATTCCAGATTACTAGTACCACCACCACCACCATTTCCAGATCCCAATCCGGACGCCATATAATAGGAGGTCTCATTAAAGACCTCTTCAACATCACTTTCCGAATCTTCCAAAGTTTTATCCACATTAACCTTGTTACTACAACCAGCCTGTTCAGCTGTAGAAACATTTAACTTACTTCCATGCTCAGCCTTTTCATCACTCTTGGACGTCTCAACTTCCCGAATCACATCGTCCACTTTAGAATCAGACCTACTTAACACCGAAAATGGGTTAGAAGTACTAACTTGTGTATCCTCCTTTTGCTTTGATTTTTCTTTATTAGCAGCCACCTTAGGACGATACACAAATTTAGATTTTTGCTTACCTAAAGATACTCCTTGAGTCTTCCATGTATTCTGTCCCACATTGTTTCCATTTCCACCCTTTGTAATGACATCAACGAACCCATCATCTTTAGACTTCATATTTTGCTTTGATGCTTGCTTAGGACACTGATCATTAGAATGCCCAAATATTTTGCACTCATCACATCTAGGCGGCTTCCACTCATATTCAACCCGAATTGTCTCCATAGTATAACCCTTTCCATCCAACGTGGGGATAGCAACAACAATTTTCTCTGTGAATTCCTTAACAGAATCAATTTCAACTAGGGCTCGAGCATAGCTATTCCTTCCCCATGATTCCACACACATAGAGCTTGTGTATGAATCTAGCATCATTGGATTACCTAGGGTTGAAGCAATCACACTTAACCCATCACCTGTATAAGCAACCATAGGTACATCGTGAAACTTAACCCAGATAGGCACTCTAGTAAGATTTTCTTTCGTAACACTAACACTCGGTGCCCATTTGTTAAGAATGATTGGGACAGTTCGAATCGTCCAAGGACCATTAGCTAACACATTCTCCATACCTTCTGATGATAAAAACTTAAAGAAGAAAATTCCTGAAGCATTCATCATAACCTTTTGAAATCCAAACTTCGACCAAGCATTACGCACATAATTTTCCACAACAGGGAACGCGATCCTCTTACCCATGAAATAACCAAACAATGTATTCTGAAATCTGCTATTAACTTCTAGAACCGAAGAAATCGGAATAACAGTATCAGCACCATCGATAGACACATCAGATTGCAAGGAACGAAAGTTAACCTTGCTTTTTTGAAGACCCGAGTTCAGAATACTCGAGTAAGATGCTTTTTGCTCAGATGCGGGCTGATTTGTTCCAACATTAGAACCACTAGATTTCATGTCTTCCGTAGTCGGTTTCTGCCCCTTTGATTTTTTAAGAGCTTCCAATTCATCAACATTCAGCTTTGAAATGTCGAAACCTGTTGAACACGGATTACTTCCCTTGTTTGTTAAATCATCCTCGTTAGTATTCACAGCCTTCGATTTCTGAACATCCTTCATCGCATCATTGTTGGTTACATGCGATGGCTTTTTCAAAATCGATTTCACCGTAGACTGCTTTTTAACAGCCTCATCACTCTTCTGTTTTACACCTCTCCCCGGACTCAGGTTCAACTTCGTTCCTACGGTTTTAATTCTAAATGTGACACGAATTTATATGGAAATGATACTATGATCAATATAGTTTTGCTAGATGAAACTAATGATCTCATGCCGTTAAGCCTACATAACCCTCCCGGGTACGCGGGCATGTGCAGAAACCACCAACGGAGCATGTCCTGCTCGAGAATCGGAATGCGAATGAGTACACATCGTCAATGTAGCAAATAAGTATATATCCTAGTGGATAAGTCCATCTTGAGTGACACGTAAGTACACATCGTTTCGAATAAGCACATATAGTTTCATGCACACGTAGTTTCCTAATTCATGTTCTATATGCGGGTTCCTTATTTATAGTCTAGGTCAATCCACCTAGATCTCTATAAACAATGGCTCTGATACCAATCTGTCACACCCCGTCTAAAGCGGAAACAACGGAATGCAACCATGATAGGATCACAACACATTATTATAAAGAATCTATATGAAAATAAAACTCCAATGTGTTATGATACTTGTAACATGAATAGTGGTTCACGCTACGCGTACATATCAACAAGGAAACAAATCAGCAAACAAACATCCCATAATATAAATGTTAAGGCAAAACACGCCTTTCTCAAACCACCGAAATATTAAAACCAAATGTCATATGTCTTGAAGTAACACTTAATACAACCTAATCGGTCCACTAAGCTTTCTTGTCCTCAATCTTAGTTCCACTAGTGCTACCTGAAAAGATATGCTCAAAAAGTGTCAACACAATGGTTGGTGAGTTCCGCAGGTTTATAAATGACACAAAATAAACATTTGCTGTGATAAAGATACGAGTTAGGACAATGCAATGAAAATGTACACATAAGTGAAATAATGTAAATGAAACACCTCAACATACTGTCATCACCCCACGAAGAAGTATGACCAAACAAACCCTGTGAATGCAGTAGGTACCCATAATGGCTTTAATGTATACATAACGTATAACATTAGGTATTAAGGCCTTGTGAAACAACATGGCTTTAATGTATACCAAGAATGATGTATACATCATGTACTCACTCCCGAAAGAGCAAGGCCTTACAATGATAATGAATCCAACAACCAAATGCACATACTTCACATAGTGTCATACATTTCATGCAAATGTCCAAAAATGAAAACAAATACGTTTCACAGCAGAAAATGGTAATAAAACGTACGAGCATACTTTTCCCCCAATTTGAAAATAAGTAAGAAAATGGGGCCACGAAAACTCACCTTAGATAGTAGTGCAAGCTAAGTTCCCAAACAAGTCCAATCAAGTCCGCAAGTTAATCTACAACTCCTATACACATATTTGTTGGTTACTAATTTAGATAAGGCGAAAAGCCCTTCTATTATATCCCACTTGATGTACCACCTTTTAAGTAAATAAATTTATGACATTCCGTTTACAATTTAAGACAAACAAGTTCACTTTCTAAAATAACAATCCGCCCAAAATTTCATCATTACTTGAACAATCTTGAAACATGACCAAACAATTTTTATTAAACTTCTATAATTTAAGCCCCACTTTACAAACAACAAAGATATCCATAGATCAATGTGACAACTACGTTACTAGAAACTCTTATTAAAGTGTCTTAGGCATAAATCGTTTTGTACAATGTTTCGGCCTGGTCTAACGAAAACAACCCGTATTCGCTTATAAACAATAAGTTTCTACATCATATCCATAACAAATTAAGACTCGATCCATAAATATACATATATATATATATATTAATTTCACTAGGAAACTCAAGTTATCGACTCTAACTTGTTTCTATGATCAAAACAGTAACCAAATTCAACAACTTAAACAAATATTACATTTAGTTGCAACCCGGTTAGAAACAGAATATGCTTAACCAAGTTTCTCTAAAAATTCGTCATACACCAAATCTGTTTATGATATAATTTTTATAAAATCACACATTGCGTTTTAGAGGCCGAAACCTCGCGTCTTTTTGTAAAATTTCGAGATCTACAACTTTTGTGTTTTGGCCGAAGCCTGAAAACGAATGTAACAAGGTCAAAAACAGACTCTGATATGACTACGAAATTTGGACATATTCTAAAATTTCGATTTCATAACTTTCGGTTTGCCACATATATTATAACCAATATATTAAATCCCCAAACACATAAATCATCTCTAATGTATATTCATCTCATCTCAAAAAAAATTAATTAAGAAACTATTAGTTAGGGTTTATGATTATACCTTCACGAACACACGAACGAGAACACACGGAAGTAATTAACGAGTTCGATTCTTGATTCTTTCTTCTTCTTTTTTTTTTCTTTTGTTTCTTGTTCGATGGGCAGCAAACAAAAAAAAAAGAACTAGGGACGATTTCTTTTGAATAAGGATTAGGTTTAGACTATGTTCTTATTTATACCATTAGGGTTAACATGATCATCTTTATTATTATTTTATTATTTATTTTAGAGAAAATTCCATAAATCATACCTGTGATTTGCACACATTTTCACAGATCATACCCGAACTTTTTTTTCCAGGTCTTCGATACCCCAACTTTCAAAATTGCTCGCAAATGGTACCTCCGTCCAACTCCGTCTATTTTTGTCGTTAAGTTTTACCAATTCCGTCAATTTTCAATACCCTAACTTTCAAAATTGTTCATAAATGATACCCGTAAGTTTCAAAATTGCTCGTAAATGATACCTCCGTGCAAATCACGTGGTTAAACTTAACGACAAAAATAGACGGAGGTACCATTTGCGAGCAATTTTGAAAGTTAGGGTATCGAAAACCTGAAAAAAAAACTTCGGGTATGATATGTGAAAATGTGTGCAAACCACGGGTATGATTTATGGAATTTTCTCTTTATTTTATTTAAAAAAATACTTCCACCGTCATTATGTACTAAGTTCCACCGTAGGTTTTTTTTTTAGTATTATTTTATTATTATAATTATTTTATTACTATAGTTATTTTATTATTATTGTTATTATAATATAATAATTATTATAATTAACCTAACTTTTATTTTAACCGTGTACAAGGTTAGGTTCGTATTGTTGGACACTATAGAAGAATTAAATTGTTCACATAGTTTCGAATACGAAATACTTAATTTATTTCCTCACAATTTCATAAACTTGAATACAAATAGGAAATGTTTATAATTAATAAGTCTATGAATAGTGTTTTTTTTTTTTTGTGGCAGATGTCACATGAGTCACTAAGGTTAGTGACGAATGAAATCTGTTCTCGATTATAGGCGTCACTTAAACAAGTGACGCTATAAGTGTCGGTTTATAGTGACGGGTATTGAATTTGCGACACTTAGGCAAGTGTCGCGAAAAAGGGTTTTATGTAACACCCCAAGTTTCAGGTTTTAAAATCGTGCGCGGATATATTTTTTTTATGAAATAGTATTATGTAGATAACGAGATATAGTAAAAAACGTAAAACGAATTACCAGTTCCAGACTGTAAAGTTTAAAAAGGTATTAAAATAGATAGATAAATATGTACGGTGTATAAGTATATCCTTTATTTAGTCTAAAAACATTCCAGAGGATATGTGAAGTGAAGAGAAAAATCGCAGGAAGCTTTCCCAAGCCTAAAATCAGTTTCAAAACTATGATTCAAGCTCTAATCATTCGAATTAATCCTTCTATGATCATCTCTAACATCTTGGTAAGTGATTTTTCTATGTTCTAACCTAGAAAATGGGTTTTTAGGGGTTTTGTGAAATTGGTGAATTTAACTACGAAATTAGGGTTTGGGTTTGATTAAATTAGTGTTAGTTAGTGTTTTGATTATGATTATAAATCATGTTTCATCATGTAAGTGATTAAATTGAAGTATGTAGTTATATGATCAAAGTGGGGTTTTGATGAAAATCCATGAACTAGTGATTTATGATATTAAATTAGTTTAATTAGTGTTTGTTAGTGTTTTTATGATTGTTAGTGATGATATAACATGATAGAAAGTAATGAAATTATGATTTAGTGTTTATGAGAATTCTAGTGTTATGTTAGATTATTATGAAATTATTAAATAAGCTTAATAATGTTAATAGTGATGCTAATAGAGTATAATTATGAAGATAGAATATAAAATTAAGGTAGTAAAGTTGAAAAGTGATGATTTCTAGTGTCTAAGTGTTGTATGTATCATGTATGGATTATGTAGGTGATTAGAGACATGGAAGCTTATGTTGATCAAGATGGTGAAATCGTTTAAAAGAGTATGGTGAGTGATACGGGGGTTAAACAGGTGATTTGATTGTGTAGTACCGTATAGCTTGCGGGCTAGAGGTTTGCACAATCAAGGAAAAGTTATTTGTTTATATGTGTTTATTTAGTTTGTTATATTAAATTACTTGTTATATTTAATTGTTATGTGAATACGTGTTATTTGGAAAAGTCAGTAGTGATTAACTCATTAGCGAGTAATGAGTATGTCACTAGCTTGAAGGTAAAGGAAAGAACTTGTGTAGAATAGTGTATGATTCAATTGTGTTGGATCCGGATTACTGTTGAGTAAGAGGCTACACAATTGGGTGGAAGGTTACTTGTTAATATATGTGGATTAAATAGTGATTATGTGATGAATAGTGTACGATTCGATTGTGTTGGATTCGGATTGCAGTTGAGCAAGAGACTACACAATCGGGTGGAAGTTGTTTGTTATATGATTGATTTCTTATATGTGTATTTAAGATTTTGTTAAAAGTTGTGATAGTTGTTGATTAGTGTTGTGATTACGGTTAATGAAATGATAAAAATGATTACGTGTACAGATACTGTGGTGATTAAAGAGCTAACTGCGGTTAGCATAGTGTTCAGGGTTCAGTGTACAGTGTTCAGAGAAATAGAGTTCAGTGATTTTATGTTTAAGTAGTCATGTATTGATATGTGTTATAGTGTTATGTGGAATTGCTTGCTTAATTGCCTGTGTACTCACTAAGCAGTGGTGCTTACCCGTTTCAGTGTTTATTATGTAGGTTGAAGTTTGGCTAGCGATACGTGGATAAAGAATGTGCTTATGTTAGTGAAGTGGATAAGGAGCTAGCTATGTGGTTAGATAATGTTCCTTCTCTTTGAATTGTTGTTTTGATATACGATTGTGTAAATCGCCCAAATGAAGATTTTTGGATTTTAAATATGTTGGTCAATATGTTGTATTTGACTTTGAAAGTCAAACAGAGAAAAGAGTCTTGTATATGTGGTTTTGTTTCGGTTAAAAGTGATGAAAAGTGAAAAAGGGTCAATTAGGATTGGTTGGTCAATTGTGAAGTTGACATATAGTCAATAGAGTTATAATGGTCAAACAAATGTGTTTTGATTGTTGAATTGGTTGAAAAGTGGTTACATCATGAAACGGGTCATAATAGTGTCAAAACGGGTTTAAAGAGGTCAAGTGGTGAATTTAGTGTGTGGTGGTGCTATGGATTGGGTTTCAATTGCTTTAAGTTTGTTTTGAAGTATTGAAATAGTGTATAAAGAGTTAGAGTCATAAGATTTATGGTTTGTGAATTGGTATGCTCTCAAAATGGTCATTTTAGTGCCGAAAAGAGTCATACGCCAAAATCCCGCGTTTTTGGGAAATTTGGAAAAGTGAAAAAGTAGAAAGTTTCATTTTGTTGATATGGAAGTGCCTGCAAATTTTTAAGGTCTAACTTGAAGCGGTTTGATTTTATGCGCGTTGGAAGTTTGTGTTTTGGTATTAAAATCTGCAGTATGCTGTAATCACATGAATCCGGGCGGATTCTGATGAATCCGGGCGGATTCTGATGAATCCGGGCGGATTCCCGAGGTCGGATTCCTAAAAATCGCTTCTGCTCACGAGTTGTGCTGAGTACGCAAGGGAATCCGGGCGGATTCCCCTGAATCCGGGCGGATTCCCCTGTGTCCCAGAAATTTGAAAACTTAAAATGGTCATAAAAGATGAACCGTAACTCCGTTTTTGACGTTCTTTATATCGTTGAAAAGCTAAGAGAGTCTACTTTCCAATGGTTATGTCCTTATGATGAAATTTAGATTGAGTAAAATAATTAAATTAGGTTGAAGTGTGTTGGTATAATGAAATATGAAGTTTTGGAGTATGGTATTGATTTAAATCATGACTGGGACCAATAGAGAGTGTTTTATGATATAAAATAAATGGTTTAAAAAAAAAAATGGTTGCGTTTTCGGGGCGTTTCATTTTATGCGACACTTAGGCAAGTGACGCAAAATTAGGGCTTTTAGCGACACTCAATGCGTCACTTAAGTGACACACGAAGTGACGCTATACTGCAGTCGTCGTTGCGACACTTAAAGCTGTTGACGGATTTTTGAGCCAAAAATGAGTTTTCCGGCCATAGCTTGGTCCGATCCTTTTACCCAACCCATATATGGACATTTTAAGTGTATATAAACAACAAACAAGCATTATAACAAAGACTTGAGTGATTTTGAGAATTTGTCGAAAACTTACGAAGTGTCGAAATGAAATTCCGAAAAGATAGAGTTGTAGATCGTTGCGTGGTGGTTGTTTTTCTCCAAAGAGCTTCGAGATTTCGGCGGCGTTTGGTGATGTTATTTGATGATTTTTTATGATGGTGGTGATGGAGGTTTTGAGAGAAAAGATAGTGAGGAGAGAGAGAGAAAGAAGATGAGAATGAGAAAAAGGAGGTGGGATGGGGGGGGGGGGGGGGGTTTAAGCCTCCCATTTTCAGTCTCCGTTTCCGCGCTCCGTGCGGTGTTCGTTTTCCCGATTGTTTAAACGTTACATAATTATTTAAAACATTTAATTATACGTTTTAAATTGCAATTAATTACACGATAATTTTGATTGAAATATTTTATCAAAATACTTAATATTGTAGTTATAAATTATAACTTTGAATTGTTTCGTTTTGTTCGCGTGTTTAACATTTTAATCACGTAAATTGTTATTTGTACGATACGAGTATAAATTGAAATATTATAAAAATAATATGTTGGATATAATCACGTTATTAAATAATGTTATATTATTTAATTAAATTGCTCACCCACGTCCGTATTTAATTGAACCGAATTACGTTCGATTTGAAACTTGTACGATTTATATAAAATCGCATAATTGTATATATTCGACAATATATATATATCGATACATTAATTAGCCTAACACAGAACTAATTACATGTATTAAAACTTGATTAGGCACTAATTACTAGTCCTAATTCGACGGGTGTCACATTCTCCCCCTGTTAGAAGAATTTCGTCCTGAAATTTAGTTTGTAGTCGGGTTTGATGTGGAGTCAGTGAATAACTGAGGATACTTGAGTCGCATCTGGTCCTCCCGTTCCCAGGTGAATTCCGAACCACGCCGCGAATTCCACCTGACCTTTACGATGGGAATACGACATTGCTTGAGTTGTTTGACCTCACGGTCCATGATTTCAGCGGGTTCCTCAACGAAGTGAAGCTTGTCGTCAACTAGAATCTCATCGAGTGGGATGATAAGTGTCTCATCAGACAGACACTTCTTCAAATTTGAAACGTGAAAAGTGGGATGCAGGCTGCTGAATTCGGACGGCAGCTGCAATCGATATGCCACTGGGCCTATCCTTTCGAGGATCCCAAAAGGTCCAATGTATCTTGGGTTTAGTTTACCGCGTTTGCCGAAACGAATGACACCTTTCCAAGGTGAAACTTTGAGTAATACTCGATCCCCAACTTGGAACTCGAGTGGTTTGCGTCTCACGTCAGCATAACTTTTATGACGATTACGTGCGGCTTTGAGTTTGTTTTGAATCTCGAAGATTTTCTTGGTTGTTTCGTGAATGATTTCTGGATCCGTGAGTTGGCTATCCCCAACTTCGGTCCAACAGATAGGTGATCGGCACTTACGACCGTACAGTGCCTCGAATGACGCAGCCTTAATGCTGGTATGATAGCTGTTGTTGTACGAAAATTCGCACAATGGTAGGTGCTGTTCCCAGTTTATACCGAAGTCAACTACGCAGGCTCGTAGCATATCCTCAAGTGTTTGAATTGTTCGTTCACTTTGGCTGTCGGTTTGAGGATGGTATGCGGTACTCATATCGAGACGGGTACCCAATGATTTTTGAAGTGATTGCCAAAAGTGAGATGTGAAACGACTATCCCTATCAGAGATAATCGAGATTGGAACACCGTGTCGGGAAACAATTTCTTTGACGTAGATTCGTGTGAGGCGTTCCATTTTATCGGTTTCCTTGATCGCCAGAAAATGAGCAGATTTGGTGAGACGATCGACGATCACCCAAATGGTATCGCAACCGCTAGATGACTTGGGTAGTTTGGTTATGAAATCCATGACTATTTGTTCCTATTTCTATTCGGGAATGTTGGGTTGTTGAAGCAAACCAGAAGGTTTTTGGTATTCGGCTTTGACCTTCGAGCAAGTAAGACACTTGCTGACATAATTGGCGATTTCGGCTTTCATGTTCGGCCACCAATAGAATTCCTTGATGCCGTGGTACATTTTATCGGATCCCGGGTGAATAGAATATTTGGACTTGTGAGCTTCATCCATCACCAAGTCCCGCAGATTCCCGAAACTAGGCAGCCAGATTCGGTTTGAGAAATACCTAACTCCGTTAGGTTTGATTTCGAATTGTTTATCCATGCCTCGCAAGGCTTCGTTTTTGATGTTTTCGATTTTGAGGGCTTCGAGTTTAACGGTGAGGATCTGAATGTTTAGATCGTTACGAATAGTAATACTGAGGGCTCGGACCCGAAGTGGCTTCGATAGTTCCTTTCGGCTGAGAGCATCGGCAACAACATTCGCCTTGCCCGGATGATATTTGATTTCACAATCATAATATGTAAGCAACTCGACCCATCGACGTTGCCTCATGTTGAGATCCTTTTGATCGAATATGTGTTGGAGACTTTTGTGGTCGGTAAAAATTGTGCACCTAGTGCCATAGAGGTAATGTCTCCAGATTTTTAGAGCAAAAACGACAGCTCCAAGTTCGAGGTCGTGAGTAGTGTAGTTCTTTTCGTGGATTTTGAGTTGTCGTGAGGCGTAAGCAATGACTTTGTCTCGTTGCATCAGCACACAACCGAGACCTTGATGAGAAGCATCGCAGTATACCACGAAGTCATCGGTGCCTTCGGGTAATGATAAGATTGGAGCACTGCAAAGCTTTTGTTTCAGAAGTTGAAATGCTGACTCTTGTTTATCAGTCCAATCGAACTTTTTGTCTTTCTGACTCAGTGTCATGAGTGGCAAGGCTATTTTTGAGAAGTTCTCGATGAATCGTCAATAGTAGCCGGCCAGTCCTAAAAACTGTCGTACTTCTGTTGGAGTTGTCAGCGATTGCCAATTTTTGATAGCCTCAATTTTTGAAGGATCTACATGAATTCCTTGACTATTGATAACGTGCCCAAGGAATTGGACAGTTTGTATCCAGAACTCACACTTGGAGAATTTGGCGTAAAGCTCCTCGTGTCTAAGTGGTTCTAGAATGGTTTTGAGATGTTGCGCGTGTTCTTGTTCGTTTCGTGAATATATGAGGATGTCATCGATAAAGACGATAACAAACTTGTCGAGATAGGGTTTGCACACCCGATTCATAAGATCCATGAATACAGCCGGTGCGTTGGTTAGACCAAATGGCATCACTTGGAATTCGTAATGCCCATAACGGGTTCTGAAAGCAGTTTTCAGGATATCGGTGACGCGAACACGTAGTTGATGATAACCTGACCGAAGATCGATCTTTGAATAAAAACAAGACCCTTAAAGTTGGTCAAACAGGTCATCGATGCGCGGAAGTGGATATCGGTTCTTGACGGTTAACTTGGTCAACTCTCGATAGTCGATACACATTCGGAATGAACCGTCCTTCTTTTTGACAAACAAGACTGGAGCTCCCCAAGGTGAAGAACTCGGTCTGATGAATCCTCTTTCCAGGAGTTACTGTAATTGGTTGGACAACTCCTGAAGTTCGGATGGGGCTAAACGGTATGGTGCTCGGGCCACAGGTGCAGCACCTGGTACGAGATCGATTGAGAACTCAACCTGTCTAGGTGGTGGTAGACCAGGCAGTTCTTCGGGAAAGACTTCTGGAAAGTCTCGAACGATTGGCACATCCTCAAGTCGCTTCTCCTCCGACTTTTTCTCCATGATGTGTGCGAGGATTGCTGGATAACCCTTCCTCAGAAATTTCTGGGTTTTCAAGCAAGAGATGATATTTAATCTCGTCCCACCGGTCTCCCCCTGTATGATCAAAGTTCTACCGGCAGCGAGAGGAATGTGGACAATTTTGTCATAGCAGACGATTTCAGCCAAAACTTCCAATTTTGACAGGCATAAGATCGATTGAGAAGGTTTCGTCGGCTAAGTTTAAAGTGCAATTAGGTATCACACTATTGGTTTCTATAAGTTTGCCGTCCGCTAATTCTACAGTGTACTTAACATCTAGGGCAACAGGTGTGATGTCAAGCAATGGGTAAAATTCATCTGAAATAAAGCTCCTATCGGCACCAGTATCAAATAGAACAGAAGCAGATAAGTTGTTGAGGAGGAACATACCCGAGACCACATTCGGGTCTTGACGGGCTTCCCCAGAGTTGAGTACGAAGGCTCTACCTCTGGCGTTGTTGTTGCTGTTATTGTTGTTGTTGCCCTTGTTCTTTCGTTTAGGACATTCATTCCTGAAATGTCTCGCCTCTCCACATCCATAGCAGGATTTAGATTGTTGGGTATTGTTGTTGGAGGAGTTGTTATTGGTTTTGGGTGCTCGGCAATCCTTGGTCAAATGCCCGTACCTCCTGCAGTTGTTGCAGGGAGTACTGCATGGACCGTCATGGTGGTAGTTACACTTGGAACAGTATGGTCTGTCCCCAGTGTAGCTGCGTTTGGTTTCAGAATTGGTGTTGTAAACTTGGATGGTGTTGGTTTTCTTGTTTGGTTGGTTTTGGTGTTCAGAGGATTTTCGCTTATTGTTGGAGGAGGTATTGGGTGTCTCACGGCTGACAACCATAGCCATAAGTTCATGTGCTAGACGGATAGCACTTTCAGTAGTGGTTGGCCTGAAGCGACGTTCCCCTGAATATTCTCCGAGAGACCGCGAATGTATCGCTTGATGTTCTTCTCCTCCGGATCAACCAGACCCGGGCATAACAATGCAAATTGCTGGAATTTGGTGGTATACCCAACAATATCGGTCCCCTGCACGGTCAGGTGCCAGAATTCTTCCTCCAACCGGTGTAGTTCCTCTTCAGGACAATATTTCTCCCTTAGCTTTTTCTTCAACTCAGCCCAAGGAAGTTGGTTTGCTATTTCGATGCTCACAGAGTTGGCGTGGGTATTCCACCACGTAAGCGCACCTTCCTGAAAGGTGTAAGCGGAGAATTTGACCTTGTTTTCCTCAGCACAGTTGCAGAGGTTGAAGACGGATTCTATACGCTCAATCCATCTGATTAAACCGATAGCACCTTCCGTGCCCTTGAAGTATAGTGGTTTGCAGCTCAGAAAGTCCTTGTAGGAACAAGGTTTGGTAACCGGGGTGGTATTAACGGTTTGATCGCTAGATTGTTGGGAGTTTCGAGCAGCCAAAGCATCGGCTACGGCTCGGGAAACAAGAGCATTGATTTCGGCATCACTGTAACTTTTATTCTTGGGCGGCATGATTCTTCAAGAAAGAATAAAAGGTACATAAGAAATTGTACCAGAATGAAAATTACAATAGATGCATATATGTAAAAGCGGTAACATACGACATCACAATGTAACATTAATAATGTAGAATAATCGAGGGGAATTGTCAATTGATATTACGAGTTCAAAAGATGATGGATAATTCCAAATTGCGAGTTCCAAAAGTTACAGGATTAGATGTTTTACAAAAGCACCGGGAATTGTTACATCCGGTCGAATTACATAAGTCCTACGAAAATATAATAGAATACAGATTCAGCCTAAGCTAATTCTAACGTAGATTGAGTTGTGGTAGCAGTGCGTTGAGATGGTCCACAGACTCTGCAAGTCTGTTAGCTGTTCGGAGGGCGTCCTCGGTTTCCCTTAGACGTGTCTCGCACTGGTGCAGCCTTGATTGTAAGACAGAGATCTCATTCCGGTTGCCAATCACTTGGTTGTGGACAACCTCCATGGTTCCGACTGTTTCTCCCATTTGATTTTGAAGAGTGTTCATGGTGTTGACAGTGTGCTCGTGATCTTCAGAGACTTGCTCGATTCGTTCCATAGCTGTGAGTCTCCAGTTTTTGCGAGTTTCTTGGAGTTCGATATCCATAGCGTTAAGTCGTTGTTCGTGGTGATGTACCCTAGCGGCTAAGTCCGGTAGAGTGGGGTGAGTTGGATATGGGCTAGCCCGAGGCGACCCGGTGTCCCTCCTAGCCACTCTTGGGTTTCGTGACCCAGTTTGAGAGCGTGACGAACTATGTGGTGTGTTTGCCATTCTGAGACAAAGTGTTATAAAGAATGAGGCCTATATCCATAGAATATATAATATAGCCTAAGATATTGAGTGGGAGCGAGGCCTATCTGTGTATATATATATCACATAATAGCCTAAGGTGTCTAGCACAGACTTGTTTGAGTCCCGGTTTCTCTCGAGGTCAGAGTCAACTAGTGTATTCCTGTTTAACATAATTGTTTCAGACCTTACATCATCTTTCCTTAATTGTACATAGTTGATCAGGCTATGTTAAATTAAAGTCGTATGCTGTAATTCTTGAACCAGTCATGTCTAATAAAAGAATACTGCCTAACGGTCATAGTCTAGGCCCACTAAATGCAACCTAGTTCACTATAACCTTAGGCTCTGATACCAATCTGTCGCACCCCCAAATTATGATGCGGAAGCGGCTCGGGTCGGGGCGTGACTAATCAAAGTAATCACAGCACAAAGATATATAATGAACGACCACTATATGCGTCGTTTGAACTTGTATTGATAAAAGCAAAAGTTTACATCAAAATATAGTTTACATTAGCTCGGTTGAAATTGAGAGATTTAAATACATAATTACTTTATACAAAATATTATAATGCAGCTAAATCTCTTATTGTATGAATGCTGACTCGAGCTAATGATCCCTGCTTGGGCAGTCCAACCTACTGCTGTGTACCTGTGATACATGCTAAAATGGGTCAGCGAAACGCTGGTGAGCTCACAGGTTTGTATGTCAACACATAATTGTATGAACCGCAAGATTTATAATTGAATTTAAAGTGCAATTAAGCAAAATAAAAGTTATACAGCCATGAGCACATAGTCTGAGCTTAACTTGAGTGTCAGGTCCAATTAAGGAAACCAAACTGAGGTGCCTCCTACGAGTGCCTAATCTACACTCGTCTTCCCAAATGCTAATACGTCCGTTTGACCAGTTAGTGCGTGCTAACCCGGACGAGGATTGTCAATCCTATATGATATCATATACTAACATTCATGCTACAGATGTATTACCAGACTATGTTGTGGAGGGCTTTAGTGATTAGTTGAAAACAACTCATGTAGTATTTGATTGATTTGTACTTGCGTTCAACATGTAAATAAAACGAGCAATGTAATCACACCCCTGATTGAAAAGCAGTAAAATAGGGGCTGATATCGCGTAAAAAGTCATGTTTTTACTACCGATATCTCTCTCATTCTGGAATGATTCTTGGCATTTTAACTCAAATATAGCACAAATTAGTAACATTATGCCAAGATGGTCAAAACAAGATTGCACGATAAAAATCATGCAAAACGGATGAAAAACGAAGATTCCACACACGTTTGAAAATTCAAGGCTGATAAAAACGAGATTTCAAGACTAAAGTGCCCTTCACCAACATCAATTCTATCCAAGATGTTCATTTTCAAAATACGAATCCAACAGAAGAAGAATCAACCAAAACGGATAAAGAATGAAGATTCTACGCCCGCCGGAAGATCCAATTGATTCGTATGCGATATCTGGAGTTAGGGATCTCATCTCAGGGGCTATGTTATGTAAAAATCTTCATTTTTGAATTACGAATCCAACAAAAAATGAATCGACTAAAACGGACGCATAACGAAGAAAACACTCACGAATCAAGAAACGAAGCAAAAGACGGCGAAACGGGGCGGGTAGCCGCCAGCCGCCGCCGGCCACAGGTGGGGCGGCGCCGGCTGTAACACCCCCAACTTTAATGGTTTGCGGAAGCACGATTTGGATGTTACTAATCAATAACAAAGCACAAAGATATATAGTAAACGACTCTATATGCGTCGTTTTAACAAAAATATATTGACATTGAAATGTTTACAACATTTATGGCTTTACATAGCTCGAGTTTAAATAAAAGGAGATTTCAGTACATAAGTACTTGTACAAAATATACTAATGCAAGAAAATCTCAAACGTCTGTATGCTGACTCGAGCTAAAAGTCCTGAAGCAGAAACAACCTATTGCTTGGTACCTGCGATACATGCTAAAACGGGTCAGCTAAAGCTGGTGAGCTCACAGGTTTGAAATCAGATAATATAGTATGAACCGCAAGATTTAAATAATTGAATTGCATCCAGCAATTAATAATGTATATGTATACGGCCATGAGCACATAGTTGAGCTTAACTCGAGGGTCGGGTCCCCTAAAGAGAATTCCGGGCGAGGTGCCTCCACGAATGCCTAATCAACATTCGTCTTCCCAAATATTAGTACGTCCGTTTACCCGGTTAGTGCTTGCTAACCCGGACGAGGAGGGTCAATCCTATATGGTACCATATACTAATATTCACGCTACAACGTATTAACAACTATGCTGACGGAGGACTTTAAATGATTAGTTGTGAAAAACTCATCTAGTATATGGAAATGTTTGTACTTGCGTTCACATGTTAAAAATGAGCAATATATCACACCCCTGAATAAATAGTAAAAAGAGGGGCCATGAGACTCACCTGAATCGTGTGAGTTTAACTTAATAAACTTGAGTTGATTAGCCGAGTATTGAAGTCCAAAGACTTGTAACCTGAGGGTGTCCACGACACGCGATGGTTATAAACGTGAGTCGGTATCTCAAAGGACTACCATTGTAGTTGTTATACAACTATATATGTCCAAATTACTACGATTTGGTTGATTTGTTAAGTGTTTGAAAACGTGTACGGCCTGTTGGTGATTAATTGTAATAATAGTCCTGATGTTATCACATTGATTTCGAAGTGTTATACTTGAAAAGTATATTCCATTATGTTTGAAAAGTTGTATCATATAAGCGTTTTGAAGTCATACAAGTTTGACACTTGGTGAGAAATGTGCTTACGGAATCTAAGTACGTGGGTCCGGGGGCAGCACCCCTGGCGGGGTCCAAGGGGCTGGCCCCTGGCTGGGGTCGAGATGCCAGGTCAGCTCGAAAAATTTTTATTTCTACTATATTGCTTTGGTGAAAAACGCATCTGGGATCTGAATTCGGGTAAAATCGAGTGATAAATTTCGAGTCTCGACACTTAGTAAAAATCTGAGTTTTCTGTGTTTTGCGACACAATATGCGACACAAAAGTTTGTCATGCGACACAAGGGTTGTGTCGCATAGGAATGCGACACAAGAGCTTAGCGACACAAGGGTTGTGTCGCATAAGCGTTCGATGCTAAATCAATAGCGACATAAGGGTTGTGTCGTATTTGGTTTACGACACACGGTGCAACATAATGGTACGACACAAAATACGACACAATATGGTTTATGCGACACAACATGCGACACAAGCGTTGTGTCGCAAAGATGAACACCAGCCCAGAAAGTTTCGGCTGTCGAGATTTTTCGACCCAAAACGCAAATCTAACTCATTTTTAGGTTATAAAATCGTGTTTTCTTCATATATTTGGACATATAGATGTTATATAAACATTCAAACATCAAAATAATACATCAAAATGAGTAAATCTAAGTTTTTAGAAATTTTCTTACAATTGCAAATCGGGAGAGATGTAGTCCGAAAATGATGCTAGTGCTTTTGTTAATCTTGTTCCCCTTGTAATGGTGATTCCGAAAATGTGAGTTTTGTTGTCGGTTTTGCGAGATTCGAAAATTTAGAAGATTTGGTTGAGAGAGTTTGTGTGTGTGTGTGGGTTTTTGTTGAAATGGAAATGAAAGAGAGAAATGGGGAGGAGGTGAGGTGTAGGTGAAAGCCTCACCTTCCAGTCCCCGCTCCGTGTTCCGCACGGTGTTCGTTTTTCCCGATTATTTAAACGTTAAATAATTATTTTATACGTTAAAATATACGTTTTTAAAATACGAATAATGAAATCAATATTTTCGTTGAAGTATTAAATTAAATACTTGTCAATCGAGTTATATAATATAATTTAAGCCTGTTTCGTTTTGTTTGCGCGTTTTATGTTTTAAATCGCATGGACATTGTTTGTATGATACGAGATGAATGTGGAATATTCTCAAAATAATATTCTTGAGATATAATAGTTTCATTAAATAATCTTTATGTTATTTAATTAAATTGTTCACCAACGTCCGTATTTAATTGAACCGAATTACATTCGATTTAAATTGCGTACGATCTAATCAAATTGCATTTTCGTATATATTCAACAATATATATTTCGATACATAAATTAGCCTAATACAGAACTAATTACATGTATTAACAGTGAATTAGGCACTAGTTGCTAGTCCTAATTTGGCGGGTGTTACATTCTCCCCCTGTTAGAAGAATTTCGTCCCGAAATTTAAGTTGAGGTCGCGTTTGATGAAGAATCAGGAAATAAATGAGGATACTTGAGTCGCATTTGGTCTTCCCATTCCCAAGTGAATTCCGGACCGCGCCGCGAATTCCATCTGACTTTGACGATGGGAATACGACGTTGTTTTAGTTGCTTGACCTCACGGTCAACGATTTCTGCGGGTTCCTCAACAAAATGAAGTTTGGTATCGACGCAAATCTCGTCAAGTGGTATGATAAGTGTCTCATCAGACAGACATTTCTTTAGGTTAGAAATGTGAAAGGTAGGGTGTACGCTGCTGAGTTCGGATGGCAGCTGCAATCGATATGCCACGGGGCCAATCCGTTCGAGGATCTCAAAAGGCCCAATGTACCTAGGATTCAATTTCCCGCGTTTGCCGAATCGGATTACGCCTTTCCAAGGCGATACTTTCAAAAGTACTCGATCCCCAACCTGGAACTCGAGTGGTTTGCGTCTCACGTCAGCGTAACTTTTCTGACGATCACGTGCGGCTTTGAGTCGGTTTTGGATTTCCACAATTTTCTCAGTGGTGGCGTGTATGAGTTCAGGACCAGTGAGTTGGCTGTCTCCCACTTCGGTCCAACAAATCGGTGATCGGAACTTACGACCGTACAGTGCCTCAAAAGGTGCAGCCTTAATGCTGGCGTGATAGCTGTTATAGTAGGAAAATTCGCATAACGGTAGGTGTCTTTCCCAGTTTGTACCGAAATCAACTACGCAGGCTCGTAGCATGTCTTCCAGTGTTTGGATGGTTCGTTCACTTTGGCCATCGGTTTGAGGATGGTATGCGGTACTCATATCAAGACGGGTACCCATTGATTTATGAAGTGATTGCCAAAAGTGAGAGGTGAAGCGGGCATCTCTATCGGAGATAATCGAGGTTGGAACACCGTGTTGAGAAACAATTTCCTTGATGTAGATTTGTGCAAGAGGCTCCATTTTATCGTTTTCCTTGATTGCCAGGAAATGAGCAGATTTGGTGAGACGATCGACGATCACCCAAATGGTATCGCAACCGCTCGACGACTTGGGTAGTTTGGTTATGAAATCCATGGCAATTTGTTCCCATTTCCATTCAGGGATTTCAGGTTGTTGGAGTAAGCCGGAAGGTTTCTGATGTTCGGTTTTGACTTTTGAGCAAGTAAGGCACTTGCTGACGTAAGTGGCGATTTCGGCTTTTATGTTCGGCCACCAATAAAACTCCTTGATGCCGTGGTACATCTTATCGGATCTCGGGTGGATAGAATATTTAGACTTATGAGCTTCATCCATCACCAAGTCTCGTAGGTTCTCGAAACTAGGCAACCAGATTCGGTTTGAGAAATACCTAATCCCGTTAGATTTGGTTTCAAATTGTTTATCAATACCCCGTAAGGCTTCGTTTTTGATGTTTTCAGGTTTTAGGGCTTCGATCTGAGCGGTATGAATCTGAATGGTAAGATCGTTGTGAATGGTCATACTGAGGGCTCGGACTCGAAGTGGTTTTGGTCGTTCCTTTCGACTGAGGGCATCGGCAACAACATTAGCCTTCCCTGGATGGTACTTGATCTCGCAATCGTAATCGGTAAGCAACTCGACCCATCGACGTTGCCTCATGTTGAGGTCTTTCTGATCGAATATGTGCTGGAGACTTTTGTGGTCGGTAAAGATGGTGCACTTAGTGCCGTAGAGATAATGTCTCCAGATTTTGAGAGCAAAAACGACAGCTCCAAGTTCGAGATCATGAGTGGTGTAGTTCTTTTCGTGGATTTTGAGTTGTCGTGAGGCGTAGGCAATAACTTTGTCCCATTGCATCAGCACTCAACCGAGACCTTGATGGGAAGCATCGCAGTATACCACGAAGTCATCGGTGCCTTCGGGTAGGGATAGAATGGGAGCACTGCAAAGCTTTTGTTTCAATAATTGAAAGGCCGACTCTTGTTTATCAGTCCAATTGAACTTCTTTTCTTTCTGAGTCAGTACTGTGAGTGGCTGAGCTATTTTGGAGAAATTTTCGATGAATCGCCGATAGTACCCAGCAAGACCCAAGAATTGACGTACTTCAGTTGCAGTGGTGGGTGCTTGCCAGTCTTTGATAGCCTCGATTTTTGATGGGTCAACGTGAATTCCCTGACTGTCGATCACGTGACCAAGGAATTGAACGGTTTTTATCCAGAACTCACACTTAGAGAATTTGGCGTAAAGCTCCTCGTGTCTAAGTACTTCTAGGATGGTTTTGAGGTGTTACGCATGTTCTTGCTCGTTGCGCGAGTAAATGAGTATGTCATCGATAAATACAATGACAAACTTGTCAAGGTAAGGTTTACACACCCGGTTCATGAGGTCCATGAATACCGCCGGTGCGTTGGTTAGACCGAAGGGCATCACTTGGAATTCGTAGTGCCCGTAACGAGTTCTGAAAGCAGTTTTTGGAATATCGGTGTCGCGAACCCGTAACTGATGATATCCTGATCGCAGGTCGATTTTTGAATAGAAACTTGAACCCTGAAGTTGATCGAATAGATCATCAATGCGAGGAAGTGGGTATTGGTTTTTGACGGTCAATTTGTTCAACTCTCGATAGTCGATGCACATTCGGAAAGAACCGTCCTTCTTTTTAACAAATAAGACCGGAGCTCCCCAAGGTGAAGAACTCGGTCTGATGAATCCTCTATCCAGGAGTTCCTGTAACTGGGTGGACAACTCCTGCAGTTCGGATGGGGCTAAACGGTACGGTGCGCGGGCCACCGGTGCGGCACCCGGCACGAGATCGATTGAGAACTCAACCTGTCTAGGTGGAGGTAGACCAGGTAGTTCTTCCGGAAAGACTTCGGGAAAGTCTCTAACAATTGGCACATCCTCAAGTTGCTTCTCCTCCGACTTCTTCTCTGTGATGTGTGCGAGTATTGCAGGGTAACCCTTTCTCAGAAATTTTCGGGTTTTTAAGCAAGAGATGATATTGAGTCTCGTCCCACCGGTCTCCCCCTGTATGATCAAGGTTCTACCGACGGTGAGTGGGATACGGACGATCTAATCGTAACAAACGATTTCGGCTCGGTGTTTGGACAACCAGTCCATTCCAATGATGACGTCGAAACTTCCGATTTCAACGGGTACAAGATCGATTGAAAAGGTTTCGTCATCTAGGTTTAAAGTGCAATTAGGTATCACACTATTGGTTTCTATAAGTTTCCCATTTGCTAGCAAGCTCTACAGTGTACTTAACATCTAAGCCAACAGGAGTGATGTCAAGTAGTGGGCAAAAGTCATCTGAGATAAAGCTTCTATCAGCACCAGTATCAAATAGAACGGAAGCAGTTAAGTTGTTGAGGAGGAACATACCCGAGACCACATTCGGGTCTTGGCGGGCGTCCCCGAAGTTGATGACGAAGGCTCTACTTCGGGTGTTATTGTTGCTGTTGCGGTTGTTGCTGTTGTTGTTGTTGTTGTTCTTCAGCTTTAGGCACGTGTCCCTGAAGTGCCCGGGGTTCCCACACTCAAAGCAGACCTTGGGTGTTCTGGTGTTGTTAGGGTTGTTGTTGGTAGGGGAACGGCAATCCTGGGTGAGGTGACCATACCTCTTGCAATTGCTGCAAACGGAGCCACAAGAACCTTCGTGGTGGCGGCTGCAATTGGAACAATAGGGTTTGCTCCCAGTGTAGCCCTGTTTGATGTCTGTGGTGGTGTTGTAGGCTTTGATGGTGTTGGATTTCTTGTTTTGTTGGTTTGGGTGGTTGTTGTGGTAGTCGGACCACTTTCTTTTGTTGTTGTGGGATGATGAAGTGGGTGGTTCATGATCTTGGCTCATTGCCATCAGGTCTTGGGCCAGTAGGATTGCACCGTCAATGGTGGTTTGGTTTGAAGAGGCAACGTGCCCCCGAACAGGCTCAGGAAGACCAAGGATGTACTTCTTGATTTTATCAGGTTCTGTGCTTACCATAGCTGGGCGGAGGGCAGCGAGCTGCTGGAATCTGGTGGTGTAACCATCGATATTACTGCCCTGAACTTTTAGGTTCCAGAACTCCTCGTCCAGCTTTTGAAGTTTGTCGATTGAGCAGTATTTGGCAGTGAGTTTTGCTTTCAAGTCCTCCCAAGAGAGTTGGTAGGCAGTGTCAGCACCCACTGATTGGGAGTAGGAGTTCCACCAAGAGTGGGCATCTGTAACACCCCCAAATTTGATGATTTGCGGAAGCTTGATTTGGGTGTTACTAATCAATAACAAAGCACAAAGATATATAGTAAACGACTCTATATGCGTCGTTTTAACAAAATATATTGATAATGGAAATGTTTACAACATTTAAAGCTTTACATAGCTCGAGTTTAAATAAAAGGAGATTTCAGTACATAAGTACTTGTACAAAATATACTAATGCAAGAAAATCTCAATCGTCTGCATGCTGACTCGAGCTAAAGTCCTGAAGCAGAAACATCCTACTGCTTGGTACCTGCGATATATGTTAAAGGTCAGCTAAAAGCTGGTGAGCTCATAGGTTTGGAATCAGTTATTATAGTATAACCGCAAGATTTAAATAATGAATTGCATCCAGCAATTAAATGATAGTCATCGTGTATACAGCCATGAGCACATAGTTGAGCTTAACTCGAGGGCCGGGTCCCCTATAGAGAATTCCGGGTGAGGTGCCTCCACGAATGCCTAATCCACATTCGTCTTCCCAAATATTAGTACGTCCGTTTACCCGGTTAGTGCTTGCTAACCCGGACGAGGTGGGTCAATCCTATATGGTACCATATACTAATATTCACGCTACAACGTATTAACAACTATGCTGACGGAGGACTTTAAATGATTAGTTTCGAAAAACTCATGTAGTATATGAAATGTTTGTACTTGCGTTCACATGTTAAAAGTTGAGCAATATATCACACCCCTGAGTAAAACAGTAAAAGAGGGGCTATGAGACTCACCTGAGTCTTGTGAGTTTAACTTAATAAACTTGAGTTGATTAGCCGAGTATGAAGTCCAAAGACTTGTAACCTGAGGGTGTCCACGACACGCGATGGTTATAAACATGATTGGGTATCTCAAAAGATCACCCTTGTAGTTGTTACACAACTATATATATGTCCAAATTACTACGATTTGGTTGATTTGTTAAGTGTTTGAAAACATGTACGGCCCGTTGGTGACGGATTTGTAATAATAATCTCAACTATTATTATTGTGATTTCGTGGCGTTTTACTTTGAAAAATGTGTTTTGATTGTGTTTTAGAAGCCGTTACGGAATCTAAGTACGGGGGTCCGGGGGCAGCGCCCCTGGTAGCGGGGTCCAAGGGGCGGCAGCCCCTGGCGGGGTCCAAGGGGCAGAGCCCCTAGCTGGGGTCGAATTCGGGTAAAATCGAGTGATAAATTTCGAGTCTCGACACTTAGTAAAAATCTGAGTTTTCTGTGTTTTGCGACACAATATGCGACACAAAGGTAGTTATGCGACACAAGGGTTGTGTCGCATAGAAAATGCGACACAATGTCTATGCGACACAAGGGTTGTGTCGCATAGATGCGGGATGCTGATTCAACAGCGACATAGTGATTGTGTCGTATGAAAATACGACATAGAATACGACATAATGGTTGTGTCGCAAGGATTGCGACACTAATTATTTGGTACGACACAAGGTGCGACACAGGGGGTTTTATACGACACAAGGGGCAAAATACGACACAACATGCGACACAAGGCTTGTGTCGCATGGATGAACATCAGCCCAGAAAGCCCGGCTGTCAAGGTTTTTCCGGCCAAAAATCCGTTTTAAACTCGTTTTCAGGCTATAAATTCGTGTTCTATACATTGTAATGGACATATACAAGTGATAATAACAACTACAATTGAAAAATACTAAGAATCGAGAGATTTCGGGATTTTGTCGGAAACTTACAAATTGCCGAAATGAAAATCCGGAAAGATAGCGTTGTAGATCGTCGCGAGGTGGTCGTGAATCTCTAAAAATATTGATGATACGAGCGCGTATAATGGTGTTATTTGTCGATTTTGTGAGTTTGGTGTGTTTGGTGAGTTGAAAGAAAAAGAGAGGAACAAGAGAGAGAAAAGGAGAAAGTGAAAGAAATGAGGAAAGAAAATGAGAAGTGGGAGGTTATCCCCACTTTTCGGTTTTCGTCCCGCGCTCCGCGTGGTGTTCGTTTTCTCCGTCTTTTAACTTATAATAAATATTTTTCATGTTAAATAATAATAAGTTTTAAAGTAAAATTTTATTACGCGATATTTTATTTAATCATTTTACTAATCGATATATATTTGAATTATAAAATGTGAGTTAGTTTGCGCGTTAAACATTTTTAATCGTGTAAGTTTCGTTTGTACAATACCAATATGTAACACCCCCAACTTTAATGGTTTGCGGAAGCACGATTTGGGTGTTACTAATCAATAACAAAGCACAAAGATATATAGTAAACGACTCTATATGCGTCGTTTTAACAAAAATATATTGACATTGAAATGTTTACAACATTTATGGCTTTACATAGCTCGAGTTTAAATAAAAGGAGATTTCAATACATAAGTAATTGTACAAAATATACTAATGCAAGAAAATCTCAAACGTCTGTATGCTGACTCGAGCTAAAAGTCCTGAAGCAGAAACAACCTATTGCTTGGTACCTGCGATACATGCTAAAACGGGTCAGCTAAAGCTGGTGAGCTCACAGGTTTGAAATCAGATAATATAGTATGAACCGCAAGATTTAAATAATTGAATTGCATCCAGCAATTAATAATGTATATGTATACGGCCATGAGCACATAGTTGAGCTTAACTCGAGGGCCGGGTCCCCTAAAGAGAATTCCGGGCGAGGTGCCTCCACGAATGCCTAATCAACATTCGTCTTCCCAAATATTAGTACGTCCGTTTACCCGGTTAGTGCTTGCTAACCCGGACGAGGAGGGTCAATCCTATATGGTACCATATACTAATATTCACGCTACAACGTATTAACAACTATGCTGACGGAGGACTTTAAATGATTAGTTGTGAAAAACTCATCTAGTATATGGAAATGTTTGTACTTGCGTTCACATGTTAAAAATGAGCAATATATCACACCCCTGAATAAATAGTAAAAAGAGGGGCCATGAGACTCACCTGAATCGTGTGAGTTTAACTTAATAAACTTGAGTTGATTAGCCGAGTATTGAAGTCCAAAGACTTGTAACCTGAGGGTGTCCACGACACGCGATGGTTATAAACGTGAGTCGGTATCTCAAAGGACTACCATTGTAGTTGTTATACAACTATATATGTCCAAATTACTACGATTTGGTTGATTTGTTAAGTGTTTGAAAACGTGTACGGCCTGTTGGTGATTAATTGTAATAATAGTCCTGATGTTATCACATTGATTTCGAAGTGTTATACTTGAAAAGTATATTCCATTATGTTTGAAAAGTTGTATCATATAAGCGTTTTGAAGTCATACAAGTTTGACACTTGGTGAGAAATGTGCTTACGGAATCTAAGTACGGGGGTCCGGGGGCAGCACCCCTGGCGGGGTCCAAGGGGCTGGCCCCTGGCTGGGGTCGAGATGCCAGGTCAGCTCGAAAAATTTTTATTTCTACTATATTGCTTTGGTGAAAAACGCATCTGGGATCTGAATTCGGGTAAAATCGAGTGATAAATTTCGAGTCTCGACACTTAGTAAAAATCTGAGTTTTCTATGTTTTGCGACACAATATGCGACACAAAAGTTTGTCATGCGAACACAAGGGTTGTGTCGCATAGGAATGCGACACAAGAGCTTAGCGACACAAGGGTTGTGTCGCATAAGCGTTCGATGCTAAATCAATAGCGACATAAAGGTTGTGTCGTGTTTGGTTTACGACACACGGTGCGACATAATGGTACGACACAAAATACGACACAATATGGTTTATGCGACACAACATGCGACACAAGCGTTGTGTCGCAAAAATGAACACCAGCCCAGAAAGTTTAGGCTGTCGAGATTTTTCGACCCAAAACGCAAATCTAACTCATTTTTAGGTTATAAAATCGTGTTTTCTTCATATATTTGGACATATAGATGTTATATAAACATTCAAACATCAAAATAATACATCAAAATAAGTAAATCTAAGTTTTTAGAAATTTTCTTACAATTGCAAATCGGGAGAGATGTAGTCCGAAAATGATGCTAGTGCTTTTGTTAATCTTGTTCCCCTTGTAATGGTGATTCCGAAAATGTGAGTTTTGTTGTCGGTTTTGCGAGATCCGAAAATTTGGAAGATTTGGTTGAGAGAGTTTGTGTGTGTGTGTGGGTTTTTGTTGAAATGGAAATGAAAGAGAGAAATGGGGAGGAGGTGAGGTGTAGGTGAAAGCCTCACCTTCCAGTCCCCGCTCCGTGTTCCGCACGGTGTTCGTTTTTCCCGATTATTTAAACGTTAAATAATTATTTTATACGTTAAAATATACTTTTTTAAAATACGAATAATGAAATCAATATTTTCGTTGAAGTATTAAATTAAATACTTGTCAATCGAGTTATATAATATAATTTAAGCCTGTTTCGTTTTGTTTGTGCGTTTTATGTTTTAAATCGCATGGACATTGTTTGTATGATACGAGATGAATGTGGAATATTCTCAAAATAATATTCTTGAGATATAATAGTTTCATTAAATAATCTTTATGTTATTTAATTAAATTGTTCACTAACGTCCGTATTTAATTGAACCGAATTACATTTGATTTAAATTGCGTACGATCTAATCAAATCGCATTTTCGTATATATTCAACAATATATATTTCGATACATAAATTAGCCTAATACAGAACTAATTACATGTATTAACAGTGAATTAGGCATTACACCGGCCTACTGTCCCCCGCCTCGCTTTCCTTTTTTGGCTAATTTGCCTACCTGGTGCACCACCTTTCCGCGTTGTACAGTACCCGGTGCACCTCCTTTCCGCGTTGTACAGTACCTGGTGCACCTTTTTACCCCCGTTACGCTAATGTGCACCCCTTGATGCTAATGTTATCCTAAACTCACCTATAAATAGGAGGCATAAGGCTTCATTTCAAGATGTCCCATATGCACTAGTCATATTACTTTCTTACTTTCTCATTCTACTTTCTTACTTTAAATTTAGCATTAGATTAGTTTAGCACTTTGTTTAGAGTAGAAAGAAAGCTAGGAACGTTTTGTAATCTTTGGTGTACGCTTGGAGTTACGCTCATTAATTCAAGTCTATTCCTTCTCGCATATTAATCTCGGTTATTTCTATCATTATCTATCTTAATTAAATATGTTTGCTTTAATTATGTTAGAGATCGTTTATGCCATTATTAGCGAGTAGATTACTATTGTATTTGTTGTGATGTAGTTAGTATATATAATTGTGGGATGACTTTAAATACGTCGTGAAATAATACGATGGCCCCGATTCGACTGATTACTCGGTATAGTATTGGAAATGCTTTTGAACATAGTACAAATATATGGAAGCCGGTAACGACCGAAGGTAGTTGTATTATGGATCGACGTTATAAAATTGGAAACTTTGTGAACGGACTTACCTTGTGATTTTAAACCTAAAACTTACATTCGCCTTTCGATTAACAAACGTGATTGTAACCCTGTAAAGAGGAGTCGCGAACCTCAATACTCGGTCAATAGTTATCTATGTAAAACTATGTTTTTAAATGTAACGTCATGCAAGCATTATAAAATGCAATGTGATTACGTGGACTTGCCATGAGTATTGTACACTTCTGATCACAATGTACTTATCATGTGAACATCGCGAAGCAATTAAACTCACAACGGAAACATTGGTAAACGATTAAATACGTTGTGAGCTACCATAGTATTTTCCGACATGGTCTGGGTTTAACTTTATGTAAAAAGCCGTCAGCATTTTAATTAGTTGTTTTAGTTTAGATTAGATTAGATTAGGTAGGCTACAGGCTAAATGACCATTTACGAAAACCTAGGGATTTGTTAATTGTATTAAGAAAGGCAAGTTTGAAATCCAACTTAAACTGATACTTTTTCCTAAAAACCATGAAACCTAAAGTACGGTATGCAAGAAACCTAAATGCTTTTCCTCGTTTATCACGCTTAAGTTTCATGGATAGAAATTGATTAAATAAGTCCGGACACAAGTTCTAAGTTAGTTGTTTAATGGATTCATAAATGTTGTGGTATTAAGAACGGCTAGACATGTTATGGACTTGCTACTCTATTCCTTCGCCCACGAGCTAATACGTTCAATAATATGGGCCACTGACTCCCTCACAGGAGAGTGTGGAGAGTTGAGCATCGTCTATCTAGTCAGAATCATGATACCTTAGTTCCTCGTGACATATTAGTTGATAACCGACTAATAAGGAATCTATTGGTTATACCATAAGTTAATGAATCTCATAAGCAACCCAATTTAGTTAATCATTTTCCTGTAAGAGTCATCATCCCATGATTATTAACTAACGAACTCACAACAAATACTACTTTGCATTATCTGACAACTTATTACATTTTATTCGCTTTATTTAGTTTACTTAATTAACTGAACCAAAACTCCCAACGCACTCTTTTAAAACATTTACTAGAAAAGAAAGATTGATTAGATCACCTCCGTTTCAATTCAGTTTCTCTTTAAGAACGACTCTAGGTCCAACTTATCACATACTAACCCTTGGTTCAGTATTAGTAAGTTACACTTAGACCCCAGCAATTATAAATTTTTAAACACCCGTTGATCGTCCGTAAAAAGACGCGCAACAGGGGCCATGAGACTCACCTGAGCCTTGAGTGTTTATTGAAATAACTTGAATTGATTAGCTGTGAATTGATGTCCGAAGACTTGTAACCTGAGGGCGTCCAATATGCGCGATGGTTATTAATTGAATAGGTATCTTAAAAGACTACCTTTGTAGTTGTTCGTTCAACTATAATGTCCAAATTATCCCCATTTGGTTGATTGACTTGTCCAAATTACTACGATTTGGTTGATTAACTTGAGTTTAGAAAGGGTGTACGGCCCGTTGGTGATTGTTTGTAATAATAATTTTCAACATTATTATTTTGACTTTGAAGTGTTGTACTTAAAAAGTGTTTACAAACTTTTAGGTGACGGGGGTCCGGAGGCAGCGCCCCTGGTTAGCGGGGTTCCAGGGGTGGCAACCCCTGGCGGGGTCCAAGGGACTAGCCCCTGGTTGGGGTCGAGATGCCAAGTCAGCTCAAATTTTTATTTCTACTAAATTGCTTTGGTGAAAAACGCATCTGGACTTGAATTTGGGTGAAATCAAGTGATAAAATTTAGGTCTCGACACTTAGTAAAAATGAGTTGCAAACATTCTGTTTTTAGCGTCACTTATAGCGACACTTAGGGCTTGGGCGACACTCAGGAAGTGTCGCATGAAATGGCGGATTCTGATTAATGGCGTCACTTGTGTAAGTGACGCATAGAGGGCGACACTTAAGGAAGTGTCGGTATAAAGGTCATGAGTCACTAAGGTTAGTGACGGATGAAATCTGTTCTCGATTATAGGAGTCACTTAAACAAGTGACGCTATAAGTGTCGGTTTATAGTGACGGGTATTGAATTTGCGACACTTAGGCAAGTGTCGCGAAAAAGGGGTTTTATGCGACACTTAGGCAAGTGACGCAAAATTAGGGCTTTTAGCGACACTCAATGCGTCACTTAAGTGACGCACGAAGTGACGCTATACTGCAGTCGTCGTTGCGACACTTAAAGCTGTTGACGGATTTTTGAGCCAAAAACGAGTTTTCTGGCCATAGCTTGGTCCGATCCTTTTACCCAACCCATATATGGACATTTTAAGTGTATATAAACAACAAACAAGCCACGGAGTTCTCACAAGAGACCCAGGTTCGAACCCTCACTAGGTAAACATTTGGGGTGGCCAGGGAAGGGAAAGGAAACGGCCACGGAGTTCGCTCCGGTTAGACCGCGTACATCAGGAGTCAAAGACTCGCCCTCCCGGGGTAACCCTAACCGGGAAAACCCTTTTGAAAAAAAAAAAAAAAAAAAAACAACAAACAAGCATTATAACAAAGATTTGAGTGATTTCGAGAATTTGTCGGAAACTTACGAAGTGTCGAAATGAAATTCCGAAAAGATAGAGTTGTAGATCGTTGCGTGGTGGTTGTTTTTCTCCAAAGAGCTTCGAGATTTCGGCGGCGTTTGGTGGTGTTATTTGATGATTTTTGATGATGGTGGTGATGGAGGTTTTGAGAGAAAAGAAGGTGAGGAGAGAGAGAAAGAAGATTAGAATGAGAAAAAGGAGGTGGGATGGGGGTTTAAGCCTCCCATTTTCAGTCTCCGTCTCCGCGCTCCGTGCGGTGTTCGTTTTCCCGATTGTTTAAACGTTACATAATTATTTAAAACATTTAATTATACGTTTTAAATTGCAATTAATTACACGATAATTTTGATTGAAATATTTTATCAAAATACTTAATATTGTAGTTATAAATTATAACTTTGAATTGTTTCGTTTTGTTCGCGTGTTTAACATTTTAATCACGTAAATTGTTATTTGTACGATACGAGTATAAATTGAAATATTATAAAAATAATATTTTGGATATAATCACGTTATTAAATAATGTTATATTATTTAATTAAATTGCTCACCAACGTCCGTATTTAATTGAACCTAATTACGTTCGATTTGAAACTTGTACGATTTATATTAAATCGCATAATTATATATATTCGACAATATATATATATCGATACATTAATTAGCCTAACACAGAACTAATTACATGTATTAAAACTTGATTAGGCACTAATTACTAGTCCTAATTCGACGGGTGTCACAAAATGTGTGTTTTTGAGAGAGAAGAGAGAAGAGTGTAAGTATGGGTTTTGGGAAAATGAGTGTAATAATGTGAGACTTGGGAAAATAAAATGAATTTGAATGAAATGGTGGGGGGGGGGGGGGGGGGGGGCATGGGAGAACGACCAAGGGGGCCCAAGTGAGGTCAAAATCAGTTAAATATTTGTCTATTAAGTTTAGGTTACGTATTGTATTCGTTTACCCGTTATTTTCACTAAAACGTTAAATCGCGTAACGTTTATTTGCATTGTTTTAATTTACGATATGTTTGGGATTATTTTTTATTGAAGTATTATTAAAATACTTTATTTTAAGTTGTCAAAATAATTACCGACTTTCGTTTGGTTCCCGAATTTGATTCGTGCGTTTTTACCGAGTTTGTTACGTTTTAAACTAAACGTCTAGGTTTTTCGCCTATTATTATACGAAATAATAATATAATATAAATAACTACTATTTATTCATGAAAGAGGTTTAGGTTATTTATAGAAATGTATTCATCAACGTTCGTGTTTATTCGGCTACCATCCGATTGAATTTATTTTGTCGAGTCACTGAAATTTTTGGTTTTGCGATTCGATAAGGATTTTGTGAAGATATAAAGAGATAGATATTTTTTTTTTGTTTTAATTGGCACTTAGTAACCTAATTTAGCACATCTAAAGGAACTTAAGATTCACTAAGCAATCTCTAAGACGTTCTACGACTTTAGTAGACCTAAGGAGTCATAACCTTAAGTTTCACTAGGATTTGAGGAATTCTGTAAATTTAAGATTCGAGTGCGGTAATGACCTGAGATTTTGACGGATGTCACAGTTTTCTAGCGACTTTTACATTACATTAGACCTATTGCAGGTCTCTTAACGGTTTTTTTTTTGGGTAAAGGGTAAAATTTTACCCGGCAAATATATTCCCAAACTCATTTAAGTACAATTGACATGAGTGTACATCTCATGCCCTCAGCCCGTTACATAGGCGATTTGACTCAACCTATACAACTAAGCAAACAATCTGCTAACCGCAGAACAAACACAGCTACAATGCAGCACATAACCACTAATTATACTGCTAAATGCAGTAACAGTTACATTTAAAACATAGATTAAATGCAAATACTAGGTTCATCGAACCACTTCTACGGTGATCGACTCGGTCTTCAATAATCTTCATATGTTAACCCAAGAGAGCAAACACCAACGTCCAGCTGTATCACGCAGCAATCACTAAGCAATGAGCTAAACTTGCCCTACCAACACGTCCCAAAGACCATTGGCAAAAGGTCCAAGCCAGCTCCAATATGGGGAATACACCTGCCCTACCAATTCCGGCAATGGCAAAAGGACCAGGAATATCCACACGCAGCATAAGCCAAACACAATGACCTAGCTGAAATATCCACTTAGTGGAACCCTCACCGGAAAGAAGGGACCACCAGAAGCCAATCAACTTAAGCATAGCATGAACCCAATAGAACCCATACACACTCAAGCCGCACCATCCTTTCCCACAAAGAATAGAACCCTCAATGGAGGTTGATATGAATCGCACCATAGTGAAACGAGACAATCAACACAAACGCTCCACTGTACAAACCAAAACCAACCAAGAATCCCAACCCCCTCCCCCAACACACCGATTCTCTCTCTAAACCCAATCAGAAAATAAACCGAGTCTGAATACACTCAGTTGGATAATCTGAACAACCAGATTGCAAACCTATTTGCAACCAGACCAAACAGCATCGAATCATAAACCCTTGGTGGACTGTGTCACCTTCTTCTTCATCAAGGAACCCTAACTCGGCCAAACCCTAATTCGTCCAGAGCCCTACGTAGAATCAGATCACAAACGCAACCCAATCCAACCGCAAACCCTAGTTGCTAGAACGCAACACACCCAATGGCCAAAAGATAACCTGATTAGCAAATCAGATTATGAAAGATGTTTGTCGCAATCACCACAGATCACAAGAACCTGAGACGGATGCGTGGCCACAAAAGAACACAACAATCTGATATTAATCTCGCAATAATAAAGACGCCTAATAACAGAGAAGATCAGATCCAAGCCGCGATCAGTAATAAAACCTAGATGTAATCGGCAGCAAACCCTAAAAAACACAGTCGATTGATATCTTCTTCCACATCAAAATAGAGCGTACAAAGCAAAACCCTAATACGAACATTCAGAACCCTAGAAGAACAGCAGCATCAACCAAAACTATCAACACGTCTTGAATCAATATGATGAATTCAATCAGGCAAAGAAAAAACGAATTAGGGTTTTAGTGGAGAAAAATCGCCCAACCTAAATCACAATCAGCCATCGTAGATAAAGATTAAGCAATAATAACAAACCCTAGACGATTAATGAAATTGCGAAGATAACCCTACAAGACGAAATCAATCAGAAAAAATGCAACCCCAACTAAACCCTAAAACGATTACAAGAACAGTAAAACGTTTAAGGATTAATGATCAGAAGGCACGGATCAAAGACAAATTTACGAATTAGGGAGTGAAGAAAATCGCCTAGGTTAGAGAGAGAATTCGAGGGGGGGGGGGGGGACTCTCTCATCAACTCAGGTCTCTTAACGGTTATACATATGGGAAATGCGTTTCCAGCAATTTATATTGGATTTAATCCAACTAACTGTTTACACTTACTACGAAACACATAGGAATGTTTTCCTACTACGAAACACATAGGAATGTTTTCCTACAACGAAACACATAGGAATGTTTTCCTACTACGAAACACATTGGAATGTTTTCCTACTACTACAAAAAAAAAAAAAAAAAAAAAAAAAAAACATCTCTATATGTGTTTTTTTTTTTTTTTTTTTTTTTTTTTTTGTAGTAATGTTTTCCTACTACAAAACACATAGGGATGTTTTCCTACTACAAACCTTATAGTAAATGACCTTACTACGACTGACTATTTAGGAATATATGTCCTACTAATAGTACACGGAGATAATTCTCCAAACGTATACAAATGGATGCGTTGCATCACAACAACGAACTTTCCTTTCGTGGACTTAGTTAAACGTCAGAATTACTCACACTTTCACTAGATACCACACAAACCGTGACTACGAGCAAATTTCGAGACGAAATTCTCCTAACAGGGGAAGAATGTGACACCCTGCAATTTAGGTTAACTTTTAAACTTAACCGAAACCCTAATTATGTGTATTTAGATGTAATTTAGGATAAATACTTGTAATTACTTGTAACTATTTGTATTTTATTGTGAATATACACCTACGTAATTGTTTTATATTACGCTTACATAATTAGTTGTAATTACACGAAACAACCGGACGGAGTCTGACAAACTATACGACGTTGGTGAAAACCTTTCTATAAATAACTTGGATCTATTTTTAGAAGTTATTTATCATATATTATTTTTTTTATATTATAATACACGAAAAACCTAGACGTTTTGGCTAAAACGTCTCAAACGCAACGAAAACGCGTGAATTTAATTCGACAACCAAACGAAAGTCAATAATTAATTTGATAACTCAATACTAAGTATTTTGATAATATTTCAATGAAAATTTACCCAAAATATATCGTTAATTAAAACGACTCAAAATAAAGCTATGCGATTTGACATTTAAACACGTATAACGGGTAAACGAGCACGATACGTAAACATAGTCTAAAAACTGGAATTAAATCACAAGGATCAGGTGGGACCCACTAGTGGGCCGTCCACCACCCACTCCCACCTCTCCCACTCCATGCAAAAAGCAATGATGAGGATTCTTCTTACTTCCACTAATTTTCCATGCAAGGAAGTCATTCACCTCAACACTCTTTCATTATTTTTCTCTAAGTTCTCTCTAGACACTCCTCACTCTCTCTCTACAACTGAAATTCAGTTGTAAAACCACCATCTAACACCACCACTCAACCACCCAAAACCACCACCAAATACTACACCATTTTACAAGGTTTTTCAAGCAAAAGGAAGCTCTTGATCATCCTCATCACATCTCTGCCCATATATCTTCAAAAACCCCATTGTAAGGATGATTTCTACTCTCATCTACTATAATTTACATATATTAAAGTTCACTCACAAGTACTATAACAAAATATGGCTTAAAAATCATTTTTCTTAACTTGAAATCAACAAAAATGTGGAAATAACTTTCTGTCTAGAAATATTCACCCACTTCAACGATTTTTATAAAATACATTTCTCCATGAAAATGGACGTTTTTATAGTCCAAATTCAAGTTCAAAAAGTTATCTTTCCAATGCCGTTAACCATGTATTATTTTGACCCTGTTTGCTATACTTAAAGATTTTTACAAGAAAACATGTATAATCTGTCAGAATGAGACTGCAAAATTATCCTTAGTGTTTTATGTACTAGTGCAATGACCCGTGATTACACGGGTTTATTAATTTTTGATTTTCATATTGTTATTATTATGTAAAGTAATGCTACCATGTATAACGTTCTTATGTTTATAATTGATGTTTTCTTATTATGTTTTGCAGTTCACTTAGTGTGGCACGTTATTTTCTTTCTATTAAGTAAGAATGGTGAAAAGACATTATTTTTAAAATCAGTTTATTACATAAAGTTTTGGTTTTGGTCAATTGTAAGGTATTTGTTGTGTGAAGGTCGTGACTACACGGGTTTGAATTTTTTTTTTTTTGTTTTTGATATTTAGCAAAAAAAATTGATATTATCCACAGTAAAAATACATTAAGTGTTTGACTGTTTGTACTTTACTCCTCAAGAAATATGTTAAAAATATATGTATTCTAAAAAAAATGAGCCGATTTATTATTAGATGTATATGTATCAGAATGTTAAAATTTATGTCTTTCTATCCCAGTTCATGTTGTTTTTAAATTATAGTGAATATAAATGGTATAGTTTTTTTAAATTATTGTAAATATAACTGTTATAGTTGTATACACCTAGCAAAAGGAAAGCAAAGCCTTGTACTAATCGCCAAACAAAGACAGAGATTTAGGCTACACCATTTCTAGTTCTTTCGATAGAAATATTCACCCACTTCAACGATTTTTATAAAATACATTTCTCCATGAAAATGGATGTTTTTATAGTCCAAATTCAACTTCAAAAAGTTATATTTCCAATGCCGTTAACCATGTATTATTTTGACCCCGTTTGCTATACTTAAAGATTTTTACAAGAAAACATGTATAATCTGTCAGAATGAGACTGAAAAATTATCCTTAGTGTTTTATGTATATCTAAGGCTACACACCTCCAAATGACTTGAGGCTAGAACCTATAGTTCACATAATTCGTTGTCTACAACTTTGCTTTTGACAAATTTGACTAGAAATGTGTATATTATGCCCAGAAAATGAATCTTCTTGTATGTCACCAAAACTGAGTATAGGAGAGAGAACTAATGATTAAAAATAGTAAAACATTTTAATTAAATCTATAAAAAATTACTGGAGCTAGGTAACACATGGGGGAACACTTGGAAATTTTTTTGTATTTGCTTTTGGACGTTTGATATTTTTAAAAATTAGAACAAGTGGCTGGAAATTCTGAAAAACTAAGTTTGGGACTGATTTTGTTATAACATAAAAACCGACACTTTCGGGCTTGCTAAAAATAGAAGGAATGACCTTTTGAGACTTTTGAACATATCTAAGGGCTTGGGAAAAGATTCGGGTCAAACCGAGTAGGTTTGACCAAGTCAACGAAAACGGGACTCAGTTTCTAAAAATGGTAACCTTACTATTTTTGGTAAAAACGGAAACCTTACTATTTTTGGCAAAAATGGTAATTATAAGGGTTTGGGTGACTTATTAAGTAACTTGGACCAAAAACGAGACTAGAAAACACTCCCAAATGAAAAACCGACACTTAGAACACTTGAACCAAATATTCTAAGTCTCAAGTAGAGACACTAACCTAGTGTTGCTACATTTACTAGTGTTGGTACAATTTGCTAGTGATGCTACAATTTCTGAAAATATTCTAAGTCTCAAGTAGAGACACTAACCTAGTATTAAACTTGAGTAACAACTTATTACAACAACGCGACTACACATGATATATACTAATGCATAGTATACAATGAAACAAACCTAATAATAATGTCTTAACAAATTATTATTACAAACTTTTTTTTTTGGGTAAAGGGCAAAATGCTATTATTACAAACTTTCACCAACGGGTCGTACACGTTTTTAATAAACAACTTACTTTGAACATACTAGTTGAGTGAACTAGCATAGGTAGACATTAACCCTCCACCTACACGATTAACCTAAGTGGACTTTAACCCTCCACTTACATAGATGGTCTTTGAGACATCTACTTATACACAACCTTATACGTTTAGGACGTTAGAAGGTTGCACGCGGGAGCACATTGCTTGCTTACTTGATTACTTGTTAGCTGTTTGCTAAACTCAGGTGAGTTTCATAGCCCCACTTTTTACTGCTTTTTACTTTGGGGTGAGAATACATGCTCTATTTTATAAACTGTTTTACATATGAACGCAACTAACGAAAACTCTTATACTAATTGCATCAGTAACTAAACCAAATTACGATGGCCCCTAACAAATATCATAGTACGTTAATACTAAGCGCGGACATTATGGATAGATCTAACGGGACCTGACAATCAACCATCCGGGTTAGTCGCTCTAACCACTATACGGATGCATAATATTTCGTACAGCCGAGTGTACTAGTTACACACTCACTGGGGGTAAACAACTACGGTTAAGCTTCGGACTATGAGCTCATGGCAATAGTATACTATGATTCACTTTGGCATTCGTGCTACTTTGATAACTATGAAATCTTGTGGTTCATACTATGATTTTAACTGCGTAAACCTATGAACTCACCAACTTTATGTTGATCTTTTAGCATGTATTTCTTAGGTTCACAGACGCAGTAGAATTACCCACAGGGAACAATGAAGTAGGATGCTTTTGGAAAGCATTAGCTCGAGTCGCATGTTTTCACAAACAACAAGAGATTAGATTGCATTACGATATTTTGTATCAACATTTATGTATTAGAAATCTCTACACTTTTAATGCGAACTCCAATGTTTTGATATAACATTTGTAACCGTTTTATTTATGAAATGTAACTTTTTATTAAAACGTCTCATATAGAGGTCGTTTGTTGTAATCTTTGTGTGATGATATTTGATTTGGTCGTAGCCCCGTGACACCTCATACTTCCGCTGCCACGTGTTTCGGGGGTGCAACAGAAAGTCACAAAGACACCTTATGAAATGTGGAAGGGAAAAAGTCCTTCTCTTAGTCACATTAAGATCTGGGGTTGTGAAGTTTTCGTTAGACGAGAAACTCAGGACAAACTAGACTCTAGATCCGAAAAGTGTCTATTTGTCGGTTACCCACAAGAGTCATTTGGATATTTGTTCTACAGACCAAAGGAAAATGATGTCTTTATAGCTCGAAGAGGAGTATTCCTTAAGAGAGAAATGATATCTGAAGAGGACAGTGGGAGTACAATTGATCTTGAAGAAATTCAAGAGTCAACCGACAAGGAAACTATAGAATGAGATTCAACAAGAGGTGCAAACATCTGTTGAACTTGAAGACATATCCTTACCAACTCGCAAATCTGGTAGAGTTAGCAATCCTCCTCAGTTCTATTATGGTTATCAAATACAGGAAGAGGATAAGATCAGTGATAGTACACTGGGTGAATTAGATTAACCAGCTAACTATAAGGAAGCGATGGTAGGCCCTTGTGACACCCGACGATTTAGGGTTACTGATTAACCTGCTAGAAACCCTAATTAAGTGTGTTTAGTTTAGTATTAGGCTAAATGCTTGTAATTACTTATAACTATTTGTATATTTATGTGAATATACACTCCCGTAATTGTTTTATATTACGCATACGTAACTAGTTGTAATTACACGAAATAACCGGACGAAGTCCGCCTAATTATACGACGTTGGTGAAAACATTTCTATAAATAACTTGAATCTGTTTTTAGAAGTTATTTATCATATATTGTTAATTTGTTAAATTAATACGCGAAAAACATAGGCGTTTTGGCTAAAACATCTCAAACGCAACAGAAACGCGCGGAACGCGCCCGACAATCGAACGAAAGTCAAAATATATTTTAATAATTTAAAATATATTATTTTGTATGAAATTATTATTGAAAACTTCATATAATAGTTCGTCAATGAAAAACGTCTATTTAAAACGCTACGCGATTAAACCTCCGTAAAACGTGCACGTAAATCGAGGCCGATAAATTAACGGAACATTTTCATAAATGTTTCCAAGTATTTAAAACTTTTATATCAAGTCAGAATGTGAAACTTAAATCGTTGATTAAACACGTATAATTAACGTTTTACGTACTAATAAACGTCGAAACAATCGGGTAAACGAACGGGAAACATAACAAATTAAATGGTAAATAAGAAAATGACTAAAATACCCTTTGTGGGCCCCCTTGGTCTTTCTCCCCTCTCTCCCCCTCCATGTGATCACCACCCAAATGAACCAATCAAAAACTCCATGCAAAATGGAATGATTACACCCCTTTTTCCCATACATGCAATGCTTCTTTTCTTTTTCTCATTTTCACTTCACCAAAAATCACTCAAATCCTCTCTAATTTCTGGAACACCATAGCCCCAAAATCCACCTCTATCACCACCATCTTCCACCACAAAATCACCATCCATTGACCAAACAAGAAGAAGGAACCAAGAACAAGATCACCACCTTCATCATCTTCATCCTTTGTTCATCATCATTCTTTGTGAGAATCACTAACTTTCTCACTTATTTTACTTTCAAGCTACTAATTTTGATGTTATTATGTTTATCTATCATTATTATGTCCAAATATAAATTTGAAAATCGTTTTTATATAACATATGTTAACATGCACAAATCTGCCCAGAAAAGTCAGACTCAAATAAAAATTCGTATAAAATCGTATACTAAGAGATAGACAACGCATTTTTTTTGAAAATCTTCGTATTGAAAAGAGATACAACTTTCGTGTTTTACACTTTTTCCAGATCTCTACGTATTTTTAGCTATAACATGATCTTTGAGTCTGGTCTGGAAGTTTTCGAAAACCGAGTACGGTTCATACGCGAATTTATTTAAATATGTAAATGGACACCATAATTGCTGGAAAAGTTACATGATAGACTAGAAACCTTGTTGATCAGATGGTAAAAATTGTGAGACTTGATGTGGATTAGAAATGGTAGAAATCATATGGCGAATCAAACCGACAAAAACCGAAAACATAACTTAGGGGCTGTTTTGGAACTTTTGTAAAACCGACACTTTGGGTGAACTCCGACACGAACCGACAAACTTTATGGACTCCATAAACTGATATAAGGGTTGGGTAAAAGTTTCGGGTCAAACCGAGTCGGTTTGACCAAGTCAACAAAAACGGCTCGGTTTCTAAAAACGACAAAACTTACTATATTTGGAAAGTGGTAACAAAAATGGGTTTGGGTGACTTAGTTGGTAACTTGGACCAAAAAACAAACTTAGAAAGTTTTCCGAATGAAAAACCGACACTTAGAACACTTGAGCTAACACCTGTGTCGCCAAACTTGCGACGCTAACACTTGTGTCGCCAAACCTGCGACACTAACACCTGTGTCGCCATACCTGTGACACTAACACATGTGTCGCTAAAAACAGAGACATGAAATTTAATTTTCATTAAGTATTCAACTTGGGTAGCAATTTGTAATCTCTTATGATAACAACGCGATAACACTTGACATGAGTAAATGAATTGAATATAACAAAACAAACTTAATAATAATGTCTAAATGAATTATTATTACAAACTTTCACCAACGGGTCATACACGTCTTTGATAAACGAACTTGAACAACTTATTTGGACATACTAGTTGATGAACTAGCTCTAGGTGGACATTAACCCTCCACCTACACGATTGGCTTAAGTGGACCTTTAAACCCCACTTATACAATCGCTATAGATGGTCTTATGAGACATCTACTTACACAACCTTATACGTTTAGGGCGTTAGAAGGTTGCACACTGGCTTGCTTGCTTATTTGATATTTGCTTGCTACTTGCTAATCTGAGGTGAGTTTCATAGCCCCCTTTTTACTTGTTTTTGAACTGTTTTGGGGTGAGAATACATACACAGAAACTTTTACAGATTTTTACTTATGATTGCTAGAAACAGAAACAGAAATAGAAACAGAACATATACTTATTACATGAGTAGCAGAACTAATCCACTAATAAGTCCTCAATTTCATGGTTCGTTAATTTTTAAGCGCGAATAATTGTGAATAGTACTATTGGGATTGACAATCCCGTCCGAGCTGGTCGCTCCAGCTAACCCACGGGCGCATAATTATTTGATTCAGGATGTGTCCCGGATTAGACACATAGAGGCAGCAGAATTTGTTAAAGCTTCGAATACATGAGCTCATGGCAATACTAAACAGGACTATAGTATACAATACTATAGTATACAGAATCTTTATTATACAGAAACTTTGTTATGCTGAACTTGTGACTAGTTGAGTGGATAGGGATAACGTAATTTATAAAAGTACTAAAAGGAAAAGAGTTAATCCTAAAGGTTCACTAGCGAGTAAGTTCATCTTGACGCCTATGGATCGTACAGTTGGTTCCCCGGCAACGGCGCCAAAAACTTGATGCGTCACCAGCAGTCGGTAAGGATTTTACCCTTGTCGTTGCACCGGCTACTGGGGGGAGTTGTGGTTTTTCTATTAACTAACTTAGGCAAGTAAATAAATAAAAGTGAAATTAAAATAAAAGATAAAGCAGATAAGGTAAATATAGTGTTTGCTGAGAGTTCGTTAATTAAGTTATGGGATGATGTTTGGAGAAACTGTTTTGAAAGATATTTGTTAATTGATATTCTTGAATACTCGTGATGTAAACACTAGATTCCCTACTAATTAAAATCCCATTAGCATGTCACACCAGGAACTAGGTTATGGTGACATCACAAAGTATTTAGAATAATAAGAAAGATCTTTATTTAATGTTTACTTTCTTATGAACGGAGACAAAATCTAAAGGTACTAGACAAAATTGAATCATATAACGATTCCTCGTCATCCTAACAGATTCATGTATTTAAAAAGTTCATTTATGACTTTGAACCAGCCCTTGCTTAAGACTACCCAATAGATCCCCTAATTATCCACAGCATTCCTCACTTAAAGTGGTTCCGCCGCTTCAAACCTTGGCCATGTCTTGTCCTACGGTAATTTCCCATGTAGTCTTGCGGTTCCATGGTTTCATACCTTTGACAAATTATGTTGACACAAATGACTAACTACCTTTTAGTTGGACGTCATTAAAAAGGTGTTGTAATCACGTTTATTGGTAGAAAGGCGATAAATTAACTTAAAGTTTAAAAGTCTATTTAGAAAGATTAATTAAACTAGGTTTCTCATTTTATATATTAGTTCGTAATATAACTACCTTCGGTCGTTACTCGACTTCCATACATTTGTACTCCACCTTGAAGTGTTTCCAGTACTATATCGAGTAACAGTCGAATAGGGGCCGTCATATTACTTTAATATTTAATTATAAATCATCCCATAATTAACTAACTACATCGCAAGCAAACACAACAGGTATACTACTCTCTAATCATGGCAATAACTAAATCTAGCATAATCAATATAAACGTAATTAATTAAGATATATAAGGATAGAAAGAACCAGGATTAAATGCGAGAGAGAATAGACTTGAATGAATAAGCGTATACCAAAGATTACAACACGTTCCTTGCTTTCATTCTATTCTAAACAAGTTTCCTAAACTAGCCTAATACTAATTTGGAGTAAAAAAATAGAAGGAGAAAGTAGAACTAATAATTAGAAAGTATTATTAGCCTAAAGAGATATATGGAAGGTGTGTCTTGAAATGAAGCCATGAGGCCTCTATTTATAGTTGAAATCCCGTGCATTTTAGCAACTAGAAGCTCATGTTAGCAAAAGGTGACACTTGTCCGGAAAGGTCTAGCACATGTACCCTAAAGCGCGGAAAGGTGTAGCACGTGTACCCTAAAGTTGCGGAAAGGTATAGCACATGTACCAGGAGAGTACGAGCAAGGATGGAAAAGAGGCCGGGGGACGGGTGGTTGCCAGCCGGCGTAGGGTGGCTGCCAGCAGTCCCGGTTCGCCGCCTTTTGCTCGTTTCTTGTTTCGTGCGTATCTTATTCGTTATGCGTCCGTTTTCGTCGATTCTTTTTGCATTGGATTCATTTTTCAAAAATGAAGACTTTGATGCAAAGAATTCCCTGAGATGTGTCTCTCATCTTTAGATGTCTCATGCGAATCGTTTGAATCTTTCGACGTATGTAGAATCTTCATTCTTCATCCGTTTTTGTTGATTCTTCTTCTGTTAGATTCGTATTTTGAAAATGAAGACTTTGGATAAGATAAACCTTAATGATGGGCACTTTGTCTCTAAATCTTGTTTCGGATGCCTTGAAACTTCAACTGCGCGTGGAATCTTCGTTTTTCGTACGTTTTGCTTGATTTTTCTCGTGCAACTTTATTTTGACCTTCTTGGCAATGTTTCATTGATTTTTGTATTATTTGAGGCTAAATGCCAAATATTGTTCCAGAATAAGAGAGATATCGGTGGTATAAACGTGACTTTTTACGCGATATCAATTTCTAAGGGCTATAAATATATAAAAAAAATCCCTTAGAAATTCCTTGGCAAAGAAGTTCTAAGCTAAAAAAAAAAGGAAAATTATTTTTTTGTCATAAAGCTATGTCCCGAAAAAAAAATTTCCTCCCTTATCGTTAAAAAATCTTTGTCCCGAAAACTCCGATTCTTGAAAAATATGAAAATCTCCCATGTGTTTTCAAAGATAGAAGTCGAAATAACAATCTTCTTCCCTTATCGTTATATGTTTCCATTTTCAATAAAAAGTGTGTCTAAATAAAATTTATCATAAGTTTAAAGGTCCTAAGATAAGCAAAACCCTTAAACCTAAACTTCCCACTTATCCATACCCTTTAACCCTCACCAAACATTACAACCCATTTGAATGTCCTGGGATAATTAGCACCGTCCTCACCTAAGTGGTGGAGATATGATTCTCGAGCAAGCCTATGACGATGGATGTTGCATGACTGGCTTATGAGCGATTTCGTTTGATTAGAATGATAGGTAACCCGAAACACTTTTGAGTGAATTGAGTGACCACCTAGTGAGATCGCCTAGTCATGTATATTCCAAGATCGTGAGAATTGAAAGCATGCCTAAGAGAATCATTTCATGTTTCTAAAACGAGTACCTTATTTTCTCTTATTCTCCAGGATATGTTGCTTATATATGGGAATGTTTGCTCTTACTATGTTTTGATTCACCAAAATGCACTAACAAAGTTGTCGTCACTCTTATCGGTCGGTCGGATTTGACTCCGGTCGTTGTTCCAACAGCAACAGAAGCGGCGGACAGTGAGTTTTAAATTTATAAGAGTTGGGGATCAAACTATAAGTACTACCTACCTTGGGAGCAAGCAGTAAGTATAACTCGAGGTCGTTCTTAAATCGGAGCGAATTGAAATGAAGCGATTCACCAAAGATTATGGTTGCAATTAGGATGGTGGTAGGTAGATAGATTTTGGATTGATTTGGTTTTCTAATTTATCCTAAGTGCAGTAAAATAAATGCAGGAAATAAAAGATAGGGGATGAGCAGACAGGTAGAGATGTGATTGCTGAAACTTGGATAATTAGGGTTTCAGGATGATGTTCATTATAAAATTGATTGGAGATTTACCACATAAAGAGTAAACATACTTTCGGTGTAAACACTAGGACCCTACGTTCAGGTGAAACCCTAGAAACATATGTCACTGGAATCCTAGGTTATCATGATTATGATCAGATCGGGCTGTTTTCAAACCCCCCTGAACCTTTGCTTAACAAAGACAAAGTCACCCTAAATTTTCTAGGGATCAGGCATAAGGCAACAGACCGCAATTGTATTTACTGACCTTTCTTAACACCTAATCGTCTATTTACTTTTATTATAGCAAATACTGATTGTATCCTGTGTATGTTAAACTATTGGTGTGATTAGGGTTTTGCATGTCTAGGTGTATGATTGACACTACCCTGTATTGTTTCAATTGAAGCACATTCTTAACCATCGTAAATATAGACCCTCCTTTACAGTCAGGCGTTCATCCCTAGGAATAATCACGGTGTACAGGGCAATTAGGCATTTCCACAGTGTTCCAAACCCTAGATGTACTAACGGGTGTACTGGGCATTTAAGCATTTCCACAGTGTTCCAGATCTTAGGTGTACTAACGGTGTACAGTGCAACAAGCATTTCCACAGCTTTGATTCCTAGACCACAGTTCTAGAAGGGTCACTTCTAGGTAATTCACGATGAAACAATCCATGGCATTTCATTAGCTTCCACGTATTTGTACTTCACACGAGGTGTTTCCAACGCTATACGAAGTACCGTGCCTTTTAAAGGAAAGTTCATAGTTTCATACTGTAACTGGAGATAACTGTATATTCATAGTATTAGGGTTGATCAGATCCTATCCTAGGGCAACAGTCACGTGAAAGTCTGGAAAGGGTGATGAGAGACTAGATCTATATTCAGGATAAGCTTAACCAGATACACAGCATAACAATTTCCAATCGTACAAATGAAATATTAATTTAACATCATCCCTACTCCTAATATCTACATTTCAACAATCACAATATTAAACTACTCTATAAACATGGCAATATGCAGAATACAAACTGAAATAACATAAAGCACAAGCATTATAACAGTAAGTAAAGTTTAGATATCACCGGGAATACAGCAGCGTAATACTAAGGATTACAAATAGTATGAACTTGAAAAACTCATTACAACAAGATTACCAAGCTAAACCTACCTCTAGACTCGAACCGTAAGCTCAACCCTAACCTTTCTCCTCTAACTCCTAAGAGTAGTGCTAGAGAGAGAAAGTTAGAGAGAGAAAGTGAAAGAAAAAGAGAGAAATGAAAGTGAGAGAAATGTGAGAATGTGTGAATGTGTTAAGGTGTGTGGAATGAGGAGGGGTGACCCTCTATTTATAGGCAAAGCTTCAAATCTTCCGTACAACTCGCGAAACAGCACATACAAGCAAACGAAGCAGCATACGGGGGCAGGGGGGCCGTATACGGCCTTGGTAGGGCCATATACGGTGTATACAAGGCCGTATACGGTCTGTATAGGGCCGTATACGGTTCCCTAGGCCGTATACGGTGTCCGTCTGATTTCGTTCGTTGCTTAAAACGCGCGTATCTCATTCGTTATGCATCCGTTTGACCGGATTCTTTCGCCTGTGTCTTCGTAATTCCGTTACGCTTCTAATGATGCCAAATTCACTGAAATTGGATGTGTATAACTTAAGCATAGCTGAAATGACTTTATAGGGTCTGATACCGCTCAGTCTTCTCCGTTCTTTATCCGATTTGCATGATTCTTGATTTTCCCGTCTCGATTTTACCTGTTTTATCATATGATGAAGTTAGAATGTGATTTATATAAGGTAAATGAGGCCGGAGGATTTTGTGCACGTTTATTCACCCTAATTTGCTTGTTATTTGGACGTTTTAGGTGATTTTTGCAACAACGCCTATATTTAGACCACTTTAGTGAATTTCAGTAAATAATGATCATTTTGGAATGTTTTCACTAAGGATATGTCCAAAAAGTGCGGAATATTGCCCTTAAAAACATGACTATTTGAGTCACATCAAGTTATCCCACACTTAGGCGTTGCTTGTCCTCAAGCAACACTCAGTTAGAAAAACAATTATTTTTGGTTTTTAAGGGTGAGTCAAAATAATTTCAAAATGATACCACTTCTAATATGACTAAGACTGTTTAAGAATAAGGGAAAGGATAAGATGATCCTTTCAGAAGCAAGAAGCAATTATCATCAAGCATATTACCAATCCTCGTGATCTTGGAGTACACATGACTAGGCGATCTCACTAAAGGTGGTCACTCAATTCACTCAATGTGTATCGGGTTTCCTAACAATCTAGAACAAATGAAATCGCTCAAATAAGCCAGTCATGCAGCACTCATCGTCATAAGCTTGGTCGAGAATCGGATCTCCACCACTTAGGTGAGGACGGTGCTAACTATCCCAAGACATTCAACGGGTGGTAGTGTTTGGTGAGGTTTAAGGGTATGGATAGTGGTATATGTTTGGTTGCAAGGGTTTGACTTATCTTAAAACTCAAAGATAGTGAAAAACTTTATTTCAGAACTGAACGGAGGATTTTGTAGCTGCTCGTCTTCTATCGAATTTTCCTTGAGAAGGTGATACTTGAAGCACTCAGCTTTATTTGATGGAACTATTTCTTTCTCTTTTCTTTGATTTTCTACTTTTTATTTTTCTTTTCTTCTTCAGAACTTCTTTGCCAGAGAACTTCTAAGGATATTTTATGTTGATTCTTTCAGAAATCCTTTTCGGAACTATGATCTTTGATCTTGAACTTCAATTTCTTTTATCGTGCCAATTTTTCGCACTTTTGACTTTTTAGAGTACACAGAAGAGGAAGACTTTGGAGCATAATTGAAGAGGATGTTCCAAAAGATGTTTTTCACGACCTTAGAAATTCCAAGATAAGGTTTTGGGAATTTTGGGTGAGTAGGGGTTTAGTGTGGGGTTTTTTTTACGAAATGAAAGGTTTAGGCTCAACAGGGTTTACTAGGCGGATCATCGATACTGAAAATAAGTATCGGAAGGGTTTTGGGCTTGAAGAGATATGTAAGAATTGGGTTTAAATCCTAAGGAATGTCAAGATCATCTAGCTGCACCTATACCGCGTACGGTACACACCAATGTGGTCTCGAAACGTACGTCTGGAGAAAGTTCTAATTCAGAGATGCAAGCATCGGCACACACAAGAAATGAAAGTGAAGCATTAAAGATGAATGCTTTTAGGCTCAAGATACCTCACTACAAAATAAGGTTGTATGTGCCTAGCCATGCTCCTTTTAGATTATTGTTTCTTGCTCGAGAAATTTCTACCTTATTTTCCCTATATTCCAAAATACCTTACTCATATTTTGAGAATGATTCTTTTCGAAAGTATTTAACTCAAAAACTTAGAGTTAATTTCACAATCTAACTTATGATTTTAACTCTTTTGAAAGAATTTTTGAAAAAATTTATTTAAAAAAGTTCGTTTTTGGGGAAACATTTTCTGAGTAATGCTATTTTGGACATAAAGATCGCCTAAAATTACCTAACGTATTCTATACCTAGCTATCCCACACTTAGAGGAACATTGTCCCTAATGTTCTCTTGAGTTGAGTTTTTACTGGAGGTAAAATTCCACACTTAGAGTTTGAACATGTAAGAAAATGTTTCTTAAATGTTAAATTTGGGTTTGAATCCCACACTTAGTGATAAGCTCAGGATAGGGTACAGATTATAACAAGCTAACAAGACAGAATATATGTGATCATGAAATGGATAGAGGGTTAAGAAACTCCCCAGATAACGTTTGAACGTTTTGAAGCTTATGAAAGGTTGCAGGAAAGAAAGAGTCGAGGTGAGCTTTCTTATGCATTCTTCTTGAAGGACAGCAAGCTTCATACGGGTTATCCGGTGTCATGTATCCAACGTTATCAGAAATCAACTTCAATTCTTTTAAGTAGGGGATCTTATGGTGTAGAATCCCATACTTTAGGTTTTGAAGAAACTGGAGTGATTTCGATAAGTGTTTGTGGTGTGGGGAGTGATCCCACACTTAGTTCTTTGAAGTGCTTTGATACAAGGAAGTTTTGAGTAGAACGATGTGACACCCCCAATTTCGGGTTGCGGAAGCGGTCGGGTCGGGGCGTCACTAATCAAATATCAAGCACCAAGATTACAAGCAAACGACTCTACATGAGACGTTTATAATATATTACAAAAGTAGTACATTGTTTTGAAGTTATAAGTTTACAAAGATAGCGAGTTCGCAATTGATTTTGAAGATTTTAATACATAACCATTAATACAAAAGATGATGCTAGAAAATCTTCATGTTTAAATAGATACATGTGACTCGTACTAGCTAGCGTATCCTGCGGGCCATCCTACTATTGAGCACCTGAGAATACAACACTAAAAGGGTCAGCTATAAAGCTGGTGAATCTCACAGGTTTAAAATAAACATTGATGTGATCAACATGATTATCCGACGATAATTGAACAATGTAAACCGAACAATGATAAGCAATATAACCGAACAATGATGTAACCTATTAAGGTTTCCGAACCATGATAAAACTGACACATATATTGCACTGAGCTATGATTCAAGGCCTAACCCGATCTTTGCCTCCCGTCTTGGTGATACACCCTTGACAATTACTAAAGTGCCCGTTTTTAACTTGGTTGTAGCTAGCAACCCGGACGGGGACGTCGCTCCCATGATAGTACTATCCTTTAGCAATCGCGCCTTATTAAGTTAATGAATCATACACTGATGAGGACTTTACCGAATTAAAACACTCGTGCAATAACCGTACAATGAAAATCAATACCGACAATAATAACCGAAACAATGAACAAGTTAATAACTAAATTAACTAACCGAATAACTTGTGATCACTAAAACAATTTGTGTTGCATCTCCCCCGAATTTAAAAAACAGTAAACGGTAAAAATGGGGCTGTGAGACTCACCTGAGTCTAGTAGTGTAATAGCAGTAAGCAAGCAATGTGGTTCTCTGAACCAGTGATCTCTAGCGTCCTAAACGCATAAAGTTAAGTAAGTAAATGGATATTTTAAAGATTATCCATGCTAGTTGTCCACTCAACAAGTTAATGTCCAAGGTTCGTTGGTAAAAGTGTAACTTCAATATTTTGGGTTAACATCCTTAACGTTTTTCAAGTAATTTTGTGTTTATCGTTTTGGGGCTCGTTTTTGTTGACTTGGTCAAACGTGTTCCGTTTGACCCGAAACTTTATTCCAACTCTTAAAATGGTTTAATAAGTTTATAAGAATTGTCGGTTCATTTTGTGGGTCTCTCGAAGTGTCACTTTCACAATTTTACCAAAACAGGCCCTAAGGTTTATATTTTCCAGATTTCGACTCAATAAACCTCTCGATTTAACTAACTTCTAGTCCAAATCAAGCCTAACCAAAAATTACAGATGTTCTTATAAGTGTCTAGACCATTTCTGAATTTTACCACGATTTTATAATGTGTTTTACTATTTTTAACAAAAAAGAGAATGAAGAGTTGTCAGATTTGGTCTCAACACGAACTCAGTTCATAGATCGACTTCTACACGAGAATCAGGGGGTTTTCCGGTCAGGCCATAGAAGAACTTTTTGTAGTTAACAAAAGTACCAAACTTTTCCAAGTGGTCTCATGCGTTTTTGAGGTCTATAGCTCGAGATATGGTCTCGAGAAGTAGACGGAAACTTCTGTCCGCCGGAACAGTAAAGCGCGACGTTACGGTAAATTCATTTTAAAATAGTAAACGAAGTCGAAATGTTACGAAATTGGTTCGTTGGAAATCTAACATCACGAACTACATTTTAGGCTTAAGATTCGTTCATTTTCATGTTGAAATGATTTTTAAATAAATCGTTGAAGTGGCACATTTTCCTGTCACAGAAAACTGTTATGGTTTTCGAGTTATTATAAACGCATTTCGGTTTAAGTTTTGGACATTATATGGTTAAGTGGACATATAAACATGTAAATATATATGTTTCAAGTAGAATTAATGAAGAATAAAGGGTTCCTTACAAAGAAATGAAGAGGAGAAGGAAGAAGGAAGTCGAATGCTCGTTTCCTTGCGTTTTCTTGATTTTCCGAGTGGTGGCCGATGGTGGCTCTATGGTGGTGATGTGGTGGACTTGTGCGGGTGTAATGGTGGATTGGGGACTGCTGGAAGTCGTTCAAAGGGAGAGGGAGAGAGAGAGATTGGGAAAATGGTGAGAATGAGTGAGAAAAATGAAGGAGGGAAAAGGTTTTTGGTCAAGGAATTCACACAACAAGATCCACAATTTGTGGATCTTGTTGGGGGCTGGTTTTCCAGCAGATTTCAGGTGGGTCCCACCCCCATGTGGGTGTTTAAATCTTGTTCTCGAAGCTACGTATTGTCCCGTGTTCGTTTACCCGATCGTTTTGTCATCCGTTTAAGCGTTATACGTTTTATATGCGAATTTCCGTTAACGATTTAAAATACGATAATTTAAATAAAAGTTTTGCTCAAGTAACCTATTTTAGACTACTAAAATATAATTTAGTTTTCGTTTGATTGTCAGTCGTGAATCGGGTATTTATTCGGTTCGTGTAACGTTTTTAAACGTTATAATTATACGCGTGTTATCGCGTTATTTTTGCTTGAAGTATTTTATCAAAATACTTAGTTTTGAGTTATAAAAATATAACTTTACTTTATTTCATCGCTCGGGCGCGTTTTGCGCGTCTTCGTCGCGTTGGTCACGTTTTAAACAAAACGTACGTGTTTGTTATATTATAATCATAATAAAGTAATTATCATTGTTATTAAATAATTTCTTATTATTTAATAATTGTTTCACCAACGTCCGTATTTTGTGTATATCAGTTATTATATATATATAATACTTGAATACTTTCGTATTACTGCGTACCAAGTACGAGTATTTGAAGTTTAAATTCTGCGCGAAATTTGCCCTTTTTGACCGGGTGTCACAAACGAGGCCCCTCCATGAGATGTTTAATGTTCCGCAATCTACAAATATTGAAAGCTGGTTCAGGTTGCCTTTTGACTTCACGGATTTTCTTCTTGAAAGTGCGCCATCTCGCTTATTTTTCACGTTCATTCATCACAACATTTCTACTTATTTGACAGAAAGAAAATAAAACATAATAAGTAATAGCATAATGTAAATAAGGATAAAGTGATCAACCAACTAGTGGCTGATACAAATAGGTTCCAAAAGTAAGGTTCAACAGTAGCCAAACAAACTAGTAATAGTAATAATGTCTGAAACCAAAGTCAAGTGATGCAAATGGGACAGAACTATGAGGCTGGGGATCCCTGATCAAGTATGTCATCATGCTGAGTAGGGGCTGGTGCTGTGGATGGTCCTACGACTGACTGCTGGCCACTCGACACTCTCTGTCCTTCTTCAGCAGTGATAAGCTTGAGCTGAATCAAAATATCTCTGAGTGTAGCTGCTGGCAGCTTCATCGGATCTGTAATACCCCACTGTAGCAGAATGTCTGATGTGATCTTGGCATCCTCAAGTAGTTTCATATAGGCCTGACAAAGCATGGTCTCGGTGGGCACATCTGAAGAAGAGATCGGTCCAAGGTTTAGTAACATCCTGGAAGTGTCAAAAGATAGAGCATCCGTGCCCAAATAGACTGTGTCAGCAAGGTAAGATCCACTGGCGACTGGCTGGGTAGGATGAGAAATCACAGGTGCAGAAATCACTAGCTGAACTACCGGTATCTCGGTCTCAACTGACTAGACCTGCTCTGGTACTAGTGTGGTCCGGATAGCGGGTGATGGTGTATGGGTGGTATGTGATGGGATGGATGTATGTGGTGGTGCTATGGCTGGTGGTGGTGGACCGCATCGGTACATGTAAGGCTCCGGGTCAGGAATACCAAGTTTCCTGGAAATCAACAGCTGATGGGAACGGCTAGCCTGAAGAGCATGCAAAAGACAATACTGTGTCAGCGAGGTCACTGGATCTGTGTAGTGAACAGTAGCCTGAGCTGGTGGCTCGGCTGTCTCAGCTCCTCCATGCGGGACACTAGCATGAGTAGTAGGTGCTCGGGCTCTATCAGATGGGTCATCCTCAGTATCTGTAACAGGTGAGGATCCTCTAACACGCTTCCCATGGAGACGACATCCTAGAATGATCTGTTTGGTGTTCTTCCATAGGCACTGTCTCTGCTCATCTTCCTCAACAAGATGGATCAACTTGCAGTATCCCAAGTTAAATGGCAAAGAACGAGAACAAACAGTAAACTCCTCAGTGTGGGCCTCAGTCAACAATCCCATACTATACAGCAATCTAGTGATAATCGACCCCATGAACATGTGCTTATCCAAGTCTGTCTCATCCCAAAGTCTCTCAGGAATCAAGAAAGCAACATTTAGATTCTTTCCTCCTATGATTGCTTCCATGAACTTCAACTCTTCGGCACTCACAGCTCCACCTTCCTTCTTTCCAAATATAGAACATGCTAGCAACTTGTGAAGGATGTGAGGCAACGTCGATGGGTTGTGTTGCTTACCGATTATGATTGTGAGATCCGATATCATCCGGGCAAAGCAAATGTTGTTGCCGATGCCCTCAGTCGAAAAGAACATACCAAGCCACTTCGAGTCCGAGCACTCAGTATGACTATACACAATGATCTGATTATTCAGATTCTCACCGCTCAACTCGAATCACTCAAACCTGAGAACATCAAAAACGAGTCCTTGCGTGGCATGGACCAACAATTTGAAACCAAACCTACTAGGGCCAAATACTTCTCTAACCGAATCTGGTTGCCTAGTTTTGGGAACCTACGAGACTTGGTGATGGACGAAGCTCACAAGTCCAAGTACTCCATACATCCTGGATCTGACAAGATGTATCATGGCATCAAAGAGTTATATTGGTGGCCAAACATGAAAGCTGACATCGCCACATATGTCGGCAAGTGCCTCACTTGCTCTAAAGTCAAAGCCGAATATCAGAAACCTTCCGGCTTGCTACAACAACCGGAAATCCCTCAGTGGAAATGGGAGCAGATCTCCATGGATTTCATCACAAAACTCCCGAAAACATCGAGCGGTTGCGATACCATTTGGGTGATCGTCGATCGTCTCACAAAATCTGCTCATTTCCTAGCCATCAAAGAAACCGATAAAATGGAACGCCTCACACGAATCTATCTCAAGGAAATTGTATCACGACATGGCGTTCCAATCTCGATTATTTCTGACAGAGATAGTCGTTTCACATCTCACTTTTGGCAGTCACTTCAAAAATCATTGGGTACTCGACTGGATATGAGTACTGCATATCATCCTCAAACCGACGGCCAAAGTGAACGAACCATTCAAACACTGGAAGACATGCTACGGTCTTGCGTAGTTGATTTCGGTTCAAACTGGGAACATCACCTACCATTGTGCGAATTTTCGTACAACAACAGTGATGTGACGTGAAAAGTCATGTTTTTAGAAGCTTTATTCCTCACATTTTGAACCTTTCTTTAGTGAAAACATTCCAAAACATTGATTATTTACTAAAATACACTAAAGTGGTTCAAAAGTAGACGTTGTGATAAAAATCACTGAAAACACTCTAAAAATGCACAAAACACGGCATTTTAATACTGGCAGATTCTTCCGACCTCATTTTCCTGTCAAGGAACACCTCCTAACCTCTACCATCTGTTGTATATGTAAAATCGAGACGGAAAAATCTGGAATCAAGTGAAATGGCCTTAGGACGGAGAAACCACTACGCTTTCAGAGCCATTAAAAGTCATTTCGGCTATGCCTAAGCTCTACACATCCAATTTCTGTGAGATTGGCATCATTAGAAGCGTAACGGAATTACGAAACCACAGGCGAAAGAATCGAGTCAAACGGACGCATAACGAAGGAGATACGGACGCTTTAAGCAACGAACGAAATCAGACGGGACTGTATACGGCCTCAGGCACCGTATACGGCCCTTGTAAGACCGTATACGGCCTACTATACACCGTATACGGCCCCTGCAAGGCCGTATATGGCCCCCTACCCCATATCATGCTTCGTTTGCTTGTACGTGCTGCTTCGTGAGTTGTACGTGCGATTTGATGGTTTGCCTATAAATAGTGGACATCCCCAACACTTCATTCATACCATTTTTCTCATTTTCATTCTCTCCCTACACTTTCTCTCTCACATACATCACTCTCTCTCTAGTTTCTCTCTCTAGAGAATTTTCTCTCTCTAGAATTGAGCTAGTTAGAGAGATAGTAAGGTAGAGGTAGCTTTTAGCTTTTGAAGAGAATGTTGAAGGATGAATACTGTCCAAGGGAAGAGCTACAACAACTCGAGGTCGAGTTCTGGAACCTCAAGGTTCAGGGCAATGATATTGCCAGTTACACAACCCGTTTTCATCAGCTGGCACTGCTGTGCCCATCAATGGTCGATCCTGAGTACAAGAGGATCGAACGTTACATCTGGGGACTTCCCCTACATATTCAGGGTATGGTCACTGCTTCCAACTCCACGACCATCCAAGGTGTCGTCCGTATGGCACACAATCTTATGGCTCAGGTGGTTCTCCAAGAAACACCTGCTTCCTCAAACACTGGTAACAACTCTGGGGATCACAAGAGAAAATGGTCCGGAAACTCCAACCAAAATCAACAGTCATCAAAGAAGCCTGAAACTGTCAAGGCTTACACATCTGGTTCTGAGCCCAAGAAAGGCTACACTGGAACCAAGCCTTTCTGCTCTAAGTGCCGCCGCCATCATGATGGTCCCTACGGTACTCCATGTAACAAGTGTCAAAGGTATGGGCATCTGGCCAAAGACTGCAGGTCCACCAGTACCAATACCAACAACAACACCAACACCAACACCAACACTAGCTCCAGCCAACCAAAAGCCTGTTTTGAGTGTGGCAACACTGGGCACTTCAGGAATGACTGCCCAAAGCTGAAGAACAAGGGCAACAACAACAACCCAAGGGGTAGAGCCTTTGTCCTTAACTCAAGGGAAGCCCGTCAAGACCCGAATGTGGTCTCGGGTACGTTCCTCCTTAACAACTTAACTGCTTCTGTTCTAATTGATACTGGTGCTGATAGAAGTTTTATATCTGATGAGTTCTGTTCACTACTTGACATCACACCTGTTGCCTTAGATGCTAAGTACATTGTGGAATTAGCTAATGGTAAACTTATTGAAACCGATAGTGTGATACCTAATTGCACTTTAAAACTAGCCGATGAACTTTTCACCATTGATCTTATACCTGTCGAGATCGATAGTTTCGACATCATTGTTGGAATGGATTGGTTATCTAAACACCGAGCCGAGATCGTCTGCTTTGATAAAATTGTTCGTATTCCTCTCGTCACCGGTAGTACTTTAATCATACAAGGGGAGACCGGTGGGACGAGACTAAATATCATATCAAGTATGAAAACCCGAAAGTATTTGAGAAAAGGGTACCAGGCAATCCTCGCACATGTAATGGAGAAAAAGTCAGAGGAGAAGCGACTTGAGGATGTGCCTATTATCCTAGACTTTTTGGAAGTCTTACCAGAAGAACTACCTGGTCTTCCACCAACAAGACAGGTCGAGTTCTCTATCGATCTTATGCCCGGTGCAACACTCGTGGCACGAGCTCCGTATCGGTTAGCCCCATCCGAACTTCAGTAGTTGTCTACTCAATTACAGGAACTCCTGGACAAAGGATTCATTAGACCGAGTACTTCACCTTGGGGAGCCCTAGTTTTGTTCGTCAAAAAGAAGGACGGTTCTTTCCGCATGTGCATCGATTACAGAGAACTGAATAAGTTAACTGTCAAGAACCGTTATCCTCTCCCCCGCATTGATGACCTGTTTGACCAACTTCAGGGATCGAGTTTTTATTCAAAGATCGATCTACGGTCAGGTTATCATCAACTCCGAGTTCGTGACTCAGATATCCTGAAAACAGCTTTCCGAACTCGCTACGGGCATTATGAGTTCCAAGTAATGCCATTCGGTTTAACAAACGCACCGGCTGTATTCATGGACCTTATGAACCGAGTGTGCAAACCATATCTCGACAAGTTTGTCATTGTATTCATTGATGACATCTTGATCTACTCGCGCAACGAGCAAGAACATGCGCACATTGATGACATCTTGATCTACTCGCGCAACGAGCAAGAACATGCGCAACATCTCAAAACCATCCTAGAACTACTTAAGCACGAGGAGTTATATGCTAAATTCTCCAACTGTGAGTTCTGGATGCAAACCGTTCAATTCCTTGGACACGTGATTGACAGTCAAGGAATTCATGTTGATCCATCTAAAATCGAGGCTATCAAAAATTGGCAATCGCCAACAACTCCAACCGAAGTACGGCAGTTTTTTGGACTGGCCGGGTACTATCGGCGTTTCATTGAGAATTTCTCAAAAATAGCCCAACCTCTCATGACACTGACTCAGAAGAAAAAGAAGTTCAATAGGACTGATAAACAAGAGTCAGCATTTCAACTGTTGAAACAAAAGCTTTGCAGTGCACCTATCCTATCACTACCCGAAGGCACCGATGACTTCGTGGTATATTGCGATGCTTCTCACCAAGGTCTTGGTTGCGTGTTGATGCAACGAGACAAAGTCATTGCCCACTCCTCCCGACAGCTCAAAATCCACGAGAAGAATTACACCACTCATGACCTCGAATTGGGAGCCGTAGTGTTTGCACTCAAAATCTAGAGACACTATCTGTAAGGAACTAAATGTACAATCTTTACTGATCACAAAAGCCTACAGCCCATATTCGATCAAAAGGATCTCAACATGAGGCAACGTCGATGGGTTGAGTTGCTTACCGATTATGATTGTGAGATCCGATATCATCCGGGCAAAGCAAATGTTGTTGCCGATGCCCTCAGTCGAAAAGAATATACCAAGCCACTTCGAGTCCGAGCACTCAGTATGACTATACACAATGATCTGATTATTCAGATTCTCACCGCTCAACTCGAATCACTCAAACCTGAGAACATCAAAAACGAGTCCTTGCGTGGCATGGACCAACAATTTGAAACCAAACCTACTAGGGCCAAATACTTCTCTAACCGAATCTGGTTGCCTAGTTTTGGGAACCTACGAGACTTGGTGATGGACGAAGCTCACAAGTCCAAGTACTCCATACATCCTGGATCTGACAAGATGTATCATGGCATCAAAGAGTTATATTGGTGGCCAAACATGAAAGCTGACATCGCCACATATGTCGGCAAGTGCCTCACTTGCTCTAAAGTCAAAGCCGAATATCAGAAACCTTCCGGCTTGCTACAACAACCGGAAATCCCTCAGTGGAAATGGGAGCAGATCTCCATGGATTTCATCACAAAACTCCCGAAAACATCGAGCGGTTGCGATACCATTTGGGTGATCGTCGATCGTCTCACAAAATCTGCTCATTTCCTAGCCATCAAAGAAACCGATAAAATGGAACGCCTTACACGAATCTATCTCAAGGAAATTGTATCACGACATGGCGTTCCAATCTCGATTATTTCTGATAGAGATAGTCGTTTCACATCTCACTTTTGGCAGTCACTTCAAAAATCATTGGGTACTCGACTGGATATGAGTACTGCATATCATCCTCAAACCGACGGCCAAAGTGAACTAACCATTCAAACACTGGAAGACATGCTACGGTCTTGCGTAGTTGATTTCGGTTCAAACTGGGAACATCACCTACCATTGTGCGAATTTTCGTACAACAACAGTGATGTGACGTGAAAAGTCATGTTTTTAGAAGCTTTATTCCCCACATTTTGAACCTTTTTTTAGTGAAAACATTCCAAAACATTGATTATTTACTAAAATACACTAAAGTGGTTCAAAAGTAGACGTTGTGATAAAAATCACTGAAAACACTCTAAAAATGCACAAAACACAGCATTTTAAAACTGGCAGATTCTTTCGACCTCATTTTCCTGTCAAGGAACATCTCCTAACTTCTACCATCTGTTGTATAGGTAAAATCGAGACGGAAAAATCTGGAATCAAGTGAAACGGCCTTAGGACGGAGAAACCACTACGCTTTCAGAGCCATTAAAAGTCATTTCGGCTACGCCTAAGCTCTACACATCCAATTTCTGTGAGATTGGCATCATTAGAAGCGTAACGGAATTACGAAACCACAGGCGAAAGAATCGAGTCAAACGGACGCATAACGAAGGAGATACGGACGTTTTAAGCAACGAACGAAATCAGACGGAGACCGTATACGGCCTCAGGCACCGTATACGGCCCTTGTAAGACCGTATACGGCCTACTATACACCGTATACGGCCCCTGCAAGGCCGTATACGGCCCCCTACCCCATATCGTGCTTCGTTTGCTTGTATGTGCTGCTTCATGAGTTGTACGTGCGATTTGATGGTTTGCCTATAAATAGTTGACATCCCCAACACTTCATTCATACCATTTTTCTCATTTTCATTCTCTCCCTACACTTTCTCTCTCACACACATCACTCTCTCTAGTTTCTCTCTCTAGAGAATTTTCTCTCTCTAGAATTGAGCTAGTTAGAGAGATAGTTAGGTAGAGGTAGCTTTTAGCTTTTGTACGGAGCCACTCCAAGACATTGTATTTGCAAAGATCTGTCTGTAATAAATTCGTATCAGGTTCTATTTATAAATCTATTACTTTCCAGTTTTAAACATGTGTTGCTTTGTTTATGCTTGTTTAGGATTGTATGCTAGATATATAATGTTAGGCTAGACATTTCTTTGTGTTTATTATGATGTAGTTATGTTAGAATGGTCAATATGTTTATGCCATGCTGTTACTCTGCCCGTGTTACTTTAAACTGTGTATGAACTTGTAAACTGAATCTCGAATGTTTATCTATCCAACCTATGCTGTGGTTAGAAGCTTCCTGCTAGAACCTGGCCAATTACTAGTGGTACGTTCTCTACCTATTCTATACTTGATGATCAATGAACTTGGTATGGCTGTGTTCTCTAGGTTGAAACAAATCATAAGAGACACGGAGCGTAGGATTAGAGATAGGTTAGATTCATGTTTATCTGTTATATATCTTTGAGAGAACTTTCGGGATATCTATGATCTGATTATTGGTTATCTGCTATGCTTAGGTTTATGGTGTTCTGTTATGTGTCACCCTATTGCATGTTCTTGTTTGATTGTTGCCTTAGGAATGATGCATGCTAGAGTTATCCTCCTGGTTCATATCAGTAACTGTATAATTAGGTTTTCAGACACAAAATATTGGTTTACACAGTAGATTAACATGCATGGAATAGTTGTGATGATTTATATCTGTAATGTTGAACAATTTAACTGATCGTTAGCCCGATTATCCCAACTTGGTCCGCGGGATTACCCCCGTTCGTGTTCTTGTTCAATCAACAATTCACGCTACGATACAGACGTCTCTGATGACTGTGACTGGGGACCAGGATTCGAGGATAGTCGTCGGTTAAATTGGTCTGTACATTTGGGAGAACTTCTGGTGTATTTGACTTCTATAACTGCTATCCACGTGACATGTTATTTATCTGATTGCGGACAACTCTACGTTAGATATTTAATAGGCTCTTAGTTGTAGCTCATTAGGATATAGGAAATCTGCGAGAGTAATGTGGAACCCTAATTAATGTAACGGAAAAACCGTAAAACGCCCTACTACTCGGTATAGTGCTGGAAACACCAATTGGTAGAGTACAAACGTATGGAAGCCGCGGAACGGTCGTAGGTATAATACTTTGCATTAATTATGTTTCTATCATTTCCGGATTAGTCATCACATCTAGTAGCCTTACCCTTGACTATTCATCAATAACATATAACGAAATCATAGTAAACACTCGCTTATCCTCTGTTGACCGAGTCTCCGTACAAACCTCTTTAGTTTTATTTTCTTTATTTAAATTAGTATTTAGTATAAAAACCAAACCTATCCAAAAACTTTTAAAAACCCTAGCTGAATCTCCAAAGATAATAAAACTTCCTAGACTCCCATGCCCGTTGTAGTTTGAAGAACGACACCTGAGTCATACATACCACTTGCTGCCCTTTTAGGTCTGTCAGTAGTATACAACTTAGGATTCCCCTGCTCTACAAATTTAAAACTCACTGTTCGCCGCTTCTATTGCTGTTGGAACAACGACCGGAATCAAATCCGTCCGATCGATAAAGGTAGCGACAAGTTTTTGGCGCCGCTGCCGGGGACTACAACGACCGATTTTAGGAATTTTGTTATCTCAGTTATTTAGCGATCCTTACGGAAGATCAATATCATCCGGAAGTTACAGTTTTTATCCCTAGGTTGGTTAGTTTTTAATTTCCCGTCCTTAGTTAAACCTATCCTTTCCAAAACCCTATTTTCTTCTAAAAACAAGTTATGGCGAATCGTATCACTCTCGCCTCATCAACCCAACCACTGCTAGAGGGACGAGGAGGACCAATCGTATCACCAACCGACGAAACCATTGAAATCAGACCACACTTCATTAAATTACTTAAATCGCAGTGTCAGTTTCATGGTCTTTCGGTTGAAAATCCAAACGCCCATCTTAACAAGTTCATCAACCTTTCCGACTCTTTCGAACAAACCGGATCCAGTGTCAAAGTCACCCGACTCCACCTGTTTCCTTATTCTTTAGCTTTCCGAGCTCAGACATGGTTTTATGAACTCGAACCCAATTCGATTCATACATGGGAGGAGATGGCTACTTAGTTCTTAGCTAAGTTTTTCCCTCCGTCCCTACAAACCAAGCTCAAAAATGAAATCATTAACTTTCGTTAAGGAACTACTGAATCATTAAGCTCAGCTTGGGAACGCTTTAAGAATCTGCTTGGAAGATGTCCTAATCATCAGTTGGCTGAAACGAATCTGGTCTGCACATTCTACAACAGTCTGAATCCTCATCACCAACAAACCCTCGATGCTGCTTCATCCGGAAATTTCATGCTACATACTTCAGAAGAAGCCTGGAAGTTGATTGAGACGATAACGATGCACCAACATGACTTGGAGTTTGATGAATCAACCTCGGGAGACAAAGACACTTCTACTCAAGCATTCGACACTTTAAGAACTCAACTCGAAACCATCTCTAAAGTTGTTAAGGATATGCAAGACTCTTCCAAATCTAAGAAGCAACCTCAACGGCTCTTCTCACACTCGAAGCCCAAGGAAGATGTTCTCGCCACATCTAGAGCCACTGATCAAATCATTCATTCAAAATCTTTCACTCAGCGGTTATCCAAACAACCTATCTCTCATTTGTTAGTTCCCTCTACACCCTCTACTTCCTCTCAATTGTCTTCTCGTCTAAACAATACGATTTTCAATAACTTCATGGTTGAGCAAAATAATAAAAACAAACAAATTGTTGATTTTCAAAACCAAATTGATTATTTGCTCAGAATTTCAAGCGATTTAATTAAAAACATGGAGGATAATGTTAAAAGATTGTTTTTAAAAGTTGAGGAGAAGCAAAGAGAAGAAGCGATTAGCAAAGCTATTCGTCATTCATCTTATGATTATGATGATATCCTTGTTGTCACTAGAGGCGGAAAAGAGACTAAGAATGAGAAATCAGAAGATATTCCTTTAGACGAACCTTCTAGTTCTTCTCTACCCACTGATTCAGTACATGTTGACACTCCTGTCACCTCTCCTGAACCAGAATCTTCCAAAGCCCCAGAAGTAGTTAAATCAACACGTATACCTTTCCCTGGTAGGCTTAAGAAAGAGAAACAAGAAGCCCAGTTTGGAAAATATCTAGAGATGTTCAAAAGCCTACACTTAAACGTTCGATTATAGTTGAAATGCCTAGTTGTGCCAAATTCTTCAAAGAACTTATATCCAACAAAGAAAAACTCAGACAAATAGTTAATTTGCCCTTAGACGCAGAATGCTCTTTAATTATGCAACAAGGACTGCCCCCAAGGTTAGGAGACACTGGCCGTTTCACTATTCCTTGTTACCTTCAGGATGTTCAAATAAGTAACGCCTTAGCTGACTTAGGAGCTAGTGTAAACCTTATGCCATACTCGCTTTATAGGAAACTAGGATTAAGCGAACTTTTACCAACCCGTATGACTATCCAATTAGCTGATAGATCAGTTAAACTCCCTCGAGGAATTGCTGAAGATATTATGGTGCGTGTTGATAAATTCGTCTTTCCTGTTGATTTTGTTGTTATGGATATTGAGGAAGACGCTCAGGTACCACTCATCCTTGGTAGACCTTTCCTAAATACTGCCAAGGGCGTCATTGACGTGAATGAAAAATCTTTAAAACTTAGAGTGGGAACTGAGGAAGTCACCTTCAATGTCGATAAACTAATGAAACTTCCTATGGGAGAAGACCTTGGTCTTGTAGATTCTATGCAGGAAATAATTGAAGAACACTTGGAAGAAATCCTCGCAGTAAGTAGCATTAATCCCCTTCCAAACACTGTCATCACAACAAGGAAAATCTGTGAAGAAGGTGCGGGTCTATGCTCAGCTATCTCGGATCCATCCATTGCATCAAAGGAAGTGCTATTACCTTTAAAGAATTCCAACTTACAGCCCAACAGATTTATCACTGCTGTACCACTTGGACAAGGCACTCCGGTCACTCTCTTGAGAAGAAGCCCTAATTCTGCAGTTCCTGATTCATCTCTCTCAAAAGAAGAAATTCTGAAGACTCTCAAGGAAATGGAGTCAATGCTTAAACTATCCGATCCGCAACTTTCTGAAAGTTGTAAAAACTTGAAACCAGAGATTACTTTTACCACATCTTCTTCAGCTCAGTTTCAGAGATTTGCATCCACAAAGGACAACAAGGAAATAATCACTAAAGATAATGCAATCTCTCAATCTTCCTAAGTAAAATATGAGCCGAGAAAAGATGAGCTTTGCAACAAGATCTTAATGGAAAATGACTTCAGGCCTTCCATTCAAAGGCAAAGGAGAGTTAACCCGAAGATTCAAGACGTGGTGAAAAAGGGGGTTATCAAACTCTTGGATGCTGGTTTAATTTACCCTATTTCGGATTCCCCATGGGTCAGTCCAGTTCAAGTTGTCCCAAAGAAAGGAGGCATGACGGTCATCGCTAACGAAGACAACGAGTTGATTCCAACACGAACCGTCACCGTTTGGAGGGTATGTATCGACTATCGGAAACTAAATGAAGCTACACGCAAAGATCACTTCCCTCTACCGTTCATTGATCAGATGCTTGAAAGATTGTCAGGAAACGAATTCTATTGCTTCCTCGACGGTTTCTCCGGCTATTTTCAGATACCTCTCGATCCAAAGGACCAAGAAAAGACAACGTTCACCTGTCCATACGGAACCTTTGCCTACCGACGTATGCCGTTTGGCTTATGTAATGCACCGGCGACATTTCAAAGATGCATGGTAGCAATCTTTCATGACATGATTGAACAATGCATGGAAGTGTTCATGGATGATTTTTCGGTTTTCGGAGATTCGTTCACCACTTGTCTTTCTAACTTGAACAAGATGCTCACCCGATGTGAAGAATCGAACCTAGTTCTGAATTGGGAAAAATGCCATTTCATGGTAAAAGAAGGCATAGTTTTAGGACACCGTATATCGAAAGCTGGAATTGAAGTTGACAAAGCAAAAGTCGAGACCATCTCAAAACTTCCACCACCCACCTCTGTCAAAGCCATCTGCAGTTTTCTAGGACACGCCGGGTTCTACCGTCGCTTTATCAAAGATTTCTCTAAGATATCCCGACCTATGACTCATCTCCTCGAAAAGGATACTCCGTTTGTCTTTACAGACGAAAGTCTCAAGGCCTTCGATCATCTGAAAGATCTGCTTGTTCATGCACCAATCATGGTTGCTCCAGACTGGAGTCTCCCATTTGAAATCATGTGCGACGCCAGTGATTTCGCTGTCGGAGCAGTTCTGGGATAGCGGAAGGAGAAACAGTTTCAACCAATATACTACGCCAGCAAAACGCTCACTGACGCCCATGAGAATTACACAACTACAGAAAAAGAGCTGCTAGCAGTAGTATTTGCTTTTGATAAATTTCGTTCTTATCTAATCTTGTCCAAAACTATTGTCTATACAGATCACTCAGCTCTGAAATATCTTTTTAAGAAGCAAGATGCTAAACCTCGCCTTCTACGATGGATTCTACTCCTTCAAGAATTCGACATCGAGATCAAAGACAAAAAAGGAGCAGAAAACGTCGCGGCGGACCATCTCAGCCGATTAGAGAATCCTTCAATGGATAAGTTGCACGAAAAAGACATTCAAGACCAGTTTCCAGAAGAACAACTCATGCATATTGGTAAATACCATCAAGGGTCACGATCTACAAATGATCCCTGGTATGCTGACTATGCCAATTATTTGGTGGGAAAAGTTGTACCTAAAGGAATGCCAACCTCTCGAAGATAAAAATTCTTCCGCAATATAAAATATTACTATTGGGACAACCCTTTCCTCTTTAAGGTTTGCCCTGATCAAATCATTAGAAGATGCGTTGATGGGAAAGAGGCAGAACACATCTTACACCAAAGCCACCATGGACCTACTGGAGGACATCACGGTACCAACATGACCGCAAGAAAAGTGTACGATGCCGGCTTTTTCTGGCCAACCATATTTCAAGATGCATACGATCTGGTGAGACGCTGCGATATCTGCCAAAGACAAGGCAATATAACAGCCCGGAATGAAATGCCACTCACAAACATCCAGGCCGTGGAAATCTTCGATATCTGGGGATTAGATTTCATGGGACCATTCCCTAAATCTAACGGTAAAGAGTACATCTTGGTTGCAGTCGACTACGTCTCCAGGTGGGCCGAAGCCCAAGCTCTCCCAACAAATGACGCCAAAGTGGTAACCAAATTTCTCAAAAAGCTATTTAGTCGATTTGGAACTCCAAAAGCAATAATTAGTGATCGTGGTACACACTTTTGCAACGTTCAATTCATGAAAGTTCTGCAACAGTATGGTGTCACTCACAAGACGTTAACAGCTTATCACCCCCAGACAAATGGGCAAGCTGAGGCAACAAATCGAGCTTTGAAAAGAATCTTGGAAAGAACTGTTGGTAATCATGGGTACAAATGGGCTGAAAAATTAGATGATGCATTGTGGGCATTCAGAACCGCCTATAAAACACCATTAGGAACCACACCGTATCGTCTAGTTTATGGCAAGGCATGTCATCTACCAATTGAGCTGGAATATAAAGCATAATGGGCTTTGAAGAACTGCAACTTAGATATTTCTACAGCTGGAGCAAATAGACGAATGTAGTTGAATGAGTTAGCCGAACTAAGGGATCAGGCATATGACAGTTCGTTAAGCTTCAAGGAACGAACTAAGATAATTCACGATGCTAAGCTGAGGCCCTCAAGATTCAAAACTGGAGATAAGGTGCTGCTTTTCAACTCGCATTTCAAGAAATTCTCTGGCAAGTTTAGGATCAGGTGGAGCGGACCATTCATAGTATCAAAGGTATTTCCTTACGGTGCAGTCGAACTTGAGGCACCAGAAGGTAATTTTAAGGTAAATGGTCATCGCTTAAAGCATTACTTCGAAGACTTTCCCATCAGGGAAGATGTCTTTATCTTTGAACCACCGTGAGTCGACAGAAAGGTACAAAGAGTCAAGCTAGAGACTCGTAAAACAAGCGCTCTTGGGAGGCACCCCAACCCTATCTTTATTTCTGTCATTTTATTTCTTAGTTTATTTTTATTAAGTATGGTTGTCTCTGAACTAATAAAATTGCAGGCTTGCCACTTATCTGACTTCGAATTGTAAAATATGAGATAAGTATTGTTCATTAACTATCACTGTTAGCATTACCTATTTATTTTATCTTGTTTCAGGATGGACGCTGTTGACACTGATCATGTAGCTGCGAGACCATGCAGACGACACAGACCCCATAGACGCAGAGCACAGAGAGCGGCTATGCTGACCATCACTGAGGAGGACCTGACTGATGTCCCGATCACTCACGAGGAGTTGCCCGATGAGAGGCCCTCATCACCTTTGCCAGCCCCCGTACCCACTTTCGAGTACGGTATCACTACGGCTGACCCAGCTGCTTCGTGGGCCCTCTTTCGGACACTCTCCATCCAGCATGACATCATGTCCTCTATCTGTGAGCAGCTCGAGATTCCGAGACCTGATGCCATTCCCTACAGGCTTGGCCCAGATCCAGGACCATCTCGACTTCCATGGTTCTTCTGTCCTCCTGCTGATCCACCTGTTCTCTCTACTGCTGGACCTTCCACTGGCCCCACTGCTGCAGCTACTGATCCTGATCCAGCATTGCCCACAGGATTTGCATCACCAGACCGCAGCCTCACAGAGCAGCTTCTGGCTGTTTTTGATGCTCACACTTCTGTCACCCACGCTTCCACTGATGAGATTGTGAGTCAGGCTGTGGCTACTATGGATTTCTCCATCCCATCTCCGACTTCCATCTTTGATAGGGATGCTGTGGAGGAGTTTGATCCTGATACTGATGACCTGCTTGATGACTTTTAGATTTTATCTTTAGTATTTACTTTCTGCATTATGACTCTGTACTTACGCTTTAGACCTGCTACCTAGATGAGATACTGTGATATGTGTGTCGTGGTTTATTGCAGAATTCAGCTTTGTGTGGAATGGATGATCTTAAACGAGCCTGGTCCTTAAAATCCAGCAATTCACTAGCACCACTCCTGCACAAACCTAGTCTATTCCAGTAAACACAAATGGGGAGTCTCTCTGTTCCTTTCTCCCCGTTTCAATTATGTTTATTATGCCTATGTTAGTGCGTTTAATTTCTGTGCCTCATCCTAAACTTATCACTAAGTGTGGGATTTCAGCCCAAATTGAACACTTGAGAAACATCTACTTACATGTTCAAACTCTAAGTGTGGGATTTTACTAGTAAAATCTCTACTCAAGATAACATTAGGGACAATGTTCCTCTAAGTGTGGGATGGTAGGTATAGAATAGGTATAGAATACCTTAAATGGTGATTTTTATGTCCAATAGCAATCTTTCTCTCAAAATTTTTCAAAAATAAGGTCAAAAATTTTTCAAAATTAATGAGTCTAACTCAGTTTTTGAGTCTCAAATACTACTGAGAGAAACCATTTTCAAAATATAAATATGATATTTCTAAAAGCCTAAAGGAAATAAGGTAGAAATTTCTTAAGCAAGAAGTAATAATCAAAGGAACATGACTAGACACATACAACCCTTTGCAGTGAGGTATCTTGAGCCTAAAAGCATTCATCTGTAATGCTTCATTTTCAATTCTTGTGTGTGTGCCGATGTCTGTATCTCTGAATTAGAACTTGCTCTTGACATACGCTTCGAGACCATATTGGTGTGTACCGTATACGGTATAGGTGCAATTAAATGACCTTGACATTCCTTAGGACTCAACCCATTTCTTACATATCTTTTCAAGCCCAAAACCCTTTCCGATGCTCATTTTTAGTATCGAAGATCCGCCTAGTATACCCTGTTGAGCCTAAACCTTTCATTTCTTCAAAACCCTAATTTTCACCCACTTCCCAAAATTACCCCCAAACTTATCTTGGAATTTCTGAGGTTGTGAAGAACACCCTTTTAGAATATCTGTTTCAAATATCCTACTCATTCGCATTCTCCAAAATCAAGCTTCTCAACAAATGGTGCGGGAAAATTAGCACACAAGAGAACTGGAAGGACGATGGTGCGGGAAAAATTAGCACCTGGAAAAGAATCAAAATGATCAAGATAGAAGAAAAAGATTTCTAAAGGAAATTCTCTAAAAAGAAATTCTGAAGAAAAGAAAAAGAAAAGACAAAAGAAAAGAAAAAGAAAAGAAAATAGCTCCGCAAATAAAGCTGAAAGTTTCAAAAGCATAGCTCTTCATGGAAAATCCGACAAAAGCTAAAACAGCTACCAACTCTTCGTTCCTCTCCGTTCTAAATAAAGTTGTTCATGATCTCAGTGATTCTAGGATAAACTAAACACCCTCACGAACCACTACCCATACCCTTCACCCTCACCAAACACTACAACCCTCTGAATGTCTTGAGATAATTAGCACCGTCCTAACCTAAGTGGTGGAGATCCGATTCTCGATCAAGCCTATGACGATGAGTGCAGCATGACTGGCTATTTTGAGCGATTTCGTTTGAGCTAGATTGATAGGAAACCCGATACACTTTGAGTGAATTGAGTGACCACCTATAGTGAGATCGCCTATTCATGTGTACTCCAAGATCATGAGATTTGGACGTACGCCTAAGAGAATCTCTTCTTGTTTATTGAAGGATCATCTTATCCTCCTCCACACTTTTAGAAGTAACTTGCTTATATGAGGAAATGCTAATCTCGGAACATATTCTCTGACTCGCCCCTAAAAACATGACCTAAAAATATTTTTCAGAGAGTTGTTGCTCGAGGACAAGCAACGTCAAAGTGTGAGATAACTTGATGTGACGTGAAAAGTCATGTTTTTAGAAGCTTTATTCCTCACATTTTGAACCTTTCTTTAGTGAAAACATTCCAAAACATTGATTATTTACTAAAATACACTAAAGTGGTTCAAAAGTAGACGTTGTGATAAAAATCACTGAAAACACTTTAAAAATGCACAAAACACAGCATTTTAATACAGGCAGATTCTTCCGACCTCATTTTCCTATCAAGGAACACCTCCTAACTTCTACCATCTGTTGTATAGGTAAAATCGAGACGGAAAAATCTGGAATCAAGTGAAACGGCCTTAGGAAGGAGAAACCACTATGCTTTCAGAGCCATTAAAAGTCATTTCGGCTACGCCTAAGCTCTACACATCCAATTTCTGTGAGATTGGCATCATTAGAAGCGTAACGGAATTACGAAACCACAGGCGAAAGAATCGAGTCAAACGGACGCATAACGAAGGAGATACGGACGTTTTAAGCAACGAACGAAATCAGACGGAGACCGTATACGGCCTCAGGCACCGTATACGGCCCTTTTAAGACCGTATACGGCCTACTATACACCGTATACGGCCCCTGCAAGGCCGTATACGGCCCCCTACCCCATATCGTGCTTCGTTTGCTTGTACGTGCTGCTTCGTGAGTTGTACGTGCGATTTGATGGTTTGCCTATAAATAGTGGACATCCCCAACACTTCATTCATACCATTTTTCTCATTTTCATTCTCTCCCTACACTTTCTCTCTCACACACATCACACTCTCTCTAGTTTCTCTCTCTAGAGAATTTTCTCTCTCTAGAATTGAGCTAGTTAGAGAGATAGTTAGGTAAAGGTAGCTTTTATCTTTTGTACGGAGCCACTCCAAGACATTGTATTTGCGTAGATCTGTCTGTAATAAATTCGTATCAGGTTCTATTTATATATCTCTTACTTTCCAGTTTTAAACATGTGTTGCTTTGTTTATGCTTGTTTAGGATTGTATGCTAGATATATAATGTTAGGCTAGACATTTCTTTGTGTTTATTATGATGTAGTTATGTTAGAATGGTCAATATGTTTATGCCATGCTGTTACTCTGCCCGTGTTAGTTTAAACTGTGTATGAACTTGTAAACTGAATCTCGAATGTTTATCTATCCAACCTATGCTGTGGTTAGAAGCTTCCTGCTGGAACCTGGCCAATTACTAGTGGTACGTTCTCTACCTATTCTATACTTGATGATCAATGAACTTGGTATGGCTGTGTTCTCTAGGTTGAAACAAATCATAAGAGACACGGAGCGTAGGATTAGAGATAGGTTAGATTCATGTTTATCTGTTATATATCTTTGAGAGAACTTTCGGGATTTCTATGATCTGATTATTGATTATCTGCTATGCTTAGGTTTATGGTGTTCTGTTATGTGTCACCCTATTGCATGTTCTTGTTTGATTGTTGCCTTACGAATGATGCATGCTAGAGTTATCCTCCTGGTTCATATCAATAACTGTATAATTAGGTTTTCAGACACAGAATATTGGTTTACACAGTAGATTAACATGCATGGAATAGTTGTGATGATTTATATCTGTAATGTTGAACAATTTAACTGATCGTTAGCCCGATTATCCCAACTTGGTCCGCGGGATTACCCCCGTTCGTGTTCTTGTTCAATCAACAATTCACGCTACGATACAGACGTCTCTGATGACTGTGACTGGGGACCAGGATTCGAGGATAGTCGTCGGTTAAATTGGTCTGTACATTTGGGAGAACTTCTGGTGTATTTGACTTCTATAACTGCTATCCACGTGACATGTTATTTATCTGATTGCGGACAACTCTACGTTAGATATTTAATAGGCTCGTAGTTGTAGCTCATTAGGATATAGGAAATCTGCGAGAGTAATGTGGAACCCTAATTAATGTAACGGAAAAACCGTAAAACGCCCTGTTACTCGGTATAGTGCTGGAAACACCAATTGGTGGAGTACAAACGTATGGAAGCCGCGGAACGGTCGTAGGTATAATACTTTGCATTAATTATGTTTCTATCCTTTCCGGATTAGTCATCACATCTAGTAGCCTTACCCTTGACTATTCATCAATAACATATAACGAAATCATAGTAAACACTCGCTTATCCTCTATTGACCGAGTCTCCGTACAAACCTCTTTAGTTTTATTTTCTTTATTTAAATTAGTATTTAGTATAAAAACCAAACCTATCCAAAAACTTTTAAAAACCCTAGCTGAATCTCCAAAGATAATAAAACTTCCTAGACTCCCATGCCCGTTGTAGTTTGAAGAATGACACCTGAGTCATACATACCACTTGCTGCCCTTTTAGGTTTGTCAGTAGTATACAACTTAGGATTCCCCTCCTCTACAAATTTAAAACTCACTGTTCGCCGCTTCTATTGCTGTTGGAATAACGACCGGAATCAAATCCGTCCGACCGATAGAGGTAGCGACAAACAGCTACCATACCAGTATTGGAGCTGCACCTTTCGAGGCACTATTCGGTCGTAAGTGCCGATCACCTGTCTGTTGGACCGAAGTGGGAGACAGCCAACTCACTGGTCCTGAAATCATACACGAGACCACCGAGAAGATCGTTGGTATTCAAAACCGGCTGAAAGCCGCACGTGATCGTCAGAAAAGTTACGCTGACGTGAGACGCAAACATCTCGAGTTCCAGGTTGGGGATCGAGTACTCTTGAAAGTATCACCTTGGAAAGGTGTCATCCGTTTTGGTAAACGCGGGAAATTGAACCCCAGATACATTGGACCTTTTGAAATCCTGGAAAGGGTTGGTCCAGTGGCATATCGTTTGCAGCTGCCACCCGAGCTCAGCAGCGTGCATCCCACATTTCACATTTCCAACCTGAAGAAATGTCTGTCTGATGAGACACTTATCATTCCTCTCGACGCAATTCATATCGATGATAAACTTCATTTCGTTTAGACACCAGTGGAAATCATGGACCGTGAGGTCAAACAATTGAAACAAAGTCGTATTCCCATCGTTAAAGTCCGGTGGAATTCGCGGCGTGGTCCGGAATTCACTTCGGAATGGGAAGACCAAATGCGACTCAAGTACCCACAGCTATTCACAGATTCCACTCCATCCACGACTCAGAGCTAAATTTCGGGACGAAACTCTCATAACAAGGGGAGAATGTGACACCCGACAAATTAGGGCTAGTTATTAGTTCCTAATCATCTGCTAATACATGTAATTAGTGCTAGATTAGGCTAATTGTATGTATCAATATATATATTGGAATATATATATACACGTACGAGATTATATTCAATCGTGCATTTTCATATCGGGCGGATCCCGACTCATTAATACGGACGTTGGTGAACTCAATATATTAAATAATATGAAATTATTTAATAAACGTATTTAATTTTAAATATTACTTCAGTAATATCACGTAAGTATTTCGTATTGTATAAAACGCTCAGAAACGACAGAAAATGCGCAAAACGCGCCCGACAATCGAATAAACGTCAAAATATATTTTATAAATTTAAAATATATTATTTTGAATGGAAATCATTTATTCAAAACATCGTAATTCAAATCGTTAACAAAAACGTATAATTTGAACGTTACGCTACTGAACAACCGAAACTCGAAACCGCAAACCAATACTGACATCATAACCGAACATTTTTTTTATAAATGTTTTCCAAGTATTATTATTCAATACTTCAAGTTTATATATCGAAATTCAATCGTTATATAAAACGCATACGTATTTTTCTAAACGTACGAATTAACGTTTAACGATCGGGTAAACGAACACGGGTATAACACCACTAATTAGGAGGCAAGATTTTTGCAAATCTCACCTCCCATTTTATGATAAAAAAATCGGCCAAGACATGATCCACAAAAAGTGGATCATGTTCTTGACTAACACATACATGCATACTAACTATTTTTCTCTCATTCTATCACACCTCACTCTCACTCTAACTTCTCACTAAAAATACACACAATTTCCCTCTCTATCCCTCTCAAAAATCTGCATAAGAAAGATCACCACACAACCACCATCATCTACCATTATCTTGAAGAAAAACGAAGAAGGAAAGCAAGGAAAGGAAGCTAGGAACTCGAATCAAGCACCATCTCACTTCTCTCTCTCTCTAGCCACGGATTTGGTATAAAACCCTAACTTCTCTCTCTATATTTTCGTTTTTTACATATATATACATGTTATGATGTTTAACCAACTTGCAAATGTCCAAAACAAAGCTTTAAAAACGTTTTTATACACACAAACATAAAACACATAAATCTGCCCAGAAAATGCATCTCACCAAATCGGCCGTACCTTGAGTTCTAGGATGAATAAACGTATGAATCTTACACCGAAATCTCCGTATGGATGTCCTCTACAAAAAGTTCTTCTTTGACCTTTTCCATAAATACACGGTTTTTGGTGTAGAATCCGATCTTTGAACTGGTGTTGATTTCGGACCAAAACCGACCACTCTTCGTATTTATTTTTGTTAAAAATAGTAAAGGAATATATAAAAATACTATAAAGTGCATAAAGGATCTTGACATATATGAGAACATGTGTGATTTTTGGTTATTCTTGAATCGGATTAGAAACGGGTGAAATCACGAGTCGAAACCGATTAAAAATCTGGAACTATTAAACTTTGGGACTGTTTTAGTCATTTTACAAAACCGACACTTCGGGTCAACCATAAAACGTAACGACAATTTTCTAAAGTTTATTTAACATATTTAAGACTTCCCTAAAAGTTTCGGGTCGAATCGAACACATTTGACCTAGTCAACAAAAACTAACACTTAAACGAAAATGTAACCAAGACTTGCGACAATACCTCTTATGCGACAATGCCATTGTCGCATGAACAGTGTCCGACAATACCACCATTGTCGCATGAACAGTGTTCCGAGAGTCCATTGTCGCATGCCTTATTGTCGGAATTGATTGTCGGATAAGTTAGTACTTTCACTATTGTCGCATGAAATCACTAATATCGTAATAACTATTTTTCGTATAAAACTCGATTGTCATAGCATCATTGTCGAAATAACTAACATTTTCATACTTGAAACCGACTCAAAATCCTTATTGTCTCATGAATAGTGTTTCCAACAATGCTATTGTCTCATGAATAGTAAATCCCGACAATGCTATTGTCTCATGAATAGTGTTTCCAACAATGTTATTGTCTCAAGAATAGTAAATCACGATAATGCTATTGTCTCATAAATAGTGATTCTCGATAATCGCTATTGTCTCATGAATAGTGTTCAACACTAATTTGCGTAATCGACTTTTCAAACAAGACAATGTCACAATATACTTGAGTTAACGTCAATACAATATTTGGAATAACTCGGAATATAACACATATACTTTTGTAAGTATACAATGAGACAAACATAATAATAATGCTTTTGATAATCATTATTACGAAACTCACCAACGGGCCGTACATATTTTCAAAACTCAAACTAATCAATCAAACACCAAATTATTTGGACATTACTAGTTGGATGAACAACTAGCTTGGACGGTCTTTTGAGACGTCTACATATACTTATAACCTTGCGCGTTTTGAACGCCCGGCAGGTTACAGTCTTCGGACAACATTACCTTGTGCAACATCAAACTTGCTTGCTAGCAACACACCAGACTCAGGTGAGTCTCATAGCCCCGACTTTTTACAGTTTTTACTCCCGGGGTGGGAATACATACTCGTTTTGTTTTACATGTGGACATGAGTACTAAACCTCGATATATACTGCATGAGTTGTTTCTACTAATCATTTTAAAGCCCTCCACTACATAGTTTGTTTATATGGATTTAGCGCGATTGTTAGTGTATGGTACCATAAGGGATTGACAATCCCCGTCCGGGTTAGCACGCACTAACTGGTCAAACGGACGCATTAGCATTTGTTCATACGAGTGTAGATTAGGCACTCGCAGGGAGGTACCCTCGCTCAGGCACTTGGTTGCGATCCTGACACCTCAGTTAAGCTCAAACTATGGGCTCATGGCAGTGATATACATCTATTTTATTTGCTTGGTTGCAAATCATTATATTAAATCTCATGGTTCACACATCATGTTTATCTATACAAACCTGTGAGCTCATCAGCTTCAGCTGACCTTTTAGTATGTATTCTCAGGTACTCAACAGCAGTAGGTCTGCTCATATTCAGGATACTTAGCTCGAGTCGCATACAGACATCCGGAGATTCCCATGCATTTCTACATTTTTTAAACTAGATATGCTTTAGAATCTCTAACACTTAGATTGCGAGCTTTTGTAAACATTATTACATTGTAAACTTTTATTATATCAATGTAAGCAGTAAACGACGCATATAGAGTCGTTCACTTTATCTTATGTGCTTGTGATATTGGATTAGTCGCGCCCCGACCCGATTCGCTTCCGCAACCCGAATTTGGGGATGCGACAGATTGGTATCAGAGCCTAAGGTTATAGTGAACTAGGTTGCATTTAGTGGGCCTAGACTATGACCGTTAGGCAGTATTTCCCTATTAGGTATGACTGGTTCAAGAATTACATCATACGACTTTAATTTAACATAGCCTGATCAACTATGTACAATTAAGAAAGGATGATGTGAGGTTTGAAACAGTTATGTTGAACAGGAATACACTAGTTGACTCTGACCACGAGAAAAACCGGGACTTACACTTGTTTGTGCTAGACACTCTAGGCTATATGATATGGTTATATATATAGGCCTCACAATACTTACTAAACTTTCTTGCCACAGACAAGGCAGACATCCCTCCTCTAGCACCGACTGACACGAATGTAGAAGTTCAGACTTAGACTTACCCAACTGTTGAGGAGTTAACCGCATTACCCCAAACTTCGACTGAACCTCTCTATTATTCCACTGGGGAGGCAAGAGTCACACGACATCAACGAAGGGGTAACAGTTCAGCTAGAGTTAGCCCTTACCACACTGGTAACCCCTCAACCAGGGCAGACCATCCAACCTATCCACGAAAGTGGGATTGGCTACCCACAACTCTGAACACCTGGAGGTCCGAGGAAGCGATACAAGTTCCTGCTGACCCCATGGACATCTCTTCGTATACACAAGAACCCATCCATCATACCGTTCCCGTGATAGCTGCTCGACTACACCGTCATGAGGCAAGACTCGAGAGCTAAGAACGTGAACAATACATAGTACAAATGTACTGGTTACGCCAATCACACGACCGAATTGCACAACTTTTCCAGGAACAGGAAAGCATGACCCAAACTGTGGAAATGATTCATCAACAAGTGATTGATGACAGGAGCACAGTTGATCTCCTACAAGCCAGACTAGAAGAATGTGAGCAACGTTCACAAGAAGCTGAAGATTACTCCCGAGAATTGGTGCAACGACTAGTTTTGGCAGAAGATAATGCCAGACAAGCCAACATACTTGCAACCACCGTGGACCACCTTATCACCCTCATGTCACAAGTGAACTTGTGCCGAAATTAAAATAGTACCTATCTTGTAATCTATCTAACTAGCTATGTACGACTCTGATAATTCACACGGATGTATAAATTCCTGACATCTTTTGTAATCCTTGTGATCATGTACCTTTTGGAAACTCGTATCTTGTACTAAATTCTGTTATCTAATGAAATATGATTATCACTTTGTGCTGTTGTATATTACCTCCTTATATATACATATGTGATACATCATAATCTTGGTACAAGACATCTCACTTATCTTTTTCTCTTTGTTGATTCAAGCATTATGCCTCCAAGACGTACGTTTAGCCAAGCTGACGTCAATCGACTAGTTGCCCAAGGGGTAGCAGATGCTCTAGCTGCTCGGCAACAAAGTTCAGGCACTGAAGACACCACAAACAACACCCCTCCAGCCAAACCTTGCTCGTACAAGGACTTCCTCAATTGCAAGCCTCTGAACTTCAAAGGCACCGAACGAGCTATCGGTCTACTACGGTGGATCGAAAAGATGGAATCAGTCTTCCGGATCTGTAACTGCCCAGAAGACTGCAAAGTCTAGTACTCCACCTGCACCTTCATGGATGGTGCTCTCACCTGGTGGAATACTCATATTCATACAGCGGGTATCGACATAGCTTACCAAACTCCCTGGGAAGAATTGAAGAGAATGTTGAAGGATGAATACTGTCCAAGGGAAGAGCTACAACAACTCGAGGTCGAGTTCTGGAACCTCAAAGTTCAGGGCAATGATATTGCCAGTTACACAACCCGTTTTCATCAGCTGGCACTGCTGTGCCCATCAATGGTCGATCCTGAGTACAAGAGGATCGAACGTTACATCTGGGGACTTCCCCTACGTATTCAGGGTATGGTCACTGCTTCCAACTCCACGACCATCCAAGGTGTCGTCCGCATGGCACACAATCTTATGGCTCAGGTGGTTCGCCAAGAAACACCTGCTTCCTCAAACACCGGTAACAACTCTGGGGATCACAAGAGAAAATGGTCCGGAAACTCCAACCAAAATCAACAGTCATCAAAGAAGCCTGAAACTGTCAAGGCTTACACATCTGGTTCTGAGCCCAAGAAAGGCTACACTGGAACCAAGCCTTTCTGCTCTAAGTGCCGCCGCCATCATGATGGTCCCTGCGGTACTCCATGTAACAAGTGTCAAAGGTATGGGCATCTGGCCAAAGACTGCAGGTCCACCAGTACCAATACCAACAACAACACCAACACCAACACCAACACTAGCTCCAGCCAACCAAAAGCCTATTTTGAGTGTGGCAACACTGGGCACTTCAGGAATGACTGTCCAAAGCTGAAGAACAAGGGCAACATCAACAACCCAAGGGGTAGAGCCTTTGTCCTTAACTCAGGGGAAGCCCGTCAAGACCCGAATGTGGTCTCGGGTACGTTCCTCCTCAACAACTTAACTGCTTCTGTTCTAATTGATACTGGTGCTGATAGAAGTTTTATATCTGATGAGTTCTGTTCACTACTTGACATCACACCTGTTGCCTTAGATGCTAAGTACATTGTGGAATTAGCTAATGGTAAACTTATTGAAACCGATAGTGTGATACCTAATTGCACTTTAAAACTAGCCGATGAACTTTTCACCATTGATCTTATACCTGTCGAGATCGATAGTTTTGACATCATTGTTGGAATGGATTGGTTATCCAAACACCGAGCCGAGATCGTCTGCTTTGATAAAATTGTTCGTATTCCTCTCGTCACCGGTAGTACTTTAATCATACAAGGGGAGACCGGTGGGACGAGACTAAATATCATATCAAGTATGAAAACCCGAAAGTATTTGAGAAAAGGGTACCAGGCAATCCTCGCACATGTAATGGAGAAAAAGTCAGAGGAGAAGCGACTTGAGGATGTGCCTATTGTCCGAGACTTTTTGGAAGTCTTTCCAGAAGAACTACCTGGTCTTCCACCAACAAGACAGGTCGAGTTCTCTATCGATCTTATGCCCGGTGCAACACTCGTGGCACGAGCTTTGTATCGGTTAGCCCCATCCGAACTTCAGGAGTTGTCTACTCAATTACAGGAACTCCTAGACAAAGGATTCATTAGACCGAGTACTTCACGTTGGGGAGCCCCAGTCTTGTTCGTCAAAAAGAAGGACGGTTCTTTCCGCATGTGCATCGATTACAGAGAACTGAATAAGTTAACTGTCAAGAACCGTTATCCTCTCCCCCGCATTGATGACCTGTTTGACCAACTTCAGGGATCGAGTTTTTATTCAAAGATCGATCTACGGTCAGGTTATCATCAACTCCGAGTTCGTGACTCAGATATCCTGAAAACAGCTTTCCGAACTCGCTACGGGCATTATGAGGTCCAAGTAATGCCATTCGGTTTAACAAACGCACCGGTTGTATTCATGGACCTTATGAACCGAGTGTGCAAACCATATCTCGACAAGTTTGTCATTGTATTCATTGATGACATCTTGATCTACTCGCGCAACGAGCAAGAACATGCGCACATTGATGACATCTTGATCTACTCGCGCAACGAGCAAGAACATGCGCAACATCTCAAAACCATCCTAGAACTACTAAAGCACGAGGAGTTATATGCTAAATTCTTCAAGTGTGAGTTCTGGATGCAAACCGTTCAATTCCTTGGACACGTGATTGACAGTCAAGGAATTCATGTTGATCCATCTAAAATCGAGGCTATCAAAAATTGGCAATCGCCAACAACTCCAACCGAAGTACGGCAGTTTTTGGGACTGGTCGGGTACTATCGGCGTTTCATTGAGAATTTCTCAAAAATAGCCCAACCTCTCATGACACTGACTCAGAAGGAAAAGAAGTTCGATTGGACTGATAAACAAGAGTCAGCATTTCAACTGTTGAAACAAAAGCTTTGCAGTGCACCTATCCTATCACTACCCGAAGGCACCGATGACTTCGTGGTATATTGCGATGCTTCTCACCAAGGTCTTGGTTGCGTGTTGATGCAACGAGACAAGGTCATTGCCCACGCCTCCCAACAGCTCAAAATCCACGAGAAGAATTACACCACTCATGACCTCGAATTGGGAGCCGTAGTGTTTGCACTCAAAATCTGGAGACACTATCTGTACGGAACTAAATGTACAATCTTTACTGATCACAAAAGCCTACAGCACATATTTGATCAAAAGGATCTCAACATGAGGCAACGTCGATGGGTCGAGTTGCTTACCGATTATGATTGTGAGATCCGATATCATCCGGGCAAAGCAAATGTCGTTGCCGATGCCCTCAGTCGAAAAGAACATACCAAGCCACTTCGAGTCCGAGCACTCAGTATGACTATACACAATGATCTGATTATTCAGATTCTCACCGCTCAACTCGAATCACTCAAACCTGAGAACATCAAAAACGAGTCCTTGCTTGGCATGGACCAACAATTTGAAACCAAACCTACTAGGGCCAAATACTTCTCTAACCGAATCTGGTTGCCTAGTTTTGGGAACCTACGAGACTTGGTGATGGACAAAGCTCACAAGTCCAAGTACTCCATACATCCTGGATCTGACAAGATGTATCATGGCATCAAAGAGTTATATTGGTGGCCAAACATGAAAGCTGACATCGCCACATATGTAGGCAAGTGCCTCACTTGCTCTAAAGTCAAAGCCGAATATCAGAAACCTTCCGGCTTGCTACAACAACCGGAAATCCCTCAGTGGAAATGGGAGCAGATCTCCATGGATTTCATCACAAAACTCCCGAAAACATCGAGCGGTTGCGATACCATTTGGGTGATCGTCGATCGTCTCACAAAATCTGCTCATTTCCTAGCCATCAAAGAAACCGATAAAATGGAACGCCTCACACGAATCTATCTCAAGGAAATTGTATCACGACATGGCGTTCCAATCTCGATTATTTCTTACAGAGATAGTCGTTTCACATCTCACTTTTGGCAGTCACTTCAAAAATCGTTGGGTACTCGACTGGATATGAGTACTTCATATCATCCTCAAACCGACGGCCAAAGTGAACGAACCATTCAAACACTGGAAGACATGCTACGGGATTACGTAGTTGATTTCGGTTCAAACTGGGAACATCACCTACCATTGTGCGAATTTTCGTACAACAACAGCTACCATACCAGTATTGGAGCTGCACCTTTCGAGGCACTATACGGTCGTAAGTGCCGATCACCTGTCTGTTGGACCGAAGTGGGAGACAGCCAACTCACTGGTCCTGAAATCATACACGAGACCACCGAGAAGATCGTTGGTATTTAAAATCGGCTGAAAGCCGCACGTGATCGTCAGAAAAGTTACGCTGACGTGAGACGCAAACATCTCGAGTTCCAGGTTGGGGATCGAGTACTCTTGAAAGTATCACCTTGGAAAGGTGTCATCCGTTTTGGTAAACGCGGGAAATTGAACCCCATATACATTGGACCTTTTGAAATCCTGGAAAGGGTTGGTCCAGTGGCATATCGTTTGCAGCTGCCACCCGAGCTCAGCAGCGTGCATCCCACATTTCACATTTCTAACCTGAAGAAATGTCTGTCTGATGAGACACTTATCATTCCTCTCGACGCAATTCATATCGATGATAAACTTCATTTCGTTTAGACACCAGTGGAAATCATGGACCGTGAGGTCAAACAATTGAAACAAAGTAGTATTCCCATCGTTAAAGTCCGGTGGAATTCGCGGCGTGGTCCGGAATTCACTTCGGAACTGGAAGACCAAATGCGACTCAAGTACCCACAGCTATTCACAGATTCCACTCCATCCACGACTCAGAGCTAAATTTCGGGACGAAACTCTCATAACAAGGGGAGAATGTGACACCCGACAAATTAGGGCTAGTTATTAGCTCCTAATCATCTGCTAATACATGTAATTAGTGCTAGATTAGGCTAATTGTATGTATCAATATATATATTGGAATATATATATACACGTACGAGATTATATTCAATCGTGCATTTTCATATCGGGCGGATCCCGACTCATTAATACGGACGTTGGTGAACTCAATATATTAAATAATATGAAATTATTTAATAAACGTATTTAATTTTAAATATTACTTCAGTAATATCACGTAAGTATTTCGTATTGTATAAAACGCTCAGAAACGACAGAAAATGCGCAAAACGCGCCCGACAATCGAATAAACGTCAAAATATATTTTATAAATTTAAAATATATTATTTTGAATGGAAATCATTTATTCAAAACATCGTAATTCAAATCGTTAACAAAAACGTATAATTTGAACGTTACGCTACTGAACAACCGAAACTCGAAACCACAAACCAATACCGACATCATAACCGAACATTTTTTTTATAAATGTTTTCCAAGTATTATTATTCAATACTTCAAGTTTATATATCGAAATTCAATCGTTATATAAAACGCATACGTATTTTTCTAAACGTACGAATTAACGTTTAACGATCGGGTAAACGAACACGAGTATAACACCACTAATTAGGAGGCAAGATTTTTGCAAATCTCACCTCCCATTTTATGATAAAAAAATCGGCCAAGACATGATCCACAAAAAGTGGATCATGTTCTTGACTAACACATACATGCATACTAACTATTTTTCTCTCATTCTATCACACCTCACTCTCACTCTAACTTCTCAATAAAAACACACACAATTTCCCTCTCTATCCCTCTCAAAAATCTGCATAAGAAAAATCACCACACAACCACCATCATCTACCATTATCTTGAAGAAAAACGAAGAAGGAAAGCAAGGAAAGGAAGCTAGGAACTCGAATCAAGCACCATCTCACTTCTCTCTCTCTCTCTAGCCACGGATTTGGTATAAAACCCTAACTTCTCTCTCTAGATTTTCGTTTTTTACATATATATACATGTTATGATGTTTAACCAACTTGCAAATGTCCAAAACAAAGCTTTAAAAACGTTTTTATAAACACAAACATAAAACACATAAATCTGCCCAGAAAATGCATCTCACCAAATCGGCCGTAACTTGAGTTCTAGGATGATAAACGTATGAATCTTACACCGAAATCTCCGTATGGATGTCCTCTACAAAAAGTTCTTCTTTGACCTTTTCCATAAATACACGGTTTTTGGTGTAGAATCCGATTTTTGAACTGGTGTTGATTTCGGACCAAAACCGACCACTCTTCGTATTTATTTTTGTTAAAAATAGTATAGGAACATATAAAAATACCATAAAGTGCAGAAAGGATCTTGACATATATGAGAACATGTGTGATTTTTGGTTATTCTTGAATCGGATTAGAAACGGGTGAAATCGCGAGTCGAAACCGATTAAAAATCTGGAACTATTAAACTTTGGGACTGTTTTAGTCATTTTACAAAACCGACACTTCGGGTCAACCATAAAACGTAACGACAATTTTCTAAAGTTTATTTAACATATTTAAGACTTCCCTAAAAGTTTCGGGTCGAACCGAACACATTTGACCTAGTCAACAAAAACGAACACTTAAACGAAAATGTAACCAATACTTGCGACAATACCTCTTATGCGACAATGCCATTGTCGCATGAACAGTGTCCGACAATACCAAAATTATCGCATGAACAGTGTTCCGAGAGTCCATTGTCGCATGCCTTATTGTCAGAATTGATTGTCGGATAAGTTAGTACTTTCACTATTGTCGCATGAAATCACTAATATCGTAATAACTATTTTTCGTATAAAACTCGATTGTCGTAGCATCATTGTCGAAATAATTAACATTTTCATACTTGAAACCGACTCAAAATCCTTATTGTCTCATGAATAGTGTTTCCAACAATGCTATTGTCTCATGAATAGTAAATCCCGACAATGCTATTGTCTCATGAATAGTGTTTCCAACAATGCTATTGTCTCATGAATAGTAAATCCCGACAATGCTATTGTCTCATAAATAGTGATTCTCGATAATCGCTATTGTCTCATGAATAGTGTTCAACACTAATTTGCGTAATCGACTTTTCAAACAAGACAATGTCACAATATACTTGAGTTAACGTCAATACAATATTTGGAATAACTCGGAATATAACACATATACTTTTGTAAGTATACAATGAGACAAACATAATAATAATGCTTTTGATAATCATTATTACGAAACTCACCAACGGGACGTACATATTTTCAAAACTCAAACTAATCAATCAAACACCAAATTATTTGGACATTACTAGTTGGATGAACAACTAGCTTGGACGGTCTTTTGAGACGTCTACATATACTTATAACCTTGCGCGTTTTGAACGCCCGGCAGATTACAGTCTTCGGACAACATTACCTTGTGCAACATCAAACTTGCTTGCTAGAAACACACCAGACTCAGGTGAGTCTCATAGCCCTGTCTTTTTACAGTTTTTACTCCCGGGGTGGGAATACATACTCGTTTTGTTTTACATGTGGACATGAGTACTAAACCTCGATATATACTGCATGAGTTGTTTCTACTAATCATTTTAAAGCCCTCCACTACATAGTTTGTTTATATGGATTTAGCGCGATTGTTAGTGTATGGTACCATAAGGGATTGACAATCCCCGTCCGGGTTAGCACGCACTAACTGGTCAAACGGACGCATTAGCATTTGTTCATACGAGTGTAGATTAGGCACTCGCAGGGAGGCACCCTCGCTCAGGCACTTGGTTGCGATCCTGACACCTCAGTTAAGCTCAAACTATGGGCTCATGGCAGTGATATACATCTATTTTATTTGCTTGGTTGCAAATCATTATATTAAATCTCATGGTTCACACATCATGTTTATCTATACAAACCTGTGAGCTCACCAGCTTTTAGCTGACCTTTTAGTATGTATTCTCAGGTACTCAACAGCAGTAGGTCTGCTCATATTCAGGATACTTAGCTCGAGTCGCATACAGACATTAGGAGATTCCCATGCATTTCTACATTTTGTAAACTAGATATGCTTTAGAATCTCTAACACTTAGATTGCGAGCTTTTGTAAACATTATTACATTGTAAACTTTTATTATATCAATGTAAGCAGTAAACGACGCATATAGAGTCATTCACTTTATCTTATGTGCTTGTGATATTGGATTAGTCGCGCCCCGACCCGATTCGCTTCCGCAACCCGAATTTGGGGGTGCGACAAAAAGTGTCGAAATGCGTGAACTAGAGATTCGTTAATCGTTTATGCTCAGTTTTTCAAGTTTCTCTTGCCATTTTTAGTGGTTTTATAAACATCACTTCGGTTTTGACTTAGTTAACAAAATATCATGATATTTGGCGTTATTGGTGTGGTTTTGTTAACTTTGGGCCTAAGATGCAGGTAATAACGTACGTAAAAACATGACTTTTTACGTGTTACCACAAACCCTACCTTGATAAGTTTGTCATCGTATTTATTGACGACATCCTTATATACTCACGAATGAAAGAGGACCACGAGCAACACCTGAAGTTAATTCTCGAACTATTAGAGAAAGAGAAGTTGTATGCAAAGTTCTCTTAGTGGGAATTTTGGATGCGAGAGGTTCATTTCCTTGGTCATCTGATAAATGATAAAGGAATCCATGTGTATCCCTCCAAAATTGAGGCAATCAAAAACTGGGAAGCACCGAAAGCCCTAACCGAAGTACGACAATTTCTTAGTCTAGCTGGCTATTACCATCGATTCATTGAGAACTTTTCAAAAATAGCCCAGCCCCTTACCACTCTAACTCAAAAAGACAAGAAATTTGATTGGGGCGATAAGCAAGAAAACGCCTTCCAGTTGCTGAAACAGAAACTAAGTACCGTACCCATCCTATCATTTACCCGAAGGGGTAGAAAACTTCATCGTCTATTGTGATGCTTTGCATTAGGGATTGGGTTGAGTCCTAATGCAAAACGACAACGTCATTGCTTATGCATCTCGTCAACTGAAAGTGCATGAGAAAAACTATACGCCTCACAATTTAGAATTGGGGGCAGTCGTATTTGCATTGAAGATTTGGAGACACTATCTGTATGGCACCAAGTGTACCATATTCAATGATCACAAGAGTCTCCAACACATATTCGACCAGAAGGAGCTCAACATGAGACAATGACATTAGGTCGAATTACTAAACGATTATGAGTGTGAAATCAAATACCACCCGGGTAAGGCAAATGTTACTGCAGATGCCCTGAGTCGTAAGGAGAGAGTCAAACCCCGTAGAGTTAGAGCTTTGGGATTGACTATCCACTCGAATCTTGTTACACAAATTTGGGACGCACAACAAATAGCCTTCACTCCGGAACATCTGAAGGATGAATCCCTAAAGGGGATGGAAAAACAACTAGAAACAAAGGACAATGGAGTGTTGTACTTCATGAACCAAATTTGGGTGCCATGTGTAGACGAATTGCGCAAGCTGATATTGGATGAAGCTCATAAGTCCAACTACTCGATACATCCTGGTGCTAGAAAATATGTACCAAGATCTGAAGGGTTTCTATTGGTGGCCTGGCATGAAAAGAGATATTGCAACTTATGTTAGCAAATGCCTGACCTGTGCGAAAGTCAAGGTTGAATACCAAAAACCTTCGAGACTTTTACAACAACCCGAAATGCCACAATAGAAATGGGAACAAATCACAATTGACTTCATCACGAAGTTACCCAAAATGTCAGCTGGAGCGGATACCATATGGGTCATTGTCGACCGACTGACAAAATTAGCCCACTTTTTAGCCATCAAGGAAACAGATAAGATGGAAAAGTTGACTAGGATCTATCTGAAGGAGATCATTTCCAGACATGGTGTGCCGTTATCCATTATCTCTGATAGAGATACCCGATTCACATCTCACTTTTGGCAGTCACTCCATAAGGCACTTGGTACTCGACTTGATATGAGTACTGCCTTCCATCCTCAAACCGACGGCCAAAGCGAGCAAACTATACAAACGCTCAAGGACTTGTTACGAGCGTGTGTGATAGACTTTGGAGGTAGCTGGGATACTCACCTACCTTTAGCAGAATTTTCCTACAACAATAGTTATCACACCAGTATACAAATGGCACAATTTGAAGCGTTGTATGGACGCACGTGTCGATCACCACTCTGTTGGGCAGAGTTGGGTGACAGACAATTATCCGGTCCTGAAATTGTCCAAGAAACCAAGGACAAAATAACTCAAGTGCTTAGTCGATTGAAAGCGGCACGAGACAGACAGAAGAGTTATGCTGATAACCGCCGAAAACCTCTTGAGTTCCAAGTAGGAGATAACGTCCTACTCAAAGTATCGCCTTGGAAGGGCATAACACGATTTGGTAAACGAGGGAAACTAAACTTACGTTACATCGGACCTTTTGAAATCCTTGCGAGGATTGGTCCGGTCACTTACAAGCTCAAACTGCCACGTGAGCTCAACAGTATTCACGACACTTTCCACGTTTTAGCAACCTGAAAAAGTGTCTTTCGGACGAAACCCTAATCATCCCTCCTGACGAAGTTTTCATTGACTCGAAACTCAACTTCGTGGAAGAACCTATCGAAATAATTGATTGGAAAACGCATAAACTCCGACGCAGTCGAATTAAACTTTTCAAAGTTTGATGGAACTCGAAAAGCGGCCCAGAGTCTACATGGGAGCGCGAGGATGAAATGCGAAAGAAATATCCTCATCTTCTCGAGCACGTTCCCGAGACCCACGACTCGACTTAAATCTCGGGATGAGATTTCTTTAACGGGGGGAGAATGTGACAATCCTCCAATTTCGGTAATACTTTACCACTAGTCACATGCATTTCTTACGTTAATTCCTTATGAAAAATTTAAACTTAACCATTGATGTGAGATAAGTCTAGCGTGCCCAAAACTTTAATACAAAAGTATTACGAATTTCGTAATTATTTATAATTACGTACAAAAATTATCGGAACGAACCCGACAAAGTAAATATAATCGCTGGTGATACAAACATTGGAAATAGTTTTGCTATGCGACTAGATTCATTTACTGCCACTATGTGTAAGGAATCATGGGTTGGAAAAAGTAAATATAATCCAGGATGAAGGCCAATTCCAAGAATCATTCACAACCACATCATCAATCGTTGCCGTAATCTGAAATTCTCTAGAAATAGAATAACGAGAAATAAACCGAGTTAAAGGACATAAAGAATCCCAAATATCAAACCACACCGATATAGAAGTACCATTCCCTATACAAAACCAAAAATGCTTTCGAATAAGATCACGAAGATCTTCCTCCAACACCAACTCATATCTCCTTTAGCCATAACATCCCAAAAGCTTCGGTCACGAATCTTATGAAAATAAATCCATCGGACCCGCATGGAATCCTTACGAATCAACAAATGCCAAATATGTTTAACCATAAGCGCCATATTCCAAGTATCAAGTCTCCTAATTCCCAGACCACCTTCACATTTCGGAAGACAAATAAGCTTCCAAGACACCTTAGCTTTACCACGCTTCATATCCCCTTGACACCAAAGGAAACCTCTAATCAACCATTCTATCTCTATAATAATATTAGCCGGGAGAATAAACAAAGCCGCCCAATATCCATGCATAGCAGATAAAACTGACGAGACCAACTGCAACCTTCCTACCAACGAAAGCCACTTATTCTTCCAGTTACCAATTCTATTCCGTATTTTCTCAACTAAAGGTTTACAATCACGAGATAGTAAACCTGTTGATATTAAAGGAACTCCTAGATAACGAACAGGCAATTTTCCTTCCAAAAACGGCAAAATAGCAAGAATGCTATTACGGACAGAGGTAGGAACATTACAAAAGAAGGCTGTACTTTTAGGAAGAATTGGGGCTAAACCCGACACATCAGTAAACTCAGAGAGAGCTTGCGAAATAACCTGAACCGAATCAAGTTAGAGGCTAGTTGTGGAGGCTAGTTGTACTTTAGAGGCTAGTTGTCCATACGTATTATTCACTTGTGTGTCAATGAATATAGTTTTTCTAATTGCGTATTGTCACTCAGCGAGAAAAATAGTTAGCGTGTTTGTCCACTACTGTTTATCTCTTTTGTAATAGTTTAGCTAGAGTATTTAATTTGAATTAGCCTTGGCTAATTCATTCCACAATCAATACTCTGTGAGTTCTATGATTAATAAAATTCACATTTCAGCTACTATTGCATATTTACTTTGATATTGTCATATCTATCTTTTACATACTCTGTTTGTGTTAAGACAATTAAAAACTGATTAAGTAACTTGAATAAAATCAGAAAAAGTTTTTAATTGTATTCAACCTTTCTACAATTAAACTTTACTTATTGAGATTCCAAATCACTTATCAATAGTGATTACGGGACTATCATACACTAACATTCACGCTACAGAAGTATTACCAAACTATGTTGTGGAGGACTTTAAAATGATTAGTTGTGAGAAACTCATGTAGTATAAAGAGTTGTTTTGTACTTGCGTTCACATGTAAATATAACGAGCAATGTATCACACCCCTGAGTGAAAAACAGTAAAATAGGGGCTATGAGACTAACCTGAGTCTAATGCGTTTATCTCAATAAACGTGCGTTGCTTAGCCAAGCAATGATGTCCAAAGACCGTAACCTGAGGGCGTCCAAGACACGCGTTGGTGAATACAAGTAGGTATCTCAAAAGATGTCGCACCCCCAAAACACGTGGCAGCGGAAGTATGAGGTGTCACGGGGGCTACGACCAAATCAAATATCATAACACAAAGATTAAAGCAAACGACCTCTATATGAGACGTTTGAAAACGTTACATTCCATAAATAAAAGTTTACATAAGATTCAGTCTAGAGATTTATAATACATAATCGTTGATACAAAATGTCATAATGCAATTTACATCTCCTGTTTGAAAATATGCGACTCGAGCTATGCTTTCCAAAAGCATCCTACTGTCCTGTTTCCTGTGGGTTGTCCTACTGGGTCTGTAAACCTGAGAATACATACTAAAAGGGTCAACATAAAGTTGGTGAGTTCATAGGTTTAATCTGTAAAGGAATCATGTAAACACAAGGTTTTCTGTTTGTAAAATAGAGTTTTGTAAAACAGAGTTTCTGTGTTAAATCAAGTTCTGCATAATAAAGTTCTGTAAAAACAGTTTCTGTTTGAAATCAAATTCTGCATAACAAAGTTTCTGTATAATAAAGATTCTGTATACTATAGTATTGTATACTATAGTATTGTATACTATAGTCCTGTTTAGTATTGCCATGAGCTCATGTATTCGAAGCTTTAAAAAATTTTGCTGCCTCTATGTGTCTAATCCGGGACACATCCTGATTCAAATAATTATGCGCCCGTGGGTTAGCTGGAGCGACCAGCTCGGACGGGATTGTCAATCCCAATAGTACTATTCACAATTATTCGCACTTAAAAAATTAACGAACCATGAAATTGAGGACTTATTAGTGGATTAGTTCTGCTACTCATGCAATAAGTATATGTTCTGTTTCTGTTTCTGTTTCTAGCAATCATAAGTAAAAATCTGTAAAAGTTTCTGTGTATGTATTCTCACCCCAAAACAGTTCAAAAACAAGTAAAAAGGGGGCTATGAAACTCACCAGTGTTTAGCAGGTAGCAAGCAAATATCAAATAAGCAAGTAAGCCGGTGTGCAACCCTCTAAAAACAGAAACATCTATAGCAATTGTATAAGTGGGGGTTAATGTCCACTTAAGCCAATCGTGTAGGTAGAGGGTTATTGTCCACCTAGAGCTAGTTCATCAACTAGTATGTCCAAATAAGTTATTCAAGTTCGTTTATCAAAAACGTGTACGACCTGTTGGTGAAAGTTTGTAATAATAATTCATTTAGACCTTATTATTAAGTTTGTTTTGTTATATACTATTCATTAGTACATATCGTGTGTTGCAAACCGATTATTTTAGTTTGTATAAGTCTTAAACCATAGGTCAAAGTTGGTCAACTCGTTGGTCAAAGCTGGTCAAACCTGGTCAACTGGTCAAACCTGGTCAAACTAGTCAAACCTGGTCAAACTGGTCAAACCTTGTCAAACTGGTTAAGGTTGGTTAAACTATGAGTTACTTCTCAATTTATGAGTCACTTATAGAGTCACTTTTGATTTTATGAGTCACTTCTCAATTTAAGAGTCACTTATAGAGTCACTTCTGATTTTATGAGTCACTTATAGAGTCACTTCTGATTTTATGAGTCACTTCTCAATTTATGAGTCACTTATAGAGTCACTTCTAATTTTATGAGTCACTTATAGAGTCACTTCTGATTTTATGAGTCACTTCTCAATTTATGAGTCACTTCTGATTTTATGAGTAAGTTATAGAGTCACTTCTGATTTTATGAGTCACTTCTCAATTTATATGTCGGTTTCTAATTCGGGAAGCTTTCTAAGTTTAGTTTTTGGTCCAAGTTACTAACTAAGTCACCCAAACCCATTTTTGTTACCACTTTCCAAAAATAGTAAGTTTTGTCGTTTTTAGAAACCGAGCCGTTTTTGTTGACTTGGTCAAACCGACTCGGTTTGACCCGAAACTTTTACCCAACCCATATATCAGTTTATAGAGTCCAAATAATTTGTCGGTTCGTGTCGGCGTTCGCCCGAAGTGTCGGTTTTTAACATGCAACTTAAGATATCAAGATTTCATAATTTTCGACTTTTGTCGGTTTGGTTCGCCATTTAATTTCTACCACTTCTGATCCAAATCAAGTCTCACAAATTTTTTCTACTGATTATCAAGGTTTCTGGTCTAACATATAATTTTTACAGAAACTATAGTGTCCATTTACATATTTAAATAAATTCGCGAAGGAACCGAACTCGGTTTTTGAAAACTTCCAGACCTGACTCAAAGATCAGATTATAGCCAAAAATACGTACGGATCTGGAAAAAGTGTAAAACACAAAAGTTGTATCTCTTTTCAATACACAACTTTTAAAAAAAAATCGTTATCTAACTCTTCCTAGAACTAGAGATATGATCGTTTTTGTAATCTGACTTTTTGAAGGCAGAATCTGTATGTTCATGTATACTTTATAAAAACGATTTTTAACCATTGATTTGGACATATTAGTGTTAGATGAGCAATATAACATGTAAATAGACATATATGAGGGTAGAAATAAGTCCTCACAAAGATGAAAATGGAGATGATTGGAAAGAATGGAGATGGGATGTTCTTGAGCTTCAATTCCTTGCTAAAATCTTGAAAGGTGGCTAAGTAATTGAGTGGTGGTTCTTGGTGATTTATGGTGGTGGTTGTGGTGGTGATATGGGCTGATTTCCTCCAGAAATTTGAGAGAGAAATTATAGAGAGAGGTGAGAGCAAATTGAGTGAGAATGGTAAAGTGTGAATGAGGTTATGCATGAGGTTAGAGTGTAATAAGAGAAAGGGTGATGTGATACTTTTGCATGAGTTTTTAGTGGATGGGGGGGAGGTGGTGGCACATGGGGGGGGGGGGGGGGGTCCAGCCAAAGGGGGCCCACTCAAGGGTATTTTGGTCATTTGTTGTTCCCAATTTAATTTGTTGCGTTTCCCGTTCGTTTACCCGATTGTTTTGGTATTTATATATACGTTAAACGTTTAATACACGCGTTTAAGTGACGATTTAAATTTCGATACTTTCACTTGAAATATTTTATCTTGATACTTGATAACATTTATAAAAATGTTCCGTTAAGTTGTCGGCCTCGATTTAGTGTTCGTTGTACGGAGATTTAATCGCGTAACGTTTTAATTAGACGTTTTTCATTGTTAATATTGAATGAGCTATTTTAAATGAAAGATTTTCTCTAAATGATATATTTTAAATTCTTAAAATATATTTCGGTTTTCGTTCGATTGTCGGGCGCGTTCCGCGCATTTTCTTTACGTTTGAGACGTTTTAGCCAAAACCCCTAAGTTTTTCGTGTATTATTTTAACAAAATAATAATAATAAGTGATAAATAACTTCTAAGGATAGATTGAAGTTATTTATAAAAAGGTTTTCACCAACGTCGTATTTATACTATGTCAGACACCGTCCGGTTGTTTCGCACAACTTCACCAAATTGCGTAAGCGTAATTACAAATTATTCGGATGGGATTTTAGATGGCATCGAGAAAGGAAAGAGAATGGAAATTCCGATGGTTTATTATGTCTAGGGAGAAAAGTTTTGTCTGCTAAGTTCGAAATGAGGTTCTGAATTACGATTTCACGGCTAAAATCAATCTGTTATTTATGCGTTATTCTTAGCTTCTAAGTCTGTGGGGCGTGATTGTGTAATTTAGTAACGAATAAGATTGAAATTAGACAAGTTATTGAGTGGTAACGTACCCGTAACAAAGTTATGGGTCCTATCACGCGTTGTTGTTTTGGTTGTTATTTCTGTTTTTCCGTTGCGGACAATCTCTAATGAAATGCCCTGTGTCCCCACACTCGAAACAAGCTCTTGGTGCATTAGAGTTGGTGGCTGTGGTGGGAAACTTGCAATCTTTAGCCTAATGTCCAACAATCTTGCATTTCCCACAAGGTGCACCACAGTGGCCCTCGTGATGACGATTACAATTAGGGCAGTAGGGCCTGCGTCCTTCATAACTATTCTTTCCCTTTGATCCGGTAGCATAGGCCTTGACAGTATTGGCCTTTTTGTTGTTTTGTTGCTGCTGCTGATTGTCGTTGTTTTTGGACCATTTTCATTTGTTGTCCCCGGTGGTTTTCACTGTGGGTGTCCCACGGCGGACGATTTGAGCCATAAGCTCGTGTACCATGCGGACGGCACTTTGGATGGTCCCGGGTTTGGAAGAGGTGACATTTCCTTGGATTGAGTCAGATAGCCCCCAAATATATCTTTCGATACGTTTGTATTCGGGGTCCACCATGGATGGACAAAGAAGAGCAAGCTGGTGGAACCTGGTTGTGTAGCTGGTGATGTCGTTTCCTTGAACTGTGAGGTTCCAGAATTCCTGTTCGATATGTTGGAGTTGCTCACGAGGATAGTATTCTTCCCTCAGCAGGTTTTTGAGTTCATCCCAGGATATTTGATAGGCAGCATCAATACCATGGGTTTGGGCGTATGAGTTCCAGAAAGTGAGTGCACCCTCAGCTAGTGTGCAGGTAGAGAATTTTACTTTGTTTTCCTCTTGGCAGTTACTTATTCGAAAAACGGACTCCATTTTCTCAATCCAGCGCATGAGACCGACGGCTCCTTCGGTTCCTTTGAAATTAAGGGGATTACAATTTGTGAAATCTTTGTAGGTGCAGGGCTTTGGCACGGGTGGATTGTTGCCCGCCCCTCCAGGGTTTCCTTGGTTCAGGTTAAGGTTGTTTCTGGCAGCTTCTAGGGCCGCTTGTACCCTCTGATTGATGAGTCGCTCGATATCGGCGGAGCTCATTTGACGTTTTGGTGCCATGATTCTAAAAGTAAGAAAATGAGAGGCACGTAAGATGTCGTTGAGTAGGATTTAAGGTCATTGCAGGTGTATAAAGGAAAGTAAAACAGGTGTTTATGACACGTCGAAATAATTAAGTAAAACAAGGAAGCAAATTTATATAACCACACTGAGGCGCAAGTTCAAAATGATTACAAGACTTAGAAAGTTCTCAAAATATGTCGGGCAGTGTTACATCCGGTCTTAGTTTAAGAGTTTACAAAGATAACAAAGATAGATAGTTGGGCACATCCCGCCCCAACAGGTTACAATGTCAAGGGATAAACTAATCCTGAGGGGAACTTGGTGGTGGAATAAGTGTAACGACTTGCTCCTTGGTTGCAAGCATTCATTGCGGCAGCGATCGAAGTGGTTTAGTTGTTATTAAGATAGTTGTGTTCAGAATAGTTAAAGTCATAAACCGAGTTATGCATAAGTTGTTGGAATCCTTTCAGGTGTTGGAAATATTACTCTTAATGTGTTGGTGTTGTGGTTAGCCAATTTCATTGGCGGACATCTGTGGGAAGACGGTTCTTAAGGTTGAAGTACCAGTAGTAGTGGTAAGAATAGGACAAGGTCTAGTTCGAGGTGGTCAGTCAGTCCTTCTAGTTGTGTACAACACACGCGATTAATAGGTCTACAATAAGCGGGGAAGGGAGATTATAAAGTAGAGGAAGTACATGTAGCGTGTTTAGGTGACGAATCCTCGTGCGGTTCTAGTTTCATACGTGTTTCCGAATGATTAGGATGAGAGTGGGAGGAAGAGGGTGAAGCAGGTGTCACTTGTTTAGGTGGCGAATCCTTAGATGGATTCTCCTCAAGTGAGTCCTATTCGATTATCTCGTTGCCCGATTCGGTTGGGCAAGCGGGTACCGTAGAAATCTCCACAGTAGTAAGTAAGGTTTGTGTTTCGTTTTCGATGTCAGGTGACGTAGTTGTGGGAGTGATTGCCATGAAGAGTGGCAAACAATTTCGTATACGTAAGGTTAAAGTTATATATAAATACAATAACCTAGTACATAAGCACGTATAAAGGTTGGTACCGTTTCTATCTTCGGTATATGTCTTCTAATGCATTCCCGTTCATTATAACCATTTCAGGTCTTGCATCGAATCTCTTTTAATTGTACATAGTTGATCTGGCTATGTTAAATTAAATTCAACTGATGCGATTGCTGAAGCAGTCATACCGAATAAGGAATACTAACCTAATGGTCATAGTCTAGGTCACTAATGTTCTTGGTGATTTATGGTGGTGGTTGTGGTGGTGATATGGGCTGATTTCCTCCAGAAATTTGAGAGAGAAATTATAGAGAGAGGTGAGAGCAAATTGAGTGAGAATGGTAAAGTGTGAATGAGGTTATGCATGAGGTTAGAGTGTAATAAGAGAAAGGGTGATGTGATACTTTTGCATGAGTTTTTAGTGGATGGGTGGGAGGTGGTGGCACATGGGGGGGGGGGGGGGGGGGTCCAGCCAAAGGGGGGTCCACTCAAGGGTATTTTGGTCATTTGTTGTTCCCAATTTAATTTGTTGCGTTTCCCGTTCGTTTACCCGATTGTTTTGGTATTTATATATACGTTAAACGTTTAATAAACCCGTTTAAGTGACGATTTAAATTTCGATACTTTCACTTGAAATATTTTATCTTGATACTTGATAACATTTATAAAAATGTTCCGTTAAGTTGTCGGCCTCGATTTAGTGTTCGTTGTACGGAGATTTAATCGCGTAACGTTTTAATTAGACGTTTTTCATTGTTAATATTGAATGAGCTATTTTAAATGAAAGATTTTCTCTAAATGATATATTTTAAATTCTTAAAATATATTTCGGTTTTCTTTCGATTGTCGGGCGCGTTCCGCGCATTTTCGTTACGTTTGAGACGTTTTAGCCAAAACGCCTAAGTTTTTCGTGTATTATTTTAACAAAATAATAATAATAAGTGATAAATAACTTCTAAGGATAGATTGAAGTTATTTATAAAAAGGTTTTCGCCAACGTCGTATTTATACTATGTCAGACACCGTCCGGTTGTTTCGCACAACTTCACCAAATTGCGTAAGCGTAATTACAACTGATTCGGATGGGATTTTAGATGGCATCGAGAAAGGAAAGAGAATGGAAATTCCGATGGTTTATTATGTCTAGGGAGAAAAGTTTTGTCTGCTAAGTTCGAAATGAGGTTCTGAATTACGATTTCACGGCTAAAATCAATCTGTTATTTATGCGTTATTCTTAGCTTCTAAGTCTGTGGGGCGTGATTGTGTAATTTAGTAACGAATAAGATTGAAATTAGACAAGTTATTGAGTGGTAACGTACCCGTAACAAAGTTATGGGTCCTATCACGCGTTGTTGTTTTGGTTGTTATTTCTGTTTTTCCGTTGCGGACAATCTCTAATGAAATGCCCTGTGTCCCCACACTCGAAACAAGCTCTTGGTGCATTAGAGTTGGTGGCTGTGGTGGGAAACTTGCAATCTTTAGCCTAATGTCCAACAATCTTGCATTTCCCACAAGGTGCACCACAGTGGCCCTCGTGATGACGATTACAGTTAGGGCAGTAGGGCCTGCGTCCTTCATAACTATTCTTTCCCTTTGATCCGGTAGCATAGGCCTTGACAGTATTGGCCTTTTTGTTGTTTTGTTGCTGCTGCTGATTGTCGTTGTTTTTGGACCATTTTCATTTGTTGTCCCCGGTGGTTTTCACTGTGGGTGTCCCACGGCGGACGATTTGAGCCATAAGCTCGTGTGCCATGCGGACGGCACTTTGGATGGTCCCGGGTTTGGAAGAGGTGACATTTCCTTGGATTGAGTCAGATAGCCCCCAAATATATCTTTCGATACGTTTGTATTCGGGGTCCACCATGGATGGACAAAGAAGAGCAAGCTGGTGGAACCTGGTTGTGTAGCTGGTGATGTCGTTTCCTTGAACTGTGAGGTTCCAGAATTCCTGTTCGATATGTTGGAGTTGCTCACGAGGATAGTATTCTTCCCTCAGCAGGTTTTTGAGTTCATCCCAGGATATTTGATAGGCAGCATCAATACCATGGGTTTGGGCGTATGAGTTCCAGAAAGTGAGTGCACCCTCAGCTAGTGTGCAGGTAGAGAATTTTACTTTGTTTTCCTCTTGGCAGTTACTTATTCGAAAAACGGACTCCATTTTCTCAATCCAGCGCATGAGACCGACGGCTCCTTCGGTTCCTTTGAAATTAAGGGGATTACAATTTGTGAAATCTTTGTAGGTGCAGGGCTTTGGCACGGGTGGATTGTTGCCCGCCCCTCCAGGGTTTCCTTGGTTCAGGTTAAGGTTGTTTCTGGCAGCTTCTAGGGCCGCTTGTACCCTCTGATTGATGAGTCGCTCGATATCGGCGGAGCTCATTTGACGTTTTGGTGCCATGATTCTAAAAGTAAGAAAATGAGAGGCACGTAAGATGTCGTTGAGTAGGATTTAAGGTCATTGCAGGTGTATAAAGGAAAGTAAAACAGGTGTTTATGACACGTCGAAATAATTAAGTAAAACAAGGAAGCAAATTTATATAACCACACTGAGGCGCAAGTTCAAAATGATTACAAGACTTAGAAAGTTCTCAAAATATGTCGGGCAGTGTTACATCCGGTCTTAGTTTAAGAGTTTACAAAGATAACAAAGATAGATAGTTGGGCACATCCCGCCCCAACAGGTTACAATGTCAAGGGATAAACTAATCCTGAGGGGAACTTGGTGGTGGAATAAGTGTAACGACTTGCTCCTTGGTTGCAAGCATTCATTGCGGCAGCGATCGAAGTGGTTTAGTTGTTATTAAGATAGTTGTGTTCAGAATAGTTAAAGTCATAAACCGAGTTATGCATAAGTTGTTGGAATCCTTTCAGGTGTTGGAAATATTACTCTTAATGTGTTGGTGTTGTGGTTAGCCAATTTCATTGGCGGACATCTGTGGGAAGACGGTTCTTAAGGTTGAAGTACCAGTAGTAGTGGTAAGAATAGGACAAGGTCTAGTTCGAGGTGGTCAGTCAGTCCTTCTAGTTGTGTACAACACACGCGATTAATAGGTCTACAATAAGCGGGGAAGGGAGATTATAAAGTAGAGGAAGTACATGTAGCGTGTTTAGGTGACGAATCCTCGTGCGGTTCTAGTTTCATACGTGTTTCCGAATGATTAGGATGAGAGTGGGAGGAAGAGGGTGAAGCAGGTGTCACTTGTTTAGGTGGCGAATCCTTAGATGGATTCTCCTCAAGTGAGTCCTATTCGATTATCTCGTTGCCCGATTCGGTTGGGCAAGCGGGTACCGTAGAAATCTCCACAGTAGTAAGTAAGGTTTGTGTTTCGTTTTCGATGTCAGGTGACGTAGTTGTGGGAGTGATTGCCATGAAGAGTGGCAAACAATTTCGTATACGTAAGGTTAAAGTTATATATAAATACAATAACCTAGTACATAAGCACGTATAAAGGTTGGTACCGTTTCTATCTTCGGTATATGTCTTCTAATGCATTCCCGTTCATTATAACCATTTCAGGTCTTGCATCGAATCTCTTTTAATTGTACATAGTTGATCTGGCTATGTTAAATTAAATTCAACTGATGCGATTGCTGAAGCAGTCATACCGAATAAGGAATACTAACCTAATGGTCATAGTCTAGGTCACTAATGTCTTTGGTGATTTATGGTGGTGGTTGTGGTGGTGATATGGGCTGATTTCCTCCAGAAATTTGAGAGAGAAATTATAGAGAGAGGTGAGAGCAAATTGAGTGAGAATGGTAAAGTGTGAATGAGGTTATGCATGAGGTTAGAGTGTAATAAGAGAAAGGGTGATGTGATACTTTTGCATGAGTTTTTAGTGGATGGGGAGGAGGTGGTGGCACATGGGGGGGGGGGGGGGGGGGTCCGGCCAAAGGGGGTCCACTCAAGGGTATTTTGGTCATTTGTTGTTCCCAATTTAATTTGTTGCGTTTCCCGTTCGTTTACCCGATTGTTTTGGTATTTATATATACGTTAAACGTTTAATACACGCGTTTAAGTGACGATTTAAATTTCGATACTTTCACTTGAAATATTTTATCTAGATACTTGATAACATTTATAAAAATGTTCCGTTAAATTGTCGGCCTCGATTTAGTGTTCGTTGTATGGAGATTTAATCGCCTAACGTTTTAATTAGACGTTTTTCATTATTAATATCGAATGAGCTATTTTAAATGAAAGTTTTACTCTAAATGATATATTTTAAATTCTTAAAATATATTTCGATTTTCGTTCGATTGTCAGGCGCGTTCCGCGCGTTTTCGTTACGTTTGAGACGTTTTAGCCAAAACGCCTAACTTTTTCGTGTATTATTTTAACAAAATAATAATAATAAGTGATAAATAACTTCTAAGGATAGATTGAAGTTATTTATAAAAAGGTTTTCACCAACGTCGTATTTATACTATGTCGGACAACGTCCGGTTGTTTCGCACAACTTCACCAAATTGCGTAAGCGTAATTACAACTAATTACGTAAGCGTTATATAGATCAATTACGGAAGTGTATATTCACATAAATATACAAATAGTTACAAGTAATTACAAGTATTTAGCCTAATACTAAACTAAACACACGTAATTAGGGTTTCTAGCAGGTTAATCAGTAACCCTAAATCGTCGGGTGTCACCAAAGATCACCTATGCTAGTTGATCACACAACTAGTAATGTCCAAATACATTTGATTTGTTTGTTTGCGTTTTGAAAACGTGTACGGCCCGTTGGTGACGGATTGTAATAATAATTTCAAACTATCATTATTATTATACTTGAATCGCTGTATACTTATAAAAGTATATACATGTCTTGTATATAAGTTGTATCGTATTCGATTTGTTTGATATAACATGTTCCAATACTTAGGAAAATAAGAGTTCAACTCTCTGTTTTTGGCGACACTGGGCTAGTGTCGCTATAGGCGAAACTAGTTTGGAGACACTAGGTGAATGTCGCTGGATTCGTAATTTTTAATTGTTTAGCGACATTAGATTAGTGTCGCTATAGGCGACAATTATTCAATTTTGACGACACAAAAAGTAGTGTCGCTAGTATTGATCTGATTAAGTATTTCAGTGACATAGGGGTAGTGTCGCTAAATTGGCGACACTTGGCTCGGCGACACTTGGCTCAGCGACACTATGCTAGTGTCGCTAGTACTGTTTTTGGCACACTAGCGACACTAGCCATTGTTAGTGTTTTTCGTGTTTCGTTTTACAGTCAAACGTGCTCGGTTTGACCCGAGACTTTTACCCAAGCCTTAAAAGTGATAAATAAGCATATTAAAACTATTGTTATGTTTTATAAGTTTCTCGAAGTGTCGTTTTACTAAAAATACCAAAACAATCCTTAGGTTCTTCGGTTCCAGATTTTACTCGGTTTCAACTCGCGATTTAGACACTTTCTAGCTCACATCAATTCTCAACAAAAATCCCACATATAAAACTATATGTATAGTATTTTCGTGAATTTTCCCAAGAATTATAGGGGTCGGTTTCCTAGCCAAATAAAATAGAGAAAGGGATGTGTTCAGTTTTCGGCCAAAATGTACATCCATGTATAAATCTAATTTTACAGAAAAACGAGAGTATTTTAAGAGGAATTTTTCTACATGAAATTGTAGTCAACGAAAATACGAAGATTTCGGTATATTTTTCATAGTCTAACTCGAAACACACAATTTTATATAAATTCTTTCGTGGGACTGATTTTCTGTGACGTTTTTCGGTTTACATATACAAGTTTCAAAAATGAGTTTCGAGCTTAGTTTTGGACATTATCTAGCTAGATAAACAACTATACAATTAAATAAGCATAATATATGATGTTTCAAGGTGTCGGAAACTTACGAGTGTCGGTTTTGAAATCCGAAAATATAGAAACGTCGAGCTTCGCGTGGTGATCGTTTTTGCTTCAAACCGCTTAGTGAATGGAGGAGTTTTGATGGTGTATTTTGGTGATGGAAGTGGCGGTTTAGTGTGGTGGTGGTGATGGCCGAATGAGAGAGAGAGAGAGAGGAGAGAGTGGGTGTGATTGATGATGATGAAGGAAAGAAATGATGGTGATGATTTTGAGTATAAGAGAAGGCAAAGGGGAAGGAGGTCAAACCAAGTGTGGTGATCCCAAATCTTATTCCCTAGATTCGTGCTCCGTGCGGTGTTCGTTTCCTCGTACTTTTCGTTGTTTATTCATGCGTTATATGTTAAACGTACGTGTTTTAAATACATTTGAATTCCGATTTGTTGGTAGTATTACTCAATAATACTTGGTAAACATTTATAAAAATGTTTAGTTACACTGTCGGGTTAGGTTTATACGTTTATGTTTCGATCGTTTAGTCGCGTGACGATTTATAATCGTTATAATTGTTATCGTAAATACACAATAGTTTTAGTGGAAGTATTTCATCAAAATACTTTGTCTTGAGTTATAAAAATATAACTTGAGTTTATTTGATTTGTCGGGCACGTCTCGTGCATTTAATTCGTGTTGGTTACGTTTTAAACAAAACGTACATTGTTTCGTATATTATTAATACATAATAATATAATGTGAATAACTACTGTTTAATCACCAAATAGATTTATGCTATTAATTGAAAAGTTCACCAACGTTCGTATGAATACGTATCGAAATCCATTCGATATGAAACGTGCACGATTTAGCCAAATCGCGTATGCGTATATATTCAACAATATATATGGAAGAATACATAAATTAGCCTAATCAAAGATCTAATTACATGTATTAGCAGATGATTAGGCACTAATTACTAGTCCTAATTTGGCGGGTGTCACAGGTGTAGACTGGTATACATCCTCCTCTTCTTCTTCGGGCTCTGAATCTTCTTCCTGTTCTTCCTCTGATTCTTCCATCTCCTCTGGTTCTGATTCTGGTGTTGTTTCTTCCTCTGATTCATCCATTTCTTCTTCTACCTCTTCCTCTTCTGGTTCTGATTCCTCCATCTCCTCTTTTCTGATTCTGATTCTGCTGTTGCCGAGATGAGACAGGTGTGATCATCTGGTCTATATGGTTATGGATCTGAGTTGGAGGTGTCATCATCCGAAGTAATTCTGATGCCGCACCCCCAAATTATGATGCGGAAGCGGTACGGGTCGGGGCGCGACCAAATACGGTAACTATAACACAAAGAAATAATGAACGAATGCGTCGTTTTATATTTGTATTGGTTAAACCAAAGTTACATCAAAAGTATAGTTTACATTAGCTCAGTTTCTGAATTGAGAGATTTACATTGCATAATTACTTTATACAAAATATGATAATGCAATTAAATCTCTGATTTGATTGAATGCTGGCTCGAGCTAATGAATCCTGATGGGCAGTCTATCCTACTGCTGAGTACCTGTTATACATGCTAAAAATGGTTAGCGAAACGCCGGTGAGCTCACAGGTTTGTATGTCTAAACATATTGTATGAACCGCAAGATTTTAATTGTATGTAAGTTGCAATAGCAAAATAAAAGAGAGTATACAGCCATGAGCACATAGTCTGAGCTTAACTTGAGTTGTCAGATCCACATTTAAGGATTCCGATCGAGGTGCCTCCTACGAGTGCCTAATCTACACTCGCCTGAACAAATACTAATGCGTCCGTTTACCCAGTTAGTGCGTGCTAACCCGAACGAGGATTGTCAATCCTATATGGTACCATACACTAGTATTCACGCTACAGCAGTATTACCAAACTATGTTGTGGAGGACTTTAAAATGATTAGTTGTGAAAACTCATGTAGTATCAGTTTAGTTTCGTACTTGCGTTCATATTGTAAATAAATCGAGCAATATATCACACCCCTGAGAAAACAGTAAAAGAGGGGCTATGAGACTCACCTGAGTCTTGAGTGTTTATCTAAATAAACGTGAGTTGATTAGTCAAGCAGTGATGTCCGAAGACTTGTAACCTGTGGGCGTCCAAGACGCGCGATGGTTATAAACGTGAGTAGGTATCTAGAAAGATCACCTATGTAGTTGTTCATCCAACTAGAATGTCCAAATGACTCCGATTTGGTTGATTAGTTTGAGTTTTGAAAATGTGTACGGCCCATTGGTGACGGTTTGTGATAATAACTTAAAAGTATTATTGTTATACGTTTCATTGTATACTTATATAAGTATATGTGTTTGTACATTTAAGTAGTATCATATAAAGTTCGGTTGTTGTAAGTGTTCAACACTTAGTGTAGAAAGTATTTTCAAGTCTCTGGATGACGGGGGTCCGGGGGCAGCTCCCCTGGTAGCGGGGTCCAAGGGGTGGCAACCCCTGGCGGGGTCCAAGGGGCAGAGCCCCTGGCTGGGGTCGAGCTTAAAAGAAATTGGGAAAGAAGTAACAACCTGAAGGTTGAGAGTATGGTATACTCATTTTACTTTTGCGACCTTCACTGGATCCTTTATCCCATAGTTTTCCTATTATAAGTTGTAATTAAGATGTTAATCAAGCAAATGTTGAAATGGAATTATATATAGAAGTTAAGTTGCATGTGGTTTATGTTTAAGTACGTAAAGGATTTTCTTTTGTTCCTCATTGGCAAGTTCCAGTGCTTTCGCAACCAACCATGAACACTTTCCATTTTTTGCAATAACAATAAATTAAAAGTATTATTGTTATACATTTCATTTTGCTCTATTCTTGATCCATAAATAACTAAGGCTTTGAACTTCCTCTTTCAGCCGATGCCATGATGGGGGAACTTCATTAAAACAAGTATCATTTCTCGCTTTCCAAATACACCCACATGCAGTAAGAATGATCGCATGTATGACCCGATTCCTTTTCCCTTGATCCATATCCGAATAACAAAGAATATCCCGTACAGAAAAAGCAAAGATAGGAGTTATTTTGCACCATAAACTTATGAAACACCACAACATATTAGCGAATTCACAAGAAATTAAAAGGTGTTCAATTGTTTCTTCAAACTGTTACATAAAGAGCAAAGGGTAGATGAAACCTGAATTTTTATTTCTACTACATTACTTTAGTGAAAACGCCTCAAAAATTTGGATTCAGGTGTCGTTAAGTGGTAAAATTTCGAGTCGTGACACTTAGTAAAAATCTGTGTTTTCAAGGTTCTGATTTGTGCGACACTGGCTGCGACATCAGGTTAAGTTGCGACGTAAGGTTTTGTGTCGCAATAATGCGACATCCGCAATTTAATACGACATAAGGCTTGGTGTCGCTATGTGCGACGTCCGCAATTTAATGCGACATAGGGTGCTATGTCGCAGTATGCGACATTCGCAATTCCATGCGACATAAGGGTTTGCGTCGCTATATGCGACGTTGAGAGGTATTTGCGACATAAGGGCTTGTGTCGCAGGAGGCCCAGCCTATCTGCGACATCAGCGGCAGTGATGGTCAACAAGTGTTAGGTTTGTGGTCAAACGACCTCGGTTTGACTCGAAACTTTTACATAAGTCTTAAAATACTTTGTAGAATTTGTGCAAATTATTAGTTCGTTTCTTAGTTGACCCGAAATGTCGGTTTCACAAAATGACCAAAACCGCACTTTCCGACAAAGGTTCCGAAAATGAGTTTCAGCTTGTTATTTGGACAAAATCAAGCTATATGAACAACAATATATGAAAATAAGTAAAAATAAGTGATTTCGAAAGTTGTCGGGATTCTTACAAATCAACGCGAGGAGAATCCGAAAAGATGGATGTGTAGCTCTTTGCGCGGTGATCTTTTTTGCTTCAAGTCTTCTAATGAATCAAGGGGTTTTTGATGGTTAATTTGTAGAGAGAGAGAGAGAGTGCCGAGAATAGAGAGAGGGAGAGAGAGTTTGAGAGAAATGGGGTGGTGAAAATGTTGATGATGTTTGTGTGTGTGTTTGTGTTTGTGTGTTCATTACACAAAGAGAAAGGAGGGGGTGGGTGGGGGCCGGCTCAAGGATGGCCCACTAAGGTGTGGGTTGCCCAATTTTTCATTCCCTGCGTTTGCTCTCTATGCAGTGTTCGTTTATTATTGTCGTGTAAATGTTAATTATACGATACGAAATAATTACGAAATATTATCAAAATAATATTTATGATAAAATATTGTTATTAAATAACGTTATATTATTTAATAAATTTGTTCACCAGAGTCCGTATTAATTGTATCGACTTACATTCGATTTGAAATGTGTACGATTTAAATCAAATCGCATTGAGATATGTATTCAACAATATATATTAATTGATATATTAATTAGCCTAACATAGAACTAATTACATGTATTAGAGAGGATTAGGCACTAATTACTCATCCTAATTTGACGGGTGTCACATCTGCCCATTGATATTGTGTAAATCTATTCCTGTTCTGCTAGTGAGCACTCGTCTTGATCAATTTTGAAAGATACGGTTTGTCCATGTGCTCGTAGACTTATGACCTGAGAATAAACACCAATAACAGCACGTGCAGTATTCATGAATGGCCTACCTAGGATAATAGGGATATTAATGTCTTCCTGAATATCCATCACTACGAAGTCAGTGGGAAACCAAAACTTATCAACTTTAACCATGATATTTTCAGCTATGCCCTTTGGATATCGAATGGATTGGTTAGCAAGCTGGACACTCATCTTAGTGGGCTGGAGAGGTCCTATTTCTAGTCTGGTGTAAAGTAAATAGGGCATGAGATTGATGCTAGCTCCAAGATCGGCCAAGGAGCGGATCATGCCTGAGTGATAGATAGAACAGGGCAAGGTGAATCGACATGTGTCTCCTAGTTTTTCCGGTAGGGTATTTTGGATGACGGCTGAGCATTCAGCGTTTAGAGAGATTTTGGGGGTTTCGGGAACCTTGTCTTTAGTAGCCAGTATTCGTCGGATATACTTAGTGCCGGAAGGGATTCTAGACACGGTGTCCATGAATTTTCTGTCAAGTTTGAATGACTTGGCATTGTACTTTTTGCATAGACGGTTTGGGAAAGGAACTCGCACCTCTTTAGTCGGAGTGGGTACGGATCGGGTCTCAACTGTCGGCGGGATAGGAGTATGTTCCTTTACTGGAGTGGAAGTAGTAGGAGGAGAGCTCAGGGTTTTTGCTTCTTCGACGTGAGGATTCTGAACGGTGCTACTTGGTAGAGATCCTTGTGGTCGGGTATCGAGACGTTGGGCTAACTGACCAATCTGATTCTCAAGGCTTTTTAGGACCGAGAGTTGATTTCTGAGGAATAGGTCCGTCTGGTCTTGTCTGGCCGTAGTCTTCTGGTTGAAAGTGGTTTGTCCCTGGATGAATTTGTTAAGATTGTCATCAGCACTGGTGATTGGTATGGTAGTCTTTGCAGGCTCAGAAGGCTGGACATCTTCGGGTGCAGTTAATGACAGAAGGTGGTTGTAAGGAAGTTGGGGTTGTTGTGGATATGTCGGATAGCGTGGCTGAAATCTCTGTGGATAAGGTGGTTGGTTATTCCATAGAGGATACTGAGTTCCTCGGTTTCTGGGTGGAGATGTTCTAGCGAAGCCAGGTGGATTTGGAGGTCTAGATGAAAACTGGGCATAATAGACAGAACCGTTAGTCGGGTCTTCGTATTCAACCTCGTACTCTTCAGTGGGATGGTTGGTACAGTTCTGGCAGGCCTGAACTTGATGAACTCACTGCGGCTACTTCTTTAGTTCTCCAATCTACTTCGTTAAGGTTTCGATCTGTTCCGTCAGAGATTTGATAGCTTCAGCTTGGATAGAGTTATGAGCGGAGAGATATGTTGATAAGGATTGCCCATCAGCTTTCCAATCGTGGTGATGCATCGTCATATCTTTGATCAAGCTCCATGCTTCATCATCGGTCATCTTCATAAAGTTACCTTGAGCAGCTGCGTCAAGAGTAAAGCAGTGATTTGGATTGAGACCGTTGTAGAAGGTGCATAACTTGTCGGTTTTCATCATCTAGTGATTTGGACATTTCCTTATCAAACTTTTGAATCGCTCCCATGCTGAGTAGATTGATTCATCGTGAGCTTGTTCAAAGTGCGCGATATCATCCTTGAGTTTGGTTTGCTTGGACGGAGGAAAGTATCTGGCAAGGAATTTGTTCCCCATATCCGTCCATGAGGTGATTGAGCCGGTCTCAAGTCCCTCAAACCAAGAGAGTGCATGTCAAGCGAGAGAATAGGGGAACAAGTATAGGCGAACTATGTTCTGCTCGACCCCATTCTGCTTGTAGGAGTTTGATATGTGGATGAACTTGTCAATGTGAGCGTTAGGATCTTCACGTGGTAGTCCGTGGAATTGACAGTTGTCCTTGATGAGTTGTACAATGTGATGCTTCAGCTAGAAGGAGGCTCCATCTATCTCCGGATAGGTGATTGGTCCTCCTCGTCCTTCAATGGCTGGCTTGGTGTTATCGGCAAGAGTGACATGAGCGGCCATTTCGGGAAGATGGAAGCGCTTTTTTTTCCGGATGGTACGGATAATAGACTCAGGATCAGGTACGAAAATGAGTGGTTCAGATTCGGAAGATCTGGTCTGATATCGTTGTGTGTTGTGGGAAGTTATTTTTGGCTGGAACAAAGAAAGTAAAAAGTAAAGTACGAAAAATAAAGGTATCACTAAAAAGAAAAGGTTCGTCAGGACCCCTCTGGGTCTTACGATTGATTCCCCGGCAGCGGCGCTAAAAACCTGTTGCGTCCCGAAACGGTCGTTCTCGCAACGGGAGCGCAACGGAGGGTGGTTTTAAATTTATAGAGCTGGGGACCTAAATTCTACTTACAAAGGCAAGTATAACTCAGGGTCGTTCTTAAGATCAATCGTATTGTGAAGCGGAGTTGTCAAGACAAACTATTCAATTTAGTGATGGGTTTTTTAAAAGAGTTTTGATTTGGTTTTAGGTCCGTTTAAACTAAACTAATAAAACAGTAAATAAACAAAACAGTAAATAAAAGATAGGGTTCAATCAGTAATGGAGGATAGTGCTTGCTATGATTTCGTTAGCTTATGTTATGGGGTGATGTCTAGGTTTGTGTATGAAAATGTCTTTTAAAGATTTGTGTCTTGCTTTTACCTAAGTATTCGTAGTGTAAACACTAACACCTTACTGTCTAATTTCTCAGACAGTAGGTCACTGGGTTGCTAGGTTATGGTGATTCTGATCAGAGGAGGCTGCTCAACTCTTCAACACTTTCCATATGCCAGAATAGTGACCCTTTTTGGAATGGTAATTCTAGGTGCATGAGATAGAGTAACAGACCCACTAAAAGTTCTGACCGTTCTTAACACCACGGGGATACTAAGGCTAGGCAAGGCATTTAAGATTAAGACTTGGTTTGGTGACTGCTAACTTTGTATTAATAGTCTTTGTTTAGTCCAGAGCTATGTGGTTCAACCAGGATGTGACACAGTCTTCAACCGATGGCAGTTCCTTAGCTTCCACGTATTTGTACTACACTTGAAGTGTTTCCAACGCTATACGAAGTACTGTGCCGATTTATGATCTTTCCTGTGCCACATACTTTACGGTCACTCTGGACTAGTTCAACTAAGTTTGTATTAAAGTTTGACCATCTATGATATATATCCAACCCTCACTATTTAAACATATCCCAATAAATCCCTGATTGATTCACGGTGTACTATACAATAGGGTTGACAGTATTTCCACAGCTACACAATTCAGACCATGTTTATATTTGAAAACATAGATAGGTAGTTACCGGTTGATCAAGGTTCGCGACTCCTTGTCATACAGGTTCTAACCACGTTTATTGGAGGAAAGGCGATTTTGGTTTAGATATTTGTGCGCCCGATCAGGTCGGTGTCGTTAACGATTACTAACCGGGCATCAGCAGTGGGTTGTTTTAAATTTGTAGTCGCGGGGCCTATGTTTTTCCTAACAATGCTAATCCTAAGGGTGAGCAAGTGGTAGGTATGACCTAGAGTCGTTCTTCAAACCGACTGAATTGAAACTAAGGCGAGGCAGATGAGGGCTTTCAAACTAGTGAATGGTTTATAAAATAGTGGGGGTTTTGGTTTTTATATTAACTAACTTAGGCAGGTAAATAAACAAAAGCGAAATAAAAGTAAAACCTAAAGCAGATAAATAAAGATGGTGTTTGCTGAGACTTCGTTAATTAAGTTATGGGATGATATTTGGAGAAACTATTTTGAAAGATATTAGTTAATTATCATTCTTGAATTCTTGCATGTAAACACTATATTCCCTATTAATTAAAATCCCATTAGCATGTCACACCGGGAGCTAGGTTATGGTAACATTACAAAGTATTTTGAATAATAAGCAAAATCTTAACTAAGGTCTAATGATACTTTCATATGAATGGGAACAAAATCTTAAGGTACTAGACATTACTGAATCATATAACGATTCCTCGTCATCCTAACAGATTCATGTATTTAAAACAGTTCATTTATGACTTTAAACCAGCCCTTGCTTAAGACTACCCAATAAATCCCCTAATTATCCACAGCGTTCCTCACTTTAAGTGGTTCCGCCGCTTCAAACCTTGGCCATGTCTTGTCCTATTATAATCCTCCATGTAGCCTTGCGGTTCCATAGTTTCATACCTTTGACAAATTATATTGACACAGATAATTGACTACCTTTTAATTGGACGTCGTAAAAAGGTGTTGTAATCACGTTTATTGGTGGAAAGGCGATAGATTAATTTGAAGTTTAACAGTCTATTCATAAAGGTTAATTAAACTAGGTTTCTCATTTTATATATATTAGTCCGTAATATAACTACATTCGGTCGTTACGCAGCTTCCACGTATTTGTACTACACCTAAAGTGTTTCCAACGCTATACTGAGTAACAGTCGAATAGGGGCCATCATATTACTTCATAATATTGTATCGTTTCGTAATATGACTACCTTCGGTCGTTCCTCGACTTCCATACATTTGTACTCCACCTTGAAGTGTTTCCAGTACTATATCGAGTAACAGTCGAATAGGGGCCGTCATATTATTTGACGATAATTAAGACCGTTTATATTTTACTACTATGATGATCTTTAGGCAACAATCAAACAAGAACATGCAATAAGACGATCAAAGCAATATTACCGATCTTTAATATTTAATTATAAATCATCCCATAATTAACTAACTACATCGCAAACAAACACAATAGTAATCTACTCGCTAATCATGGCATAAACGATCTCTAGCATAATTAAAGCATACATATTTAATTAAGATAGATAAGGATAGAAATAACCGAGATTAATATGAGAGAAGGGATAGACTTGAATTAATAAGAGTTGCTCCAAGCGTACACCAAAGATTACAAACACGTTCCTCACCAAAGAATACAAGCTCGTTCCTTGCTTCTATTTTAACTAGCCTACTACTACTCTAAAGTAAGAAAATAAACAAAGAAATAAAAGCTAAAAGCTATAAAAAGAAAGTGTGTTTTTCCAAAGATGGAAGGTGTGAAGGTGTGTCTTGCAAAAGAACCAAAGCCCCATATTTACAGGTGAGCTTTGGCTCACATTAGCATCAAGAGGTGCATGTTAGAAAAAGATAGCCAAAAGGGTGCACCGGGTATCGTACAACACGAAAAGTAGGCGCACCGGGTACCGTACAACACGAAAAGTAGGCGCACCAGGTACCAAAAGTTACCAAAAACGGAAACCGGGGTGGGGCTGTGGTGGCCAGCGGCGGTGGGCCCCAGGCCGGCGGCGGCTGGCCTGTAGCCGCACCGTTGCGCCGTCTTTTGCTCCGTTTCTCGATTCGTGCGTGTTTTCTTCGTTATGCGTCCGTTTGCGTCGATTCTTTTTTTGTTGGATTCGTAATTCAAAAACGAAGATTTTGACATAGGATTGGCCCTGAAATGAGGTTCCTAGCTCCATATATTGCGTGCGAATCATTTGGATCTTCCGGCGGGCGTAGAATCTGCATTCTTTATCCGTTTCTATTGATTCTTCTTCTGTTGGATTCGTATTTTAAAAACGAACATCTTGGATGGAATGGATGTTGGTGAAGGGCATTTTAGTCTTGAAATCTCGTTTTGATGTCTTGAATCTTCAAACGTGTGTGGAATCTTCGTTTTTCATCCGTTTTGCTTGATTTTTATCGTGCAACCTTGTTTTAACCATCTTGGCATAATGTTAGGGATTTGTAATGTTTTTGAATTAATATGCCAAGAATCGTTCCAGAATGAGAGAGATATCGGTAGTAAAAACGTGACTTTTTATGCGATATCAAAATTCATAAATACAAAGTTAACAGTACACCGATTTTCATTTGTGTAATTAAAGTAACGTCACCCCTAACATGTGTAAGCTAACTACATCACAACAAGCACATAAAAGAACTACTCACTACGCATGGCAAACAATCCTAAATCTATCATAACAATAATAGCAATCGTCATAATAGAAAATGAAAGAAGTAACTGTAGATAATGCGTAGATAGAATAATCTTGAAAGAATACACGAACGGAACCTCTACAATATCTTCGACAATATTACAAATAAACCTCTCAGAATATTCCCTACACTATTACAAATATTCCCTACACTATTTACCAGGTAAAATTTTACCCTTTACCCCCCAAAAAAAAGTAGCCCCTCCGTTAGTGTAGGTTAAATATTAACCAATAACTAACTAACTAAAACCCTAATCTAGAGAGAGAAACTCTAGAGAGAGAGAGAGAGAGTGTGTGTGAGAGAGAAAGTGAGAATGAGAGATGATGAAGGTGTGTGAAATGAGGTTGAGGAGCCCTCTATTTATAGGCCACCAAGGATGCAAGAGTACAAGTCCACAAGCATGCACGTACAAGCAAACGAAGCAAAACGAGAGACCACAAGAAGGATCCAGTCCATGTACGGCCTCAACCAGGCCATGTACGGCTAGTTGAGGGCAGTGTACGGCTTCCTCTAGGCCGTGTACGGCTTCAGGGGGGCCGTGTGCTGTTTTCAGCTTTTCTCGTTGCTTAATTCGCGCGTATCTTCTTCGTTTCTTATCCGTTTGACTTGATTCTTTTGCCTGTGATCTCGTAATTCTGTTACGCTTCTAATGATTCCAAATGTGCCAAATTTGGATGTCTCTAGGTTTGGCGTGTGCGGAATGCCCTCGGTTTGTGCTCAGAAAGCTCCATCTTCCTCGTCCTTTATCCGATCTGCACGATTCTTGATTCTACAGTATTGGAATAACCTGATACATCATATGAGACTATTTAAGGAATTATATCATAATGTGGTTAAAAGTACGTGAGAATCAGTTGCTTGAATAATCTACCTCGATTTGCGTGCCTTTTAGACAACTCAAGCACTTTTATAGCAATGCCTATAATTTGACTAACTTAGTGAATTTAAGTAGAAAAGTATTTAATTTATGTGTTTTCACCAAGAATTAGGTCAAATGTGCGAGAAATATGTGCATAAAAACATGACTTTTTGCTACACATCAGCTACAAACCCGAACGGGGGTGTTAGCCCAATAGATCTATTCACAACATTCATTCTTATTTACGTAACTAAATGTTCATGATAAGGGCCTTAATGGAATAATATGTTACTTATGCAACACATAAATGTTTAACGTACTTGTGTTCATAAAAATAGTGCATGTATTCTCACCCTAAAGTATTTCAAGGTAACTAAAAATAGGGATCATGAGACTCACCATAGCACGCAAAGGTAGAGAGATCAATGAAGTAAAACTTGTGGTAATGATACGACCTAATCGCGACCTAAATCAATTAAGACGCCTTAAGGTCACAATGATATATTCTACATGCCTATGAGTTTTCTTCGTTATGCGTCCGTTTGCGTTGATTCTTTTTTTGTTGGATTCGTAATTCAAAAACGAAGATTTTATAGGATAGGCCCTGAAATGAGGTTCCTAGCTCCAGATATTGCGTGCGAATCATTTGGATCTTCCGGCGGGCGTAGAATATTCATTCTTTATCCGTTTCAGTTGATTCTTCTTCTGTTGGATTCATATTTTGAAAATGAACATCTTGTATGGAATGGATGTTGGTGAAGGGCATTTTAGTCTTGAAATCTCGTTTTGATGTCTTGAATCTTCAAACGTGTGTGGAATCTTCATTTTTCATCCGTTTTGCTTGATTTTTATCGTGCAACCTTGTTTTAACCATCTTGGCATAATGTTAGGGATTTGTAATGTTTTTGAATTAATATGCCAAGAATCGTTCCAGAATGAGAGAGATATCGGTAGTAAAAACGTGACTTTTTACGCGATATCAAGTATCCCACACTTAGAACTTTGCTTGTCCTCAAGCAAACTAACATTCAACGGAGATAAAAATAAGCAGATAATGAAATATTTTGTGGCGGAACGTTTTACTAAGGGGATTTTGGAAAAGTAAAATACTTGTTCTTTAAAAAGGAAAGATTGTAATCTTTAGGAGCATGCTTGTGATCTTTGATCTTGGATACATGACTAGGCGATCCTCTCATGGTGGTCACTCAAATCACTCAAAGTGTTTAGGGTTTCCTATTCTATTATATCAATCGCTCAGAACGCCAGTCATGTATCGTTTATCGTCATAGGCTTGATCGAGTATCAAATCGTTACCTTTTAGGTGAGCGCGAAGTCGATCTAGCCACCATCATTCTAAGGGAGGTGATGTAGGGTTTGTGGAGTGGAGTGTTGGTGGTATGAGAGGGGGTTGTGTTGGTTTTTCATAGGTTTTCTTTTTGGTGAAGCGGAAAGCTGAAATTTTTGAATTTTCGGGATATTTGACGCCTTTTTCTTTTGGGAGGAGTCTTTTTCTCCATTTGACTTTCTTTTCTTCGAATTTTTTTTCGACGTCATATCCTTAATACTTCTTCTTTTTTTTTTTTTTTTTTCATCTTTGGAACTTTCTATGAAGTTTGAGGGATGCTTTTGAGTAGGTAAAGGGGGTAACGTACATATTTTTGGGTGTATGGATAGGTTCAAGAATGATGTGATTCGATCTCCTTTTTGATTCACCAGTTCGGATTCGAAATGCATAGCAAGAGCAAGTTCTTATTCTAAACGCATACATCGGCACACTCAAGAATCGAAAAAGTGAAGCATTAAAAGTGAATGCTTTTCATATGGCTCAAAATACCTCACGAATCGAAAGTTGGGTTGTTGTGTGCTTAGTCATGCGATGCTCTTTATGGGATTACTAAACTTGTTTTTCAAAAGAATTTGTATTTTATTTTTCCTTCTTCCCCCAAAGTAAATCATTCTTTGTTTAAATTTTTTCATTTTCAACATATTTTTAACTCAATTTTGAAAATTTTGTTTACTTTTATGGAGAAGCAGGGTCTTATAAAGAGCAACGAGTTTAGAATCAAGCATATACCATTATCTTTTTAATAGTAGTGCAACTACTGCTATCCCACACTTAAAGGAACATCGTCCTCGATGTTAAACTAAGCTCATAATGGGGTAAAATCCCACACTTAGGATTTGAAACATCTTAGACGTATTCTTTTAGCGGTGTGTTTTGGGTTTGAATCCCACACTTAGCGATAAGCATAGTGGATATGGTATATTTAAAATGAATGAAAGAGACGGTATAGAAGTACTCCCCAGTATTTGCAGTGCTCCATGGTATGCGTTTTCCGAACTTCATCTTGCTGGGTTCAATCTTGATCAAGTCTTCTTGTGATTGGTCTCGTAGGTGTGAACACGTCGGATATACGATTCTTCGGTTGTTGATGCTTCCTTGCATGCTGGAGCATTCTTTGTATTATCCGAGTGTGAAAGATAGTCGGAGATTTCATCACTTCTTGGAATGTAAAATTGCGGAAATGTAAAAACACGGGTTGCCTCCGGAGAAGCGCTCTTTTAAAGTCGAGAGCTCAAATTCTTCTCTTCAATCTAGATGGAGATGGATGCATCCATGGGATCCCTTTTGTTGATGTTATGGGCCCTAGGTTGCGGAAAAGTGTATCGAGGTGGATAGATTCTCATGAAATGATTGACTATTATCGTAATCAATTCAAATGGACTATCTCTCGATTCTGACTTGTAGTTCTGAAGATGCTCTGAAGTTATCCTCGCAAGTCCGTGAAGTCCGAAGGTGATGTAGTCGACTGCTTTAGTGACAGTCCCACTAGGGTCGGTCATGGTGGCTGTGTCTATCTTAACAACCTCTCTTGGCGGTGGGTTTTGCCAGAGAGAGCAAACAAACGCCAAGAATTGCAGTTTTATGCCTTCATAATTTTCGGTCTTGGGGTCTCCGTTGAATCTTCCTATGCATGTGCACAGGTTCTCTATTTGCCGGTGCTGATGGTTATTGAATGGAAAGCCGGATTCTGAGAAAACTAGAGTAAGGTGACGAAGTATCTCCTTGCATCCTGAGTAGAATATGAACTTTCTTCTGGAGTTACTTTTCCGTTGTTGAATCTCCCGTAGATGGATGGTAACAAAAGTAGCGATATCAAGTGGTGATTCATATGTGGCCCTAAAAGGTCGTTCGCGCCTTGATTCCTCCGAAACAAGATCACTAAGTTCTTCAATCAGTAACTCAACTTGTTTTTCAATAGTGGAGTTGATAACCATAGATCAGCTTTCTTTGGAACTAAGGTGATCTTCTCTATTTAGAAAGTCTAGCAATGATGTGAGGTCCCTCATCGTCAAGATGTTGGCTCGACTGCTTGGATGTCCAGTAGTTTCTTTCAAGATGTTGGCTCGACTGGTTCAGCGATTGCATCAATTGAATTTAATTTAACATAACCTGATCAACTATGTACAATTAAAGGAGATTCGATACAAGACCTTAAATGGTTATAGTGAACGAGAGTACAGTAGCAGACGTAGACCGAGAATAGAACGGGACCAACCTTTATATGTGTTTATGTACTAGGCTTTTATGTGTATATATATGTATAACCTTACGTACACTAAACTTATTTGCCACCCTTCACGGCAACCACTCCCACAACTACGTCACCTGACACAGAAAACGAGACTCAACCCTTATTTACCACTGAGGAGACTTCCACGGTACCACTTCCCAACCGCATAGGGTAACTACATAATTGAATAGGACTCACTTGAGAAGAATCAACCTAAGGATTCGCCAACCAAACAAGTCACATCTACTTCACCCTCTTATTTCCGCTTGCAACCAAATCACTCGGGAACACGTATAGAACTTAAACCGTACGATACTTTGTCACTTAGACGGACTATACCTACTTCCGCCACTTTACTTTCTCCACCTGCTCTCGACCTAGACATATGAATCGCGTGTGTTTTACATCAATAGAAGGACAGACTGATAGACCTCCTCGGACTAGACCTTATCCTATTCATACTATTTCTACTTGATCATGTTTGGTCACTATTTCGACACGTTCGTTAAACGATTTACTCATAACTTGATTCGCGACTTTGACTGCTCCGAACACCTTTATCAAACATTCGTTCATTTCGAAACAATAACATAGTCATGATTGACTACTCTAAGAACACTACTCGGTCATTGTCATGACTACTTTTTGAAACTATGATTTGGCTATTTACAACTCTTGAGACGTGGAGAATCTTCCGACATGAATACGCCTCCATACGCATAGGAACCCGCTCATCATACCGTTCGGTTACTAGCTGCTAGGCTACGCCGCCACGAGAATAGAATAGACGATATGGATTTTTTATAGACGTAAACTTCCAACTGATTTTTTTTTACAAAACAGATATTTCAACACTTTTCAATCACCAGAGCTTTCGACGAATTTTTGTTATACAGAGTCTTTTGACGTGCTGACAAGAGTTTCCAATGTATTTTGATTGACATTAAGTTTTCAACAGATATTATGATGACATTTTTAACAAATAAAAACCATACCTATAAACAAACACTTGATTTTCACTTAATTTTCTCAAAGATCTATGTTTTCTAACGAACGATAGCGACTATTACTTTGAAACACCTGCGGTCTTCTAACGATTTACATATTGGAAATACGTTTACAACGATTTATATTGGATGTGATCCAACGAATTACTCATAACTTGCGAATTGTTTACAAACTGGTTTATTGACAGTTTTAACAAACTATTTATTGGAATCCAATTACTACTTTCATTTTTCTTTTATCAAGATTTGATCACTACTTTGTCTTCGTTTTATGAACTACGTACTTTATCTCTGTTTTGTGAGCTACTCTGAAGCTGTTTTAAGAACTGTTGGCGAACTATTTAATGCTCGTTTTCTATGATTTACTATGAACCATTTGAACTCCGTTTTAGGAACTATTTGAATTCTGATTTATGAACTATTTGAACTTTGATTTACCAACTACTTGAACTCTGTTTTATGAACGATTTTGTACTATACTGTGAACTATTTTTGTGAAATTACTTTTACGTATTGTATAATACGACTATGAAACAACTATGGGGGAACTACGATAGCAACTACGAGCCCCACTACGATAATAACTACAATTCCAACTACGATTACATCTGTGATTAAACTTTGGAAACTTTGACAATTTAGAAAACTTGAGACTTGTACTCCGATTTTAGAACTATGCTTTGAACTAGGATCTCAACTATGACCTTTTCTTTGATTTCAACTACGATTCCTACTACGAACCTTATAGTGAATGACCTTACTACGACTGACTATCTAGGAATATTTGTCCTACTAATAGTACACGGAGATAATTCTCCAAATGTATACAAATGGATGCGTTGCATCACAACAAGGAACTTTCCTTTAGTGGACTTAGTTAAACGTCATAATTACTCACACTTTCGCTAGATACCACACAAACTATGACTACGAGCAAATTTCGGGACGAAATTCTCCTAACAGGGGGAGAATGTGACACCCGACGATTTAGGGTTACTGATAATCCTACTTGAAACCCTAATTACGTGTGTTTAGTTTAGAATTAGGCTAAATACTTGTAATTGCTTGTAACTACTTGTATATTTTGTGAATATACGCTTACGTAATTAGTTGTAATTACGCTTACGCAATTTGGTGAAATTGTGCAAAACAACCGGACGGAGTCCGACACAGTATAAATACGGACGTTGGTGAAAAACTTTCTATAAATAACTTAAATCTATTTTTAGAAGTTATTTATCATTATTTATTATTTTATTAAAATAATATACGAAAAACCTAGGCGTTTTGGCTAAAACGTCTCAAACGCAATAGAAACGCGCGGAACGCGCCCGACAATCGAACGAAAGTCAAAATATATTTTAATAATTTAAAATATATTATTTTGTATGAATTTATTATTGATAACATCATATAATAGTTCGTCAATGAAAAACGTCTATTTAAAACCCTACGCGATTAAACCTCCGTAAAACGTGCACGCAAATCGAGGCCGATAAATTATCGGAACATTTTTATAAATATTTTCAAGTATCTAGACAAAATATTTCAAGTGGAAATATCGAAATTTAATTCGTGATTTAAATACGCGTATTAAACGTTTTAACGTATAAATAAACGTCTAAACAATCGGGTAAACGAACGGGAAACGTAACAATTAATTTGGGAACAAGAAAATGACCAAAATACCCTTGATGGGGCCCCCAAATTCGTTCACCACCTCCCACCCACCCTCTCATACCTCATGCAACCTCATGATTAAGATTCCTTACACCCCCACTCATATTCCATGCATTCCCTCTTTCATTATCATTCACACTCCTCATTTTCTCTCTATCTTTCTTCACTTTTCCTCTCAAGAAACAACTGAATTAAATCAGTCCTCCACCACCTCCATACACCACCCTATCACCACCACATCACCACCAAGCACCACCACTTTAATCCTCCATCATTTTGCAAAGTTATTCAAGAAGATTCAAGCTCACAAGTTCCTCACCATCATTTCAACCTTCTTTCTCCAAAACCACCATTGTATGGGCTCATATCTACTCTTATATATGTTTATTTACATGTTATAATGTCCATCTAACTTGATTATGTCCAAATACCATGTCAAAATACGTTTTTATACTTTATTCAAGAACATGCATAATCTGCCATCAAAAAGCCAGTCTGGTAAAATGGTCGTAGGGAGGAGTTAGACAACGAATTTTGTTTTAAAAGTTGCGTATTGAAAAGAGCTACAACTTTCGTGTTTTACACTTTTTCCAGATCTCTACGTATTTTTGGCTATAATCGGATCTTTGAACCTGGTCTGGAAGTTTTAGGAAAATGAGTACGGTTCATACGCGAATTTGTTTAAATATGTAAATGGACACTATGGTTGCTGTAAAAATTATATGTTAGACTAGATACATACATGATCAGTTGGTAAAAATCTCAAACCCTAGTTTGGACCATAAGTGGTAGAAATTAAATGGCGAACCAAACCGACAAAAGTCGAAAATATGAAATCTTGAATTTTTAGGTTGCATGTTAGAAACCGACACTTTGGATGAACTCCGACACGAACCGACAAATTATTTGGACTCTTTAAACTGATATATGGGTTGGGTAAAAGTTTCGGGTCAAACCGAGTAGGTTTGACCAAGTCAACAAAAACGGCTCGGTGGCTAAAAACGACAAAACTTACTATTTTTGGAAAGTGGTAACAAAAATGGATTTGGGTGACTTAGTTAGTAACTTGGACCAAAAACTAAACTTAGAAAGTTTCCCGAATTAGAAACCGACACTTAGAACACTTGAAGAAAATATCCTAAGTCTCAAGTAGAGACACTAACCTAGTGATGCCACAATTACTAGTGTTGCTACATTTTGCTAGTGATGCTACAATTTCTGAAAATATCCTAAGTCTCAATTAGAGACACTAAGTTTGACCAGGTTTGACCAGGGTGACCAGTTTGACCAGTTTGACCAGGTTTGACCAGTTTGACCAAGTTTGACCTGCTTTGACCAACGAGTTGACCAACTTTGACCTACGGTTTAAGGCTTATACAAACTAAAATAATCTATTTGCAACACATGATTTGTACTACTGAATAATATACAACAAAACAAACTTAATAATAATGTCTAAATGAATTATTATTACAAACTTTCACCAACGGGTCGTACACGTTTTTGATAAACGAACTTGAATAACCTATTTGGACATACTAGTTGATGAACTAGCTTTAGGTGGACATTAACCCTCCACCTACACGATTGGCTTAAGTGGACATTAACCCCCACTTATACAATCGCTATAGATGGTCTTTTAAGACATCTACTTACACAACCTTATATGTTTAGGACGTTAGAAGGTTGCACATCGGCTTGCTTGCTTATTTGATATTTGCTTGCTACTTGCTAATCTAAGGTGAGTTTCATAGCTCCCGTTTTACTCGTTTTAACTATTTTGGGGTGAGAATACATACACACATGTTTTATACAACTATCTTTGTACATGCTTTATACAACTGTCGTTATGCAACTGCTTTTATACAACTGTTTTATAAACAATGGATAACAAAGGGAACAATGAAAACAAAGGAAACAAGGGAAAGCGAAGGATAACGCATGAGTGAAACCATAATCCAACAAAGCCCTCGCACATCGTAGTTCGTTAATTATTAGTATGCGTGAGTATTTGTGAATAGATCTATTGGGGATTGACACCCCCGTCCAGGTTAGGTTGCTCTAACTGGTCAAACGGACGCATAATACTTGACAAACGAGTGTTCCGGATTAGACACTAGCTGAGGCAACAACAAGGGTTAAGCTTCGAACTATGAGCTCATGACGCAAAGGATAACAAATGATAACAAAGGAAAACAAGGAATAACAAATGATAACCTGATATTTTTACAACAGTTTTTGCATACGTGCAACGCAACGGAAATCTCATATTTCTTACTTATGTTTACAACTGCTTGCAAACCTATGAACTCACCAACTTTATGTTGACCCTTTTAGTATGTATTCTCAGGTTTGCAGACGCTGTAGGACTACCCACAGGAAACAAGACAGTAGGATGCTTTTGGAAAGCATAGCTTGAGTCGCATTGTTTTCAAACATCAAGGAATTAGAATTGCATTTACTATATTTTGTAGTTTTAATCATGTAATTCTTCTTTTATTATGCGAACTCCAAATACTTTTGTAAACTTCTAAATTATTGTAATGTAACTATTTTCAAACGTCTCATATAGAGGTCGTTTGTTGTAATCTTTGAGTGATGATATTTGATTTGGTCGTAGCCCCGTGACACCTCATACTTCCGCTGCCACGTGTTTCGGGGGTGCGACATGCTACCTGAGAGTCTTGAATATGGGAAGCCTCCTTATGGCAACTAGTTGGACTATCCTGAGGTTTAGCGTTAATACACTGTGCTAATTGTCCTAAGATGAGATCAGCTTGGTCTTGTCTAGCTGAGATTCCTTGAATGACTTTTATCAAGGTGTCGTCAAAACTAGAGGTTTGTGAGGAAGAGGGTTCTAAAGGTTGAGGTTGGTAAGTTAGTGGGCTATTCCTAGGTGGGTTAAAAGAAGGGTTAGTATTGGGTGAAGTTAGATGAGACTGAGGAATTTAGGCTGAGTGGTTCAGATTAGCACAATTAAGGCAGGTTTGAACTTGACAGACTTGTTGTGGTTGACTTTTCAATTCCTTAATCTCCTTGGTTAGGTCTGCCACTTGCTGAGTGAGGGTTTTGATAGCTTCATTCCCGATTGTAGTAGGTGAATTCACTAGCGAGGGGTGATTTTCACTGTTCCAGTCATGGTTGTGTATTGTCATTTTCTGAATAAGGCCCCAAGCTTCATTTGCCGTACAGTCTATGAAACTACCTTGAGAGGCGGTATCAAGTAAAGGACGGTGATGTGGGAAGAGACCATTGTAGAAAATGCGCAACTGGTCTGAACGCTCAAAACGATGATTTATACATTTCTTAAGCAATTTCTTAAAGCGCTCCCATGCATCGAATATTGATTCATCATGCACTTGACAAAAGTTTATGATGTTGGACCTAAACGTGGCTTGTTTTGATGGGGGGAAATATTTGGCCAAAAATTTGGTTGCTAATTCTACCCAAGAGGTTATAGAGTTAATCTCTAGTTCCTCAAACCAGGTTTGTGCATTGAGAGTGAGTGAATAGGGAAATAGGTATAGATAGACTATGTCCTGATTAACCCCGATCGGCTTAAAAGAGTTGGATAAGGAAATGAATTTGTCAAGGTGGGAGTTGGGATCATCATTTGGTAGGCCACGGAATTGACAGAGGTTTTGGACTAACTGAACAATGTGTGGTTTTAATTCAAATGATCCTCTACCAATTTCCGGATAGATAATTGGTCCTCCTCGACCTTCAATCAGAGGTTTAGAGTTTTCAGCGAGAGTTATACGTGTAGCTGTCATAGTCTCGTTGGCAGGTGGTTGACTGGTTGAGTGGATAGGGATAACGTAATTTATAAAAGTACTAAAAGTAAGGAAAAACAAAGAAAGACGTAGGGGTCTAAGGAGAAGAGTTAATCCTAAAGGTTCACTAGCGAGTAAGTTCATCTTGACGCCTAAGGATCGTACAGTTGGTTCCCCGGCAACGGCCCCAAAAACTTGTTGGCGCCCGATCAGGTCGGTGTCGTTAACGATTACTAACCGGGCACCAGCAGTGGGTTGTTTTAAATTTGTAGTTGCGGGGCCTAAGTTTTTCCTAACAATGCTAATCCTAAGGGTGAGCAAGTGGTAGGTATGACCTAGAGTCGTTCTTCAAACCAACTGAATTGAAACTAAGGCGAGGCAGATGAGGGCTTTCAAACTAGTGAATGGTTTATAAAATAGTGGGGGTTTTGGTTTTTATATTAACTAACTTAGGCAGGTAAATAAACAAAAGCGAAATGAAAGTAAAACCTAAAGCAGATAAATAAAGATGGTGTTTGCTGAGACTTCGTTAATTAAGTTATGGGATGATATTTGGAGAAACTATTTTGAAAGATATTAGTTAATTATCATTCTTGAATTCTTGCATGTAAACACTAAATTCCCTACTAATTAAAATCGAATTAGCATGTCACACCGGGAGCTAGGTTATGGTAACATTACAAAGTATTTTGAATAATAAGCAAAATCTTAACTAAGGTCTAATGATACTTTCATATGAACGGGAACAAAATCTTAAGGTACTAGACATTACTGAATCATATAACGATTCCTCGTCATCCTAACAGATTCATGTATTTAAAACAGTTCATTTATGACTTTAAACCAGCCCTTGCTTAAGACTGCCCAATAAATCCCCTAATTATCCACAGCGTTCCTTACTTTAAGTGGTTCCGCCGCTTCAAACCTTGGCCATGTCTTGTCCTATGATAATCCCCCATGTAGCCTTGCGGTTCCATAGTTTCATACCTTTGACAAATTATATTGACACAGATAATTGACTACCTTTTAATTGGACGTCGTAAAAAGGTGTTGTAATCACGTTTATTGGTGGAAAGGCGATAGATTAATTTGAAGTTTAAAAGTCTATTCAGAAAGGTTAATTAAACTAGGTTTCTCATTTTATATATATTAGTCCGTAATATAACTACATTCGGTCGTTACGCAGCTTCCACGTATTTGTACTACACCTAAAGTGTTTCCAACGCTATACTGAGTAACAGTCGAATAGGGGCCATCATATTACTTCATAATATTGTATCGTTTCGTAATATGACTACCTTCGGTCGTTCCTCGACTTCCATACATTTGTACTCCACCTTGAAGTGTTTCCAGTACTATATCGAGTAACAGTCGAATAGGGGCCGTCATATTATTTGACGATAATTAAGACCGTTTATATTTTACTACTATGATGATCCTAAGGCAACAATCAAACAAGAACATGCAATAAGACGATCAAAGCAATATTACCGATCTTTAATATTTAATTATAAATCATCCCATAATTAACTAACTACATCGCAAACAAACACAATAGTAATCTACTCGCTAATCACGGCATAAACGATCTCTAGCATAATTAAAGCATACATATTTAATTAAGATAGATAAGGATAGAAATAACCGAGATTAATATGCGAGAAGGGATAGACTTGAATTAATAAGAGTTGCTCCAAGCGTACACCAAAGATTACAAACACGTTCCTCTCCAAAGAATACAAGCTCGTTCCTTGCTTCTATTTTAACTAGCCTACTACTACTCTAAAGTAAGAAAATAAACAAAGAAATAAAAGCTAGAAGCAATAGAAAGAAAGTGTGTTTTTCCAAAGATGGAAGGTGTGAAGGTGTGTCTTGCAAATGAACCAAAGCCCCATATTTATAGGTGAGCTTTGGCTCACATTAGCATCAAGAGGTGCATGTTAGAAAAAGATAGCCAAAAGGGTGCACCGGGTACCGTACAACACGAAAAGTAGGCGCACCGGCTACCAAAAGTTACCAAAAACGGAAACAGGGGCGGGGCTGTGGTGGCCGGCGGCGCCAGCAGGGTGGTCGGCGGCGATGGGCCCCAGGCCGGGGGCAGCTGGCCTGTAGCCGCCCCGTTGCGTCGTCTTTTGCTTCGTTTCTCGATTCGTGCGTGTTTTCTTCGTAATGCTTCCGTTTGCGTCGATTCTTTTTTTGTTGGATTCGTAATTCAAAAACGAAGATTTTGACATAGGACTGAAATGAGGTTCCTAGCTCCAGATATTGCATGCGAATCATTTGGATCTTCCGGCGGGCGTAGAATCTTCATTCTTTATCCGTTTCAGTTGATTCTTCTTCTGTTGGATTCGTATTTTGAAAACGAACATCTTGGATGGAATGGATGTTGGTGAAGGGCATTTTAGTCTTGAAATCTCATTTTGATGTCTTGAATCTTCAAACGTGTGTGGAATCTTCGTTTTTCATCCGTTTTGCTTGATTTTTATCGTGCAACCTTGTTTTAACCATCTTGGCATAATGTTAGGGATTTGTAATGTTTTTGAATTAATATGCCAAGAATCGTTCCAGAATGAGAGAGATATCGGTAGTAAAAACGTGACTTTTTACGCGATATCAAAATTCATAAATACAAAGTTAACAGTACACCGGTTTTCATTTGTGTAATTAAAGTAACGTCACCCCTAACATGTGTAAGCTAACTACATCACAACAAGCACATAAAAGAACTACTCACTACGCATGGCAAACAATCCTAAATCTATCATAACAATAATAGCAATCATCATAATAGAAAATGAAAGAAGTAACTGTAGATAATGCGTAGACAGAATAATCTTGAAAGAATACACGAATGGAACCTCCACAATATCTTCGACTATATTACAAATGAACCCCTCAGAATATTCCCTACACTATTACAAATATTCCCTACACTATTTACCGGGTAAAATTTTACCCTTTACCCCCCAAAAAAAATTAGCCCCTCCGTTAGTGTAGGTTAAATATTAACCAAGAACTAACTAACTAAAACCCTAATCTAGAGAGAGAAACTCTAGAGAGAGAGTGTGTGTGTGAGAGAGAAAGTGAGAATGAGAGATGATGAAGGTGTGTGAAATGAGGTTGAGGAGCCCTCTATTTATAGGCCACCAAGGATGCAAGAGTACAAGTCCACAAGCATGCACGTACAAGCAAACGAAGCAAAACGAGAGACCACAAGAAGGATCCAGGCCATGTACGGCCTCAACCAGGCCGTGTACGGCTAGTTGAGGGCAGTGTACGGCTTCCTCTAGTCCGTGTACGGCTTCAGGGGGGCCGTGTGCTAGGCCGTGTGCTGTTTTCAGCTTTTCTCGTTGCTTAATTCGCGCGTATCTTCTTCGTTTCTTATCCGTTTGACTTGATTCTTTCGCCTGTTATCTCGTAATTCTGTTACGCTTATAATGATGCCAAATGTGCCAAATTTGGATGTCTCTAGGTTTGGCGTGTGCGGAATGCCCTCGGTTTGTGCTCAGAAAGCTCCATCTTCCTCGTCCTTTATCCGATCTGCACGATTCTTGATTCTACAGTATTGGAATAACCTGATACATCATATGAGACTATTTAAGGAATTATATCATAATGTGGTTAAAAGTACGTGAGAATCAGTTGCTTGAATAATCTACCTCGATTTGCGTGCCTTTTAGACAACTCAAGCACTTTTATAGCAATGCCTATAATTTGACTAACTTAGTGAATTTAAGTAGAAAAGTATTTAATTTATGTGTTTTCACCAAGAATTAGGTCAAATGTGCGAGAAATATGTGCATAAAAACATGACTTTTTGCTACACATCAGCTACAAACCCGAACGGGGGTGTCAGCTCAATAGATCTATTCACAACATTCATTCTTATTTACGTAACTAAATGTTCATGATAAGGGCCTTAATGGAATAATATGTTACTTATGCAACACATAAATGTTTAACGTACTTGTGTCCATAAAAATAGTGCATATATTCTCACCCTAAAGTATTTCAAGGTAACTAAAGATAGGGATCATGAGACTCACCATAGCACGCAAAGGTAGAGAGATCAATGAAGTAAAAATTGTGGTAATGATACGACCTAATCGCGACCTAAATCAATTAAGACGCCTTAAGGTCACAATGATATATTCTACATGCCTATGAGTTTTCAAGAATTTTAATCACCACTATAAGTGTGTGTGTGTGTGTGTGTGTGTGTATGTGTGTAAGTTTTTAAGTTCTACAAACAAAAGATAATTGAAATATAAGTTTACAAATTACTTTCTTGTCTAGTTTATAACCAACATTCTGTCAGAAAACAAAACCTGACTTTGAAAGGCCATAGCTCTCTCAATTTTTATCCAAATTGAGTGAAAACTCTTCTGGAATTTAGGTTTTTGTGTTAAATTTCAAACCCAAGTGGTCTCGCGTAAAAACTCAGAGTTTTAGACCTTCGAAAAGTCGTCATAATACACGGGTGTCAGCAGCTATACCTGCTGGACACTTGGTCATATAAATTCATATTAAAATACCAAACCATAACCAAAATTTATGATTTGTATGTCAAAATTTTCCTAAGTCAGTAGAGTAACTTGTGGTTAAAATAGATTTGTCTAAAGAGTTGAGTAAAATATGTAAAAGTTGCTTTGAAGTGATCATGAATTCTGGACAGAAACTCTAATGGTGTTTCACTACTTATACTAGCATTTAAACAACCAATCTAGCTGGGTGTTGTAAAATCTATGCATGATATGAAGAACTAATGATATATGAGTTCTTAGAATACGTACCTAATGCCAGGAGTGAGCTAGATGAGGGTAGAGTAAGCTTGGATGTACACTTGAACTAGTAAATCTTGAATATTACTTCTTAAACTTGATATACTTAGAGAAATGATGAGGGATTTTGTGTGTGTGATGCAGACGTGGTCAATGATGCGGTCAAAGCGGTAGTCAACGAACAAGTCAACGAGGCAAACACACTTGGAGCTTATTTTGAGGCAACAAATTTTTGTGGCGGATTGGGCTGAAATTTGCATGGTCACTCGAAAATGGCCCAACGATCAAGACTCATCGTTGCCATGAGCCCTATCAGTTGTGGGCCTTTCGGGGTCATTTAGGGCCTAAAAATGGCGTTTTACTATTTTCGGGCTTTGTTTTTGGACTTTTAAATTACGTTTTGCATGGGCTTTTGTTTCCTGATGTTTTTAGAACTTGTCCTCCCTATATGGACGAATTTTAGGGAATTGTTATTTTCAATTTTGAGAGACATACGAATTATCATTGAATAAGAGATTTTCTCACTTTGAGAATTTCGGTTTAGTTCTTGCGTTTGTGTGGCTTTTTATGATCAATCTTCATTATTTGGTATCAGAGCATAGGTGATCATGGCCACACGTGGTAGACCAAAGAAAGTCGTTGCGAAACCAAGCACCACAACTGCTTGTGATCCTCGTGATATAGAGACGATCGAAAGGCTGCAGCGGCGTATTCATGAACTCGAACTCCAGCAGTTACAGCAGGAGTCACCGGCAGAAGAGACTGAAAATGAGTCTAACATCTAGGACGATAGAGCAGATGACGTCAATCCTTTTGGGTAAAGGGTTTTCACCCGGTGAATATATTACTCCAAATAAACGTTTAAGTACAAATGGTGTGAGTGAGCCTCACACCACATCAAGTTACATAGGCAAATACACTACATAACAAGGCAAAGCCCCAACCAACTCAATGAGACACTAGTTAACAAAGCAAAACCCTATGTATATGACATGCCATATACATAAGTAAGACAAATCTCATAAAATAAACAAATAATACAACCAATATAGAATGAACGAGCAACTAATCAACAAATATTCTCTTCTATCCATTAAGAATACATGAGGAGGGCAGATTCCAAGCATCCATCACTTTCAAAACATGAGCCGTCTTCTTAAATCTGAAAGAAAGTAACTTCAGACAAACAGTAGAGATGATGGTATCACGAACTTGAGAAACCGATCTCGAATTCTTTTTAAACAGCCGATTGTTCCTCTCTTGCCAAATAAAAAAAGAAGTAGCAGCAAGAAAAACACGCCCCACAATGCTTCTAGCACTCCTTGACCGAGCAATAGGCTGAATATAATCATTAATATCATCCCAGCGAGCCGAAATGGCTTGCATACCCGCCAAATGCTTAACCAATGACCATACCTGTAAAGAAAATGAGCATTCAAAGAAAAGATGGTTATGAGAGTCCGGAACAATCGAACATAACGGACACCTAAGCAGGTTTAAGTTGGTAGCAGGACCAACATCCCATTGCTTTAGAGTGTCTTGAGTTTTCAACTTCCTTCTCATGGCAAGCCACATATGAAATGCATGTCTTGGGATACAATGAGAAAACCAAACGATAGAAGCCCATGGAACATCAACATTATGATCACGAATAGTATCCCACACACGGGTAACAGAAAACTCCTTGTGTTCCCCATTCCGATCAGTCCACACAAACTTATCATTCTGACTTGTCGGGAGCACTGGAACATGGAGCTGATTTAGGGTTGGAAATAAAGAATACCACGCATTCGGCCACTTCCAACCTCCATCATAAACCAAATCAGCAACCTTATCCTTTATAGAGAAACCCGCATTAGTAATCCGCCTAGCTGAAATGAAACTACTCAAAGGGCTAAGGTTACACCATCTATCAAACCAAACATTTGTCAACAAACCATTCCCTAATTGGGACCATATAAAAGGCCAAATAATATCCCGGATCTGAATAAGTTTTCTCCATCCCCAACTCATACTCCCACGACCTTTAACATCCCAAAAGCTTCTACCCTTCAACTTGTATGAATGTATCCACTTAACCCACAAGGATTCCCTATGGTTAATGATACTCCAAACATGCGATGTCATAAGGGCAATATTAAAAGTCTCCAATCTCCTAATACCAAGCCCGCCTTCTGATTTGGGAATGCAAACCGACTCCCAAGCAACTTTGGCTTTCCCCTTCTTCAAATCACCTTGACACCACAGAAAACCCCTCATAAGCTGCTCAATATCTTGAATAATACGGTTCGGGAGAATAAATACCGAGGCCCAATATATATGTAACGAAGAAAGTACCGATAAAATAAGTTGTACCCTTCCCGCAAACGAAAGATACTTATTCTTCCAATTACAAATTCGGTTCTTTACCTTTTCCACTAACACCTTGCACTCCTTATATGATAACTTTGTAAATATAAGAGGAACTCCAAGGTATTTTACAGGCAACTCTCCCTTCTCAAAAGGCATAGAATCCAAAATAGAACGTTTAACACTAGCCCCAACATTACAAAAGAAAGCTGTACTTTTTGGAATACTTGGGACTAGCCCCGACATATTCTTAAAGTCATCCAAACCATCCATAAGTACACGAGCTGAATTGATCACGCGCAAATAAGAAAAGATCATCTGCAAAACAAAGATTAACTATCCGTTGCTTCTCACAACGATGGTGGAAAGAAAAGAATTCCTCTTCGCGCACCTTTCGTTGCAAAATCAGTGTTAGGACTTCCATAACCAGTGTAAAAAGATAAGGGGACATTGGATCCCCTTGTCTAAGGCCCCGTTTCCCTTTAAAATAACCGTGCAAGTCTCCATTGATACTAATAGAAAAAGATGTACTTGAAACACATGCCATTATCCATTTAACCATTTTCGGGTGAAACCCGAACCCTCCAAGAATAATTTCAAGAAATTTCCAATCCACAGTGTCATATGCCTTCTGAATATCAACTTTGAATGCACATCTAGGAGGACCACGAAAACAATGGTAATTATGCATAAGTTCTTGAGTTAGAAGAATATTATCAGTAATCTTCCTACCAGGAACAAAAGCCGATTGGTTTATACTAACCACATCACCCAACCCTTCTTGAATACAATTAGCAATAAGCTTGCTAATGCACTTATAAATTACATTACAATAGGAAATTGGCCGGTAGTCATTTACTCGTGAAGGAGTTGTAATCTTTGGCACCAGGGCAATAATTGTATGATTTATTTCACGGAGAAGTTTGCCATTATTTAAGAAATCCCTAACAGCCAAACAAACATCATTGCCCACAATATCCCAAGCATGCTTAAAGAAAGATGAAGAAAACCCATCCAGGCCCGGAGCTTGATTATCACCAATCGAGAACAAGGCTGATTTGATCTCTTCATTAGCAATAGGTCTCACCATGTAGTCTGATTTCCACCCATCCAAACGTTTCGAAAACAGCCCCAAATCCGGAAGTAGAGATGAACAACCCTCTACACCCAAAAAATTATCATAATGGCTAACAAAAACATTCGGAAGATCATTACCATCAAACACAACCCCCGTGGTATCCATAACCATTTCAATACGGGATCTATGGCGTCTCCCTTTAACCACATTATGGAAATAAGCTGAGTTAAAGTCACCAAGTTTTAACCAATCAACTTTCGCCTTCTGTTTGAAAAACCTCTCTTCATCAAGGACCACATTCTGATAAGCATTTAGATAAACGGCCTCTTCTTCTTGCAACATCAGATTAGTAGGGTCCCGATCAAGAGCAATCTGAGCTTCATCAAGTTCCTTACGAAGCTTTTGAACACGAAGATGAAGGTTTCCTTGCTCATAAAGAAGCTTACGCAATGGGTATTTAAGCAATTTCAACTTCTTTACCACCTTAAACATGTTATGGCCAGCAATCTGATTTGACCATGCTATAGAGACCACATCCTTAAATCCCTCTTTATGAACCAGGAAATTCGGGAACTTAAAAGGCTTAGGACTATGCTTGATAACCAATGGAAGCTTCAAAACAAAAGGAGAGTGATCAGAAATTCGGTAAGGTTGAAAGACCGCAAATGAACCCGGAAATTCATCCACAAATTTCACATTACCCATAACTCTATCAATCTTCTTCATAACCCCACCACCCCCTTTTGGTTTTTGATTCCAAGTAAAATGTAAACCGGTACTATTAACATCTATAACTTCAATATCCTCCACACATTCTTTAAATTCCCGCATGGCAATGCTAAATTGAGCACCATGGAGGGTATCCTCAAGGTTAAGAGCAGCATTAAAGTCCCCAAGAAGAACCCAAGGCTTACCCCGTACGAATTGTTTATGTTTTCCAAGACTATGCCACAGCTCTCTTCGACGAGTATAGAAATTATCAGCATAAATAAAAGAGCAAAACAGGTCTTTATTAGTCGCTTTAATATGAACTTGAACATGCATAACCTGATTTGACATATCTATAACCATAATATCGACGACATCCGGGTTCCATCCCAAAATAATACGAGACCCTTTATTACAAAGAGTCCCATTAGAATTCCAAGTCCAATTACGAAACACCGATTGGCAAACACCTTGTAAACTAGAAACATCAACATGCGATTCCAAAATAGCACAAATATGTAAATGATTATCATTAATCACCTGACGAACCTCTTTCTATTTAGGGTTACGGTTCAAACCCCTAATATTCCAAGCGGCAATGCTAAACATTGGAAACATTCACCCCGGGAGTGCTTGCCTCCTCAGAAATGAATATAGAAGTCGAGCTGGTCTTTTTAGGAAAAGGCTGGGGACCCATAAATGTAGCTGTTTCATCATAAACATCTTCCACTTCCTCATCATCCTCATCTATAACTACCCCTTTCCCATTTGGTTTCTGGTTCCCAACTTTAGACCCCATTGCATCCACTCGAATCTCATCCTCTTCCTTTTCCAAAGCCAAAAATGCATTTGAAATTACCACATTCACTATAGAAGAACCCCCTTTATCATTATTCCGTCTAACCGGGCGATACTCAAATTTTGGCTTTTGGTTTATTTAAATGAACACCTTTTGAACTTCCAGCCACATTTGGAACTTTCTTTGGCACACGAAAACCATCATCCACAACTTGCTCATTAACCTTTGGACTCACTTTCATAGCCTTGGGACAAGTTGCACACGTATGACCAAAAATCTTACACGTATCACACCTTGGAGGTTTCCATTCATATTCTATATGAACAGTTTCACGTGTATAACCAGCCCCATATAAATTAGGAACACCCATAGTAACATGCTGTTTTAGCTCCATATCAGCTTGAATTTCAATCATCGCCCTAGCATAACTACTTATTCCCCACGACTCCAGGCACATATTGCTAGTATAGGTATCTAGCATCATGGGATTGCCCAATTTAGTAGCAATCATACTCAATCCGTCTGCAGTGAATGCCGTTATGGGAACATCATGCATCTTTATCCAAACCGGGACTTTAGTCAAGTCCTCTTTAGCTACACTTATCAAAGGATTCCACTTATTCAAAATTATAGGTACCCCTCGAATCATCCATGGGCCATTTTCCAACACATCTTCAACACCTTTCATAGATAAAAATTTAAAAAAGAAAAAGCCATTCGAATTCATCATAATCTTCTGGATACCAAACTTTCGCCAAGCATTCCAAGCATAATTCTCAACAACTGGATACGCAAGCCTTTTACCAATGAAGTAACCATAGAGAGAATTATTTATACGACTAGTAACTTCTGCCACAGATGACATCGGAATTTCCACATCAAAATCAGAATCCTCCTCAACATTTGATTCCATTGCACGAAAATCAACCTTCTTTGGAGTAGCTTCATTAGTAACAACTTTAGCAAATGAGATACCACCAGGAATGGCAATTGTCGGAGCATTAGAAGGCTGTTTTTGGCCTGCTTCTTGTACTACTTCAGTTACAGCTTCAAGCCTATCAAGACCTCTCATGTATGTGTCCGTGTATAACTCAGGGATTTTAGTAGGTTTACCCCCAACCTGAGTATCAACACTATCATTATCCCCACCTATCGAAGAGTTTAAACCAGAAATTTCATGGGAGTCAACCTGATTATCGACTTTCAGACTAGAACATCACTTTGGATATCTAGATAAGGGATTCTACTAGGGTTTTTAACCCGAACCTGATCAGAACCACTTGGATAACCATGGGTTTCACCATGTTCATGAGTGCTAGACCCCTTATCATCCGAAGACAACAAAGAATCCGTTTCAACTTGAGCAGCAACAGTGGGTTTCACCACCACCAAGTAAGCTTGCATTCACCTCAAAAGTTTGATGCTTTTGAGGATTCTTGTTATTTGTTGCTCCCTTACCCCGTTTCATATTAATCCAACACACCTACGTATCCACCTTGACCAATGATCCACAAACAAACTCAGACTTCAATATAAGAACAATGGCTGCATGCTACTAATTACCAAGAAACCCACACCTAATCGAAAATAGAAGGGTATGAACAAGACGAATTAATAAAATCCAGGAAAATACTCAATCGTATAGGATATAAAGCAATCAGGCCACAATCCCTACGAGTATGCAGCAAGTAATCACGAGAAAGGAAACAAATCGCAGCTGCAATCAGAAAACTTTATCCGCAAGCAAAGAAGAATCAAGAACCCTAAACGATTTTTTAAGAAACCTTAAACCCTACAAACCAAAACCCTTTGCAGATTATGATTTCTTAGCCTATTATTGAAGTTCGTATCATCAATGGAGGGACACACAAGGTGTTTCAAAGAAAATAACATGTTCAGTAATAAGATAGAAGATCAAAATCAGTTAGAATATCGATTGAAGAGCCAGGAAAGATGGACAAACAAATCACCTAGTTATGAAGAACCCTAAACGAATTTTTTTTAAAAAACTAAACCCTACAAACCGAAACCCTACTACAGATTATGAATTCTTAGCCTATTATTGAAGTTAGTATCATCCATTCAAAGACAATAACAGATTCAATAATAAGTTAGAGGATCAAAATCAGGTAGAAAATCGATTGAAGAGCCAAGCAAGATGAGAAAAAAAAAATCGCCTAGTTGAGAGCATCCAGGGGTTTTTTACCTATACACTACTATAAATAAATTCAAATATTAAATAACTTGTAATAAAATTGAATAGTAAAATATGTTCATGATAAATAAAAATTAAAAATTAAAAATTAAAATTCATATTCGAAGTAGTCTACCACGTTACCACATGGTAGCGGAAGAAACCCTAGGTATCGTGATCGTCATTTTCATCGTGATGATCATTCTGTGGATCATGATGATCGTTATCACGATGATCCTATTCGCAATATGGGATTGAAGATTGAGATCCCTGAGTTTACAGGCAAGGTTCATCCAGATGATTTTATTGATTGGTTGAGTACGGTTGAAAGGGTTTTTGATGTGTGTGATATTCCTGATAATCTGAAAGTGAAACTTGTGGCCATCAAACTTCGACAGCATGCCTCGCTATGGTGGGATCATGTTAAGAAGAGGCGACAACCAGAAGAAAAATCGAAAATTGAAGATGAAGAAACTGTTGAGGGCTAAGTTTCTACCTGAAAATCATCGTCAACATGCCTTTCTTGATTATAATAATCTGTCCCAACGGAACATGACTGTGGAAGAAGTTATTAATGAGTTTGATAAGGTTCGTATGCGGTGTGATGTGGTTGAAGAAGAGGAGCAGGTTATAGCACGGTTTTTGGGGGTCCTTAAGCCTGAAATTTCTGATATCGTAAGCCTTCAACCTTATTGGACTTACACGGATGTTTGTCATTTGGCGTTAAAGGTTGGAAAACAGATTAAAGCTAAAGGAAAAAGTACTTCGAGCCGTTTCATTCCCAATCCGAAAACCACCCAAACAACGGCTCCAAAGGTCACCCCTTCAACAACCAATACAGGCGGCAATAAGGAATGGGTTACAAGTGCACCGAGGTGTTATAAGTGTAGCAGTTTGGGTCATTTTGCACGGGACTGTCCCAATCAGAAAACGTTGGCTTTCATCCAGGATGACGAAGACCCCACTTATGATACTGATTCCGAACCCGAGTTAGCCGAACCAGGTGATGAGTTTGTGTATCCTGATCATGGAGAGGCTTTGGTCATTCAACGAGCATTAAGTGTTGCTGTTTCAAAGTTTTGATGATAATTCCTAGCTACACAACATCTTTAGGACCAAATGCACCTCCAAGGGTAAGATTTGTGATATAATTATTGATGGGGGTAGTTGTGAAAACGTATTTTCTGCCTGTATGGTTGAGAAACTGGGGTTTAAAACGGAAGACCATCATGATCCGTACCAGTTGACTTGGTTAAAGAAAGAGAATACTGTCAAGGTTAGTAAGCATTGTCTGGTTCATTTTTCTATTGGTAACAAGTATAAAGATGAAGTCTGGTGTGAGGTTATACCAATGGATGTGGCTCACATTCTGTAGGGGCGGCCTTGACAATTTGATAGAAAGACCAAGCATGATGGATTCCATAATACTTATAGTTTAAGAAGGATGGTGTGAATGTTACTCTTGTTCCTTTTGATTCTCGTCAAGCTCCGGAAGAGGGTTCAAATTTGTTTATGAAAAGGGCTGATTTCGAGGGACTTGCAAAAATTAGTCCGTATGTTCTTACTCTTGTGGTTGTGGAATAAAATGAGGTTGTAAGTGCAGCTCCTATACAGGTTCATTCTTTGCTTACGGAGTTTGCTGATGTGATTCCTGATGACATCCCTCCTAGTTTACCTGCTATGACAGACATTCCGTATTGTATAGATTTCATTCTCGGGTCGTCTATTCCAAACAGGCCTACTTATCGGATGAATCCGAAAGAGTATGAAGAGCTTTATGTGACATCCGTCACTAAATGCTTCATTTTTAGGTTCGTTTTCAAACTTCATTTCGTATTCATGGTCAAACAATTCGTAATTTAAGCTATATGGGAACCTAATTTTCGTATAGTATCCAAATGATTCGATTAATTCAAAATAAAAGAATTATTAATAATTCAATTAAAGTCAAACGCATTTATTAGAGAATTAGGGTTTCTGGATTTTTGTAGAATCGCGACGCGATTATTCCTATTTAGCGACGTGATTTGCCAGTCTAATGGCAACGCCATTATACCATAATCGCGACGCTATTTCAAGTCGGCCAGCTCAAGTATATAAACGTATTTACAAACCCTAACTCGTATTTTTCCAAACCAGAGCCGTATTCTGACCACTTGGTGCGTATTTCTCAGCATACTTTTGATCTTCAAAGTTTAAGAACTCAATTCCTTGATCCTTTCATCATTCTATCGATCGTGAAGTTGTTCGTTTGTGTTTCGGTAAGTCTTTATGCCCTAATCTTCGTGTTCTTTCGTTCTTTTGATGCATGATGAATAAACTCTCATGCTATATCATTCAATTTACAGATTTCAAAGGGTTCTAACGTGCGGATTCGCATTTGTTGGTATATATACTTTCCGAATCATTTATTTCACCATATTTCGATTATTCGTTAATTGTCCGTTATTTTCGGTTCATTTCCATTGTGTTCCGGGTAAATAAAATCTTTAGGGTATTAATAAAATCAGTTTATATGATAGTAGGATTAAGAATTTTGATTATGTTGCGGTTTTGGATTAATTATACTAGCAATTAGGGTTGGTTTATTTAAGACCCTAATCTGTCCAGATTTATGTTTCGGATTGGGAGGCTCGTAACTTGGTCATATCACGATGGTTTTCAATGAAAAAGGAGCCTAAACACAAGTATTTTGAGTCTTCTTTCAATTGGTGTCAGTTTCATGGTTAAATGTGGAGTATAAGTTGGTCAAAACGATTTTACAAGATTATGTGTCATTTCTGAGTTTCTCGGTTCCAGATTTCGGTTAAGTTGTCGATTTTTGAAACGTGCCTTAAACTAAGAGTTAGGTCTTGGAATTTTTACTGAAGTGTTTTTAAAGTGTTAAGTATTTTATTTAAAAGTATTATAATCATTTTAAACTTCTAAGTATTTTAAGTAAATTAAAACTTTTGTGAAGTCAGAAAGAGTCAACGGTTTAGAGCAGTTCACTTTGATGAATTATTTTAAATAGTATATCAATGTAAATGAATCTGAAAAAATTACTGAGCCTTCTAAACACATTAAAGTGTCGTTGGTAAAAATTATAGAGTCAAATTATTTAAGTAAGTATTATTTAAAAATTCGTAAAGTGGAACCAAACTCCGGTCAGAATCTGAGTTTTTCATTTATGATTAGTCCTTGTAATAATACACTAGTAGAATTGTGAGGAAATATATTAGAAGTGTTTGGGGTGTGGAATACAATGGAATGACCTAGTTATGCCTAGGTTATAACCCATACGCATTATGACATTGTAGATTGGCGAGCTGATTAGTGGTTATACTTAAGGGACGATACTTACATCATTTCTTGAGGTGAGTTTTCGTGGCCCCATTTTCATTACATGTTTTCAAATTGGGGGAAAAGTATGCTCACATGTTTTATCAATTGTTTTATGCTGTGAAACGTACTCATTTTTATTTTGGACATATGCTTGAAATGTGTTACATTATGTGGAATTATGTGCATTGCTTGGAAACATTATTGAGGCTATTCGTCTTACTCCTTTGTGGATATTGACAATACGCCGACTCATTGAGGCTATTCGTCTTGCTCCTTTGGGGGTATTGACAACACGCCAGTTGGATACATTGACATCATTGAGGCTATTCGTTTTACTCCTTGGGGGTATTGACAACACGCTGACTTATATGCTATTTGTCTTACTCAGCGAGAGTAATGAATGACAACACGCATGGTTGATTGGTTGAGATTTGTTCATTTACACTAATTTCATTTATATGTACCATTTCTATATGCATTGTCCTAACTTACTATTATCACAGCAAAATATTTTATTTGTGGTGTTTGGTTTCAAACCTACGAAACTCACCAACATTATTGTTGACGTTTTTGAGCATAACTTTTCAGGTAACACTAGCGGTTTGAAGATAGAGGACAAGAAAGCCTAGTGGACCTCTAGGTTGCATTTTGAACTAAGACTGAGACTGTCGTTTGAGATGGAACTTTGTTTTAAATATTTGAGGAAGGCGTTTTGCCTTAACATTTGATTATGGATTATGGTTTGGTTATCTTTTTCATTGTTGATATGTACATGTAGCGTGAGCCCTATTCATGTTACTTGTATCATAACACATTGGATTTTTATTTTCATATAGACATCTTTACAATAATGTGTTGTGATCCTATCATGGTTATATCCCGTTGTTTCCGCTTTAGACGGGGTGTGACACTTTAGAGGCAAGTTACAGAACTATTGGAGAAGGGATTGATACGTGAGAGTATGAGTCCGTGTGCAGTACCTGCTTTGTTGGTACCAAAACATGGTGGGACGTTTCGGATATTGACAGTTGGGCTGTGAACAAAATAACATGTAAGTATCGCTTTCCTATTCCACGTTTGGATGATCTCCTCGACCAGTTACATGGTGCCACAGTTTTCTCCAAAATTGATTTAAGGAGTGGGTATCATCAGATGCGGATGTGACCAGGAGATGAATGGAAGACGGCTTTCAAAACACGAGATGGCTTGTACGAGTGGATGGTTATGCCATTCGAGCTGTCCAACACGCCGAGCACCTTCATGCGCCTTATGAACCAGGTCTTTAAACCTTTTATTGGTCGTTTTGTTGTCGTTTATTTTGATGATATCTTGGTCTTTAGTAGGAGTGTTGAACATCATTTGTCCCATCTTTGGGAAATATTTACTGTTTGGCGTGAGCAGAAGTTGTATGCTAATGGGAAGAAGTGTCACTTTCTTGTAACTGAAGTGACCTTTATGGGTTATATTGTCACGGGTAATGGAATCTAAATGGATCCATCCAAGGTTGAGGTAATTACTAGTTGGCTTACGCCGACTACCATTCATAATATTCGGAGTTTCCATGGGTTAGCATCTTTTTATCACAGATTTATTCGGAACTTTAGTTCCATCATAGCACCTATGATTGAATGTATGAAGGGTGGATGTTTCACATGGACGGAAGAGGCTGCCAAAGCCTTTGAGCTTTTGAAAATTAAAGTAACCGAGGCTCCTGTTTAGCCTTGCCTAACTTTGATGAGATTTTTCAGGTTGAGTGTGATGCGTCTGGCGTAGGTATTGGTGGTGTTTTGAGCCAAAATCAGCGACAATTCGCCTTCTTTAGCAAAAAGTTAAATGAGGCTAGGCGCAAGTATTCGACGTATGATAAGGAGTTTTATGCCATTGTTCGCAGTTTGGATACGTGCGGCATTATCTGCTTCCCAACGAGTTTGTTCTTTTTTCTGATCATGAGGCATTAAAGTATATTAATGGGCAACACAAGTTAAATTCGAGACATGCTAAATGGGTGGAATTTATTCAGTCCTTCTCTTTTGTCATCAAGCATAAAGCGGGTTCTCAAAAGCAGGTTGTTGATGCGCTTAGTTGTCGCCATTCTTTAATTACAACCATGCAGGTTCGGGTGTTGGGTTTTGATTCGTTTCGAGACCTTTATCGTGATGACCCTGACTTTAAAGAGATATGGGGTAAGTGTGACAATGGGCCTTTTCAGCAGTTTTCCAAGCATGATGGTTATTTGTTTAAGGGTGCGCGGTTATGTATTCCTCAGAGTTCTTTACGAGAAGCAATTGTTCTGGAGAGTCATGCAGGTGGACTTGCGAGTCACTTTGGGCGTGACAAGACCTTGGCCTTTCTTCGTGAACAGTTTTATTGGCCCAAGATGGAACGTCATGTCAACAGGCTTCTTGAAAGGTGTTGTACATGGCATATTGCTAAGACTCATGGTAGTAATGCAAGTTTGTATGCACCTTTATATGTTCCTACTGCTCCGTGGGAAGACATTAGTTTGGATTTTGTTTTGGGATTACCTCGTACTCAATGAGCTAATGATTCTATTATGGTGGTTGTCGACCGTTTTCTGAAAATGGCACACTTTGTACCATGTTCGAAAACCTTTGATGCTAGTCAGGTAGCTAAGTTATATTTTGCTGAAATCGTGAAATTGCATGGTGTGCCAAAGACCCTTACTTCTGATCGTGATGTTAAGTTTGTGAGTCACTTTTGGCATACTTTGTGGAATCGTATGGGTTCTAAGTTACAGTTTAGTAGTTCTCATCATCCACAGACTGACGGACAGACGGAAGTTGTTAATAAAAGTCTTGGTAATTTGTTGCGCAGTTTGATTGGGGATAATGCAAAACAATGGGATCTTATACTGTGATGCGCACCTAGCGGTCGGTTCACGAATTGCTTCCTGTCGTTGCAGACCTTTCCGCTAGGCGCGGCATCAGTGGGTAGTTTTAAATTTATATTTTGTCGGGGTCCTAAACCTCCGTACAACCTACTTACGAATACCTGATACTAGTACGTGGTAAGGATGATCCAGGGTCGTTCCTCGCGATGGTAGAATTGAAACAGAGCTAGTTCTGATAACTTAGTAATCAAGCTAGGGTTTTGGATAAGTGGATAGGTGATTGTTTTTGGGTTTTCATTTATTTAAACTATTAAAATTAATAAAGCATAAAAGTAAAGGGAAGCTAGCATACATGTAACACTTAAGGATAACAAAGACGTGGTTTACCATGATTTAGGATAGCGTATAGTTGGGTAGATGTTTATTGGGGACACATTCAGTTAACAGACAAATAAACTATAGGTGTAAACACTAGGACCCTACTCATTTAGTTCCGGATCTAAATTAGTATGTCACTGAGTACCTAGGCTATCATGATTCTGATCAGATCAGGCTATTTTCAAACCCCCCACACTTGTCTTAATAAAGACCGAATGACCCTCTAAATGGATATATGTATCCGGGGTGCTGGCATAAGGCAACAGACCGCAATTTATCTACTGACCTTTCTTAACCCCTAAGTCTATTTGTTATTATCTAACTGTGTACTGGTTATTAACTTTTGTTATTCTAAACTATCGGTTATGTAGAGTTAAGCATGGTTGAGCACCTTGGACTATAGATAAGTCCTTGCTAGAACTCTGTATTTATCTTTATTTTAAGCATATATTCAACCGTCATAAACATAGACCCTCCTTTACATTCAGGCTTTCATCCCTAGGAATAATCACGGTGTACAGGGCAGTTAGGCATTTCCACAGCTTTCCAAACACTAGATGTACTAACGGTGTACCGGGCATCTAGGCATTTCCACATCTTCGAAGCTTGACCTTTGAGAACAAACACCAACATCCAAACTGCACTGCAGCAAATACACTTCATGGAGCTAACCTGCCCTACCAACACGTCCCATGACCATTGGCAAAAGGTCCAAGCCAACTCACCAAATCTAAAGCCGAAACTTCAACCTGCCCTACCAACAACACGGATGGCAAAAGGTCCAGATTCAAAAGCACAACTCTTCGACTGAATATGCTTGCCCTACCAATACCGGCAATGGCAAAAGGTCCAAGCACATCCACAGTAGCTACAGTCAAAAAGATAACCGAGCCGTATTAACCAAAGCAAGTCCTGATCGGAGCTTACTAAGAAAATCCACCAAACCCTAGTCGTCGCCGGTGATAACGAGGATAACCAAACCAACATACTTGAAAAGCCAAATATGCATTCCTTCAATGGAGGTTGATATGAAACACATCAAAGAGATGCGAACAATCAACACAAACGCCCCATCAAAACAACCAAAATCAACCAGGTAACCCCCCCCCCCCCCAACGATTCTCTCCCACAAAGCACACCTTCAACCGGAAAAAACCATAGGCCAGAATACCAAAACCCTAGCCTTCTACAATGAAAACCCTAATCCACCCGGAATCCCATAGCCGGAATAACCACAAATCAGAAATCCAAGTGCTGGCCGGAAAAACATATACAACCAACAAACCCTAATCCGGCCACGCAATCTATCAAAGCTGCAATCAAAATCGAAAGAGCAGCAACCATATCAACTTGTATTGAATCAATCATATCCAATCAATAACGATTAAGCATACATTCAAACCGCATACACCAACCACAAAACGAATATGATAGTCTAACAAACAGATTCGGCTAAACCTATAAAACGCAATAGGAGAATCCCTAAAAAACGTATTATGGCAAACCAGAAAACGAAGTTTGAACAGAACTTATATGATCGTTATGTTGTTGCGTGATATAAATCAACAATAATACTCGTGAATAACCAAACAAACTTATTGACGTAACCTTCCTCAAGAACAAGATTTGCGATAAAGTAAAACCCTAAATCGGTAATCAAACAGGCCGAGATAATCCAACAGCCGAGAGCTTGAATCCGTTCAATCAAGATGATCGGAATTCATGTGTTGAAAAAACCGAATTAGGGTTAAGGTTGGATGAGGAAGTCGCCAAAAAGAGAGAGAAAAAACGAGGGGGGGGGGGGGAGCTTTTAAAATAGAATACCTTTTTAATTAAATTACATAACTAATCTAGAAAAGAAAAGGATTCTCCCCTAGTCTTCCCACTAGTTCCAAGGGTTAAACCCTAAAGAGAGAAACTAGAGAGAGAACCTAGAGAGAGAAGTGTGTGAGTGAGAGAGTGAAAATGAGAAATGAGAATGAGGTGTGTAAAATGTGAAGGAGGGTGCCACTATTTATAGGCAAGCCCTAAAATCAGTCGTACAAGTCCCGAAGCATCACGTACAAGCGCGCAAAGCACGAAAGAGCAGCAATTGGGGGTAGAGGGGCCGTATACGGCGTTGCAAGGGCCGTATACGGTACTGTAGAGGACGTATACGGTACTGTAGAGGCCGTATACGGTACTGTAGAGGCCGTATACGGTCTCCAAGGCTTTATACGAGGTCCGTCGGTTTTCGTTCGTTGCTTAAAACACCCGTATCTCCTACGTTACATGTCCGTTTGACTTGATTCTTTCGCCTACGGTCTCGTAATTTCGTTACGCTTCTAATGGTATCAATTTCATAGAAATTGGATGTGTGTAGCTCAGGCATAGCCGGAATGACTTTTAACGATATGTAGAAGTCGTATCTGTTGAGTCACTGGTCGCTGACCATGATAAGTCACTGGTCGCTGACCAACTCAATAATATACAACTCGATGAAGAAATGATCTATGTCAAAGCTGCTATTGCTGAAGTTAACAATTGTTGATCGCTATTCGTTCTACCTGGATTTAACATACTGAGGAAGATTAAAGCTCAACTTTGTGTGTCGCTGATTCAAGCAGCGAGAGCTCTATATCTTCAAATGAATAAAGGCAAAAGTCACTGCCCGAATAACAGCTAGTCACTGAAGAACAATATTTCAAGTCATTCTACAAGAGCATGTTAGCTCACAGTGAGTGAGGAGAGTTACTGCATCTTCAGTGACTATTCAATAAAGCCTCTTTTAAACTACAAGTACAATGGTTCTGTACTTATATACATCAGCAAGAGTTTCTCGTACTTGAAGAATGTCTGAAGGATTACGTGGCAGCAAGTGATTGGTTTTAAGGAAAAGAGATATTTGCGGTAATAGAATTGGGACCCGCAGAATGTCGGTTCATTAGAGATCAAGCCAATCAAGCAGCGACACGTGTCATTCCAAGATCCTATTTTATAGCAGATATTCTAGGAACTCTTGTAGTATATATAGTTCAGCATATTGTACTTTAGAGGCTAGTTGTCATATACATATTATTCACTTGTGTGTCAGTGAATATAGTTTGTCTAAGTATGTATAAGTCACTCAGCGAGAAAAGAAGTTAGCGTGGTTGTTCACTACTGTTTATCTCGTTTGTAATAGTTAGCTAGAGAGTACTTGATTTGAATTAGCTTTGGCTAATTCATTCCGCAATTAATACTCAGTGAGTTCTATGATCAATAAAATTCACAGTTTAGCTATTTATTGCGTATTCTACTTTGATACTGTCATATCTATTTGTTACATACTCTGTTTATGTTCAATCAATTAAAAACTAGCTAAATAACTCAATTAAACTTTGAAATAGTTTTTAATTGTATTCAACCCCCCTTCTACAATTAAACTTTTTTTTATGTAAATGGTAAAATTTTACCCGATAAATATATTCCCAAAACATTGAAGTACAAAGGATGTGGGTGAGTCCCACATCTCTGCCCGTTACATAGGCAATAAAGACTACATAATCAGGACATAACCACTACACACTAGCCTATTACAAAGCAAATCTACTGCTAAACGCAGAACCACCACACTGCTAAACATAGTATTAACCAATTACATTTAACATAACAATATAAATGTAAATAATCAAGTTCAAAGAACCACATCCATAGTGAAATGACTCTGTCTTCAATTATCTGCATTGATTGACCTTCAAGTGCATCACCAACTTCCAAGCTGCAATAAACAGCAAACACGTCTAATGTTATCTTGTCAACCTGCCCTACCAACACAAAAGATGGTAAAAGGTCCAGGAAGTAACCAATACAACCCGTCGACAAGGATGAACCTGCCCTACCAACATAGAGATGGCAAAAGGTCCAGGTACACTCCAAACGACTGAAATCAGCCATAATCCACAGTAAAAAACCATATCCATAGTGAATGACCCTGTCTTCAAATAACATCATTAAAAGACCTACAAGGACAACACCAACTTCCAAGCTGCAATAGCAGCAAACATGTCTAAAGTTATATTGGCAACCTGCCCTACCAACATGAAAGATGGCAAAAGGTCCAGGAACACCAATACACCCTTCGACAAGAAGCACCTGCCCTACCGGGAAAAAGTACAAGAAGCTGAAGGCAATGTCTAAAACGGGGAAAAAGAAGGGTAGAGGTTTCGTCGCTGAAGAGGGTTCATTCAGCAACTCCGACTCCTCATCATCAGATGAAGAAGAAGCAATGATTTGTATAGATAAGGATTACTGCCTGATGGCTGATGACGCTGAGTTTCATGATGATATCAAAGAAGTCGCTCATAAATGTTCAGCATCTGGATGGGATCCTGAAACTATCTACAAAGGCATTCTTAGAGAAACTATCTGGTATCTAGACAGCGGGTGTTCCAGACATATGACCGGATGTAAGTCTCTGCTCAGTGACTACCAGGTGGAAAGAGGTCCTGATGTAGTGTTTGGTGACAACAAGGTTGGCAAAACAAGGGGATATGGTGTTCTGACTAATGGGAACGTGATGTTCAAAAGAGTTGCATATGTGGAGGGACTGAAGCACAATTTGCTAAGTATTAGTCAATTTGGTGATTCAAAGAACAAGGTGTTGTTTGATCATGAAGCTGGTGTTGTTTACAATAAGAAATGAAGTGTTGTGCTTGCTGCTAACAGAAAGGGCAATACTTATGTAGTCAATATGGACTCAGCTCAGTCAGGGACGTGTTTTTATTCCAGAACTGTTTCAGAAGAAAAATGGTTATGGCATAAGCGACTTTCTCATCTGAATCTAAAAGCTATCAACAAGTTAATCAAACATGGTTTAGTCACTGGACTTCCAAAATTGTCTTACAACAAAGACAAGCTTTGTTCAGCATGTGAGAAAGGAAAGCATCACAGTTCTTCCTTCAAAAGTAAACAAACATCATCAGTAACTGAATGTTTCTATCTACTTCATATGGATCTATTTGGACCAGTAAGTACTCCAAGTCTTGGTGGAAAGAGATACTGCTTGGTAATCGTGGATGAATACTCCAGATACACTTGGGTATTCTTTCTTAAAACAAAGAATGAAGTAGCAAGTGAAATTATAACCTTTATCAAGAAGATGGAGAACTTAAATGGTATTTCGGTAAAACATTTAAGAAGTGATAATGGTACTGAATTTTGAAATATTGACCTGGAAACTTTCTGTGATTCAAAAGGTATTTCTCAAAACTTTTCAGCTCCAAGAACACCCAACAAAATGGGGTAGCTGAGAGGAGAAATAGGACCTTAATTGAATCTGCCAGGTTAATGCTCATTGATGCTGGTCTTAAGACCTATTTCTGGGCTGAAGCAGTGAGTACTGCCTGCTATACTCAGAATAGGTCACTGATTGTCAAACGACATAACAAGACAGCATATGAGATGTTAAGAGGGAGAAAACCCGACATAAGTTTTCTCCATGTTTTTGGTAGCACTTGCTACATTTTTAACAAAAGAGATCACTTAGGAAAGTTTGATCCAAAAGCTGATGAAGGAATATTTATTGGTTACTCAATTATATTTTTAAAGCTTTCAGAGTTTACAATAAAAGAAGAGAATGCATTGAGGAATCAATGGATGTTACTTTTGATGAATCATATGATGAGTCACTCACTGATCCAAAAGAGTATGAAAATCTTGTTTTTAATAAAATGGATGGTGACTCATCAGATGAAAGACAATCAAATGATAAGAAATATGAAAATTTCTCATCAGACTCTGAAGGGGAATATAGTATTCCTGAAATCAATTCTAGCTCTACTTTAGCTAAGAAGAATTCAAGGACATCATCTTTACCTACCGATGTCCCATCATCATCAACTCAATGTCCAAACCAAAATTCTCAGAACAACAATACTCATGTTTCTGATGCTGATCTGTCACATGAACCATCACCAGATAAGACAGTCACTGCTGAACCTCAGCGAATGACTAAGTGGACAAAACATATTGATAATCAATAGATTATTGGTAATCCACAATCCAGGGTTCAGACAAGATCAGCAACTGCTAACTTTTGTTTGTTTGTAAGTTTTGTATCACTGATGGAACCAAAGAAGGTTGATGAAGCACTCACTGATCATCACTGGATAGCTGTCATGCAAGAAGAACTATCTCATTTTGAAAGAAATAAAGTTTGGAAGCTTGTGCCTCAACCTGCTGGTAAATCAGTGATTGGAACACGATGGGTGTTCAGAAATAAAATGGATGCTGATGGTGTGGTAACAAGAAACAAGGCTAGAATGGTTGCATAAGGTTACTGTCAGCAAGAAGGCATTGACTATGACGAAACCTTTGCACCAGTAGCTAGGCTTGAAGCAATCAGGCTGTTTCTAGCCTATGCAGCTCACAAGAAATTCAAAGTATATCAGATGGATGTGAAAAGTGCCTTCCTGAATGGCAAGCTGCAGGAAGAAGTGTATGTCAAATAACCACCTGGATTCATTGATCCAAAACATCCTGGTTATGTTTACAAACTTGACAAAGCCGGGTATGGACTAAAACAGGCTCCCAGAGCTGGTATGATACTCTCTCTGTTTATTTAATAAAATGTGGCTACGTTAGAGGTAAGATTGACAGCACATTGTTTATTACAAGAGATAAGAGAGATGTCATATTAGTCCAAATTTATGTTGATGATATCATTTTTGGGTCTACTAACAGTGACATGTGCAAGGAATTTTCTGATCTCATGACCAAAAGTTATGAAATGAGCATGATGGGTGAATTAACATTTTTCCTTGGTCTGCAAATAAAACAAACCAAGACTGGAATCTTTATAAATCAAGGAAAATATGTTAAAGATTTATTAAAGAAATTTGAATTCACTAACTGCTCATCCCTTGCTACACCCATGTCACCTGCAGTAAAATTACATGCTGACTCTGATGGTAAATCTGTAAACATCAGTGCTTACAGAGGAATGATCGGGTCATTGCTGTACCTAACTGCAAGTAGACCAGACATTATGTTTGCTACATGTCTTTGTGCTAGGTATCAAGCTGATCCAAAGGAATCACACTTGCTCGCTGTCAAAATAATATTCATATATCTGAAGGGTACATCAAATCTTGGTCTCTGGTACCCATCAGGTTCAGATTTCTCTCTGAAAGGATATTCTGATTCTGATCACGCTGGATGTAAGCTGGATAGAAAGAGCACTTCTGGTAGCTGTCAGTTTCTTGGAGAAAAGCTTGTAAGCTGGTCTAGCAAGAAATAAAATTCAGTTTCAACTTCAACCGCTGAAGATGAATATGTTGCTGCTAGTGCTTGTACAACTCAAATTCTCTGGATGAGAAATCAGCTCGCTGACTATGGATTTGACTTCAAAGAAATTCCAATCTATTGTGATAGTCAAAGTGCCATAGCTATTGAAACAATCCAGTGATGCACTCAAGGACAAAGCACATTGATGTACGATATCATTTCATCAGGGACCATGTGATGAAAGGTGATATTGAACTTCATTTCATTCCAACTGATTACCAACTCGCTAATTTGTTTACAAAACCTTTGGATGAGAAAAGATTTAATTTTCTTATCAGCGAGCTTGGTATGTTAAACTTCAACGAATAAATAAACTCTTTGAGTTTATTTATTTATTGTTTTTTAAGTTTATAAATGCTTTAAATAATATGTCATTGTAAAATATAGTTTCAGTTGATCATACACACTGATGTTTTAATCTTTTCTGAACTAATCAGCAAGATTAAATCCCAGCTTACTATGATCATCTAACGTTATATTCTTATAAAGTCTCATGAATATTTTCTTATGTCTCAATGATAGGTTTGTAGCATTGCTCTATGGTATCTCTAACTGATCTAGTTAGTATTCTAAGTTGTAACTAGATCAGTGAGGTGTAATATAGAAATATGTTATACATTTAACATAAGACATAATCTATATTCATGTTCTTTTTAATAAAATAAAAAAACAAAAACAAAGAGAGAGAAAAGAAAAACTTACAATGTAACAATAGTGAGTTGATAAGTTAAATTTATATCAAAACTGTAACTGTGTCACAATGACTCAATCATTATTCTAAGTTGTGATTAAGTCAGAGAGACATAGTCTCAGCAAGATAAACAATTAAATTTATTATCTTATAATTGTTATATTTCTTTTGGGTGGTAAATCAAGAAATTGATTATATATCTTCAGTAACTCTTTCTCTCACTTAAGATATCATTTAATGGTGCTATTAAGTTTACAAATATCACTTGAGATAAATGGGTTATGGTGTAACGGAAAAGTCGTATTGTCTGACACTCTCTCTTACGTCAGTGTACTTTTCCGGCACACCTCTCCCATCACCATTAATACCACCAGGTTCCATAATCATCACCCCTATACCACTTACCACCATCAATCATCGGTCTATACCACCTCTACTCACCACCATCATCGACCACGATGATCCATTTTCCACCACATGATTATCAAGAAGCATGCTATAAAAACAACGATTTAACTCATTTAACTTTACGCCTTCTTGATTTTCATAACAAAAACACTCTGTTTAAAAGCGAAAATCTTGCAAAACATCTTTATCACTTGCAAGATCAAAATCTTTTTTTTTATAACACCATCTCTGTAGAGTTTAAAGCTCTTCGAGCCTTTGTAGAAACCAAAGATCTTGTTGTTACAGTTTACAAATCAGATAATTTGGAAAAGGTAATTTGATCAAAAACAGAGCATGCGGAGAAACTAAACATTTTAAATAAACCACTTTATTCTCCCTGTTCTTACGTTATCACCTGGAGAGATGAACCAGAATGGCTCAGTGAGTTCTGGTTTATCTATACTCACTCGATAGTTCAAGTGGTTTCATATCTTCAGGGTTTTATTGATAACGGGAATCGAAAGATAACCGTCACTGTACATTACACTTATGTTCCATTGCCTAACAGAAATGAAGCCAAAGGAGGCTTAGTCAATCTCACTGGGATTGACTGTAAATACTCTGTCAATAGCAGTGGTAATCAAAAGTGTGCCTCTATACAATCGTCCATTGCTGCCACCAAATCGACCAAATCACTGAAAACACCCCCAGTGATTATTTCTGGTCAACCACCACTACAAAACACATCAACTGCTCTCAAAAGAAAATCCAAATTAGGGTTCCTGACATTAACGGATCAGGGACATAGCAGAATGAAGACATCCAAGGATGCCAAGGGTGAAGCGGAGGCTGAATGTTCAGTCCCTACGGGCACCCTTGCTGACCCCAAGCCTTTAACTGCTTCACTGAACTCCCGAAAGTCCAGTGACTCTAAAAAGGGACAACTGCAGATAGCTACAATAGCTCAAACTATTGTTAGCAGTGATTTGGGTGCATTCCCACACCCTTTAACTGCTTCACTGAACTCCCGAAAGTCCAGTGACTCTAAAAAGGGACAACTGCAGATAGCTACAATAGCTCAAACTATTGTTAGCAGTGATTTGGGTGCATCCCACACCCTTATATCGAGTCTAACCATCAGCTACTTGTCATTCTCACAAAAGGATGACACTTCATCAAAAGGGCTAGTGGTATCAGTAGGTGATAACACACTCATTGCTGATACCACATCACTGGCTACAGACCCGGGCCAAATCTTATCTATCACTGCACTAACTGTCAATATCTCTCCACAGACACATGGAGAGATACAGGTTGACCCCTCTGTTTCCAATGATCCATCAGCTAGAACACAAGCTGGTGATGACGAGGAAGCCAAATCCGTAGCAAAATACTTCACTCATACTCAAAACGTTCAAAAGTCAGTCACAACATTTCATGCTAAAATCAAGGGGGAGAAATCTGATGACTCTGATGATTATGATGAAAGTGATGATGCTAACATCAAGGGGGAGAAAGTGATAATGGGAGAAAGTGATGATGTTACCAGAAATGCTGATCAGAAAAACTTGGATGAAGAAACCACTAGAAACATGTTCATTGTGGTTCTAGGTCAGTCTTTAGGTCCTGGTTTGCATTCTCCAAGTCAAACAATGCCTGAGCAACAGACTCATCTAAACTCAGTAGTAATCTTCTCTGAATGTGTAGTAAGTTTCAAGATGACTTCTGTTATCAAAGGTAATCTGATCACTAAAGATAGTAGGTTTGATATGTCAAAAGTCACTACAGTTCAAGATCACTGAAGCTGAAGATACAAGATCACTGAAGCTGAAGACAATAGGTTTGTTATGTCAAAAGTCACTACAATTCAAGATCACTGAAGTTGAAGATAATAGGTTGGTTATCTCAAAAGTCACTACAATTCAAGATCACTGAAGCTACAGATAATAGGTTTGTTATGACAAGAGTCACTACATTTTAAAATCACTGAAGCTGCACCAGCTGTTGATCTGCAACTACTCAGACCAAAAGATATTGTCATACGTGGTGGAATTTTGTAATAAATTGGATTTATTGTAACTGAAATCACTTGTAATATTTATATTTTGCAGTTCAATAATATCTGATCTTTTGAGAAAATCAAAGTGCAAAGCTCAAATCATGTTAAAAGAATCCAAAAAGAAAATGAATGGATCACAAGTACAAGTCACTGAATGTTTAAAATCTTAAACACTGACTATAAACTTTATCAGCAACGAGTTTTTCTAGGGAGCTTTGATCACAATCATTTAGGGGGAGATTGTTGAGTCACTGGTCGCTGACCATGATAAGTCACTGGTCACTGACCAACTCAATAATATACAACTTGATGAAGAAATGATCTATGTCAAAGCTGCTGTTGCTGAAGTTAACAATTGTTGATCGCTATTCGTTCTACCTGGATTTAACATACTGAGGAAGATTAAAGCTCAACTTTGTGTGTCGCTGATTCAAGCAGCGAGAGCTCTATATCTTCAAATGAATAAAGGCAAAAGTCACTGTCCGAATAACAGCTAGTCACTGAAGAACAATATTTCAAGTCATTCTACAAGAGCATGTTAGCTCGCAGTGAGTGAGGAGAGTTACTGCATCTTCAGTGACTATTCAATAAAGCCTCTTTTAAACTACAAGTACAATGGTTTTATACTTATATACATCAGCAAGAGTTTCTCATACTTGAAGAATGTCTGAAGGATTACGTGGCAGCAAGTGATTGGTTTTAAGGAAAAGAGATATTTGCGGTAACAGAATTGGGACCCGCAGAATGTCGGTTCATTAGAGATCAAGCCAATCAAGCAGCGACACGTGTCATTCCAAGATCCTATTTTATAGGAGATATTCTAGGAACTCTTGTAGTATATATAGTTCAGCATATTGTACTTTAGAGGCTAGTTGTCATATACGTATTATTCACTTGTGTGTCAGTGAATATAGTTTGTCTAAGTACGTATAAGTCACTCAGCGAGAAAAACAGTTAGCGTGTTTGTCCACTACTGTTTATCTCGTTTGTGAGTACTTGATTAGAATTAGCTTTGGCTAATTCATTCCGCAATCAATACTCAGTGAGTTCTATGATCAATAAAATTCACAGTTTAGCTATTTATTGCGTATTCTACTTTGATACTGTCATATCTATTTGTTACATACTCTGTTTATGTTCAATCAATTAAAAACTAGCTAAATAACTCAATTAAACTTTTTTTTTTTGGGGGTAAAGGGTTTTACCCCGGTGAATTTATTAATATCAAATTAAGTACAAAACAATGTGAAAGAGTTCCACATCAACCTCGAAAGAACCAGCTAGCTAAAGACGCTAACCTATATGTATATGACATGCCATATACATATTACAATATAAAAATAAACATAAAATACATCCAGTATAGAATAAACGAACAGCCAATAAGTAAACCTAAGCTTCTAGCCATGAAGAAGACAAGACTGCGGCAATCTCCAAACATCCATTAACCGAGACACCTTATCTGATCTTTTGAACTTGAATGTGATTAACTTAAGACGAACCGTAGCAATAATGACATCCCTTAGTTGCTGAACAGATCGAACCCCTTTTTTAAAGACACGATTATTTCTTTCTTGCCAAATGAAGTAAGAAGCAGCTGCAACAAGTAAGCGACCAATAATACTCCTAGCCTTTCGAGAGTGAGATAAAGGCTGAAGATAAGCAATAATAGCATCCCACTGGTCAGAAATTTGATGCATACCCGCTAAGTCTCTAACCAACATCCAAACCTGAGAAGAGAATGAACATTCAAAGAAAAGATAAGGATAAGAATCAGGTTGGGCCTTACACAAAGGACACCTAAGCAGGTTTAAGTCAGTGGAAGCACCAACATCCCATTGCTTAAGCATATCCTTTGTTTTAAGCTTCCTTCGCATAACAAGCCATAAATGAAAAGAATGCCGAGGAATACAATGTGGAAACCAGACAATATTAGTCCAATTAACCTCATCACCCCTCTCACGAATAGAATTCCAAACAGCAGAAACCGAAAACTCCTTAGAAACACCATTGAGATCACGCCAAACAAACAAATCCTGCTGGAGAATGTTCAAAGATGGGCATGGAATCTGATTTAGCATGTACCAATCCGAAGGCCATCTCCAACCACCATCAAAGATCAAATCAGCTATCTTATCTTTTAACGTGAAACCCGCTTGTGTGATTGTACGTGGGGATAAATGATTCATAATAGGGCTTAACGAACACCAATTATCAAACCATATATTAATCATATTACCATTCCCAATTGTAGACCAGATAAAATGCCTAACAATATCACGAGTCTGAAGAAGCTTCCTCCAAACCCAACTAATCCCAGGGCGCAAAGGAATAGCCCAAAAACTTCTTCCCTTCAGTTTATACGAGTGAATCCATCTAACCCATAAAGACTCCCTACACGTAAGAATACTCCAAATATGAGAAACCATAAGAGCAATATTAAACGATTCCATGCGGCGGATACCTAAACCACCTTCAGATTTAGGAAGACAAACTGAATCCCAAGCTACTTTAGCCCTACCTCGTTTCATATCCCCTTGACACCATAAAAACCCCCTCAAAAGTTGTTCAATTTCAGATATAACATGACTAGGCAAAATAAAAACTGAAGCCCAATAAACATGCATAGAAGAAAGAACCGAAATAATCAGCTGAAGCCGACCAGCAAATGATAAAGATTTATTCTTCCAGTTCCCAATTCGGTTTCTAACTTTTTCCACCAGCTCCTTACAGTCCTTATATAAAAGATTAGACGATATATTATTTCAAACAGAGTATACTGCCCCTGTTTTCTCTCTATGCCTTAGGCGATTTTTTTCCCAGCACCAAACCTAACTCGTTTTTTGATCCTGATCGGATTTCTGCCCCTTAATCATTGATGTTTGCGGATTGTTTTTGTTTCAAACATTAAATCATCCGATTTCTTGTTTGAACAGATTGATTCGTAGATATCTTTCGGTTTTGTTTGGCCGTTTCTTGTTAGGGTTTCAATTACGTTTTAGGGTTCCTCTATTTCGTATATTCTGGTGGGTGGTGTGACACCCCCAAATTTAATGCTTTGCGGAAGTGAGTTTTGGGTGTCACTAATCAAATATCAAAACACCAAAGTACAAGCAAACGACTCTAAATGAGACGTTTTAGAAAATACATTACATTACATAAGTTTTCAAAAGTAATACAAAGTTTAAGTCATAAGTTTGAAACATAGTAGTGAGTTCGCAAAATGATTTCAGAAGATTTTAATACATAACCATTATACAAAATGTAATGCAAGAAAATCTTCATGTCTAAATAGATGCATGCGACTCGTGATAGCTAGCTTATCCTGTAGTCCATTCCTACTGTTGCTGAGTACCTGAGAATACATCACTAAAAAGGTCAACCAAAAGGTTGGTGAATCTCACAGGTTTATAGTATACAGAAATAAACAGTTTGAGTAAATCAGTTAGTAAATCATTTAACATCAGTAAAACATTAAAGTATAATTGTACAACAGTAGTAATTTAGTAAAATAGTATTTCACAAACATAGTAAAGTCGGTATAGTCTGTCAATTTATTGCCATGTCATGAGCCATTATAGTCGAAGCTTAACACGTCAGTAATTTTGCCCCCGTGAGTACTAATCCAAAAATACTCATATGAAACGAATAAGAAACGCCTGTTTATACTAGTGCGGTTCGTGGTGGAGCTACCACCCCAGGCGGGGATTGTCAGTCCCATATGGATCCATATACTAAAATTCGCGCTTATCGTATAACTGACGACTATAATTCAGAGGTCTTCATTGGATTAAATAGAAACTCATGCTGTTCAGTAAAGCAATACGTCGGTAATTAATACATTTTGTATTTGGATTAAAGTCGGTAAAATAATACATTTTGTACTTGTATTATAGTTTGTAAAATAATACCTTTTGTACTGGTATTAAAGTCGGTAAAATAATACATTTTGTACTTGTATTCAAATCAGTAAAATAATACATTTTGTACTTGTATTATAGTTTGTAAAGTAATACAGTTTGTACTTGTATTTAAATAGGTAAAATAATACATTTTGTACTTGTATTAAAGTCAGTAGAATAATACATTTTGTACTTGTATTAAGATCAGTAAGTAAATAAGTCAGTAATTTAATACATTTGTAAATGTATTTAGTAGTTCAAGTAATTTTAGTAAACAATCACTTTCAGTAAACAAGTACATACAGTAAACAAGTATATTCAGTAACAAATACATTTAGTAAACAAGTGATGTATCTCCCCCAAAGTAAAACAGTAAAAAGGGGCAGTGAGACTCACCTGATGAGCAAGCAATCCTAAAGTGCGCACGTATTCCAAGTGTAATCCCCTAGTGTCCTAAACACGTGAGATTATATATTTGTAAGTGTACGCGTAATAATTCGTTTGTTTAGTTGTTCGTTAAGTTAATTACGTTCAATGTATTCGAATTGTATTACATTTGAAGTTTCATTATATCCGTTACTCTTTATTTCATAAGTTACAAAATTTGGCACGAGTCCGAAAACCGAAATATGCCATTTTCGACCCCTAGACGACCCCGGAAGGATTAAAACTGGCTAGGCTAAGGTACTTAGCCTTGACCATTGACTTGTTTTTGGATGACCGAGCGAATTTGAGCCCAATCCGTTACAATAAATTTTTCATCGAGAAGCTACCCTGTTTTAAATTGTTAAATCGTCGACGTTTTTGAAAATTTATGTTTTCTGTTTTAGCTAGAATTCGCAGGGCTAGTTTATTGATCCGTTGGATCATGAAATATGACGGGGGAAATCCGCCGTATTGGTTTAAATACGCCGTATTCAAAGGTTTCAAAGGGAATACGCCGTATTGGTTTGAATACGCCGTATTCAATGATTTAAAAGGGGAATACGCCGTATTGGTTTGAATACGCCGTATTCAATGGTTTAAAAGGGGAATACGCCGTATTGGTGTGAATACGCCGTATTCAATGGTTTCGAAGGGGAATACGCCGTATTCCCTGGAATACGCCGTATTCCGAGGAGACGCGGGAAAAAATGTTTTCTGGGCGGGAATACGCCGTATTCCCTTGAATACGCCGTATTCCGAGGTCTGGTTCGAGTCTGTTCGTGCAGAAAGCATACAAAACCAGTTCTAAATCCTATTTCCGCTTACAACAACTTAATACAAAGCTAATACATGTAATATAATGTATTATAAACATGAAATTAACGAGAATTGATGAATGTTCTTACTTAGTAAAAATTGGAACCGAGAGGTGTTGATGATGATGAAGAACACGATGATGATGATGATCAAGATGAAGGTGTTGATGATGATTATGGTGTTGTGTTGTTGTTTGTGTTTGATGATCCAAAGATCCAAAGAGAAGAGAGCCGAGAGAGATTGAAAATGTGTGAGTGTGTGTGTAAAATAATTGAGGTCGGGTAATATAACCGACCTCAATTATTGAGGTGGGTGGGTGTTTTCCGACCCGTGTTTGCGTACCCGATCGTAATGTAGTATAATATTTAAAAATGAAAATTTTCTAAATATTATTTCGTATACATTTTTATTCAAAGCATTTTATAAAAATACTTTTAACATAGTATAAAAATATATCTTTGTTTTTGTTCAGATTGACGGATAGTTTTCAGTATCTAAAATGTATTTCAATTTCTAACGGAGTACGTAATTATTATCCTCAATAATAATACTTGAATTAAAAATGTTTTTCGCTCGCTTACATTTTGAGTTTCTACGTTTTGTTAGGTTCGTGTATTTGCGATCATTAATTAATCGTTTCGGTTTATATATATACATATATATATATATATAATACTTGTGTACTTGAGTATTGACACGTATGTAATTACGTGTTTTAAAAGTTTAAATTAGGTGCTAATTTTGGGTTATTTTGACCGGGTGTCACATTCTCCCCTTGTTAGGAGAATTTCGTCCCGAAATTTGTGCGTAGTAATTGTCTGTGTATTTTCTAAGAAAGTGTGTGAGTCTACTGTGAGTGCTATAACCTCATTCTAATATTACATCCCTCCCCTTGTTAAGCTAACGTCCTACTGGCCATTAAAGGAATAGAGGGAGTGTGTTGTAAAGTAGTTGACCATTTTGTCGGTAGGACAAGGTCAGTCAGTCAATAAGGTGTAGCTACACTTTGTACTAGTAGCCTAAAGTAAATAGTATCTTTCACTATGTTCCCACAATACTAGACCCTATCAGTCTCCTACAGAAACTATATGGTTCAGCCTACATTTGTTTCAGGTGGGATGTTACCCATCGTATATAAAAATAACTTTTAACCGGCATGTTTTCCCGGTATACAACAGAGTAGGATATGTTATTCCTATATATCTGCAAGCTAAACATTGTCTCTTAAAGAAACTATAGAATCTAAATTGTCTTCTTTCCCTAATTCTTTCGTGTACTTAGAATCTAGAGAAACATAATAGTATTTAAGCAACAAGTAAGCTCTACCAAGGTAATTTGTATGTAGGCAGTCGGTAATGGTCAGTGTCGTCATAGTATAAGTTAAATTCTATTAGTTTCGTATAGAATTAAGTTGTTACGTGGAAGCGTACCCTTAGTGTTGTTTGGATTAAACTTAGTCTCACTGACATTGCTTGCCAGGATTTCTTCACTCTCATCAGCTAGTAGTGGGCAGTTAATTTTGTAGTGTCCAGCAGTTCCACACTTGAAGCAGACCTTCAAAGATTTAGAATTAGTGCCCTTAGGAGGTAATTTGCAATCCTCAACTTGGTGTCCAAACATTTTGCATCGGCTGCAGGGCGCGATACAAGATCCTTTGTGGTGTCGGTTACATAGGGAGCAGAATGGTAGGTTTCCTTTGTAAGTACTAACTGTTTTTGCTTTCTTTGCTTCAGGTACAGCAGGATTTGAGATGGAAATTTCTTCCAATTTCCTCTTACCGATTGCCACTCTTGGCTCAGTATTCTCCTCAACCGGATTATCATATTGGGTTAATTGTGAGGTCGGGCTGTCAGCTGCGACATTCGCCTTTTGAATGATTGGTTGAAACGACCTCAGCTGTCGTAGGTTGTCTTCCATTGTTAGCATGCGTAATTCGCATTTGTGAGCGCGCATTTCACTCTGATAAGCAATTTGTCGTAGTTCGATGATGTCTCCCCTGGCTTCAGTCAGCTGACTTCGGAACAAGTCTAGAGTTTCCTTAAGGAAGTGAACAACTTCTGTGCCTATGTTACTAGGAGTGGGTGTATCAAGCAGAGCAGTAGTAGTAGCGGTGTTATTGATGGTGGGGTTAGGAACAGAATTTGGTTGAGCTGTCCTAGTAGTTCCTTTGGTGAAAGACAATCCATCTTCTGTTGCTGATTCAGTCAGTTGTCTCTCAGTTTCCTTCACCGACATCATTTCCTCTGACACCTCCTCAGTTTCTAGCCTCAACTCACTATCCAAAGTGAGGAGGTAAGGAAACATCACATGCTCCTCACTGAGCTGATCGTCATCCGACGTGTAGTTGTTAGCAGCGTGCTTAGTCATTTCCTACAGTTAGATGTTTCGTGTTAAGGTGATATTTTTGGGTAGTTATTCTCAATTACCACTAAAGCACATAGTATTTCATATTACACAATTCAGGTCATCTTCATCACAACATAACACAATTCAAGTAAGTACGAATTGTACACTCCTAGGAATGGATGATTGCACTAATGACCTAGAGTAGTTTATCAATTCCTAATTCTATCTTGTACTTAGAATCTAGGAAATACACAAGAATAGTTAAGCAGTATATAAGATTTTTCCAAAGTAAATATGGAAATAGTAGAGTCATTTATAAACGTGTGTACCATCGTTGAGCAAGTCAGCAAGCGTCGGGTTTGGGTCTTCCCTAGCACGGAGTACGTAGGCTCTTCCTCGAGCAGGGTTGTTGTTTTTGTTTTTCAGCTGAGGGCAATCCTTCCTGAAATGCCCGGTACCATTGCACTCATAACAAGTCTTGGGTGCAGAAGTGTTGGTACCAGTTGCAGTTGTCTTGCAATCCTTGGCCAGATGCCCGAATCTCTTGCATTTGGTGCATGGACACGCACCATCATGATGAAGGCTACATTTTGAGCAAAAGGGTTTGCTTCCCTTATACTCCTTCTTGTCGCCCGAGCCAGTTGGGTAGATTTTAACAGCATCAACCTTTTTGTTGGAGGTGGTGGGGTTTCCTTCCCACTTACGCTTGTCAGAGTTTCCAGTAGGTGTTACAGGTATCTCGCGCCTGACAACTTGCGCCATAAGCTCATGTGCCATACGAATAGCACTCTGAATAGTTCCAGGTTTTGACGAAGTAACATTCCCTTGAATATCCTTCGGGAGTCCACGGATGTACCTCTCAATCCGCTTACGTTCAGGATCTACCATAGATGGGCAGAGAAGAGCGAGTTGCTGAAATCGGGTTGTATAACCGATGATGTCATTTCCCTGAACTGTCAAGTGCCAGAATTCATCTTCCAACCTCTGGAGTTCCTCATTGGGACAGTACTCATCCCTTAGCATCCTTTTCAGTTCTTCCCATGGGATTCCATATGCAGCATCAATTCCCACAGACTGAATGTACGAGTTCCACCATGTCAGAGCACTTTCCAGAAATGTACAGGTGGCATACTTAACTTGGCAGTCTTCTGAACAGTTACTGATCCTAAAGACTGACTCCATCCTTTCAATCCACCTGACCAATCCAATGGCACCTTCTGTGCCCTTGAAGTTCAGAGGTTTGCACTTGAGAAAGTCATTGTAGCTGCAGGGTTTAGCAACAGGAGCAGAGTTCGCAGATGGTGATGATCTGGTAGCTAGAGCTTCGGCCACTCCTTGAGAAACAAATCGTGCGAGTTCAGCCGCGCTGAAAGTTTGTCTTTTCGGTGGCATGTTCCTTCAATAACAGCCAGGAAAAATGTGAGTTTTTGTGTAAAAGTATGATTATCATAGTTGCATATATAACAGTAATATAATACAACACAAGTGACAATCAACGGTGTAGAAAAATGAAGATTGTAATCATTTAACAAGCGAGTTCAAAAGATTACAAGAGTTAGAGTTTATAAGTGCTGTCGGGGATATTACGTCCGAACAGATATCAGAAGTTATGCGGAATGTGATTGGGGTAGAAGGAGATTTGTATTTAGAAAAATACGAAATCAGGATATTAAACATGATGGGTGAGTGATTGACGGTCCTCTGATGACCAGTTCGTGTAGAATAAAGTATTGAAGTTCTTAATCTCTACCTAGGTAAGTCTATTTCGAAGAGATGACCCTCTCTACTAGGGCACATCCCGGTACTATTTTCCTGACTCGATCAACTTACCACAGGCCTATTCCAAAGTGTGTTTGTACAGTGAGTGTGTTACTAATTATCGGAGGATATTAATAAGCCTAATCATATAGGTGTAACCTATATACACTTATTATCCACCTAGTTGTGTCTATCACAGAACAAGTACAAGTCACGGTTCTCTCGTGGTCAGAGTCAACTAGTGCATTCCTGTTTAACATAACCCCTTTCAGATCTTACATCATCTTTATTTAATTGTACATAGTTGATCAGGCTATGTTAAATTAAACTTGTATGACGAAATCCCTGAACTAGTTATATCTAATGAGGAATACTGCCTAACGGTCATAGTCTAGGCCCACTAAATGCAACCTAGTTCGCTATAACCTTAGGCTCTGATACCAATCTGTGACACCCCCAAATTTAATGCTTTGCGGAAGCGAGTTTTGGGTGTCACTAATCAAATATCAAAACACCAAAGTACAAGCAAACGACTCTAAATGAGACGTTTTAGAAAATACATTACATTACATAAGTTTTCAAAAGTAATACAAAGTTTAAGTCATAAGTTTGAAACATAGTAGTGAGTTCGCAAAATGATTTCAGAAGATTTTAATACATAACCATTATACAAAATGTAATGCAAGAAAATCTTCATGTCTAAATAGATGCATGCGACTCGTGATAGCTAGCTTATCCTGTAGTCCATTCCTACTGTTGCTGAGTACCTGAGAATACATCACTAAAAAGGTCAACCAAAAGGTTGGTGAATCTCACAGGTTTATAGTATACAGAAATAAACAGTTTGAGTAAATCAGTTAGTAAATCATTTAACATCAGTAAAACATTAAAGTATAATTGTACAACAGTAGTAATTTAGTAAAATAGTATTTCACAAACATAGTAAAGTCGGTATAGTCTGTCAATTTATTGCCATGTCATGAGCCATTATAGTCGAAGCTTAACACGTCAGTAATTTTGCCCCCGTGAGTACTAATCCAAAAATACTCATATGAAACGAATAAGAAACGCCTGTTTATACTAGTGCGGTTCGTGGTGGAGCTACCACCCCAGGCGGGGATTGTCAGTCCCATATGGATCCATATACTAAAATTCGCGCTTATCGTATAACTGACGACTATAATTCAGAGGTCTTCATTGGATTAAATAGAAACTCATGCTGTTCAGTAAAGCAATACGTCGGTAATTAATACATTTTGTATTTGGATTAAAGTCGGTAAAATAATACATTTTGTACTTGTATTATAGTTTGTAAAATAATACCTTTTGTACTGGTATTAAAGTCGGTAAAATAATACATTTTGTACTTGTATTCAAATCAGTAAAATAATACATTTTGTACTTGTATTATAGTTTGTAAAGTAATACAGTTTGTACTTGTATTTAAATAGGTAAAATAATACATTTTGTACTTGTATTAAAGTCAGTAGAATAATACATTTTGTACTTGTATTAAGATCAGTAAGTAAATAAGTCAGTAATTTAATACATTTGTAAATGTATTTAGTAGTTCAAGTAATTTTAGTAAACAATCACTTTCAGTAAACAAGTACATACAGTAAACAAGTATATTCAGTAACAAATACATTTAGTAAACAAGTGATGTATCTCCCCCAAAGTAAAACAGTAAAAAGGGGCAGTGAGACTCACCTGATGAGCAAGCAATCCTAAAGTGCGCACGTATTCCAAGTGTAATCCCCTAGTGTCCTAAACACGTGAGATTATATATTTGTAAGTGTACGCGTAATAATTCGTTTGTTTAGTTGTTCGTTAAGTTAATTACGTTCAATGTATTCGAATTGTATTACATTTGAAGTTTCATTATATCCGTTACTCTTTATTTCATAAGTTACAAAATTTGGCACGAGTCCGAAAACCGAAATATGCCATTTTCGACCCCTAGACGACCCCGGAAGGATTAAAACTGGCTAGGCTAAGGTACTTAGCCTTGACCATTGAGTTGTTTTTGGATGACCGAGCGAATTTGAGCCCAATCCGTTACAATAAATTTTTCATCGAGAAGCTACCCTGTTTTAAATTGTTAAATCGTCGACGTTTTTGAAAATTTATGTTTTCTGTTTTAGCTAGAATTCGCAGGGCTAGTTTATTGATCCGTTGGATCATGAAATATGACGGGGGAAATCCGCCGTATTGGTTTAAATACGCCGTATTCAAAGGTTTCAAAGGGAATACGCCGTATTGGTTTGAATACGCCATATTCAATGATTTAAAAGGGGAATACGCCGTATTGGTTTGAATACGCCGTATTCAATGGTTTAAAAGGGGAATACGCCGTATTGGTGTGAATACGCCGTATTCAATGGTTTCGAAGGGGAATACGCCGTATTCCCTGGAATACGCCGTATTCCGAGGAGACGCGGGAAAAAATGTTTTCTGGGCGGGAATACGCCGTATTCCCTTGAATACGCCGTATTCCGAGGTCTGGTTCGAGTCTGTTCGTGCAGAAAGCATACAAAACCAGTTCTAAATCCTATTTCCGCTTACAACAACTTAATACAAAGCTAATACATGTAATATAATGTATTATAAACATGAAATTAACGAGAATTGATGAATGTTCTTACTTAGTAAAAATTGGAACCGAGAGGTGTTGATGATGATGAAGAACACGATGATGATGATGATCAAGATGAAGGTGTTGATGATGATTATGGTGTTGTGTTGTTGTTTGTGTTTGATGATCCAAAGATCCAAAGAGAAGAGAGCCGAGAGAGATTGAAAATGTGTGAGTGTGTGTGTAAAATAATTGAGGTCGGGTAATATAACCGACCTCAATTATTGAGGTGGGTGGGTGTTTTCCGACCCGTGTTTGCGTACCCGATCGTAATGTAGTATAATATTTAAAAATGAAAATTTTCTAAATATTATTTCGTATACATTTTTATTCAAAGCATTTTATAAAAATACTTTTAACATAGTATAAAAATATATCTTTGTTTTTGTTCAGATTGACGGATAGTTTTCAGTATCTAAAATGCATTTCAATTTCTAACGGAGTATGTAATTATTATCCTCAATAATAATACTTGAATTAAAAATGTTTTTCGCTCGCTTACATTTTGAGTTTCTACGTTTTGTTAGGTTCGTGTATTTGCGATCATTAATTAATCGTTTCGGTTTATATATATACATATATATATATAATACTTGTGTACTTGAGTATTGACACGTATGTAATTACGTGTTTTAAAAGTTTAAATTAGGTGCTAATTTTGGGTTATTTTGACCGGGTGTCACAGGTGGAGATATCGCCTTGGGTCTGAATCTAGTCTTCATCATCATCGTTCACAAGTCTATTCCGATTAGGGTTTTCAATCTGAAACGATTTAGGGTTGCGGCGATTTGGGTGTTTGATCTGATCTATTTGGCTCACGACTTGGTTGGTGTTGGTTTTGGATTTATCCGCAATTATATATTAACGATTTACTCCAAACATTTACTGTGTTAATTCTATATTCAATTGTGGTTTTTAATCTAATTGTTTGTTAGGATTTTCATATGTAAAGTTTGGTTCCTGTTTGATTGCGGTGTGATTGTCGACTTGATGATGTACTTAATTGATTATCTATCTGCTGTGGTTTGTTTGGATCTGGGGATCAGGCGGAATTAGGGTTTCCGAAGGTGGAAGACGAGGCTTAGTGTAATACCGGATCTGGTTTCCGGCTGGTGGTTTTCAAAGGAATTTAGGGTTTTGAGAGTCGTGTGAGTTGAACGGGGAGGGGGGGCACGCTTTGGTTGACTTTTTGTTGTTCAATGGTGCGTTTGTGTTGGTTGTTTGTGTTCCCTAACACACTCTATACCAACCTCCATTGATGGGTTTCGTCTTTGAGGTAGAGGATAATGCCGTGGTTGATGGTGGCTCCGTCTATCAGGGCTTGCTTTGGTTTCTTCGTATCTACCGTGGATGTGTTTGGACCTTTTGCCATTGCCGGTATTGGTAGGGCAAGCATATTCAGTCAAGGAGTTGTGCTTTTGAATCTGGACCTTTTGCCATCCGTGTTGTTGGTAGGGCAGGTTTGAAGTTTGGCTTTAGACTTGGTGAGTTGTCTTGGACCTTTTGCCAATGATCGTGGGACGTGTTGGTAGGGCAGGTTAGCTCCACGAAGTGTATTTGCTGTTTGCAATTTAGTCGTTGGTGTTTGTTCTCATAGGTCATGATTCGAAGATTATTGAAGACCGAGACGATCACTGTGGAAGTGGTTCTTTGAACCTGGTTTTTTACATTTAGATTGGCGTATTTAAATGTAATTGGTTTATTCTGCGTTTAGCAGGGTTAGTTGTTGGTTAGTTTCTGCGGTTAGTAGTGTAGTTGTGCTGCGTTTAGCAGATTTGTTTGCTTGTTACATTTGTAGAGTCAAATCGCCTATGTAACGGGCTGAGGGCATGGGATTCACCCATGTCAATTGTACTTCAATGATTTTGGGAATATATTTACCGGGTAAAATTTTACCCTTTACCCAAAAAAAAAGATTAGACGATATAAGAGGAACACCAAGGTATTTTACCTGGAGCTTTCCTTCCTCAAATGGCATCAAAGATAATATAAATTGCTTAAAATGCGGAAGCACATTACAAAAATAAGCCGTGCTTTTTGATATGCTTGGAATTAGCCTCGACATATCTTTAAAAGCATTTAAACCTTCCAATAGAACATTAGCTGATGGAACATCCCCATGAGCAAATAGAAAAAGATCATCTGCAAAACATAAATTAACAATCTTTTGCTCCTCACACTGATGATGGAAAGAAAAGTCAGACGCCTCTTGAACTTTCCGCTGCAAAACAAGAGTAAGAACTTCCATGACAAGAGTAAATAAGTAGGGAGGTAAAGGATCACCTTGTCATAGCCCTCTTTTACCCATAAAATACCCATGAATATTTCCATTCACACTAATAGAAAAAGATGTACTCGTAACACACGACATGATCCGAGACACCATAATAGGATGGAAACCAAACCCCTCAAGCACCTTTTCTAAGAAACTCCAGTCAACCGTATCATAAGCCTTTTGAATATCAACTTTAAACGCACATCTAGGAGGACCACAATGACTATGGTACTTATGCATAAGCTCTTGGGTAAGAAGAATATTATCTGAAATCTTTCTCCCAGGAACAAAAGCTGATTGATTGATACTAACAATACTTCCCAAACTATCTTTGATGCGATTAGAAAGCAACTTACTAATGCATTTATATATAACATTACAACATGAAATTGGCCGATAATCATTGACATATGCTGGAGTGGAGACTTTAGGCGCCAAAGCAATGATCGTGTGGTTAATCTCACGAAGCAATTTCCCATTAACAAAAAAATCCCGAACAGCAACAAAAACATCATTACCCACAATATCCCACGTTTTCTTGAAAAACATGGATGTATAGCCATCCGGACCAGGAGATTTATCTTCCCCTATAGAAAACATAGCCTGTTTGACTTCATCATAAGTAACTTCACGAATCATAAACTCAGCTATATTAGGATCCAAACGGTTAGAAAATAACCCCATATCTGGTACACAAGAGGTAGTACCCTTCACACCTAGAAATTTCTTAAAATGATCAACAAAAACCTTCGGGACCTGATCTCCTTCGAAATCAGCCCCCCTACCATCCATAATTCGTGAAATTCTGCTCCGATGTTTTCTGCTTTTAACATAGTTGTGGAAATATGCTGAATTAGAATCACCAACTCGAAGCCATTCTACCTTTGCTTTCTGCTTAAGGAACCGTTCTTCATCCAATAAAGCCTCTTGAAAAGCATTTAAATGACACGCTTGTTCCTCCTTTAAAACTAGATTAAATGGATCCTTATCAACGGCGATTTGAACCTCATCAAGCTCCTTTCGCAGATTTACAACTTTACTATGCACATTACCTTGATCAAATAACAATTTTCGAATAGGACTTTTAAGATATTTCAGCCGTTTAATCACTTTATACATATTATGCCCTTCAACATCTTGCACCCAAACTCTTTTAACCAAATCAGAAAACCCGTTTTTATTAACCAGAAAATTTGCAAACCTAAACGGGCCAGCCTTCAAATGAGGAATCTTAGGCATCTTTAACACACATGGCGAATGATCCGATATACGATATGGCTGAAAAATAGCATATGATCCCTGAAACTCATCCATAAATTCTACATTACTCATTACCCGATCAATCTTCTTTAAAACTCCACCATTACTTTTCGGTTTTTGATTCCAAGTAAAGTGAATTCCTGTACTATTCACATCCGAAATATCCAACCTGTCCACACAATCTTTAAATTCATTCATAGCAATGTCAAGGGGAGCCCCAGAATAATGATCCTCTATATTAAGAGCAACATTGAAATCACCGAGAAGAACCCACGGTTTACCCCGAATAAACGACTTATGGCGCTCAAGATTATGCCATAAGTCCCTACGACAAATATAACGATTATCAGCATATACAAACGAACAATAAAATGCTTTCTTATCAGACTTTACCACAACTTGCGTGTGCATAACCTGAGTAGAAGCATCTAACACCATCACATCAACAATATCATAATTCCATCCCAAAATAATACGAGAGCCCTTTTTACAAAGGTGACCATTAGAAGTCCATTCCCACCTTCGGAAAACATCTTTACAAACATCTTGTAACTTAGACACATCGACATGAGATTCAAGAATACCACAAATACTCAAATTATTTTCACTCATCACTTGCCGAACCTCAGCTTGCTTAGGGGTTCGGTTCATACCCCTAATATTCCATGAAGCAAGACTAAACATGATCACCATTCAAACCGGGAGTGCTTGCCCCCTTAGAATTAATGTGCGTATAATTAGTAGTAGCAACAAAATTGGCAGTCTCATCATAAACATATTCCATGAAGCAAGACTAAACATGATCACCATTCAAACCGGGAGTGCTTGCCCCCTTAGAATTAATGTGCGTATAATTAGTAGTAGCAACAAAATTGGCAGTCTCATCATAAACATTTTCAACCTCATCATCCGACTCATCTATGAGCTGATCTTCCCCTCTTCTTTTCTGAGATTGAAAGGCAATCTCAGAGACATTTTTAGAACATTGGCCTTCCTCTTTAAACTCATCATCCAGAACTCCAAACCTGTTAGCCAACACAACCGGATCCGAAACATCAGCCTTTGGAGGACCTACAAAAGACTTAGTATTCTGATTTGTTTGAGGAGATTTTGAAATAGTTTTTAATTGTATTCAACCCCCCTTCTACAATTAAACTTTACATATTGAGATTCCATATCACTAGTAAATAGTGATTACGGGACTATCAGTATCTCCTTCGTTCTTTATCCAATTTGCATGATTCTTGATTCTCCTGTCTCGTTTATACCTATGACATCATATATAAAGGTTAGAGTGTGTTTCTCATAGGGTAAATGAGGATTGAAGAATTGGTTGTTGTTTATTCGCTCTGTTTTGCTCGTTATTCGGACGTTTTTAGTGATTTTGTAGCAACGCCTATATTTGGAGCACTTTAGTGAATTTTGGTAAATGAAGGTGGTTTTGAAATGTTTTCACTAAATATTGACCCAAAAAGTGTGGAATAATATACTTAAAAACATGAATTTTTGCATCACATCATACTGCCACGAGCTGAGTTTGCTTACAATAGGTCTATTAATCGGACAACTGGTAAGAGTCCTTTTGAAATTGTGTATGGCAGAAATCCTACTACACCTCTCAACTTGGTGTCTGTTCCAGTCATTGAGCAGATCGTCCTAAGGGGGCCGATCATTCTGAGCATATTAAAGAGCTGCACCAGAAAGTTCGTGATCAGATTGTTCGTCATAACGAGCAGTACAAAGAAAGTGTTGATAAGCATCATAAACAGGTTTTATATCGGGAAGGAGATCTTGTTTGGATTCATCTCCGAAAGGAGCGTTTTCTTGCAGGTCATTTCGGGAAGTTAAAGCCTCGAGCCGATGGTCCATTCCGGGTTCTCAAGAAGATCAACGACAACGCCTACAAGATCGAGCTTCCTGGTCATTATAATGTTTCTGCCACTTTTAATATTGCATATTTGTCCCCGTATAAAGGATATAGTGAAGATGAAGCATACTCGGGGTCGAGTCTTTTTTAAGAAGGGGAGGATGATGCAGACGTGGTCAATGATGCGGTCAAAGCGGCAGTCAACGAACAAGTCAACGCGGCGAACACACTTGGAGCTTATTTTGCGGCAACAAATTTCTATGGCGGATTGGGCTGAAATTCGCATGGTCACTCGGAAATGGCCCAACGATCAAGACTCATTGCTTTGCCATGAGCCCTGTCAGTTTTTGGCCTTTCGGGGTCATTTAGGGCATGAAAATGGCGTTTTACTGTTTTCGGACTTTGTTTTTGGACTTTTAAATTACGTTTTGCATGGGCTTTTGTTTCTAGATGTTCTTAGAACTTTTCCTCCCTATATGGACGAATTTTAGGGTTTGTTATTTTCAGTTTTGAGAGACATACTAATTATCATTGAATAAGAGATTTTCTCGCTTTGAAAATTTCGGTTTAGTTCTTGTGTTTGTGTGGCTTTTTATTATCAATCTTCATTAGTGTATGTGTGGTGTGTTGTTACCAGCTCACCAAGGAAAAGAGGGAAGTATTGTGAGTTGAATGAATGTATTATAGGTTCTTTATATATGCAAAGAGAATGGGTAACTAGCTAGTTGATTGTTAACCAATATGTTAAGTAGTATTTGGCTTAGTTACAATTTAGGGAAGAGCAAAGAGGACCAAAGTACACCCTGGGGAAGAGGGAGGGCATTGAGCCATGGATTAGGGGTAGGTTTGAGGGATTAAGTGGCTTTAAGGTTTAACCAAGGGTTTAAGAAGAGGGGGGGGGGGGGGGCAATGGTGTGATAGTTTGACTATGGGGGGTGCGGTTTTGGTGAGGAGGGAAAGATGGGAGGGAAAAGCTTAACATTTAAATGGGTATCTTACACATTCATGCATGCAAGGTGGTGATATGTTAGTTAGTTTGTGCATGCATGCAAGTATGTTTGCATTATGATGAAAACTTGTGTGTAGTTGGTGAAATCGAATGTATATGTTTACTAGATATCTAGGGGAAAGTTGATACGATTTGCTTGTAATCGACTACACTTTATTCTATCTTCAAGATGTAAAATGCTCATAGATAGGTCTCGTTATGCATGAAATAACCTAATGGTTACGCTTTTAATCTATTATATTCTATTTTTGTAATAAAATGTTTTAACTTATGAGTAGACGTTAACCTGAAATTGTTGGTTGTCACACATCTCTTAAGCAATCCCTTGAAGCGCTCCCATGTAGTGTAGATTGATTCATCGTGAAACTGTCGGAAGTTTACGATGTCATTCCTAAGCATGATTTGTTTGAACGGGGGAAAGTACTTAGCCAAGAACTTGGTTGCCATTTCCGCTCATGAGGTTATAGAGTTGGTCTTTACTCCTTCAAACTAGGTTTGTGCATGGAGAGCAAAAGAGTAGGGGAAAAGGTATAGGCTAAATATATCCTACTCAACCTCGATCTGCTTGTAGGACTTGGATAAGGAGATGAATTTATCGAGGTGTGAGTTGGGATCGTCATTTGGTAGACCACGGAATTGGTAGTGATTTTGGAACTACACAATGTGGTGCTTCAATTCAAATGACGCTTCACCAAATTCTAGGTAGAGTATTGGTCCTCCTCGACCTTCAATCGAGGGTCTGGTGTTGTTAGCGAGAGTGATGCATGCAACTATTATCGGTCTGTTGGGTGATATGTCGTACCCCTAAATTCACTGTTCAGCGGAAGTGATTCGGGTCGGGGCGACTAATCAGGTAATCATTACACAGAGTTACAGTGAACGACTCTATATGAGACGTTTTGAAAATATATCAAAATATTACATTGATAACTGGATAATGTTTACATCAGTTGCGAGTTCGCAGAAATAAAATCCTGAAGATTCTAGTACATAACAGCTATTACAAAAGTAATGTAAGAAAATCTCCAAATATGTAATGCATGCGACTCGAGCTAGCAAGCAATCATGTGGGCAACCCTACTGTTGCTGAGTACCCGAGAATACATTACTAAAAGGGTCAACAAAAAGGTTGGTGAATCTCATAGGTTTACAGTAAAGTATTTGTGGGAACCGCAAGTATAGTACAAGCCTTGCAACCAAGCAAGGTAAGTAAGTCAGTACAGTTTCCATGAGCTCATAAATCGAAGCTTAACAGTGTGTAAGTAAGGTACAATCAAGTACCGTATAATGTACCCTCGTGAGTGCTAATCCAGACACTTATATGAAACAAATACTAATTGCCTGTTTCTATGGTGAAATCCGTGGTAGCGCTACTACCCCAGGCAGGGATTGTAAGTCCCAAATGGATCCATTTACTAGTAGTCGCGCTTAAGTCCATAACTAACAACTTATGATAGGAGGCTTTCAGTGGATTAAGAAAATACTCATGCAATGTGTGTAAAAGTAGTTCAATAAAAGTAGTTCTGAACATGCGTTCACGTGTACAACAAAGCAAAGTATCTCACCACGAAGTAAGAAAAGCATTAAAAAGTGGGGCTATGAGACTCACCTGAGTCTAGCAACTATGATACGTTCGTGTAATCGAACAAGTAAAGCGGATGTAATTCCGTAAGTGCGTGTCGGATGTAATTCTGTATGTTGTTTCTCCGAACCCTGCAACCTTCTGGCGTCCGAAACGCACAAGGTTGTAAGTAAGTAAGTAAATAAGTTGGTGCCTCGAGAGATCACCCAAGCTAGTTGTCCACTCAACTAGGAAATGTCCAGGTGTTTGTTTAGTATTTCGTTTGTAGTTTGAAAACGTGTATGGCCCGTTGGTGACGTTATGTAATAATAATTCCCAAAGACATTATTATTATGTTTGTTTCATTTAATTTTTATAAATTATATGTATTTGCACGTTCAAGTATTAAGTCCTTGAATGACTGGGGTCCGGGGGCAGCACCCCTGGAAGCGGGGTCCAAGGGACAAAATTTAATAGAAACGCATACGAAATTCAAATTCGGAGTGTAGTCAAGTGACAAAGTTTAAATTTCGACACTTAGTGAAAAAAGTAATTATAGGGTTTCTGTTTTTGGCGAAACTTGATATGGGATAGCGACACTGGGTTAGTGTCGCAGTCTGAGACACTTCATAAGTTGGCGACACAAGGTAAGTGTCGCATTATGCGACATCGGTTAATTTTTAAAGACACTAGTTTAGTGTCGCAGGGTAACAAGTTGTGCCCATTCGAAGCACTTAACACGTGATCACCTATTTTCAGACACGCGATCCTCTGTTGGAAAGCATGCGATCGCGTGTTATCCAAACTCATCACAGTACACGATCATGAAAAATAATATCACGCGATCGTGCAAGAAATTATACGCGATCGTGATATAAAACACGCGATCGCGTGTTATACGTAACAAATCAATTCCTCACCAAATTCTATCAAAAATACGCGATCCTGGTTTTATTTTTACGCGATCGCGTATTTGTTTTATCTGTCGAATACAATTTTATCTAGTGGTCTGTTCGTGTAAAATTGTTTGGAAAACGATTTTTAATTCGGTTTTTGGACACAATCTTGTTAAGTGGTTACTAAAACATGATAATATATGTATTACAAGCATTTTAAAAGGGGTGTTGAAATCTTTACCACTTTTGCATGTCCAAAAAGAAGGAGGAGAAGAAGAAGTGCTGGTTCCTCTCATTTTCTGGATCGTTTCAGTCGAGCTCCTTTTGCAAGATGGCGTTTGATGATGAATCTGTGGTGGTTGTTTCTGGGGTATGAGGTTTTGGCCCGAGAGAGAAGAAGAAGAAGAATAAGAGGGAAAAGTGGGTGGTGGAAGTGTGTGTGTATTTGGTGAATGCATGAATAAAATATGGGAGGCCATACTTGGGTATGGAGGCCAGTCAAAGAAGGGGGTCCACCGCACGTGGGCTTCACCAATTTTGTTCCCTAATTTTACTTTCCGTGCGGTGCTTGTTTACCCAATCGTTTGATGTTTATTTAATTGTTTGTACGTTTTATATACATGTTTTGTTACGATTTAAAACACGATATTTTTAATAAAAGTTTTACTAAAAATAATATATTATAAGTTATTAAAACATAATTCTGTCTTTGTTCGGTTGTCGGTTGCGAATCATACGTGTTTATTTGAATCGTGTAACGTTTTTAAACGTTTTATTTGTACGCGTGTAATCGCGATATTTCTTCTCGAAGTATTTTGTCAAAATACTTAATATTGAGTTATGAAATTATAACTTGCGTTTATTTCGTTTGTCGGGCGCCTTTCGCGCGTTTTTGTTGCGTTTGGTTATGTTTTACACAAAACGTATAACGTGAAATGTATTTTCGTAATATAATTAAGTAAATAATGTTTTTTTTTTTTTTTGGGTAAAAGGGAGTTACCCTGGTAAATTTTATTAATAATGATATAGCGTTACAAGTACAGATCTGTGGAAAACCACATAAAGCTTAGACTAACAAAAAGAAAGACTAAGCATATATACTTGACATGCCAAGTATATGCCGACCAATGTAGCATCCAGACAAACAAACACTACTAATAACTAACACACCAAGCAATGATCCACTGTAGCCGCATTATCTAATGACATCAGCCCTTAATGATAAGGGAATGAGGCAACCTCCAAGTCTCCATGACCTTAGTAGTCCAGCCAGAAGGCTTAAACCTGAAAGAGTAAAGCCTGAGACGGATCACTGCAAGAATAGAATGCACCACCTGGTCTTCTGAACGCCTTAGCTTCTGAAATAAACGCATATTACGCTCATTCCAAATGAAATAAGATGTAGCACCAAGAAGAAGTTTGAAAATAATAACTCTAATAGAATTCCGAGTGGAACTCGGTATGATCCAGTCGACACAGTCCACCAAACACGTAGATTGGAAGGAATAGCCAGCAAACTTAAGAACCTCCAACCAAACCTTAGAAGAGAAACAGCACTCAAAAAACAAGTGAGAATGAGAATCCGGTTGAGTGTTACAAAGCGAGCACCGAAGCAGGTTTAAGTTGGTAGAGGAACCAACATCCCATTGCTTCAAACGATCTTGCGTCTTCAACTTTTCACCTAAAGCCAACCATAGGTGAATAGAATGCCGAGGAATACATGAAGAAAACCAAACGACCGGAGCCCACTCGACCCGATCAGCCCTTGGCCGAAGGGACTCCCAAACATGGCTGACTTTAAAATCAACCAAATCACCTTCTAGAGATCTCCAACACAACTTATCCGACCCATTGCTAATGCTCGGATCAGGGAGCTGATTAAGCAACGGGAATCTGGAAATCCAAGAAGAAGGCCAATTCCAGGAGTTTCCATCAACCACATCAGCAATCGAATCAGTAATCTGAAAATCTCTAGTAATGGTATATCGAGAAATAACGCGAGACAAAGGGCACACAGAATGCCATGTATCAAACCATACCAAAATAGAAGTACCATCACCAATACGAAACCAGAAATGCTTTCGAAGAAGATCACGAAGCTGAAGAAGTTTCCTCCAACACCAACTCATATCACCCTTAGCCGTGACATCCCAAAAACTTCGACCTCTAAGCTTATGAAAATAAATCCACCGAACCCACATAGATTCTTTATGAGCTAATAAATTCCAGATGTGCTTAGCCATAAGAGTTATGTTCCAAGAATCAAGACGTTTAATGCCAAGACCCCCTTCACATTTAGGAAGACAAACTACCTTCCAAGAGACCTTAGCTTTACCACGCTTCATATCCCCCTGACACCAAAGAAATCCTCGAATGAGACCTTCAATTTCTTTAACAATACTAGCCGGGAGGATGAACAAAGCTGCCCAATACCCTTGCAAAGATGATAACACCGAAGCAGCAAGTTGCAACCTTCCAGCCAACGACAACCATTTATTTTTCCAATTTCCAATCCTATTCTGGACTTTTTCAACTAAAGGCCTACAATCACGAGCAAGTAACCCAGTGGAAATTAATGGAACTCCTAAATACCGAACAGGGAGTTGCCCTTCTGAAAATGGCATAATAGAAAGAATAGCATTCCGAACAGAATTAGGCACGTTACATAAGAAAGCAGTGCTCTTAGGAATACTCGGGGCTAAACCTGACACCTCAGTAAACTCATTTAGAACCTGAGAAATAATCTGGACAGAATTCACATTGCCTCTACAGAACAGAAATAGATCATCGGCAAAACATATATTCACAATCTGTTGTTTATCACAATGCAGATGATAATCAAACCCCTCCAAATCATTAACCCTTTTCCTGATTAACAAAGTAAGAATCTCCATAACCAAGGTAAATAGATATGGAGACAAAGGATCACCTTGACGAAGACCCCTTCCTCCTTTGAAGAACCCATGGGTATGCCCATGAAGATTAACAGAGAAAGTCACTGAAGTAACACATGCCATAATCAACTTAATCATATGAGCATGAAACCCGAAACCATGCAATATGTGCTTTAAAAAGCACCAATTTACTGTATCATAAGCCTTTTGGATATCAACCTTGAAAGCACACCTAGGAGCCCCTTTGCTAAGGTGATATCCACGCATTAATTCCTGAGTCAACAGAATATTATCAGAAATGGATCTTCCAGGAACAAATGCCGATTGATTGTCACTGATAATATCGCCCAAAGAATCTTTAATCCTATTAGTAAGAATTTTACTAATGCACTTATACAACACATTACATAAAGATATTGGACGGAAATCATTAATACGAGCAGGAGTTGCTACTTTAGGAATTAAAACAATAGAAGTATGATTTAATTCCTTAAGAAGGCAACCATTCGTAAAGAAATCCCGAACTGCCAAAAAAACATCATTGCCCACAATCTCCCAGGCTTTCTTATAAAATGCTGCAGAATATCCATCAGGGCCCGGGGATTTATTATCCCCTATAGAAAACATAGCCATTTTGACCTCCTCCTTTGTAACTTCACGAATCATACAATTAGACTTCTCAACTGGAATCTTCTTATAAAACAGCCCATCGTCGATAAGGGTCTGAACATTATCAGTATGACCTAAAAAATTCTGAAAATGTTCCACAAACACAAGAGGAACCCGATCTCCTTCACAAATAGCATTCTGGGAATCAAGCACAACATTAATTCTATTTCTACTAGCTTTCTCTTTGACCACGTTGTGAAAGTACTTCGTATTACTATCCCCTTCACGAAGCCAGTCAATCTTGGATTTTTGCTTTAAATACCGTTCCTCATCAAGAATGGCCTGATTAAAAGCCATAAGATAATGAGAAGCTTCCTCTCTTAGATCAATCGAATCAGGATGAGCCTCAAGATCCTTTTGAACTTTATCCAATTCCACCCGAAGTTTCATAACTTTATCATGAAGATTTCCCTGATCCCGCATAAGCTTACGTAACGGTTTCTTCAATACTTTCAACTTACTAGTAACACGATACATATTATGACCACCTACCTCAGTTTTCCAAACATCACTCACAATCTCTAAGAAATCAGCCTTATGAGCTAAAAAATTAAAGAATTTAAAAGGCTTAGGTGACCTTCCAATGGATGTAGGCAGTTTCAACACCGCAGGAGAATGGTCCGAGATGCGATAAGGTTGGAATAAAGCAACTAAACCAGGCCACAAAGTCGACATCTCCACGTTCCCCATCACTCTATCAATCTTTCTCAAAATACCATCGTTACTTTTTGGTTTTTGATTCCAAGTAAAATGAAGGCCTGAACTATTAATATCCAAAATATCAATATCCTCAACACACTCCTTAAATTCCCGCATTGCAATAGAAAAGCCAGAAGATCCAGTAGAAGTATCCTCTAGATTCAGAGGAGCATTAAAGTCACCCATTAGAACCCAAGGCCGACCATTAACAAATCGACAATGCTTACGTAAATCACGCCACAATTCCCTTCTATGACTATATGCATTTCCCGCATAGATAAACGAACAAAAGAAAGTCTTTTGTACCGATGGAATACCGATTTGACAATGGATAACCTGATCGGAAGCATGAAGATGCATCAAGTCAACCACACCAGGATCCCACCCTATAATAATTCTGGTGCCACCTACACAATGGCTGGCATTAGAAATCCAATTCCACTGAGAAAAGATCTTCGAGCAAATGTTTTGTAATTTAGAAGCATGTATATGAGACTCCAAAACAGCACAAATACTTAATTTATTTTCTCTAACCACATGTTGAACCTCACTTTGTTTAGGGACGCGGTTCATACCCCTAATATTCCACGAGGCTAAACTAACCATTGGAACCATTCAAACCGGGAGTGCTTGCCCCCTTAGAAGAAAAAGACACCTTTGGATTACCCACAAAGTCAGCCGTTTCATTAAATTCAGCTTCCACATCACTAATATCACCCACATCATCTACAACACTCTTTCCTCGGTCATGAGAACCACTCGGTTTCGATTGATTCACATCAGCAGCCCCGTCTTGTAGGTCACTAATATCAGAATTCAAAGCACTGAATCTATTACTAACAGTCACATCTTGTGGATTAGAACTCTGAGAATTAGATTTGGATGTTTGACCCGTATCCTTAGGCTTATATATCATCTTTTGTTGCTGATTTCGCATAATAAAACCACCAGCAGGTTTAGACTGCTTCAAAGGACCCCGAGCTATCTTTTTAGGTGCCAGAAAATCATGATTAACTTTCAAGGGAACCTCTTTAACCGTATTCTTTGGGCACTCAGAATCATTATGTCCAAATATCTTACATAAACTGCATCTTGGGGGTTTCCATTCGTACTCCACACGAACCGTATATAGAGTTTTACCATTACCCTCAACCTTAGGAATAGCCACAATCACATTTTCTTTTAGAGCAGCTTCCGAATCAACTTCCACCATAGCACGAGCATAGTTTGGACGCCCCCATGATTCCATACACATTGTGCTTGTATAGGAGTCAAGCATTAACGGATTACCAACCTTCGTTGCAATGGCACTAAGTCCTACTTCATTAAAAGCAAGTAACGGGATATTATGGAGTTTAATCCACACCGGAACTTTAGATAAATCTTCTTTTGCCAAATCAGCATCCGAAGTCCACTTCCTTAGGATAATAGGAATCAATCGAATCATCCACGGACCGCCTTCTATAACCTGATTCATACCGTACTCTGAATTAAATTTGAAGAAAAAGAATCCGTTAGCATGCATCATAACTTTTTCGATACCAAACTTTCTCCATGCGTTCATTACATAATTTTGCACCACAGGAAACGCTAATCTTTTACCTATGAAATACCCATATAAAGTATTGACATATTTCTTACTTGCCTCTCTAACGGTTTCCAAAGGAATTTCAAGATCAGCTTCAATACCCGATGGGGCTGACAAATTCAACTTTCTGAAATTCACCTTACGTGTAATACTTTTATCAGCAACTTGGGCATACGATTTCCCTCCATTAGATAGACGAGAAACTATAGGAGTTGTAACAGGAACAGTAGCAGCATGCAAACGATCCAATCCTTTAAAATCATATACCGATTTCTGCTCATTGACATACTCCTCCTCATCGCTAACATCAGTTTCGTAGGCCATATCAGGGTTTTCGTCATCTTTTTGCATAGATTCACAAGGGATTTTACAAGCCTCAGCAGCCTCAACCTTTGAATCTCCATGTTTATCCATAGTATTAACAGAAGTTGTGTAATCAGAATGTATCTCCACCGAAACAGGAGCAACATGATCAGAGTATGTTGATCGATTTCGTTCCTCATTGATATTAGTATGTGAACCAGGGGTTTTACCAAGGAATAAATCCTCAACCTGGCCACCAATCACGTTAGTATTAGGGTTTAGCCCACCTCTAGCGTCACCTTTTGCATGAACAGCGGCAACACCCACGGAACGTCTCGGAACTCGGCTAATCAAAGGTTCAAAAACAAGTCTAGTCGGATCACTAACCGCCTGTAAATCATCTTTACTTAGTACATTAGGCACCCTAGCCGGAGCATTCTTAGATTGAGCATTACTACCTTTAGTCGGATTAGGGTTTGCAGGTACACCCCCATCGTCAACCACCACCTTAGGACAACCAGAATCAGATTTCTGATCTACTTGAACATTATAGTATAAAGACTCCTTATTAATCTTCGTATGATCCCCAACATTGTCCACAAATCCAGAAACCAAATTAGGGTTTTCCATCCTAACATCATGTTGAGCAGAAGGCGTAAAAGATACCGAAACCCTAGCCGCATCCGAAGCTATAGGGTTTAAGTTCAGAGTATGCTGCGCCATAGAAGAACTTTGAAACACCTCAGAATCCTTCGTCGATTTAGGCAATCCATGATCAGATTCTGAAGAACAAGGCGATGAAGGAGAATTATTAGTCGACTTCTTTTTCTTCTTGGATTTAGTCATCTCCACAACAATCAAAAATTACCAAACAAATAACAAGAGCAATAACCATAACTCACAACCAGACAATCAGATATTACAATACCAGAATAAACGAAAATAAATCTACCAATTAGCCCTAAACTCGAAACAGATATCTTGACCTATTAACGAAATTCGAATCATCAAAGGAGGGACACTAGTAGTGTTTCAATGACAATATCAGATTCATTAATAAGTTAGATGATCCAATCCAAGCAAGAACAATTTTGTAAATAATGTTTGTTTGGATAAATCCACATTATTTTGACAATTCATCACCAACATCCATATTAAATAATGTCGGACTCCGTCCGACTAGTAATTACACGATTTAACCAAATCGCGTATGCGTGTATGTAATTACACAAAGTGTTAAATATATTTAGCCTAATACATACTAAATACTCGTAATTACAATTAAGTTAGGCTCTAATTATAGCCCTAAATTGATGGGTGTCACATGATATTTGCTTCCTTTGTTGGACGGGTAAGATGTATGATTTAGGATTGGGAAAAGAAATGATTGAAAAGAAATTTAGGGGTTTTAGAAGAGAAAAGAATCCTAAGGGTTCACTAAGTAGAAAGTTCATCTGGATGGCTCAAGATCGTACAGTCGATTGTCCGGCAACGGCGCCAAAAACTTGATATACCACCCGACGGCTCGTGTCGTTCCCAGGTGTCATCGAGCGGCGACGATTGGTGCGTAGTTTTAAATTTATAATAGTTAGGGCCTAATTTTTTTACTAATTTTTAACCTAAGAGTGAGCAAGTAGTAGGTATGACTGTGACACCCCCACGGTTGGATCATCCTGGGCCGGGGGTCCATCCCTGGTTGGATTACATCCTGGGCCAGAGTCGTCACCAGTTGAGGCCCAATGGGCTAGGTCTGCAGCCCAATGCACCCCAACCCATCACCTGTTGGATAAATCCTAGACAGGTAGGTTGTTGTGAGACTTGAACTCAAGACCTCACCTTAAATATCAAGTGTTTCCACTTGATATCACCTTAAATATCAAGTCTCACAACAACCTACCTGTCCAGGATTTATCCAACAGGTGATGGGTTGGGGTGTATTGGGCTGCAGACCTAGCCCATTGGGCCTCAACTGGTGACGACTCTGGCCCAGGATGTAATCCAACCAGGGATGGACCCCCGGCCCAGGATGATCTAACCGTGGGGGTGTCACAATCCTGGACCTGTATTAGTTCAGGATCATGAGTTGTTTAACGTGTTTATTTTTCTTAAGTGTTGACCAGGTCTTGGAAGGAACGCGTTAATGAGATATGCTCCGGATTACGTGAAAAGGATATGATACAAGTTGATGAAGACGAAGTCTTACGCACGTGTAAAATGAAGTCAAAAGAGACGTTGGTGGTCTTCATCATTCCTCGGAGGATCCCTGATATTTCGGAATTATTGTTATACGCTCTTACTTTTTAAACGAGGCTTGGGTGATCGATTAGGTTAACGTTTTATCACTACTCACACCTGCAAATCACATAAACACTCTGTTATTTCTTCATTTTACGATCATTTCATCAACACTTAGCTAGATTCACACACAATCACTTAGCCGATCATCCTTGTGCTCTTACTTTGTAATTCATTACTTTTATTTTTATAAGATTTACAAAGGCAAGGATCGTTTGATCCTTCCCGAGGTTTTGTGCCGGCGATCAACCTTGATCAAGGGCTTTCCTCGTATATCATCGTGTCGTTTTTGCTTATTTGTCATTAATTTTGCTTTAATTACATTTTACTTACATTTCTATCATCAAATAGCAATTATCCTTAATCTGCTCTTAACTTTTGATATCAACTTGTTTGTTCAACAAGGATCTACGTATTTAACACAAAAAATATTTACTTACTAATAGAGATAATCGTGTTTCTACGTAATTATCTTGAGAGTAATTTTTACAACTGACCTCACAAACTAATTTTGATCACTTAATTGCTTTTAGTAATTTTTGACCAAAACAATTTGGCGCCTACCGTGGGGCAATTGGTGTTTTGCTTAATCAAACTTTTGTTAAGATCCTTGTTGAGTCATCTTTTCCAAAGATTCTTGTCAAAAATGTCGAGCCAAGGACGATCTACATCATCTACCATGCCATCGTCATCTTCTGCTAGAACCACTCTCCCTCCTGCTCCACCTCTCACTTCATCTCAGCAACAGCCGCAAAATGTCTATACAAGGCTACCGTCGGCTGGATCCACATCTTTGGGGGCTGGATTCTTATCGGATCCAGACCCTGTTATGATTGCTAACCAGGATATTGTGTCTATGTTTATGCAGGTAAAAGAGCAGCTTCAACGAGTGGAGAGAAGCAACGAAATCCTGAGAAAGGATGTGGAGGACATGAGAGCTAGGAGCAATGTTCCGGTTTCTTAAGTCACTACTCCTATCCGAAGCAGGATCCTTGATTTTGGCACTCCTTCATCAGCGGAGCACCAAGAAGATTTCATATCTATGCAAGGGAGCACTAGGATCCCAGATCCGATATTTGCTACAGGAGTTTCTACATCAAGGGGTCAACAATCTAATCCAGGATCCTCATACAGGACTCCTGACGGTGGTAACATGTTCAATAATTTTACTTCCAATAATACTATTGGGACTAACAATTTTCAGGATCCTGGAGTTAGCCCTATAATGGCAAGAGAAATACAGAAGTTGAAGGATATGATATCAAGCGTCCCCGGAGTTGTACAACCAATTCCAGAAGTTGCTCCAACAGCACACAGGATGTAACACCCCCAAATTTAATGATTTGCAGAAGCATACTTGGGTGTTACTAATCAATATACAAAGCACAAGATATACAGTAAACGACCTCTAAATGAGACGTTGTAAAACGATTTCATAGAAATATATGTTTAAAAACTTAATGTTTTCGTATACAAAATAGTTCCCTAGAGTCCACGCGTATGGCGGGAGATTCTATTACATAATCAACATGTACAAAAGATAATGCTGAGAATCTCCGTTAAATGCAGTTTAGTTGAATTCATGCGACTCTGGCTATGTCCTGGGGGAATCCTACTCCATATGAGTACTTGAGAATACATGCTAAAAGGTCAACACGAATGTTGGTGAATCTCACAGGTTTGTAAGTAATATCAGTTTGAACACAAGGTTTCATCAGTAGTGCCCGCAGGCGTAAATCAAGTATTTGCAAATCCAGCAAATGTAAAGTAAATAAGTTATACCGTTGCCATGAGGCTCATAATCGAAGCTTAACCCGTAAGTAATAATTTGCTCCCGTGACATGCTCGTAACTGAGCAAGCAGATGTAACGAATAATAGTCTCCCGTTTATACAGAACGGTTCGTGGTAGCGCTACTACCCCGGGCGGGGAGGGTCATTTCCCTAATGGATCCATTAACTAGCGTTCGCGCTTAAGTCCATAACTAACGATATATGATGGAGAGACTTCTGTAAATAGTAAATAACTCATGCAATTCCGTTTGGTATAGTAAGCAGTTTTTAGTACTTGTGTTCAAGAAAAGTAAGCAATGTATCTCACCCCGTATGTAAAACAGTAAAAGTGGGGCTGTAAGACTCACCTGAGTCTTTGCAAGTACGTTTATATCAATAAACGAGTAAGTAATATCAACCGTAGGTTCTCCGAACCCGTAACCTTCAAATGCCTAAACATATAAAGTTAAGTAAGTAGATGTCTCGCAAGACCATCTAGGCTAGCTGTCTACACAACTCGTTATGTCCAAGTGTTTGTTTAGTAATCCGTTTGTAGTTTGAAAACAAGTATGGCCCGTTGGTGACGGTTTGTAATAATGATTCAAAGTGTTATCATTATATGTATCGTTGAATCAGGTTTCGTTATTTGTAAGTGTTCGACACTTAGTGTGAAAAGTATTTACAACATCTAATACGGGGGTCCGGGGGCAGCGCCCCTGGTAGCCGGGTCCAAGGGGCTGCAGCCCCTGGCGGGGTCCAAGGGGCAGAGCCCCTGGTTGGGGTCGAGTTGCCAAGTCAGCTTGGAAAATTTTTATTCCTACTACTTTCCTTTAGTGAAAACGTATCCGAAATTTGAATTTGGAGTAAAATTAGGTGGTAAAATCTTGGTTCCGACACTTAGTAAAAATGTAAGTTTTCAAGGTTCTGGTTTGTGCGACGTCAGGTGCGACGTCGCACATGATGACCGCGACGTTTGGAATGACGTCGCTAAGTATAGCATTCGCAATTTAATGCGACGTTACGTATTATGTCGCTATATGCGACGTTAGTTCGGTTTGCGACGTAAAGGTCTGCGTCGCTATATGCGACGTTCGCAAGTCAATGCGACGTTGGGGATGACGTCGCTATATGCGACGTTGTGAGGTGTTTAGCGACGTTGTAACTGACATCGCAATCGGGCCAAGCCAGATGCGACGTCGGCGACTGATATGGTTCCGGTGGCCGGAAAATCGGCCGAACGACTTCCGTTTGGTCCAAATCTTTTACCCAACCCATTTTTGGACATTTTAAACATGCATAAACCATAAAAACGTAAAAATGAGTAAAAATAGAGAGTCTCGGGTTTTGTCGGAAACTTACAAAATGCCGAAATGAAATTCCGGAAAGATAGCGTTGTAGATCGTGAAGTGGTGAACGTTTTTCTCCAAAGGGGTGGTATGATCCGGCGTCGTTTGATGGTGTTATTTGATGATTTTGTGAGATGGTGGTGGATTTGTGATTTGAGAGAAAAAGGGAGTAAGAGAGAGAGAGAGTGTGGGGTGGAAATGAGGGAAAGAGAGTAGGAGGTGGGGGTGTAGGTGATCCCCCACTTTTCAGTCCATGCTCCGCGTCTCGTGCAGTGTTCGTTTTCTCCGTCATTTGAGCGTTAAACATTTATTTTGCACATTAATTATTCATTTGAAATACGAATTTTTGTTAAATAATTTACTTGAATTATTTCATCGGATCTTTAAATAAATTTGTGTATCTTATTTTTAAGTTACGCGTTATCCATATTAATCGTGTAGACGTTTGTTTGTACGATATAATACACACTTAGATATTGTCAAAATAGTATTTGGAAAAGTGATCGCGTTATTTGAACAAAATGTTTCACCAACGTCCGTAAATAATTGAATCGATTTACATTCGATTTAAAACGTGTGCGATTTAGCCAAATCGCGTATTCGTATATATATTCATCAATATATATAAAAAGATACATTAATTAACCTAATCCAAGGACTAATTACATGTATTACAGAAAATCAGGTACTAATTACTAGTCCTAATTTTGGCAGGTGATACATTCTCCCCTTGTTAAAGAAATTTCGTCCCGAAATTAGTTCGAGTGCACGGTCGGTGCGTCGCCTGGGAAGAGGTGTGGATATTTCTGTCGCATTTGGTCTTCCCGTTCCCAAGTGAATTCAGGACCACGTCTTGAATTCCACCTGACTTTTACGATGGGAATACGACTCTGTTTTAGCTGTTTGACCTCACGGTCCATGATTTCAGCGGGTTCCTCAACAAAATGAAGTTTGTCATCGATGCGAATCTCGTCAAGTGGTATGATAAGTGTCTCGTCAGACAGACATTTCTTTAAGTTAGAAATGTGAAAGGTAGGGTGCACGCTGCTGAGTTCAGAGGGCAGCTGCAGTCGATATGCCACTGGACCTATCCTCTCGAGGATCTCAAAAGGTCCAATGTACCTGGGATTTAATTTCCCGCGTTTGCCGAATCGGATTACACCTTTCCAAGGCGATACTTTCAAAAGTACTCGGTCCCCAACCTGGAACTCGAGGGGTTTGCGTCTCACGTCAGCGTTACTTTTCTGACGATCGCGTGTGGCTTTGAGTCGGTTTTGGATTTCAACAATTTTCTCGGTGGTTTCGTGTATAAGTTCAGGACCAGTGAGTTGACTATCTCCCACTTCAGTCCAACAGATCGGTGATCGGCACTTACGACCGTACAGTGCCTCAAAAGGTGCAGCCTTAATGCTGGTGTGATAACTGTTATTGTAGGAAAACTCACACAACGGTAGGTGTCTTTCCCAGTTGGTACCGAAATCAACTACGCAGGCTCGTAGCATATCTTCCAGTGTCTGAATAGTTCGTTCGCTCTGGCCATCGGTCTGAGGGTGGTACACGGTACTCATATCGAGACGGGTACCCAATGATTTTTGGAGTGATTGCCAGAAGCGAGATGTGAAACGAGCATCTTTGTCAGAGATAATCGAGATAGGGACACCATGTTGGCAAACGATTTCTTTGACATATATTTGTGTAAGGCGTTCCATTTTATCGGTTTCTCTGATTGCCAGGAAACGAGCTGATTTGGTGAGACGATCGACGATCACCCAAATAGTATCGCAACCGCTTGATGACTTAGGAAGTTTGGTTATGAAATCCATGGCAATCTGTTCCCATTTCCATTCAGGAATGTCGGGTTGTTGAAGTAAGCCGGAAGGTTTCTGGTATTCGGCTTTGACTTTCGAACAAGTAAGACACTTGCTGACGTACGTGGCAATTTCAGCTTTCATGTTTGGCCACCAATAAAACTCTTTGATCCCGTGATACATTTTATCGGATCCCGAGTGGATAGAATATTTGGACTTGTGAGCTTCATCCATCACCAAGTCCCGTAGGTTCCCGAAACTAGGCAACCAGATTCGGTTAGAGAAGTACCTAACTCCGTTGGGTCTGATTTCGAATTGTTTATCCATGCCTCGCAAGGCCTCGTTTTTGACATTATCGGGTTTGAGTGCTTCGAGTTGAGCGGTGAGAATCTGGATATTCAAATCGTTGTGAATGGTCATACTGAGGGCCCGGACTCGAAGTGGTTTTGTACGTTCCTTACGACTGAGAGCATCGGCAACCACGTTTGCCTTGCCTGGATGATATTTGATCTCACAATCGTAATCGGTGAGTAATTCAACCCATCTACGTTGCCTCATGTTAAGATCTTTCTGATCGAAGATGTGTTGAAGGCTTTTGTGGTCGGTGAACACGGTACTTCGGGTACCATAAAGGTAATGTCTCCAGATTTTGAGGGCGAATACCACGGCCCCTAACTCGAGGTCGTGGGTAGTATAGTTTTTCTCGTGGACTTTTAGTTGTCGGGAGGCGTAAGCAATGACCTTATCTCGTTGCATCAACACGCAACCGAGACCTTGGTGAGAAGCATCACAGTATACCACGAAGTCATCGGTGCCTTCGGGTAAGGATAGAATGGGTGCACTGCAAAGCTTTAGTTTTAGCAGCTGAAATGCTGACTCTTGTTTATCAGTCCAATCGAACTTTTTGTCTTTCTGAGTCAGTGTTGTGAGTGGCAAGGCTATTTTTGAGAAGTTCTCGATGAATCGGCGATAATACCCCGCCAATCCCAAGAATTGGCGTACCTCGGTGGGAGTGGTTGGCGCTTGCCAGTTCTTGATGGCCTCGATTTTTGTTGGGTCTACATGAATTCCCTGACTATCAATCACGTGTCCAAGGAATTGAACGGTTTTTATCCAGAACTCACACTTAGAGAATTTGGCGTAAAGCTCCTCGTGTCTAAGTAGTTCTAGGATGGTTCTGAGGTGTTGTGCGTGTTCTTGTTCGTTTCGTGAGTATATGAGGATGTCATCGATGAAGACAATGACAAACTTGTCGAGATAAGGTTTGCACACCCGATTCATAAGGTCCATGAATGCAGCCGGTGCGTTGGTTAGACCGAATGGCATCACTTGAAATTCGTAATGCCCATAACGGGTCCTGAATGCGGTTGTTGGGATGTCGGCATCGCGAACACGCAATTGATGATAACCTGATCGAAGATCAATCTTTGAATAACAGCTTGATCCTTGAAGTTGGTCGAACAGATCATCGATTCGAGGAAGTGGGTATCGGTTTTTGACGGTAAGTTTGTTCAACTCTCGGTAGTCAATACACATTCGAAATGAACCGTCTTTCTTTTTGACAAATAAGACCGGAGCTCCCCAAGGTGAAGAACTCGGTCTGATGAATCCTTTATCCAGAAGTTCCTGTAACTGAGTGGACAGCTCCTGAAGTTCGGATGGGGCTAGACGGTACGGTGCTCGGGCCACCGGTGCGGCACCCGGCACAAGATCAATCGAGAACTCAACCTGTCTAGGTGGAGGTAAACCAGGTAGTTCTTCTGGAAAGACTTCGGGAAAGTCTCTAACAATTGGCACATCTTCAAGTCGCTTCTCCTCCGACTTCTTCTCCGTGATGTGTGCGAGAATTGCTGGATAACCTTTTCTTAGAAATTATCGGGTTTTTAAACAGGAGATTATGTTTAGTCTCGACCCACCGGTCTCCCCCTGTATGATCAAGGTTCTACCGACGGCGAGAGGGATGCGGACGATCTTATCATGACAAACAATTTCGGCCCGATGCTTGGACAACCAGTCCATACCCACGATGACGTCGAAACTTCCTAGTTCAACAGACATAAGATCGATTGAGAAGATTTCATCGGTTAGGCTTAAAGTGCAATTAGGTATCACACTATCGGTTTCTATGAGTTTACCATTTGCAAGTTCTACTGTGTACTTAACATCTAAGGCCACGGGGGTGATGTCAAGTAGTGGGCAAAACTCATCAGAAATATAGCTCTTATCGGCACCAGTATCAAATAGAATAGAAGCAGATAAGTTGTTGAGGAAGAACATACCCAAGACCACATTCGGGTCTTGACTGGCGTCCCCTGAGTTGATCACGAAGGCTCTGCTCCGAGTGTTGTTGCGGTTGTTGTTGTTATTGTTGTTGTTGTTGTTGTTGTTCTTCAGCTTGGGGCAGTTGTTCTTGAAATGCCCAGAATTTTCGCACCCAAAGCAGGTCTTTGGTGCAATGGTGTTGGGGGTAGGGATGATGGCTCGGCAATCCTTGGCTAGGTGCCCGAACCTTTTGCAGTTGGTGCAAGGGCAGGAACCGTCATGGTGACGATTGCATTTGGAACAGTATGGTTTGTTCCCGCCGTACCCTTTCTTTTCAGTAGTCCCTGATGAATAAGCCTTAACAGACTCAGGCTTTTTGTTGGTGATTTGGTTGGATGAGTTGGAGTTTCCTTCCCATTTACGTTTGTTGTTTGCAGATGGGGTTGCGGTTGTGCCACGGCGGACAGAGTTTGCCGTTAGCTCGTGGGCAATACAGATGGCGCTTTGAATCATACCCGGTTTGGATGATGTCACCAAGTCTTGTAGTATGTCGGGAAGTCCATCGACATATTTCTCGATCCTCTTGTATTCAGGATCGACCATGGATGGGCACAGAAGTGCCAGTTGGTGGAAACGGTTGGTGTACCCGGTGATATCATCACCTTGCATCTTGTGGTTCCAAAATTCCAACTCTAGTTGTTTCAGTTCATCTCTGGGGCAGTACTCACCCCTCAACATCTCCTTCAGCTCCTCCCACGGAAGCTTGTAAGCATTCGCAATACCCACAGTCTGGGCATAGGTGTTCCACCAGGTGAGAGCGGTGTCAGTGAAAGTACTAACGGAGAACTTAACCTTGTCTCCCTCTGCACAGTTGCAGATAAGAAATACAGATTCGACTTTCTCGATCCAGTGTACTAGACCGATAGCTCCCTCAGTACCTGCAAAGTTCAGAGGTTTGCAGTTTTGGAAGTCCTTATACGAGCAGGGTTTGGGTTGTGGTCCATTGTTAGCTGTATCTTCGCTACCAGGAGTTGATGTTCGGGTAGCTAGGGCTTGGGCCACACTACGGGCAATCAGACCCATAATTTCGGCTTCACTGAGGGTGATTTGCCGACGAGGAGGCATGATGCTGAACAAGAAAAGAACAAGGAAAGAGGAATAAGATATTTGCATGAAATTATGACATGTCACAAGTGTAAATGATGAGGTACACGATAACAGTATGAAGTGACAATCACATTTCATTTAGATAAACAAGTTGAATACAAGATACGGGTTTTCCAAAAGATTACAGAGTAATAGTAGTACAACAGTGCCGGGAATTGTTACATCCGGTTGAATTACATAGGTCCTAATTAAGAAATTAACTGGTTACAAGTTACAGACTGATCTAATCTTGATGCAGATTAATCTGCTCCATCAGCACGACAAGGCGGTCCACGGTTTCTGCTAGTCTGTGGACTTGCCTGGCGTTGTCTTCAACCAAGGCCAGTCGTTGTACTAGTGCTCGAGAGTGATCCTCAGTCTCCTATGAACGCTGTTCACATTCCTCTAGTCGGTTTCTTACGAGTTCATCCGCACCTAGTTCAGCGGTCATTGAATCCTGAATTATGCTTACAGAGAGGCTGGTATCTTCTTGTTCTCGCTGGAGTTGTGATATGCGGTCAAGAGCTTGGCGAAGCAGGTAGGTCATTTGGTGTTGTTCCCGTTCGAGATTCTCGAGTCTTTGCTCCTGACGGCGGAGTTGGGTAGCCAACACTGGCACCGTGAGATGTGCCGAGTTCTGAGAGTTATGAACAGGATAGGGGTTGCTTCGAGGTGATCCAGTGTTTCTCCTGGCTACTCGTGGGTTTCGTGATCCTTGCGGATGAGAACGTGACGAATTGGGTGGTGTGTTTGCCATTCCTGAGGCAGAGTGTAAGTAAGACGAGGCTAATATATATAAGTATATAACATCCAGCATAGTGTCTAGTACGTATCAAGTAATGGTCCGGTTCTCTCGTGGTCAGAGTCAACTAACCCATTCCTGTTCAACATAACCATTTCAGACCTCACATCATCTTTCCTTAATTGTACATAGTTGATCAGGCTATGTTAAATTAAAGTCGTATGATGTAATTCCTGAACCAATCATACCTAGTAAGGAAATACTGCCTAATGGTCATAGTCTAGGCCTACTAAATGCAACCTAGTTCACTATAACCTTAGGCTCTGATACCAATCTGTAACACCCCCAAATTTAATGATTTGCGGAAGCATACTTGGGTGTTACTAATCAATATACAAAGCACAAGATATACAGTAAACGACCTCTAAATGAGACGTTGTAAAACGATTTCATAGAAATATATGTTTGAAAACTTAATGTTTTCGTATACAAAATAGTTCCCTAGAGTCCACACGTATGGCGGGAGATTCTATTACATAATCAACATGTACAAAAGATAATCCTGAGAATCTCCGTTAAATGCAGTTTAGTTGAATTCATGCGACTCTGGCTATGTCCTGGGGGAATCCTTTTCCATATGAGTACCTGAGAATACAAGCTAAAAGGTCAACACGAATGTTGGTGAATCTCACAGGTTTGTAAGTAATATCAGTTTGAACACAAGGTTTCATCAGTAGTGCCCGCAGGCGTAAATCAAGTATTTGCAAATCCAGCAAATGTAAAGTAAATAAGTTATACCGTTGCCATGAGGCTCATAATCGAAGCTTAACCCGTAAGTAATAATTTGCTCCCGTGACATGCTCGTAACTGAGCAAGCAGATGTAACGAATAATAGTCGCCCGTTTATACAGAACGGTTCGTGGTAGCGCTACTACCCCGGGCGGGGAGGGTCATTTCCCTAATGGATCCATTAACTAGTGTTCGCGCTTAAGTCCATAACTAACGATATATGATGGAGAGACTTCTGTAAATAGTAAATAACTCATGCAATTCCGTTTGGTATAGTAAGCAGTTTTTAGTACTTGTGTTCAAGAAAAGTAAGCAATGTATCTCACCCCGTATGTAAAACAGTAAAAGTGGGGCTGTAAGACTCACCTGAGTCTTTGCAAGTACGTTTATATCAATAAACGAGTAAGTAATATCAACCGTAGGTTCTCCGAACCCGTAACCTTCAAATGCCTAAACATATAAAGTTAAGTAAGTAGATGTCTCGCAAGACCATCTAGGCTAGCTGTCTACACAACTCGTTATGTCCAAGTGTTTGTTTAGTAATCCGTTTGTAGTTTGAAAACAAGTATGGCCCGTTGGTGACGGTTTGTAATAATGATTCAAAGTGTTATCATTATATGTATCGTTGAATCAGGTTTCGTTATTTGTAAGTGTTCGACACTTAGTGTGAAAAGTATTTACAACATCTAATGACGGGGGTCCGGGGGCAGCGCCCCTGGTAGCGGGGTCCAAGGGGCAGCAGCCCCTGGCGGGGTCCAAGGGGCAGAGCCCCTGGTTGGGGTCGAGTTGCCAAGTCAGCTTGGAAAATTTTTATTCCTACTACTTTCCTTTAGTGAAAACGTATCCGAAATTTGAATTTGGAGTAAAATTAGGTGGTAAAATCTTGGTTCCGACACTTAGTAAAAATGTAAGTTTTCAAGGTTCTGGTTTGTGCGACGTTAGGTGCGACATCGCACATGATGACCGCGACGTTTGGAATGACGTCGCTAAGTATAGCATTTGCAATTTAATGCGACGTTAGTTCGGTTTGCGACGTTAAGGTCTGCGTCGCTATATGCGACGTTCGCAAGTCAATACGACGTTTGGGATGACGTCGCTATATGCGACGTTGTGAGGTGTTTAGCGACGTTGTAACTGACGTCGCAATCGGGCCAAGCCAGATGCGACGTCGGCGACTGATATGGTTTCGGTGGCCGGAAAATTGGCCGAACGACTTCCGTTTGGTCCAAATCTTTTACCCAACCCATTTTTGGACATTTTAAGCATGTATAAACCATAAAAACGTAAAAATGAGTAAAAATGGAGAGTCTCGGGTTTTGTCGGAAACTTACAAAATGCCGAAATGAAATTCCGGAAAGATAGCGTTGTAGATCGTGAAGTGGTGAACGTTTTTCTCCAAAGGGGTGGTATGATCCGGCGTCGTTTGATGGTGTTATTTGATGATTTTGTGAGATGGTGGTGGATTTGTGATTTGAGAGAAAAAGGGAGTAAGAGAGAGAGAGAGTGTGGGGTGGAAATGAGGGAAAGAAAGAGTGGGAGGTGGGGGTGTAGGTGATCCCCCACTTTTCAGTCCATGCTCCGCGTCTCGTGCAGTGTTCGTTTTCTCCGTCATTTGAGCGTTAAACATTTATTTTGCACATTAATTATTCATTTGAAATACGAATTTTTGTTAAATAATTTACTTGAATTATTTCATCGGATCTTTAAATAAATTTGTGTATCTTATTTTTAAGTTGCGCGTTATCCATATTAATCGTGTAGACGTTTGTTTGTACGACATAATACACACTTAGATATTGTCAAAATAGTATTTGGAAAAGTGATCGCGTTATTTGAACAAAATGTTTCACCAACGTCCGTAAATAATTGAATCGATTTACATTCGATTTAAAACGTGTGCGATTTAGCCAAATCGCATATTCGTATATATATTCATCAATATATATAAAAAGATACATTAATTAACCTAATCCAAGGACTAATTACATGTATTACAGAAAATCAGGTACTAATTACTAGTCCTAATTTTGGCAGGTGTTACACAGGATCTCAAGATTTGCACCACCTATTTGTGATGCTGAGATCCCGAAGAGATTCCAAACACCCAATATGAAGTTGTATGATGGGACGACGGATCCTGAGGAGCACATTGCACAATATAGGGAGAGGATGGAAATCATCCCAATTCCTTCTGACCTCAAGGAAGCATGCTTATGCAAGGGCTTTGGCTCCACTCTCACAGGATCCGCACTAAAATGGCTATTGAACGTTCCTCCCTACTCTATTACTTCATTTGCTCATTTGGTTAATTTATTTAATAATCAATTCTCCTGCAGTAGAACATTTGAAAAACTAACTACTGATTTATATAGAATTGTCCAAAAAGCTAACGAGTCTCTTCGAGATTTTGTAGGAAGGTTCGGGAGAGAATCCTTGAACATACCCAATTTGGATATGCCTACTGCTGTACAAGCCTTTAAGATGGGGATCAAAAGGGATTCCCTATTTTATGAGGATCTTGTTATGAATCCTTGCAGGAACCTTGATGAAGTCAGAAATAGAGCTTTGAGGTTCATCAGATTGGAAGAGGACGCGATGATACAGAAGAGAGTGGATACTCAATCAGCATACGATAGACCTAACAGGAAGTTAGACTCGTCCTCATTCAGTTCGAACCGGAACAAACCATATACTAGAAATGAGGATCGTCGTGTGAATGCTGTTGACGAAGATGACGAAGAATATCCTAAAATAACTGATTATAATTTTTCTGTAGACACAACAGATATATTGTGTGCCATGCAGGATCTAGGGGACAAGGCAAGATGGCCAAAGAAGAGAGTGGATACTCAATCAGCATACGATAGACCTAACAGGAAGTTAGACTCGTCCTCATTCAGTTCGAACCGGAACAAACCATATACTAGAAATGAGGATCGTCGTGTGAATGCTGTTGACGAAGATGACGAAGAATATCCTAAAATAACTGATTATAATTTTTCTGTAGACACAACAGATATATTGTGTGCCATGCAGGATCTAGGGGACAAGGCAAGATGGCCAAAGAAGAATGATAAACCTTACGCATGGAAGGATAAGTCTAAGTGGTGTGCTTACCATGAGGATTTTGGCCACACAACTGAGAATTGCATAGCTCTCCGGAAAAAGATCAGTCATCTGCTCAACAAAGGATACTTAAAGGATCTGCTTGGAAAAAAGAAGGATCACGCGAAGGATCATGACAGAGTTCAGGATCCTGAGTCTCAGAATAATCGCAGGATCCCAACTAGAGCAGGATCCCCACCTTCGGACGCCAAGGTAATCAATCTTATTTCTGGTGGTTCTGACATATGTGGTACTTCTTATTCTGCAGCGAAGAGGCACGCAAGGGAATCAAAGTCAGAAAAGCCGTATAAACCTACAAGGACTTCCATGAAGAAAGACGAAAAGGTCATAGCATTTGACGAGGATGATTTGCAAGATGTTCAGGATCCTCACCATGATGGTTTGGTTATTACTCTTTATGTTGCCAATCACTTTGTGCGAAGGATCCTGATCGATGGAGGAAGCTCAGTCAACATCATTCGTCTAGAAACTTTGAAAAGATTGGGTATTCAAGAGCCGGAGATCACCTTGAGATCCACTGTGTTGGTAGGATTCAGTGGAGAAGTGAAGAGCACAGTTGGTGATATCAAGTTGCCAATCTACATTGAGGGGGTGAACTCCATTCAAAAGTTTTGCGTTATGGATTGTCTGTCAAGCTATAACATTATCCTAGGGAGACCCTGGTTACATGATATGAAGGCGGTACCCTCAACATATCATCAATGCGTCAAATTACCAACTCCATGGGGAGTGGTCAAGATCAGCAGTGACCAACAAGAAGCAAAGGATTGCTATACAACATCGATGAAACCTGCTACCAATCCTCCGTCAGCATAGCAATTAAAGAGCAAGGCATGGGATGTCCTGGGTACGAAGGAGCAGGACGTCAAAGAAGTGCCGCTGAGCTTGAAGGATCCTGAAGAAAAGGTGCTTATAGGATCAAGCATCCCAGAAAATCTAGAGCAGGATCTGATGAAATTCTTGAATCAGAGGAGATCGACCTTTGCCTGGAAACCAGAGGATATGACAGGTATATCTAAGGATGTTATAACTCATAAACTTGGAATTGAAAATAGTTTCAGGCCGGTCCAACAAAAGAGAAGAAAATTTGCACCGGAAAGGAATGCTATTATCCAGGCAGACGTTGAAAGATTACTTGCTGCTGGCATGATAAGGGAAGTAAAGTTTCCAAGATGGTTGGCAAACGTGGTAGTGGTACAAAAGAAGAATGGGAAATGGAGAGTGTGTGTGGACTATACGGATCTCAACAAGGCCTGCCCGAAGGATCCTTTTCCGTTGCCTCATATAGATTCAATGGTGGATGCTACAGCTGGGCATGAGATCCTAACCTTTATGGATACTTCATCAGGATTTGAACAAATTCAGATGGAACCTTCAGACCAGGAAGACACAGCCTTCATAACCCCCACAGGTATATATTGTTATATTGCCATGCCCTTTGGTCTTAAAAATGCAGGTGCAACGTATCAAAGGCTAGTCAATATGATGTTCAAAGACCAATTGGGAAGCACAATGGAAGTATACATTGACGATATGGTAGTAAAGTCAAAGAAAGCTGAGGATCATCTTCAGGATCTCAAGGTGGCCTTTGACATCCTGGATCACTACAACATGAAGCTTAATCCTGCAAAATGCCACTTTGGAGAGGGGGCAGGAAAGTTCTTAGGATATATGGTGACCAAGAGAGGAATAGAAGCTAGCCCAGAACAGATCAAAGCTATTCTAAATCTGAAGTCTCCATCAAGCCCGAAGGATATACAAAGATTAACGGGAAGGATAGCAGCTCTGAACCGTTTTATTTCAAGATCCTCAGACAGGTGCAAGGAATTCTATGATATCCTAAAGAAGAATAAAAAGATAGTTTATGTTTGATGTGGTCGAGTCAAATGTAATGGTTGCTTATGGGTTATGGGTTGGTTGATTCTTTTGTTGAGTCAATTGTTGGTTAGTGGTTGTGTCCTTGTTATGTAGTCTTTCTTTTGCCTATGTAACGGGCTGAGATGTGGGATTCACTCACATCCATTGTACTTATTGGTTTTTGGAGTAATATATTTACCGGGTAATTTACCCTTTACCCAAAAAAAAAAAAAAAAGAAAGCATAATTGGATTCCCAACCTTAGTAGCAATGGCACTCAACCCTTCCTCATTAAAAGCAAGAAGCGGAATATTATGCAATTTAATCCAAACGGGGACTTTAGATAAATCCTCCTTAGCTAAGTCCTCATCCGCAGACCATTTCTTCAACATAATAGGAACCAATCTAATCATCCAAGGTCCCCCTTCAAGAACCTCATTCATACCATGTTCCGAGGAAAATTTAAAGAAAAAGAACCCATTAGAGTTCATCATGACTTTTTCAATACCAAATTTCCGCCAGACATTCATAACATAATTATGTACTTTTTACTCGCTTCCAGAACCGTGGCCAAAGGGATCACTACATCCACATCACTACTACTAGAGGAAGATTTAACACTAGAAAATTAACCTTCTTACGTGCAACACGTTCCACAACCTTACCTCCCGGACCGGCCTGTTTTTTACCCGGTTGTTGAAGAACATTTGTAGCTGCTGCAAGCCTATCAAGACCACGCATAGAACCATTTAACAATGTATTATGACCATCAGAAGTAGACATGCCAGTAGTCGATTCAGGAATGGAGACAGGAACCTTTGGTATTGGAGTAATCTCCACCTGCTCATCGACCAAAGCAACACCCACATCTACCTTCTGATGTTGCGAATCAACTCCATTACCATCTAACTTACTATCATCCATAGAAGTATATAATTCAGGGATTTTAGGGGCATTTATCCCAACCTGATTTACACCTTCATCAACCCCAATTGGAACACCATCAGGTCGGACAGCAGCTTCCGTGGTGTCACCACCCCGATCCAAAGAATCATCATGAACTTCAAACGCTGAATGCAAAGAACCACTTCCATCTATCTGCGTATCATAGATGGGTTGACCAGTGGTAGTTTAAACCGGACCAGAAGGGTTTTGAGAAACTGTGCTTCGAAACGAAGCATCAACATTACGACTAGAATCCATGATATTCGGGTTTCGTAGTCGTTCAAGACGAGCACCAATGGTATCAAAATCAGAAACAGTACCTGCTTATATTTACCCTGCAAATCCACCATGCCGGCAACATCTATCTTCGAAGCAGAAAGTGAAACCCTAGCCGCATCCTCCATGTCAACTTCCTGCGCATTAATATTTAATCTCCCATGTGAACGCAACACATCAGCCGTACGTCCAGCCTTCATATTAGTCATCTGATCATGAACATTAACGGAAGAAGGAATGGAATCAGAAAGAGGATTAGTAAAACCGGAAACCGGATTAGGGTTTAAACCCGTCACCGGTAAACCAGCCGTAAATAAACCCTCATGAACAGGTACGGCATGCGTGGCCTGTGCAGCATCTGAATCTGATGAAGAAACATCACTCTCACGATCACCTTCACTCTTTGAACCACCCTTCGTCGGACCACCAGACCTAGCTTCCTTCTTTTTCTTTTTCTTATTCGCCGATCCTGCCATCACTCTAAAACACGAAAACGAAGACCAAAAGAAACCACACGAATGAATCTATTGTATAAATGGAACACGAGAACACCAGAAATCCAATCAGAAAACGCGTACAGTGAACAGATTTAGGTCACGATTAAAGCTCCATGAATAAAAACTCTAATCGCCTTTTTTAGAGAGAGAGAGAGAACCAGCCATTTTGAACTCTTTATTATACTTGTTTAACATGTCATTATGTTCACTCAAAGTATTATGTTCAAATCTTACTCAAAAAAAGTCGTTTTTCATAACTTGAAACTCACAAAAATGTGAAAATAACTTTCTGTCCAGAAAGTTTCATCCACTTCAACAATTTTTATAAAAATAATTTCTTCATGAAATTGGACGTTTTTATACTCTAAAATTAAGTTCAAGAAGTTAAAAGCCTCATAATTTTATGAGCTAGTTTACTATTTTTAATAATTTTTATGAAAACACATAGACAATCTGTCCCTGAAAGTTAGAAACTTTTATCTCAGTGTTTTGACCATATCTCAGACTATACATCTCCAAATGACTTGAAACTACCACCAAAAGTTCAAAAATTTTGTTGTCTACAAGTTTCATGTTAACCACTTTTCCTGTAAACCGATGGATTTTGCCCAGAAATTTCGACTTCATCTATGTGTCCAAATCTGACCTCAGAAGATAAAATTAATTATTAAAAATACTTAGACTCCTCTAAAATTCTTGTAAAAATTACTGAAAATAGATAACATATGGGGGAACAACTGGTAATTTTGTTGGATTTTTTTATGGAATGTGGATTTTTATAAAAATCCAACAATGAGGTGTATTTTCTGGAAAACATAAAGTGTGGACTGATTTTAGTAAAACTTGAAAACCGACACTTGCTGACTTGCTATTTAGGGAAAAACTAACTTTTTGTGGCTTATGAACATATTTAAGGGCTTAGGAAAAGATGCGTGTCAAACCGAGTAAGTTTGACCAAGTCAACAAAAACGGGACTCGGTTTTTAAAAATGGCAACCTTACTATTTTTGGTAAAAACGGAAACCTTACTATTTTTAGCAAAAATGGTAATTATAAGGGTTTGGGTGACTTATTAAGTAACTTGGACCAAAAACGAGACTAGAAAACACTCCCGAACAAAAAATCGACACTTAGAATACTTGAACCAAAATATGCTAAGTCTCAAGTAGAGACACTAACCTAGTGTTGCCACAATTTACTAGTGTTGCTACCATTCACTAGTGATGCTACAATTTCTGAAAATATTCTAAGTCTCAAGTAGAGACACTAACCTAGTGTCGCCATTAACAGAATGCTTAAAACTTGATTTTCACTAAGTATTGAACTTGAGTAACAACTTGTTACAACAACGCGACTACAAACGATATATACTAATGCATAGTATACAATGAAACAAACCTAATAATAATGTCTTAACAAATTATTATTACAAACTTTCACCAACGGGTCGTACACGTTTTTAATAAACAAACTACTTGGACATACTAGTTGAGTAAACTCGCGTAGGTGGACATTAACCCTCCACCTACACAACTTACAAGTGGACTTTAACACCCCATTTGCACATATGACTTATAGGTGAACATTAACCCTCCACCTACATAGATGATCTATTGAGACATCTACTTATACACGACCTTATACGTTTAGGACGTTAGAAGGTTGCACATGGAAACACATTGCTTGCTTACTTGATTACATGTTAGCTGTTTGCTAAACTCAGGTGAGTTTCGTAGTGTCGCACCCCCAAATTATGATGCGGAAGCGAATCGGGTCGCGGCGCGACTAATACGGTAATCAAGCACACAAGGTATACAATGAACGACCACTAAATGCGTCATTTTACAACTTGTATTGATAAAACAAAAGTTTACATCAAAAGTATTGTTTACATTAGCTCGGTTTGAAATTGAGAGATTTACATACATAATTAATTTATACAAAATATAATAATGCAGCTAAATCTCTGAATGTTTGTATGCTGACACGAGCTAAAGTATCCTGATCGGGCAGTCCAACCTACTGCTGAGTACCTGTGATACATGCTAAAATGGGTCAGCGAAACGCTGGTGAGCTCACAGGTTTGTATGTCAAAACTTATCGTATGAACCGCAAGATTTAATTGAATTTAAGTTGCAGTAAAGCAAAATAAAAGTTATACAGCCATGAGCACATAGTCTGAGCTTAACTTGAGGATCGGGCCAATGAAGGAATTCCGATCGAGGTGCCTCCTACGAGTGCCTAATCTACACTCGTCTACCCAAATGCTAATACGTCCGTTTGACCAGTTAGTGCTTGCTAACCCGGACGAGGATTGTCAATCTTACATGATATCATATACTAACATTCACGCTACAGATGTATTACCAAACTATGTTTGTGGAGGACTTTTAAATTGATTAGTTGAAAACAACTCATGTAGTATTTGATTTGATGGTACTTGCGTTCACATGTAAATAAATCGAGCAATGTATCACACCCCTGATGAAAACAATAAAATAGGGGCTATGAGACTCACCTGAGTCTTGAGAGTTTAACTTAATAAACTTGAGTTGATTAGCTGAGTAGTGATGTCCGAAGACTTGTAACCTGAGGGTGTCCACGACAAGCGATGGTTATAAACGTAAGTAGGTATCTATAAAGACTACCTTTGTAGTTGTTCGTCCAACTAGAATGTCCAAATTACTACGATTTGGTTGATTAACTTGTCCAAATGACTACGATTTGGTTGATTTGATTGAGTTTTGAAAACGTGTACAGCCCGTTGGTGATTGCTTGTAATAATAATCTCAACATTATTATTTTGATTTCGAAGGGTTATACTAAAAAGTATGTCCCAATGTGTTTTAGAAGTCGTATCGTATAAAGGTTTGAGGTTATACAAGTTCGACACTTAGTATAAAAATAGTTTGTAAATATTCTGTTTTTAGCGTCACTTGTAACATCCTGTTTCTGGGCCTGGAAATAAATTGTATTTTATTAAGTTTAAGTGGTTTATTTGGAAAATAAACAAGTAAAAGAGCTTCAGTTTTTATTGTGATTAATAAAATATTGATTGTTTTAAATAAACAAAGTTCACGGTAAAATAAAAGTATTTTGACTTTCGGGTATTTTCGGGTTCCAGACAATAGGCTAGGAAACGGGTATAATTTACACATAATATTAAGTGGGGCGGTGGAGTGACCGACTCATTTTCTTATTCACCTAACTTCACACTCTCTTTGAACTCCTCTCAAACCCTCATTTCTCTCTATATCAATTACAAAGAAAAATCAAGAAAACAAACTAGTGATTGATCTTGCTAAAGATAAACTGATTATCATCATCATCTCCTTCCATTGATTGTAAGTATCTAGTGTTCTTGAGCTTCTTTTTATAGAATTTGGGTTTATGATAAATATGATGATTGAGATGAATTGAAGCTAGGAAATCATGTTTTGTTAATTACTTGTTGATTATTCATTGATAGTTAACTGATTTCATGATGATTTATGGTTATAATTAGTTGTGTTCTTCATGATTAGTTCATAAGCTAGGTTTTGGTAATTTTTGGAATTTGGATGATGATGCATGCTTATAGATTGTGTGATAATAGTTGTTTGTAGTTTACATATGATTGTAGTTGATGTTTGTGGTCATTTTATGGTAAAATTCGTGTTTTGCAACTGATTTTGGTAAAATGGAGTTTTTGGGTTCGTGTTGTGTCTTACTAAAAGTGCAGGTCGATTTTGAACTAGCAAACGCGATCCCGGCCATGTCTCCGGATCGCGTTCCTTAGTTATAATTTGGTATAGTCGATTTTTGGTCATACGAACGCGATCCAGCCCTTTTTCCGGATCGCGTTGCCATGTGTATTTCGGTGACAGAACTTTTTCTAAAGGTGAACGCGATCCAGCCACCTTGATCCGGATCGCGTTCGCATGAATAATTTTGACGGGTTTTGTAAATTTTGAAAATGCTAAGTCTTTTCAGGGTCACGGTTATGTAACAATTTCATTAACTCGGTTTGGGATGAGATTCACATGTTCACTCGGAAACGGTCCAATGGTCAAAACTATATTCTAATAGCCTAGGTGGTTTTTGGCCATTCGGGGTCATTTAAGGGTCGAAATTGACATTTTACAGTTTTTAAACATTAGTTCGGGATTTTTAATTTCAATTCTGATTGAACTTTTGTTTACTTAGACTTTAGAGATTACTTGATTTGATAAATATGTTATGATGATGATTATGAGACGAGTTATTGACTTGTTATCTTTGTGTTCTCAGATAAGCGGGCGGCCACTCAGTAAGATTAGACCACTGAGTTGGTAATCAGACGATAATATTCGGTGAGTGGAATTGTATTCCTCGGTTCAATTCCGTTGTAACGAGTTTGGTTGCAACGGATGAACTTTCGGTTATTGGTTTGACTTGTTATCGGTTATTGGTTAATACATTGACATGATTGTTGATATTGTGTTTTGGTTTACTTGGTTATTATTGGTATTAATTGTTGGCATGATGATTATGCGGTTTGAATAGGTTAGCTACATATTGTCATGACTATTATGAAATATGTGATGCTTGGGCCGTTTGGCATATGTGATTTCAGAGGTCAACGCTGGTTGGGTTTGTGGCTATTGTTGGGCTGCTTGGGTTTCCCGATACATGTAGTTGAGGGATGAATCCTTGTCAGTGAAGATAGCTTCAAACTATCGGTAAGCCACTGTTGGGGCCGGCAGTGGTTGTAGGCTTTCGCTGGTTGGCTAACCAGGGGCCGCCGGTCCTCTTTGACGATACGTGTTTATGATTGCGAAGCTTTAGGCGGTAATCATAATTTGTGTGATTGTTGTTTACGATGCTTTAGGCTGTAAGCATTATTTGTTGGTTTGGTTTGTGCGTTGTAGGCTTGTTATTTCTGAATTGAACCGTCGGTTACGGTTCCATTCACTTAGCATTGGCTAATCCCTCGTTGTTAATCTTTTTGCAGGCTTTTAATAGGTGTGGACCGGGTTGTAGATGCTTAATGGGATGGTTGACTGTCATAGCGCTTACTCTGACAATTTTGGGGAATCTAACTTTTGGTTTTGAATAGTTTTCTTAATGCCCGGTTGTTTAAGTAAATGTTTGTAACTAAACTTATATATGTGTGTAAATGTTTTGAAAACTTGGTACTTTTGAACTTATGTAAATCGGTAATTATGTTTTGGGGACGCGCTTCCTACGAATAGTATATAATATAATATGTTTTGGTTTGCGTAAGGAAAGGGGCCTTACAAGTTGGTATCAGAGCATAGGTTTGGGTGAATTTGACATTGGCTAATGTCAATCCCAAATCTTTTGTTGACAGTCAAACATTTCAGTAAGTGGGATTAGCTATGAATGGGGGGTTGATTGGTTAGTATAGGTGATACTAACGATTAACAAATTGTGAGTTATTGTGTATGAGTACAGGAATGGCAGATACTGAGAACCCGGCTCCCAATGACGTTTTGAGAACTGAGCTTCCACCTCCAGAAAATAATGATGGTAATCAAGGTGGTACATCTAATGTAAATCAAGAGGGAGTGAGTGATGAGGAATATAAATTACAGTTAGAGGATGAAGTACTAAGGTTGAGAAAGTTTGAGCAATTGTACAAGGAGCAACAAGCAAGGTTAGCACAACAAAGAGATGTTGGATACCAGTTTCCATCACCTCAGCAGCAAAATAGGGTATTTTCTTTTAAGACATTTAAGTCTTGTGGACCGAAAGAATTAGAGGGGGGTAATGATCCAGCGGTAACTTTAAATTGGTTAAGGGATGTTGAGCGTAAGTTTGAAGTGTGTCAATGTGAGGAGGAGTTAAGGGTTGGATATGCCGTGCAGTTACTGAAAGGTCAGGCAATGAATTGGTGGGATTCAATGACAGCACATTTGACACCTGTGCAACGATCTTCTATCACTTGGATGGAATTCCATAATGAAGTTTGCAGGCAGTTTTGCTCGGAGTTTGATATGGTTAGAATTAAGCAGGAGTTCATGGATTTGAAATTGACTGAGACCATGACCATGGATGATCTTATAACCCAATTCACGGAGAAGCTACGTTTTGTCCAGCAATGGGTCCCGAATGAAAGAGATAGAATAAACCATTTTGTGGGAGCTTTGCCACCACACTACAGGACGTCGGTGAGATTAGCCGGTAATCTGAAAAATGCTTTTGATTTGGCTAAGTCGGTGGATAGTGACACTCGAGCTTCAGAAAAGTTAGTTAAGGAAAAGGCGGTGCACCATTCCAAGAATAGTTCCACGAGTAGAAAATCAAGTCAAGCGAGTAGGAGGGTGTCTTTTTCTGAGGAGGCAAGAGATAGGATTGCTTGGTGTGTGGATTGTAAAGCGAGGCATCCGGGGCCGTGTACTTCGGATACAGTTAGGTGTGTTAGGTGTGGAGGGTTTGGACACAATATTAAGGATTGTATCTTTCCAAGGAATGTTTGCTGGAATTGTCAGAAGGAGGGCCACAGAGCGGGTCAGTGTTTGGAGAAGGCAAGACAAGGTACGGGATTGGCTGGGAGTTCAGGCTCGGGTTCCTCGGCATCTGTCGGGCAAAAGAGAAAGACTGCGCCTCCTCGGGCATTTCAGATGACCGTAGGAGATTGGCTTGAAGATAACAATCCAGGTAAATTCGATATTGATTTTGATGTGATATGTAAATTGTAATTAGTATTGCATGATTAAGTGTAATCAGTAGCGTTTGGATTAATAGTGTGCGAGATTTGATTTCGGGGACGAAATCCTTTAAGGGGGGAGATTTGTAACATCCTGTTTCTGGGCCTGGAAATAAATTGTATTTTATTAGGTTTAAGTGGTTTATTTGGAAAATAAACAAGTAAAAGAGCTTCAGTTTTTATTGTGATTAATAAAATATTGATTGTTTTAAATAAACAAAGTTCACGGTAAAATAAAAGTATTTTGACTTTCGGGTATTTTCGGGTTCCAGACAATAGGCTAGGAAACGGGTATAATTTACACATAATATTAAGTGGGGCGGTGGAGTGACCGACTCATTTTCTTATTCACCTAACTTCACACTCTCTTTGAACTCCTCTCAAACCCTCATTTCTCTCTATATCAATTACAAAGAAAAATCAAGAAAACAAACTAGTGATTGATCTTGCTAAAGATAAACTGATTATCATCATCATCTCCTTCCATTGATTGTAAGTATCTAGTGTTCTTGAGCTTCTTTTTATAGAATTTGGGTTTATGATAAATATGATGATTGAGATGAATTGAAGCTAGGAAATCATGTTTTGTTAATTACTTGTTGATTATTCATTGATAGTTAACTGATTTCATGATGATTTATGGTTATAATTAGTTGTGTTCTTCATGATTAGTTCATAAGCTAGGTTTTGGTAATTTTGGGAATTTGGATGATGATGCATGCTTATAGATTGTGTGATAATAGTTGTTTGTAGTTTACATATGATTGTAGTTGATGTTTGTGGTCATTTTATGGTAAAATTCGTGTTTTGCAACTGATTTTGGTAAAATGGAGTTTTTGGGTTCGTGTTGTGTCTTACTAAAAGTGCAGGTCGATTTTGAACTAGCAAACGCGATCCCGGCCATGTCTCTGGATCGCGTTCCTTAGTTATAATTTGGTATAGTCGATTTTTGGTCATACGAACGCGATCCAGCCCTTTTTCCGGATCGCGTTGCCATGTGTATTTCGGTGACAGAACTTTTTCTAAAGGTGAACGCGATCCAGCCACCTTGATCCGGATCGCGTTCGCATGAATAATTTTGACGGGTTTTGTAAATTTTGAAAATGCTAAGTCTTTTCAGGGTCACGGTTATGTAACAATTTCATTAACTCGGTTTGGGATGAGATTCACATGTTCACTCGGAAACGGTCCAATGGTCAAAACTATATTCTAATAGCCTAGGTGGTTTTTGGCCATTCGGGGTCATTTAAGGGTCGAAATTGACATTTTACAGTTTTTAAACATTAGTTCGGGATTTTTAATTTCAATTCTGATTGAACTTTTGTTTACTTAGACTTTAGAGATTACTTGATTTGATAAATATGTTATGATGATGATTATGAGACGAGTTATTGACTTGTTATCTTTGTGTTCTCAGATAAGCGGGCGGCCACTCAGTAAGATTAGACCACTGAGTTGGTAATCAGACGATAATATTCGGTGAGTGGAATTGTATTCCTCGGTTCAATTCCGTTGTAACGAGTTTGGTTGCAACGGATGAACTTTCGGTTATTGGTTTGACTTGTTATCGGTTATTGGTTAATACATTGACATGATTGTTGATATTGTGTTTTGGTTTACTTGGTTATTATTGGTATTAATTGTTGGCATGATGATTATGCGGTTTGAATAGGTTAGCTACATATTGTCATGACTATTATGAAATATGTGATGCTTGGGCCGTTTGGCATATGTGATTTCAGAGGTCAACGCTGGTTGGGTTTGTGGCTATTGTTGGGCTGCTTGGGTTTCCCGATACATGTAGTTGAGGGATGAATCCTTGTCAGTGAAGATAGCTTCAAACTATCGGTAAGCCACTGTTGGGGCCGGCAGTGGTTGTAGGCTTTCGCTGGTTGGCTAACCAGGGGCCGCCGGTCCTCTTTGACGATACGTGTTTATGATTGCGAAGCTTTAGGCGGTAATCATAATTTGTGTGATTGTTGTTTACGATGCTTTAGGCTGTAAGCATTATTTGTTGGTTTGGTTTGTGCGTTGTAGGCTTGTTATTTCTGAATTGAACCGTCGGTTACGGTTCCATTCACTTAGCATTGGCTAATCCCTCGTTGTTAATCTTTTTGCAGGCTTTTAATAGGTGTGGACCGGGTTGTAGATGCTTAATGGGATGGTTGACTGTCATAGCGCTTACTCTGACAATTTTGGGGAATCTAACTTTTGGTTTTGAATAGTTTTCTTAATGCCCGGTTGTTTAAGTAAATGTTTGTAACTAAACTTATATATGTGTGTAAATGTTTTGAAAACTTGGTACTTTTGAACTTATGTAAATCGGTAATTATGTTTTGGGGACGCGCTTCCTACGAATAGTATATAATATAATATGTTTTGGTTTGCGTAAGGAAAGGGGCCTTACATCACTTATAGCGACACTAAGGGTTTAGGCGACACTCAAGAAGTGTCGCATAAAATGGTAAATTATGTATTAGTAGCGTCACTTGGAGAAGTGACGTATATGGGGTGACACTTAGGCAAGTGTCGGGTATGAGTGTCGGTGTAAGTGTCGGTAGATTGCAAATCGATTTCGGGGCGACACTTAAGCAAGTGTCGGGTTCAAGTGACGGGTATGGAATTCGCGAACTTAGGAAGTGACGGGAAAAGAGGGCTTTTAGCGGCACTTAGGCAAGTGACGCAAGATTAGGGCTTTTGACGACACTTAATGCATCACTTAAGGAAGTGACGCTATACTGGATCTGGCGGTGTGTCACTTGCGTCTGGTTGATTTCTAGATTTGTCGAAAACATGTTTAACGACCACCACAAGGTCTGATTCTTTTACCCAACCCTTATTTTGGTTCATTGAGCTTATAAAAACCATTACTTTGAGTTGGTTGCATTTCTAGAGTCGTTTTCTTTAAAATGACCAAAACCGACATTTTCCGACAATGTTCCGAAAACAAGTTTCAAACATATATTTGGACACTACAAGCTTAGATTTACAACATACAACTAAAATAATTCGAAAATCTAAAAGTTTCGAGATTTGTCGAGAATCTTACAAGTTCACGCGAGACGAATCCGAAAAGATGGATGTGTAGCTCTCGTCGTGGTGATCGTTTTCTCCTAAATGATCCTTGGATGATGATGAGTATTTGATGGTGTTATTGAGGTTTTTGATTAGGGTTTTAGAGAGAGGAAGAAGTAGAGAGAGAAGAGAGAGAGAATGAGATATTTTTAGTGGGTAAAATGATTCAAAGAGAGGAGGTGGGGTGGTGGTGATGAGGGCCGGCCCACATGGATCCCACCCATGTGTGGTTGGCTCAATTTTTATCCCCTGCGTTTGCGCTTCGTATGGTGTTCGTTTTCCCGGTCGTTTAAACGTTTAAATAATTTAATACGCGTTTAATTGTAAGTTTTGAAATACGAATATTTATTCGATATTTTTGTTGAAGTATTTCACCAGATACTTAATATTTGAGTTATAAAATATAAGTTAACTTTGTTTTGACTGTTTACGCGTTTGATATTTTTAACGCGTAACCGTTAACTGTACGATACGAAATAGATAAGAAATATTATCAAAATAATATTTTTGGATATAATAGTGTTATTAAATAATGTTATATTATTTTAATAAAATTGTTCACCAACGTCCGTATTGTTTGAACCGAATTACATTCGATTTGAGATGTGTACGATATAATCAAATCATATAATTGTATATATTCAACAATATATATATATATATATATATATATATATATATATATATATATATATATATATATATATATATATATATATATATATATATATATATATCGATACATTAATTAGCCTAACACGGAACTAATTACATGTATTGGGAAGTGATTATGCACTAATTACTAGTCCTAATTTGACGGGTGTCACACGTAGCCCCTTTTTACTGTTTTCTAACTGGGGTGAGAATACATACAACTGTTTTATATAAACTGCTTTTATGATCACAAGTAACTGTAAACAACTTTTTATACGGATTGCATGAGACCTGATTAATCCACTAAAGCCCTCTACCCATCATAGTTCGTTAAAATTTATGCGTGAATACTATTGGATAGATCTATCGGGGTTTGACAAACCCCGTCCGGGCTAGTCGCGCTAGCTAACCCACGGACGCAATTTTATTTGTGAATTAGAAGTGTACTGGATTATACACTTACCGGAGGCAAACAACGTTAAGCTCGAACTATGAGACTCATTGCAAATGGTATACACATATTGCATTCGTGCAATACTTTTATCGTTGTAGGCGATACTTTTAAACTATCATTTTTGAATGATGCAAACTTGAAATCTTGTGGATCATACTGATAACAACTGTTTACAAACCTATGAACTCACCAACTTTATGTTGACTCTTTTAGTATGTATTTCTTAGGTAACCCACCGCAGTAGGGAGCTTTTGGATAGCTTAGCTCGAGTCGCATTGTTTTCAAACACCAAGGAACTAGATTGCATTCCTATATTTTGTAGTTATAGCTATGTAATTCTCTTTATATTATGCGAACTCCAGATGCTTTTGTAGACATTTGACTTATGGTAATGTAACATTTTTTCAAATGTCTCATGTAGAGGTCGTTTGCTTTAATCTTTGTGTTGTGATATTTGATTTGGTCGGCGCCCCCGTGATACCTCATACTTCCACTGCCATGTGTTTTGGGGGTGCGACACCAAATTTCAAAACCCGTTAATCAAATTTCTAGGTTAAATTGGAAGAAAACAAGTTCATAGCTTTGTTAAGAATGATTGATACTACTTGAATTTGATTTATCTAGTTTCACTTTGATGTTTGGATGTTGGTTTCATCCCCTCTCTAGCTTCCTGCGATCTTTCTCTCCCCCTCTCTCTCTATTTCGATCTCTCTCTCTCTCTCTCTCTCTCTCTCTCTCTCTCTCTCTCGATGTCCCTCTCTTTCACGATCTCCCTCATTTAATTTTTGTGTCTAGAACCTTTTCAAATGAAACTAGATTGATACGTATGATGGGTTTTGTATTCCCTAACTAGATAATTATACACGCAACGAAAAAACAATAATTTAATAATCTAAGGCAATTAGGAAACTAAAACCCTAAAGGATCTTAACTTAATAAAATAGAGCAATAAACAAAACATATAAAGGAAAAACCACTAACTTTGGAGAAAACCAATTTTTCACACGCAGACCACCTCGCAGAGCTTCCTTACTTAAAGGCAAGTACCCAGACTAGAATACCTCTAATGCTTTACACCCAAGAACCCTAGAGAAAGAAGAATTTTCATAACCCTAAGAAAATTCGTATGTAATCTTATCATCTAATGAAGGTATAGGCTACCCCTATTTATATTGGAAGAAGAAACCATTCAGTTTACAGATTTCGACATCTAACCGGCGGTTGGACCTTCCAACCGGCGGTTGGGTTAACTTTCTGCCCAAGTACCCAAGATCTGGCCCGCGGGCTCCACCGCCTGAGAAACCCTAATCCCAACCGGTGGTTAGACCTTCCAACCGGCGGTTGGATTGATTTTCTGGAATCTTCCGCCTTTAATTACTTTTGATTTCTAAATAATTAATAAATCAACCAATTAAATATAATATTAATACTAATTAATATTTTTCCTTTATCTTTCTCTTGACCGTTCATTGTGGGCAACCCAAAAAGGACTTTACTTTTAATGATAGTATTACCAATTAGTTATGATATTGAACACTATTCCAACAGTCTCCCACTTGGACAAATCATCAACTATTATTGGTCTAAGTCTCTATCTCATTAACTAAGTAAAGAGTGTCATCCAATGCTACTGCCGAACTCTGAATCATATCTTAGAGCTAGCCCTTTATATAAGTGATCAACTATCCCTTTGTTCTACTGATATCGTATGAACCGAGACATGGATTTTAATCAACCTCAAGATTCATAACTATGTTTTCTGATCTCCGATTATTTTGACTTATATGAGACTAATGATTTACGCATATCAACTTAGTCCCGGCTAGGCCTAGCACTTTTAGAGTCAAACTTTAATCATCAGAGGGCCCATGATATTGCTTTTCCTTTTAGGCAAAAGGAACAAATAAATTTCGCATACATAGTACTAGTCAACTCATCATGTCATACCTAGCGTATCCTTTATAACTAGCATTTACGCATAGCGTTTGAATAAACTAAAGTATAACAGACTTGAAAACACTAGAAACTCAACGTATCTCCATTTTAAGAATAGAGGATATTATCATCTTAAAATCACTTGTGATTTAATCCATGAAGTGATCTCTTTAAGTACAGGTTTCTCCTATACTTAAATCTCCACTAAGCATTCATGAGTGTTGCAGCATTCTCCATGCTATGTCTAATCTCTATAGACAATCTACTAACACTCCATGAGTCTTAATTCACTACTTACTTCCTGGAGTATGAACGACTGAGGAGGTTGAGTAAAGCTAATTACTCGGGAAGTGTTTTCTAAACATGCAAAAGTGAAACACAATGACAAACAATAGTAAATGGTAGAACTCCTTCCAATAAATAAATCTTCATTATTTAATCACCAAATCTATAATAATTTCCATCATTGTTTATAATGTTTCAAATTCAAACTAACAACTAAAACTTTACATTATCTCTTAAACCTATTATCCTAGCATGTTCATCGTGTTTGGACTTTCCTAGTGGCTTTGTGAACGGATCAGCTAGATTATCCTCTGATCTTATGCTCTTCATAATCACTTGTCCTTCTTCTATTTTTCTTCGAACAAAATGGTATTTCCTTTCAATGTGCTTTGACTTTTCGTGATCCTTGGGTTCTCTACTCAAGGAGACTGCACTTTCATTATCACAGAATATAGCAATAGGATCTTGTACTGTTGGAACAACTCCAAGATCTCCAATGAAATTCCTCATCCAAATAGCTTCCTTTGCAGCTTCACTAGCCGCAATATACTCAGACTCGCATGTGGAGTCTGCCACTGTATCTTGCTTGGAACTTTTCCATTTCACCGCTCCCCCATTTAGTAGGAATACCCAACCAGACTGTGAACGACTATCATCTCTGTCTGTTTAGAATCTAGCGTCACTATAACCCGTTACTCTAAGTTTCTCTTCTCCACCATAAACTAAGAACCTGTCTTTAATATTTCTCAAATACTTGAGAATGTTCTTCGCAGCTGTCCAATGACCTTCACCAGGATTATGTTGATGTCGACTCACTAAGCTCAAAGCAAATGAGGCATTAGGCCTTGTACACATCATGGCATACATGATCGATCCTATAGCCGAAGCATATGGGACTCGACTCATTCTGTCCAATTCTTCATCAGTCTTTGGACACAGATCCTTACTAATCTTTATGCCATGATTCATTGGTAAATTTCCTCTCTTAGAATTCTCCATTTTGAATCTTTTCAAAATTTTATCTAAGTAAGTATCCTGGCTAAGTCCTATGAGACGTTTTGACCTAACTCTGTAAATCTTTATACCAAGAATGTATGTTGCATCTCCTAGATCTTTCATAGCGAAACATATTCCCAACCAATCTTTTACACCCTGTAATGTTGGAATATCATTTCCTATGAGCAGTATATCATCCACATATAGTACCAGGAAAACTACAACACTCCCACTGAACTTGACATATATACAGGACTCATCTTCACTTCTAGAAAATCCAAACTCTTTGACTTTCTCATGGAAATAAAGATTCCAGCTATGAGATGCTTGTTTAAGTCCATAAATGGCCTTTTGAAGCTTACACACTCTATTAGGATACTCTGTATTTTCAAAACCTTCTGGTTGTGCCATAAACACATCCTCTTCAAGCTTTCCATTAAGAAAGACAGTTTTGACATCCATCTGCCAAATTTCATAATCATGAAATGCAGCTATCGCAAGCATTATCCTAATTGACTTAATCTTAGCTACTGGTGAGAAGGTTTACTAATAATCAATCCCATGAGTTTGAGTATATCCCTTCGCTACTAACCTAGCTTTATAAGTGTGTACTTTCCCATCCATGTCTATCTTTCTTTTGAAGATCCACTTACATCCTACTGTCTTAAGACCGAGTGTGGCGTCAACCAAATTCTAAACTTGGTTGTAATACATAGACTGAATTTCGCTATTCATAGCTTCCTTCCATTTAGCAGCCTCAGGGCCTTCCATCGCTTCCTTGTAGTTAGCAGGTTCATCTAATTCCACCAGCGTACTATCACTGATCTTATCATCTTCTTCTATTCGGTAACCATAATAGAATTGAGGAGGATTGCTAACTCTACTTGATCTGCGAACAGGTAAGGATATGTCTTCAAGTTCAACAGGTGTCTGCACCTCTTGTTGAATCTCAGTGTTTTCTATATTTTCCTTGTCGTTTGACTCTTGAATTTCTTTAAGATCAATTGTACTCCCGCTGTCCTCTTTAGATATCATTTCTCTCTCAAGGAACACTCCTCTTCGAGCTACAAAGATCACATTGTCATTGGGTCTGTAGAATAAATATCCAAATGACTCTTGTGGATACCCGACAAAAAGGCACTTTTCGGATTTAGAGTCTAGTTTGTCTTGAGTTTCTCGTCTAATGAAAACTTCACAACCCCAGATCTTAATGTGACTAAGAGAAGGACTTTTTCCCTTCCACATTTCATAAGGTGTCTTTGGGACGTTCTTGGTAGGTAACAGATTTAAGATATGAGCTGCTGTCTCTAATGCATAACCCCAAAAACTTATCGGAAGTGTTACCCGACTCATCATAGATCGAACCATGTCTAAAAATGTTCTATTTCTCCTCTCAGCAACTCCATTAAGCTGTGGTGTTCTAGGAGGAGTCAATTGTGAAACTATTCCACAATCTCTAAGATGATCGAGAACTCGATAATAAGGTATTATCCTCCCATGTCGGATCAGAGTACACTTATCTTTCTGTCCAGTTGGTGAGTTCATAGGTTTGTAAACAATCGTTTAGTTATGATCCACAAGATTTCAAGTTGTATCGTTCAAAAATGACAGTTAAAAGTATCGTTAGCCAACGATAAGTAAAAGTATTGCATAAAGCAATATAAGTATACCATTTGCAATGAGTCTCATAGTCGAGCTTAACGTTGTTTGCCTCCGGTAAGTGTACTAATCCGATACACTTCTAAATCACAAATAATATTGCATCCGTGGGTTGACTAGCGCGACTAGTCCGGATGGAGATTGTCAATCCCCGATAGTACTATCCAATAATATTCACGCACAAATTTTAACGACTATGATGGGTAGAGGACTTTAGTGGATTAATCAGGTCTCATGCAATCCGTATAAAAAGTTGTTACAGTACTTGTGATCATAAAAGCAGTTGTATAAAACAGTTGTATGTATTCTCACCCCAGTTAGAAAACAGTAAAAATGGGCTATGAAACTCACCAGAGTTAAGCAGGTAGCAAGCAATAATCAAATAGCAAGCAAAGTCCAAAGCGCAACCTTCTAACGTCCTAAACGTATAAGGTTGTGTAAGTAGATGTCTTATAAGACCATCTATAGCGATTGTATAAGTGGGGGTCAATGTCCACTTAAGCCAATCGTGTAGGTGGAGGGTTAATGTCCACCTAGAGCTAGTTCATCAACTAGTATGTCCAAATAAGTTGTTCAAGTTCGTTTATAAAAAACGTGTATGACCCGTTGGTGAAAGTTTGTAATAATAATTCATTTAGACATTATTATCAAGTTTGTTTTGTTGTATACTATTCAGTAGTACAAATCGTGTGTTGCAAATAGATTATTTTAGTTTATATAAGCCTTAAACCGTAGGTCAAAGTTGGTCAATTCGTTGGTCAAAGCTGGTCAAAGCTGGTCAAACTGGTCAAACCTGGTCAACTGGTCAAACCTAGTCAAACTGGTGAAACTGGTGAAACTGGTCAAACTGGTCAAACCTGGTCAAACTAGCGGTTGGTCAAACTATGAGTCACTTCTCAATTTATGAGTCACTTATAGAGTCACTTCTGATTTTATGAGTCACTTATAGAGTCACTTCTGATTTTATGAGTCACTTCTCAATTTATGAGTCACTTATAGAGTCACTTCTGATTTTATGAGTCACTTATAGAGTCACTTCTGATTTTATGAGTCACTTCTCAATTTATGAGTCACTTATAGAGTCAGTTCTTGAGACACTTCCAATTTATATGTCGGTTTCTAATTCGGGAAGCTTTCTAAGTTTAGTTTTTGGTCCAAGTTACTAACTAAGTCACCCAAACCCATTTTTGTTACCACTTTCCAAAAATAGTAAGTTTTGTCGTTTTTAGAAACCGAGCCGTTTTTGTTGACTTGGTCAAACCGACTCGGTTTGACCTGAAACTTTTACCCAACCCATATATCAGTTTATAGAGTCCAAATAATTTGTCGGTTCTTGTCGGCGTTCGCCCGAAGTGTCGGTTTTTAATATGCAACTTAAGATATCAAGATTTCATAATTTTCGACTTTTGTCGGTTTGGTTCGCCATTTAATTTCTACCACTTCTGGTCCAAATCAAGTCTCACAAATTTTTCCTACTGATTATCAAGGTTTCTGGTCTAACATATAATTTTTACAGAAACTATAGTGTCAATTTACATATTTAAATAAATTCGCGAAGGAACCGAACTCGGTTTTCGAAAACTTCCAGACCAGACTCAAAGATCAGATTATAGCCAAAAATAAGTACGGATCTGGAAAAAGTGTAAAACACGAAAGTTGTAGCTATTTTCAATATGCAACTTTTAAAAAGCATCTTGTTCTTCAGTTAAATCATAGACTTGATCATCACAACCCCCATAGAAATCATCATCATCATAGTACTCAAAATTGCTAGCACCACCACCTCTTCCAGATCCAGATCCATATGCCATAAATTGGGAGGTCTCATCATAAACCTCTTCAATATCACTTTCCGAGTCCTCTAAATTTTTATCCACATTAGAATCAGAGTTCTTATTTTCATGAGAAGCCTTCCCAGTACCCTTTGAAATCTCAATTTTTCGAATTACATCATCCATTTTAGAATCATTCCCACCAAGAGCAGAAAAAGAATTGGATGTACTCACCTTTAAATCCTCCTTTGCCTTCGATTTTTCTTTATTAGCAGCCACTTTAGGACGGTACACAAAGCTAGGCTTTTGTTTTCCTAAATTTACCCCTTCAAACTTCCTTGTATTCAGCCCCCGTTTATTTGTTTTAGCACCTTTTGATCGGACTTCCACAAACCCAACTTCTTGAATATTTGTTTTCTTCTTTGTTGCTTGTGTTGGGCATTGATCATTAGAGTGCCCAAATATCTTACACCCATCACATCTAGGCGGCTTCCACTCATATTCAACCCGAATAATCTCCCTAGTATAACCAGTACCATCCAAATTAGGGATAGCAACATCTATTTTCTCCAATAACTCCTTGTCAGAACCAATTTCAATTAGGGCTCGGGCATAGCTATTCCTACCCCAGGATTCCACACACATGGAGCTTGTGTATGAATCTAGCATCATTGGATTACCAAGGATTGAAGCAATCATACTTAACCCATCACCTGTATAAGCAGCCATAGGAACATCGTGTAGCTTAACCCACATAGGCACCTTAGTAAGATCTTCTTTCTTTAAGCTAACACTTGGTGCCCATTTGTTAAGGATAATTGGAGCAGTTCGAATCATCCATGGCCCATTTACTAACACATTTTCCATACCCTCGGACGATGAAAACTTAAAGAAGAAAATTCCCTTGGCATTCATCATAACCTTTTGAATACCAAATTTAGACCAAGCATTACGAACATAATTTTCCACTACTGGAAAAGCAATCCTCTTACCAATAAAGTAACCAAAAAGAGTGTTCTCAAACCTATTATTGACCTCCACCACTGATAACAACGGAATCACAGTATCAGCCCCATCAACAACAACATCAGATTTCAAGGGACGGAAATTCACCTTGTTTCGTTGAGGCTCAGGATTAACCACACTCGAGTATGAAGCCTTTGGTATAGTAGTAGACTGATTAGCCGTATCCATGTTCGCCTTAAAAGGTTGTTGAGCCTCCACATTCTGTTCCTTATGTTCGGGGACAGAATTCTGACTACATGCCTTATTCAGCTTATCAAGCTCATCAACCCGCAAATTTTTATTCACAAGCGATGGATAACTTCCAGGGTTGCTGCCAACATCACGTTGAACATCAATCTTTGCATCTTTGTTGGTCACAACCGTTGGTTTTTTCAGTATTGACTTCATCCTAGGCTGATTATTACCAGCCTCATCATTTTTCTTTTTCACATCTCTCCCCGGACTCAAAAAAACCCCGTTCCATCTTACATACACACGACTCTCAATTCTACTTCAGAATGTCACAAGAACACCAACCCACAATCAGCCTCGGTTCCGACCACAAACAAATAAACCCTTACTGATCGAAGCTCAGAAACGTGATCAGCAAGAATATCCAGATGTGCGAATAGAAAACACAACGGCAGCAGCAACCTGATCAGATATAGTAATATCGCACCCTCAAATAAAGTATTACTGAATAATCGTGAATGAACCCAATGGAATGAATGATCGAATAAATAATTGAATATGAAATCTGAATGTCGGCGCAATCAGATTCACAAACAATAAAATAATAAGATCAAAGTCATCTAATCTCAATATGTTGAAATCAGCAATTAATTGTGAATATGCAAACCGACCAAACACAAATTAATGAGAACAAAATCCACACGTCGGCACAAATTATGTCGGCAACAATTAATTGAATAGATCACAAAAGATGAATATTATGCGATTTTAAAACCTTAAAGAAAATACGAATGAAACTTGTAGGGTTTTTTAAATCGCCAAGTTTAGGGAGAGAGGGGATAAGGGTTTTCCTCGCCCAAAGTTTTTTTCTTTTTCTCAACGTCGTAAAATTAGGCGGACTTCGTCCGGTTATTTCGCACAATTTCACCAAATTGCGTAAGCGTAATATAAATCAATTACGGGGGTGTATATTCACATAAATATACAAATAGTTACAAGTAATTACAAGTATTTATCCTAATACTAAACTAAACACACGTAATTAGGGTTTCTAGTAGGTTAATCAATTAGGAGATTTTCGTCCCGAAATTAGTTCGTTGCCGCAGTCTGAGGGGTATCTAAAAATAGATGTGGCTGTTTCAGTCGCATTTGATCTTCCCGTTCCCAAGTGAATTCAGGACCGGGCCTAGAATTCCACCGGACTTTAACGATGGGAATACGACTTTGTTTCAAGCGTTTGACCTCACGGTCCATGATATCTATCGGCTCCTCGATGAAATGGAGTTTATCATCTATGTGGATTTCATCGAGCAGGATTACAAGCGTCTCATCAGACAGACATTTCTTCAAGTTAGAAATGTGGAATGTGTTGTGCACGCTACTGAGTTGGGGCGGTAGCTGCAGTCGATATGCCACCGGACCAATTCTTTCAAGAATCTCAAAAGGTCCGATGTACCTAGGGTTTAGTTTACCGCGTTTACCAAAACGAATGACACCTTTCCAAGGTGACACTTTTAGAAGTACTTTGTCTCCGACCTGAAACTCGAGGGGTTTGCGTCTCACGTCAGCATAACTCTTCTGACGATCACGTGCGGCTTTCAGCCGGTTTTGGATGGTCACAATTTTCTCGGTCGTTTCATGGATCATTTCAGGACCGGTGAGTTGGCTATCGCCGATTTCGGTCCAACAAATGGGTGATCGGCACTTTCTTCCATAAAGTGCCTCGAACGGAGCAGAATTGATGCTGGTGTGATAAGTGTTGTTGTAGGAGAATTCACACAAGGGTGGGTGGTTCTCCCAGTTGTTTCCGAAGTCAACTACGCACGCGCGCAGCATGTCTTCCAAGGTTTGGATGGTTCGTTCACTCTGACCATCAGTTTGTGGGTGATAAGCAGTACTCATATCCAGACGAGTACCGAGAGCTTTCTGAAGTGTTTGCCAAAATCGAGAGGTGAAGCGGCTATCTCTATCGGAGATGATCGAGATGGGTATGCCGTGTCGTGCTACAACCTCTTTGATGTAGATGCGAGCCAAGCGCTCCATCTTGTCGGTTTCTTTGATAGCTAGGAAATGGGCAGATTTCGTGAGACGATCAACGATCACCCAAATGGTATCGCAGCCGCTCGGTGTTTTCGGTAGTTTGGTGATGAAGTCCATGGTTATGTTTTCCCATTTCCATTGAGGTATTTCGGGTTGTTGTAGCAACCCGGAGGGTTCTGGTATTCGGCCTTAACTTGGGCGCAGGTTAAACATTTGCTAACATAAGTGGCGATGTCAGCTTTCATGTTGGGCCACCAATACCGTTGTTTGATGTCGTGATACATCTTGTCGGAACCCGGATGTATGGAGTATCGAGATTTGTGAGATTTATCCATCACCAAATCTCGTAGGTTACCAAAGTTTGGTAACCAGATTCGGTTAGAGAAGTATCGGGTTCCATCGGGTTTGATTTCGAATTGTTTTTTTTTTTTGGTAAAGGGCAAAAATTACCCGGTAAATATATTCCCAAAAGCAATTAAGAACAATGGATGTGAGTGAATCCCACACCTCAGCCCGTTACATAGGCAAAAAGACTACATAACAAGGAAACAACCACTACTCACTATTTGACCCAACATAAATCAAACAAAGACCACACTCGACGCAGCAGACATCAAACAAAATCCAGAAACTTATTTCTTCTTATCCATTTTCCTATCATGAAGACTCATGTAATCAGCCATCTCGTTATCTACAGGATCAAGCACATCATCTTCATCATCTTCCATAGCCTCACCAGCCATAAAGTCATCAGAAACATGAGATCCATAAGTGTCTTTCCAACGAGAATACAAAATGGAATCAGTATTACCATCAGAAGAAGCCACCTTCTTCCCACGATCTACCTGCTTACTATCCAACTGCTCACTTGTTAAAGACGTATTATCCAATTTAGCATCTAACTTATTCAGAGTCTCAAAGGAATTAGATGTTGTAGTTTTACCAATCTCCTTTGTCTTCTTTTTAGGAACAAACACCTGTTTAGAGGGTGCCACAGCCACTTTCTTTGGATTCCCAACCACAAGGCCACGGAACGGTTTTCTCGGAGCTTGGAAACCTTCAGAATCTTTCTTGTTCTTCACCTCAGCCCCTTTACCAACATTCACATCACCTTGTTTTTCCGAGGCAACATGCTTTGGACAAAGGTCCTCTACATGCCCAAAAACCTTACATGCATTACACCGAGGTGGCTTCCATTCATATTCTACTCGAACCGTATGTAAAGAGTGTCCAGTACCTTCCACAGACGGAACTGAAATTACCAACGAATCCTTAGGGACCCGATCAGCCCTAATATCAATTAGGGCACGAGCAAAATCCAACCGACCCCATGAATTAAAACACACGGAGCTGGTATAAGAATCAAGCATAAGAGGAGTACCCAACTTGGTAGCAATTGCACTCAATCCATCCTCAGTAAACGCAGCTATTGGAACCCCATGAAGCTTAACCCATATTGGAATTGAGACAAGATCCTCTTTCAATAAACTTGCTGTAGACGACCACTTCTTTAACACAATTGGCACATTACGAATGAACCAAGGACCATTTTCCATAACCCCCTCTAAACCCGTTGCAGAATTAAACTTGAAAAAGAAGAAACCTTTTGAGTTCATCATCACTTTATTAAGACCAAATTTCTTCCAAACATTCAAGACATAATGTTCAACAACAGGAAAAGCAACTCTTTTACCAAGAAAATATCCAAAAAGAGTGTTCTCAAACCTAGAGTTTGCCTCCAGAACTGAAGACATAGGAATGGGAACATCGGCCGTATCATTTAGAGGCTTTTCCACTTCCAATACACGGAAATTGACCTTCCTATTACCGGTATCAGACTGTACCACATTCGCATAAGAAGTAGTAGAAGACTGATTACATACTTCCTCGGTCACCACATTAACGTACGAAGGCTTTTGTGGTGTAGTATCACACGAGCTAGAATCATGTTCATCTCCACGATAAGTTGATGGAACCGGTAGTCCATCAGCTCCAACCAATTTTCCATCAACCATTCTAACTGATTTCGAACCAAGGCTAACTTTTGGTGCATTAGAAATTCCATCTCTCTTTACCCCCGTCATATTATTCAAACCACAACAATTCTTACGACCCTCAAACCTGCGTGTTTCCAATGTAACTACCCAAGAATAATTTGATAACAAGCTTCAATCGACCAATAATACCACCAACAGCAAACCACAAACCCAATCAGTTAAGAAAAACCAACTCAAACAGATATAATAATCACCAAATACGAATTAGGATCAATCTAAAACGAGACAGCCCCAAACTGAAACTGAACAACGAATTAAATTAAACCCTAAAAACCGAACTTGGCATGTATGTATATCAACCTTGTGCCGCAAGTAGGAAAAAAGAATCTGGTCGAATAAACCGATAGTCACAAGAACAAACCCAAAACAGGAGTATGTCGGCTTAATAATTAATTGGCAATCAATCTGCCAAGAAATTAATTAAGTCGGTGCCATCAGCCAACAATAATAGATCATATGCAATTCTTAAATCAATAAGTCGGTTACAAGAAACAAGATCCAAGTCGGTTGACAATAATTAAATGAATCCTATGTCAATTAATAAATACGAACAAGAAAAGTCGATTGACAAGGAAAGCAAAACAATTAAAATATTAGATTGGTACGCGTGTAAGTTGAACGTGAATTGATGTGGATTAAAGTAAAGATTCAATCCAAACCAATCCCCAAAGTAGCGATTTCCTGAAGTTAAATAAAAACGAATGAAGGAATTCAGGGTTTAGAAAAATCGCCACTTTTTTTAGAGAGAAACGAGGGGTCAATATTTCGAATTTTTTGTCCATGCCTCGCAAGGCCTCGTTTTTGATGTTTTTCTCGTTGAGCGCTTCGAGTTGAGTGGAGTGGATTTGAGAAATAAGATCGTTGTGGATGGTTAAACCAAGGGCTCGAACTCGAAGGGGTTTCACTCGTTCTTTTCGGCTTAGGGCATCGGCAACAACGTTAGCCTTACCCGGGTGGTATCGGATTTCACAGTCGTAGTCATTAAGTAACTCGACCCAATGACGTTGTCTCATGTTTAGGTCCTTCTGATCAAAGATATGTTGAAGGCTTTTGTGGTTAGTGAAGATAGTACATTTTGTACCATACAGGTAGTGTCTCCAGATTTTGAGTGCAAAAACTACAGCTCCCAATTCGAGGTCATGGGTGGTGTAGTTCTTTTCGTGGATTTTCAGTTGTCGTGAGGCGTAGGCGATGACTTTTTCACGTTGCATTAATACACAACCTAGTCCTTGATGTGAGGTGTCGCAGTAAACTATAGAATCATCGGTGCCTTCGGGTAAGGACAGGATTGGTGCACTGCAGAGTTTCTGTTTAATGAGTTGAAAAGCTGACTCCTGTTTGTCGGCCCAATCGAATTTCTTATCTTTCTGAGTCAGGGAGGTTAATGGTTGAGCGATTCGGGAAAAGTTCTCAATGAATCGCCGGTAATACCCAGCGAGACCTAAGAATTGTCGTACCTCGATTGGAGTAGTTGGTGCTTTCCAGCACCTGATGGCTTCAATCTTGGCTGGATCAACATGTATCCCTTGACTGTTAACAACATGCCCTAGGAACTGTACTGTTCGCATCCATAACTCACACTTGGAGAACTTGGCGTATAACTTCTCGTGTCTGAGTAATTCCAAGATAGTTTTCCGGTGTTGGCCATGTTCGGTTTCGTTGCGAGAGTAGATCAAGATGTCGTCGATGAACACGATGACAAACTTATCTAGATAGGGTTTGCACACCCGATTCATAAGGTCCATGAATACAGCCGGTTCGTTGGTTAAGCTAAAAGGCATCACTTGGAATTCGTAATGTCCGTAGCGGGTTCGGAAGGCGGTTTTCGGGATATCGACATCTCGAACGCGAAGTTGGTGATAACCAGATCGAAGGTCGATCTTCGAGTAAAAGCTTGAACCTTGAAGTTGGTCAAATGGGTAATTGATTCTAGGAAGTGGGTATCGGTCTTTGATGGTAGTTTGCTTAGGTTTCGCCTACCAGTCTCCCCCTGTAGAAACAAGGTTCCACCGGTAGCAAGAGGTATGCGGGTGATTTTACCAAAACAGGCGATCTCGGCACGATGTTTGGACAACCATTCTATGCTTATGAAGATATCAAAGTTTTAGTTTTTCAACGGTTATTAGCTTTATGCGGAAAAGCTCGTTTGTGAGGTTTAGAGCGCAGTTATGCAAGTAGTTTATAAATTTTGATATTTATATATAAACAATTTGGGGAGGAGCTGATGTAAAATCTGTTGAAAATTTTCTATGTTAAGACTTTGTTTGAGAATTTAAAGTCCGTTGAAAATTCTAGTTAATCAAATATATTAGAAAAATCTGGCTGTCAATAAGACGTTAAAATTTATGCCTAACCAAATTTGCTGAACATTAGAAGTTATAAATGGTTCCGTGTATATGTTTGGTGAAAATTCTTTAAAAACTGATTTGTTAGATACATGCTGAAAAACACTTGATACTGTGAAGTGTTGTGAATTCCCGTTGATTCTCATAGTGATGTATCCTTAACGAAAGGGGAATAAAAGAATGAATTAGATCTTTGTATGAGAATTAAGATTATTGTAGGCGTGTTCGGAAGTAAATCGCAGATTAAGTTGTCATCAGATGAGTAGTCGTTCACAGTGGAGTTGGCCTTCACTTTCGAGAGAGAGTTCTTTCAAAACAGCAAATTAGTAGCAAGTTTAAGAAGTAGTCACAATGATGACCGAATAGTGTTCTCAAAGTAGTTAATCATGACTATGGTATCATTTCGAAATGAACAAATGTTTAGTAAAGATGTTTGGTAAAGATGCTTGGTAAAGATGGCTAATAATTCTGTAGTTGCAAATAGCCCATGCAGGAGTGTTTAGAATGTTCAAGTCATAATTTGAAGCAGTTTGTGGACTTAGTAATTGTGAGTATCCTTCGCAATGCTAATTCGGTGATGTTTGGAGCAGTCAAGGTCATGAATCAAGTTACGAATCAAGTTATGAGCAAATCGTTTGGCAAGCGTGTTGAAAAGGTGACCAATCATGATCACGTAGTAAGTCTCGTGTCTTGAACGAATTGTTGACATACAAGTCAAAGAATGATCTATCGTGATCAAGTGAAGAGTTTTGTGAATCGTCGAAATCCATATGACTGTTGGAGGAATTTATTCCAATATGTAGGTGTTGTGGTTTAACAAGTTCACCAGCGGACCCCTATATGACAACGGGTCCTAGTGGTTGGAGTGTCAGTAGTAGTGGTAAGAGTAAGACAAGGTCTAGTTGGAGGTGGTGTGTCTGTCCTTCTAGTCGTGTGTAGCACGCGCGCTCCATGGGTCTATGATAAAAGTGAGAACGATGAGTGCGTAGTGAAGGAAGTAGGTGTAGTTCGTTCAGGTGACAAAGTATCGTACAGTTTAAGTTCTATACGTGTTCCCGAGTGATTTAGTTGCGAGCGGGAATAAGAGAGTGAAGTAGGTGTCACTCATTTGGGTGGCGAATCCTTTGGTGGATTCTCCTCAAGTGAGTCCTATTCGATTATATCGTTGCCCGATGCGGTTGGACGAGCGGGTACCGTGGAAATCTCCACAGTAGTGAGTAAGGCTAGAGCCTTGTTTTTCAGAGTTGGGTGACGTAGCTGTGGGAGTGGTTGCCGTGAATAGTGGCAAATAATTTCGTATACGTAAGGTTAAGGTTATATATATAAATACAATAACCTAGCACATAAGCACGTATAAAGGTTGGTCCCGTTCTATCCTCGGTCGAAGTCTTCTAATGCATTCCCGTTCACTATAACCATTTCAGGTCTTACATCGAATCTCCTTTAATTGTACATAGTTGATCAGACTATGTTAAATTAAATTTAATTGATGCAATTGTTGAACCAGTCATACTAAACAAGGAACACTAACCTAACGGTCATAGTCTAGGTCACTAATGCAATCCTAATTAACTATAACCTTAGGCTCTGATACCAATATGTCGCATCCCCAAAACACGTGGCAGCGGAAACATGGGGTGTCACGGGGGTGCCGACCAAATCAAATATCACAACACAAAGATTAAAGCAAACGACCTCTATATGAGACGTTTAAAAATATTACATTACCATAATTCAAATGTTTACAAAATATCTGGAGTTCGCATCAACCGTTAAGAGATTTCTAGTACATTACTGAATATATAAAATATAGCTAAATGCAATCTAATCTCTTGATGTTTGAAAATCATGCGACTCGAGCTAAGCTTTCCATAAGCTTCCTACTGCGGCGGGTTACCTGAGAAATACATACTAAAAGGTCAACATAAAGTTGGTGAGTTCATAGGTTTGTAAACAATCGTTTAGTTATGATCCACAAGATTTCAAGTTGTATCATTAGAAAATGACAGTTAAAAGTATCGTTAGCCAACGATAAGTAAAAGTATTGCATAAAGCAATATAAGTATACCATTTGCAATGAGTCTCATAGTCGAGCTTAACGTTGTTTGCCTCCGGTAAGTGTACTAATCCGATACACTTCTAAATCACAAATAATATTGCATCCGTGGGTTGACTAGCGCGACTAGTCCGGATGGAGATTGTCAATCCCCGATAGTACTATCCAATAATATTCACGCACAAATTTTAACGACTATGATGGGTAGAGTACTTTAGTGGATTAATCAGGTCTCATGCAATCCGTATAAAAAGTTGTTACAGTACTTGTGATCATAAAAGCAGTTGTATAAAACAGTTGTATGTATTCTCACCCCAGTTAGAAAACAGTAAAAAGGGGCTATGAAACTCACCAGAGTTAAGCAGGTAGCAAGCAATAATCAAATAACAAGCAAAGTCCAAAGCGCAACCTTCTAACGTCCTAAACGTATAAGGTTGTGTAAGTAGATGTCTTATAAGACCATCTATAGCGATTGTATAAGTGGGGGTCAATGTCCACTTAAGCCAATCGTGTAGGTGGAGGGTTAATGTCCACCTAGAGCTAGTTCATCAACTAGTATGTCCAAATAAGTTGTTCAAGTTCGTTTATAAAAAACGTGTATGACCCGTTGGTGAAAGTTTGTAATAATAATTCATTTAGACATTATTATCAAGTTTGTTTTGTTGTATACTATTCAGTAGTACAAATCGTGTGTTGCAAATATATTATTTTAGTTTGTATAAGCCTTAAACCGTAGGTCAAAGTTGATCAATTCGTTGGTCAAAGCTGGTCAAACCTGGTCAAACTGGTTAAGGTTGGTCAAACTATGAGTCACTTCTCAATTTATGAGTCACTTATAGAATCACTTTTGATTTTATGAGTCACTTATAGAGTCACTTTTGATTTTATGAGTCACTTCTCAATTTATGAGTCACTTATAGAGTCACTTCTGATTTTATGAGTCACTTATAGTGTCACTTCTGATTTTATGAGTCACTTCTCAATTTATGAGTCACTTATAGAGTCACTTCTTGAGACACTTCCAGTTTATATGTCGGTTTCCAATTCGGGAAGCTTTCTAAGTTTAGTTTTTGGTCCAAGTTACTAACTAAGTCACCCAAACCCATTTTTGTTACCATTTTCCAAAAATAGTAAGTTTTGTCGTTTTTAGAAACCGAGCCGTTTTTGTTGACTTGGTCAAACCGACTCGGTTTGACCCGAAACTTTTACCCAACCCATATATCAGTTTATAGAGTCCAAATAATTTGTCGGTTCGTGTCGGCGTTCGCCCGAAGTGTCGGTTTTTAACATGCAACTTAAGATATCAAGATTTCATAATTTTTGACTTTTGTCGGTTTGGTTCGCCATTTAATTTCTACCACTTCTGGTCCAAATCAAGTCTCACAAATTTTTCCTACTGATTATCAAGGTTTCTGGTCTAACATATAATTTTTACAGAAACTATAGTGTCAATTTACATATTTAAATAAATTCGCGAAGGAACCGAACTCGGTTTTCGAAAACTTCCAGACCAGACTCAAAAATCAGATTATAGCCAAAAATACGTACGAATCTGGAAAAAGTGTAAAACACGAAAGTTGTATCTCTTTTCAATATGCAACTTTTAAAAAAAATCGTTGTCTAACTCTTCCTAGAACTCGAGATATGATCGTTTTTGTAATCTGACTTTTTGAAGACAGAATCTGTATGTTCATGTATACTTTATAAAAACGATTTTTAACTATGGATTTGGACATAATCTTGTTAGATGAGCTATATAACATCTAAATAAACAACATGAAATCAGTTTTAGAGAGATAGGATGGGTATTCATACTTAGAATTGATGAAGAAATGATGAAGATGGGCTTTGATCCTCGCTTCTCTTCTTCTTGTCCTTTATTTTCTTGAATAAAAGAGGATTTTTGATGATGAATGGTGGTGTTTTTAAGATGAAATAGGGCTGAAGTTTCAGATTTGTTGAGAGGATTTTTGAGAGAGTTTGATAAAGAAAATGAGAAAATGAAAGAAATGGTGGAGATTGCATGTAATTTGTTTGGTCTTGTAAGAATCAATTAATCATTGTTTTTGCATGTCATCTAATTGGATGGAGGAGGGGTGGCCGGCCCCATGGTGGCCCCACCAAGGGTATTTTGGTCATTTCTCATTTAATTAGTTACGTTCTCCGTTCGTTTACCCGATTGTTTAGACGTTTATTCGTACGTTAAATATTTAATTGACGTTTTTATTTAACGATTTAAATTTCGATATTTCCACTCGAAATATTTAATATAGTTCTTGAAAACTCTCATAAATATGTTCCGTTTATTTATCGGTCTCGATTTGCGCGCTCACTGCACGGATGTTTAATCGCGTAACGTTATTTTGTGTCGTTTAGATTAGCGATATAATTTGGATAAATTTCCATTGTAGTATTATTTAAAATACTTAATTTGAGTTGTCAAATTAATTATTGACGTTTATTTGGTTGCAGAACTAAGTTCGCGCGTTATCGTTGCGTTTGAGACGTTTTAGCCAAAACGCCTAAGTTTTTCATGTATTAATTTAACAAATTAACAGTATATGATAAATAACTTCTAAAAATAGATTCAAGTTATTTATAGAAATGTTTTCACCAACGTCGTAAAATTAGGCGGACTTCGTCCGGTTATTTCGCACAATTTCACCAAATTGCGTAAGCGTAACATAAATCAATTACGGGGGTGTATATTCACGTAAATATACAAATAGTTACAAGTAATTACAAGTATTTAGCCTAATACTAAACTAAACACACGTAATTAGGGTTTCTAGTAGGTTAATCAGTAACCCTAAATCGTCGGGTGTCACAGTTTGTAAGTAGCTGAAACTGCTTGTGTATTTGTAACTGTTAGTTATATATAAAGCAGTTAACACTGATTATGTATTTGTACTTAGTCTTATATTACAATTGAAGCAGTTACCACTGATTGTATAATAGTTTCAACTGTTTACTTCAGAATGGTAGTTACAACTGTTTATGATATTGTGATAAGTTTGAGTCGTTTATGGAAGTTATTCTATTCCATATTCGTAGGAGATTGTATAGGACTCTATATGTTATAAATAGAGATCCTTTAGACCTAGATAGGTCAAGGTTTTTGCGCAGCTTCAAGGTTTTCTGTAACCCTAATACATCAAAGTGTATTCGTCTTATATCATTAATAAGATTGGAGCTTTCGGTATTTACTGTGTTCATAATATTAGTTAATATTTGTGATCTTCTTAATATTATTGAGTGTGATTCCGCAACTACTCAATAATACATTCAAGGCTTATTATTATCAATTGTTTATTAAGTTAAACATGGACTAACAAAGTGGTATCAGAGCTTGTGAAGCTTTGAATACAGAAAGATCTGGGATTATTGTAATATTAATTGAGGTTTAGTTTTCTAATTAAGTTTTAATTTCAATGGCGACTGAAGGGAATGAAGGAACTCAAGTAACTAAGATCCCTATGCTCAAACCTGATGAGTTTGACCTATGGAAGGTCAGAATCAGGCAGTACATGCTTCTCACAGATTATCAGATGTGGGAAGTTGTTGTCAATGGTATACCAGTAACTCTTGATGGTGATGGTGTAAAGCAACCAAGACCACCACCAACATCAGATGCAGAAAGAAAAATCAGATCTACAGAATACAACGCTCTTAGTACACTGCTGCTATCCATTCCTAATGAGCATCAGAGTAGGTTTGAATCTTGTGAGGATCCCAAGGTTCTGATGGAGGCAATTGAGAAAAGGTTTGGTGGTAATGATAACACCAAAAAGAATAAAAGATCTTTGTTAAAGCAACAATTTGAAAATTTTAGCCATGTGAAAACTGAAACTCTAACACAAACCTTTGATAGGTTTACTAAATTAGTTGGAGAATTGGAAAATCACAAGGTTAAGAATGACAAAGAAGATCTTAACATAAAGTTCTTAAGATCATTAGGTGATGAATGGACAATCTACACTGTTGGATTGAGGCAGAGTACATATATTGAGACCAAGGAGTTAGAAGATATATACAATGATCTAAGGAACTTTGAGTCTGAGGTAGAAAGTAAGAAGCAAGCATCTGGATATAGTCACAATGCTGCTTTTATGTCTACAGCTGGAACAAAAGCAGAGTCAAGTCAAAAGGGCTCTACTCATGTTTCAGGAGGAGGAGGATCATCATCAAACAGTTATAATGATCAGATTCTAGAATCATTCTTTGCTAGTAATGTGAATTCTTCACTTACTAATGAAGATTTGGAACAGTTTGATGGTGATGATCTAGAGGAGATGGATATTAAGTGGCAAATTGCTTTAATTACTCAGAGAGCAAAAAGGTTCATGCAGAGGACTGGTAGGAACAACTTTGCATATAAGAGGAATGATGGAAGTTGGTTTGATAAAAGCAAGATAGAGTGTTTCAACTGTCACAAGATGGGACACTTTGCTAGAGAATGTAGAAACCCAAGGCAAGAGCAGAATGGTAATGGTCAAAGAGCTGGAAGCAATGGAACTCAATCAAGGAACATACCAATTCAGGGTGCTTCCGCAAATGCTTTGGTTTCTATGGATGGCTGTGGATGGGACTAGAGTGATCAAGAAGAACATGTCGTGAAGAATCAATGTCTCATGGCCATTGCTGAATCTGACAAAAAGTCAGAGGTTCCTTCAGAGGTACAAAATAAATTATGTTCTGCTTTTTTGGGTAAAGGGTTTACACCCGGCAAATATATTACTCCAAAATAAAAAGTTAAGTACAAAGGGTGTGGGTGACTCCCACACCTCAGCCCGTTACATAGGCACAAGACACTACATAACAAGACATAACCACTACCAATCCATCAAGAACAACTAGCTAGCTACGGCTAACCTCTCTGTATATGACATGCCATATACAAACTAAAAAGAAAGAAAAAAACTGCTCATATGAACAAATAAGTAATACATCCAGTATAAAATAAATGAGCACCCAATCATCAACGTCTCAGAAGAAGCCATAGAAAGAAAACCAAGAAAAATCCAAGATTAAACCCGATTCGGGATCTTCCATCTCTCCAAAGCACGCATAGCTCGAAATGAAGACTTGAACTTGAGAGAAACCAACTTCAGCCGAACCTCAGAGAGAATAACATCAGCTAGCTCTACATACGAACGTCTTCCTTTAGCAAACAACCGAAGATTCCGCTCTTGCCAAATAAAATATGTCGTAGCAGCCAACAGTAAGCGAGAAATCACATGATCTACATTCTTCGATGAAGAAGCAGATATAAAGAAAGGTAGCTCATCATCCAGCTTATCAGACACAATCGGAACATCAGCAAAGCTAACAACCCGAAACCAAACCTGCGAAGAAAACACACATTCAAAGAAAAGATGAGAGTGTGAATCAGGACAGAATCCACACAAATGGCACCGAAGCAGGTTTAAGTCGACCGAAGGGCCAACATCCCATTGCCTCAGCGGTCTTGAGTCTTCAGCTTTCCCTTAAAAACCAGCCACATATTAAACGCATGCCGAGGGATACACTGAGGAAACCAAATAACAGAAGCCCACGCCACGGCAGAACACCGCATCCGAATGGATTCCCAAACTCCACTCACCCGGAATTCAGAAAAGTTACCATCAACATCACGCCATAACAGCTTATCAGGATGCAACGAGAGACTGGGAACCACAATCTGAGAAAAAATAGGATACCTTTGGATCCAAATATTCGGCCATCTCCAACCATCACCATCTAAAAGATCAGCAACAGAATCTGAAACGGAAAAACCCTGTCGCGTGATATCACGGTAACAAGAAAAGACACGAACAATAGGACACTGGTCACACCAAGTATCATACCATACCGAAGCCGTCCTCCCATCACCAATATTGTCACACCCCGCCAAACGGTAATTACAATTACGTAGAGTGGTTTGCGGAAGCTTAGTGACGTGGCGGGGCTGCGAGCAGTAATAACAACCAACAGATACATACATACTCAGAGCATATGGATATCGCAGAACGAAATAGATTAAGATGCCATTAGTTAAAGTTTTACAAAAGGTTACCACTTGTAAAGTAGTAACAGTAATAATAGTAGTTGAAATCAGTATTTCATAAAATACATAATATCAAAAGTAGATTTCATAGGTATGACTGCAATAGTTGCAGTTATACAGAGGAAATCCAGGTGTCCCAAAAGTAGTGGCATCCTAACAAGTCCAGGGTAGTCCGTCCTGATAATGCATGCAGATCTTACTTACGCTGCTAATTCCCTGAAAAACATAGAGTAAAACGTCAACAAAATTGTTGAGTGAATTCACAAGTTTGTTTGTTATGTAGGAAACACAGGTTAATCATTTAAGAATAACATTTCCAAATAAGTGTTGTTTGTCAAGTAGGAAACACAAGTTATTAACAAATAACATTTCCCAAATCAGTTGTAGTTGTAGTAGGAAACACAAGTTATTAACAAATAACATTTCCCAAATCAGTTATCAGTAGGAAACACAAGTTAACCTAAATTAAGATTAACATTTCCAAATCAGTGTACGTAGGAAATCCTTTCCTAATCATTAGTTTAGTGGGAATATTTAGACGGTGATCCCTTGAAAGGTGAGCTAAACCTGTCAAGTAAGGTAACCCGATCTAACCCTATAACCAAACCACGACCCTAATCTGTTGTTGTTGTGCCAAGTAGGACATTTAAGTATACGCTCCCAAATCCGTAGGGGGGTCGTCACGGCTATAGTACTATCCGTATACTCAGTGGCTAGAGTCACCTAGCTAATGGTTATAGTCTGTAGCCATAAGGTCTTTTATGCACTACATCGTTCAGCCTAGATCCGTACCAAGATTCGTTGCCTAAATTCCCAAAATAGTTATGAAAAACATTTCATAAAACATAGTTCAAATAGTTGTGTGAAATACCCTTTCACAAATAGTTCAAGTATGAAGTACCCCTTCATAAAACACAGTTCAAATTGTCGTGTGAAATACCCCTTCACAAACAGTTCAAGTATGAAGTACCCCTTCATAAACAATTTCAGCAAATACATACAGTATTTAATCAATTACAGTATGAAATCACATTTCATCAATAGTTTAAGTAAATACATCTAGTATTTAAATCAGTTGTCGCATGCAAATATTCATACGATTTCTATGTTTTCCACCCTGAGGTTTTAAAACATTAAAACATTGAAAAGGGGTTTGTGAACTCACTGTGAGTGCTCGGATGTGAATGCTAGCGAGATAAGATAGCGTAGCCCAAACGTAGTCAACCTATACACAATAATGTATTAACTATAAGTACTATCTTTTACTTACGTTAATAGTTCGTTTGTTTGAAGAAATTATCAATTTCTTAAGTTTGTGTATGTCGTTGATGATTGTTGTTTGAAAATAAATAATATTTTCCCAAGTTATGTTTGTTTGTCGAATCACTCAAAATGTGTAAGCATATATACATATATACTTATATAGTTTCATATATATATTCTTGTTCGTACGCATTAAATAAGTCCAATGTCCGTAAATCATAGTTTGTCTCGTTTTATAGTGTCATTCAACAATTTATCATGTCTCGTATATGTCTTGTACAATTGTAGTCGTTAACGGAATTGCTTTGTGTTTTAAGTTAAAAGTCAAGTTGTTGACCAGACACGGGAATCCGCCGGATTTAAAAGAATCCGCCGGATTTAAGTCAAAAATCGGAATACGCCGGATTCGAGTGAATCCGCCGTATTCAATCAAGTTCGGGGGAATCCGCCGGATTGAATCGAATACGCCGGATTCGTGCGTGTTCATCAGATAGTTCGTGTGAAGCTTTGGAATACGCCGGATTCATTTGAATCCGCCGTATTCACCCGTGTCTTTTACTCGTTCATCGTTTTAGCCGAAGGTTTGTTTGCGGTCAGAGGTGGGAATACGCCGTATTCGAAGGAATACGCCGTATTCGACTGGTTTAATAATGGGAATCCGCCGTATTCACGTGAATACGCCGGATTCATCTGAGCTTCGGTCTGGGAATCCGCCGGATTCAAAGGTTTTGCAGGTTCTGGTTCGTGCAGAGCAATAATAAGCTCGAATGTTTTGGGTTTCAAATCATTTGTACATCAAACCCAAACGTTTATACTATCAATATTTAGCATTTTAACAACTTATTACATCATTATAACATGTTTTCATGCATCGATTTTGCATTTGAAGTTTTGGGTTTTAAAACCATTTTCAAGAATCACTCATCAATCTTCGAGTTTGTGATGTTATGTAGCTAGATTATGATGTATAAACAAGTTGTATAACGAAATTTTAGCAAAGAAATCAAGGAAATGAAAGTTTCCTTACAATGAGAAATGTGAAGGTGGTGATGATCGATGATGATGATGATGATGATGAAGCTTCTGGCCTTGTGTTCTACTACTTCTGCTGCCTTTGATCTTGTTAAAAATTTTGAGAGAAAGAAAATGAATAATGGTTGTGTGTTTTGCAGAATGATCGAAGTGAGGGAGGGAGTATGGTTTAAAATGAATCGGTCTCCTCAATTATTGACGGTAGGTGCCAAATTTTGGCACCTCAATTTCGAGTACGGGTATAATTATAGCAATATAAAAGTTAACATTTTATATTTTTATTTTGTAGATGCTCTACTGGTTCGTAATATGTTTTCAGAATAATGAGGTTATCATTATTTTTGATAGTTGTACATTTTTGTACATTTTACTGCGCGTAGTTAATTGAGCGCCAATTTTCAGTAAATTTAGGATTTCATATTTTGAAGTAATGTTCTAACTTCTTCCAAATGAACGAGAAAATTTGCATTTTTATGATTTGACGTCGTATGCGCGTTTTAGAATTGTTTCTGTTCGTGTTATAATACGTTTTATGTTAAACGTATATTTGAACCACTTTATCTATATGTTATAGATATATAAATACTCGTAATTAATAATCGAATTATTAATTATATATTTTGTCACCAACTTTCGTTATTTATTTTGTCGCATTTATTCGGACGCGTATTCGGTAACTTTTCAGCTAAAAATCGCGTAATTTTATAAATTACAATTTATGTAATACTTCATGTATTATTGTTTTGGGCTCGCTAGACTCACATCACATCAAAAGTTTATGTTAACACAATCGTAGGGAATTAGCGTAAGAAATGCATGTAATTAAGTATAATTATATACCTAATTTGGAGGAGTGTCACATTCTCCCCCCGTTAGTGAAATCTCGTCCCGAGATTTAAGTCGAGCCGTGAGTCTCGGTCACGCTCTCAAATAGGTTAGGGTATTTCTTTCGCATTTCATCCTCTCGTTCCCAGGTAAACTCTGGGCCATGTTTCGAGTTCCAACGAACTTTAACCAGTTTGATTCGTTTGTGTCGAAGTTTCTGCGTTTTAGAATCCATAACTTCAACAGGTTCCTCCACAAAGTTAAGTTTTGAGTCAATGAAGACTTCGTCAGGAGGAATGATAAGTGTTTCATCAGAAAGACACTTTTTGAGGTTGCTAACGTGGAAAGTATCGTGTATGCTACTAAGCTCTTGCGGTAGTTTGAGCTTGTAAGCGACAGGACCAATCCTAGCAAGGATTTCAAACGGTCCGATGTATCGTGGGTTCAGCTTTCCTCGTTTGCCAAATCGTGCTACTCCTTTCCAGGGAGATACTTTGAGTAGGACCTTGTCTCCTACTTGAAACTCAAGAGGTTTAAGGCGGTTATCAGCGTAACTCTTTTGTCGATCTTGTGCCGCTTTCAGTCGGCTCAATACTTGAGTTATTTTGTCAGTGGTTTCCTGGACAAGTTCGGGTCCAGATAGTTGTCTGTCGTCCAACTCTGCCCAACAGAGTGGTGATCGGCACTTGCGTCCATATAACGCCTCAAATGGTGCCATCTGTATACTCGTGTGATAACTATTGTTGTAAGAGAATTCAGCTAGAGGTAGGTGAGTATCCCAGTTACCTCCAAAATCTATCACACATGCTCGCAACAAGTCTTCGAGCGTCTGTATAGTTCGCTCACTTTGGCCGTCAGTCTGCGGGTGATAGGCAGTACTCATATCAAGTCGAGTACCCATTGCCTGTTGTAATGTTTGCCAAAAGCGAGAAGTGAATCGTGCATCTCTATCAGAGATGATGGATAGTGGCACACCATGCCGAGAAACAATCTCTTTAATATAGATTTTAGCTAGTTTCTCCATTCCATCCGTTTCCTTAATAGCGAGGAAGTGGGCTGATTTCGTCAATCGATCGACAATCACCCATATGGCATTTGCTCCCGATGCCGTTCTAGGTAACTTCGTAATGAAGTCCATTGTTATTTGCTCCCATTTCCATTTGGGCAACTCAGGCTGTTGCAAAAGCCCAGACGGCTTTTGGTATTCCACCTTTACCTTCGAGCAAGTTAAGCATTTGCTAACGTAGGTGGCAATGTCACGTTTCATTCCAGGCCACCAGTAGAAGCCCTTCAAGTCATGGTACATCTTGTCTGCACCAGGATGTATTGAGTAATTGGACTTATGTGCCTCGTCCAAAATCAGCTTGCGAAACTCATCTACGCATGGTACCCAAATTCGGTTCATGAAGTACAACACCCCGTTGTCCTTTTTCTCGAGTTGTTTTTCCATTCCCTTCAAGGATTCATCCTTAAGACGTTCGGGAGTGAAAACAAGTTCTTGTGCCTCGCGAATTTGAGTAATGAGATTCGAGTGGATCGTTAATCCCAAGGCTCGAACTCTTCGAGGTTTGATTCGTTCCTTACGACTCAGGGCATCTGCTACTACGTTAGCTTTACCCGGGTGATACTTTATTTCACAGTCGTAATCGTTAAGTAATTCGACCCAACGTCTTTGTCTCATGTTAAGTTCCTTCTGGTCGAATATATGTTGTAGGCTTTTATGATCGGTGAAGATCGTACACTTTGTACCGTATAGGTAGTGTCTCCAGATCTTTAGTGCAAAAACAACGGCTCCCAATTCCAAATCATGAGTCGTATAGTTTTTCTCATGCACTTTTAGTTGGCGTGAGGCATAAGCAATGACCTTTTCGTCCTGCATCAGTACGCAACCTAATCCCTGATGCGAAGCATCACAGTAAACAACAAAGTTGTCTACTCCTTCAGGTAGGGATAGTATGGGTGCGCTGCTCAGTTTCTTTTTCAATATTTGGAATGCCTTCTCTTGTTTCTCATTCCACTCAAATTTCTTGTCTTTTTGAGTTAATGTGGTAAGTGGCTGAGCTATCTTTGAAAAGTTTGCGATGAATCGCCTGTAATAGCCAGCTAGACCAAGAAATTGTCGTACTTCCGTTGGGGTTTTCGGTGCTTCCCAGTTGTTGATTGCCTCAATTTTGGATGGGTCTACATGAATTCCCTTGTCATTTATCACATGACCAAGGAATTGAACCTCTCGTATCCAAAATTCGCATTTAGAGAATTTTGCATAAAGCTTCTCTTTTTGTAGTAGTTCGAGGACAAGCTTCAGATGTTGCTCGTGATCTTCTTTCGTTTGTGAGTATACCAAGATGTCGTCAATAAACACAATGACGAATTTATCCAAATAGGGTTTGCACACTCTGTTCATCAAATCCATGAATACTGCTGGTGCGTTGGTCAGCCCAAAAGGCATGACTAGAAACTCGTAGTGACCGTAACGAGTCCTAAACGCAGTTTTCGGTACATCCTCTTCTCGTACCTTGAGTTGGTGGTAACCAGATCGTAGGTCAATCTTTGAATAATAACTCGACCCTTGCAATTGATCAAACAGATCGTCAATGCGTGGTAACGGGTATCTGTTCTTGATAGTTACCTTGTTCAGTTCTCGATAATCGATGCACATCCGCATAGATCCATCCTTTTTCTTGACAAATAGGACCGGAGCTCCCCAAGGGGAAAAGCTCGGTCGGATGAATCCCAAGTCTAGAAGTTCTTGCAGTTGCGTAGACAGCTCTTGCATTTCCGAGGGAGCTAGACGATAAGGTGCTCGTGCGATAGGTGCGGCTCCTGGCACCAGGTCAATGTGAAACTCAACTTGTCGTGGGGGTGGCAATCCCGGCAACTCATCAGGGAACACTCCTGGATAGTCGCGTACAATGGGCACATCGTCTATACGTCGCTCCTCGGTTTTCTTTTCTACAACGTGTGCCAGAAATGCTTGGTACCCCTTTCGAAGATACTTACTGGCCTTCAAGCGCGAAATCATTTTTGTGGCACTCTTTCGTTTCTCACCTTGAACCACAAGTGTTTCTCCTGTTGACATTGGTAATCGTACCAGCTTATCATGACATATGATCTCAGCGCGGTTCTTAGATAACCAATCCATACCGACTACAACGTCAAAACTTCCCAACTTAACCGGTAGTAAGTCTATTTCGAAGAGATGACCTTCTAACTCCAAGGTACATCCCGGTACTATTTCTCCTGATTCGATTAACTCACCATCGGCTAATTCTATGGTATACTTGTTGTCTAACTTACGGGATTCAAGTTCTAATAGTGGTCTAAATTCAGTAGACACAAAACTTAAATCAGCACCCGAATCAATTAACACAGAGGCATAATGATTGTTTACAAGAAACGTACCAGTGACGGTGTTAGGGTCCTGGCGTGCCTCTTGTGCTCCGATCACGAATGCCCTTCCTTGAGCCGGTTGATGGTTGATGTTGTTGGCTCGGTTATTGTTGTTACCGCGGTTGTTGTTGTTGAGCTTAGGGCATCGGTTACGGTAGTGTCCTTGCTCACCACATTCAAAACATCCCTGGTTTTGACGCTCAGTGTTTGCTCGTGGGGGAGGGTTAGTTTTACATTCTCGGGTTCTATGTCCCCATGCTCTACAGTTTCCACAATACCCACACCCACCTTCGTGGTGTCGGTTACACTTACCACATTTGGGTTTGTTACCCAGGTATGGTTTCGATTCGGTGGTAGTGGCAACATATGCTTTCGCATTTCCAGAAGATTTCTTGTTCTGCTGACCCTGACGATCAGTACCACTACCGTTCCACTTTCGCTTTGCACCACCAGAGCTACTAACATCAGTACTGTTCGGTTCACCTTTTCCCGACACAGCTTTCTTAGTCAGATTTCCCATCCTGACTGCCTCATCGGTCAAACTTTGTGCTAGAGTAACAGCACTCCTGAAAGTGTCCGGTTTAGATGACGTCACCAGACTGCGGATTTGTGGTACTAGACCGAATATGTAGCGCTCAATACGCTTATACTCGGGTGTCACCATATGTGGCACTAGACGTGCAAGCTCCTGAAACTTAGTGGTGTACCCAGCAATATCGGCACCAATCATGGTGATGTTCCACAACTCTGTTTCTAATTTCTGCATCTCACTGCGAGGGCAGAATTCCTCCAACATCAGATTCTTAAATGTTCCCCATGACATTGAATAAGCAGCTGGTCGACCAAGTGATTGGATCTGACTGTTCCACCAAGTGAGCGCTTTGTCAGCCAAAGTGCAAGCAGCATACTTCACCATACAGTCAGGTGAACAGTCACTAATATCCAACACCGACTCAGTTTTCTCTATCCAGTGAATCATACCAATTGCACCCTCGGTGCCACGAAAAGAAATCGGCTTACAAGCCTGAAATGTTTTGTATGAACACCCTCGGCCAGCATTCACGGTTGTCTCAGTATTAACAGGGGTAGATCCACTGTTGTTAACTACGGGTTCGTGATTACGGCTTGCCTCATATTCAGCAATACCTTCAGCTATTCTTCGTGCGATCATTTGTTCGGTGGTTTCAGTGGGTGGTGGTGGAGGCGTAGTCGTCTTTTGACTGTTTCTAGTAGCTCGTCGTTTGGGAGGCATGATTAAGCTCTGCGATGAATAAAATGCAGAGTGTTAATGTTGAGATATTGAATGTGAATAGATCAAAGATTCACATTTGATAGAAATGAATGACATGAAGAGATGAATGAATAGGGTTTTACAACACGTGCCATACAACTTTGAAACACCTACATGTATCTAGCATAATATAATTACGTTGGCCAGGCGTCATTATATAATGTCCAATACATATTTCTTTTCATTGTCGTTTAACACTGTAAATTTCAGAGGTTCTCAAGAATAATCGATCATCAAGCTGTAAAATGTTTCAGGGTTTACAAGAGTTGATCACAAAGTGTCGATAAAGTATAGGTTTAATCACAAGTCGACAGTTGTAAGATGAAATAACATGGTTGATAATAAGCATAATGAACACGAGATGTAAACCAAGCATTCATTATATATTAGAGATCAAAACGCTGTTACATGAGTTTAGTACAAAATGAGATGGGATTTCTAATATACCCATCGATGGTTAGCGTTATACAAAAGATGATGGGTTTCCTATACATATACCCATTTTACTAACAAAGTTTCATCCAACATACAGCTAGTCCATAACGAATACATACATATATTTCCCCAAAAGTAATAGTCTAATATGGTGTAGGCACAACCGCCATACACAAACCTAACGGAACCAGGGTAAATACATCCTAACCGCAACCATCACTGCTGCAGTCATCACACAAACACTAGCAACAATCTCTGACACCCTAGCACGCCTCTCTAAAGCTGCAACGCGTGCACGGGTGGATGCTAGACTCTGCCAGTCTGTCAGACGGTGAGTCTCCACAAAATCCATCCTCTGATGGAGCATAGCCATATCCATGTCAGTGCGGGAGGCATCACTCAGTAGCTCCACCAAATCTCTGCTCCTGCTAGATGATATCCTAAACATGGTGTGGACCACAGCCACAAGGGTAGGCACAGTGAGTTCCAGAGGCTCACCAGTGAGATATGCAGATGGTGGTGAGTGGGAGGACTCTCCAAACTCAAAGGTCGAGGGAATACCCTCTAGTGATCTCCACTCTCTCAATACTCGAGGCATCCAGTCCAGATGAGAAGGTCGGAGCCTCTTCTGTGGCGGCTCGACAACTGGAACCTCAGACTCAGTCACTGGCGCCTTATCGCGCGGCGCGAGTGGTCCCCTGGGAAAATCCCGAACACAGATCCTAGCTGTCATCCGATGTACAGGTACACGAGAGGTACTCGCAACAGGTGGTGTAGGGGTAGGAGTGACCACAGGTGCGGTCGGAGGTGGTACTAAGTAAGCATCACTAGTGTCATCAGACATAGCTCTCACATGAACTGATGACTCATCCCCTACTGTAATCGCGGGACCCTCAAAAGTAGCCTCGGTCGGCTCTTCATCCGAAGCGTAAACATGGTAATGTGATTGACTAGACATACTGTGACAAAAGAAATTGAGTGTGGCGTGTCAGTCGTATGTTAGTGGTATGCAAAGTATGTATGCCTGAATGCACAAATGTTCTAGCCAAGGCTATAGTCTAGGTCTCTAAGGTTTTCAGTCACCTAAAGACTTCTAGTTCGCTATAACCAATGGCTCTGATACCAAGTCTGTCACACCCCGCCAAACGGTAATTACAATTACGTAGAGTGGTTTGCGGAAGCTTAGTGACGTGGCGGGGCTGCGAGCAGTAATAACAACCAACAGATACATACATACTCAGAGCATATGGATATCGCAGAACGAAATAGATTAAGATGCCATTAGTTAAAGTTTTACAAAAGGTTACCACTTGGAAAGTAGTAACAGTAATAATAGTAGTTGAAATCAGTATTTCATAAAATACATAATATCAAAAGTAGATTTCATAGGTATGACTGCAATAGTTGCAGTTATACAGAGGAAATCTAGGTGTCCCAAAAGTAGTGGCATCCTAACAAGTCCAGGGTAGTCCGTCCTGATAATGCATGCAGATCTTACTTACGCTGCTAATTCCCTGAAAAACATAGAGTAAAACGTCAACAAAATTGTTGAGTGAATTCACAAGTTTGTTTGTTATGTAGGAAACACAGGTTAATCATTTAAGAATAACATTTCCAAATAAGTGTTGTTTGTCAAGTAGGAAACACAAGTTATTAACAAATAACATTTCCCAAATCAGTTGTAGTTGTAGTAGGAAACACAAGTTATTAACAAATAACATTTCCCAAATCAGTTATCAGTAGGAAACACAAGTTAACCTAAATTAAGATTAACATTTCCAAATCAGTGTACGTAGGAAATCCTTTCCTAATCATTAGTTTAGTGGGAATATTTAGACGGTGATCCCTTGAAAGGTGAGCTAAACCTGTCAAGTAAGGTAACCCGATCTAACCCTATAACCAAACCACGACCCTAATCTGTTGTTGTTGTGCCAAGTAGGACATTTAAGTATACGCTCCCAAATCCGTAGGAGGGTCGTCACGGCGATAGTACTATCCGTATACTCAGTGGCTAGAGTCACCTAGCTAATGGTTATAGTCTGTAGCCATAAGGTCTTTTATGCACTACATCGTTCAGCCTAGATCCGTACCAAGATTCGTTGCCTAAATTCCCAAAATAGTTATGAAAAACATTTCATAAAACATAGTTCAAATAGTTGTGTGAAATACCCTTTCACAAATAGTTCAAGTATGAAGTACCCCTTCATAAAACACAGTTCAAATTGTCGTGTAAAATACCCCTTCACAAACAGTTCAAGTATGAAGTACCCCTTCATAAACAATTTCAGCAAATACATACAGTATTTAATCAATTACAGTATGAAATCACATTTCATCAATAGTTTAAGTAAATACATCTAGTATTTAAATCAGTTGTCGCATGCAAATATTCATACGATTTCTATGTTTTCCACCCCGAGGTTTTAAAACATTAAAACATTGAAAAGGGGTTTGTGAACTCACTGTGAGTGCTCGGATGTGAATGCTAGCGAGATAAGATAGCGTAGCCCAAACGTAGTCAACCTATACACAATAATGTATTAACTATAAGTACTATCTTTTACTTACGTTAATAGTTCGTTTGTTTGAAGAAATTATCAATTTCTTAAGTTTGTGTATGTCGTTGATGATTGTTGTTTGAAAATAAATAATATTTTCCCAAGTTATGTTTGTTTGTCGAATCGCTCAAAATGTGTAAGCATATATACATATATACTTATATAGTTGCATATATATATTCTTGTTCGTACGCATTAAATAAGTCCAATGTCCGTAAATCATAGTTTGTCTCGTTTTATAGTGTCATTCAACAATTTATCATGTCTCGTATATGTCTTGTACAATTGTAGTCGTTAACGGAATTGCTTTGTGTTTTAAGTTAAAAGTCAAGTTGTTGACCAGACACGGGAATCCGCCGGATTTAAAAGAATCCGCCGGATTTAAGTCAAAAATCGGAATACGCCGGATTCGAGTGAATCCGCCGTATTCAATCAAGTTCGGGGGAATCCGCCGGATTGAATCGAATACGCCGGATTCGTGCGTGTTCATCAGATAGTTCGTGTGAAGCTTTGGAATACGCCGGATTCATTTGAATCCGCCGTATTCACCCGTGTCTTTTACTCGTTCATCGTTTTAGCCGAAGGTTTGTGTGCGGTCAGAGGTGGGAATATGCCGTATTCGAAGGAATACGCCGTATTCGACTGGTTTAATAATGGGAATCCGCCGTATTCACGTGAATACGCCGGATTCATCTGAGCTTCGGTCTGGGAATCCGCCGGATTCGCTTGAATCCGCCGGATTCAAAGGTTTTGCAGGTTCTGGTTCGTGCAGAGCAATAATAAGCTCGAATGTTTTGGGTTTCAAATCATTTGTACATCAAACCCAAACGTTTATACTATCAATATTTAGCATTTTAACAACTTATTACATCATTATAACATGTTTTCATGCATCGATTTTGCATTTGAAGTTTTGGGTTTTAAAACCATTTTCAAGAATCACTCATCAATCTTCGAGTTTGTGATGTTATGTAGCTAGATTATGATGTATAAACAAGTTGTATAACGAAATTTTAGCAAAGAAATCAAGGAAATGAAAGTTTTCTTACAATGAGAAATGTGAAGGTGGTGATGATCGATGATGATGATGATGATGATGAAGCTTCTGGCCTTGTGTTCTACTACTTCTGCTGCCTTTGATCTTGTTAAAATTTTTGAGAGAAAGAAAATGAATAATGGTTGTGTGTTTTGCAGAATGATCGAAGTGAGGGAGGGAGTATGGTTTAAAATGAATCGGTCTCCTCAATTATTGACGGTAGGTGCCAAATTTTGGCACCTCAATTTCGAGTACGGGTATAATTATAGCAATATAAAAGTTAACATTTTATATTTTTATTTTGTAGATGCTCTACTGGTTCGTAATATGTTTTCAGAATAATGAGGTTATCATTATTTTTGATAGTTGTACATTTTTGTACATTTTACTGCGCGTAGTTAATTGAGCGCCAATTTTCAGTAAATTTAGGATTTCATATTTTGAAGTAATGTTCTAACTTCTTCCAAATGAACGAGAAAATTTGCATTTTTATGATTTGACGTCGTATGCGCGTTTTAGAATTGTTTCTGTTCGTGTTATAATACGTTTTATGTTAAACGTATATTTGAACTACTTTATCTATATGTTATAGATATATAAATACTCGTAATTAATAATCGAATTATTAATTATATATTTTGTCACCAACTTTCGTTATTTATTTTGTCGCATTTATTCGGACGCGTATTCGGTAACTTTTCAGCTAAAAATCGCGTAATTTTATAAATTACAATTTATGTAATACTTCATGTATTATTGTTTTGGGCTCGCTAGACTCACATCACATCAAAAGTTTATGTTAACACAATCGTAGGGAATTAGCGTAAGAAATGCATGTAATTAAGTATAATTATATACCTAATTTGGAGGAGTGTCACAAATATGATACCAACAAAAAGGACGAATAAGATCCCGAATACAAAGTAAATTCCTCCATCCCCAACTCATGCTATTTTGAGGTGAAACATCCCAAAAACTTCGATTATCCTGCTTATAGGCATAGACCCATCTGACCCAAATGGAATCCTTTCTAGTAAGAATACTCCAAATATGTTTAGTCATCAAAGAAATATTCCACTCACGCAAACGACGAATCCCCAAGCCACCTTCTTGTCTTGGTAAGCATAAGTCCTCCCAAGCAACTTTTGCTTTACCAGACTTCATCGGCCCTTGACACCAAAGAAAGCCTCTCATAATTTTTTCTAACTCAGAAATAATCGACTGAGGAAGAATAAACATAGAAGCCTAGAAACCATGAAGAGAAGAAAGGACAGAAGTAATGAGTTGAACACGGCCCGCAAACGATAAGGACTTATTCTTCCAATTACCAATGTGGTTTTGAACCTTCTCCACCAAGCCTTTACAATCTGTTTTAAGAAGCCTCGTAGATATGAGGGGAACCCCAAGATACCGAACAGGAAGAATACCTTCTTCAAAAGGCATAACGCCAAGAATACGCTGCCTGACATTCATAGGAACATTACAGAAAAAAGCAGTACTCTTCGGGATACTAGGGATTAAACCAGAAACCTCTTTAAACTCATTAAGGGCTGAATTTAACACCTTAACCGAGTTCACATCACCATGAGCAAATAGAAAAAGATCATCTGCAAAACAAAGATTAACCAAACCCAATTTATCACACCTCGAATGATACTTAAAAAGTTGGGATTGATCCACCTTCTTTCGAATCATCAAAGTCAGAACTTCCATAACCAAAGTTAAAAGATAAGGAGACAAAGGATCTCCTTGTCTCAATCCTCTTTTACCTTGAAAATATCCATGAACAGCCCCATTAATGCTCAAAGAGAAAGAAGTACTAGTCACACATGTCATAATCCGATCAACCATTACAGGGTGAAAACCAAACCCATGCAAGATAACCCGAAGAAAATTCCAATCAACTGTATCATATGCTTTTTGTATATCAATCTTAAATGCACAACGAGAAGCACCATGATGTAAGTGGTAACGCAGCATAAGCTCCTGCGTCAAAAGAATGTTATCCGAAATGCTCCGCCCAGGGATAAATGCCGACTGATTATCACTCACAAGATTGACCAACACATCCTTAATCCTATTAGTAATCACCTTACTAATACATTTATACAAAACATTACATAAGGAGATAGGACAAAAATCATTAATCCTCGGAGGCGTCGCAACCTTCGGAATAAGGGCAATCACAGTATGGTTAATCTCCTTAAGAATCTGACCATTAGAAAAGAAGTCCCGAACAGCAATAAAAACATTATTACCAATAATGTCCCATGACTTTTTAAAGAACGCAGCTGAATAACCATCAGGGCCCGGAGATTTAAGATCACCCATAGAAAACATATCCCTCCTGACCTCCTCCATAGAAACAGGCCTAATCATCAAATCAGCCTCCAAAGTAGAAAGCTTTCGGGAAAACAGCCCCGAAGTATCCAAAGGCCTACAGACACCTGGGCAACCCAAAAAATTCCGATAATGATCAACAAAAGCTAGAGGAACCGAATCTCCCTCATGCACAATATTATTCACATCATGCACTCGATCAATCCTACTCCTATTAACCTTTTCTTTAACCACATTATGGAAATACTTAGAATTACAGTCCCCAACCCGAAGCCATTCAATCTTTGCTTTCTGCTTAAGGAACCTCTCCTCATCGATAACAGCAGCATTAAAAGCACGAAGATAGATACTTTCCTCTTCTCTCAAATAAGTAGAATCCAGGTTAATATCAAGAGCTTTCTGAACCTCATCTAACTCAGCTCTAAGTTGAACAACTTTCTTATGAATATTCCCTTGAGCCCTCATCAAAGCTGCTAAAGGCTTTTTAAGCCTTTTTAACCGGCTAGTGATCTGAAACATAGAATGTCCTACAATCTCCTCATTCCATGCATCCTGAACAATTCTTTTAAATTCAGCTTTATGAACAAGCAAATTATAAAATCTAAAAGACTTAACCCGAGGCTTCAAAACCCTAGGTAAAGTAAGGATAGCAGGAGAATGATCCGAAATCCTATAAGGCTGAAATATAGCAAGAGCCTCTGGAAATAAATTTAGAAAATCACCATTACACATTATACGATCAATCTTCCTCAAAATACCCGAATCAGAATTAGGTTTCTGATTCCAAGTAAAATGCAGACCAGTAGCATGCACGTCCACAACCCCAACATCCTCCACATATTCCCTGAATTCCCTCATAGAAATAGAATATCTAGAAGACCCAGAGGACGTATCATCCAAATTCAGAATAGCATTAAAATCACCCAACAAAGCCCAAGGAGAATTACTGACAAATCGCCCATGCAATCGAAGAGCATCCCACAAATCACGCCTACGGGTGTACGAATTACTAGCATACACTAAAGAACAATAGAAGAACTGAGTAGTATCACGAACCCTAACCTGACAATGCATTACCTGATCCGTAAAAGAAAGGACCATCAGGTCCACCCTATCCGAATCCCAACCGAGGATAATACGAGACCCATTAGCACTCCTGGATGCATTAGAAGTCCAACTCCACCGTTTAAAAACTTTGGAGCTGATACGATCAAGATTAGAAATATTCACGTGGGACTCCAAAATGGCACAAATACAAAGCTTATTCTCATTAATCACCTGCTGAACCTCATTCTGTTTTGGGACACGGTTCAAGCCCCTTATATTCCAAGATGCTAGACTAACCATGAGGAACCTCCGAACCGGGAGTGCTTGCCCCCTTAGAAATAAATACATCATTCGGCAGATTAATAAAATCAGCAGACTCATCATACACATTTTCCATATCCGACTCCGAATCATCCATATACGTATTACTACCATAATCAAACCCTTTAGACTTTAGAGGTTGGTGTTTGTCATCCATTTTCTTCTTACCACGCAAATCCTCCTCATTATCACCAACATTTAGAGCATCAAAACGATTATCCAAACTGATAGGATTAGCATTCCCTTTACCCATGTTAGAAGACCGAGGCTGATTACTAGTACTTGGGACCTGAGCAGAAGCATTCCCCGGTTTTTTGACCCTATAAATCACCTTAGGTTTAGTTTTATGCAAGACAAACCCGTCACCTGACTTTGGCCGCTGCTTTACAGGTCCTCGAACAAACTTCTTTGGAGCAACAAAATCAGAATTATTTGGTTTTCGACCATCAACCCTAACCACATTCTTTGGACATTCATCATCCTTGTGTCCAAAAATATTACACGTACTACATCTAGGCGGACGCCATTCATACTCAACCCTAACTGAGTATAAATTATTACGATTACCGTCGAGCTTAGGAATAGCCACCGAAACAGATTCCTTCAATGCAACCCCCGAATCAACCTCAACCATCGCACGAGAAAAATTTGGGCGACCCCATGAATCCGTACACATTGTACTAGTATATGAGTCAAGCATAATTGGCTTCCCAACCTTAGTGGCAATGGCACTCAACCCTTCCTCATGAAAAGCTAGAAGCGGAATATTATGCAATTTAATCCAAACAGGGACTTTAGATAAATCTTCCTTAGCTAAATCCTCATCCGCAGACCATTTCTTCAACATAATCGGAACCAATCTAATCATCCAAGGTCCCCCTTCAAGAACCTCATTCATACTATTTTCCGAGGAAAATTTAAAGAAAAAGAACCCATTAGAATTCATCATGACTTTTTCAATGCCAAATTTCCGCCAGACATTCATAACATAATTCTGTACCACAGGAAATGCCAACCTTTTACCTATAAAGTATCCATACAAAGTGTTAGAATACTTTTTACTCGCTTCAAGAACCATGGCCAAAGGGATCACGACATCCACATCATTACTACTAGAGGAATCCAAATTTAACACACGAAAATTAACTTTCTTACGTGCAGCACTGTGACACCTGTCAAATTAGGACTAGAATTTAGTGCCTAATCAATTTTTAATACATGTAATTAGTTCTGTGTTAGGCTAATTAATGTATCAATTATTATATATATTGTTGAATATATATCTACAATTATGCGGTTTGTTTAAATCGTACGAGTCTCAAATCGAATGAATTTCGATACAATAAATACGGACGTTGGTGAACAAATTATTAAGTAATACAAATGTTATTTAATAACTCAATTTATTCAAAAATATTATTTATAATAATATTTCGTATCCAAATTTTATTAAACAATTAACGTATACGCGATTAAACATACAAACGCGCAAACAAATAAAACGAATTTCAATTTAGATATCCCAAATGGATAATTGATAAATTATTTTAATAAAACATTTTATAATAAATTCGTAACTTAAAACTTATCTTTTAATATGTAAAAATCATTCAACGTTTGAACAACGGAGCAAACGAACACCACACGGAGCGGGAACGCGGGGCGAAAATGGGAGTTTAACCTCCCACTCCCACCCACTTTCCTCTCATTTCTCTTTTTCTCTATCTCTCTCCTCTCTTATTTTCTCTCAACTATCATCATCACCACCACTTTCCTCCAAACCATCAAAATCACCAAAAACTACCACTAAACGGCATCGGATCTTCAAACTTGTTTGGGACAAAAGATTCACCACTTCACGATCTACACTTTCATCTTTCCGGAATTTCATTTCGGCGATTTGTAAGTTTCCGACACAACTCCGAAAACTCTCGTTTTTAAGTTTTATAACTTGCTAGTTGTTTGTATAACCTTGTAATGTCCTAAAATGGGTTGGGTAAAAATATTAGGCCGATCGATGGCCGGAAAATGCGTTTTTGAAGTTGAAATTCCGATCAGACCCCGTACGTCGCATTTGGCCTGGAGCAAATGCGACGCAGCGACCTACGTCGCACTATATCCTCAACGTCGCATATAGCGACGCAGCACTCTACGTCGCATCGAATTGCGGACGTCGCACTTAGCGACGCAGACCCTTACGTCGCAGAAATCAACTACGTCGCCTATAGCGACGCCACGTACAACGTCGCATTAAATTGCGAAAGTCGCACATAGCGACGCCGTGCCCAACGTCGCAGTCCGGATCTGCGACGTCGCACCCAACGTCGCAGGCTACGTCGCACAAAACAGAATCTTCAAACCGCAAAATTTTCAAAGTCAAATTTCACTGTAGCAACAATATAATAACAATTTAGATCTATCGTTACAACCGTCACCAACGGGCCGTACACACTTTCAAATACACAATTAAATCAACTAAGTCATAGTAACTTAGACAATTCAATCAAACAAGACGTTGTAACTTGTACCAACTTATTCAAACAAGTCGTTGTAACTTGTATCAACTTATTCAAACAAGTCGTAGTAACTTGTAATAAAACAATCAACCAAATCGGGGTAATTTAGACATTAAGTTAGACAAACAATTCAAATGGTAGTCTTTCGGGATACCAATACAATTAATGACAATTTAAGTGTCGTGGACACATTCAGGTTTCAAGCCTTTGGACACCAACTCACAGCTAATTACTTCAAGTTTATTAAGTTAAACACTTCAAGAACCAGGTGAGTTTCATAGCCCCATTTTCAATGCTTTACAACTAGGGGTGTTGTAACACCCCCAAATTTAATGGTTTGCGGAAGCGAGTTTTGGGTGTTACTAATCAATAATCACAAGCACAAAGGATACAGTGAACGACTCTAAATGAGACGTTCGAAAAGTTATTACATTAATACATAAGTAGTTCAAAATACAAGCTCGAGTTTCGTATAAATTCCTAGAGATTTTAATACATAACAACTAGTACAAAAGTAATGTAATAAAATCTCCAAGCTTGTAAATGCATGCGACTCGAGCTAAATGAGCTTATCCTGCTGGGCATCCCTACTGATGCTGTGTACCTGAGAAGCATTACTAAAACGGTCAACCAAAAGGTTGGTGAATCTCACAGGTTTATAAGTAAACAGTTTGAACACACAAGTAGTAGTTGTAAATCATTTGCTAGCCATTATGTATGTGGTGGTTGCAGGTCTTGCTAACCGTTAATAAGTGGGTGGTTGCAGGTCATGCTAACCGTTTGATACCCTTGCCATGAGCCACCATAGTTGAAGCTTAACGTACAGTAAATATAGTACCCCCGTGAATGTTAATCCAAAACATCCGAAACGAGTAAGAAACGCCCGTTTATACAGTACGGTTCGTGGTAGTGCGTGCTACCCCGGGCGGGGATTGTCAGTCCCATATGGATCCATATACTAAAACTCGCGCTTATTCCATAACTAACAACTATGATTAAGGAGGCTTTCAGTGGATTAGTCGTAAACTCATGCAATTGGCATATCCGTAATTCAGCAAAGTTTGTAAATCGTTGGCAGCAAGTAAGTATGTGTGTTCATGTAAAGCAAGTAATGCATCTCCCCCGATGTAAAAGCAGTAAAAAGTGGGGCCGTGAGACTCACCTGAGTCTAGCAGATGATGCAGTAAGTCAAGCAAGTGTAGTACTCTGTACTAGCAACCCTTGGCGTCCTAACACGCACAAGGTTCAGTAAGTAATAAGTAGGTTGGTGTCCCGAAGGATCACCCATGCTAGTTGTCCACTCAACTAGGAAATGTCCAAGTATTTGTTTGTACGTTTGTAATTGTTTTGTAAATAAGTGTGGCCCGTTGGTGACGGAGGTGTAATAATAATCCAACTATTATTATTATGTAATTCATCGCGTTTGTATACCTTGTAAGTATATACATAAGTTGAGTATTTGTAATGCGACGTGTAAACATTGTTCGAGTGTAAGCTCGTGCGAGTGTAATCTCGTAATGTTTTCAAGTGTCGTTGTATGAGTGAAGTAGTTCATGTATACATTACTATGTATATGTATTGTATAAGTACCATTGTATAATGTTCGGTTGTTGTATGTATTCAATACTTAGTGTAAAAGTATTTTCCAAGGTTCTGTTTCATGCGTCACTCCATGCGACACTTCACAGTTTAGGCGACACTTAGGTAGTGCCGCATAGTTCAGTAAGTATCGTGATATTAGCGTCACTAGATGCGTCACTTGCATTAAGGTAGCGTCACTGAGGTCAGTGACGGTATAAGTGTCGGTATAAGTGACGGTTTAAATTGTATGGCGACACTTGTCAAGTGTCGGTTGTTTAAGCGTCACTAAAGTATGCGTCACTCAGCTAGTGTCGGGTATTAGATTTAGTGCGTCACTAAGGGCAAGTGTCGGGTGACGTCAATCAGTAGTAACTATGCGTCACTTGTTCCCGCTGCTAGTTTTGGTTTCAGCCGATGATAGCGACACTGAAGAAGTGTCGCATCGTTCCCACTGGTAGTTATAAAATAGCGACACTAAAGAAGTGTCGGGTAAGGTATGTATCAGGCACTATATGCGTCACTAGTTTAGTGTCGCTATAGGATTTGGTCCTCTAGCGACACTAGCAATCTGTTTGAATTCAAGGCTCGGGTTTGTGGTCAAACGACTCCGGTTTGACCCGAAACTTTTAGGGAAGCCCTAACTATGTTAAATAAGCCTTATAAAATTGTCGTTACGTTTTGTGGTCGTCTCGAAGGGTCGGTTTTATAAATATACCAAAACAGTCCCCGGGTTAAGGTTTTCCAGTTTTTGGTCTCAACGAAACCCTCGTTTTCTCTAACGGTTAGTCCGAATAAAGTCCCGCAAAAATTACCAACTGTTCTCCTATGTCTCTAGATCATTTCTTTATTTTCCCGAGAACTTTAGTGTCCATCTACTATTTTTAACAAAAATTAAGAAATGATATATGCAAATTCCGGCCAAAACAGTGATATGTCCGAAGATCAAGTAATAGCCGATAATGGGTGTATTTCTGGAGGTAGCTAAAGAAGAACTTTTTGTTCACGACGAAAATACCAAACTTTTCCAAGTGGTCTCACCCGTTTATTTAGTCTACAACTCGAGTTATGGTTGTTTTCGTGAGGTCGTTTTTCTGGGCAGAAAACTGTGTACATATATATGTTTACAAAAACGTGTTTCAAGTTTAGATTTGGACATCTCTTTGTTAAGCAAGCAACTAAACATGTTAATAAACATTATAAAACATAACCAAGAAAAGTTTGAGGTCCTTACTAGTCGTATGAGCAAACGAGAAAGATGGATGTGTAGAGCTCGGTGAGGTGCACGTTTTCTTCCAAATGACCCTAGCAATCCAAGCTATTCTTGAGGGTATTTTTGTGATGATTTAGGGGTGTTTTGGGACTGATTTGGTCGTGGTTCTTCACCAAGAAAAGAGAGAAAAGAGTGAGGGAGATGGAGTGGAGAAGTGGTTGAATGAATGAGGTGAGGGGTTTGGAGTGGCTAAGTATCCAAAAAGAGTCAAGGGCATGGTATGCCTTGATTCTTGCAGATTTTCTGCATAAAAATCGTGGGTCCCACCCCCATTTGGTGTTTAAATTGTTTCCCCAAAGTTGTGTTAAGTCCCGTGTTCGTTTACCCGTTCGTTTTGCGTTTTAATTAATCGTATAACGTTTTATATATTACGTTTTGTTAACGATTTAAAACCGGATATTATAAGTAAAAGTTTCACTCAAATAACATATTTTAAGTTACTAAAATAATATTTGAGATTTCGTTTGGTCATCGATCGCGAATCGTGCGTTTATCCGAATTGTGTAACGTTTCTAAACGTTTTAACTGTACGCGTGTAATCGCGATATTTTTACTAGAAGTATTTTATCAAAATACTTATTATGAAGTTATAAAAATATAACTTAAGTGTATTTCACGTGTTTCGTGTACTTTCGTCGCGTAAAGTTACATTTTTAACAAAACGTATAACGTGTAATATATTTTCGTAATATATTAAAGTAAATAATGTTTGTTTGGATAAATCCACATTATTCTAAAAGTTTGTCACCAACGTCCATATTTTGTACCGAATCGTATACGTGTATATATATATATATCACTCATATATATAGTAAGTAAGTAATGTATTTAATCCTATTTCATATTAAATACAAGTAGTAAACACGTAATTAGGAAAATTTTAAATTTACCCTAATTTTGGGGTTGTTACATTCTCCCATTGTTATGAAAATTTCGTCCCGAAATTTGTTTGAAGTCCTAATTGGTCTCGGTTGGGATGTTGGGAAAAGTATTGACCATTTGTCCACAGGACATGGTCAGTTTGAGATTCGAATGAAAAAGGTGCGTGTTCCCGGTCTCAACCAGTGTGAGGTGTCTTGGAAGGAAGTTTGTTTATCGTAAATAAAGTGCAATACGAGCTGCGTCGTCAGGATTCAAGTAGTCGGTAGTTTCCTAACCCTATTGTGTACTTAGGATCTAGGAGAGTACATAGAACGTAAAGCAATGTGCATAAGTTGTTAAACAGTTTCGGGTAATCTAACAATGTGCGTACCCGGGTTGAGTAAGTCGCATAGTCTCGGGTTCGGGTCATCCTCCCTAGCGTTAATCACATAAGCTCTTCCTTTTGCGAAGTTGGTTCCCGCTTTTACCTTTGGGCAGTCCTTCCTGAAGTGTCCGGTACCGTTGCACTCATAGCAGGTCCTGGGTGCAGCAATATCGGTACTAGCAGGGTTGTTTCGGCAGTCTTTGGCTAGATGCCCGAATTTCTTGCAGTTGGTGCAGGGACAGGAGCCATGATGATGCATACTGCATTTGGAACAGTAAGGCTTCTTTCCCTTGTAAGCCTTCGAGTCGTTGGTATCGACTGTTGTAGGCTTTTTGTCAGAAATCAGGTTGGAGGAGTTTGAAGTTGCTTCCCATTTGCGTTTGGCTGCAGACGGGGTAGGAGTTGGGCCACGGCGAACAGAGTTTGCCGTCAGTTCATGTGCCATGCGAATGGCGTTCTGAATGGTACCCGGTTTGGATGAAGTCACCAGGTCTTGTAGACGTTCAGGGAGTCCATCGACGTATTTCTCGATCCTCTTGTACTCAGGATCGACCATTGATGGGCACAGGAGTGCCAGTTGGTGAAAGCGGTTGGTGTAACCGGTGATGTCATCACCCTGCATCTTGTGATTGTAGAATTCTAACTCCAGCTTTTTCAATTCGTCCCTGGGGTAGTACTCGCCTCTCAACATCTCCTTCAACTCCACCCATGGGAGTTTGTAAGCATTTTCAATACCCACTGTCTGGGCATAAGTGTTCCACCATGTGAGAACGGTGTCAGAAAAAGTGCTGACGGAGAATTTAACCTTGTCTCCCTCCGCACAGTTGCAAGTGAGAAATACGGATTCGGCTTTCTCGATCCAGCGGATTAGACCGATAGCTCCTTCAGTACCTGCAAAGTTCAGAGGTTTGCAGTTGTGAAAGTCCTTGTAGGTACAAGGCTTGGCAGTGGGAGGGGTATTGGCAGTATCACTATGCCTTTCGGGGGTCGATGACGAATGTCGCGCCAAGGCTTCAGTCACAGCCTGAGAGATGATAGATGCCATCTGGGCATCAGTGTAAGTCCTTGACTTTGGCGGCATGATTTTCCTGAGATTAGAAGGATAAGGTTCATGAGAGATTGTCCATAAATGATGATTATCATAGATGTACATATACAAATGCGGTAATATACAACATCACAAAATGACAATCAACATTATAGAACAATCAAGAGGGGTTGAATAACCATCTCTACTGACTAGCAACTACGTGCTAACTAGCCTGGTTATTTGAATTGTTTTGAGTTAGGTAAGGTCTCGCTCGAAGTGACTCGGTGGTCCTCCTAGCTACCTATGAGTTTCGTGATCCCAAAAGAAATTGTCGAGAGTGGGATGAATTAGAAGATGTTTCGGAGGTTGTGTTTGCCATTTCCATTACAAAGTGTTTGAATATGTGAGTGCCTATATATATATATAATATATAATAGACTAGCGTACAGTGCTTGAGCGATGACTATCTATGTATACATACATATATCACATAATAGTCTTATGAGTGTCTAGCACAACAATTATGAGTCCCGGTTTCTCTCGAGGTCAGAGTCAACTAATGTATTCCTATTCCAGCATAACCATTTCAAGCCTTACATCATCTTTATTTAATTGTACATAGTTGATCAAGCTATGTTAAATTAAACTTGTATGACGTAACTCATTAAACAAACAAACTTAACAGAAAATACTGCCTAACGGTCATAGTCTAGGCCCACTAATGCAACCTAGTTCACTATAACCTTAGGCTCTGATACCAATCTGTAACACCCCCAAATTTAATGGTTTGCGGAAGCGAGTTTTGGGTGTTACTAATCAATAATCACAAGCACAAAGGATACAGTGAACGACTCTAAATGAGACGTTCGAAAAGTTATTACATTAATACATAAGTAGTTCAAAATACAAGCTCGAGTTTCGTATAAATTCCTAGAGATTTTAATACATAACAACTAGTACAAAAGTAATGTAATAAAATCTCCAAGCTTGTAAATGCATGCGACTCGAGCTAAATGAGCTTATCCTGCTGGGCATCCCTACTGATGCTGTGTACCTGAGAAGCATTACTAAAACGGTCAACCAAAAGGTTGGTGAATCTCACAGGTTTATAAGTAAACAGTTTGAACACACAAGTAGTAGTTGTAAATCATTTGCTAGCCATTATGTATGTGGTGGTTGCAGGTCTTGCTAACCGTTAATAAGTGGGTGGTTGCAGGTCATGCTAACCGTTTGATACCCTTGCCATGAGCCACCATAGTTGAAGCTTAACGTACAGTAAATATAGTACCCCCGTGAATGTTAATCCAAAACATCCGAAACGAGTAAGAAACGCCCGTTTATACAGTACGGTTCGTGGTAGTGCGTGCTACCCCGGGCGGGGATTGTCAGTCCCATATGGATCCATATACTAAAACTCGCGCTTATTCCATAACTAACAACTATGATTAAGGAGGCTTTCAGTGGATTAGTCGTAAACTCATGCAATTGGCATATCCGTAATTCAGCAAAGTTTGTAAATCGTTGGCAGCAAGTAAGTATGTGTGTTCATGTAAAGCAAGTAATGCATCTCCCCCGATGTAAAAGCAGTAAAAAGTGGGGCCGTGAGACTCACCTGAGTCTAGCAGATGATGCAGTAAGTCAAGCAAGTGTAGTACTCTGTACTAGCAACCCTTGGCGTCCTAACACGCACAAGGTTCAGTAAGTAATAAGTAGGTTGGTGTCCCGAAGGATCACCCATGCTAGTTGTCCACTCAACTAGGAAATGTCCAAGTATTTGTTTGTACGTTTGTAATTGTTTTGTAAATAAGTGTGGCCCGTTGGTGACGGAGGTGTAATAATAATCCAACTATTATTATTATGTAATTCATCGCGTTTGTATACCTTGTAAGTATATACATAAGTTGAGTATTTGTAATGCGACGTGTAAACATTGTTCGAGTGTAAGCTCGTGCGAGTGTAATCTCGTAATGTTTTCAAGTGTCGTTGTATGAGTGAAGTAGTTCATGTATACATTACTATGTATATGTATTGTATAAGTACCATTGTATAATGTTCGGTTGTTGTATGTATTCAATACTTAGTGTAAAAGTATTTTCCAAGGTTCTGTTTCATGCGTCACTCCATGCGACACTTCACAGTTTAGGCGACACTTAGGTAGTGCCGCATAGTTCAGTAAGTATCGTGATATTAGCGTCACTAGATGCGTCACTTGCATTAAGGTAGCGTCACTGAGGTCAGTGACGGTATAAGTGTCGGTATAAGTGACGGTTTAAATTGTATGGCGACACTTGTCAAGTGTCGGTTGTTTAAGCGTCACTAAAGTATGCGTCACTCAGCTAGTGTCGGGTATTAGATTTAGTGCGTCACTAAGGGCAAGTGTCGGGTGACGTCAATCAGTAGTAACTATGCGTCACTTGTTCCCGCTGCTAGTTTTGGTTTCAGCCGATGATAGCGACACTGAAGAAGTGTCGCATCGTTCCCACTGGTAGTTATAAAATAGCGACACTAAAGAAGTGTCGGGTAAGGTATGTATCAGGCACTATATGCGTCACTAGTTTAGTGTCGCTATAGGATTTGGTCCTCTAGCGACACTAGCAATCTGTTTGAATTCAAGGCTCGGGTTTGTGGTCAAACGACTCCGGTTTGACCCGAAACTTTTAGGGAAGCCCTAACTATGTTAAATAAGCCTTATAAAATTGTCGTTACGTTTTGTGGTCGTCTCGAAGGGTCGGTTTTATAAATATACCAAAACAGTCCCCGGGTTAAGGTTTTCCAGTTTTTGGTCTCAACGAAACCCTCGTTTTCTCTAACGGTTAGTCCGAATAAAGTCCCGCAAAAATTACCAACTGTTCTCCTATGTCTCTAGATCATTTCTTTATTTTCCCGAGAACTTTAGTGTCCATCTACTATTTTTAACAAAAATTAAGAAATGATATATGCAAATTCCGGCCAAAACAGTGATATGTCTGAAGATCAAGTAATAGCCGATAATGGGTGTATTTCTGGAGGTAGCTAAAGAAGAACTTTTTGTTCACGACGAAAATACCAAACTTTTCCAAGTGGTCTCACCCGTTTATTTAGTCTACAACTCGAGTTATGGTTGTTTTCGTGAGGTCGTTTTTCTGGGCAGAAAACTGTGTACATATATATGTTTACAAAAACGTGTTTCAAGTTTAGATTTGGACATCTCTTTGTTAAGCAAGCAACTAAACATGTTAATAAACATTATAAAACATAACCAAGAAAAGTTTGAGGTCCTTACTAGTCGTATGAGCAAACGAGAAAGATGGATGTGTAGAGCTCGGTGAGGTGCACGTTTTCTTCCAAATGACCCTAGCAATCCAAGCTATTCTTGAGGGTGTTTTTGTGATGATTTAGGGGTGTTTTGGGACTGATTTGGTCGTGGTTCTTCACCAAGAAAAGAGAGAAAAGAGTGAGGGAGATGGAGTGGAGAAGTGGTTGAATGAATGAGGTGAGGGGTTTGGAGTGGCTAAGTATCCAAAAAGAGTCAAGGGCATGGTATGCCTTGATTCTTGCAGATTTTCTGCATAAAAATCGTGGGTCCCACCCCCATTTGGTGTTTAAATTGTTTCCCCAAAGTTGTGTTAAGTCCCGTGTTCGTTTACCCGTTCGTTTTGCGTTTTAATTAATCGTATAACGTTTTATATATTACGTTTTGTTAACGATTTAAAACCGGATATTATAAGTAAAAGTTTCACTCAAATAACATATTTTAAGTTACTAAAATAATATTTGAGATTTCGTTTGGTCATCGATCGCGAATCGTGCGTTTATCCGAATTGTGTAACGTTTCTAAACGTTTTAACTGTACGCGTGTAATCGCGATATTTTTACTAGAAGTATTTTATCAAAATACTTATTATGAAGTTATAAAAATATAACTTAAGTGTATTTCACGTGTCGGGCGCGTTTCGTGTACTTTCGTCGCGTAAAGTTACATTTTTAACAAAACGTATAACGTGTAATATATTTTCGTAATATATTAAAGTAAATAATGTTTGTTTGGATAAATCCACATTATTCTAAAAGTTTGTCACCAACGTCCATATTTTGTACCGAATCGTATACGTGTATATATATATATATCACTCATATATATAGTAAGTAAGTAATGTATTTAATCCTATTTCATATTAAATACAAGTAGTAAACACGTAATTAGGAAAATTTTAAATTTACCCTAATTTTGGGGTTGTTACAGGTGTGATATTACTACTCGATTTTGTTTTACAAGTAGAACGCAAGTGCCAAACTTCAAATACTACATGAGTTTCAAGCTAATCAATTTAAAGTCCTCCATAAGCATAGTCTCTAGTATTTTATAGCGTGAATGTTAGTATATGATATCATATGGGATTGACAATCCTCATCCGGGTTAGCACGCACTAACCGGTCAAACGGATGTATTAGCATTTGGGAAGACGAGTGTTGATTAGGCACTCGTAGGAGGCATTTCAAGTTAGGTTTCCTTAAGTGGGCCTGACAAATCAAGTTAAGCTCAGACTATGTGCTCATGGACAGTATAACTTTTATCTTGCTTAATTGCATTTTAAATTCAATATAAATCTTGCGGTTCTTACAACTATACATTGACATTCAAACCTGTGAGCTCACCAGCGTTTTCGCTGACCCATTTTAGTATTTATCACAGGTACCCAACAGTAGTTTGGCTGCACAAGCAGGAATTATTAGCTCGAGTCAGCATACATACAACTAGAGATTGGACTGCATTATTATATTTTGTAAAAGTAATTATGCTATGTAATCTCTCAATTTTAGGAAACGAGCTAATGTAACTATATTTTGATGTAAACATTTACTTTATTTAGACAAGTTTAAAACGACGCATATAGTGGTCGTTCATTATATCTTATGTGCTTTGTATATTGATTAGTGACACCCAAATCAAGCTTCCGCAAATCGTTAAATTTGGGGGTGTCACAAGCACGTTCCACAACCTGAGCGTACGAATTAACTCCCGAACCGGCCATTTTTATACCCGGTTGTTGAATAACATTGGTAACTGCTTCCAACCTATCAAGACCACGCGTAGAACCACTTAAAATAGTATTTTGACCATCAGAAGTAGACATGCCAGTAGTTGATTCAGGAATGGAGTCAGGAACCTTTGGTATTGGAGGAATCTCCACCTGCTCGTCGACCAAATCAACACCCACATCTACCTTCTGATGTTGAGGTTCAGCTCCAAGATTATCTGTCTTAATATCATCCATAGAAGTATATAATTCAGGGATTTTAGGGGCATTTAACGTAACCTGATTTACACCTTCTTCAAATCCAGTCGAAGCACCATCAATTTGGCCAACACCTTCTGTTGCAACACCACCATGATACACCGAATGCAAAGAACCACTGTTTGGAACAGTTGTAGTTGGAACCGGAATATTAGGGTTTTGAGAACCCGTTCCTCGCAATGAAGCATCATCCTTACGACTAGCATACATGATATTAGGGTTTCGTAGCCGTTCAAGACGAGCAGCAACAGTAGCAATATCAGAAACACTAGCCTGTGCAAAGTTACCATGCGAATCCATCCTAGTTGCATCGACGTTCTTCTTAATCGTATCAACAACCCTAGCCGCATCAACGTCCATACGATCATCAACATTCATCTTAGACACCTGATCAGAAGCATTAAATGATGTAGGAATGAAATCATAAACCAGATTAGAACCAGAAACCGGATTAGGGTTTAAACCCGTCACCGGAAAACCGGCTGCCGGAAAACCACCAGAAGTAGGTAATGCTTGCGTGGGCTATGCAGTATCTGAATCAGACGACGCATTACTACCACGATCATCTTCACTCTGTAAACCACCCTTTGTCGTACCAGAAACCCTACCATCCTTCTTTTTCTTTTTCTTGTTTGCCGAACCTGCCATCACTCTAAGAAAAAACTAAAACGACCACCAAAAGAAACCACACGAACGAATCTATAGCATATATAAAGTACGAGAAAACCAGAAAACCAATCAGAAAACTTGAGAAATTAACAGATTAATCACACGATTAAAGCACCATGATGAAAACCCTAATCGTTTTTCCTAGAGAGAGAGAGCCGGCCTATTAGCAACTGTTAAACATTACAGGGATCATAATATAAAAGACGAGTGTTGATTAGGCACTCGTAGGAGGCATTTCAAGTTAGGTTTCCTTAAGTGGGCCTGACAAATCAAGTTAAGCTCAGACTATGTGCTCATGGACAGTATAACTTTTATCTTGCTTAATTGCATTTTAAATTCAATATAAATCTTGCGGTTCTTACAACTATACATTGACATTCAAACCTGTGAGCTCACCAGTGTTTTCGCTGACCCATTTTAGTATTTATCACAGGTACCCAACAGTAGTTTGGCTGCACAAGCAGGAATTATTAGCTCGAGTCAGCATACATACAACTAGAGATTGGACTGCATTATTATATTTTGTAAAAGTAATTATGCTATGTAATCTCTCAATTTCAGGAAACGAGCTAATGTAACTATATTTTGATGTAAACATTTACTTTATTTAGACAAGTTTAAAACGACGCATATAGTGGTCGTTCATTATATCTTATGTGCTTTGTATATTGATTAGTGACACCCAAATCAAGCTTCCGCAAATCGTTAAATTTGGGGGTGTCAAAAATGGGTATCAGAGCCTAAGGTTATAGTGAACTAGGTTGCATTTAGTGAGCCTAGACTATGACCGTTAGGCAGTATTCCGTATTAGTTATGACTAGTTCAGGGATTACATCATACGACTTTAATTTAACATAGCCTGATCAACTATGTACAATTAGAGAAAGATGATGTGAAATCTGAAAGAGTTATGTTGAACAGGAATGCATTAGTTGACTCTGACCTCGAGAGAAACGGGACTCAAAACACGTATGTGCTAGACACTCAATAGGTTATTATGTGATATACATATATACTTACATAAGTAGACCTCTTTACCACTTTAGGCTATATTATTATATGAATATAGGCCTCTTTCTCTCTAACGCTTTGTCTCGAAATGACAAACACACCACTAGTTCATCATACTCGGACTAGTATCTTATTTCATTTCCTTGTTCTTTCTTACTCAGCATCATGCCTCCTCGTCGTCAAATTACCCTTAGCGAAGCTGAGATCGCGGGAATCATTGCCCGCAGTGTGACCGAAGCCTTGGCTACCCGAACACCACCCGGTAGCGAGGACACAGCAACCAATACTCCACCACACAAGCCTTGCTCCTATAAGGACTTTCTTAGCTGTAAACCGCTATACTTCAAGGGCACGGAAGGTGCCATTGGCTTAATTCGTTGGATTGAGCGCATGGAATCTGTTTTCAGTCTCTGCGACTGCACTGAGAACAACAAGGTCAAATTCGCTGCTTACACCTTTCAGGAAGGTGCACTCACGTGGTGGAAAACCCACGCAAACTCTGTAGGCCTTGAGGTTGCAAATCGACTTCCTTTGGCCGAACTGAAAAAGAAGCTGACAGAAAAGTACTGTCCTGAAGAGGAATTGCACAGGCTGGAAGAAGAATTCTGGCATCTGGAGGTGCAGGGAAATGATGTTGCTGAATATACCACCAAATTTCAGCAGTTTGCTTTATTATGCCCGAGTTTGGTCGAACCAGAAAGTAAGGGCATTAAGAAATACATTCGTGGACTCCCCGAGAACATCCAGGGAAACGTCGCCTCATCCAAACCAACCAGCACTGAGAGTGCCATTCGATTGGCCCACGAACTCATGGCTCTAGTTGTCAGCCGTGAGACCTCCAACACCACATCCTCCAACAACAACAAACGCAAATCCACTGAACACCACCACAACTCAAACAAGAAAAACAACGCCATCCAAGTCTACAACACCAACTCTGAATCCAACCGCAGCTACACCGGGGACAGACCTTATTGTCCCAAGTGCAACTATCACCACTTTGGTCAGTGCGGTACTCCTTGCAACAACTGCAGGAGGTACGGGCATTCGACTAAGGATTGCCGAGCCCCCAAATCCAACAACAACCCCTCTGACAGAAATACCCGACAACCTAAGTCCTGCTACGAATGTGGAAACCCAGGTTACTTTAGGGATTCTTGCCCAAAATTGAAGAACAAGGGCAACAACAACAACCACCGCAACAACAACAACACCAAAAGTAACGCATTCGTGATCAACTCAGGAGACGCCCGTCAGGACCCGAATGTGGTCACGGGTATGTTCCTCCTCAACAATTTAACTGCTTCCATTCTGTTTGATACTGGTGCCGATAGGAGTTTTATTTCCGATGAATTTTGCCCTCTACTTGGCATTACACCTGTTGCTTTAGACATTAAGTACACCGTAGAGTTAGCAAATGGCAAACTGATAGAAACCGATAGTGTGATACCTAATTGCACTTTAAATCTAGCCGACGAAATCTTCTCCATAGATCTTATGCCTATTGAGATAGGAAGTTTCGATGTCATCGTAGGCATGGACTGGTTATCCAAACATCGCGCCGAAATCATCTGCTATGACAAAATTGTTCGCATACCTCTCACTGTCGGTAGAACCCTAGTCATACAGGGGGAGACCGGAGGGACGAGGCTTAACATCATATCTTGTCTTAAAACCCAAAAATTTCTGAGAAAGGGTTATCCAGCAATCCTCGCGCACATCATGGAGAAAAAGTCGGAGGAGAAGCGACTTGAGGATGTTCCAATTGTTCGAGACTTTCCAGAAGTCTTTCCTGAGGAACTGCCTGGTCTACCACCACCAAGACAGGTTGAGTTCTCAATCGATCTTGTACCTGGTGCTGCGCCTGTGGCCCGAGCACCATACCGTTTAGCTCCATCCGAACTTCAGGAGCTGTCCACCCAATTACAGGAACTCCTGGAACGAGGATTTATCAGGCCGAGTTCTTCACCTTGGGGAGCTCCGGTCCTATTTGTCAAGAAGAAAGACGGTTCTTTTCGAATGTGTATCGACTATCGAGAGTTGAACAAGTTAACTGTCAAGAACCGGTATCCACTCCCTCGAATCGATGATTTGTTCGACCAACTTCAAGGGTCGAGTTGTTATTCAAAGATTGATCTCCGATCCGGTTATCACCAATTGCGTGTTCGTGATGCCGATATTCCAAAAACCGCTTTCAGAACCCGTTACGGGCATTACGAATTCCAAGTGATGCCATTCGGCCTAACCAATGCACCGGCTGTATTCATGGACCTTATGAATCGGGTGTGTAAACCTTACCTTGATAAGTTTGTCATTGTCTTCATCGATGACATTCTCATATATTCACGAAGCAAAGAAGAGCATGCACAACACCTCAAAACCATCCTTGAACTACTTAAACACGAGGAGCTCTATGCCAAGTTCTCTAAGTGTGAGTTCTGGATCAAAACCGTTCAATTCCTTGGTCACGTGATTGACAGTCAGGGAATTCACGTTGACCCGTCAAAAATCGAGGCTATCAAAGACTGGCAATCGCCAACCACTCCGACCGAAGTACGGCAGTTTCTAGGACTGGCCGGATACTATCGGCGATTCATTGAAAATTTCTCCAAGATAGCCATACCACTTACGACTCTGACCCAGAAAGATAAAAAGTTTGACTGGACTGATAAACAAGAGTCGGCATTCCAACTCTTAAAACAAAAGCTTTGCAGTGCTCCTATCCTCTCATTACCTGAAGGCACCGATGACTTCGTGGTATACTGCGATGCTTCACATCAAGGTCTCGGTTGTGTGCTTATGCAACGAGACAAAGTCATAGCTTATGCTTCCCGACAGCTCAAGATTCATGAAAAGAATTACACCACCCACGACCTCGAGCTAGGAGCTGTCGTTTTTGCCCTCAAAATCTGGAGACATTACCTTTATGGTACCAGATGTACAATCTTTACCGACCATAAAAGCCTTCAACACATATTCGATCAGAAGGATCTCAACATGAGGCAACGTCGATGGGTCGAGTTACTTACCGATTACGACTGCGAACTCAAATATCATCCAGGCAAAGCAAATGTTGTTGCTGACGCCCTCAGTCGAAAGGAGCGAGTGAAACCACTTCGGGTTCGAGCCCTCAGTATGACTATTCACAACAATTTAAACATTCAAATCCTCACTGCTCAACTCGAAGCTTTAAAACCCGAAAATGTCAAAGATGAAGCCTTGCGGGGCATGGATAAACAATTCGAAATCAGACCTAACGGGATTAGGTATTTCTCAAACCAAATTTGGTTGCCTAAATTTGGGAACCTACGAGACTTGGTGATGGATGAAGCTCACAAATCTAAATATTCTATCCACCCGGGATCCGATAAAATGTACCACGGTATCAAGGACTTCTACTGGTGGCCGTACATGAAAGCTGAAATCGCCACCTATGTCAGCAAGTGCCTTACTTGCTCCAAAGTCAAAATCGAATATCAAAAACCTTCTGGTTTACTTCAACAACCCAGTCTTCCTGAATGGAAATGGGAACAAATTGCCATGGACTTCATAACCAAACTACCCAAATCGTCGAGCGGTTGCGATACCATTTGGGTGATCGTGGATCGTCTCACAAAATCTGCTCACTTCCTGGCAATCAAGGAATCCGACAAAATGGAACGCCTCACCAACATTTATCTGAAGGAAATCGTGACCAAACACGGTGTTCCAATCTCAATTATCTCCGATAGAGATAGTCGTTTCACTTCACAATTTTGGCAATCACTTCAAAAATCTCTGGGTACTCGACTTGATATGAGTACCGCATACCATCCTCAAACGGACGGTCAAAGTGAACGAACCATTCAAACACTTGAAGATATGCTACGGGCCTGCGTAGTAGACTTCGGTGTAAACTGGGAAAAACACCTACCATTGTGCGAGTTCTCGTACAACAACAGTTATCATACCAGCATTAAAGCTGCACCTTTCGAGGCACTGTACGGTCGTAAGTGCCGGTCACCTATCTGTTGGACCGAAATTGGGGACAGCCAACTCATGGGTCCAGAGATCATTCACGAAACAACCGAGAAAATCGTCGAAATTCAAAACAAACTCAAAGCCGCGCGTGATCGTCAGAAAAGTTATGCTGACGTGAGGCGCAAACCACTCGAGTTCCAAGTTGGGGATCGAGTACTACTTAAAGTATCGCCTTGGAAAGGCGTAATCCGATTTGGTAAACGAGGGAAGTTGAATCCCAGATACATTGGACCATTCGAGATCCTCGAAAGGATTGGTCCAGTGGCTTATCGATTGCAGCTGCCATCTGAACTTAGCAGCGTGTATCCCAAATTTCATGTTTCAAATCTGAAGAAGTGTCTGTCTGATGAGACCCTTATCATTCCGCTCGATGAAATTCGAGTTGACGAAAAACTTCACTTTGTTGAGGAACCCGCTGAAATCATGGACCGTGAGGTCAAACAACTTAAACAAAGCCGTATTCCTATCGTCAAGGTTAGGTGGAATTCGCGGCGCGGTCCGGAATTCACCTGGGAACGGGAGGATCAAATGCGACTCAAGTATCCTCAACTCTTCACTGATTCAACGTCAAACACGACTTCAACCTAAATTTCGAGACGAAATTCTTCTAACAGGGGGAGAATGTGACACCTGTCAAATTAGGACTAGAATTTAGTGCCTAATCAATTTTTAATACATGTAATTAGTTCTGTGTTAGGCTAATTAATGTATCAATTATTATATATATTGTTGAATATATATCTACAATTATGCGGTTTGTTTAAATCGTACGAGTCTCAAATCGAATGAATTTCGATACAATAAATACGGACGTTGGTGAACAAATTATTAAGTAATACAAATGTTATTTAATAACTCAATTTATTCAAAAATATTATTTATAATAATATTTCGTATCCAAATTTTATTAAACAATTAACGTATACGCGATTAAACATACAAACGCGCAAACAAATAAAACGAATTTCAATTTAGATATCCCAAATGGATAATTGATAAATTATTTTAATAAAACATTTTATAATAAATTCGTAACTTAAAACTTATCTTTTAATATGTAAAAATCATTCAACGTTTGAACAACGGAGCAAACGAACACCACACGGAGCGGGAACGCGGGGCGAAAATGGGAGTTTAACCTCCCACTCCCACCCACTTTCCTCTCATTTCTCTTTTTCTCTATCTCTCTCCTCTCTTATTTTCTCTCAACTATCATCATCACCACCACTTTCCTCCAAACCATCAAAATCACCAAAAACTACCACTAAACGGCATCGGATCTTCAAACTTGTTTGGGACAAAAGATTCACCACTTCACGATCTACACTTTCATCTTTCCGGAATTTCATTTCGGCGATTTGTAAGTTTCCGACACAACTCCGAAAACTCTCGTTTTTAAGTTTTATAACTTGCTAGTTGTTTGTATAACCTTGTAATGTCCTAAAATGGGTTGGGTAAAAATATTAGGCCGATCGATGGCCGGAAAATGCGTTTTTGAAGTTGAAATTCCGATCAGACCCCGTACGTCGCATTTGGCCTGGAGCAAATGCGACGCAGCGACCTACGTCGCACTATATCCTCAACGTCGCATATAGCGACGCAGCACTCTACGTCGCATCGAATTGCGGACGTCGCACTTAGCGACGCAGACCCTTACGTCGCAGAAATCAACTACGTCGCCTATAGCGACGCCACGTACAACGTCGCATTAAATTGTGAAAGTCGCACATAGCGACGCCGTGCCCAACGTCGCAGTCCGGATCTGCGACGTCGCACCCAACGTCGTAGGCTACGTCGCACAAAACAGAATCTTCAAACCGCAAAATTTTCAAAGTCAAATTTCACTGTAGCAACAATATAATAACAATTTAGAACTATCGTTACAACCGTCACCAACGGGCCGTACACACTTTCAAATACACAATTAAATCAACTAAGTCATAGTAACTTAGACAATTCAATCAAACAAGACGTTGTAACTTGTACCAACTTATTCAAACAAGTCGTTGTAACTTGTATCAACTTATTCAAACAAGTCGTAGTAACTTGTAATAAAACAATCAACCAAATCGGGGTAATTTAGACATTAAGTTAGACAAACAATTCAAATGGTAGTCTTTCGGGATACCAATACAATTAATGACAATTTAAGTGTCGTGGACACATTCAGGTTTCAAGCCTTTGGACACCAACTCACAGCTAATTACTTCAAGTTTATTAAGTTAAACACTTCAAGAACCAGGTGAGTTTCATAGCCCCATTTTCAATGCTTTACAACTAGGGGTGTGATATTACTACTCGATTTTGTTTTACAAGTAGAACGCAAGTGCCAAACTTCAAATACTACATGAGTTTCAAGCTAATCAATTTAAAGTCCTCCATAAGCATAGTCTCTAGTATTTTATAGCGTGAATGTTAGTATATGATATCATATGGGATTGACAATCCTCATCCGGGTTAGCACGCACTAACCGGTCAAACGGATGTATTAGCATTTGGGAAGACGAGTGTTGATTAGGCACTCGTAGGAGGCATTTCAAGTTAGGTTTCCTTAAGTGGGCCTGACAAATCAAGTTAAGCTCAGACTATGTGCTCATGGACAGTATAACTTTTATCTTGCTTAATTGCATTTTAAATTCAATATAAATCTTGCGGTTCTTACAACTATACATTGACATTCAAACCTGTGAGCTCACCAGCGTTTTTGCTGACCCATTTTAGTATTTATCACAGGTACCCAACAGTAGTTTGGCTGCACAAGCAGGAATTATTAGCTCGAGTCAGCATACATACAACTAGAGATTGGACTGCATTATTATATTTTGTAAAAGTAATTATGCTATGTAATCTCTCAATTTTAGGAAACGAGCTAATGTAACTATATTTTGATGTAAACATTTACTTTATTTAGACAAGTTTAAAACGACGCATATAGTGGTCGTTCATTATATCTTATGTGCTTTGTATATTGATTAGTGACACCCAAATCAAGCTTCCGCAAATCGTTAAATTTGGGGGTGTCACAAGCACGTTCCACAACCTGAGCGTACGAATTAACTCCCGAACCGGCCATTTTTATACCCGGTTGTTGAATAACATTGGTAACTGCTTCCAACCTATCAAGACCACGCGTAGAACCACTTAAAATAGTATTTTGACCATCAGAAGTAGACATGCCAGTAGTTGATTCAGGAATGGAGTCAGGAACCTTTGGTATTGGAGGAATCTCCACCTGCTCGTCGACCAAATCAACACCCACATCTACCTTCTGATGTTGAGGTTCAGCTCCAAGATTATCTGTCTTAATATCATCCATAGAAGTATATAATTCAGGGATTTTAGGGGCATTTAACGTAACCTGATTTACACCTTCTTCAAATCCAGTCGAAGCACCATCAATTTGGCCAACACCTTCTGTTGCAACACCACCATGATACACCGAATGCAAAGAACCACTGTTTGGAACAGTTGTAGTTGGAACCGGAATATTAGGGTTTTGAGAACCCGTTCCTCGCAATGAAGCATCATCCTTACGACTAGCATACATGATATTAGGGTTTCGTAGCCGTTCAAGACGAGCAGCAACAGTAGCAATATCAGAAACACTAGCCTGTGCAAAGTTACCATGCGAATCCATCCTAGTTGCATCGACGTTCTTCTTAATCGTATCAACAACCCTAGCCGCATCAACGTCCATACGATCATCAACATTCATCTTAGACACCTGATCAGAAGCATTAAACGATGTAGGAATGAAATCATAAACCAGATTAGAACCAGAAACCGGATTAGGGGTTAAACCCGTCACCGGAAAACCGGCTGCCGGAAAACCACCAGAAGTAGGTAATGCTTGCGTGGGCTATGCAGTATCTGAATCAGACGACGCATTACTACCACGATCATCTTCACTCTGTAAACCACCCTTTGTCGTACCAGAAACCCTACCATCCTTCTTTTTCTTTTTCTTGTTTGCCGAACCTGCCATCACTCTAAGAAAAAACTAAAACGACCACCAAAAGAAACCACACGAACGAATCTATAGCATATATAAAGTACGAGAAAACCAGAAAACCAATCAGAAAACTTGAGAAATTAACAGATTAATCACACGATTAAAGCACCATGATGAAAACCCTAATCGTTTTTCCTAGAGAGAGAGAGCCGGCCTATTAGCAACTGTTAAACATTACAGGGATCATAATATAAAAGTGTGTGAGGAACTAAAACAGTGGGAAATCAAATGTAAACACACCATAGCAATCATTGAAAACCTGGAAAATCAAATAAAGGCATATGAAGTCAATGCAACACAGTTTAAATATGACATTGAATATGCTAGGTGGGAGAGAGACACTTTTAAAGATAAAGTAGAGTTGTTGTCTAAGAAACTTACTGAAGTCACATGTGAGAGAGATAGCATAAGACTTGATGTAAGTAAATTAGAACATGCATCTAGGAGTGTCAATAAACTTATTGATTCACATATTCATGATAAACTTAAGACTGGATTAGGGTACAATAATGTACCTCCACTTTATAATCACACCTACTTTCCTCCTAAAAGTGAAATTGATATCAATTCACTTAAAAGAGGAATGACAGATGAGGTTAAAAAGGCTGATCCAATCAAAAGTTTATCTGATGATGTGATGTTTATTGAAGGTGAAGTTAGTGATTGGACTGAAGAAGATGATCAGAGTGATAGAACATCTGAAAGTGAGAAGAGTGTAAAATCTGAATCATCTAAGTCTGAGTCATCATGTGAGGATGTGAAGAGAGTAATTACTGGTCTAGTTTCTAAGCTTAAATCTGATAAACTAGAAGAGGGTAAGAAAATGTTTAAGGAAAAGGCTAAACAGGCCTTAGAGAATGTGAGTTTGAACACTAACAAATCTAAACATGGGTTAGGATATGTTAGTAATACAGTTAATTTAGTTAATGTTGAGAAATCTGGTGTGAATAACTGTGTTAATTGCAACTGTAAAGCAAGTACTTCTTTTTCACGGAATTTTCAAAATCAGAAACCCAGAGGTAATCAAAGAAACTGGAATCAAATGATTTCACAGAAACTGGGTAACAATGTCACTGTGATAAAAGAAAAGACTTGCTTTATATGTGGAAAAATGGGTCATCTTCAATATGACTGTTATCATAATCCTGAGAATGTTCAAAGGATTAGAAAACAGCCATGGACAAAAGCAAATATGATTAACAAACAAAACTTTCAATCAAACGTTAATCATACTGCCAAGGTTCAGGAGATATACTCAAAGGCTAACATGTTAAACACTATTTCAGGTAAATCTACTGCAGCAGTAATAACAAACTTAGCCAAAAGTAAAAAGACAAAAACAGTGGTAACAAATTATAAAAACAGTGGTAACAAAATTATCACTGATTCTTCAAATGGTAAAACAGTTAAAACTGTTAAGCCAAACACCGCTGTTAAGTCTAAAATCAGTTGGATTTGGACACCTAATAAGTCTGATAAACTAACAGGTCCAAATACCAACAGTGCATCACAATCAATAATCTTCAAGAAAGTTGATTATGTGAATGCACTAGGGAAACCCAAAGCCAAATTGGTTTGGGTTCCCAAGAGAAATTAATTCTCTTTCTGATTGTATGTGCAGGGCAAGCCAAAAAGCTTATGGCATATTGATAGTGGATGCTCAAGGCACATGACTGGAGACAAAGAAAAGCTACAGGACTTCAAATCTTTTGATGGTGGATATGTAGCTTTTGGAAGCAATCCAAAAGGAGGAAGGATCACAGGCAAAGGAACAGTTCAGAGTGAAAAGCTAAGTTTTGATAATGTTTATTTTGTGGAACAACTGAGGTATAATTTGCTAAGTGTGAGTCAAATCACAGATAAAAAGAACCCAGTTCATTTTACTGACACTGAATGCCTTATCTTGTCCAAGAAATTCAAAATACCTGAAAACATGATTTTAATGAAAATTCCAAGGCAAGATAATGTATATAAGTGTGACTTAGCAAATATGACACCTCAACCCGATTTAAACTGTCTTATTTCTAAAGCAAGTGTGAATGAATCTGAACTGTGGCATAGAAGGATGTGTCACATGAATTTCAAAACCATTAATAAACTTGTCAAAAACAAGCTTGTTAGAGGTTTGCCTGAAAATGTTTATTCATGTGATGATCATTGTGTTTCTTGTCAAAAGGGAAAGCAACACAAATCCTCTTTTAAGTCCAAAACTGTGAATACAAACTGCACACCCTTACACTTATTGCATATGGACTTATTTGGACCAACCAGTATAAGTAGTATGGGGAAAAGATCTTATTGCCTTGTGATATTCAGAAGGCATATGACACGGTGGACTGGGGGTTTCTAAGGACCATTTTAAATGGGTTTGGATTTCATCCTCATATGGTGAATCTGATTATGACTTGTGTCTCTACTGTGTCGTATTCTGTTTGTCTTCATGGGCAAACTTATGGTTTTTTTAAGGGCGGTCGGGGTCTTCGTCAAGGTGACCCGATGTCGCCATATCTTTTCACATTGGTTATGGAGATTTTATCCTTGCTTATCCGGAGACATATTGAGAATGCGGATGGGTTTGACTATCATAATTTTTGTGATAATCAACATATTGTTAACATATGTTTTGCGGATGACTTGTTCCTTTTTTGTAAGGGTAATGTCCGGTCTGTTCAGGTAATTTCTGATGCATTGAAAGAGTTCACTGGAGTCTCGGGTCTTGCTCCTAGTATTCCTAAAAGCACTGCATTTTTTTGTAATGTGCCTGATTCTATAAGGCGTGGCATTCTTAATGTGATGCCATTTGCTGAGGGCACTCTTCCGATTCATTATTTGGGTGTTCCTCTTATTTCCACCAGATTACTTGTTCATGATTGTAACCCTTTGGTTGAGAAAGTTAGTAATCGGATTGGAAATTGGAAGAACAAGTGGTTATCCCTAGCTGGTCGTCTTCAGTTGGTGGCTTCTGTTCTGACTTCTTTACAAAGCTACTGGGCTGCTCTCCTTATTCTTCCTTCTAGTACTATTAAAGAAATAGAAGGTCTTATTCGAGGTTTTCTATGGTGTCAGGGAGATATGAAAAAAGGTAAAGCCAAGGTCTCATGGAAAATTGTATGTCTTCCTAAGGATGAAGGTGGTCTCGGTATTCGACGTTTAGAGAGTTGGAATAAAGCTCTGATAACGAAGCATATTTGGAATATTTTAACTCGTAAGGACTCGATGTGGGTTCGGTGGATTTATTGGTACAAGATAAGAGATAATAGCTTTTGGGAAGTCCCTGTTAGAGGTGATATTAGCTGGTGTTGGCGTAAGATCCTCCTGATGCGTGACTTGGTGAGACGACATTTTTGGTATTCTATTGGGAATGGTACGTCTATTTCAGTGTGGTTTGATATATGGCATTCGGTTTGTCCCCTATCTTCTTTTCTTTCTCGTTATTCCATTACTAGAGAATTTCATCTTCGGGATAAGATAGCGGATGTGGTTGTTGATAATTCTTGGAATTGGCCGTCTTCTTGGATGTCGAGATTCTCGACTTTATCCCAGCTTTCTAATCCCATTTTGACTAATACTCCGGATAAGTTGTATTGGCGCATGTTTGGTGGAGAGTTGGCTGATTTTAAGATTAATCATGTTTGGGATTCTATCAGGCCAAGGGTGGAGAAAGTTGGTTGGACGTCTGTTGTTTGGTTTCCTCAGTGTATTCCTCGGCATGCTATTCATCTTTGGCTGGCTATTCGAGGAAAATTGAAGACCCAAGATCGGTTGAAGCAATGGGATGTCGGTCCTGCTACTGACTTAAACCTGCTTCGGTGTCATTTATGTGACTATCAACTTGATTCTCATTCTCACTTGTTTTTTGAGTGTAGCTTTTCCTTACAGGTTTGGTTGGAGGTTTTAAGTTTTGCTGATTATCCTCTTCATTTGGTTCGGTTATTTGATTGTGTTCAGTGGGTTCAACCTGCTGCTGCTAAGAGGTCTATTCGTGGTATTATTTTTAAGCTTCTCCTTGGGGCTACATCTTATTCCATTTGGAGTGAGCGTAATCTACGGCTATTTAAAAATCAGAGAAGATCTAAAGATCAGGTGGTGGCGTCTATCTTAGAGCTTGTTCGCCTAAGATTGTTCTCCTTCTCGTTCAAGCCTTCTGCAGCGGTTTTGAAGGCTATAGAGATTTGGAAGATTCCAAGATCCCTTGTTAGTGGGATTTAACTTTTGTTTTTGTCTGATGCGGCTTCAGTGGTTTAATGCATGGTCTGTTTAGTTTGGTTATGTTGGTCAGGATTTAGTTTGGTTGTGTTTTTGGCTGTTATATACTTGGCCTGTCAAGTATATATGCTTAGATGTTTTTTACTCTAAGCTTTTATTTCCTCTAGTATTGTAATGTTTTATCTTGAGTTATAATATTTACCGGGTATAAACCCTTTACCAAAAAAAAAAAAAAAAGTACACCGTAGAACTTGCAAATGGTAAACTCATAGAAACCGATAGTGTGATACCTAATTGCACTTTAACCCTAGCCGACGAAACCTTCTCCATTGACCTTATGCCTGTTGAAATAGGAAGTTTCGACGTCATCATTGGTATGGACTGGTTGTCCAAACACCGCGCTGAAATCGTCTGCTACGACAAGGTCGTTCGAATCCCTCTCGCCGCCGGTAGGACTTTGGTCATACAGGGGGAGACCGGTGGGACGAGACTCAATATCATCTCTTGTGTGAAAACCCAAAAATTTCTGAGAAAGGGTTACCCAGCAATCCTCGCACATATCCTGGAGAAAAAGTTAGAGGAGAAGCGACTTGAGGATGTACCAATCGTTCGAGACTTTTCGGAAGTATTTCCCGAAGAACTGCCTGGTCTAACACTGTGTGACACCCCCAAATTTAATGATTTGCGGAAGCTTGATTTGGGTGTCACTAATCAATATACAAAGCACATAAGATATAATGAACGACCACTATATGCGTCGTTTTAAACTTTTATAAATAAAGTAAATGTTTACATCAAAATATTGTTACATTAGCTCGGTTCCTGAAATTAAGAGATTACATAGCATGATTACTTTTACAAAATATAATAATGCAGTCCAATCTCTAGTGGTATGTATGCTGACTCGAGCTAATAATTCCTGCTTGTGCAGTCAACCTACTGCTGGGTACCTGTGATAAATACTAAAATGGGTCAGCGAAAACGCTGGTGAGCTCACAGGTTTGTAAATCAATGTATAGTTGTCAGAACCGCAAGATTTATATTGAATTTAAAATGCAATTAAACAAAATAAAAGTTATACTGTCCATGAGCACATAGTCTGAGCTTAACTTGATTTGTCAGGCCCACTTAAGGAAACCTAACTTGAAATGCCTCCTACGAGTGCCTAATCAACACTCGTCTTCCCAAATGCTAATACATCCGTTTGACCGGTTAGTGCGTGCTAACCCGGATGAGGATTGTCAATCCCATATGATATCATATACTAACATTCACGCTATAAAATACTAGAGACTATGCTTATGGAGGACTTTAAATTGATTAGCTTGAAACTCATGTAGTATTTGAAGTTTGGCACTTGCGTTCTACTTGTAAAACAAAATCGAGTAGTAATATCACACCCCTAGTTGTAAAGCAGTGAAAATGGGGCTATGAAACTCACCTGAGTCTTGGAATGTTAAGCAATTAAACTTGAAGTAATTAGCCGTGTGTTGGTGTCCAAAGGTTTGAAACCTGAATGTGTCCACGACACTTGAATTGTTATTAATTGTATTGGTATCTCGAAAGACTACCATTGAAATTGTTTGTCTAACTTAATGTCCAAATTACCCCGATTTGGTTGATTGTATTGTTACAAGTTACTACGACTTGTTTGATTAAATTATCTAAGTTACTATGACTTAGTTGATTCAATTGTGTATTTGAAAATGTGTACGGCCCGTTGGTGATTTAGTTGAAATAATAATAATTCTAAAATGTTGACTTTGCTACAGTACTGCTACAGTAAATTTGACTTTTTTGAACAGTAACTTTGACTTCAAAATTTTGAGGTTTGAAGATTCTGTTTTGTGCGACGTAGGGCGCTACGTCGCAGATCCGGACTGCGACGTTGGGCATGACGTCGCTATGTGCGACTTTCGCAATTTAATGCGACGTTGTACGTGACGTCGCTATAGGCGACGTAGGTGATTTCTGCGACGTAAGGGTCTGCGTCGCTAAGTGCGACGTTGGGGTATAGTGCGACGTAGGTCGCTGCGTCGCTATATGCGACGTTGGGGATATAGTGCGACGTAGGTCGCTACGTCGCTATATGCGACGTTGGGGATATAGTGCGACGTAGGTCGCTACGTCGCATTTGCTCCCGACCAATTGCGACGTACGGAGTCTGATCGGAATTTTAACTCCAAAAACGCATTTTCCGGCCATCGATCGGCATAATATTTTTACCCAACCCATTTTAGGACATTACAAGGTTATACAAACAACTAGCAAGTTATAAAACTTAAAAACGAGAGTTTTCGGAGTTGTGTCGGAAACTTACGAATCGCCGAAATGAAATTCCGGAAAGATTGAAGTGTAGATCGTCGCGTGGTGGTCGTTTATTCAAAAGGGGCTTGAAGATCCGAGGTCGTTTAGTAGGTTTATTTTGCGTTTTTCGTTGATTTTGGTGTTGGTTTAGTTGATAGAAATAAGAGAGGAGAGAGGTAGAGAAAAAGAGAAATGAAAGAAAGTGGGTGGAAGTGGGGGTTAAATCCCCATTTTCGCCCCGCGTTCCCGCTCCGTGCGGTGTTCGTTTGCTCCGTCGTTTAAACGTTAAATAATTATTTTAAATATTGATTGGAACATTTTAAAATACAATTTTATTACGCCATATTTTATTTAGATATTTTACTAATCACATTATATTTGAATTATAAAAAGGTAAGTTAATTTGTTTGCGCGTTTTACATTTTAAATTGTGTAACTTTCTGATTGTACGGTACGAATGAATACGAAGTATTATAATAATAATACTTTTGACATAAAATCGTCATTTAATAAAAGTTGGTCACCAACGTCCGTATTTATTGTATCGAAATTCATTCGATTTGAGATTTGTACAATTTAAACAAACCGCATAATTGTAGATATATATTCAACAATATATATATAATAATTGATACACTAATTAGCCTAACACAGAACTAATTACATGTATTAAAACTTTATTAGGCACTAAATTATAGTCCTAAATTGACGGTTGTCACATTCTCCCCCTGTTAGAAGAATTTCGTCCCGAAATTTACGTTGAAGTTGTGTTTGACGTTGAATCAGTGAAGAGTTGAGGATACTTGAGTCGCATTTGGTCCTCCCGTTCCCAGGTAAATTCCGGACCGCGCCGCGAATTCCACCTAACCTTGACAATGGGAATACGACTTTGTTTAAGTTGTTTGACCTCACGGTCCATGATCTCGGCGGGTTCCTCAACAAAGTGAAGTTTCTCGTCAACTCGAATTTCATCGAGTGGAATGATAAGTGTCTCATCAGACAGACACTTTTTCAGATTTGAAACATGAAATGTGGGATGCACACAGCTGAGTTCGGATGGCAGCTGCAATCGATATGCTACTGGACCAATCCTTTCAAGGATCTCGAATGGTCCAACGTATCTGGGATTCAACTTTCCTCGTTTGCCAAATCGGATTACGCCTTTCCAAGGCGACACTTTGAGTAGAACTCGATCCCCAACTTGGAACTCGAGTGGTTTGCGTCTCACGTCAGCATAACTTTTCTGACGATCACGCGCGGCTTTGAGTTTGTTTTGAATTTCTACGATTCTCTCGGTCGTCTCGTGAATGATTTCTGGACCTGTGAGTTGGCTATCCCCAACTTCAGTCCAACAGATAGGTGACCGGCACTTACGACCGTACAGTGCCTCGAAGGGTGCAGCTTTGATGCTGGTATGATAACTGTTGTTGTACGAGAACTCGCACAATGGTAGATGTTTTTCCCAGTTTACACCGAAGTCTACTACGCAGGCCCGTAGCATGTCTTCAAGTGTTTGAATGGTTCGTTCACTTTGACCGTCTGTTTGAGGATGGTATGCGGTACTCATATCAAGTCGAGTACCCAGGGATTTTTGAAGTGATTGCCAAAATTGTGAAGTGAAACGACTATCCCTATCGGAGATAATTGAGATTGGAACACCGTGTTTGGTCACGATTTCCTTCAAATAGATTCTGGTGAGGCGTTCCATTTTGTCGGATTCCTTGATTGCCAGGAAGTGAGCAGATTTTGTGAGACGATCCACGATCACCCAAATGGAATCGCAACCGTTCGAGGATTTGGGTAGTTTGGTTATGAAGTCCATGGTAATTTGTTCCCATTTCCATTCAGGAAGACTGGGTTGTTGAAGTAAACCAGAAGGTTTTTGATATTCGATTTTGACTTTGGAGCAAGTAAGGCATTTGCTGACATAGGTGGCGATTTCAGATTTCATGTTCGGCCACCAGTAGAAGTCCTTGATACCGTGGTACATTTTATCGGACCCCGGGTGGATAGAATATTTGGACTTGTGAGCTTCATCCATCACCAAGTCCCGTAGGTTCCCAAACTTAGGCAACCAGATTCGGTTTGAGAAATACTTAATCCCGTTAGGTTTGACTTCGAATTGTTTATCCATGCCCCGTAAGGCTTCATCTTTGACATTTTCGGGTTTTAAAGCTTCGAGTTGAGCAGTGAGGATTTGAATGTTTAAATTGTTGTGAATGGTCATACTGAGGGCTCGAACCCGAAGTGGTTTCACTCGCTCTTTCCGACTGAGGGCATCATCAACAACATTTGCTTTGCCTGGATGATATTTGAGTTCGCAGTCGTAATCGGTAAGCAACTCGACCCATCGACGTTGCCTCATGTTGAGATCCTTCTGATCGAATATGTGTTGGAGGCTTTTGTGGTCTGTAAAGATTGTACATCTGGTACCGTAAAGGTAATGTCTCCAGATTTTGAGGGCAAAAACGACAGCTCCTAGCTCGAGGTCGTGGGTGGTGTAATTCTTCTCATGAATCTTGAGCTGTCGGGAAGCATAAGCTATGACTTTGTCTCGTTGCATAAGCACACAACCGAGACCTTGATGAGAAGCATCGCAGTATACCACGAAGTCATCGGTGCCTTCGGGTAATGAGAGGATAGGAGCACTGCAAAGCTTTTGTTTTAAGAGTTGGAATGCCGACTCTTGTTTATCAGTCCAGTCAAACTTTTTATCTTTCTGGGTCAGAGTCGTAAGTGGTATGGCTATCTTGGAGAAATTTTCAATGAAGCGTCGATAGTACCCGGCAAGTCCCAAAAACTGCCGTACTTCGGTTGGAGTGGTTGGCGATTGCCAATCTTTGATAGCCTCGATTTTTGACGGGTCAACGTGAATCCCCTGACTGTCAATCACGTGGCCAAGGAATTGAACGGTTTTGATCCAGAACTCACACTTAGAGAACTTGGCATAGAGCTCCTCGTGTTTAAGTAGTTCAAGGATGGTTTTGAGGTGTTGCGCATGCTCTTCTTTGCTTCGTGAGTATATGAGGATGTCATCAATGAAGACAATGACAAACTTATCAAGGTAAGGTTTACACACCCGATTCATAAGGTCCATGAATACAGCCGGTGCATTGGTTAGGCCGAATGGCATCACTTGGAATTCGTAATGCCCGTAACGAGTTCTGAAAGCGGTTTTTGGAATATCGGCATCGCGGACACGCAATTGGTGATAACCGGATCGGAGATCAATCTTTGAATAACAACTCGACCCTTGAAGTTGGTCGAACAGGTCATCGATTCGAGGAAGTGGATACCGGTTCTTGACAGTCAACTTGTTCAACTCTCGATAGTCGATACACATTCGAAAAGAACCATCTTTCTTCTTAACAAATAGGACCGGAGCTCCCCAAGGTGAAGAACTCGGCCTGATAAACCCTCGTTCCAGGAGTTCTTGTAACTGGGTGGACAGCTCCTGAAGTTCAGATGGAGCTAAACGGTATGGTGCTCGGGCCACAGGCGCAGCACCTGGTACAAGATCGATTGAGAACTCAACCTGTCTTGGTGGTGGTAGACCAGGCAGTTCCTCAGGAAAGACTTCTGGAAAGTCTCGAACAATTGGAACATCCTCAAGTCGCTTCTCCTCCGACTTTTTCTCCATGATGTGCGCGAGGATTGATGGATAACCCTTTCTCAGAAATTTCCGGGTTTTAAGACAAGATATGAGGTTAAGCCTCGTCCCACCGGTCTCCCCCTGTATGATTAGGGTTCTACCGACAGTGAGAGGTATGCGAACAATTTTGTCATAGCAGATGATTTCGGCACGATGTTTGGATAACCAGTCCATGCCTACGATGACATCGAAACTTCCTATCTCAATAGGCATAAGATCTATGGAGAAGATTTCATCGGCTAGATTTAAAGTGCAATTAGGTATCACACTATTGGTTTCTATCAATTTGCCATTTGCTAGCTCTACGGTGTACTTAACGTCTAAAGCAACAGGTGTAACGTCAAGTAGAGGGCAAAATTCATCGGAAATAAAACTCCTATCGGCACCAGTATCAAACAGAATGGAAGCAGTTAAATTGTCGAGGAGGAACATACCCGTGACCACATTCGGGTCCTGACGGGCGTCCCCTGAGTTGATCACGAAAGCGGTACTTTTGGCATTGTTGTTGTTGCGGTGGTTGTTGTTGTTGCCCTTGTTCTTCAACTTTGGGCAAGAATCCCTGAAGTGCCCTGGGTTTCCACATTCGTAGCAGGACTTAGGTTGTCGGGTATTTCTGTCAGAGGGGTTGTTGTTGGATTTGGGGGCTCGGCAATCCTTAGTCAAATGCCCGTACCTCCTGCAGTTGTTGCAAGGAGTACCGCACTGACCAAAATGGTGGTAGTTACACTTGGGACAATAAGGCCTGTCCCCGGTGTAGCTGCGGGTGGTTTCAGAGTTGGTGGTGTAGACTTGGATGGCGTTGTTTTTCTTGTTTGAGTTGTGGTGGTGTTCAGAGGATTTGCGTTTGTTGTTGTTAGGGTATGAGGTGTTGGAGGTCTCACGGCTGACAACTAGAGCCATGAGTTCGTGGGCCAATCGAATGGCACTCTCAGTAGTTGTTGGTCTGGATGAGGCGACGTTCCCCTGAATGTTCTCGGGAAGTCCACGAATGTATTTCTTAATGCCCTTACTTTCTGGTTCAACCAAGCCTGGGCATAGTAAAGCAAACTGCTGAAATTTGGTGGTATAATCAGCGACATCATTTCCCTGCACCTCCAGATGCCAGAATTCTTCTTCCAGCCTGTGCAATTCCTCTTCAGGACAGTATTTCTCTGTCAGCTTCTTCTTCAGTTCGGCCCAAGGAAGTCGGTTTGCAACCTCAAGGCCTACAGAGTTTGCGTGGGTTTTCCACCACGTGAGTGCACCTTCCTGAAAGGTGTAAGCAGCGAATTTAACCTTGTTGTTCTCGGTGCAGTCGCAGAGGCTGAAAACAGATTCCATACGCTCAATCCAACGGATCAAGCCAATGGCACCTTCCGTGCCCTTGAAATATAGTGGTTTACAGCTAAGAAAGTCCTTATAGGAGCAGGGTTTGGGTGGTGGAGTATTGGTTGATGTGTCCTCGCTACCGGGTGGTGTTCGGGTAGCCAAGGCTTCGGTCACACTGCGGGCAATTATTCCCGCGATTTCAGCTTCGCTAAGGGTAATTTGACGACGAGGAGGCATGATGCTGAGTAAGAAAGAACAAGGAAATGAAATAAGATACTAGTCCGAGTATGATGAACTAGTGATATGTTTGTCATTTCGAGACAAAACGTTTGAAAGAAAGAGGCCTATATTCATATAGTATAATATAGCCTAAAGTTGTAATGAGGTCTATTCATGTATATATATGTATATCACATAATAACCTATTAAGTGTCTAGCACAGAAATGTTTTGAGTCCCGTTTCTCTCGAGGTCAGAGTCAACTAATGCATTCCTGTTCAAGATAACTCTTTCAGATTTCACATCATCTTTCTCTAATTGTACATAGTTGATCAGGCTATGTTAAATTAAAGTCGTATGATGTAATCCCTGAACTAGTCATAACTAATAAGGAATACTGCCTAACGGTCATAGTCTAGGCCCACTAAATGCAACCTAGTTCACTATAACCTTAGGCTCTGATACCAATCTGTGACACCCCCAAATTTAATGATTTGCGGAAGCTTGATTTGGGTGTCACTAATCAATATACAAAGCACATAAGATATAATGAACGACCACTATATGCGTCGTTTTAAACTTTTATAAATAAAGTAAATGTTTACATCAAAATATTGTTACATTAGCTCGGTTCCTGAAATTAAGAGATTACATAGCATGATTACTTTTACAAAATATAATAATGCAGTCCAATCTCTAGTGGTATGTATGCTGACTCGAGCTAATAATTCCTGCTTGTGCAGTCAACCTACTGCTGGGTACCTGTGATAAATACTAAAATGGGTCAGCGAAAACGCTGGTGAGCTCACAGGTTTGTAAATCAATGTATAGTTGTCAGAACCGCAAGATTTATATTGAATTTAAAATGCAATTAAACAAAATAAAAGTTATACTGTCCATGAGCACATAGTCTGAGCTTAACTTGATTTGTCAGGCCCACTTAAGGAAACCTAACTTGAAATGCCTCCTACGAGTGCCTAATCAACACTCGTCTTCCCAAATGCTAATACATCCGTTTGACCGGTTAGTGCGTGCTAACCCGGATGAGGATTGTCAATCCCATATGATATCATATACTAACATTCACGCTATAAAATACTAGAGACTATGCTTATGGAGGACTTTAAATTGATTAGCTTGAAACTCATGTAGTATTTGAAGTTTGGCACTTGCGTTCTACTTGTAAAACAAAATCGAGTAGTAATATCACACCCCTAGTTGTAAAGCAGTGAAAATGGGGCTATGAAACTCACCTGAGTCTTGGAATGTTAAGCAATTAAACTTGAAGTAATTAGCCGTGTGTTGGTGTCCAAAGGTTTGAAACCTGAATGTGTCCACGACACTTGAATTGTTATTAATTGTATTGGTATCTCGAAAGACTACCATTGAAATTGTTTGTCTAACTTAATGTCCAAATTACCCCGATTTGGTTGATTGTATTGTTACAAGTTACTACGACTTGTTTGATTAAATTATCTAAGTTACTATGACTTAGTTGATTCAATTGTGTATTTGAAAATGTGTACGGCCCGTTGGTGATTTAGTTGAAATAATAATAATTCTAAAATGTTGACTTTGCTACAGTACTGCTACAGTAAATTTGACTTTTTTGAACAGTAACTTTGACTTCAAAATTTTGAGGTTTGAAGATTCTGTTTTGTGCGACGTAGGGCGCTACGTCGCAGATCCGGACTGCGACGTTGGGCATGACGTCGCTATGTGCGACTTTCGCAATTTAATGCGACGTTGTACGTGACGTCGCTATAGGCGACGTAGGTGATTTCTGCGACGTAAGGGTCTGCGTCGCTAAGTGCGACGTTGGGGTATAGTGCGACGTAGGTCGCTGCGTCGCTATATGCGACGTTGGGGATATAGTGCGACGTAGGTCGCTACGTCGCTATATGCGACGTTGGGGATATAGTGCGACGTAGGTCGCTACGTCGCATTTGCTCCCGACCAAATGCGACGTACGGAGTCTGATCGGAATTTTAACTCCAAAAACGCATTTTCCGGCCATCGATCGGCATAATATTTTTACCCAACCCATTTTAGGACATTACAAGGTTATACAAACAACTAGCAAGTTATAAAACTTAAAAACGAGAGTTTTCGGAGTTGTGTCGGAAACTTACGAATCGCCGAAATGAAATTCCGGAAAGATTGAAGTGTAGATCGTCGCGTGGTGGTCGTTTATTCAAAAGGGGCTTGAAGATCCGAGGTCGTTTAGTAGGTTTATTTTGCGTTTTTCGTTGATTTTGGTGTTGGTTTAGTTGATAGAAATAAGAGAGGAGAGAGGTAGAGAAAAAGAGAAATGAAAGAAAGTGGGTGGAAGTGGGGGTTAAATCCCCATTTTCGCCCCGCGTTCCCGCTCCGTGCGGTGTTCGTTTGCTCCGTCGTTTAAACGTTAAATAATTATTTTAAATATTGATTGGAACATTTTAAAATACAATTTTATTACGCCATATTTTATTTAGATATTTTACTAATCACATTATATTTGAATTATAAAAAGGTAAGTTAATTTGTTTGCGCGTTTTACATTTTAAATTGTGTAACTTTCTGATTGTACGGTACGAATGAATACGAAGTATTATAATAATAATACTTTTGACATAAAATCGTCATTTAATAAAAGTTGGTCACCAACGTCCGTATTTATTGTATCGAAATTCATTCGATTTGAGATTTGTACAATTTAAACAAACCGCATAATTGTAGATATATATTCAACAATATATATATAATAATTGATACACTAATTAGCCTAACACAGAACTAATTACATGTATTAAAACTTTATTAGGCACTAAATTATAGTCCTAAATTGACGGTTGTCACACACTGCCAAGACAGGTTGAGTTCTCAATCGATCTCGAACCTGGTGCTGCACCTGTGGCCCGAGCACCATACCATTTAGCACCATCTGAACTTCAGGATGAGACATGTGAGATACTTAGATCATTTATAACTAAGATGGAAAATCAATTGGATAAAAGGGTTAAGATCATCAGGAGTGATAATAGAACATAATTTAAAAATCATGAGATGGATAAATTCTGTGAAGTTAAAGGTATTAAGAGAGAATTTAGTGCACCTAGAACTCCTCAACAAAATGGAGTAGCTGAAAGGAGGAATAGGACACTGATTGAGGCTGCTAGAACCATGCTATCTGATGCAAAGCTACCTATGTCTTTCTGGGCAGAGGCAATTAGCACATCTTGCTATGTTCAGAATAGGGTATTAGTTGTTAAGCCTCATAACAAGACACCATATGAACTGTTGTTTAAGAAAAAGCCATTGGTTAGTTTCTTAAAATCTTTTGGGTTTCCTTGTACCATTTTAAATACCAAAGATCACTTAGGAAAGTTTGAGAGCAAGGCAGATGAGGGGATATTTGTTGGTTACTCTATTCAAAGTAAAGCTTATAGGGTATTCAATCCAAGGACCAGGATCATAGAAGAGTCAATGAACATCACTTTTAATGAAAACACTGTTAATCCTGATGGAAAAGGTCCTGAATCATTGTTTGATATTGATGCACTTAACACTGCTTTTAGATATACAAATGTAGACTTTAGTGCAGGTACAAGTGTAGGTACAAATGCAGGACAGGTGCTGGAGAAGGTAGATCAGACTTAGGAATGCCAGCTGGAAAGAAGAATGATTCATTGGAATATATTTTATTTCCAATTTGGTCTCCTGATCCCCCAGAAGTGTTTGAATCTGATCAATCAAAGACATCACAGAGTTTAGAATCAGAAAAATCAGATGAAACACCATTTACTCATGTTGATGATTCTGATAGACTAATTCTGGAAGATAGTGAAGAAGACAGTGAGATGAGTCCAGTATAGAAGTATTCAAAGGTAGATGTAAATGTTGAGCGTCTGACCAACAAAGCAACTTGACAAGGAGCAGGAACAGTTGAATTATTTACATTTAATGAGCTCTACTCCTGTGTCAAAGAGAATTTCAAGAGAGGTGTCAAGTGAAGAGTCTGGACAAGAGGAAAATTATACCAACTTGGAGGTGGAAATACACGAAACAGCAACATCTAAATACATTACTCATAAAGATCATCCACTTGAGAATGTAATAGGTGATATTGACTCTGCTGTTAAAACAAGAGATCAAAGTCAGGTGTTTGAAGCTTCAGCAAATGAGGATGAGGTAAATCTTGATACAGAAGCAGTTAACACTTCTTTGTTTGCTTTTTTTCTGTCTCAAATAGAACCAAAGAAGGTTACTGAAGCTTTGAGGGATCCGAGTTGGATTGAAGCTATGCAAGAGAAATTGCTTCAGTTTAAGATTCAAGAAGTCTGGACAATGGTTGATTTGCCTAAAGGAAAGAGGGTAATTGGTACTAAATGGATTTTCAAAAACAAGAAAGATGAAAGAGGTATAGTGATAAAAAAAACAAGGCTAGATTGGTTGCACAGGGATATTCACAAGAAGAGGGAATTGATTATGATGAAGTTTTTGCACCTGTGGCAAGAATAGAGGCAATCAGATTGTTTTTGGCTTATGCTTCATTCAAGGGATTTATTGTTTATCAAATGGATGTCAAGAGTGCTTTTCTGTATGGCACAATACAGGAAGAGGTTTTGGAAAATGGCCCATGGTTTATACGGAATATTCCAATTGTTCTCAAGAAGTGGTCTTCTACCACTACTTTGTTGAAGGAGGATTTAGTTTCCATTCCTGTGTGGGTCAAGCTGCATGGGGTTCCAATAGCTGCGTTTACTGAAGATGGTTTGAGTGCTATTGCTACTAAATTGGGTACTCCTCTAATGCTAGATTCTTATACCAGCTCTATGTGTTTTAATTCATGGGTTCGGTTGGATTTTGCTCGTGCTCTAATTGATATTAGAGCTGACCGGGATATAAAGGACACTTTGGTGATTTCTGTTCCGTTTGTGGAAGGCGTAGGTTTTTCTATACATATGGTTCATGTGCAGTATGAATGGAAACCTCCTCGATGTAATAACTGTAAGGTTTTTGGGCATCCTGGGATCATTGTCCTAAGAGTGTTCCTGTTGTAGCGGATAAACAAGGTACCACGAATGTTGAGCCTAAGCAAAAGGTTGCTAATGGGGTTGAGGGTAAGAATAAGAAAGATTCTGATGGTTTTCAAGCTCCAAGAAAGCCATTTCGTGGTCTTGTGGTTGGTAACCCAAAGAAAGTGGCTGTAGCTCCTCCTAAATAGGTGTTTGTTGTTCAACACAAGTGACCTAAACCCTTGTTATTTCTCTCTAAACTTGGCGATTTTTAAAACCCCTTGAAACTTCATTCGTATTTTTTATCCAACCTTCGAATCTGTCATTAAAACTGATATTATTAATTGCTTCATATTGATTCATTGAGTTTTTCATTGTTTTCAATCTGATTCAATCGATTAAATTATGTTTTATTGGGTGGTTTTCGAGTTGGTGAATTATTCGATTTATGGATATCTAAATCACAAGTTTGATTAGCCTGTTCTGAATTATTTTAATTGCTTTTTCATTGTGCACCGACTTGTTCTTTTTCGATTCATTTAATAACCGACATTGGGATTGATTTAATTGTAGCCGACATGGTGATATGCTTTGCCGACATTCATTAGGCTTGGATTGCTATTACTTTTTTTTCAATAGATTTGGTATTGATTGTGTGATTAAATATTGGAGGACCTGAATTCTGTGATCGCATATTATTAATTTTGGTCAAGTAGGTTTTGGTTTTTGGTTGTATATGCATACGATTTGATCAGATTTATTTTATTAGATTGCATATCCTTGATCGATTTATTGATTGTGGAGTGTGATAGTGTTGGCCGATTGTGCTTGCTACTTGTTTGTGTTTAAGCTGGTTGATTGTTTTAAGGAATTTTTGGTTTTGAGGGTCATTTGTGATAGTTGATTTTCTAATGACGGGGGTAAAGAGAGATGGAATACCGACTGCACCTAAAGTCAGCCTTGGTTCTAAATCACTTAGAATGGTTGATGGAAAATTAGTGGGACCTGTTGGAATTCCTGTTCCGTCTTCCTATCGTGGAGATGAGCAGGAGTCTAGTTCTTGTGATAATACACCACAGAAACAGTCTTATGCTAGTGTTGTTGTATCCGAGGAAGCAAGTAAACAGCCGGCTACTACTGCAAATGTGGCTAATGATGATACTGGTATCAAGAAAGTAAACTTTCGCGTGTTAGAAGTGGAAAAGCCTGCTAATGATACGGCTGATGTTCACATTCCTGTGTCTTCGGTTCTAGAGGCTAATGCTAGATTTGAAAATACATTATATGGGTATTTTCTTGGGAAGAGAGTTGCATTTCCGGTTGTGAAAAATTATGTTAGGAACGTTTGGAAGAAATTTGGCATCACCAAGGTTATGATGAATGCTCAGGGTTTTTTCTTTTTCAAATTTACTTCTGCAATTGGTATGGATGGGGTTTTAGAAAATGGTCCATGGTTTATACGGAATATTCCAATTATTCTTAAGAAGTGGTCTCCTACCACTACTTTGTTGAAGGAAGATCTAGTTTCCATTCCAGTATGGGTCAAGCTGCATGGGGTTCCAATAGCTGCGTTTACTGAAGATGGTTTGAGTGCTATTGCTACAAAATTGGGTACTCCTCTAATGCTAGATGCTTATACCAGCTCTATGTGTTTTAATTCATGGGGGCAGCTTGGATTTTGCTCATGCTCTAATAGATATCAGAGCTGATCGGGATATTAAGGATTCTTTGGTGATTTCTGTTCCGTTTGTGGAAGGTGTTGGTTATTCTTTACATACGGTTCGTGTGGAATATGAATGGAAACCTCCTCGATAACTTGTAAGGTTTTTGGGCATTCTGGGGATCATTGTCCAAAGCGTGTTCCTGTTACTTTGGAGAAACAAGGTGTCACGAATGTTAGGGCTAAGCAAAACGTTGCTAAGGGGGTTGAGGGGAAGAATAAAAAAGATTCTGATGGATTTCAAGCTCCAAGAAAGCCATTTCGTGGTCTTGTGGTTGGTAACCCAAAGAAAGTGGCTGTAGCACCTCCTAAACAGGTGTTTGTTCCTAAAAAGAAGACAAAGGATGATAGTACGACGAAAACATCTAACTCTTTTGAGGCCTTAAACAAAGTGGATATTACAGCTACATCTAGTGAACTTCTGGATGTAAAGAAGGATGATCGTGGGAAGAAAGTTGCATCTGAAGAGGAAAGTACTGACAAGACTAGTTTGTATTCTCGATGGAAGGATGCTTACAATACTGATGCGGACAATCCCTATATGGATGATGAGGAAGATGAAGATGATGTTTTTGATTCTGCAGACAATGAAATGGCGGATTACATGAGTCTTCATGATAGGCAGAGTGGAAAAAAGAAATGAGGAGCATGGTTGTCGTTTGATGTCTTTTGTTGAGTCAATTGTTGGTTTGTGGTTTGTGATTGATGTCTCTGAGTCAAATGTGGTCTATGTTTGATTTATGTTGAGTCAATAGTGGGTAGTGGCTATATCCTTGTTATGTAGTCTTAATCGCCTATGTAACGGGCTGAGATGTGAGATTCACTTGCATCCTTTGTACTTAAATGCTTTTGGGAATATATTTACCGGGTAAAACTTTTGCCCTTTACCCAAAAAATAGGTGTTTGTTCCTAAAAAGAAGACAAAGGAGGTTAGTATGACTAATACGTCTAACTCTTTTGAGGCCTTAAATAAAGTGGATATTACGGCTACCTCTAGTGAGCTGCTGGATTCAAAGAAGGATGATCGTGGGAAGAAAGTTGCAGCTGAAGAGGAAAGTACTGATAAACCTAGCTTGTATTCAATGGAAAGATGCTTACAATCCTGATGCGAACAATCCCTATATGGATGATGAGGAGGATGAGGATGATATTTTTGATCCTGCAGACAATGAAATGGCTGATTACATGAGTCTTCATGATAGGAAGAATGGTAAAAAGAAATGAGGATAATGGTTGTCGTTTGATGTCTTTGTTGAGTCAAATGTTGGTTTGAGATTTTTGTTTGATTTATGCTGAGTCAAATAGTGTGGAGTGGTTGGGTCCTTGTTATGTAGTCTTAATTGTCTATGTAACGGGCTGAGATGTGGGATTCACTCACATCCATTGTACTTAAATGCTTTTGGGAATATATTTACCGGGTAAAATTTTGCCCTTTACCCAAAAAAAACGGGCTGAGATATGGGATTCACTCACATCCTTTGTTCTTAACTGTTTTTTAGAGTAATACATTTACCTGGTAATTTTTACCCTTTACCAAAAAAAAAAAAAAAAAATTTTCAACTGTTCACAACTTAATTTTTTTTGGTTCACGGTAAATTTTTAATTTTTTCAATTGTGAACCTTACTTTTTTGTTTTGGGTTCACAGAAAGTTATTAAGTTTTTCAATTGTGAACCTTAAATTTTTTGTTTTGATTTTTGGATTTGGCTTTATTTTATTTTTCTCCACAAAAAAAAATATTTTTTTGTGTGAACCTTAATTTTTTTGGTTTGCTTCAGAAAAAAAAAAGTTCACAACTTAAAAAAAATGTGAAGGAAAAAGTGTTTTCACCGTTTTTTTGAAAAAGTAAAAAACTTTCCGTGAACTAAAAAAATATTAAGGTTCACATTTGAAAAACCTTTAATGCTGGATTCGTATACGAGTACTATGTGCTTGGAATCCTGGGGTCGTCCGAATTTTGCCCGAGCTATGGTTGAGGTTGATTCGGGAAATGAACTGAAGGAAAGTTGGTGGTGGCTATTCCTAAGGTTGAGGGTATAGGTAAATCTTTGTACACTGTTCGTGTTGAATATGAATGGAAGCCACCAAGATGTAATGTTTGTAAGATTTTTGGGCATAACGAGTCTGAATGTCCAAAACAGGTTATTCAGGAGTCTATTCCAAAGGCTAATAATAATCAGCAGTTTGTGGCTCCTAAGCAGGTTGCTCGTCCTAAACAGTCGAAAGGTACAGAAGGATTTGTGTTACGTAACGCGAAGCCCAAGATGATTTATAGACCTAAGGAAAAAGGACAACCATCTGGTTCTAATAATCAAAAGTCTAGTAACATGTCTATTCCAGTTCGGAATCGTTTTGATGTTCTCAATGCCGATCATGATGGTGTGTCTAATGATGACCCGAATTTAAATACTAACGGGTCAAAGGATAAAGGGAAAATTATAATGGATGATGTGGGAGATGTAAGTGATGTGGAGGGTGGCTTTAATGAAACGGCTGCCTTTGTGGGTGATCCAAAGATTTCTTTTTCTGAGGGGGCAAGCACTCCCGGTCTTCATGGGTCCAATGATTAGCTTAGCGGCATGGAATATTAGGGGTATGAACCGAATCCCTAAACAAAGTGAGGTTCAGCAGGTGGTTAGAGAGAATAATCTGAGTGTTTGTGCTGTTTTGGAATCGCATATCCATGCTGATAAATTGAATCTGATTTGTACGAAGATTTTTTCTCATTGGAATTGGACTTCTAATATGAGTCATTGTGTAGGAGGCACGAGAATTATCCTGGGTTGGGATCCGGGAGTGGTTGACTTAGTGACTATTAATTCATCTGATCAGGTCATTCATTGTCACATAGGTGTTCGTGTGTTAAAGAAGGATTTCTTTTGTTCTTTTATTTATGCGGGGAACTCGCATATCCATCGTAGGGATTTGTGGCGTGATTTACGAAAACATAATCAGTTTGTAAATGCTCGGCCATGGGTGCTGTTGGGTGATTTTAATGCTCCTCTTAATCTAGAGGACTCTTCTAGTGGCTCTTCTTCATATTCTATTGCTATGCGGGAGTTTAAAGATTGTGTGGAGGACATTAGCATTATGAATGCTAATAGCTCGGGTTTTCATTACCCTTGGAACCAGAAACCTAGTAGTAATGATGGTATTTTTAGAAAGATTGATAGGGTCATGTGTAATGTGGAAATGACCACCTTATGGCCTGGTTTAGCTACTGTTTTTCAACCCTATCGTATTTCGGATCACACTCCATCGGTGCTAAAATTGCCTCTGTCTATCGGAAGGTCTCATAAACCTTTTAAGTTTTTTAATTTTTTAACTCACAAGGCTGAATTTTTACACATCGTAATGGAGATTTGGAAGCGTCAGGTAGTGGGTTTTAATATGTTTCAGATAACTAGTAAACTGAAACTTCTGAAGAAGCCTCTTCGAAAGTTACTGCGAAGCCAAGGTAATTTACATGAAAAGGTTGTAAAGCTTCGGCTTGAGTTAGATAAGGTTCAAAAGGATCTTGATTTGCAACCTGATTCGAGTGAGTTAAGGGAGGAAGCGTGTCATTATCTTGGGGCATATAAGCAGGCTCTTATTGATGAAGAGCGGTATTTAAAGCAGAAAGCGAAGATTGACTGGCTTCGAGAGGGGGATGGAAACACTAAGTATTTTCATAATGCCGTGAAGGAAAAGGTGAGTCGTAACCGGATTAATGTTGTGATTGATGCTAATAATTCAACTTGTGAAGGTGATCAGGTCCCTCTTGCCTTTGTGGATCACTTCCAAAGTTTTCTAGGACAACAAGGCACAATTTTTTGAATTTGGATGGTGAGGAGTTGTTCCAAAGAAAACTTCCTGTTATAACAGCTAATGATATGGTTCGTGAGGTCACAAAGGAGGAGGTTAAAAGGGCCATGTTCTCGATAGGTGATAGTAAGTCCCCGGGCCCTGATGGTTTCTCTGCGGCCTTCTTTAAAAAGGCTTGGGATATTGTAGGTGAAGATGTTTTTATGGCAGTGAGGGAATTTGTCTCTAACGTTAAATTACTAAAGGAAATTAATCATACTTCCATTGTGTTAATTCCTAAAGTCACTACCCCATCAAGGATTTCTGATTTTCGCCCTATTTCTTTGTGTAATGTCTTGTATAAATGTATTAGTAAGGTTCTTACTAATCGGATTAAAGATGGCTTGGGTGTTTTGGTGAGTGAAATCAATCTGCATTTGTTCCTGGTCGTTCTATCTCGGATAACATTCTTCTTACACAGGAATTAATGAGGGGGTACCGTCTTTCTAAAGGTGCCCCAAGATGTTCTTTAAATTAGATATTCAGAAGGCATATGACACGGTGGACTGGGGGTTTCTAAGGACCATTTTAAATGGGTTTGGATTTCATCCTCATATGGTGAATCTGATTATGACTTGTGTCTCTACTGTGTCGTATTCTGTTTGTCTTCATGGGCAAACTTATGGTTTTTTAAGGGCGGTCGGGGTCTTCGTCAAGGTGACCCGATGTCGCCATATCTTTTCACATTGGTTATGGAGATTTTATCCTTGCTTATCCGGAGACATATTGAGAATGCGGATGGGTTTGACTATCATAATTTTTGTGATAATCAACATATTGTTAACATATGTTTTGCGGATGACTTGTTCCTTTTTTGTAAGGGTAATGTCAGGTCTGTTCAGGTAATTTCTGATGCATTGAAAGAGTTCACTGGAGTCTCGGGTCTTGCTCCTAGTATTCCTAAAAGCACTGCATTTTTTTGTAATGTGCCTGATTCTATAAGGCGTGGCATTCTTAATGTGATGCCATTTGCTGAGGGTACTCTTCCGGTTCATTATTTGGGTGTTCCTCTTATTTCCACCAGATTACTTGTTCATGATTGTAACCCTTTGGTTGAGAAAGTTAGTAATCGGATTGGAAATTGGAAGAACCAGTGGTTATCCCTAGCTGGTCGTCTTCAGTTGGTGGCTTCTGTTCTGATTTCTTTACAAAGCTACTGGGCTGCTCTCCTTATTCTTCCTTCTAGTACTATTAAAGAAATAGAAGGTCTTATTCGAGGTTTTCTATGGTGTCAGGGAGATATGAAAAAAGGTAAAGCCAAGGTCTCATGGAAAATTGTATGTCTTCCTAAGGATGAAGGTGGTCTCGGTATTCGACGTTTAGAGAGTTGGAATAAAGCTCTGATAACGAAGCATATTTGGAATATTTTAACTCGTAAGGACTCGATGTGGGTTCGGTGGATTTATTGGTACAAGATAAGAGATAATAGCTTTTGGGAAGTCCCTGTTAGAGGTGATATTAGCTGGTGTTGGCGTAAGATCCTCCTGATGCGTGACTTGGTGAGACGACATTTTTGGTATTCTATTGGGAATGGTACGTCTATTTTAGTGTGGTTTGATATATGGCATTCGGTTTGTCCCCTGTCTTCTTTTCTTTCTCGTTATTCCATTACTATAGAATTTCATCTTCGGGATAAGATAGCGGATGTGGTTGTTGATAATTCTTGGAACTGGCCGTCTTCTTGGATGTCGAGATTCTCGACTTTATCCCAGCTTTCTAATCCCATTTTGACTAATACTCCGGATAAGTTGTATTGGCACATACAGGAACTCCTGGAAAGAGGATTCATTAGGCCGAGTTCCTCACCTTAGGGTGCTCCGGTCCTATTCGTCAAAAAGAAAGATGGTTCTTTCAGAATGTGCATCGACTATCGAGAGTTAAACAAACTGACCGTCAAGAACCGTTATCCACTTCCACGCATCGATGACATGTTTGACCAACTCCAAGGGTCGAGTTTTTATTCAAAGATCGACTTGCTGTCAGGTTATCATCAACTACGTGTTCGCGACACCGATATCCCGAAAACTGCTTTCAGAACCCGTTATAGACATTACGAATTTCAGGTGATGCCATTCGGTCTAACCAACGCACCGGCTGTATTCATGGACCTTATGAATCGAGTGTGCAAACCTTATCTCGACAAGTTTGTCATCGTTTTCATTGACGACATCCTCATATACTCGCGAAGCGAACAAGAACACGCGCAACATCTCAAAACCATTTTAGAACTACTTAGACACGAGGAGCTTTACGCCAAATTCTCCAAGTGTGCGTTCTGGATACAAACCGTTCAATTCCTTGGACACGTTATTGATAGTCAGGGAATTCATGTGGATCCATCCAAAATCGAGGCTATCAAAAATTGGCAATCGCCGACAACTCCAACAGAAGTACGACAGTTTTTAGGACTGGCCGGGTACTATCGACGATTCATCGAGAACTTCTCAAAAATAGCCTTGCCACTCACGACACTGACTCAGAAAGACAAAAAGTTCGACTGGACTGAAAAACAAGAGTCAGCATTTCAACTTCTGAAACAAAAGCTTTGCAGTGCTCCAATCTTATCATTACCCAAAGGCACCGATGACTTCGTGGTATACTGCGATGCTTCACATCAAGGTCTCGGTTGTGTGTTGATGCAACGAGACAAGGTCATTGCTTACGCCTCACGACAACTCAAGGTTCACGAAAAAAACTACACCACTCATGACCTCGAACTCTGAGCAGTTGTCTTTGCTCTCAAAATCTGGAGACATTATCTTTACGGCACTAAGTGCACAATCTTCACCGACCACAAAAGTCTCCAACACATATTCGATTAAAAGGATCTCAACATGAGGCAACGTCGTTGGGTCGAGTTGCTTACCGATTACGACTGCGAAATCAAATACCATCCAGGGAAGGCAAATGTTGTTGCCGATGCCCTCAGTCGAAAGGAACGATCGAAACCACTTCGAGTCCGAGCCCTCAGCATGACAATTCATAACGATCTGAACATTCAGATTCTCACTGCTCAACTCGAAGCTTTGAAATCTGATAACATCAAAAATGAAGCCTTGCGAGGCATGGACAAACAATTTGAAATCAAACCTAACGGAGTTAGGTGTTTCTTAAACCGAATATGGTTGCCTAGTTTCGGGAACCTGCGAGACTTGGTGATGGATGAAGCTCACAAGTCCAAATATTCTATTCATCCGGGATCCGACAAAATGTATCACAATATCAAGGATTTTTATTGGTGGCCGAACATGAAAGCCGAAATCACCACGTATGTCAGCAAGTGCCTTACTTGCTCGAAAGTCAAAGCCGGATATCAAAAACCTTCTGGTTTACTTCAACAGCCCGACATTCCTGAATGGAAATGGGAACAAATTGCCATGGATTTCATAACCAAACTACCCAAGTCATCGAGCGGTTCCGATGCCATTTAGGTGATCGTCGATCGTCTCACCAAATCTGCTCATTTCCTGGCGATCAAGGAAACCGATAAAATGGAATGCCTCACACGAATTTACATCAAGGAAATCATTTCTCGACACGGTGTTCCAATCTCGATTATCTCTGATAGGGACAGTCGTTTCACATCTGACTTTTGGCAATCACTTCAAAAATCATTGGGTACCCGTCTCGATATGAGTACCGCATACCATCCCCAAACCGACGGCCAAAGTGAACGAACAATTCAAACACTTGAGGATATGCTACGAGCCTGTGTAGTTGACTTCGGTGTAAACGGGGAACAACACCTACCATTGTGCGAGTTTTCGTACAACAACAGCTACCATACCAGTATTGGGGCTGCACCATTCGAGGCACTGTACGGTCGTAAGTGCCGATCACCTATCTGTTGGACCGAAGTTGGGGATAGCCAACTCACGGGTCCGGAAATCATTCACGAAACAACCAAGAAAATCTTCGAGATTCAAAACAAACTCAAAGCCGCACGTGATCGTCAGAAAAGTTATGCTGACGTGAGACGCAAACCACTCGAGTTCCAGGTTAGGGATCGAGTACTACTCAAAGTATCGCCTTGGAAAGGCGCAATTCGAATTGGCAAACGAGGGAAGTTAAATCCCAGATACATTGGACCATTCGAGATTCTCGAGAGGATTGGTCCAGTGGTATATCGATTGCAGCTGCCATCCGAACTCATCAGCGTGCATCCCACTTTTCACATTTCAAACTTAAAGAAGTGTCTGTCTGATGAGACGCTTATCATTCCACTCGATGAAATTCGGGTTGACGACTAGCTTCACTTCGTTGAAGAACCCGCCGAAATCATGGACCGTGAGGTCAAACAACTCAAACAAAGTCGTATTCCCATTGTCAAAGTTAGGTGGAATTCGCGGCACGGTCTGGAATTCACCTGGGAACGGGAAGATCAAATGAGACTCAAGTATCCTCAGTTGTTTGCTGACGCTACTTCACACACGACTCCAAACTAAATTTCAGGACGAAATTCTTCTAACAGGGGGAGAATGTGACAACCGTCAAATTAGGACTAGTAATTAGTGTCTAATCAAGTTTTAATACATGTAATTAGTTCTGTGTTAGGCTAATTAATGTATCAAACAAAATATATATTGTTGAATATATACAAGTATTATGCGATTGGATTAGATCGTACAAGGTTCAAATCGAATATAATTCGGTCAATTAAATATGGACGTTGGTGAACAATTTAATTAAATAATGTCACATTATTTAATAACTCAATTGTATCCAAAATATTATTTTTATAATATTTCAGTTTTGATTCATATCGTACAACAACGTTTACACGATTATAATGTTAAACGCGCAACCAAACAAGACAAATTGATTCAGTAACATAATTACTAAGTAATTAGTAAAATACTTCAACGAAAATATTGGATAATTAATTGTGTTTTAAAATGTAAATATTTAACGTTTAAACGATCGGGAAAACGAACACCGCACGGAGCGCGGAGGCGCGGACTGAGATTTTGGAACTTCCACCAAAATCCCCTCCCCACCTTTTTCTTTCTTCATTTCTCTTTTCTCTTTCTCTCTTTCTTTCTTTTTCTCGCTAAATCACAAACCCACACCACCTACAAAACGACCTCGGATCATCAAGATTTTTAGAGATTAACGACCACCACGCAACGATCTACACTTCCATCTTTTCGGATTTTCATTTCGCCACTTTGTAAGTTTTCCGACAAAAGTCGAAATCTCTCGTTTTAGCTTATTTTTACATATTAACGGTTTATTCAAGTGTATATATGTCCATTACTAAGGGGAAAACACGATTTTATAGCTTAAAAATGAGTTAGAATTGAGTTTTGGGTTGGAAAATATCGACAGTCGCTGGGTTCTGGGCTGGTGTTCATCTTTGCGACACAAGCCTTGTGTCGCAGGTTGTGTCGCATAAAACCTATTGTGTCGTATTTTGTGTCGTAAAAACCCAGTTATGTCGGACCTTTCGCGACACAATGTTATGTCGCACCTTATGTCGCAAATCCCATACGACACAAACACTATGTCGCTGTTAAATCAACATCGTACGCTTATGCGACACAACCCTTGTGTCGCTAAGCTCATTGTGTCGCACTTCTATGCGACACAACCATTGTGTCGCATTATCAACTTTATGTCGCATATTGTGTCGCATAAAACAGAATGTTTAAAAACTCAGATTTTCACTAAGTGTTGGATTTGTAAAACCTTAAACTTTCAAACTACATGACTTCGGAAATACATTGGTACATACGATACAAGCATAATACTTCGGAAAACAAGATAATAACGTTGAGAATTTCATTACAAAACAATCACCAACGGGCCGTACACGTTTTCAAATATTCAAGTAAACCAACCAAATCGTAGTAATTTGGACAAGTCAATCAACCAAATCGGGGTAATTTGGACAAAACAATTTCAAAGGTAGTCTTTCGAGATACCTAAACAATTAATAACCATCGCGTGTCATGGACACCTTCAGGTTACGAGTCTTCGGACAACACTCCAAGGTAAATCAATCCAACTTATTAATCCAAACTTTCAAGACTCAAGTGAGTCTCATGGCCCCTATTTTACTGCTTTTCAATCAGGGGTGTGATATTATTGCTCGTTTTGTTTTACAAGTTGAACGCAAGTACAAATCAAATCAATTACTACATGAGTTTCAAGCTAATCAATTTAAAGCCCTCCATAGCATAGTCTGGTAATACGTAGTAGCGTGAATGTTAGTATATGATATCATATAGGATTGACAATCCTCGTCCGGGTTAGCACGCACTAACTGGTCAAACGGACGTATTAGCATTTGGGAAGACGAGTGTGGATTAGGCACTCGTAGGAGGCATTTCAAGTTAGGTTTCCTTAAGTGGGTCTGGCAACTCAAGTTAAGCTCAGACTATGTGCTCATGGCTGTATAACTTTTATTTTACTTAATTGCATTTAAATTCAATTATAAATCTTGCGGTTCATACAATATATGTTGACATACAAACCTGTGAGCTCACCAGCGTTTCGCTGACCCATTTTAGCATGTATCACAGGTACACTGCAGTAGGTTGGACTGCACAAGCAGGGATCTTTAGCTCGAGTCAGCATTCATACAATCAGAGATTTAGATGCATTATTATATTTTGTATAGATTAATTATGTACTTAAATCTCTCAATTTCAACCGAGCTAATGTAAACAATGTTTTTGATGTAAACTTTTGGTTTTATCAATACAAATGTAAAACGACGCATATAGTGGTCGTTCATTATATCTTTGTGCTGTGATTATTGATTCGTAACACCCAAATCATGCTTCTGCTAAACAGTAAATTTGGGGGTGTTACAAAGCTCTAAGGCCACTATTCCCTACTTTCGAAGTAACAGAAAGAAAAGCAACGACTAGAGTGGGAGAGTTATTTTTGCGAACACTTTAAAGGATCTAATTACGAAAAAAGAAAGGGCAGAAAAGACTTTCTGAATGGGGTAAAGAACTTGGCAGCTCATAATCATATTATGGAAAATGAGGCGTGGGAAAACGGCACCAATTCTGTCCAAAGACTCTTTTTCTTTAGTTAGTACCGACCGAAGACTCATGCGTTCTGGGAGGGTACGACTTCAAGGGATGGACTCATGAACACAAGCAAAGACAGCTCGCCTCACGAGGGCCTCTCTCCCTTCCGCTCACCTCCCCTGTATTAAGCAAGGAAGGTTCTTCACTACTCGTACAGGAAGGCCTCTCTTTCTGTATGGGGGGAATCCTTTATTCTAGTCCACATATGTTTGAATAATAAGATCAGGACTAGTCTTTCACTTCATAGATCAGATAGAGATCTACTTTTTATTCCATGGCCAGCTCAAGAAAGAGGCGGGCTAGAAAGCATTCACCAGCGCAGACTAAAAGTGCTCTCCGAACCGTGCTGGATAGTCACCTATCACACGGCCTTCCGAGTTATACCCGATTATAAAGCCTTGGCCTTTTCGAGGGTGGGCCATGGATACATCGGACGTTCGTATCGCCGGAAAGGCAAAGGGGTCAACACGTCAGGTTTTACTACAATTACTTGAAATGTGCTTGGATAATATCCTTTTTCGGTTGGGTATGGCTCCGACTATTCCGGGAGCTCACACCCTTATTGTGAATTACCCTACGAGCCCGCTCCCTTGGAAAATTCGTATGTAATCTTATCATCTAATGAAGGTATAGGCTACCCCTATTTATACTGGAAGAAGAAACCATTCGGTTTATAGATTTCAACATCCAACCGGCGGTTGGGTTAACTTTCTGCCCAAGTACCCGAGATCTGACCCGCGTGCTCCACCGCCTTAGAAACCCTAATCCCAACCGCCGGTTGGACCTTCTAACCGGCGTTTGGATTGATAATCTGGAATCTTCCGCCTTTAATTACTTTTGATTTCTAATAAATTAATAAATTAACCAATTAAATATAATATTAATACCAATTAAATATAATATTAATACCAATTAACATTATTTTTTTTATTATTATTTTTTTTTGGGTAAAGGGGATATCCCCGGCAAATAAAATAAATAATAAATCGTTACAGGTACAATAAGAATACAACACTTAACCTATAAAATGGGTTAAGTGGATACACATGACATGCCATGTGTATAACAACCAGCAAAAAGCAAAACCTAGCCAAACAAATACCAAACAGCCTAAAGAAAAAACCAAGCAATAATCCATTGCAACCGCATGATCAAACACCTAATCAGAAGATGAGCACACCGAAGCCGGGATCTTCCATCTCTCCATAGCTCGAACCGTCCGGAAAGATGGTTTAAAAGTGAAAGAGACCATCTTCAACCTGATCGTAGAGATGATGACATCAGCAAGCTCCAAAGAAGTCCTCCGTCCTTTGTTAAAAAGACGAAAGTTACGCTCTTGCCAAATAAAGTAAGTTGAAGCAGCCAAAACGAGACGAGAGACCACATGATCAATATTCTTCACCGAAGTAGCACTTATGAAGAAAGGAGTCAAATCTTCCAACTTATCAGAAACCACCTTGATGACACGCAAAAAGTCATGTTTTTGTGCGTAATTATCTCATCATTTTAGCCCTATTATTAATGAAAACACTTGAATATGAACTTAAATGTCACATTTCATCAAGAGGGCTAAAATATAGACGATGTTTCAAGAATCAACAAAAACAACCTAAAAATGAGTAAAATAGAGCACAAACAATCATTGAATCTTCCGGTTAACGTATTCTAGCACTTTTTGAGCAAGACATAGAGTTAGGACCTCTAACTTATCTCATTGTCTTCGTTTTTCAATTACGATTTCAGGGATATAAAGAATGCTCAAAACGGACATCGGATGAAGAAATTACGCCCGAACGAAGAAACGAAGAACCGAGGAATCAGGATACGGGAGAACTAGACCGTATACGGCCAAACTAGACCGTATACGGCCTAGCTAGACCATATACGGCCTAGCACAGCCGTATACGGCCTGTGCTCTCCCGTATCCACCCTATGCTCAACCGTATTTGCTCCAATTCTCCCGTATTTGCCCTAGCTCAACCGTATCGTGCGTTTGGGCGATAAAAATCAGGTTTTTATTCGGGTTTGCGATACGGTTGTGCATTTGAAGGTTTGGATACGGTCTACGGATACGGTTGTGCGTTGCCTATATATACAAGCCTCATTTCATCATTTTGAAGACACTCTACACCATCAACACACACCTCATTCTCTCATTTTCTTCTTTCTCTCTCTCTAGTTTAGCATTCTCTCTCTAGCACTACTCTTAGGAGTTAGAGGAGAATTAGTAGGTTATAGGTTCTCTCTGTAGTCTCTCTCTCTAGTTTCTCTCTCTAGAAACTAGTGGGAAGATTAGGGGGAGAATCCGTCGCTTTTAGAATAGCTATGTAAGTACGTTCGTAGAGGCTAGCTTATGTAATGCACGGATATTATGAAGAAATACAAGTGTTATTCTGCTCGCATTTCGTATCGGTATTATCTATCCTTTCTAATATTAATTTGTCATATTGTTCTTGTTTGATGTATGTGGTTTATTAATGTTAGAAATGATTACTGCTATGCTTTGTGAGTAGTTGCTTGTATGTTTGCCATGATTTAGATAGTTATAGATGATGTTACATTAATTCGTTATCTATATAATTGGGAGTTGTTATACTTTGTCATCTGTCTAAACTTATCATGAATATAGACCTAGCTTTCATCACCCTTTCCAGACTTTCACATGACTATTGCCTTAGGATAGGATTTTGCAAACCCGAATACTACGTAGATATAGTTATCTCTGTTGCGGTATGAAGCTATGAGACCCTGTAAAACGGCACTGTACTTCGTATAACATTGGAAACACCAATGGTGGAGTACAAATACATGGAAGCTAAGGAACTGCCGTAGGACCATCTCATCGTGAATTACCTAGAAGTCACCCTTCTAGAACAGGGTCTAGGATACATAAGATGTGGAAATGCTAAACCCAAAGAAGATTATACACCGTGAGTATAATTAGAATTATATAGCTGTGGAAATACTTAATGCATATTACACCGTAAGTATTCCTAGGGATGAACGCCTGATCGTAAAGGAGGGTCTAATTCATGACAGAAGTAAATGAGCTCCTCAATTAAATTAAAATGGGATTTTGAAATGAAAGCAAACACTCAGTTGTAGTGTCAGATGCTTAAACCACCTAATCCTACTTAACTGATAGTTTAGAATAACATAGTTAACAACTAGCATACACTTAGATGACACAATTAGGCTTAGGTGTTAAGAAAGGTCAGAATATCCTTTAAAGGCAGTTTGTTACCTTATTCATGCACCCAGGAGATTAAAATCCAAGAAGGGTCACTGTTCCGTCACAAGGGCAGTGTTGGGGGTCGAGCAACCTGATCAGATCAGACTCACGATAGCCTAGGTACTCAGTGACATACTAATTTAGAACCGGAACTAAAGAAGTAGGGTCCTAGTGTTTACACCTGTAGTTTATATGTTGTTACCTGATTGTGTCCCCAAATAAACATCATCCCAATCATACACTACCCTAAATCATGGTGAACCACGTCTTCGTTATCGTTTAGGTGTTATATATGCTAGTCTCCCCTTTACTTTTATGTTTCATTAGTTTTAATAGTTTAATAGTTGAAAACCCAAAAACAACCACCTATCCACTTATCTAAATCCTAGCTTAAATATTAGTTTATCAGAACTAGCTCTGTTTCAATTCTACCGTCGAGAGGAACGACCCTGGATCATCCTTACCACGTACTAATATCGGGTATTCGTACCCAGTAATAGTAAGTAATTCGGAAGGTTTAGGCTCCCCCGACTATTATAAATTTAAAACTCGCTGATCCGCGCCTCGACGGCTGGACCAACGACCGGTGTAAAAAACCGACCGACCGTTTGGGCGCAATCACACCTGCAGTTTAGCATGACTAATCACCCGGAACCAAACCTGCGAAGAAAAAGGACACTCAAAAAACAGATGAGAGTGTGAATCAGGGCATGATCCACAGAGAAGACACCGAAGCAGGTTTAAGTTGACCGAGGGGCCAACATCCCATTGCCTCAGCCGATCTTGAGTCTTCAACCTGCCTTTGAAAACCAGTCATAAATGGAAAGAATGCCGAGGAATACAAAGAGGAAACCAGACAATAGAAGCCCAAGCAACATTAGGCTCCCTTGAACGAATAGCATCCCAAACTTCACCAACCCGAAAGTCAGTCAGATTTCCATTTCCATCACGCCAAAGTAACTTATCGGGCTGGGAAGAGAGGGTAGGAACCACCATCTGGGACAAGAAAGAATACCTCTGAATCCATAAAGCCGGCCATCTCCAAGAAGAGCCCTCAATAAGGTCAGCAACAGAATTTGAAGTCGAGAAACCCTGGCGCATAATATCCCTATCACTAGTGAAAACACGAGCAATAGGGCATTGTTCACACCACGTATCATACCAAACCGAAGCAGTTTGCCCATCGCCAATTTTATACCAACAATGGGGCCGAACCAACGACCTAATATGAAGCAAACTCCTCCAGCCCCAACTCATACTATTCTGAGGAGCAACATCCCAAAAACTGCGATTACCTAATTTGTAAGCATAAACCCAACGGACCCAAATTGAATCCTTCTTAGAAATAATGCTCCATATATGAGAAGTCATAAGGGAAATATTCCACTCTCTTAATCTCCGAATACCCAAACCACCTTCTTGTTTGGGCAAACACAAGTCCTCCCATGAAACCTTTGCTTTACCAATCTTCATAGGGCCTTGGCACCATAGGAAACCCCGCATCAGCTTTTCTAAATCAGCAATTATCGATTGAGGAAGAATAAACATAGACGCCCAAAAACCATGCAAAGACGATAGCACTGAACTAATAAGCTGGACACGACCCGCCAAGGATAAAGATTTATTCTTCCAATTCCCAATCCTATTCTGAACCTTTTCCACCAAAGCTTTGCAATCCTTTTTAAGAAGCCGTGAAGAAATTAAGGGAACGCCAAGATACCGAACAGGCAAGACACCCTCCTCAAAAGGCATAATACTCAAGATACTCTGCCTCACATGCATAGGAATGTTACAGAAGAAAGCTGTACTTTTTGGAATGCTAGGAATTAACCCCGAAGCCTCCTTGAATTCATTAATAGCAGACTGTAACACCTTGACCGAAATCAGATCACCATGAGCAAATAAGAATAAGTCATCAGCAAAACAAAGGTTAACCAGGCCAAGCTTATCACACTTAGCATGATACCTAAATAAATGAGACTCATCCACCTTCCTCTGAATCATCAACGTCAAAACTTCCATGACCAAGGTAAAAAGGTAAGGAGACATAGGATCTCCTTGTCGCAAGCCTCTTCTACCCTTAAAGTAACCATGAACGTTCCCATTGATGCTCAATGAGAAAGAAGTACTAGAAACACAAGTCATAATCCGATCAACCATTACCGGGTGAAAACCAAAACCCAGTAAGGTAGCGTGAAGAAAACTACAATCCACCGTATCATAAGCCTTTTCGATATCAATCTTAAAGGCACAACGGGAAGCACCATGATTTAAGTGATAGTTCCGCATCAGCTCCTGAGTCAAAAGAATATTATCCGAAATGCTCCTTCCCGGGATAAAAGCTGATTGGTTATCACTCACCAAGCTAGCCAGCACATCCTTCATCCTATTTGTAATAAGCTTACTGATACACTTATACAACACATTACATAAGGATATAGGGCGGAAGTCAGTAATCCTCGAAGGAGTAGATACCTTCGGAATTAGAGCAATAACCGTATGGTTAATCTCTTTTAAAATCTGTCCATTAGACATAAAATCCCGAACAGCATGGAAAACATCATTACCAATAATATCCCAGGCCCGTTTAAAGAATGCAGCCGAATAACCATCCGGACCCGGAGACTTATCATTACCAATAGAGAACATAGCTGTACGAACCTCCTCCATAGTGACCGGACGAATCATCCAATCAGAATCATGAGATGAAAGCTTCCGAGAAAACAGCCCCGAAGTCTCCATATGCCGACACTCACCCGGAACCCCCAAAAAATCCCTATAATGATCAACAAAAGCAGTAGGAACCGAAGCACCCTCATGCACAACATTGTTCACATCATGCACACGCTCAATCCTACTTCTGCTAATCCTCTCCTTAACCGTATTATGGAAGTACTTAGAGTTGGAATCCCCAACCCGAAGCCACTCTATCTTGGCTTTCTGCTTCAGAAATCTCTCCTCATCAATAACAGCATCATTGAAAGCACGAAGATAGATACTTTCCTCTTCTCTTAATTCAGTAGAATATCGGATTAGCATCCAACGCTTTCTGAACTTCATCCAATTCAGCTCTAAGGCTAACAACCTTTTTATGGAGGTTCCCTTGAGCTCTCATCAACGCAACTAGAGGCTTCTTAAGATTCTTTAGACGTCTAGTGATTCGAAACATAGAATGGCCATCAATCACCTCATTCCAAGCATCTTGAACGAGCCCTTTAAATTCCGGTTTATGAACAAGAAAATTAAAAAATCGGAATGATTTGATCCGGGATTTCTTGCAACTGGGGAAGGTAAGAACAGCAGGAGAATGATCAGAAATCCTGTAGGGCTGGAATATAGCAAAAGCTTTAGGAAAAGCACCTAAAAAACCACCATTACACATGATACGATCAATCTTCCTCAAGATACCCGAATCAGAATGGGGCTTCTGATTCCAAGTAAAATGCAAACCGGTAGCCTTCACATCCACAATCCCAATATCCTCAACACATTCCTTGAATTCCCGCCTAGAAATAGTATGACTAGAAGACCCAGCAGAAGAATCATCCAAGTTCAAAATGGCATTAAAATCACCTAAAACAGTCCACGGGGAATTACCAACCAGATTGCTATGCAATCGAAGAGCATTCCACAAAGCACGTATACGGGCATAGGAATTACTAGCATACACAAAAGAACAATAGAAGAATTGACTACTATCACGAACCCGAACCTGACAATGCATAATCTGATCCGTGAAGGACAGAACCATAAGGTCCACCCTATCCGAATCCCATCCAAGAATAATACGAGAGCCACTATCACTTCTAGACGCATTAGAAGTCCAACTCCATCTCCGAAACACACGAGAACAAACAGATTGCAAATTAGAGATTTGAACATGGGATTCCAAAATAGCACATATACATAATTTATTCTCACTAACCACCTGTTGAACCTCATTTTGTTTAGGGACACGGTTCAAGCCCCTTATATTCCATGCGGCAAAGCTAACCATTGGAAGGTGGAACACCAGGAGTGCTTGCCCCCTCAGAATAATCAGAATGTGTTGGATATTTCATAAAATTAGTAGTCTCATTAAAAACTTCCTCCACATCTGATTCATAATCAACCATAATATCATCATTCCTCCGAGATTTAATCCGAACAGAATTTTCCGCCATTTGTGGTTTCTTTCCTTTTGGATCATCATCTTGTCCCTCATCTTGTAACATATCAAACCGATTACCCAAAGTAAATTGATCTTCACCACGTTGTTCCTTCAGATTAGACTTCTTAGTAATCGGATTTAAATCAGCTCCTGTGTTTTTGACCCTATATATCACCTTTGGTTTCTGTTTAGGCTTATTAAATCCGTCATTTATTTTCACACCTTGTTTATTACCCTTGACAGTCTTCTTTGGAACAGTGAAGCCCGAAGTGCTCGCTTCCTTATTCTCTCTTTGAACTACCTTTTTTGGGCATTCAGAATCCTTATGTCCGAAGATTTTACATGTACCACACCGTGGCGGGCGCCACTCATACTCCACTCTAACCGTATAGACATTCTTACCTGAACCATCAAGCTTAGTGATAGCCACCGAAACAGACTCCTTTAGCATTTCTGCTGAGTTAACTTCAATCATAGCCCGAGCAAAATCTGGTCGCCCCCATGAATCGGTACACATCTTACTAGTATAAGAATCCAACATAATGGGTGTGCCAATTTTTGTAGCTATGCCACTAAGACCTGTTTCATTAAACGCCAGTAAAGGAACATCATGCAATTTAACCCAAACCGGCACAATCGAAGGATCTTCCTTTGCCAAATCCACATCCGAAGACCATTTCCGTAACATGATTGGAATTAACCGAATCATCCAAGGGGCTCCTTCCAAAACCTGGTACATACCATGTTCCGATGAGAACTTGAAGAAAAAGAATCCAAGAGAGTTCATCATTACCTTTTCGATTCCAAATTTTCTCCACACATTCATAGCATAGTTATGAACCACAGGATAAGCCAAACGTTTTCCAATGAAATAGCCATACAACGTGTTCTCATACTTTTTACTAGCCTCAACAATAGTTGCCATGGGAATTTCCACATCTATCTCAGTATCACTAAAAGAAGCCAAGTTTAGAGCTCGAAAATTAACCTTTTGTTTCACAACACGATCAGCAACTTGAGCATACGATCTAGGTTTAGATTGTTGAGCATTTCCTAGAAGAGAAACAGGAACCGTAGCAGCTAACAATCTATCTATACCCCGAATACCATTAACATTACCATCCCCACCAGATTTCGACCCAGGGATTTCACCAGCCTCAGAGGACTGAACCTGAGAAGAATTCACTCCATCCATGCTCACGAATAACTGGGTAGGACCTCTTACATCAGGAACTACATTAGGAATATCAGAAGTAGATGTACAAGTAGCCGATACAGGAATGGTTACAGGAACCTGTGGTATTGGAGTAAACTCCACCTGCTCGTCGACCATATCCGCACCTACATCATCCTTCTGAACATGCAATTCCGAATCATGAGCAACTGCTGGAACATAATCAGTGTACAACTCCGGAACAGGGATTTTAGAGGGTTGAACAACCCCAACCTGGTTCAAAATAGTCGAACTTATGTTCCCAAAAGTGGTCTGATCAGACAAAGGTTTTAGAGCAGGGATTTTACGAAGACTTGGGTCCCCAACCTGCTCGTCCAACACATTAACATAAACATCATCTTTTGAACATACATGATCAGCTTGAGAAACATTGCGACCAGTTTTAACATCAGAATAATTCGATTTAGTATGAATATCACGCAAAACAGGAGAAGATCCTGTTTCCATATCAACCGATTGAATACTTGCTCTCCAAGAAGAATGGCTAGCAACCGGATTGGTACTAGCATTAACCTGTAAATCACCCATATGTTGAGCCTGATTCGAATTGGACTGAGGAGTTCTAAATCGTTGAAACCGTGCAGCAATCTCATCCAACTTGCTGCCCAAGTGTTGCTGCTTAGGGTTTAATTGAGCTGGTATATTCTGCCCATGTACATCAGATTGTAAGACCCTAGCCGCAGCACCTGTGTTACTCATTTGCGAAATAGGGTTAGCACCCTCATGAGATCGAAACAGATTAGCAGAAGCTACATCATCATCACTCGATTTAGTCTGCTGACCAGAAACAAAAGATTGATTAGACTTAGTGGACAAAACCGGATTAGGGTTTGGTCCAGAAACCGGAAAACCATCAATCGGAAAACCAGCACTCGGAAACTCAGATTGATCACTTAACGAATGCATAGACTGAGCAGAATATGATTCAGAAGAAGATATTCGGTTTCATTCTCTATTAATCTTCATGGTCAGACTCACGGATTCTTTAAGGGAGGAAGAGGTCTGCGTCAAGGTGATCCTTTATCCCCATATCTGTTTACTCTAGTTATGGAGATTCTGACTTTGTTAATCAGGAAACGTGTTACTGCATCGGAGGAGTTTCAGTACCATATTAATTGCGATAAACAGAAGATTGTTAATATATGTTTTGCAGATGATTTATTCATTTTCTGTAGGGGAAATATTACTTCTGTTCAGCTTATTTCGCAGGTATTGGATGAATTCACTATGGTGTCGGGTTTAGCTCCGAGCATCCCTAAAAGTACTGTCTTTCTGTGTAATGTATCTAATTCTGTTCGGAATGACATTTTGTCCATCATGCCATTCTCGGAAGGACAGCTTCCTGTTCGATACTTAGGAGTTCCATTAATTTCAACTGGGTTATTAACTCGTCACTGTAAACCTTTAGTTGAAAAAGTTAAGAATCGAATTGGGAATTGGAAGAATAAGTGGTTATCCTTGGCGGGAAGACTTCAACTCGTTTCATCGGTTCTTTCTTCTTTGCAAGGTTATTGGGCAGCATTGTTCATTCTTCCTGTTAATATTGTTAAAGAGATAGAAGGTCTAATTCGTGGTTTTCTTTGGTGCCAAGGCGAATTGAAAAGAGGTAAAGCTAAGGTCTCTTGGAAAGTAGTTTGTCTCCCTAAATGTGAAGGTGGTCTTGGAATTAAAAGGTTGGATTCTTGGAATAAAGCTCTTATGGCCAAACACATTTGGAACTTGTTAACCTGTAAAAATTCTTTGTGGGTTAGATGGATATATTTATATAAGCTCCAACATCGAAATTTTTGGGACGTCTCGGCTAATGGTGATTTGAGTTGGTGTTGGAGAAAGATTCTTCAATTAAGGGACAGTCTTCGACAGCATTTCTGGTTTTGTATTGGAAATGGATTGTCTACGTCCGTATGGTTTGATAATTGGCATCCTATTTGCCCTTTATCTCAATTTATCTCTCGGTATCATATTACCAGAGTTTTCCAGCTCAGGGATTCTATTGCGGATGTGGTTGTTGGTAATTCTTAGGCTTGGCCTTCTTCATGGCTTTCGAGATATCCATTGCTAAATCAGCTTCATAGTCCTGCTCTATCTAATGAGCCGGATAAGCTGTTATGGAAATCTTTAGATGGTGATTTGGTTGAGTTTAAAATTCGACATGTTTGGGAGGCAATTCGGCCAAAAGCTAGTTTGGTTGACTGGGTTTCGGCTGTCTGGTTTTCTTCTTGTATTCCGAGGCATTCTATCCACCTATGGCTAATTCTAGGTGGAAAATTGAAGACTCAAGACCGGTTGAAGCAATGGGATGTTGGTTCTTCTACCAACTTAAACCTGCTTCGGTGTCCTCTATGTGACACTCAACCGGATTCCCATTCTCATTTATTCTTTGAATGCAGGTTCTCTTCTAACGTTTGGTTACAGGTGCTGAAGTTTGCTGATTTTAACCTCAACTCTACAAGTTTGGCAGATTGTATTGATTGGATCACGCCAATTTCTAATCGGAACTTTGTCAGAGTTGTTATCTTCAAACTTCTCCTAGGCGCTACTTCATATTTTATTTGGAATGAACGTAATTTGCGTTTATTTCAGCAGAAAAGGAGGATGGAAGATCAGGTGGTTAACTCTATTCTAGAAGTGGTTCGATTCAAGTTATATTCATGTAGGTTCAAGCCTTCTGGATGGGTTTCTAGGGTTATGGAGACTTGGAAACTTCCAAGGTCCCTTATTAAATAAGGCTGATTTTTTGATAAGATGCGGTTGCAGTGGATTATTGCTTGGAATTTATTCTAGGTAGTGAGTTTTAATTGGGTTGTTAAAGTGGTTGTCGTATACTTGGCATGTCAAGTATATGTGCTTAGTCTGTAGTTAGTCTAAGCTTTGTGGTCTCTCCACATTCTGGATTGTATTGTAATATCTTTGATTAATAAAATTTACCAGGGTATCGTCCCTTTACCCAAAAAATTATCACCATGATCACCATCACTTTTCGTGCCTTCAATCTTCGAACCAGAAACCCTAGCTAACTTCTTTTTCTTTTTCTTATTTGCCGAGCCCGCCATCCTTCTAAATAACGAAATCAAAACCAGAAAAAAAAACCACACTGACGGATCTATAGAATGAATAAACACGATAAGAACAGAAATCAAATCAAAATCTGCAGAGAAAATAGCAGATTAAACAATCGATTGAAGCTCCATGCAAGAAACCCTAATCGCCATATTAGAGAGAGAGTAATGTTCCTTTATTAATTAACATTATTCCTTCATCTTCCTCTTGACTGTTCATTGAGGGCAACCCAAAAAGGACTTTACTTTTAATAATAGTCTTACCAATTAGTTATGATATCGGACACTATTCCAACAACGTGTGTGTGTGTGTGTAGTTATATTGGTTAATACAATTTTATTCCCTTATTTTCTATTGTCTGGAACTTTTTAGCCGATCACATTTATTATTATTTTAAACCACTTAAAATAATAATAACTTAAAACAATTACTTTTACTTTTACCAAAATAATACTTTCGATTTTTGGGGTGTTACACATCTATGACCCTTCAATATTCGAATCGCTGTGAATTTTGACTTAACATGTTAACCGAATACACGTAAGCCAGAGGCGCTGGAGGTCCAAAAGCATTCTATGCATCATTCTTCCCCTCTTGGAGAAAATATGGATTAGACCATCAAACTTTTAAATTATAAAGAGCATATATACCCTTAAATATGTAACGCCCCTCAAAGCTAAACCATGACTAACTTGATACCTTTAGGTTTCAACTAAAAACCATGGTAGAAGGAATCAACTAACCACAAATTTAGATCTATAAGGGACTCAAAATTTTTAACTCATACCGATGTGAGATGCGTTGTTACAAACACCCCTACTTAAAATTCTGACATCCTCACCAGGCCGAAACATAATCAGGATCCATAACCTAGAAGATGCACAACACCCCCAAATTTCGAGTTGCGGAAGCGGTCGGGTCGGGGTGTTACCAAATCAAATATCACAAGCACAAAGGTACATAATGAACGACTCTAAATGAGACGTTTGAAAATAGTTATACATTCCCCAAAATAAAAGTGTATACATGTTGCGAATTCGCAAAAATAATTTCAATACATAATTTGTAATGCAAAAGTTATGCAGAGAAATCCAGATGTTTGAAAAACATGCAACTCGAGCTAGCATATCTTGTAGCAATCCTATTCATGCTGGGCATCTGAGAACACATGCTAAAACGAGTCGGTTATAAAGCTGGTGAGTTCATAGGATTGATAGTTGAAAACATAAGTATAAACCTTGTATGTTTGAAAAGTAGTTCAAAAACTACAATTTTGATTTGTATTGTTATAGTGTTGTAACATCAATGTTTATACAACTAACGAGGTATCTCATACCTAAGTATTTGGGGTGTGTACCTAAGTACATCGAGAATATGGCATTCCATGCCTAGATACCTATTAGGTATAAGTATGTCTACAACCATGAGGCACTACATGCCTAAGTACAATCGAGTAAGTGTATGACCGTGTCATATCGAGGGTGTGGCAATCCATGCCTAGATACCTATCCAGTATGAGTAAATCTACCAATGTGAGGCAATACATGCCTAAGTACGAATCGAGTAAGTGTATGACCACGTCATATGATAACAAGTAATAGACTAGTATGCCACCTGGCATAGTGTGTTGTCTCCAGCAACATGTAATTGTAGTCCCACAGAACTATGATTGAGTATTTAGGCAAATACCGAGTCAACGATCTCGAGTGTAAGCTCGCCGATCCGTTGATGAGTACGAATCTCGATTGTAAGCTCGCCGATCCGTTACTGAGTGCGAATCTCGAGTGTAAGCTCGCCGATCCGTGTTTTGTATCGTTTTACCACGATATCGTTTTGAATCACTTTACCGTGATCTCGTTTTGTGTCCACTTTACCGTGACATCGTTTTGTGCCCACTTTACTGTGGCATTGAACAGTGTTGCTCGCAAGCAATGTATGTAATTGAGAGCCGGCAGTACTACGACATGCCCGACTAAGTAATTGAGAGTCGGCAGTGCTACGGCATGCCCGACTATGTAACGGGCTGTGGTGTGGAACTCTTCCACGCCCTTTGTACTTAAACGTTTGATTTGGTGTAATATATTTGCCGGGTGTAAACCCTTTACCCAAAAATATACATAAGTAAACTGTAAATAGCACCATGTGCTTGAGATAGTGTACAAGTATATATATATGTATATATATATATATATATATATATATATATATATATATATATATATATATATATATATATATATATATATATATATAAGTCTTAGTCAACAAACACATCTAACAGGGTATCATGTAACACATGAAAGTGGTTTAGTGTATCTAGGTATGTATATACAATACTTAGATATTAAGTGTAGCACAAGGAGCCTAGGTATGTATAATCATCACCTAGTTGTTTTGTATTAGTATAAAGGGCTATACTAACGTACGTTACTAACGTATACTCCTAGCCTCAGCCTAGAAAGTATATTGAGGTCCGTGGTTAATGTTTATTTAAGTACAAATCCATTCTAGTAACAATGGAATGCAAAGGCAGTCTTAGTTCCTAAAAGGAGAACTAATCCTGTAACAAACCTAGTTGTTGTCCAGCGTAGGTAAAACTAACCAGTTCTAATATATTTGATAGTATTGTCCCGCGACAATATGGCCAATGTATAATGATAACTTAAGAAAGTTATGTAATGGTAATTGTGTTTCAACGACAAGGTAGTGTACAGTGGTAACCTATCCAGGTTAAGCTATGGTATTGTCCTACAACAATATAGTGGGTGTAATTCCTACGTATTACACATTTTGTATTACATAAAAGTAATATAGTCAAGTGTGAATTATAAGAGTTTATCATTATAATTTGAAAACAGTAATTGTGCATGCGTCTTACCCCGAAAACAGTAAAACAGTTGAAGGAGTGGGGCTATGAACTCACTTGTGAGTTGTCAGTGATCCTAAGATGCGCGTATCGTCCGAATGGTATCCTCCTAGTGTCCTAAACACGTGAGGTTATATAAGTAGGAGACAAATCAGTTTGTCTAAGCGAGTTGTGTAAATATTCATTCGTCGTTCAGGTTTGGAAACCGTGTACGGGGGTCCGGGGGCAGCACCCCTGGTAGCAGGGTCCAAGGGGTGGCAACCCCTGGCGGGGTCTAAGGGGCAGAGCCCCTGGCTGGGGTCGAGCTGCCAGGTCAGCTTGGAAAATTTTTATTTCTACTACATTGCTTTAGTAAAAACGCATCCGAAATCCAAATTCGAAGTAAAATTAAGTGGTAAAATCTAGTCCCAACACTTAGTGAAAAACATAGGTTTTTAAGATTCTGTGTTTTGCGACACTAGCTGCGACACTAGGTGCGACATAAGGGATTGTGTCGCTATGTGCGACGTCCGCAATTTAATGCGACATAGTGTGTTGTGTCGCTATGTGCGACGTTCGGATTTGCTGCACATAAGGGCTTGTGTCGCACCATGCGACATAATTAATTTTGCGACATTGAGCTGCGACATTGTCAATGTCGCAGCACTGTTTTTGGTCCAAAAGCGACATAACAAACTGTTCATCGATTTCAAGTTTCAAACCAAGTTTTGGTCCGATTTTTGGGCGTTTTGATGTTATAAGAAGCTACTAACATGTATTTCCAAGCAATCTAAGTAATTTCTAGAGAGAGAAACGATTTGTTACCTAGAAAATGAAATGGAGATAAAGAGGATGAAAATGGTGATGTTGTTGATGAAGATGGAGATGATGATGTTGATGATGATCTTGTTGTTGCTGCTGCCGATTTGTTGTTGTTATTGTTGATTTGTTGTTGTTGTTGTTGTTGTTATTTGAGAGAAATCAAGAGAAGGAGAGTAGAGAGTATAGATTAGTTTGTGTTAAATGGAAAACATAAAAAAAATTGGGGAGGGGGAAAAGGGGCAGCCGTGTAACACCCCCAAATTTACTGTTTAGCGGAAGCATAAATCGGGTGTTACTAATCAAATATCAAAGCACACAGATATAGCAAACGACTCTATATGCGTCGTTTTAACAAAATATATTAATATAAAAGTGTCTACAACATTTAAAACTGTACATAGCTCGTGTTCGATTAAATGAGAGATTTCAGTACATAAGTACTTGTACAAAATATACTAATGCAAGAAAATCTCTAATGTCTGCATGCTGACTCGAGCTATAGTAATCATGTGGCAGTCCAATCTACTGCTGGGTACCTGTGATACATGCAAAAATGGGTCAGCTAAAGCTGGTGAGCTCACAGGTTTGAAATCAGATAATATCATATGAACCGCAAAATTTAAGTAATGATTTGCATCCAGCAAATATATAGTAATGTATACAGCCATGAGCACATAGTCTGAGCTTAACTCGAGGGTCGGGTCCCATATAGAGAATTCTGAGCGAGGTGCCTCCACGAGTGCCTAATCCACGTGATCGCGCCCCAACGGTCGGTTCAGGAATCGCTTCCTGTCGTTGCGGACTTTCCGTCGGGGCACACGATCGAGTGGGTGGTTTTAAATTTATAATAGTCGGGGGGAGCCAAAAACTTCCGAACTACTTACTATTACTAGGTACGAATACCTGATACTAGTATGTGGTAAGGATGATCCAGGGTCGTTCCTCACAACGGTAGAATTGAAACAGAGCTAGTTCTAATAACTTAGTAATCAAGCTGAGGTTTGGATAGATTGTAAGGTGTTTGTTTTTGGTATTTTCTAAATTAACTAAAATACTGGAAAGTAAATACTAAACTACGGGTAGGGTAAGCAGATAGATAGAGTTGTGACTGCTGAAGTTTCAATATTCAGGTTTTGGGATGATGATCATTATAAAAGGTGATTGGAGACTTGCCTTAAATATAATCTACAGAGGTTCGGTGTAAACACTAGCACCCTACGATTTAAAGCGGAAACCCTAAGTCGTATGTCACTGAGTACTAGGCTATCGTGATTCTGATCAGATCAGGCTGCTCAACCCCCAACACTGTCCGATGAGGACAAGTGACCCTTCTTGGGATTAACCCTGGGTGCATGAATAAGGTAACAGACCGATATTTAATTTCTAACCGTTCTTAACACCTAGTTCTAATTAATTTTATTAAGGTTTGTACTAATTGCTTGTTATTGTATGTTAAACTGTCAGTTATGTTGGATAAGGGGGTTTAAGCATCTTACACTACAGCTGAATGTTCGCTTTCTTTTCCAAATCCCTTAAACTTAGTTGAGGAGCACAAATATTTCTGTCAAGGTGTAGACCCTCCTTTGCTATCAAGCGTTCATCCCTAGGTTCGTTTCACGGTGTATACTACATTTTTCAGCAGTTCCACAGCTTTAATATATACCTAGACCATGTTCAGGAAGGGTGACTTCCAGGTATCCACGGTGTCATATGCCTACGACCGGTCCGTAGCTTCCACGCATTTGTACTCCACCAGAGGTGTTTCCAGCGCTATACTAAGTACTGGGCCGTTTTATGGCATGTCCACAGCTTCATACAGAAACACAGATAACTATGCTTACGTAGTATTAGGGTTAGCTAAGTCTTATCCTAAGGGCAATAGTCACGTGAAAGCTTGGAAAGGGTGTATATGGTGGTTTAGATCTACCACTTGAAAAGTTTAACCCGATACATAACATAACAATTTCCAATCACATATTTAATTAAAGATTAATTTAACATCATCCCTACTCCTAAATATCTACATTCCAACAATCACAATATTACACTACTCAATAAACATGGCAATAAATAAAGCACATACCATAATATCATGCATAGATAAATCAGACATAATAATAGTATGAGAGAATAGATATCACCGGATAATAGAGCAGCGTAACAAGAGAAAAGAACTTGCAATCCTTGAATAAAAGCTTGAACACCAATACTCCTTGATATCAAAAGCTATCCCCTACTCTAATCTACTAGCTACCCACTAATTTCTCCTCTAACTCCTAAGAGTAGTGCTAGAGAGAGAAACTAGAGAGAGAAACTAAATATTACAAGTGTGTGTGAAATGAGAGTGAAGAATGAATTGTGTTGTGAGGGATGAGAAATGAGGAGGTTAATGCCTCTATTTATAGGCTTACAAATTACAAATTTACACTCAACACCCTCGCTCCCAATTTAACACTGAAATACACCCCCTAGCTATGAAATTCGACACCATAAAGGGGTATACCACCTTAAAAGGGGCGTATTCGGTATCAAATAGGGCGTATTCGGTAGCAAACAGGGCGAATCCCGAACCATAGAGGGGGGTATACCACCCCAAAAGGGGGGTATACGGCCCCATAAGGGGGGGTATACGGCCCCTATGGGGTGGTGTAGCCTTGGTCGTGGTCTTGTGCACTGGATCGTAAGTCTTGCGTGCTGCATCGTGATTCGTTTAGCCATAACTTCTTCGTTCTAGCTCCGTTTTCAGCGTTCTTTATATCCACGAGATCGTAATTACCTGAAGATCATAATGAGATACTCTAAGTGTAATTTCAAGGTATTATGCTTTAAAAGTGCTCGTAGAACGTGAACGTATCGTTTGTGCTCTATTTTGTACGTTATTTGGTCATTTTACTTGATTTTTGAAGCAACGCCTTATTTTTAGCCTTAATAATGAATTATGGTGAAAAAGTATTGATATTGAATGTTTTCATCCATTTTGGGGCTAAAAAGGTGGGAATTATGTACGCAAAAACGTGACTTTTTACGTTCAATCAAATATCCCACACTTAGACGTTGCTTGTCCTCAAGCAATACTTCAACTATCCTCACTTAAAAAGATGTTTTAAGTCCGATTTTTGCGAATTAAAATATTTCTAAAAACAACCATTCTTCATACAAGTAACCTGTTTCAGAAAATCGAGACAACTAAGATGTTTGTTCCAGAAATAAGAAATGAATATCTTTGGGCATGCTTCTGATTCTCGTGATCTTTAGCATACACATGACTTAGGCAATCTCACCAGGTGGTCACTCAATTCACTCAAAAGTGTACCGGGTTTCCTATCATTCTAAACAAACGAAATCGCTCAAAAGCCAGTCATGCAGCATTTATCGTCATAGGCTTGATCGAGAATCAAATCTCCACCACTTAGGTGAGGACGGTGCTAATTATCCCAAGACATTCATCGGGTTATAATGTGAAGTGAGGGTTAAGGGTATGGATAGTGGGCATTTTTTTAGGTTTAAAGGGTTATGCTTATCTTAGAACTTTTAAACATAAGAAAATTTTTATTTAGATACGCTTTTTTAATGAAAACGGAAACGGATAACGGTAAGAAGGAAAAGATAGCTATTTTGACTTCTATCTTTTTGAAAACACACGGAATATATATTTTTCAGAGATCGGAGTTTTCGAGAGATTTGAAGCACTTAGCTTTATTTCTATTTTTGGCTTAGAATTTCTTTGCCAAGGAATTTCTAAGGGATTATTATTATTTTTCTTTCTTACTTCCTTTTGAGATCCTTTCTTACTTTCATTTTTTCAATCTTTTGACATTTCGAATTTTACTTGGTGTCAATTTTTCACACCTTTAGACTTTCTCGATCTTTATGAGATTTTGATAATGGAAACGCACACGAGATATTTTAAGTAAAACACGAAATTTGTGATTTTTGAGTGAAAGCTAAAAGAATATCTAAATAGCGTTTTTCAAAAATTTAAAAATTCCAAGATAATATTTTGGTGGGTATGGAGGTGGATGGGGTTTTAAAGAGTTTTCAAGAAACGAAAAGGTTAAGGCTCAATAGGGTTTACTAGGCGGATCATCGATACTAAAAATGAGTATCGGCAGGGTTAGATTTGAAGAGATATGAGAAAATGGGTTTATTTCCTAGGGAATGTCAAGGTCATCTAATTGCACCTATACCGCGTACGGTACTCACCAATATGGTCTCAAAATGCATACCAGGAGCAAGTTCTAATTCAGAAATGCATACATCGGCACACACAACAAATGAATAGTGAAGCATTTAAAATGAATGCTTTATAGGCTCAAGATACCTCACTGCAATTAATATGGGTTATATGTGCTTAGTCATGCGCTGCCCCTAAGATTATCATTTCTTAATTTGAGAAATTCCTACCTTATTTACACTATTTTCCAAAATAACTTACTCATATTTAAAATAGCTCCTCTTAGAAACATTAAAATTCAAAAATAGCAAAAGCCAACTGAATGAGTAGCTGTTGACTGTCGAAGTTAAGCTCATGCTTTTCTTTGTTTAAAGCAAAATTTTTTGAAAAATTTGATCAATTTTTAAAGTGAGGAACATTTTCTGAGTTGCTATTTGGACATAAAAATTTATCTTAGGTATTCTATACCGCTATCTCACATTTAGAGGAACATTGTCCCTAATGTTCTATTCAATGGAGATTTTACTGGAAGTAAAATCCCACACTTAGAGTTTGAACATGTAAGAAAATGTTTCTCAAGTGTTAATTTTGGGCTGGAATCCCACACTTAGTGATAAGTTTAGGATATGGTATAGATTACTTTTATTAATTAACAGTACTCAATAAAGCAGAAAAATAAAAACAGAGAAAGGATGAAGAAACTCCCCAAATAGCTAAAGCTGAAGATCTGACTATGTGCCGAGAAGATGAAAGTCTTTGTTTTGCGGCAGCTCCATGAGGATTATTCAGCTTTAGGGGGATTTGCCTTTGATTAAGAACCTTGCCTTCCATTTCAACCATTATTTGTGACTCAATCTCTTAAGTGTGAACACGTTGGATATACCTTTTAACTCCATATATTTGCAATGAAAAGGAATCACTGTCTCAGAATGAAAAGATGTTTTCTATTACAAATCATTTTGTAGAACATATGTTTTTAAACGAGTTCAAGCATAATGCATAAAAGTAGTATGCAAGTACCTCGAATGCTCGAAACATATGAACTAATTTTTGAAAAGTGTTTTCTATTTATCCGAGACAAGTGATTTTGCAAAATTGAGTTATTACTTGAAATATTTTGAAAATATTTTTGAGGTATATCCAAGTGTGAAGGATATTCAGAGATTTACTTCACTTATTCATTCACAATCATCCACACATCTTATTGCACGGGTTGCCTCCCGAGAAGCGCTGCTGTTATAGTTGAGAGCTCGACTTGGATAGATTGTAGAAAATAAAGCAAAGTGATGGTGTCCTCCGGATACTAGCAGAGTGAAAGCCTCTCCTTGATCAACTAGAAATCATATATGTGTCTGAAAGCGCCATCTCTTTCCCTGCAAAGTAATGCTCCAAAGATTTCCAAATTTAATGAACTGTAGGCTCCCATTGTTGTCTTGCCATTATACTCTAAGATTCTTCATCCATAGGCATCAATCCCTGTTTGTTAGGCATTTGCATAAAGAAACAGACAAACGTGATTTAACAAACAAGTGATTATCATAGACTCACTGATTTGCGAAAAAACTATCAAAGTGGGCACTTTGAAGGTGAAACAAACCAGGACTTGGAGTCTAATCTTACACTAAAAGTATTAGTTGCCTAAAACTTCACTGCAGCAGATATGGAAATACTGGTATTATAGGTAGCCAAGTATACAGATATCCAAAGCACACATTTTTAAACGAGTTCAAGCATAATATAGATATTGACATACAGATCATGATATCAGATTAAGCATTAGTATCTCATGTATGTTCACATAAATATATGTAAGTACCTCAAACGCTCGAAACATGCCAGTGGGTATGTAAGATGACTAAGGCTCCTTTCTCCTAGTTGGTTTCCATTTGAGTGAAAAGGGATACTAAGAACTTGAGATCTTAGATAATGGTGAAAATTGGATTTTGCAATAAAGTTCAAACAAGTGGGAGTAGGAAGTTTTAAGATTTGACAAAAATTTAACTTTTAATGAAGTAATTTTGCAAACCATCCCATTTGTTCATAAAAATAAAGAAAACTTGGAACATTCATTTTAGGGTTTCATTTTCTACTTATTGAGTTAGCATAATACTCAATAACTATTACTATGTTAGACACGGGTTGCCTCCCGAGTAGCGCTTGTTTTTGTTCGAGTCTCTAGCTTGACTCTAGCATTATTTCTCAGGCAATCCTAGGGGTTTCCTTGCATCCATCAGTAGATACAAGTGCTAATATTGGTACATACCTAAAATTTTAAAGCAGATTAAGGCCAGGGTATGTCCAATATAAGGAGATGGTTTGAAGTGAGGGAGTTGTTTTACCGGAGGTATAGCAGGTCTCTCAACTTCTATTACCTCCTTGGGTTGGATTGACAGAACGGGTTGGTCAAAGGAAACCTCATCTCTCAATGATGTATAGGACATTATATGGTGGAGAGATAGTTTGTAGGGAAACCATGATGCAGAACCCACCTTGCTTCCTATGGTCTTTTGGTCAATGATAATGTTGTACTCTGGGCATGGAGGTGGGATAGTATCCATTTTTGTCTCCATTCTTGAAGCAACATTCTCATCGACTACTTGGGTGACAGGTTCTATGGCATTTGAAAGTTCAACTAGATCAGGGAGTGATTCATTCGGAAAGATAAGTGGGACATTGTCAACCATAACTTGTTGCGGAATGTTGTCAACCACGTCGGTTGGAATGAGATCACTTCTCAGAGTTGGTGCGCATTTCTTCGGTCCTTCTGAAGCTGAGTCTTCTGTGTAAATCTCCATCTCCGGGCTCTCTAATTCTATCTCTTCGTCTACCTCGTCATACTCGTCACCCCAGCTAAGAGTTTCAAGTTACAATGACTCGGAAAGTTCCTCTAGAATGAACTCCTCATCGGTTTTGGATGTAGATAGGTTGAGAACAGGTGGAAGTGAGGATTTAGAAGATTGGGTAGGTAAAGGGTTTGAAGGAGTTTTGCAACCAGGCTCATGAGAATGAAAGTCTTTGTCGAATGATGTAGATGTGGTGTGTGGGTGCCTATCATCTTCCTGTAGCCAATTGTCGGTTATAACTTGATTCCTAGCTTCATTACTACTCACTTGGACTCGTGTTTGTATTTCAGACAGCTTATCAGTACATCTTCTAAGCATGTCTTCTTGTTCTTTAAGTAGTTGCTCAAATGGGTTGTAGGAAGGTGAGAAAGTATTGCTACTTAGATAAGCTAGGGGCATATCTCTCAAGTTAGAACTCTCGTATGGTTGTGGTTCGTGTACAGGGTAAGATGAGTGTGGGTAGACATTGAATGGTTCAGGATAGTAAGGCTGGTATTGATGTGTTTGGAAACCATAAGGGTCATAATGATGTTGAGATTGAGGATCTAAGTACCCTATGTAATCCCAATAAATCATACTATTCCTTTGACATTCATTATCTACATGGGCATTACTCCTACATCTATCCTGGATTGATTTAGCAAGACTTTCAATTTGATCTATTAGTTGTTGTTGAGTTGCCATTTGCCCAAGTTTTCAGAAAAGACAGCACACGAAGAAGGTTTTAGAATTAAAGTTGTAGTATGGAGGGAAGTTATTCTAAGCTACATTAATTTAATCTAACTACGCTAATCTACGAGCAGAAAGTAACTTCGGATAGGGATGGTGAATCCCAGTCCAAAAGGATCGCTTAAAAACTAATCTATCTAAACAGGCTCCGAATCGTACTACCGTCCCCGGCAGCGGCGCCAAAAACCTGATCGCGCCCCAACGGTCGGTTCAGGAATCGCTTCTTGTCGTTGCGGACTTTCCGTCGGGGCACACGATCGAGTGGGTGGTTTTAAATTTATAATAGTCGGGGGGAGCCAAAACCTTCTGAACTACTTACTATTACTAGGTACGAATACCTGATACTAGTATGTGGTAAGGATGATCCAGGGTCGTTCCTCACGACGGTAGAATTGAACAGAGCTAGTTCTGATAAATTAGTAATCAAGCTGAGGTTTGGATCGATTGAAAGGTGTTTGTTTTTGGTATTTGCTAAATTAACTAAAATACTGGAAAGTAAATACTAAACTACGGGTAGGGTAAGCAGATAGATAGAGTTGTGACTGCTGAAGTTTCAATATTCAGGTTTTGGGATGATGATCATTATAAAAGGTGATTGGAGACTTGCCTTAAATATAATCAACAGAGGTTCGGTGTAAACACTAGCACCCTACGATTTAAAGCGGAAACCCTAAGTCGTATGTCACTGAGTACTAGGCTATCGTGATTCTGATCAGATCAGGCTGCTCAACCCCCAGCACTGTCCGATGAGGACAAGTGACCCTTCTTGGGATTAACCCTGGGTGCATGAATAAGGTAACAGACCGATATTTAATTTCTGACCGTTCTTAACACCTAGTTCTAATTGATTTTATTAAGGTTTGTACTAATTGCTTGTTATTGTATGTTAAACTGTCAGTTATGTTGGATAAGGGGGTTTAAGCATCTTACACTACAGCTGAATGTTCGCTTTCTTTTCCAAATCCCTTAAACTTAGTTGAGGAGCACAAATACTTCTGTCAAGGTGTAGACCCTCCTTTGCGATCAAGCGTTCATCCCTAGGTTCGTTTCACGGTGTATACTACATTTTTCAGCAGTTCCACAGCTTTAATATATACCTAGACCATGTTCAGGAAGGGTGACTTCCAGGTATCCACGGTGTCATATGCCTACGACCGGTCCGTAGCTTCCACGCATTTGTACTCCACCAGAGGTGTTTCCAGCGCTATACTAAGTACTGGGCCGTTTTATGGCATGTCCACAGCTTCATACAGAAACACAAATAACTATGCTTACGTAGTATTAGGGTAAGCTAAGTCCTATCCTAAGGGCAATAGTCACGTGAAAGCTTGGAAAGGGTGTATATGGTGGTTAGATCTACCGCTTGAAAAGTTTAACCCGATACATAACATAACAATTTCCAATCACATATTTAATTAAAGATTAATTTAACATCATCCCTACTCCTAAATATCTACATTCCAACAATCACAATATTACACTACTCAATAAACATGGCAATAAATAAAGCACATACCATAATATCATGCATAGATAAATCAAACATAATAATAGTATGAGAGAATAGATATCACCGGATAATAGAGCAGCGTAACAAGAGAAAAGAACTTGCAATCCTTGAATAAAAGCTTGAACACCAATACTCCTTGATTACAAAAGCTATCCCCTACTCTAATCTACTAGCTACCCACTAATTTCTCCTCTAACTCCTAAGAGTAGTGCTAGAGAGAGAAACTAGAGAGAGAAACTAACTATTACAAGTGTGTGTTAAATGAGAGTGAAGAATGAATTGTGTTGTGAGGGATGAGAAATGAGGAGGTTAAGGCCTCTATTTATAGGCTTACAAATCACAAATTTACACTCAACACCCTCGCTCCCAATTTAACACTGAAATACACCCCCTAGCTATGAAATTCGACACCATAAAGGGGTATACCACCTTAAAAGGGGCGTATTCGGTATCAAATAGGGCGTATTCGGTAGCAAACGGGGCGAATCCGGCACCATAGAGGGGGTATACCACCCCAAAAGGGGGGTATACGGCCCCAAAAGGGGGGTATACGACCCCATAAAGGGGGTATACGGCCCCTATGGGGTGGTGTAGCCCTGGTCGTCGTCTTGTGCACTGGATCGTAAGTCTTGGTGCTGGATCGTAATTCGTTTTTTTTTTAGGTAAAGGGTAAAATTTACCCGGTAAATATATTACTCCAAAAACGATTAAGTACAAAGGATATGAGTGAATCTCATATCACAGCCCGTTACATAGGCAAAACTACATAACTAGGACACAACCTCTACCTACATTTGACCCAATACAAGAATCAAAAGAAAACCAACACAAAACCATAAGACAACTAGATAATTGACTCAACCACAAGAAGAAAATTTTATTTTTTCCTAATCTTCCCAGTAAGGTTGATATCAAAAGCCTTGCAAAACGCCTCTTGTTCTTCAGTCAAATCGTATACTTGATCACAATAGTCATCATAAACATCACCATCATCATAGTATTCCAGATTACTAGTACCACCACCACCACCACTTCCATGTCCCACTCCAGAAGCCATATAATAGGAGGTCTCATTAAAGACCTCTTCAACATCACTTTCCGAATCTTCCAAAGTTTTATCCACATTAGCCACACTTTCCTTGCTTCCATGAACAGCCTTTCCATCATCCATAGCATCACCAACTTCTTGAAGAACATCATCCTTTTTAGATTCATTCTCACTCAGAACAGCAAAAGAATTGGATGTACTAACATGAGTATCCTCCTTAGGCTTAGATTTTTCTTTATTTGCAACCACTTTAGGACGATACACAAAGTTAGACTTCTGTTTACCCAAAAATATCCCTTGAGCTTTCCGTGTAGTCTGCCCCTCTTTACTGACTTTAGCACCCTTTGAACCAACCTCGACAAACCCATCATTCGTATTTTTCTTCACATATTGAGATGGGCATTGATCATTAGAATGGCCGAATACTTTACAGACATCACATCTAAGAGGTTTCCACTCGTATTCAACCCGAACAGTTTCCTTTGTATAATCCGACCCATCCAGTTTTGGGATAGCAACAATAATAAGATCTTTCAAGGGCTGGTCAGAACGGATTTCAATCAAAGCTCTAGCAAAACTATTTCTACCCCATGATTCCTCGCACATCGTAGCAGTGTACGAATCCAACCTCATAGGAGTTCCAAGCATTGTTGCAATCATGCTAAACCCGTCACCTGTAAAGGCAGCCTTCGGAACATCATGTAATTTCACCCAAACTGGCACCTTAGTAAGATCCTCCTTTGTTAAACTAATATTCGGATCCCATTGATTAAGAATAATTGGACTTGTTCGGATCATCCATGGACCATTCTCAAGAACGTCATTCATACCCTTAGACGTTGAGAACTTAAAGAAAAAGAATCCACTAGCATTCATCATCACCTTATGAAGACCATATTTCGACCACGCATTCCGGACATAGTTTTCAACAACCGGAAAAGCAACCCTTTTGCCAATAAAATAGCCATACAAAGAATTCGAAAACCTATTGTTAACTTCCTCAACTGATGACATTGGAATAGTGACATCAGCCTCATTAATGGATACATCAGATATTAAAGAGCGGAAATTAACTATAGGTTTTGATTGTCCACCATTGACCACATTCAAATACGATGTCTTACCGGAATTAACAGGTGGCTGAGTTCCTATGGGCTGCGAATTGCTGCCCATACTACTCTGATCAACCTTGTTCCCCTCATTGTTATTCGAATCAGAATTAACCACACTCGAATATGAAGCTTTAAGAATAGTAGGTTGATTACCCTGATCCATACTAACCTTAGACGATTGCTGAACATCCACCTTATTTAGCTTGTTAGTCTCATCCATGCAAGCCTTAGTATGCAGGTTCGAAGTCTTGTTCAGTTTGTCTAATTCGTCAACCTTCAAGTTTTGAAACAATCCAGACGAAGTTGATTGAGTGCACTCCGGGATACTAGCTTGACCATCCTTCGCACCCTCTTTATTCAGAACACCTGATGGTTTTTTCAGAATTGATTTCACACGAGGCTGTTGAACATCAGCCTTATTGCCTTTCTCTTTAACCCCTCTACCCGGACTTAAGAAACCCTTCTCCATATTACATGTAACCAATTAAAACACAGACGTGTATAAACCCTCATGATAACCACAAATCCCCAAAAAGCCGATGGCTGTATTGATATTCAGTAGTTAAATAAACGCCACGATCGGCCAAAAGCAAACAATTGGTCACGTAATCAAATACCAAATCAATTAAAAGTAATCGCAATCTGATCGAACGAAATAATAAATAAACTCAATCCAATATGATTGATTAAATATATTAAATATATATGCTTTGATATCAATCGTCCTGCAATGAAATCCAATGTCGGCAAACAATAAATGTCATTCAACAATGAAATCCGAATGTCGGCCAAAGATTAGATTTGATCAAAAGTAAGTCGGTGCACACAACTAACGATTTGATAACTTGCAAATAATTAATTCAATCAAACCAAAACCACCGGCCAAATAATCCTATCAAAAACGAATCCAAGACTCTCTATACAATAAATTAAACCAAATGATTTAACTAGTAAAAGATAATCAGGCAACGTATGAAAGATTATTGATCACAGTATAAGTTTGATTTACGAATGAGGGTTGGGCAAGAGTCACCAAAATCGCCAAAGAAAAAGAGAGAATTCTAGGGGGTTTGATTTCATGGATCGTAATTCGTTTGGCCATAACTTCTTCGTTCTAGCTCCGTTTTCAGCGTTCTTTATATCCACGAGATCGTAATTACCTGAAGATCATAATGAGATAATCTAAGTATAATTTCAAGGTATTATGCTTTAAAAGTGCTCGTAGAACGTGAACGTATCGTTTGAGCTCTATTTTGTACGTTATTTGGTCATTTTACTTGATTTTTGAAGCAACACCTTATTTTTAGCCTTAATAATGAATTATGGTGAAAAAGTATTGATATTGAATGTTTTCATCCATTTTGGGGCTAAAAAGGTGGGAATTATGTACGCAAAAACGTGACTTTTTACGTTCAATCACCACGCTCGTCTGAACAATTATTAGTACGTCCATTTACCCAGTTAGTGCATGCTAACCCGGACGAGGAGGGTCAATCCTATATGGTACCATATACTAATAATCATGCTACAACGTATTACCAAACTATGCTGATGGAGGGCTTTGAAAAGATTAGTGGAAAACAACTCATGTAGTATATTGAAAAGTTGTACTTGCGTTCACATGTTAAAATAAGCATTGAATCACACCCCTGAGTGAAAAGCAGTAAAAAGAGGGGCTATGAGACTCACCTGAGTCTTGGAGCGTTAAACCGATAAACGTATGATGCTTAAACAAGCAATGAGATGTCCGCAGACAGATAACCTGAGGGTGTCCACGACACGCGATGGTTATTAACATGAGTAGGTAGTTACAAAGACTACCTTTGTAGTTGTTCGTTCAACTATAATGTCCAAATGACCACGATTTGGTTGTTTGATTAACTTGTGTTTTTGAAAACGTGTACGGCCCGTTGGTGATTATTTGTAGTAATAATCTTAACATTATTATTTTGATTTCAAATAGTTATACTTAAAAAGTATTTATAAACTTTATGTGACGGGGGTCCGGGGGCAGCACCCCTGGTAAGCGGGGTTCTAGGGGTGGCAACCCCTGGCGGGGTCCAAGGGGCTGGCCCCTGGTTGGGGTCGAGATGCCAAGTCAGCTCGAAAAATTTTTATTTCTACTAAATTGTGTTGGTGAAAAACGCATCTGGAATTTAATTTGGGTGAAATCAAGTGATAAAATTTTTAGGTCTCGACACTTAGAAAAAATTGGTTTTAAACCTTCTGTTTTTAGCGTCACTTATAGCGACACTCAAGGGTTTAGGCGACACTTAGGAAGTGTCGCATGAAATGACGGATTCTGATTAATGGCGTCACTTGTGCAAGTGACGCATAGAGTGCGACATTTAAGGAAGTGTCGGTTGTAAGTGTCGGTACATGTGTCATGAGTCACTAAGGTTAGTGACGGGTGAAATCAGTTTTCGATTGTAGGCGTCACTTAGACAAGTGACGCTATAAGTGTCGGTTCATAGTGACGGGTATTGAATTTGCGACACTTAGGCAAGTGTCGGGAAAAAAGGGGTTTTATGAGGTACTTAGGCAAGTGACGCAAAATTAGGGCTTTTAGCGACACTCAATGCGTCACTTAAGTGACGCACGAAGTGACGCTATAATGCAGTCGTCGTTGCGACACTTAAAGTTGTTGACGGATTTTTGAGCCAAAAACGAGTTTTCCGGCCATAGTTTGGTCCGATCCTTTTACCCAACCCATATATGGACATTATAAGCTTATATAAACAACAAACAAGCATTACAACAAAGATTTGAGTGATTTCGAGAATTTGTCGGAAACTTACGCGGTGTCGAAATGAAATTCCGAAAAGATAGAGTTGTAGATCGTGTCGAGGTGGTTCCTTTTCTCCAAAAGCTTCAGCGATTTAAGGTCGTTTGGTGGTGTAAATTGATGATTTTCGATGATGGTGGTGATGGAGGTTTTGAGAGAAAAGAAAGTGAGGAGAGAGAGAAAGAAGATGAGAATGAGAAAAAGGAGGTGGAATGGGGGGTTTAAGCCTCCCATTTTCAGTCTCCGTCTCCGCGCTCCGCGCGGTGTTCGTTTTCCCCATTGTTTAAACGTTACATAATTATTTAAAACATTTAATTATACGTTTTAAATTGCAAATAATTACATGATAATTTTTTTGGTTGAAGTATTTTATCAAAATACTAAATATTGTAGTTATAAATTATAACTTTAATTTATTTTGTTTTGTTTGCGTGTTTACATTTTAATCATGTACATTTTATTTGTACGATACGAGTTTGTATTGAAATATTATAAAAATAATATTTTGGATATAATAGTGTTATTAAATAATGTTATATTATTTAATAAAATTGTTCACCAACGTCCGTATTTATTGAACCGAATTACATTCGATTTGAGATGCGTACAATTTAAATCAAATCGCGTAATTGTATATATTCATCAATATATATTTTGATACATTAGTTAGCCTAACACAGAACTAATTACATGTATCTACAATTGATTAGGCCCTAATTAATAGTCCTAATTTGACGGGTGTCACAAGCCGGCCCATCATTTTTGGTGGGTTTGGTTGTCCCCAAATGTTACGTTAAAAGCCCGTGTTTGTGAGTCCGATCGTATATTTGTAATTTATTTTTAATTGATAATTTTACAAATGAAATTCGTACTATCTTTAATCGAAGTATTTTTATAAAAATACTTTATCCGAGTTATAAAATTATAACTTTGTTTTAAATTTGATGGACGGATGTGTTTCGCGTGGTTTCGTCGCGCAGGACGTGTTTTGAATAAAACGAAATATGTTTTATTTTTGCCCGAATAAATAATTATTATTTTTAACAATAATACCTTATTTTTAAAGTTTTGCACCAACGTCCGTTTTTGGTATTTTTGCGCGCTTTCCGATTTGTTTATACGCGATTATTAAATAATCGTTTCATGTTATATATATGTAATTATATATATAATATTTGAATACTTGATGTTGATGCGTATATAATAAGTGGAAAGAAATTTAAATTGGGCGCGAATATTATACTTTTTGATCAGGTGTCACACACGTGCCCGTCACACACCGACAGGCTATGGCTCTGATACCATATGCAACGCCCTTTAAAGCTAAAGCCATGACTAACTGGATACCTTCATGTTTCAACTAAAAACCATGGTGAAAGGTATCAATTAGCTACAACTTTAAACTTATAAGCCATGTTTTGAAACCCGGGTTGACCCGGCTGGTCGACCCGGTTGAACCGCGACACGGTCATGAGAACGAGTTGGATAGTGCCAGGTTTGGAGGGGATTTCAGCTCGGTTTGACCCGGCGGTTTTCCAGGTTCAACCGTCAACCCGGTGACCCGTGAAACCCGGATTTTATTTATTTTTTTCATTGCCAACCGACCAAAACCATTTAACGTCTGAATTAAAACCCCAATCCTATTAACAACTACTCCACCACCGTTTGTCAACCACCAGTCCACTACCGTATGTCAACCACCAGTCCACTACCGTATGTCATCATTAAAACCCCAATCCTATTAACAACTACTCCACCACCGTTTGTCAACCACCGGTCCACTACCGTATGTCATCATTAAACCCATCGTCGCAGTTAGCCACCACTATCGATTAAACCCACATCATAATCTTATATTGAATCTAAGCTGTAAAAAACCCTACGTTTATTCTCTCCCAAAAAATAGGCGATTGATTTCGTAAACCCCAAAAAACTTATTCATAAAATATTCGTTTAAGGGTTGCAAATCGATTGTCTATACCTGATTATAATACTCGCTGATTATTATAATCAAGTTCATGGTTATAATCGATTAAATCTATTAAGCTGCTTGTTGAATTAATTTGTTAGCCGACATACGAATTCTTTATTTGTTGGCCGACATATGAATTATTTGCTTGGATTGCTTTTTAACCGACATACGAATTAATTGTTGGGTGATTGATTGTGCCGATTCTTGCTTGATCCATTTAATTTGAAGCCGACATATTGTGTTTCGAATTAAGGTTTATTCGTTTTTTATTCTTGGGCAGCAAGGCTTTATCCGTTCTTGGTTTTTATTTTGGCATATAATCGTTCTTATTATTTGATTTTCATCAGACTTTTAAGCTGATTGGTTTGATTTGGCTCGTGGATTTTTTTTCTTTGGACTGATTGTAAGTTTGGTAGTGGTTATTGGTTTGAGAATCGAGTTTATGTAATATGGAACGGGGTTTTTTGAGTCCGGGGAGAGATGTGAAGAAGAAGAGTGGTGATGTTGGAAACAACCAGCCTAGGGTGAAATCAATCTTGAAAAAAACAACGGTGGTGACCAACAATGACGCAAAGAATGATGTTCAACGAGATATGGGCAGCAAACCTAGCAGTAATCATGAGAATGTTCCAGCGTTTGGGCACAAGAATCTGCGGGTTGATGAGCTTGATAAACTGAAAACGGCAAGTGGTCAGAATTCTGGTCCAGAAGTCTTGGTATCACCTGTTCAATCTAATGAACAGAATGTGGAGACTCAACAGCCTTTTACGGCTAGCAAGACATCTTATTTGAATGTTGTTACGGCTGAAATCCCCAAGGAAAAGGTTAATTTTCGTTTCCTAAAATCAGATGCATCTGTGAATGAGGCCGCTGTAGTTATTCCATTGTCATCGGTTGAGGAAGTTAACAATAGGTTTTCAAATATGTTGTACGGTTATTTTATTGGTAAGCGGATTGCGTTTCCGGTTGTTGAGACTTATGTACGGAATGCTTGGTCAAAGTATGGTATTCAGAAGGTAATGATGAATGCTAGGGGGTTCTTTTTCTTCAAGTTTTCATCGAGTAATGGTATGAACAGTGTGCTTGAGAATGGGCCATGGATGATTAGAACAGCTCCAATTATGCTTAATCAATGGGCGCCAAATGTTAGTTTAACTAAAGAAGATCTCACTAAGGTGCCTATTTGGGTAAAGCTTCATGATGTTCCGATGACTTCGTTTACAGGTGATGGGTCAAGCATGATTGCAACAATGCTTGGCAAACCCTTGCGGTTGGATTCATACACTACCTCTATGTGTGTGGAATCATGGGGTAGAAATAGCTTTGCTAGAGCGTTAATTGACGTTGGTTCAGATCAGATTTTGAAAGAGAACATATAACACCCTACTCGAAAATACAAGGATATTTTTTTTTTTTTTTTAAAGGAAGCGCAAGATTTAGATACAAACCATTGGATTGCATATTTACATTTTAAAATGGCAATCCAATTACATACAGTCTTTAAACTAGATTATCCTAGACATTACATACGATAAGTTTAGTGTTATAGAAATCCACATCATAATGTCATAGCATTAACAAAGTTAACAAAACAGAGTGAGCTTGTCAAACATTCCATTCCTATAGTACTTCTTGCCCACCCACATACCAAAGTAAACCTGCAAGAAGTAATGAGGGGTTAGCACGAAGCTAAGTGAATGAATCTCAAACTATCACCTAACTTAGCTTAACAAATGTCTACAGCAAAGCATAGTAACAGTTAATCATGAAGGATCGGTGGTCCTTGGAGTACCCTCATGCCGCGGTGGTTTCCCAAGTAACACTTAAAACCAACTGAAGGCCAAATCAGTGGCTAAACCGATAGCTTGGTACTATTACTACTTACAACATAATTTCATTGAACAACACATGTACAAAGCACTTATGATGTCCAAAGTAATAGTACTCAAACCCAACACACGTTGACCCCCGACATTCATATAATCCATAACCATCAAGGCAATCAAGGACACCAATAATTAAGCTAAATATAACCATCATGGCAAAATATTAACTTAACAATGAAAACAGTAAATTCACATTTACCCGTTGTAACCATATTGTTACAACCAAATTAGACTGAAAGTCCAAGATCCACTCACCCTTACTGACAATGTCACCCCTCAGAGATCTAGTCTCACTGAGTCTTCGCTTTATCTGAAAATACAACTAACCCGAATTAGTCTCAAATTCAAGTTCACTATGATATAATCATGTATATAGTGTCAGATAAGAATATCTACTATACAATGCGATTAACACGAATGCACAAGTCACAAGTTATCAAATTCGTCATTTTACAACATGCAAACGCGATCCGGGTGAGAGTAAGCTGGATAGCGTTCCCATGTACAAAAAGTTCTGTTACCGTTTTTCACTATCAAACGCGATCCGGGCAAGGTGGCTGGATCGCGTTCACAAGAACAAAATCCTAGTGACTCAGCTTTTCACTGACCAACGCGATCCGGTCGAGGTGATCTGGATCGCGTTCCAAGGAACAATTCGTGCTGTAACAATTAACACATAACAACGCGATCCTGGTGACTCGTCCGGATCGCGTTCGACACCTTTTCAGCAACAATACCCAAATCAGCAAGCATTTACACACGAATCCAAAACACCAAGAATCACAAATTCAGTTGTAATACATGATTTTAACACGAAAATGACCTATACTAACATGTATAAACATATAACAACAACTAATAGCAACATCTAACACCAAGATTCATACATGCATCATGTGTTCAATCTAAATTCAACTAAAACCCAATTCATTCAATTTCACATATGAACACACAATTGATTCATCTTAATTGAACATGAAATCAGTTTATAATCAACACACAAACACATTCAAACATAAATTAACTCAAATTCGTCATCAATTTAACTTAATTTAACATTTCAACTAGAACATGAAAATGGGTATTCTTACTTACAATATTTAGATGATGATGATGATACAATGAAGAGGAAGAACACTAGAAATCAAAATCACACCCTTTAACTTGATGAAATCAGATTGTAATTTGTTGGAGAGTTAGAGAACTCAAGAAATCTTTGAAGGCGAAAGTGAGAGTTTGAGAATTCAATGGAAATGGTGGCAAAATGAAGTCTCCTGGTGTCGACACATCTTATGACTCAGCCCATTTGTTTTGTTAAAATTATACCCGTCCTAAATCTATTGTCTGGAACCTAAAAACCATTTGCGAGAAATAAGTTTTTATTATACCGTCAACTAAATAAATTTAAAACATGTAATAATTCATTTATCACAATAAGCCAATTGACCAATTGACCTATTAATTTAGCTATCAAAATATACCAAGTATTTAAAAATACAATTTAAATAGCAGTTAAATTAAGGGAAATACCGTATTTCAACTAGGCCAATTTTGAGGATGTTACAAATATTCCCTCCTTAAGAAGATTTCGTCCCTGAAATCTCGCCACGCTCAAAAAGATTCGGATAACGCGCCCTCATGCTAGACTCAGTCTCCCAAGATAAGTTTGAACCCAAACTATGATTCCACTTAACCAATACCATAGGGATCTCCTTCTTTCGAAGTTTAGTCACCTTACGGTCAACAAGTTCTATGGGCTCTTCTACAAGTCTTTGGTTTAAGTCCACACTCAAGTCTTGCAATGGAAGGATTTGGGATTGGTCCTCCACGTTGCATTTTCTTAGATAGCACACATTAAAAGTATCATGAATACCCGACAATTCAGGAGGAAGATCTAATGACACCGTTTGATCATTGACGACATGTCGAATTTTAAACGGTCCGATGTATCTAGGAGCTAGTTTACCACGTTTCCCAAACCTTATAACACCCTTCCAAGGTGAAACTTTCAAATAAACCAACTCACCTTCTACAAATGAAACTGGTCGATAACGTGGGTCAGCATACTGCTTCTGTCTATCACGGGCAGCTTTTAATCTATCTCGGGCTATAGCTACCTTATCGGCTGTAATTTGAACTATGTCAGGACCCGCAAACTGCTTTTCACCCGCCTCTAACCAACAAGTGGGTGTTCTACACCTACGACCATACAACATTTCATAGGGTGGCATGCCTATACTAGAATGGAAAGAATTATTATAGGCAAACTCAACTAATGGTAAATGGGAATCCCACGACCCACCAAATTCTAATACACATGCCCGCAACATGTCTTCCAAGGTTTGAATGGTGCGCTCCGACTGACCATCCGTCTGAGGATGATAAGCCGTACTCAAGTTGACCCTAGAACCCAATTCACGCTGTAATTTCTGCCAAAAACCCGACACAAATCGAGAATCTCTGTCTGAAACAATCGACAACGGAATCCCATGCCTAATAACCACTTCATTAATGTACAATTGCGCCAATTTACTTAATGATGTCGTCTCACAAGTAGCAAGAAAGTGAGCACTCTTGGTCAATCTATCGACAATTACCCAAATCATATCGTTACCCTTAACAGTTCGAGGTAATTTGGTCACAAAATCCATGGTAATATGCTCCCATTTCCACTCGGGAATCTCGAGTTGCTTCAAAGCTCCATAAGGTTTCTGATGCTCGGTCTTTACTTGAGAGCAAATATGGCAAGATTCAACAATTCGAGCGACATCCAACTTCAAAGTAGGCCACCAATACAATGGTTTTAAATCCTGATACATTTTGGTGCTTCCGGGATGAATCGACAATCTGGATTTATGAGCCTCCATCAATATCACATCTCGAAGTCCACCAAACAATGGGACCCAAACACGAGACTGAAATGTCTTTAATCCACGAGAATCTTCTACCAATAAATCCTTCCTTTTAAGCATGATTTCTGATTTCAAGTTATGATCCAATAGGGCCTCCATCTGAGCCAATTTCAATTTATCAATCAAGTCTGAAGAGATTTCCAAACGCATTAAGCAAACCTTTTCAGATTTACCCTTTCGGCTAAGCGCATCCGCCACCACATTTGCCTTACCCGGATGGTATCGAATCTCGCAATCATAATCCTTAATCAATTCTAACCATCGCCTTTGCCTCATGTTAAGTTCTTTTTGAGTAAACATGTACTAAAGGCTCTTGTGGTCCGTACAAATAACGCATTTGGTTCCATACAGGTAATGTCTCCAAATCTTTAAGGCAAAAACCACAGCTGCAAGTTCCAAGTCATGGGTAGGATAGTTAATCTCATGAGGTTTCAACTGACGTGAAGCATAGGCAATAACACGGTCTCGTTGCATCAAAACACAACCTAAACCCCGCATGTGAAGCATCGCAATATACGATAAAATCCTCGGATCCGTCAGGTAAAGCTAAAACCGGAGCCTGACACAACAATTGTTTCAAGGTCTGAAAAGCCGATTCCTGTTGATCACCCCACAGAAATTTCACATCCTTACGAGTTAATTTAGTCAAAGAACCTGCAATCTTGGAGAAATCTTTAATAAATTTTCTGTAATAGCCTGCCAAACCCAGAAAACTCTTGATCTCTGACGGAGATTTAGGTGATTGCCAATTCATGACAGCCTCAATTTTAGATGGATCCACTTTAACCCCATTTTCACAAATGATGTGCCCCAAAAACTGAACTTCACGAAGCCAAAATTCACATTTCGAAAACTTAGCATACAATTTCTCCTTTCTCAAGGTGTCAAGAACTAAACGCAAATGTACTTCATGATCAGATTCAGATTTAGAATAGACTAAAATATCATCAATGAATACAATGACAAATTTATCGAGAAAAGGTCTACAAACCCTGTTCATCAAATCCATGAAAATTGCTGGAGCATTAGTCAACCCAAAAGGCATAACAAGAAATTCATAATGACCATAGCGAGTGCGAAAAGCTGTTTTAGGGATATCCTCCCCACAAACCCGGACTTGGTGATAACCCGATATCAAATCTATCTTAGAGAAAAATGAAGACCCTTGTAATTGATCAAACAATTTATCTATTCGGGGCAAAGGATACTTATTCTTTACGGTCCTCTTATTCAATTCTCTATAATCAATACACATACGAAAGGTGCCATCTTTCTTTTTAACAAATAACACAGGAGCACCCCAAGGAGAAGAACTGGGTCTAACAAAACCCTTATCTAACAATTCCTGAATTTGATTCATCATTTCACGGATTTCGGAGGGAGCTAATCTATAAGGTGCCTTAGCTACCGGAGTAGAACCAGGAATTAACTCAATTTTATATTCTACTTCTCTAACCGGAGGTAAACCAGGCAATTCATCAGGGAAAACATCCGAATACTCAGAAACAACTCGGACATTACAAATGGCTTTCTTTTCTAGCTTAGCATCGACAACATAGGCTAAATAAGAATCACACCCTTTAGCTAGAGATTTTCTAGCTTTCATCATAGAGATCAAAGGTATACTACCCCTCTCCCTTTCCCCTCGAGCCACGACATATGACTCGTCTGAGATTGGGATTTTTATCAGCTTCTTATGACATAGATATATTGGCTTTATTACGACTCAACCAATCCATGCCTAACACAACATCAAATCCATGAATAGGCATCAATAGAAAAGAAACAGGGAAACTATGACCCTCAATCAAAATACTAGCTCCTGTCACCGATGTGGTAACCGAAACTAACTTTCCATCCGCTACCTCAATCTCAATTGGTTGTGAAATACATGTAGGTGTCAATTTAAGTCTATCACAGAATACCAAGGACATAAAGGAACAATTTACCCCTGAATCAAATAAGGCGCACGCCGGTACTGAATTTATAAGAAATGTACCAGTTATGACGTCCTCGGCTACCACAGCTTCATCCACGGTCATTCGAAAAGCCCGACCCGTTGGAGCGGGAGGATTCTTTCTTTTCTGGCCAGAAGATGACAATGACCCTCCGACCGTGCCTGATTTTTGCTTCCCTGCCTCTGGACATGCACTCGAACGATGTCCTTCCTTGCGACAATTCCAACACACTGGCTTAGGAAAAGGACAATCCTTGATGTCATGACCGAACTGACCACACTTAATACACCTAGCAGTCTGAGGTGTACAATGTCCCGTGTGCCTAGACTTGCAATTTTGGCACCAATTTGATCTATCCACTGAACCACCAATAACATTCGGTTTACGGTTATTATTATTACCTTGCCATTTCTTCTTTCCCTGACCTGACGTAGATTCACCTTTGGGTTTCATTGGGGACTTGTCTTTAATCTCCAAATCATGAGCTCTAATATCGCCGTCCACAAAACGGGCCAAATCAAAAGCTTGGTTAAGATCTCCTGCAAGTCTCACAGTAGTTCGATAAGTATGGGGTAACATTCCAACAAAATGGTCAATCTTTGTCCTTTCATCCGGTACCCATTGATGTACAAATCTCAACTTATCGGTAAACTGGGAGATAAGGTCCTCTATAGTCATACTGTCAGTCAATTGCATATCCAAGAATTCACGCCTAATGCGAGTCATGTCATACCCGGAGCAATACTTCTTACAAACCGCGTTATGGAAATCGGACCATGTAATGGAAGCTTTTTGCTGAGGTGTTAAATGAGATGTGATAGAAACCCACCATCCCATTGTCGGACCCTTTAAAAGTTGCACTGCATAAGTTACCTTGATCTCATCCTCACATCGGCAAACCTCAAATTTTCTTTCGACATCCCTTAACCAATCCATGGTCACAGAAGGATTTGTACTCCCAAAGAAATCTGAAGGTCCACTAGACTTAAAGGTCTTAAATGAACATAATTTTTGCTGAGGTGGAGGAGGAAATACCGGAAACTGATATCCAGAAGGTCCTGAAGAAGAAAAAGGAGCTGATGTCTGGTAGTAAGTAGGAGGTGGCATAGAAAACTGTGATGTCAGTAACGGAGGTGTAATCGTACTAACCGCCGGAATCTGTCAGGATGTTCTAGCTTGTTGTTCATATAATTCCTTATATTTGTTTAACTCATCCTCCAAATACAAAGTGTACCCATCACGGCTCAATTCACTTGCAGGGAGTGTAGTATTAGTCTGACCTTGGCTTTGAGACTGAATTTCTGGAGGAGAGTCTCTCGCTCCAGAAGCATTGATCGGGGTACTGGTCGGAGCGTTACTTTCTGCCATATCCTGTATCACCACAACATATCTCATAACCCGTTAATTGTTAGTAACCAAATCATATTCACTAGCTCAATCCCCTTCCCAGGAATGTTTGACTAACACAAATAGATTTGGGATTGAACAATTAACCCATGTTCAATTCGCCCAAATCATTGCTCTGATACCAATTTATAACACCCTACTCGAAAATACAAGGATATTTTTTTTTTTTAAAGGAAGCGCAAGATTTAGATACAAACCATTGGATTGCATATTTACATTTCAAAATGGCAATCCAATTACATACAGTCTTTAAACTAGATTATCCTAGACATTACATACGATAAGTTTAGTGTTATAGAAATCTACATCATAATGTCATAGCATTAACAAAGTTAACAAAACAGAGTGAGCTTGTCAAACATTCCATTCCTATAGTACTTCTTGTCCACCCACATACCAAAGTAAACCTGCAAGAAGTAATGAGGGGTTAGCACGAAGCTAAGTGAATGAATCTCAAACTATCACCTAACTTAGCTTAACAAATGTCTACAGCAAAGCATAGTAACAGTTAATCATGAAGGATCGGTGGTCCTTGGAGTACCCTCATGCCGCGGTGGTTCCCCAAGTAACACTTAAAACCAACTGAAGGCCAAATCAGTGGCTAAACCGATAGCTTGGTACTATTACTACTTACAACATAATTTCAGTGAACAACACATGTACAAAGCACTTATGATGTCCAAAGTAATAGTACTCAAACCCAACACACGTTGACCCCCGACATTCATATAGTCCACAACCATCAAGGCAATCAAGGACACCAATAATTAAGCTAAATATAACCATCATGTCAAAATATTAACTTAACAATGAAAACAGTAAATTCACATTTACCCGTTGTAACCATATTGTTACAACCAAATTAGACTGAAAGTCCAAGATCCACTCACCCTTACTGACAATGTCACCCCTCAGAGATCTAGTCTCACTGAGTCTTCGCTTTATCTGAAAATACAACTAACCCGAATTAGTCTCAAATTCAAGTTCACTATGATATAATCATGTATATAGTGTCAGATAAGAATATCTACTATACAATGCGATTAACACGAATGCACAAGTCACAAGTTATCAAATTCGTCATTTTACAACATGCAAACGCGATCCGGGTGAGAGTAAGCTGGATCGCGTTCCCATGTACAAAAAGTTCTGTTACCGTTTTTCACTATCAAACGTGATCCGGGCAAGGTGGCTGGATCGCGTTCACAAGAACAAAATCCTAGTGACTCAGCTTTTCACTGACCAACGCGATCCGGTCGAGGTGATCTGGATCGCGTTCCAAGGAACAATTCGTGCTGTAACAATTAACACATAACAACGCGATCCTGGTGACTCGTCCGGATCGCGTTCGACACCTTTTCAGCAACAATACCCAGATCAGCAAGCATTTACACACGAATCCAAAACACCAAGAATCACAAATTCAGTTGTAATACATGATTTTAACACGAAAATGACCTATACTAACATGTATAAACATATAACAACAACTAATATCAACATCTAACACCAAGATTCATACATGCATCATGCGTTCAATCTAAATTCAACTAAAACCCAATTCATTCAATTTCACATATGAACACACAATTGATTCATCTTAATTGAACATGAAATCAGTTTATAATCAACACACAAACACATTCAAACACAAATTAACTCAAATTCGTCATCAATTTAACTTAATTTAACATTTCAACTAGAACATGAAAATGGGTATTCTTACTTACAATATTTAGATGATGATGATGATACAATGAAGAGGAAGAACACTAGAAATCAAAATCACACCCTTTAACTTGATGAAATCAGATTGTAATTTGTTGGAGAGTTAGAGAACTCAAGAAATCTTTGAAGGTGAAAGTGAGAGTTTGAGAATTCAATGGAAATGGTGGCAAAATGAAGTCTCCAGGTGTCGACACATCTTATGACTCAGCCCATTTGTTTTGTTAAAATTATACCCGTCCTAAATCTATTGTGTGACACCCGGTCAAAAAGGGCCAAAATTAGGGGCCAATTTAAACTTTAATTATTCGTACTCGGTACGAATCAAAAACAAAGTATTCGGATAATATATATATAACTATATATATAACACGAAATGATTATTTAATAATCACAACGCGAATTAATCCGAAAGCACTCAGGAAACATAAAAATAAAAGTTGTCCCAAAACATCTCCAAATAGAATATTATTAACAGAAATAATATTACAGTATTCGGAAAAATTGCAAAACACTTTTTGGATAATTAAAAGTATCCGTAAGATCAAAGTGAAACAACGATATAATTTAGTATCACACTAAAAGTATTTTTGTGAAATACTTCAAATAAAAACTTATACGATTTCAATTTTTGGAAATTTATCGTTTGAAAACATTTTACTAAATAACGATCGGGTACACGAACACGGGTCGGAAAACACCCACTCACCTCAATAATTGAGGCCGGTTATAACAACCGACCTCAATTATTTCACACCCTCTGGATCACTCTCGGCTCCCTCCTCTTCTCCCTCTTTCTCTCGGTTTTCATTTCAACAACAACAACAAATCAACACCAACAACAATAACAATCAACATCACCATCATCAAAATCATCGTTATCTTCGTCGTGTACATCATCATCTTCACCATCGACATCTTCGTTTTCTCCATTTTTAGCTCGGTAAGAAACGAATCATTTTCCTTTGAGTTTACGTGTTTAAATTACTTATTTTATCATGTTAGATCGTTATACTAAGTTGGTTATACATGAAAATGAGTTTAAAACGGGTTTAGGTGTGTTTTGGAATGAACAGAGTCGAACCAGACCTCGGAATACGGCGTATTCAAGGGAATACGGCGTATTCCCGCCCAGAAAACATGAACTACCTGCGCCTCCTCGGAATACGGCGTATTCAAGGGAATACGGCGTATTCAAAGGAATACGGCGTATTCAAGGGAATACGGCGTATTCCCTCTATTTTTCATGAATACGGTCGTATTCAAATGAATACGGCGTATTCCCCACAAAAGCCACCAATACGGCGTATTCAAATGAATACGGCGGATTCCCCCTATATATTTCATGATCCAACGGATCAATAAACTAGCCCTGCGAATTCTAGCTAAAACAGAACATGTAAATTTTCGAAAACGTCGACGATTTCACAAGTTCGCACGGTTATTATAACGGATTGAGCTCAAATTCGCACGGTTATTCGAAAACAGCCAAATGATCAAAGCTAAGTACCTTAGCCTAGCCAGTTTTAGGCCATCCGGGGTCGTCTAGGGGTCGAAAAAGGCATATTTCGGTTTTCGGACTCGTGCCAAATTTTGTAACTTATGAAATAAAGAGTAACGGATATAATGAAACTTCAAATGTAATACAATTTGAATACATTGAACGTAAGTAACTTAACGAACAACTAAACAAACGAAATATTACGTGTACACTTACAAACATACAATCTCGCGTGTTTAGGACTCTAAGGGATTTCAGAGGTTGTCTATTCCACGTAGGATATACTCATTGCTCGGATAGGCTCAGGTGAGTCTCACAGCCCCATTTTTACTGTTTTAAATATTGGGGTGAGATACAATGCTTACATGTTTTCGTGATCATATGTTATTTGATTAGTTAATTTAATTATTAACTCATGGAATTAAATGATTATTTAGTTCGGTTAACTATATTAGTTACATTGTTTGGCTACCATTCTTTGGTCCTGATTAGCATTGTTAAATTTCACATTGTTCGGAAACCTGCGTTGGTTTGTTCCATGTTGCGAAACCTGCGTTGGTTTCATCATTGTTTAATTGCACATTGTTCGAAGACCTGCGATGGTTTGTTCAATGTTACGAAACCTGCGTTGGTTTCATCATTGTCTAATTTCATATTGTTCAAAAACCTGCGTTGGTTTGTTCAATGTTCCAAAACCTGCGTTGGTTTTATCCTAGTTGATTTCGTTATTGTTTAGGGAACCTGCGTTGGTTTTATCCTAGTTGATTTCGTTATTGTTTACGAAACCTGCGTTGGTTTCATCATTGTTAAATTTAATGTTGTTCTAAAACCTGCGTTGGTTTGTTCAATGTTACGAAACCTGCGTTGGTTTCACCATAGTTTAAATCATTATTTAGAAAACCTGCGTTGGTTTTCATCATTGTTTTGAAAACTTAATTGTTTAATCATTATTTCGAAACCTGCGTTGGTTTCATCATTGTTTTGAAAACTTAATTGTTTAATCATTGTTTAGAAAACCTACGTTGGTTTTATCACTGTTTGAGAAAAACTTACATATTTTGTTCAATGTTACAAAACCTGTGTTGGTTTCATCACTGTTAAATTCATTATTGTTTGGAGATCCTGCGTTGGTTCAAATCATTATTTAGTAACCTTAAATGGTTAAATCATTGTTTGAGTAAACTGTTTAAATCACTGTTCAATGAAACATTTTATTATCGTCAGATAATACTGATCACATCAATGTTTATGTTAAACCTGTGAGATTCACCAGCTTTATAGCTGACCCTTTTAGCGTTGTATTCTCAGGTGATCAGCAGTAGTAGGATGGCCCTCAGGATAAGCTATCTACTCACGAGTCGCATGCATCCATATTGACATGAAGATTTTCTTGCATTATATTTTGTATAATGGTTATGTATTAAAATCTTCAAAACCATTTTTGCGAACTCGCTGTTATGTTGTAAACTTTCACTCAAAACTTGTATTACCTTTGTAATATTTATAAACGTCTCATGTAGAGTCGTTTGCTTGTACTTTGGTGCTTTGTATATTGATTAGTCACACCCAAATCGTCGCTTCCGCAAATCATGAAAAATGGGGGTGTGACATATTGTCTGGAACCTAAAAACCATTTGCGAGAAATAAGTTTTTATTATACCGTCAACTAAATAAATTTAAAACATGTAATAATTCATTTATCACAATAAGCCAATTGACCAATTGACCTATTAATTTAGCTATCAAAATATACCAAGTATTTAAAAATACAATTTAAATAGCAGTTAAATTAAGGGAAATACTATAACACCCCTTCATTTATATATTAAACAATCAATATAATAATAGCGACGCGGAAGCTTATATTTCAAAACATTACAACCAAGGTTACATGTTGCCCAAAATGTCAATAAACTTTTTCAATTCAAAGTATAAGACATTTCAACACACTGGGGTTATTAAAACATTTCTATAATTATCAAAATAACATCAGAGTTACAGCCTGTCAAACATTCCATCCAGTCCAACAACCTCCTGCCCAATATGTCCCATTAATATACAACCTGCAGGAAGAACTGTGGTGGGGTTAGCACAACGCTAAGTGAGTGAACCAATAACAACAGTTCAACCTAGCATAACAATCTGTTTGCATATCACACATTAAACAGAATGTAAATCACTTAATCACTTAATCACTTAATCACTAGCCGACATTCACATAATGTCATTCAAGCTACGTCAAGAGGATCGGTGGTCCCTGAGCAACCATATACCGGTTTGGCACCCAAGAACTCTTATAGTTCAACTGTATTTGGCCTATACAGCACTACCGATAACTTGTTGTTGATCACACACGACCTAGATCACTAAACCGACAATTCAAGTTTATGAGATCTCCTGTCGTCTACAACAACAACAACAAGCCCAACTATCAAACCAAGTTGACCTCTGAATCTTACATATTAGCACGAATAAGCTAAGTAAGTAACATGCCAAACTATCATGGCCACATGTTTCACAGATGCATCATATCACAGTAATATAGTAAATTACTCGTTGTAAATCAAATCATTACAACTAAATCACACTGAGGGTACAAGTCCACTCACCGACTACCTCAGGCCTCCACTCAGTAGTCTAATATCACTGAGCCTTCTCCACATCTGAGAATCAATAAATCAAATATAAATTAGTAATCAAATCATCAATACTGAACTTATATCAATTTTTAACATTAGAAACTTAACATAATCTTCATCAAGATTACTAGTTCCTAACTATCCACTAATGATTTATAATATAATCATTATCATCTATTAACATATATCATTTAACAATCACATTACTATTAAAAATCAAACTAAGAATGTGATTACAGCCAACCAAGCCGCCGGCTTCTCCTTGAAGCCGCCGGCTTCAACACACTACCCGCCGGCTTCACCCTTTCAACCGCCGGGTCAATTACCAATTGTGTTAACAGAACTACACTACGTTTTAAAGCATATACCAACCGCCGGGTCGGGTTTAGACCCGCCGGGTCCCTGCCAGACCACTCAAGCCGCCGGCTTGGATTAGAAGCCGCCGGCTTCAAACAACTGGGCACAAGCCGCCGGCTTGGGAACGAAGCCGCCGGCTTCCCTTGTCGTCCCAGCCCTGTACGAACTGCAAAACCCTAACTCGCGGGTTTTTATAACCCAATCACCAAAAACCCGAATTTAAGAGTCTAAAACCACAAATAACATCACATAATCCATATGCAACATTATTAACATGTTTCTAACATCTAAATCTCTCAAATCATCAATTCACTAGATTTAAATCAAAAATCAAATTCTTAAATACATAAGAACACTTACTGATTGAAGAATCTAACGTTGGTAATCTGATGATTATGAAGTTTCACGAGAATCACCACTTCCTAATTTGATTTCTAGTTTGATTTGAAGGTTTTCAGAGAGTTTCTGTGAGTTTTGAAGTTTCTAAAATAAACTTTCCTAAAGAGGAAAGTTAAATATATAACCGACCTCACAAACCGCCTTCAATATACGGGTATAATTTAATACCCCATCTCTATCTATTGTCTGGAACCCGAAAACCATTCGCGAGTCCAAACATTTTATTGCACCTAATTTACAACAATTAATAATTCACTTATCACTTTGGAATATTCGACTCCTATTCCAATTATTTCACTATTTCAAACAATATTATTTCTAAACACATTTAAATATTAATTTAAATCAAGAAATAATACATAAAACTCTAGGTTCATTTAGAGGATGTTACAACTCTACCCCCCTTAAAAAGATTTCGCCCCGAAATCTAATCTCAATCAATCTAACTAATGTGATAGAATCACATATCTCTTATCAAACATTAGTCCTCAATAGCAACTTACAACTATTCTCAGACTGTTTGAATTCTTTCCACATGCACATAACTTCATTTATATATTAAACAATCAATATAATAATAGCGACGCGGAAGCTTATATTTCAAAACATTACAACCAAGGTTACATGTTGCCCAAAATGTCAATAAACTTTTTCAATTCAAAGTATAAGACATTTCAACACACTGGGGTTATTAAAACATTTCTATAATTATCAAAATAACATCAGAGTTACAGCCTGTCAAACATTCCATCCAGTCCAACAACCTCCTGCCCAATATGTCCCATTAATATACAACCTGCAGGAAGAACTGTGGTGGGGTTAGCACAACGCTAAGTGAGTGAACCAATAACAACAGTTCAACCTAGCATAACAATCTGTTTGCATATCACACATTAAACAGAATGTAAATCACTTAATCACTTAATCACTTAATCACTAGCCGACATTCACATAATGTCATTCAAGCTACGTCAAGAGGATCGGTGGTCCCTGAGCAACCATATACCGGTTTGGCACCCAAGAACTCTTATAGTTCAACTGTATTTGGCCTATACAGCACTACCGATAACTTGTTGTTGATCACACACGACCTAGATCACTAAACCGACAATTCAAGTTTATGAGATCTCCTGTCGTCTACAACAACAACAACAAGCCCAACTATCAAACCAAGTTGACCTCTGAATCTTACATATTAGCACGAATAAGCTAAGTAAGTAACATGCCAAACTATCATGGCCACATGTTTCACAGATGCATCATATCACAGTAATATAGTAAATTACTCGTTGTAAATCAAATCATTACAACTAAATCACACTGAGGGTACAAGTCCACTCACCGACTACCTCAGGCCTCCACTCAGTAGTCTAATATCACTGAGCCTTCTCCACATCTGAGAATCAATAAATCAAATATAAATTAGTAATCAAATCATCAATACTGAACTTATATCAATTTTTAACATTAGAAACTTAACATAATCTTCATCAAGATTACTAGTTCCTAACTATCCACTAATGATTTATAATATAATCATTATCATCTATTAACATATATCATTTAACAATCACATTACTATTAAAAATCAAACTAAGAATGTGATTACAGCCAACCAAGCCGCCGGCTTCTCCTTGAAGCCGCCGGCTTCAACACACTACCCGCCGGCTTCACCCTTTCAACCGCCGGGTCAATTACCAATTGTGTTAACAGAACTACACTACGTTTTAAAGCATATACCAACCGCCGGGTCGGGTTTAGACCCGCCGGGTCCCTGCCAGACCACTCAAGCCGCCGGCTTGGATTAGAAGCCGCCGGCTTCAAACAACTGGGCACAAGCCGCCGGCTTGGGAACGAAGCCGCCGGCTTCCCTTGTCGTCCCAGCCCTGTACGAACTGCAAAACCCTAACTCGCGGGTTTTTATAACCCAATCACCAAAAACCCGAATTTAAGAGTCTAAAACCACAAATAACATCACATAATCCATATGCAACATTATTAACATGTTTCTAACATCTAAATCTCTCAAATCATCAATTCACTAGATTTAAATCAAAAATCAAATTCTTAAATACATAAGAACACTTACTGATTGAAGAATCTAACGTTGGTAATCTGATGATTATGAAGTTTCACGAGAATCACCACTTCCTAATTTGATTTCTAGTTTGATTTGAAGGTTTTCAGAGAGTTTCTGTGAGTTTTGAAGTTTCTAAAATAAACTTTCCTAAAGAGGAAAGTTAAATATATAACCGACCTCACAAACCGCCTTCAATATACGGGTATAATTTAATACCCCATCTCTATCTATTGTCTGGAACCCGAAAACCATTCGCGAGTCCAAACATTTTATTGCACCTAATTTACAACAATTAATAATTCACTTATCACTTTGGAATATTCGACTCCTATTCCAATTATTTCACTATTTCAAACAATATTATTTCTAAACACATTTAAATATTAATTTAAATCAAGAAATAATACATAAAACTCTAGGTTCATTTAGAGGATGTTACAAATACCGTATTTCAACTAGGCCAATTTTGAGGATGTTACAGAACATTACTGTTGCTATCCCAAAGCTAGATGGGTCGGGTTATACTAGAGAATCTGTTTGGGTTGAGTATGAGTGGAAGCCTCCAAGATGTGATTGTTGTAAGCTCTTTGGACACTCTATTGATCAATGCCCATCACAAGCTGTAAAGAAAAACACTAATGATGGGTTTGTTGAAGTTGGATCAAAAGGTGCAAAGGCAAATAAACAAGGGCTGAATACAAGGAAGTTCGAAGGGATAAATTTAGGAAAACAAAAGTCTTCCTTTGTGTATCGTCCTAAAGTGGCTGTTAATAAAGAGAAATTGAAGCCAAAGGAGGATACAAAGGTTAGTACATCCAATTCATTTTCAGCTTTAAGTGGTAATGACTCTAAAATGGATGATGTGCTTCAAGAAGTTGATACTACAATGGATGTTGGAAAGACTGGTCATGGAGTCAAAGAACCCGTTTCTAAAGTGGATCAAAATTTGGAGGACTCGGAAAGTGATGTTGAAGAGGTTTTTGATGAGACTTCCCAATTCATGGCTTACGGGTCTGGGTCTGGAGGCGGTGGTGATGCTAGTAATCTTGAGTACTTTGATGATGATGATTTTTATGGGGGTTATGATGATCAAGTATATGATTTAACTGAAGAACAAGATGCTTTCTGCAAGGCTTTTGATATTAACCTCCGTGGGCAGATAAAAAAATAGTTTATCTTATATTTGGGATTCACTCACATCCTTTGTACTTAACTGTTTTTGGAGTAATACATTTACCGGGTAAACTTTACCCTTTACCCAAAAAAAATCTTATATTGTATTTGAACATGTGTTGATGGTGATTATAGATAGGAGAATGCCAGATGGTGGGAATCGAAATCGAGTTTGGCGTGTATTACTCCATACTATTTTGTGAGATGAATCTTGGATATGAGTTTAAAAAGTTTGTTGATGTCAAGTAGGGAGAAAAGAAAAAAGAAAGAAAGGAGGAGAGAGAGGCGAGGTGATGAAGAGGACAAAGAGTAAATAATGTTTGGTACTTTATTACAACTTTTATTAATTTTTTATGTGTACTTTATTGCAGTTTTATTATTTTACAGAGTGATATTTCAAATTTGGTCAAACTGTCAGAAATGAGTTGACCCGGGTTCACCCAGATCTGGTGGTATGAGCGGGTCGACTGAAAACCCGGTTTTTAAAACATTGTTTATAAGGGACTCAAACTTCTTATCTCAAACAAATGTGGTACGGGTTGTTATAAAAAAAATCATCAAAATTTTAAATCTTGAATGATTAAATCATGAGATAAATATGAAAGAGTTAAAATGAAAAAAAAAAATTGTAATTTTGAGAATTAAACTATTACTAACTCTTATATTAATTATTTGCAGCTCTTATATTTTAGAAAGGAACTTTTAGATGAAATGTTTGCCACTATACAACTAGCTAAATCCGTATTAATTTAATAAACCTTTCTTATTACATTTATTCCTTAATAATCTTTTATTGTTTAGCATTACAAATATGCCATTTAACAATTGCATAATATCATATTTGTCAAATATAAGTTACCATATGAATATGATTCAGATATGACATTGTTAAATGTCACACATATCGAAATGTTTTTAAATACTTGGAGCATATGTAGTGAGTTGAAGATGCAGAGAGTAAGACCACTCTCATCGGAGCCATCGCTTCCTCGTCGGTTCCAACTTACGGAATTGACACTGATGGCATCGGGCCGTCGGTTGGAATCTGTCGGAAATCGACGTGCATCGGTGGGTTTGATGTGGGGCCGTGTTTATTAATTTATTTATTTTTCAATAATACCGTTTGAAATGAATAATAAAAAATATATTAAAAAATCCAACGGTCATATCCCCTTTTTTTCTTTTTCTTTTTTCTAAACCACTTTTTTACTATAAATACACACTTCATTTTCCAAACAATTCACACTCACAAACTCTTTCTATCATATAAATATTCATACACTTTTTTCACTTTCATATATTTTGTAAAATGTCTTCTGATTCCGATCTTGAAGATTTGCAAGCGCTCACGGGGGTTTTCAATCCGATGGCTGCGATCGATATAAATAATTCGATAGACTCTGATTCGTCCGACGAAGAGCAAATTCCGATCCCAAGAGCTCCCCGGCGATACTTTAGTAGAGATCGAGAAGCAATGGGCCAACGTTTGGGTCTAGACTACTTTGCCGAGAACCCAACATTTCCAGCGGATATCTTTCTACGACGTTATCGGATGAGTAAGTCATTACTTAACCGTATATGTCAACGTATTTTATCATTTTCCCAAGATCCATTACCTGAATAATTTACATATTTTCATCAACGTCTTGACACAACCCGTAGACCCTGTAGACCCTATTTTAACGTTTACCAAAAATGCACTTCTGCCGTACTCCAATTGGCGTACGATTGTGCCGCGGATGCGCTTGATGAATACTTACATATGGGTTGGATAACTTTTGTAAATGTGTATTTCATCTATTCTTTACCGTATTTAAGAAAACCAACATGATGTGCAACGTTTACATCAGCGTCATGCCGAGTTCCATGGTTTTCCGAGTATGCTTGAAAGCATCGATTGTATGTTTTACCCAAAAAAAAAAAACATCGATTGTATGCATTGGCCTTGGAAAAATTGCCCAGTAGCTATTCAAGGTCAATACACTAGATGCGATCAAGGTCGTCCAACAATCATGCTTGAAGCGGTTGCCTCTTACAATTTGTGTATTTGGCACGCTTTCTTTGGTCCAGCGGGTTCGAGCAACGACATCAACGTCCTTAATCAATCGAATTTATTCTCCGATTTACTACAAGATAGAGCTCCCCAAGTAAATTTCACAATTGCCGGTATTGAATTCACTAAAGGCTATTATTTAGGCGACGAGATTTATCCGGAATGGTCGACTATTGTAAAGTCGTTTAAGCATCCACTAACTCAACAAGAGATTCGCTTCAAGAGATATCAAGAATCTGCAAGAAAAGATGTGGAACGAGCGTTCGGTGTGCTTCAAGGCAGTTGGCAAATCATCAAGAACCCGGCTAGACTATATAGCATTAACAAAATAAAAAGAATCATGTATTGTTGTGTAAACACAACATGATAACCGAGGACTATAGACGAAATATGTGTCAACTAAAGGAGGATTATTCGGCAGACCCGACAAATAGACCAAGACGCTCATGGCAAGAAAGGATTGCATCTTCATTGCGTATGGACAAGAAATTACGCAATCGGGACGTTTATCATCAACTTCGCAATGCTCTAATCGAACACATTTCGCAACTTCCACCAAATTTTCGTACTCTATAATTAGTGTAATCGTGTTTTTTTCTTCCAATAAATGTTGATTTTTTTTTTTTTTTGTAAGTTCTTTTAAATTAATTGCAATGTTTTTTTTTTTAATTTAATTGTGGTGTTTTTATTTTAATGAAATGTGTTTTATTTTAATTATTGCGTTTTAATTATTTAATTAATTAGTCAGTGGGTCCTAGAAAAAATAAAGTGACGGAGAACTAATGGCAGATGCCTGTCAGTTTCTGTCAATTTTTGAAAATGCTAACGTGACGCAGACATGGGACATTAGTTTCTATCACGGGAGTGGTCTAAGGCTGCTCCCATCCATTGCATCACTTTGTAATCGGTTCAAACCGATTAGGAAGTGATTTGTGATTTGGTGCCAATGGTTGCATCACTTCTCAATCACTTGCAAGTGTAATCAGAAAACCGATTTGTAATCGGTTGAAATTGTGAGGCCGCATACTTTTTTTTTGTTTGGTGTATAAAAATAGTGGTATATTAGTATATGTGAGGCCAGAAAAATGAAGTGATTATTCATTGATGGAAGTGGGTAATCAATTAGTAGAAAACTGATGTGGCGCTGAGATGGCAGAAATGATGAAGAAGTGATTAGGAAACGGATGAGAGTGGCCTAAGAATACAAGCTTCCACTACATGTCTACTGATTATTGATGGTATGAAAATAAAAAAAATATTAAAAACTTGTACGGAGACTCGTACGGTACACAGTACACATCATCAATGAGTTCACTTCGAATCAAGCGTGATGCACAATAAGTGTTCATCACCTTAAACAAGCTAGGCCTTTCAATAGAATGAATACAGAAAAAGTAGAATGGCCAATTCATAATATTTATGCAACATCTTATTCTCAACCCTACCAAATCACAACAAAAATGTATTCCACCAACAAAACAAACACAAACAGATAAACATTAAATTTCATTAAAACACTTGAGGTTTTATTCGTCCAAAGTACAAACTCTACCACCTATTTTTCCTATCAGCACAATATTGTACAGATATAAAATCCACTTTTTTCGGATTTTAGTTTCTCTTCCTTTACCATTCCCTCTTTCTTCCTACCCTCTCAGACTCTTCTTTTGGTTAGAAAAAAAATCCAAACAGCACGAAAAAAAGGGAATCGCTACATACCTAGGCAGAGGCAACGGACACTTGATCCCTGCTTCAAGTTGAACCCCAACTTTAAAGAATTCTAAAATCAACACATGCTACAGCCCACTGATTGAACAAATCAAGACGCACCCAAGTCAGAATCGAGCACAATCTTATTCATTAATCTAATGGGTTTTGTTTGGTCATCAAAGTCAGCTGCACCTAAACCTGAAGGTTCACTAACCAACATTGTTCTTTGGTCACTTGTCACTTCCCCACCTTCTTCATTACTAACATCTAAGCTAATATATTCAGCAAATTTTCCTTGTTGACACAAGATATCCATATCATCATCTTTTGAATTACAATTTTCAGATATTGGCATCGTCTCTCCACTCCTAATAGAACCAAAATAGCGACCCCTAAGATTCTTCCGTGGTTGTTCCATTGAATGTTGTTGTTTCCTCTTCAACCCCATTTTTCGGTTTTTAGGATGATGAAGCTTGCATTTTGTACCTTGAGAACACTCGCCTGTTGCTTCAAATACTGGGCATGCATACGTATGCTTCTTTCGACACTGCAAGTTAGAGATATGATCCATTTTACACAATTAAACCTTAGTGGGTTGTGTGCATGTGATTCACTGTCTCAATAGACTATAGTTTCTACATTATAGTAGAAATTTTCAGCAGCCATCAAATGAAACTATATATGTTCTTAAATCATATAAACCACATATCTTATAACAAGTGGAGCGCATAGTATGATATACAGATATAGTGAAGTGGAGCGCATAGTATGATATTCGTTAGTTTTTCTGGAATTCCTGTTAACTTTAATGTTATTATTAATTATGGAGGATTGTGTGCTTATCTAATAACAAATCCATTCCTAAGTTCCATTTTCACAGCTTCCCTACTGTAACTTAAAAAAGAATATCAAATGAAAATGAAAATAAGTAAAATAAGAGATATCAATGACATCAGCTCCATGACTACCTCATTGCCATCTGCACAATAACCCTTGAGAAAACCTTCACATACAGAGGCAGCCACATTCACATTTACATGTCTATAAGGACAATGTTTGTTTGAGCACAATCCTGCACATAATGAGTTTACACCTTTATCTTAGTGATATTATCCAGAGTAGAGAATACTACAACTCAACTTACCCTCCAAAAAATAAGAACAATCTTGCATCCTTTCGGGGATGACCTGGAAGGGAAACATATCAAAAGCTAAGACTGTAGAATGAACAAATTGTCACAATATCAAGTTATTACAAATAAAACGGGTAATAGTACACCTTATGAGTTAGCTTGCAGTTGGGGTTTGAGCATGAACCATTCAAAAACTTGGTGCAGACTGCAACTTTAGACGAATCATGTATGTATGGGCATTTCCCATCATCCTTGTTGCATTTACCAAACCTTGTAAAAAATTGACAATACTTTTTCTTTTTAGCCAGCCGTGATCTGGCTGTATGCAAGCTCCATCGAAGTTTCTCGTTAGCAAATATACGTGTTCGTCGTTTTGGATTTCTGACAAGCTGGTTACCATTTCCAATCCGCACATATCTGCCAATTAAAAAATCATATTTTAAAATGTTTCAGATAATTATACCTACCATATCTAAGTGGACTGTTTTTACATCCAACTTAATAATTATTATCAGCTTAGAGAAAAAAATATCATGCACCAAACTCTACATACTCATCTTGGCCGATCTTTAATCTTTTTGGGACGTAAGATTTCCTGATTTCTTCTTTTGACTTAACCGACGTTGATGGTTCCTCGTCTGCACAAGATACATCTATTAGTGGTTTTCTTAAGTTTTTCCGAGACACTATTTATTGTTCTCTAAGTCAGCTGTTGAATTCACTTTGTTTTACCATCAAGTTCATCCGATAACTACATAGGGTTCTTTATACAGTATACATTACATTAGTTATAATTTAGAAAAGACGGAAGCTGTTGCAAACCAACATATCTTTTAGGAAAAAAAATAAAAAAATAGCTCACAAGACCATTAATCAGAAAAGATACATCAAGAATACTAGTATGCCAACAAATACGTAGAAATAGTAACATTCTATGTCGAAAAGTTGCGATTTTGCAAAGACGGGATATAATGCAATACATTGAGACAAATATCATATACAAACAGTAAGATGTGATCATGCATATAAGAATAAAAGTTTGCCCAAAATGTATAAATAGTATAACACTAAATTAATTCAAGGACAACATATGCATGGTGGTTCAGTTTAGTATCATTGCTACACATCCTGTGAAGCTTCAGATAATTTCTACTTTCTACTGGGGCATGAAGTTCATGATTATGGCCTTCCTAAGTTATAATAGGTTCCTATTGGTCATATGATACCTTAGCATCAAACAAAATAGAAAAAAGAGACAGGTACGTCTCAAGCAGTAGAGAGCGTCATAATGTAAAAACAATCTCACGAGAATTAAGATTTGAAATTTGTCTAACACATGCTGATCAGCATCTCTTCAGGAATGTAACGCATCACTATAGCAGTTTAGACAAATAGATTCTTAGCTTGGTCTTTCATCTGCCTTGAGGTTGTGCATCATACTTTTGTAAAGCACACATCAAACTATCGAATGACAAATCACTTTCACACCATCTCTGAGTAATCACGATACAGCTACCCCACATGATGAATAACCATTGACAATTGTGGAGTATATGAACATATATCCACAAGTACAAATTCTGTCTTATCAAGACTTTACCAAAAACACATCTCCACAAAGTGACATATTGTCGCCTATAGAGTTTATATATTGTCCACCCCACCCTGACAAAATAAGAATTCTAACAACTAGAGTACTAGACAATCTTAATCTATCTACCATCAATGCTAAGTTTCTAAAGCTTCTCTATCACAGCTAGGGCACGTCAGAGCATAATATGCATCTATAATTTATAAAGGGATATATATGTCAGTATGTGTGTATATAAAAGCATACATACATATATCTGAACATGTGAGTGTGCATGCATAAACAGGCAGCTTTGGCTTGAACATTGTGGTGTAACTCAATAGCTAAAAATGAAATAAGAGCTTTCATCTAAATTTGATGGCCTGTTCTTGCTAATTAAGGGCATTTTTGCTTTCCTTCCGTTGAATATAATACTTCCTGAAAATCTGCATATGAATTTTACTTCCCACTTCAACACCTCTAAAGTACATCTAAAGGAAGCATGTAAAAAGCCGTTTTTTGCACCGAAACCTATAGTATTTTTAGGTGAGAGAAACGAAAGGCAACAGTGTTTGAGTTTTGTGGGGTATAGTTGTCAGTTGATTTAAAAAATGTATGTGCACAAAGTAAATACGCCTGTGTAAAAATCAGGGCCCTATATATAAAACACTGCCTGAAAGAAATTCTCTCAATAGCTTAGCCCTCCTTTTTCTTAGGATACAGCAAGTGAAACACCAATTGCTGCTCAAACTGCATCTGGAAATGCCATTGATACAGTGATGAAGCAAGATCTTAAATGAAAATAATAAAACTATAGCAATAGCCTAAAATTATTTGTTTTTGTATAGTTCAACTTTATATTGCAGAGGACAGTGCTTAGTAACCTTATAAATTTTTAAGGGAACAGGATATCAGCATAAATATAATATTAGAGAATAACCAAGAAAATCTACAAGATAATAACCAGGACTGAACCACCTGAAATTCTTTGAAGTGTTCTCCTTGAAGGATCCATTTTGTATCTGACCAAGCCTATACGATATATTCTATCTCCTGCAACAGAATGTCAACATTTAGTCATTAATACAAGAACCGACTATAGCTATATACATCAAAAGCCAAGATTGAAGTGAAAGAACCAAAAGCCAAAAACATCTACTTCACATAATTCAAATAAAGAATTCAAACATCCATCTGCTACACCAGGATTGTAGTCTGGCCTACCAGGGTGCTGCTTCTTTTTATGAATTGACTTACTCGACATATTATTCCTACTCTTTATTTCAGAAGTGTCGTGCTGCTCTCTCTTTTTCTTCTCAGCTGCTGCAACTGCAAGTGTAGCTTCCTAAAATAAAAGGACATAATCACAGTTATCTAAGTCAATATGATCAGCAAACTGTGTTTAGTATATAGGTAGCTTTTACATCCGTACAAACCTCGTTAGCTCTTTTTGAATTCCTCTCTAAGGATTTTGACCACTTTAAACTGGAACCACCAACACTTAATAGCTTAGACATACGGAGAGAAAACCCATGTTTTGACCTTGTGTAAATCATATCTCGCTTTCTCGAGAGCAGCAACTTGCGACTGGAAGAACAATATAACAGTGATCTGTATTGCCAATTCAGAAGACACGTAAATGCAAAAAGAATGTCATGGATAATTTTATATACCTGATGGAAGTTGACGGGCTATTACTGGGTGTAGAAGCTGAGATACTCATTGCATTGCCCCAGTTTCGTGATCTTTTCCAAGGGAATAGATGGGGCCTCAGCTTCTGATGTAACGGGACACCATCTTTTCCTGATGACGGAGAATTAAGTGTCCAGACTGAAGGGAATTTCAAACGTTTATACTTCTTAGATATACCGAATTGTCGCTTAATATTAATCTTTGAAGCCTTGTGCACATCTGTGTTTGCTGAGTCATCTCCCACAGAAGTCCGGATAAGTTGATTTTTCCTCCTCTTATAGTAGCCATCTGATGATAATGCTTGTGTCTTATCCATGTCCTGAACGGATTGGTCTCTACTAGATGCTGCAACTATCTGGTTGGATTTCCGCTTCACATATTGTATCTTTTTTCCAGTGACTCCTTCATCTAGGGCCTTCTGGCTTTCAATATTGCTGGACGTACCATTTTGATCTTCCAGTGGCGAAGATGGTAAATCCTTGGGGTACACTGGACAATCGGGTGATTTAGTGCTGCTGGATAGTGGTGGTGTTTTGGGTCTTACGACAGGTGCAGTGGACCCACCTGTTATTGGATTAGTACTACTTGCACAATTTTTTGTTTCGATTGGGCCCACATCATTTGATTGAGAGACAGAGGACCTTGAAGCAGGAGAAACAATAAAAGCGGCAGTCACGGGAGCAGCTTTCCTTACAAGAGAATTACCACTACGAATGTATGAGTTCTGACCCGCAACAACTGGCTTGGGTGGCTGAGGAACAGATCTGCTAGTAGAGCGATGCCAGGTTCGGGGCTTTGCAATGTTTTTTGCAGGGTTATTCATCCTTGAACCTGTGAAGACTGGAGTCGAACGACCTGCAAAAACTCTCGGTAATGCAGACACAGGACTTGGATTTTTCATTGATATATTTGGTCCCTGCATTTTTGTATTGGAGTCCAGAGTCCTAAAACTGCTACCCTGAGATGCAGATGACACCTTTTTGGTGTTAGCTAAAAGACCAGTTACATCCAAAAGACTGGCTTGTATACTAGGTCTAGAATCCTCTAAAGATGACTCTGGACCATTTAACACAGGACCATCTTTCAATACAGACTGTTCACAAGTATTGCCAACATTATCAGGCATACCCAAACTAGTTACTGTGTTATCTGTTGAATTGCTAGTCAACATTTCTGAGCCTGAAAAACTGGAAACCTTCTGGGAAGTGGCAACACTGGCTAGCAAATCAGACATAGACTCCACGGATTTATCATTCAGATCAGTAACAAATGCACCAGTATCATTCAGAGATTTAGAAAGAATACTTGATAATGATGGTAAACCATCCTTCTGAAGCATGTGGGTTTCATCAGTACTAGACTCCCTATGATCAGTTCCTAGTGTCTGAACTGACGTAGAAATCAACTCTTCAGTATCAGCAACATCATCTTTATCAAAAGAACCCACTGACGTTGCGTTATCTTCAGCAAGGATAACTGTGTTTGAAGATTCTTTGGGGCCATCTTCCGGATATTTACTTAACCCATCATAACCTGTTTGTTTGCTAGTATCCTCAAGCATTTGGCTATTTTTTTCCTTTCTTGATAAATCATCAAGAAAACCTTGGCCATCACTGTTCTCAGGTGATACGATAATGATCTCGTCAGAACAAGAATCTACAGAATTCATATTAGCAGTAGTTTTTCTTTCTTGCAGTTCAAATCCATTGCACAAACTGTCAGAAATATTGGCTGCATCCAAACCGGCATATGATTCAGTGGGGCATTTCTGAATTTCAATTTGATCCTGCTCTGATAAATCAGAAATATCAGTGCCACATATTGACAGCTTAACATCTGCACATATCTTTTCAGTATCATTCTCTTGATTCGGTGAAATTTCATTCTCACTAGGCTGCTGGTTAAAATCATTAACCAAATCATCATCTTTAATAGATACCTTCTGTGCAGTTAGATTCTTGTTTTCAGGGGAGCCATTACCAAATCTGTTGATACGATCAGGACTAGGCTTCTCAGCTTCTGAAGCATCTTTTTCTGGAACCATAGCCTTTGGAGATTCATCAACTTTACTGGAATCGAATTCTTCTACAGAAGTAGGTGCAACTGAGCTCTTCTTGACCCTCTCAACCTTACCAGATTTGTCATCTTTCCCTGCCAGCTGAAAACTAGACGCAAGAGAATCAAACATCATCAGTTTTCTTTTCTTCTTGAGCCTAAATGACAAGCGTCCATTGCCACCACCACCCTCGTCTGAAACTGGGACTGACGGAGAACGTTCCACGCCGTCATTAACACAACTTTTATCCCTTACCTGTTTTGTAGCCTTTTCAGAACTAGATGAAGTATCTAACCCATGAAAAGAGCTTCCAGAAAAGTCACCTAATTTTGATAATGGTGAATCAAACTTGTTGACTCTCTTAATCTTTTTATTCCTAATTTGTGTGTTCTTATTATCAAACATTGGACTCGAAGGCGTTACAACAGCCTTGGCTACTAAGGTGTTGGATTTAAAAGACACATCAAGATCTACAGGGCTATGCTCTCTGTCTCCCTCTACCCTTTTATCGGTATACAGACTAGAATCTCTATTTCTATCTATATCTTTACCCTTAACGTTACTATTGTTGGGTTCAACAGGGTTAGTTTTAGCAAAGTGTTGGTCATGGTTTCTATTCCTAGAGGTCTTATTTGGTTTTCCTATCCTAAGTAAAACACTCCTTTTTTGTACTTGCTTAAACTCTTCTCTACCATCCCTAACCCTATTGGACTCAAAGCTATTATTTTTCCCCTTCATCACCCATGTGGGATCTTCTTCACCATGACTATCCCAAATCCTATTGTTTTCAGACGTATTAACGTAATGAGGCTCATACTTATCCACAAAATCCTGAGCAGACGAATAACGATCCTGCGAAACAATATTACTAATATCTCTACCAGCAATATATCTATCATTGATACTAATAGCATCTCTATCTCTAAACCTAATATTTGGAATTACATGTGCTGAACCATTAGGTTTAAAGTAATTCTCGGATTGGGAATTCAAGTGGCGCTCGGGTAAAATCATATCCGTTCGGTAATCAAACCGATGAAACTGATTAGAAACCCTAGGTTGGGGATCTGAAGAGCGGTTATGATTAACAAACGAGGGGTTTTGTGCGTCAAGAAACGTGAAGTGTGATTGATGAGCGTTGTAAGACGGTGGTGGTGGTGGAGGGACGGAAAGCGGCGGTGGTGGAGGGAGGGTGGGGTATAGTGGTGGCGGAGGAGGGAGGTGAACTAGGTGGTGAGGGTAGAGATTCGAGCGGTCATCGGAGAAATTATTGGGACGAGGTGGTGGAGGGACGTACCTATTGCTGTGGTGATGGTGGTGGTTGAACGACGGGAATTCCATCGGAGATTTGACTACGGCGATTTGCAGCGTTTGACTTTTTTTGATGGTGGTTGTGTGTGATTTGGATTTCAGATTTGCGGTTTTCGTTTTGTTTACCTTTTTAGGCACAGCTGGCTATCAAAGAGAGAGGTCAAAACTTTAAATATTCCTTCCTCCAACAAAACAATTTGTATTAATGTTTTTATTTTGAGAAAATTACATAAATGTTCTTTACGTTTACCTCAAATGTCATTGGTAGTCCTTTAAAAAATTTAATTCACCAATCATTTTTTATTTTGAAACTTATTACGTTAATAGTCCTTTAAACTAACAATCGTTAACTCTTCGTTAAAAAGGACAACGCGTGATATTTAAATTATTCTTTTAATTTTTTAGTAAAATATAAATTATAAAATCTAAAATATGTATAGATACGTTATTAACATCATTTTCATCTTCCTTACAACACTTTGCAAATTTATTATCAAATTCAGTCCTCTTCTGCACTGAAACATCAAATGTTATAGTTCACCACTTTTTTCACTACCCGGGGACCCTCTGTCACTCATTAATCTGATTTTGTCACGACTTTCGTAGCCACCATCTCTTTTCTTCGCATCCATTCCTTACTCGAAAAACATCTCAAACGAAAACCTTATCTTCAAGGTGCAACACCGTTGAAAACTATAAACCAAATATGTGACTCGTAATCTTTAAGATACAAATGTAAGATTGGTGAAAGATGTAAATTTGGGTGGCTGACTATAAAATTTGATGTTTCATTGGGAAAAATAAAAATGATGTTCTATGTAGCTAGTAATGTATCTATACATATTTTAGATTTTATAATTTATATTTTGCTCAAAAAATTAAAAGAATAAAAATAATATCACGTATGATCATTTTTAACGGAGAGTTAACGATCATCAGTATAAAGGACTATTAGTGTAATGAGTTTCAAAATACAGGATGATTGGTGTAATTAAATTTTGAAAAGGACTGTCAGTGAAATTTGAGATATAGTTAAAGGACGATTAGTGTAATTTTCTCTTTTATTTTAGTGATTGAGTAAGGTTTTGTGAGAATGAGGGAACCAATAGAGATGTGTCATGTGTCATTAAAGAGTAAGGTTTTGTGAGAATGAGGGAACCAATAGAAATGTGTCATGTGTCATTAAATTCACTTTTCTCACGTTTTTAAAAATTAAATATCTCTCAAACGGTAAGTTGAAAAGTCACAAAAATTGCACCATAAAAATCATCGTTTTATTCTCTTCGATTAGAGATGTGACAAGGTATACTTTCGACGAACTTTTTTTTTTCCATTTTTCGGTGAAATTTGAAAACGGGTAACACATGTGTTACTAATTTTTTACAATTTGTAAAACCAAAAAAAAAAAAAATTCGTCGAAAGTATACCTTGTGAGATGTCAAATCGAATAGAAAAAAATGATGATTTTTACGGTGCAATTTTTATAATTTTTTATCGCTTACACAGCGGTCGGTCGGATTTTACTCCGGTCGTTTGTCCGAGCACCAGGCTCACGGCAGTGGGTGTATTATAATTATAATGCGGGGTATCCTAAGGTTAATACTACTTATAGACCTAAAAGGGCAGTAAGCGGTACGTATGACTCAAGTGTCGTTCTTCAAACTAAAACGGGCATGGGATCTTAGGCGGTCTAATTATCTTTTGTAATTTAGCTGGGATTTTTAAATTTTTTGATAGGTTTGTTTTGGTTTCCTGATTAACTACTGAAATTAAAAGTAAATAAAAGGTGGGTTGTACGGAGAACGCAGATAAATCAAGATAAGAAATGTGTTTACTATGACTTCGGCAAATGCTATTGGTGGATAGTTATGAGGGATAAGGCTACTAGTTGTGATGACTAATCTAGTGGGATCGAGTTCTCGAAAACTTAACTGGTATAAAGTATTGTGCCTACGGCCTTTACTCTGCTTCCACATATTTGTACTTCACTAGTAGTGGTTCCAACGCTATACCGCATACTCGGACGTTTTCGGGCTTTTCCGTTATACCAATTAGGGTTTCATATTACTCTACTGGACATTTCCTATATTTCTCAATGAGCTATAACTACGATCCTATTATATACCTAACGTAGAGTTGTCCGCAATCAGATACATAATATGTCACATGGATAACAGTTATAGAGTGTCAAATACAACGAAAGTTCTCCAAAATGTACAAACCAATTCAACTGACAACTATCCTCGAATCTATGTCTCCAATCTCAGACATTAGAGATGTCTATTTCATGGCATGAATTGTTCATTGAACAAGAACATGAACAGGGATTAACCCGCGGAACCAGTTGGGATAGTCTGTCTAACGGTCAATTGGATTGTTCATCATTAATTATATAAATCACCACAACTATTGCATGCATGTTAACCTATCTGCATTACATCTAATTATTCACGAAAACCTAACCATTCAATCAGTGATAATGTTTATAAATGTCTAGCATACAGTACCTAAGCAACAATCAAACAAGAACATGCAATAGGACGGTATACTAGCATCATATCAACTAACCTAAAGATTAAATCATGGATATCCCGGAAGCTATCCCAAAGATATACAACAAATAAGCAAGAACCTAATCTATCTCTACTCTTATGCTCCGTGTCTCTCTGATATATTTCAATCAAGAGAACAACGACCATGTTGAGTTCATTGATCATCATATACACAGAATAGTCAGAATTCCTACTGCTAGTAATTGGCCAGATTCTAGGGGGAGGGTTCTGATGCGTGCCCCAGCGGTCGGTCGGGTTTTACTCCAATCGTTGCTCCAACCTTCGGGTCACGGATCGGGAAGTTTTAATATTTATAGTGCTGGGAAGCCTAAGCTTTATCACTACCTACTGCTCTAATTAAGATATTAGGGTAGTAAGAGGTAATTTTAACTCAGGTGTCCTTCTTAAAATCGGAGCGAATCGAAATGAAGCGTATACCTTAAATAATAGTAGCTAATAGGATACGTTTGATAGAGCATGTAGGATTTGTTTTTAGTATTTTTTAAATTAACTAAATTGTAGAAAAGTAAATACTAAACTAAAGATAGGGTAAGCAGATAGATAGAGTTGTGATTGCTGAAGTTTCAATAGTAGGTTTCGGTATGATGTTCATTATAAAAGTTGATTGGAGACTTGCCTTAATTAAAATCAATAGAGGTTTGGTGTAAACACTAGCATCCTACGATTTAAGTGGAAACCCTTAGTCGTATGTCACTGAATACTAGGTTATCATGAGTCTGATTAGATCAGGCTGCTCAGCCCCCAACACTGTCCGATGAGGACAAGTGACCCTTCTTGGAATTTAACTCCTGGGTGCATGAATAATGCAACATACTGATATTTAATTTCTGACCTTTCTTAACACTTAAGTCTAGTTGATTTTATTAGGGTTTGTACTAACTGCATGCTAATGTAAGGATTAGGTGGTTTAAGCATCTCACACTACAGCTGAGTGTTTGCTTTCATTTCAAAATCCCATTTTAATTTAATTGAGGAGCTCATTTACTTCTGTCAAAGGGTAGACCCTCCTTTGCGATCAATCGTTCATCCCTAGGTTTGTTTCACGGTGTATACTACGTTTTTCAGTAATTCCACAACTTTTAATATATACCTAGACCATGTTATGGAAGGGTAACTTCCAGGTAATCCACGGTGTTATATGCCTACGACCGATCCGTAGCTTCCACACATTTGTACTTCACCAGAGGTGGTTCCAGCGCTATACTAAGTACTGGGTCATTTTATAGCATTTCCACAGCTTCATACAGTAACACATATAACTATCTACCGAACTAGGGTTGATCAGGTCCTAATACTAAAGTGATAGCCACGTGAAAGATTGGAAAGGGTGAAATAGGTGAATTAAGTCTACAGCTTGAGAAATTTAACCGGATACATAGCATGGCAATTTCCAATCACATATATAATTAAAGATTAATTTAACATCATCCCTACTCCTAAATATCTACATTTCAACAATCACAATATTGCACTACTCAATCATCATAGCAATAAATAAAGCACGTACCATAATACTATGCATGGATAATTCAGACATAATAACAGTATGAGAGATTATATATCACTGGTAAATAGGGCAGCGTAACAAGAGAAAAGAACTTGCAATCTTTGAATAAAAGCTTGAACACCAATACTCCTTGATTACAAAGCTAATCTCTACTCTAATCAACTAGCTACCTATTAATTACTCTCTAACCCTCTAGAGAGAGAAGTTAGAGAGAGAAACTATGAAAGAAAAGTGAAAGTGTGTGTTTTTGTAGGTGAAGTGAATTTATGATGAATTGATGAGAAATGAGGAGGTGATGCCTTCTATTTATAGGCCAAGGTCACCAAACAAGCTACCACAATTCGACACCCAATTCTTCCGATTTGTACTGAAATACCACCCCTAGCTATGAAATTCGGCACCAAAAAGGGGGTATACGGCACCAAAAAGGGACCTACTGTGACACCCGACAAATTAGGACTAGTAATTAGTGCCTAATCATTTGTAATACATGTAATTAGTGTCATATTAGGCTAATTGTATGTATTATTATGTATATTGTTATATACACACGTACGCGATTTATTTAAATCGTGCATTTACATATCGGACGGAATCCGACACAATCAAATACGGGCGTTGGTGAACAAAATTCTTAAATAATATAAAATTATTTAATAACCTCATTATTTACTAAATATTATGTTAATAATATTTAACATGTAAATCGTATCGTATAAAATATATTACGTTTAGTTAAAACGTAACCAAACGCAACAAAAACGCGTGAAACACGCCCGACAATCGAACGAAAACCAATATATATTTTATAAATTTAAAATATATTATTTTTAATAAGACTTTCATATAAAATATCGTATTCTATATCAATAACAAACGCGATTTAACCAACGTAAAACAAACGCATAACCCGAAGTCAACATCGTAACAAAACATTTTATAAAATGTTTTTCAAGTATTTTGAGTAATACTTCAAATTAAAAATGTCAAAATTTACTCGTTATTTGAAACACGAATGTAAAACGTATAAACGTTTAATTAATCGTTTAAACGATCGGGTAAACGAACACCGCACGGAACACAAACATTGGGTAAACAAAATTGGTGAAACCCACACTTGGTGGGCCCCACCAAACCGGCCAAAGAAGAGGGCATGGGCTCCCATACCTCTTCTTTGCCTAACACCCCACTCCACCCCCGTTCTCATTCAATCAAACCAACCTCTCTTTCTCTACTCCCAATTCTCTCTCCCTCTCTCTCTAGATCGGTTCCCAACACCACCACATCACCACCCTACTTCTACCATCAACCATTACAAGCCACCACCTTCAAACACCATCATTTTGCAAGGAGAAACAAGGAAAGGAAGCGGAAAGCACAACCGAGCAACATCCTCTCGTTTTCACCTCTAGATCACGATTTTTCTTTGTAAGAATCATCTTTCTCTCTCTAGATTTACTTGGTATATGTTAATATATATGTCTAGTTGCTCATTTGATAAGAAAATGTCCAAATCAAAAGCTTAAACATGTTTTTATAAACATTTATATGATCACAGTTTCTGTCCAGAAAAACGACTCCACCATTTCGGACATATCTCGAGTTCTAGACCAAATAAACGTATGAAACTTATACCAAAATCTTCGTATGGATGTTAGCTACAAAAAGTTCTTCTTTGGATCGTTCTAGAAATACACCGATGTTCCTACAAAATTCGATTTATGGATGAAGGTCTGTTTTGGAGCAAAACCGACCCCTAGTCCTTCACAATTTTATTTACCTAACAAAACGACCTCTAAAATTCACGGAAAAATTAGATAAAATACTACAGATATAGATGAACATATGTGATTTTTGTCATGAATTATTGAGTACTTTAAGTTGTTAGAATCGAGCCTTGAATCGGTTGGAAAAACTGGAATATATAAAACATAAGTAATTTGGTACGCGTTTTAAAAACCGACACTTCGGGTTAACCCCGACACGAACCAATAATTTTCATAAGCTTATTTGACCATTTTAAATTTTGTGTAAAAGTCTCGGGTCAAACCGAGGTCGTTTGACCATTTTCCCGACAATGAAAAACATCACAACCGGTAGTGTCGCATTGGGCTAAACCCAATTGCGACACTAAGCTTGTGTCGCACCTATAGCCCGACTGTCGCATAGTACGACACTATAATAATGTCGCAACGATTCCAATTGTCGCATATAGCGACACTGACCCTTGTTTCGCACTTAAATGTCGCATGTCGCATATAGCGACACTAATACCTGTGTCGCCAAATTATTGAATGTCGCACACTGCGACACTAATTCTATTGTCGCAACACTTCCAATCTCAACAACATGCGACACTAAGGCCAGTGTCGCACGTAGCGAGACCACAGAATCTAGAAAACCTAAATCTCACTAAGTGTCGAACACTTACAATAACAAAACCTTACGCGATGATACTCGTACATAATATACATATACTTTGATAAGTATACAATACAATGAAACATATAATAATAATACTTTGAAATTATTATTACGAAATCTCACCAACGGGCCGTACATGTTTTCAAAACACAAACAACAACCAAAGTATTTGGACATAACTAATTGAATGAACAACTAGCATAGATGGTCTGTTGAGACATCTACTTATATTTACAACCTTGCGCGTTTAGGACGCCCGGCAGGTTACAGTCTACAGACATCATAGCATTGCTTGTTGCTACATATACATCAGACTCAGGTGAGTCTCATAGCCCCGCATTTTACTGTTTTTACTCCCGGGGTGGGAATACATGCTCATTTGTTTTACATGTGAACACAAGTACAAAACATCGCTATATACTGCATGAGTTGTTTTACTAATCATGAAAGCCCTCCACATATAGTTTGTTTATATGGATTTAGCGTGAATGTTAGTTTATGGTACCATATGGGATTGACAACCCTCGTCCGGGTTAGCAAGCACTAACTGGTCAAACAGACGCATTATCATTTGTTCATACGAGTGTAGATTAGGCACTCGCAGGGAGGCACCCTCGATCAGGCACTTGATTGTGATCCTGACACCTTAGTTAAGCTCAAACTATGGGCTCATGGCAGTGATATACACTTATTTGATTGGTTTCAAACATATTAAATCTTGTGGTTTGTACATTATACTTTATCATAAACCTATGAGCTCACTAGCTTTTAGCTGACATTTTAGCATGTATTCTCAGGTACTCAGCAGCAGTAGGTCTGCTCAGGAATATATACATATAGCTCGAGTCGCATGCAAACACAACATCAAGAGATTTTCCTGCATTATTATATTTTGTAAAAGTAGTAATGCCATAGAATCTCTCCGATAGGGTACCGAGCTTTGTAAACATTATAACTATTGTAAACTTTTATTACAATCAATGTATTTTGTTAAAACAACGCATATAGAGTCGTTCATTGTACCTTTGTGCTTGATTACCGGATTAGTTGCGCCCCGACCCGAATCGCTTCCGCACAGTAAATTTGGGGGTGCGTCAGAGCCTAAGGTTATAGTGAACTAGGTTGCATTTAGTGGGCCTAGACTATGACCGTTAGGCAGTATTTCTTTATTAGGTATGACTGGTTCAGGGATTACATCATACGACTTTTATTTAACATAGCCTGATCAACTATGTAGAATTAAGGAAAGATGATGTGAGGTCTGAATCGATTATATTGAATAGGAATACACTAGTTGACTCTGAAGAGGAAAGCACTAAAAAGACTAGTTTGTATTCTAGATGGAAAGATGCTTACAATACTGATGCGGACAATCCCTATATGGATGATGAGGATGATATTTTTGATTCTGCAGACAATGAAATGGCTGATTACATGAGTTTTCATGATAGGCAGAGTGGAAAAAAGAAAATTTGATAATTCAAAAAATCAGACCCCTTGTTTCTCTCTCAACTTGGGCGATTTTGGAGCAACCCTCACAGCCGAAAATTTTCATCAATTCTTGCTCATATTATCCTTGATTAATCTGTTGCTTGGCCGGTTTGCTTCATTCAATCCTTATTCCGTTGATTCTAATCTGTTTCAGTGGTCTTTTGATCATTGATAGGGTTAAAATCTGGATCTAGGATTTATACTTGGAAAACGGCAATAAACTAAACTCTAGATTTCGTTTCTCTTTGAATCGTATCTACTGTTTCTTGGCTATCAGAATCGGTTTTGGATTACTATTGCATTTAATTATAAATTGATTATGATTCATACATATAATATCTACGCATACAAGACCGGAATCGATTTTAGGGTTTATTCTTTTTCGTTTCTTCAGGCTCAAGTTTGGGTCTGCATTCGAATTAGGGTTTATCTAAATCGTTTTCTTGGAGATTATTTCTGCCGTTTTGGGTTTTGATATGTGATCTTATTGATTAAATCGAGTAGATTATTTATTCATTACTAGCTGATTGGATTCCTGATTATTTGAAGCACAAGTTCGCCTATTATTTTCATATAATTAAGCTTGTTGCTGGCCGATCTGAATAATATTTTTAGGGTTATTCCGTTCATCTTTTTTGCTCAGATTGTTGCACTGATCAGGGTTGTTTGGTGTATTACGCGTATTAAATTTGATCAGATTGTATCTCTTCCTAAGGGTTTGATTTGGCTCAGATTTATTTGTATTGTGGGTCGTCTTTGTTGCTGGTTTCACTTGATCAAAGTGTGGTTTTATAGTAGTTCTTTTTGGCTAGTTGTGGTTTGATATTGGATTCTTGCTGGTTTGAGGGTCGTTAAGGCTTGTGTGGATTAAACTAAATGACGGGGGATAAGAGAGATGGACTACCTACAACGACTACTGATGTTGGTGCAAAACCTAATGTTGGACCTACTAAGGCTCCAAAAGTCAGCCTCGGTACTAAATCACTTAGAATGGTTGATGGAAAATTGGTTGGAGCCGACGGACTTCCGGTTCCGTCTTCCTATCGTGGAGATGAACAAGATTCTAGTTCTAGTGATAATACACCACAGAAGCCTTCTTATGCTAGTGTGGTGACCGAGGAAGTTAATAAACAGGATGATACTGGTATTAAAAAGGTTAATTTTCGAATTCTTGAAGTGGAAAAACCGCTTAATGATATGGTTGATGTTCACATTCCTATGTCTTCGGTTCTGGAGGCAAATTCTAGGTTTGAGAACACTTTATATGGATATTTTCTTGGTAAACGGGTCGCTTATCCTGGTGTGGAGCATTATGTCTTGAATGCTTGGAGGAAATATGGCCTTACTAAAGTGATGATGAATGCGAAGGGTTTCTTATTCTTCCGGTTTAATGCTGATACAGGTTTGGATGCGGTTTTGGAAAATGGTCTGTGGTTTATTCGCAATGTGCCAATTGTTCTAAAGAAGTGGTCTTCTACGGCTAGTTTGCTAAAAGAGGATCTTGTTTCTATTCCTGTGTGGGTCAAGTTTCATGGGGTTCCAATAGCTGCGTTTACTGAGGATGGTTTGAGTGCTATTGCTACCAAATTGGGTACTCCGTTAATGCTTGATTCTTATATTAGCTCGATGTGTTTAAACTCATGGGGTCGGCTGGACTTCGCTCGTGCTTTGATTGATATTAGGGCTGATTGGGTTCCTAAGGAGTCTTTGGTAATTTCTGTTCCGTTTGTTGAAGGTAATGGGCACTCTTTACATACGGTTCGAGTGGAATATGAATGGAAACCCCCTCGATGTAATACTTGTAAGGTATTTGGGCATGCAGAGGACCTTTGTCCAAAGCGTGATCCTGTTGTCTTGGAAAAACAAGGGGATGTCATCAATCAGGGTGATGTGAATGTTAATAAAGGGGCTGAGGTGAAGACCAAAAAAGACTCTGAAGGATTTCAAGCCCCGAGAAAACCGTTCCGTGGCCTTGTGGTTGGTAATCCAAAGAAAGTGGCTGTTGCACCTGCTAAATAGGTGTTTGTTCCTAAAAAGAAGACAAAGGAGATTGGTAAGACTACAACATCTAATTCCTTTGAGACTCTGAATAAGTTAGATTCTACATTGGATAATACGGCTTTTGTAAGTGAGCAGTTGGATAGTAAGCAGGAAGATCGTGGGAAGAAGGTGGCTTCTTCTGATGGTAACACTGATAATAACCCCAGTTTGTATTCTCGTTGGAAAGACACTTATGGATCTCATGTTTCTGATGACTTTATGGCTGGTGAGGCTACTGAAGATGATGATGATGATGATGTTCTTGATCCTGTAGATGACGAGATGGCTGATTACATGAGTCTTCATGATAGGAAAATGGATAAGAAGAAATAACTTCTGGATTTTGTTTGATTTCTGTTGAGTCAAGTGTGGTCTTTGTTTGATTTATGTTGAGTCAGATAGTGAGTAGTGGTTGTTTCCTTGTTATGTAGTTTTGCCTATGTAACGGGCTGAGATGTGGGATTCACTCACATCCATTGTACTTAAATGCTTTTGGGAATATATTTACCGGGTAATTTTTGCCCTTTACCCAAAAAAAAAGAAATGAGGAGAATGGTTGTATTTTGATGTCTTTGGTTGAGTCAATTGTTGGTTTGTGGTTTTGTGTTTGATATCTCTGAGTCAAATGTGGTCTATTTTTGATTTATGTTGAGTCAAATAGTGGGTAGTGGTTGTGTCCTGGTTATGTAGTCTTAATCGCCTATGTAACGGGCTGAGATGTGAGATTCACTTGCATCCTTTGTACTTAAATGCTTTTGGGAATATATTTACCGGGTAAAATTTTGCCCTTTACCCAAAAATAAAAATACACTAGTTGACTCTGACCACGAGAGAAACCGGACCTATACATGTATGTGCTAGACACACTAGGCTATATTATATGATATATATATATATATATATATATATATATATATATATATATATATATATATATATATATATATAGGCCTCACGATACTCACTTAATGCTCCTGCCACAGACATGATAGACATTCCTCACCTAGCACCAACTGACATGAACGACGAGACTCAAACCCTACCAACTACTGAGGAGGTAACCGCTTTACCTGTCTCACCAACACGAGCTTCTCCTGAACCTCTCTACTACTCCCTCCGTCCCAAATTGTTTGTCACATAGTTGAAAACACACATATTAAGAAAATCACATTAAATGCAGGTTTGACCTTGATATAATGACAACTTTGACCCTCAATCATTAATTAAATTATTTTCTTTGAGGTATGTGTAGTTTTAAAGTTAAGGGTAATATGGGAAATCTAATCATTCATGCATATTTATTTTTAGAAGTGGGCAATAATTTTGGGACAAACATAAATAGTATAGTGGACAAACAATTTGGGACGGAGGGAGTATATCACTGGAGAGGCACGGGTAACACGAACTCACAAGAGGGGTACCAGATCAGTCCGAGCTAACCCTTACCTAAACCACACTGGTGACACCTCAATCAGAACACGCCATCCAGCCTACCCTCGTAGGTGGGATTGGCTACCCACAACTCTAAACACCTGGAGGTCTGAGGAAGACATATAAATTCTTGCTGACCCCATGGACATCTCCCCGTACACTCAAGAACCCATCCACCACACTGTCCCGGTGTTAGCTGCTAGACTACACCGCCATGAAGAAAGACTTGAAAGTCTGGAACGAGAACAACATATAGCACGTATGTACTGAATGTGCCAAGCTCATGACCAGATTGCAGAACTTTTTCAAGAACAGGAAATCATGACTCAGACTGTGGATATGGTTCATCAACAAGTGAGTGATGACAGGGGCGCAGTCAACATCCTACAAGCGAGACTGGAAGAATGTGAGGTACGCTCACAGGAAGCTGAACAATACACTCGTATGCTTGAGCAACGCTTGACCATTGCTGAGGAAAGTGCCCGACAGACCAGTAGACTTGCTGAGACTGTGGAACATTTTGTCACCCCGATGTCACGAATGACTCTACGACATGATTAGTACAGTATCTGTCATGTAAATTGTTTATCTAGAACTTCTAAAACCTATGTAATTCGACTGGATGTAACAATTCCCGGCATCTTTTGTAAACTCTATGTTCTGTAATCTTTTGAACTCATACCTTATACGGTATCCAATCTTATTATTTAATGAAATATGATTATCACTTCATACTGTTGTATATTATCTCCTTTATACACATGTGATAAATCATAACCTTTGTACTACATCTCATATATCTTTCCTCTTTGTTTATTCAAGCATTATGCCGCCAAGAAGACAGACTTACTCCCAAGCTGAAATCAATTAGCTCATTGCACAGGGTGTAGCTTAAGCCCTAGCCGCCCGGCAACAAAGCTCAGGCACTGAAGATACCACGAACAACACCCCTCCGGTCAAACCCTACTCATACAAGGATTTCCTCAACTGTAAACTTCTGAACTTCAAGGGCACTGAAGGTGCTATAGGTTTGTTACAATGGATAGAGAAAATGGAATCAGTCTTCAGAATTTGCAACTGCCCGGAAGACTGCAAAGTCAAATACTCCACCTGCACCTTCATGGACGGTGCCCTGACTTGGTGGAACACCCATGCTCAAACTGTGAGAATTGATACCGCATATCAACTCCCCTGGGATGAGTTGAAAAAGATGTTGAAAGACGAGTACTTCCCGAGAGAAGAACTACAACAGCTTGAGGTCGAGTTCTGGAACCTCACTGTTAAGAACAACGACATCACCAGTTATACCACCCGATTCCATCAATTGGCACTCCTGTGCCCAACCATGGTAGATCCGGAGTATTAACGGGTCGAGAGATACATCTGGGGACTCCCAAAAAGATTCAAGAGATGGTAACCTCATCCAAACCAGACACCATTCAAAGTGTCGTTCGTATGGCACATAATCTCATGGCTTAAGTTGTTCTCCGAACCACTCCTTCTAATAGAAGCACGGGAAATTAGTCCGAAGACAACAAGAGAAAGTGGACTGGAAACCTCAACAATCAAAATCAAAACCAACAACCACCCAAAAAGCCTGAAACTGTTAAGGCCTACACCTCGGGATCGGAAACCAAAAAGGGTTATACGGGAAACAAACCCTTCTGTTCTTCATGCCGCCGCCACCATGATGGGCCTTGCGGCACTCCCTGCAATAAGTGCAACCGTTATGGGCATCTGGCCAAAGACTGAAGGTCTACCAATGGTAGCACCCACACCAACACCAATAAACCCAAGGCATGCTTTGAGTGTGGCAACACAGGGCATTTCAGAAATGACTGCCTGAAGCTGAAAAACAAAGGCAACAACAACAACAACTCAATAGGTAGAGCCTTTGTCCTTAACTCTGGGGAAGCCCGTCAAGACGCGAATGTGGTCTCGGGTACGTTCCTCCTCAACAACTTAATTTCTTCTGTTCTATTTGAAACTGGTGCTGATAGGAGTTTCACATCTGATGAATTTAGCTCCCTACTTGACACCACTCATGTTACCTTAGATGCCAAGTATATTGTAGAATTAGCTAACGGCAAACTTATTGAGACTGATAGTGTAATACCTAATTGCACTTTAAATCTAGCCGACGAACTCTTCACCATTGATCTTATACCTGTCAAAATTGGAAGTTTCGACATCATTGTTGGCATGGATTGGTTATCCAAGAACCGTGCTGAAATCATCTGTTTTGAGAAAATCGTTCGTATTCCTCTTGCCACCGGTAGTACTTTAATCATATAAGAGGAGACCGGTGGGACGAGATTGAATATTATATCGTGCATGAAAACCCAAAAATACTTGAGAAAATGGTACCAGGCAATCCTTGCTCATGTTAAGGAGAAAAAGTCAGAGGAGAAGCGACTTGAGGATGTGCCTATCGTACGGGACTTTAAGAAGTCTTTCCTGAAGACTTGCCAGGTCTTCTGCCACCTAGGCAAGTTGAGTTCTCAATCGACCTTGTGCCCGGCGCAGCACCTGTGGTACGAGCACCGTATCGTTTAGCCCTTTCCAAACTTCAGGAGTTGTCTACTCAATTACAGGAACTCCTGGACAAGGGATTCATTAGACTAGGTTCCTCGCCTTGGGGAGCTCCGGTCTTGTTCGTGAAAAAGAAAGACGGTTCTTTCAGAATGTGTATCGATTACCGAGAATTGAACAATCTCACCATCATGAACCGTTATCCACTCCCTCGGATTGATGACCTGTTCGACCAATTTCAGGGGTCGAGTTATTATTCAAAGATCGACCTACGGTCAGGTTATCATCAACTACGAGTTCGTGACGCCGATATCCCAAAGACAGCTTTCCGAACTCGTTATGGGCACTATGAATTTCAAGTGATGTCATTCGGCTTAACAAACGCACCGGCTGTATTCATAGACCATATGAACCGCGTGTGCAAACCATATCTCGACAAGTTTGTCATTGTGTTTATTGATGACATCGTGATCTACTCGCGCAACGAACTTGAACATGTGCAACATCTCAAAACCATCCTAGAGCTACTTAAACACGAGGAGTTATATGCCAAATTCTCTAAGTATGAGTTCTGGATGCAAACTGTTCAATTCCTTGGACACGTGATTGACAGTCAAGGAATCCATGTTGATCCATCTAAAATCGAGGCTATCAAGTGTTGGCAAGAACCTACTACGCCGACCGAAGTATGCCAATTCTTGGGTCTTGCTGGGTACTATCGGCGATTCATCTAAAATTTTTCAAAAATAGCCCAACCTCTCACGACACTGACTCAGAAAGAAAAGAAGTTCAACTGGACTGATAAACAAGAGTTATCATTTCAGCTATTGAAACAAAAGCTTTGCAGTGCACCTATCCTATCATTACCCGAACGCAACGATGACTTCGTGGTATACTGCGATGCTTCACATCAAGGTCTCGGTTGCGTGTTGATGCAACGAGACAAGGTCATTGCCTACGCCTCCCGACAGCTCAAAATCCATGAAAAGAACTACTCCACTCATGATCTCAAACTGGGAGCCGTAGTGTTTGCACTCAAAATCTGGAGACACTATCTGTACGACACTAAATGTACAATATTCAAGAATCATAAAAGTCTCCAACACATATTCGATCAAAAGGATCTCAACATGAGGGAACGTCGATGGGTCGAGTTGCTTACCGATTACGATTGTGAGATCTGATATCATCCGGGTAAGGCTAACGTTGTTGCCGATGCCCTCAGCCGTAAAGAATGAGTGAAACCACTTCGAGTCCGAGCCCTCAGTATGACAATTCACAATGATCTTATCATTCAAATTATTACAGCTCAACTCGAAGCACTCAAACCTGAAAACTTGAAAAATGAGGTCTTGCGTGGCATGAACAAACAATTCGAAACCAAACCTAATGGGGCCAAATATTTCTCTAACCGAATCTAGTTGCCTAGTTTTGAGAACCTACGAGACTTGGTGATGGATGAAGCTCACAAGTCCAAATATTCTATACATCATGGATCTGACAAGATGTATCATGGCATCAAAGAATTGTATTGGTGGCCCAACATGAAAGATGATATTGCCACGTATGTCAGCAAGTGCCTCACATGTTCCAAAGTCAAAGCAGAATATCATAAACCTTCGGGCTTGCTACAACAACCGGAAATTCCACAATGGAAATGGGAGTAGATCACCATGGATTTTATCACTAAACTCCCGAAAACACCAAGCGGTTGCGATACCATTTGGGTGATCGTTGATCGTCTCACCAAATCTGCTCACTTCCTCGCCATCAAAGAAACCGACAAGATGGAATGCCTCACACGAATCTATCTAAAAGAAATTGTATCCCGACACGGCGTTCCCATCTCGATTATCTCCGACAGAGATAGTCGTTTCACATCTCGCTTCTGGCAATCACTTCAGAAATCATAGGGTACTCATCTGGATATGAGTACTGCATACCATCCATAAACAGACGGCCAAAGCGAATGAACCATTCAAACACTGGAGGATATGCTATGAGCCTGCGTAGTTGACTTCGGTGAAAACTGGGAACATCATTTACCCTTGTGCAAGTTTTCGTACAACAACAGCTACCATACCAGTATTGGAGCTGCACCTTTTGAGGCACTATACGGTCGTAAGTGCCGATCACCTGTCTGTTGGACCGAAGTGGGAGACAGCCAATTCACTAGTCCTGAAATCATTCATGAAACCACAGAAAAGATCATTGGCATCCAAAACAGACTCAAAGCCGCGCGTGACCGTCAGAAAAGTTATGCTGACGTGAGATGTAAACATCTCGAGTTCCAGGTTGAGGATCGAGTACTTCTCAAAGTATCGCCTTGGAAAGGTGTTATTCGTTTTGGTAAACGTGGAAAACTGAATTCCAGATACATTGGACCTTTTGAGATCCTGGAAAGGATTGGTCCAGTGGCATATCGATTGCAGCTACCACCCGAGCTCAGTAGCGTGCATCCCACATTCCACATTTCTAACTTAAAGAAATGTCTGTCTGATGAGACACTTATTATTCCCCTCGACGAAATCCACATCGATGATAAACTTCATTTCGTCAAGGAACCAGTGGAAATCATGGACCGTGAGGTCAAACAGCTTAAACAAAGTAGCATTCCCATCGTTAAAGTCCGGTGAAATTCACGGCGTGATCCGGAATTCACTTGGGAACGGGAAGACCAGATGCGACTCAAGTATCCACAATTATTCATAGACTCCACTCATACCACGACTTCGAGCTAAATTTCAGGACGAAATTCTCTTAACAAGGGGAGAATGTGACACCCGACAAATTAGGACTAGTAATTTGTGCTTAGTCATTTGTAATACATGTAATTAATGCCATATTAGGCTAATTGTATGTATCATTATGTATATTGTTATATACACACGTACGCGATTTATTTAAATCGTGCATTTACATATCGGACGGAATCCGACACAATCAAATACGGGTGTTGGTGAACAAAATTATTAAATAATATGAATTTATTTAACAACCTCATTATTTACTAAATATTATGTTAATAATATTTAACACGTAAATCGTATCGTATAAAATATATTACCTTTAGCTAAAAAGTAACCAAACACGACAAAAATGCGCAAAACGCGCCCGACAATCGAACGAAAACCAAAATATATTTTATAAATTTATAATATATTATTTCGAATCAGACTTTCATTTAAAATATCATATTCTATATCGATAACAAAAACGTACGAATTTAACGTCACGCGATTTAACAAGCGTAAAACAAACGCGTAACCCGAAGTCGACATCGTAACAAAACATTTTATAAAATGTTTTTCAAGTATTTTGAGTAATACTTCAAATTAAAAATGTCGAAATTTACTCGTTATTTGAAACACGAATGTAAAACGTAAAACGTTTAATTAAACGTTTAAACGATCGGGTAAACAAACACCGCACAGAACACAAACATTGGGTAAACAAAATTGGTGAAACCCATACTTGGTGGGCCCCACCAAACCGGCCAAAGAATAGGGCATGGGCTCACATACCTCTTCTTTGCCTAACACCCCACTCCACCCCCCATTCTCATTCAATCAAACTAACCTCTCTCTCTACTCCCAATTCTCTCTCCCTCTCTCTAGATCGGTTCCCACCACCACCACATCACCACTCTGCTTCTACCATCAACCATCACAAGCCACCACCTTTAAACACCATCATTTTGCAAACAAGGAAAGGAAGCGGAAAGCACAACCGAGCCACATCCTCTCGTTTTCACCTCTAGATCACGATTTTTCTTTGTAAGAACCATCTTTCTCTCTCCAGATTTACTTGGTTTAGGTTAAGAACCATCTTTCTTTCCAGATTTAACAAGAAAATGTCCAAATCAAAAGCTTAAACACGTTTTTATAAACATATATATGATCACAGTTTCTCTCCAGAAAACCGACTCCACCATTTCGGCCATATCTCAAATTCTAGACCAAATAAACGTATGAAACTTATACCAAAATCTTCGTATGGATGTTAGCTACAAAAGGTTCTTCTTTGGATCATTCCAGAGATACACCAATTTTCCTACAAAATTCAATTTATGGATGAAGGTCTGTTTTGGAGCAAAACCGACCCCTAGTCCTTCACAATTTTATTTACCTAACGAAACGACCTTTAAAATTCACGGAAAAATTAGATAAATTACTAGAGATATAGATGAACATATGTGATTTTTGTCATGAATTATTGAGTATTTTAAGTTGTTAGAATCGAGCCTTGAATTGGTTGGAAAAACTGGAATGTATAAAACATAAGTAATTTGGTATTCGTTTTAAAAACCGACACTTCGGGTTAACCCCGACACGAACCAATAATTTTCATAAGCTTATTTGACCATTTTAAAGGTTGTGTAAAAGTCTCGGGTCAAACCGAGGTCGTTTGACCATTTTCTCGACAATGAAAAACATCACAACCGGTAGTGTCGTATTGGGCTAAACCCAATTGCGACACTAAGCTTTTGTCGCACCTATAGCCCGACTGTTTAGTCTGATATGTTGACATGATTGAATAATTGAATATGTGATTACTTGATAATTGGCCTTCGGGCATTAAGTATTGAGGTCAACCTGTTGGTTGGGTTTGGTTACTATTGTAAGACGACAGGAATTTCCTTGTACTCATCTTTAATAGGAAATTAGGTCGTATGAGATTAGTACCAATCTATCGGTCTCGTCCGTTATGGCCATACGGATAGGTACGGTAAGTGTTCTTGGCTGAAGGTTTTCCCCGAGAACCACCGGTCCTCATTGTATTGAGATGTTATTCTCATTGATAATGTGTGTTTATTATTGTTATTCTTGGTTGAAGGTTTTCCCCAAGAATCATCGAGCCATTGTGATATGATTTGTTTACGATTATTTATTGTAAACAAAGTTGTTATGCTAAGTTGTGATGCTGATTATAGTTCCCTCACTTAGCGTTATGCTAACCCCACTACAGTCCTTCCTGCAGGTTATAATTGATGGGACATATTGGGCTGGGCAGGAAGTTCTTGAAAACGAAGGAATGTTTGACAGGCTAATTACTCTGATATGTCTTTGATAACTAATGAAATGTTTTGAATTATATAACACCTGTGTTACAGTATTTTAGTTGGATGAGATCTAAACTATTATATAATGCATGTGAAATGCATTTGGAAAAAGTTTATTGACATTTAAAGTATTGTATGATCTAAATATACGCTTCCGAGTCAAAATTATTAATATAATGATTAATGAAAATGAGGGGTGTTTTAAGTTGGTATCAGAGCATAAGTTTGGGTGAATTGTACATTGTAAGATGTTCAATCCCAAACTTAGAATTATGTCAAGTCAAACATTCCAGAGTGTGGGATTAGTAGTTGTATGAGGATTTGGTTAGTTGAATATGTACTAACCTATAACAAGATGCAAGATTGTTGTTTTGTTTGCAGAGACGGAGGAACATGAGGAACCGAATGGCATTCTCAATGATTCCTCAATACTCGTGGGCTTAAGTGTATCAGGTATTTCTCGTTAAGCTTGATGAATTTCAATAAGCTTGAATTGTTTACTTTGCTATAATATGATTAGTAGTGAAGTAAATTGAGTCAGACTGATATGATTCCCTAATGATGAGTCTTTGATGATTAATACATGTTAATGTGATGCTATGAATAGTAATTGAGATGTTTATGTATTTTGCCTTGATCATAATTGTGATTGAATTAGGATCTAGGTATTAAAGTGGTAAAATAGAATATTAATTAAGTCAAAGTGATCACATGAGCTTTTATATTTGTTGACAAGTTTGGAAGAAGTCAATGTTGAATAATTGTTGCAATTGATATTAATATGATAACTTTAATATGAAATTGGTATTTTGAGGATATAATGGGACACCAATAGTGAAAGTGGGTTAGTTTGACTTATAATAGTCAACGTAATGTGAAATGAGTGATGAAATGGTAGTTATATGGGTTGAAACCCAAATTGATTGTTAAAGTGCCCAAATGGGTCACTTGATGGTTAAGCGGTTAAAATGAGTAGTAATTTGGTTATGACCAATGTAACAGTGACTTTTAGCCCAACATATGGTGAAAATATGTGTCAAAAGTGTTTTGGGTAGTCAATGTGGTTGTTTGTTAAAAAATGCCCAATTGGACCCTCAAACGGGTCAACGAGTCAAAACATGATAGAACGAGTATATGAAAGAGATGAATATGCCCACACGTCACAAATGTAAATAGGAACATGTTGGCAAAGGGTTGAAGTCAGAAACCTAGCCATTTGGAATATGGTGTGTCAACGAAAATGGTTAAAAATGGACTAAAATGAGTCGTACGTCCGTTTTCTCGATAAACTTGAATTTTGAAAAAGTGGAAAAATAGAAAGTTACATTTTGATTATATGAATGTGTCTGCAAAATTTCAGAGTCTAATTCTTTACGGTTTAGGAGATATGCGCGTTTGAATTTCATACTTTTGCAAAAAGTTGTGCAGATCTGCTGTACTGGGTCCAATCCGGCAGATTCAGGTTGAATCCGGCGGATTCAGGTTGAATCCGGCGGATTGGGTGGACCGGATTGGTTAGAAGAGGGTCAGAGAATGATTTTTGTCAAAAATGGGGTGAATCCGGCGGATTCATAATGAATCCGACGGATTCGTTGGGGATTCAGGAGGTTAATTTTAAAATGGTCATAAAAGATGAACCGTAACTCCGTTTTTGACGTTCTTTATATCGTTGGAAAGGTGGAAGAGTCTACATTTTAATGGTAATACCCTTAGAGTCTAAATAAAAAAAAAAAATTAATAATTTATTATTGGTGTTTCAAAATGGTATTTAATTATTTTCTCGGACCTTGTTTCGAACTTTTGACTTACATTTTGTATCGGGCTTTTGTTTCTTTGAGACCATAGCTCATTATTGTGTATATGTGCAACACTAAAACTTGTTTTAAGAGGTCCACATATGTTATTGTGTATGAGTTGTTTTCAGACGATTTATTTAACTGCAAATGATACCAGTAAATGGTATTGTTTGTTGTTGCTAACTAGAGTTAGTAAACATTGATTATAGGATTATGTGGATCATATATGTGAATCAATTGAAACATGATAAAGTATTAGAATCATGTAAAGTATTAAAATATTTTGAATTGAGCATTTTAAGAAACTGTAAACCAAGTACATGAGCTTATAGTTATGTGATAGTCAAACAAGAAATGCTCAATTGTGATTCAACTAATGATTATATAGATTGATGAAAATGTGTTGGATATTACACATAGTATTGTCAAAGTGTTTAGTACTAAATGTACTATAAGTATTAAGTGATGTAACTAGTAACTGATATCGAATCAAGTAATAAAGAGATTTATTGAAATAACTATGTTAAACCTTACACCATTTTTAAAAAGGAAAGTGAAAATGGTGTTAAATGGTTGTGTGACTTATATATACCTGATTCTATGAATAGTTTCATCTTCAAGGTGGTAAATTGAAAAAGGTAGTAAGTTAATACTTGATCGCATACCAGCTGTAAAGGTTGTTAAATGTGTGCAAATTGTTAATATCACTGTTATGATATATGTGAGAGTAAAAGGTATACTGCCCCTGTTTTCTCTCTATGCCTTAGGCGATTTTTTTCCCAACACCAAACCTAACTCGTTTTTTGATCCTGATCGGATTTCTGCCCCTTAATCATTGATGTTTGCGGATTGTTTTTGTTTCAAACATTAAATCATCCGATTTGTTGTTTGAACATATTGATTCGTAGATACCTTTCGGTTTTGTTTGGCCGTTTCTTGTTAGGGTTTCAATTACGTTTTAGGGTTCCTCTATTTCGTATATTCTGGTGGGTGGAGATATCGCCTTGGGTTTGAATCTAGTCTTCATCATCATCGTTCACAAGTCTATTCCGATTAGGGTTTTCAATCTGAAACGATTTAGGGTTGCGGCGATTTGGGTGTTTGATCTGATCTATTTGGCTCACGACTTGGTTGGTGTTGGTTTTGGATTTATCCACAATTATATATTAACTTTTTACTCCAAACATTTACTGTGTTAATTCTATATTCGATTGTGGTTTTTAATCTAATTGTTTGTTAGGATTTTCGTATGTAAAGTTTGGTTCCTGTTTGATTGCGGTGTGATTGTCAACTTGATGATGTACTTAATTGATTATCTATCTGCTGTGGTTTGTTTGGATCTGGGGATCAGGCGGAATTAGGGTTTCCGGAGGTGGAAGACGAGGCTTAGTGTAATACCGGATCTGGTTTCCGGCTGGTGGTTTTCAAAGGAATTTAGGGTTTTGAGAGTCGTGTGAGTTGAACGGGGAAGGGGGGGCACGCTTTGGTTGACTTTTTGTTGTTCAATGGTGCATTTGTGTTGGTTGTTTGTGTTCCCTAACACACTCTATACCAACCTCCATTGATGGGTTTCGTCTTTGAGGTAGAGGATAATGCCGTGGTTGATGGTGGCTCCTTTTCCGGTTAGGGTTCCATTAGTCTATCAGGGCTTGCTTTGGTTTCTTCGTATCTACCGTGGATATGTTTGGACCTTTTGCCATTGCATGTATTGGTAGGGCAAGCATATTCAGTCAAGGAGTTGTGCTTTTGAATCTGGACCTTTTGCCATCCGTGTTGTTGGTATGGTAGGTTTGAAGTTTGGCTTTAGACTTGGTGAGTTGGCTTGGACCTTTTGCCAATGATCGTGGGACGTGTTGGTAGGGCAGGTTAGCTCCGCGAAGTGTATTTGCTGTTTGCAATTTAGTCGTTGGTGTTTGTTCTCATAGGTCATGATTCGAAGATTATTGAAGACCGAGACGATCACTGTGGAAGTGGTTCTTTGAACCTGGTTTTTTACATTTAGATTGGCGTATTTAAATGTAATTGGTTTATTCTGCGTTTAGCAGGGTTAGTTGTTGGTTAGTTTCTGCGGTTAGTAGTGTAGTTGTGCTGCGTTTAGCAGATTTGTTTGCTTGTTACATTTGTAGAGTCAAATCGCCTATGTAACGGGCTGAGGGCATGGGATTCACCCATGTCAATTGTACTTCAATGATTTTGGGAATATATTTACCGGGTAAAATTTTACCCTTTACCCAAAAAAAAAAAAGAGTAAAAGTTAATTACTTTGGAAATTGCGGGTATGAAGTAGTCTGAAAATGAAGTGTACCTGACATAATATGACGACGTCTGGCTAACGTATTTATATTATGCCAGTTCACATGGAATTGTTGAGGCTACTAAGTACCAGATAAAGATAAGTGGTTTTAAAAATAACAGGTAAGATATATTGACCTGTAGTTGAGAATATTCAATGATTGACTGAAATGAAAGAAAAGTAAACCACAAATTTATTGTTAACATGGTACCTATGGTACAAGAAATGTGTATGTGATAAATTGCAACTAGTCCAGATTAATATATGAATTAAGCAAGTGTAGAGGTCAGTTGACTGCAGATAACAATGTGTTGATATTGTTGAACATGTGACTAATGACAGCACCTTATGTTGTTGAAAGAATTATGCTAATGCAGCATGGTATCAACTGGTGCTGATTTAACATCCAACTGGATATGGTAGGATGCTAATTGATTATGTTATAATAGTTTTATCTATTGAATTTGACCTCTACATACTGCTTACTCTTATGTGTTTATGGTTATATGACTTTGAATTCCTTTTAGATAAAGAGTTTCATATAACCTAGTAGTTGTGTATAAATACCAGTTGTAAATCAGTAAAGAACTAGTTGCGAAAGTAGAGATTCAAGCAATGTGTTAGCTAAAGAAATACATGACGATTAGCTAAATTGCTAGTAGGAGTTGAGGTAAACTTGTGTTGCGAATGTGTATATTGTGGTATTCATTACCACTAGTATTATTGAAGTAACAATAGAATGCTCATATGACCATGTGTTTCACTTATGTCAAGGGATTATGTGTTCTAAATTGTATACATGGCTAGTTATGAATGGTCATGTGAATGGTCAGTTAAATTATTAAAGACATAATATATGCACAGTATATGTGCAGGGGGAAAGATAGAGCCATGTACATTTGGATATGTGCATGTGGAAAGAATCGAAAAGTATATATATATATATATATATATATATATATATATATATATATGAGTTGCTCAAGGGAGAAACGTATGATGTGTGTTTATGTGAGTTTAGTTAAAACACACACTAGTGGTGTGTAAGTTGATACCTACATAAATATATGTGATTAAGTTACGCTAGAATGACTAAGTGTGATCAGATTTCGAGGACGAAATCTCTTTAAGGGGGAGAGATTTGTAACACCCAGTCTTCGGGTCTAGTAGTATTTTAATATTTTCTGACTGTGAATTATTATTTATTGTGTTAGAAAATAGGTTCGGTAGTTTATTTGAAAATAAATGGGTAAAAGAGTCGAATAATTTATTGTGGTTAATAAATTATTAACTATTTTAAATTAATTCAGTTGACGGTAAAATAAAACAGTTTTCCTGCAAATGGTTTTCCAGTTCCAGACAATAGATTTAGAAGGGGACAAAACTAATACACATATTCTCATTTATATGTGTAAAATTTCATCCTTATCGTCTCAAACATTTCAGAGAATTCGGGAGAGAGCGAGAGATCAATCTAAACCCTAAAACTAATCAAAATCTTCATCAATCATCAAAATTTTGTGAAACCAAATACCTTCCTCCTCCTATTCTTGTTTGACCGTACGTATTAAACCACAGGGACCATTTGTTCTTCACAAAACAAGCTTTGAAGTTAAATTGAGCTTATAGAATTATGATTCAAGCTTTCAGAACATGGATTAATCATTCTTTCATCCTTCTAATCATCTTGTAAGTATTAATTCTTTGATTTCTATAAACCCTAGAAAATGGGTTTTTGGTAATTCATAGAATTAGAATGAATTAGATGAAATTAAAGCTTGTATTAGTGATATAGTTGCTAGATATTGCTTAATCCATGATTATAGGTTAAACCATAACCTAGAATTGAAGAATTTGATATGAACATATGAAGAAAGTGATGGGTTTAGTTGGGTATTAATGAATTATAGCTTGTAATCATGTTGAAATGGTTAATTGATAATGAATTTATGATTATAAGCTAAGTTCTAACTTACAAATTATGAAATTGATATATATTCATGAACTAAGTTATGAATTTATTTGATTATTTTGAATAGAGATTTCTAAGCTTGAATTAGTGATGTATACATTGATAGTTGTTGTTAAGGATCATAATAGGATTGATTCATAATGATGATTAACTTGATTCAAGCTAAAAAGCTATAACTTGATTAAGTGTTCATGAGGATCATAATGATTATGATAAGTTTAATGATTATGTGATGCATTAGTGATATTTGAAGTTCATGATTTAGTAGTGGTTTAACCATATTGATTGGTGATAATTGGAATGGATTAATGTGATAAGATGGTCATGATGATGTAAATTTGCTAAATGATGGTTATTCATAATCTTGGAAGAAATTGTGTTAAACGAATCTAAGTAAGTAATAACTTACTTGATTTGAAGTTGAAAGGTGATCATCATGATAGTTAAATCATGAAATTTGATAGTTGAGTTTAATGTGAATGAGAATGATGGAATTATGATCTTGAATAGTAAATATTATATTGTAGTTACTTAATTAAGTTGTTTGATTGCAACTACATTTGTATAATGTTATCTCCATATTGAGACAAATGACTAACTTATGTTATTATGTTGTATTCTCAGATATGGAGAAGACTCAATGACATTAGACTACTGAGTGGACAACTGAGGTGTCGGTGAGTGGATCTATAACCTTAGTATGATTTAGTTGTAACAGGTTTGGTTACAACGAGTAAACGTATTATTACTGCTTTTGGTTTGCCATGATAATTATAGTTAATAGTAATAATACTGTTGATAGACTGTTTAGTCTGATATGTTGACATGATTGAATAATTGAATATGTGATTACTTGATAATTGGCCTTCGGGCATTAAGTATTGAGGTCAACCTGTTGGTTGGGTTTGGTTACTATTGTAAGACGACAGGAATTTCCTTGTACTCATCGTTAATAGGAAATTAGGTCGTATGAGATTAGTACCAATCTATCGGTCTCGTCCGTTATGGCCATACGGATATGTACGGTAAGTGTTCTTGGCTGAAGGTTTTCCCCGAGAACCACCGGTCCTCATTGTATTGAGATGTTATTCTCATTGATAATGTGTGTTTATTATTGTTATTCTTGGCTGAAGGTTTTCCCCAAGAATCATCGAGCCATTGTGATATGATTTATTTACGATTATTTATTGTAAACAAAGTTGTTATGCTAAGTTGTGCTGTTGATTATAGTTCCCTCACTTAGCGTTATGCTAACCCCACTACAGTCCTTCCTGCAGGTTATAATTGATGGGACATATTGGGCTAGGCAGGAAGTTCTTGGAAACGAAGGAATGTTTGACAGGCTAATTACTCTGATATGCCTTTGATAACTAATGAAATGTTTTGAATTATATAACACCTGTGTTACAGTATTTTAGTTGGATGAGATCTAAATGCATGTGAAATGCATTTGGAAAAAGTTTATTGACATTTAAAGTATTGTATGATCTAAATATACGTTTCCGAGTCAAAATTATTAATATAATGATTAATGAAAATGAGGGGTGTTTTAATATACTTGATCATCATAACCTTCATAGAAATCATCATCATCATAGTACTCAAGATTACTAGTATTACCTCCTCCTCCTGACCCAGATCCAGAAGCCATGAATTGGGAGGTCTCATTAAAAACCTCTTCAACTTCACTTTCCGAATCCTCCAAATTTTGATCCACTTTAGAAGCGGATTCCTTGTCTCTATGACCAGCCTTTCCAGCACCCATTTTATTATCAACTTCTTGAAGCACATCATCCATTTTAGATTCATTCCCACTTAATGCAGAAAAGGAATTAGATGTATTAACCTTTGTATCCTCCTTTGGCTTCGATGTCTCTTTATTAGTAGCCACTTTAGGACGATACACAAATTTAGGATTTTGTTTGCCTAAATTAATCCCTTCAACCTTCCTTGTATTCAACCCTTCTTTGTTAACTTTTGCACCTTTAGTACCAACTTCAACAAATCCATCATTAGTGTTTTTCGTTACAGCTTGTGGACAAATGTCAATTGTGTGCCCAAAGAGTTTGCAAACATCACATCTAGGAGGCTTCCACACATATTCAACCCAAACGGTTTCCTTTGAATAACCCGACCCATCCAGCTTTGGAATAGCAACAACTATGGTATCTTTCAAAACCTGGTTCGAACCGATCTCAATCATAGCTCTAGCAAAACTATTTCTACCCCATGATTCCTCACACATAGTGGCCGTGTACGAATCCAACCGCATGGGGGTGCCAAGCATTGTTGCGATCATGCTCAACCCATCACCTGTAAAAGCAGCCATTGGAACATCATGTAGCTTTACCCAAATAGGCACCTTAGTAAGATCTTCCTTAGTTAAACTAATATTCGGTGCCCATTGGTTAAGGATAATAGGGACTGTTCTTATCATCCATGGACCGTTCTCAAGAACCCCGTTCATACCCGTATTAGATAAAAACTTAAAGAAAAAGAATCCTTTAGCATTCATCATAACCTTTTGAAGAACATATTTTGACCAAGCATTTCATACATAATTTTCAACAACAGGAAAAGCAATCCGCTTACCAACAAAATAACCATACAACGTATTTAAGAACCTGTTGTTTACTTCCTCAACTGATGACATCGGGATAGTGACATCGGCTTCATTAACGGACACATCAGGGATTAAGGAACGAAAATTAACTTTCGTCTTGCTTGGAATTTCAGCATTCACAACATTCGCATACGTTGGCTTACTACCAGTTTGTTGAGTCCCAGAATACTGTTCACCAGATTAAACATGTGTACCCACAGCTTCACGATCAGTAGACTGATTACGAACCTTGTTCAGCTTATCTAGTTCATCAACCTTTAAATGCTTATACCCAAACGCTGGATTCGTAGGAATACTACCCGGTTTGCTACCCATATTGCTATGAACATCCTCCACCTTCTCATTGTTATTCACAACTGATGGTTTCTTCAAGATTGATTTTACCATAGGCTGTTTGTTTACAACCTCACCACTCTTCTGTTTGACACCTCTCCCCGGACTCAGAAACCCACGTTCCATGTTACTTACATACGACCCTCAAAGCTGCAACCAATGAAACCTAATCGGCCAATGCACAGATCGAGATTAAACAACAACCACAAGATCGACCAAAGAATACCAATCTGATCAGAATTATATTAATGAACAAACAAATCAGATGGAGCAGCCCACACAATGACAAATCATATTTAACCCTAATTCGTATTCCAACTCCAAAACAAAATTATGAAACCCTAAAAGTAAACGATTTGGAAAAAAAGAGCCGTGAATATCTAAAGCAATCTTCGAATTATGTAAATGGTAAGCGAATCAGAATCAAACCAGATGTGATTTAAAGCAAAAACCCTAATTCGCAAATCCTAATTTGCAATATCCTTGAAAACGGCAGAAATAAACCCTAGAATCAACAAAAATTGATCTAGGTGATAATCAGCAATCGAAGAAAGCAGATTCAAGGAATATCAAGCAAATTAAATGAATTGATCTGGACGAATTTAGATGAAAAAATTGAACTGTGGGGTTTCACTAAAATCGCCAAATTAGGGAGAGTTTATGCAATTTTAATGTGGATATCTTTTCGTGTTGCACAAAAAAATACCTCAATAGGTTCTTCAGTTGCTTCCGAAAAAATTTCTATCAGTTTATTTATTAAATAGATGGCAGGATCCACAAAGAATGGTATTTTCCCAGGGAGTAAGGTTGAAATTATAGGATCACGCTCTATCCAAAATTCGAGCTCACTAACCAGATCCGCAATATATCGATTAATCCGTGTTGATGAAACAGGATGATAATCGGTATTAGCAAGTAAGTTCATTAATAGGTCTAGATCTTATTTTAGTAGCAACTCATCTTTTCTAGTGTAATTAGCACGGAGTCCTAAAATTCTGTGTTCGATAACTACGAAGGTCTTTCTTTGGTCAACCGAAAAGGGGAAATAAGATTTTTTAAGATATTTAAAATTGGCACAAAATATATATATTCTCCTATTTGGTTTAAAAGAATTTTTGACGTGGCGCTCGGTTTCAGTCTCGGGTGGAATGTCTATGATTTCAATGATGTCCGTGGGAGGTCCATTTTGTACGGTTTTAGTTATGGTGTACTTAGGTTGGACTGGACATCTTTAAAATGGTTCATCTATGTAGGTGGCTCCTAATTTGAAAGTATGATCAGCATCCGGACATGAGAGACGCTCACTAAATGTAGTAGGGTATGTTCTCAGAACGTCAGGGAGATCATATTCAAAGTATTCATTCAAGCAGTGAAGACGTTCATTTTTATCTAATCCTAACATGGGCGGATAAAAGTAAACCTCAATGCCGAATGGTACTTCTTTAGGAAAGTCAGGTGGCCTAACATAGTGTGGGTATTTGACCAGAAGTGAAGAAATCTCAGGGTCAAGGGCAAGTTGACTACTTAAAGTGTGAGTATCAGAAGTTGATATCTTCTGCTGAGATTCCTCTAATTCTAGGTCAAAGAGATTTTTCCTGATCTCGCTTTCTTGGATGTTTGAGATTCCTTTGATTTCGGAGAATGATGAGTAAGAGGAGTCATCCTCTAATTCTCTCTCCAGACAATCAAAGAATTCGGAATCATTCATCGCCATCATATCATCTGCTGTCTTGTGAGAAAGCAGAGAGACTGGGTTAGAAAGAGAATCAGATGGTTTTTGATTTTTCATATTTTTATGATTTTTATATATTTCTAAACTAAATTATTCTAAGAAAGCACTAACTTCCGAAAAGGTAAGCCTAAACGAAAGGTTCTCCTAAGGGCTTTTAACTTTAAGGTATATTTTCAAATCACGACGCTCTGCGATCCCCTCAAGAGGTAGTATACGCCACCTAAGGGGTGATATACGGCCCTTTAGGAGTGGTATGCCACGGGTCGTGCTCTTGCGTGCTGGATCGTAAGTCTTGGTTGCTTGATCGTAGTTCATTTGGCCCTATCTTCTTCGTTCTTGATCCGTTTTTGATGATCTTTATATCCACGCCTTTGTAATCTCCAGACCTATATTTTAAGATAATTGTTAGGTTCCAGATCGGAGTTTTACGATAAAATAGCGTGTCGAACGAATTATGCCTATTTAAGTGTGTTTTTCGTCCATTTACCGTTGTTTTTTAAATACTTATAAAGTTTTGACCTTTTTAACAGAGTAACAATATGGTAATTAAATCATAACTATCCTAACATTGCATACATCAAACAGCAAACACAAATTTGTCTAGCTTAGCATAATTCTAGCATTCATTCCTAAGCATGTATAAAAACATAACATGATTATAAGAATAAATATGTGAGATTTTATTAAACCTGAATAGAAGAGTAATACAGACAAATCTTCACAAACCTGAAGTCTCGGAGTAGCTCCGTACAATAACTAAATTAACCGCTACACTAACCTAAATCTGTTGAGTCACTGGTCGCTGACCAGCTCAATAATTATAAACTCAATGAATGAAATGATTTAAGTCAAAGCTGCTGTTGCTGATGTTGATAATCGCTGATCACTATTCATTCTACTCAAGGATTTGATATGCTGAAGAAGATTTAAACTCAACTCTGTGTGTCGCTGATACAGAACTTGCAGCGAGAGTTTTATATCTTCAAAAAGGAATAAAGGCAAAAGTCACTGCCCTAATAACAGCCAGTCGCCGAAGATCAATATTTCAAGTTACTCTACAAGAGCATGTTAGCTCGCAGTGAGTAAGGAGGGTTATTATATCTTCAGTAACTGTTCGTAAATAAAGTTTCTACACACAAGTACAAATTGCTCATCATATATATATACGACAGCAAGTGTTCCTCGTACTTCAAAATATCTGAGGGATTACATAGCAGCAAGTAATTGGTGTTAAGGAAGAAGAGATATTTGCGGTAACAGAATTGGGACCCGTAGAATGTCGGTTCATCAGTGATCAAGCCAATCAAGCAGCGACATGTGTCATTCCAAGGTACTATTTTGTAGGAGATATTTACGGAACATTTGTACTATATATAGTTATGTACTTTGTACTTTTAGAAACTAGTCGTTTGTACGTGTTAATCACTTGTTCGTCAGTGAGTAGTAAGTGTTGCGCCGTCAGAGTACTGACTCTACTGCGGTCGTTCTAAGGTGGGCACAGCGGTCCTGCAAACAACGACGCAACACGTGAACGTGTTAGGTTTTAAATTTATATGAGCTGGGGCTCAAACTATAAGTACTACCTACTTTTGGGGAGTAAGCAGTAAATATAACTCGAGTGTCGTTCTTAAAATCGGAGCGAGTGGAACTAAAAGGGACTTACCGTAAACGAGCTTTCTGATAGGATGGAAAAGTAGGTAGATTTTGGTTGGTTTATCTAATACTAAATAAAACAAGTAAATAAAATAGAGAGTAGGCAACAGGTAGAGCGTGATTGCTGAAACTTCGATAATTAGGGTTTCTGGATGATATTCATTATAAAGATGATTGGAGACTACCTTGGGCAAATCATCAGACGGACAGTCGGTGTAAACATTAGGACCCTACGTTTTAGTCTAAAAGCCTAAAAGCATATGTGTCACACCCCCAAAATCGGTAATCGCGTTTATTAATGGTTTAGTGGAAGCATTTTAAGTTTACAGTTTAACAGCGGGGGTGCTGACGTTATAATAGTGCATTCACTGTATCAGAGCATATGATCATACAGAACATATATATTTAAGATGCCAAAGTTTAAAGTCATTACAAAAAGGGTACGACTTATAAAGTCGTACAAATAGTAGTGTTGTAGAACAACATGAGTTTTAATAAACACAAGTTCATAAAAGAGGGATTTCGTAAGTATAACCAATATGATTGGTAATACAGAAGAAATCCAAGTGTCCCAAAAGTGGCATCCTAAATGGTCTGGGTAGCTTACGTCCTTTAATGCATGCGCAGTACCTGAGATCCTAATTCCCTGAAAAATATAGTAAACCGTCAACATTGAATGTTGAGTGAATTCACAGGTTTAGTATATACGTAGTTAAACCAAGTTTTGTATAAATCATTCATGTACACAAACATAATGTTTATATGTATAGTAGGAAACGCAAGTAATATAATTAAAGAAAACATTTCCTATTTTACTGTAAGAATGTCATTCTTACTTCAAGTGATAGTTGTGTAGGAAACACAAGTTTAATCATAAACATTTCCTAATAATAGTTGCAGGAACCACAGTTTAACAATCAAGTAAACATTTCCATATAAATAGTTGTAGGAAACACAGGTTTAACAATCAAGTAAACATTTCCTATAAAAGTTGTTTTGTAGGGAAACCAAGTTTATCCAATCAAGGTAAACGTTTCCTAAAAAGTAATCATGCGTAGGAACACCTGTCCTATTAGTTATCACAGGGAATACCCTTCCCAAATCAAGTTGTAGTTTAGTTGTTTAGTTTAAGTGGGAAATATAGACTATGATCTCTCTAAGGTGAGCGACACCCTTAAAGTTAAAGTAACGATACCTAGTGCTATAACCAATCCACGACTAGTGTTTTGTTGTTGCCTCGGTAACAATTTAAGTATACACTCCTCGTTACGACTGCCGTCATGTGGTTGGAATGACCAACGAGTTATATCCTGGGAGGGTTGTCAAATCGATAGTACTATCTGTATACTCAGTGGCTAGAGTCACCTAGCTAATGGTTATAGGTTGCAAGCACTGGGACTTATGTGCACTACAACTACCTCACGTAAACCTAGGATCGTACCAAGATTCGTTGTCTTATTCCCAAAAAATGTTGTGAAAACGTTTCATATAGTTAACAGTTGATTTATAAAGCTTAAAGCATTTATACAAATCAATTTGATATAAAAGCATGTCAATCAATTATATAAACAAGTAGCATGTTATAGCACATAGTTCTATGTTTTTCACCCCTGGTTTTAAAAGCATTTAAAACAAGTAAAAGCGGGACTGTGAACTCACTGTTTGCAAGTCTTCAGCTAATAATATGCAGTAGTCCGAGTGTGCCTTTCAAATTCCTAGACACAATTAAATATACTTTACATAAGTATATGGACTAATCGTTAAGTTGAAATGTTTATAACATTTTAGTTGTTGGTTATAATTACGTTGAAATAATTGTTGCGTACAAGTATATGTTTATATATACTTATTAGTTGAATATATATATATTCTAATATATATATTATTTGTCGTCGTCGCATATATATATGCATTATTATTAATATCGCGTATATATATATATATATATATATATATATATATATATATATATATATATATATATATACATATATATAGTTCTATCGTTGTCGTTTATGTTTAAAAAACATAAATATTTATGTGTTTTATGTACCATTAAAATTTAACAAAACATTCGGCCATATAATACATGAGCCGTACGGCTCTCCTCCCATCTAGCCGATCGGTTCTATCTCTATCTAGCTGATCGGCTCACTTGTGTGAACCGATCGGCTCATCGTTGTTTCAGTCCGAGCCTCTGTTTCCAGTCCGAAATCGTTACATGTTTTTCCGAAATCGTTACATCTTTTTGCTAAGTCTCGTTTTATAACTTTTTATGAATACTACGGTTGATGATTACACAAGTTTTTAGCTAACAATTTCGTACTCAAAGGTTTATTTTTCAAGAAATTTCATTTCAAAAGTTTAGTTCATCAATCATCAAATATAATGTTTTTAACATAATATAGCAAGTTATAATCACTATAATCAAAGAAGTATACAAAATTTAAGTATGAACTTTTAAATTAAAGAGCCTCACAATGAGATGATTTTGATGATGATAATGACGATGGCGATGCTGTGAAGATTAGGAAACCATTTTTGTGAGTTGTTTGTGTATAAGAGTTTGAAGGAAATGAAGGTTTGTTTGTGGTTATGGTGTGAAGGTAGTGGATTGTCTTCTGCTTCTACTTACTCGACACCCACAAACAATATAGAGGAAATTTTTGGTGATTGAATTATTGGTGAAGCAAGTTTGGTAAGAGAGGGAGTATTATAAAATGTGTTTGCTCCATTTTTCAACTGAAAGGTAAGGTGGTGAAAGTTTTTGTCGCACAGATATTTTCGGTTTGTAAATTGTATTGGTTTTTAACCCGTTAATTTCGTGTACGGGTATAATTTGTGGTACTTTGGGTATAATCAATTATTCGTTAGTTTAATTTATATTTTAAACTTAGTAATTGATATTTATAAAAAAAGAAATATTTTATTAAAATTGGTTACAGTAGAAGTACTGTACGGTGAAATTGCGTGCCAGATTTCAGTCAAATTTGGAATTTATATATTGAAGTAATGTTCCAAATACTAAAACAGTAACGGGAAAATAAATACTTTTATTATTTTCGACCTTTAGGTATGTTTTATAATTGTTTTTCTTCGTGTATAACGCGTCCTAAATAGCAGTCTAAAGATTTTCGTTTTATTTTTGTTCTAATACTTTTCTATAATAATTTCAAACAAAAATTATTCAAAAGTATTTTGAAGTTCTTTTTGGAACTTTATGATTCGCGTTTGATACGTTTATTATAAAACGTATAAGTTATTATATTATTTCAATAATATAAATATCTAATATTTGTAATTAATAATTTTCGAATTATTAATTATTTCGTATTACCAACTATATTGTATTCAGTTTGTCGAGTTTAATATGTTCATTTCGTACGTAATTATATATACATATAACTACAAGTCTAATACGTCACGTATCACATAGTAAGTTTCACAAAACTTTACACATAAAAATCGTCTTGAATTCACTAATCAGGGAATTACTCTAGGTAATGCATGCAATTAAGAAAGGATTAATACCCTAAATGGAGGATTGTCACAATATGTCACTGAATCCTAGGTTATCCTGATGCTGATCAGAAACAGGTTGTTTAAACCCCCTCACTTGCCTTAAAAGACTAAGCGACCTCTACGGATGATATATCCTGGGTATAGGCATAAGGTAACAAACTGCAATTATGTATCTGACCTTTCTTAACACCTAAATCTATCTGAGTTTATCTAGGTATGTACAAATTGTATGCTATATATGTTGAGCTGTCGGTTATGTTGAGTTAAGCGGTTTAAGCATCTTGTATTACAGCCGAATACTTGCTTTCTTTTCAGAACTAATTTATATCAGGTTTAAGCATAATTAACTCCGTCATGAATTAGACCCTCCTTTGCTATCAGGCGTTCATCTCTAGGAATACTCACGGTGTACAGTGCAATTGGCATATCCACAGTGTTCCAGACTCAAGGTATACTCACGGTGTACAGTGCATTTGGCATATCCACAGTGTTCCAGACTCAAGGCATCCTAACGGTGTACTGTACATTAAAGTAGTTCCACAGCTGTATGTTAACCCTGGTGTACTAACGGTGTACGGTGCAGCGAGCATTTCCACAGCTGTATTTTAACCTTGGTGTACTAACGGTGTACGGTGCAGCGAGCATTTCTGTCGCACCCCCGAAACACGTGGCAGCGGAAGTAAGAGGTGTCACGGGGGCTACGACCAAATCAAATATCACAACACAAAGATTAAAGCAAATGACATCTATATGAGACGTTTGAAAACGTTACATTCCATAAATAAAAGTTTACATAAGATTCTAAAGCTCGCAAACATAGTCTAGAGATTTATAATACATAATCGTTGATACAAAATGTCGTAATGCAATTTAAATCTCCTGTTTGAAAATATGCGACTCGAGCTATGCTTTCCGAAAGCATCCTACTGTCCTGTAAACCTGAGAATACATACTAAAAGGGTCAACATAAAGTTGGTGAGTTCATAGGTTTGTTCTGTAAAGTATTCATGTGAACACCATGTTTTCTGTTTGTAAAATAAGTTATGTATCATAGTGATCATGTATAAGTAAGTTCTGTAAAACAGAGTTATGTAAAAATAGAGTTTCTGAGTAATTCAAGTTCTGCATGGATCCAGTTCTGTAAAAATAGAGTTTCTGAGTAATTCAAGTTCTGCATGGATCCAGTTCTGTATAATAGAGTTTCTGTGTGAAATCAAATTCTGCATAACAAAGTTTCTGTATAATAAAGATTCTGTATACTATAGTCCTGTTTACTATTGCCATGAGCTCATGTATTCGAAGCTTAACAAATTCTGCTGCCTCTATGTGTCTAATCCGGGACACATCCTGAATCAAATAATTATGCGCCCGTGGGTTAGCTGGAGCGACCAGCTCGGACGGGATTGTCAATCCCAATAGTACTATTCACAATTATTAGCGCTTAAAAATTAACGAACCATGAAATTGAGGTCTTATTGGTGGATTAGTTCTGCTACTCATGCAACTAGTATATGTTATGTTTTCTGTTTCTGTTTCTGTTTATGTTTCTAGCAATCATGAGTAAAAATCTGTAAAAGGTTCTGTTTCTGTTTCAAACAATCATAAGTAAAATCTGAAAAGTTTCTGTGTGTATGTATTCTCACCCCAAAACAGTTCAAAAACAAGTAAAAAGGGGCTATGAAACTCACCTGAGTTCTAGCAAATAGTAAGCAAGCAATATCAAATAGCAAGCAAGGTGTGATCCAATGTGCAACCTTCTAACGTCCTAAACGTATAAGGTTGTGTAAGTAGATGTCTCAAAAGACCATCTATAGCGATTGTATAAGTGGGGGTCAATGTCCACTTAAGCCAATCATGTAGGTGGAGGGTTAATGTCCACCTAAGGCTAGTTCATCAACTAGTATGTCCAAATAAGTTGTTCAAGTTCGTTTATTAAAAATATGTACGACCCGTTGGTGAAAGTTTGTAATAATAATTCATTTAGACATTATTATCAAGTTTGTTTTGCTGTAAACTATTCATTAGTACATATCGTGTGTTGCAAACCTATTATTTTAGTTTGTATAAGTCTTAAACATTAGGTCAAAGTTGGTCAACTCGTTGGTCGAAGCTGGTCAAACTTGGTCAAACCTGGTCAAAGTTGGTCAAACCTGGTCAAAGTTGGTCAAACCTGGTCAAAGTTGGTCAAACCTGATCAAAGTTGGTCAAACCTGGTCAAAGTGTAGCATCACTAGCAAAATGTAGCAACACTAGTAATTGTGGCATCACTAGGTTCGTGTCTCTACTTGAGACTTAGGATATTTGGTTCAAGTGTTCTAAGTGTCGGTTTCTAATTCGGGAAACTTTCTAAGTTTAGTTTTTGGTCCAAGTTACTAACTAAGTCACCCAAACCCATATTTGTTACAACTTTCCAAAAATAGTAAGTTTTGTCGTTTTTAGAAACCGAGCCATTTTTGTTGACTTGGTCAAACTTACTCGGTTTGACCCGAAACTTTCCCAAATCCCTTGGATACGTTTAAAAGTCCCAAAAACTCCTTATTTCTATTTATAATATACCTAAAAGTGTCGGTTTTTAAAATCTAACTTTAAAGCTTCAAAATCTCACATTTTTCGGTTTTATCGGTTTGGTTCAACATTTATTTTACATACTTTCTGGTCAAAATCAGTTCTCACAAAAATTACTCATGAATCCTCTATGTTTCTAGTGTCTAACATAGTTTTTCTAGCCATTACAAGGGTCATCTAAGTATACAAATAAAATCCACAAAAGTTCATATCTCAGTTTCTGATTTTACACAGGTCAGTCCTACAAATCGATTCGTAGGGAAAATCGTGTAAATTTATGGAAAAAGTGTACACGAAAGTTGTAGATCTTTTCAATACGCAAATTTTAAAAAAACATGCATCTTCTAACTCTCAGTACTCGATTTTATACGTATTTTTCTTTGAGTCTGACTTTTCTGGGCAGATTTGTGCATGTTCTTGAATAAAGTATAAAAACGTATTTTAACCTTTTATTTGGACATAATAGTGTTAGATGAGCTACAAAACAAGTAAATAAACATCATGAAGTCAGTTTTAGAGAGCGAGAATGGGTATTCATACTTAGAAATGATGAAGAAATGATGAAGATGATGGAGATATGCTTTGATCCTTGCTTCTAGCTCTTGTTTCTTCAAAATATGATGAATGATGATGAATGATGGTGAGGTTTGGGTCTGGTTTTTCTCTAGAAAATTGAGAGAAAATGTGGATGGATTTTGGAGTGTGAACTGAGAAATGGAAGAAAAGGGGAGTTGCATGAAGTGTGAGTGGTGTAAGGAATCATCATAGTGAAAAAGCAAGAGATATGATAGGGTGGGGTGGGAGGTGGGGGCACATGGGGTGGCCAGCCAAAGGGGGCCCACCCAGGGGAATTTTGGTCATTTTCTTGTTCCTAATTTAATTTGTTATGTTCTCCATTTGTTTACTCGATTGTTTAGACGTTTATTCATACGTTAAACGTTTTATACGCGTTTTTAAGTGACGACTTTTAATTTAGATATTTTCACTTGAAATATTTTATCTAGATGCTTGAAAACATTTATAAAAATGTTCCGATAATTTATCGGCCTCGATTTGCGTGCACGTTTTACGGAGGTTTAATCGCGTAACGTTTTAAATAGACGTTTTTATTGACGAATCATTAGACGATGTTTTTAATAATAATTCCATACAAAATAATGTATTTTAAATTATAAAAATATATTTCGACTTTCGTTCAGTTGTCGGACGCGTTCCGCGCGTTTCTGTTGCGTTTGAGACGTTTTAGCCAAAACGCCTAAGTTTTTCGTGTATTAATTTAACCAATTAACCAATTAACAATATATGATAAATAACTTCTAAAAATAGATTCAAGTTATTTATAGAAATGTTTTCACCAACGTCGTATAGTTTGTCGGACTCCGTCCGGTTGTTTCGCACAATTTCAACAAATTGCGTGAGCGTAATTATAACTAATTACGTAAGCGTATATTCACAAAATATACAAGTAGTTTCAAGCAATTACAAGCATTTAGCCTAATACTAAACTAAACACACGTAATTAGGGTTTCGGTTAAGTTTAAAAGTTAACCTAAATTGCCGGGTGTCACATTCTCCCCCCGTTAGGAGCAGTCAAAGTCGCGAATCAAGTTATGGGTAAATCGTTTGACGAACGTGTCGAAATAGTGACCTAACGTGATCAAGTAGAAATAGTATGAATAGGATAAGGTCTAGTCCGAGGAGGTCTATTAGTCAGTCCTTCTAGTGGTGTAAAACACACGCGATTCATATGTCTAGGTCGAGAGCGGGTGGAGAAAGTGAAGTGGCGGAAGTAGGTATAGTCCGTCTAAGTGACGAAGTATCGTAAAGTTTAAGTTCTATACGTGTTCCCGAGTTATTTGGTTGCAAGCGGAAAGAAGAGGGTGAAGTAGATGTGATTTGTTTGGTTGGTGAATCCTCAGGTAGATTCTTCTCAAGTGAGTTCTATTCGATTATGTAGTTACCCTATGCGATTGGGCAAGTGGTACCGTGGAAGTCTCCTCAGCGGTAAATAAGGGTTGAGTCTCATTTTCAGAGTCGGGTGACGTAGCTGTGGGAGTGGTTGCCATGAAAGGTGGCAAATAAGTTTAGTGTACGTAAGGTTATACATATATATATATATATATATACACATAAAAGCCTAGCACATAAGCACGTATATAGGTTGGTTCCGTTCTATCCTCGGTCTATGTCTGCTACTGTATTCTCGTTCACTATAACCATTTCAGGTCTTGCATTGAATCTCCTTTAATTGTACATAGTTGATCAGGCTATGTTAAATTAAATTCAATTGAAGCAATCGCTGAACCAGTCATACCAAACAAGAATACTAACCTAATGGTTATAGTCTAGGTCACTAATGCAATCCTAGTTCGCTATAACCTTAGGCTCTGATACCAATCTGTCGCACCCCCGAAACACGTGGCAGCGGAAGTAAGAGGTGTCACGAGGGCTACGACCAAATCAAATATCACAACACAAAGATTAAAGCAAACGACCTCTATATGAGACGTTTGAAAACGTTACATTCCATAAATAAAAGTTTACATAAGATTCTAAAGCTCGCAAACATAGTCTAGAGATTTATAATACATAATCGTTGATACAAAATGTCGTAATGCAATTTAAATCTCCTGTTTGAAAATATGCAACTCGAGCTATGCTTTCCGAAAGCATCCTACTGTCCTGTTTCCTGTGGGTAGTCCTACTGCGTCTGTAAACCTGAGAATACATACTAAAAGGGTCAACATAAAGTTGGTGAGTTCATAGGTTTGTTCTGTAAAGTATTCATGTGAACACCATGTTTTCTGTTTGTAAAATAAGTTATGTATCATAGTGATCATGTATAAGTAAGTTCTGTAAAACAGAGTTCTGTAAAAATAGAGTTTATGAGTAATTCAAGTTCTGCATGGATCTAGTTCTGTAAAAATAGAGTTTCTGAGTAATTCAAGTTCTGCATGGATCCAGTTCTGTATAATAGAGTTTCTGTGTGAAATCAAATTCTGCATAACAAAGTTTCTGTATAATAAAGATTCTGTATACTATAGTATTGTATACTATAGTCCTGTTTACTATTGCCATGAGCTCATGTATTCGAAGCTTAACAAATTCTGCTACCTCTATGTGTCTAATCCGGGACACATCCTGAATCAAATAATTATGCGCCCGTGGGTTAGCTGGAGCGACCAGCTCGGACGGGATTGTCAATCCCAATAGTACTATTCACAATTATTCGCGCTTAAAAATTAACGAACCATGAAATTGAGGTCTTATTGGTGGATTAGTTCTGCTACTCATGCAACTAGTATATGTTCTGTTTTCTGTTTCTGTTTCTGTTTATGTTTCTAGCAATCATGAGTAAAAATCTGTAAAAGGTTCTGTTTCTGTTTCAAACAATCATAAGTAAAATCTGAAAAGTTTCTGTGTGTATGTATTCTCACCCCAAAACAGTTCAAAAACAAGTAAAAAGGGGCTATGAAACTCACCTGAGTTCTAGCAAATAGTAAGCAAGCAATATCAAATAGCAAGCAAGGTGTGATCCAATGTGCAACCTTCTAACGTCCTAAACGTATAAGGTTGTGTAAGTAGATGTCTCAAAAGACCATCTATAGCGATTGTATAAGTGGGGGTCAATGTCCACTTAAGCCAATCGTGTAGGGTGGAGGGTTAATGTCCACCTAAGGCTAGTTCATCAACTAGTATGTCCAAATAAGTTGTTCAAGTTCGTTTATTAAAAATATGTACGACCCGTTGGTGAAAGTTTGTAATAATAATTCATTTAGACATTATTATCAAGTTTGTTTTGCTGTAAACTATTCATTAGTACATATCGTGTGTTGCAAACCGATTATTTTAGTTTGTATAAGTCTTAAACCGTAGGTCAAAGTTGGTCAACTCGTTGGTCAAAGCTGGTCAAACTTGGTCAAACCTGGTCAAACCTGGTCAAAGTTGGTCAAACCTGGTCAAAGTTGGCCAAACCTGGTCAAAGTTGGTCAAACTGGTCAAACTGGTCAAAGTTGGGCAAACCTGGTCAAAGTTGGTCAAACCTGGTCAAAGTTGGTCAAACCTGGTCAAAGTTGGTCAAACCTGGTCAAAGTTGGTCAAACCTGGTCAAAGTGTAGCATCACTAGCAAAATGTAGCAACACTAGTAATTGTGGCATCACTAGGTTCGTGTCTCTACTTGAGACTTAGGATATTTGGTTCAAGTGTTCTAAGTGTCGGTTTCTAATTCGGGAAACTTTCTAAGTTTAGTTTTTGGTCCAAGTTACTAACTAAGTCACCCAAACCCATATTTGTTACAACTTTCCAAAAATAGTAAGTTTTGTCGTTTTTAGAAACCGAGCCATTTTTGTTGACTTGGTCAAACTTACTCGGTTTGACCCGAAACTTTCCCAAATCCCTTGGATACGTTTAAAAGTCCCAAAAACTCCTTATTTCTATTTATAATATACCCGAAAGTGTCGGTTTTTAAAATCTAACTTCAAAGCTTCAAAATCTCACATTTTTCGGTTTTATCGGTTTGGTTCAACATTTATTTTACATACTTTCTGGTCAAAATCAGTTCTCACAAAAATTACTCATGAATCCTCTATGTTTCTAGTGTCTAACATAGTTTTTCTAGCCATTACAAGGGTCATCTAAGTATAATAATAAAATCAACAAAAGTTCATATCTCAGTTTCTGATTTTACACAGGTCAGTCCTACAAATCGATTCGTAGGGAAAATCGTGTAAATTTATGGAAAAAGTGTAAAACACAAAAGTTGTAGATCTTTTCAATACGCAAATTTAAAAAAAAATGCGTCTTCTAACTCTCAGTACTCGATTTTATACGTATTTTTCTTTGAGTCTGACTTTTCTGGGCAGATTTGTGCATGTTCTTGAATAAAGTATAAAAACGTATTTTAACCTTTTATTTGGACATAATAGTGTTAGATGAGCTACAAAACAAGTAAATAAACATCATGAAGTCAGTTTTAGAGAGAGAGAATGGGTATTCATACTTAGAAATGATGAAGAAATGATGAAGATGATGGAGATATGCTTTGATCCTTGCTTCTAGCTCTTGTTTCTTCAAAATATGATGAATGATGATGAATGATGGTGAGGTTTGGGTCTGGTTTTTCTCCAGAAAATTGAGAGAAAATGTGGATGGATTTTGGAGTGTGAAGTGAGAAATGGAAGAAAAGGAGAGTTGCATGAAGTGTGAGTGGTGTAAGGAATCATCATAGTGAAAAAGCAAGAGATATGATAGGGTGGGGTGGGAGGTGGGGGCACATGGGGTGGCCAGCCAAAGGGGGCCCACCCAGGGGAATTTTGGTCATTTTCTTGTTCCTAATTTAATTTGTTATGTTCTCCATTTGTTTACTCGATTGTTTAGACGTTTATTCATACGTTAAACGTTTTATACGCGTTTTTAAGTGACGACTTTTAATTTAAATATTTTCACTTGAAATATTTTATCTAGATGCTTGAAAACATTTATAAAAATGTTCCGATAATTTATCGGCCTCGATTTGCGTGCACGTTTTACGGAGGTTTAATCGCGTAACGTTTTAAATAGACGTTTTTATTGACGAATCATTAGACGATGTTTTTAATAATAATTCCATACAAAATAATGTATTTTAAATTATAAAAATATATTTCGACTTTCGTTCAGTTGTCGGACGCGTTCCGCGCGTTTCTGTTGCGTTTGAGACGTTTTAGCCAAAACGCCTAAGTTTTTCGTGTATTAATTTAACCAATTAACCAATTAACAATATATGATAAATAACTTCTAAAAATAGATTCAAGTTATTTATAGAAATGTTTTCACCAACGTCGTATAGTTTGTCGGACTCCGTCCGGTTGTTTCGCACAATTTCAACAAATTGCGTGAGCGTAATTATAACTAATTACGTAAGCGTATATTCACAAAATATACAAGTAGTTTCAAGCAATTACAAGCATTTAGCCTAATACTAAACTAAACACACGTAATTAGGGTTTCGGTTAAGTTTAAAAGTTAACCTAAATTGCCGGGTGTCACATTCTCCAAAGCTTTATTGTTCCTAGACCCATATTCTAAAAAGGTGACTTCTAGGTATTCCACGATGAAATAAACCTACGGCAGTTCCTTAGCTTCCACGTATTTGTACTCCACACGTGATGTTTCCAACGCAATACGAAGTACTGTACCGATTTATGGAATATTCATTGTCGCACCCCCAAAACGCGTGGCAGCGGAAACATGAGGTGTCCTGGGGGCTACGACCAAATCAAATATCACAACACAAAGATTAAAGCAAACGACCTCTATATGAGACGTTTGAAAACGTTACATTCCATAAATAAAAGTTTACATAAGATTCTAAAGTTCGCAAACATAGTCTAGAGATTTATAATACATAATCGTTGATACAAAATGTCGTAATGCAATTTAAATCTCTTGTTTGAAAATATGCGACTCAAGCTATGCTTTCCAAAAGCATCCTACTGTCTTGTTTCCTGTGGGTAGTCCTACTGCGTCTGCAAACCTGAGAATACATACTAAAAGGGTCAACATAAAGTTGGTGAGTTCATAGATTTGTTCTGTAAAGTATTCATGTGAACACCATGTTTTCTGTTTGTAAAATAGAGTTTTGTAAAACAGAGTTTCTGTGTTAAGTCAAGTTCTGCATAACAAAGTTCTGTAAAGACAGTTTCTGTGTGAAATCAAGTTCTGCATAACAAAGTTCTGTAAAACAAAGTTTCTGTATACTATAGTATTGTATACTATAGTCCTGTTTAGTATTGCCATGAGCTCATGTATCCGAAGCTTTAACAAATTCTGCTGCCTCTATGTGTCTAATCCGGGACACATCCTGATTCAAATAATTATGCGCCCGTGGGTTAGCTGGAGCGACCAGCTCGGACGGGATTGTCAATCCCAATAGTACTATTCACAATTATTCGCGCTTTATGAAATTAACGAACCATGAAATTGAGGTCTTATTGGTGGATTAGTTCTGCTACTCATGCAATAAGTATATGTTTTGTTTCTGTTTAAGTTTCTGTTTAAGTTTCTGTTTCTGTTTCTAGCAATCATAAGTAAAATCTGTAAAAGTTTCTGCTTCTGTTTAAGCACAAATCTGTAAAAGCATGTGTATGTATTCTCCCCCAAAACAGTTCAAAAACAAGTAAAAAGGGGGCTATGAAACTCACCTGAGTTCTAGCAAATAGTAAGCAAGCAATATCAAATAGCAAGCAAGGTCCAAAGCGCAACCTTCTAACGTCCTAACGTATAAGGTTGTGTAAGTAGATGTCTTATAAGACCATCTATAGCGATTGTATAAGTGGGGGTCAATGTCCACTTAAGCCAATCGTGTAGGTGGAGGGTTAATGTCCACCTAGAGCTAGTTCATCAACTAGTATGTCCAAATTAGTTGTTCAAGTTTGTTTATTAAAAGCGTGTACGACCCGTTGGTGAAAGTTTGTAATAATAATTCATTTAGACATTATTATCAAGTTTGTTTTGTTGTATACTATTTAGTAGTACAAATCGTGTGTTGCAAATAGATTATTCTAGTTTGTATAAGTCTTAAACCGTAGGTCAAAGTTGGTCAACTCGTTGGTCAAAGCTGGTCAAACCTGGTCAAACTGGTCAAACCTGGTCAAACTGGTCAAACTAGTCAAGGTTGGTCAAACTAGTCAAGGTTGGTCAAACTAGTCAAGGTTGGTCAAACCTAGTCAAACTAGTCAAGGTTGGTCAAACCTAGTCAAACTAGTCAAGGTTGGTCAAACCTGGTCATTATATGAGTCACTTCTCAATCTATGAGTCACTTATTGATTTTATGAGTCACTTACTGATTTTATGAGTCACTTCTCAATTTATGAGTCACTTACTGATTTTATGAGTCACTTACTGATTTTATGAGTCACTTCTCAATTTATGAGTCACTTATAGAGTCACTTATGATTTATGAGTCACTTATAGAGTCACTTATGATTTATGAGTCACTTATAGAGTCACTTATGATTTATGAGTCACTTATAGAGTCACTTATGATTTATGAGTCACTTATAGAGTCACTTATGATTTATGAGTCACTTATAGAGTCACTTATGATTTATATGTCGGTTTCTAATTTGGAAAACTTTTCAAGTCTCGTTTCTGGTCAAGGACAATAATTAAGCCATCCTAACACATTTTTGTTACCACTTTCCAAAAATAGTAAGTTTTGTCGTTTTTAGCTACCGAGTCGTTTTTGTTGACTTAGTCAAACCTACTCGGTTTGACCCGAAACTTTTACCCAAACCATACATCAATTTATAGAGTCAAAATAATTTATCGGTTCGTGTCGGAGTTCACCCAAAGTGTTGGTTCTTAACATGCAACCTAAGATTTCAAGATTTCATATTTTTCGACTTTTGTCGGTTTGGTTCGCCATTTTATTTCTACCACTTATGGTCCAAACTAGGGTCTTAGATTTTTACCAACTGATCATGTATGTATCTAGTCTAACATATAATTTTTACAGCAACCATAGTGTCCATTTACATACTTAAACAAATTCGCGTATGAACCGTACTCATTTTCCGAAAACTTCCAGACCAGACTCAAAGAACAGTTTATAGCCAAAAATACGTACGGATCTGGAAAAAGTGTAAAACACAAAAGTTGTAGATCTTTTCAATACGCAACTTTTAAAAAAAAATTCGTTGTCTAGTGCTTTCTACAACTCCAGATATGCTCGTTTTTGTAAACTGATTTTTCTGGGACAGATTCTGTGTTTTTGTATATGTTTGGTAAAAACGTATTTTAACAAGGATTTTGGACATATTAGTGATAGATGAACATATTAACATGTAAATCAGTATAATGGAAGTAGAAATAGGATTCCTTACAATGGTGTTTGATGAATTTGGGATGAGATGATGATGCTTGTTGTCTTGAGCTAGTTTTCTTGTAAAATGATGATGTATCTAGATGGTGGTTAGTGGTGGTTCCTTGGTGGATGATGGTGGTTGTTCAAGGTGGTGAAAGGGGCTGAGTTTTTCTGGAAATAGAGAGAGATTGGGAGGATTTTGGTGTGGAGTGACAAGTGAAAATGAAGGAAATGATGTTGTTGCATGAGATATGTGTGGTGTGAGAAGAAAGAATCTCATGATGGCCTTGCATGAGACATAAGTGGGTGAGGGGAGGGGTGGATCACATGGGCCGGTTTTGGGGGCCCCACACAAGGGTATTTTGGTCATTTCTCATTTCCTATTTAGTTAGTTACGTTCCCCGTTCGTTTACTCGTTTGTTTAGACGTATATTCGTACGTTAAATATTTTATACGCGTTTTTAAGTGACGACTTTTAATTTAGATATTTTCACTTGAAATATTTTATCTAGATGCTTGAAAACATTTATAAAAATGTTCCGTTAATTTATCGGCCTCGATTTGCGTGCACGTTTTACGGAGGTTTAATCGCGTAGCGTTTTAAATATACGTTTTTCATTGACGAACTATTATATGGGGTTTTCAAAAATAATTTCATACATAATAATATATTTTAAAGTATTAAAATATATTTTGTCTTTCGTTCGATTGTCAGGCGCGTTCCGCGCGTTTCTGTTGCGTTTGAGACGTTTTAACCAAAACGCCTAAGTTTTTCGTGTATTATTTTAAATAAAATAATAAATAATGATAAATAACTTCTAAAAATAGATTTAAGTTATTTATAAAAAGTTTTTCACCAACGTCTGTATTTATACTGTGTCGGACTCCGTCCGATTGTTTTGCACAATTTCATCAAATTGCGTAAGCATAATTACAACTAATCACGTAAGCGTAATGTAAAACAATTACGGGGGTGTATGTTCACTTAAATATACAAATAGTTACAAATAATTACAAGTATTTAGCCTAATACTAAACTAAACACACGTAATTAGGGTTTCTAGCAGGTTAATCAGTAACCCTAAATCGTCTGGTGTCACATTCTCCCCCTGTTAGGAGAATTTCGTCCCGAAATTAGTTTTTAGTTACGGTCTATGTGGGGACTGTGAGTAAGTGGGTGGTTCTAGTGTATCTGAGTTTCTTATCTACAAGTGAATTCGGACCTCGTCGTGAGATTCACCGGGCCTGGTTGATGGGTAAGCCATCAGGGTCTAAGTTCCTGGTTTTCTGTTGTAAGGTTTCTGTAAGTTTCTTAACGAAATAATTCTTGTTTTATCTTTTCTCCCCTCGTTAGATCGATGTTCTACTGGTAACAGTAAGAATACAATAGGTTTCTCATGGCAACTATTCGGCTGAGATCCTTAGACGGCATCGAGAAAGGAAATGGAATTCGAAATGAGGTTCTGAATTACGATTTTACGGTTAAAATCAATCTATTATTTCTGCGTTATTCTTAGCTTCTAAGTCTGTGGGGCGTGATCACGTAATTTAGTACCGAATAAAATCAAAATAGACAAGTTATTGAGTGGAAACGTACCCGTAACAAAGTTATGGGTCCAGTCACGCGTTGTTGTTTCGGTTGTTATTTCTGTTTTTACGTTGTGGACAATCTCTCATGAAATGCCCTGTGTCGCCACACTCGAAACAAGGTCTTGGTGCATTAGAGTTGGTGGCTGTGGTGGGAAACTTGCAATCTTTAGCCTGATGTCCAACAATCTTGCATTTCCCACAAGGTGCACCACAGTGGCCCTCGTGATTACGATTACAGTTAGGGCAGTAGGGCCTGCGTCCTTCATAACTACTCTTTTCCTCAGATCCGGTAGCATAGGCCTTCACGGTATCGGCCTTTTTGTTTTGCTGCTGTTGCTGGGTGTTGTTGTTGCCAGACCATTTCCTTTTGTTGTCCCCGGTGGCTTTCTCAGTGGTTGTCTCTCGGCGGACAATATGGGCCATGAGTTCATGTGCCATGCGGACAGCACTTTGGATGGTCCCGGGTTTGGAAGAGGTGACATTCCCTTGGATTAAGTCAGGTAGCCCCCAAATATATCTCTCGATACGTTTGTATTCGGGGTCCACCATGGATGGGCAAAGAAGAGCAAGCTGGTGGAACCTGGTTGTGTAGCTGGTGATGTCGTTTCCTTGAACTGTGAGGTTCCAGAATTCCTGTTCGAGCTGTTGGAGTTGCTCACGAGGACAGTATTCTTCCCTCAGCAGGTTTTTGAGTTCATCCCAGGATATTTGATAGGCAGCATCAATACCATGGGTTTGGGCGTATGAGTTCCAGAAAGTGAGTGCACCCTCAGCTAGTGTGCAGGTAGAGAATTTTACTTTGTTTTCCTCTTGGCAGTTACTTATTCGAAAAAAACGGACTCCATTTTCTCAATCCAGTGCATGAGACCGACGGCTCCTTCGGTTCCTTTGAAATTAAGGGGTTCACAATTTGTGAAATCTTTGTAGGTGCAGGGCTTTGGCACAGGTGGGTTGTTGCCTGCCCCTCTAGGGTTCCCTTGGTTTGGATTGGGATTGTTTCTGGCAGCTTCTAGGGCTGCTTGAACCCTCTGATTGACGAGTCTTTCGATATCGGCGGAGCTCATTTGACGTTTTGGTGCCATGATTCTAAAAGTAAGAAAATGAGAGGCATGTAAGATGTCGTTGAGTAGGATTTAAGGTCATTGCAGGTGTATAAAGGAAAGTAAAACAGGTGTTTATGACACGTCGGAATAATTAAGTAAAACAAGGAAGCAAATTTCTATAACCACACTGAGGTGCAAGTTCAAAATGATTACAAGGCTTATGTCCATAGTAGTTAAAGTCATAAACCGAGTCATAGCTAAGTCGTTGGAATCCATCCAAGTGTTGGAGATATTATTTCGAGTAGGTAGTGTGAATAGGATAAGGTCTAGTTCGAGGAGGTCTGCCCTTCTAGTCGTGTGTAGCACGCGCGCTCCATGGGTCTATGATAAAAGTGGGTATGAAGAGTATGAAGTGACGAAGCATCGTACGGTTGAAGTTCTTTACGTGTGTTCCCGAGCGATTTGGTTGTGAGCGGAAAGAAGAGGGTGAAGTAGGCGTCACTTATTTTGGGTGGCGAATCCTTAGGTGGATTCTCCTCAAGTGAGTCCTATTCGATTATATCGTTACCTGATTCGGTTGGCGAGGAAGTCTCCTCAGTGGCATATAAGGGTTGAGTCTCGTTTTCTATGTCGGGTGACGTAGTTGTGGGAGTGGTTGCCGTAAAGGGTGGCAAGTAAGTTTAGTGTACGTAAGGTTATACGTATATATACATATATATACACATAAAAGCCTAGCACATAAGCACATATAAAGGTTGGTCCCGTTTCTAACCTTGGTCAAAGTCTTCTAATGTATTCCTATTCACTATAACCATTTCAGGTCTTGCATCGAATCTCCTTTAATTGTACATAGTTGATCAGGCTATGTTAAATTAAGTTCGAAGGATGCAATTGATGAACCAGTCATACCAAATGAGGAATACTAACCTAATGGTTATAGTCTAGGTCACTAATGCAATCCTAGTTCGCTATAACCTTAGGCTCTGATACCAATCTGTCGCACCCCCAAAACGCGTGGCAGCGGAAACATGAGGTGTCCTGGGGGCTACGACCAAATCAAATATCACAACACAAAGATTAAAGCAAACGACCTCTATATGAGACGTTTGAAAACGTTACATTCCATAAATAAAAGTTTACATAAGATTCTAAAGTTCGCAAACATAGTCTAGAGATTTATAATACATAATCGTTGATACAAAATGTCGTAATGCAATTTAAATCTCTTGTTTGAAAATATGCGACTCAAGCTATGCTTTCCAAAAGCATCCTACTGTCTTGTTTCCTGTGGGTAGTCCTACTGCGTCTGCAAACCTGAGAATACATACTAAAAGGGTCAACATAAAGTTGGTGAGTTCATAGATTTGTTCTGTAAAGTATTCATGTGAACACCATGTTTTCTGTTTGTAAAATAGAGTTTTGTAAAACAGAGTTTCTGTGTTAAGTCAAGTTCTGCATAACAAAGTTCTGTAAAGACAGTTTCTGTGTGAAATCAAGTTCTGCATAACAAAGTTCTGTAAAACAAAGTTTCTGTATACTATAGTATTGTATACTATAGTCCTGTTTAGTATTGCCATGAGCTCATGTATCCGAAGCTTTAACAAATTCTGCTGCCTCTATGTGTCTAATCCGGGACACATCCTGATTCAAATAATTATGCGCCCGTGGGTTAGCTGGAGCGACCAGCTCGGACGGGATTGTCAATCCCAATAGTACTATTCACAATTATTCGCGCTTTATGAAATTAACGAACCATGAAATTGAGGTCTTATTGGTGGATTAGTTCTGCTACTCATGCAATAAGTATATGTTTTGTTTCTGTTTAAGTTTCTGTTTAAGTTTCTGTTTCTGTTTCTAGCAATCATAAGTAAAATCTGTAAAAGTTTCTGCTTCTGTTTAAGCACAAATCTGTAAAAGCATGTGTATGTATTCTCCCCCAAAACAGTTCAAAAACAAGTAAAAAGGGGGCTATGAAACTCACCTGAGTTCTAGCAAATAGTAAGCAAGCAATATCAAATAGCAAGCAAGGTCCAAAGCGCAACCTTCTAACGTCCTAACGTATAAGGTTGTGTAAGTAGATGTCTTATAAGACCATCTATAGCGATTGTATAAGTGGGGGTCAATGTCCACTTAAGCCAATCGTGTAGGTGGAGGGTTAATGTCCACCTAGAGCTAGTTCATCAACTAGTATGTCCAAATTAGTTGTTCAAGTTTGTTTATTAAAAGCGTGTATGACCCGTTGGTGAAAGTTTGTAATAATAATTCATTTAGACATTATTATCAAGTTTGTTTTGTTGTATACTATTTAGTAGTACAAATCGTGTGTTGCAAATAGATTATTCTAGTTTGTATAAGTCTTAAACCGTAGGTCAAAGTTGGTCAACTCGTTGGTCAAAGCTGGTCAAACCTGGTCAAACCTGGTCAAACTGGTCAAACCTGGTCAAACTGGTCAAACTAGTCAAGGTTGGTCAAACTAGTCAAGGTTGGTCAAACTAGTCAAGGTTGGTCAAACCTAGTCAAACTAGTCAAGGTTGGTCAAACCTAGTCAAACTAGTCAAGGTTGGTCAAACCTGGTCATTATATGAGTCACTTCTCAATCTATGAGTCACTTATTGATTTTATGAGTCACTTACTGATTTTATGAGTCACTTCTCAATTTATGAGTCACTTACTGATTTTATGAGTCACTTACTGATTTTATGAGTCACTTCTCAATTTATGAGTCACTTATAGAGTCACTTATGATTTATGAGTCACTTATAGAGTCACTTATGATTTATGAGTCACTTATAGAGTCACTTATGATTTATGAGTCACTTATAGAGTCACTTATGATTTATGAGTCACTTATAGAGTCACTTATGATTTATGAGTCACTTATAGAGTCACTTATGATTTATATGTCGGTTTCTAATTTGGAAAACTTTTCAAGTCTCGTTTCTGGTCAAGGACAATAATTAAGCCATCCTAACACATTTTTGTTACCACTTTCCAAAAATAGTAAGTTTTGTCGTTTTTAGCTACCGAGTCGTTTTTGTTGACTTAGTCAAACCTACTCGGTTTGACCCGAAACTTTTACCCAAACCATACATCAATTTATAGAGTCAAAATAATTTATCGGTTCGTGTCGGAGTTCACCCAAAGTGTTGGTTCTTAACATGCAACCTAAGATTTCAAGATTTCATATTTTTCGACTTTTGTCGGTTTGGTTCGCCATTTTATTTCTACCACTTATGGTCCAAACTAGGGTCTTAGATTTTTACCAACTGATCATGTATGTATCTAGTCTAACATATAATTTTTACAGCAACCATAGTGTCCATTTACATACTTAAACAAATTCGCGTATGAACCGTACTCATTTTCCGAAAACTTCCAGACCAGACTCAAAGAACAGTTTATAGCCAAAAATACGTACGGATCTGGAAAAAGTGTAAAACACAAAAGTTGTAGATCTTTTCAATACGCAACTTTTAAAAAAAAATTCGTTGTCTAGTGCTTTCTACAACTCCAGATATGCTCGTTTTTGTAAACTGATTTTTCTGGGACAGATTCTGTGTTTTTGTATATGTTTGGTAAAAACGTATTTTAACAAGGATTTTGGACATATTAGTGATAGATGAACATATTAACATGTAAATCAGTATAATGGAAGTAGAAATAGGATTCCTTACAATGGTGTTTGATGAATTTGGGATGAGATGATGATGCTTGTTGTCTTGAGCTAGTTTTCTTGTAAAATGATGATGTATCTAGATGGTGGTTAGTGGTGGTTCCTTGGTGGATGATGGTGGTTGTTCAAGGTGGTGAAAGGGGCTGAGTTTTTCTGGAAATAGAGAGAGATTGGGAGGATTTTGGTGTGGAGTGACAAGTGAAAATGAAGGAAATGATGTTGTTGCATGAGATATGTGTGGTGTGAGAAGAAAGAATCTCATGATGGCCTTGCATGAGACATAAGTGGGTGAGGGGAGGGGTGGATCACATGGGCCGGTTTTGGGGGCCCCACACAAGGGTATTTTGGTCATTTCTCATTTCCTATTTAGTTAGTTACGTTCCCCGTTCGTTTACTCGTTTGTTTAGACGTATATTCGTACGTTAAATATTTTATACGCGTTTTTAAGTGACGACTTTTAATTTAGATATTTTCACTTGAAATATTTTATCTAGATGCTTGAAAACATTTATAAAAATGTTCCGTTAATTTATCGGCCTCGATTTGCGTGCACGTTTTACGGAGGTTTAATCGCGTAGCGTTTTAAATATACGTTTTTCATTGACGAACTATTATATGGGGTTTTCAAAAATAATTTCATACATAATAATATATTTTAAAGTATTAAAATATATTTTGTCTTTCGTTCGATTGTCAGGCGCGTTCCGCGCGTTTCTGTTGCGTTTGAGACGTTTTAACCAAAACGCCTAAGTTTTTCGTGTATTATTTTAAATAAAATAATAAATAATGATAAATAACTTCTAAAAATAGATTTAAGTTATTTATAAAAAGTTTTTCACCAACGTCTGTATTTATACTGTGTCGGACTCCGTCCGATTGTTTTGCACAATTTCATCAAATTGCGTAAGCATAATTACAACTAATCACGTAAGCGTAATGTAAAACAATTACGGGGGTGTATGTTCACTTAAATATACAAATAGTTACAAATAATTACAAGTATTTAGCCTAATACTAAACTAAACACACGTAATTAGGGTTTCTAGCAGGTTAATCAGTAACCCTAAATCGTCTGGTGTCACATTCATAGCTTCATACTGTAATATGAGATAACTATATCTACGTAGTATTAGGGTTGATCAGATCCTATCCTAAGGCAATAGTCACGTGAAAGACTGGAAAGGGTGGAAACTTGATTAAGTCTATATTCATGTAAAACTCAACCTGATATACAGCAAAACAATCACCAATCATAGCATGTTAAATATGAATTAAATATCATCCATAATCCTAATATCTACATTTCAACAATCACAGTATCAAACTACGTAAATAGCATGGCAATATTCACAACACAAACAAAGATATCATGCAAACAAAACAAAATAACCGTAAGTAAAGGAATAAGTAATAACCAGTATTTAAGCAGCGTAACACTGAGTAGTACAAGCCAGAGTCTTGAAAACTTAAATACAATAAAATTCCCAAGCTACAGCTATCTTCCCCACTCGAACCGTGCCTACATCTCTCTAGTTCTCTAGAGAGAGAAACTAGAGAGAGAAACTAAACTAATCTAATCTAGAGAGAGAGTGTGTGAGAGAGAAAGTGAGAGAATTTTGTGTGAAGAATGGTGTGTGAAATGAGGATTAGGAGTGCTCTATTTATAGGCAACCAATGATGCAAGAGTACAAGTCCACAAGCATGCACGTACAAGCAAACGAAGCAAAACGAGAGACCACAAGAAGGCAGGAGGCCGTACACGGCCTAAACAGGGCCGTACAGGGCCTGTTTAGGGCCGTACACAGCTATACCAGGGCCGTACACGGCTTCATGGTGGCCGTGTGATTTTTTCGGCTTTTCTCGTTGCTTAATTCGCACGTATCTTCTTCGTTTCGCGTCCATCTGACTTGATTCTTTTGCCTACGGTCTCGTAATTCCGTTACGCTTCTAATGATGCCATTTTGGTAGAAATTGGATGTGTGGAGCCTAGGCATGTCCAGAATACATCTCGTAGTCTTCGGCTGTGCTGTTTATTGCATATCTTCTTCATCCTTAGTCCATTTTGAGAAATCCTTATATCCACATTCTCATAATCTCCATGGTTACAATATAAGACCGTTATGAGGTTCTGGTATGAAGTTTATAGTGGAATTAGGGTTAGGCTCAAAATGGTGCCTATTTAGGTCAGTTTTCCGCCCTTTTTGCTTGATTTTCTAAAGACCGACAAGTTTATACCTTTCTAACAAAAGTTGGTGAATAATGATGATTTTAAGATATATTTGTTTGAAAAGAGCTAAATATGGAACAAATAATGCATGTAAAAATGTGACTTTTTGCTAGAGCTGGCAAAATGGGCTGGTTGGGCGGGTATGGGCTACGGGTCTAATCGGGCACGGGTCTAAACGGGCTCGGGTCTAATCAGGCACGGGTCATAACGGGCTCGGGTCATAACGGGCTATTTAAAAATTTCATAAAAAATGTTCTAATTCACTAAAATATATATATCTTCCAAAATAAGTTATACATTTTTAACTATATAATATAAAAAATATAACATGATACCACCCATTTAGATCCATTCATGATTTGAGTTTTACCCAATTAAGCCCATTCCTAAAATTTCTCTAGTCCATAAGAACCCAAACTTTATGTCATTATACCCAGAATTGCCCAAATGTGAAGCAAATGGGCAGAATTTGCCAGCACTACTTTTTGCGATACATCAAATATTCCTCACTTAAGCTTTTGTTTGTCCTCAAGCAAACCTCATTTGGAAAATAGTGTTTGAAAAATTATTTTGGATGCTTAGAGTATCTTCTGCAGAAAGTCACTTTCTTCAAATTAGATAAATCTTTTCGGAAAGTAAGCATCAACAAAAATTAACTATACTTAAACATAAAACTGATCAACCCTTTTTGGCATACTTTGCAACTCTCGAGACGTAGATGTACATGACTGGGCGATTCTCACAAGTGATTCACTCAAAGTGTATCGGGTTACCTATAATCTATAGAAACGAAATCGCTCATTGCCAGTCATGCAGTGCTTATCGTCATAGGCTTGGTCGAGAATCGAATCTCCACCACTCATTTGAGAACAGTGCTAATTATCCCAAGGCATTTTAATCGGGTTGTGTGAGTAAGGGTAAAGTGGGTAAGGATAGGGGTAGGTTGGTCAATGGTTTTAGGGTTTTGGAAATTCAGACTCGGAGTTTTTTTAAAGATCAAAGCAATTTGTCACTTGAGATAATGTGACACCCGACAATTTAGGGTTACTGATTAACCTGCTAGAAACCCTAGTTACGTGTGTTTAGTTTAATATTAGTCTAAAATACTTGTAATTACTTGTAACTAATTGTATATTTATGTGAATATACACTTCCGTAATTGATTTATATTACGCTTACGTAATTAGTTGTAATTACGCGAAACAACCGGACGGAGTCCGACAAACTCTACGACGTTGGTGAAAACCTTTCTATAAATAACTTAAATCTATTTTTAGAAGTTATTTATCATTATTTATTATTTTGTTAAAATAATACACGAAAAACCTAGAAGTTTTGGCTAAAACGTCTCAAATGCAACGAAAATGCGCGAATCGAATTCGGCAACCAAACGAAAGTCAATAATTAATTTGACAACTTAAAACAAAGTATTTCAATAACACTTCAATGAAAAATAATCCAAAACATATCGTGAATTTAAACGACTTAAAATAACGTTACGCGATTTAACGTTTAAAGACAAATAACGGTTAAACGACCAAAATACGTAAACACTGTCTGAAAATCAAATTAAATCACACAAAAATCAGTGGATCCCATGTGGAGGCTAGCCACCACCCTCACCCTCCACTCATTTCACATGCAAACTCCACCTTCCCCTACAACCACTTAGATCACATGCATTGCCTCATTTCTCACATTCACTTTCTCCCAAAACCCTCCTCCTTCTCTCTAAGTCTTCTCTCACTAAAAATCTGCAGAAAACTCAGCCCCTAACACCACCAAGAAACCACCACATAACCACCAAGAACCACCATCACTGTGACACCCGTCAATTTAGGACTAGAATTTAGTGCCTAATCAAACTTTAATACATGTAATTAGTTCTGTGTTAGGCTAATTAATGTATCAGTTATTATATATATATTGTTGTTGAATATATATCTACACAATTATGCGGTTTGTTTAAATCGTACGAGATTCAAATCGAATGAATTTCGATACAATAAATACGGGCGTTGGTGATCAATTTTATTAAGTAATACAAATGTTATTTGATAACTCAATTTTGTTCAAAATATTATTTATAGTAATATTTCGTATCCAAGTTTTATTACACAATTAATGTATACGCAATTAAAAATGTAAACGCGCAAACAAAACAAAACGAGTTTAAGTTATAATTTATAACTACAACCTAAAGTACTTTAATAAAAATACTTCAACCAAACCATCGGGAATTTATTCGCATTTTAAAACGTATATCTAAAAGTAACTAATATTAACTAAACGTTTAAATAATCGGGAGAACGAACACCGCACGGAGCACATTGCGTGGACTGAAAAAGGGAAACTTCCACCAAAATCCCTTCCATCTTTCTTCTTTCCTCATTTCTCATTTCTTTTCTCTCTCTTTCTTTTCTTTCTCTCCAACCACACCAAAACACCACCATCACCATAATCAACAAAATAAGAACACGAAACGACCTCGGATCATCAAAATCATTACGGAAAAGGAACCACCTCGACGCGATCTACATTTCTATCTTTTCGGATTCTCAATCCAACACCGCGTAAGTTTCCGACAAATTCCCGAAACTTCTCGTTTTAGCTTGTTTTTTCATATTTATGAGTTATATAACATGTATATGTCCAAATATATGAAGAAAACACGAATTTACAACTTAAAAATGAGTTTGATTTGGATTTTGGGATTGAAAAATCGAGACAGCCGTGTTCACTGTCTGAGTGTTCTTCAGTGCGACACAAGCCTTGTGTCGCATACTGTGTCGCATAAAACCCTTTATGTCGCATCTTGTGTCGTACCAAACCTTTAATGTCGCAACCCATGCGACACAATATTGTGTCGCAAACTATGTCGTATTTCTATACGACCCAACCACTATGTCGCTATTGATTTAGCATTCCGAACCTATGCGACACAACCCTTGTGTCGTATAGGTATTGTGTCGCATACTTATGCGACACAACCCTTGTGTCGCATAACAAATTATTATGTCGCATATTGTGTCGCATAAAACAGAATATTTACAACTTTTTACTAAGTGTCGAGACCAAAATTTTATCACTCGATTTCACCCAAATTCAAGTCCAGATGCGTTTTTCCTTAAAGCAATATAGTAGAAATAAAAATTTTCCAAGCTGACCTGGCAGCTCGACCCCAGCCAGGGGCTCTGCCCCTTGGACCCCGCTACCAGGGGCGCTGCCCCCGGACCCCCATACTTAGATTCCGTAAGCACATTTTTCACCAAGTGTCGAACTTGTACAACTTCAAGACACTTATACGATATAACTTTTCAAACATAATGGAATTTGTTTTTCAAGTATAACGTTTCGAAATCAATGTGATAACATCAAGACTATTGTTACAATTAATCACCAACGGGCCGTACGTGTTTTCAAACATATTTCAGAATCAAACAAGTCGTTGTAACTTGTATCAATTTACTCAAACAAGTCGTTGTAACTTGTATCAGTTCAATCAAACAAGTCGTTGTAACTTGTATCAATTCAATCAACCAAATCGTAGTAATTTGGACATATATATATATATATATATATATATATATATATATATATATATATATATATATAGTTGTATAACAACTACAAGGGTAGTCTTTCGGGATACCAGTACCATTAATAACAATTCAAGTGTCGTGGACACATTCAGGTTGCAAGTCTTTGGACATCAATTCACAGCTAATTACTTCAAGTTTATTAAATTAAACACTTCAAGACTCAGGTGAGTTTCATAGCCCCATTTTCACTATTTTACAACTAGGGGTGTGATATTACTGCTCTGTTTTGTTTTACGAGTAGAACGCAAGTACCAACCTTCAAATACTACATGAGTTTCAAGCTAATCAATTTAAAGTCCTCTATAGCATAGTCTCTAATATTTTAGCGTGAATGTTAGTATATGATATCATATGGGATTGACAATCCTCATCCGGGTTAGCACGCACTAACCGGTCAAACGGATGTATTAGCATTTGGGAAGACGAGTGTGGATTAGACACTCGTAGGAGGCAAACCAGTTAGGTTTCCTTAATTGGACCTAGCGCTCAAGTTAAGCTCAGACTATGTGCTCATGGATTGTATAACTTTTATTTTGCTTAATTGCATTTTAAATTCAATATAAATCTTGCGGTTCTTACAACTATACATTGACATACAAACCTGTGAGCTCACCAGCGTTTTCGCTGACCCATTTTAGTATTTATCACAGGTACCCAGCAGTAGGTTGGCTGCACAAGCAGGGACTTTTAGCTCGAGTCATCATACATACAACTAGAGATTTGATTGCATTATTATATTTTGTAAAAGTAATTATGCTATGTAATCTCTCAATTTCAGGAACCGAGCTAATGTAACATTATTTTTGATGTAAACGTTTACTTTATTAATACAAGTTTAAAACGACGCATATAGTGGTCGTTCATTATATATCTTATGTGCTTTGTATATTGATTAGTGACACCCAAATTGAGCTTCCGCAAATCATTAAATTTGGGGGTGTCACAGATTGGTATCAGAGCCTAAGGTTATAGTGAACTAGGTTGCATTTAGTGGGCCTAGACTATGACCGTTAGGCAGTATTTCCTATTAGGTATAACCAGTTCAGAGATTACAGCATACGAATTTAATTTAACATAGCTTGATCAACTATGTACAATTAAATAAAGATGATGTAAGATCTGAAGGAAGTTATGGTTGAACAGGAATACACTAGTTGACTCTGACCTCGAGAGAACCGGGACTCAAAACAAGTCTGTGCTAGACACCCTAGGCTATTATGTGTTACATACTTATATATATACATAAGTAGACCTCACTCTTTTCACACTTTGTCTCAGAATGGCAAATACACCACCCAGCTCCTCTCGCTCTTATCCACATGGATCGCGAAACCCGAGAGTGGCTAGGAGGGACACCGCGTCGCCTTGAGCTAGCCCGTACCCCACTCACTTCACTCTACCGGACTTAGCCGCTAGAGTACACCATCACGACCAACAAATCCACGAGATGGATATTGAGCTGCAAGAGACCCGTGAGCTCTGGAGACTTACAGCAATGGAACGAATCGAGCAAGTCTCCGAGGACCACGATCACACTGTTAACAACATGAACACTCTTCAAAATCAGGTGGAAGGAACAGTCGAAACCATGGAGGTTGTCCACAACCAAGTGATTGGCAAACGAAATGAAATCTCTGTTTTACAATCAAGGCTGCATCAGTGCGAGACACGTCTAAGGGAAACTGAAGACGCCCTCCGGACTGCCAACAGACTTGCAGAGTCTGTGAATCATCTCACTGCACTGCTACCACAACTCAACTTACGTCAGAATTAGCTTAGGCTGAATCTGTACCCTAATATGCTTTTGTAGGATCTATGTAATTCAACCGGATGTAACAATTCCCGGCGCTTTTGTAAAACATCTAAGTCTGTAACTTTTGAAACTTGTGACTCAAAATCGTCTGTAATCATTTGGCTTCGAAATATCAATTGACGATTTCTATTAATTGTTTCACGTTATTCTTGAGATGTTATATATTACCATTTTATATATGTACATCTGTGGAGATATATCATGAATTTCGGACTAGTATCTCACTTCCTTTCCTTGTTCTTTCTTGCTCAGCATCATGCCTCCTCGCCGACAAATCACCCTTAGTGAAGCTGAGATCGCGGGACTGATTGCCCGCAGTGTGACCCAAGCCTTGGCTGCTCGAACACCACCACCCAGTAGCGAGGACACAGCCAACAATGCTCCACCACCCAAACCCTGCTCCTATAAGGACTTTCTGAGCTGCAAACCACTATACTTCAAGGGCACGGAAGGTGCTATTGGTTTGAGCCGATGGATAGAAGGTATAGAATCTGTTTTCAGCCTATGCAACTGCACCGAGGAAAACAAGGTAAAGTTTGCCGCCTACACTTTTCAGGAAGGAGCCCTCACATGGTGGAACGCCCATGCCAACTCTGTGGGTCTTGAGATAGCTAATCATCTACCTTGGGCCGAGTTGAAGAACAAAATGAGAGAGAAGTATTGCCCCGAGGAAGAGATACACCGATTAGAAGAGGAGTTCTGGCAACTAGCTATGCAGGGGACCGATATTGAGGGATACACCATCAAGTTCCAGCAATACGCGTCCCTGTGCCCTAGTCTGGTGGAACCAGAGAAAAAGGGGGTTAAGAAATACATCCGCGGCCTTCCCGAGAGCATCCAGGGAAGTGTCGCCTCATCATAACCAACCACCACCGAAAGTGCTATCAGGCAAGCACATGAGCTCATGGCACTGGTGGTCAGCCGCGAGAAATCCAACAACAACAAACGCAAATCCACCGAATCCCACAGCAACCACCAAAACAAAAGGTCCAACACCATCCAAGCTTACAACACCAACACCGAACCCAAACGCACCTACACTGGGGACATACCATATTGTTCCAAGTGTAACTACCACCACCATGGCCCTTGCAGATCTCCTTGCAACAACTGCAGGAAGTACGGGCATTCATCCAAAGACTGCCAAGCCCCTAGATCACAAAACAACAAACCAACAACCCAAAACCTGTTATGGATGCGAGGAGACGGGACATTTCAGAGATGCATGTCCCAAACGGAAGAACAACAACAACAACGTCAAGGGAAAAGCCTTCGTGCTCAAATCTGGGGACGCCCGTCAAGACCCAAATGTGGTCACGGGTATGTTCCTCCTCAACAATTTAACTGCTTCAATTCTGTTTGATACTGACGCTGATAGGAGTTTTATTTCCGATGAGTTTTGCCCCCTACTTGACATCACCCCAGTTGCCTTAGATTTTAAGTTCACTGTAGAGCTTGCAAACGGTAAACTTATGGAAACCAAGAGTGTGATCCCTAATTGCACTTTAAATCTAGCCGATGAAATTTTCTCAATAGATCTCATGCCTGTTAAGATAGGAAGTTTCGATGTCATTGTTGGAATGGACTGGTTGTCCAAGCATCGGGCTGAAATTATCTGTGGCGACAAAGTTGTTCGTATACCTCTCGCCACCGGTGGAACTTTAATCATACAGGGGGAGACCGGTGGGACGAGACTCAATATCATGTCTTGCTTGAAAACCCGCAAATTTCTGAAAAAGGGTTATCCCGCAATCCTCGCACACATCATGGAGAAAAAGTCGGAGGAGAAGCGACTTGAGGAGGTGCCAATTGTCCGAGACTTTCCTGAAGTCTTTCCTGAAGAACTGCCTGGTCTACCACCACCAAGACAGGTTGAGTTCTCAATTGATCTCGTGCCGGGTGCTGCGCCGGTGGCACGAGCACCATACCGTTTAGCTCCATCCGAACTTCAGGAGTTGTCTGCCCAATTACAGGAACTTCTGGAAAGAGGATTCATTAGGCCGAGTTCTTCGCCTTGGGGAGCTCCGGTCATATTTGTCAAAAAGAAAGACGGCACTTTCCGAATGTGTATCGACTATCAAGAGTTGAACAAGTTGACCGTCAAGAACCGATACCCATTACCTCGAATTGATGATTTGTTCGACCAACTTCAAGGATCGAGTTGTTATTCAAAGATTGATCTCCGATCCGGTTATCATCAATTGCGTGTTCGCGATGCAGACATTCCAAAAACCGCTTTTCGAACACGCTATGGGCATTACGAATTCCAAGTGATGCCATTCGGCCTAACCAACGCACCGGCTGTATTCATGGACCTTATGAATCGGGTGTGCAAGCCTTATCTCGATAAGTTTGTCATTGTCTTCATCGATGACATTCTCATATACTCACAAAACGAACAAGAACATGCGCAACACCTCAAAACCATCCTAGAGCTACTTAGACACGAAGAGCTTTACGCCAAATTCTCTAAGTGTGAGTTCTGGATAAAAACAGTTCAATTCCTTGGTCACGTGATCGACAGTCAGGGGATTCACGTTGACCCATCAAAAATTGAAGCTATCAAGGGCTGGCAAGCACCCACCACTCCGACCGAAGTACGCCAATTTTTGGGTCTTGCCGGGTATTACCGACGATTCATTGAAAATTTCTCCAAGATAGCCTTACCACTCACGACTCTGACCCAGAAAGACAAAAAGTTTGACTGGACTGGTAAACAAGAGTCGGCATTCCAACTCTTAAAGCAAAAGCTTTGCAGTGCTCCTATTCTATCATTACCCAAAGGCACCGATGACTTCATGGTATACTGCGATGCTTCTCATCAAGGTCTCGGTTGTGTGCTTATGCAACGAGACAAAGTCATAGCTTATGCTTCACGACAGCTCAAGATTCATGAAAAGAATTACACCACCCACGACCTCGAGTTAGGAGCCGTCGTTTTCGCCCTCAAAATTTGGAGACATTACCTCTATGGCACTAGGTGCACAATTTTTACAGACCACAAAAGTCTCCAACATATATTCGATCAGAAGGATCTCAATATGAGGCAACGTCGATGGGTCGAGTTGCTTACTGATTACGACTGCGAAGTCAAATATCATCCAGGCAAAGCAAATGTTGTTGCCGATGCCCTCAGTCGAAAAGAGCGAGTGAAACCGCTTCGGGTCCGAGCCCTCAGTATGACCATTCACAACAATTTAAACATTCAAATTCTCACTGCTCAACTCGAAGCTTTGAAACACGAAAACATCAAGGATGAAGCCTTGCGGGGCATGGATAAACAATTCAAAGTCAAACCTAACGGGATTAGGTATTTCTCAAACCGAATCTGGTTGCCTAAATTTGGGAACCTACGAGACTTGGTGATGGATGAAGCTCACAAGTCCAAATATTCTATCCATCCGGGATCTGATAAAATGTACCACAGTATCAAGGACTTCTACTGGTGGCCGAACATGAAAGCTGAAATCGCCACCTATGTCAGCAAGTGCCTTACTTGCTCCAAGGTCAAAATCGAATATCAAAAACCTTCTGGTTTACTTCAACAACCCAGTATTCCTGAATGGAAATGGGAACAAATTGCCATGGACTTCATAACCAAACTACCCAAGTCCTCGAGCGGTTGCGATACCATTTGGGTGATCATGGATCGTCTCACAAAGTCTGCTCACTTCCTGGCAATTAAAGAATCTGACAAAATGGAACGCCTCACCAGTATTTATCTGAAGGAAATCGTGACCAAACACGGTGTTCCAATCTCAATTATCTCCGATAGAGATAGTCGTTTCACTTCACAATTTTGGCAATCACTTCAAAAATCCCTGGGTACTCGACTTGATATGAGTACCGCATATCATCCTCAAACCGACGGCCAAAGTGAACGAACTATTCAAACGCTAGAAGACATGCTACGGGCCTGCGTAGTAGACTTCGGTGTGAACTGGGAAAAACACCTACCATTGTGCGAGTTCTCGTACAACAACAGTTATCATGCCAGCTTTAAGGCTGCACCTTTTGAGGCACTGTACGGTCGTAAGTGCCGGTCACCTATCTGTTGGACCGAAGTTGGGGATAGCCAACTCACAGGTCCAGAAATCATTCACGAGACGACCGAGAGAATCGTAGAAATTCAAAACAAGCTCAAGGCCGCGCGTGATCGTCAGAAAAGTTATGCTGACGTGAGACGCAAACCACTCGAGTTCCAAGTTGGGGATCAAGTACTACTCAAAGTATCGCCTTGGAAAGGCGTAATCCGATTTGGCAAACGAGGGAAGTTAAATCCCAGATACATTGGACCATTCGAGATCCTTGAGAGGATTGGTCCAGTGGCATATCGATTGCAGCTGCCATCCGAACTCAGCAGCGTGCATCCCACTTTTAATGTTTCAAACCTGAAGAAGTGTCTGTCTGATGAGACACTTATCATTCTACTCGATGAAATTCGAGTTAACGAGTAACTTCACTTTGTTGAGGAACCCGCCAAAATCATGGACCGTGAGGTCAAACAAGTTAAACAAAGTCGTATTCCCATCGTCAAAGTTAGGTGGAATTCGCGGCGCGGTCCGGAATTCACCTGGGAACGGGAAGACCAGATGCGACTCAAGTATCCTCAACTCTTCACTGACTCAACATCAAACACGACTTCAACATAAATTTCGGGACGAAATTCTTCTAACACGGGGAGAATGTGACACCTGTCAATTTAGGACTAGAATTTAGTGCCTAATCAAGCTTTAATACATGTAATTAGTTCTGTGTTAGGCTAATTAATGTATCAGTTATTATATATATATTGTTGTTGAATATATATCTACACAATTATGCGGTTTGTTTAAATCGTACGAGATTCAAATCGAATGAATTTCGATACAATAAATACGGGCGTTGGTGATCAATTTTATTAAGTAATACAAATGTTATTTGATAACTCAATTTTGTTCAAAATATTATTTATAGTAATATTTCGTATCCAAGTTTTATTACACAATTAATGTATACGCGATTAAAAATGTAAACGCGCAAACAAAACAAAACGAGTTTAAGTTATAATTTATAACTACAACCTAAAGTACTTTAATAAAAATACTTCAACCAAACCATCGGGAATTTATTCGCATTTTAAAACGTATATCTAAAAGTAACTAATATTAACTAAACGTTTAAATAATCGGGAGAACGAACACCGCACGGAGCACATTGCGTGGACTGAAAAAGGGAAACTTCCACCAAAATCCCTTCCATCTTTCTTCTTTCCTCATTTCTCATTTCTTTTCTCTCTCTTTCTTTTCTTTCTCTCCAACCACACCAAAACACCACCATCACCATAATCAACAAAATAAGAACACGAAACGACCTCGGATCATCAAAATCATTACGGAAAAGGAACCACCTCGACGCGATCTACATTTCTATCTTTTCGGATTCTCAATCCGACACCGCGTAAGTTTCCGACAAATTCCCGAAACTTCTCGTTTTAGCTTGTTTTTACATATTTATGAGTTATATAACATGTATATGTCCAAATATATGAAGAAAACACGAATTTACAACTTAAAAATGAGTTTGATTTGGATTTTGGGATTGAAAAATCGAGACAGCCGTGTTCACTGTCTGAGTGTTCTTCAGTGCGACACAAGCCTTGTGTCGCATACTGTGTCGCATAAAACCCTTTATGTCGCATCTTGTGTCGTACCAAACCTTTAGTGTCGCAACCCATGCGACACAATATTGTATCGCAAACTATGTCGTATTTCTATACGACACAACCACTATGTCGCTATTGATTTAGCATTCCGAACCTATGCGACACAACCCTTGTGTCGCATAACAAATTATTATGTCGCATATTGTGTCGCATAAAACAGAATATTTACAACTTTTTACTAAGTGTCGAGACCAAAATTTTATCACTCGATTTCACCCAAATTCATGTCCAGATGCGTTTTTCCTTAAAGCAATATAGTAGAAATAAAAATTTTCCAAGCTGACCTGGCAGCTCGACCCCAGCCAGGGGCTCTGCCCCTTGGACCCCGCTACCAGGGGCGCTGCCCCCGGACCCCCATACTTAGATTCCGTAAGCACATTTTTCACCAAGTGTCGAACTTGTACAACTTCAAAACACTTATACGATATAACTTTTCAAACATAATGGAATTTGTTTTTCAAGTATAACGTTTCGAAATCAATGTGATAACATCAAGACTATTGTTACAATTAATCACCAACGGGCCGTACGTGTTTTCAAACATATTTCAGAATCAAACAAGTCGTTGTAACTTGTATCAATTTACTCAAACAAGTCGTTGTAACTTGTATCAGTTCAATCAAACAAGTCGTTGTAACTTGTATCAATTCAATCAACCAAATCGTAGTAATTTGGACATATATATATATATATATATATATATATATATATATATATATATATATATATATATATAGTTGTATAACAACTACAAGGGTAGTCTTTCGGGATACCAGTACCATTAATAACAATTCAAGTGTCGTGGACACATTCAGGTTGCAAGTCTTTGGACATCAATTCACAGCTAATTACTTCAAGTTTATTAAATTAAACACTTCAAGACTCAGGTGAGTTTCATAGCCCCATTTTCACTATTTTACAACTAGGGGTGTGATATTACTGCTCTGTTTTGTTTTACGAGTAGAACGCAAGTACCAACCTTCAAATACTACATGAGTTTCAAGCTAATCAATTTAAAGTCCTCTATAGCATAGTCTCTAATATTTTAGCGTGAATGTTAGTATATGATATCATATGGGATTGACAATCCTCATCCGGGTTAGCACGCACTAACCGGTCAAACGGATGTATTAGCATTTGGGAAGACGAGTGTGGATTAGACACTCGTAGGAGGCAAACCAGTTAGGTTTCTTTAATTGGACCTAGCGCTCAAGTTAAGCTCAGACTATGTGCTCATGGATTGTATAACTTTTATTTTGCTTAATTGCATTTTAAATTCAATATAAATCTTGCGGTTCTTACAAATATACATTGACATACAAACCTGTGAGCTCACCAGCGTTTTCGCTGACCCATTTTAGTATTTATCACAGGTACCCAGCAGTAGGTTGGCTGCACAAGCAGGGACTTTTAGCTCGAGTCATCATACATACAACTAGAGATTTGATTGCATTATTATATTTTGTAAAAGTAATTATGCTATGTAATCTCTCAATTTCAGGAACCGAGCTAATGTAACATTATTTTTGATGTAAACGTTTACTTTATTAATACAAGTTTAAAACGACGCATATAGTGGTCGTTCATTATATATCTTATGTGCTTTGTATATTGATTAGTGACACCCAAATTGAGCTTCCGCAAATCATTAAATTTGGGGGTGTCACAATCACAGTATTCATCTTTTTGCAAAGGGTTTTCAAGATTTCAAGCAACCCCCATTTCATCTCTGCCTTCTTTTCATATAAAACACCATTGTAAGGGTTTTTCTTCTTCATTATTACATAAATAACATGTTTATAAACTCACTCAACAAGATTGTGTCCAAACTTTGCTTAAAAACCATTTTTCAACATAAAAAACTTATGAAAATGCAACTTTCACTTCCTGTCCGGGAACATGTACGAATTTCTATAAAATGTTTCTCACTCATAACTTAATCAAAATGGACATTTTTATAGTCTAAAATCAATTCAGGAAATAAGCTTTCCAACCACGCAAACGTCATATTTTTCTGAGTTCATTTGCTATTTTTAATATTTTGTGTGAAAATGCATAGGTAATATGTTCCATAAAGTCAGAAGCTTTTACCTCAGTAATTTGACCATAACTTTTTTTTTTTTTTTGGGTAAAGGGTAAAATTTACCAAGTAAATATATTACTTCAAAAACGATTAAGTACAAAGGATATGAGTGAATCTCATATCACAGCCCGTTACATAGGCAAAACTACATAACTAGGACACAACCTCTACCTACATTTGACCCAATATAAGAATCAAAAGAAAACCAACACAAAACCATTAGACAACCAGATAATTGACTCAACCACAAGAAGAAAAATTTATTTTTTCCTAATCTTCCCAGTAAGGTTGATATCAAAAGCCTTGCAAAACGCCTCTTGTTCTTCAATCAAATCGTATACTTGATCACAATAGTCATCATAAACATCATCATCATCATAGTATTCCAGATTACTAGTACCACCACCACCACCACTTCCATGTCCCACTCCAGAAGCCATATAATAGGAGGTCTCATTAAAGACCTCTTCAACATCACTTTCCGAATCTTCCAAAGTTTTATCCACATTAGCCACACTTTCCTTGCTTCCATGAACAGCCTTTCCATCATCCATAGCATCACCAACTTCTTGAAGAACATCATCCTTTTTAGATTCATTCTCACTCAAACAGCAAAAGAATTGGATGTACTAACATGAGTATCCTCCTTAGGCTTAGATTTTTCTTTATTTGCAACCTCTTTAGGACGATACACAATGTTAGACTTCTGTTTACCCAAAAATATCCCTTGAGCTTTCCGTGTAGTCTGCCCCTCTTTACTGACTTTAGCACCCTTTGAACCAACCTCGACAAACCCATCATTCGTATTTTTCTTCACATATTGAGATGGGCATTGATCATTAGAATGGCCGAATACTTTACAGACATCACATCTAAGAGGTTTCCACTCGTATTCAACCCGAACAGTTTCCTTTGTATAATCCGACCCATCCAGTTTTGGGATAGCAACAATAATAAGATCTTTCAAGGGCTGGTCAGAACGGATTTCAATCAAAGCTCTAGCAAAACTATTTCTACCCCATGATTCCTCGCACATCGTAGCAGTGTACGAATCCAACCTCATAGGAGTTCCAAGCATTGTTGCAATCATGCTGAGCCCGTCACCTGTAAAGGCAGCCATCGGAACATCATGTAATTTCACCCAAACAGGCACCTTAGTAAGATCCTCCTTTGTTAAACTAATATTCCGATCCCATTGATTAAGAATAATTGGACTTGTTCGGATCATCCATGGACCATTCTCAAGAACGTCATTCATACCCTTAGACGTTGAGAACTTAAAGAAAAAGAATCCACTAGCATTCATCATCACCTTATGAAGACCATATTTCGACCACGCATTCCGGACATAGTTTTCAACAACCGGAAAAACAACCCTTTTACCAATAAAATAGCCATACAAAGAATTCAAAAACCTATTGTTAACTTCCTCAACTGATGACATTGGAATAGTGACATCAGCCTCATTAATGGATACATCAGATATTAAAGAGCGGAAATTAACTATAGGTTTTGATTGTCCACCATTGACCACATTCAAATACGATGTCTTACCGGAATTAACAGGTGGCTGAGTTCCTATGGGCTGCGAATTGCTGCCCATACTACTCTGATCAACCTTGTTCCCCTCATTGTTATTCGAATCAGAATTAACCACACTCGAATATGAAGCCTTAAGAATAGTAGGTTGATTACCCTGATCCATACTAACCTTAGACGATTGTTGAACATCCACCTTATTTAGCTTGTTAGTCTCATCCATGCAAGCCTTAGTATGCAGGTTCGAAGTCTTGTTCAGTTTGTCTAATTTCTCAACCTTCAAGTTTTGAAACAATCCAGACGAAGTTGATTGAGTGCACTCCGGGATACTAGCTTGACCATCCTTCGCACCCTCTTTATTCAGAACACCTGATGGTTTTTTCAGAATTGATTTCACACGAGGCTGTTGAACATCAGCCTTATTGCCTTTCTCTTTAACCCCTCTACCCGGACTTAAGAAACCCTTCTCCATATTACATGTAACCAGTTAAAACACAGACGTGTATAAACCATAATGATAACCACAAATCCCCAAAAAGTCGATGGCTGTATTGATATTCAGCAGTTAAATAAACGCCACGATCGGCCAACGATCGGCCAAAAGCAAACAATTGGTCACGTAATCAAATACCAAATCAATTAAAAGTAATCGCAATCTGATCGAACGAAATAATAAATTAACTCAATCCAATATGATTGATTAAATATATATGCTTTGATATCAATCGTCCTGCAATGAAATCCAATGTCGGCAAACAATAAATGTCATCCAACAATGAAATCCCAATGTCGGCCAAAGATTAGATTTGATCAAAAGTAAGTCAGTGCACACAACTGACGATTTGATAACTTGCAAATAATTAATTCAATCAAACCAAAACCACCGGCCAAATAATCCTATCAAAAACGAATCCAAGACTCTCTATACAATAAATTAAACCAAATGATTTAACTAGTAAAAGATAATGAGGCAACGTATGAAAGATTATTGATCACAGTGTAAGTTTGATTTACGAATGAGGGTTGGGCAAGAGTCACCAAAATCGCCAAAGAAAAAGAGAGAATTCTAGGGGTTTTGACTTCATAAGTTGACTTTATATGACCATAACTTGAGCTACACACCTCTAAATGACTTGAGGCTAGAACCAATAGTTCACATAATTCGTTGTCTACAACTTTGCTCTTGACCACTTTGACTAGAAATGTGTAGATTATGCCCAGAAAATGAATCTTCTTGCATGTCACCAAAACTAAGTATAGGAGAGAGAAATAATGATTAAAAATAGTAAAACATTTTAATAGAATCTATAAAAATTACTGGAGTTAGGAAACACATGGGGGAGCACCTGGAAATTTTGTTGTATTTGATTTTCGAGGTTTGATATTTTTAAAAATTAGAACAATTGGCTGGAAAACCTGAAAAACTAAGTTTGGGACTGATTTTGTTATAACATAAAAACCGACACTTTCGGGCTTGCTAAAAATAGAAGGAATGACTTTTTGGGACTTTTGAACATATCTAAGGGTTTTGGGAAAGTTTCGGGTCAAACCGAGTAGGTTTGACCAAGTCAACAAAAATGGGGCTCGATTTCTAAAAACCGACAAACTTACAATTTTTTTAAAATTGTAACAAAAATGGGTTTGGGTGACTTAGTTGGTAACTTTGACCAACTTTGACCAAGTTTGACTAACTTTGACCAACTTTGACCAGATTTGACCAGCTTTGACCTACGGTTTGAGGTTTTTACGAACTAAATAATTTGTAAGCGACACATGATATATAATGTACAACGAAACAAACTTAATAATAATGTTTAAACGAATTATTATTACAAACTTTCACCAACGGTCGTACTTGTTTTTGATAAACATATTTGAACAAACATACTTGGACATACTAGTTGAGTGAACTAGCCTTAAATGGACATTAACCCTCCACTTACATAGATGGTCTTTTGAGACATCTACTTACATACACAACCTTATGCGTTAGGGCACTAGAAGGTTGCACACGGGACGAGAACACCCTCTACTTTTCTTTTTTTTTTTGGGTAAAGGGTAAAATTTTACCCGGTAAATATATTCCCAAAGTCATTGAAGTACAATTGACATGGGTGAATCCCATGCCCTCAGCCCGTTACATAGGCGATTTGACTCAACAAATGTAACAAAGCAAACACTCTGATAAACTCAGAAACATACCCTACACTGCTAGAAAACAGAATAGAAACAATTACATTCAACCAAACAATCAAAATGTAAATTGACCAGGTTCAAAGAACCACTTCCATAGTGAGCAACTCTGTCCTTGTTGTTCTTCCAAGCTTGACCCCGAGTGCACCACCAACTTCTAACAACAATAGCCGCAAACACATCAAACAGTCGTATCAACGCACAACTGTTTGACAAGGATGAAGATGCCCTACCAACACGACCGATTGGCAAAAGGTCCAAATCCATCCACAATAGCTCGAGTGAAACCTGCCCTACCACTAAGAAACCAATGGCAAAAGGTCCAAGCACACCCCAATCGTCTCCCTTCCGGTATGAACCCTAACCGAGCCCATCCCCAAGATCAACTCACTTCCACCCCATCATGACTGAATACCGGTACCACCAAGAATATCTTAATCGTACCATCCCACCATGATCGGCACTACCATCGTCCAAGGAACAAGCAAGTCCTGGACGTACAACCCTAGCACCATGGTTACACACCACCATCTTCCACCAAGACAGGTTCATGAAAGACGCGGCCATCCAACCACGACACTACCACCACCGAAACCCTAATCGGATTACATCCCTTCCACGGCCATAATAGCCGGCCAACCAAGGTCACTTCACCACCATCATCGTCCACTCTCTACTTGCTAATATTTGATTTTTGCTTGCTACTTGCTAAACTCAGGTGAGTTTCATAGCCCCTTTTTACTTGTTTTAAATTGTTTTGGGGGAGAATACATACTACAACTGCTTTACACAACTACTTTTACTTGAACACATGTACAAACTTGCTATCTTACAGACTTACAGACTATTAATGTACAGAATACATACACACATGTTTATACAATTGCTTTTACCTGAACACATGTATAGACTTGCTATTTTACAGACTTACAGACTATTGATATACTGAACTACTAATATACGGATTGTATGAGTTACGTTTAATCCAATGAATGCCTCTGAATCATAGTTGTTAGTTATCGACTTAAGCGCGAGTATTAGTAAATGGATCCATTTGGGACTGACCATCCCCGCCCGGGGTAGCACGCACTACCACGAACCGTACTCTATAAACGGGCGTTTCTTACTCGTTTCACATGAGTGTTTTTGGATTAGCACTCACGGGGGCAAATTTTCGGGTACTTGATTGTACTTTACAGACGTGTTAAGCTTCGACTATGATGCTCATGACAATTGTATATTCACTACATTGCACTTGTGCAATATTTTAACTAGATTGTGTTCACAACTGTTTATTTACTGCAAACCTATGAACTCACCAACTTTATGTTGACCCTTTTAGTATGTATTTCTCAGGAAACCCTCCGCAGTAGGAAGCTTTTGGAAAGCTTATCTCGAGTCGCATTGTTTTCAAACATCAAGAGATTAGATTGCATTCAGCTGTGTTTTGTTATTCAGTAATGTATTAGATATCTCTAATCGGTTTATGCGAACTCCAAATACTTTTGTAAACTTTTGAATTATTGTAATGTAACTATTTTCAAACATCTCATATTGAGGTCGTTTGCTTTAATCTTGGTGTTATGATATTTGATTGGTCGGTGCCCCCGTGACACCTCCTACTTCCGCTGCCACGTGTCTTGGGAGTGCGACAGATTGGTATCAGAGCCTAAGGTTATATTGAACTAGGATTGCATTAGTGACCTAGACTATAACCGTTAGGTTAGTATTCCTTGTTTGGCATGACTGGTTCAACTATTGCATCATTTGAATTTAATTTAATATAGCCTGATCAACTATGTACAATTAAACGAGATTCGATGCAAGACCTGAAATGGTTGTAGTGAACGAGAATACAGTAGCAAACGTAGACCAAGGATAGAACGGGACCAACCTTTATACGTGCTTATGTGCTAGGCTTTTAAGTGCGTATATATATATATATGTATATATATGTAACACCCCGCAAAAATTTATCGCGATTATTAACGTTAATCACTTGCATTATTAGGCTAATTCCCTACTTGAGTGAATTCACAACACATTTTAGAGGTAAGTCTAGCAAAGCCCAACTAGTTAACACGCGTAGTATTACTTATTTGTAATTAGGTGTAATTACATACGAAACGAATTGAGCAAACACGACAAAAATATACTACTGTTGGTGAACAAAATTATTTAATAAAACGAAATATTTAAATAACGATATTAACAATTAAATATTATGTCGATAATATTTACATATCATTTTATAACGTAAAACGTAAACTTGTATAATTAAAATAAAACAAAGTTTAAAATTTTATGACTAAATTAAATGAGTTTTAGAAAAATATCTTAATTTAAAAATGTAATAAAATATGTAATTAAAAACGTACCAATTAAAATAAATCTAATAAATAACGATCGGGTAAAGAAACACGGAACGCAAACACATGAGATGAAAAGTGGAACAAAACCACCTTCCACCTCCATTTTTCCTTCATTTTCACTCTTTCAATTCTCTCTCTCCATCCTCTTTTCTCTCATATCTCTCTCTTTCACCACCACCTACCAAAAACCACCACAAACACCACCAAAACTACCACTAAACGGCATCAAATCGCAAAACCCTTTTAGGAAAAACGATCACCGCAACGAGAGCTACACATCTATCTTTTCGGATTTCAAATCCGACACTCGTAAGTTTCCGACAAATCCCGCAAATCTTTAGATTTCGAAGTTATAATTGATATTTCTTGTTTAATATACCTAGATTACCATGTATTAGTGTTTTATACAACCAAAATCGTCCAAAATCGACCAAAAATCCGACTTTTTCATGCTGTTCGTCGAACAGTTGGAAGTGTCGCTATGTGCCAAAAACAGTGCTAGCGACACTAGCTAAGTGTCGCTATGCCTAAGTGTCGCCCCTATAGCGACACTACTTAAGTGTCGCCGAAATACTTAACCAGATCCATCCTAGCGACACTACCTTAGTGACGCCATAATTGAACAAGTGTCGCCTATAGCGACACTAACCAAGTGTCGCTACTCAATTGAAAATCAGAAATCTAGCGACACTCAGTAAGTGTCGCCTATAGCGACACTAGACCAGTGTCGCCAAAAACAGAAAACTTACAACTTATTTTTAAACTAAATGTCGAACTTAACCGGAAACGAATATTTACATACGACACTATACACGAACTATACAAACATAACAAACACACTTACATTATTGAAATTTTGATTTCAAGCTATCACCAACGAGACGTATACATTTTCACAACAACGAAATACAAACGTAAACGTTTAACAAACACTTTGGACATAACTTGGTTGTACGAACACTAGCATGGATGATTAGCTTAGACATCCACATACTTATTAAATCTCATACGTTAGGGCGTTAGGAGATTTCAGACTGTACTTGGGCTTAGGGTTGCTAGCACTCGCACGCAACTAAACTCAACAGGTGAGTTCACAGCCCCTACTTTTACTGTTTTAACTACTTTGGGGTGGAAAACATAGTCAACTGTTTAAACTGCTTTATTAATTGCCATAACTGCTTTTACTTACATGATTGTTTATCATACGCGTTTTACTCGAACTATTAGAGTACTTTGAACTATTGAACTGTTGTGCGAACTTTGTTTATGAAATAACATTTTCATTCTATAAACTAACCAAATGTGATAAACTATTTGACAAACTGTTTTAACTAGACCGGAGAACGACCGGTAAACTGTTTTGATTTGGCCGGAGAACGACCGGTACTTTTATGAAAACGCTGGAGAACGACCAGCAACGTATTTTAGCGCCAGAGAACGACTGACCACTGGACGGGAGAACGACCCGTGCGTCTTTGGATGGGAGAACGACCTATGCGTATTGACCGGAGAACGACCGGTACTGTGTTTCGCTGGAGAACGACCAGCAGTGTTTGGACGGGAGAACGACCCGTGCGTATTAAACTGTTTTATTTGAACGGGAGAACGACCCGTGCGTATTTGGCCGGAGAACGACCGGTACTGTTTGTAAACCGCTGGAGAACGACCAGCACGTGTTTTAAACTGTGTTTTGGGTAACATCCCACGTAAACTAAACTCTGGGCGAACAACCCACTAAACTTATACTTTGGATAACATTCCACTAAACTTTACCTGACTGTTATGGCAATAACTATTTGTGAACGTATTTGTGAACGTATATGATTTAAACAACTGTGCTTACAACTCGACTCTACGATTGCAAACATAAAACCTGTGAATTCACTCAACCTAGTTGTTGACTTTTACTATGTTTTTCAGGGAATTAGTTGCGCATGTAAGAATCACCAACACACATGGAGAATTAGGTGACCCGTGAAGTTTTAGGATGCCAACTTTCTGGAAACATATGGATTTCTCTAGTATAACTGAAATTTTTTAGTCATATTCCAGAAATCTACTTTTGTAAACTTATTACTTTTAACTTGTACGATTCGATGAATCGTAAACTTTGTAATTAATACTTTTGGCATCTTAATATATTATGTTCTGTTGTAATCATATGCTCTGATACGTATGCATGTACCGTGTATTGTGGCACTCCCCATACTTAAACAAATGCTTCCGCTAAACAAAACCGACAAATTTGGGGGTGTTACAGATTGGTATCAGAGACATTGGTTATAGCGAACTAGGAAACTTTAGGTGACTTAGAGACCTAGAGACCTAGACTATAGCCTTGGCTAGAACGCTCATACATACACACATTTGCATACGTACAAACTATCGTTACAACACGTCGATACGCGCAAACTATTATTTGAACTGTACTCCGTTCGATTCATTCTGCTATCATTGAACTTGACCGTATTAAACGATTGATGGAAAGAAGTATGTAGTTAGTATCATATAATGACGCCTGGCCAACGTGATTATATTATACTAAGTACATATGGGTGTGTTCATAGTCGTGAGATATGTGATGGGGATTTTGTCATTTCTCCTTAAATGCTCGATAACTGAATTATGTGAACTTCCTCCTTCACATCCCTTTCATTGGCATTGACTTCTGCATTTCCTTTTTCGCAGAACGTCATCATGCCGCCTAAAAGAAATACTCGAAACAGTCGACGAAATGTTCCTCCTCCACCTCCACCTCCAGAAACAACCGAGCAAACAATCGAACGCCGCATGGCTGAAGCCATCGCTCAATACGAGGCCAGCCGCAATCGTGAAAACCTGACCAACAATAGCGGAGCCACTCCAGTCAACAGCGAAACCCCAACCAATACCCAGCAGGGGTGTTCCTTCAAAACCTTCCAGTCTTGTAAACCCAGCACCTTCACCGGGACCGAAGGGGCCATCGGCCTGGTCCACTGGATTGAGAAAATGGAATCGGTGATCGATATCAGCGACTGCGCCACCGACAAAATCGTGAAGTACGCCACGTGTACCTTAGCTGACAAAGCGTTAACATGGTGGAACGCTCAGGTCCAGATTATTGGACGCCCAGCTGCTCACTCCATGACCTGGGAAACTCTGAAACAGATGATGATGGAGGAATTTTGCCCTCTCAACGAGATGCAGAAACTTGAAACCGAACTCTGGAACATTCAGATGACCGGCGCTGACATCACCGGTTACACGACCAGGTTCCAGGAACTTGCACGTCTGGTACCCCACATGGTGACCCCCGAGAGCAAACGCATCGAGCGTTACAACAAGGGCTTGGCCCCACAGATCCGAGGCATGGTTATGTCCTCCAAACCGACTACCTTTAGGAGCGCAGTGGATCTAGCTCAAAGCTTGACTGACGACGCGATTCTGATCGGAACCCTGAAAGCTGCTACAGGAAAAACTGAACCTACCCGTACTGATGCGGGCGACTCTGGAAACAATAAACGCAAATGGGACAACGAGGGTAATGACCGCCAGGGTCAACAAAACAGGAACCCGGGAAACGCCCGAGCCTACGCCACAATCACCAACCCTGGACCCAAAACCTATCTTGGCAACAAACCGAAATGTGACAAGTGCGGGAAGCACCACACAGGCGAATGCGCCTTCTGTCAAGACTGCAGAAACTGGGGTCATTTGGCCCAAAACTGTAAAACCAACCCTCTTCCTCGAACAAACGCATGCTTCGAGTGCGGTGAATCCGGACACTTTCGAAATCAATGTCCACGACTGAACAACAACCAGAACAACCCCGGGAACAACAATCAGAACAACAACAACCGCATCGCAACCATCCCACCGGGTCGTAGCCGCGCATACATCCTCCGGGCTCCGGAAACAGTTGCGGACCTCGGCTAACACGGTATGTCTTAATAGCTGTTGCTACGAGTTAACATTTCTTTCCTTCGGATATCGATTCAAACCTGATACTTGATAAACGTCGATTCCTTTTGAACATACAACTTATCAAACTATGCCGCGAGTATACACGAACTGTTGAAACTATGTTGGCAAACATAGAGCGCCACGCAAACTATTATTATTGTTAACAACATGACCTATCGGAGAACATACGTCGCGGGCGATCCGACTTGATTTTAAATCTCGGGACGAGATTTCTCAAACATGGGGAGAATGTAACACCCCGCAAAAATTTATCGCGATTATTAACGTTAATCACTTGCATTATTAGGCTAATTCCCTACTTGAGTGAATTCACAACACATTTTAGAGGTAAGTCTAGCAAAGCCCAACTAGTTAACACGCGTAGTATTACTTATTTGTAATTAGGTGTAATTACATACGAAACGAATTGAGCAAACGCGACAAAAATATACGACTGTTGGTGGACAAAATTATTTAATAAAATGAAATATTTAAATAACGATATTAACAATTAAATATTATGTCGATAATATTTACATATCATTTTATAACGTAAAACGTAAACTTGTATAATTAAAATAAAACAAAGTTTAAAATTTTATGACTAAATTAAATGAGTTTTAGAAAAATATCTTAATTTAAAAATGTAATAAAATATGTAATTATAAACGTACCAATTAAAATAAATCTAATAAATAACGATCGGGTAAACAAACACGGAACGCAAACACAGGAGATGAAAAGTGGAACAAAACCACCTTCCACCTTTATTTTTCATTCATTTTCACTCTTTCAATTCTCTCTCTCCATCCTCTTTTCTCTCATCTCTCTCTTTTCACCACCACCTACCAAAAACCACCACAAACACCACCAAAACTACCACTAAACGGCATCAAATCGCAAAACCCTTTTAGGAAAAACGATCACCACAACGAGAGCTACACATCTATCTTTTCGGATTTCAAATCCGACACTAAATCCCGCAAATCTTTAGATTTCGAAGTTATAATTGATATTTCTTGTTTAATATACCTAGATTACCATGTATTAGTGTTTTATACAACCAAAATCGTCCAAAATCGACCAAAAATCCGACTTTTTCATGCTGTTCGTCGAACAGTTGGAAGTGTCGCTATGTGCCAAAAACAGTGCTAGCGACACTAGCTAAGTGTCGCTATGCCTAAGTGTCGCCCCTATAGCGACACTACTTAAGTGTCACCAAAATACTTAACCAGATCCATCCTAGCGACACTACCTTAGTGACGCCATAATTGAACAAGTGTCGCCTATAGCGACACTAACCAAGTGTCGCTACTCAATTGAAAATCAGAAATCTAGCGACACTCAGTAAGTGTCGCCTAACTAGTGTCGCCTATAGCGACACTAGACCAGTGTCGCCAAAAACAGAAAACTTACAACTTATTTTTAAACTAAATGTCGAACTTAACCGGAAACGAATATTTACATACGACTAGGGATGGCAATGGATCGGATATGGATCGGATGATCCCATATCCACATCCATATCCATATCCATTTAAATATTTTCGTCCATATCCGTATCCATATCCATTTAATTTCAATTCATCCATCCATATCCATATCCGATAGATTAAGCGGGTTAATGGATGTCCGTTGGATATTCAAAAAATGTTAGGAAAAATTTCCTAATATGAAATAAAACTGACAAATATTGTAAAAAAATAAATATAACGTAACATACAAAAATCTATTCACAAAAGTGTTCAAACATTGTCAATCAACGAAGCATAATTTATTACACTTACAAGTAAACATATATTTAGACAAATGTAAATGTACGTGTTCTCCTTGTTTATAGGCTAATCACACGTGTTTTAATTGTTATATATCGTGGATTGTGACTTCAAAATATGGTTGTAAGCAGAACTTCGCTCAGCACGATATATTCATGCATTAAGATTTGCTATATAAATCAAAATACAAAATAAAACCCCTCAAATATACATTAGATATTTAAAATTTACGACTTTATATATCCAATAACACCTTAATTGTTATGGTTTATATGTTTAATAACACCAAAATAATTGTTTATGGTTTATATGTGGATATGTAAATTTACATGTGTATATATATATGTATTATTAAGGAGTGTATATATATATATATATGTATATGTATATGTATTTCGGGTGAAATGGATAAATCCATGGATGATAAATTTTCATCCATATCCGATCCAGTATTCATCCACATCCATATCCATATCCACTATTCATCCATTTAGATCGTCCATATCCACCATTTAGTGGATGGATCGGATGGATATCCATCGGATCGGGTGACCATTGCCATCCCTACATACGACACTATACACGAACTATACAAACATAACAAACACACTTACATTATTGAAATTTTGATTTCAAGCTATCACCAACGAGACGTATACATTTTCACAACAACGAAATACAAACGTAAACGTTTAACAAACACTTTGGACATAACTTGGTTGTACGAACACTAGCATGGATGATTAGCTTAGACATCCACATACTTATTAAATCTCATACGTTAGGGCGTTAGGAGATTTCAGACTGTACTTGGGCTTAGGGTTGCTAGCACTCGCACGCAACTAAACTCAACAGGTGAGTTCACAGCCCCTACTTTGACTGTTTTAACTACTTTGGGGTGGAAAACATAGTCAACTGTTTAAACTGTTTTATTAATTGCCATAACTGCTTTTACTTACATGATTGTTTATCATACGCGTTTTACTCGAACTATTAGAGTACTTTGAACTATTGAACTGTTGTGATAAACTAACCAAACGTGATAAACTATTTGACAAACTGTTTTAACTAGACCGGAGAACGACCGATAAACTGTTTTGATTTGGCCGGAGAACGACCGGTACTTTTATGAAAACGCTGGAGAACGACCAGCAACGTATTTTAGCGCCAGAGAACGACTGGCCACTGGACGGGAGAACGACCCGTGCGTCTTTGGATGGGAGAACGACCCATGCGTATTGACCGGAGAACGACCGGTACTGTGTTTCGCTGGAGAACGACCAGCAGTGTTTGGACGGGAGAACGACCCGTGCGTATTAAACTGTTTTATTTGAACGGGAGAACGACCCGTGCGTATTTGGCCGGAGAACGACCGGTACTGTTTGTAAACCGCTGGAGAACGACCAGCACGTGTTTTAAACTGTGTTTTGGGTAACATCCCACGTAAACTAAACTCTGGGCGAACAACCCACTAAACTTATACTTTGGATAACATTCCACTAAACTTTACCTGACTGTTATGGCAATAACTATTTGTGAACGTATTTGTGAACGTATATGATTTAAACAACTGTGCTTACAACTCGACTCTACAATTGCAAACATAAAACCTGTGAATTCACTCAACCTAGTTGTTGACTTTTACTATGTTTTTCAGGGAATTAGCTGCGCATGTAAGAATCGCCAACACACATGGAGAATTAGGTGACCCGTGAAGTTTTAGGATGCCAACTTTCTGGAAACATATGGATTTCTCTAGTATAACTGAAATTGTTTTAGTCATATTCTAGAAATCTACTTTTGTAAACTTATTACTTTTAACTTGTACGATTCGATGAATCGTAAACTTTGTAATTAATACTTTTGGCATCTTAATATATTATGTTCTGTTGTAATCATATGCTCTGATACGTATGCATGTACCGTGTATTGTGGCACTCCCCATACTTAAACAAATGCTTCCGCTAAACAAAACCGACAAATTTGGGGGTGTTACAATATATATATAACCTTACGTATACTAAACTTAATTGCCACCCTTCATGAAAACCACTCCACAACTACATCAACTGACACCGAAAACGAGGCTCAAGCCTTACTCTCTACTTTAGAAACTTCCACGGTACCCGCTCACCCAACCATGTCGAGCAACGACTTAATCAAAGAGGACTCACTTGAGGAGAATCCATCTGAGGATTCGCCACCCAGACAAGTGACGTCTACTTCACCCTCTTTCTCCCGCTCTCATTCAAATCATTCGGGAACACGTATGGAACTAAACCCGCATGAGGATTCGTCACCTAGGCGCGCAACGTTTATTTCCTCTACTCCGCACTCTTTCTCCCACTCGCATAGTAGACAATCGGGATCGCGTGTGTTATACACTACTAGAAGGACTAACAGACCATCATGAACTAGACCTTTCGCTAACTATACTACTACTACTATCAATACTCCACCCACTAGCGTCTTCGTGCAGACGCCACCGATGCAGTTGGTCAACCACAACACCTACACATTGGAAATGTTTCCCAGCACTTTGATGAAATCGAACTATTTATGCGTCTTTTCTCCGAACGAATCAGGGATAGGATCCACTACTGGATTGAGGTAGCTACTAACTTAAAGCAAAGGACAAAAATGTGGATCAAATGAATGTACAAACAATCAACAGAGGATATCTTAATCCATCATACGCCTCTACGATACAGAGACATGATTTAAGCACGTTACTACCCTTACGACTTGAACCTAGAATAGATTAGAAGTATAAAGACGTGCCCGAACGACAGAGAACATAGCTAGAGTTAGCTCGATGATGACTGGACTTACGACTGTCAGGAGATACAACTATTTTGTTAAACTCACGTATGGCGAAATTGTTTCTACCACATGTTCTATTCCGATGGGTGTATAAAACCCCATCACATTTTGTATAAGACTTTTGTAGTAGACCAGATGTAACAATGCCCGACATGTTTTGTAAACTTCGAATTCTATATTTTATTAATCTTGCACCCTATTGATCACTAATCATATTACCTAGTACCAATTAACCTTCGTACTACGATGTCACGTATTATTTCAAGCACGTCTGTGATAATCTTAGCTCTCATGTAAAGATCTCAATCATTCTTTTATCCTCTTTCATCCCCTTTCAGTCAAGGCTACGCCACTACGAGAATCAACCGTACTTCCCAATAACTTACTATAAAATAGAAAGTTTTCAACAAATTTCTACCAATCCAAGCTTTCAAAGGAATTTCATCAAACATCTATTCCGAGATTATTTATAACTTCTAATTTTCAACTGATAATGCTAGAAAGAGTTTCCAACATATTTCAACTGACTCAAGTTTTCAGCAAACATTAAATTTTTAAATAAATTCTCATCATAGAAAATTTCCTACAAATTTTACACAAACTTCTCCGTAAAACCATTCATAGAAGCTTTTTCGAAAATTTTAAACTACTTATCTAATCATTTGTACAAGGTCCAAATCCTGAAACTTGTAGCAACAATTAAGTTGACATTATGATGGACGAACATTTTTTTTTTTTTTGGGTAAAGGGTTTTCACCCGGCAAATATTACCAAAATAAACGTTTAAGTACAAAGGATGTGAGTGAGTCTCACACCTCAGCCCGTTACATAGGCAAATGACACTACATAACAGACACAACCACTTCCAAACCAAACAGGAACAACAAGCTAGCTACGGCTAATCTCTCTTTTCTAGGATATCAAACTCATTTCTTCTTATTCAGTTTCCTATCATGAAGATTCATGTAATCAGCCATCTCGTTGTCAGCATCATCTAGGATATCATCTTCATCATCTTCAGCATCCTCACCAGCCAAAAAATCATCCGAAACATGAGCTCCATAAGTGTCTTACCAACGAGAATACAAACTGGAATTATTAGCAGTGTTACCATCAGTAGAAGCCACCTTCTTTCCACGATCCTCCTGCTGATTAGCCAACGGTTCACTAGAAGTAGCCATATTATCCATCGTAGAATCCAACTTATTCAGAGCCTCAAAAGAATTAGATATAGTAGTCTTACCTACCTCCTTTGGCTTCTTTTTAGGAACAAATGCCTGTTTAGGAGGTGCTACCGCCACTTTCTTTGGGTTACCAACCACAAGGCCACGGAAAGGTTTTCTCGGGGCTTGGAAACCTTCTGAATCTTTTTTGTTCTTCACCTCAGCCCCTTTACTAACATTCACATCACCTTGTTTTTCCTAGACAATAGGAACACGCTTTGGACATTTATCCTCCACATGCCCAAAAACCTTACAAACATTACAACGAGGGGGCTTCCACTCATATTCCACTCGAACTGTATGAAGAGAATACCCTGTACAATCCACAAACGGAACAGAAATTATCAAAGTATCTTTGGGAACCCGATCAGCCCTAATGTCAATTAGGGCACGAGCAAAATCCAACCGAACCCATGAGTTAAAACACATAGAGCTGGTATAAGAATCAAGCATTAGAGGAGTGCCTAATTTAGTAGCAATAGCACTCAAACCATCCTCAATGAACGCAGCTATTGGAACCCCATGAAGCTTAACCCATATTGGAATTGAGACAAGATCCTCTTTCAATAAGCTAGTAGTAGAAGACCACTTCTTTAACACAATTGGCACCTTCCGAATGAACCAGGGACCATTCTCCAAAACCCCCTCCAAACCTGTTGCAGAATTAAACTTGAAGAAAAAGAAACCCTTTGCATTCATCATCAGTTTAGTAATACCATATTTCTTCCAAGCATTCAAAGCATAATGCTCAACAACAGGAAAAGCAACTCGTTTACCCAGAAAATATCCATATAAAGTGTTCTCAAACCTAGCATTTGCCTCCAAAACCGAAGACACAGGAATGTGAACATCTGCCGTATCATTAGGAGGCTGTTCCACTTCAAGCACACAGAAGTTTACCTTCTTATCGATAGTAGACGGCTGATTACATGCTTTCTCATTCACCACACTTGCATATGAAGGCTTGTGTGGCGTAGTATCACAAGAACTAGATTCATGCTCGTCTCCACAATAGGAAGACGGAACAGGAAGACCATCAGCTCCAACCAACTTACCATTAATCATTCTGACAGATCTAGAACCAAGACTAGTTTTAGGTGCATTAGAAACGCCATCTCTCTCTACCCCCGTCATTAGAAAACCAACTACCAAACGACCCTCAAACCTGCTATATTAGGTGCAACCCAATGACCTACTCACGTCTACACGAACTTATGGGTGAAATACTTTCCGCCATACTTTTACGAAACTAATTACTTGACCTTGAATGACTATTACTTTGACTTGTACGTCAATGATACATCCAAAACATGAAACTTAATACCCCTCGAAATTGAAATCCTACTCTCTCCACTCTCTCCTCGATGATATCATTGCCATTAATTGGTTTCTGTAAGATTCGCGCCGAAAACGACTACGACGGGGAAATGGATCGCACGCCTCTCGATACTGGTGGAACATTTATCAAACAAGGGGATACCAGCAAAACAAGGTTGAACATCCATATCTATTTTTAGACACCCCACAGACTATGACAACAAGCTAATTTCGGGATGAAATTTTCTTAACGGGGGGAGAATGTGACACCCGACGATTTAGGGTTACTGATTAACCTGCTAGAAACCCTAGTTACGTGTTTAGTTTAATATTAGGTTAAAATACTTGTAATTACTTGTAACTAATTGTATATTTATGTGAATATACACTTCCGTAATTGATTTATATTACGGGTAAAGGGTGTTGTACACTCGGCAAATATATTACACCAAATCAAACATTTAAGTACAAAGGGCGTGAAAGAGTTCCACACCACAGCCCGTTACATAGGCAATGACACTACATAACAAGACACAACCACTACCGACCCAAACAGGAACACCAAACTAGCTCCGGCTAAACACTCTGTATATGGTATTCCATATACATCTAAAAGAACTGACTCGAAAAATAAATAAATAGAAAATCCAATACAAAATAAACGAGCAGCCTATCAACAAAACATCACATGATGCCATAACACACCAAAGGACGACAACCAAGACTTAAAACCAGTACGGGATCTTCCATCTCTCTAAAGCTCGAGAAGATCGAAACGAGGGCTTGAACTTGAAGGATACCAACTTCAGTCGAATCTCAGAAAGGATAGCATCAGCAAGCTCAATATATGAACGTCTTCCTTTAGCAAAGAGACGAAAATTTTGCTCTTGCCAAATAAAATAGGACGTAGCAGCCAATAATAAGCGAGCAATCACATGATCAACATTCTTCGAAGAAGAAGCAGACAAGAAAAAAGGGAGCACATCTTCCAGCTTATCAGAAACAATCGGAATGTCAGCATAGCTAACAACTCGAAACCAAACCTGCGAAGAAAACACACATTGAAAGAAAAGATGAGAATGTGAATCAGGGCATGATCCTCATAAATAGCACCGAAGCAGGTTTAAGTCGACCGAAGGGCCAAATCCCATTGCCTCAGGCGATCTTGAGTCTTCAGCTTGCCCTTGAACACAAGCCACAGATTAAATGCGTGCCGAGGAATGCACTGGGGAAACCAAACAATCGTAGCCCACGCCACAACAGGACACCGCAGCCGAATAGATTCCCAAACTTCACTTACCCGGAATTCATAAAAATTACCATCACCATCACGCCAGAAAAGTTTATCCGGAGAAGAAGAAAGAATGGGAACCACAATCTGGGAAAAAATAGGATACCTCTGGATCCACAAAGTAAGCCATCTCCAAACATCAACATCAATAAGGTCAGCCACAGAAACAGTAACCGAAAAGCCCTGACGAGTGATATCAAGGTAGCAAGAGAAGACCCGAGCAATAGGACACTGGTCACTCCAAGTGTCATACCAAACAGAAGCACTCCTCCCATCCCCAATCCTATACCAACAAAAAGGACGAATCAGCTCCCTAATATGAAGAAGACTCCTCCATCCCCAACTCATACTATTTTGGGCAGAAACATCCCATAAACTGCGATTACACAACTTATAGGCATATACCTATCTAACCCAAATAGAATCCTTCCGATTAATGATACTCCATATATGTTTGGTCATCAAAGAAATATTCCACTCTCGCAAACGACGGATACCCAAGCCACCTTCTTGCCTTGGCAAGCATAAATCCTCCCAAGCCACCTTTGCTTTACCAGATTTCATAGGCCCTTGGCACCAAAGAAAACCTCTCATAATCTTTTCCAGCTCAGAGATAATTGACTGAGGAAGGATAAACATAGATGCCCAGTAACCTTGAAGAGAAGAGAGAACAGAAATAATAAGCTGGACACGTCCAGCAAAAGATAGAGACTTATTCTTCCAATTTCCAATCCTGTTCTGAATCTTTTCCACCAAAACTTTGCAATCAGTCTTAAAAAGCCTTTTAGAAATGAGGGGAACCCCAAGATATCTAACCGGTAACACACCTTCATCAAAAGGCATAGTACTAAGAATCTGCTGCCTCACATTAACAGGAACATTACAGAAAAAAGCTGTACTCTTCGGAATACTCGGGACTAATCCAAAAACCTCTTTAAACTCATTAAGGGCTGATTGTAGCACCTTGACCGAGTTCAAATCACCATGAGCAAACAGAAAAAGATCATCTGCAAAACAAAGATTAACCAAACCAAGTTTATCACACTTAGCGTGGTACTTAAAAGAAAGAGACTCATCCACCTTCTTCCGCAGAATTAAAGACAGAATCTCCATAACCAACGTGAAAAGGTAAGGAGACAAAGGATCCCCTTGCCTCAAACCTCTCTTTCCTTGAAAATACCCATGAACACCTCCATTAATACTCAAGGAAAAAGATGTGCTAGAAACACAAGCCATGATCAAATCAACCTTGGTGAAAACCGAATCCATGCAGTATAGTCCGAAGGAATTCCCAATCCACCGTATCATATGCCTTTTGAATATCAATCTTAAACGCACAACGAGAAGGGCCATGGTTAAGGTGATAACGCGCAACATAAGATCCTGAGTCAACAAAATATTATCAGAAATGCTCCTCCCAGGAATAAACGCCGACTGATTATCACTAACAATAGTCATCAAACTGTCCTTAATCCTATTCGTAATGAGCTTACTAATGCATTTATACAAAACATTACATAAGGAAATAGGCCGGAAATCATTAATCCTAGAAGGAGTCGCAACCTTCGAGATTTAACAGTATGGTTAATCTCTCTCAAAATCTTACCATTAGAGAAGAACTCACAAACAGCATGAAAAATATCATTACCAACAACATCCCAGGACCGCTTAAAAAATGCAGCAAAATATCCATCCGGCCCCGGGGATTTAGAATCTCCAATAGAGAACATAGCCATTCGGACCTCCTCCATAGTAACAGGACGAATCATCAAATCAGCCTCATGCCTAGAAAGTTTTCTAGAGAATAATCCAGACTCATCCAAAGGTCTAGTATCACCCACAGAACCCAAGAAATTCCGATAATGCTCCACAAAAGCTAAAGGCACCGAATCCCCCTCATGCATAACATTAACCATATCATGCACCCGATCAATCCGACCCCTATTATGTCACACCCCGTCTAAAGCGGAAACAACGGGGTATAACGATGATAGGATCATAACACATCATTATAAAGAATTCTATATGAAATACAATATCCAATGTGTCATGATGCCATTAACATGAATAACGGTTCATCTCATGCATACATTTCAACAATGAATTCAAAAGCTTACAAACAAACGTACTATACAATGTTAAGGCAAAACAAGCCTTCACAAACAACCTTAATGATGTACCACAAGTCTTGAATAACTCTTAATGCAACCCTAAAGGTCCACTAAGTTCTCTTGTCCACTGCTTTAAGTCCACTAGTATAACCTGAAAAGATATGCTCAAAAACGTCAACACGAATGTTGGTGAGTTTCGTAGGTTTGAAACCAGACACCAGAAAAATAAACATTTTTGCTGTGATGAAAGTAAGTTAGGACAATGCATATAGAAATGGCACACAAGCGAAGTAATCCAACCGAACAATCCACAAACCGTCATCACCCCACGAAGGAGTATGACCCAACCAAATCCTGCGTATGCGGTAGCTACCCATAAATGACCTTCAATGTACACCTAAGCATACATTAGGTATACACCCCCGAAAGAGTGCAGCCTTGTAAATAAATATGTCCTTCAGTGTATACAAAGCATATACACTAGGTATACACTCTCGAAAGAGTGCAGCCTTTTAACAAAACAAATCCAACAACCAATGCATATAAGTCACATAGTGTCACACATTTCAAGCATATGTCCAAAATGAAAATGAATACGTTTCACAGCATAAAACAATTTATAAAACATGTGAGTATACTTTTCCCCCAATTTGAAAACATGTAATGAAAAAGGGGCCACGAAAACTCACCTCAAGAAATGATGTAAGTATCGCCCTTAAGTGTAATCCACTAAACCACTCGCAATCTACAATATCATAATGCATATAGGTTACAACCTAGACATAACTAGGTCATTCCATTGTATCCCAAGTCTAAACACTTCTACTAAGTTCCCTCACAACTCAACTCATGTATATTAACTTGAATCAACCTATCGAGTACAAATCAGATTCTGTCCACAATTTTCATACCATTTTACAAATTTTTAAATAGTACTTAATGAAATCATTTGACTCTACAATTTTAACCAGTAACATTTCAATGTGTTTAGAAGTTCCTGTAATATTTCCAGATTCAATATCATTGATTTACTATTTTTAAAAATTCACCAAAGTGAACTGCTCTAAACCATTGACACTTTCTGACTTCACAAAAGTTATAATTTATTTAAAATACTTAGTGACTTCAAAAGATTATCATATTTTTACAGAAAATATTTAACACTTTTAAAACACTTCAGTAAAAATTTCAAGACCTAATTCTTAGTTTAAGGTATGTTTCAAAAATTGACAACTTAACCGAAATCTGGAACAGAGAAACTCAGAAATGACACACAATCTTGTAAAATCGTTTTGACCAACTTAGAATCCACATCTAACCACGAAACTGACGCCATTTGAAAGAAGACTCAAAATACTTATGTTTAGACTCCTTTTTCATCGAAAACTCTCATGATATGACCAAGTTACAAGCTTCCCAATCCGAATAAAATTTCTGATCAGATTAGGGTTTATGAACAATCAACCCTAAATAGTCATATAACCAACCCAAACGCCACCACAAATCGTATATCTCAATTCTACTAACCTATATACTAATTTTAATTATATCCTAATTGTGACATCCGTCACTAAAAATTTCATTAATAGGTTCGTACAATAGTCATTTCTCTTTTACCAAGTACACTACATTTTAAAATCTTGAGAATCAAGAAACCGTTATCGTAGTTCAAGCCGTAAAAAGTCATTTTTGTGAAGATACTAATTTCAATGATTTCTTTACATCAAAGTCTTCGTTTTTCAAAAACGAATCCAACGCAAAAAGAATCAACGCAAACGGATGTGTAACGAAGGAGATATGAAGCAAAACGTAAACGAATAATCAGTTCTGGGCTGGGCCAAGGCCCAGATACGTATTTTAACCTATATTTTAACCCTAATTCGTGGCATAAACACTCACAGTTGGTTTTGTGCAATTTAGGGCGATTCTTTACTCACTTATTCATCATCCGAAGCCTAGGAACTCAAGTAATCAATCCTCTAATCACTCCATTGATCGAGGGCTTGGATTCCTACGTATTCGGTGAGTTCTTGTGATCAAATCAATCGTATTCTTTGTATTCTTGTTGCATGGCTTGTCTAAATCATTCAAAAACTCTTTGTTTACAGATTGTAGCAAAGGATTTCGTGCGTTTGTTCGATAGTCGGTATAATCTTCATCCGATTTCGCTCTTTTAACGTTAAATTCGATTGTTTTGTTATCGTTGCTTTGATTGATTCGTCCGGCGTATTCCAAGTAGTGTAGTTATGAAAGGTTACAGGTGTAATTAGCAATTGAGTGATATTATGAGTTATGATTGAGTGAATATGCGTTTTGGTGTCGTTACATGAAGATTTAGGTCGATATTGGTAAACCCTAAATCCGATCAGGTTTATGAGTTGGGTTGGGTAACGTGAACTCGTCAATTTATGATGAATTGTGGTAAATCTTCAGTCTAAAAGTATCTACCAGGAGTCTAGTTTAAAATGGCGTAGGTTTTGTGTTCATACGATAGTGTAAGTCAATCAAAATGATTTTATAAATTCGAAGGTCATTTCTGAATTTTCGGTTCCTGCTTTTGTGTAATTTGTGAATGTTTGAAACGTATGATGAACTAGGAATTTGGCTTTGAAAATTTTACTGAGATAACTTTAAGGTGTTATGAAGCTTCTGTAAAAATATTAGGATTTTTGCAAATTGTTAAGTATTTTAAATAAATTAAGATTTTGGTGATAGCAGAAAACGTAGGAATCTGGAACAGTTCACTTTGGGATTTTTTTTAAAAATAGTTATCCATTAGATAAAAATCTGGAAAAATTACTGAATTTTTTTAACATATAGAAGAGTCACAGGTAAAAATTTTAGAGTCAGAAGTGGTTGTTAAGTTAACTTTTAAAATCCGTAAAGTCAAGTGAGAGTTGAGTATGTAATCTGGAATTTAAAGAATGAAGTGATTTTGATACTATTAGTATGAATGAGGGTCGTTTTGGTAAAAGGGGTTGTTAATGATCATGGGAAAGTGTGGCAAGATGATTTAGGACTTGGAATACAATGGACGAACATAGGTGAGTTAGGTTGTGACCACATGCGTTTGTTTGTAGATTACCATTCTTGTTTGGTGGTAACTCTTGGGGAAACTGGTTTGCTTATTTACTCAAGGTGAGTTTTCGTGGCCCCGTTTTCATTTACATATTTTCAAATTGGGGGAAAAGTATGCTCACATGTTTTATCAACTGTTTTGTGCTTTGATTACATTCATTTTTATTTTGGACATATGCTTGAAATGTGTGACACTATGTGACATATGTGCATTGGTTGTTGGATTCATTTTTATAAAAAGGCCTTACTCTTTCGAGGGTAAGTACCTAATGTATACTATTGGTATACATTGAAGGTCATGATTCGGTTGTTTTTATCAAAGGCCTTATTCTTTCGAGAGTAAGTACCTAATGTATACTTAGGTGTACATTGAAGGTCATTTATGGGTAGCTACCGCATACACAGGATTGGGTTGGGTCATGCTCCTTCGTGGGGTGATGACAGTTTGTGGATTGTTGGTTGTATTTCACTCTTGTGCCATTTCTATATGCATTGTCCTAACTTACTATTATCACAGCAAAAATGTTTTATTTGTGGTGTTGGTTTCAAACCTACGGAACTCACCAACATTATTGTTGACGTTTTTGAGCATAACTTTTCAGGTAATACTAGCGGTTTGAAGATAGAGGACAAGAAAGCTTAGTGGACTTCTAGGTTGCATTTGAGCTAAGATTGAGACTGTCATTTGAGATGGAACCTGGTTTTAATAATTTGGGGAAGACGTTTTGTCTTAATATTTGATTATGGGATTATTGTTTGATTATCTTTTCATTGATGATATGTACATGTAGCGTGAGCTCCTATTCATGTTACAAGTATCATAACACATTGGATTTTTATTTTCATATAGACATCTTTATAATAATGTGTTGTGATCCTATCATTGTTGTATGCCGTTGTTTCCGCTTTAGACGGGGTGTGACAGATTGGTATCAGAGCCATTGTTTATAGAGATCTAGGTGGATTGATGTAACACCTGCTAAATTAGGATAATAAATTATGCCTAATTACTTGTAACTAGTTGTAATTAGTATGTAATAGGACTAATTGCAGACTCTATTTGTATATATATATAAAGTGAATTATATATATATGTGTGTACATACACGATTTGGATTAATCGTACGAATTAACCGGACGGAGTCCGACACAGTTACTTGGACGTTGGTGACAGAAACTTACCTAAATAATGAGAACGTATTTTATTATATAAAATACACAGCGAACAAACATTATTTATAATACCGCGACGACAATTTAAATAATTTAACATATATGTATTAAACGCGAGTTAAGAATTTTAATACTTCGACAAATGTTTTTATAATTAATTTCAAGGTATTTCATTAAAACATTTTCCCGTCACCTTTTAAAAATATAACTGCTTGATATAACGTTTAAACGACGGGGGAAACGAACACCACACGGAACGCGGGGCGAGAACTGGAAAAGTGGGGATAACCCCACCTCCCACTCATTCTTTTCTCATTTCTCTTTTCTTTCTATCTCTCATCTCTATCTTTTCTTTCTTTTCACCAAAACACCCAAACCCTTTAAAATCGCAAATACTACCACCAAACGCACGCGAAACATACTACCCTTTTGGAAGAAAACGACCACCACATCACGATCTATCACGCTATCTTTCCGGATTTTCATTTCGGCATTTCGTAAGTTTCCGACAAAACCCGAAACTCTCCGTTTTTACTCATTTTTACGTTTTTATAGTTTATATATGCTTAAAATGTCCAAAAATGGGTTGGGTAAAAGATTTGGACCGAACGGAAGCTTTTCGACCGATTTTCCGGCCACCATATTCCGATCAGACCGCTACGTCGCAGAGACGCTGGACTTTCTGCGACGTAGCTCAAAACGTCGCATTTTGTGGCCAACGTCGCATTTAGCGACGTCGCGGCCTACGTCGCACAAATATCCCAACGTCGCACTAGCGACGCAGCCTATTACGTCGCATTAACTTGCGGACGTCGCACATAGCGACGTAGACTCTTACGTCGCCTCCTACGTCGCATTGATTTGCGAAGGTCGCATCATGCGACGTACCTCCCTACGTCGCACCCTACGTCGCATGCTACGTCGCATGCTACGTCGCACAAACCAGAACCTTGAAAAGTCAGATTTTTACTAAGTGTCGAACTTACACAACTTCAAATACTTATGTCATACGACTTAACAAACGTCATAGAACATACTTTCTATTACAATTACACTAAATTGCGTTATAAATGATGACACTTTGAATCATTATTACCAACCGTCACCAACGGGCCCTATTTGTTTTCAAACTACAAACGGATTACTAAACAAACACTTGGACATAATGAGTTGTGTAAACAACTAGCCTAGATGGTCTTGCGAGACATCTACTTACTTAACTTTATATGTTTAGGCATTTGAAGGTTACGGGTTCGGAGAACCTACGGTTGATATTACTTACTCGTTTATTGATATAAACGTACTTGCAAAGACTCAGGTGAGTCTTACGGCCCCACTTTTACTGTTTTATCTTATTGGGGGAGATACATGCTACTTATTTTCTTGAACACAAGTACTAAACTGTTTACTATACCAAACGGAATTGCATGAGTTGTTACTATTTACAGAAGTCTCTCCATCATATATCGTTAGTTATGGACTTAAGCGCGAACAGTAGTTAATGGATCCATTAGGGAAATGACCCTCCCCACCCGGGGCAGTAGCGCTGCCACGTACCGATTTACACGTATAAACGGGTGACAACTTATTCGTTACTGATGCTTGCTCAGTTACGAGCATGTCACGGGAGCAAACATATTACTTACGGGTTAAGCTTCGATTATGAGCCTCATGGCAACGGTATAAACTTATTTATTTACATTTGCTGGATTGCAAATACTGATTTTACGATTGCTGGATTGCAATGGCTGATTTTACGCCTACGGGCATTACTAATGAAATCTCGTGTTCAAAACCGATATTACTTACAAACCTGTGAGATTCACCAACCTTTTGGTTGACACTTGTTAGCATGTTTTCTCAGGTACCCGGATGGAGTAGGATTACTCCAGGACTTTAGCTAGAGTCGCATGATTTCAACACAACTGCATTAACGGAGATTCTTAGCATTATCTTTTGTATATTTTGATTATGTAATAGAATCTCCCGCTATACGCGTGGACTCTAGGGGGAAACTACGTTTTGTATACGAAAACGCTAAGTTTTCAAACATTATATCTATGGAAGGTAACTAATTTACAAAACGTTGCATATAGATGTCGTTTACTTTATCTTTGGGCTGTGATATTTGATTAGTAACACCCCAAATTATGCTTCCGCAAAAACAGTGAATTTTGGGGGTGTTACAGATTGGTATCAGAGCCTAAGGTTATAGTGAACTAGGTTGCATTTAGTGGGCCTAGACTATGACCATTAGGCAGTAGTTCCTTACTAGGCATGATTGGTTCAGGAATTACATCATACGACTTTAATTTAACATAGCCTGATCAACTATGTACAATTAAGGAAAGATGATGTGAGGTCTGAAATAGTTGTGTTAAACGGGAATGCGTTAGTTGACTCTGACCACGAGAGAACCGAGACTCTTACTTGTTATGTGCTAGACATACGCTAGGCTATTATGTGATATACGAGTATATACATACATAGGCCTCACTCGCTGACTATACTACTAGGCTATTATATATGTGAATAGGCCTCGCACGTAAATACACTCGCTATAGAGATAGTCGACGTTTCCCTGGTGACACTTACGAATTTCTCTCAGCGGTTTGCACCGATCATGACAGACTTGATTACCGTCACACCACCTTGTGGCGCACTCTAATGATTTTACGAAAATCACATCTAACACCCTGAAACAACGTACTTCCAAGGACTAAAATCCTCTCTCTGTCATTTCTATAGAACTCAAAGACACGAATTCCCAAATGGACGACTACATGTCTGATAGTGACCAAGTCCACGGGGAACAAATCCAGTACACGTATCTCGATGAGGACATCGTACCAGAAGGAGAAATCATGCTGGAGGGAAACGAAAATCAGGATTTCTGAATGACTGGCATCGATATTGAAGAATATGAGAGAGTGCGAGATCAGGCTGTGGGACTAGACGGCCGAAATTGGGCACTTAAGCGTAAGTGCATAGACTATGAACAAAGATTGAGAATCTCAAACCGATCTGTCCCTACACGAATCAAAGATAAGATCCGTTACTGGAAGAAAGTGGCCACCAACCTAACTCGTAGGACCAAAACATGGATCAAACGTTTGGGCAGGAAATCAACGGAGGAGACTAGGTACCGCTCCACGACTCAAAGATACAGGGACATGCTCGAGGCACGCTACCACCCGCACGACCTGAATCTGGAGTCGGAAGACGAATCCGAAAGCCAGGAACCGTAACTAAGAATGAACCAACCGACTAGCAGAAATTGTGGACCGCTTTGTCACGCTGATGGAACCAATTAATCTACATTAAGATTAGTGTAGTTTTTGTCTTGTAATCTATCTCGTAATCTAGGGACTATCTAGCACTACTCTATAAACTAGTCGGATGTAACCATTCCCGGCACCCTTGTAATATCTCTATAGGATGTAACTTTTGAACTCACTTTATCTATCAGATATCCTTTGTTATCTCAACTCACATAAATTGTCATTTTTCATGTTGATGTTATGTATTACTGCTTTTATACATGTACATCTGTGACAATTACAATTTCATACCAAATCTCATGTATCTTCATTTCTTTTATTGAAGAATCATGCCGCCAAAGTCACGACCGTACACCGATGCCCAGATTACCTCCCTTATAACCCAGGCTGTTACTGAAGCCTTGGCTCGGAATACTCCACCAAACTCCTCGAGAAACAGCGATGCCGCTGAAACCACTACTGCTAAACCTTGTTCTTACAAGGACTTCCAGAACTGCAAACCTCTAAACTTTGCAGGTACCGAGGGAGCTATCGGTCTAGTACGCTGGATCGAGAAAGTTGAGTCTGTATTTCTTATCTGCAACTGCGCGGAGGGAGATAAGGTTAAGTTCTCCGTTAGTACTTTTACTGACACCGCACTCACCTGGTGGAACACTTATGCCCAGACTGTGAGCGTTGCTACTGCTTACCAACTCCCGTGGGAGGAGTTGAAGAAGATGTTGAGGGGCGAGTATTGCCCCAGGGATGAATTGAAACAACTAGAAGTGGAATTTTGGAACCATAAGATGCAAGGTAATGATATCACCGGCTACACCAACCGTTTCCACCAACTGGCACTTCTGTGCCCAACCATGGTCGATCCTGAGTACAAGAGGATCGAGAAATTCGTTGATGGTCTTCCTGAAAGACTCCAAGACCTGGTAACTTCTTCCAAACCGGGTACTATTCAGAGCGCCATCCGTATGGCCCATGAACTAACGGCAAATTCTGTCCGCCGTGGTACAACTTCAACCCCATCTGCAAACAACAAACGCAAGTGGGAAGGTAACCCCAACTCATCCAACCAAACCTCCAACAAAAAGCCTGAGTACATTAAGGCTTATTCATCTGGAACTTCGGAGAAGAAAGGGTACAGCGGGAGCAGACCCTACTGTCCCAAATGCAACCGCCACCATGACGGTTCTTGCCCTTGCTCCAACTGCAAGCGGTTCGGGCATCTAGCCAAGGATTGTCGAACCAACATTCCCACCCCCAACACTAATGCACCAAAGGTCTGCTTTGGGTGCGGAAATACAGGGCATTTCAAGAAAGATTGCCCAAACCTGAAAAACAACAACAACCCTGCTCGCGGCAGATCATTCGTTATCAAGGCTGGGGAAGCCAGACAAGACCCGAACGTCGTGACGGGTACGTTCCTTCTCAACGACCTTACTGCTTCTGTGTTATTTGATACCGGTGCCGATAGAAGCTTCATTTCTGAGAAATTTAGCCCTCTACTTGATATAACTTCCACTGCCTTAGATACTAAATACATTGTTGAATTAGCTAATGGCAAACTGATTGAGACTGATAGTATCATACACAACTGTACACTTAACCTCACGAACGAAACGTTTCCCATTGATTTAATCCCTGTCGAGATCGGCAGCTTCGATATTATTGTCGGTATGGATTGGTTATCCAAGCACCGAGCTGAAATCATCTGTCATGACAAACTCGTTCGCATACCTCTTGTCTCCGGTGGAACCTTAGTCCTACAAGGGGAGACCGGCAGACGGACTCTGAATATTGTCTCCTGTCTGAAAACTAGAAAATATTTACGAAAAGGGTATCAAGCCATCCTCGCGCATGTAACGGAGAAGAAGTCGGAGGAGAAGCGACTTGAGGATGTTCCGATCGTGCGGGATTTCCCGAAAGTCTTTCCTGAAGACTTGCCCGGACTTCCGCCACCTAGACAAGTTGAATTCCAAATCGAACTTGTGCCCGGAGCTGCACCCGTGGCACGAGCCCCTTACCGTTTAGCACCATCCGAAATGCAGGAGTTGTCTAACCAACTACAAGAACTCCTGGACAGAGGATTCATTCGACCAAGTTCCTCACCTTGGGGAGCTCCGGTCTTATTCGTGAAGAAGAAAGATGGGTCTTTCCGCATGTGTATCGACTACCGAGAGCTGAATAAGCTAACCATAAAGAATCGGTACCCACTTCCTAGAATCGATGACCTGTTTGACCAACTCCAGGGATCGAGTGTTTACTCAAAGATTGATCTACGGTCGGGTTATCATCAACTCCGAGTCCGTGACAATGATATCCCAAAGACAGCTTTCCGAACTCGTTATGGGCATTACGAATTCCAAGTGATGCCATTCGGGTTGACCAACGCACCGGCCGTATTCATGGACCTTATGAATCGGGTGTGCAAACCATATCTTGACAAATTCGTCATTGTGTTCATCGATGATATTCTGATTTACTCTCGCAACGAGCAGGAACATGCTCAACATCTGAAAACCATTCTAGGACTTCTGAAACACGAAGAGTTATATGCCAAATTCTCTAAGTGTGAGTTTTGGATTCGAACCGTTCAATTCCTCGGGCACGTGATTGACAGCCAAGGAATTCATGTTGATCCCGCCAAGATTGAAGCAATCAAGGGCTGGGAGTCGCCGACCACTCCAACCGAAGTGAGACAATTCTTAGGTCTTGCTGGTTATTATCGCCGATTCATCGAAAACTTTTCAAGAATAGCTGTTCCACTAACCACACTGACTCAGAAAGATAAGAAGTTCGATTGGACTGATAAACAGGAGTCAGCCTTCCAGCTATTGAAAAACAAACTTTGCAGTGCACCAATCTTGTCCTTACCCGAGGGCACCGACGATTTCGTAGTTTACTGCGACGCCTCACACCAGGGACTTGGTTGTGTGTTGATGCAACGGGAAAAAGTCATTGCCTATGCCTCACGACAACTAAAAATTCACGAGAAAAACTATACGACCCACGACCTCGAGTTAGGTGCTGTGGTCTTCGCATTGAAAATCTGGAGACATTATCTCTACGGTACGAAAAGCACTATCTTTACCGATCACAAAAGTCTCCAACACATATTCGATCAGAAAGATCTAAACATGAGACAACGTCGCTGGGTTGAGCTACTTAGTGACTACGACTGCGAGATCAAATACCACCCGGGCAAGGCTAACGTAGTTGCCGATGCCTTAAGCCGAAAAGAACGAGTGAAACCCCTTCGAGTTCGAGCACTTTCTATGACTATTCATAACGAGCTTCCTGCTCAAATCCTTACCGCTCAACTTGAAGCACTCAACGATGAAAACTTGAAAAATGAAGCCTTGCGAGGCTTGGATAAACAATTCGAAATCAAACCCGATGGAACTCGATACTTCTCTAACAGGGTGTGGTTGCCCAAATTCGGAAACTTGCGAGATTTGGTGATGGCTGAAGCTCACAAATCTCGATACTCAATACATCCTGGATCTAACAAGATGTATCATGACGTCAAAGGGTTGTATTGGTGGCCTAACATGAAAGCTGACATCGCCTTGTACGTCAGTAAATGCCTAACCTGTTCCAAAGTTAAGACCGAACACCAAAGACCCTCTGGGTTGCTTCAACAACCTGAAATTCCTCAATGGAAATGGGAACAGATTTCCATGGACTTCATTACCAAACTACCAAAAACTTCGAGTGGTTGCGATACCATTTGGGTGATCGTGGACCGTCTCACGAAATCTGCTCATTTTCTGGCCATCAAGGAAACCGACAAGATGGAGCGTCTGACTCGCATATATGTCAAAGAAATCATCTCGCGACACGGTGTACCTATCTCGATCATCTCGGATAGGGACAGCCGTTTTACTTCTAACTTTTGGCAATCATTACAGAAATCTCTTGGTACTCGTCTGGATATGAGTACTGCTTATCACCCGCAAACCGATGGCCAAAGCGAACGAACTATTCAAACACTGGAGGATATGCTACGAGCCTGCGTAGTTGACTTCGGTACTTCTTGGGAAAATCACTTACCGTTGTGCGAGTTCTCGTACAACAACAGTTATCATACCAGCATAAAGGCTGCACCCTTTGAGGCACTTTACGGGCGTAAGTGCCGATCACCCATCTGTTGGACTGAGTTAGGAGATTCCCAACTCACGGGTCCAGAAATCATTCAAGAAACTACTGAGAAAATCGTTGGTATTCAAAACCGGCTGAAAGCCGCACGTGATCGTCAGAAAAGCTATGCTGACGTGAGACGCAAACACCTTGAGTTCCAGGTAGGAGACAAGGTACTTCTCAAAGTGGCACCGTGGAAAGGTGTTATTCGATTCGGGAAACGAGGCAAACTAAATCCTAGATACATCGGACCATTCGAAATCCTTGAAAGGATTGGTCCAGTGGCATATCGCCTGCAACTTCCTGCTGAACTTAGCAGCGTACACAACACATTCCACATTTCTAACTTGAAGAAATGTCTGTCTGACGAAACGCTGATTATGCCGCTCGACGAAATCCAAATCGATGATAAACTTCATTTCGTCGAGAAACCTATGGAAATCATGGACCGTGAGGTCAAGCAATTGAAACAGAGTCGTATTCCCATAGTAAAAGTCAGGTGGAATTCTAGGCGCGGCCCTGAGTTCACCTGGGAACGGGAAGACCAAATGCGACAGAAATACCCACATCTCTTCCCAGACAACGCACCGTCCGTGCACTCAAGCTAATTTCGGGACGAAATTTCTTTAACAAGGGGAGAATGTAACACCTGCTAAATTAGGATAATAAATTATGCCTAATTACTTGTAACTAGTTGTAATTAGTATGTAATAGGACTAATTGCAGACTCTATTTGTATATATATATAAAGTGAATTATATATATATGTGTGTACATACACGATTTGGATTAATCGTACGAATTAACCGGACGGAGTCCGACACAGTTACTTGGACGTTGGTGACAGAAACTTACCTAAATAATGAGAACGTATTTTATTATATAAAATACACAGCGAACAAACATTATTTATAATACCGCGACGACAATTTAAATAATTTAACATATATGTATTAAACGCGAGTTAAGAATTTTAATACTTCGACAAATGTTTTTATAATTAATTTCAAGGTATTTCATTAAAACATTTTCCCGTCACCTTTTAAAAATATAACTGCTTGATATAACGTTTAAACGACGGGGGAAACGAACACCACACGGAACGCGGGGCGAGAACTGGAAAAGTGGGGATAACCCCACCTCCCACTCATTCTTTTCTCATTTCTCTTTTCTTTCTATCTCTCATCTCTATCTTTTCTTTCTTTTCACCAAAACACCCAAACCCTTTAAAATCGCAAATACTACCACCAAACGCACGCGAAACATACTACCCTTTTGGAAGAAAACGACCACCACATCACGATCTATCACGCTATCTTTCCGGATTTTCATTTCGGCATTTCGTAAGTTTCCGACAAAACCCGAAACTCTCCGTTTTTACTCATTTTTACGTTTTTATAGTTTATATATGCTTAAAATGTCCAAAAATGGGTTGGGTAAAAGATTTGGACCGAACGGAAGCTTTTCGACCGATTTTCCGGCCACCATATTCCGATCAGACCGCTACGTCGCAGAGACGCTGGACTTTCTGCGACGTAGCTCAAAACGTCGCATTTTGTGGCCAACGTCGCATTTAGCGACGTCGCGGCCTACGTCGCACAAATATCCCAACGTCGCACTAGCGACGCAGCCTATTACGTCGCATTAACTTGCGGACGTCGCACATAGCGACGTAGACTCTTACGTCGCCTCCTACGTCGCATTGATTTGCGAAGGTCGCATCATGCGACGTACCTCCCTACGTCGCACCCTACGTCGCATGCTACGTCGCATGCTACGTCGCACAAACCAGAACCTTGAAAAGTCAGATTTTTACTAAGTGTCGAACTTACACAACTTCAAATACTTATGTCATACGACTTAACAAACGTCATAGAACATACTTTCTATTACAATTACACTAAATTGCGTTATAAATGATGACACTTTGAATCATTATTACCAACCGTCACCAACGGGCCCTATTTGTTTTCAAACTACAAACGGATTACTAAACAAACACTTGGACATAATGAGTTGTGTAAACAACTAGCCTAGATGGTCTTGCGAGACATCTACTTACTTAACTTTATATGTTTAGGCATTTGAAGGTTACGGGTTCGGAGAACCTACGGTTGATATTACTTACTCGTTTATTGATATAAACGTACTTGCAAAGACTCAGGTGAGTCTTACGGCCCCACTTTTACTGTTTTATCTTATTGGGGGAGATACATGCTACTTATTTTCTTGAACACAAGTACTAAACTGTTTACTATACCAAACGGAATTGCATGAGTTGTTACTATTTACAGAAGTCTCTCCATCATATATCGTTAGTTATGGACTTAAGCGCGAACAGTAGTTAATGGATCCATTAGGGAAATGACCCTCCCCACCCGGGGCAGTAGCGCTGCCACGTACCGATTTACACGTATAAACGGGTGACAACTTATTCGTTACTGATGCTTGCTCAGTTACGAGCATGTCACGGGAGCAAACATATTACTTACGGGTTAAGCTTCGATTATGAGCCTCATGGCAACGGTATAAACTTATTTATTTACATTTGCTGGATTGCAAATACTGATTTTACGATTGCTGGATTGCAATGGCTGATTTTACGCCTACGGGCATTACTAATGAAATCTCGTGTTCAAAACCGATATTACTTACAAACCTGTGAGATTCACCAACCTTTTGGTTGACACTTGTTAGCATGTTTTCTCAGGTACCCGGATGGAGTAGGATTACTCCAGGACTTTAGCTAGAGTCGCATGATTTCAACACAACTGCATTAACGGAGATTCTTAGCATTATCTTTTGTATATTTTGATTATGTAATAGAATCTCCCGCTATACGCGTGGACTCTAGGGGGAAACTACGTTTTGTATACGAAAACGCTAAGTTTTCAAACATTATATCTATGGAAGGTAACTAATTTACAAAACGTTGCATATAGATGTCGTTTACTTTATCTTTGGGCTGTGATATTTGATTAGTAACACCCCAAATTATGCTTCCGCAAAAACAGTGAATTTTGGGGGTGTTACAATTGACCTAGACTATAAATAAGAAACCCTCATATAGAATGTGAATTAGGAAACTACGTGTGCATATTTCAACATGTTTCGATTCTTTTCTAACTTTCATTGCACAACACAGCCATGTCAAATAGTAAGGAAATCATCTCTATCTCCTCTGATGAAAATACCGAGCGTAATCCTAAAAAGACTAATAATCCGACTCGTTCTGGACCATCAAAAGTACCTAGTGAGAAGAAGAAGTGTATAAAGTGGGGACAGCTGTATATCAGGCGTTGGAAGGAGGGGAAGCCTCAGAAGATAAGATTATTGGTGGAACCTTTGCCTGAAGAAGAAGAAGAAGAAGAACCCTTGGAGGAACATGATGAGAGAAAGCTTGAAGATACATTGTGGGCTAGGGACCCGAAACCCACGACCTCGGGAGATAGTATTTGTAGTCGAGTAGGTCCTGAACCAGAAGTTGCATCTCCTCTTCCTCGTATACATAAGGACGAACCGTTCCAAGCCTACTGTACTTGGAGCCCATGATTGTACTTGAGACGTGCCATATTTATTATCGTATTTTCGTATTTCGTCATTTTGACCTTGTTTTCGTTGGGATTACGACAATTGTTCCATTGGGAAAATTTTTGAATTATATGAAATGAACCTTTTCTTTACTCCTTACTTGTGATCTATTTGACATGTGTTGTGCATATTCATTGTTCTACTGTTAATTTATGCCCTTTGTACAAGTATATTGTGTTATGAGGACTTGGAGGATAGTTATGTTGGTGAAGGAATACTTTTACGATTATGGCGGCCGACGTAATTGAAGAAGGTGTTCCAACACATGCATATCTATCTAACGATGTTTGAGTATACAGTATGCTACCTGTAAAGGAGTACAAAGGATGAAGTGGGATTCAAATGCTTCTTATATCCTTTCATATTGTGAAACCTTGCTCATACATGCATGAAAGGCTTACTATTCGATATGTGAACTCATACGTGCATAAACTCTATCTTTATCCTTCAATTGTGCTAAATCCTGATATGTTTTCCATTGTAGTGACCATGCCACCTAGACGTTCTGCGCGTGTTGCAAGTAGAGGTGGTGGTACTAGAGGAGGAGGCCGAACAGGCGGCCGTAATGGTAGGGGTGGTGGCCGTACTGGAGGCCGTACAGGTGGAGGTGACGAAGGTACTGGGGGTGAGGCACCCAATGTAGCCGCTATGATAGCGGACAAGCTGCAGACATTGTTGCCTAATATTGTCGCACAGGTTACTCAGGGCGTATTACAGGGTACAAGGACAGGTGGTGGCGGTGAAGAGGAAGAAAATCTTGATGGAGGACCTAATGAGGATAATGGTAATGGTGGTACTGGTAACGGAACGGCTGTTAGAGGATGTACTTATAAGGAGTTCAAGGCATGCAAACCACGAGATTTTGATGGAAAAGGGGGAGCGATTGCTTGCTCTAGGTGGATAGAGAAGATGGAGTCGGTGTTGGATATCAGTAATTGCGCCGAAGAACATATGGTTAGATATGCATCTATTGAGTTGTCGGGTAAGGCGTTGACCTGGTGGAATATGCAAGTTCAGGCCAAGGGAAGGCCTGCCACTGTGGGTATGACATGGGAAGAGTTTAAGGCATTGTTAGTGGAAGAGTACTGTTCTACAACTGAAATGGACAAGTTAGAGAAAGAGTTTTTGGAGCATAAGATGGTGGGGGCTAATCATGCAGCGTACACTGATCGTTTCCATGAATTAGCCAAGTTGGTTCCGAGTATGGTAACACCTGAGTCGAGAAGGATTAAAAAGTATTTAGGGGGATTGGTGCCAGAAATTAAGGGAATGGTTGAGGTGACTGAACCAGCCACTATTCAGAGTGCGATTTTGAAAGCTGGGGCTCTTACGGAGGAAATGGTGCGAAATGGCACTCTAAAGAGGGGAAGTAAGAAGGGTAGAGAGACTGTTGAATCTAGTAAGACTAAGACTAATGAATCGGGTAACAAGAAACCTCGGGTAGCTAAGACATATGTTGCTGCTAGCATGGATAGGAATGCTTATGGTGGGGCAACCCCTTTGTGTTCCGGTTGTAATTATCATCATTTGCCGTCTGTGGGTTGCCGTTATTGCAACAAATGCAACAGGTGGGGTCATTTACTGGATTACTGTCGATCATCTTCGCGAGTTGTTACCTCGGTTAATGCTGTGAGGGGTTCTAATGGGTGTTTCGAATGTGGGGCTTTAGATCATTTCGTCAATGTCTGCCCTAGGTTGGCTAGGACAGTAAGAGCTGTTGGAAGTAATAACAATACTCGGGTTTTGACTACTGGTGGAAATCAGAACAGGGGACGTGCTGCAAACACTGCTCCTGGGAGATCTTTTGTTATGAATGCTAGTGAGGCACGACAGGCACCCAACATTGTGACCGGTACGTTTCGGTTAAATGATCATTTTGCTAGAGTTTTATTTGACAGTGGTGCCGATTTTAGCTTTATATCTGTGGATTTTGTGCCTATACTTGATATTATACCTAGTAAGCTGGATGTTGTGTATGAAATTGAAATTGCGGATGGGAAACGGGTAGACTTGAATGAGGTTATTAAAAATTGTATACTCGTATTTGAGGATCAAACTTTCAGTATTGACCTAATACCTTTTGGGATCGGTAGCTTTGATGTTATAGTAGGTATGGATTGGATGTCGAAATATAGGGCCGAAATTGTGTGCTTCGAAAAGGTGGTCCGTATACCTATGCCAGATGGCAGTATGTTGGAAGTCTCTGGTGAACAACCAGAGACTAAATGTGTTAAACTTATGAGTATAAATTCCGAGGAATCAAAACTTGAAAATGTCCTTATTGTTCGTGATTTTCCTAATGTTTTTCCGGATGATTTGCCGGGACTACCTCCTCTTCGATCTGTTGAGTTTCGCATTGATCTTATTCCTGGAGCGACCCCAGTTGCTAAAGCTCCATATCGTTTGGCTCCTTCTGAAATGCAAGAATTGTCCACTCAACTTCAGGAGCTCCAAGACAAGGGCTTCATTCGCCCTAGTCACTCCCCTTGGGGAGCACCTGTTCTGTTCGTTAAAAAGAAAGATGGTTCGTTTCGTATGTGTATTGATTATCGTGAACTTAATAAGCTTACGGTCAAGAATCGTTATCCTCTCCCAAGGATAGATGATTTATTTGATCAACTCCAGGGTGCTCAGTGGTTTTCAAAGATTGATCTTCGTTCTGGTTATCATCAGTTGAGAGTACATGAGTCGGATATACCAAAGACTGCATTCAGGACTCGTTATGGGCACTTCGAATTCCTCGTTATGCCCTTTGGTCTTACTAATGCGCCGGCGGTATTCATGGATCTAATGAATCATGTTTGTAAACCGTATCTTGATAAATTCGTTATCGTCTTTATTGACGACATTCTGATCTATTCGAAATCTAAGGAGGAACACAAATTGCATCTGAAACTTATTCTTGAACTTCTCTTGAAAGAACAGCTCTATGCAAAGTTTTCGAAATGTGAGTTCTGGTTGCGTGAGGTACATTTTCTTGGTCATGTGGTAAACGAGGCGGGTATTCATGTGGATCCAAGTAAGATTGAGGCGGTGAAAGCCTGGAGGACTCCACAAACTCCTTCTGAAATTCGTCAGTTCTTGGGTTTGGCTGGATACTATCGGCATTTTATTGAGAATTTTTCTAGGATTGCTCAACCGCTTACACAGCTGACGCAAAAGGAAAGAAAATTTGTCTGGAGTGAGAAGCAGGAGGAAGCATTTCAAACTCTGAAGAATGCTTTGTGTGAGGCACCGATTTTGGCATTACCTGATGGCTCGGATGATTTTGTGGTTTATTGTGACGCGTCTAACCAAGGGTTAGGATGTGTTTTGATGCAGAGAGGGAAAGTGATAGCTTATGCATCTAGGCAACTCAAGGTGCATGAGAAAAACTACACCACTCATGATTTGGAATTGGGTACGGTAGTTTTTGCACTCAAGTGTTGGAGGCACTATCTGTACGGAACGAAAAGTGTGATTTATACTGATAACAAAAGTTTACAGCACATCTTTGATCAGAAGGAATTGAATATGAGGCAAAGGAGGTGGTTGGAGTTGTTTAGTGACTATGATTGTGAAATTCGCTACCATCCGGGAAAGGAGAATGTGGTGGCTGATGCCTTGAGCAGAAAGGAAAGGGTTAAGCCAAGGAGAGTGAGAGCGATGAGGTTAACCATTCATTCGGGTATTAAGGAGAAGTTGGTTGAGGCTCAGTTGGTAGCACTACTGGGTCCCAATATTGGAGGAGGGTCGTTGCGAGGGTTGGATGGATAGTTGGAGCGTAAGGTTGATGGATTGCATTACTTCATTGATAGACTGTGGATTCCGTTACTAGGCGGCCTCAGAACGCTGATGATGGATGAATCTCATAAGTCTAAACAAGTGACCCCTGCTTCACCCTCTTTCCTCCCCACTCTCATCCTAATCATTCGGAAACACGAACCGCACGAGGATTCGTCACCTAAACGCGCTACATGTACTTCCTCTACTTTATAATCTCCCTTCCTAGCTTATTGTAGACCTATTAATCGCGTGTGTTGTACACAACTTGAAGGACTGACTGACCACCTCGAACCAGACCTTACTACCACTACTGACATTCCACCCAATAGGACCTGTCTACAAGGGTCTACGGGTGAACTTGGTCAACCACAACACCTACATAATGGAAGTAACTTTTCAAACAATTGCATGAATTTCAACAAACCACTTAACTCTTTACTTGATCATGATTGATCACTCTTTGACTTGTATGTCAACAATTCTATCAAACACGAGACTTACCTGATCATGTTTGGTCACCAATTTGACACGTTTGTCAAACGATTTACTCATAACTTGATTCGTGACTTTGTCTGTTCCGAACATCACTGTATTAGTATTGCGAGGGATACTCACAACGACTAAATCCATAAACTACTTCAAACTATTTCAAACTATGACTTGAACATTCCAATCACTACTGCAAGGACTACCCGCAACTACGAATTTATCAACTATCAACTATCTTCACCAAACACCTTCACCAAGCAATTGTTCATTTCGAAACAACAATATAGTCATGACTGACTACTTTGAGAACACTACCCGGCCATTTTTGTGGCTACTCTTTGAAACTACGATATTGACTAAACCTTCTTGTTGTTGATTCATTGTCTTAATAGAACGCCCTCCCGAAAAAGATGGCAAACTCCCCTAAGAACGACTACTCGTCAGATGACGACCTAATCTGTGAAGAACAGATTCAGTACACATATCTCGATGAGGAAATATCACCAATGGAAGAAATCGCAATGGAGGAAAACGAGCATCACAATTTCGGAATGATTGTCATCGAGGAATACGAAAGAGTGCGAGATCAGGCCGAAGAATTAGATGGCCGTAATTGGGAGCTCAAACTTAGGTGCAAGACCTACGAGCAAGAATTGAGGATTCTGAAAAGGTCTATTCCCGACCGAATCAGGGATAGGATTCACTACTGGAAGGAAGTGGCTACTCATTTTGAGCAAAGAACAAAAACGTGGATCAAATGGATGTTCCAGCACTCAACAGACAATATCTTACACCACTCTGCACTCCCGCGATACAGTGACATGCTCGAAGCACGTTACTATCCACATGACCTGAACCTAGAATAGATTAAAAGTAGACCCGAACAACGGTGAACGTAGCTTGTGTTAGCTCGATAATCTATCGATGGGTGTATAAAACCCCATCACTTTTGTATAAGACTTATGTATTCGTCCGGATGTAGCGATGCCCGACATGTTTTGTAAACTCTGAATTCTATAAGCTATCAACCTATTAACCTTGCGCCTTGTTGGTTACAAATCATAATACCTTGTATTGATTTATCGTCGTACTGTGAAGCCGCATATTACTTTTAATCATGAATGTGATAATCTTAGCTCTCATACAAAGATCTCATTCATTCTTTTATCCCCCTTTCGTTTAAGGAGACACCGCGATAAGGATCAACTGAAACTTTCAACACTTTACAATAACAAGAGTTTTCAACAGATTTTTCAACAGATTTCTACCAATTCAAGTTTTCAAAAAAAAAATTTCGCCAAACAACTACCCGGAACTATTTACAACTTCTAATGTTCAATTAAATTGGCTAGATAGAAATTTTCAACCTCTTATTGACGACCAGATTTTTCCCAACATATTTTGATTAACTCAAGTTTCCAACAGACTTAATGGTTCCAAACAAACTATTATCATAGAAATTTATCGACTGATTTTACACCATCGCAAGCGAACATTTCTCCATAGATCTCATTACCATCAAGAACCGATACCCACTTCCTAGAATCGATGACTTATTTGACCAACTTCAAAGTTCGAACTTTTACTCAAAGATCGACCTTCGGTCTGGCTATCACCAACTCCGCGTTCGAGACGCCGATATCCCAAAAACCGCCTCCCGAACCCGCTACGGGCATTACGAATTCCAAGTGATGCCTTTTGGCTTAACCAACGCACCGGCTGTATTCATGGACCTTATGAATCGGGTGTGCAAACCATATCTAGATAAGTTTGTCATTGTGTTTATTGATGACATCTTGATCTACTCTCGCAACGAAACCGAACATGGCCAACACCTGAAAACTATCTTGGAATTACTCAGATACGAGGAGTTATACGCCAAGTTCTCCAAGTGTGAGTTCTGGATGCGAACAGTACAGTTCCTAGGACATGTTGTTGACAGTCAAGGGATACATGTTGATCCAGCCAAGATCGAGGCCATCAAGTGCTGGAAAGCACCTACTACTCCAACCGAGGTACGACAATTCTTAAGTCTTGCTGGGTATTACCGGCGATTCATTGAGAACTTCTCCAAAATAGCCCTACCTTTAACCTCACTGACTCAGAAAGATAAGAAATTCGATTGGACCGATAAACAAGAGTCAGCCTTCCAACTTCTGAAACAGAAACTCTGCAGTGCACCAATCCTGTCCTTACCCGAAGGCACCGATGATTTCGTAGTTTACTGCGACGCCTCACACCAAGGACTAGGTGTGTGTTAATGCAACGTGAAAAAGTCATCGCCTACGCCTCAAGACAACTGAAAATCCATGAATAGAACTACACTACCCATGACCTCGAATTGGGAGCTGTAGTTTTTGCACTCAAAATCTGGAGACACTACCTGTATGGTACAAAATGTACTATCTTCACTGACCACAAAAGCCTTCAACATATCTTTGATCAGAAGGACCTAAACATGAGACAACGTCGTTGGGTCGAGTTACTTAGTGACTACGACTGTGAAATCCGATACCAACCGGGTAAGGCTAACGTTGTCGCCGATGCCCTAAGTCGAAAAGAACGAGTGAAACCCCTTCGATTTCGAGCCCTCGGTTTAACCATCCACAACGATCTTATTTCTCAAATTTATTCCACTCAACTCGAAGCACTCAACGGGAAAAACATCAAAAACGAAGCCTTGCGCGACATGGAAAAACAATTTGAAATCAAACCCGACGGAACCAGACACTTCTCTAACCGAATCTGGTTACCAAACTTTGGAAACCTACGAGATTTGGTGATGGATGAATCTCACAAATCTCGATACTCCATACATCCTGGTTCTGACAAAATGTATCATGACATCAGACAACGGTATTGGTGGCCCAACATGAAAGCTGACATCGCCACCTATGTTAGCAAATGTTTAACTTTCGAGGTTGATGTGGAACTCATTCACATCGTTTTGTACTTAACATTAATATTAATCCAATTCACCGGGGTAAAACCCTTTACCCAAAAAAAAAAGAACGGTCAGAGTATCCTTAAATGGCAGTTTGTTACCTCATGCATGCACCCCGGAGTTATTTCCAGAGACTCACTATTCCGTAACAGGGAAGTTGAGCAAGGGTCACTGTACCGTCACAAGGGCAGTGTTGGGGGGTTGAGCAACCTGTTCTGAACAGAATCACGATAACCTAGGTAGTCAGTGACATACAACCGTTGGATAGAATACATACTCATATCGTCTTCACTAGACTGTGCAGGCTACCGATTTGTTAGCCAAATGTTACCGTGAACAATTGGAGGTGAATGAGGGTATGCAGAAATTAGCCAGAATTAGGATAGCTGCCCATGAGAAAGATGCTGCCGAGCTCAGTTAAGTGAAGAAGGAGCTCAAAGAATCCAAATCCCTCCTGAACAAGAGCATGGCTGAAGCTGACAACAGGGTGGAAGAAGCGAAGAAAATCTTGGTGCAGGAGACTAAAAGGGATGCTGCCATTGTTATTTTTGAAGCCAGGATCAAGATGGCAACTGAGGCTGCTACTCGTGGTGTTGACATTTCATTTTGTGATGTGGAAGCCTGAAGAACAAAACTCGTAAAGCTCGAGGGTGAGGATTGATATCGCGTAAAAAGTCACGTTTTTAATACCGATATCTCTCTCATTCTGGAACAATACTTGGCATTTGGACTCAAATAACGTGCAAATCAATGAAACTTTGCCAAGAAGATCAAAATGAAGATGCACGAGAAAAATCATGCAAAACAGGCAGAAAACGAAGATTCCACTCACTTTTGAAGATTCGAGACTTCCGAAACAAGATTTGAAGACAAAATACCCATCACTGAGATTCATCTTATCCAAAGTCTTCGTTTTCAAAATGCGAATCTAACAGAAGAAGAATCAGCAAAAACGGATGAAGAATGAAGATTCCGCGTACGCCGAAAGATTCAAACGATTCGTACAAGACATCTGAAGATCAAAGAAACATCTCAGGGATTTCTTTTCATCAAAGTCTTCGTTTTTGAAAAACGAATCCAACGCAAAAAGAATCGACGAAAACGGACGCATAACGAAGAAGATACGCGCGAAACGAGAAACGAGCGAACGGGCAATGACCTGGGACGGCCGGAAGCCAGCCGCCGGCCACCCTCCAACCGTCGCCGGCCGGTCGCCGCCCGTCTCCACCTCCTTTTTCCGTCCTTGCTCGTACTTTCTTGGTACATGTGCTACCACTTTCCGCAACTTTAGGGTACACGTGCTACCACTTTCCGCGCCTTTAGGGTACATGTGCCACCACTTTCCGGGAAAGGACCACCCCCCAAATGCATGCTAACTTTCACCTAGGATGGCTAACATGCACCGAATTTCAAGTATAAATAGAGGCACCATGGTTCATTTGAAAGACACACCAAAAACTCCTTACACCACACACCATACACCAAATACTTCTTTGTAATATTTAATTTAGTTCTTCCTTTAGACTAGTTAGTTAATTAGAATAGCTAATTAATTAACTAAGGAAGATTTGTACGGAGGTGCTCCGGGACGCATTTTAGCTACGAGTTATTGTACACCTTTCCAGGTTCTAATCTATCTTCCATATTTAAAAATGCTTGTTCTTTATGTTAATAATTTAAATATGCATGCTGGAATTGCCATGATTAACTAGATAACTCAATTGTCTGCTATGATAGTCGTTTAGGAAGTTTTAAATATGTAATTAGATTGTTTGTTATGAGATTGCGGATGGCTTATATTATAAATAGATGAAGGAATTAAATCTTTATCGTTTATCTGCCCAACTCATGTTGTGACTAAAACCATATCCACAAATGAACGTAGCTAACTCATAGGGTATAGGTCACTTAGTTATACTATGTTAAATTGAATCATTGAGCTCGGCATGGCCGGTGTTCTCTAGACTGAAATGAGATCTAAGAGACACGGAACATGGGAATAGAGGTAGATTAAGATCAAATTCGTATAGATGATATTTTTGAGACAACTTTCGGAATATCTTCGACTTAGATGATACTTTTGTATGCTTATATTGAACTGTTGTTTTGATCGTCTTATTGCATATTCTTGTTTGATTGTTGCCTTAGGATTATCATAATAGTGAAATACAAACGGCCTTAATTATCGTGAAATAATATGACGGCCCCTATTCGACTGTTCTTTGATATAGTACTGGAAACGCTTACGGCGGAGTACAAATGTACGGAAGTCAAGAACGACCAAAGGTAGTTATATTATGAATTGAATAACAAACGTATTACTTAAGGTTTCTATTTGTAACATAAACCATCCCTATTTTCTTGCATACTCGAGTAATGTTGATAACTTGTACGAATAAGTGATGACATATTATCCGGCCATCCAAACCAGTTATTCCAAAATCCGTTCATAAAATTGTTTATTCAACAAACTATGCCATGATTCGGACATCTCTGACGACCGAGATTGGGGAATAGGATTCGAGATTAACTGTCGCATAATATGGGCATTCATTTGAGAGAACTTTCGGTGTATGCTTTAATATATTCTGCAACCCACGTGACATTCTGTTTGCCTGATTGTGGACACCTCCGCGTTAGCCCCGATAGAAGGATTGTAGTAATAACTCACATTAACTTACGAACTTATCCTCATTAGAATTCTTCATATATAACATCACCTAAACCACTTCATAGTAGACAATCGCTTTAATTGCTGAACGCCCGAAATAACCTCCACTCTTAGTTTAGTTTAGTTTAATTTAGGATAGAAAACCCAAAACCAAAACCAACTCTCTTATCCCTAGCCAAATACATAAAAGTTTCTAAACCCCCTAGTTTCAATTCTTCGCGCTTTGAAGAACGACCCTAGGTCATACTTATCCTTTGCTAGCCCTTTAGATTAGCAATAATAGTAACCCTAGGCCCCAGCTTTATAAATTTAAAACACGCTGTTGCAACCGGTTAGTCATCGTTAACGACACCGACCTGATCGGGCGCAACAAGTATTTTGGCGCCGCTGCCGGGGAGCATCGGCGACCGATTTTAGGAATTTAGCAACTTTAGTATTTAGCGATCCTTTTGGAAGATCAAGATCAATCAAAAGTTACCTTTTTGTCTTTAGGATTAGCTTAGTTTTAATTTAACCACTTTTGACCAATCATGTCAACACCTTATTTTGATTGGACCAACCCCACACTAAATGGATCTTTAACCCAACTTTTGGTTGTTTCTTCACCTATGAACCACTTACCTTCCTCAAAACAATCTTTATCAGATTTATGTTCGAACAAAATGTATTTTGACGCCATGATAAAAATGTTCGAACAAAATGTATTTTGACGTCAAGATAACATTGACGCCATGATAAAAATCTCAGAAAAACTAATTTCTAACATGGAATCTATTTTGAAAAACTTGAGTTTTATTGAGGAGAGTATGTCGGTAATCACTAATGACTGTGTTAATTGTTACTAGAGGGGGATAGTAACCAAAGTTGATCCACCACCAACAGATAACATCCCCGAAAACCCTTCTTCGCCCACACCTACACCTAGTGATGACGTGTCAATTGACATCCCTGTCACAACACCTGACCCATCACCAGCCAAAACTCTAGATAATGTACCTCGAACGAGAATACCTTATCCTGGTAGACTTAAAAAGGAGAAGCAAGAAGCTCAATTCGGTAAATATCTGGAAATGTTTAAAAGCCTACACTTAAATGTTAGATTATTAGATGCTTTAGTAGAAATGCCCTCATGTGCCAAATTCTTTAAAGAACTCCTTTCAAACAAAGAATACTTGCAAATATATACTTGGCATGTTGAGTATATATGCTTAGTCTTTCTTTCAGTTAGTCTAAGCTTTATGTGGTTTTCCACATCTTTTGTACTTGTAACGTTATATCTTTATTAATAAATTTTCCAGGGTAACCTCCTTTTACCCAAAAAAAACAAAGAAAAACTTAGGCAAATAGTTAGTTTACCCTTGGATGCTGAATGTTCTTTGATTGTGAAACATGGTCTCCCACTTAAATTAGGCGATACTGGATGCTTTACTATACCTTGTTTTCTACAGGATATTCAAATTAGTAATGCCTTAGCAGACCTAGGTGCTAGTGTTAATCTTATGCCTTATTCCCTCTATAAGAAATTAGGATTAAATGACCTATTACCTACTCGTATGACCATCCAATTAGCTGACAGACCAGTTAAACTCCCTCGAGGAATTGCTGAAGATGTCATGGTCAAAGTCGATAAATTCGTTTTTCCAGTAGACTTCATTGTCATGGACATAGAGGAAGACACCCATATCCCACTCATCCTTGGCAGACCTTTCCTAAATACTGCCAAGGCCGTAATTGACGTAAACGAAAAATCTTTAAAATTGAGAGTTGGGAAAGAGGAGGTCACCTTTAATGTCGATCGATTAATGAAGCAACCTCTGGAAGAGGACCTTGGTTTGTGTGATACCATGCAGGACATTTTTGATGAACATCTCCACGAAGTACTTGCATTATCTAGCCAGGATCCGATACCCAACACCATAATCACAGTTCGAAAGCTATATAATGAGGACCCTGGACTGCACTCCGCAATCACTTCGCCAACAACATCCGACGAACTACTATTTCCCCTGTTTGAAAAGAAATTTCCTCACACCGATAGCAAAACAATCACTGTTCCATTAGGATGCGGTACACTGATACCTTGGCTGAAAATAGATAAAACCATGCTCAACACATTAAACCCACTCCCTTCAATTAAAGAAATCCTAGATTCATTCAAAGGAATGAGTGTTGAGCCACCGCCATTTGAACCGCAATTAGCCAACCAACCCGTACCACTACCACATCCAAACCCTGAAATCACCATAAGCCAATCTTCATCCGCTCAATTTCAATAATTCCAGTTCACCGACGACGGAGGAATCATTCTCACCAGAAATGATGAACTTTCCTCATCATCAGTCAACAAATACGAGCTAAAGACAGACGAATTCTCAAATAAAACCGAGTGGGTTGAAATAGCATCAATCTCCACGTCTGAACCTGAGATAGATGAGGAGCCATTTGAAGCTGAATATGAGAAGCTAAATAGAGATGAAATAGCTGGAATGAAGCCGTCTATTGAAGAACCGCCGAACCTCGAATTAAAAGAATTACCACCCCATCTCGAATACGCTTTCCTCCATGGAACATCACAACTCCTGGTGATAATATCAAAAGAGTTAAAACCCGAGGAGAAAGCTCAACTCATCGATGTTTTGAAATCACACAAAAAGGCGATTGCATGGAAAATTTCTGATATACAAGGAATTAGTCCAAACTATTGCATGCATAAGATCCTCATGGAGAACGATTTCAAACCATCAGTGTAAAGGCAGAGAAGGGTAAATCCTAAGATTCAGGACGTGGTCAAGCAAGAGGTTATCAAACTCTTAGATGCTGGATTGATTTACCCAATATTCGACTCACCCTGGGTTAGCCCTGTTCAAGTCGTCCCAAAGAAAGGAGGAATGACGGTCATCACGAACAAAGACAATGAGCTTATACCAATTCGGACAGTTACCGGTTGGAGGGTGTGACAACTCTCCAAATTAGGTATTAATTAAACATTAAGCATGTGCATTCTTACGCTAAATTCCTGATTAAGTTTAAACAAAGCTTTTGATATGATGTAAGCCTAGCAAGCCCAATACTTTTAAACAAAAAGTAATACGTAATACGTAAGTATTTAAAAGATACGTACAAACGTATCGGAACGAATCCGACAAAATAAATACAAAAGTTCGTGACACAAAAATAATTAATAATTCAATTATTAATTACGAATATTAATATATCTATAACATATAGATAAAACGACTTAGATATACGTTTTATATAAAACGTATTACAAAACGAACAGAAACAATTGTAAAACGTACCCAGAGATCGCAAATCATAAAAATTCTAATTTTCTCATACGTTTGAAAGTATTTGGAACATTACCTCAAAATATGAAATCATAATTTAACTGAAATTTGGCGCCCAATTGACTGCGCGCAGTAAAATGTACAAAAATGTACAACTATAAAAAATAATGAAAATCTCATTATTCTAAATTTAAATAACGAACCAGGAGAACATCTACAAAATAAAAATATAAAATATTAAATTTTATATTGCACTAATTATACCCGTACCCGAAACTAACGGATTAAAAATCTACACAATTCACACAAACAAAATATCTATACGACACATCCTGTGCATCCCCATACTTCTTCCAGTTGAAAATTGGAGCATGCTATATATATTATATTTAAATATATACTCCATGCCTTCAATAATGCAACTTCATTATTTACCAAAATCAATCATTTTTTTTCTTCTTCTTCTCTGGGAACAACGACAGCAGCCAGCAAGCAGCAACAACAAAAATTTTAATCTTCCTAAAATATAACAATAATCTCTTCAGGTCCTTCATCCTAGTTTCATCATCATTATAACCATATCATAACCACTTCATTGTAAGCAAAAATTTCTATTCTTAAATTCTTACTCAATGTTTTGCTATTTATAAATTCTTAGCATAAACACAACCTAAACCATGCATCTAACTCTATAATGTGATGATCAAAGGGCTAATTTCTTGAAATAAAGTTTAAGAAAAACCAAGCTCATAACTACGAAAATTGATGTATATGAAAACGAATTACTATGTGATATTGGGTGCTATAACGTTATAAAACTTTGTGATAAACGAGTTGAAATGTGAGAAAAACGATTTGAGTTAAAACCAAATAAAAAGCTATTATGCAATCATTGTATACTTGCCATTATAACTAGCTAGGTAAGTTAGATGTGTTCTAGTCTCTAAAATTAACTCATCATGCTACTTAAGTACTTATTCCCTACAATTAATAATTAGTAACATTGAAATATATTATCATATATTTAGCAAGTTCTGTTAACGTATGTTGAGTTTTTATTAAATGAGTTTGTTAAGAGCTTATTTATATTTGTTTTGAAGTAAAAATAAAGGTGAACCGGACGGGTGGTTTAATAATTTGGGTCAAACGGGTTAATTGACTAAATGGGTTATATAAACGAATGGGCCAAAACTAATTACTAAATAAAACGGGCCAACCGAGTTGTATAATCGGGTTAAGCTATTTGGCCGAAACAAAATTAAATGGACTGAACATATATTAGGCCAAAATCATTAAAATGAGCCAAAGGTTTTAAAATGTTATTGGGCCAAAAACAAATGGGCCGCGTGTTTTAGTAAATGGGCCGAACAACTTGGGTTGAGCCCAATGGGCCGTAAAACTTTAAAACATAAACGCAATGCGGGTTAACATATTTTGAAACTAATGTTTAACTTGTAACATTTCGACAATTATGAAATGTCATTTTTAACAAACTTGTATACATATGTATATATCGACAAATGATTAAATTATATATATATACAACGACGACAATTTATATATATATACAAATATATATATGTACAAATGAGAACCTAATGACATTGATATGTGTCAATACGACTAGAACATATATGTGGACACTTTTAATGAGAAATACGACATAAGAAATAATAACAATATTTCAATGCAACGTCACCAACGAATTTAACGACTTACATTATTAAGAAATCAACAATTTCTTCAAACAAACAAACTGTTAACATAAATTGAATAACAAATCAAACATACTTATGTTAATACATTTATTGTATATAGGTTAACACACCTTGGGCAAATATCTGTCGGCTGCTAGCATTCATACCGAGCAAACTACTGTGAGTTCACAGCCCCTACTTTGCAAATGTTTTATGCTTTTAAACATAGGGGTGTAAACATAGAAACTGCATGCAAACACATGCAGCAAATTATATAAATGCTTTATTGCTTTATACAACTGTTTGATATGAAATAACGTTTTCACAACTGTTTTGGGAATTAGACACTGTATCCTAGTACGGTCCCAGACTTGAAATGTGTGCATGAAAGACCTTATGTCATGCAGACTATAACCATTAGCTAGGTGACTCTAGCCACTGAGTATACGAATAGTACTATTGCCGTGACGACCCTCCTGTGGATGGAGCGTATACTTAAATGTCCTTCAGGCAAACAACATAAGTTCTGGTTGTGGTTTGGTTATAAGGTTAGGTCGCGTTACTTTAACCTGTGAGGTTTAGCTCACCTTTCAGGGGATCATAAGTCTAAGCATTTCCCACCTAATTTATTGGATGGACGTATCCTACAACTATTTTATACCAGATAAACAATCTGGTTATCTTTAAATACTGGTAAACAACCAGACATATACTTTGGGTGACAACCCACATAAATCTGTATTTTAGGGTAACAACCCTACAAACTTATATTTTGCAAAACCTGCAAACAATTATTTATTGAATGACCTTTCAATAACACAAACATAAATGGTTTAACATACCGTACATTTATACAAAACATGTGAATTCACTCAACATATTTGTTGACGATTTTCTTTCTATGTTTTACAGGAAATTAGCTATGTAAGTAAGCAATGCATGCATTCAGGATGGACAACCCTGGACTACTTAGGATGTCACATATTTTGGGACAGCTTTTGAGGATTTCCTATGTATTACTGCAGACATTGCAGTTATACGTATGAAATTTTATTATAAACATATGTATTGTAATACTTAAATGTTTTAAAACTCTACCACTACTGTACGACTTACATAGTCGTACTACTTTTGTAACAACTGTTTTAAACTGGCATCCTTATCTATTATGTTGCGCAATAGTCATATGCTCTGAGTATGTATGTGTACTGTTTGGTTGATTTAAACTGCTCACGCCCCGTCACGTCATTAGAGCTTCCGCATGTTTAATTAGTACTGATCGTGATTAGCGTTTGGCGGGGTGTGACAGACTTGGTATCAGAGTGGTTATAGCGAACTAGAAGTCTTTAGGTGACTGAAAACCTTAGAGACCTAGACTATAGCCTTGGCTAGAAACAATTATGCATTCACGCATACATACTTTGCATACAACTAACATATGACTGACACGTCATACACGAATCTTTTTTCCCCGGCATGTCCTGCTGACGAGCCACACTATCACTTAGGAGAGACCTCTTGTAGACTTCGATTGGTCCGTGCACCTAGGAAGTGCGTAGGAGACCTTCCCACTGGATTGCTCGCACCACGGGACAAGGCACCCATTACTGTGCCTGAGGAGCCACCACAGAGGCGGTTCCCTCACCTAGACTGGATGTCTCCTATGCATAGGCGTTGGAGAGCCTTAGAGGACATTTCATCTGTTCTGGAGACCGGAGAGTCTTCACGACCACTGTCTATTGCTGGTGTTAATTCTACATTGATTATAGTTGGATTGTGATCTGGATTGTGGATGGATATTCGAGATTTCATAACTATGAGAACTGAAAATTTGTCTTTATAACCTATAGATCTCCTGATCTGGAAAATGACAGAACCTGTTGTGAGTGGATTCTCCTCAGATAATGACATAATCAGCGATGAGCAGATCCAATACACATATGTTGAAACAGAAATAGTTCCAATAGTGGAATTGGTGGATGAGGAAATTGAAAACCACCATTTCGGCATGGTTGACATGGAAGAGTACGAAAGGGTACGAGACCAGGCTGAAAGATTGGATGGTCAAAATTGGGAACTTGCATTCAAATGCAAGAACTATGAGCGAGATTTGAGAATCCTGCAAAGGACTATACCCACACGAATTAAGGATAAAATTCGTTTCTGGAAAGAACTAGCCGCTAATCGCAAACAAAGAGTCAAGACATGGATCAAACATCTGTGCAAATGCTCAACTGAGAATGATGTGATCTATTATGGGACTCCACGATACAAGGTTATGCTTGAAGCGCGCTACTACCGTCCCGAATTAAATCCCGAGTAAAAGTGTGGAGGCGTACACTACGACAGATAACATAGCTAAAGTTAGCCTATTAGCGTTTGAACGAAGAACTGTCGTAGGAATATAACCATTTTGTTAGATCAATGTATGGTTAAGTTAAGCCTAACTCGGATGGTATTAACCTAGATAGTACTAGCATGTACTGTATTAACTTGTGTTGTACGGAAAACCTCTCTTTGTTGGATATAGAAGATTCCATCAAGTTTTGTAAGAAACGATGTAAGAATGTTTCAGTTAATGCATAATATAACTTAGGTTCGATTTGAAATCTCGTGTTTATTATATCTACCGACGGCTATGGAATTACATCTCTACCTATAGGCGTATAATAGAAGAGTTACCACGTAATAATCGTTGAAACTATTTCTTGAAAACTTTGAAAACATACCGCGCTTTGAATTACTGATTTCACTTTGAATTCCATAAAACATTGATTGTGTTAAACGATGATGAAAAGAAATATGTATTTGGCATTATATAATGACGCCTGGCCAACGTGATTATATTGTACAAAGTACATATGGGCGTTTCAAAGTTGTGCGACATATAATATGAAACCTTATTCTTCAATCCTCCATACTATTTCTTTGTTAAAGCAATGTGAAATCTTGTTCATCACATTCATTATCTTGGCATTGACTTCTGCATTTTATTCATCGCAGAACGAAATCATGCCGCCAAAACGAAGAATCACTAAGAATAGTCAACGAACGGCTACACCTCCTGATCCTGAAACCATTCCACCACCCAATCCTGAGGAAACCACTGAGCAAATGATTGTGAGGCGGATTGCTGAAGGTATTGCTGAATATGAAGCAAGCCGCAACCGCGATCAGGGTGTAAATAACAGTGGAACAACCCCTCCGAACAGTGAGACGCCTGTGAACACTCGACATGGGTGTTCATATAAAACCTTTCAGGCTTGTAAGCCACCTCCTTTCTGTGGCACCGAGGGTGCTATTGGTATCATACACTAGATAGAAAAGATGGATTCGGTGTGGGACATTAGTGATGGTTTACCAGACACTGCGGTGAAATATGTTGCCAGCACCTTAGCTGATAAAGCTTTGACTTGTTGGAACAGTCAAGTCCAATCACTCGGACGACCAGCTGCCTACTCCATGACATGGGAGACATTGAAACGTATGATGTTAGAAGAATTCTGCCCCCGAAGTGAGATGCAGAAAATTGAGACTGAGCTGTGGAACATTACCATGATTGGGGCTGATATCACTGGTTATACAACCAGGTTCCAAGAACTAGCTCGTCTTGTGCCACACATGGTAACACCTGAGTACAAGTGCATTGAGCGTTATGTGTATGGTCTGGCACCACAAATCAGGAGTTTGGTTACGTCCTCCAAACCTGACACGTTCAGGAGCGCTGTTACCTTAGCGCAGAGTTTGACTGATGAAGCAGTTAGAATGGGGACACTGACCAAGAAGACTGTGTCGGTTAAGGTTGAACCGAACAATACTGAAGCTGGTAGTTCTGGAGGAATGAAATGCAAGTGGAACGACCGTCAGGGTCAAACAAACAAAAAGGGATCTGGAAACCCGAAGTCTTATGCTGCCACCATTGTGGAACCAAAGCCATACTTAGACAACAAACCTAAGTGTGATAAGTGTAGCAAACACCATGAGGGTGAATGCTGGTTTTGCGACAGCTGTAAAGGATGGGGTCACAAAACCCAAAACTGTAAGGTTAACCCTACCCCTAAGGAAAACACTGTACGCCAAAACCAGGGGTGTTTTGAGTGTGGCGACATGAGGCATTATCGGAACCGTTGCCCTCGACTCAACAATCAAAACCGCATTGCCAACAACGCCCACAACCGCAACAACAATGGAAACAACCGTGGAAACAACAACAACCGAGCCAACAACAACAATCGGGCTAACAACAACAACAACAACAACCAGCCAGCTCGTGGACGTGTGTTCATGCTAGGAGCACCAGAAGCACGTCAGGATCCTAACACAGTCACTGGTACGTTTCTAGTAAACAACCACTTTGCTTCTGTGTTATTTGATTCCGGTGCTGATTTAAGCTTTGTGTCCACTGAGTTTAGACCACTATTAGAGATCGAATCCCTTAAGCTAGATAACAAATATACTGTAGAGCTAGCCGATGGTAAGTTGATTGAATCAGGAGAAATAGTACCAGGATGCACCTTAACGTTAGAAGGCCATCCTTTCAAAATAAACTTACTACCGGTAGAATTAGGGAGCTTCGATATAGTGGTTGGCATGGATTGGTTGTCATTGAACCGCACGGAAATCGTTTGTCATGAAAAGATTGTACGGTTACCTTTACCGTCAGGAGAAATGTTGATGATTCAAGGAGAAAAGAGTAATCGTGTGGTGAAAACGATTACCTGCATGAAGGCAAATAAGTATCTACGAAAAGGGTACCAAGCGTTTTTGGTACATGTTGTGGATAAGAAACCCGAGGAGCGACTCATAGACGATGTGCCCGTAGTGCGTGACTACCCAGGGGTATTCCCTGACGAATTACCAGGGTTACCGCCTCCACGACAGGTTGAATTCCATATCGACCTAGTGCCAGGAGCTGCACCGATTGCTCGTGCACCTTATCGTCTAGCTCCATCAGAAATGCAGGAACTGTCTGCACAGTTACAAGAACTGTTGGATTTAGGATTCATCCGACCGAGCTTTTCACATTGGGGAGCTCCGGTGTTGTTTGTCAAAAAGAAGGATGGATCAATGCGGATGTGTATCGATTATCGAGAACTGAACAAAGTGACGATTAAGAACCGATACCCATTGCCATGCATCGATGATTTGTTTGACTAGCTGCAAGGGTCAAGTTATTACTCAAAGATCGACCTGAGGTCGGGTTACCATCAACTGAAGGTACGGGATGAAGATATCCCTAAGACTGCATTTAGGACTCGATACGGTCATTACGAGTTCCTAGTTATGCCATTCGGGCTAACGAATGCGCTGGCAGTGTTCATGGATCTAATGAATAGAGTATGTAAACCTTACCTTGATAAGTTCGTCATAGTGTTCATTGACGATATTTTGATATACTCGCGAACGAAGGAAGACCATGAACAACATCTGAAGCTGATTCTTGAATTAATGGAGAAAGAGAAGCTTTATGCAAAGTTCTCTAAATGCGAATTTTGGATGCGTGAGGTTCATTTCCTTGGTCATGTGATCAATAACAAGGGAATTCACGTGGACCCATCTAAAATTGAGGCGATTAAGAACTGGGGAGCACCGAAAACCCCAACTGAGATACGACAATTCCTTGGGCTAGCCGGTTACTACCGACGATTCATCGAGAATTTCTCGAAAATTGCTCAACCACTTACCGCCCTAACGCAAAAAGACAAGAAATTTGATTGGGGCGAGAAGCAAGAGAATGCTTTCCAATTGTTGAAAGAGAAATTGAGCACCGCGCCTATCCTATCACTACCAGAAGGAGTAGAAAACTTTGTTGTTTACTGTGATGCTTCACATCAAGGATTAGGTTGCGTGTTAATGCAAAACGACAAAGTTATTGCTTATGCGTCTCGTCAATTGAAAGTTCATGAGAAGAACTATACGACGCATGACCTAGAGCTGGGAGCAGTCGTTTTTGCGCTTAAGATTTGGAGACATTACTTGTACGGTACAAAGTGTACGATCTTCACCGATCGCAAAAGTCTCCAACATATATTTGATCAGAAAGAACTCAACATGAGACAAAGACGTTGGGTTGAACTATTGAATGATTACGACTGTGAAATCTAGTACCATCCAGGCAAAGCTAATGTAGTAGCGGATGCCCCGAGTCGTAAGGAAAGAGTAAAATCTCGAAGAGTTCGAGCGTTAGGATTAACGATCCACTCGAGCCTCATTTCACAAATTCGTGACGCTCAACAAGCGGCCTTTACTCCAGAACGTATGAAAGATGAATCCCTCAAGGGAATGGAGAAACAACTGGAGTCTAAAGACAATGGAGTATTGTATTTTATGAACCGAATTTGGGTTCCTTGTGTTGAGGAACTACGTAGCCTGATATTGGACGAAGCACATAAGTCCAATTATTCGATACATCCTGGTGCAGACAAAATGTACCACGATCTGAAAGGATTCTATTGGTGGCCTGGTATGAAACGAGATATTGCCACCTACGTTAGTAGATGCCTGACTTGTGCAAAGGTCAAAACTGAATATCAAAAGCCGTCTGGGCTTTTGCAACAACCTGAGTTGCCCAAATGGAAATGGGAACACATCACGATGGACTTCATCACGAAGCTACCAAAAAACGACATCTGGAATGGACACCATATGGGTGATTGTTGACCGACTGACAAAGTCAGCTCATTTTTTAGCCATCAAGGAATCGGATAAGATGGAAAAACTGTCTAGAATCTACATAAAAGAGGTAGTTTCTAGAAATGGAGTCCCATTATCTATCATCTCTGATAGAGATGCATGTTTCACCTCTCGCTTCTGGCAAACACTGCAACAAGCATTGGGTACTAGACTCGACATGAGTACGGCCTACCATCCACAAACTGATGGCCAAAGTGAGCGAACGATTCAAATGCTCGAAGACTTGTTACGAGCCTGTGTGATTGACTTTGGAGGAAACTAGGATAACCATCTCCCTTTAGCCGAGTTCTCGTATAACAATAGTTATCATACGAGTATACAAATGGCACCGTTTGAGGCGTTGTACGGACGCAAGTGCCGATCCCCACTATGTTGGGCAGAGATGGATGACAGACAGTTATCAGGGCCTGAGATAGTCCAAGAGACAACGGACAAAATATCTCAAGTGCTTAATCGATTGAAAACGGCGCTTGACCGACAAAAGAGTTATGCAGACAATAGACGGAAACCTTTGGAGTTTCAAGTAGGTGACAAAGTCCTACTCAAGGTATCTCCTTGGAAAGGAGTTGTACGATTTGGAAAACGCGGTAAACTGAACCCACGATATGTTGGACCATTTGAGATCCTAGCAAGGATTGGTCCTGTAGCTTATAAGCTTAAACTGCCGCAAGAACTTAGTAATATTCACGACACGTTTCACGTGAGTAACCTTAAAAAGTGTCTATCGGACGAGACACTAATTATCCCTCCTGACGAAGTTTTCATTGATGCAAAACTCAATTTTGTGGAGGAACCCATCGAAATAATTGATCGGAAAACACATAAACTCCGACGCAGTCGGATCGAACTAGTCAAGATTCGATGGAACTCAAAACGCGGTACAGAGTCTACATGGGAACGTGAGGATGAAATGCGCAAGAAGTATCCTCAACTATTTGAAACCGTGACCGCGACTCACGACACAACTTAAATCTCGGGACGAGATTTCCCTAACGGGGGGAGAATGTGACAACTCTCCAAATTATGTATTAATTAAACATTAAGCATGTGCATTCTTACGCTAAATTCCTGATTAAGTTTAAACAAAGCTTTTGATATGATGTAAGCCTAGCAAGCCCAATACTTTTAAACAAAAAGTATTACGTAAGACGTAAGTATTTAAAAGATACGTACAAACGTATCGGAACGAATCCGACAAAATAAATACAAAAGTTCGTGACACAAAAATAATTAATAATTCAATTATTAATTACGAATATTAATATATCTATAACATATAGATAAAATGACTTAGATATACGTTTTATATAAAACGTATTACAAAACGAACAGAAACAATTGTAAAACGTACCCAGAGATCGCAAATCATAAAAATTCTAATTTTCTCATACGTTTGAAAGTATTTGGAACATTACATCAAAATATGAAATCATAATTTAACTGAAATTTGGCGCCCAATTGACTGCGCGCAGTAAAATGTACAAAAATGTACAACTATTAAAAATAATGAAAATCTCATTATTCTAAATTTAAATAACGAACCAGGAGAACATCTACAAAATAAAAATATAAAATATTAAATTTTATATTGCACTAATTATACCCGTACCCGAAACTAACGGATTAAAAATCTACACAATTCACACAAACAAAATATCTATACGACACATCCTGTGCATCCCCATACTTCTTCCAGTTGAAAATTGGAGCATGATATATATATTATATTTAAATATATACTCCATGCCTTCAATAATGCAACTTCATTATTTACCAAAATCAATCATTTTTTTTCTTCTTCTTCTCTGGGAACAACGACAGCAGCCAGCAAGCAGCAGCAACAAAAATTTTAATCTTCCTAAAATATAACAATAATCTCTTCAGGTCCTTCATCCTAGTTTCATCATCATTATAACCATATCATAACCACTTCATTGTAAGCAAAAATTTCTATTCTTAAATTCTTACTCAATGTTTTGCTATTTATAAATTCTTAGCATAAACACAACCTAAACCATGCATCTAACTCTATAATGTGATGATCAAAGGGCTAATTTTTTGAAATAAAGTTTAAGAAAAACCAAGCTCATAACTACGAAAATTGATGTATATGAAAACGAATTACTATGTGATATTGGGTGCTATAACGTTATAAAACTTTGTGATAAACGAGTTGAAATGTGAGAAAAACGATTTGAGTTAAAACCAAATAAAAAGCTATTATGCAATCATTGTATACTTGCCATTATAACTAGCTAGGTAAGTTAGATGTGTTCTAGTCTCTAAAATTAACTCATCATGCTACTTAAGTACTTATTCCCTACAATTAATAATTAGTAACATTGAAATATAATATCATATATTTAGCAAGTTCTGTTAACGTATGTTGAGTTTTTATTAAATGAGTTTGTTAAGAGCTTATTTATATTTGTTTTGAAGTAAAAATAAATGTGGCGTGGTGCAATAACCAGCTGAGTATTGTTTGTGAACCGGACGGGTGGTTTAATAATTTGGGTCAAACGGGTTAATTGACTAAATGGGTTATATAAACGAATGAGCCAAAACTAATTACTAAATAAAACGGGCCAACCAAGTTATATAATCGGGTTAAGCTATTTGGCCGAAACAAAATTAAATGGACTGAACATATATTAGGCCAAAATCATTAAAATGAGCCAATGGTTTTAAAATGTTATTGGGCCAAAAACAAATGGGCCGCGTGTTTTAGTAAATGGGCCGAACAACTTGGGTTGAGCCCAATGGGCCGTAAAACTTTAAAACATAAACGCAATGCGGGTTAACATATTTTGAAACTATTGTTTAACTTGTAACATTTCGACAATTATGAAATGTCATTTTTAACAAACTTGTATACATATGTATATATCGACAAATGATTAAATTATATATATATACAACGACGACAATTTATATGTATATACAAATATATATATGTACAAATGAGAACCTAATGACATTGATATGTGTCAATACGACTAGAACATATATGTGGACACTTTTAATGAGAAATACGACATAAGAAATAATAACAATATTTCAATGCAACGTCACCAACGAATTTAACGACTTACATTATTAAGAAATCAACAATTTCTTCAAACAAACAAACTGTTAACATAAATTGAATAACAAATCAAACATACTTATGTTAATACATTTATTGTATATAGGTTAACACACCTTGGGCAAATATCTGTCGGCTGCTAGCATTCATACCGAGCAAACTACTGTGAGTTCACAGCCCCTACTTTGCAAATGTTTTATGCTTTTAAACATAGGGGTGTAAACATAGAAACTGCATGCAAACACATGCAGCAAATTATATAATTGCTTTATTGCTTTATACAACTGTTTGATATGAAATAACGTTTTCACAACTGTTTTGGGAATTAGACACTGTATCCTAGTACGGTCCCAGACTTGAAATGTGTGCATGAAAGACCTTATGTCATGCAGACTATAACCATTAGCTAGGTGACTCTAGCCACTGAGTATACGAATAGTACTATTGCCGTGACGACCCTCCTGTGGATGGAGCGTATACTTAAATGTCCTTCAGGCAAACAACATAAGTTCTGGTTGTGGTTTGGTTATAGGGTTAGGTCGCGTTACTTTAACCTGTGAGGTTTAGCTCACTTTTCAGGGGATCATAAGTCTAAGCATTTCCCACCTAATTTATTGGATGGACGTATCCTACAACTATTTTATACCTGATAAACAATCTGGTTATCTTTAAATACTGGTAAACAACCAGACATATACTTTGGGTGACAACCCACATAAATCTGTATTTTAGGGTAACAACCCTACAAACTTATATTTTGCAAAACCTGCAAACAATTATTAATTGAATGATCTTTCAATAACACAAACATAAATGGTTTAACATACCGTACATTTATACAAAACATGTGAATTCACTCAACATATTTGTTGACGACTTTCTTTCTATGTTTTACAGGAAATTAGCTATGTAAGTAAGCAATGCATGCATTCAGGATGGACAACCCTGGACTACTTAGGATGTCACATATTTTGGGACAGCTTTTGAGGATTTCCTATGTATTACTGCAGACATTGCAGTTATACGTATGAAATTTTATTATAAACATATGTATTGTAATACTTAAATGTTTTAAAACTCTACCACTACTGTACGACTTACATAGTCGTACTACTTTTCTAACAACTGTTTTAAACTGGCATCCTTATCTATTATGTTGCGCAATAGCCATATGCTCTGAGTATGTATGTGTACTGTTTGGTTGATTTAAACTGCTCACGCCCCGTCACGTCATTAGAGCTTCCGCATGTTTAATTAGTACTGATCGTGATTAGCGTTTGGCGGGGTGTGACAGAGGGTTTGCATTGATTACCGGAAGTTAAACGAAGCAACTCGCAAGGATCACTTCCCGCTTCCGTTCATTGATCAAATGCTCGAAAGGCTATTAGGAAATGAGTTCTATTGTTTCCAAGATGGTTTCTCCGAGTATTTCCAAATCCCGCTCGATCCAAAGGACCAGGAGAAGACAACGTTCACATACCCGTACGGAACATTTGCATACCGTCGAATGCCGTTTGGATTATGCAACGCACCTACAACATTTCAAAGATGCATGGTTGCAATTTTCCATGACATGATTGAACAATGCATGGAAGTCTTTATGGACGACTTCTCGGTCTTTGGAGACTCTTTCGCATCATGTCTATCCAACCTCGACAGAATGCTCGCCAAATGTGAAGAATCGAATCTCATTTTGAATTGGGAAAAATGTCACTTTATGGTGAAGGAAGGAATAGTTTTGGGGCATCGGATATCAAAGTCAGGAATCGAAGTAGACAAAGCAAAAGTCAAAACCATTGCTAAACTTCCACCGCCAACCAACGTTTGGGCCATTCAAAGCTTAGACACGCTGGGTTCTACCGCCATTTTATCAAGGACTTCTCTAAGATTTCTCTACATATCACCCACCTTTTAGGAAAAGACATCAAGTTTGTGTTTGATGAGAACTGTATGAAGGCCTTCAACTACCTAAAAAGGGAACTAACCAACGCACCAATCATGGTCGCTCCAGATTGGAGTCTACCATTTGAGATCATGTGCGACGCTAGCGATTTCGCAGTTGGGGCAGTTCTAGGGCAAAGGAAGGATAATCACTTTCGACCAATCTACTATGCCAGCAAAACACTTACAGACGCTCAAGAAAACTACACAACCACGGAAAAAGAGCTTCTAGCCGTAGTGTTTTCGTTTGACAAATTTTAATCCTACCTAATACTATCCAAGACGGTAGTATACACGGATCACTCGGCTCTAAAATACCTCTTCAAGAAGCAAGACGCAAAACCCAGATTGTTACGATGGATTCTACTCCTACAAGAATTCGACATCGAGATAAAAGATAAGAAGGGAGCATAAAATGTTGCCGCAGATCATTTAAGTCGACTTGAAAATCCGTCAATGGAACAACTTGCAGAAAGAGATATTAAAGATCGATTTCCAGAAGAGCAGTTAATGAGTTTAAGAGAACAAATGCAAGGTTCGCAATTCACCGACGACCCTTGGTTTGCAGACTTTGCCAATTTCGCAGTTGGAAGAATCACGAGAAAAGGGATGATATCATCGCGAAGACAAAAATTCTTCCGCGACGTCAAGCATTACTTTTGGGATGATCCGTACTTGTTCAAGGTCTGTCCCGACCAAATTATAAGAAGATGTGTCGATGGGAAAGAAGCCGAACACATCCTCCATCAAAACCACCACGAACCAACCGGAGGACATCATGCAGCTAATTTGACAGCAAAGAAAGTGTCGCACCCCCGAAACACGTGGCAGCGGAAACATGAGGTGTCACGGGGGCTACGACCAAATCAAATATCACAACACAAAGATTAAAGCAAACGACCTCTATATGAGACGTTTGAAAACGTTACATTCCATAAATAAAAGCTTACATAAGATTCTAAAGTTCGCAAACATAGTCTAGAGATTTATAATACATAATCGTTGATACAAAATGTCATAATGCAATTTAAATCTCCTGTTTGAAAATATGCGACTCGAGCTATGCTTTCCAAAAGCATCCTACTGTCCTGTTTCCTGTAGGTAGTCCTACTGCGTCTGTAAACCTGAGAATACATACTAAAAGGGTCAACATAAAGTTGGTGAGTTCATAGGTTTGCAAGCAGTTGTAAACATAAGTAAGAAATATGAGATTTCCGTTGCGTTGGACGTATGCAAAAACTGTTGTAAAAATATCAAGTTATCATTTGTTATTCCTTGTTTTCCTTTGTTATCATTTGTTATCCTTTGCGTCATGAGCTCATAGTTCGAAGCTTAACCCTTGTTGTTGCCTCAACAAGTGTCTAATCCGGAACACTCGTTTGTCAAGTATTATGCGTCCGTTTGACCAGTTAGAGCAACCTAACCCGGACGGGGGTGTCAATCCCCAATAGATCTATTCACAAATACTCACGCTTACAAATAATTAACGAACTACGATGTGCGAGGGCTTTGTTGGATTATGGTTTCACTCATGCGTTATCCTTTGCTTTCCCTTGTTTCCTTTGTTTTCATTGTTCCCTTTGTTATCCATTGTTTATAAAACAGTTGTATAAAAGCAGTTGCATAACGACAGTTGTATAAAGCATGTACAAAGATAGTTGTATAAAACATGTGTGTATGTATTCTCACCCCAAAATAGTTAAAACGAGTAAAACGGGGGCTATGAAACTCACCTTAGATTAGCAAGTGGCAAGCAAATATCAAATAAGCAAGCAAACCGATGTGCAACCTTCTAACGTCCTAAACGTATAAGGTTGTGTAAGTAGATGTCTTGTAAGACCATCTATAGCGATTGTATAAGTGGGGGTTAATGTCCACTTAAGCCAATCGTGTAAGTGGAGGGTTAATGTCCACCTAAATCACAATGTAGGTGGAGGGTTAATGTCCACCTAAGGCTAGTTCATCCAACTAGTATGTCCAAATAAGTTGTTCAAGTTTGTTTATCAAAAACGTGTACGACCCGTTGGTGAAAGTTTGTAATAATAATTCAAAGTATATTTATTATTAAGTTCATCGTGTTGTATACTTCTCGAAGCACCTGTGTTTCATATATGAATCTACATCATAAAGGTTTGATCTTTGTAGGTGTTTATTGCTTTTATATATGTCCGAATGTGTTAAGGCTCAGAATTTAGAGTCTAAAATGTGATTTTATGAGAATTAACTAAGGGTTAAAAGTCAACTCTCAAGGTCAAAAAGTCAACTGAAAAAGGTCAACTCCTAAGTCAAAGTCAACTCGGAAGTCTTCAGTTCGCAAGTCAAACTGAACTCGCAAGTCAAACTGAACTCGCAAGTCAAACTGAACTCGTGAGTCAAACTGAACTCGCAAGTCAAACTGAACTCGCAAGTCAAACTGAACTCGCAAGTCAACTGAACTCGCAAGTCAAACTGAACTCGCAAGTCAACTGAACTCGTGAGTCAAACTGAACTCGCAAGTCAAACTGAACTCGCAAGTCAAACTGAACTCGCAAGTCAACTGAACTCGCAAGTCAAACTGAACTCGCAAGTCAACTGAACTCGCAAGTCAACTGAACTCGCAAGTCAACTGAACTCGCAAGTCAAACTGAACTCGCAAGTCAAAGTCAACTCGCAAAGTCAAAAAAAGTCAACTGTTGTGTTTTTGCTTTGTAAACATGGTCAAACGGGCTCGGTTTGACCCGAAATTTTTAGGGAAGCCTTAGATATGTTCAAAGAGTCTCCAGAAATTTTGGTTCGAGTCGGGGTCGTTTCGAGATGTCGGTTTTTAAGTTTACACCTTAAGCTTCAAGATTTAATGTTTTCGGTTTATGTCGGGTCATTACGCCAACTGATTTCACCTATCTATAGTCCAAATCAAACTTCCAAATTTTTACCAACTGATTTACTAAGTGTCTTGACTAACATATCAAATTTTCAGCTTCTAACAAGTCCATTAACATAGTTAAATAAAGCCGCGTAACAACCGAACACATTTTATCGAAAAACTTCCTGGTCAGTCTTATAAATCGGATCGTAGAGAAAAATGAGTACGTTTCTGGAAAAAGTGTAAAACATGAAAGTTGTAGATCTTTTCAATACGCAAATTTTAAAAAAAAATGCATCTTCTAACTCTCAGTATTTGATTTTATACGAATATTTTTGTGAACTGTCGATTTCTAGGCAGATTTCATGCATGTTCTTGTTTGCTTAATAAAAACGATTTTTAACTATGGATTTGGACATAATCATGTTAGATGAACATTATAACATCTAAATCAGTAGATTAAAAGTAAAATAAGTGAAGGGTTTTGATGAATCTTACAAAGAAATGATGAAAAACAAGAGGAGATGATGAAGGTGTTGATGATTCTTGAGCTTGATCTTGATCTCCTCTTCAAGAAGGTGGTGTTTAATGGTGATAATTAGTGGTTTTTGGGGCTGAGATATCACAGCAAATGGAAAGAGAATAGAGAGAGTTTGAGAGGTTTTTGGTGGAGTGAAATGAGAGTAAGAAGGTCTTGCATGAATACTAAGTGGTTTGATGGGGAAATAAGCAATCATTTGATATTGCATGAAACAAGAGTGGGCAAGGGGGGGGTGGTGACCACATGGGGGGGGCCGGCCCTCATGGTGGCCCCACAAGGGGTATTTTGGTCATTTCACATTTCTAGCTTAAATCGTTGCGTTTTACGTTCGTTTACCCGATTGTTTAAACGTTTATTCGCACGTTAAATGTTTTATGCGCGTTTTTAAGTGACGACATAAATTTCGATATTTTTGATTGAGATATTTATCAAAATACTTAAAAACATTTATAAAAATGTTCCGTTAATTCGTCGGCCTCGATTTGCGTGTTTGTTCTACGGCGGTTTAATCGCGTAACGTTATTTTGAGTCGTTTAGATTAACGATATAATTTGAATAAATTTCCATTGAAGTATTGTTTAAAATACTTAATTTAGGTTGTCAATTTAATTATTGACGTTCGTTTGGTTGTCGAAATAAATTCGCGCGTTATCGTTGCGTTTGAGACGTTTTAACCGAAACGTCTAGGTTTTTCGAGTATTATTTTAGCAAAATAATAGATAATGATAAATAACTTCTAAAAATAGATTAAAGTTATTTATAGGAATGTTTTCACCAACGTCGTATTTAAACTGTGTCGGACTCCATCCGATAATAAAGTGTACGATTCAAACAAATCGCAAATGTGTGCAAATATAATAACATATATTAATACACATAATGATACACATAATTCACCCTAATTACATGTATTAGCACAATGATTAGGAACTAACAGTAGCCCTAATTGGTCGGGTGTCACATTCTCCCCCTGTTAGGAGAATTTCGTCCCGAAATTTCTCGTGGTGACGGTTTGTGTGTAGTCTGGGAGGGAAAGTAAGCATGTGTTTCTAGCGTAAGTTTGTGTAATGGATTATACTCATTCGATATCGAATAATATTTGAAAGAGTCAGGTGATCGAAAAGAAACGTACCCGTAACAAAGTTATGGGTTCTGTCGGGCACTGTTGTTCAACTTCGGACATTCATTCCTGAAATGCCCAGCGTTTCCGCACTCGAAACAAGTTTTTGCCTTACAATCCTTGGCCTGGTGTCCATAACGTTTGCATTTGTTACAGGGAGAACCACAGGGTCCATTGTGATGACGATTACAGCTGGGACAATAGGGCCGGTGTCCCTCATAGCCTTTCTTTTCTCCGGGTCCTGTAGCATAGGCCATGAAAGTCTCTGGCCTCTTTGCTAATTGTTGTCCTGGGTTTTCGTTGTTGTTTCCATTGCGTTTCCTTTTGTTATCTCCGATGCTTTTCTCAGCGGGTGTACCACGACGGACAATCTGTGCCATGAGTTCGTGTGCCATACGGACGGCACTTTGGATGGTTCCGGGTTTTGAAGAAGTTACATTTCCCTGGATCGTCTCTGGAAGACCCCAAATGTATCTCTCGATACGTTTGTATTCGGGGTCCACCATGGATGGACAAAGAAGAGCAAGCTGGTGGAACCTGGTTGTGTAGCTGGTGATGTCGTTTCCTTGAACTGTGAGGTTCCAGAATTCCTGTTCGAGCTGTTGGAGTTGCTCACGAGGACAGTACTCTTCCCTCAGCAGGTTTTTGAGTTCATCCCAGGATATTTGATAGGCAGCATCAATACCATGGGTTTGGGCGTATGAGTTCCAGAAAGTGAGTGCACCCTCAGCTAGTGTGCAGGTAGAGAATTTTACTTTGTTTTCCTCTTGGCAGTTACTTATTCGAAAAACGGACTCCATTTTCTCAATCCAGTGCATGAGACCGACGGCTCCTTCGGTTCCTTTGAAATTAAGGGGATTACAATTTGTGAAATCTTTGTAGGTGCAGGGCTTCGGCACGGGTGGATTGTGGCCTGCCCCTCCAGGGTTTCCTTGGTTCGGGTTAAGGTCATTACTGGCAGCTTCTAGGGCCGCTTGTACTCTCTGATTGATGAGTCGCTCGATATCGGTGGAGCTCATTTGACGTTTTGGTGCCATGATTCTAAAAGTAAGAAAATGAGAGGCACGTAAGATGTCGTTGAGTAGGATTTAAGGTCATTGCAGGTGTATAAAGGAAAGTAAAACAGATGTTTATGACACGTCGAAATAATTAAGTAAAACAAGGAAGCAAATTTATATAACCACACTGAGGCGCAAGTTCAAAATGATTACAAGACTTAGAAGGTTCTCAAAATATGCCGGGCAGTGTTACATTCGGACGAATACATAAGTCTTATACAAAATGTGATGGGGTTTTATACACCCATCGATAGATCATCGAGCTAACACTAGCTATGATCACCGTTGTTCGAGTCTACTTCTAATCTATTCTAAATTCAGGTCGTGTGGATAGTAACGTGCTTCGAGCATGTCACTGTATCGCGGGAGTGCAGAGTGGAGTAAGATATTGTCTGTTGAGTGTTGGCACATCCCTTTGATCCACGTTTTTGTTATTTGCTTAAAATGAGTGGCCACTTCCTTCCAGTAGTGAATCCTATCCCTGATTCGGTCGGGAATAGACCTTTTCAGAATCCTCAATTCTTGCTCGTAGGTCTTGCACCTAAGCTTGAGCTCCCAATTGCGGCCATCTAAATCTTCGGCCTGATCTCTCACTCTTTCGTATTCCTCGATGCCAATCATTCCAAAGTTGTGTTCAGAGTAGTTAAAGTCATAAAACGAGTCTTAGCTAAGTCGTTGGAATCCATCCAAGTGTTGGAGATATTATTTCGAGGAGGTAGTGTGAATAGGATAAGGTCTAGTTCGAAGAGGTCTGCCCTTCTAGTCGTGTGTAGCACGCGCGCTCCATGGGTCTATGATAAAAGTGGGTATGAAGAGTATGAAGTGACGAAGCATCGTACAGTTGAAGTTCTATACGTGTTCCTGAGTGATTTGGTTGCGAGCGGAAAGAAGAGGGTGAAGTAGGCGTCACTTATTTGGGTGGCGAATCCTTAGGTGGATTCTCCTCAAATGAGTCCTATCAGATTATATCGTTGCCTGATTCGGTTGGTCGAGCGGGTACCATGGAAATCTCCACAGTAGTGAGTAAGGCTAGAGCCTTGTTTTCAGAGTTGGGTGACGTAGTTGTGGGAGTGGTTGCCGTGAAGGGTGGTAAGTAAGTTTAGTGTACATAAGGTTATACATATATATACACATAAAAGCCTAGCACATAAGCACGTATATAGGTTGGTCCCGTTCTATCCTCGGTCTATGTCTACTACTGTATTCTCGTTCACTATAACCATTTCAGGTCTTGCATCGAATCTCATTTAATTGTACATAGTTGATCAAGCTATGTTAAATTAATTTCAAATGATGCAATTGCTGAACCAGTCATAACAAATGAGGAATACTAACCTAACGGTTATAGTCTAGGTCACTAATGCAATCCTAGTTCGCTATAACCTTAGGCTTTGATACCAATCTGTCGCACCCCCGAAACACGTGGCAGCGGAAACATGAGGTGTCACGGGGGCTACGACCAAATCAAATATCACAACACAAAGATTAAAGCAAACGACCTCTATATGAGACGTTTGAAAACGTTACATTCCATAAATAAAAGCTTACATAAGATTCTAAAGTTCGCAAACATAGTCTAGAGATTTATAATACATAATCGTTGATACAAAATGTCATAATGCAATTTAAATCTCCTGTTTGAAAATATGCGACTCGAGCTATGCTTTCCAAAAGCATCCTACTGTCCTGTTTCCTGTAGGTAGTCCTACTGCGTCTGTAAACCTGAGAATACATACTAAAAGGGTCAACATAAAGTTGGTGAGTTCATAGGTTTGCAAGCAGTTGTAAACATAAGTAAGAAATATGAGATTTCCGTTGCGTTGGACGTATGCAAAAACTGTTGTAAAAATATCAAGTTATCATTTGTTATTCCTTGTTTTCCTTTGTTATCATTTGTTATCCTTTGCGTCATGAGCTCATAGTTCGAAGCTTAACCCTTGTTGTTGCCTCAACAAGTGTCTAATCCGGAACACTCGTTTGTCAAGTATTATGCGTCCGTTTGACCAGTTAGAGCAACCTAACCCGGACGGGGGTGTCAATCCCCAATAGATCTATTCACAAATACTCACGCTTACAAATAATTAACGAACTACGATGTGCGAGGGCTTTGTTGGATTATGGTTTCACTCATGCGTTATCCTTTGCTTTCCCTTGTTTCCTTTGTTTTCATTGTTCCCTTTGTTATCCATTGTTTATAAAACAGTTGTATAAAAGCAGTTGCATAACGACAGTTGTATAAAGCATGTACAAAGATAGTTGTATAAAACATGTGTGTATGTATTCTCACCCCAAAATAGTTAAAACGAGTAAAACGGGGGCTATGAAACTCACCTTAGATTAGCAAGTGGCAAGCAAATATCAAATAAGCAAGCAAACCGATGTGCAACCTTCTAACGTCCTAAACGTATAAGGTTGTGTAAGTAGATGTCTTGTAAGACCATCTATAGCGATTGTATAAGTGGGGGTTAATGTCCACTTAAGCCAATCGTGTAAGTGGAGGGTTAATGTCCACCTAAATCACAATGTAGGTGGAGGGTTAATGTCCACCTAAGGCTAGTTCATCCAACTAGTATGTCCAAATAAGTTGTTCAAGTTTGTTTATCAAAAACGTGTACGACCCGTTGGTGAAAGTTTGTAATAATAATTCAAAGTATATTTATTATTAAGTTCATCGTGTTGTATACTTCTCGAAGCACCTGTGTTTCATATATGAATCTACATCATAAAGGTTTGATCTTTGTAGGTGTTTATTGCTTTTATATATGTCCGAATGTGTTAAGGCTCAGAATTTAGAGTCTAAAATGTGATTTTATGAGAATTAACTAAGGGTTAAAAGTCAACTCTCAAGGTCAAAAAGTCAACTGAAAAAGGTCAACTCCTAAGTCAAAGTCAACTCGGAAGTCTTCAGTTCGCAAGTCAAACTGAACTCGCAAGTCAAACTGAACTCGCAAGTCAAACTGAACTCGTGAGTCAAACTGAACTCGCAAGTCAAACTGAACTCGCAAGTCAAACTGAACTCGCAAGTCAACTGAACTCGCAAGTCAAACTGAACTCGCAAGTCAACTGAACTCGTGAGTCAAACTGAACTCGCAAGTCAAACTGAACTCGCAAGTCAAACTGAACTCGCAAGTCAACTGAACTCGCAAGTCAAACTGAACTCGCAAGTCAACTGAACTCGCAAGTCAACTGAACTCGCAAGTCAACTGAACTCGCAAGTCAAACTGAACTCGCAAGTCAAAGTCAACTCGCAAAGTCAAAAAAAGTCAACTGTTGTGTTTTTGCTTTGTAAACATGGTCAAACGGGCTCGGTTTGACCCGAAATTTTTAGGGAAGCCTTAGATATGTTCAAAGAGTCTCCAGAAATTTTGGTTCGAGTCGGGGTCGTTTCGAGATGTCGGTTTTTAAGTTTACACCTTAAGCTTCAAGATTTAATGTTTTCGGTTTATGTCGGGTCATTACGCCAACTGATTTCACCTATCTATAGTCCAAATCAAACTTCCAAATTTTTACCAACTGATTTACTAAGTGTCTTGACTAACATATCAAATTTTCAGCTTCTAACAAGTCCATTAACATAGTTAAATAAAGCCGCGTAACAACCGAACACATTTTATCGAAAAACTTCCTGGTCAGTCTTATAAATCGGATCGTAGAGAAAAATGAGTACGTTTCTGGAAAAAGTGTAAAACATGAAAGTTGTAGATCTTTTCAATACACAAATTTTAAAAAAAAATGCATCTTCTAACTCTCAGTATTTGATTTTATACGAATATTTTTGTGAACTGTCGATTTCTAGGCAGATTTCATGCATGTTCTTGTTTGCTTAATAAAAACGATTTTTAACTATGGATTTGGACATAATCATGTTAGATGAACATTATAACATCTAAATCAGTAGATTAAAAGTAAAATAAGTGAAGGGTTTTGATGAATCTTACAAAGAAATGATGAAAAACAAGAGGAGATGATGAAGGTGTTGATGATTCTTGAGCTTGATCTTGATCTCCTCTTCAAGAAGGTGGTGTTTAATGGTGATAATTAGTGGTTTTTGGGGCTGAGATATCACAGCAAATGGAAAGAGAATAGAGAGAGTTTGAGAGGTTTTTGGTGGAGTGAAATGAGAGTAAGAAGGTCTTGCATGAATACTAAGTGGTTTGATGGGGAAATAAGCAATCATTTGATATTGCATGAAACAAGAGTGGGCAAGGGGGGGGTGGTGACCACATGGGGGGGGCCGGCCCTCATGGTGGCCCCACAAGGGGTATTTTGGTCATTTCACATTTCTAGCTTAAATCGTTGCGTTTTACGTTCGTTTACCCGATTGTTTAAACGTTTATTCGCACGTTAAATGTTTTATGCGCGTTTTTAAGTGACGACATAAATTTCGATATTTTTGATTGAGATATTTATCAAAATACTTAAAAACATTTATAAAAATGTTCCGTTAATTCGTCGGCCTCGATTTGCGTGTTTGTTCTACGGCGGTTTAATCGCGTAACGTTATTTTGAGTCGTTTAGATTAACGATATAATTTGAATAAATTTCCATTGAAGTATTGTTTAAAATACTTAATTTAGGTTGTCAATTTAATTATTGACGTTCGTTTGGTTGTCGAAATAAATTCGCGCGTTATCGTTGCGTTTGAGACGTTTTAACCGAAACGTCTAGGTTTTTCGAGTATTATTTTAGCAAAATAATAGATAATGATAAATAACTTCTAAAAATAGATTAAAGTTATTTATAGGAATGTTTTCACCAACGTCGTATTTAAACTGTGTCGGACTCCATCCGATAATAAAGTGTACGATTCAAACAAATCGCAAATGTGTGCAAATATAATAACATATATTAATACACATAATGATACACATAATTCACCCTAATTACATGTATTAGCACAATGATTAGGAACTAACAGTAGCCCTAATTGGTCGGGTGTCACAGAAAGTTTACGACTCAGGATTCTACTGGCCCACCATTTTCAGAGACGCACAAGACTTGGTGAAACGTTGCGATATTTGCCAAAGGTTTGGAAATATCACAACGCGTAACGAAATGCCATTGACGAACATCCAAGCATGTGAGATATCTGATATATGGGGATTAGACTTCATGCGGCCATTTCCGAAATCTTACGAAAAGGAATACATTCTAGTAGCTGTCGATTACGTATCCAGATAGGCCGAAGCTCAAGCCTTCCCAACAAATGACGCAAGAGTCGTAACCAAGTTCTTAAAACAGTTACTCTGACCACTTGGCCATCAGACTTTTTAAAACAGCTATTCTGATAAAAACCACTTTTCTTAACAAAGAAATTCACAAATATGACATTTATCGTATGAAGTTCCTGACCGCCGATTCTCTCTCTGTTTACTAGGGTTCTTGGCGATTTTTCATGAACAATTTCGTTGGCTTTTTTTTGTTCATGTCAGGATCTTTCTAGTTTGTTTTAACTGTTCCTCGTATTCTCATATATCCATATCAGACTTGTTTTGGTTTTTTTTTCTGCTTTTGTTTTGTTTATTGAGATGAAGCCATCGGCATCTAAAAAGAAAAAGAAGAAGTCTAGTCCAGGTGCTAGATCGATTGGTGCAAAGAGTGAAGGAGATCAAAGGAGTTCTAATTCACAATCTGAATCAGATTCTGGCCAAACCACTTGTGTTCAATCGGATGATGATCTGAAAACCCTAAAATCTAGAAGTTCTACTGGTGCTAGTTTGGCTTGCGGAGGTATCTGGAATCTATTAGTGCTAGATTTGATCGTATAAGGGGGGCTTCATGTTAATCCTTCAATCAGAATGGCTGCTGTTCGTCATGATCATAAGGTGGATACGGCTGCGTGTAACCCTAATCTGAATGATCCGGATCATTCTTGGGCTGCAAGTTATCCATCGCTTTCTAAGGAAACAAGATCTCCGTCTGATTTGTGTGATCAACGTGAGCAACAAAAAGGTAATAATTCTACGCAGGATTTCGTTGATCAATATAGCCATTTAAAGGACTTTTCTGTGCCTTCAAAGCATGACGAATCTGCTAAGTTGAATGCGGATGGTTCTCATAGTAAGGCGACAGATGGTGGTAGTAATCTGGGTTCTCAGGTTGGGTATCAGGCCTATAAAATCCCTGTTGATCCGAAGAGTTATGCTGATTATACTTCCGATCGGGCTTATGATACTGATGTATCTGATGATGAGGTAGGATCCGGGCAGAATACCACTAATGCAGATTTAAATTTTGGTAATAGGGGTTTGGATGGTCTTGAAGCTGCTACGGTTCCTGTCCATATTCCTGCAGCTAAATCAAAGGATGTTTGTGCCAAATCTTATGCCCAAGTTGCAGATCAGGTTAATAAACGAAGGGTTAATTTTTGTACGCTTAACTTGGACCCTCCGAATGGTGTTGAGGCTGATGTGGAAATTCCATTGCAGACTGTTAAAGAAGCAAGTAAAAAGTATGCAAATACTTTATACGGGTATTTTATTGGGAAGAGGTTGGCTTTCCCGGTGGTTCAAAACTATGTTTTAAATGTATGGAAGAAATATGGCATTGAACGAGTGATGATGCATGCTAATGGCTTCTTTTTCTTCAAGTTTAATTCTGAATATGGCATGAATCAAGTTCTTGAAGGCGGACCTTGGATGATTCGCTTGATTCCGATTATTCTCAGGAAATGGACCTCGGATGTTAATTTGGCTAAGGAAGATCTATCTAAGGTTCCGGTTTGGATTAAGTTGCATAATATCCCTCTCTTGGCCTTTAATGAGGTTGGTTTAAGTGGCATAGCCATGAAGGTGGGTACTTCATTGATGCTGGATTCGTATATAAGTACCATGTGTATGGAGTCGTGGGGACGCCATAATTTTGCTCGAGCTATGGTGGAAGTTGATTCGGAAAATGAGTTGAAAGAAAGTGTGATGGTCTCTATTCCCAAAGTGGAGGGCAATGGTAAAACCTTATACACAGTTCGGGTTAAATACGAATGGAAACCACCCAGATGTAATTCATGTAGGATTTTTGGACATAAGAATTCGGAATGTCCAAAGAATGTGGTTGACACTGATGTCAGGAAAGACCCTCCTCATGACTTTGTTGCCCCTAAGAAGGTGGTACGTGTTAATTCAAAGCAACCTACACAATATGAGGGTTTTGTTCTGCGAAACCAGAAGCCTAAGATGGTTTATAAACCGAAGGACATGGGGCAACCATCAAAGTCTAATGGTCAGACTTCTAAAACGCAGCATGTTCCTCTTGGTAAAAGGTTTGATGCATTAAGTTCTGAGTTTGAGACTGGTGATCAATCTGATATGGTTCCGGAAGTTCCTAAGGAGAATAAGGGGTTAAAGGATAGGGGAAAATCAGTAGTTGATGATGGGGATGACGTAAGTGACGTGGAAGGAGGTTTTAAAGAGACGGTGGATTTTGTGGGTGATCCGAAGACATCATTTTCTTCCGAGGGGGCAAGCACTCCCGGTTTAGATGTTCCTCATGCTTAGCTTGTCATCATGGAATATAGGGGTATGAACCGGGCCCCTAAACAAAGTGAGGTTCAAATGGTGGTTAGTGAGCATAATTTAAGTGTTTGTGCTGTCTTGGAAACTCATATCCAAGCTTCAAAATTGACTCAAATCTGTTCTAACTTGTTTTTACATTGGGATTGGATATCTAATGCAAATTTTTGTAGTGGTGGTACTCGAATTGTTCTTGGTTGGAATCCTAGAGTGGTGGATCTGATGTATATTGATGGTAGTGATCAAGTTATTCATTGTCAAATTGGTTCGCGTTTGGGTAATAAGGATTTCTTTTGTTCTTTTATCTATGCGGGGAATTCGTATACGCATAGAAGGGAACTATGGTCTAATCTAAAGAAACATAATCAGTTTATTAAGGGTAGACCTTGGGTTCTGATGGGGGATTTTAACTCTATTCTTAATCTTGATGTGACACCCGGCGATTTAGGGTTACTGATTAACCTGCTAGAAATCCTAATTACGTGTGTTTAGTTTAGTATTAGGCTAAATACTTGTAATTACTTGTAACTATTTGTATATTTATGTGAATATACACTCCCGTAATTGATTTATATTAGCTTACGCAATTTGGTGAAATTGTGCAAAACAACCGGACGGAGTCCGACACAGTATAAATACGGACGTTGGTGAAAAACTTTCTATAAATAACTTAAATCTATTTTTAGAAGTTATTTATCATACATTATTATTTTGTTGAATTAATACACGAAAAACCTAGACGTTTTGGCTAAAACGTCTCAAACGCAGAGAAAATGCGCGAATCGCATTCGGAAACGAAACGAAACTCGATAAATATTTCGATAATTCAAAATAAAGTATTTTAATAATACTTCAATGGAAAAACATTTCAAATATATCGTGAATTAAAACGATGAAAAATGACGTTACGCGATTTAACGAAAATAACGGGTAAACGACCAAAATACGTAACACAATCTGAGAATCAAAGATTTAAATCATAAACCCACCCCATGGGCCCCCCAAAATCTGCCACCACCCCCTCCCCCCTATCCCCTCTCATGCAAAACATCATCATCACAATTCTTTCTTGATCACTACAACCCCCATTCATTTCACATGCATTCTTCCATTTCCAATATCAATTTCTCTCAACTCCCTCTCTCTTTCTCTCAAAAAACTGAAGAAAATCAGTCATAAGACCACCACAAACCACCACCATAATCCACCACAAGCCACCCTTAATCAAGAACAAAAGGAAGGGAAGCAAGGATCAAAGCCTATCTCCATCATCTTCACCATTCCTTCATTATTTCTAAGTATGAATACCCATCATCTCTCTCTCTAAAACTGATTGCATGATGTTTATTTACTTGTTTTGTAGATCATCGAACACTATTATGTCCAAATAAAAGGTTAAAACACGTTTTTATAACACATATATAAAAACGCAGAATCTGTCTCATAAAATGCAGTTTACAAAATATTCGTATAAAATCTAATTTTGAGAGTTAGAAGATGCATTTTTTTTAAAATTTGCGTCTTGAAAAGATCTACAACTTTCGTGTTTTGAACTTTTTCCAGAAACATACTCATTTTTCTCTACGAGCCGATTTATAGGACTGACCTGTTAGTTTTCGAGAATTGTGTTCGGAACTTTCGCGGAATTTATTTAATATGTAAACGGACTTGTTAAATGCTGGAAATTTGACATGTTAGTCTAGACACTTAGTAGATCAGTTGGTAAAAGTTTTGAGGTTTGATTTGGACTAGAGATAGGCGAAATCAGTTGGCGAAATGACCCGACATAAACCGAAAACGTTGAATCTTGAAGTTTTAAGAAGTGTAATTAAAACCGACACTTTGGATGAACCCCGACACGAACCGATAAATTTTATGGACTCTATAAACTGATATATGGGTTGGGTAAAAGTTTCGGGTCAAACCGAGTCGGTTTGACCAAGTCAACAAAAACGGCTCGGTTTCTAAAAACGACAAAATTTACTATTTTTGGAAAGTGGTAACAAAAATGGGTTTGGATGACTTAGTTAGTAACTTGGACCTAAAACTAAACTTAGAAAGTTTCCCAATTAGAAACCGACACTAAGAACAATTTTTAAAAATATCCGAATTCTCAAGTAGAGACACTAACCTAGTGATGCCACAATTACTAGTGATGCTACATTTTGCTAGTGATGCTACATTTTCTGAAAATATCCTAAGTCTCAAGTAGAGACACTAACCTAGTGATGCCACAATTACTAGTGTTGCTACATTTTGCTAGTGATGCTAGGTTTGACCAGTTTAACCAAGTTTGACCAGGTTTGACCAGGTTTGACCAGCTTTGACCAACGAGTTGACCAACTTTGACCTACGGTTTAAGGCTTATACAAACTAAAATAATCTATTTGCAACACATGAAACATATACTCGGATAGTATACAATGAAACAACACATAATAATAATGATTTAAGATTATTATTACAAACTTTCACCAACGGGTCGTACATGTTTTTAATAAACGAACTTGAACAACTTATTTGGACATACTAGTTGATGAACTAGCCTTAGGTGGACATTAACTCTCCACCTACACGATTGGCTTAAGTGGACATTGACCCCCACTTATACAATCACTATAGATGGTCTTTTGAGACATCTACTTATACCCAACCTTATACGTTTCTAGGACGTTAGAAGGTTGCACACCGACTTGCTTGCTTATTTGATATTTGCTTGCTACTTGCTAATCTAAGGTGAGTTTCATAGCCCCCTTTTACTTGTTTTTGAACTGTTTTGGGGTGAGAATACATACACATGCTTTTACAGATTTTTACTTAAACAGAAGCAGAAACTTTTACAGATTTTATTTATGATTGCTAGAAACAGAAACAGAAACTTAAACAGAAACAGAACATTTACTTATTGCATGAGTAGCAGAACTAATCCACTAATAAGTCCTCAATTTCATGGTTCGTTAATTTTTAAGCGCGAAAAATTGTGAATAGTACTATTTGGGATTGACAATCCCGTCCGAGCTGGTCGCTCCAGCTAACCCACGGGCGCATAATTATTTGAATCAGGATGTGTCCCGGATTAGACACATAGAGGCAGCAGAATTTGTTAAAGCTTCGAATACATGAGCTCATGGCAATACTAAACAGGAATAAAGTATACAATACTATAGTATACAGAATCTTTATTATACAGAAACTTTGTTATGCAGAATTTGATTTTACACAGAAACTCTGTTATACAGAACTGGATCCATGCAGAACTTGATTTACTCAGAAACTCTGTTATACAGAACTGGATCCATGCAGAACTTGATTTACTCAGAAACTCTATTTTTACAGAACTGGATCCATGCATAACTTAATTTACTCAGAAACTCTATTTATACAGAACTGGATCCATGCAGAACTTGAATTACTCAGAAACTCTATTTTTACAGAACTCTGTTTTACAGAACTTACTTATGCAAGATCATTATGATACATAACTTATTTTACAAACAGAAAACACGGTGTTCACATGAATACTTTACAGAACAAACCTATGAACTCACCAACTTTATGTTGACCCTTTTAGTATGTATTCTCAGGTTTACAGACGCAGTAGGACTACCCACAGGAAATAGGACAGTAGGATGCTTTTGGAAAGCATAGCTCGAGTCGCATATTTTCAAACAGGAGATTTAAATTGCATTACGACATTTTGTATCAACGATTATGTATTATAAATCTCTAGACTATGTTTGCGAACTTTAGAATCTTATGTAAGCTTTTATTTATGAAATGTAACGTTTTCAAACGTCTCATATAGAGGTCGTTTGCTTTAATCTTTGTGTTGTGATATTTGATTTGGTCGTAGCCCCCGTGACACCTCATACTTCCGCTGCCACGTGTTCAGGGGGTGCGACAGATTGGTATCAGAGCCTAAGGTTATAGCGAACTAGGATTGCATTAGTGACCGTACCTGACGTATTCAGCGGGCAGCGTTTATGCGGGGATTAACGGACGGAAGTGGAGTGTATCGGCGTACGGTGTTTCAACGGTTTCTGACGGTCAGTGGAATCGCCGAAGTCGAGTGTGTGTGGCTGGGTAAAGTTTTGGAAAAGTGACAACCGTGTTTAGGGTTTTGGGGGACGGGATGCAATTATAAAGCTCCAGCAATCCGATTTCCCGTTACTGAAATCAAAGATTAAAACTTTAATGTTTCTTATACAAACATTACTTTGAAAAAAAAAAAAAAAGAAGAAACCGTTGAAGGTGTGGTGAAGCTGTGAAGAGCGTACAGGAAGAAGAGACAATTAGGCCGCTCAAAGGTTTCTTTTTAATTAAGATTATACTCCGTATGTTAATATAATAAGATATACGGAGTATATCCGATATTTCTTTTAATTATTAATTATTAATATGGGAAATGCTATTGACAGCCCTTAGGGCTGTCAATAAGAACCCTTAAACTTATTTATTAAACTCAAACTTTCCTTTATTATCAAAAATCATAATTAATACATCACATATAAAAGGAAAGTTTCAATGAATTAAATACAAAACTTCAGTGTATTAATTATAATTTTGATTATATAAGGAAACTTTAACTTCAATAAATGCACTTATTGACAGCCCTTAGGGCTGTCAATAGCATTTCCCAATTAATATTTAATAATTAATTTAATATTTTATGAGATTTAATTAATTATCAAGAGGTTAAGTGTAAGTTCATCAAATTAATATTAATCGTTGGATCAATGGGAGAAAACTCAATTAAGAGTTGAGATTGACCCAAGCTATTTTGCTTTAAGTATAGATTAATTATTAATTATAATTATAGATAGATAGATAGATAGATAGATAGATAGATAGATAGATAGATTATAGATAGAATATAGATATAAAAATTCCATAAGATACAGAAGTGTACAAATAGTAATCGAAGTCATACAAACTTACATACAAATTTATAAGTTTCATATAAATTTGATCCAACATATAACTTGCTTCATGTTACGACCGAAATATATAAGTGTCAAATAACGTGTTATATTATAAGAAGAATATATTAAAGTGTCCGTTTGTATTACATCATAATACGACCTAACAAATAAACGTCTATTGTATGTCCTATTAGAGTCTATTATAAAAGGACATCAACGAATAAGTGTCCTATATAATGTGTTATTATAATAGGACATATCTGACAAGGGCTCTATTAGATTACATCATAATATCACTAAAAATTGAAGCGTCCTATTAAATACTTTTTAGGACACCTCTCGAAGTATGTCACACGAAAAAGGTCCTAAAAGGCCATTTTTCTTGTAGTGTCCCATTATTAAACTTTGGATAATGTCATATATTCCAAAATGATGAATTAATTTTATCCTAAATTTAAAAGTGGCATATGTGATATTGGTAATGTCATATATCATATATTTCATTATTAAATTTAGGGATTTCATATATTCCAAAATGATGAATTTATTTTTTCCTAAGTTTAATAGTGGCATATGTAATATTGGTAATATATTCCATTATTAAACTTAGGATAATGTCATATATTCCAAATGATGAATTAATTTTATCATAAGTTTAATAGTGGCATATGTGATATTGATAATGTCATATATCACATATTCCATTATTAAACTTAGGATAATGTCATATATGCCCAAATGATGAATTAATTTTATCTTAAGTTTAATAGTGGTATATGTGATATTGGTAATATATCCCATTATTAAACTTAGGATAATGTCATTTATTCCAAATGTAAAAATTAATTTTATCCTAAGTTTAATAGTGACATATGTGATATTGGTAATATCATATATCATATATTTCATTAATAAACTTAGGATAATGTCAAATTAATTTTATCCTAAGTTTAATAGTGGCAAATGTGATATTAATGTTATATATAATATATTTCATTATTAAACTTAGATCACTACTATATTTTTTTTTTAAAGATACCTCTTTTTAATAAAAGACCGTTTGACAAGAAAACAATAGGCCTCTAATCAGGTCAACGGTTGACCAAATCAAACCAACTTAAGAATATGGAACCGTGTTAAGAATATAGAAACCCCTTGCTTTCTAAACAATAGGGGGTGTTTGAGGGAGCGTTAGTGGAGGACTTTTTAGCTTTTGTGTTATCATAACGCAGAAAAGCTTTTTTTTAGTGTTTGGATTGAGGAGCTTTTCACTATTTTAAAGGGTTAAAAAGCTAAAAGCTAAAAAGCCATGAATTTGGAGCTTCAAGCTAACGCAGAAGCTCAAATCCAAACGCCGCCCCAAACACCCTCTAGGTTTCCATTGTTTATCATTCCCGCGGCAACTATAGTCCCAAAAAAATTTAAGTGTTTAATCCCAAAAAAAATCACCCGCCTAAACTTCCCAAAAGAATTTAAGCATATTATCCCCTAAATAATTCAAATCCACTTAACTTGCCTTCCAAAAAAAAAAAAACAAAAATCCACGTAACTTCCTTCCTTAAATCTTTCTTTTAACTACATCCCCAAAATCAATTTCTCTATAACCATAAAACTATTGCTGTTATTATAGTCAGACCACCACCACTTCCAGTAAGAGCCTGCCACTTACCACACCACAGTGTCTCTTTCTCTCCGCTGCCGAACCACCTCCATTGCGACACCATCATCCCTTCATCACCACTAGCGGTATTTTTTTATTTATAGGGTTTATATTGTTATGTAATTAAGTTTTAAAATTATAATTTTTGTAGTCATATAATTGCTACTGTTATGCTCTAAAATATTTGGAATGTATGAATGTATTAGATTCATTTTTACCCATTGGAATGTATGAATTTGATTGTGCGTTTTTAGATCTTGTAATTGGTTATGTAAGTTACTAGTTTCAACTCATGTAATTTCTCTTGAATGTAGTTAACTTTCAACGTTGTTGTAATGTATGCCATTAAAACAACTAGTTAATCGAATATGTAAAAACTAGATTCCTAACATAAGTTTGACATGTGGTCTCCAGTTAGATGATTTTAGATTGCAAATGTGTTCTTTTTGTTATATTTGATTTGAATATAGTTTGCAAATGAACGAACATGTAAAAACTAGATTCCAAAATGAGATGTATGAACTTGTATATATTTTGTATGTACATGTTCAACATATTGTTTTAGGATTTGATATGTATGTTGTATACGCTGTAAAATGTATGTAGTAACTTCTTTTATATCTGGTGAATTTTTTATACATTTTCATATTGGTGTAGCTACTACATACATTAGATCACATGATCGGTGACCAAGAAAAGGAGTCAAAGCAAACTTTAAAAAAAAAAAAAAAAACTCAGAGAGAATAAAACAGATTATGTAAGACAAGCCCAAAGACACCAATAGATTAAGCATAGCATATTGTCGGGGTCTATTATCCAACAGCACCATTTCGAATCCTTTGAGGTGGATCCCTTTAATTATTTACCATCTAAAATAAGTCATCCAGGAAGGCAAGTGATCTTAGGCAAGTTATGCTTATTTCTTTTATGGTCCATTTTATCATGAACCATGCTAATTTATTTTGATTTCGATCACCAATATGACTGATACTTGTTTTGATGATAACTGATCATTTTTGCTCAGCAGCATACATAAGGGATCAGAAGCTGGACCATTTTAAGTTGGGGCAGGGTGAACTGAGACTAATATATGAGGTTGTATGAATTGGTGGTTTCTCCATTGTGTGTCCTTTTCTATTATTAATGTTATTCTAATGGAATAATAAAAAGTGCAATTTGGTTAAGGTGTGGCAGGAGCAGGGGGAGTGTCCATTTCTTATATCCAATACTGTTATTGGTTAAAACAACTTAGTTGTACATTACTTTGGTTTTCTCCTCTATTGTGAGTAAGATTACAACTTGTTTAGAAAATGTATTTTATGACTGATCATGTGGGCATCCATTTTCTGGATAACAGTGAGGGTATTCAAATAGTGAGGGTATTCAAATTGAGTACACTGTTATGTTTTTGGCAATTCTATTTCCAGGGGCTCTAGTGGCTTTTAATCACGAGTTACTAGAAATGGTACCTTGAGTAGCTACATTTGGAATATATTGTGCTGGAATCTGGCTAATGTAGCGGTAAGCGAACGATACAATATAAATTACTCATCTCGAATTCGTCAACTGGTGAAACAATATAGTTAACTGTATGTAATCATTGCATTCCATTCTTGCAGCCGTGAGTAGTTTGTGCATTGAATTTCTTCCTTGTACCGTTGATCTTATATCCACTTTATTTGCGTGGTGAAGGTCTATGGTAATATTTTCTGGCTATATATACATTTCATAATTTGTTGTGACCCCAATTGAGTTTTTGCAAAGAGCAAGAACACTGAGGTACACATGTCGTAAGATAGACTTGAGGTGCAAAAGGGACAAGTGACTCGATGTTAAGAGCGGTATGGGTTGATGAAAGGCTTTATGCGAACTCAAAGTTAGATGGTATGGTACGGATATTTTTAGATGTATTTTGCTTTGTAGACGAATAAACTATGATTTGTAGTATAAATATATGTATTTTTTTAGGAAGGTAGTATAGATATATGTATAAATTTTGTTTTTCTGGAGAAGCATTGTTAAACTGATCCATTATATTAGATTTGTGTATATAGTTTCTTTTGTTTGATGATGTACGATATACGGAAGCAGAATTAATATTTTGTAGAACAGGTCTTCTGAATTTATTTTGATAATCTAGATAAATACGAGCATCATGTTTTTTTATATAAAAAAATTTAATACAGACCTGTTACCAACTGGTCTTTTCGTATTTGGCAGAAATGTAATTAATTCAGGAGAAAAAGAATAGAGATCGGTTGTTATAAAAAGAACCGGTTTCTATTCTCTTTATAAAGACTTGTTGTCAATAGGTTTCCTTACTTGAAACCTATAGCTAAAGAAACCTCTTGAATAAATGGTTTCTAAAGGGGTTTACAAAAGGTTTCTTAGTGCATTTTTTGTAGTAGTGGATAATGTCATATAACCATTTGACCATACCATTTCTGCTTGCATATATTAAACTTTTTGGTCAAAATGACTTTAATATGCAAAAAGATGTTGAGAGTGGGATTCGAACTTGGATCCCAACCCATCCATTTACAAAGAAACGTATTAACCAAGTGAGCTAAATGTTAGGTCTGTTTACAAACCCAATACTTTTTATATAACTATACATGCTAGCTTTTGGCAATCAAAAACACGTACATAATAAGTTATGTGACCATTTGTACCGGATTTTGGAAACACTGAAATCATGTGTGACAAACTCGACTATATGATTTAGTCACATAAACAATTACTTCATCTAACATATAAAGTCTCGTGATTTAGACACACAAACTAACACTCAATGTAACTAATATCAAATTTAATGATAATCGTTTTTGCCCATTTTTTGCTCTAAATAATATCCACATGAATATTTCACAACGTGACTATTGTGAATATATTGGTCATATATAATCATCTAAAATGTGGCCATAAACATCATTTAGATACACATTTGTGATATGGTGTGACTATTATAAAGCCATATAGTCACATGATCATGCTAGAAATTAATGTGACTATACACATTAGCTTTTGGCATTCTAACACACACTAAACTTTAGACACACATATTAAGTTATGTGACCATATGTACCGGATTTTGGCTACACTGAAATCATGTGTGACAAATCCGAATACATGATTTAGTCACATAAACAATTACTTCATCTTACATATAAAGTCTCATGATTTAGACACACAAACTAACACTCAATGTGACTAATATCAAATTCAATGATAATCATTTTTGCCCATTTTTGCTTTAAATAATAGCCACATGAATATTTCACAACGTGACTGTTGTGAATATATTGTTCACATATAATCACCTAAAATGTGGCCATAAACATCATTTAGATACACATTTGTGATATGGTGTGGCTATTATAAAGCCATATAGTCACATGATGGTGCTAGAATGTACCGGATTTTGGCTACACTAAAATCATGTGTGACAAATCCGAATACATGATTTAGTCACATAAACAATTACTTCATCTGAAATATAAAGTCTCATGATTTAGACACACAAAGTAACACTCAATGTGACTAATATCAAATTTAATGAAAATCGTTTTTGCCCATTTTTGCTTTAAATAATGGCCACATGAATACTTCACAACGTGACTGTTGTGGATATATTGGTCACATATAATCACTTAAAATGTGACCATAAACATCATTTAAATACACATTTATGATATGGCGTGACTATTATCCATATAGTCACATGATCGTGCTAGAAATTAATGTGACTATACACATTAGCTATTGGCATTCTAACACACATTAAACTTTCGACACACATAATAAGTTATGTGACCATATGTACCGGATTTTGGCTACACTGAAATCATATGTGACAAACTCGACTATATGTTTTGGTCACATAAACAATTACTTCATGTGACCATATAATGGCATTTGGTCACAGTTTTCAAGTGTGTGACATATATTTGTCACGTTTTATGTGTATAACGTGACTAATGCTTCGAACTTACTCTTCATTCGTCACGCGTTTCAATTCATATGTGACTAAATAATTAGCCAAAAAAATAGCAGTGCCCTTTAACTTCATAAATGTTCAAAGGTGTGGCAATACATTTCAGAATGGTCACACGATTGGAGTTCAGATGTGACTAACTAATAACATCAATTTTATTTTTGTAACTTTAGTCACATAAATATTCGAATGTGTGACCATTTAATTTCGACTATGTGTGACCAAATCTCATTTTTGTACTAGTGATAATATACAATGAAACAACACATAATAATAATGATTTAAGATTATTATTACAAACTTTCACCAACGGGTCGTACATGTTTTTAATAAACGAACTTGAACAACTTATTTGGACATACTAGTTGATGAACTAGCCTTAGGTGGACATTAACCCTCCACCTACACGATTGGCTTAAGTGGACATTGACCCCCACTTATACAATCACTATAGATGGTCTTTTGAGACATCTACTTATACCCAACCTTATACGTTTCTAGGACGTTAGAAGGTTGCACACCGACTTGCTTGCTTATTTGATATTTGCTTGCTACTTGCTAATCTAAGGTGAGTTTCATAGCCCCCTTTTACTTGTTTTTGAACTGTTTTGGGGTGAGAATACATACACATGCTTTTACAGATTTTTACTTAAACAGAAGCAGAAACTTTTACAGATTTTATTTATGATTGCTAAAAACAGAAACAGAAACTTAAACAGAAACAGAACATTTACTTATTGCATGAGTAGCAGAACTAATCCACTAATAAGTCCTCAATTTCATGGTTCGTTAATTTTTAAGCACGAATAATTGTGAATAGTACTATTTGGGATTGACAATCCCGTCCGAGCTGGTCGCTCCAGCTAACCCACGGGCGCATAATTATTTGAATCAGGATATGTCCCGGATTAGACACATAGAGGCAGCAGAATTTGTTAAAGCTTCGAATACATGAGCTCATGGCAATACTAAACAGGAATATAGTATACAATAATATAGTATACAGAATCTTTATTATACAGAAACTTTGTTATGCAGAATTTGATTTTACATAGAAACTCTGTTATACAGAACTGGATCCATGCAGAACTTGATTTACTCAGAAACTCTGTTATACAGAACTGGATCCATGCAGAACTTGATTTACTCAGAAACTCTATTTTTACAGAACTGGATCCATGCATAACTTAATTTACTCAGAAACTCTATTTATACAGAACTGGATCCATGCAGAACTTGAATTACTCAGAAACTCTATTTTTACAGAACTCTGTTTTACATAACTTACTTATGCAAGATCATTATGATACATAACTTATTTTACAAACAGAAAACATGGTGTTCACATGAATACTTTACAGAACAAACCTATGAACTCACCAACTTTATGTTGACCCTTTTAGTATGTATTCTCAGGTTTACAAACGCAGTAGGACTACCCACAGGAAACAGGACAGTAGGATGCTTTTGGAAAGCATAGCTCGAGTCGCATATTTTCAAACAGGAGATTTAAATTGCATTACGACATTTTGTATCAACGATTATGTATTATAAATCTCTAGACTATGTTTGCGAACTTTAGAATCTTATGTAAGCTTTTATTTATGAAATGTAACGTTTTCAAACGTCTCATATAGAGGTCGCTTGCTTTAATCTTTGTGTTGTGATATTTGATTTGGTCGTAGCCCCCGTGACACCTCATACTTCCGCTGCCACGTGTTCAGGGGGTGCGACACTTGAGGATTCCTCAGCTGGCACATCTCGATCTTCTATTGGGATGAGGGAGTTCAATGAGTGTGTGCATGATATTGCTGTTTTTGATATTAACAGCTCGGGTTTTCATTATACCTGGAACCAAAAGCCTAAGACTTGTGATGGTATTCTAAGAAAGATTGATAGGGTTATGGGGAATGTTGCGATGGTTACTATGTGGCCTGGTCTGGTTGCTATGTTTCAACCTTATCGAAATTCTGATCATTGTCCCGTGATCTTGAAGCTTCCATCGCTTCAAAAAAGGTTTAAAAAAACCCTTTAAGTTTTTTAATTTTCTTGCTCATAAGGCTGAGTTTACGAAAAAAAAATTTGGGTAAAGGGTTTTACCCCGGTGAATTTTATTTCATAAAATTAAGTACAAAACGATGTGAAAGAGTTCCACATCAACCTCGAAACAACCAAAACAAATAAAGATACTAAATGTATATGACAGGCCATACACATTTAGCCACCTCAAATACCTCTAGCTATAAACATATAAAATAGCCAATACAATATAAACGAACAACTAATAAAGTCTTCACTGCTAGCCATTAATAATAGATGACCGAGGTATCCTCCAAACGTCTAGCAATCTTGTCACTTGAATAGACTTTTTAAATCTAAACGTAAGTAACTTGAGCCGCACTGTATTAATAATCACCTCACGTAATTGCTGAACAGATCTCTTACCTTTCTCGAACAAGCGATTATTCCTTTCTTGCCAAATGAAATACGAGACAGCCGCAATAAGCAAACGACCAATGATACTCCTAGCCTTCCTAGAGCGAGATATAGGTTGAATATATGCAATGATATCATCCCAACGACTAGAAATAAATTCCCGCCATGTCTTTAACCAAATGCCAAACCTGTGAAGAAAATTAACATTCAAAGAAAAGGTGATTATGAGAGTCCGGCTGCGTCTTGCATAAAGGACATCGAAGCAGGTTTAAGTTGGTAGCATCACCAACATCCCATTGCTTTAGAGTGTCCTGAGTCTTCGGCTTCCTTCGCATGACAAGCCATAAATGGAATGCATGTCTCTGGATGCAATGCGGGAACCAAACAACATTAGTCCAATCCACCTCATCCTTCCTATCCTGAATTGTATCCCACACAACAGATATTGAAAAGTCCCTATGCATACCCAATCGGTCACACCACACAAATTGATCCTCCACCTCCGTATTTAGTATAGGATAGATAACCATACTAAGCATAGGAAACCGAGAATACCAGTCCAACGGCCATCTCCAAACTCCATCATCAATAACATCAATCAGCTTATCATTAAGAGAAAAGCCCGCACGAGTTATATATCGAGAAGATAATTGAGTCATCAATGGACTGATGGTACACCAATTATCAAACCACACATTAATCATCTTCCCATCCCCAACTCGAGACCATACAAAAGGCCGATGTTGGGTAGTTATTGTGTTTAGCAATGTAGTTGTGCTGTGTTTAGCAGTCTTGTTTGCTTTGTTACATTTGTAAAATTGCCTATGTAACGGGCTGAGGGCATGGGATTCACAAGCAACTTTCTTCCCACGATCATCCTTCTTTGTATTCAACTGCTCACTAGAAGTAGCCGCACTATCCACTTTGTTTAAAGCCTCAAAAGAGTTAGACGTTTTTTTTTTTTGGGTAAAGGGTTTTACCCCGGTGAAGTTTATTAGAACCAAAAGTTAAGTACAAAACGATGGGAAAGAGTTCCACATCAACCTCGAAACAACCAGCTAGCTAACAAGCTAAACTAGATGTATATGACAGGCCATATACATGTTACAATATGAGAGAAACATAAAAAAACAGCCAGAATAAGATAAACGAACAACCAATAATCATAACTATGCTCCTAGCCATTCCTAATACAAATTCGCAGCACTCTCCAGGCATCCAGCAAATGCACAACTTGAGCAGAATTTTTAAACTTGAAAGTCACCAACTTGAGCCGAACAGTAGCAATAATCACATCTCAAAGTTGATGAACAGACCTAGTTCCTTTCTTGAACAAACGATTATTCCTTTCTTGCCAAATAAAATAAGAAGCAGCAGCAATAAGGAGACGACCAATAATACTCCTAGCCTTCCTAGAATTAGATAAAGGATGAATGTATGTAACTATATCATCCCAACGAGCAGAAATCTGATGCATTCCTGCTAAGTCTCGAACCTCCTTTGTCTTCTTTTTAGGAACAAACACCTGTTTAGGAGGTGCTACAGCCACTTTCTTTGGATTACCAACCACAAGGCCACGGAACGGTTTTCTCGGGGCTTGAAATCCTTCAGAGTCTTTTTTGGTCTTCACCTCGGCCCCTTTATTAACATTCACATCACCTTGTTTGATGACATCACCATGTTTTTCCAAGACAACAGGAGCACGCTTTGGACATAGGTCCTCCGCATGCCCAAATACCTTACAAGCATTACACCGAGGGGGTTTCCATTCATATTCCACTCGAACCGTATGTAAAGAGTGCCCATTACCTTCAACAAACGGAAAAGAAATTACCAAAGAATCCTTAGGAACCCAATCAGCCCTAATATCAATCAGAGCACGAGCAAAATCCAGCCTACCCCATGAGTATAAACACATCGAGCTAGTATAAGAATCAAGCATTAACGGAGTACCCAATTTGGAAGCAATAGCACTCAAACCATCCTCAGTAAATGCAGCTATTGGAACCCCATGAAACTTGACCCACACTGGAATAGAAACAAGATCCTCTTTTAGCAAAATAGTAGTAGAAGACCACTTCTTTAGAAGAATTGGGACGTTGCGAATGAACCACGGACCATTTTCCAAAACCGCATCCAAACCTGTATCAGCATTAAACTTGAAGAAAAAGAAACCCTTCGCATTCATCATCACTTTAGTAAGGCCATATTTCTTCCAAGCATTCAAGACATAATGCTCAACAACAGGAAAAGCAACTCGTTTACCAAGAAAATATCCATATAAAGTGTTCTCAAACCTAGAATTTGTCTCCAGAACCGAAGACATAGGAATGTGAACATCAGCCGAATCCATATAAAGTGTTCTCAAACCTAGAATTCTTGCCTGTACCACGTTCGGAGAGGTGGTATTGGCCTGTTTACTAACTTCCTCAATCACCACACTAGCATAAGAAGGCTTCTGTGGTGTATTATCACTAGAACTAGAGTCATGTTCATCTCCACGATAGGAAGACGGAACAGGAAGTCCGTCAGCTCCAACCAATTTTCCATCAACCATTCGAAGCGATTTAGTACCGAGGCTGACTTTTGGAACCTTAGTAGTTCCAACATTAGATTTTGCACCAACATCAGTAGTCGTTGTATGTATTCCATCTCTCTTATCCCCCGTCATTTAGTTTAAACCACACAAGCCCTAACGACCCTCAAACCAACAAGTATCCAAAATCAAACCACAATTAGCCAAGAATAACCACTATAAAACCACAATCTGATCTAGTAAAACCAGCAGCCCCAAGTATGACGATCCACAAAACAAATAAAACCTAATCGACCCAACAAGACAACCAAAGGTACACGATCATCCAAAAAAAGAACCAATCTAATCACGAACAAATCTGATGAAGCAGCCCAACCAATCAAGACACAAACAATCGAATTAAAATATGTATGTAGCTTGTAGTTCAATCGATGAATAATTAAATATATATTGCATAGATCCAAATCGGCAAACAATAATAATTAAAGGTGATCCAATGTCGGCAAGAATACCCAATGTCGGCAAAGCTATGAATATTTAATTTAATCTCAAAGTCAGCCAATAAGTCGGCTCATAAAGAGAATCCCAAATCGTTTTTAATTATTTTCGATGGAAACCAGATTTAACATGTAATCGGCAACATGTAATATCACAATTAAATATGATATCTTGATGATCTCCAAAGTCGGCCACACAATTAATAATAAACGATGTAACATAAACAATTAAACAACTTTTTGAAAAACCCCCAAATAAGTAAATCGCAAACCAAGCCAAACAGATTCTAGATACGATGAAACAAATTAAAACAATGAATAAACAACGAATTAAGATGAGTCACGTGATTCAGAATTGAAGGCATACAGGTTTACGAAATAACGAATGAAAGGCAAGGGTCGATTAATACATCATAAGACACCCAAAACCTTTTTGTTGCCATTCCTTCCAAAGATAGAAAGTTTGACGTTTTCGAAACCGAAGTCCATTTTTCGTTGACTCGGTCAAACCTTCTCGGTTTGACCCGAGACTTTTACTCAATCCTTAGATATGTTTATAAGTCATAAAAAAAACTAGTCTTTTCCTAATTAGCAAGTTCTCAAGTGTTGGTTTCAACTTTTACCAAAAATTAGTCCATAATCTTAATTCCATAAATCTTACTCCTGTTTGTTGGATTTATTAAAAATACTTCTGGTCCAAATTGAAATAAGGGAAAAATCACAGATGTTCTAAAATATATTATCTACTTTGTGTAATTTTTACAAAACCAATAGAGAAGTACAGGTATTTTTAGATTTTACTTTTATCTTTTGGAGTCGGATTTAAACACTTGCATGCAATCATTGTTTCTGAGAAAAATGTACATGGAATCAATAAAAATGGTCTTCTTGAAAGTTGTAACCAATGAAATTTGTAAACTTTTGGCATTGGTTTCAAGTCATTTGGAGGTGTGAAGCTCTAGTTATGATTAAAACACTAAGAGAAAAGTTCCTGACTTTTTCTAACAGTTTGTATATCTTTTCTTACAAAAATTATTAAAAATACCAAACGAACTCAGATAAATATGAGACTTATGGGTTGGAAAGTTTACTTCCAGAACTTGAATTTAGACTATAAAAACGTCAATTTTCATGAAGAAAATATTTTTATAAAAATCGTGGAAGTTCAATAAAAGTTCTGGACAGAGGCTATTAAGACTCAAAATGGTGTTTTATTCATAGTGAAGAACACCAATCAAGAGTTAAAAGAAGATTTTCATCTTTTGATCTTTAAATCCATGTTCTAACACATGCATGGTGTTGAAATACATCCATGATATGTTAGAGATGATTATTAACATATAAACAAGCTTTTTACACAAGATGAACAAGATCTTACTAGTTTGCAAGTAATAACATGATTTTTCACTTGATTTTCGGTTTGATCATGGATCACTCTTTCTTTTAACACATAAAGATGTGAAAGAGGTAATCTACAAACATCAAGCTTTGCATGAGGATTTTAGCCATGGAAAAAAGGCTTAAAATCTGAATTTTTATGAAGAAAAACACAAGAAAATGGAAGATAGATATGTATAGATGATTTAGTTTACCTTTATGTTCTTATTTGGTGAATGAACACCTTTAAATCTCTGGATTTCCTTTGAAAAGAGGCTGATTTCTTGAAAAAGTTTAGAGGGGAAGGTAAGTGAAAAGTTAGAGAGAAAATGAGAGAGAGAAGTGTGTGAGTTTTGGGAAAAATGAAAGGAGTAATGAGGATATAGGGAAAATAAATAATCTGAATGGAAATAGGGGGAGGGGGGCCAGATTTTTGAGGGTTCATTTATGTTATTATTTTTTATTTTTTATGTTAAATAATGTATATAAATATTGTATAATTAGTTTGTATTAAAAGTGTGTAAGTATTTGTATGTTAAAAGGTTTATTTTGTGATGTTTAGGTGATTAATATTTGAGTTCTAAAAGTGAGAAATTTTAAGTTCTTGAATTAAGTTATGATACACTTAATTTGTCTAAGTTTTATGATCACGTATTCTTTATCCGATTAAACTTTATGTTGTCGAGTTGCGGAATTTCAGTTTTGCAAATTGTCAAGGATTTTATGAAAGCATCATGGGAATGATTTTTCTTTGTTTTGTTTGGCACTTAGTAACCTAATTTAGCATGTCTAAAAGAACTTATGGTTCAATAAGCAATCTCTAAGACGTTCTACGACTTTAGTAGACCTAAGGAGTCATAACCTAGAACTTTCACTAAGATTTAAGGAATGCTTAAAACGTAAATTGAGATTTGAGTGCGGTAATGACCTGAGATTTTGCGGTAATAGTATTTCGCGAGTTATCAAATAATTAGAATTTGTTTTTAATTAAAAACGACTCGCATTTTTGAACGTTTGATATTGTTCCCCAAATGTACTTTGTTTATTTTAACTAATAAAATATTAGTTATGAAATCTGTTACTGAAATTTGGACACGTTATCCCGCGTTCTATCAGATTATTTAAAGTTTAAATTTGGCGCGAAAATTGGCCTTTTTGACCGGGTGTTACATTCTCCCCCTGTTATGAAAATTTCGTCCCGAAATTTCGAGTGAAGTCGTGGTCGCGCGGAGTATAGGGAGCAATGTATGTATGAGGAATACGTTGGATAGGTTGTAGACACACAGTGTCTAGATCGGATTTGAAAACAGTCAATCCAAGACTGTGTCGCGGTTAATTATGATAGTCGTATTCTAATTATATTGTTTGTTCGTAATATGGTTAAGTCATGATTACTAGGGAACCGTTTACGATGCAGTCCGTTTGGGACTGGACAATTAATACGGAGTGATTGCCTACAGGGTAATCCTATCAGGACTAAGTAACTGGCAAACAGTAGATTGACTCGTCTGCTGAAAGCAAACTCTAAGCTCTCACGTGGGTTCAAGTTAACAATCCTATGATGCACCTAGCATCCTACAAGTAATAACGGTACTGTGAATTGAGTAACACGTGCTTAGTGTAAACTAAAATTGTTAGGTTTTAGAGAAAAGACGCACCCATATTAGTAATTAGAGATTAGTCAGGCGTCATTGAAGAATTTCGGGCAGTCCCTTTTGAAGTGTCCAGGGTTTCCACATTCGAAACAGACTCTTGGAGCATTAGGGTTTGAGATAGTAGTGGGAACTCTGCAGTCCCTAGTTTGGTGTCCATAGCTCCGACACCGGTTACACCGCGTGCCGCAGGGTCCTTCATGGTGGCTCTCGTAATCAGGACAGAAGGACTTCTTTCCCTTGTACTTCTTTTCTCCAGATCCGGATGCATGAGTCCAAGTAGTTCTCGACCTTTTTGTCGGGTTGCCGGGAGTTCGATTCCAGTTTCCTTGGTTGATTCCACTTGCGGGTGTCCCTCGTCGGACCACCTGTGCCATAAGAAGGTGTGCCATGCGAACGGCCTCACCAATGGTGTTGGGTTTAGATGCAGTGACCATGCCTTGGATTTGATCGGGTAGTCCCCATATGTACCTTTCGATCCTTTTCTTCTCGGGGTTTACCATGGATGGACAGAGGTGTGCTAATTGGTGGAATCGGGTGGTGTAAGCAGTAATGTCTTTGTCCTTTACGGTGAGGTTCCAGAGTTCAACCTCGAGTTGTTGCAGTTCTTCACTAGGACAATACTCATCACGCATCATTTGTTTCAGCTCTTCCCATGGAAGTTGTAGAGCAACATCAATAGTCACGGTTTGCGCGTAGGCGTTCCACCATGTGAGTGCACCGTCCGTGAGAGTACCGGTAGAGTATTTGACTTTATAGTTGTCAGGGCAGTTGCAAAGGTGGAATATGGATTCCATTCTCTCCATCCACAGGATTAATCCTACAGCCCCTTCAGTGCCAGTGAAATTTGGCGGATTGCAGTTCTGGAATTCTTTGTAAGTGCACGGTCGAGCTGGAGGTGTGTTGTTTAGTATTTCTCCGTCGCTTGCCCGCGAGTCTCGAGCAGCTAGTGCAGCAGCCACTGCTTGGGCAGCGAATTGGTTAAGCTCAGTTTGGCTGTAAAGTCGTCTAGGTGGCATGATGAGTGTTCTAATAACAAAGATAAAAATACATAAGACCCTATATCAAAGTATTTCTTTTGTCGTATATTTGTAAAGTACATTAGTATTTCTTTATACTATTTTGTAATAGGTTCGTGCAAATGTAAGTTTGAGAGGGTGTAACCTCTTATGGGTGAAAGCCCTAAGGTATACAGGTTGTAAACTTGTATGTGTGCGAGTGTAAACTCGTGAGTGCACGAGTGTAAAGCTTGTGAATGTTTTAGTGTAACCTCATGAGTGTAAACTTGTAATTAAGATTGATGTGTGTGAGTGAAATCTCACATTAGTTTCGAGTGTAATCTCTCATTAGGATGTGTAAGCTCACCTGTATTCAAGCATAACGTATACTTATATAGTATACGGAAAGTAGGTGTTTGAAATTATGAGTGTCCGATACTTGACACTCTTGATGGCGCATGTGTTGGTGTGTGTATTACCAAATAAAGTATATATACATACATACGGTCAGTACATATATAACGGCACAGAAAGTAACACACAACTAAAGCCTATTGTTTCTCGACTTCAGATTCTGTTGCTGACCTTATTGAGGGCTCTTCTTGGAGATGGCCGACTTATGGATTCAGAGGTATTCTTTCTTGTCCCAGATGGTGGTTCCTTCCCTCTCTTCCCAGCCCGATAAGTTACTTTGGCGTGATAGAAATGGAAATTTGACTGACTTTCGGGTTGGTGAAGTTCGGGATGCTATTCGTTCAAGGGAGTCTAATGTTGATTGGGCTTCTATTGTCTGGTTTCCTCTTTGTATTCCTCGGCATTCTTTCCATTTATGGCTGGTTTTCAAAGGCAGGTTGAAGACTCAAGATCGGCTGAGGCAATGGGATGTTGGCCCCTCGGTTAACTTAAACCTGCTTCGGTGTCTTCTCTGTGGATCATGCCCTGATTCACACTCTCATCAGTTCTTTGAGTGTCTTTTTTCTTCGCAGGTTTGGTTCCGGGTGATTTGTCATGCTGAGCTGCAGGTGGTTTCTGATAAGTTGGAAGATTTGATTCCTTTCTTCATGAGTGCTACTTCGGTGAAGAATATTGATCATGTGGTCTCTCGTCTTGTTTTGGCTGCTTCAACTTACTTTATTTGGCAAGAGCGTAACTTTTGTATTTTTAACAAAGGACGGAGGACTTCTTTGGAGCTTGTTGATGTCATCATCTCTACGATCAGGTTGAAGATGGTCTCTTTCACTTTTAAACCATCTTTCCAGGCGGTTCGAGCTATGGAGAGATGGAAGATCCCGGCTTCGGTGTGCTTATCTTCTGATTAGGTGTTTGATCATGCGGTTGCAATGGATTATTGCTTGGATTTTTTTAGGCCGTTTGGTATTTGTTTGGCTAGGTTTTGCTTTTTGCTGGTTGTTATACACATGGCATGTCATGTGTAAGCACTTAACCCATTTTATAGGTTAAGTGTTGTATTCTTATTGTACCTGTAACGATTTATTATTTATATTATTTGCCGGGGATATCCCCTTTACCCAAAAAAAAAAAAACATATAATAGCTTAGGGTGTCTAGTACAAAACAATCAGAGTCAACTAACGTATTCCTGATTTGGTATAACCCATTTCAGATATCACATCATCTTTATTTAATTGTACATAACTGGCCAGGCTATGTTAAATTAAACTTGTATGATGTAACCTCTGAACCTGTTATACCCAATAAGGAATACTGCCTAACGGTCATAGTCTAGGCCCACTAAATGCAACCTAGTTCACTATAACCTCAGGCTCTGATACCAATCTGTAATACCCTCAAATTTCGGTTGCGGAACGATCGGGTCGGGTGTTACTAAATCAAATATCACAAGCACAAAGGTACATAATGAACGACTCTAAATGAGACGCTTGAAAATAGTTATACATTTCCAAAATAAAAGTGTACACAAGTTGCGAGTTCGCAAAATAATTTCATTACATAATTGTAGTACAAAAGTTATGCAAGAAATCCAGTTGTTTGAAAACATGCGACTCGAGCTAGTGTAGTTTGTAGTAGTCCTAATCCTGCTGTCACCTGAGAACACATGCTAAAACAGGTCAGCTATAAAGCTGGTGAGTTCATAGGTTAGTTAAGTAAAACATCGAGTATAACCTGTTTATAATTCAAAAGTAGTTTGTAAACTTGAATTGATAATTGTAATGTATTAAGATTGTGTCCCCTTTGTGAAAACGGTATCAAGGTTACCATAACCTTATAACCTAAACCGATAAGTAAATTTCTAAGTGTTCTCCAAGTGATTTCGTAATACTTGTACTACTTCTCAGAGTAGTGCACTACATGACCCCATGGTCGTAATTCATGGTAATTCCTAGAGACCGTCCTATGTACTCAAGGACCTGTCATATCATAATGTATAGGTATAAGTATTAAGTATGACACTACGTGTCCAACTATGTAACTATGTATATATAAGGATGTCTTGTATAACATCCCGTGTTTGGTAGTGTAATCGAGTGTGTGCGAGTACCTATAAAATAGCGTACAAGTAAATAGTAGTCGGGATAGCACTTCGTGCTCAGTAAGTAATTGTACAAGTATTCATGCAAGGGTACGTGTAATCGTACTAGGTGTACGTGTAAATCACTAGTAATCGGAAGTAGCACAACGTGCCCGGAAGTAGCTCACAAGGCCTGGAAGTAGCACAGCGTGCCCGGAAGTAGCGATAAGCGCCCGGAAGTAGCACAGCGTGCCCGGAAGTAGCACAACGTGCCCGGAAGTAGCACAACGGCCAGACAGTGTATATAAGTAATTCAGTAAGTACAATACAACATACAGCTTAAACAGTAAATTACCCCATGGTAATATAGTAATCACAAGTAAATCAAATACCTATAGTTATCACATAACAGTCAGGTATAGTACAGTGTATCTAAGTATGTGTAACTCCTACTTAGATATGGGGAGTAGCATAACGTTCCTAAGTATGGATAGTCATCACTTAGTTGTTCGCGAGTCAATCCAATGTATTCAACTAGTCTATGCTACTATGTAATCAAAGTTCTCAACTTAATAGGCAGGTCAATGCCCCTTGGCATTACTTACTCTATTGTTAGTATGAATCTAGTTATCCTAATTCATAGGTGTAAAGAGACTAAAAGTCCCTAACGAGTCGTACTAGTCTAATTCCCTGTGTTTACTAGCCTGGGGATACTTAATACATTTAAGTATTTTAGAAAAGCAATTCGATATTAAACATAACATGTTTATCAAATAAATCAGTCAATTGTTTTGTTTAATCATTAAACAATGAAAAGTAAGTAATTTGAGAGCATGTGTTTCACCCCGAAAACAGTAAAAACAGTGAAAGAGTGGGGCTATGACTCACCGTAGAGCGTAAGCGTGAATCGATGGATGTAATACGTGAGCTTGTCGAGTATGACTCCTATCCAAGTCCTATGAACACGAGGTCTCTAGTTAAATTCTCGGTGAATTGGTTTGTAAGATTGCTTAGTTAAGTATTTAGATTACAAAGTGCCAAAATGGTTTGTTTGCTTTGAAGTTTGTTAATGTCCGATTATCACGTTTGTGTACAATAATGAATACACAAGTATATAATGTCTTGCAATTATTTGTGTCCAAATTTTATAGTGTTTTGAGTGTTTGAACTTTGGTTCAACAAAGTTTATGATTAACAACACACAATTCGATTAATACATCATAAGACACCCAAAACCTTTTTGTTGCCATTCCTTCCAAAGATAGAAAGTTTGACGTTTTCGAAACCGAAGTCCATTTTTCGTTGACTCGGTCAAACCTTCTCGGTTTGACCCGAGACTTTTACTCAATCCTTAGATATGTTTATAAGTAATAAAAAAACTTAGTCTTTTCCTAATTAGCAAGTTCGCAAGTGTTGGTTTCAACTTTTACCAAAAATTAGTCCATAATCTTAATTCCAGAAATCTTACTCCTGTTTGTTGGATTTATTAAAAATACTTCTAGTCCAAATTGAAATAAGGAAAAAATCACAGATGTTCTAAAATATATTATCTACTTTGTGTAATGTTTACAAAACCAATAGAGAAGTACAGGTATTTTTAAATTTTACTTTTATCTTCTGGAGTCGGATTTAAACACTTGCATGCAATCATTGTTTCTGAGAAAAATGTACATAGAATCAATAAAAATGGTCTTCTTGAAAGTTGTAGCCAATGAAATTTGTAAACTTTTGGCGTTGGTTTCAAGTCATTTGGAGTTGTGAAGCTCTAGTTATGATTAAAACACTAAGAGAAAAGTTTCTGACTTTTTCTAACAGTTTGTATATCTTTTCTTACAAAAATTATTAAAAACACCAAACGAACTCAAATAAATATGAGACTTATGGGATTGGAAAGTTTACTTCCAGAACTAGAATTTAGACTATAAAAACGTCAATTTTCATGAAGAAAATATTTTTATAAAAATCGTGGAAGTTCAATAAAAGTTCTGGACAGAGGCTATTAAGACTCAAAATGGTGTTTTGTTCATAGTGAAGAACACCAATCAAGAGTTAAAAGAAGATTTTCATCTTTTGATCTTTAAATCCATGTTCTAACACATGCATGGTATTGAAATACATCCATGATATGTTAGAGATGATTATTAACATATAAACAAGCGTTTTACACAAGATGAACAAGATCTTACTAGTTTGCACCATAACATGATTTTTCACTTGATTTTCAGTTTGATCACGGATCACTCTTTCTTTTAACACATAAAGATGTGAAAGAGGTAATCTACAAACATCAAGCTTTGCATGAGGATTTTAGCCATGGAAAAGGCTTAAAATCCGAATTTTTATGAAGAAAAACACAAGAAAATGGAAGATAGATATGTATAGATGATTTAGTTTACCTTTATGTTCTTATTTGGTGAATGAACACCTTTAAATCTCTGGATTTCCTTTGAAAAGAGGCTGATTTCTTGAAAAAGTTTAGAGGGGAAGGTAAGTGAAAAGTTTGAGAGAAAATGAGAGAGAGAAGTGTGTGAGTTTTGGGAAAAATGAAAGGAGTAATGAGGATATAGGGAAAATAAATAATCTGAATGGAAATAGGGGGAGGGGGGCCAGATTTTTGAGGATTCATTTATGTTATTATTATTTATTTATTATGTTAAATAATGTATATAAATATTGTATAATTAGTTTGTATTAAAAGTGTGTAAGTATTTGTATGTTAAAAGGTTTATTTTGTGATGTTTAGGTGATTAATATTTGAGTTCTAAAAGTGAGAAATTTTAAGTTCTTGAATTAAGTAATGATACACTTAATTTGTCTAAGTTTTATGATCACGTATTCTTTATCCGATTAAACTTTATGTTGTCGAGTTGCGGAATTTCAGTTTTGCAAATTGTCAAGGATTTTATGAAAGCATCATGGGAATGATTTTTCTTTGTTTTGTTTGGCACTTAGTAACCTAATTTAGCATGTCTAAAAGAACTTATGGTTCAATAAGCAATCTCTAAAACGTTCTACGACTTTAGTAGACCTAAGGAGTCATAACCTAGAACTTTCACTAAGATTTAAGGAATGCTTAAAACGTAAATTGAGATTTGAGTGCGGTAATGACCTGAGATTTTGCGGTAATAGTATTTCGCGAGTTATCAAATAATTAGAATTTGTTTTTAATTAAAAACAACTCGCATTTTTGAACGTTTGATATTGTTCCCCAAATGTACTTTGTTTATTTTAACTAATAAAATATTAGTTATGAAATCTGTTACTGAAATTTGGACACGTTATCCCGCGTTCTATCAGATTATTTAAAGTTTAAATTTGGCGCGAAAATTGGCCTTTTTGACCGGGTGTTACATTCTCCCCCTGTTATGAAAATTTCGTCCCGAAATTTCGAGTGAAGTCGTGGTCGCGCGGAGTATATGGAGCAATGTATGTATGAGGAATACGTTGGATAGGTTGTAGACAAACAGTGTCTTGATCGGATTTGAAAACAGTCAATCCAAGACTGTGTCGCGTTTAATTATGATAGTCGTATTCTAATTATATTGTTTGTTCGTAATATGGTTAAGTCATGATTACTAGGGAACCGTTTACGATGCAGTCCGTTTGGGACTGGACAATTAATACGGAGTGATTGCCTACAGGGTAATCCTATCAGGACTAAGTAACTGGCAAACAGTAGATTGACTCGTCTGCTGAAAGCAAACTCTAAGCTCTCACGTGGGTTCAAGTTAACAATCCTATGATGCACCTAGCATCCTACAAGTAATAACGGTACTGTGAATTGAGTAACACGTGCTTAGTGTAAACTAAAATTGTTAGGTTTTAGAGAAAAGACGCACCCATATTAGTAATTAGAGATTAGTCAGGCGTCATTGAAGAATTTCGGGCAGTCCCTTTTGAAGTGTCCAGGGTTTCCACATTCGAAACAGACTCTTGGAGCATTAGGGTTTGAGATAGTAGTGGGAACTCTGCAGTCCCTAGTTTGGTGTCCATAGCTCCGACACCGGTTACACCGCGTGCCGCAGGGTCCTTCATGGTGGCTCTCGTAATCAGGACAGAAGGACTTCTTTCCCTTGTACTTCTTTTCTCCAGATCCGGATGCATGAGTCCAAGTAGTTCTCGACCTTTTTGTCGGGTTGCCGGGAGTTCGATTCCAGTTTCCTTGGTTGATTCCACTTGCGGGTGTCCCTCGTCGGACCACCTGTGCCATAAGAAGGTGTGCCATGCGAACGGCCTCACCAATGGTGTTGGGTTTAGATGCAGTGACCATGCCTTGGATTTGATCGGGTAGTCCCCATATGTACCTTTCGATCCTTTTCTTCTCGGGGTTTACCATGGATGGACAGAGGTGTGCTAATTGGTGGAATCGGGTGGTGTAAGCAGTAATGTCTTTGTCCTTTACGGTGAGGTTCCAGAGTTCAACCTCGAGTTGTTGCAGTTCTTCACTAGGACAATACTCATCACGCATCATTTGTTTCAGCTCTTCCCATGGAAGTTGTAGAGCAACATCAATAGTCACGGTTTGCGCGTAGGCGTTCCACCATGTGAGTGCACCGTCCGTGAGAGTACCGGTAGAGTATTTGACTTTATAGTTGTCAGGGCAGTTGCAAAGGTGGAATATGGATTCCATTCTCTCCATCCACAGGATTAATCCTACAGCCCCTTCAGTGCCAGTGAAATTTGGCGGATTGCAGTTCTGGAATTCTTTGTAAGTGCACGGTCGAGCTGAAGGTGTGTTGTTTAGTATTTCTCCGTCGCTTGCCCGCGAGTCTCGAGCAGCTAGTGCAGCAGCCACTGCTTGGGCAGCGAATTGGTTAAGCTCAGTTTGGCTGTAAAGTCGTCTAGGTGGCATGATGAGTGTTCTAATAACAAAGATAAAAATACATAAGACCCTATATCAAAGAATTTCTTTTGTCGTATATTTGTAAAGTACATTAGTATTTCTTTATACTATTTTGTAATAGGTTCGTGCAAATGTAAGTTTGAGAGGGTGTAACCTCTTATGGGTGAAAGCCCTAAGGTATACAGGTTGTAAACTTGTATGTGTGCGAGTGTAAACTCGTGAGTGCACGAGTGTAAAGCTTGTGAATGTTTTAGTGTAACCTCATGAGTGTAAACTTGTAATTAAGATTGATGTGTGTGAGTGAAATCTCACATTAGTTTCGAGTGTAATCTCTCATTAGGATGTGTAAGCTCACCTGTATTCAAGCATAACATATACTTATATAGTATACGGAAAGTAGGTGTTTGAAATTATGAGTGTCCGATACTTGACACTCTTGATGGCGCGTGTGTTGGTGTGTGTATTACCAAATAAAGTATATATACATACATACGGTCAGTACATATATAACGGCACAGAAAGTAACACACAACTAAAGCCTATTGTTTCTCGACTTCAGATTCTGTTGCTGACCTTATTGAGGGCTCTTCTTGGAGATGGCCGACTTATGGATTCAGAGGTATTCTTTCTTGTCCCAGATGGTGGTTCCTTCCCTCTCTTCCCAGCCCGATAAGTTACTTTGGCGTGATAGAAATGGAAATTTGACTGACTTTCGGGTTGGTGAAGTTCGGGATGCTATTCGTTCAAGGGAGTCTAATGTTGATTGGGCTTCTATTGTCTGGTTTCCTCTTTTTATTCCTCGGCATTCTTTCCATTTATGGCTGGTTTTCAAAGGCAGGTTGAAGACTCAAGATCGGCTGAGGCAATGGGATGTTGGCCCCTCGGTTAACTTAAACCTGCTTCGGTGTCTTCTCTGTGGATCATGCCCTGATTCACACTCTCATCAGTTCTTTGAGTGTCTTTTTTCTTCGCAGGTTTGGTTCCGGGTGATTAGTCATGCTGAGCTGCAGGTGGTTTCTGATAAGTTGGAAGATTTGATTCCTTTCTTCATGAGTGCTACTTCGGTGAAGAATATTGATCATGTGGTCTCTCGTCTTGTTTTGGCTGCTTCAACTTACTTTATTTGGCAAGAGCGTAACTTTTGTATTTTTAACAAAGGACGGAGGACTTCTTTGGAGCTTGTTGATGTCATCATCTCTACGATCAGGTTGAAGATGGTCTCTTTCACTTTTAAACCATCTTTCCAGGCGGTTCGAGCTATGGAGAGATGGAAGATCCCGGCTTCGGTGTGCTTATCTTCTGATTAGGTGTTTGATCATGCGGTTGCAATGGATTATTGCTTGGATTTTTTTAGGCCGTTTGGTATTTGTTTGGCTAGGTTTTGCTTTTTGCTGGTTGTTATACACATGGCATGTCATGTGTATGCACTTAACCCATTTTATAGGTTAAGTGTTGTATTCTTATTGTACCTGTAACGATTTATTATTTATATTATTTGCCGGGGATATCCCCTTTACCCAAAAAAAAACATATAGTAGCTTAGGGTGTCTAGCACAAAACAATCAGAGTCAACTAACGTATTCCTGATTTGGTATAACCCATTTCAGATATCACCTCATCTTTATTTAATTGTACATAACTGGCCAGGCTATGTTAAATTAAACTTGTATGATGTAACCTCTGAACCTGTTATACCCAATAAGGAATACTGCCTAACGATCATAGTCTAGGCCCACTAAATGCAACCTAGTTCACTATAACCTCAGGCTCTGATACCAATCTGTAATACCCTCAAATTTCGGTTGCGGAACGATCGGGTCGGGTGTTACTAAATCAAATATCACAAGCACAAAGGTACATAATGAACGACTCTAAATGAGACGCTTGAAAATAGTTATACATTTCCAAAATAAAAGTGTACACAAGTTGCGAGTTCGCAAAATAATTTCATTACATAATTGTAGTACAAAAGTTATGCAAGAAATCCAGTTGTTTGAAAACATGCGACTCGAGCTAGTGTAGTTTGTAGTAGTCCTAATCCTGCTGTCACCTGAGAACACATGCTAAAACAGGTCAGCTATAAAGCTGGTGAGTTCATAGGTTAGTTAAGTAAAACATCGAGTATAACCTGTTTATAATTCAAAAGTAGTTTGTAAACTTGAATTGATAATTGTAATGTATTAAGATTGTGTCCCCTTTGTGAAAACGGTATCAAGGTTACCATAACCTTATAACCTAAACCGATAAGTAAATTTCTAAGTGTTCTCCAAGTGATTTCGTAATACTTGTACTACTTCTCAGAGTAGTGCACTACATGACCCCATGGTCGTAATTCATGGTAATTCCTAGAGACCGTCCTATGTACTCAAGGACCTGTCATATCATAATGTATAGGTATAAGTATTAAGTATGACACTACGTGTCCAACTATGTAACTATGTATATATAAGGATGTCTTGTATAACATCCCGTGTTTGGTAGTGTAATCGAGTGTGTGCGAGTACCTATAAAATAGCGTACAAGTAAATAGTAGTCGGGATAGCACTTCGTGCTCAGTAAGTAATTGTACAAGTATTCATGCAAGGGTACGTGTAATCGTACTAGGTGTACGTGTAAATCACTAGTAATCGGAAGTAGCACAACGTGCCCGGAAGTAGCTCACAAGGCCTGGAAGTAGCACAGCGTGCCCGGAAGTAGCGATAAGCGCCCGGAAGTAGCACAGCGTGCCCGGAAGTAGCACAACGTGCCCGGAAGTAGCACAACGGCCAGACAGTGTATATAAGTAATTCAGTAAGTACAATACAACATACAGCTTAAACAGTAAATTACCCCATGGTAATATAGTAATCACAAGTAAATCAAATACCTATAGTTATCACATAACAGTCAGGTATAGTACAGTGTATCTAAGTATGTGTAACTCCTACTTAGATATGGGGAGTAGCATAACGTTCCTAAGTATGGATAGTCATCACTTAGTTGTTCGCGAGTCAATCCAATGTATTCAACTAGTCTATGCTACTATGTAATCAAAGTTCTCAACTTAATAGGCAGGTCAATGCCCCTTGGCATTACTTACTCTATTGTTAGTATGAATCTAGTTATCCTAATTCATAGGTGTAAAGAGACTAAAAGTCCCTAACGAGTCGTACTAGTCTAATTCCCTGTGTTTACTAGCCTGGGGATACTTAATACATTTAAGTATTTTAGAAAAGCAATTCGATATTAAACATAACATGTTTATCAAATAAATCAGTCAATTGTTTTGTTTAATCATTAAACAATGAAAAGTAAGTAATTTGAGAGCATGTGTTTCACCCCAAAAACAGTAAAAACAGTGAAAGAGTGGGGCTATGACTCACCGTAGAGCGTAAGCGTGAATCGATGGATGTAATACGTGAGCTTGTCGAGTATGACTCCTATCCAAGTCCTATGAACACGAGGTCTCTAGTTAAATTCTCGGTGAATTGGTTTGTAAGATTGCTTAGTTAAGTATTTAGATTACAAAGTGCCAAAATGGTTTGTTTGCTTTGAAGTTTGTTAATGTCCGATTATCACGTTTGTGTACAATAATGAATACACAAGTATATAATGTCTTGCAATTATTTGTGTCCAAATTTTATAGTGTTTTGAGTGTTTGAACTTTGGTTCAACAAAGTTTATGATTAACAACACACAATTCGATTAATACATCATAAGACACCCAAAACCTTTTTGTTGCCATTCCTTCCAAAGATAGAAAGTTTGACGTTTTCGAAACCGAAGTCCATTTTTCGTTGACTCGGTCAAACCTTCTCGGTTTGACCCGAGACTTTTACTCAATCCTTAGATATGTTTATAAGTAATAAAAAAACTTAGTCTTTTCCTAATTAGCAAGTTCGCAAGTGTTGGTTTCAACTTTTACCAAAAATTAGTCCATAATCTTAATTCCAGAAATCTTACTCCTGTTTGTTGGATTTATTAAAAATACTTCTGGTCCAAATTGAAATAAGGAAAAAATCACAGATGTTCTAAAATATATTATCTACTTTGTGTAATGTTTACAAAACCAATAGAGAAGTACAGGTATTTTTAAATTTTACTTTTATCTTCTGGAGTCGGATTTAAACACTTGCATGCAATCATTGTTTCTGAGAAAAATGTACATAGAATCAATAAAAATGGTCTTCTTGAAAGTTGTAGCCAATGAAATTTGTAAACTTTTGGCGTTGGTTTCAAGTCATTTGGAGTTGTGAAGCTCTAGTTATGATTAAAACACTAAGAGAAAAGTTTCTGACTTTTTCTAACAGTTTGTATATCTTTTCTTACAAAAATTATTAAAAACACCAAACGAACTCAAATAAATATGAGACTTATGGGATTGGAAAGTTTACTTCCAGAACTAGAATTTAGACTATAAAAACGTCAATTTTCATGAAGAAAATATTTTTATAAAAATCGTGGAAGTTCAATAAAAGTTCTGGACAGAGGCTATTAAGACTCAAAATGGTGTTTTGTTCATAGTGAAGAACACCAATCAAGAGTTAAAAGAAGATTTTCATCTTTTGATCTTTAAATCCATGTTCTAACACATGCATGGTATTGAAATACATCCATGATATGTTAGAGATGATTATTAACATATAAACAAGCGTTTTACACAAGATGAACAAGATCTTACTAGTTTGCACCATAACATGATTTTTCACTTGATTTTCAGTTTGATCACGGATCACTCTTTCTTTTAACACATAAAGATGTGAAAGAGGTAATCTACAAACATCAAGCTTTGCATGAGGATTTTAGCCATGGAAAAGGCTTAAAATCCGAATTTTTATGAAGAAAAACACAAGAAAATGGAAGATAGATATGTATAGATGATTTAGTTTACCTTTATGTTCTTATTTGGTGAATGAACACCTTTAAATCTCTGGATTTCCTTTGAAAAGATGCTGATTTCTTTAAAAAGTTTAGAGGGGAAGGTAAGTGAAAAGTTAGAGAGAAAATGAGAGAGAGAAGTGTGTGAGTTTTGGGAAAAATGAAAGGAGTAATGAGGATATAGGGAAAATAAATAATCTGAATGGAAATAGGGGGAGGGGGCCAGATTTTTGAGGGTTCATTTATGTTATTATTATTTATTTTTTATGTTAAATAATGTATATAAATATTGTATAATTAGTTTGTATTAAAAGTGTGTAAGTATTTGTATGTTAAAAGGTTTATTTTGTGATGTTTAGGTGATTAATATTTGAGTTCTAAAAGTGAGAAATTTTAAGTTCTTGAATTAAGTAATGATACACTTAATTTGTCTAAGTTTTATGATCACGTATTCTTTATCCGATTAAACTTTATGTTGTCGAGTTGCGGAATTTCAGTTTTGCAAATTGTCAAGGATTTTATGAAAGCATCATGGGAATGATTTTTCTTTGTTTTGTTTGGCACTTAGTAACCTAATTTAGCATGTCTAAAAGAACTTATGGTTCAATAAGCAATCTCTAAAACGTTCTACGACTTTAGTAGACCTAAGGAGTCATAACCTAGAACTTTCACTAAGATTTAAGGAATGCTTAAAACGTAAATTGAGATTTGAGTGCGGTAATGACCTGAGATTTTGCGGTAATAGTATTTCGCGAGTTATCAAATAATTAGAATTTGTTTTTAATTAAAAACAACTCGCATTTTTGAACGTTTGATATTGTTCCCCAAATGTACTTTGTTTATTTTAACTAATAAAATATTAGTTATGAAATCTGTTACTGAAATTTGGACACGTTATCCCGCGTTCTATCAGATTATTTAAAGTTTAAATTTGGCGCGAAAATTGGCCTTTTTGACCGGGTGTTACATTCTCCCCCTGTTATGAAAATTTCGTCCCGAAATTTCGAGTGAAGTCGTGGTCGCGCGGAGTATATGGAGCAATGTATGTATGAGGAATACGTTGGATAGGTTGTAGACACACAGTGTCTAGATCGGATTTGAAAACAGTCAATCCAAGACTGTGTCGCGGTTAATTATGATAGTAGTATTCTAATTATATTGTTGGTTCGTAATATGGTTAAGTCATGATTACTAGGGAACCGTTTACGATGCAGTCCGTTTGGGACTGGACAATTAATACGGAGTGATTGCCTACAGGGTAATCCTATCAGGACTAAGTAACTGGCAAACAGTAGATTGACTCGTCTGCTGAAAGCAAACTCTAAGCTCTCACGTGGGTTCAAGTTAACAATCCTATGATGCACCTAGCATCCTACAAGTAATAACGGTACTGTGAATTGAGTAACACGTGCTTAGTGTAAACTAAAATTGTTAGGTTTTAGAGAAAAGACGCACCCATATTAGTAATTAGAGATTAGTCAGGCGTCATTGAAGAATTTCGGGCAGTCCCTTTTGAAGTGTCCAGGGTTTCCACATTCGAAACAGACTCTTGGAGCATTAGGGTTTGAGATAGTAGTGGGAACTCTGCAGTCCCTAGTTTGGTGTCCATAGCTCCTACACCGGTTACACCGCGTGCCGCAGGGTCCTTCATGGTGGCTCTCGTAATCAGGACAGAAGGACTTCTTTCCCTTGTACTTCTTTTCTCCAGATCCGGATGCATGATTCCAAGTAGTTCTCGACCTTTTTGTCGGGTTGCCGGGAGTTCGATTCCAGTTTCCTTGGTTGATTCCACTTGCGGGTGTCCCTCGTCGGACCACCTGTGCCATAAGAAGGTGTGCCATGCGAATGGCCTCACCAATGGTGTTGGGTTTAGATGCAGTGACCATGCCTTGGATTTGATTGGGTAGTCCCCATATGTACCTTTCGATCCTTTTCTTCTCGGGGTTTACCATGGATGGACAGAGGTGTGCTAATTGGTGGAATCGGGTGGTGTAAGCAGTAATGTCTTTGTCCTTTACGGTGAGGTTCCAGAGTTCAACCTCGAGTTGTTGCAGTTCTTCACTAGGACAATACTCATCACGCATCATTTGTTTCAGCTCTTCCCATGGAAGTTGTAGAGCAACATCAATAGTCACGGTTTGCGCGTAGGCGTTCCACCATGTGAGTGCACCGTCCGTGAGAGTACCGGTAGAGTATTTGACTTTATAGTTGTCAGGGCAGTTGCAAAGGTGGAATATGGATTCCATTCTCTCCATCCACAGGATTAATCCTACAGCCCCTTCAGTGCCAGTGAAATTTGGCGGATTGCAGTTCTGGAATTCTTTGTAAGTGCACGGTCGAGCTGGAGGTGTGTTGTTTAGTATTTCTCCGTCGCTTGCCCGCGAGTCTCGAGCAGCTAGTGCAGCAGCCACTGCTTGGGCAGCGAATTGGTTAAGCTCAGTTTGGCTGTAAAGTCGTCTAGGTGGCATGATGAGTGTTCTAATAACAAAGATAAAAATACATAAGACCCTATATCAAAGAATTTCTTTTGTCGTATATTTGTAAAGTACATTAGTATTTCTTTATACTATTTTGTAATAGGTTCGTGCAAATGTAAGTTTGAGAGGGTGTAACCTCTTATGGGTGAAAGCCCTAAGGTATACAGGTTGTAAACTTGTATGTGTGCGAGTGTAAACTCGTGAGTGCACGAGTGTAAAGCTTGTGAATGTTTTAGTGTAACCTCATGAGTGTAAACTTGTAATTAAGATTGATGTGTGTGAGTGAAATCTCACATTAGTTTCGAGTGTAATCTCTCATTAGGATGTGTAAGCTCACCTGTATTCAAGCATAACGTATACTTATATAGTATACGGAAAGTAGGTGTTTGAAATTATGAGTGTCCGATACTTGACACTCTTGATGGCGCGTGTGTTGGTGTGTGTATTACCAAATAAAGTATATATACATACATACGGTCAGTACATATATAACGGCACAGAAAGTAACACACAACTAAAGCCTATTGTTTCTCGACTTCAGATTCTGTTGCTGACCTTATTGAGGGCTCTTCTTGGAGATGGCCGACTTATGGATTCAGAGGTATTCTTTCTTGTCCCAGATGGTGGTTCCTTCCCTCTCTTCCCAGCCCGATAAGTTACTTTAGCGTGATAGAAATGGAAATTTGACTGACTTTCGGGTTGGTGAAGTTCGGGATGCTATTCGTTCAAGGGAGTCTAATGTTGATTGGGCTTCTATTGTCTGGTTTCCTCTTTGTATTCCTCGGCATTCTTTCCATTTATGGCTGGTTTTCAAAGGCAGGTTGAAGACTCAAGATCGGCTGAGGCAATGGGATGTTGGCCCCTCGGTTAACTTAAACCTGCTTCGGTGTCTTCTCTGTGGATCATGCCCTGATTCACACTCTCATCAGTTCTTTGAGTGTCTTTTTTATTCGCAGGTTTGGTTCCGGGTGATTAGTCATGCTGAGCTGCAGGTGGTTTCTGATAAGTTGGAAGATTTGATTCCTTTCTTCATGAGTGCTACTTCGGTGAAGAATATTGATCATGTGGTCTCTCGTCTTGTTTTGGCTGCTTCAACTTACTTTATTTGGCAAGAGCGTAACTTTTGTATTTTTAACAAAGGACGGAGGACTTCTTTGGAGCTTGTTGATGTCATCATCTCTACGATCAGGTTGAAGATGGTCTCTTTCACTTTTAAACCATCTTTCCAGGCGGTTCGAGCTATGGAGAGATGGAAGATCCCGGCTTCGGTGTGCTTATCTTCTGATTAGGTGTTTGATCATGCGGTTGCAATGGATTATTGCTTGGATTTTTTTAGGCCGTTTGGTATTTGTTTGGCTAGGTTTTGCTTTTTGCTGGTTGTTATACACATGGCATGTCATGTGTATGCACTTAACCCATTTTATAGGTTAAGTGTTGTATTCTTATTGTACCTGTAACGATTTATTATTTATATTATTTGCCGAGGATATCCCCTTTACCCAAAAAAAAAACATATAATAGCTTAGGGTGTCTAGCACAAAACAATCAGAGTCAACTAACGTATTCCTGATTTGGTATAACCCATTTCAGATATCACCTCATCTTTATTTAATTGTACATAACTGACCAGGCTATGTTAAATTAAACTTGTATGATGTAACCTCTGAACCTGTTATACCCAATAAGGAATACTGCCTAACGGTCATAGTCTAGGCCCACTAAATGCAACCTAGTTCACTATAACCTCAGGCTCTGATACCAATCTGTAATACCCTCAAATTTCGGTTGCGGAACGATCGGGTCGGGTGTTACTAAATCAAATATCACAAGCACAAAGGTACATAATGAACGACTCTAAATGAGACGCTTGAAAATAGTTATACATTTCCAAAATAAAAGTGTACACAAGTTGCGAGTTCGCAAAATAATTTCATTACATAATTGTAGTACAAAAGTTATGCAAGAAATCCAGTTGTTTGAAAACATGCGACTCGAGCTAGTGTAGTTTGTAGTAGTCCTAATCCTGCTGTCACCTGAGAACACATGCTAAAACAGGTCAGCTATAAAGCTGGTGAGTTCATAGGTTAGTTAAGTAAAACATCGAGTATAACCTGTTTATAATTCAAAAGTAGTTTGTAAACTTGAATTGATAATTGTAATGTATTAAGATTGTGTCCCCTTTGTGAAAACGGTATCAAGGTTACCATAACCTTATAACCTAAACCGATAAGTAAATTTCTAAGTGTTCTCCAAGTGATTTCGTAATACTTGTACTACTTCTCAGAGTAGTGCACTACATGACCCCATGGTCGTAATTCATGGTAATTCCTAGAGACCGTCCTATGTACTCAAGGACCTGTCATATCATAATGTATAGGTATAAGTATTAAGTATGACACTACGTGTCCAACTATGTAACTATGTATATATAAGGATGTCTTGTATAACATCCCGTGTTTGGTAGTGTAATCGAGTGTGTGCGAGTACCTATAAAATAGCGTACAAGTAAATAGTAGTCGGGATAGCACTTCGTGCTCAGTAAGTAATTGTACAAGTATTCATGCAAGGGTACGTGTAATCGTACTAGGTGTACGTGTAAATCACTAGTAATCGGAAGTAGCACAACGTGCCCGGAAGTAGCTCACAAGGCCTGGAAGTAGCACAGCGTGCCCGGAAGTAGCGATAAGCGCCCGGAAGTAGCACAGCGTGCCCGGAAGTAGCACAACGTGCCCGGAAGTAGCACAACGGCCAGACAGTGTATATAAGTAATTCAGTAAGTACAATACAACATACAGCTTAAACAGTAAATTACCCCATGGTAATATAGTAATCACAAGTAAATCAAATACCTATAGTTATCACATAACAGTCAGGTATAGTACAGTGTATCTAAGTATGTGTAACTCCTACTTAGATATGGGGAGTAGCATAACGTTCCTAAGTATGGATAGTCATCACTTAGTTGTTCGCGAGTCAATCCAATGTATTCAACTAGTCTATGCTACTATGTAATCAAAGTTCTCAACTTAATAGGCAGGTCAATGCCCCTTGGCATTACTTACTCTATTGTTAGTATGAATCTAGTTATCCTAATTCATAGGTGTAAAGAGACTAAAAGTCCCTAACGAGTCGTACTAGTCTAATTCCCTGTGTTTACTAGCCTGGGGATACTTAATACATTTAAGTATTTTAGAAAAGCAATTCGATATTAAACATAACATGTTTATCAAATAAATCAGTCAATTGTTTTGTTTAATCATTAAACAATGAAAAGTAAGTAATTTGAGAGCATGTGTTTCACCCCGAAAACAGTAAAAACAGTGAAAGAGTGGGGCTATGACTCACCGTAGAGCGTAAGCGTGAATCGATGGATGTAATACGTGAGCTTGTCGAGTATGACTCCTATCCAAGTCCTATGAACACGAGGTCTCTAGTTAAATTCTCGGTGAATTGGTTTGTAAGATTGCTTAGTTAAGTATTTAGATTACAAAGTGCCAAAATGGTTTGTTTGCTTTGAAGTTTGTTAATGTCCGATTATCACGTTTGTGTACAATAATGAATACACAAGTATATAATGTCTTGCAATTATTTGTGTCCAAATTTTATAGTGTTTTGAGTGTTTGAACTTTGGTTCAACAAAGTTTATGATTAACAACACACAATTCGATTAATACATCATAAGACACCCAAAACCTTTTTGTTGCCATTCCTTCCAAAGATAGAAAGTTTGACGTTTTCGAAACCGAAGTCCATTTTTCGTTGACTCGGTCAAACCTTCTCGGTTTGACCCGAGACTTTTACTCAATCCTTAGATATGTTTATAAGTAATAAAAAAACTTAGTCTTTTCCTAATTAGCAAGTTCGCAAGTGTTGGTTTCAACTTTTACCAAAAATTAGTCCATAATCTTAATTCCAGAAATCTTACTCCTGTTTGTTGGATTTATTAAAAATACTTCTGGTCCAAATTGAAATAAGGAAAAAATCACAGATGTTCTAAAATATATTATCTACTTTGTGTAATGTTTACAAAACCAATAGAGAAGTACAGGTATTTTTAAATTTTACTTTTATCTTCTGGAGTCGGATTTAAACACTTGCATGCAATCATTATTTCTGAGAAAAATGTACATAGAATCAATAAAAATGGTCTTCTTGAAAGTTGTAGCCAATGAAATTTGTAAACTTTTGGCGTTGGTTTCAAGTCATTTGGAGTTGTGAAGCTCTAGTTATGATTAAAACACTAAGAGAAAAGTTTCTGACTTTTTCTAACAGTTTGTATATCTTTTCTTACAAAAATTATTAAAAACACCAAACGAACTCAAATAAATATGAGACTTATGGGATTGGAAAGTTTACTTCCAGAACTAGAATTTAGACTATAAAAATGTCAATTTTCATGAAGAAAATATTTTTATAAAAATCGTGGAAGTTCAATAAAAGTTCTGGACAGAGGCTATTAAGACTCAAAATGGTGTTTTGTTCATAGTGAAGAACACCAATCAAGAGTTAAAAGAAGATTTTCATCTTTTGATCTTTAAATCCATGTTCTAACACATGCATGGTATTGAAATACATCCATGATATGTTAGAGATGATTATTAACATATAAACAAGCGTTTTACACAAGATGAACAAGATCTTACTAGTTTGCACCATAACATGATTTTTCACTTGATTTTCAGTTTGATCACGGATCACTCTTTCTTTTAACACATAAAGATGTGAAAGAGGTAATCTACAAACATCAAGCTTTGCATGAGGATTTTAGCCATGGAAAAGGCTTAAAATCCGAATTTTTATGAAGAAAAACACAAGAAAATGGAAGATAGATATGTATAGATGATTTAGTTTACCTTTATGTTCTTATTTGGTGAATGAACACCTTTAAATCTCTGGATTTCCTTTGAAAAGATGCTGATTTCTTTAAAAAGTTTAGAGGGGAAGGTAAGTGAAAAGTTAGAGAGAAAATGAGAGAGAGAAGTGTGTGAGTTTTGGGAAAAATGAAAGGAGTAATGAGGATATAGGGAAAATAAATAATCTGAATGGAAATAGGGGGAGGGGGCCAGATTTTTGAGGGTTCATTTATGTTATTATTATTTATTTTTTATGTTAAATAATGTATATAAATATTGTATAATTAGTTTGTATTAAAAGTGTGTAAGTATTTGTATGTTAAAAGGTTTATTTTGTGATGTTTAGGTGATTAATATTTGAGTTCTAAAAGTGAGAAATTTTAAGTTCTTGAATTAAGTAATGATACACTTAATTTGTCTAAGTTTTATGATCACGTATTCTTTATCCGATTAAACTTTATGTTGTCGAGTTGCGGAATTTCAGTTTTGCAAATTGTCAAGGATTTTATGAAAGCATCATGGGAATGATTTTTCTTTGTTTTGTTTGGCACTTAGTAACCTAATTTAGCATGTCTAAAAGAACTTATGGTTCAATAAGCAATCTCTAAAACGTTCTATGACTTTAGTAGACCTAAGGAGTCATAACCTAGAACTTTCACTAAGATTTAAGGAATGCTTAAAACGTAAATTGAGATTTGAGTGCGGTAATGACCTGAGATTTTGCGGTAATAGTATTTCGCGAGTTATCAAATAATTAGAATTTGTTTTTAATTAAAAACAACTCGCATTTTTGAACGTTTGATATTGTTCCCCAAATGTACTTTGTTTATTTTAACTAATAAAATATTAGTTATGAAATCTGTTACTGAAATTTGGACACGTTATCCCGCGTTCTATCAGATTATTTAAAGTTTAAATTTGGCGCGAAAATTGGCCTTTTTGACCGGGTGTTACAGTATCATGGATATCTCTATAGTAGTAAGTGAGGTTTGTGTTTCGTTTCCGATGTCAGATGACGTAGTTGTGGGAATGGTTGCCATGAAGAGTGGCAAGGAGTTTAGTACACGAAAAGTTAAGGTTATATATAGAAATATAATAACCTAACACATAAGCACGTATAAAGGTTGGTCCCGTTCTATCCTTGGTCTACGTCTGCTACTGTACTCTCGTTCACTATAACCATTTCAGGTCTTGCATCGAATCTCCTTTTATTGTACATAGTTGATCATGCTATGTTAAATTAAATTCAAATGATGCAATCGATGAAACAGTCATACTAAACAAGGAATACTAACCTAATGGTTATAGTCTAGGTCACTAATGCAATCCTAGTTCGCACCCCCGAAACATGTGGCAACGGAAGTATGAGGTGTCACGGGGGCGCCGATCAAATCAAATATCACAACACAAAGATTAAAGCAAACGACCTCTATATGAGACGTTTGTAAAACATTACATTTCATAAATCGAATGTTTACAACTGTTATCCCAAAATATTAGAGTTCGCAAAAATAGTCTAGAGATTTCTAATACATAATCGTTGATACAAAATATCATAATGCAATTAAATCTCTTGTTTGAAAATATGCGACTCGAGCTATGTTTTCCAAAAGCATCCTACTGTCCTGTTTCCTGTGGGTAGTCCTACTGCGTCTGTAAACCTGAGAATACATACTAAAATGGTCAACATAAAGTTGGTAAGTTCATAGGTTTATCTGTAAAGGAATCATGTAAACACCAGGTTTTCTGTTTGTAAAATAGAGTTTTGTAAAACAGAGGTTCTATGTTAAACCACATGCCGATGAGACTATGACAGCCGCACGTATCACTCTGGCTGATGACTCTTAACCTCTGATTGAAGGTCGAGGAGGACCAATCGTCTATCCGGAAACCGATAGAACTTCATTTGAATTAAAGCCCCACATTGTTCAGTTAGTCCAAAACCTCTGTCAATTCCGTGGCCTACTAAATGATGATCCCAACTCCCACCTTGACAAATTCATTTCCTTATCCAACTCTTTTAAGCCTCTTCTTCGTTTTGTTCTTTTATATATGCGGATAATCTCTACACTTGTCGTAGAGAGTTATGGCATGATCTTGGTGTTCACAAGCAGTTTGTTAGGGGCAAGCCATGGATCCTTCTTGGGGACTTTAATGCTACTTTAAACTTGGAGGATAACTTTTATGATTCCAGGATTACCATTGCTATGCGTGAATTTAAGGAATGTGAGGAACACATTGAAGTTATGGATATTAATAGTACGGGTCTTCACCTTGGAACCAAAAGCCAAAAGGGGGTAGTGGAGTTATTAAGAAGATCGATCGTATAATGGGTAGTGTGACATTTGTGGAAGAATTTCCGGGCTCTTATGCTGTTTTCCAGCCTTATAGAATTTCGGATCATTCACCATGTGTTTTGAAAATTCCAAAGGCTTTTCGAGATAGACCTAAACCATTTAAATTCTCTAATTTTCTGGTCTATAAGGATGGCTTTAAAGACTTGGTTAAAGAGGGTTGGGTGCATCAGGTGACTAGCCATAATATGTTTAAAGTTGTTAAACGGCTGAAATTACTAAAAAGGCCTCTTCGGAAGCTTTTATATGAGCATGGGAATCTCCATACTCGTGTAATCAAGCTTAGAAAGGAGTTAGATGAAGTTCAAATTGCTCTTGATCGTGACCCATTAAATATGGCTTTAAGGGAAGAAGAGGCTTGTTATCTTAATGCGTTCAATGAGGCAGTGTTAGATGAAGAACGTTTCCTTCAACAGAAAGCTAAAGTGGAATGGTTGAAAGTGGGGGATTCTAATTCATCATACTTTCATAATTCGGTAAAAAGCAAACAGCATAGAGGTCGTATTGAGATGATTAAAGACGCTACAGGAGCTGTTTTTGAAGGTAGTGACGTTCCTAATGCTTTTGTTTCTCATTATGAGAATTTCCTTGGTGTGGAGAGTAATATTCATACTCTTCCAGAGGCAGGGCTGTTTACCAAGCGTTTAGATGGGCAAAATGTAGATTTCATGGTTCGGCTTGTAACGAATGATGAAATTAAATTTGCCATGTTCTCAATTGGGGATAATAAAGCATCTGGTCCTGATGGGTTTACTTCTGCTTTCTTTAAGAATGCTTGGGATATTTTGGGTACGGATGTTTGTCTTGCTGTTCGTGACTTCTTTAGTAATGGTAGATTGCTTCAAGAAAGTTAATCATACGATTATTGCTTTGGTGCCTAAGGTTTCTACTCCTTCTCGTGTCAATGATTATTGGCCTATTTCGTGTTGTAATGTGATTTATAAATGCATTAGTAAGCTGATTTCTAACCGGATTAAAGAAGGGTTAGGGGACTTGGTTAGCATTAACCAATCAGCTTTTGTGGAGGGTCGAAGGATTTCTGATAATATTTTACTTACCCAAGAGCTTATGCATGATTATCATCGTGACCGTGGTCCTCCTAGATGTGCTTTCAAGGTAGATATTCAGAAGGCTTATGATACGGTTGATTGGAAATTTTTAGAAAATATCCTTCACAGGTTTGGATTTCATGCTGCTATGGTGTCTTGGATCATGACATGTGTAACGACTACTTCATTTTCCCTTAATATTAATGGTCACTTACATGGTTATTTTAAAGGAAAGAGGGGTCTTAGACAAGGGGATCCTATGTCTCCTTATCTTTTTACATTAGTTATGGAGGTCTTAACTCTGATCTTGCAGCAGAAAGTTCAAGCTAGTGGAAACTTTAAATATCATAATCGATGTGATAAACAGAAGATTGTGAGCCTTTGTTTTGCTGATGATCTGTTTTTATTTGCTCGTGGAGATGTGAATTCTGTAAAGGTCCTTATGGATGGGTTGAATGATTTCAAGATCATGTCGGGGTTGGAGCCTAGCATTCCTAAAAGTACTGCTTACTTTTGTCATGTTGGGGAACAAGTTAAACGTTCTATCTTACAGTCTATGCCATTTGCAGAAGGGAAGTTGCATGTTAAGTTTCTTGGTGTCCCTCTTATTTCCTCTAAGTTATTATATAGGGATTGTAAGGTGCTTGTGGAGAAATTGAAGAGCAGAATTACTGATTGGAAGAATAAGTATTTATCTTTTGCGGGTCGGTTGCAATTGATTCTTTCTGTTCTATCTTCTATGCATATCTATTGGGCATCATTTTTTATTCTTCCGAAACGTATTATTTCTGAATTAGAGCAATTAATGCATGGGTTTCTTTGGTGTCAAGGTGATATGAAGAGAGGGAAAGCTAAAGTCTCTTGGGAGTCTCTATGTGTTCCAAAAGCAAAAGGAGGCCTTGGTATCCGGCGTTTGGATACATTTAATGTTGCCCTTATGGTTTCGCATATATAGAGTATCATTACACATAGAGAATCGCTTTGGGTTAAATGGATTCATTCTTATAAGTTAAAAGGTAGAAGCTTTTGGGCTGTTCCTCCCCAAGGAGGTATGAGTTGGGGTTGGCGGAAGCTAATTCAGATCCGGGATGTAATCAGGCCCTTCATTCGTGCTCGGATTGGAAATGGGCTGGTTATTAATGTTTGGTTTGATAATTCGTGTACAAATAGCCCCCTTATGAGTCACCTAAATGACGGAATTATTAATCGAGCAGGTCTTACTACTAAGGATAAGCTTGCTGATGTGATCCATGGAGGAGTGTGGTGATGGCCGATGGTATGGTTTGATCGTTTTCCTATTCTAAATCAGGTCCAATGCCATATTCTTGATCCGACTAGGACCGATCAGTTCTTTTGGTGTGATAGCAATGGTAGTATGCGGGAATTCTCGGTCTCTTTGGTTTGGGATACTATTCGTGAGCATGGAACTTCTGTTCCTTGGGTTCATATCGTTTGGTTTCCTCATTGTATTCCTCGGCACGCTTTTCACTTATGGCTAGTGTTTAAGAAGCGATGGAAGACTCAAGATACATTGAAGCAATGGGATGTTGGTGATTCCATCAACCTAAACCTGCTAAGATGTACCTTGTGCAACCTTCAACCGGACTCTCATGACCATTCATTTTTTGAATGTCCTTTTTCTTTACAGGTCTGGTCTCTAGTTAAACCATTGGCGGGTTTGCATGATGTCTCGGCTCGATGGGATGATATAATTGGTAGAATTCAGCCTATTTCTCGTTCAAGAAAGGCTATAAGTATTATTGGTCGATTGATTCTTGCGGCTTCTACGTATTTTATATGGCAAGAAAGGAATAATCAGCTGTTTGCTAAGGGTTCAAGATCTGCTGCTCAAGTCTGTGATGTTATTGTCACTACTGTTCGTCTTAAGTTACTCACTTTTCGCTTCAAAAATTTTGCCCAAGTAACTCGGCTGCTGGATGCTTGGAACATGCCTCGGAACTTTGTTATTCATGGATAGGAGTGGAGTTTTGTTGATTACTTGCTCTTTTGTGTTTTATTGGCTATTTTTTATGTTTATTTTAGCTGATAGGTCTCTTGTAATTATGTATATGGTTTGTCATATACATATAGAGGTGCAACTTAAGCATAGCTAGTGCTTATATCGAGGTTGATGTGGAACTCATCCACATTCTCTTGTACTTAAACGTTTAGTGGTAATATAATTCACCGGGGTAAAATCCTTTACCCAAAAAAAAAAAGCCTTATTGAGGAAATGACAATGCACAACCATGATTGGGACAGTGACAATCACCCCTTAGTAGTGAATCCACCTACTATAATCGGGAATGAAGCTATCCAAACCCTCACTCAGCAAGTGGCAGACCTAACCAAGGAGATTAAGGAATTGAAAAGTCAACAACAAAAAGTCTGTCAAGTTCAAACATGCCTTAATTGTGCTAATCTGAACCACTCAGCCCAAATTCCTCACTCTCATCTAACTCCGCCCACCCTTCCTTTAACCCACCTGGGAATAGCCCACTAACTTACCAACCTCAACCTTCTGAACCCTCTTCCTCACAAATCTCTAGTTTTGACGACACCCTGATATAAGTCATTCAAGGAATCTCGGCTAGACAAGACCAAGCTGATCTCATCTTAAGAGATCAACTGACTTTGTTAAAAGCTTTTGAATCCTAATTAGGACAATTAGCACAGCGTATTAACGCTAAACCTCAGGATAGTCCAACTAGTTGCCATAAGGAGGTTTCCCATATTCAAGACTCGCAGGTAGCACATAGCCCACCTACGATTTCTTCTCCGGTGAAGGAACCACCTATTGTCACATCGACAATAGATTTAGAGTCTACATCAAATAGGAAAATTCCATTTCCGGCTTATCTTAAACAACTACCCGACAAGCTTAAGTCTTTTAAGCTTGATAGAAAATTCCTAGATACCGTATCTGAAGTTCCTTGAAAAAAGTACTTCAGAAGGCTTCTTACAACCAAGGATAAGGTACCCGAAGTACCCAATGTCCCGCTGAATGAGGAATGTTCAGCTACCTTGAAAAATACCATTTTTGAAAAACTCGAAGATACCAGACGTTTTACTCTCCCCTGTTCTATCTACGATTCAGGCATCATCTATTCTCTTGCCGACTTAGGAGCTAGTATTAATCTTATGCCGTACTCGCTTTTCAAGATGCTTGAGTTAGAAAATCTTCGACCTACCGAAATGACCATACAGCTTGCTGACCACTCGGTTAAATACCCTAGGAGAATAGCTGAAAATGTTTTAGTTAGGAGTGACAAATTTCTTTACCAAGCAGATTTTGTAGTAATGGATATGCAGGAAGACGTACACATCCCAATCATACTAGGAAGACCTTTCATGAATACGGCCAAGGCAATCATCAACGTCTTCGCACAGACCATTGGTTTGCAGTCACAAGGAGAAACCATCACTTTCCACATTGACAATCCAAATGCTAGAAAACAAGCCGATATGTACATGATCTCCATGAACACTGCCAAAGATGAAGAAACTGCAAGGTCAACAAGTGAAAGTAAATCTAGTAAGGAAATGACAATCACGCCATATTTCCCAATTGACCTCCGACGAATAGGACAAGAGATGAAAAATGCATCTCCATTAGTGAAAAACTCAATGATTGAAGAAATTGGGATGATAAGGATGGAAGAAGAAAACAAAAGAAGCATACCGCCAACTAATCTGTTTACCACTGAAGAAATGGCGGGAAGTAACCACAACCATCCCACGAGAGGAGAAACACTGGAGGAATATTCCAAATGCACAAGATACCAACCGCAAACCATCATAGGTCACAAAGTGCTCAAAGAATTGATCCAAAGATTTGACAAAGTAGTAGGAGGAATAAGCGGCGTAGTCAACATGCTTGCTCTTTCCCCTGCTGAACTGCAATTCTATCAACAACAGAAACGGACTTACGCTAGGATCTACAATGCCCTTAAAAGATCTAACATCCCATTCACCTCAACGCAATGGGAGATGTTAGGATCCATTAGAGCGCATATGAAAGAGACTACTGGACATCCAAGCAGTCATGCCAACATCTTGATGATGAATGACCTCACATCATTGCTTGATTTGCTAAATAGAGAAGATCATCTTAGTTCCAATGAAAGCGGATATATGGTTATCAACTCCACTATTGAAAAACAAGTTGAGTTATTGATTAAAGAACTTAGTGATCTTGTTTGGGAGGAATCAAGGCACGAACGACCTTTTAGGGCCACACATGAATCACCACTTGATATCGCAACTTTTGTTATGATCCATCTACGGGAGATTCAACAACTGAAAAGTAACTCCAGAATGAAGTTCATATCCTACTCAGGATGCAAGGAGATACTTCGTCAGCTTACTCTAGTTTTCTCAGAATCCAACTTTCCATTCAATGACCATCAGCACCGGGAAATAGAGGACCTATGCACGTCCATCAGAAGATTCAACGGAGACCCCAATACCGAGAATTATGAAGACATAAAACTGCAATTCTTGGCGTTTGTATGCTCTCTCTGGCAAAACCCACCGCCAAGAGAGGTTGTTAAGACAGACACAACCACCATGACCGACCATAGTGGGACTGTCACTAAAGCAGTCGATTACATCACCTTCGGACTTCACGGACTTGCAAGGACAACTTCAGAGCATCTTCTGAACTACAAGGAAACATCGAGAGATAGTCCACTTGAATTGATTGCGACAATAATCAATCACTTTATGAGAATCTAATTTCCTCGATATACTTTCCCGCAACCTAGGGCCCACAACATCAACATAGTGGATCGCATGGATGCATCCATCTCCATGTAGCTAGAAGAGAAGAAGTCGAGCTCTCGACTTTAAAAGAGCGCTTCTCGGGAGGCAACCCGTATTTTACATTTCCTCAATTTTACATTCCAAGAAGTGATGAAGTCTCCGACTATCTTTCACACTTGGATATACGAAGAAGTTTTAAGAACTGTCTGACGCATCAAGTTTTCGATGTCGGAAATAAAGAAAGTATATCCAACGTGTTCACACCTACGAGACCAATCACAAGAAGACTTGATCCATAGTGAACCCAGCAAGACGAAGTTCAGCAAACGCATACCATGGAACACTGCAAATACCGGGGAGTACTTCTATACCAGTCTCTTTCCTTCATTATAAATATACCATATCCACTATGCTTATCACTAAGTGTGGGATTCAAACCCAACGCACACTGCTAAAAGAATACGTCTAAGATGTTTCAAATCCTAAGTGTGGGATCTTTAACCCAGTCAGAACTTAGAATAACATCGAGGACGATGTTCCTTTAAGTGTGGGATAGTAGTAGTATACACTACTATAAAATGGATAATGGTATATGCTTGATTCTAAACTCGCTGCTCTTTAGACCATCCTTCTCCAAAATTAACTCAAAAATTTTACACAAAATTTTAAAATTTTTCAAAATTGAGTTAAAAATATGTTGAAAATGAAAATTTTAGACAAAGAATGATTTACTTTGGAGAAGAAGGATAAATAAAATATGAATTCCTTTGAAAGATTAGTTTAGTAATCCGATAAAGAGCATCGCATGACTAGGCACACAATAAACCAACTTTCGGTTCGTGAGGTATCTTGAGCCATATAAAGCATTCACTTGTAATGCTTCACTTCTTCGATTCTTGAGTGTGCCGATGTATACGTTTAGAATCAGAAGTTGCTCCTGTTATGCATTTCGAATCCGAACTGGTGAGTAAAAAGGAGATCGAATCACATCATTCTTAAACCCATCCGTACACCCAAAAATAAATACGTTATCCCTACCCTCTCAAAACATCCCTCAAACTTCATAGTAAGTTCCAAAGATGAAAGAAGAGAAGCTACAAGGATATGATGTCGAAAAAAAATCCAAGAAAATAATTAGAAGAAAAGAAAGTCAAGTGGAAAAAGACTCCTTCCAAAAATCATAAGAAAAGGGCGTCAATCCTCCCAAAAATTCAAAATTCCAGCTTTCCTCTTCACCAAAAATAAACCCATGAAAAACCAACACAACCTCCTCTCATATCACTAACACTCCACTCCAAAAACCTTGCATCACCCCTCCTAGAATGATTGTGGCTAGATTGACTTCACGCTCACTGACAGGTATCGATTTGATTCTCGATCAAGCCTATGACGATAAATGGTACATGAGTGGCGTTCTGAGTGATTGATAATATTAGAATAGGAAACCCTAAACACTTTGAGTGATTGGAGTGACCACCTTGAGAGGATCGCCTAGTCATGTATCCAAGATCAAAGATCAAAAGCATGCTCCCAAAGATTACAACCCTACTATTTCAAAAGCACAAATATTTTATTTTTCCAAAACCCCCTCAGTAAAAAGTTCCGCTCTAAAATATTTCATCATCTACTTATCTTTAACCATGCTTGAAATTCGAGTTTGCTTGAGGACAAGCAAAGTTCTAAGTGTGGGATACTTGATATCGCGTAAAAAGTCACGTTTTTACCACCGATATCTCTCTCTGTCTGGAACTACTTGGCATTTAGACTCAAATAATACACAATTCAATGAAACTTTGCCAAGAAGGTCAAAATAAACTTGCACGAGAAAAATCAAGCAAAACGGACGAAAAACGAAGATTCCACGCACAGTTGAAGATTCAAGGCATCCGAAACGAGATTTAGAGACAAAGTGTCCATCATTATGGTTTATCTTATCCAAAGTCTTCATTTTCAAAATACGAATCTAACAGATGAAGAATCAACAAAAATGGATGAAGAATGAAGATTCTACATACGCTGAAAGATTCAAACGATTCGCACGAGACATCTAAAGAAGAGAGACACATCTCAAGGATTTCATTGCATCAAAGTCTTCGTTTTTGAAAAATGAATCCAACGCAAAAAGAATCGATGAAAACGGACGCATAACAAAAAAGATACGCACGAAACAAGAAACGAGCAAAAGGCGGCGAACCGGGACTGCTGGCCGCCAACCAAGGCCGGCTGGCAGCCACCCAATGACTGCTGGCAGCCACCCTACGCCGGATGGCAGCCACCCGTCCCCCGGCCTCTTTTCCGTCCTTGCTCGTACTCTCCTGGTACATGTGCTAGACCTTTCCGTAACTTTAGGGTACACGTGCTACACCTTTCCGCGCTTTAGGGTACATGTGCTAGACCTTTTCGGAAAAGTGTCACCTTTTGCTAACATGAGCTTCTAGTTGCTAAAATGCACGGGATTTCAACTATAAATAGAGGCCTCATGGCTTCATTTCAAGACACACCTTCCATATATCTCTTTAGGCTAATAATACTCTCTAATTATTAGTTCTACTTTCTCCTTCTATTTTCTTACTCCATATTAGTATTAGGCTAGTTTCGGAAACTTGTTTAGAATAGAACGAAAGCAAGGAACGTGTTGTAATCTTTGGTGTACGCTTATTCATTCAAGTCTATTCTCTCTCGCATTTAATCCTGGTTCTTTCTATATTTATCTATCTTAATCAATTACGTTTATATTGATTATGCTAGATTTAGTTATTGCCATGATTAGAGAGTAGTATACCTGTTGTGTTTTCTTGCGATGTAGTTAGTTAATTATGGGATGATTTATAATTAGATATTAAAGTAATATGACGGCCCCTATTCGACTGTTACTCGATATAGTACTGAAAACACTTCAAGGTGGAGTACAAATGTATGGAAGTCGAGTAACGACCGAAGGTAGTTATATTACGGACTAATATATAAAATGAGAAACCTAGTTTAATTAATTTTTCTAAATAGACTTTTAAACTTTAAGTTAATTTATCGCCTTTCCACCAATAAACGTAATTACAACACCTTTTTAATGATGTCCAACTAAAAGGTAGTTAGTCATCTGTGTCAACATAATTTGTCAAAGGTATGAAACCATGGAACCGCAAGACTACATGGGGGATTACCATAGGACAAGACATAGCCAAGGTTTGAAGCTGCCGAACCACTTTAAGTGAGGAACGCTGTGGATAATTAGGGAATTTATTGGGTAGTCTTAAGCAAGGGCTGGTTTAAAGTCATAAATGAACTTTTTAAATACATGAATCTGTTAGGATGACGAGGAATCGTTATATGATTCAATTTTGTTTAGTACCTTTAGATTTTGTCTCCGTTCATAAGAAAGTAAACATTAAATAAAGATCTTTCTTATTATTCTAAATACTTTGTGATGTCACCAAAACCTAGTTCCTGGTGTGACATGCTAATGGGATTTTAATTAGTAGGGAATATAGTGTTTACATCACGAGTATTCAAGAATAACAATTAACAAATATCTTTCAAAACAGTTTCTCCAAACATCATCCCATAACTTAATTAACGAAGTCTCAGCAAACACTATCTTTACCTTATCTGCTTTATCTTTTATTTTAATTTCACTTTTATTTATTTACTTGCCTAAGTTAGTTAATAGAAAAACCACAACTCCCCCACTATTTTATAAACCCTTCACTAGTTTGAAAGCCCTCATCTGCCACGCCTTAGTTTCAATTCAGTCGGTTTGAAGAACGACTCTAGGTCATACCTACCACTTGCTCACCCTTAGGATTAGCATTGTTAGGGAAAACTTAGGCCCCACAATTAAAAATTTAAAACACCCACTGATCACCGTCGCCAGTAGCCGGTGCAACGACAAGGGTAAAATCCTTACCGACCACTGGTGACGCATCAGAAATCCTTTCTTACTTTCATTTTTCAATCCTTTTGACAACTTCGAATTTACTTGGTGTAAATTTTTCGCACCACAAGACTCTCGATCTTTGAGTATTAATTCATGGGAACGCACACGAGAACTTTTGAGTGAACACGAAATTTGTGATTTGGAGTGAAGACAAAAAGGATATCTAAATAGCGTTTTTCTAAAATTTAAAAATTCTTAGATAAGTTTTTGGGAAGTATGGGAGTGAGTGGGTTTAAAATTTGGGTTTATGAAGAAAATAGGCTAAGGCTCAAAAGGGTTTTCTAGGCGGATCATCAACACTAAAGATAAGTGTTGGAAGGGTTTTGGGCTAGAAAATAAGGCTAAAAATGGGGGTTAAATCCTAAGGAATGTCAAGGTCCTCTAATTGCACCTATACCGCGTATGGTACTCTACCAATGTGGTCTCGAAGTGCATACCAGGAGCAAGTTCTAATTCCGGATATTGAAGCATTTAAAATGAATGCTTTTCATGAGCTCAAGATACCTCACTGCAAGTATGGGTTGTATGTGCCTAGCCATGCGATGCCTCTCTTAGATCATCATTTCAGCTCAAGAAATTCCTAACTTATTTAATCTTATTTTCCAAAATACCTTACTCATATATGAAAATGATTCCTCTCAAGACATTTTGATTTAAAAATTTTGAAAAATTTTAAGTAAAAGTGAGGTTTTAAAATTGAGGAACATTTTCCGAGTTTGCTTTTGGAAGTAAGAATCTAACTAAGGTATTCTATACCGCTATCCCACACTTAGAAGAACATTGTCCCTAATGTTCTCTTGAGTTGAGATTTTACTGAAAGCAAAATCCCACACTTAGAGTTTGAACATATCAGAAAATGTTTCACAAGTGTTTGTTTTGGGCTGGAATCCCACACTTAGTAATAAGCTTAGGATATGGCATAGACTACTTTTATTATTAAACGATATAATAGAACAAATGATCATATCAAAACAAGGATAAGAACGAGAAAACTCCCTTATCAACTTGCTAGTCGAAGGCTGAAAGTCTGAAGATATGATGCCTTTGAAGAAGAATACTCCAAATATCTTCCTTGCGGCAGTAGCTCCATGAAGTTCGTTCAGCTTTTGGGAAGCGCACTTGTAAATAGTTGCTTTATTCTTCATCTCTACTACTCTCTCTTTTGTGAAAATATCTCGTAAGTGTGAACACGTTGGATAAACTTTTCACCAACTTTTCATTTTATAGCATTATACCGAAAGAGTGTCACTATCCCTGAATGTGAAAGATGTTTTCTACTACAAATCGTTTGTAATTCATGTGTTTTCGTGTTCGAGCATAATGCGTGAAAGTAGCACGCAAGTACCTCAAATGCTCGAAACAAATGAATTAATATTCTGAAAATGTTTCCTTTATTCTGGGTTTAGTGATGCGGTAAAAGCTGTCAGTGTAAAAATGAAGTGACGTTTTGAAAACATTTGTATATCCAAGTGTGAAAGATAGTCAGAGATATTTCACTTCTTGGAATTTGAAAACAAAATATTAAAAAATACTAAAGGATAATTATTTCACGGGTTGCCTCCCAAGAAGCGCTTCTATTTATAGTCGAGGGCTCGACTTTTGTTCCTCTTGGATCAGTCGGAAGAGGAACCTCCAGGGCTGGAGGTGCTATTATGCGCCCTGGGTTGCGGAAAAGTGTAGCGCGGAGGATAGATCCTAAGGAAGTGGCAGACTATGGTTGTGATTAGGTCTGGCGGTTCCATAGTATCCATTTTGAATCTTTGGAAGTGGTCTGAGGCAGTTTTGGAGAGACCTAGCAATCCGCAAGTGATGTAATCAACCGCCTTATTGACTGGCCCGTTGGGGTCTGTCATCGTGGTTGTTTTGGTCTTGATCACTTCGCCAATTGGATGCTTTTGTCTGACAAAATCCATAAATTCCATGAACTTAAACTTCATATCTTCATATTCTTCAGCGTAGGGATCTCCTCCAAATGTGGTCCCAGATTGGCACAAGCTTCTGATTAGCTGTTGCTGATGAAGGGTGAAGGGAAAGTCAGAGTCTTTGAAGATATTAATCAATTTGTTGAATATCTCTCGATATCCAGCACAAAAGATAGACTCTGGTTTCTCAGCGCATTTCCCATTGAATATTTCACGTAATCGAGTTATCACACAATTGGCAACGTCGAGTAGTGACATATCCAGAACAGTTACGGGGTGATTACGCTTCCTTTCATCTAATCTGATGCACCTAAGTTCCTCGATAATCAAGTAGATAAGATAGTCAATAGTGGAGTTGATGATAAATCGATTACTTTCTTTGGTGCTTAGGTGATCTTCTCTAGCTAGTAAATCAAGGAATATCCGAAGAAAGCTCATTACTTTGGCGTCAGCGTAGCTCCTGGGGTTTCCGGTAGCTTCTTCAAAGTGTTCCCTGATAGAACTCAACATCTCTCTTTGTCTTGAGGAGTAAGGAAACTCTGAACTAATTAGAACATCATATACTTGGCGGTATATTTGTCTTTGTTCAATATAGAAGTAAATTTCTTTCGCGTTATTCCATTCTTCATTGAGCGGAGATTTGAGTGCCTCTGCGAATATTCTAACACAATACCTAAGTAAGAGCGGATCTCTGGTTCCATTGCTAGCGAGATGGATAGTGGACGCTTCTTCAATAACCGCTATTAGCCATTTTTGGTGTAGAGAGTAGTCAACGATGGAATTTCTAATAGCTGCTATCACGATGCGAGGGTCTCCATCACGTTTATTTATCACATCAACCATCTGTTCATGATTAGAGACGATTGGGATACAAATGGTTTCTGGAGATAATACTGGTGAATCAGGCGGTTCTGGAGGAGCAGGAGGTGGGATAAAACGAATATCACCAGGTATTTCGCTCGAGTCACTATTCGTAGTAGGAGTATCGACCTTATGTGCATTAGGGAACTCAACTACGTTGGACGGTGGCTGGGATTCGTTAGTGAACTGGGATATTGTTTCAGAAGATAGCTTTGGAGCGTCTATCTCAATGCCCTTCTTGTCATCAGAGTAATCGGACCCATATATACCTCCTGTCTCAAGCTGTGGTTGAGGTTCAAATAAAGCAAGGGCTTGAATCCCTTGAGGAGCTATATGTGGCTGCAGACTCAGTAGTCTACTTGCTTTGTAATCCGGGATCTTCTTCAAACTGTGTATGAAAGTTCGCTCAATGTCTTCTAGATCGTGAAGTCGAGAGTAGGCGAGTGGCTTTTCTGAATCCAAGATAGCATTAAGCAATCTTTCAAGGATATGAGCAGCATTGTGAGGGTAGCCATCGAAAGTCTCTTCTTTTTCCTCTTTCCCCGCTTCTTCTACGTGCTTAGCTTCTGGCTCGGAGGTCTCATCTTCTGATGTTACTCGGGTAATAGAGACAGTATATAGCTCACCATTCTCCATTGAAGTGTAGTCGGTTTGATCGATCTTGAATGTGATGCTTTCTCCATGAGCACGTAAGCTGATAGTCTTTAAGTGGACATCGATGATAGCTCTGGCTGTGTTCAAGAAAGGTCTACCTAGGACTATAGGGATGTTTATATCTTCCTGGATATCCATTACTACAAAATCAATTGGGAATAGGAATTCGTTGACCTTAACCATGATGTTCTCAGCTATTCCCTTGGGGTATCTAATTGATTGGTCAGCTAGCTGGATACTCATTTTAGTGGGCTTAAGGTATCCTAATTCAAGCCTTTTGAATAATGAATACGGCATGAGGTTAGTACTTGCTCCTAGATCGACTAGAGAGCGAATATTGCCTGAGTGATTAATGGAACAAGGAAGGGTAAAACGTCCGGTATCTCCTAGTTTTTCCGGTAGACTATTTTGAAGCACAGCTGAACATTTGACGTTCAGCGGAACATTGGGTACTTCGGGTACCTTTTCCTTGGTTGACATAAGTCTCCTAAAATATTTAGAATATATGGGGCTGGGAGGTTTCCTAGACACGGTGTCTAAGTTTTTATCGTTAGGATTGAAAGCTTCAGGATGCTGATTTAGATGTCCTGAAAATGGTATGCACACCTTTTTCTTAGGAGGCGGAGTAGACTTCTTCTCAACTGTCTGTGTGACAGGAGATTGTTCCTTCACCGTTGAAGGAACCGAAGGTAGGCTCGGTGCCACCGTGAAGTCTTGGTTGGTTACTTGATTGGCTTGGAAGGTATTACTAGGCAGACTATCCTGAGGTCTAGTGTCGATACGTTCTGCTAGTCGACCTACTTGGGTTGCAAGACTATGTAGTAAGGTTAGTTGCTCCCCTAAGATGAGATCAGTTTGGTCTTGTCTAGCCGTGATCTTTTTGATGATTTGCGTGAGGGTCTGGACTAGTAATTGGCCTCTCAGGTGTAGGTTCAACGAGAAAGTGTGGTTGGTTATAACCAAGTTGAGGTTGTTGTGGGTGGATTGGGTAGGGTGGTTGATTTGGTGGGCACTGGTTTGGTCTAGGAGAGGTTTGAGTATAATCAGGTGGACGTGGGTGTAACATCCCCAATCGGGCCTAGGAGAAGAAAGGTATTTTTCTTTAAATTATTTATGCAATTTAAATTATTACCTGAGTTTGATTGTAAATTTAATAGGAAAATGAGCCTCAGGAAATATTGTGACAAGTGAAATGTTAATTGTTTTAAATTAATTTAGTTGACGGTATAATAAAACTTATTTCTCGCAAATGGTTTTTAGGTTCCAGACAATAGATTTAACACGGGTATAATTTATACCCAAATATGCTGAGTCATAACCACAGGTCGACACCTGTGGCTTCAGGGTATTAACACTTCATTTTTCCCATATTTTCATTTCTTCTTCTTTCAAAGATTTCTAAGATCTCAAACAAAGAATCTGATTTCATCAATTCAAGGCTGTGATTTTGATTCCATAGTGTTCTTCATCTTCTTTATTTCATAATCATCTCCATTGTAAGTGTAATCCTCCATTTTTCATGTATGAACTTGAATTGGTTGAAATGGTTGATTTAATAGGATGTAATGATGAGATAGAATAAATTCATGTTTAAATGTGTTTGTGTGATGATTGTTGAACTGGTTTCATGCTTATCTTAGATATCAATGGTGTTCTTCATGTTCTATTGAATAAATGTGGGTTTTGGTTTAAATTAGGTTGAAAGATTGATGCATGTTAGTAATTAGGATTTGGATGATGTTTGTTTGTTGTTAATACATATTATTACATGTTATGTGAGGTTATTTGCTGGTAAAAATCGTGCATTGCAATGGCATTTGGTGAAAATTGGGTTTTTGGTTCGGGCTGAAAATGTTGCAGGTTTGGGTTTGTTGCTGGAAAACGTGCAAACGCGATCCAGACCCCTAGCCAGGATCGCGTTTCATAGTTATAAATTGGCACATATCAAATTCATTCTTATGAACGCGATCCCACCAAATCTTTCGGATCGTTGGTCAGTGTTATTTTGAGTTGGTCACGTTTTATTCTTGTGAACGCGATCCAGCTCATTCATCCGGATCGCGTTGCTCAGTGTATTTTGGTTACAGAATGTTTTTCTTCTTTGGAACGCGATCCAGCCATACTTCCCAGGATCGCGTTTGCATGTTTAAATTTGAAAGCAATGATAATTTGTGAGCTTGTATAATTGCAATATTTATATGATATGGTTATTATATTATTCAATAGTGCAATGTAATTACTTAAGTAAGATTATAAGTAAACCATGGAACAATGTACTAATTTGTATTTGATTGTGTTTACAGAGACACCGAAGACTCAATAAAATTAGAACTTTGAGTGTGGAGATTGAAGCGAAACAGGTGAGTGGACTGGTTCTCACAGTTTAATTTTGGTGTTAACAGTTTGGTTACATCAATTTTAAGTTGAAATTATTGACTGAATTATTGATAGGTTGGAATGATAGAGTAATTGATTGATAGATTTATTGATTTCTTGTGAATAATTCCATGATAGGTTGGAATGATAGAGGTCATTTAATTGGGTTAAGTTGCTATAGGTTAATCTTTATGGGTTGGATGAACATTCGTTGTGAATTAACCCATATTGATTAAAGATAGCAATAAACTATCGGTAAAATCTCTGTATTGGCTTGTAGTTGATTATTAAGTGTTCTTGGAGTGCCACCGCGGACTGAGGGTATCTCAAGAACCACCGATCCTCTGTTTTGATTGTTTATTTTAGATAATTGTTGTGAGTTGATTGTTATACTAAGTTAGATTGTTAGACTTAGTTTATTCACTTAGCTTCGTGCTAATTCCCCACATTACTTTTGCAGGTTGAATTTTGATGGTTATTTTGTTGTGAAGTTGATCCAAAGGGAAATGTTTGACAAGCTGGATGACTCTGATCGTTTTGATAAAACTATGTTTTGTTAACATAACACCCAGTTATTGTATTACCGTTGTAATCATACTTAAGACTTATAAACTTGGTAATGTTTTAGTATGACTTGATGTCATATATATATATATATATATATATATATATATATATATATATATATATGGATATGAATGGGATTTGCGCTTCCGAATTTTTTATTTTTTTTTAAATATGGTCTACATAAGGAGGGGTGTTATAAGTTGGTATCAGAGCATAAGTTTAGGTGAATTGAGCATTTTAAAGTGTTTATCCACATTTCTTTGTACTTAACTGTTTAGTGGTAATATATTTCACCGGGGTAAAACCCTTTACCCAAAAAAAAAAAAAAAAGTGTTCAATCCTAAACTTAGTCATGTTGGTCAAACATTTCTTGTGGTGGGGATTAGTTATGATAGGAAATTCGGTTAGTTTGCTAGTACTAACAATTAACGAATTTTGAGATGTGATGTGGTTTCAGATATGGCGGATAATGAGCAACCTTCCCATACTCATAATGATACCTCTCGGATAGATGCGCCACCAGAAAATCAGGGTCATAATGGTACCTCTAATTTAGCCGGCGGGGAAACTGAAACAGATCAAGAGTATATTATGCGATTGGAGAGTCGAGTGTTAGAACTCCAAAGAGAACAGGCTGGGTCTTCTCAACAACCTATTTTTACTCAACCACATATTGTGACTAATGTTCCACCTATTGTATCCTCTGCACGAATTCCGATATCTATACCTTTTGTTTCTCGGCAGCAACAACAAGGTTATAGTTTTCAGACTTTTACACCATTCCCTTCTTCGGGCTTTCCTAGTTATCAGATACTTGTGATTCCTCCATTTCTTGACCTGTGGTTTTTATGTCCACTAATCCTTCTACTTATTCTGGAAGTACTAATCCTACGGTTACCTTGGATTGGCTGCGTAATGTTGAGAGAAAGTTGGATGTTTGCCATTGCGAGGAGGAGGATAAGGTACCATATGCGGTTCAGTTGTTAAAGGGTCAAGCAATGTCGTGGTGGGATTCTATTACTGCTCCCTTGACTCCACAACAGATGCGTGAAATTAGATGGTTGGATTTTCATGCCGAGGTATGTAAGCAATTCTGTTCCGAGTATAACCTTTCGCGTATCAGGCAGGAATTTCTTGACCTGCAAAAGACTGATCAGATGACAATCGATGAGCTTATTAGACAATTTTCTGAGAAACTGCGATTTGTGCAACAGTGGGTCCCGACTGATAGGACCAAGATTGATCATTTTGTGAAAACTTTACCTCCGGATTACCGTACCACTGTAAGACTAGCAGGTTCGCTTCCACAAGCTTATAATTTGGCTCGTTCAGTAGATGGGGATATTCAGGCCAAAAGAATTCTGAATAAAGAAAGGTATTCACAGAAACAAAAGGGAGATTCATCTAATAAGCAAAAAGGGCAAAGTGGTCAACAGAACAAGAGGTCAAATTCTGGTATTCCAACTGATAGCAATTACTGTAATAGGTGTCAAGCTAGGCACAATGGTCCTTGTACCCCTCAGACATCTAGATGTGTTAAGTGTGGAATTTTTGGGCATGCTGCAAAGGATTGTACATATCCGAATAGTGTGTGTTGGAATTGCCATAAGGAGGGGCATCGAGCCGGGGATTGTCCAGAGGCGAAAAGACAGAGTATGGGAATGGCACCGGGTTCCTCATCCTCTGGCCAAAAGAGGAAAAATCCACCAGTAGCTGCTAGCCGAGCTTTCCAAATGACAGTTGATGAAGCTGTCACAACTGAAGACGTCATTACGGGTACTTTTCTCATAAATTCTGTACCAGCTCGTGTATTGTTTGATTCGGGTGCAAATTGTTCATTTATATCTGTGAAATTCTGTGAAAGACTGAAATTGATTCCCTCATTGATTGTTAAGCCTTTAGAAGTTGAGATTGCTGACGGTAAATTAGTTCCGGTTACCACATCGGTAGCTGGAGCTAGTATACTTATTGAGGGTCATAATTTTCTAGTCTCCTTTTTGTTAATGCCAATTCCTAGTTTTGATGTGGTTATCAGTATGGATTGGTTAAGCTCAAATAAGGCCAATATTGATTGTTACAAAAAGATTATAAAACTTCCGGTTTCGGATGGGTCATATGTCATGGCTCGAGGAGAGCGTGAAAAGGGTAGTTTTCCGTTGATTTCCATGATGAAAGCTAGGAAATCCCTATCTAAGGGATGTGATTCTTATTTGGCATATGTAATAGATGGTAAGTTAGAAAAGAAATCTTTGTCTGATATTCCTGTGGTTTTTGAATACCCGAAAGTTTTTCCTGATGAATTACCTGGGTTGCCTCCTGTTAGAGAAGTTGAATATCATATAGAATTAATTCCTAGTTCGACTCCTGTAGCTAAGTCTCCTTATAGATTAGCTCCTGCTGAAATCCGTGAGATGATGGGTCAAATTCAGGAACTGTTAGATAAAGGGTTTATTAGACCGAGTTCTTCTCCGTGGGGTGCTCCGGTATTGTTTGTTAAGAAGAAGGATGGTACTCTTCGAATGTGCATTGATTATAGAGAGCTCAATAAAAGAACAGTGAAAAATAAATATCCATTACCCAGAATTGATGAATTATTTGATCAGTTGCAGGGATCATCCTATTTCTCTAAAATTGATTTGAGATCCGGTTATCATCAAGTACGGGTTCGTGAGGAAGATGTTCCTAAGACCGCTTTTCGTACCCGGTACGGTCACTATGAGTTTTTAGTTATGCCTTTTGGATTGACTAAAGGGCTGTTTTCATGGACTTAATGAATCGAATATGTCGACCTTTTCTAGACAAGTTTGTGATTGTATTTATTGACGATATCTTGATTTATTCTAAGTCTGAGGCTGAGCATGAACATCATTTAAGATTGATTCTTGAGATTTTGAAAAGAGAGCATCTTTTTGCTAAATTTTCCAAATGTGAATTCTGGCTTCGAGAGGTACAGTTTCTTGGGCATATTATTTGTAAGGATGGTGTCAAAGTGGATCCTTCCAAGGTGGACTCCGTTATGAATTGGAATGCTCCTAAATCACCTTCTGAGATTAAAAGTTTCCTTGGTTTAGCGGGGTATTATCGAAAATTTATCAAGGATTTCTCCAAAATTGCTGGCCCGTTAACCAAGCTAACTAGAAAGGATATTAAATTTCAGTGGGGAGATCAACAAGAAACATCTTTTCAGACTCTTAAACAGTTGTTATGTCAGGCGCCAGTGTTAGCATTACCTGATGGTTCCGAGGATTTTGTGGTTTATTGTGATGCTTCTCATGCCGGTTTGGGTGCTGTCTTAATGCAACATAATTGCGTTATTGCTTACGCTTCTCGTCAGCTTAAAACTCATGAAAGGAATTACCCCACTCACGATTTAGAGCTTGCAGCTGTGGTATTTGCGTTGAAAATCTGGAGACACTACTTATACGGCACTAAATGTGTTATATGCACGGATCATAAAAGTCTCCAGTACATGTTTTCTCAGAAGGAACTCAATATGAGACAGCGCCGATGATTTGAGTTGATTAAGGATTATGACTGTGAAATTCGATATCATCCGGGTAAAGCTAATGTAGTTGCTGATGCTTTGAGCCGAAAGGTACCTTCCGACCGAATTTATTTCATGCGTTTAGAAATATCTTCTGATTTGGTTTCTCAATTGAAAGCTGCACAGTTAGAGGCATTATTAGATCAAAATTTAAAATCTGAGATTTTGTTGAAACGGAAAGATTTATTAGTTGATGATTCTCGAGGATTGAAAACCTTCCAGTCTCGAGTTTGGGTTCCGTTGATTGGAGGACTTAGAGATTTAATATTGACAGAGGCACACAAATCGAGGTTGTCGGTTCATCCAGGGAGTACGAAAATGTACAATGATTTGAAACCTTTGTATTGGTGGCCGACCATGAAAACCGATGTTGCTAGAGTTGTCGAAACTTGTCATATTTGTTCCCAAGAAAAAGCTGAACATTAGAAGCGGTACGGATCGTTGAAACAGTTAGATATTCCTGAATGGAAATGGGAGCACATTACTATGGATTTCGTTACTAAATTTCCACGTACTCAGAAAGGTAATGATATGATTTGGGTAATTGTTGACCGTTTGACTAAAAGTGCTCATTTTCTTGCGACCAGTGAAACTGCTTCTTTGACTCGGTTAGCTCAATTGTATATTCATGAGATTGTGGTGAGACATGGTATTCCTTTATCCATTGTTTCCGATAGAGATTCCAGGTTTGTTTATGGTTTTTGGCAGAGTTTACAGCGGGAATTAGGTACCAGAGTTAATCTCAGTACAGCCTATCATCCTCAGACTGATGGGCAGTCAGAACGTACTATTCAGACACTCGAGGATATGTTGCGAGCTTGTGTACTTGAGTATGGCGGTTCTTGGGATTCACATTTACCTTTGATAGAATTCGCGTATAATAACTCTTATCATTCTAGCATCGGTATGCCGCCGTATGAAATGTTGTATGGGCGCCGTTGTCGTACGCCTACTTGTTGGTTAGAAGCGGGAGAAAAACAGTTTGCGGGTCCCGATATTGTTCAAATTACAGCTGACAAAGTTAAGATTGCTCGTGAAAAATTGAAAGCGGCTCGTGATAGACAAAAACAGTATGCTGATCCGCGTAGATGACCCGTTGTTTTTGTTGAAGGTGAATTAGTGTATTTGAAAGTTTCTCCGTGGAAGGGTGTCATTAGATTTGGTAAAGGTGGTAAGTTAGCTCCCCGATATATTGGCCCATTTAGAATCCGTTAGGTGATTAATGATCAATCAGTTTCATTGGATCTTCCGCCTGAATTAGCTGGTATTCACGATACAATTAATGTTTGTTATTTAAGAAAGTGCAACGTGGAGGATCAATCCCAAATCCTTCCTTTGCAAGATCTTCGGGTTGACCCAAGTAAGAAACTGGTAGAAGAACCTATCGAGCTTTTAGATAGAAAAGTGACCAAATTGCGTAGGAAAGAAATCCCTATGGTATTAGTTAAATGGAAGCATAGTTTGGGAGCGGATCTCACTTGGGAAACGGAGGAGATTATGCGAACTAGATATCCTAGCTTATTTGTGTCTAGTTAGATTTCGGGACGAAATCTTTCTAAGGAGGGGTGATTTGTAACATCCCCAATCGGGCCTAGGAGAAGAAAGGTATTTTTCTTTAAATTATTTATGCAATTTAAATTATTACCTGAGTTTGATTGTAAATTTAATAGGAAAATGAACCTCAGGAAATATTGTGACTAGTGAAATGTTAATTGTTTTAAATTAATTTAGTTGACGGTATAATAAAACTTATTTCTCGCAAATGGTTTTTAGGTTCCAGACAACAGATTTAACACGGGTATAATTTATACCCAAATATGCTGAGTCATAACCACAGGTCGACACCTTTGGCTTCAGGGTATTAACACTTCATTTTTCCCATATTTTCATTTCTTCTTCTTTCAAAGATTTCTAAGATCTCAAACAAAGAATATGATTTCATCAATTCAAGGCTGTGATTTTGATTCCATAGTGTTCTTCATCTTCTTTATTTCATAATCATCTCCATTGTAAGTGTAATCCTCCATTTTTCATGTATGAACTTGAATTGGTTGAAATGGTTGATTTAATAGGATGTCATGATGAGATAGAATAAATTCATGTTTAAATGTGTTTGTGTGATGATTGTTGAACTGATTTCATGCTTATCTTAGATATCAATGGTGTTCTTCATGTTCTATTGAATAAATGTGGGTTTTGGTTTAAATTAGGTTGAAAGATTTGATGCATGTTAGTAATTAGGATTTGGATGATGTTTGTTTGTTGTTAATACATATTATTACATGTTATGTGAGGTTATTTGCTGGTAAAAATCGTGCATTGCAATGGCATTTGGTGAAAATTGGGTTTTTGGTTCGGGCTGAAAATGTTGCAGGTTTGGGTTAGTTGCTGGAAAACGTGCAAACGCGATCCAGACCCCTAGCCAGGATCGCGTTTCATAGTTATAAATTGGCACAGATCAAATTCGTTCTTATGAACGCGATCCCACCAAATCTTCCGGATCGCGTTGGTCAGTGTTATTTTGAGTTGGTCACGTTTTATTCTTGTGAACGCGATCCAGCTCATTCATCCGGATCGCGTTGCTCAGTGTATTTTGGATACAGAATGTTTTTCTTCTTTGGAACGCGATCCAGCCACACTTCCCAGGATCGCGTTTGCATGTTTAAATTTGAAAGCAATGATAATTTGTGAGCTTGTATAATTGCAATATTTATATGATATGGTTATTATATTATTCAATAGTGCAATGTAATTACTTAAGTAAGATTATAAGTAAACCATGGAACAATGTACTAATTTGTATTTGATTGTGTTTACAGAGACACCGAAGACTCAATAAAATTAGAACTTTGAGTGTGGAGATTGAAGCGAAACAGGTGAGTGGACTGGTTCTCACAGTTTAATTTTGGTGTTAACAGTTTGGTTACATTAATTTTAAGTTGAAATTATTGACTGAATTATTGATAGGTTGGAATGATAGAGTAATTGATTGATAGATTTATTGATTTCTTGTGAATAATTCCATGATAGGTTGGAATGATAGAGGTCATTTAATTGGGTTAAGTTGCTATAGGTTAATCTTTATGGGTTGGATGAACATTCGTTGTGAATTAACCCATATTGATTAAAGATAGCAATAAACTATCGGTAAAATCTCTGTATTGGCTTGTAGTTGATTATTAAGTGTTCTTGGAGTGCCACCGCGGACTGAGGGTATCTCAAGAACCACCGATCCTCTGTTTTGATTGTTTATTTTAGATGATTGTTGTGAGTTGATTGTTATACTAAGTTAGATTGTTAGACTTAAGTATCAACATGCTTCTTAAAGGATTCTTCCATCTTTATTCACTTAGCTTCGTGCTAATTCCCCACATTACTTTTGCAGGTTGAATTTTGATGGTTATTTTGTTGTGAAGTTGATCCAAAGGGAAATGTTTGACAAGCTGGATGACTCTGATCGTTTTGATAAAACTATATTTTGTTAACATAATACCCAGTTATTGTATTACCGTTGTAATCATACTTAAGACTTATAAACTTGGTAATGTTTTAGTATGACTTGATGTCATATATATATATATATATATATATATATATATATATATATATATATATATGGATATGAATGGGATTTGCGCTTCCGAAATTTAAAAAAAAAAAAAAAAATGGTCTACCTAAGGAGGGGTGTTATAGTGGGTGAGTTCGGAACTGGTCATAGTAGGCTGTACCATCAACATTGTCTCCATACTCAACTTGTGGATTGGTGAAGTTCAGGAAGGAGCGAACTTGGTAGACCAGTTGAGGTGGCTTCTTCAGCATTCCTATTTCCTTGGTTAGTGTTTCGACATGTTCCGCAAGAGATTTGATCGCCTCAGTTTGCAAGAGATTGGAGGCAAGTAGTGCCGATAATGAGGAGTGCTCATCAGTCCAATCATTGTGATGCGTGGTCATTGTCTCTATCAGATTCCAAGTTTCGTCATCCTTCAAGCGCGTAAAGTCGCCTCGAGCAGCGGTGTCTAGCACTGTCTTGTGATCGGGTGCAAGACCATGGTAAAATGTGCATAACTGGGAGGATCATTTGATTTGGTGGTTATGACATTTCTTGAGCAAACTGTTAAATCTCTTCCACGCATTGAAGATTGATTCATCATGAGTCTGTTGGAAGTTCATGATATATTTCTTCAGCTTGGTTTGTTTGAATGGGGGAAAGTACTTAGCTAAGAACTTTGTTTCCATTTCCGCCCATGAGGTGATAGAGCCGGTGTCTAATTCCTCAAACCAAGTTTGCGCGTGAAGAGCAAGAGAATAGGGGAACATATATATAAGTGGGTTATATCTTGCTCAACCCCTTTTTGCTTGCAAGAGTCAGATAAGGCTAGAAATTTGTTGAGGTGGGAGTTAGGGTCATCATCGGGCAGTCCGTGGAATTGGCAGCATTTCTCGATTAACTGCACTATATCGTACTTGAGTTCAAATGATGCTCCGTCAATCTCCGGGTAGCGAATGGGTCCTCCTCGACCTACTATCGAGGATTTGGTGATATCGGCGAGAGTGACGCGTGCGGTGGTTGTAGGATTGTGGGAAGGTGATGGCTTTTCTTGCCGGATGGGTAAGAAGTCATCTTCGGGATAAGGAAAAGGAAGGGTTTAAAGGATTTTTAGGGGTTTAAGAAGGGAAAGCCACCCTAAGGGTTCACTAAGAAGAAAGTCCATCTGGATGCCTCTAGATCTTACAGTTGATTCCCCGGCAGCGGCGCCAAAAACTTGATGCACCGCCAACGGTCGATCAGGAATTACACTATCATCGGACCGTCCGCTAGCGGCGGCACCAGTGGGTTTTAATATTATAAATGATGGGGCCTAAGTGTTACTAGTGCTATGTGGCCTAAAGGTTGTATAGCAGCGAGTATAACCTAGGGTCGTTCTTCAAAACCAACTGTATTGTGGATCTGAGTAGTCTAGGATGTCCGTTTCTAATTAGTGAGGGAGTTTTAAAATAGTTGGGAGTGGTTTGGTTTGTTTTTATGATTAAACTAATAATCAATAATAAAAAGTAGATAAAATAAACGGATAGCAGTCAGGATAGAGGGGGTGTTTGTTGTGAGTTCGTTAGCCGAACGTTAGGATGATGTTTAGTTTAGATATGAAAACGTCTCTAAAGATTTATATTTTATTTGTTTCAAGTATATGTGGGATAAGCACTAGTTCCCTACTGATCGATTTCTCGATCAGTATGTCACTGAGTAACTAGGCTATCGTGATTCTGATCGGAGTAGGTTTCTCAGCCCACAACACTGTCCTGTTACGGTACAATGACCCTTCTTGGATTGGATATCCGGGGTGCATGAATAAGGCAGCAAACTAACACGGTGTCCGACCGTTCTTAACCCCACAGGGATACTCAATTGAATAAAACATTTAAGTATAAGACTTAGTTTGGTGCTTGATTACTTTCTATCGATGGGTTTGTAAAATCCAGAGGTTGTAATAACTAGTAATTCACAAAGTATAGTACCAACGGCTTTTTCATGACTTCCACGTTGTACTACACCAGTGGTGCTTCCAACGAAATACCATGTATTCAGTCGGTTTACGGTATTTACGTTGCTTTATTACACAATGGTCACTCTTGACTTATAAGCTAAGTTTGTATTTAAGTTCAAGAATTATCCATCTATGATATAAACCAGCCCTTACTTTAAAGTCCCAATAAATCCCTAGTTTATGTACTGTGTACACTACTTTGATTGAAAACGGTATTTCCACAGGTTTAAAACCAGACCATGTTTATTTCAAACACAGATAATTAATTACCTTTACTTAAGGTTAGCTACGTCTTAATAAAAAGGTTTAATCACGTTCATTGGTCGAAAGGCGTTAGGTTAAAGTAAGGTTTATAATCATAGATAGAAAGTTAATCAAAGCACCGAGTTTTCATTTATAAAATAGTTTGGGACATTATTCCACAACAGATTGTGCCCACGACTTTCATAGCTTCCACGTTCTGTACTACACACATTGGTGTTTCAAGCGTTATACAAATGAAAGCCGTATAACGTTACTTCCGTTGTTTCATAATGCCATCATCCCAACTAATACGGCTAACTACATCACAACAAACACGCAATATAACTACTCGCTAATCATTGCAAATCGTAAATCTAGCATAATCAAAATAACAACAGCATGCATTTTAATTAATAAGATAAAGGATAGATAGAACCGCGAAAAGAGCGTAGCTGAATATAACTTGAAAAGTATACAAGCAGAACTTTTTTTTTGGGGTAAAGGGGATTACCCCGGTGAATTATATTAATACCAAACAGATCAAGCACAAAACGATGTGAATGAGTTCCACATCAACCTCGAAACTACCATCTAGCTAAAAAAGCTAATCTATATGTATATGACAAACCATATACATTTTACAATCTGAAACAAACATAAAACACAACCAGTATAACATAAACGAGCAACAAATGATCAAGCTAAAACTTCTATCCATTAGCAATAGATGACCGCGGCAAACTCCAAATATCCAGCAAACTCGCTACCTGAGAAGAATTCTTGAACTTGAAAGTCATCAACTTGAGCCGAACAGTGGAAATAATGACATCCCTTAGTTGATAAGCAGATCTGATCCCTTTCTTGAAAACTCGATTGTTCCTCTCTTGCCAAATAAAATAGGAAACAGCAGCAATAAGAAGACGACCAATAACACTTCTAGCCTTTCTAGATCGGGATAAAGGCTGAATATAAGCAATAATATCAACCCACCGAACAGATATATGATTCATATCCGCAAAGGCTCTAACCAACTTCCAAACCTGTGAAGAAAATGAGCATTCAAAGAATAAATGAGAGTGAGAATCTGGTTGAATATTGCACAAAGAACACTTAAGCAGGTTTAAGTTGATCGAAGGACCAACATCCCATTGCTTAAGCATATCTTGAGTTTTAAGCTTATTTCGCATAACAAGCCATAAGTGGAACGCATGTCTAGGAATACAATGAGGAAACCATACAATGTTAGCCCAATTAACCACATCAGATTTCTCCCGAATTGTATCCCAAACAACGGACACAGAAAAAAAATTAGAAACTCCAGAAAGATCACGCCATATAAACTCATCTTGCTGATTCAGATTTAATATAGGGCACGGAATCTGGGCAAACATGGATAATGAAGAGACAGACTCTCTCCACGCACCATCCTCAATTAAAGCAGAACTTCGAGTATCCTCCAAGCGATATTACAATATTACCCCTTTAGTAGTTCGGTTAAGTATTAACCGAGACTAACTAGCCGCTAACTACGAAAACTTAAAACGAAAATCTAATCTAGAGAGAGAGTAGTGAGTTGTAGAGTGAGAGAAATGTGAATTGTTGGTTGGATGAAAATGGTGAGGAGGGAGTTATATTTATCAAGAACGTTCAGCCGTATTCTAACCCCAAATGTTCAGCCGTATTGCTCACCCATATAAAAATCAAGTCTTGTATGCCTGAACACACCCATACGGTTGGTTTTGGCCGTATACGGCTGAGCTAGGGCAAATACGGGTGAACACCAACCGTATACGGCTGGTTTTCAATCGTATACGGCTGAACACAGCCGTATTAGGCTTGTGTAGGCCGTATACGGCCTGTGCTCAGCCATATATGGCTGAAACCAACCGTATGCAGTGTATTGTTCAGCCGTACAGTTCAGCCATATTGTTCAACCGTATCTCGGTTATTTGGTTCTTCATTTCTTCGTTTAAGCATAACTTCTTTGTCGTTTATCCATTTTGAGTGATTCTTGCGCTCTCACGGTTTCTTTTTTGGGTAAAGGGTAAAATTACCTGGTAAATATATTCCCAAAAGCGTTGAAGTACAATGGATGTGAATGAATCCCACACCTCAGCCCGTTACATAGGCAATAAAGACTACATAACAAGGTCATGGCCACTACTCACTAGCCTATAACAAAGCAAATCTATTGCTAAATGCAAACAAACACACTGCTAAACACAATAATAACCTATTACATTTAAAAAACAATGAATGTAAATAACCAAGTTTAAAAACCACATCCAAAGTGAGACGCCTTAGTCTTCACGGTTTTGTAATTTCCTAATAAAGAAAATGACATAAGTTAGAGGTCATAATTCCAAGTATAGCTCAAAAAGCATTGAAACGAGTGAACGAGAGATTCATTGATCGTTTGTGCTCTATTTTGCTCGTTTTTAAGCCGTTTTAGTTGATTCTTGAAGCATCGTCTATATTTTAGCCTTCATGATGAATTTTAGTATTGATGTCGTGTAAACGGGGCTTTAGTTTTAAAATGGAAAATACCTAACTTACTACACATAACACAGGCAAGAATACCTGATCATATGTAGTATAGCTTAGTAAGTCCGAGTCGAACACAGGGAAAATGGAAGAAAAAGAATAAATAATCTTTAAATTACAGAAGAAGGGGGGTTACGTTTTAGTTCCGTTTGAACAAAGGTTTTGTAAGATAACAAATTAAATTAAATAAACTAAATAAACTAAATAAAACTAAAATTAAAATAAATAATAGAATACAATAGGAAGGAACAAATAGTATGTAATAACTCCGCTCAGATTCATATATCCTGATTCATTTGCACATTAATTATCTAATTGTGATTTCTTTTATATCAACTTAATACCAAATTAAAGAAAATAAGCCGTTCTCTCTCTCTAGCCCTATGGGCGATTTTTAGGATATTGCAACCCTAGGTCGATCTCTTTATCACCTAGGGATTAAATTCTTCCAATTCTATATGCAATATTTGATTATCTATATCATTCGGTTTGGATTTTGTATAGAGAGAGACCAATTTCCACTTATCAATCAACCGATTAGGTCATTTAAATTGGTTGAGGCGGCTGGGTTCATAGGGGTTGGATGTGATCTGTTGTATGCCTTATGGTGCGTTTGTATTGATACAAGTGGTACTTATATCACCGGTTATCAATCTCCATTCGGCTGGTCTATTTGGTGGTTAATCGGTTTAAGTTTTGCTGTTCGTAGCATGTATGGCCGATTAGGGTTTTTTGTTGTAGGTTGGATTCCTATTTGGGGCATGTAGTGATGATGTCTACATCTTTACACGTCTCGATTAGGGTTTGCATCTACTGGTTGTAAGATCCGATTGGGGTTTCTTGGTTGGATGTGATCAGTGTTGCTCTGCCCTTGGTTCTTGCGCAGATGTTGCTGGACTCATATGGTGCAACTAGGGTCTGGTTTGTTACACTAATTCTTTAATCGTTTTCACAAAATAATAAACTTTTTCATTTACAAACTCAACCAACGTAATCACTCATTCTTTAATCGTTTTCACAAAATAATAAACTTTTCAACTACATAATCACATAAACATTTCAAAATCCGCATATACGAACTAACATCAATATTATAACTAAGGATTCACACAAAAAGCATATAGAAATCGGGTGGTTAACCAAGAAACCCTAAATGCGAAAACCCTAGATGATTATCAATGCAAAAACGAATGGAAACAAGAATGTAATTGATAGTTACATACCTTAATTGAAATAACCAAGTTCAAAATGCAAAATCGGCCGATTTGTAGATGAAACCGGAATTTTTCGGGAGAGTTTTGAAAAGATTTGGGGTTTCAAAATGAAGAAGAAAGGGCCTGATCAGTTTTAGTGCCTCCAGGCAGTTTAGCCGGCGGCTAACCCGCTTAGCCGGCGGTCAAGTTGAAATTTGACCCGGCCCACAGAATCCTTACCCAATCCGATCAGATTTGTCTAACTATTTTAATTACTTAATTTAATTTAATTATTTACAACTAATTTTAATTAATTAAAATATCATTCTAAATCACCTAATTATATTACATCTAAAACAAACTTTATTAAAACACCTAATAAAATTAGTCTAAACTAAACAATAAACTTATTCACAAAACATACTAACAAACGTCAAAAATCATTACTCAAATAATAATAATACAAAAATGAAGTAAAATGACGCAAATAAAAAAAAAGTAGTCAAATAATTGAAATTCGAAAATGAAATAAGAAAACTCCACTATAGGCACTGTTTGATCAGTTGAGCCTGTCAATTTTCGGTTACTTCTCCATTCAATTCAGTATTGTGGGGAGTCTTCAAACTTGCAAATTCCTTAACAACTTCCTCGACATTTTCCTTAGCATCAAATTGCTTAAACTTCATTTGCTACAAGTCAAATACTTCTAAACACAAAAATTAGTTTAATAACAATAGATACAAAAAACATTCACAATATTAACAATCAGTTTATCAATAATGTACAAAAATTTACAAGATTAAAATTCTTTTTATTACCGCTTTCCCCGGCAGCGGCGCCAAAAACTTGATGTCGTGTAAACGGGGCTTTAGTTTTAAAATGGAAAATACCTAACTTACTACACACAACACAGGCAAGAATACCTGATCATATGTAGTATAGCTTAGTAAGTCCGAGTCGAACACAGGGAAAATGGAAGAAAAAGAATAAATAATCTTTAAATTACAAAAGAAGGGGGGTTACGGTTTAGTTCCGTTTGAACAAAGGTTTTGTAAGATAACAAATTAAATTAAATAAACTAAATAAAACTAAAATTAAAATAAATAATAGAATACAATAGGAAGGAACAAATAGTATGTAATAACTCCGCTCAGATTCATATATCCTGATTCATTTGCACATTAATTATCTAATTGTGATTTCTTTTATATCAACTTAATACCAAATTCTTCAATGAATATCAAATTGAATGTGAACTAGCCAACGTTTCGGGTCCAACTAATTCCTACAACTTAGGGTCCAACATTAAACACTGGTTCCAATGTCACAAGATGATCAGTCAATTGTGTGCCTTTCCCTAAATCATGCATTAAGCGTTCACAACTCATTATAATTACTCTAATGGTACAATACCCAATAATTAGCTTATTGTCTTGTTCATTTTAAAGTAGATAATTATCGTATACTCAACCTATCAAACTCAATCTATTTAGCAATAGTCAAAACCCTAAGATTATAACTATCAATAATCAATAAGATTAAGGGAACTCAATCTCAATAATCCTATCAACCACGTTGAGCAACAATAACTACTAGTTACCAATAAAAAAGGATCTACGAGTAACATAACAGTTTTCAATTAAATAATATTAACAAACGTGCAAATGAAATCATTCAACAATCATTATCCAAGGTTCATTATTACAAATACTAAATGTATCAATTCATCAAATAAGAATAAATCAGAATATTAAATATCAAATTCTTCAATGATATGAAATAAACAATACAAACCAAATGACGAATCACGCAAAGATCGGTTGAAATGAAATCAACCATCACTTCTTGTGCCTCCATGACATACCTAAAACTCGAAAATGATAAAAACCTAACCCTAATCAACTGTATAAATCGTATATATAAGTTTTTAAAAAACGTCTGGCCTAAACTGCCTTTTATACTTGAAAACTTGAGACTTTGACCGCCGGCTAAATGACTTAGCCGCCGGTCACTTTGATCCACGCCGCAATACAAACCGCGTTCCACCGCTTTCCTCATTTAGCACTTAGCCGCCGGTCAAGATATTTAGCCGCCGGCTAAACGTAAATTCCAGACTTTTAACCTAACGGGCTTGGACTTAGCTTTGGGCCACCATTCTCATTTCTTTTGGGCTTCTTTTTCTTTAAACCCAACAATTAATCCGAATTTAAAACTTTCCCAAATGGCCCGATTTTTCATTTTCTTCGATTTCTTCGTTATCTTAACTCTTAAATCCTTCGGTTTCACACGATTCTTCAAAAATGCATATTTTAACTCGTTATTTGACTGTTTTCCGTTCCTTTCTTCATAAACGCTCCATTTCCACATCTAATTGCAAATATGAACGAAATCAATATATAAACTTAATTAGCAATAGAAACATCCAAGATTAGGGGTAAAATACTACTAAAATATAGTACTTCTGAGCGTTTATCAAACATCCCCCACTTGAATCCTACTTGTCCTCAAGTAGACTATCGATTCAAAAATCAAATTCTTAAGAAAACAGTCATCTCAATTAATCTAAATAACTAACAAAGGAATTACACAACATCACCCATCTTCAACTCAAACGTTTAAATTTAAAAATCTGTTAATTCTAAAAGCAATTATTAAGAAACTATGAGATTAAATAGAAACAATCTACACCTTAAGTTATTATTCTTAAAACATCAAATAGTTCATAATGATTATTGATATTGTTATCCACTTAAACAATCTATATTCAAATAATTGAGCTCAACTCATTATTATTCATGTAGATATTCCCTTAAACTCCCAAAAACTATATACTTTCATACTCATAACATACCAATATTACATATTTTGAAATTTAATCAAAACAATCATTTTTCAAATCAAGACAGAGGTGACAGGTCTGTGCCTCAACACAACAAAGCAACATAACTTGATTTTGGTTTAGCAATAATGTTTTTAGTCAAACCATTGGTGGCAGATCTGTACCTTAGTACAACAAAGCGACTTAATTTGACTACATTTTAAAATCTTGAGTTCGTTTAAACTCTTTGCTCTTTTTCATTAGATATACTGACGGAGACCAGGTCTGTACTTTCGTACAACAAAGGAAACAACACCCAGTATATCCCCAAATGATATTAATTAAATTCCAAAATTATGGCATATCGCACATTACTCATATGAAAATTAAGACATACGTCATACGCAGCTAAAGTTCATCTAAAAGGTAACATCCACTCCTTAATTATCATTTCTTAACAGCTCAAACATTCTCATATAAATTGCCTATCAATACATCATATAATGAAGCTAAATAACATTTTTCACAATTTAATATGTAATTACAAAGTGTAGAAAAATTTAAAATTAACCTACATTGTTACAAAATAATTATCTTTAGAAAACAAAAATTTAAAATCAAAAATTTGGTTGAAAAACGGGCAACTTATAACCTCCTAGTTACTTATCTTACTAAGATAACAGTTTACAAAATCATCTACTTATTTACAGGACAATTATGTGGAAACTTCACTCTTTTCTCTCCCATCCCCCACTTAAAGATGTACAATGCCCTCATTGTACAAATAATGAAATACTAAAACGGGAAAAAGAGAAAAGAACTTAGAACAGAAAAACTCCCCTGGAATCGTGTGTGAAAAGTTTTAACGGTTCTTCCAAACTTGAAATAGACGGTGTATACAACAGCTCACACTTTCGTAGTTAATCACGATTGCATTTAGCATATGCAACAAGCCTTTAAACCCCTCGGTATCCCGAGTGGACGAGTTTAGTCTCGTGAGGGTTTCCAGAGAACACACCCACAAAGTTCAAAAATAAAAACCAAGAAATAAATTATGTTCTGAAAATTAAACTAGCATAGCATAAAAAGTTCAGAATAATAAAGGTTAGCATAATAATACAGTCATCCAAATAAAAACGTCTAAATAAAATACTAATAACAACTAGATAGGGTACTAGCAACCCATAACCACATCAATCACTATCACCATCCTCTCCATCTCTGCGAACACCGGATGGTCCTCCATACACTGATGGTACAAACGGCTCATAAGGTAGCTGACGGTAGTCAAACAGCTGGTGCATCAAAGAAGTAGAATAATCAAACTGTCTCTGGTGCTCTCGATAGTAATGCTGCTCCTGATACCTAAGATTCTGAACAATCCTATCCTGCTCGTGATTACGGTGCATCTGCTGAAACTGCTGCTGCTGATACTCATGCATCCGACCAATCTCCTGCTGCAAATGATACATATCATATACTGGTCCCTGATAAACCTGTGGCTCTGGTGGAACCGCTGCATGCTCTATCTCTGGTACACCTACATCATGTGGCTGAACCTCACGACGTCTCCTCTGTCGTCTACCTCCTGCAACCAATGGTGGAGCCCAAATGTAGAAATCTCCCTCCAAAGGTCTCATAATAACCGAAATCTCCAGGAGCTTTTGAGCTCCCATCCACTGCATACCCGGAATAACAGGAGTACAGGACTGATACATCTCCTGTGTAACACCAAACCAGCTAGCCAATCTAGTCACATACTGACCACCACAAATAACACTCGAAGCCTTCGTACCTGTAGCCCTATGTGTCATCCAATCCGCCAATCTCCAAGGAAGATTCACATTCGTCCCTCGAGTAATAGAATGCAAGTAAAACAGATGTAACACCCCCGAAATTCACTGTTTTGCGGAAGCATAGTTTGGGGTGTTACTAATCAAATATCACAGCACAAAGATAAAGCAAACGACATCTATATGCAACGTTTGTAAATTAGTTACATTCCATAGATATAATGTTTGAAAACTTAGTGTTTTCGTATACAAAATGTAGTTTCCCCTAGAGTCCACGCGTATAGCGGGAGATTCTATTACATAATCGTAATATACAAAAGATAATGCTAAGAATCTCCGTTAATGCAGTTGTGTTGAAATCATGCGACTCTAGCTAAAATCCTGGAGTAATCCTACTCCATCCGGGTACCTGAGAAAACATGCTAAAAAGTGTCAGCCAAAAGGTTGGTGAATCTCACAGGTTTGTAATTAATATCAGCTTTGAACACGAGCTTTCATCAGTAATGCCCGTAGGCGTAAAATCAGCAATTTCAATCCAGAAATCGTAAACCAGTATTTGCAATCCCGCAAATGTAAGTAAGTAAGTTTATACCGTTGCCATGAGGCTCATAATCGAAGCTTAACCCGTAAGTAATACTTTTGCTCCCGTGACATGCTCGTAGTTGAGCAAGCATCAGTAACGAATAAGTAGTCACCCGTTTCTACGTGTAAATCAGTACGTGGCAGCGCTACTGCCCCGGGTGGGGAGGGTCATTTCCCTAATGGATCCATTAACTATTGTTCGCGCTTAAGTCCATAACTAACGATATATGATTGAGAGACTTCTGTAAATAAATAACTCATGCAAGTCCGTTTTGGTATAATAAACAGTTTTGTACTTGTGTTCAAGTAAAAGCAGTAGCATGTATCTCCCCCAATGAGAAAAACAGTAAAAGTGGGGCCGTAAGACTCACCTGAGTCTTGTAGTAATCAGTTGCAATTAGCAAGTAGTAAGTAAAGCAAGTAGGTTCTCTGAACCCGTAACCTTCAAATGCCTAATCATATGAAGTTATGTAAGTATACGTCTCACGAGACGTTTCGTTTAGATGTACACAACTAGTATATCCAGTGTTTGTCCGTATGTTTGTAATTGTTTGTTTGTTGGAAAACATGTTTGGCCCGTTGGTGACGGTTTGTAGCAAAAATTCTAAAATGTTGAATTTGCTACAGTAGATTTGCTACAGTACTGCTACAGTAAAATTTGACTTTTTTGTACAGTAACTTTGACTTTAAAATTCTGGTTTTCTGTGTTTTTGCGACACAATCTGCGACACTAAAGTTTGGTATGCGACACAGTGGTTGTGTCGCATAAAGTGCGACACAAGAGCTCTGCGACACTGTGGTTGTGTCGCAAAAGCTTGCGATGCTAATTTAATAGCGACATAAGGGTTGTGTCGCATAAAAGTGCGACACAATAGTGCGACATAACGTACGACACAAAATACGACACTAAATGGTTTATGCGACATAGCATGCGACACAAACGTTGTGTCGCAAAGATGAACATCAGTCCAGAAACTTTCGGGTTTCGTGATTTTCCAACCAAAAACGCAATTCTAATCCATTTTTGAGCTATAAAATCGTGTATTCTTCATGTATTAAGTTATATCTATGTTGTGTACACCATATTACATCAAAATAATACCTCAAAATGAGTAAATCTAAGTTTTTAGAGAAATCCTTACAATTGCAAATCGAGGCCGAAAAAGGAAGAAAACGAGTATGTTGCCTTTGTAAATCTTGTTCCTCTCTTGGTGGTGATTCCGAAAATGTGAATCTTGTGGGTTGCTTTGATGATTCCGAAAATTTGTAAGAAATGGGTGGAGAGAGTTTAGAATGTGTGTGTGTGTTTTGTATAAGTGAAAATGAAAGAAGAAGATTGAGAGGTGGTGGGGTGTTGGCTGATCCCAAAAGGGAAGGAGGGAAAAACACTCCTCAAAACCCAGTGTTTACTCCGTGTCCTAATCGTTTAATCGTTCGTTTTTAGTATTTAACCAAATAGTTATGTTTTAAAATGTAACTGGAGTATTTAAATAAAATACCTTGAAATTAATAATAATAAAAACATTTGTCGAGATATTTAATTATTAAGTCGCGTTTATTACGTTTTGTGGCGTTAGTTAAAATGTCGTCGCGATAATATATAAATAATGCTCGTTCGGTTGCGTATTTTATATAACAAAATACGTTCTCATTATTTAAGTAAATTTTTATCACCAACGTCCAAGTAAACTGTGTCGGACTCCGTCCGGTTAATTCGCACGATTTATCCAAATCGCGTAAGTACACACACATATATATAAATCACCTTATATATATATACAAATAGAGCCTGTAATTAGTCCTATTACATACTAATTACAACTAGTTACAAACAATTAGGCATAATTAATTATTCTAATTATGCAGGTGTTACATTCTCCCCTTGTTAAAGAAATTTCGTCCCGAAATTAGCTTGAGTGCACGGACGGTGCGTTATCTGGGAAGAGATGTGGGTATTTCTGTCGCATTTGGTCTTCCCGTTCCCAGGTGAACTCAGGGTCGCGCCTAGAATTCCACCTGACCTTTACGATGGGAATACGACTCTGTTTCAATCGTTTGACCTCACGGTCCATGATTTCCATAGGCTCCTCGACAAAATGAAGTTTATCATCGATTTGAATTTCGTCGAGCGGTATAATCAGTGTCTCGTCAGACAGATATTTCTTCAAGTTAGAAATGTGGAATGTGTTGTGTACGCTGCTAAGTTCAGCAGGAATGAGTGCACGGGTCGTTCTCCCGTCCAGTGGCCAGTCGTTCTCTGGCGCTAAAATACGTTGCTGGTCGTTCTCCAGCGTTTTCATAAAGGTACCGGTGGTTCTCCGGTCAAATCAAAACAGTTTACCGGTCGTTCTCCGGTCTTGTTAAAACAGTTTGTCAAATAGTTTATCACGTTTGGTTGGTTTATAGTATGAAAATGTTATTTCATAAACAAAGTTCGCACAACAGTTCAATAGTTCAAAGTACTCTAATAGTTCGAGTAAAACACGTATGATAAACAAATCATGTAAGTAAAAGCAGTTATGGCAATTAATAAAACAGTTAAACAGTTTAAACAGTTGACTATGTTTTCCACCCCAAAGTAGTTAAAACAGTAAAAGTAGGGGCTGTGAACTCACCTGTTGAGTTAAGTAGTTGTGCGAGTGCTAGCAAACCTAAGCCCAAGTACAGTCCGGAATCTCCTAACGTCCTAAACGTATGAGATTTAATAAGTATGTGGATGTCTAAGCTAATCATCCATGCTAGTGTTTGTACAACCAAGTTATGTCCAAAGTGTTTGTTAAACGTTCAAGTTTGCATTTCGTTTTTTGTGAAAATGTATATGACTCGTTGGTGATAGTTTGAAATCCTAGTTTCAAAAAGTATAATTATGTTTTGTTTCGTTACATTTCTATAAATCACGAAATTGAATACGGGGGTCCGGGGGCAGCGCCCCTGGTAGCGGGGTCCAAGGGGTGGCAACCCCTGGTGGGGTCCACGGGGCAAAGCCCCTGGTTGGGGTCGAGCTGCCAAGTCAGCTTGGAAAATTTTTATTTCTACTATATTGCTTAAGCGGAAACGCATTCGAAATTTCATTTCGGGGTAAAATCAAGTGGTAAAATACTTAGTGAAATCATGTGTTTTTAATAGTCTGGAACCTGCGACGTTAAGTGCGACGTCGTGTGCGACGTCGCGTGCGACGTTGCGTGCGACGTAGGCGCTTATGTCGCTATATGCGACGTCAGGGTCTAGTGCGACGTAAGGGTCGGCGTCGCTATGTGCGACTTCGCAATTTAATGCGACGTTAAAGGTGATGTCGCAGTATGCGACGTTGTGAGATGTTCTGCGACGTAGGGACTGACGTCGCATTTGGCCCAAGCCAGATGCGACGTTACGGACTGTTCGACAAACAATTCGGGAAAAACGAGTTTTGGGTCGATTTTGAACGTTTTTGGTTGTACAAAACACTAAAACTTGTTATACTAAGTATATTAAACACAAAATAAAAAAGAAAACTTCAAAATCTAAGAGTTGACGGGATTTGTCGGAAACTTACGAGTGTCGGATTTGAAATCCGAAAAGGTAGAAATGTAGATCGTGATGTCATGGTCGTTTTATTCCAAAGGAGCTATATGATTCTTCGAGTTTTTGGTGTAGTTTTTGTGGATTTTGTGTGATTTTTGGTTTGTTTTAGAGTGAGAAAGAGATGGAGAGAATTGAGAGATAGAGAGAGAAATGGAAATGAAAGAATGAAAGAAAGAAAGGAGGTGGAAGGTGGGTTTTGTTCCACTTTCTTCCTCCGTGTTTGCGCTCCGTGATTGTTTATCCGATTGTTAAATGTTGAAATATTTTAAAGTATTACATTTTTATATACGTATTTTTATTATATTTTTAATTAGGGTATTTTATAAACCCTTTTAGTTAATTTTATAATTTTCAAACTTTGTTTTATTTTAATTGTACGAATTAAACGTTTTTCGTTACGAAATACTTGTAGATATTATCAATGTAGTATCTAATAAACGTTAATGTTATTTAATAAATTCCGTTTTATTAAATAAAATTGTTCACCAACAGTCGTATATTTTTGTCACGTTTGTTCCAATCGTTTCGTACGTAATTACAACTAATTACGAAATGTTACACTACGCGTTCTAACTAGTTGGGCTTTGCTGGACTTACCTCTAAAATGTGTTATGAATTCACTCAAGTAGGGAATTAGCCTAATAATGCAAGTGATTAACGTTAATAATCGCGTTTAAATTTGCGGAGTGTTCATTTACAAACTCAACCAACGTAATCACTCATTCTTTAATCGTTTTCACAAAATAATAAACTTTTCAACTACATAATCACATAAACATTTCAAAATCCGCATATACGAACTAACATCAATACTATAACTAAGGATTCACACAAAAAGCATATAGAAATCGGGTGGTTAACCAAGAAACCCTAGATGATTATCAATGCAAAAACGAAATGGAAACAAGAATGTAATTGATAGTTACATACCTTAATTGAAATAACCAAGTTCAAAATGCAAAATCGGCCGATTTGTAGATGAAACCGGAATTTTTCGGGAGAGTTTTGAAAAGATTTGGGGTTTCAAAATGAAGAAGAAAGGGTCTGATCTGTTTTAGTGCCTCCAGGCAGTTTAGCCGGCGGCTAACCCGCTTAGCCGGTGATCAAGTTGAAATTTGACCCGGCCCACAGAATCCTTACCCAATCCGATCAGATTTGTCTAACTATTTTAATTACTTAATTTAATTTAATTATTTACAACTAATTTTAATTAATTAAAATATCATTCTAAATCACCTAATTATATTACAACTAAAACAAACTTTATTAAAACACCTAATAAAACTAGTCTAAACTAAACAATAAACTTATTCACAAAACATACTAACAAACTTCAAAAATCATTACTCAAATAATAATAATACAAAAATGAAGTAAAATGACGCAAATAAAAAAAAAGTAGTCAAATAATTGAAATTCGAAAATGAAATAAGAAAACTCCACTATAGGCACTGTTTGATCAGTTGAGCCTGTCAATTTTCGGTTACTTCTCCATTCAATTCAGTATTGTGGGGAGTCTTCAAACTTGCAAATTCCTTAACAACTTCCTCGACATTTTCCTTAGCATCAAATTGCTTAAACTTCATTTGCTACAAGTCAAATACTTCTAAACACAAAAAGTAGTTTAATAACAATAGATACAAAAAACATTCACAATATTAACAATCAGTTTATCAATAATGTACAAAAATTTACAAGATTAAAATTCTTTTTATTACCGCTTTCCCCGGCAGCGGCGCCAAAAACTTGATGTCGTGTAAACGGGGCTTTAGTTTTAAAATGGAAAATACCTAACTTACTACACACAACACAGGCAAGAATACCTGATCATATGTAGTATAGCTTAGTAAGTCCGAGTCGAACACAGGGAAAATGGAAGAAAAAGAATAAATAATCTTTAAATTACAAAAGAAGGGGGGTTACGGTTTAGTTCCGTTTGAACAAAGGTTTTGTAAGATAATAAATTAAATTAAATAAACTAAATAAAACTAAAATTAAAATAAATAATAGAATACAATAGGAAGGAACAAATAGTATGTAATAACTCCGCTCAGATTCATATATCCTGATTCATTTGCACATTAATTATCTAATTGTGATTTCTTTTATATCAACTTAATACCAAATTCTTCAATGAATATCAAATTGAATGTGAACTAGCCAACGTTTCGGGTCCAACTAATTCCTACAACTTAGGGTCCAACATTAAACACTGGTTCCAATGTCACAAGATGATCAGTCAATTGTGTGCCTTTCCCTAAATCATGCATTAAGCGTTCACAACTCATTATAATTACTCTAATGGTACAATACCCAATAATTAGCTTATTGTCTTGTTCATTTTAAAGTAGATAATTATCGTATACTCAACCTATCAAACTCAATCTATTTAGCAATAGTCAAAACCCTAAGATTATAACTATCAATAATCAATAAGATTAAAGGAACTCAATCTCAATAATCCTATCAACCACGTTGAGCAACAATAACTACTAGTTACCAATAAACAAGGATCTACGAGTAACATAACAGTTTTCAATTAAATAATATTAACAAACGTGCAAATGAAATCATTCAACAATCATTATCCAAGGTTCATTATCACAAATACTAAATGTATCAATTCATCAAATAAGAATAAATCATAATATTAAATATCAAATTCTTCAATGATATGAAATAAACAATACAAACCAAATGACGAATCACGCAAAGATCGGTTGAAATGAAATCAACCATCACTTCTTGTGTCTCCATGACATACCTAAAACTCGAAAATGATAAAAACCTAACCCTAATCAACTGTATAAATCGTATATATAAGTTGTCAAAAACGTCTGGCCTAAACTGCCTTTTATACTTGAAAACTTGAGACTTTGACCGCCGGCTAAATGACTTAGCCGCCGGTCACTTTGATCCACGCCGCAATACAAACCGCGTTCCACCTCTTTCCTCATTTAGCACTTAGCCACCGGTCAAGATATTTAGCCGTCGGCTAAACGTAAATTCCAGACTTTTAACCTAACGGGCTTGGACTTAGCTTTGGGCCACCATTCTCATTTCTTTTGGGCTTCTTTTTCTTTAAACCCAACAATTAATCCGAATTTAAAACTTTCCCAAATGGCCCAATTCTTCATTTTCTTCGGTTGCTTCGTTATCTTAACTCTTAAATCCTTCGGTTTCACACGATTCTTCAGAAATGCATATTTTAACTCGTTATTTGACTGTTTTCCGTTCCTTTCTTCATAAACGCTCCATTTCCACATTTAATTGCAAATATGAACGAAATCAATATATAATCTTAATTAAATGCAATAGAAACATCCAAGATTAGGGGTAAAATACTACTAAAATATAGTACTTCTGAGCGTTTATAAAGTATATAATTGCATATTTTAAATGTTTTCATCCATAATCGGGTTAAAAAGGTGAGATAATAACACATAAAAACTTGACTTTTTACGTGTTATCAAACGCTGTGGAAATGTTTCAAGTACTATACACCGTCGTTGTACCTAGGGTTAGTTAGCTATGGAACAGCTGGAGTACACGGTGAACCTACCTCTGGTTACAAGAGACTGTGGAAAACGGTTAGGGTACTGTACACCGTAAAGTACCTAGGGTTAGCAAGCTGTGGAAAATAATGCATTGTACACCGCTAATTGTCACACCCCGCTAAAGCGGAAATACGAGGCGTAACAGTACCGGGTAACAAATGCACAAGATATAGAAGTAATACCATACATAATTTAGCAAAAGTATTACAAGTTACCACAAGTTCAAAACATAATTCCAAAGGTGATTACAACAAGTTCATAAAAGTTTCCAAAAGTTAGTCATAATACAAATTAAAGCAAACACATGTGAGAATGCATCCACACAAAAGTACTCCTAGAATGCGTTTTACTGTCGATCTCCTAAAAAGCATGATAAAACAAACTGTCAACTATGGTCATAGTTGGTGAGTTCACAAGTTTAATGTTAAAGATAAATGAATCAAAAGCTTTGTTCATCAAGTATATAAATATAAATGATTGGTTGTAATCATTGCGAATAGGAAAGTGGTATATACGAATGTTAATGCAATGAGGCCACTACCAAACCGATTAGACCGACACATGCCCCAAGCTCCATGTTCTATCAGTAACATGAGTAAAAGTAATACTATGCACCCACGTTACAGTGTGAGTGAGGGATGGTCTACCCTAAATAGCGCTATCCATAAATATTAACGGCTCGTCTGGCTCTCGGACGAGTTAATAAGTAGTGTAAAGGTATTTCCGGGGACTTTAGCACGATAGTACTCAAGCATAACAATAGTATACACACCAATTCGCATAAGTAGCATGGCAAAGATTTAACAAGTTCATGAATGTACAACCAATTTAGTAGAAATTTAGAATCATGCTTTTCACCCCAAAATATTAAACAAGTGAAAAAGGGGCTGTGAGAACTCACTGTTGAGCGTAAGCGTGAATCGACGGATGTAACACGTGTGCTTGACGGGTATGACTCCTATCCAAGTCCTATGAACATGAGGTCTCTAGTTAGATTCTCGGTAAATTGGTTTGTTAAGATTGCTTAGTTAAATATCTAGATTACAAAGTGCCTTTTTGGTTTGATTGGTTTGAAGTTTGTTAATGTCCGATTATCGCGTTTGTGTACAACAATGAATACTAATATATTACATTAAAAAAAATTGTCGAACGTCTCATACAAGTCGTATAATGTCACGTGATTGTAATGTCCATATTTCATATTGTTTTGAGTTTTGGAATATTGGTTCCTTACAATTTATGTTAATTAACCCATAACCCGATTATACCACATAAGACACCCCAAAACCTTCTTGTTAGCATTATTTCCGAAAATAGTAAGTTTTCCGTCTCCGAAACCGAGACTCATTTTTGTTGACTCGGTCAAAACTTCTCGGTTTGACCCGAGACTTATACCCAACCCTTAAACATGTTCATGAGTCATAAAAAGTTATTCTTTCCCTAAATAACAAGTCCGCAAGTGTCGGTTTTTCAATTTTACCAAAATCAGTCAACATTCTTATTTTCAGAAATTTATCTCTGTTTGTTGTATTTATTAAAAATAATTCTGTTTTGAAATCAAATATAGAAAAAATCACAGATTATCCCCAATATGTTATCTAGTTACTGTAATTTTTCCAATATTTAAAAATTGGTGTAAATATTTTTAATATTTTCTTTTATTTTCTGTGTCCAAATAAGGACACATGCATGCAATCATTACATCTGAGTAAAATACATCGGGTTCCAGAAAAAGTGATCAACAGAAACGTTGTAACCAATAAAATTTGTAAACTTTTGGCATTGGTTTCAAGTTATTTGGAGGTGTGATGCTCTAGATATGATTAAAATACCAAGATAAAAGTTTCTGACCCTTTTCAACAGTTTGTATATCTTTTGTCCCAAAAATTATTAAAAATATCAAACGAACTCAAATCAATATGAGGTTTCGGGGTTGGAAAGATAACTTCCAGAACTTGAATTTAGACTATAAAAATGTCCATTTTCATGAAGAAATGATTTTTAGAAAAATCGTGGAAGTAGATGAAAGTTTCTGGACAGAAGCATTCCAGACTCATAATGGATGTTTTGTTCATAGTGAAGAACACCAATCATGAAATAAAAGAAGTTTTTGATCCTTTGACCTTTAAATCTATGTTCTAACACATGCATGGTATTAAAATACATCCATGATGTGCTAGAGGTGATTATTATCATAAAAACAAGACTTTAAAGATGAATATGAACAATCTTTCAAATAGAACGTATTTCACACTTGATTTTCGGTTTGATCATGGATTATCACATTCTTTTAACACATAAACATGTGAGAGTGATAACCTACAAACATCAAGCTTTATATAGGGATTTTTAGCCATGGGAGGGCTAAAATCCGAAATTTTTGAAGAAAACATAAGAAGAAATGATAGATAGCAAGATTAAATGTTGTAGCTTACCTTTCTTGTTAATATTTGGTGATGAACACCTTTAAATTCTTGGATTTCTCTTGAATGTTTGCTGGAATTTTAGAGAGAAGATGAAGGAGATGTGTGTGTGTTTTTAGAGAGAGAGGGAGAGATGAAAGGGTGTGTGTGTTTTGGAAGAATGAAGAAGTGATTAGGGATTTAGGGAAAATAAAAGAATTAAATGAAGGGGGGGTGGGGGTGCCGAAATTTTCAGCTTATTATTGTTGTTGTATATGTATATTTTTTTATTAAATAAAGTGTATAAAAGTTGTCTAATTAATTTGTATTAATTTGGTATAAGTATATGTATTTTATGAGGTTTATTTTGTGATGTTCTTGGTGATTATATTTAAGTTCTAAAAGTTGGTAGTTCTAAGTTCTTAAATTAAATTCATAGACATTTAATTTGTCTAAGTTTGATATTCACAATTTATTTATCCGATTAAGTTTACATTGTCGAGTTACAAAAATTTCAGTTTTGCGAACCGTTAAGGGTTTTATTAAAGCATCAAGGGATGAATTTATGGTTCACTAAGCAATCTCTAAGTCGTTCTATGGCTTAATAAGCTTGTGAAGTCGTAACCTAGGAATTTCACTCGGATTTAAGGAATGCGGTAAATGTAATTTAAGATTCGAGTGTGAGAATGACCTGAGGTTTGACGGTTGTCACACTAATGTACCTAGGGACGAATGACTGATCGCAAAGGAGAGTTCTAGATCATGACAGAAGTAATTGTGCTAATAAAACCTAAGAGAATGAGTCTAGAGATGAAAGTCAAGCCCATCAGTGGTTCAGGATTCTTAAAACCCCTAGACTCTACAAAACTGATAGTTTAGAATAACAAGTTAATAATTTGTGCATGATTAGATAATAACAGTTGTATTTAGGTGTTAAGAAAGGTCAGAATAACCTGAGGGCAGTCTGTTACCTTATTTCTGCACCTTTCATGGGTCACTGGTCCTCACAGGACAGTGTGGGGGTCGAGCAGCCTGTTATGATCAGAATCACGATAACTTAGGTACTCAGTGACATACTTATTTAGGTTTTAACTAAAGAAGTAGGGGCCTAGTGTTTACACCTGTAACTCATCTGTTGGTTAATTAACCATGTCCCCAATTATTTTTATAATGAACATCACCCCAACAATTAATTATTGTAGTTTCAACAGCCGCATTCTCTATCTATCTACCTAATTACCGATTCTCATCCCTATTTTACTTTTCTGCACTTAGATAATTAGTTTATTAGAAAACCAAAACAACAAAACCTACCTATCCACACAAACCCATCCTAATAGTGAACTTTATTTTCGGCCTAAGCTTCGCATCAATTCGCTCCGATTGAAGAACGAACTCGAGTTATACTTGCTGCTTACTCACCCTGTGTAGTAGGTAGTACCTATAAGTTGAGCCCAGCAAAATATAAAATTTAAAACTTCGCTGATGCGCGCCCGACCTGTCCGGTCAAGTCCTTCGACGACGAGGACAGTTCCCCTCCCCTTCACCGGGAGGGAGCTTAAACAAACCTGACCTTTCGGGCGCCGTCAAGTTTTTGGCGCCGCTACCGAGGATCGTAGTGCGTTACGATTCTGAAGCTGCCTTAGATAATTTAGCTGTTAGGAGATCCTTTTCGTTTAGGTTCACCCAAACTTATCCGAAAGTTACTTACCTGCCATAGAATAATTTAGTTTAGTTAAATAATATAAAATGGAAAATACAAAAATACCTTTCTACGATTCGCCAGCTTCTAGCCCCATTTCTCAATTCGCCCACAAGACGACCGAAGAAATGATGGCCATGGACGATGCTGAGTTCTTCGACTGCCTAGAACGAGAGTTGGAATCCAACTTCTACTTTTCATCTTCAACTTCGTCCGAAGAAATCTCCGTTAGCCCAAACGACGATTCTAGAACCATAGGGCAATTCTTAGATCTTGACTTAGGATCCAATGAGTCTCAACAGAAGATTTCAACTTCTGTCTCTAGCATTCCAAGCTATCAGGTCATAGCTGCACCTGAGATCTCATTCCTCTTAGAAAATTTCTCTCAATTCCCTGATTTTGATGGTACCTCTTAAAATCTTCAAACCTTTCGTTTTCCACCTATTGAAGAACGCATCCCCATAAGGAATGAAGATATTTAAGAATACCCTCCAAAATCACCAATTTTTATAAACCTTGTACCAGAACCTGCGTACACCATATATCGTGTTGTTGATAGGGATATACCCTGAAGATTCTGAAAATGAAGAAGTCCGCTATGTTGGTAACTCTTTTGATCCTGACAGGAGGTTAGATGTTTGTAGGGCATTTACCAGACATCTCAATTCATCAGACTTTCCTTTCTCAGTTGAAAAGAGAGAAGTCATTAGTGGGATTGATAATCAAATCGGTATTCTTCACCATCTTCCGACCCAAAAGGAAGATGGTATCTTCACACGATATAGAGAGGAAGAACGAAAGCTTATATCAGAAATAGACCTACTAATAGACCTACTTGCTAGCACCGATTATCACCCGGTCTCACAAACCTTGATTAATCGTTATGTTGTGGCCATGATATATGAGCTTGAGTTCTGGATCTCAAAAGATCCCGCAATCCCTATCAACATCTCTAGAAAAATTCCATTCTTCGTTGACCCCGCCACCTATATGATTAACAAGTTGTTGGAGATATTTCCAGGAGCCGATGACGATAAGATAGAAAGTTAGGAAAGAATTTGATAGGTTTATTGACGGGCAAAAAGGAGCGTAGGTTTCTTAGCGAATTTGAACGATTCTCGCTAAATCCTGCAGACCTAGGTGATTCTGTCATTAAAGCCCTCATTGTTGATTTCATTCCTCACTACACCCTTCGTGATCCAAGACCACCAAATGCTTTTAAGCATTTGCTCTTGAAAAATTAAAATTGTTTTGGAAAGTCGAGCTAAAGACTTTAACCAATCGCTTTTTGGGAGGCAACCCAAAGTAGGTTTTAAATAATTTTTAAAATTAGTTTCCTTTTAAAATGCCAAAAACCTCTAAAAACTTTGTCTCCGCAAAATCTATACAGTTTCTGAAATTTAAAAATTTTAATTTTAAATTTTTAAAAAATTGTTAATGTTTTAAGGATTCAAATTTTTGGACCAAAAATCATTTTACTTTCTTTTAAGTATTATCTTTCGCATTTTAAATAAAAAGAACCTTTTGCTGCGTACAGTACGCGAAAAATTTTAAACTTTTTGCTAAAAATAATTGGCCAAAGTTTTTAATTCTCCAAACTTATTTAGTGTGGACTCTTGGGGTAGGAGTAGTTACGCACGGGCCATGATTGAAATATATACGGATAAGGAGCTGAAAGAACAGGTTGTTGCTATCCCTAAGTTGGATGGCCCTGGCTATACGAGGGAAACGGTACGTATTGAATATGAATGGAAGCCGCCGAGGTGTGATAAGTGTAATGTATTCAGGCATACTTGTACTAGCTGTCCAAAGATGGTAAAGGAGTCGGGTAATGTGGTTAGTGGTGCTGAATTTCGGGTACCAAAGAAACCTATCAAAGGAGTTGTTCAGAAAGGATTTAATATGACTAAACCAAAACAACGACTTGAGTTTCGGCCCGTTGTGCGTAAACCTGAGCAAGGGGGTCCTTCAATTCGCAATCCTGAACAAGGGGGTCCGAAACTCCCTAGTGTGTCTACTTCTAATCCTTTCTCAGTTCTAGAAGAGGTTGATGAATCGAGCAAACAGGATGGTAGGAAGGATAGTAGAGACAACGGGAAATCAAGTGGTAAACAGGTTATGGATGATGAGGATGATGAGGAAGTCGAAAATGTGTATGATGAAACATCTGAGTTTGTGTCATTAAATGATTATACCACTAATACGGAGGGGGCAAGCACTCCCGTGAATATGGTTTCCAATGTTTAGTATCGCATCATGGAATATTAGGGGTATGAACCGCACCCCTAAACAAAAAGAGGTTCGTCAGGTGTGCATGAAAACCAACTTAGTGTTTGTGCTATCCTTGAGTCCCATGTGGATGTGTCTCGTTTACAAGGCATTTGTAAAAAAGTTTTCCGATCTTGGGAATGGACATCTAATGGTAATGTTTGTGATAAGGGTTCTAGGATCATCCTAGGATGGAACCCGGAAGTGATTGATGTTATGATTCTAGCTACCACTAATCAGGTTTTTTTTTTTTTTTTTGGGTAAAGGGTTTATACCCGGTAAATATATTACGCCAAAATCATTGAAGTACAAATGACATGAGTGTACATCCCATGCCCTCAGCCCGTTACATAGGCGATTTGACTCAACCTATACAACTAAGCAAGCAACCTGCTAACCGCAGAACAAAGCACAGCTGCAACGCAGCACATAACCACTAACCCTACTGCAAAAAGCAGTTACAATTACATTTAAAAATAAAACAATCCAAATGTAAACACTAGGTTCATAGAACCACTTCTACATACAATTAGCCTAATATAACACTAATTACATGTATTTACTAATGATTAGGCACTAAGTACTAGTCCTAATTTTGTCGGGTGTCACATACCATTTGAAAGATATTTACTTTTTAAAAATGTTGGAAAAGAGAGTTTAATGACACATGGCGCATTCCTATTGGTTCACTCATTTTCTTTTTGGGTAAAGGGTAAAATTTACCAGGCAAATATATTACTCCAAAAACATTTAAGAACAAAGGATATAAGAGAATCTCATATCACAGCCCGTTACATAGGCGAAAGACTATATAACTAAGACACAGCCACTACCTACATTTGACTCAACATAAGAATCAACCAATAGCCATAACCAGAAACAACCAGATCATTTGACTCGGCCAAAATAAAATATGCTATCTTTTTATCTGCCCACGGAGGCTGATATCAAACGCCTTGCAGAAAGCAGCTTGTTCTTCAGTTAAATCATAGGCTTGATCATCATTATCCCCATAAAAATCATCATCATCAAAGTATTCAAGATTACTAGAACCACCTCCTCCAGAACCTAACCAGAAGCCATAAACTGGGAGGTCTCATTATAGACCTCTTCAGTATCACTTTCAGAATCTTCCAAGATCTTATCCACTTTAGAAACCGTTTCCTTTTTTCCATAAACAGCCTTTTCATCACCCAAAGACGTCTCAACTTCCCGAATCACATCATCCACTTTAGGTTCATTACCACTTAACACAGAAAATGAGTTAGAAGTACTAACATGTGTATCCTCGTTTTGCTTTGATTTTTCTTTATTAGCAGCTACCTTAGGACGATACACAAAGTTAGACTTTTGTTTACCTAGAGATACCCGTTGAACTTTCCTTGGAATCTGCCCCTCTTTATTAGCTTTTTTTTGGGTAAAGGGGAATTCCCCGGTAAATATTATAAAAAAAATAATAAGCGTTACAATACAAATTGTGGAAAAAACCACATCCTCAGCCTAAACAGAAAGACTAAGGCATACACATGACATGCCATGTGTATGACAACCAGCAAAGCATAACCTCTATCAAACAAGCTACGAAAGCAATAACAAAGAATAAAACCACGCAATAATCCACCGAAGCCGCATCAAGATCATCAACTCAAGAAAAAGAAATCCTCCTCGGAAGCTTCCATCTCTCCATAGTGCGAAGAGTTCTAAAAGATGGCTTAAAAGAAAATGACACCATCTTCAACCGAATCGTATGAATGATAACATCAGCAACCTCAATAGCAGAACGAGTACCTTTGGAGAAGAGTCGAAAATCCCGTTCCTGCCAAATGAAATACACAGTAGCAGCCAAGACCAATCGAGAAACCACATGGTCAATATTCTTCGGAGCTGTAGCAGAAATGAAAAACGCCTTCAAGTCTTCAAAAGAATATGACGAAATCTGCATCTCAGCATAACTTGTAACTCTGAACCAAACCTGAGAAGAAAAAGAACATTCAAAGAAGAGGTGAGCATGAGAGTCAAGACATGACCCACATAAAAGGCATCGAAGCAGGTTTAAGTTGACCGAAGGGCCAACATCCCATTGCTTCAGACGATCTTGAGTCTTCAGCTTCCCTTTAAAAACAAGCCAAAGATAAAAAGCATGCCGAGGGATACAATGAGAAAACCAGACTACAGGAGCCCAGTCCACCATTAACCCCCTTGGACGAATAACATCCCAAACTTCAGCAACACGAAAGTCCACTAAATTTCCTTCCAAATTACGCCACATTAATTTGTCATGAATCAAGGACAGGACATGAACTTCAATCTGAGAAAGAAACGGGTATTTCTAGAGCCATAAGACAGGCCATCTCCAAGAATCACCCTCCAAAAGATCAGCCACGGAATCCAGAGCTGTGAAACCAGGGCGCGTGATGTCACGATTACTGGTAAAAACACGCACAATAGGACAATGAATATTCCACATATCATACCAAACAGAAGCAGATCTTCCGTCCCCAAGCTTGTACCAACAAAATGGCCGGATAAGATCTCTAACTTGCAATAATTTCCTCCAACCCCAACTCATGCAGCTTTGGGCAGGGACATCCCAAAAACTGCGATCACGTAGCTTATACGCATACACCCATCGGACCCAAATGGAATCCTTCTTGGAGATGATACTCCAAAAAATTGCTAGTTACCCTCTTTATTAGCTTTAGCACCCTTTGAACCAACCTCAACAAATCCATCATAAACATTTTTCTTTACCTGTTGAGATGCTAGTTGTAATGGGCACAAATCATTAGAATGACCAAAGAGTTTACAAGTATCACATCTAGGAGGTTTCCACTCATATTCAACCCGGACAGTTTCTTTAGAATATCCCGATCCATCCAACTTTGGAATAGCAACAACTATTACATCTTTAGAGCCTGCTCAGAAGAGATCTCAATCAAAGCTCTAGCAAAACTATTTCAGCCCCATGATTCCTTACACATAGTAGCAGTAAACGAATCTAGTCTCATGGGGGTACCAAGCATAGTTGCAATCAAACTCAAACCATCACCTGTAAAGGCAGCCATCGGAACATCATGTAATTTAACCCACACAGGCACCTTAGTGAGATCTTCCTTGGTTAAATTTAAATTAGGCGCCCATTGGTTAAGGATTATTGGGATGGTGCGAATCATCCATGGACAATTCTCAAGAACATCATTCATACCCTTAGCAGTGGAGAACTTAAAGAAAAAGAACCCCTTAGCATTCATCATCACCTTTTGAAGACCATATTTTGACCAAGCATTCCGCACATAATTTTCTACAACCGGAAGCGAAATGCGCTTACCAATGAAATAACCATACAACATATACATAAACCTGTTATGAACTTCCTCAACTGAAGATAACGGAATCGTGACATCAGCTTCACTTACAGAAACATCAGATTTTAAGCACCGAAACTGCACCTTCTGTATCCCTGAATTTTCAGTCGTAACAACATTCAAGTATGATGGCTTAGCAACATCACCTGGTTGAACAGCCGTCTGATCAGTCAATTTAACCTCTTCTTCCCCAATAGACTGCTTATCCGACGCCTTTTTCAACTTATCTAATTCATCCACTTTTAAATTTTGAAACAAACCCGCCGGAATTGCATTATCCGGCATATCAACCGTAGTCTGCTGACCATCCTTAGTGGCCTCCGGAGGCACACCAGATAGTTTCTTCAAAATACATTTCAAACGAGGCTGATGAACGTTAGCCTTATTACTTTTCTCTTTAACCCCTCTTCCCGGACTCAAAAAACCCTTTTCCATGTTACATGTAAATCACCACCACAAACAAAATTCCAAAAACCCTAATTCACAAACCAGAAACCAAAACCAGATACCACAAATCAGTCACATACCTGAATGCTGGCTAAACACGAAGAACTCGAGTAGCCAAATCAAATAATAATCTGAACTGAGTATGCAGCAAGTAAAAATCAGATCGGATTGTGCAGCAAGTAATAATCTGATCGGATTGTGCAAGTAAACACAAACCCTAGCAATCAGGTTCGTAAAGCAATTAAATCACAAAACTAATGCCGTAAACAACCCCTAACCACAATTAGGATTCGATTAGATATAAGAATCTAGTAATAACAAACCGTTGGTGATTTTTGGAAGGATATTCAGAGTTTCGAATGAACAAACCCTAATATACGATCTCACAATCCAGAAAGTCAATCAGATACCCTAAAAACCGATCACTTTTTAATCGATTCAAACAACTAAATCCAAAGATTCAATCGTTGAACAGAAGAAACAGCAATCGTATTAGTTTAAATGATCAGAATCCCTTAAATTGAAGAAAACGAATTAGGGTTTAGATGGTCTCCCAAAATCGCCAAAATAGAGAGAGAGAATACGGCTAGGGTTGGATTTCATTCCCCATACGTAAACATAAAACCTGTTGGTTCACTCATTTTCATCAAACACCTTACTCATAGATAATTATAATTATAATAATTTTATGTAATTATAATTATAATAATTTTATGTAAAAATTTCGTGAAGTACATAGCGGTAGTTATAACACGCCATAATTTTCCGATACACATTTTTTTATTTAAGTCGGAAGCGAAATCCCATTTATAAATATATACATAGATAACATGATGTTATCGTTCGTTTCCCATGTTTTCTCTCTCTCAAATGGCGATTTCTAAAAAACCCTAAAACCCCATTCGTTTTTACAACACCTACTCAGCCATTAATCCTGATTACATTTTGTTGCATCAGCGTGACTCTTTCATCTGATTCAATCGAGTGTCTGATTGTTCTTGGCCGTTTAAGTTTTTTTTGTATTTTTGAAATTAGGGTTTGAGTTTTTTCTGACGCAGCAATCTGTGGGTGTTTGGTTTCTGATTGCCGATTATTATTTGTTTTATCTGATCGTGTGGTCCTTCGTGTGGTTTCTATTATTGCTTAGATCTAGTTTGTGGTGTATGTTCGTCGTTGCCGGAAAATATGGGAAAGAAGAAGAAACCGAATAACGTTTCCGGTTTAGGTGGTGATACACCTTTGAAGGGTTCTGGATCATCTGAATGTTCTTTTGGGTCTGATATTAACGCAGCGTCACCGTCTATGTCTGTAGAGGGTGCTGATTATTTTTTTCCGATAAACCCTAGTTCTGGTAATGTTCCGGTTAACCCTAAGCTGACCATCGATGAGGCTGTTCCTGTGTTTTCGGTTAAGGATTCTGGTAATTCGTATGCGGATGTTAGTATATCTTCTGGTCATGCTGCAGCGTCGTCTCCTTATGATACATCCACTGAAAACCCTAGTTCGATTGTTGGAGAAGATGATCCCTTGAAATCGGTTATGGAAATTCCTAATGATATTCATAGTGATGTTATGCAGGATGATTCTGATTCTGCGGTTCATATGGATGCTGAATACGCTGCTGTGCATGGTGCTGCGGTTTATGATGATATTGGCAGAAACCCTAATTCTGATAATACGAGTGCGGCACTAGGGGAAGATGGTTTTGTGGGAAATCTTAATGGCAGCGAATCTGAGCTGCAACCGAAGGGTGATGCGCATGCTCAACATGTTAATGTGCCGCTCATGTCCTCTTATTGTCTAAACCCTAATCGGGGTGCAGAGGCAAAACGATCATACTCTTCGGTGGTTGGTAACAATAGAGATAATCAGAGTAACCATTCGGTGGCTGCTAATGTTGGGAAAGTGCAATTTCGAATCCTTGAAACGGGTCAACCGAGTATTGCAAATGCGGATGTTCAGATTCCTTTATCCTCGGTAAGGGAGGCTAATTCTCGATTTGAGAACACCTTGTTTGGCTATTTTCTAGGCAAGCGAGTTGCATTTCCTGTGGTTGAGAATTATGTTTCTAATACATGGAAGAAATATGGTCTTACTAAAGCTATGATGAATGCTGATGGTTTCTTTTTCTTTAAGTTTAATTCTGCTAATGGTAGAGACCAAGTGTTGGAGAATGGACCGTGGTTTATCAGGAACATTCCAATTGTGCTAAAGAAGTGGTCTTCTGCTACTTCTTTATTGAAAGAAGACTTGACATCGGTTCCTATATGGGTTAAGCTGCATAATGTTCCGATTGCAGCTTTTACTTCTGATGGATTGAGTGCTATAGCCACTAAGCTAGGCACACCTATTATGCTTGATTCGTACACTAGTCCTATGTGTATGAATTCTTGGGGCCGTTTGGATTTTGCTCGAGCTTTAATTGATATTAAAGCTGATCGGGAATTTAGGGACAGTTTGATGCTTGTTATTCCTAGTGAGGATGGTAGCAGTTCTTCTTTGCATAAGGTCAGAGTTGAATATCAGTGGAAACCGCCACGTTGTGGCCATTGTTCTGTTTTTGGACATGATGACCAATGTCCGAAACGGGTTTATGAAAGTTTGAAAAGACAGGCTGCTGACAAGGTGGGTGCTGAGGGTAAGACTCAGGATCAAGGGTTTCAAATCCCCAGGAAGCCTGTTCGTGGTGTGTTTATTGGAAATCCAAAGAAAATGACCGTTGCTAAATCTAAACCAGTCTATGTTCCTAAGAAGAAAGTTGTGGGAGCTTCTACTTCCACATCTAATTCTTTTGATGCTCTTAAACATGTAGACTCTAATATGGACAGTAATCCTCCTGTAGCAAAGGAGGCGGGTAAAAAGGAAGATCGTGGGAAGAAAGTAGCTTCTTCTAGTGAAACGACAAAGCAAGATCATAATAGCTTGTTTTCTCGTTGGAAGGGCACGTATGGAACTCATATTTCTGATGACTTCTTGGCTGGTGAGGCTAGTGAAGATGATGAAGATGTTTTCCTTGATTCTGCTGATAATGAGATGGCTGATTACATGAGTCTTCATGATAGGAAAATGGATAAGAAAAAATGAGTCTAGTTGTTTTATTTTTGATGTATGTTGAGTCAAATATGGGTTTGTTTGATTGAATTGAGTTAAATAGTGAGTAGTGGCTGTGTCCTTGTTATGTAGTCTTTTGCCTATGTAACGGGCAGAGGTGTGGGACTCACTCACACCCTTTGTACTTCAATGCTTTTGGGAATATATTTACCGGGTAAAATTTTACCCTTTACCCAAAAAAACATGATGTTATCTACAAAACTTTACATAAGTTATAAATATCAGCTGTCAAAGTTTACAAACTATTAAACTATGTTCTAGCGTTAGGCAATCAAAACACCTCTAAGTATTAAAATAACATCAGAGTGTCCCATGGTCAAACATTCTTCAATTCCCTCCTTGCCCAGCCCAAAAATCATATTAAAACCTGCAAGGAGTAAATAACGGGATTAGCACGAAGCTAAGTGAATAAACCTGTTACTACAGTCTGACTTAGCCTAACAATACTGATTAACAGCAAATAACACATAGGCCCAACATCATCCAGAGGATCGGTGGTCCTTGTAGCGCCCTCAGTCCGCGGTGGCCCACCAAGCGACACTTATAAGCACTGCAGGCCAATACAGTGATTTACCGATAACAGGTTGCTACCTTTAGTCAATATTAGTTCCATTCTCAACCAATGATCACAAATCCCACATTGACTAATCTGTAGCAACCAGCCCAACAATTGTTGACCTCCAATTCATCAAAATACTCAAAAGCAACTTCTCATACAATTATATATATATATATCCGCAATAACAATCAATAACCAACTATGTTTTATCCGTTGTAACCAATACGTCACAACCAAATCACACTGAAGTCCCAAGTATATTCACCTGTCCACTTCAATTTCTACTCAGTGTTCTATGTCACTGAGTCTTCGGTGTATCTGGAAATACCACAAAACAATTGAATTAGTAACTCATTATATTAACACACTTCATCTCGAACATGCATCTTTATTTCGTATTCAAATGTACTAAATTAATAATAATAATAACATCATAATTTTACTGCATCATTTCTCAGTCTAATATATATATATATATATATATATATATATATATATATATATATATATATATATATATATATATATATATATATATAAATACATAGAAAATTATAGCATGAATTTAAAATGGTTCTGGTTCCTGCTTCTGTGCCCTACCCGATCGGTTATCCCCACAGCCGATCGGCTTCCATTCCTATACCCGATCGGCTCACTCATAGCCGATCGGCTAGGTTTAAGTTTTTTCAGGAATTTTGTTCTGACACAAGGTTCTGTAACCATTTTATACTAAACTAGCCATTCGGCTTAAAACACCCGTTCGGCTATAAAGCCTCACCCGATCGGCTCAAATAGTATAGCCGATCGGCTATGAAGGTTAAACACAGAACCCAGCAACCTGCAATACCAGCTGCTGTACGAACCCTAACTCCTAAATTTAATCCAACACAGCTTCAAACTCAGGTTATGACCATTCTAAAGCTACAATTATATCATATAACATCAAACCAACATCAACCACAACTTCAAACACTAAATTTATACCAAAACACTTCTTAACCTAACTTAACTTCAATCAATCTTATGTATATAAATAGAGCATTAAAACACTTACAATTTGGTATTAGGAAGAAGAAGATGATGAACTTGATGTTAATTCACTTGAATCACAGCTTGTAATTGTTGTTGGATTTCAATTTACTTGATGTGTTAATTTCATACTATAACTCAAAAGTTTGCAAATGAAAAGAGGTTACAGGGAAAGAAGTAAGAGTCGGTTAATACCAACTAGCTTAATCACAATAGTGTAATATTATTCCCTTTCTAATTCTATTGTCTGGAACCTAAATACCATTTTGCAGGAAAACTATTTTATTTTACCGTGAACTATAACTATTTAAAACGAGTAATAATCCACTAGTCACAATAAATCCTTTGACTGAATTTCCTAAGTTATAAATCAAAACATATAAAATACACAATATTTATAATATAACAATAACAATATCTAAGTAAGGAAAATTACCGAATTACCCTCAGGCCATAAAAGCGGATGTTACAAGATTTTTTTTTTTTTTTTACCTAATTAAAGAGGGAAGGGTAGAGGTGAAAATAAATGGGCTAGATGGGGACAAGTGCACTATTTTGGGTGATCGAAACTTGGGTAAGATGGGCTTAAAAGTTAAGTCAAAAGTAAACAACCTCAAAGGGCTGACCTAACAATCTCTCCAGACCATTAAGCCCAATAATCCAAAAATAAACAGGGTTATGAGTTGATAAAAATGACGAGGTGTAAAACTTAGAAAGTAAACGTGAGTGTCTTTTTATTTGAAAATTTTATGAAGGGGTGGGTAATATTTAAACACACACGTATCCCTCCTCTCTCATCGTCTCCTCCTCTACATATCTTCTTAATTCATTATTATTCACTCGTCACATCTCTAGACTAGACTAGGGCAAATATAAACAAACACACACCTACTGTAAAATCAAATACCTGTTTCGATTTTTCCTCCCTTTTCAAATTAGGGTTTTACTCGAAAAGCCTATTGTTGTTGAAATCAAGGAACTTTACTTGAAAATATTAGGGTTTCACTTAGAATCTTGGAAGTTATTGTTATGATGGTTGATGAAAAGGAAACAACAAATGGTGATTTGAATTGCAGTTCTGGAGAACCAATTGATGATAGTGGTGGTGAAGGGACTTGTAGTGCTGATGGCTTGAGAATCTATAAAAGGAGAAAACGTAGAAAGATGACCAGTCATTCAGATGAAATTTTGAGGACTGATTCCACTGATAAGGTACTAAAATGGTTTAATTCATATTCTTCATTATGTTTGTTTGAAATTATGGTTATGCTACTTGACTTGTGTTTATTGCTATGTGAAAGGAATTTTTAGTTAGTTAGTTAGTTTAAGCTTGGGGGATTTGTGGCTGTGTATGACAAGATTTTTGACCTTATTGAATTTTTAGTTAGAATATTTATAAGATTTGGGACTATTTCCTTTTGTGTTGTATATATATGTTTGTGCACATCATTTGTTTATGTTTGTAAAGAAAAATGTTGTATCTTGATGTATTTATATTGAATGTATGATGATGAAAGTTGACTATATTCGATATATTTTGGTGATGTATTTTATGTTTGGACAGAGGACTGCTATGTCTTGTTCTATGAGGAAGTGAAAGTATTTTCTTTCTATCGCTCATGTTACTTGGTCTTGGAGTACTTTTGTAGTGTGATAGAGCTTCGAAGCAACTGAATCGGACACATTTAGACGTCTATGTGTTAAATGATGGAGATGAGTTGCATTTATCTTTTTTTGCCTATTGGTTTAAACTGGTTGTGTTTACAAAAGCTGGTACATGTTTATGTGGTTATCTGTATTGCTGGACTCTGGAGATGTACTATGTCTTTTAAGAATGCTGCTTTATAATAGCTCATAACTTCATATAAATTATGATATGCTTAAATTGTCTTTGACATGCTGCTTTTGGACTCAGGAGTCAGAACAGTAGATATATTGCTCAAGTTATGGTATATGCTGGTTGCTTATAGTGTTTAAGTTAGTTGTATATTAATTACACCTTGGTTTTTTGCAGATAAAGGCTGATAATGGTAGTGCCTTGGATCAAAATGTTCGCAGGTTAAGTTTTGATGCATTTCCTGTAGGGCTAGGTGAATGTTCTCTTCGGCGCAGTAGAAATATTGTCTTACTGCAGATGTATCAGTCGCTTAATGGTCATGAAGACGGTATTGGGGAATGCATAAGAAACGCTCTCATGACTTATCCTGAAAGTGGTTGCACTTCTGTTATGAAGGTAAAATACTTAATTTTTCTACTTTATACAAATAAATATTTTTTCTTGCTTAGAATCATGTAAATTGCTTCGTTTACAGGAGTCTCTCGATAGTGTTGAAACAGATGACAACCAAACACTGTATTCTGCTAAAGAACTTCCTCAGGTTATGGCTAGTGGATTGATAAAACAATCAAAATGTTCTACAATATCTGAGTTGTGTGGACATGCATTCTCTGATATTTTAAACTCAGACAAGTTCTCTGAGTTATGTGTCCTACTTCTCAAGAATTTTGGTGCTGTTAATGTTAACCGAATTCTGGATGTTAAGGCTATGCACTCGAAGATGAAAAATGGAGCTTATGAAACTTCACCAGTGCTTTACCTTAAAGATATCCAACAGGTATTTGTTTAAACGTTAACTGCTGTTGTTTAAATATTTGATCTACTGTTAAGAACCTGTAGTTTTGTTGATTATATCTTGCATTAACATTATGCATGCACGTATAAGGGGTCTCTGCACTTTTTACCATGTGAATTAACAACAAACAGCACACTGATAAATTTATTTGATAACAAAAAGTATCAAAAACATATTCATATAGTCATTTATGTAATTATGTGTGTATATATCAAATAACAGTTATGTATATTAGTTAACTGTGATATATTGTATATATAAAATTAAGATCAGGAAGCTTTTTAAAGCTTCAACTACCACTAAACTAGAGCCGCACTCGTTGGTAACTTAAAGTCATTCATCCTGCATCGTCTGTTAACCTAATACAAGGGGTATTCCCCCCTTAATTTATAGAACAACTAAATATATGAGAATGTAATCCACAGACATATCACTACAGGTTTTGTAAAATAATCTGTATACAAATGCTAGTAACCCGTCAGTTAAACAAATTGGATTTTGACGTGTACAACTGAGCGGGTTAGTCAGTTATAAAAAACCTTTCTATGTGGTGGTTCCTGGTTGAACCAGATGGCCTGGTTTCTTAAACCATGGCAAAACAACTACTCACACAATTTTAGCAAATTTTAAAACTTCACTTAGTGTCCCTATCCCTGGAAGACAATAGAATTACTCAACTGAACATTAGAACCTAGCCTGGGTGGTTATGGTTTTGTGTGACATAACAACCACTTATTAATAGTTTAATACCAAAGTTGTCAAAGGCTAAAGGCGCACAAAAGCGTTAAGGGTCCCTGGCGCCTTAGGCGCACTTTGAGGCGCACGCCTAATGAATGTGAGGCGCACTATTAAAAATAATTTTATAAAAATATATATAACCTTATAAGTTTATAACCATGTATATACATATTGGATAACATATAAGCTCTTAAAACTTAAAGTAATAGGCCACCAGTAATGCAAATCAGTAATGGTATCATGCATAACATAAAGAAAGTAGCAAATAGTCAAGTAGTTTTCAGTCACTAGACTACTAGTTAACTACTAGTTTTTAGCAGAAATAAAACATTTATCAATATTGTGAATGTATCCTCAAAACTCATGTCATCATCATCATCCTCCTCCTCCTCCCCCTCCCCCTCCCCCTCCCCCTCCTCCTCATTAGATTCGTACTCTCCCATGGCCACATATCATAAAGATATACCCCTCAATGGTCCTCCTCCTCCTCCTCCTCCTCATTAGATTCGTACTCCCCCATGGCCACATATCATAAAGATATACCCCTCAATGGTCATAAAGCCCAAAACAGATTAGTTCAACTTTACAAAAGCTCAAATAAACAGATTTATTTTACAGGCGCGTTTTTTAGAATCCAAGCTCACCCAAGGCGCACACCTCAGTGCCGCTTCTATAATGTGCCTCACCTCTGCCTAAAAAAGGCAATAGCGTAATCGCTCCTGCTCCTTGCGCCTCTTAGGCGCGCCTATGACAATTTCAAAATAATACTCGAGGGAAGTGCTGCATACAGGGATATCTGTGCAAAGCTGATGGACCTGGTCTATGAGCTCGTAATTATGTATGGATATCACCACTTAAATTTTGCATACAAGTAAACAAATAAAGCTGGTTCACGTAAGTCATTTGATCTATAGAAGTCAGATCATACATTTAGGCTTTAAATTCGATGATGGAACCTCAAGAGACGACCCTTTACTGCAGTCTACTTTGTTAAGTTACGAAGTAGATTGCAGAATATTACTTAATGACATACTCTTTAAAGAGGTAGAGGTTTTGTAACATGACAATCATCAATGCCCTCTCAGATTTCTTTCATTGAATTTGTTGTTGGTCCTATTTTGTTTAGCCAAAGATATAAATGCCCTTTTGAAGTTTTATAAACATTCTACTTTACATTTGTTATATCTTATGATTAGAAGTAAGACTTGTATCTGTTTGTACATCTCATTTCTTGGTCTGACTTACATTGGTTCATCATCTCATCAGGGGCGTCAATCGTTTACGTGCATAAATTTTATAAAAGGGGAACATGAAATACCAAAAAGCTCGATAAAGGAAAGTTAAGATGATGTTGCACAATAGAAAGTTGCATGTTGTATTGTTGAAAAAGGGGAACATAAATCTAATTTTACTCAAAAAGGGTTCCGTGAAAAAATCATAATGTTGTCATGACAAATCCTTGTATTGTGCAAAAGTGCAAAATAACATCTTGTTTTCCCTTTGTCGAGTATAATAATATTTTATGTTCTCCTTTATGAAATTTGCCCTTTTCCTAGAGCCATATATCTGTTAGTTAGATTTGTAGAGACTTAAACTGCTCACTTTCTTACAACTTGTGCCTTAGGAGCCAATTAAGGTTTGCGTGTTGAAGGTTATATTGATGAGATGAAGTAGCAAATTTTTGTGATGTGTGCATTAGGGTGTTCATTGCTAGTTAAGGCATCTCCGATCAATTGTTTAGAAGAAAGTGAGATTGGAGTTTTCATTTAGTCCTGTTTTTAGTGGTGAGCTGTGACAGTAGGAAAAGATACTGATATGGCGTTTCACATATCTAGTGTATCGTATTCAAGTTAGCTGGCTATATTTTAACGTTGGGGTCTGTGTTCTATCGACATTTTTCGTAGATCAAAAAATTTCATTGTTTTTAACAGTTTTGTTTAAATGACTTAAGTCTAAAGTCTTTGTGATAAAATTTCAGTTGGTCACCCCCTTCCTCCCTCCCTCTTCACATATGCAGTGTGTTTTTGTGCTTATGTTCAAACATGCTTGATGTGGATCAGTACCTCGTATATATTACCTGCTTTCTGCACCTGTGACCTGCATCATTAAAAACATTTCTATCAGTTATCATAAATAGGGCTGTTCACAGTTCGGATAAAACCGGATTATCCAATTGAATAACTCGGATCGGACCATATGGTTTGGATAATTGGATTTTTGGATTGACTCGGATAAGAATCAAACTTATCATTTTGGATCACGGATTGGTTTTGGTTAGTAAATTACTAATCGGATTATCCAAAAAAACCAAATAAAAAATAAATATTAATTTTTCAAACATAATATATACTGTATATATACATGCACATACAAAATAGTATACTAAATTATCGATATTATATAAATATCCAAATATAATAGGTAGTTTATAGTTTACAAAATAGTTTACTTATATATATAGGTAGTTTATAGTTTCATTTGGTTGCATTTGACTAATATATCACACACACACACATACATATATATATACCGAGAGGTTCAAATGAGAACCATCCATATTGTATATTTTTATTATAATAATTTAACATATTTTTAGCAAATATTATATGTATATTTGTGTATGTGTTTGGATATCCAAAAACCAAACCGATCCATCCAAATAATAATTTAGATGGATTGGTTCAGTTTTTGAATTTGTTTGGACGGATCGGATTCATATTTTTGAAACCATAATCCATCTGTATTCATGTATATGGATCGGTTTTGAACCGATCCATCCATTTAACACCCCTAATTATAAATGGAGCACGAGCTACATAACCATGACTATGGCTATAGAGCAAGGTTGTAAAAGTCGGAAGTCAGGGTCGAGTCGGTCGGGGCCTCGGAAGGACTAGTCGGCTAAGTCGGGGACTAGTCGGATTTTGACTTTTGTTGACCTTTTCATTTAAATAATAAATTTCAAAATTATACGTGTAAAAATACACGAGAGCCATAAACATAAACATAGATAAAAATAGACTCTAAAATAATTGTCTTGAAATATAAACATAATACGTAGTAGTTCAATTGTTCAAAAACTCGATAATAATTTACCTTAAAAATATTGACCAAATTTGACTTTGTCCAAAACCCGATTTTGACCCGACTTTAACCTGACTTTGACCAAAAAATCCGACTAAACCCGCCTTTGACCGCCTAAACCCGACTTTGACCGACGTTGACCCGACTTTTTAGACCGTCTTGAGCCTAGTCGAGTCGGTCCCCTCTGACAGCCCGACTAGTCCCCGACTTGGCGGGCGACCCGGCCGACTTTTACAACACTGCTATAGAGTATATCTTTTTCTTTTAAATACACTTTAATGAGACTCACTTTTCACACTTGTGTATATACCATTGTTTGGATTTGAATAAAGTTTATTATGTTCACTGAGTTCTCCAATTTCACCAATTTGGATAGGTATGGACAAAACTTCAACAGGTTGGCAGTGAGATGGTTACACTTGCAAAGTGTCTTACTGATAAATCAATGGCTCACTATGAACAGGTACATCTGAAGTTATGAACACTAAACGATGGCAGCATCAATGCAATTTATTTGGAAATGGGTGATCTGGGTGCTTTTTACAATTGGACAAATGGGCTAAAACTTACCTACAACTGCAGTGGGCCAATCAGGTGGATTGGGTTTAAAGTTGATCAAAATGTTATATCAAATACTTTCAAGTTTCAACCTCTTTAAACAAGTTATATATATTATTTGATTGTTGACGGGACCTGTGTCAAAAAGTGCATACTTTGACAGTTTGACAAGAACCTATTTTGATCTATTACTTAACTTGCCCGACCTGCCCATTTTTTACACTTAGCAGACTTGCAAATGTGAACTCCAGCTTGCTCAACTTATTATCCATTTTAACATGCGTGCTACAGATTGTTAGGAAACCAAGCGCAGCAGAAGCTTGTGGTGCCTCTAACTGCCATGGATGTGGAGAAAAAGCTGATGTCAGGAAGTGTTTAGTTTGTGATTCGTGTGAAGAGATATACCATCTCTCTTGTACAGAACTTGTAGGTACACAAATACCTCCTAAAAGTTGGTATTGTGGTAGCTGTGTTTCCAATGGAATAGGATCACCTCATGACAATTGCATAGTTTGTGACAAGTTAAAGGCTGCTGCTTCTGTTAATGGGGTTCCAACCCATGACCAATCACAGGATATACCACCAAATGGCTTGGAAGCCACCAATATGCGTGAAGTAACTGAAGAAAGTCAAGGTTCAAAGATTTGTTTTATCTGCAAATGTGAGGTGAATATCGGAGACAATTTTAGAACATGTGGGCATTCTTTATGTGATCACAAGTTCTATCACTACAAATGCCTAACACACAGGCAGTTGGGTGTGTGTGGTCCTTGTTGGTACTGCCCGTCTTGTCTGTGTAGACGTTGCCTTGTGGACAAAGATGATGATCAGATTGTTCTTTGTGATGGCTGTGATCAAGCGTATCATATTTACTGTGCAACCCCCCAACTTAATTCTATTCCAAAAGGAAGTTGGTTTTGTGGAAAATGCGACAGGGAACTTAAGCGAATAAGAACAATGAAACAGGTATATGAGAACATACAAAAGAAAGTCAAAGTAGAGGATGTATCAGAACATGAAGCCGTGAGTGTGGTGAATGAAGGTGAAGAGGTAAACAAATCCGGTGGACTAGATATGCTTGTAACTGCTGCTAAAACACTAAGTCATCAGGAGACTACGGATTTGGATACCCTTAGGAATATAATATAACATGAAACCATATCAAATGACATATGGAAGGGGAAGTCTTTTTGTAGGTGGTACACAACAATTGTAATGGGGGCCATATTCACTTTTTTCGCTGATTTTGTGTGGTCAAGGGATTATTATCTCATTTGGTTGTAAATGGAGCCAAAAACAATGCATGAATCTCTCCCTGATCGAATGATAGTGTTAGATGTTTTGTTTAGTTTCTGTAAAATAAAAATATATGCTTTCTGTTCTTTTCGGGTCTTTTATGAGACTAAAACTTCACCTTTTAGTTATCATTTCGCTGATACTGACAATGAAGCAGGTATACTGATCGTGTTAAGCTGTTGATGATGATTTCTTAATGCCTCGTGTGAAATTCATATAGGCAAATTACGTTTGGTTGACTAAAGTTGAAGTTAAATTCCATAGGTTAAAAGTTAATAGGCAAATTACATCATCGCAAACAAAATGTCAAATTGCCCAAAAAGGAACATAATTGTCCCAAATCACAAATGGAGGAACATGAATATTCACATAACTTTAAAATGATACATATACATATTTCAAATTTTATACTGTAAAAGAATACATATTTCAAATTTAAACAGTAAAATGATACATATTTCAAATTTATGTTGTTAAAAGGAATTCTTTTTGCTAAAAATTAAAATAAAAGGAAAAGTGGTTGAAGTTTTTTTTTTTTTTTAAATTTGTTTTCGGTTTGCGTCTGACTTGACAATTACATGTAAAAACCTTTAAAAAAAATGTACGTATTTCGTGCATTACAAACTAGGACCGACAATTTTCAACACCATCTGAAACCCGACACGAAACCTAATCGAAAAAATTAAGGTTGGGTTGAGGTTTTTTGACCCACGAAGACCCCAAACCCGCCAACCGAATAAATGTAGTTAAAAACTTAGAGTTTATTTGGTCAATATTTTTAAGGTAAATTATTATCGAGTGTGGGTCACCTAAAGAGTTTTTTGGTTGACCTGACAATCCGAATAAATGTAGTTAAAAACTTAGAGTTTATTTTAATATAATAATCCAACGTGTTTAATGGTGTTTTAGTATTAAATTTTGATGAATATAATATGTGATATGAGTTTTTCGAATTTTATAAACATTTTATGTAACACCCCCAAATTTATTGTGTAGCGGAAGCACGTTTTGGGTGTTACGAATCAATAATCACAGCGCAAAGATATATAATGAACGACCACTATATGCGTCGTTTTGGACTTGTATTGATAAAACAAAAGTTTACATCAAAAATATTGTTTACATTAGCTCGGCTCGAAGTTGAGAGATTTAAGTACATAATTAATCTATACAAAATATAATAATGCAGCTAAATCTCTGATTGTTTGCATGATGACTCGAGCTAATTGATCCTTACTTGAGCAGTCCAACCTACTGCTGGTCACCTGTGATACATGCTAAAATTTGTCAGCGAAACGCTGGTGAGCTCACAGGTTTGTATGTCAACACATATGTTTGTATGAACCACAAGATTTAATAATTGAATTTAAAATGCAATTAAGCAAAATAAAAGTTATAAAGCCATGAGTACATAGTCTGAGCTTAACTTGAGTTGTCAGGCCCACTTAAGGAAACCTAATTTGAAATGCCTCCTATGAGTGCCTAATCCACACTTGTCTTCCCAAATGCTAATACGTCCGTTTGACCAGTTAGTGCGTGCTAACCCGGACGAGGATTGTCAATCCTATATGATATCATATACTAACATTCACGCTACTACGTATTACCAGACTATGCTATGGAGGGCTTTAAATTGATTAGCTTGAAACTCATGTAGTATTTGATTTGATTTGTACTTGCGTCCAACTTGTAAAACAAAACGAGCAATAATATCACACCCCTTATTGAAAAGCAGTAAAATAGGGGCCATGAGACTCACCTGAGTCTTGAAGTGTTTAAATAAACTTGATTTGGCTTGACTTGTATTGACGTCCGAAGACTTGTAACCTGAAGGTGTCCATGACACGCGATGGTTATTAATTGTTTAGGTATCTCGAAAGACTACCTTTGTAGTTGTTTGTCCAAATTACCCCGATTTGGTTGATTGACTTGTCCAAATTACTACGATTTGGTTGATTAAATTGTATGTTTGAAAACGTGTACGGCCCGTTGGTGATTAATTGTAATAATAGTTTTGATATTATCACATTGATTTCGAAGCGCTATACTTGAAAGGCAAATTCCATTATGTTTGAAAAGTTGTATCGCATAAGCATTTTGAAGTTGTACAAGTTTGACACTTGGTGAGAAATGTGCTTACGGAATCTAAGTACGGGGGTCCGGGGGCAGCGCCCCTGGTTAGCGGGGTTCCAGGGGTGGCAACCCCTGGCGGGGTCCAAGGGGCTGGCCCCTGGCTGGGTTCGAGATGCCAGGTCAGCTCGAAAAATTTTTATTTCTATTAAATTGCTTTGGTGAAAAATGCATCTGGACTTGAATTTGGGTGAAATCAAGTGATAAAATTTAGGTCTCGACACTTAGTAAAAAGTTGTAAATATTCTGTTTTATGCGACACAATATGCGACATAATAATTTGTTATGCGACACAAGGGTTGTGTCGCATAGAAATGCGACACAAGAGCTTAGCGACACAAGGGTTGTGTCGCATAAGCGTACAATGCTGATTCAACAGCGACATAGCGATTGTGTCGCATGGTATTTGCGACATAAGGTACGACACAATATTGTGTCGCAAAAGGTCCGACATAACTGAGTTTTTACGACACAAAATACGACACAAGGGGTTTTATGCGACACAACATGCGACACAAGGCTTGTGTCGCAAAGATGAACACCAAAACAGAACCCAGCGACTGACGACATTTTCCAACCCAAAACTCAATTTTTAACCCGTTTTTAAGCTGTAAATTCTTGTTTTCCTTGTTTAATAGGCTTTTATACACTTGAATAACTCAATAATATGTAAAAATAAGCTAAAACGAGAAGTTTCGAGAATTTGTCGGAAACTTACAAAATGGCGAAACGAAATTCCGGAAAGATAGATATGTAGATCGTCGCGTGGTGGTCGTGAATCTCTAAAGGGTTCCGAGATTTGATGACGTTTGAGGTGCTTTTTGTTAAATTTTGATGATAATGGTGATGGTGGTTTTGAGAGTAAAAAGAAAGAGTGAGAGAGAAAGTGAGATGATGATGATGGAAGAATGGGGAAAGGTGAGGGTTTTTCCCTCCCCTTTTTGGCTGCCATTTTCGATGGGGTCCACGGGAGTGGACTTCACCAATTTGTCTCCTGTGAAATCGCGCTCCGTGCGGTGTTCGTTTTCCCGTTCGTTTAAACGTTAAATATTTATTTATACATTTCAAAATACGGATAATTTCCCTCCATTTTTGTTGAAGTATTTTACCAAGTACTTGAGGGTTGCACCGGCTGCCGGAGGCGGGCATCAGTGGATGTTTTAAATTTGTAATTGCGGGGCCTAAGTTTTCCCTAACAATGCTAATCCTAAGGGTGAGCAAGTGGTAGGTATGACCTAGAGTCATTCTTCAAACCGACTGAATTGAAACTAAGGCGTGGCAGATGAGGGCTTTCAAACTAGTGAAGGGTTTATAAAATTGTGAGGGAGTTTTGGTTTTTATATTAACTAACTTAGGCAAGTAAATAAATAAATGCGAAATAAAAATAAAATGTAAAGCAGATAAAATAAAGATAGTGTTTGCTGAGACTTAGTTAATTAAGTTATGGGATGATATTTGGAGAAACTGTTTTGAAAGATATTAGTTAATTATCATTCTTGAATACTTGTATGTAAACACTAGATTCCCTACTAATTAAAATCCCATTAGCATGTCACACCGGGAGCTAGGTTATGGTAACATTACAAAGTATTTAGAATAATAAGCAAAATCTTAATTATGGTTTAATAATACTTTCATATGAACGGGAATAAAATCTTAAGGTACTAGACATAACTGAATCATATAACGATTCCTTGTCATCCTAACAGATTTGTATTTAAAAAGTTCATTTATGACTTTAAACCAGCCCTTGCTTAAGACTACCCAATAAATCCCCTAATTATCCACAGCGTTCCTCACTTAAAGTGGTTCCGCCGCTTCAAACCTTGGCCATGTCTTGTCCTATGGTAATCCCCCATGTAGCCTTGCGGTTTCATAGTTTCATACCCTTGACAAATTATATTGACACAGATGACTGACTACCTTTTAATTGGACGTCGTTAAAAAGGTGTTGTAATCACGTTTATTGGTGGAAAGGCGATAGATTAATTTGAAGTTTAAAAGTCTATTTTAGAAAGGTTAATTAAACTAGGTTTCTCATTTTAGATATATTAGTCCGTAATATAACTACCTTCGGTCGTTACACAGCTTCCACGTTTTTGTACTCCACCTAAAGTGTTTCCAACGCTATACTGCATAACAGTCGAATAGGGGCCATCATATCACTTCGTAATATTGTACCGTTTCGTAATATGACTACCTTCGGTCGTTCCTCGACTTCCATACATTTGTACTCCACCTTGAAGTGTTTCCAGTACTATATCGAGTAACAGTCGAATAGGGCCATCATATTACTTTACGATAATTAAGACCGTTTATATTTTACTACTATGATGATCCTAAGGCAACAATCAAACAAGAACATGCAATAAGACGATCAAAGCAATACTACCGATCTTCAATATTTAATTATAAATCATCCCATAATTAACTAACTACATCGCAAACAAACACAATAGTAATCTACTCGCTAATCATGGCATAAACGATCTCTAGCATAATTAAAATATACATATTTAATTAAGATAGATAAGGATAGAAATAACCGAGATTAATATGCGAGAAGGAATAGACTTGAATTAATAAGAGTTGCTCCAAGCGTACACCAAAGATTACAAACACGTTCCTCACCAAGGAATACAAGCTCGTTCCTTGCTTCTATTTTAACTAGCCTAATACTACTTTAAAGTAAGAAAATAAACAAAGAAAGAAAAGCTAGAAGCTATAGAAAGAAAATGTAGTGTGGAAAGGGAGGAAAAAAAACTAAGTCGGGGAAGCCGGCTCTCTCTCTAAAAAAGCGATTAGGGTTTTAACATGGTTCTTTAATCGATTGATTAATCTAAGTCTCCTACGTATTTTCTGATTTGATTTTTGTGTTTCTCGTGTTCTGTTTATGCAATATATTCGATCTTGTGGTTTTTTGGGTTCTTGATTTCGTTTTTTCTAGAGTGATGACTTCTCCGGCAAGCAAGAAAAAGAAAAAGAAGGTGGCGAGGGGTGGTGTGTCTAAGTACGATGGTACTAAAAGTGATGGTGATCAGGGTGGTATTGTCTCTTCTACTGAATCTGATTCTGGGAAGTCTACGCAATCTTTACATGATCAAGGTGGTATTCCGGTTAGTGGTTTTACTCAAAACCCTAATCCGGTATCTCAATCTATGGTTTCTGATCATGGTGGAAACGTTAAAAAGAATGATGCTGGGCCTGATTATGAATCCGTCCGTTCCAGTAAGGCTGTCAACCCTAGTGCGCAGAATGTTGAAGCGAATTCACGGCAAGGTGATGCGACTAGGGTTTATTCTAGTTCGTTTAACTTGGGTTCAAACGTGGCACCACAGGTAAAGCTGGATAGTTTTGATAAAGTTTATGCTTCTCTAGAGGAGCGTTTTGATCGAATTCGAAACCCGTATGGTCTGTCTAAGAATACTGCATCGTTGAAGACGCATACAGTAGGTTTGAATTCTAGTGGCTTCGTCGATCAGGTTGAGGTGTCTAACCTGTGTAAAATCCCTGATTCGATGAATGTTTCTGTTGAGAAGAATGTTGAACCGGAAAAGGAAAAAGAGAAGGTAGGGGTTGATAGCTCCTGTAATTTTCAAGCTAAGCCTATTCGCATAGACGTTGATAATCTGGACAAGGCTTATGATACGGATGTTAGTGATGATGAAGATATTGACAAGGAGGGTGATCATAGGAAAAAAATGAACTACGATTTTAAGGGGCTGGATAGGCTTAATGCTGCTACTGTTCCAGTCCCTATGTCTATGGGTACAAAGTCAGTATCTGGGGGGCTATCGTATGCCCAAGCTGCGGATAAGAGTATTAATCGTATGGTTAACTTTCGTCACTTGAATCTGGATCCTCCAGTGGGAATTGATGCTGACTTAGAGATCCCTTTGGAAACGGTTAAAGAAGCTAGTAAAAAATATGTTCATACTTTGTATGGGTATTTCATAGGCAAACGATTGGCTTTTCCGGTGGTACAAAATTATGTAATGAATGCATGGAAGAAATTTGGAATTGAAAGGGTCATGATGCATGCTAATGGCTTCTTTTTCTTCAAGTTTAATTCTGAACATGGAATGAATCAAGTTATAGAAGGTGGCCCATGGATGATTCGGTTGGTGCCTATTATTCTAAGGAAATGGACTTCAGATGCGGATTTGGCTAAGGAGAATTTATCTAAGGTACCGGTTTGGATAAAACTTCATAATATTCCTCTATTGGCTTTTAATGAGGTTGGATTAAGTGCTATTGCCACGAAGGTTGGTACTCCGTTAATGTTGGACTCTTACACGAGTACAATGTGTATGGAAGCATGGGGTCGTCCAAATTTTGCCCGTGCTATGGTGGAGGTTGATTCGGGATCTGCTTTGAGAGAAAGTGTAACTGTAGCTATTCCAAAGGTTGAGGGCAATGGTAAAACATTGTATACGGTTCGGGTTGAGTATGAGTGGAAACCACCTCGATGTAGTGTGTGTAAGATATTTGGACATAAAGACTCTGAATGTCCGAAAAATGTGGTTAAGGAGGTCGCTAAGAAAGTTACCCAAGAATTTGAAGTGCCAAAGAAAACTGTTAGGGGTCCTTCGAAGCAAGCAAAGACACCTGGTGGGTTTATTATACGAAGTCAGCAACCTAAAGTTTTTTATAAGGTTAAGGATACGGGACAATCTTCCAAGTCCAACAATCAGAATGCTAAAACACAAGAAGTGCCTGTTAGTAACCGATTTAGTGCTTTGAATACGGAGTTGGATGATTTACATGGTAGGGATTCTGGAATTCATCATCTGAAGGTGAGTGGTTCACATGATCGAGGTAAAAGTGTTGTGGAAGATGTGGGGGATATTAGTGATGTGGAAGCCGAGGTGAATGAAACGGCTAATTTTGTAGGGAACCCTAAGGTTCAATTTTCTTCTGAGGGGGCAAGCACTCCCGGTCTGGATGGTTCTAATGGTTAGTTTAGCCTCATGGAATATTAGGGGTATGAACCGAGTCCCTAAACAAAGTGAGGTTCAACAGGTAGTTCGAGAAAATAATTTGAGTGTTTGTGCTGTTTTGGAGTCTCATATTCATTCTTCTAAACTTCAAACTATATGTTCGAAGTTGTTTTCTCATTGGGACTGGATTTCTAATTCGAGTTTTTGTGTTGGAGGTACGAGAATTATTATTGGATGGGACCCGGCTATTGTTGACCTTATGTACATTCATGCATCCGATCAGGTTATTCATTGCCAATTGGGTATTCGGTCAGAGAATAAGGTCTTTTTTTGTTCTTTTATTTATGCGGGGAACTCTTATGTTCATAGAAGAGAATTGTGGACTAACTTATGTATGCATAGCAGATTTGTTAATGGCAGGCCGTGGGTTTTAATGGGTGATTTTAATGCTCCTCTTAATTTAGAGGATATATCTACTGGCCCTTCTGGTTATTCCATTGCAATGCGGGAGTTTAAGGAATGTGTTGAGGCTATTGATATTGCGGATGTTAATAGCTCCGGCTTTCATTATACATGGAATCAAAAACCCAAAAGCAATGATGGTATTCTGAGGAAGATTGATAGAGTTATGGGGAATGTGGAGATGTTTACTATGTGGCCGGGTTTAGTTGCTTTATTTCAACCATATCGTATCTCGGATCATACTCCTGCGGTATTGAAATTGCCTACGTCTACTAGAAGGTTTTCTAAACCTTTTAAGTTCTTTAATTTCTTAGCTCATAAGGCTGATTTTTTAAAGATTGTAGATGATGTCTGGAAAAATCAGGTGGTTGGTTATAATATGTATCGGGTTACTTGTAAATTGAAACTATTAAAGAAACCGTTACGTAAGCTTATGTGGGATCAAGGTAATCTTCATGATAAAGTTGTGAAACTTTGGGTGGAGTTAGATAGAGTGCAAAAGGATCTTGATGATCATCCTGATTCGATAGATATAAGAGAAGAAGCTTCTAATTACCTAATGGCTTTTAATCAGGCCATTCTTGACGAGGAACAATATTTAAAGCAAAAGTCGAAGATTGATTGGCTTCGTGAAGGGGATAGTAATACAAAGTATTTCCATAATGTGGCCAAGGAAAAGGCTAGCAGAAATAGAATTAACGTTGTTCTTGATTCTCAGAATATCCTTATGGAAGGAGACCGTGTTCCTCATACTTTTGTGGAACATTTTCAGAGTTTTTTGGGGCAAACAGGGGCTGTTCAGCCTCTTCTTGATGACGGGCTGTTTCTGAAGAAGATCCCAATGGATAAAGCTAACGGTATGATTCGAGAAGTAACAAAGGAGGAGGTTAAACTAGCTATGTTTTCCATTGGGGATAATAAATCCCCGGGCCCGGATGGTTTTTCTGCTGCTTTCTATAAGAAGGCTTGGGAGATTGTGGGTAATGATATTTATTTGGCTGTTTGTGATTTCTTTGTGAATGGTTGTCTTCTTCGGGAATTGAATCATACTTCTATTGTCTTAATTCCTAAAATTCCGACTCCAGCTCGAATTAATGATTATCGCCCAATATCTTTATGTAATGTACTCTATAAGTGTATTAGTAAAATTCTTACTAATCGTATTAAAGAGTCTTTGGGTGAGATTATCAGTGATAATCAATCGGCGTTTGTTCCTGGGAGATCCATTTCGGATAATATTCTGTTGACCCAGGAATTAATGAGGGGATATCATCTTTGTAAAGGGCCTCCTAGATGCGCTTTCAAGGTTGATATCCAAAAGGCGTATGATACTGTGAATTGGTCTTTTTTACGGCAAGTTCTTCATGGATTCGGCTTTCATCCACATATGATAAAATTGATTATGGCTTGTGTTACTTCGGTAACATTTTCAGTTGTCATTAATGGCCATTCTCATGGGTTCTTTAAAGGAGGAAGAGGGCTTCGCCAAGGAGACCCTTTATCCCCATATTTATTTACTTTGGTAATGGAGATTCTCACTTTGTTACTCAGGAAACGGATTAATGATTCAGAGGGGTTTGAGTACCATAGGCATTGTGATGAGCAAAGGATTGTGAATATTTGCTTTGCAGATGATCTGTTTCTCTTCTGTAGGGGTAATGCTACTTCTGTCCAACTTATATCTCAGGTGTTGAATGAGTTTACTGAGGTTTCGGGTTTATCTCCTAGTATTCCTAAGAGTAGTGCCTTCTTCTGTAATGTGCCTAATTCTGTTCGGGATGTTATTCTGTCGATTATGCCATTTACAGAAGGGCAGCTCCCTGTTAGATATTTAGGTGTTCCGTTAATATCAACAGGTTTATTAGCTAGGGATTGTAGACCTTTGGTTGAAAAGGTTCAGAATAGAATTGGTAATTGGAAAAACAAGTGGCTATCGTTGGCTGGTAGGTTGCAACTTGTTTCTTCGGTGCTATCATCTCTGCAAGGTTACTGGGCTGCTTTGTTTATCCTCCCTGTTAAAACTATTAAAGAAATTGAAGGTCTAATTAGAGGCTTTCTTTGGTGTCAAGGGGAAATGAAGCGAGGTAAAGCTAAAGTTTCGTGGAAAGTAGTTTGTCTCCCTAAATATGAGGGTGGTCTTGGAATTAAGAGACTTGATTATTGGAATAGGGCTCTTATGGCGAAGCATATTTGGAACTTATTAGTACATAAGGACTCTATGTGGGTTCGGTGGATTTACTTTCATAAGCTCAGGGGTCGAAGTTTTTGGGACATTACGGCTAAAGGGGATATGAGTTGGAGTTGGAGGAAGATTCTTCAGCTACGGAATAGTCTCCGAAAGCATTTTTGGTTTACTATTGGTGATGGTACATCTATTTCTGTTTGGTTTGATACTTGGCACTCTTTATGTCCTTTGGCTAGCTAAATTTCTCGATATTACATTACAAGAGACTTTCAAATAACGGACACAATTGCGGATGTGGTTGTGGGACAGTCTTGGAACTGGCCTTCTTCTTGGATCTCGAGGTACCCATCTCTATTTCAGCTTCCTGTCCCGAGTTTAGTAAATTCTTCTGATAAGCTGTTTTGGAGAACTCTAGAGGGAGATTTGGTTGATTTCAAAATTAGCCATGTTTGGGAGTCCCTTCGGCCAAGGGCTGATTTGGTTGATTGGACCTTGGTTGTTTGGTTTCCTTTATGCATTCCTCGTCATGCTATTCATCTATGGCTAGTTTTGGGAGAAAGGTTGAAGACTCAAGACCGGTTAAAGCAATGGGACGTTGGTTCTTCTACCAACTTAAACCTGCTTCGGTGTCCTCTTTGTAACACCCAACCGGATTCTCATTCTCATTTATTTTTTGAGTGTTCTTTTTCTTCTCAGGTTTGGTCAGAGGTGCTGAAATTTTCTGGTTTTAACTTACAATCTATGTCTTTGGTGGATTGTGTTGCCTGGATTAACCCATGGTCTTCTTGGAAGTTTATTAGAATTATCATCTTTAAGCTTCTCCTTGGTGCTACTGCTTATTTTATTTGGAATGAACGTAATTGTCGGTTATTTCAGAAGAAAAGGCGGTCTAAAGATCAGGTGGTGTCTTCTATTTTAGAAGCAATTCGGTACAGGCTATTTTCTTTCAGATTCAAGCCTTCTGGATGGGTTTATAAGGTGATAGAGACTTGGAACCTCCCGAGGTCTCTTATTATTGGGGGCTGATTTCTTTCAGTTATGAAGCGCTTACAGTGGATCATTGCTTGGTGGTCTGTGTGTTAGTGTATTGTTTACTGGTTGTTAAAGTGGTTGTCATATGCTTGGCCTGTCAAGTTTATGTGCTTAGTCTTTCATCTTGTTAGTCTGAGCTTTTGTGGTTTTCCACATTCTTGTACTTGTAACGTAATATCTTTTAATAAAATTTACCAGGGTAACTCCCTTTTACCCAAAAAAAAAAAAAAAAAAAAAAAAAAAAAAAAAAAAAAAACCAAATAAGTATGTAAAATACCTACCACTAGACAAATAAATCACATCCCACCATCAAAATAGTTAAGCAAATACACCAGGTTTAGTGTTAACATATAGGGAAAGGACCACTTCAAAACAAAAAAGAAAAAAAAAAGCATATATAAATATAAATATAAATGAACAATAAAAGAGACGATTAATACATACAATATTTCAACTTCTCATTAATTAATTCGTATTCCATGATAAGCAAATTTCATCATATATCATGGCTATTAGGGCTCAAAATTATACTACTAAAAGCTACTCAATTAGGGTTTACTAGCTACAAAGAAAACACCAAATTAGTCATTCAATTTACCTCTATGAAGTTGTGTATCAAAATTTAGTGCAATGAGATGATGAGATTGAGCAGATGAGAAAGAAGCAATTGTGATTTACTTTAATCATATACAATCGATATGTTAGGATGGCACGTGAGCTTTGACATCAAAAGAGATGGTTTAAAATTTCTTTTTATTTGGTAGATTTCATTGTAGGGGGGTCCATTAAAATTTGGGCTGTGGCCTTTCTAACAAAGTTGTTGGGCTTAAGTTAGTGGGTCCCTTGCCACCCCCTTCTAAAACACATCCTCCCCTGCTATACACAATACACTTGAAGTATTTGTGTCACCTCGTACTTATCTTACATATTTCCGGAACCCATTTTCTAGTTATATTACTTGGTAAGGGATGAAGGGCGGCATGTGACAATTGATGGAACTATGACCGCGTCGAGGCAGAACTATTTTTTTAGGTGATTACTAGCAAGTAATATTACAAAAAAAAATTTATGTCATTGGGTAACGTTCTTAATCAAACACATTTTCAATGTAAAAAATATGTTCTTTGATGTTGAATGCTACTGATCTATAATTATAGTACAATAATAATAAAAAATATAATAAAACTAACTTTTCCAAAAACCCCCCATATATAAAGAGATGCACTGAATTTACCATGGGATTTGCGAGACACGCGGGTTGAAAACATTTATAAATGATGATCTTAATTAACACAAACGACATAAATACACGATATATAAGAAAGACTAGTTACCACTCTAATTCTCTCCTTCTTGATATCCAAAATCAAGGTATAAAAATCTATAAAGCACCCAAAAATAAAAGAAAATTACGGAACACCCCCTATGAACATCAAAATAATGTTTGTCTATACATACCACATTTCAAAGAAAAATGAAACAATCCAAAGCTATGTGAGGATTATCAAGATCCTCCTCCATGGGAAGGAGTCCCGAATAATCCACTTTAGACAACACTTGACCAATTCCAACCCCTTCAAGTTTCGAACCAACTTGATACCTAAATCTCTCTTTGTTCTTCAAATAGATGGACTTTTGGTTACTAATTACATTACGGTTTGGACTTGAAAGTCGAGGAATCGGTTTTAGCATACGACTACTATCGTTGTGCATATTCTTTGAGGACAACATCGGCTGTCTTTGATAGTTACTTGAATATCCATTAAATCTTCTACTTGGAGAAGGAGATCTCATGGTGCTTCTCCCATTCACAATAGTATTTGACATTTTTTCTTTCTCAATTCTAAAGCTTTTTTGCCGTGTAAGAGTGGGAGAGCTTGCACGTGCCCGTTTTTGAGTACTCCCTTGACCCGATTGCTTCACTTCTCCACTCTTCTTAATTTGATCTAAACCAATTATTTGAGGATTTTCCATAGCACAAGATTGTAAAAAGTCATTTGAAAACGAGTGGTCTACTTTGGAAAATGCAATTGAGGAAAAGGAAGATGCCGATGACAAAGTAGAAGAATTACAAGTACTACTTTGGGTAGAACATGTAAACGAAGCCGAGGTTATCGTAGGTGGGGATTGGACGATTTTTCGCTTTCTTGGTGGCGTAGATGGAGTGGATGGTGGAGATTGAGAGATTACGACCTTGTCTTGAACTAGTGAATTAAAATGTGGTTTTCTTTTTGGGTTGCATTTGCTAATGCAACAACCCATTTGGAATAAAATGAGCTAACAATGAAATAGGTTGCAAATGAGAGAGTGCAAGATATTGAGGATACGAAGGTTTGGGTTTATATGGGAAAAAGGGATTAAAAAGGTGAAGATGACTTTTACTTTAAAGACTTTTGTTTGAAGGAATAATAGGATGAATTTGAATTTAGTTGCCGGGCATTTGTGAGTTGAATATCCCGTTGGCTAACGGTTGAGTTGGAAAAAGAAATGATGAATATTTGGTGTTTACTTTTTCCTTACTTAGCTTTTGACTCCATTATCGTGTATATGGTGGGACAATTATATATGTTACTAGTACGTGATTCATAAGTATATATGTGTAAAAGTGATCGAGCAGTTGGACTTAAATACACTAGTTTATAACTTAATACGCACATTATATTTACGTACATGGATGCTGCAATATTTCTATTTATGTATTTATTTAACATTACAATACATCGCCCGGCCACATACTAGTAGTTTAATATAAAGGAGTTGTGCTTTATATAGTATATTTTAATTGTGAAATCTTGATATTCTATGATGGCCCACGTGTATGTAGATTGTTCATCGTAACCCCGTAATTAGAGGCAAAACACTACCGTTACCGTGAGGGCGCGAGGCACACATTCAGGGGTCATCGCAACAGGTTCAGAGGCCATCTCAAACCTCATCTTTGGTGGCCTGAGACAGTGTAATAACTGGATGATGCTTGCAATTAAATGGGAACATATGACGTAAATTTCATTATAAGTTTTAGTTTTTTTCTGGCCAGAATAGAAACTTTTATTCAAGTTTTGCGAGAAACTATATGATAAGATATGCATAATAATGTTAGAAAAGTATATCTCTAAGGGAGCTCTGCTACCCATGAGTTTTGCTAGCTGAAACATGAGCGGTGGTGCTACATACTACAGCTAGAGCGCTATATATATTGACGTGTGATTGATCAATGAGCGAGCGCGGGGATTAGGCTAGCGTTCGGGCCAGGGCTAGGGCTAGGACCGGGACTCGGTTCGTCTTCTGGAGGAATGGACGGTTGGAAGCAGCCATTCATACATACAAAGTTAGATAGACCACAATCCGTAAAACAAGGTTCAATACTTTGAGATGATCCAAGTGTGCAGGTGACACCACATCCCACAATTTCTTGACCACATCCTGTGAAGCATTGCATCACTTGTTGAGCCCTTTGACCACCTCCGAGTAGACCTCCAATTCCATCTTCCACTGCTGGTTGATGAAGATCTTGAGCCATGGCTAACAAAATACGACCACCATCAGTATTGTTGATGTTGCAAATAATCAGTATTATTAGTATGAACATTTTGTAGAATTGTAGTAAAGTTGAGGCTTTGTGTGCTGACATCGCGAGTGAATGAAATAATTTTAGCTAATTATTCGTAAAAGCTATGTGATGTTTAATCTTAGTTAAATTAAAAATGACGAGTAGGGTGAATGTAACTTATAAGTCGGGGTCATTGTATATTATTTGAAAGGCGGATTCCATGGAAGCATGCATGTGGAATGAATAAGTAGTTAGTGTTAACTGTTTATTCTTTATCTCTACATTTGGATGGTGTGAGCAAAAAATGATGAAGAAACTGCATCATAATTGGGATTAAGAATAATATTCAAACAACATACATCTTTATATAATCTACCATGTGGGTATTTGGGCCACCCACTGGAGTTGCTCCATATTTTAATGGAGCACGATCGAACTTCCCACAAGAACCAACATTGCCGGGAAAATCATCTCAAAATATGAGCTGCCGTTACCGCTAGGCTATTTAGTCATTGCTTAAATAATCCACTATAAGCAATTATGTGAATCCCTATGGATCACTGAAGGTTTTGATCTAACAATCTAAACATAGCGGAATCTTGTTCAAATTGTTTGAATTCATATGCGATGTAATCGGAAAACACATAATGTAAATAACTTCGATTTCGTATTAATCAAGAGTTGGAATGTTTACAGGATGGAATAAACTCTCACACAAACACTTAGCTCACTGATTTTCTCTCTGGACGCGTCTCAAATTACAAACACTTGACACCTATTTATACACGACTGACACTGTTCCTGCGTACTTATAACAAGTACGCACATTTGGTCATGCGCACTTAATAAGTACACACCTAAGAACAAGTGCGCAGTAACAAAATAGAAAATGTGTAAGTGTAGAAACATTACAAAACATAAATGATTAAAACGTTTAAGCGCTTTGATCCAAGGTGTCTGACACAACCTTGCACCAACAAACTCCCCCTTGTCAGCAGCTTGGATGATTTTTCACTTGGTCTTCAGTTTCTCTGACTTGGAACAATCTTACTTGAATTGAGAATCTTCTTGCAATAGATAGTAGATATTGTAGACCTTAGTATCTTAGTCCCAACAATGAAATCCCAACTTCTTAATAAAGTCTTCCTGATTCATTTTCTTTGCCCTAAAAGATTCATAAAAAGTACGAACTAATTTCATATCATTTGAAGCTATTTCTGTAGATACAACTTCAAACAACATTGAGAAAGGCATCCATGGTGATTTTGGTTCCTTACATACCCGTGCACCATGTCGCACCCCCAAAATCAGTAATCATGATTATCATAAGATTTGCGGAAACATTAGATCGAGTGGGGGAGCTGACGTATACATTGGACATCATACATATAAGAGCATATGGATATCGCAGAACATAAATATATTAAGATGCCATAAATTATTTGTTTACAAAAGTACATGATTCGCAGAATCGTATAAGTATTAAAGTAGTTTAAATTATACAAAAGTGGATTTCGTAGATATGACTAAAAACAGATTAGTTATACAAAAGAAATCCATTTATCCCAAAAGATGGCATCCTAAAAGCTTCATAGGTCGCCTAGTTCCATATATGCAGGCGGAGCTTACGTGTGTAGCTAATTCCCTGAAAAACATAGTAAAAGGTCAACAATAATGTTGAGTGAATTCACAAGTTTTAAGTTTGCAAGAATAGTTGATCAGTCAAATATATTCACAAATAGTTATTGCCATAACAGTTTAATGAAGTTTTGTGGAACGTTATCCAAATATAGTTCAAGCCAAATTGTAATAAGTATCCTAGTAGTAGTAGGAAAGTAGTATCCTAATATAGTTTTAGTTGGATCGTTATCCTAAAATTTATTTTATTAGGATCGTTATCCTAAAATATAGTTTTAGTAGGATCGTTATCCTAAAATATATTTTTAGTGGATCGTTATCCAAGAATATAGTTTTTATAGGATTGTTATCCTAAAATGTAGGTTTTGTAGGAACGTTATCCTAAAATATAGAAATTCGTTGGGACGTTACCCAATTACACAAATTCGTTGGGATGTTACCCAATATTATAGATTCGTTGGGACGTTACCCATTAGTACAGATTCGTTGGGACGTTACCCACTAATATAGATACGTTGGGACGTTACCCAATATCATAAATACGTTGGGACGTTACCCAATAATATAGATGCGTTGGGACGTTACCCAATAATAGTATAAAAATGTTATGTCGTAAGTCACAATTTGTATAAAAGCCTAACAGCATTTTATAAACAGTTTATACACCCCTAGCATAAAAGCATTCGTAGTATAGTTTCAAAAGTACTCTAATCGTTCGAGTAAAACAAGTATACAATCATATCAAAAGCAGTTTACGAGTATAAAGCATAGAAGCAGTTATAGAATCATAGTAAGTTATGGCAATATTAAAAGCAGTTGTCTATGTTTTTCACCCCAAGTTGAAAGCAGTGAAACAGTAGAAAGTGGGGCTGTGAACTCACCTCGTGAGCTCGGTATGTGAGTGCTAGCAAAGCCTAAGCCCAAGGTAAGTCTCTAACGTCCTAAACGTATAAGACATTTCATATAAGTGGATGGCTAAACGCTAAAACATGTTATTCGTTCATTCATTGAAAGATCATTGTTGTTTTAAAAGTTTCTACGATCCGTTGGTAATGGTTTCGTAATAATAATTCAAAATGATATTGTTATTATATTTTGTGTTGTCGTATACTTGTAAAAGTATATAATCATCGTGTATACAAGAAGTATTGTATATAGTGTAGTTATCGTATCATGTATCAACACTTAGTGAATTTTAGAGTTTTTCAAATATTAATTGTTAACGACACTCGTTGTATCTACTGATAGTGTATATGTGGAGACACTTGGTTAAGTGTCACAGGTAACCTTTTAGTGCAAGTTGGCGACACTCAGTTGAGTGTCGCATATAATTCGGGGTTGGTGCGACACTTAGCGTATGATACAAAAAGTAAGTTTTTCGTTAATGGGAACGTGATCAAACGAGTTCGGTTTGGCCCGAAACTTTTAGGAATATCTTAAATATGTTTATATAGCTCGGAAAAGTTGTCATTACGTTTTATAGTTGACTCGAAAGTGTCGTTATTTAAATTGTGTCAAAACAGTCCCCGAAACTCATTTTCCAGGTGACTTCTTTCGAGCTCGTTCTCGGGGGACAAAACTTATCGAACGAATCCAAAAATTTTACACGACAATCCTACATATGTTGGATACTTTCAGTATTTTTTTCATGACTTTTAGGTGTCCACATTTACCACAATAAAATCACAAAGTCACAAGGTCAGAATATCGGCCACAAAGGAACTTCACCTACAAAGTAGCTTATAACTTATTTTCTGTGCGTTTTTGGAAGAAACTTTCAACATGAAAGTTGTAGATAACATCCTAAGGTAAATTTCGGTATAAATTTCATACATTTTCGTTGAGTACACGATTTTATATAAATTCTTGAAGTCACTGAAATTTTCGGCCAGATTCATGTTCTTCACTAGACTTAGGTTTTGGTTAAGTTTTAGTATGTTTTAGCTAGTGATCTTTCATACCATGAACTTATAACATGTTATGGAGTAGAAAACATAAAAGATTAGTGAATGATTAAAGTTCCTTACAAAGTTTTCAAGATGGCAAAGAGAAAGATGATGATGGAGGTGCTTGATGCTTGTTTCTCCTTGTTCTTCCTTGCAAATATGAGAGTAGATGATGATGATTTTTATGATGATGTTGCTGCTGTGTTGAGCCGAAGGGAAGAGAGTAAAAAAGGGAGAGAGATAGGTAGAGTGAAAGAGATGAATGATTGAGTGCTAAGGAAAAGAGAGGTATGGTGCATATATGATGTTGTGTATGTAAGAAGTCAACAATGTATGGTGTGTATGGCTTATGCATTAGCCGACCATTTGGTCAAAAAGAAAGGCATGGCCATTTAAAAGTTTGGTCTCCTCATTATTTGTTAGATATTTAGGTCATTAACCCGTGTTCGTTTACCCGATCGTTATACGTTTAAACGTATTATATTCGTTTAGTTTCTTAACGTTATTTCGCATTAAAGTATTTCGAAGTATTAATTCAAATACTTAATACTGAGTTTCAAAAATATTATTTTTGACTAGTTTTGTTGTCAGGTTCGTTTTATGTATTTTGTCGCATTCGTTACGTTTTAATTAAAACGTATAAACGTTTAATGTTTTTATCGTTATGCTTTAATGTTTAGCATAATATTTCAAGTAAATAACAACTATAAAAATAGTATTACATTATTTATACATTTTGTATCACCAACGTACGTATTCGTTTTGTTGGACTCGTTCCGAATATTTCACTCGTAATTACAAATAATTACAAAATAAGTAATACTTCACGTTTTAAATTGTCGGACTTTGCTAGACTTATCTCATTAAAATAAATGTGAATTCACTTAAGTAGGGAATTAGCCTAAAATGCACGTGTTTACTGTACTTAATTGTACTCAAATTTTGCGGGGTGTCACACACCAATACTTGGAACCTTTTCTGATAATACCATATGCCGGTTTCCTTTTTCGTCAATATAACATATCATAGCATTGCTACGTGCAGATTGAACCGGCGCAAAGTGAACTTTAAAATTCCAAAATTTTGCTAAGTGTTAAAGAATATGCGTACTTGATCATGATGCATACTTAATTAAGTTCGCATGAACAGTAACTGCGAACTTAATAAGTGCGCAATTATTGCAAATTCGAAAATGATTAAGAGTCAAAATTATGATATCAAACTTGTTTGTGCCAATCATAGCAGATAAATGCCGCTTAAACACTAAAGAACATAAAAGAAGAAGCTTTAGGATTTTTATTAAGTAAAACAGTCGAATAAGTTAAAAATCCTATTTCTGAACTTGTAATCCTAAAATAAAGAAAGTTTTATCGACTGAAACGATCTGAAACTTTACCAAAGTATTAATCGAGATGCAAAGAACACGTTTTGAGCAAAGATTCAGCAAAAATATGTCAGAATTGATATTTGTAATTTTGAGTATAAGTACGCAATGAGAGCATGTGCGCAGTGACGAAATGACGACAAGTACGCACTCACAGTTATATATACACTCCTCTGTTTCTGCGTACTTAGTATGTACGCATGAACAGTGTTTAGTGTACTTATTAAATACGCATATTCAGTATTGCGTTATATTCTTTTCAAAAATTTTAAATGTTAAAGCTCAAACGTTCTCACAAAAATCAAAATCTTTCACAAAATGAGTGACATAGAAAGAAAATAAGGTAGAAATGTAAAATGTTTTTGGTATTTTTCTTTTATCTATCTACAAACATAAACTATACTAAGAATTAAAACAAAATAAAAAAGAAACATCTTTTTATGGGGAAAACTCTTTTGCTTTGGGATCATATCAGGTATGAGAATGTTTTATAAAAAAATGTAAGCCTATTTCAATTGCTAGTGTATTTGTCCACATTAAACTTTATGGCACCCGGGGGGTGCTTGTTTGGCGGGCACAATAGTCTCCGGTACCAAGGAGGGAGCTTGTTGGGCAGATTGTAGAGCAGACTTCTTGGGTCTACTTAACTTTCCCGTTGCTCTCTTCGAAGTCCCTGTCCCAACTTCACTACTTGCACCATCTCCCTCGATGTCTCCTCTCCCAATCTTACTTCCCTATCTTCAACCTCCATCCTTTCCCGATCCATCCTCTCTAACTCAGCCACCCTTCTATCTAACATCTCAATTTGTTCTTTCCTTTTGTTGCGTCGCGGTTGCGTCTCGTAACCATAAATTGCCTTTGTGAAGCCGATAGTATGCCCCACCGCCCATGTCCTTCCGGGGTGCTCTTTCCCATGACTTTCCATATGGCATCTTTTCCTTGGGGATCCGGAACTTCATGCAACTCCTCGTCCTTCTTGATCGGTTTAAACTAATAAAAAGTTTATGTTCTAATTTTACCAGAAATATAAATAAGTAATAAAATTTCAAACTAAACACAGGTGATCATACTAATTCCTCCACAGTTGGAACAATAGCCTCAGGTATAATCAACCGTCCTTGATTGCGTATTGCATCCACAACGAGCCCTGATGTTCATAAACACCCGCTTACTGTGAACCCTATATACATGACCAGCAATGTAACACCCTCAAATTCACTGTTTAGCGGAAGCAAGTTTTGGGGTGCTACTAATCAAATATCACAGCACAAAGATAAAAGCAAACGACATCTATATGCAACGTTTGTAAATTAGTTACATTCCATAGATATAATGTTTGAAAACTTAGTGTTTTCGTATACAAAAATGTAGTTTCCTAGAGTCCACGCGTATAGCGGGAGATTCTATTACATAATCGAAATATACAAAAGATAATGCTAAGAATCTCCGTTAATGCAGTTGTGTTGAAATCATGCGACTCTAGCTAAAGTCCTGGAGTAATCCTACTCCGTCCGGGTACCTTTGGAAACATGCTAAAAAGGTCAACACGAATGTTGGTGAATCTCACAGGTTTATAAGCAATATCAGTTTTGAACACAAGATTTCATTAGTAGTGCCCGTAGGCGTAATATCAGTATTTGCAATCCAGCAAATGTAAAACCAGTATTTGCAATCCAGCAAATGTAAGTAAGTAAGTTATACCGTTGCCATGAGGCTCATAATCGAAGCTTAACCCGTAAGTAATAATTTGCTCCCGTGACATGCTCGTAACTGAGCAAGCATATGTAACGAATAATAGTCGCCCGTTTATACAGTACGGTTCGTGGTAGCGCTACTACCCCGAGCGGGGAGGGTCATTTCCCTAATGGATCCATTAACTAGTGTTCGCGCTTAATTCCATAACTAACGATATATGATGGAGAGACTTCTGTAAGTAGTAAATAACTCATGCAATTCCGTTTGGTATAGTAAGCGGTTTAGTACTTGTGTTCAAGAAAAATCAGTAGCATGTATCTCCCCCAATAAGATAAAACAGTAAAAGTGGGGCCGTAAGACTCACCTGAGTCTTGTAGTAATCAGTAGCAAATAGCAAGTAGTAAGTAAAGCAAGTAGGTTCTCCGAACCCGTAACCTTCAAATGCCTAAACATATGAGGTTATGTATGTATGTGTCTCGCGAGACGTTTCGTTTAGTTGTACACAACTAGTATATCCAATGTTTGTCCGTATGTTTGTAATTGTCTGTTTTGAGAAGACATGTTTGGCCCGTTGGTGACGGTTTGTAATAAAAATTTTAAAATGTTGACTTTGCTACAGTAAATGTGCTACAGTAAAATTTGACTTTGCTACAGTAACTTTGACTTTTCTATAGTGAAAATCCTTCAAAATTTCCAAGTTTTTCTGTTTTCTGCGACATAATTTGCGACACAAGGATTTGGTATGCGACACAGGCGTTGTGTCGCATAGGGATGCGACACAAGAGCTCTGCGACACAGTGGTTGTGTCGCAAAAGCTAGCGATGCTGATTCAACAGCGACATAAGGGTTGTGTCGTATAAGGTTTACGACACAAGGGTACGACACCAGGTACGACATAAGCTACGACACAAAATACGACACAAACGGATTTATGCGACACAACTTGCGACACAAGCGTTGTGTCGCAATTCGCAAAGATGAACACCAGCCCAGAAACCCAGCGACTGACGCGTTTTTCCGATTCAAATCACAAATCTAACATATTTTTAGGCTGAAAAATCGTGTTTTCTTCATACATATGGACAATACTAAGTTGTGTAAACATTATAAGATCAAAACAATACATCAAAATGAGTAAATCTAAGGATTTAGGTATTTTCTTACAAATGCAAATCGAGACCAAACGGGGAAGAAAACGAGTATGGTGCCTTTGTTAATCTTGTTCCTCTCGTGATGGTGATTCCGAAAATGTAATTCTTGTGAGTTGATTTGCGAATCCGAAAATTGGTGGGGATTTTTAGAGAGTGTTTGAGTTTGTATGTGTTTGTTAAAATGAAAATGAAATGAAGAAAGTGAGGTGTAGGTGGTGGGTGTTGTTGGCTGATCCAAAAGAGGAGGGAGGGAAAACGCTCCCTAAAATACAGTGTTTACTCCGTGTCCTAATCGTTTAATCCTTCGTTTTTAATATTTGACCAAGCAGTTATGTTTTAAAATGCTATCCGAATATTTTAATGAAAAAGACTTGTAAATGTTTATCAAAATACTTGTCGGGACATTTAAATTATTTGGTTCACGTTTGATACGTTTTTGTTAAAATATTCGTAATGTTGTCGCGCTCATATGATAGTGTCCGTATATTAATGTATTTATACAGTAAAATATGTTCCCATTATTCAAATAAATTTTGTCACCAACGTCCAAGTAAAATGTCTCGGACTCTGTCCGGTTGATTCGTACGATTTATCCAAATCGCGTAAGTACACACATATATATAATCACCTTATATAAACAAATAGAGTCTGTAATTAGTCCTATTACATACTAATTACAACTAGTTACAAATAATTAGGCATAATTAATTATCCTAATTAGGCAGGTGTTACATTCTCCCCTTGTTAAAGAAATTTCGTCCCGAAATTAGCTCGAGTGTACGGACGGTGCTTTGTCTGGGAAGAAATGTGGGTATTTCTGTCGCATTTGGTCTTCCCGTTCCCAGGTGAATTCAGGACCACGTCTAGAATTCCACCTGACTTTTACGATGGGAATACGACTCTGTTTCAATCGCTTGACCTCACGGTCCATGATTTTCATAGGTTCCTCGACAAAATGAAGTTTATCATCGATTTGGATTTCGTCGAGCGGTATTATTAGTGTCTCGTCAGACAGACATTTCTTCAGGTTAGAAATGTGAAAGGTGTTGTGAACGCTGCTAAGCTCAGCAGGAAGTTGCAGGCGGTATGCCATTGGACCAATCCTTTCAAGGATTTCGAATGGTCCGATGTATCTAGGGTTTAGTTTGCCTCGTTTTCCGAACCGAATGACACCTTTCCACGGTGCCACTTTGAGAAGTACCTTGTCCCCTACCTGGAACTCAAGGTGTTTGCGTCTCACGTCAGCATAGCTTTTCTAACGATCACGTGCGGCTTTCAGCCGGTTTTGAATACCAATGATTTTCTCAGTAGTTTCGTGAATGATTTCTGGACCCGTGAGTTGGGAATCTCCTAACTCAGTCCAACAGATAGGTGATCGGCACTTACGCCCGTAGAGTGCCTCGAAGCAGCCTTAATGCTGGTATGGTAACTGTTGTTGTACGAGAATTCGCACAACGGTAAGTGGCTTTCCCAAGAAGTACCGAAGTCCACTACGCAGGCTCGTAGCATATCCTCCAGTGTTTGGATGGTTCGCTAGCTTTGACCATCGGTTTGCGGGTGATAAGCTGTACTCATATCCAGACGAGTACCAAAAGATTTCCGTAACGACTGCCAAAAGTTGGAAGTGAAACGGCTGTCTCTATCCGAGATGATCGAGATAGGTACACCGTGTCGCGAAACAATTTCTTTGATGTAGATGCGAGCCAAACGCTCCATCTTGTCAGTTTCCTTGATGGCCAGAAAATGAGCAGATTTTGTGAGACGGTCCACAATCACCCAAATGGTATCGCAACCGCTCGAAGTTTTTGGTAGTTTAGTAATGAAGTCCATGGCAATTTGCTCCCATTTCCATTGAGGAATTTCAGATTGTTGGAGCAATCCCGAGGGTCTTTGGTGTTCGGCCTTGACTTTGGAACAGGTTTAGCATTTACTGACGTACATGGCGATGTCAGCTTTCATGTTAGGCCACCAATACAACCCTTTGACATCGTGATATATCTTGTCAGAAGCAGGATGTATAGAGTATCGAGATTTGTGAGCTTCAGCCATCAGCAAATCTCGCAAGTTTCCGAATTTAGGTAACCACACCCGGTTAGAGAAGTATCGAGTCCCATCGGATTTGATTTCGAATTGTTTATCCAAGCCTCGTAAGGCTTCATTTTTCAGGTTTTCATCGCTGAGTGCTTCAAGCTGTGTGGTAAGGATTTGAGCAGGGAGCTCGTTACGAATTGTCATAGAAAGTGCTCGGACTCGAAGGGGTTTCACTCGTTCTTTTCGGCTTAAGGCATCGGCAACTACGTTTGCCTTGCCCGGATGGTATTTGATCTCGTAGTCGTAGTCACTAAGTAACTCAACCCAACGACGTTGCCTCATGTTTAGATCCTTTTGATCGAATATGTGTTGGAGACTTTTGTGATCGGTAAAGATAGTGCTTTTCGTACCGTAGAGATAATGTCTCCAGATTTTCAATGCGAAGACCACAGCACCTAACTCGAGGTCGTGGGTCGTATAATTTTTCTCGTGGATTTTTAGTTGTCGTGAGGCATAGGCAATGACTTTTTCCCGTTGCATTAACACGCAACCAAGTCCTTGGTGTGAAGAGTCGCAATAAACTACGAAGTCATCGGTGCCCTCGGGTAAGGACAAGATTGGTGCACTACAAAGTTTGTTTTTCAATAGTTGAAAGGCTGACTCTTGTTTATCAGTCCAATCGAACTTCTTATCTTTCTGAGTCAGTGTTGTTAAGGGAACAGCTATTCTTGAAAAGTTTTCAATGAATCGGCGGTAATAACCAGCAAGACCTAAGAATTGTCTCACTTCGGTTGGAGTGGTCGGTGACTCCCAGCCCTTGATTGCTTCAATCTTGGCGGGATCAACATGAATTCCCTGACTTACAATCACGTGTCCGAGGAATTGAACGGTTCGAATCCAGAACTCACACTTAGAGAATTTGGCATATAACTCTTCGTGTCTAAGGAGTCCTAGAATGGTTTTCAGATGTTGAGCATGTTCCTGTTCATCGCGAGAGTAAATCAGGATATCATCGATAAACACAATGACGAATTTGTCAAGATATGGTTTGCACACCCGATTCATAAGGTCCATGAATACGGCCGGTGAGTTGGTTAAACCGAATGGCATCACTTGGAATTCGTAATGCCCATAATGAGTTCGGAAGGCTGTCTTTGGGATATCATTGTCGCGGAATCGGAGTTGATGATAACCTGACCGTAGATCAATCTTTGAGTAAACACTTGATCCCTGGAGTTGGTCAAATAGGTCGTCGATTCTAGGAAGCGGGTACCGATTCTTTATGGTTAGCTTATTCAGCTCTCGATACTCGATACACATGCGGAAAGATCCATCTTTCTTTTTCACGAATAAGACCGGAGCTCCCCAAGGCGAGGAACTTGGTCGAATAAATCCTCTGTCCAGGAGTTCCTGTAGTTGATTAGACAACTCCTGCATTTCGGATGGTGCTAAACGGTATGGGGCTCGTGCCACGGGTGCAGCTCCTGGCACAAGTTCGATTTGAAATTCAATTTGTCTAGGTGGTGGAAGTCCGGGCAAATCCTCAGGAAAGACTTCCGGGAAATCCCGCACGATTGGAACATCCTCAAGTCGCTTCTCCTCCGACTTCTTCTCCGTTACATGTGCGAGGATGGCTTGATACCCTTTTCGTAGATATTTTCTAGTTTTGAGGCAGGATACAATATTCAGATTCCGTCTGCCGGTCTCCCCTTGTAGGACTAAGGTTCCACCGGAGACAAGAGGTATGCGAACAAGTTTGTCATAACAGATGATTTCAGCTCGGTGCTTGGATAACCAATCCATACCGACAATAATATCGAAGCTACCGATCTCGACAGGGATTAAATCAATGGGAAACGTTTCGTTCGTAAGGTTAAGTGTACAGTTGCGTATGATGCTATCAGTCTCAATCAGTTTGTCGTTAGCTAGTTCTACAATGTATTTAGCATCTAAGGCAGTGGGAGTAATATCAAGTAAAGGGCTAAATTCCTCATAAACGAAACTTCTATCGGCACCGGTATCAAATAATACAAAAGCAGTAAGGTCGTTGAGAAGGAACGTACCCGTCACAACATTCGGGTCTTGTCTGGCTTCCCCAGCCTTGATAACGAATGCTCTACCGCGAGCAGGGTTGTTGTTGTTTTTCAGCTTTGGGCAATCTTTCTTGAAATGCCCTGAATTTCCGCACCCAAAGCAGGCCTTTGGTGCATTAGTGTTGGGGGTAGGAACATTGGCCCGACAATCCTTGGCTAGATGCCTGAACCGTTTGCAGTTAGAGCAAGGGCAAGAACCGTCATGATGGCGGTTGCATTTGGAACAGTAAGGTTTGTTCCCGATGTACCCTTTCTTCTCCGAAGTCCCCGATGAATAAGCCCTAACAGACTCAGGCTTTTTGTTGGAGGTTTGGTTGGATGAGTTGGGGTTCCCTTCCCACTTACGTTTGTTGTTTGCAGATGGGGTTGAAGTTGTGCCACGGCGGACAGAATTTGCCGTTAGCTCATGGGCCATACGAATGGCGCTCTGAATAGTACCCGGTTTGGATGAAGTCACCAGGTCTTGGAGTCTCTCGGGAAGTCCATCAACGTATTTCTCGATCCTCTTGTACTCAGGATCGACCATGGTTGGGCATAGAAGTGCCAGTTGGTGGAAACGGTTGGTGTAACCGGTGATGCAATCACCCTGCATTTTGTGGTTCCAGAACTCCAATTCCAGCTGTTTCAATTCATCCCTGGGGCAGTACTCGCCCCTCAACATCTCCTTCAACTCCTCCCACGGGAGTTTGTAAGCATTAGCAATACCCACAGTCTGGGCATAGGTGTTCCACCAGGTGAGAGCGGTGTCAGTGAAAGTACTAACGGAGAACTTAACCTTGTCTCCCTCCGCACAGTTGCAGATAAGAAATACATATTCGACTTTCTCGATCCAGCGTACTAGACCGATAGCTCCCTCAGTACCTGCAAAGTTCAAAGGTTTGCGTAAGAACAGGGTTTGGGTTGTGGTGCATTGTTAGCTGTATCTTCGCTACCAGGGTTTGAGGTTCGGGTAGCTAAGGCTTGGGCTACACTGCGGGCAATCAGACCCGCTATTTCGGCTTCACTGAGGGTGACTTGTCGGCGAGGAGGCATGATGCTGACAAGAAAAGAACAATGAAAAGAAATAAGATTGTTGTACAAAGTTCATGATATATCACAAGTGTATATGATGAGATACACGATAACAATACGAGGTGATAATCATAATTCATTTAGATAATCAGTTGGACACAAGGTACGAGTTTTCCAAAAGATTACAGAGTAATAGTAGTACAAAAGTACCAGGAATTATTACATCCGGTCGAATTACATAAGTCCTACTTTGGCAGATAATTGGTTACAAGGTGGAGACTACTCTAGTCTTGACGTAAGTTAACTTGCTCCATTAGTGCAACAAGGCGATCCACCGTGTCCACAAGTCTGTTGGCTTACCTGGCGTCGTCTTCAACCAAGGCCAGTCGTTGAACCAGTGCTCGAGAGTACTCCTCGGTCTCCTGTGAACGCTGTTCACATTCCTCTAGTCGATTTCTTATGAGTTCATCCGCACCTAATTCAGCGGTCATTGAATCCTGAATTATGCTTACAGAGAGGCTGGTATCTTCTTGTTCTCGCTGGAGTTGGGATATGTGATTAAGTGCTTGGCGGAGCAGGTAGGTCATTCGGTGTTGTTCCCGTTCGAGATTTTCGAGCCTTTGCTCATGATAATGGAGTTGAGTAGCTAACACTGGCACCGTGAGATGTGCCGAGTTCTGAGAGTTATGAACAAGATAGGGGCTGGTTCGAGGTGACCTAGTGGTCCTCCTGGCTATTCGCGGGTTTCGAGATCCTTGCGGATGAGAGCGTGACGAATTGGGTGGTGTATTTGCCATTCCTGTGGTAGAGTGTAAGTAAGACGAGGCTAATATATAGGTAAGTACATAATATCCAGCCTAGTGTCTAGCACGTATCAATTAATGGTCCGGTTCTCTCGTGGTCAGAGTCATCTAACGTATCCCCTTTCAACATAATCGTTTCAGACCTTACATCATCTTTCCTTAATTGTACATAGTTGATCAGGCTATGTTAAATTAAAGTCGTATGCTGTAATTCCTGAACCAGTCATGCCTAGTAAGGAAATACTGCCTAACGGTCATAGTCTAGGCTCACCAAATGCAACATAGTTCACTATAACCTTAGGTTCTGATACCAATCTGTAACACCCCCAAATTCACTGTTTAGCGGAAGCAAGTTTTAGGGTGCTACTAATCAAATATCACAGCACAAAGATAAAGCAAACGACATCTATATGCAACGTTTGTAAATTAGTTACATTCCATAGATATAATGTTTGAAAACTTAGTGTTTTCATATACAAAAATGTAGTTTCCTAGAGTCCACGCGTATAGCGGGAGATTCTATTACATAATCGAAATATACAAAAGATAATGCTAAGAATCTCCGTTAATGCAGTTGTGTTGAAATCATGCGACTCTAGCTAAAGTCCTGGAGTAATCCTACTCCGTCCGGGTACCTTTGGAAAGATGCTAAAAAGGTCAACACGAATGTTGGTGAATCTCACAGGTTTGTAAGCAATATCAGTTTTGAACACAAGATTTCATTAGTAGTGCCCGTAGGCGTAATATCAGTATTTGCGATCCAGCAAATGTAAAACCAGTATTTGCAATCCAGCAAATGTAAGTAAGTAAGTTATACCGTTGCCATGAGGCTCATAATCGAAGCTTAACCCGTAAGTAATAATTTGCTCCCGTGACATGCTCGTAACTGAGCAAGCATATGTAACGAATAATAGTCGCCCGTTTATACAGTACGGTTCATGGTTGCGCTACTACCCCGAGCGGGGAGGGTCATTTCCCTAATGGATCCATTAACTAGTGTTCGCGCTTAAGTCCATAACTAACGATATATGATGGAGAGACTTCTGTAAGTAGTAAATAACTCATGCAATTCCGTTTGGTATAATAAGCGGTTTAGTACTTGTGTTCAAGAAAAATCAGTAGCATGTATCTCCCCCAATAAGTGTGACACCCGTCAAAATTAGGACTAGTTTTTAGCTCCTAATCATTTGGAATTACATGTAATTAGTGCTATGTATTAGGCTAATTGTATGTATCAAAATATATATTGATGAATATATATATCAGTACTCGATTAGATTTAATCGTTCATTTTTAAATCGGTCGAATTCCGATTCAATTATACGGCGTTGGTGAAAAACAAATATTAAGTAATATGAAACTATTATTTAATAACTCACTATTTATTATATATTATTTTGATAATATATAAAGTATTCGTATCGTACAAATATAAAGGATTCGCGACAAAAACATATAAATAATATATTATTATGGAAAATGATAATTATTATTTACATTAGATAAAATAAAACATATTTCGTTTTATATCATTTTACTCAAACGCAACGAAACCACTCGAATCGTATCCGTCTCTAAAACGTAAAACAAAGATATATTAGTATATCTCACCAAAGGTATTTTTATAAAATATTTCCAATAAAAGTATAAACGAATTCATTTTTAGAAATTTATTGATTTAAAACATTATACTACTTTTCGATCGGGTACAAAAACACGGGTCAAATATCACTCTGCGTGCACAATGAGGCTGGACAAGATCCACAAAATGTGGATCTTGCCCGTGCAATAATACTCCCTCCGTTCCCACTTCTTCTTCTTTTTCATTTCATTTATCAATCTCTCTAGCTCTCTCTCTCTCTCGGCTCTCTCTTTGATTTCTCAAACAACAACTTTAACAATAACAAGATCAGAAGCATAAGCATAATCATCATCATCATCGTGATCACTTCCATCGTTCATCATCATCATCCTCGTTTACGACCTCCCTTTTGAATTGTAAGGAATCGTTAACCCAAACTTTGTAATTTCGTTTTTAAATAACATATATTATCATGTAGTAATGTTAGGATTGATGATTGATGGTTGATTTCGGATTTAAATATGGGTTTGGGTGAATTTTGGAATGACAGACTCGAACCAGACCTTTGAATCCGGCGGATTCATGGTGAATCCGGCGGATTCCCACCCAGAACCAAGAACAACCCGGCGGGTGCAGTTTCTACCCGGCGCGTCCTTTAAATTATCATGAATCCGGTCGGATTCATGGGAATCCGGCGGATTCCGCCCAGAAAACATGAATCCGGCGGATTCAATAGAATCCGCCGTATTCCCCACAAATGCCACCAATTTGGCGGATTCAAGGGAATCCGGCGGATTCCCCCCTTATATTTCATGATCCAACGAATCAATAAACTAGCCCGGTGTGACACCCGACGATTTAGGGTTACTGATTAACCTACTAGAAATCCTAATTACGTGTGTTTAGTTTAGTATTAGGCTAAATACTTGTAATTACTTGTAACTATTTGTGTATTTATGTGAATATACACTCCCGTAATTGATTATATTACGCTTATGTAATTAGTTGTAATTACACTTACGCAATTTGGTGAAATTGTGCAAAACAACCGGACGGAGTCCGACTGTGTATAAATACGGACGTTGGTGAAAAACTTTCTATAAATAACTTAAATCTATTTTTAGAAGTTATTTATCATTATTTATTATTTTATTAAAATAATATACGAAAAACCTAGGCGTTTTGGCTAAAACGTCTCAAACGCAACAGAAACGCGCGGAACGCGCCCGACAATCAAACGAAAGTCAAAATATATATTTTTATAATTTAAAATATATTATTTTGTATGAAATTATTATTAAAAACATCGTGTAATAGTTCGTCAATAAAAACGTCTAATTAAAACGTTCCGCGACTAAACCTCCGTAAAACGTGCACGCAAATCGAGGCCGACGAATTAACGGAACATTTTTAAATGTTTTCAAGTATCTATAATAAATATTTCAAGTGAAATTATTGTAATTTAAATCGTTACTCAAATACGCGTATTAAACATTTAACGAATATATAAACATCGAACCGACCGAGTAAACGAACGTAAAACGCAACAAATTAAGTTAGGAATGAAAAATGACTAAAATACCCTTGTATGGGCCCCCTGGCCGGCCGGCCCCCCCCCCCCCCCCCCCCCCCTCACTCCCACTCCATGTGATCACCACCCAAGAGAACCAATCAAGACTCCATGCAAAATGAGATGATTACACCCCTTTTTCCCATACATGCAATAATCCTTTTCTTTTTCTCATTTACACTTCACCAAAAATCACTCAAATCCTCTCTAATTTCTGGAACACCACAGCCCCAAAATCCACCTCTATCACCACCATCTTCCACCACAACCACCACCCTAATCCACCATAGCTCCACCACATTAAAAGTCGACTTTTTGCAAGGGAAACTAGCTCTACAACATCACCTCCTTCTCCTCATCTCATTTACATTGTAAGGAACCCTATTCCTCCTTATTAATACTTATTTACATGTTATATAGCTCTATCAACAAGATTATGCCCAAAATATGTGTTAAAATACGTTTTTACCAAACATATACAAAAACACAGAATCTGTCCCAGAAACATCAGTCCACTAAAATGACCATATCTCGAGCTCTAGGAAGAATTAGACAACGAATTTTTTTTAAAAAGTTGCGTATTGAAAAGGGCTACAACTTTCATGTTTTGCACTTTTTCCAGTTCTGTACGTATTTTTGTGAATAAACTGATCTTTGAGTCTGGTCTGGAAGTTTTCGGAAAATGAGTACGGTTCATACGCGAAATTGTTTAAATATGTAAATGGATACTATGGTTGCTGTAAAAATTATATGTTAGACTAGATACATACATGATCAGTTGGTAAAAATCTCAGACCCTAGTTGGGACCATAAGTGGTAGAAATAAAATGGCGAACCAAACCGACAAAAGTCGAAAATGTGAAATATTGAAAATCTTAAGAAGTGTAATTAAAACAGACACTTTGGATGACTCCGACACAAACCGACAAATTATTTGGACTCTTTAAACTGATTTATGGGTTGGGTAAAAGTTTCGGGTCAAACCGAGTCGGTTTGACCAAGTCAACAAAAACGGCTCGGTTTCTAAAAAACGACAAAACTTACTATTTTTGGAAAGTGGTAACAAAAATGGGTTTGGATGACTTAGTTAGTAACTTGGACCAAAAACTAACTTTAGAAAGTTTCCCGAATTAGAAACCGACACTTAGAACACTTGGATTTGATAAGTGACTCATGAAATTGGTAAGTGTCTCATAAATTGATAAGTGTCTCATGAATTGGTAAGTGACTCATAAAATTGATAAGTGTCTCATGAATTGGTAAGTGACTCATAAAATCAGTAAGTGTCTCATGAAATTGATAAGTGACTCATAAAATCAGTAAGTGTCTCATGAAATTGATAAGTGACTCATAAAATCAATAAGTGTCTCATGAATTGGTAAGTGACTCATTAAATTGGTAAGTGACTCTATAAATTAGAAGTGACTCATAGTTTGACCAGGTTTGACCAGGTTTGACCAGGTTTGACCAGGTTTGACCAGGTTTGACCAGTTTGACCAAGTTTGACCGGTTTGACCAGGTTTGACCAGGTTTGACCAGGTTTGACCAGTTTGACCAAGTTTGACCGGTTTGACCAGGTTTGACCAGGTTTGACCAGGTTTGACCAGTTTTGACCAGGTTTGACCAGTTTGACCAGGTTTGACCAGTTTAACCAGGGTTGACCAGCTTTGACCTACGGTTTAAGACTTATACAAACTAAAATAATTGGGTTGCAACACACGATATGTACTAATGAATAGTTTACAGTAAAACAAACTTGATAATAATGTCTAAATGAATTATTATTACAAACTTTCACCAACGGGTCGTACACGTTTTTAAGAAACGAACTTGAACAATTTATTTGGACATACTAGTTGATGAACTAGCTCTAGGTGGACATTAACCCTCCACCTACACGATTGGCTTAAGTGGACATTGACCCCCACTTATACAATCGCTATAGATGGTCTTTTGAGACATCTACTTATACCCAACCTTATACGTTTTTAGGACGTTAGAAGGTTGCACACCGGCTTGCTTGCTTATTTGATACTTACTTGCTACTTGCTAATCTAAGGTGAGTTTCATAGCCCCTTTTTACTGTTTTTCAACTGGGGTGAGAATACATACAACTGTTTTATACAACTACTTATATGATCACAAGTAACTGTAAACAACTTTTCGTACGGATTGCATGAGGCCTGAATAATCCATTAAAGCCCTCTACCCATCATAGTTCGTTAATATATGCGTGAATATTATTGGATAGTACTATCGGGGATTGACAATCCCCATCCGGACTAGTCGCGCTAGTCAACCCACGGATGCAATATTATTTGTGATTTAGAAGTGTATCGGATTAGTACACTTACCGGAGGCAAACAACGTTAAGCTCGACTATGAGACTCATTGCAAATGGTATACTTATGTTGCATTTTGCAATACTTTTACTTATCGTTGACTAACGATACTTTTACTTATCATTGTGAATGATACTACTTTTGGAATCTTGTGGATCATATTAGTGACTGAATTGATTATCAAACCTATGAACTCACCAACTTTATGTTGACCTTTTAGTATGTATTTCTCAGGTAACCCGCCGCAGTAGGAAGCTTATGGAAAGCTTAGCTCGAGTCGCATTGTTTTCAAACATCAAGAGATTAGATTGCATTTAGCTGTATTTTGTATAATCAGTAATGTATTAGAAATCTCTTAACGGTTTATGCGAACTCCAGATATTTTGTAAACATTTAAATTATGGTAATGTAATATTTTCAAACGTCTCATATAGAGGTCGTTTGCTTTAATCTTTGTGTTGTGATATTTGATTTGGTCGGCACCCCCGTGACACCTCATGTTTCCGCTGCCACGTGTTTTGGGGGTGCGACAGATTGGTATCAGAGCCTAAGGTTATAGCGAACTAGGATTGCATTAGTGACCTAGACTATGACCATTAGGGTAGTATTCCTCTTTTGATATGACTGGTTCAGCAATTGCATCATTTGAATTTAATTTAACATAGCTTGATCAACTATGTACAATTAAAGGAGAATCGATGCAAGACCTGAAATGGTTGTAGTAAATGAGAATACGGTAGTAACGTAAACCAAGGATAGAACGGGACCAACCTTTATACGTGCTTGTGTGCTAGTTTACTTTATTTCTATATACAACCTCACGTATACTAAATTCCTTACCACAGAAAATGGCAACAAATCCCAACGCAACTACACCTTCCTCCCGCTCTCGTTCGGGATCACGCAACTCTCGCTTAGGTTGGGGAGCCACTAGACCAGCACGAGCTAGCCCTTACCCTCCTCGTAACACAACCACTTCCACACCTAACCAAGCCCGCCGTCGGACCGATACCCCTCGATGGAACTGGTTACCTTATACTCTCTGCGCCTGGAGATCCGATGAGGACATACCAATTCCCTCACAGGATCTAGACCCAGAACACACCTTACACACCGATGAACCTCCTCACTATACTATACCCGTGCTCGCTGCCCGAATCCATCGTCACGAAAGGCGACTGGATGATGTGGAAGCGGAGCAGCACGAAACTTACCAAAACTGGATGCACTTGGCTCAAGGCCGGGTTGCACAAATGTACATAGACCAGGAGGACATCACCGAAACCATGGGAACTGTTCACAGCCAAGTGATCGGTAACCGAAATGAAATCAGTATCCTACAATCGAGGCTGCAACAAAGTGAGACACGCTTACGAGAAACCGAGGATCATGTGCGCTTGCTAGAGCGACAACTGGGAGAAGCTGTCGGAATGATTGGCCGACTTACTGCAAACATGGAACGAGTCATCACACTACTCCCGCCATCAAATCCACCACCGAATCCAAGTCAGGATTAGATTAGTACGATACTCTATTTTGTAACCTATTTAGGCAGGATGTGCTCAACTAGTTAGCTTTTGTAAACTCTCGTATTAAGTCCGGATGTAACAATGCCCGACATGTTTTGTAAACTTCAAACTCTGTAATCGTTTATCTTGCGCCTCAATTTGGTTAAAAAAAAAAAAAAAAAAAAAAAAAAAAAAAAAATTCTTCCTTGCTTTATTGATTGTCTCGACTTGCCGTAGATACTTATCATACACTCTTTTATGCATCTGCAATAACTTTAGATCTTGCTCAACAAAATCTTATGTGCCTCTTATTTTCTTTCTTTTAGAATCATGGCTCCAAAACGTCAAATGAGTTCCGCTGATATCGAAAGACTTATCAATCAGAGGGTCCAATCAGCCCTAGAAGCTGCCAGAAACAATCCTGATCCGAACCAAGGAAATCCAGGAGGTGCAGGCAACAACCCACCTGTGCTAAAGCCCTGCACCCACAAAGATTTCATGAATTGTAAACCTCTCCATTTCAAAGGAACCGAAGGAGCCGTCGGTCTCATGCGATGGATTGAGAAAATGGAGTCCGTTTTCCGCATATGCAACTGCCAAGAAGAGAACAAAGTCAAATTCTCTACCTACACTCTAGCTGAGGGTGCACTCACCTTCTGGAACTCATACGCCCAAACCCATGGTATTGATACTGCCTATCAAATGTCTTGGGATGAACTCAAAAACTTGCTGAGGGAAGAATACTGTCCACGCGAGCAACTCCAACAGCTCGAACATGAATTCTGGAACCTCACAGTTCAAGGAAACGACATTACTAGCTACACAACCAGATTTCACCAGCTTGCTCTCCTTTGTCCATCCATGGTGGACCCTGAATCCAAACGTGTCGAAAGATACATTTGGGGGCTACCTGATTCCATCCAAGGCAATGTCATCTCTTCCAAACCCGGGACCATCCAGAGTGCCGTCCGCATGGCACACGAGCTTATGGCTCAGATCGTCCGCCGTGGGACACCCGCAGTGAAATCCCCTGGGGACAACAAACGGAAATGGTCCGGGAATAACAACAATCAGCAGCAGCAAACCAAGAAGGCCGAGACTGTTAAGGCCTACACCTCCGGTTCAGGGTCGGGGGACAAGAAAGGGTACGTTGGGAACAAACCTTACTGTTCCAAGTGTACTCTACACCACGAAGGCCCCTGTACCTGTACCAAGTGCAAACGGCAGGGACATCTAGCTAAAGATTGCAGAACCCCCAACCCAAATACCAACCCCAATGCACCAAAGGCTTGTTTCGAGTGTGGCAGCACTGCCCATTTCAGGAATAATTGCCCGAAACGAAACAACAACAACAACAACAACAACAACAACAACAGGAACAACAATAACAACAACAACCCTCGCGGTCGAGCTTTTGTACTCAATGCTGGAGAGGCCCGTCAAGATCCCAACGTTGTTACGGGTATGTTTCTCCTCAACGATCTAACCGTTTCAGTTTTATTCGACACTGGTGCTGATAAAAGTTTCATATCTGATGAGTTTTGTCCGTTACTCAACATTACTCCCACTGCCTTAGATGCTAAGTTCACAGTAGAATTAGCAAACGGCAAACTGATAGAGGCCGATAGTGTGATACCTAATTGCACTCTAAACCTAGCCAACGAAATTTTCCCCATAAACCTCATCCCTGTTGAAATCGGGAGCTTCGATGTCATTGTAGGCATGGACTGGTTGTCCAAGCATCATGCTGAAATTGTCTGTTTTGAAAAGATTGTGCGTATACCTCTCGCTACCCGGTGGAACCTTGATCATACAGGGGGAGACTGGTAGGAGAAACTTAAACATCATCTCTTGTATGAAAACCCAAAAGTACCTGAGGAAAGGGTACCCGGCAATCCTCGCCCATGTAACCGAAATGAAGTCGGCCGAAAAGCGACTTGAGGATGTGCCCATCGTCCGAGACTTTCCAGAAGTCTTTCCTGAAGATTTGCCAGGCCTTCCCCCGCCTAGACAAGTCGAATTCCAAATTGACCTTGTGCCCGGTGCTGCACCCGTGGCACGAGCCCCATACAGATTAGCCCCATCCGAGTTGCAGGAGTTGTCTACCCAATTGCAGGAACTCCTGGACAAGGGATTCATTCGACCAAGTTCCTCACCCTGGGGAGCTCCGGTCCTATTCGTTAAAAAGAAGGACGGATCCTTCAGAATGTGTATCGATTACCGTGAACTGAACAAACTTACTATCAAAAACCGATACCCACTTCCTAGAATCGATGACTTATTTGACCAACTTCAAGGTTCAAGCTTTTATTCAAAGATCGACCTTCGGTCTGGTTATCACCAACTCCGCGTTCGAGACGCCGACATCCCAAAAACCGCCTTCCGAACCCGCTACGGGCATTACGAATTCCAAGTGATGCCTTTTGGCTTAACCAACGCACCGGCTGTATTCATGGACCTTATGAATCGGGTGTGCAAACCATATCTAGATAAGTTTGTCATTGTGTTCATTGATGACATCTTGATCTACTCTCGCAACGAAACAGAACATGGCCAACACCTCAAAACTATCTTGGAATTACTCAGACACGAGGAGTTATACGCCAAGTTCTCCAAGTGTGAGTTCTGGATGCAAACAGTACAGTTCCTAGGGCATGTCATTGACAGTCAAGGGATACGTGTTGATCCAGCCAAGATCGAGGCCATCAAGTGCTGGAAAGCACCAACTACTCCAACCGAAGTACGACAATTCTTAGGTCTTGCTGGGTATTACCGGCGATTCATTGAGAACTTCTCCAAAATAGCCCTACCTTTAACCTCACTGACTCAGAAAGATAAGAAATTCGATTGGACCGATAAACAAGAGTCAGCCTTCCAACTTCTGAAACAGAAACTCTGCAGTGCACCAATCCTGTCCTTACCCGAAGGCACCGATGATTTCGTAGTTTACTGCGACGCCTCACACCAAGGACTAGGTTGTGTGTTAATGCAACGTGAAAAAGTCATCGCCTACGCCTCACGACAACTGAAAATCCACGAAAAAAACTACACCACACATGACCTTGAATTGGGAGCTGTAGTTTTTGCACTCAAAATCTGGAGACACTACCTGTATGGTACAAAATGTACTATCTTCACTGACCACAAAAGCCTTCAACATATCTTTGATCAGAAGGACCTAAACATGAGACAACGTCGTTGGGTCGAGTTACTTAGTGACTACGACTGTGAAATCCGATACCACCCGGGTAAGGCTAACGTTGTTGCCGATGCCCTAAGCCGAAAAGAACGAGTGAAACCCCTTCGAGTTCGAGCCCTTGGTTTAACCATCCACAACGATCTTATTTCTCAAATTCATTCCACTCAACTCGAAGCACTCAACGAGAAAAACATCAAAAATGAGGCCTTGCGAGGCATGGAAAAACAATTCGAAATCAAACCCGACGGAACCAGACACTTCTCTAACCGAATCTGGTTACCAAACTTTGGAAACCTACGAGATTTGGTGATGGATGAATCTCACAAATCTCGATACTCCATACATCCTGGTTCTGACAAAATGTATCATGACATCAGACAACGGTATTGGTGGCCCAACATGAAAGCCGACATCGCCACCTATGTTAGCAAATGTTTAACCTGCGCCAAGGTTAAGGCCGAGTACCAGAAACCCTCTGGGTTGCTACAACAACCCGAAATACCTCAATGGAAATGGGAAAACATAACTATGGACTTCATTACTAAACTACCAAAGACACCGAGCGGTTGCGATACCATTTGGGTGATCGTTGATCGTCTCACGAAATCTGCCCATTTCCTAGCTATCAAAGAAACCGACAAGATGGAGCGCTTGGCTCGCATCTACATCAAAGAGGTTGTAGCACGACACGGCATACCCATCTCGATCATCTCCGATAGAGATAGCCGCTTCACCTCTCGATTTTGGCAAACACTTCAGAAAGCTCTCGGTACTCGTATGGATATGAGTACCGCTTATCACCCACAAACCGATGGTCAAAGTGAACGAACCATCCAAACTTTAGAAGATATGCTGCGCGCGTGCGTAGTTGACTTCGGCAAAAACTGGGAAAACCACCTACCCTTGTGTGAGTTCTCCTACAACAACAGTTACCACACCAGCATTGGTGCTGCACCCTTCGAGGCACTTTATGGTAGAAAGTGCCGATCACCCATTTGTTGGACCGAAATCGGCGATAGCCAACTCACCGGTCCTGAAATCATCCATGAAACGACCGAGAAAATCGTGACCATCCAAAACCGGCTGAAAGCCGCACGCGATCGTCAAAAGAGTTACGCTGACGTGAGACGCAAACCACTCGAATTCCAGGTTGGGGACCGAGTACTCTTAAAAGTGTCACCTTGGAAAGGTGTCATTCGTTTTGGTAAACGCGGCAAACTAAACCCTAGTTACATCGGACCTTTTGAGATTCTTGAAAGAATTGGTCCGGTGGCATATCGACTGCAGCTACCGCCCCAACTCAGTAGCGTACACAACACATTCCACATTTCTAACTTGAAGAAATGTCTGTCTGATGAGACGCTTGTAATCCCGCTCGACGAAATCCACCTAGATGATAAACTCCATTTCATCGAGGAACCGATAGAAATCATGGAACGTGAGGTCAAACGCTTGAAACAGAGTCGTATTCCCATCGTTAAAGTCCGGTGGAATTCTAGGCGCGGTCCTGAATTCACTTGGGAACGGGAAGACCAAATGCGACTGAAACATCCACATCTATTCCTAGATACCCCACAGACTGCGGCAACAAACTAATTTCGGGACGAAATTCTCCTAACAGGGGGAGAATGTGACACCCGACGATTTAGGGTTACTGATTAACCTACTAGAAATCCTAATTACGTGTGTTTAGTTTAGTATTAGGCTAAATACTTGTAATTACTTGTAACTATTTGTGTATTTATGTGAATATACACTCCCGTAATTGATTATATTACGCTTATGTAATTAGTTGTAATTACACTTACGCAATTTGGTGAAATTGTGCAAAACAACCGGACGGAGTCCGACTGTGTATAAATACGGACGTTGGTGAAAAACTTTCTATAAATAACTTAAATCTATTTTTAGAAGTTATTTATCATTATTTATTATTTTATTAAAATAATATACGAAAAACCTAGGCGTTTTGGCTAAAACGTCTCAAACGCAACAGAAACGCGCGGAACGCGCCCGACAATCAAACGAAAGTCAAAATATATATTTTTATAATTTAAAATATATTATTTTGTATGAAATTATTATTAAAAACATCGTGTAATAGTTCGTCAATAAAAACGTCTAATTAAAACGTTCCGCGACTAAACCTCCGTAAAACGTGCACGCAAATCGAGGCCGACGAATTAACGGAACATTTTTAAATGTTTTCAAGTATCTATAATAAATATTTCAAGTGAAATTATTGTAATTTAAATCGTTACTCAAATACGCGTATTAAACATTTAACGAATATATAAACATCGAACCGACCGAGTAAACGAACGTAAAACGCAACAAATTAAGTTAGGAATGAAAAATGACTAAAATACCCTTGTATGGGCCCCCTGGCCGCCCCCCCCCCCCCCCCCCCTCACTCCCACTCCATGTGATCACCACCCAAGAGAACCAATCAAGACTCCATGCAAAATGAGATGATTACACCCCTTTTTCCCATACATGCAATAATCCTTTTCTTTTTCTCATTTACACTTCACCAAAAATCACTCAAATCCTCTCTAATTTCTGGAACACCACAGCCCCAAAATCCACCTCTATCACCACCATCTTCCACCACAACCACCACCCTAATCCACCATAGCTCCACCACATTAAAAGTCGACTTTTTGCAAGGGAAACTAGCTCTACAACATCACCTCCTTCTCCTCATCTCATTTACATTGTAAGGAACCCTATTCCTCCTTATTAATACTTATTTACATGTTATATAGCTCTATCAACAAGATTATGCCCAAAATATGTGTTAAAATACGTTTTTACCAAACATATACAAAAACACAGAATCTGTCCCAGAAACATCAGTCCACTAAAATGACCATATCTCGAGCTCTAGGAAGAATTAGACAACGAATTTTTTTTAAAAAGTTGCGTATTGAAAAGGGCTACAACTTTCATGTTTTGCACTTTTTCCAGTTCTGTACGTATTTTTGTGAATAAACTGATCTTTGAGTCTGGTCTGGAAGTTTTCGGAAAATGAGTACGGTTCATACGCGAAATTGTTTAAATATGTAAATGGATACTATGGTTGCTGTAAAAATTATATGTTAGACTAGATACATACATGATAAGTTGGTAAAAATCTCAGACCCTAGTTGGGACCATAAGTGGTAGAAATAAAATGGCGAACCAAACCGACAAAAGTCGAAAATGTGAAATATTGAAAATCTTAAGAAGTGTAATTAAAACCGACACTTTGGATGACTCCGACACAAACCGACAAATTATTTGGACTCTTTAAACTGATTTATGGGTTGGGTAAAAGTTTCGGGTCAAACCGAGTCGGTTTGACCAAGTCAACAAAAACGGCTCGGTTTCTAAAAAACGACAAAACTTACTATTTTTGGAAAGTGGTAACAAAAATGGGTTTGGATGACTTAGTTAGTAACTTGGACCAAAAACTAACTTTAGAAAGTTTCCCGAATTAGAAACCGACACTTAGAACACTTGGATTTGATAAGTGACTCATGAAATTGGTAAGTGTCTCATAAATTGATAAGTGTCTCATGAATTGGTAAGTGACTCATAAAATTGATAAGTGTCTCATGAATTGGTAAGTGACTCATAAAATCAGTAAGTGTCTCATGAAATTGATAAGTGACTCATAAAATCAATAAGTGTCTCATGAAATTGATAAGTGACTCATAAAATCAATAAGTGTCTCATGAATTGGTAAGTGACTCATTAAATTGGTAAGTGACTCTATAAATTAGAAGTGACTCATAGTTTGACCAGGTTTGACCAGGTTTGACCAGTTTGACCAGTTTGACCAGGTTTGACCAGTTTGACCAAGTTTGACCGGTTTGACCAGGTTTGACCAGGTTTGACCAGGTTTGACCAGTTTTGACCAGGTTTGACCAGGTTTGACCAGTTTAACCAGGGTTGACCAGCTTTGACCTACGGTTTAAGACTTATACAAACTAAAATAATTGGGTTGCAACACACGATATGTACTAATGAATAGTTTACAGTAAAACAAACTTGATAATAATGTCTAAATGAATTATTATTACAAACTTTCACCAACGGGTCGTACACGTTTTTAAGAAACGAACTTGAACAATTTATTTGGACATACTAGTTGATGAACTAGCTCTAGGTGGACATTAACCCTCCACCTACACGATTGGCTTAAGTGGACATTGACCCCCACTTATACAATCGCTATAGATGGTCTTTTGAGACATCTACTTATACCCAACCTTATACGTTTTTAGGACGTTAGAAGGTTGCACACCGGCTTGCTTGCTTATTTGATACTTACTTGCTACTTGCTAATCTAAGGTGAGTTTCATAGCCCCTTTTTACTGTTTTTCAACTGGGGTGAGAATACATACAACTGTTTTATACAACTACTTATATGATCACAAGTAACTGTAAACAACTTTTCGTACGGATTGCATGAGGCCTGAATAATCCATTAAAGCCCTCTACCCATCATAGTTCGTTAATATATGCGTGAATATTATTGGATAGTACTATCGGGGATTGACAATCCCCATCCGGACTAGTCGCGCTAGTCAACCCACGGATGCAATATTATTTGTGATTTAGAAGTGTATCGGATTAGTACACTTACCGGAGGCAAACAACGTTAAGCTCGACTATGAGACTCATTGCAAATGGTATACTTATGTTGCATTTTGCAATACTTTTACTTATCGTTGACTAACGATACTTTTACTTATCATTGTGAATGATACTACTTTTGGAATCTTGTGGATCATATTAGTGACTGAATTGATTATCAAACCTATGAACTCACCAACTTTATGTTGACCTTTTAGTATGTATTTCTCAGGTAACCCGCCGCAGTAGGAAGCTTATGGAAAGCTTAGCTCGAGTCGCATTGTTTTCAAACATCAAGAGATTAGATTGCATTTAGCTGTATTTTGTATAATCAGTAATGTATTAGAAATCTCTTAACGGTTTATGCGAACTCCAGATATTTTGTAAACATTTAAATTATGGTAATGTAATATTTTCAAACGTCTCATATAGAGGTCGTTTGCTTTAATCTTTGTGTTGTGATATTTGATTTGGTCGGCACCCCCGTGACACCTCATGTTTCCGCTGCCACGTGTTTTGGGGGTGCGACAGATTGGTATCAGAGCCTAAGGTTATAGCGAACTAGGATTGCATTAGTGACCTAGACTATGACCATTAGGGTAGTATTCCTCTTTTGATATGACTGGTTCAGCAATTGCATCATTTGAATTTAATTTAACATAGCTTGATCAACTATGTACAATTAAAGGAGAATCGATGCAAGACCTGAAATGGTTGTAGTAAATGAGAATACGGTAGTAACGTAAACCAAGGATAGAACGGGACCAACCTTTATACGTGCTTGTGTGCTAGTTTACTTTATTTCTATATACAACCTCACGTATACTAAATTCCTTACCACAGAAAATGGCAACAAATCCCAACGCAACTACACCTTCCTCCCGCTCTCGTTCGGGATCACGCAACTCTCGCTTAGGTTGGGGAGCCACTAGACCAGCACGAGCTAGCCCTTACCCTCCTCGTAACACAACCACTTCCACACCTAACCAAGCCCGCCGTCGGACCGATACCCCTCGATGGAACTGGTTACCTTATACTCTCTGCGCCTGGAGATCCGATGAGGACATACCAATTCCCTCACAGGATCTAGACCCAGAACACACCTTACACACCGATGAACCTCCTCACTATACTATACCCGTGCTCGCTGCCCGAATCCATCGTCACGAAAGGCGACTGGATGATGTGGAAGCGGAGCAACACGAAACTTACCAAAACTGGATGCACTTGGCTCAAGGCCGGGTTGCACAAATGTACATAGACCAGGAGGACATCACCGAAACCATGGGAACTGTTCACAGCCAAGTGATCGGTAACCGAAATGAAATCAGTATCCTACAATCGAGGCTGCAACAAAGTGAGACACGCTTACGAGAAACCGAGGATCATGTGCGCTTGCTAGAGCGACAACTGGGAGAAGCTGTCCGAATGATTGGCCGACTTACTGCAAACATGGAACGAGTCATCACACTACTCCCGCCATCAAATCCACCACCGAATCCAAGTCAGGATTAGATTAGTACGATACTCTATTTTGTAACCTATTTAGGCAGGATGTGCTCAACTAGTTAGCTTTTGTAAACTCTCAACTAGTTAGCCATTCGGGGTCATCTAGGGGTCGAAAATGGCATATTACTGTTTTCAGACTCGTACCAAATTTTGTAGTTTATGAAATAAAGTGTAACGGATATAATGAACTTGATTAACAACTAAACCTATACGATACGACTTATATATGAAACACATACACTTTTATAAGCCCAACAAATCATGTATAATAATAATAGTTTGAAATTATTATTACAAACCATCACCAACGACCCGTATACATTTTCAAAACTCAAACCTAATCGACAACCAAAGTATTTGGGCATAACTAGTTGAGGGAACAACTAGCATAGATGGTCCGTAGAGTCATCTAATCAATCAAAACCTTGCGCGTTTAATACGCCTGGCATGTTCAATATCTAATCATTATCAAAACCTTGCGCGTCTAAGACGCCCTGCAGGTTCAGTCGTTGTAACGACATCAAATCATTGTGAATCATTATAATTGTTGGCTAACAATTCATCAGACTCTGGTGAGTCTCATAGCCCCTATTTTAAATGCTTTTACCTAGGGGTGAGATACATGCTCTGTTTTGTTTTACATGTGAACGCAAGTATCAAATTATCACGTATGCTGCATGAGTTGTTTTCATCTAATCAATCAAAGTCCTCTGAAGCATAGTTCTGTTAATATGATTTAGCGTGAATGTTAGTGTATGGTACCATATGGGATTGACAATCCCCGTCCGGGTTAGCAAGCACTAACCTGTCAAACGGACGCATTATCATTTGTTCAAACGTATGTTGATTAGGCATACGCATAGAGGCACCCTCGATCAGGCACTTGATTGTGATCCTGACCCCTCAGTTAAGCTCAGACTATGTGCTCATGTTAGTTGAATCAATCTTTACTTATTTGTTTAATTACAAATATTCATGTGATACTCATCAATCAATTATTTACATGCTTTGTAAATCGAATCATTAAATCTTGCGGTTCACAAATCATATGTTATCATATCAAACCTGTGAGCTCACCAGCTTTATAGCTGACTAAAGCATGTTATCTCAGGTACTCAGCAGTAGGTTGGACTGCCCATCAGGATACTGTAGCTCGAGTCGCATGCAATCATATAAACATCAAGAGATTTCCCTGCATTTCTATATTTTGCTAAAATTAGATATGTATTAGAATTTCTCAAATATCTATGCGAACTCGTCTTTTGTAAAACATATGTAGACTTTTACGTTAATCAATGTATTTGTAAAACGACGCATGTAGTAGTCGTTCATTATGTATCTTATGTGCTTTGTGTATTGATTAGTAGCACCCCAAAGTATGCTTCCGCCAACAGTAAATTTGGGGGTGTTACAGATTGGTATCAGAGCCTAAGGTTATAGTGAACTAGGTTGCATTAGTGGGCCTAGACTATGACCGTTAGGCAGTATTTTCTGTTAAGTGTGATTGGTTCAAGAATTACGTCATACAAGTTTAATTTAACATAGCCTGATCAACTATGTACAATTAAATAAAGATGATGTAAGGCTTGAAATGGTTATGCTGGAATAGGAATACATTAGTTGACTCTGACCTCGAGAGAAACCAGGACTCATAATTGTTGTGCTAGACACTCATAAGACTATTATGTGATATATGTATGTATACATAGATAGTCATCGCTCAAGCACTGTACGCTAGTCTATTATATATTATATATATAGGCACTCACGTATTCAAACACTTTGTCATAGAAATGGCAAACACACCCACCGAAACATCTTCAAATTCATCCCACTCTCAATAACCTCTCTTGGAATCACGAAACTCATAGGTAGCTAGGAGGACCAACAAGTCACTTCGAGCGAGACCTTACCCAACTCAAAACAATTCAAATAACCAGGCTAGTTAGCACGTAGTTGCTAGTCAGTAGAGATGGTTATTCAACTCCTCTTGATTGTTCTATAATGTTGATTGTCATATTGTGATGTTGTATATTACCGCATTTGTATATGTACATCTATGATAATCATCATTTATGGACAATCTCTCACGAACCCTATCCTTCTATTCTCAGGAAAATCATGCCGCCAAAGTCAAGGACTTACACTGATGCCCAGATGGCATCTATCATCTCTCAGGCTGTGACTGAAGCCTTGGCGCGACATTCATCAGAGACCCCCGAAAGGAATAGTGGTACTGCCAATACCCCTCCCACTACCAAGCCTTGTTCCTACAAGGATTTCCAAAACTGCAAACCCCTGAGCTTTAAAGGAACTGAAGGAGCCACTAATCAGATGGGTTGAGAAGATGAAATCCGTCTTTCGCATTAGCAAATGTGCGGAAGGGGATAAAGTTCAGTTTTCCACATGCACCCTTGCTGACGGTGCCCTCACCTGGTGGAACTCGTATACCCAGTCTGTGGGTATAGATACCGCCTATCTACTTCCCTGGGAAGATCTGAAGAAAATGCTCACAGAGGAGTATTGCCCATCTGAAGAACTCGAGAAGCTAGATGAGGAATTCTGGCATCTTAAGGTTCAAGGAACCGACATTGTTGGTTATACCACTAGGTTTCAACAACTGGCAACCCTCCGCCCAGCCTTAGTAAGCACTGAGACCGACAAGGTCAAGAGGTACATTCGCGGTCTTCCGGAACCTGTCCGGATTTTAGAGATAAGTCTAGCAAAGCCCAACTAGTTAATACGCGTAGTATTACTTATTTGTAATTAGTCGTAATTACATACGAAACTATTGGAACAAACACGACAAAAATATGCGACTGTTGGTGGATAAAAATATTTAATAATATGAAATTATTAAATAACATTAACGTTTATTAAATATTATGTTAATAATATTTACAAAGTATTTTACAACGTATGACAATTATTTCATAAACTGAAACGACTCGAAACATATACGTGAAACTAAAATAAAACAAAGTTATAATTTTAGTATTTCAACTAAATTACTTTTATAAAATATGTTAACCAAAAATATTTTCGACAACGTAATTGAGAATTTTATCAATTAAAAACAATGTAACAATTAGCGATCGGGTAAACGAACAGGGGTAAAATACCACAAATCTGGGACAAAGTCCCCTCCCCTTTTTGGGACTCCAAAAAGTCAGCCCAAACCCCCCTTCTCCCTTTTCATTTCATTTATCATCATCACCTCATCTATCTCTCTCTCTCTCTCTTTCAAAACCCACCACCAAAAACCACCACAAAAACGCCACCAAAACTACCACCGAACGGCCTCCAATCGCATAACTCATTTAGAGAAAAACGTTCACGAGACCACGAGCTACACATCTATCTTTTCGGAATTCAAAACCGACACGCGTAAGTTTCCGACACTTTTCGAAAACTCTTAGATTTTGGTATTTTCTTTGTTATTTCATGTTTATGATGATTAATATACCATGTATTAGTGTTATATCAACTTATTATGCCCAAAAATCCCTTGAAAAACGCTTTAAGAATCGAAATCCACAAAAAATTCTCGAACAGCTCGTTCTGCGGATCGAGATCGATTTTCGCGAGTCGAGATTTGGACTTGCGGGTCGACTTGACTTGCAGATCGACTTGACTTGCGAGTCGACTTGACCTGCGGATCGACTTGACCTGCGGATCGACTTGACCTGCGGATCGACTTAACTTGCGAGTCGACTTGACCTGCGGATCCACTTGACTTACGGATCCACTTGCGAGTTGACTTTTTGACTGCGAGTTGACTTTTTGAAAAAGTTCATTTTTGATCCTAAACGATGAATTTTGACACATTCGGACATATATACATATATATATATATATATATATATATATATATGTGTGTGTGTGTGTGTGTGTGTGTGTGTGTGTGTGTGTGTGTGTGTGTGTGTGTGTGTGTGTGTGTGTGTGTGTCGTGTGTGTGTGTGTGTGTGTGTGTGTGTGTGTGTGTGTGTGCGCTTTCGGATAAAATAACAGAAAATTTAAGGATATTTTCACGCTAATCATTAAACATCTTCAAGAATCAAACCTTTATGATATAACTCGCACATGAAACACATATACTTTGGGAAGTATGCAACACGAAAAATATAATAATAATACTTTAAATTATTATTACGAAAACTCACCAACGAGCCGTACATGTTTTCCAAAACATAAACGTATAAACAAACATGTGGACATAACTTGGTTGTACGAACACTAGCATGGATGGTCGACTTAGACATCCACATACTTATTAAATCTCATACGTTTAGGGCGTTAGGAGATTTAGGACTATACTTGGGCTTTAGGCTTTGCTAGCACTCGCACTTTACTTAACTCAAGAGGTGAGTTCACAGCCCCTACTTTTACTGCTTTGTTAATTTTTAATAGGGGTGGAAAACATAGTCAACTCTTTTGCTACGGGTGCAAACTTTTATACTACTGATTTGATGTAAACTATATAAACTGTATATGATTGCGGTCAAACTGTTACAACTTTGCTTATGAAATGGTATTTCATACGAAAACTAAATTGGAACTAGCTGGAGAACGACCAGCTACACATTTTCGATAACTATCTTTTATGAAACAGCATTTTCATAAACATACACAGAAAGTCCCTACGACTTGGGCAAACACACACAGAAAGTCCCTACGACTTGGGCAAACATATACAGAAAGTCCCTACTTCTTGGGCAAGGTTCCATCCTACGTCTTGGGTGAAGGCTCTACTTCTTGAGCAGTGGGTCCTACGTCTTGGATGCCAGTCCTACTTCTTGGACACAATTTGAAAAGTCCCTACGACTTGGGCACATAGAAAGTCCCTACTTCTTGGGCAGTTACTGATGGGTCCTACTTCTTGGACAAACGTTTTAGACCCTACTTCTTGAGCAAACATTGAAAGGTCCTAAGTCTTGGACAAACTTTTAGAAACTGTACTTTTGGGCGACATCCCAACAACACTTTACGTTTGACGAACACTTCTTAAACTGTTATGGCAAAACATTACAAACATATTGGTTGATCAAACTTTATATGTAAACTTAAAACCTGTGAATTCACTCAACCATGTGTTGACTTTTTACTATGTTTTTCAGGGAATTAGCTGCGCACGTAAGAACCGCCTGTACATATGGAAACTAGGCGACCCGCAAGCATTTAGGATGCCATTTTGAAACACATGGATTTCTTTAGTATAACTAAAGTGTTTTTAGTCATATTTCTGAAATCTACTTTTGTAAACTTAACTACTTTTACACTTGTACGATTCGATGAATTGTAAAACTTTGTAATTATTACTTTTGGCATCTATATATTTATGTTCTGTTGTAATCATATGCTCTGATATGTATGCGTGTACTTTGTATACGTGGCACCCCCAGCTTATACCAATGCTTCCGCTAAACACAATCAACGAATTTGGGGGTGTGACATGTTAAACCAATTAAACCCTAGGATTCAATTAGATAAACACGAGAATCAGCAAATCGATTAGAAGATTAATGAATCGGACGTGAGAAGTTGGTGAAAGATTTGCGAATTAGGGTTTAGGAAATCACCAAAGTCGCCTGACTTGAGAGAGAATTCGAGGGAGGTTTTTAACTAACGTTTTTATTCTGAGATGCGAATGTAATTGTTTGTGAGAAAGTATGTATATAAGTGAAAGTAATTATATAGGAGAAAGTAACAGTTTCGCTAAATTACATATCCGAAGGTGAAGTTTCGCAATTGGTTAGTTTCGCGGGTTTGTTTAAAACTACAGTTTCACAATGTCTGAAGCTGTTAAGTTCGTGAATGTAGTCAAACGACTTTGGTTTGACCCGAGACTTTTACACAAGTCTTAAAATATCGGTATGTTTCATGGTCCGTCCGAAGTGTCGGTTTTGTGTTTATGTCAAAAACAGGCCCTAAAATGTATTTTTGGTTTGTCGGTTCATTTCGCCTCTCATTCGGGTGACTTTAATGCCATTCTTAATTTGGAAGATACTTCGTCTGGTTCGTCTAGTCAATCTATATCTATGCGGGAATTCTGGGAGTGTGTTAAGGATATTGGGATTGTGGATGTGAATGCTACGGGATTGCATTTTACCTGGAATCAGTGGCCACAATCTGATTATGGTATTTTGAGGAAAATTGACGAATTATGTGCAATGGAGAATTCCTGGGTAGTTTTCTAGCGGCTCTTGCTGTTTTTCAGCCCTATCGGATTTCTGATCATTCTCCTTCCGTGTTTAATCTTCCTATGATGCAGAAACCTCGGGTAAAGTCTTTTTGGGTTTTCAATTTACTTGCTTATAAGCCTGAATTCAAGGGGATAGTTCAGGAGGCTTGGAATGAGCCTATTGTGGGATGTACTATGTTTCAGATTACTAGGCGGTTGAAGAGGCTGAAAAGCCTCTTGCTACTTTGTTGCGGGCTCAGGGGCATATTCATAAGCGGGTTGTTACCCTTCGAGCTGAGTTGGACGAGGTTCAAAAAGCTTTAGATGCTAATCCGGACTCGATTGTTTTGAGAGAAGAGGAGAGTCTTTATCTTCGTGCTTTCAATTCGGTTGTTCTTGATGAGGAGAGGTTTTTGAAGCAGAAAGCCAAGATTGAATGGCTTAGGGTTGGGGACTGTAACTCCAAATATTTCCATAATGTTGTGAAGGAGAAGACTAATAGGTGTCGGATTGATCGGGTGAATGATGTGTTGAACGTTGTGCATGTGGGTGATTCGGTGCCTTTAGCTTTTGTGGAGCATTATCGGAAATTTCTGGGTTGTGCGGGTGATACTTGTTCTTTGGATGATTCTGGATTGTTTTCTTGAAAACTTTCACATTATGAGGCCGATTGGATGATTCGTCCTGTTAATATGGACGAGGTTTGGATGGCTATGTTCTCTATTGGTGATTCTAAGTCCCTGGGTCCTGATGGGTATTCTGCCGCGTTCTTTAAGCGGTCTTGGGATATTGTTGGTAATGATGTTTTCCTTGCTGTTCGGGATTTCTTCTCTAAGGGCAAGATCCTAAAAGAGATTAATCATATTGTTATTGCTCTTATTCCGAAGGTTGCTACACCTTCTAGGATTAATGACTTCCGTCCTATTTCTTTATGTAATGTTTTGTATAAGTGTATTAGCAAGTTGATTACAAATAGGATTAAGGACGGCTTGATGACCATTGTTAGTGATAATCAGTTGGCTTTTATTCCTGGGAGGAGTATTTCGGATAATATTCTTTTGACTCAGGAACTTATGTGGCGTTATCATCTTAATCATGGAGCTTCCCGGTGTGCTTTTAAGATTGATATCCAAAAGGCGTATGATACGGTGGATTGGAGGTTTCTTCGGACTATTTTACTTGGGTTTGGTTTTCACCCTGTTATGGTAAATTTGATTATGTCCTGTGTTTCTAGCACTTCTTTTTCCTTGAGTATAAATGGAGGTATTCACGGGTATTTTCAAGGGAGGAGAGGGTTGAGGCAAAGGGATCCTATGTCTCCTTACCTTTTTACTTTGGTCATGGAGGTGCTGACTTTAATTATTCGGAGAAAGGTGGATGAGTCTCATTGTTTTAAGTATCATACTAAGTGTGATAAACTTGGTTTGGTTAATCTTTGTTTTGCAGATGATCTTTTTCTATTTGCTCATGGGGATGTGAACTCGGTTAAGGTTCTACAATCAGCCCTTAATGAGTTCAAGGAGGTTTCTGGATTGGTCCCTAGTATTCCGAAGAGTACTGCTTTTTTCTGTAATGTCCCTATGACTATCAGGCAGCGTATTCTTAGTATTATGCCTTTTGAAGAAGGTGTTTTACCTGTTAGGTACCTTGGTGTTCCTCTTATTTCTACGAGGCATCTTAAGACTAATTGCAAAGTCTTGTTGGAGAAGATTCAGAATAGGGTTGGTAATTGGAAGAATAAGTCTTTATCTTTTGCTGGCCGTATCCAACTCATTATCTCTGTTCTTTCTTCTCTTCATGGGTATTGGGCTTCTATGTTTATCCTTCCTCAGTCGACTATTTCTGAGTTAGAGAAGCTTATGAGAGGCTTTATTTGGTGTCAAGGGCCAATGAAATCTGGTAAAGCGAAGGTTGCTTGGGAGGACTTATGTTTGCCAAAAGTAGAAGGTGGTTTGGGGATTCGTTGTCACACCCCGCTAAAGCGGAAACACGAGGTGTAACAGTACCGGGTAACAAATGCACAAGATATAGAAGTAATACCATACATAATTTAGCAAAAGTATTACAAGTTACCACAAGTTCAAAACATAATTCCAAAGGTGATTACAACAAGTTCATAAAAGTTTCCAAAAGTTAGTCATAATCCAAATTAAAGCAAACGCATGCGAGAATGCATCCACACAAAAGTACTCCTAGAATGCGTCTTACTGTCGATCTCCTGAAAAGCATGATAAACAAACGGTCAACTATGGTCATAGTTGGTGAGTTCACAGGTTTAATGTTATAGATAAATGAATCAAAAGCTTTGTTCATCAAGTATATAAATATAAATGATTGGTTGTAATTGTTGTGAATAGGAAAGTAGTATATACGAATGTTAATGCAATGAGGCCACTACTAAACCTATTAGACCGACACATGCCCCAAGCTCCATGTTCTATCAGTAACATGAGTAAAAGTAATACTATGCACCCACGTTACAGTGTGAGTGAGGGATGGTCTACCCTAAATAGCGCTATTCATAAATATTAACGGCTCGTCTGGCTCTCGGACGAGTTAATAAGTAGTGTAAAGGTATATCCGGGGACTTTAGCACGATAGTACTCAAGCATAACAATAGTATACACACCAATTCGCATAAGTGGCATGGCAAAGATTTAACAAGTTCATGAATGTACAACCAATTTAGTAAAAATTTAGAATCATGCTTTTCACCCCAAAATATTAAACAAGTGAAAAAGGGGCTGTGAGAACTCACTGTTGAGCGTAAGCGTGAATCGACGGATGTAACACGTGTGCTTGACGAGTATGACTCCTATCCAAGTCCTATGAACACGAGGTCTCTAGTTAGATTCTTGGTAAATTGGTTTGTTAAGATTGCTTAGTTAAATATCTAGATTACAAAGTGCCTTTTTGGTTTGATTGGTTTGAAGTTTGTTAATGTCCGATTATCGCGTTTGTGTACAATAATGAATACTAATATATTACACAAAAAAAAAATTGTCGAACGTCTCATACAAGTCGTATAATGTCACGTGATTGTAATGTTCATATTTCATATTGTTTTGAGTGTTGGAACATTGGTTCCTTACAATTTTATGTTTATTAAACCCATAACCCGATTATGCCACATAAGACACCCCATAACCTTCTTGTTAGCATTATTTCCGAAAATAGTAAGTTTTCCGTCTCTGAAACCGAGACTCATTTTTTTGTTGACTCGGTCAAAACTCCTCGATTTGACCCGAGACTTATTCCCAACCCTTAAACATGTTCATAAGTCATAAAAAGTTATTCTTTCCCTAAATAACAAGTCCGCAAGTGTCGGTTTTTCAATTTTACCAAAATCAGTCAACATTCTTATTTTCAGAATTTTATTTCTGTTTGTTGTATTTATTAAAAATACTTCTGATATGAAATCAAATATAGAAAAAATCACAGATTATCCCCAATATGTTATCTAGTTACTGTAATTTTTCCAATATTTAAAAATTAGTGCAAATATTTTTAATATTTTCTTTTATTTTCTGTGTCCAATTAGGGACACATGCATGCAATCATTACATCTGAGTAAAATACATTGGGTTCCAGAAAAAGTGATCAACAGAAACGTTGTAACCAACAAAATTTGTAAACTTTTGGCGTTGGTTTCAAGTTATTTGGAGGTGTGAGGCTCTAGATATGATTAAAATACCAAGATAAAAGTTTCTGACCCTTTTCAACAGTTTGTATATCTTTTGTCCCACAAATTATTAAAAATATCAAACAAACTCAAATCAATATGAGGTTTACGGGGTTGGAAAGCTAACTTCCAGAACTTGAATTTAGACTATAAAAACGTCCATTTTCATGAAGAAATGATTTTTAGAAAAATCGTGGAAGTAGATGAAAGTTTCTGGACAGAAGCATTCCAGTCTCATAATGGGTGTTTTGTTCATAGTGAAGAACACCAATCATGAAATAAAAGAAGTTTTTTATCCTTTGACCTTTAAATCTATGTTCTAACACATGCATGGTATTAAAATACATCCATGATGTGCTAGAGGTGATTATTATCATAAAAACAAGATTTCTACATACTAAGAACAATATATCAACAAGTTTACAAACAATAATCGATTTTTACTTGATTTTCGGTTTGATCATGGGTTATCCTTTCTATTAACACCTAAAAGGTGTTTTAAGGTGTAACCTACAAACATCAAGAGTTTATATGGGGATTTTAGCCATGGAAAAAGCATAAAATCCGAAATTTTTGAAGGAAACATAAGAAGAAATGATAGATAGCAAGATTAAATGTTGTAGTTTACCTTTCTTGTTGATATTTGGTGATGAACACCTTTAAATTCTTGGATTTCTCTTGAATGTTTGCTGGAATTTTAGAGAGAAGATGGAGGAGATGTGTGTGTGTTTTTAGAGAGAGATGAGGAAGTGTAAGTAAATGGGTTTTGGGAAAAATGAAAGAAATAATGAGGTTTTTGGAAAATGAAATGAATTTGAAATCAAAGAGGGGGGGGGGGCGGTTTTTGGAGGGTATTTTGGTCATTATATATATTTTTTTTTGTTAAATAAAGTGTATAAAAGTTATCTAATTAATTTGTATTAATTTGGTATAAATATATGTATTTTATGAGGTTTATTTTGTGATGTTTTGGTGATTAAAATTTGAGTTTTGAAAAGTGAGAAATTTTAAGTTCTTGACTTAAGTTATGATACACTTAATTTGTCTAATTTTAATGTCCATGTATTATTCATCCGATTAAGTTTGCGTTGTCGAGTTACGAAAATTTCAGTTTTGCGAACCGTTAAGGGTTTTATTAAAGCATCAAGGGATGAACTTTTCTTTGATTATTTTGGCACTTAGTAACCTATTATAACATCTCTAAAAGAACTTATGGTTCACTAAGCAATCTCTAAGTCGTTCTATGGCTTAATAAGCTTGCGAAGTCGTAACCTAGGAATTTCACTCGGATTTAAGGAATGCGGTAAATGTAATTTACGATTCTAGTGTGATAATGACCTGAGGTTTGACGGTTGTCACAATATCCCACCGTTGAAATGAATTTCGTCCCGAAATTCAACTCGTCCCATTGTGCTACGAAGCACTCGAGAATAGATGCGGATACTTGCGTCGGAATTGATCCTCGCGCTCCCAAGTGAATTCAGGACCCCGTCGCGAATTCCACCGGACTTTAACTATGGGAATTCGGCTTCGCTTCAATCTCTTGACTTCGCGGTCTATGATTTCGAGTGGTTCTTCTATGAAGTGGAGTTTATCATCAATTCGAACTTCCTCGAGAGGGACAACGAGTGTTTCATCAGATAAGCATTTCTTTAGGTTAGAAACATGGAATGTGTCGTGGATGCCACTGAGCTCTTGCGGCAGTTTGAGTCGGTAAGCTACCGGACCAATCCTTTGCAGTACCTCGAAAGGTCCAATATATCTCGGGCTTAGTTTTCCTCGCTTTCCAAAGCGGATAACGCCTTTCCACGGTGACACCTTTAGGAGTACTTTATCACCGATTTCAAATTCTAGAGGTTTCCTACGGTTATCTGCGTAGCTTTTCTGACGACTTCTGGCTGTCTTCAGTCTTTCCCTGATAGCCGTGATCTTGTCAGTTGTTTCTTGTATGATGTCGAGTCTCGTCAACTGTCTGTCACCTGCCTCCAACCAACAAAGCGGTGAACGACATTTACGCCCATACAAGGCTTCAAATGGAGCACACTCAATGCTAGTGTGATAACTGTTGTTATAGGAAAACTCCACTAAAGGTAAGTGAGTATCCCAGCTTCCTCCGAAGTCAATCACGCAGGCTCGTAACATGTCTTCCAAAGTTTGTATGGTTCGCTCACTTTGCCCGTCAGTTTGGGGGTGATAGGCAGTATTTAAGTTCAGTTGAGTACCTAGGGTTTTCTGGAGTAATTGCCAAAAGCGCGACGTGAATCGACTATCCCTATCAGAAATTATGGAAAGAGGTATTCCGTGACGTGCAACAATTTCATTAATATAGACCTGTGCGAGCTTTTCCATCTTGTAGTCTTCTCGGATCGGAAGAAAATGTGCGGATTTCGTCAACCGATCCACTATAACCCAAATCGAGTCATGTCCCCTTGCCGTCCTGGGCAACTTGGTTATAAAATCCATTGATATTTGCTCCCACTTCCATTGGGGAATTTCCGGCTGTTGTAACAAACCGGATGGTTTCTGGTACTCTGCTTTGACCTTAGAACATGTTAAACATTTCCCAACATACAGGGCAATATCTTTCTTCATCCCCGGCCACCAATAGTATTCCATTAAATCCCTGTACATCTTATCAGCTCCTGGGTGGATTGAATACCTGGATCTATGGGCTTCATCTATGATGACATCCCTTAGATTGTCGGTTCTCGGAATCCATGCCCTCTCCTTGAAGTAACGAACTCCATCAGTCTTAATTTCAAATTTCTGGTCTAGGTTGTGTAGAGTCTCGTTCTTTATATTTTCAGGTCTCATTGCTTCTCTTTGAGCGTCAAGGATTCGAGTTTTTAAACTTGTTTGAACCATCATTCCCAATGCTCGTACTCGTGAGGGTCTTAACCTTTCCTTCCTACTTAAAGCATCTGCTACTACATTCGCTTTGCCTGGATGATACTTGATCTCACAATCGTAGTCACTAAGCAATTCTACCCATCTCCTTTGCCTCATGTTGAGCATTTTCTGGTCAAAGATATGTTGAAGACTCTTATGGTCAGTAAACACAGTGCACTTTGTACCATACAGATAGTGTCTCCAGATCTTAAGGGCAAAGACTACAGCTCCTAGCTCCAAGTCGTGTGTTGTATAGTTCTTCTCATGCTCCTTGAGCTGCCTCGATGCATAAGCGATGACCTTATTCTTTTGCATCAGCACACATCCCAATCCCTGGTGTGACGCATCACAGTATACGACAAAATCCTCTGTTCCCTCGGGTAACGCCAAGATTGGTGCATCGCATAGCCTATGCTTCAGTGTTTGGAATGCTTCCTCCTGCATTTTCCCCCAAACAAACTCCTTCGCCTTTTGGGTCAATTCTGTTAAAGGCTTAGCGATTTTTGAAAAGTTCTCAATGAATCTCCGGTAGTAACCAGCCAATCCCAGAAATTGACGAATTTCTGTAGGGGTTCTCGGAGCCTCCCACTTTTTAATTGCTTCAATCTTAGCTGGGTCCACTTGGATTCCTTTTTCGTTGACTACGTGACCAAGGAAGTGTACCTCTCGGAGCCAAAATTCGCACTTTGAGAACTTAGCATACAATTTTTGGTCCTTGAGTAGTTCTAGTATCAACTTCAAATGATGTTCGTGATCTTCCTTATTCCGTGAGTAAATCAATATGTTGTCGATGAACACTATCACGAACTTATCTAGGTATGGTCTGCATACCCTATTCATCAAATCCATGAAAACTGCAGGTGCGTTTGTTAGTCCGAAGGGCATTACCAAGAACTCGTAGTGTCCATATCGAGTTCTAAAGGCTGTCTTAGGAACGTCTTCCTCGCGCACACCCACTTGATGGTATCCAGATCGTAGATCAATTTTTGAAAAGTAGGATGCGCCTTGTAGCTGATCAAATAGATCATCTATTCGGGGAAGAGGGTAACGATTCTTAATAGTCAACTTGTTTAGTTCTCTATAATCAATACACATCCGGAATGACCCATCTTTCTTTTTGACGAAGAGAACGGGAGCTCCCCAGGGCGATGAGCTTGGCCGAATCAAACCTTTGCTCAGAAGTTCTTGTAATTGTTCTGATAGCTCCTGCATCTCAGCCGGTGCCAAGCGATATGGTGCTTTAGCTACAGGTGCTGCCCCGGGAACTAGATCAATTCGAAATTCGACTTGCCTTGGCAGGGGAAGTCCAGGTAAATCTTCCGGGAAAACTTCGGGGTGATCTCTAACTACAGGTATATCTTGGATACGCTTCTCCTTCGGTTTCTTTTCCACCACGTGAGCCAGAAATGCACGGCACTCTTTTTCCAGATACTTATGCATCTTTATAGTCGACACAATTTTGAGCTCTCGATCGGGTTTATCTCCTTGCACAGCAAGAGTTTCTCCGTCTTTGAGAGGTATTCGGATAACTTTTTCAAAACAGACAATCTCCGCTCGGACCTTGGTGAGCCAGTCCATACCCACCACTACATCGAAACTTTTCAGTTCGATTGGAATTAGGTCGATATTAAATGACTTATCAGCTAGGTTCAAGGTACAACCTAGAATTATGTCCCTAGCCTGAAATTCATGACCATTAGCATACTCGATAATATAGATCTCCTTTAGTTTGTCTGGCTTTAAATTAATCAGTGGCCTAAACTCTAGTGAGACAAAACTTCTTTCTGCTCCAGAGTCAAACAGTACAGACGCGTAGTGATTGTTTAAGAGGAATGTACCTGTCACAGCGTTCGGATCCTGCCTTGCTTCCTCAGTTCCAATGACAAACGCCCGTCCTCGTGCTGGGCCCCTTTGATTTCCAGCATTGTTATTAGGGGCTCTATTCAGCCTAGGGCAAGTGTTCTTGAGATGGTCCAGGCTTCCACACTCGAAGCATGCTGCTTTTTGCCCATTGTTCCCATTACCACTCTTGCAGTACTTGGAATAGTGGCCCGTCCGTTTACACTTGTCGCACACCGGACAATTTCCAGAATGGTGATAGTTGCACTTGTTACACTTTGGATGCTGCCCGGTGTATTGCTTCGGTCCTTGGGCAACCACACCAAAATTTTTCGCCACCATCTGTTTCTTATCTGGGTTACCACCACCCCTGTTCCTTGGTTGGTTCTCCTGCTTCCTCTTTCCATTATCTTTCCCTTTCGATGATCCACCTGATCTAATCACATCATTTGTCAGGCGGTTAGCCAAGACTACAGCCGCCTGAATGGTTGATGGGTTTGCCGAGGTAACCATCCCTCGTATTTCTGGAGCTAAACCCCATATGTACCTGTCCACTCTTTTCTCCTCTGGGGTAACCATGTGGGGTACTAGCCTTGCAAGCTCATGAAATCGGGCAGTGTACTTATCGATGTCAGTTCCAGTCATGGCGTGATTCCAGAATTCAGATTCCAATTTCTGAAGTGCATCTTTTGGACAGTACTCTTCGATCAACATCCTCTTCAATTCCTCCCATGAAAGGTTATATGCAGTTTCGCGACCTCTGGTTTGAATTTGGTTATTCCACCAAGTCAATGCTCTTCCCTGAAACATGCATGACGCATATTCAACTTGGCTTTCAGGTGAGCATTTGCTGATGTGGAGCACCGACTCCATGCTTTCAATCCAGGATAACAGCCCAACAGCACCTTCTATCCCGAAGAACTCCTTGGGACGGCATGACATGAAGGTTTTGTAGCTGCATCCTTGATTGTTGTTAGTAGGTTGTCCTCCCAGGTTCCCTTGTGCTGCATTGATACCCGCGGTGATTTGAGCAACGAGGTTAGGTAGTGCCGCGTTAAGTTCTTGTGCTACTCGTTCAGCTACGTTGTCTGTGTTTCTCCTAGGAGGCATGATTCTAAGTCAGGTAAAAGCTATTGGTTAGTGCTTGTATTTTATATTTGTATCATTAAAACTTTAATATGTTAGAAATCAATTGAAACTAAACTGCAGTAAAAGTTTTACGTTCAAGTAAGTGTGTAAGTAATTGCCATAGTCATATAAAATGAACAAGGTAATGTTTTTCCATTAATAAACCAGGATTTGAAAATTTGGATCAACCATTACATTACAATTTTTTCATAATTCACTGAAACAAAAGACATTCACTAGGATTGAAAAGTTGACACATACTACAAGCACTACATCCTAAACCAAACTACCCAAATAAGCATCGCAGCCAAAAGAAACGTGAGCCCTGCCAACACTCTGCACCAAAATATCGCTGTACTTGCTGTGTCCCTGGCATCATTTGCACGATAAATTAACCGGTCTGTTAGGTCTGCTATGTTACCCAACATCTGTCCATGTTGGGCAAGGCCAGTCCTATGAGCATGAAGTTCATGACTTATTTCATCTACTCTACGTGCAATCCAATAAGTCATGTTGGGATCTCGTGAAATTGGGATCCCAGAAACAGTCTCAGGAGGTACAGTTCCTGAAGGTCCAGTCCCTGGAGGGAAGTCTCGTACTGCAAATCTGACAGGTGGGGCAACGCTCATACGAGCAGTGGCCCTCAAGCGCACACCATTTTGAGGTGGCTGAGGTGAGATGGGTGTCGGAGTCACCCTCGTATTCTCTCGGGTGACCTCTCGGCTACTAACTTCGTTTTCTGACTCATGGTCCTCATAGGGGGCTTCCTCTGGCTCAGAATCCTCATAGGGGGCCTCCTCTGGCTCGGAACTCAAGGTGTTGTCGCGAGGGCGACCAGTGTAGTAGCCAGAATCGTCAGCCGATCCAAGAGCGTGAAGTGATGAGTGTGACATGGTAAGTCTGTATAAAAAGGAGAACTTAGTTCCTAAAGATATACTTAGTTACTAATAGTGCTACTATGGATGCCTACGATATGCAATGCACACACACAACGTTTGCTTTCCAAAGGTTTAAACAGGAAAGAAAATCAACATAATCGTAGTATACATATTCCGTGTCTCGCATAATCTTACCTAAATTAAACATAGGTGATCAGGCTATGCCTAATTGAGGTCCAATAATGCAACACATGGTTTACCTATACTAGTACTATGCTCGGTTTAGTTTAATTGGTAATACCTTTGGAGTTTTAAGAAAAGATTTTAAAGAAAAATGTTGGTTATAGTTGGGGTTTTTGTTTGGACAAACCGGCATTCTCTATAACCTTAGGCTCTGATACCAAATCTGTCACACCCCGCTAAAGCGGAAACACGAGGTGTAACAGTACCGGGTAACAAATGCACAAGATATAGAAGTAATACCATACATAATTTAGCAAAAGTATTACAAGTTACCACAAGTTCAAAACATAATTCCAAAGGTGATTACAACAAGTTCATAAAAGTTTCCAAAAGTTAGTCATAATCCAAATTAAAGCAAACGCATGCGAGAATGCATCCACACAAAAGTACTCCTAGAATGCGTCTTACTGTCGATCTCCTGAAAAGCATGATAAACAAACGGTCAACTATGGTCATAGTTGGTGAGTTCACAGGTTTAATGTTATAGATAAATGAATCAAAAGCTTTGTTCATCAAGTATATAAATATAAATGATTGGTTGTAATTGTTGTGAATAGGAAAGTAGTATATACGAATGTTAATGCAATGAGGCCACTACTAAACCGATTAGACCGACACATGCCCCAAGCTCCATGTTCTATCGGTAACATGAGTAAAAGTAATACTATGCACCCACGTTACAGTGTGAGTGAGGGATGGTCTACCCTAAATAGCGCTATTCATAAATATTAACGGCTCGTCTGGCTCTCGGACGAGTTAATAAGTAGTGTAAAGGTATATCCGGGGACTTTAGCACGATAGTACTCAAGCATAACAATAGTATACACACCAATTCGCATAAGTGGCATGGCAAAGATTTAACAAGTTCATGAATGTACAACCAATTTAGTAAAAATTTAGAATCATGCTTTTCACCCCAAAATATTAAACAAGTGAAAAAGGGGCTGTGAGAACTCACTGTTGAGCGTAAGCGTGAATCGACGGATGTAACACGTGTGCTTGACGAGTATGACTCCTATCCAAGTCCTATGAACACGAGGTCTCTAGTTAGATTCTTGGTAAATTGGTTTGTTAAGATTGCTTAGTTAAATATCTAGATTACAAAGTGCCTTTTTGGTTTGATTGGTTTGAAGTTTGTTAATGTCCGATTATCGCGTTTGTGTACAATAATGAATACTAATATATTACACACAAAAAAAATTTGTCGAACGTCTCATACAAGTCGTATAATGTCACGTGATTGTAATGTTCATATTTCATATTGTTTTGAGTGTTGGAACATTGGTTCCTTACAATTTTATGTTTATTAAACCCATAACCCGATTATGCCACATAAGACACCCCATAACCTTCTTGTTAGCATTATTTCCGAAAATAGTAAGTTTTCCGTCTCTGAAACCGAGACTCATTTTTTTGTTGACTCGGTCAAAACTCCTCAATTTGACCCGAGACTTATTCCCAACCCTTAAACATGTTCATAAGTCATAAAAAGTTATTCTTTCCCTAAATAACAAGTCCGCAAGTGTCGGTTTTTCAATTTTACCAAAATCAGTCAACATTCTTATTTTCAGAATTTTATTTCTGTTTGTTGTATTTATTAAAAATACTTCTGATTTGAAATCAAATATAGAAAAAATCACAGATTATCCCCAATATGTTATCTAGTTACTGTAATTTTTCCAATATTTAAAAATTAGTGCAAATATTTTTAATATTTTCTTTTATTTTCTGTGTCCAATTAGGGACACATGCATGCAATCATTACATCTGAGTAAAATACATTGGGTTCCAGAAAAAGTGATCAACAGAAACGTTGTAACCAACAAAATTTGTAAACTTTTGGCGTTGGTTTCAAGTTATTTGGAGGTGTGAGGCTCTAGATATGATTAAAATACCAAGATAAAAGTTTCTGACCCTTTTCAACAGTTTGTATATCTTTTGTCCCACAAATTATTAAAAATATCAAACAAACTCAAATCAATATGAGGTTTACGGGGTTGGAAAGCTAACTTCCAGAACTTGAATTTAGACTATAAAAACGTCCATTTTCATGAAGAAATGATTTTTAGAAAAATCGTGGAAGTAGATGAAAGTTTCTGGACAGAAGCATTCCAGTCTCATAATGGGTGTTTTGTTCATAGTGAAGAACACCAATCATGAAATAAAAGAAGTTTTTTATCCTTTGACCTTTAAATCTATGTTCTAACACATGCATGGTATTAAAATACATCCATGATGTGCTAGAGGTGATTATTATCATAAAAACAAGATTTCTACATACTAAGAACAATATATCAACAAGTTTACAAACAATAATCGATTTTTACTTGATTTTCGGTTTGATCATGGGTTATCCTTTCTATTAACACCTAAAAGGTGTTTTAAGGTGTAACCTACAAACATCAAGAGTTTATATGGGGATTTTAGCCATGGAAAAAGCATAAAATCCGAAATTTTTGAAGGAAACATAAGAAGAAATGATAGATAGCAAGATTAAATGTTGTAGTTTACCTTTCTTGTTAATATTTGGTGATGAACACCTTTAAATTCTTGGATTTCTCTTGAATGTTTGCTGGAATTTTAGAGAGAAGATGGAGGAGATGTGTGTGTGTTTTTAGAGAGAGATGAGGAAGTGTAAGTAAATGGGTTTTGGGAAAAATGAAAGAAATAATGAGGTTTTGGAAAATGAAATGAATTTGAAATCAAAGAGGGGGGGGGGGACCGGTTTTTGGAGGGTATTTTGGTCATTATATATATATTTTTTTGTTAAATAAAGTGTATAAAAGTTATCTAATTAATTTGTATTAATTTGGTATAAATATATGTATTTTATGAGGTTTATTTTGTGATGTTTTGGTGATTAAAATTTGAGTTTTGAAAAGTGAGAAATTTTAAGTTCTTGACTTAAGTTATGATACACTTAATTTGTCTAATTTTAATGTCCATGTATTATTCATCCGATTAAGTTTGCGTTGTTGAGTTACGAAAATTTCAGTTTTGCGAACCGTTAAGGGTTTTATTAAAGCATCAAGGGATGAACTTTTCTTTGATTATTTTGGCACTTAGTAACCTATTATAACATCTCTAAAAGAACTTATGGTTCACTAAGCAATCTCTAAGTCGTTCTATGGCTTAATAAGCTTGCGAAGTCGTAACCTAGGAATTTCACTCGTATTTAAGGAATGCGGTAAATGTAATTTACGATTCTAGTGTGATAATGACCTGAGGTTTGACGGTTGTCACATTCGTCGTTTGCGTTTGGTGCATTCTTACTAAGAAGGATTCCATTTGGGTCAGATGGGTGAATTCCTATAAGTTGTATAACCGCAGTTTTTGGGATGTTCCTACCCAAAAGAGCATGAGTTGGGGTTGGAGGAGTTTGCTTCATATTAGGGATTTGATTCGTCCTTTCTGTTGATATAAGATTGGGGATGGGAGGACTGCCTCGGTTTGGTTTGACACTTGGAGTGACCAGTGTCCTATTGCTCGTGTCTTCTCTTGTCATCGTGATATCACGCGTCAGGGTTTTTCAGTTACTGATTCAGTTGCGGACCTTCTTGATGGTTCTGTTTAGCGATGGCCGAATTTGTGGCTGCAAAGGTATCCTATTTTTTCTCAGATTATGGCTCCCACTTTTTCTTCTCATCCTGATAAGCTCTTATGGCGTGATAGTGATGGTAATTTCTCTGAATTCCGGGTGAGTGAAGTTTGGGATTCTATTCGGTTTCGGTGTTCTGCTGTGGCGTGGGCTTCTATTGTTTGGTTTCCTCAGTGTATCCCTCGGCATGCCTTTAAATTGTGGCTGGTCTTTAAGGGAAAACTGAAGACTCAAGATCGCTTGAGGCAATGGGATGTTGGCCCTTCGGTTGACTTAAACCTGCTTCAGTGCTACTTATGTAGATCATGCCCTGATTCACATTCCCATCTTTTATTTGAATGTGTTTTTTCTTCACAGGTTTGGTTTCGGGTTGTTAGCTTTGCTGACATTCCGATTACGTCTGACAAGCTGGAAGATGTGCTCCCCTTCTTTCTTTCTACTTCTTCGTCGAAAAATGTAGATCGTGTGGTGTCTCGTTTATTGTTGGATGCTACTATATATCTGTAACACCCCCAAATTTAATGATTTGCGGAAGCATACTTGGGTGTTACTAATCAATATACAAAGCACAAGATATACAGTAAACGACCTCTAAATGAGACGTTGTAAAGCGTTTTCATAGAAATATATGTTTGAAAACTTAATGTTTTCGTATACAAAAATAGTTCCCTAGAGTCCACGCGTATGGCGGGAGATTCTATTACATAATCATCATGTACAAAAGATAATGCTGAGAATCTCCGTTAATGCAGTTTAGTTGAAATCATACGACTCTGGCTATGTCCTGGAGAAATCCTACTCCATATGAGTACCTGAGAATACATGCTAAAAGGATCAACACGAATGTTGGTGAATCTCACAGGTTTGTAAGTAATATCAGTTTTGAACACAAGGTTTCATCAATAGTGCCCGCAGGCGTAAATCAAGTATTTGCAAATCCAGCAAATGTAAAGTAAATAAGTTATACCGTTGCCATGAGGCTCATAATCGAAGCTTAACCCGTAAGTAATAAGTTGCTCCCGTGACATGCTCGTAACTGAGCAAGCATAAGTAACGAATGATAGTCGCCCGTTTATACAGAACGGTTCGTGGTAGCGCTACTACCCCGGGAGGGGAGGGTCATTTCCCTAATGGATCCATTAACTAGTGTTCGCGCTTAAGTCCATAACTAACGATATATGATGGAGAGACTTCTGTAAGTAGTAACTAACTCATGCAATTCCGTTTGGTATAGTAAAATGTATAGTTCGTACTTGTGTTCAAGAAAAGTAAGCAATGTATCTCACCCCGAATGTAAAACAGTAAAAGTGGGGGCTGTAAGACTCACCTGAGTCGAGTAATAAGCAGTAGCAAATGGTAGGTAGTATGTAGGTTCTCCGAATCCCGTAACCTTTACATGCCTAAATGTAACACCCCTGAAATTCACTGTTTAGCGGAAGCAGGTTTTGGGGTGCTACTAATCAAATATCACAGCACAAAGATAAAGTAAACGACATCTATATGCAACGTTTGTAAATTAGTTACATTCCCATATATATAATGTTTGAAAACTTAATGTTTTCGTATACAAAAATGTAGTTTCCTAGAGCTCACGCGTATAGCGGGAGATTCTATTACATAATCAAAATATACAAAAGATAATGCTAAGAATCTCCGTTAATGCAGTTGTGTTGAAATCATGCGACTCTAGCTAAAATCCTGGAGTAATCCTACTCCATCCGGGTACCTGAGAAAACATGCTAAAAAGGTCAACACGAATGTTGGTGAATCTCACAGGTTTGTAAGTAATATCAGTTTGGAACACGAGATTTCATCAGTAGTGCCCGTAGGCGTAAAATCAGTAATTGCAATCCAGCAATCGTAAAACCAGTATTTGCAATCCAGCAAATGTAAGTAAGTAAGTTATACCGTTGCCATGAGGCTCATAATCGAAGCTTAACCCGTAATTAATAAGTTTGCTCCCGTGACATGCTCGTAAATGAGCAAGCATCAGTAACGAATAATTAGTCACCCGTTTCTACGTGTAAATCAGTACGTGGCAGCGCTACTGCCCCGGGCAGGGAGGGTCATTTCCCTAATGGATCCATTAACTAGTGTTCGCATTTAAGTCCGTAACTAACGATATAAGATGGAGAGAATTCTGTAAATAGTAAACAACTCATGCAATTCCGTTTGGTATAGTAAACAGTTTAGTACTTGTGTTCAAGGAAAAGTAGTAGCATGTTTCTCCCCAATCAGATAAAACAGTAAAAAGTGGGGCCGTAAGACTCACCTGAGTCTTGTAATAAGCCGTAGCAAATAGAAAGTAGTAAATATAGCAAGTAGGTTCTCCGAACCCGTAACCTTCAAATGCCTAATCATATGAAGTTATGTAAGTATGTGTCTCGCGAGACGTTTCGTTTAGTTGTACACAACTAGTATATCCAGTGTTTGTCCGTATGTTTGTAATTGTTTGTTGTTGGGAAAACATGTCTGGCCCGTTGGTGACCATTTGTTTGGAGTGTTATGCTTGAAAACATGTTTCAATGTCCCGTAGATGTTATATGGTATAATCGTTTGAAGTCCCAAATGTTTAACACTTAACTTGGAATTTAATTGTAAAACTGCTGTGTTTTGCAACACAAAATGCGACACAAAAGTTTGTCATGCGACACAAGGGTTGTGTCGCATGAAGGATGCGACACAAGAGCTCTGCGACATAGTGGTTGTGTCGCAAAAGCTTGCGATGCTAAATCAATAGCGACATAAGGGTTGTGTCGTATAAAAATACGACATAGAGTGCGACACAATATTGTGTCGCAGAGGTTACGACACTAAAGGTTTGGTACGACACAAGGTGCGACATAACAGGCTTTATGCGACATAGTATGCGACACAAGGATTGTGTCGCATTGATGAACACCAGCCCAGAAACATTCGGCTGTCGAGATTTTTCGACCAAAAACGCAAATCTAACCCATTTTTAAGCTGTAAAATCGTGTTTTCTTCATTGTTTAGGTTATAGCTATGTTGTGTACACAATATTTCATCAAAACATTACACCAAATTGAATAGATCTAAGATTTTAGAAATTTCTTACTTTTGCAAATCGAGCTAGATCGAGGATGAAATGATAAAAACGGTTTTGATATCATTGCTCCACTCGTGATGGTGATTCCGAATATGTAAATTTCGTGGGTTGGTTTGTAAATCCGAAATTTTGTAGTAATTTGGTGAGAGTATTTGAGAGATGTGTGTGTGTGTTTGAAATGATAAAAATGAAATGAGGGTGTGGGGTGTAGGTGGTGGTGGCTGGTGGAAAGGGGAAAAGGAGGGGAAAGCACTCCTTAAAACCCAGTGTTTACTCCGTGTCCTAATCGTTTAATCTCCCGTTTTTAGTATTTAACTAAACAGTTATATTTTTAAAATGTAACTGGAGTATTTAAATAAAATACCTTGAAATTAATAATAAAAACATTTGTCGAAATATTTAAATTATTAATTCGCGTTTAATACGTTTTTGTTGAATTATTTGAAATGTCGTCGCGATAATATAAATAATGTTCGTTCAATTGTGTATTTTATATAACAAAATACGTTCTCATTATTTAAGTAAATTTCTGTCACCAACGTCCAAGTAAACTGTGTCGGACTCCGTCCGGTTGATTCGTACGATTTAACCAAATCGCGTGCGTACATATATATAAACCACCTTATATATATACAAATAGAGTCTGTAATTAGTCCTATTACATACTAATTACAACTAGTTACAAATAAATAGGCATAATTAATTATCCTAATTAGGCAGGTGTTACACTAAACATATAAAGTTAAGTAAGTAGATGTCTCGCAAGACCATCTAGGCTAGTTGTCTACACAACTCGTTATGTCCAAGTGTTTGTTTAGTAATCCGTTTGTAGTTTGAAAACAAGTATGGCCCGTTGGTGACGGTTTGTAATAATAATTCAAAGTGTTATCATTATATGTATCGTTGAATCAGGTTTCGTTATTTGTAAGTGTTCGACACTTAGTGTGAAAAGTATTTACAACATCTAATGACGGGGGTCCGGGGGCAGCGCCCCTGGTAGCGGGGTCCAAGGGGCAGTGTCGCACCCCCAAAACACGTGGCAGCGGAAGTATGAGGTGTCACGGGGGCTACGACCAAATCAAATATCACAACACAAAGATTAAAGCAAACGACCTCTATATGAGACGTTTGAAAACGTTACGTTCCATAAATAAAAGTTTACATAAGATTCTAAAGTTCGCAAACATAGTCTAGAGATTTATAATACATAATCGTTGATACAAAATGTCATAATGCAATTTAAATATCCTGTTTGAAAATATGCGACTTGAGCTATGCTTTCCAAAAGCATCCTACCGTCGTGTTTCCTGTGGGTAGTCCTACTGCGTCTGTAAACCTGAGAATACATACTAAAAGGGTCAACATAAAGTTGGTGAGTTCATAGGTTTGTTCTGTAAAGTATTCATGTGAACACCATGTTTTCTGTTTGTAAAATAAGTTATGTATCATAATGATCTTGTATAAGTAAGTTCTGTAAAACAGAGTTCTGTAAAAATAGAGTTTCTGAGTAAATCAAGTTCTGCATGGATCCAGTTCTGTATAAATAGAGTTTCTGAGTAAATCAAGTTCTGCATGGATCTAGTTCTGTAAAAATAGAGTTTCTGATTAAATCAAGTTCTGCATGGATCCAGTTCTGTATCATAAATCCGGTTCTATATTTAGTATACTATTGTCATGAGCTCATGTATTCGAAGCTTAACAAATTCTGCTGCCTCTATGTGTCTAATCCGGGACACATCCTGAATCAAATAATTATGCGCCCGTGGGTTAGCTGGAGCGACCAGCTCGGACGGGATTGTCAATCCCAATAGTACTATTCACAATTATTCGCGCTTAAAAATTAACGAACCATGAAATTGAGGACTTATTAGTGGATTAGTTCTGCTACTCATGCAACTAGTATATGTTCTGTTTTCTGTTTCTGTTTCCGTTTATGTTTCTAGCAATCATAAGTAAAAATCTGTAAAAGTTTCTGTTTCTGTTTCAAACAATCATAAGTAAAATCTGAAAAGTTTATGTGTGTGTATATTCTCACCCCAAAACAGTTAAAAACAAGTAAATAGGGGGCTATGAAACTCACCTGAGTTCTAACAAATAGTAAGCAAGCAATATCAAATAGCAAGCAAAGTGTGATCCAATGTGCAACCTTCTAACGTCCTAAACGTATAAGGTTGTGTAAGTAGATGTCTCAAAAGACCATCTATGTAAGTGGAGGTTTAATGTCCACTTATGATAGTTGTTCACTCAACTAATATGTCCAAATAAGTTTGTGTTATCAAAAGTGGGTACGACCCGTTGGTGTAAGTTTGTAATAATAATTCTAAAAGATATTGCTATTATGTTTGTTTTATTGAATACTTTGCAATAATATAAGTCGTGTGTTATCGAGTTGTTCATCGTATGTAGTTATCGGTTGATACGCAAGTTGAGTACTTCATGAGAGTAAAGATTCAATTTTTGGTCAAAAGGTTCTAAGTGTCGGTTTTTCGTTCGAGAGTGTTTTCTAGTCTTGTTTTTGGTCCAAGTTACTAAATATGTCACCCGAACCCATTTTATTTACAATTCTTTCCAAAAATAGTAAGTTTCTAAAAATAGAAAGTTTGACGTTTTCGAAACCGAACCCCATTTTTATTGACTTGGTCAAACCTACTCAGTTTGACCCGAAACTTTCCCCAAACCCTTAAATATGTTCATAAGTCACAATAAGTTAGTCTTTCTCTAAATAGCAAGTCCAAAAGTGTCGGTTTTCATCTTTTGCTAAAATCAGTCCACAATCCTAATTTTTCAGATTTTTCACCTGTTTGTCCATTTTATTAAAATTACTTCTAATCCAAAATCAATTAAGGAAAAATTTACAGATGTTCCTCATCAAGTTAGTTATTTACAGTAATTTTCCCAGATCTTTTAAAAATGCCCCACTATTTTTAAATATTATTTTTCTCTTCTGAGTTCAGTTTCTGCAATATGCATGAAGATCTAATTGATGGGAAAAAATCATACGGATCCAGTAAAAGTGGCCAACATAAAAGTTGTAGCCAACGAAATTTATAAACTTTTGGCAATGGTTTCAAGTAATTTGTAGGTGTGTAGCTCTAGATATGGCCAAAACACTGAGATAAAAGTTTCTGACTTTCAGAGACAGATTGTCTATGTGATTTCACAAAAAATATTAAAAATAGTAAACGAACTCAGAAAAATATGAGGTTTATGGGGTTGGAAAGATTACTTTCTGAAATTGATTTTTAACTATAAAAACATCCTTTTTTATGAAGAAATGATTTTTATAAAAATCGTGGAAGTGACAACAACATTCTGGACCGATTATGCATGTTCAATTTATGAGTTTTTGAGTGATAAAAAAAAAATTTAACAAAGTTTTTGGACATGAATCTTTGAGTGAACTTTAAATATATGTTATAAGAGTAAAATAATGAAATAAAAAGTGTTCTCACAATGGGGATTAGATGAAGGAAAGAAGGAAGTGTTGTAGAGCTTGAATCCTTGCAAAAAGTTGAAGTTTTGATGTGGTGGTTGTATGGCGGTCAACGGCGGTCAATGGTGGTCAATGGTGGTGTTTTGGTGGTGATAGGGTGGTAATTCTCCAGATTTTAGAGAGTGAGAGAGAGAGGTTGTAGAGAGAAGTGGGAGCAAATGGGAAAGAGTGAAGTTGGGAGAAATGAGGAGAATGCATGAGATTTGAGTGGTTAAGTGAGGAGGTGACATAATGAGGGTCTCATGGGAAAGGGGAGCATGGGGAGAAAGACCAAGGGGGCCATTTGGGGTCAAAAATCAGTTAATATTTTGTCTATTAAGTTTAGGTTACGTATTGTGTTCGTTTACCCGTTATTTTCGCCAAAACATTAAATCGCGTAACGTTATTTTGAGTCGTTTAATTTAACGATATATTTTGGATATTTTTCCATTGAAGTATTATTAAAATACTTTATTTTGAGTTGATGAAATATTTATCGAGTTTCGTTTCATTGCCGGAGTCGATTCGCGCGTTTTCTTTGTGTTTGAGACGTTTTAGCCAAAACGTCTAGGTTTTTCGTGCATTATTTAAACAAAATAATAATATGTGATAAATAACTTCTAAAAATAGATTAAAGTTATTTATAAAAAGGTTTTCACCAACGTCGTATATTTTGTCGGACTCCGTCCGGTTATTTTGCGTAATTACAACTAATTACGTAAGCGTAATATAAAACAATTACGTAGGTGTATATTCACAATAATATACAAATAGTTACAAGTAATTACAAGTATTTAGCCTAAACCACATCTAAATACACACAATTAGGGTTTCGGTTAGGTTTAACAGCTAACCTAATTTGCCGGGTGTCACAGGCAGAACCCCTGGTTGGGGTCGAGCTGCCAAGTCAGCTTGGAAAATTTTTATTCCTACCACTTTCCTTTAGTGAAAACGTATCCGAAATTTGAATTTGGAGTAAAATTAGGTGGTAAAATCTTGGTTCCGACACTTAGTAAAAATGTAAGTTTTCAAGGTTCTGGTTTGTGCGACGTCAGGTGCGACGTCGCACATGATGACCGCGACGTTTGAAATGACGTCGCTAAGTATAGTATTCGCAATTTAATGCGACGTTACGTATTATGTCGCTATATGCGACGTTAGTTCGGTTTGCGACGTTAAGGTCTGCGTCGCTATATGCGACATTCGCAAGTCAATGCGACGTTGGGGATGACGTCGCTATATGCGACGTTGTGAGGTGTTTAGCGACGTTGTAACTGACGTCGCAATCGGGCCAAGCCAGATGCGACGTCGGCGACTGATATGGTTTCGGTGGCCGGAAAATCGGCCGAACGACTTCCGTTTGGTCCAAATCTTTTACCCAACCCATTTTTGGACATTTTAAGCATATATAAACCATAAAAACGTAAAAATGAGTAAAAACGAAGAGTTTCGGGTTTTGTCGGAAACTTACAAAATGCCGAAATGAAAATCCGGAAAGATATGAATGTAGATCGTGATGCCGTGGTTCTTTTTCCCCAAAGAGGCAATATGATTCGAGTGCGTTTCATGGTGCTTTTTGGTGATAATTGGTGATGGTGGTGAGATGGTGAGGTTGAGAGAAAAGAGAGAGAGAAAGTGAAGAGATGAGAATGAAATGGAAAGAAAGAGAGGGAAGGTGGGGGTGTAGGTGGAAGCCCCCACTTTTCAGTCCACGCTCCGTGCTCCGTTCGTTTTCTCCGTCTTTTAAGTGTTAAATATTTATTTTTGCGCGTTAATTATTCATTTTAATTACGAATTCCTGTTAAATAATTTACTTGAGTTATTTTGTCAAATCTTTAAATAAGTTTATGTATGTTGTTGTTAAATCGTGCGTTAATTATTCTAATCGTGTAAACGTTTATTTGTACGTTCAGGACAATTTGAAAGTATTATTAAAATACTATTTCGAACACTATAATGTTTTTAAATAATGTTTCATGTTCAATTTAAAATGTTTCACCAACGTCCAAATAAAAGGAATCGGGTCCAGTTAATTCGTACGATTTATCCAAATCCCGTAAGTACACGTATATATATAAATCACCTTATATAAAAATAGAGTCTGTAATTAGTCTCATTACATACTAATTACAACTAGTTACAAGTAATCAGGCATAATTAATTATCCTAATTAGGCAGGTGTTACATTCTCCCCTTGTTAAAGAAATTTCGTCCCGAAATTAGCTCGAGTGAACGGTCGGTGCGTCGCCTGGGAAGAGGTGTGGATATTTCTGTCGCATTTGGTCTTCCCGTTCCCAAGTGAATTCAGGACCACGTCTTGAATTCCACCTGACTTTTACGATGGGAATACGACTCTGTTTTAGCTGTTTGACCTCACGGTCCATGATTTCAGCGGGTTCCTCAACGAAATGAAGTTTGTCATCGATGCGAATCTCGTCAAGTGGTATGATAAGTGTCTCGTCAGACAGACATTTCTTTAAGTTAGAAATGTGAAAGGTAGGGTGCACGCTGCTGAGTTCAGAGGGCAGCTGCAGTCGATATGCCACTGGACCTATCCTCTCGAGGATCTCAAAAGGTCCAATGTACCTGGGATTTAATTTCCCCCGTTTGCCGAATCGGATTACACCTTTCCAAGGCGATACTTTCAAAAGTACTCGGTCCCCAACCTGGAACTCGAGGGGTTTGCGTCTCACGTCAGCGTAACTTTTCTGACGATCGCGTGCGGCTTTGAGTCGGTTTTGGATTTCAACAATTTTCTCGGTGGTTTCGTGTATAAGTTCAGGACCAGTGAGTTGACTATCTCCCACTTCAGTCCAACAGATCGGTGATCGGCACTTACGACTGTACAGTGCCTCAAAAGGTGCAGCCTTAATGCTGGCGTGATAACTGTTATTGTAGGAAAACTCACACAACGGTATGTGTCTTTCCCAGTTGGTACCGAAATCAACTACGCAGGCTCATAGCATATCTTCCAGTATCTGAATAGTTCGTTCGCTCTGGCCATCGGTCTGAGGGTGGTACACGGTACTCATATCGAGACGGGTACCTAGTGATTTTTGGAGTGATTGCCAGAAGCGAGATGTGAAACGAGCATCCCTGTAAGAGATAATCGAGATAGGGACACCATGTTGGCAAACGATTTCTTTGATGTAGATTTGTGTAAGGCGTTCCATTTTATCGGTTTCTCTGATTGCCAAGAAACGAGCTGATTTGGTGAGACGATCGACGATCACCCAAATGGTATCGCAACCGTTCGCCGACTTAGGGAGTTTGGTTTTGAAATCCATGGCAATCTGTTCCCATTTCCATTCAGGAATGTCGGGTTGATGGAGTAAGCCGGAAGGTTTCTGGTATTCGGCTTTGACTTTCGAACAAGTAAGACACTTGCTGACGTACGTGGCGATTTCAGCTTTCATGTTCGGCCACCAATAAAACTCTTTGATCCCGTGATACATTTTATCAGACCCCGGGTGGATAGAATATTTGGACTTGTGAGCTTCATCCATCACCAAGTCCCGCAGGTTCCCGAAACTAGGCAACCAGATTCGGTTAGAGAAGTACCTAACTCCGTTGGGTCTAATTTCGAATTGTTTATCCATGCCTCTCAAGGCCTCGTTTTTGACATTATCGGGTTTGAGAGCTTCGAGTTGAGCGGTGAGAATCTGGATATTCAAATCGTTGTGAATGGTCATACTGAGGGCCCGGACTCGAAGTGGTTTTGTTCGTTCCTTACGACTGAGAGCATCGGCAACCACGTTTGCCTTGCCCGGATGATATTTGATCTCACAGTCGTAATCGGTGAGCAACTCGACCCATCGACGTTGCCTCATGTAAAGATCTTTTTGGTCGAAGATGTGTTGGAGACTTTTGTGGTCGGTGAATACAGTACTTCGGGTACCATAAAGGTAATGTCTCTAGATTTTGAGGGCGAATACCACGGCCCCTAACTCGAGGTCGTGGGTAGTATAGTTTTTCTCGTGGACTTTTAGTTGTCGGGAGGCGTAAGCAATGACCTTGTCTCGTTGCATCAGTACGCAACCGAGACCTTTGTGAGAAGCATCGCAGTATACCACGAAGTCATCGGTGCCTTCGGGTAGGGATAGAATAGGTGCACTGCAAAGCTTGAGTTTCAATAGCTGAAAGGCTGACTCTTGTTTATCGGTCCAGTCGAACTTTTTATCCTTTTGAGTCAGTGTCGTGAGTGGTATGGCTATTTTTGAGATGTTTTCAATGAATCGGCGATAATACCCCCGCCAATCCCAAGAATTGGCGTACTTCGGTAGGAGTGGTTGGCGCCTGCCAGTTCTTGATGGCCTCGATTTTTGATGGGTCTACATGAATTCCCTGACTATCAATCACATGCCCAAGGAATTGAACAGTTTTTATCCAGAACTCACACTTAGAGAATTTGGCGTAAAGCTCCTCGTGTATAAGTAGTTCTAGGATGGTTCTGAGGTGTTGTACGTGTTCTTGTTCGTTTCGTGAGTATATGAGGATGTCATCGATGAAGACAATGACAAACTTGTCAAGATAAGGTTTACACACCCGATTCATAAGGTCCATGAATACAGCCGGTGCGTTGGTTAGACCAAAGGGCATCACTTGGAACTCGTAGTGCCCGTAACGGGTTCTGAATGCGGTTTTTAGGATGTCGGCATCACGAACACGCAGTTGGTGATAACCCGATCGAAGATTAATCTTTGAATAACAACTTGATCCTTGAAGTTGATCGAACAGATCGTCGATTCGAGGGAGTGGATATCGGTTCTTGACGGTTAGTTTGTTCAACTCTCGGTAGTCGATGCACATTCTGAATGAACGGTCTTTCTTTTTGACAAACAAGACCGGAGCTCCCCAAGGAGAAGAACTCGGTCTAATGAATCCTCTATCCAGGAGTTCCTGTAACTGAGTAGACAACTCCTGAAGTTCGGATGGGGCTAGGCGGTACGGTGCTCGAGCCACCAGTGCGGCACCCGGCAAGAGATCAATCGAGAACTCGACCTGTCTAGGTGGAGGTAAACCAGGTAGTTCTTCTGGAAAGACTTCGGGAAAGTCTCTAACGATTGGCACATCTTCAAGTCGCTTCTCCTCCGACTTTTTCTCCGTGATGTGTGCGAGAATTGCTGGGTAACCTTTTCTCAGAAATTTTCGGGTTTTTAAACAGGAGATTATGTTTAGTCTCGACCCACCGGTCTCCCCTTGTATAATCAAGGTTCTACCGACGGCGAGAGGGATGCGGACGATCTTATCATAACAAACAATTTCGGCCCGATGCTTGGACAACCAGTCCATACCCACGATGACGTCGAAACTTCCTAGTTCAACAGGCATCAGATCGATTGAGAAGATTTCTTCGGCTAGGTTTAAAGTGCAATTAGGTATCACACTATCGGTTTCTATGAGTCTACCATTTGCAAGTTCTACGGTGTACTTAACATCTAAGGCCACGGGGGTGATGTCAAGTAGTTGGCAAAACTCATCAGAAATATAGCTCTTATCGGCACGAGTATCAAATAGAATAGAAGCAGATAAGTTGTTGAGGAAGAACATTCCCGAGACCACATTCGGGTCTTGACGGGCGTCCCCTGAGTTGATAACAAAGGCTCTGCTCCGAGTGTTGTTGTTGCGGTTGTTGTTGTTGTTGTTGGTGTTGTTCTTCAGCTTGGGGCAGTTGTTCTTAAAATGCCCAGAGTTTCCGCACCCAAAGCAGGTCTTTGGTGCATTGGTGTTAGGGGTAGGAATGATGGCTCGACAATCCTTGGCTAGGTGCCCGAACCTTTTGCAGTTGGTGCAAGGGCAGGAACCGTCGTGGTGACGATTGCATTTGGAACAGTAGGATTTGTTCCCGCCGTACCCTTTCTTTTCAGTAGTCCCTGATGAATAAGCCTTAACAGACTCAGGCTTCTTGTTGGTGAATTGGTTGGATGGGTTGGGGTTTCCTTCCCATTTGCGTTTGTTGTTTGCAGAAGGGGTAGAAGTTGTGCCACGGCGGACAGAATTTGCCGTTAGCTCATGGGCCTTAACGGATGGCGCTTTGAATCGTACCCGGTTTGGATGATGTCACCAAGTCTTGTAGTCTGTCGGGAAGTCCATCGACATATTTCTCGATCCTCTTGTATTCAGGATCGACCATGGATGGGCACAGAAGTGCCAGTTGGTGAAAATGGTTGGTGTAATCGGTGATATCATCACCTTGCATCTTGTGGTTCCAAAATTCCAACTCCAGTTGTTTCAGTTCATCCCTGGGGCAGTACTCACCCCTCAACATCTCCTTCAGTTCCTCCCACGGGAGTTTGTAAGCATTAGAGATACCCACAGTGTGGGCATAGGTGTTCCACCAGGTGAGAGCGGTGTCAGTGAATGTACTAACGGAGAACTTAACCTTGTCTCCCTCCTCACAGTTGCAGATAAGAAATACAGATTCGACTTTCTCGATCCAGCGTACTAAACCGATAGGTTTGCAGTTCAGAGGTTTGCAGTTCTGGAAGTCTTTGTAAGAACAGGGTTTGGGTTGTGGTCCATTAGTAGCTGTATCTTCGCTACCAGGAGTTGATATTCGGGTAGCTAGGGCTTGGGCCACACTACGGGCAATCAGACCCGCAATTTCGGCTTCACTGAGGGTGATTTGCCGGCGAGGAGGCATGATGCTGAACAAGAAAAGAACAAGGAAAAGAAATAAGGTAATTGCATGAAATTTATGATATATCACAAGTGTATATGATGAGATACTCGATAACAGTACGAGGTGATAATCACATTCCATTTAGATAAACAAGTTGGATATAAGGTACGGGTTTTCCAAAAGATTACAAAGTAATAGTGGTACAAAAGTACCGGGAATTGTTACATCCGGTTGAATTACATAGGTCCTAATTAAGAAATTAACTGGTTACAAGTTACAGACTGATCTAATCTTGATGCAGATTAATCTGCTCCATCAGCGCGACAAGGCGGTCCACGGTTTCTGCTAGTCTGTTGGCTTGCCTGGCGTTATCTTCAACCAAGTCCAGTCGTTGTACTAGTGCTCGAGAGTGATCCTCAGTCTCCTGTGAACGCTGTTCACATTCCTCTAGTCGGCTTCTTACGAGTTCATCCGTACCTAATTCAGCGGTCATTGAATCCTGAATTATGCTTACAGAGAGGCTGGTATCTTCTTGTTCTCGCTGGAGTTGTGATATGCAGTCAAGAGCTTGGCGAAGCAGGTAGGTCATTCGGTGTTGTTCCCGTTTGAGATTTTCGAGCCTTTGCTCCAGACGGCGGAGTTGGGTAGCCAACACTGGCACCGTGGGGTGTGCCGAGTTCCGAGAGTTATGAACAGGATAGGGGCTGGTTCGAGGTGACCTAGTGGTCCTCCTGGCTATTCGCGGGTTTCGAGATCCTTGCGGATGAGAGTGTGACGTATTGGGTGGTGTGTTTGTCATTCCTGTGGCAGAGTGTAAGTAAGACGAGGCTAATATATATAAGTATATAATATCCAGCCTAGTGTCTAGCACGTATCAAGTAATGGTCCGGTTCTCTCGTGGTCAGAGTCAACTAACGCATCCCTGTTCAACATAACCATTTCAGACCTCACGTCATCTTTCCTTAATTGTACATAGTTGATCAGGCTATGTTAAATTAAAGTCGTATGATGTAATTCCTGAACCAATCATGCCTAGTAAGGAAATACTGCCTAATGGTCATAGTCTAGGCCCACTAAATGCAACCTAGTTCACTATAACCTTAGGCTCTGATACCAATCTGTAACACCCCCAAATTTAATGATTTGCGGAAGCATACTTGGGTGTTACTAATCAATATACAAAGCACAAGATATACAGTAAACGACCTCTAAATGAGACGTTGTAAAGCGATTTCATAGAAATATATGTTTGAAAACTTAATGTTTTCGTATACAAAAATAGTTCCCTAGAGTCCACGCGTATGGCGGGAGATTCTATTACATAATCATCATGTACAAAAGATAATGCTGAGAATCTCCGTTAATGCAGTTTAGTTGAAATCATGCGACTCTGGCTATGTCCTGGAGAAATCCTACTCCATATGAGTACCTGAGAATACATGCTAAAAGGATCAACACGAATGTTGGTGAATCTCACAGGTTTGTAAGTAATATCAGTTTTGAACACAAGGTTTCATCAATAGTGCCCGCAGGCGTAAATCAAGTATTTGCAAATCCAGCAAATGTAAAGTAAATAAGTTATACCGTTGCCATGAGGCTCATAATCGAAGCTTAACCCGTAAGTAATAAGTTGCTCCCGTGACATGCTCGTAACTGAGCAAGCATAAGTAACGAATGATAGTCGCCCGTTTATACAGAACGGTTCGTGGTAGCGCTACTACCCCGGGCGGGGAGGGTCATTTCCCTAATGGATCCATTAACTAGTGTTCGCGCTTAAGTCCATAACTAACGATATATGATGGATTCATATACTAGTACCATGTGTATGGAATCTTGGGGTAGGCCAAATTTTGCTCGTGCTATGGTGGAAGTTGATTCAGGGACTGCCCTAAAAGAAAGTGTCGTGGTTTCTATTCCAAAGATTGAGGGAAATGGTAAAACATTGTATACTGTTAGAGTTGAATATGAGTGGAAACCTCCGAGATGCAGTCTATGTAAAATCTTCGGGCACAAAGATTCTGAATGTCCCAAGAATGTGATTAATGTTGATACTACGACGGTTAATAATCCAGAATTTGTAGTCCCAAAGAAAGTTGTTCGTGTTACCAAACAAGGAAAACCTGTGGATGGGTTCATTTTCCGTCCCCAAAAGCCAAAAATGGTATATAAGCCTAAGGATACGGGTCAATTGTCAAAGTCTAATAATCTGAATACTAAATCAAAGCAAGTGTATGGTGATAATTGATTTTCTGTTTTAAATTCAGATGTGTTAGATGAGGATTTGGATGTGGCTAAGCTGAATACAAGTGGGAAGATTGACAAAGGTAAAAATGTTCTTGGTGGTAAAATTGATCAAGGTAATATGGAGGATATTAGTGATGTTGAAGCTGAAGATAATGAAACATCAGCTTTTGTGGGTAATCCAAGGGTTCCATTCTCTTCTGAGGGGGCAAGCACTCCCGGTCTAGATGGTTCCAATGGTTAGTTTGTCCTCATGGAATATTAGGGGCATGAACCGAGTCCCTAAACAAAGTGAGGTTCAACAGGTGGTTCGAGAGAATAATTTAAGTATTTGTGCTGTATTGGAATCTCATATTCATTCATCTAAATTACAGAACATATGCTCGAAGGTGTTCTCTCATTGGGACTGGATATCTAATACAAACCAATGCACTGGAGGTACTAGAATTATTATTGGATGGGATCCTGGTATCGTTGATTTGATGTTTCTCCATGCATCTGATCAGGTTATTCATTGCCAGATTGGCATTCGGTCGGAAAATAAGGTCTTCTTTTGTTCTTTTATCTATGCGGGAAACGCTTATATTCATAGAAGGGAATTGTGGCTAGAGTTACGTAAGCATTGTCGATTTGTCAATGGTAGGCCGTGGGTCTTAATGGGTGATTTTAATGTTCCTCTTAATCTAGAGGATATTTCCACTGGCCCTTCGGGTCTTTCGATTGCTATGCAGGAGTTTAAGGAATGTGTGCAGGATATTGATATTATGGATATCAATAGTTCAGGTTTTCATTATACTTGGAATCAAAAACCTTCAAGCAATGATGGAATTCTAAGGAAGATTGATAGAGTTATGGGGAATGTGGAGATGTCTAATATGTGGCCTGGGTTAGTGGCTTTGTTCCAACCATATCGTATTTCAGACCATACTCCTGCGGTCTTGAAATTGCCTACATCTTTTAGTCGGTGCCCTAAATCATTTAAATTCTTTAATTTCTTAGCTCATAAGGCTGAGTTTTTAAAGATTGTTGATGGTGTTTGGATGACTCCGGTGGATGGTCATAATATGTATCGGATTACTAGTAAAATGAAATTATTGAAGAAACCTTTACGTAAGCTTATGCGGGATCAAGGAAATCTTCATGACAAAGTTATGAAGCTTCGGGTGGAGTTGGATAAAGTTCAAAAGGATCTTGATGCTCATCCTGATTCGATTGATCTAAGAGAGGAAGCTAGTCACTATTTAAAGGCGTTTAATCAAGCCGTTCTTGATGAGGAACGGTATTTAAAGCAAAAATCAAAGATTGAGTGGCTTCGTGAGGGGGATAGTAATACAAAGTATTTTCATAATGTGGTGAAAGAGAAGGCTAGTAGAAATAGAATTAATGCTGTTCGTGATTCCCAGAATGTGCTTTGTGAAGGAGATCGTGTTCCCCTCATTTTTGTGGAACATTTTCGGCATTTTTTAGGCTATAATGGTGATGTTCAGCCTATCCCTGATGAAGGGCTGTTTTTAAAGACGATTCCAGTTGATAAGTCAAATGATATGATTCGTGAAGTTACAAAGGAGGAGGTCAAAATGGCTATGTTTTCTATTGGAGATAATAAATCACCAGGCCCTGATGGTTTTTCTGCAGCATTTTATAAGAAAGCTTGGGAGATTGTGGGCAATGATGTTTATTTGGCTATTCGGGATTTTTTTATGAATGGTTGTCTTCTAAAGGAACTGAATCATACTTCCATTGTTTTAATTCCTAAAGTGACAACTACATCTTGCATTAATGATTTCCGTCCGATATCATTATGTAATGTCTTGTATAAGTGTATTAGTAAGGTTCTTACTAATAGGATTAAAGGCTCATTGGGTGATATTATTAGTGAGAACCAATCAGCATTTGTTCCTGGTAGATCCATCTCGGATAATATTCTGTTGACTCGGGAATTAATGAGAGGGTATCATCTTAGCAAAGGACCTCCAAGATGTGCTTTTAAGGTGGATATCCAAAAGGCATATGATACTGTAAATTGGTGTTTTTTAAAACACATTTTACATGGATTCGGGTTTCATCCTCATATGATTAAGATGATTATGGCATGTGTTACTTCGGTGACTTTCTCTGTTAATCTACATGGCCACACTTACGGTTTTTTCAAAGGGGGAAGGGGTCTTCGTCAAGGTGACCCTTTGTCACCTTATTTATTTACTTTGGTTATGGAGATGCTTACTTTAATTATCAGGAAACGGGTTAATGATTTGGATGGATTTGCTTATCATAATCATTGTGATAAACAACGGATTGTGAATATATGCTTTGCTGATGACCTGTTTCTTTTTTGTAAAGGCAATGTTGATTCTGTCCAGGTTATCGCTCAGGCACTTAATGAGTTCACTGAGATGTCAGGTTTAGCCCCGAGTATTCCAAAGAGTACTGTTTTCTTCTGTAATGTGCCTACTTCTGTTCGGAATGCTATTCTTTCTATTATGCCATTTTCAGAAGGTCAACTCCCTGTTCGTTATTTAGGAGTTCCATTAATTTCAACAGGGTTACTTTCTCGTGATTGTCGACCTTTAGTTGAAAGAATCCAGAATAGAATTGGGAATTGGAAAAACAAATGGTTGTCATTGGCTGGAAGGTTGCAACTTGTTGCTTCAGTGTTATCATCCTTGCAAGGATATTGGGCTGCTTTATTCATTCTTCCCACTAATATTGTTAAACAAATTGAAAGTCTGATTCGAGGCTTCCTTTGGTGTCAAGGGGATATGAAGCGTGGTAAAGCTAAAGTTTCCTGGAAGGCAGTTTGTCTTCCTAAATATGAAGGCGGTCTGGGAATTAAAAGACTTGATACTTGGAACAGAACTCTTATGGTTAAACACATTTGGAATATATTAGCTCATAAAGAATCCATGTGGGTTCTGTGGATTTATTTTCATAAACTCCGAGGTCGAAGCTTTTGGGATGTTACAGCTAAAGGGGATATGAGCTGGTGTTGGAGGAAAATTCTTCAACTTCGTGACATGATCCGAAAACACTTTTGGTTTAGTATTGGTGATGGATCTTCTATTTCGGTATGGTTCGATACTTGGCATTCTTTATGCCCTTTGTCGTCTTTTATTTCTCGTTATGCCATTACTAGAGATTTTCAGATTAATGCTTCGATCGCGGATGTGATTGAGGGAAACGCTTGGAACTGGCCATCTTCCTGGCTTACGAGATTCTCTTTGCTTAATCAACTTCCTAATCCGGGTTTGGGTACTGGTTCAGACAAGTTGTGTTGGAGAACTCTAGAGGGTAATTTGGTTGACTTTAAAGTCAGCCATGTTTGGGAGTCCCTTCGGCCAAGGGCTGATTTGGTTGAGTGGGATTCGGTTGTTTGGTTTTCTTCATGTATTCCTCGGCATTCTATTCACTTATGGTTGGTATTAGGTGAAAAGTTGAAGACTCAAGACCGTTTGAAGCAATGGGATGTTGGTTCTTCTACCAACTTAAACCTGCTTCGGTGCTCGCTCTGTAACACTCAACCGGATTCTCATTCTCATTTGTTTTTTGAGTGTTGTTTCTCTTCTAAGGTTTGGTTGGAGGTTCTAAAGTTTGCAGGATATTCCTTACAATCTACATGTTTGATGAGCTGTGTTGATTGGATCAAGCCGAGTTCTACTCGAAAGTCTATTAGAATTATTATCTTCAAGCTTCTTCTTGGTGCTACATCGTACTTCATTTGGAATGAGCGTAATATGCGGTTATTTCAGAAGAAAAGGCGTTCGGAAGACCAGGTGGTACATTCTATCCTAGAAGTGATTCATCTTAGGCTGTATTCCTTCAGGTTTAAACCTTCTGGATGGGTTAATCGGGTTATGGAGACCTGGAAGCTGCCACAATCCCTTATTAACAAGGGTTGATGTCTTCATTTATGATGCGATTGCAGTGGATCATTGCTTGGTGTCTAGGTTTTTTAGTAGTAATTGATTTGTCTGGATGTTAAAGTGGTTGCTATATACTTGGCATGTCAAGTATATATGCTTAGTCTTTCTTTTGTCAGTCTAAGCTTTATTTGTACTTGTATTGCTATATCATTATTAATAAAATTTGCCAGGGTAACTCCCTTTTACCCAAAAAAAAAAAAAAAAAAAAAAACGATATATGATGGAGAGACTTCTGTAAGTAAGAACTAACTCATGCAATTCCGTTTGGTATAGTAAAATGTATAGTTCGTACTTGTGTTCAAGAAAAGTAAGCAATGTATCTCACCCCGAATGTAAAACAGCAAAAGTGGGGCTGTAAGACTCACCTGAGTCGAGTAATAAGCGGTAGCAAATGGTAGGTAGTATGTAGGTTCTCCGAATCCCGTAACCTTTACATGCCTAAACATATAAAGTTAAGTAAGTAGATGTCTCGCAAGACCATCTACGCTAGTTGTCTACACAACTCGTTATGTCCAAGTGTTTGTTTAGTAATCCGTTTGTAGTTTGAAAACAAGTATGGCCCGTTGGTGACGGTTTGTAATAATAATTCAAAGTGTTATCATTATATGTATCGTTGAATCAGGTTTCGTTATTTGTAAGTGTTCGACACTTAGTGTGAAAAGTATTTACAACATCTAATGACGGGGGTCCGGGGGCAGCGCCCCTGGTAGCGGGGTCCAAGGGGCAGAGCCCCTGGTTGGGGTCGAGCTGCCAAGTCAGCTTGGAAAATTTTTATTCCTACCACTTTCCTTTAGTGAAAACGTATCCGAAATTTGAATTTGGAGTAAAATTAGGTGGTAAAATCTTGGTTCCGACACTTAGTAAAAGTGTAAGTTTTCAAGGTTCTGGTTTGTGCGACGTCAGGTGCGACGTCGCACATGATGACCGCGACGTTTGAAATGACGTCGCTAAGTATAGTATTCCCAATTTAATGCGACGTTACGTATTATGTCGCTATATGCGACGTTAGTTCGGTTTGCGACGTTAAGGTCTGCGTCGCTATATGCGACATTCGCAAGTCAATGCGAAGTTGGGGATGACGTCGCTATATGCGACGTTGTGAGGTGTTTAGCGACGTTGTAACTGACGTCGCAATCGGGCCAAGCCAGATGCGACGTCGGCGACTGATATGGTTCCGGTGGCCGGAAAATTGGCCGAACGACTTCCCTTTGGTCCAAATCTTTTACCCAACCCATTTTTGGATATTTTAAGCATATATAAACCATAAAAACGTAAAAATGAGTAAAAACGAAGAGTTTCGGGTTTTGTCGGAAACTTACAAAATGCCGAAATGAAAATCCGGAAAGATAGGAATGTAGATCGTGATGCCGTGGTTCTTTTTCCCCAAAGAGGCGGTATGATTCGAGTGCGTTTCGTGGTGCTTTTTGGTGATAATTGGTGATGGTGGTGAGATGGTGAGGTTGAGAGAAAAGAGAGAGAGAAAGTGAAGAGATGAGAATGAAATGGAAAGAAAGAGAGGGAAGGTGGGGGTGTAGGTGGAAGCCCCCACTTTTCAGTCCACGCTCCGTGCTCCGTGCTGTGTTCGTTTTCTCCGTCTTTTAAGTGTTAAATATTTATTTTTGCGCGTTAATTATTCATTTTAATTACGAATTCCTGTTAAATAATTTACTTGAGTTATTTTGTTAAACCTTTAAATAAGTTTATGTATGTTGTTGTTAAATCGTGCGTTAATTATTCTAATCGTGTAAACGTTTATTTGTACGTTCAGGACAATTTGAAAGTATTATTAAAATACTATTTCGAATACTATAATGTTTTTAAATAATGTTTCATGTTCAATTTAAAATGTTTCACCAACGTCCAAATAAAAGGAATCGGGTCCAGTTAATTCGTACGATTTATCCAAATCGCGTAAGTACACGTATATATATAAATCACCTTATATACAAATAGAGTCTGTAATTAGTTTCATTACATACTAATTACAACTAGTTACAAGTAATCAGGCATAATTAATTATCCTAATTAGGCAGGTGTTACAATATCTCATTTGGCAAGAGCGGAATTTTTGTCTTTTTGCTAAAGGAAGACGTTCGTGTATCGAGCTTGCTGATGCTATTATTTCTGAGATTCGATTGAAGCTGGTTTCCTTCAAGTTCAAGTCTTCGTTCCGAGCTAATCGAGCTTTGGAGCGATGGAAGATCCCGTCCCGGATTTAAGCTTGGTTTGCTTTCATCTGTTTATGGATTCTCTTGGAGTTTTGCTTATTAGTTGCTCGTTTATTTTATATTGGATGTATTATCTATTTATTTTTGAGCTACATTATTTAGATGTATATGGCATGTCATATACAGAGTGATTAGCTGTAGCTAGCTAGTGGTTCCTACTGATTTGCTTGTGGTTGTGCCTTGTTATGTAGTGTTATTGCCTATGTAACGGGCTGTGGTGTGGGATTCACCCACACTCTTTGTACTTAACGTTATTTTGGAGTAATATATTTACCGGGTGAAAACCCTTTACCCCAAAAAAAAAATGAAGTTTATCATCGATGTGGATTTTGTCGAGAGGAATAATAAGTGTCTCATCAGACAGGCATTTCTTAAGGTTCGAAATGTGAAATGTGAGATGCACACTACTGAGCTCGGGTGGTAGCTGCAATCGATACGCCACTGGACCAATCCTTTCAAGGATCTCAAAAGGTCCAATGTACCTGGGGTTTAATTTCCCACGTTTGCCGAAGCGGATGACACCTTTCCAAGGTAATACTTTGAGCAATACTCAATCCCCAACCTGGAACTCGAGATGCTTGCGTCTCAGCATAACTCTTCTGACGATCACGTGCGGCTTTCAGCCGGTTTTGGATACCAATGATCTTTTCTGTGGTTTCGTGTATGCTTTCAGGACCAGTGAGTTGGCTGTCTCCCACTTCGGTCCAACAGACAGGTGATCGGCACTTACGACCGTACAGTGCCTTAAAAGGTGCAGCTCCAATACTGATGTGGTAGCTGTTGATGTACGAAAATTCGCACAAGGTGATTTTCACAGTTTGCACCGAAGTCAACTATGCAGGCTCGTAGCATATCCTCCAGTGTTTTAATGGTTCGTTCGCTTTGGCCGTTTGTTTGTGGATGGTATGCAGTACTCATATCCAGACGAGTACCCAATGATTTCTGAAGTGATTGCCAAAAGCGTGAAGTGAAGCGACTATCTCTGTCGGAGATAATCGAGATGGGAACGCCGTGTCGGGATACGATTTCTTTCAGCTAGATTCGGGTGAGGCGTTCCATTTTATCGGTTTCTTTGATGGCTAGGAAATGAGCAGATTTTGTGAGACGGTCTACGATCACCCAAATGGTATCGCAACCGCTCGGTGTTTTCGGGAGTTTAGTGATGAAATCCATCGTGATATGCTCCCATTTCCACTGAGGGATTTCCGGTTGTTGAAGTAATCCGGAAGGTTTCTGATATTCTGCTTTAACTTTGGAACATGTGAGGCACTTGCTGACATACGTGGCAATTTCGGCTTTCATGTTGGGCCACCAATACAACTCTTTGATGTCGTGATACATCTTATCGGATCCAGGATGTATAGAATATTTGGACTTGTGAGCTTCATCCATCACCAAGTCTCGTAGGTTCCCAAAACTAGGTAACCAGATTCGGTTAGAGCAGTATTTTGCCCCATTAGGTTTGGTTTCGAATTGTTTATCCATACCATGCAATGCCTCATTTTTCAAGTTTTCAGGTTTGAGTGCTTCGAGTTGAGCGGTAAGAATCTGAATGATGAAATCATCACGTATTGTCATACTAAGGGCTTGGACTCGAAGTGGTTTTGTGCGTTGTTTTCGACTTAAGGCATCGGCAACAACGTTTGCCTTGCCAGGATGATAGCGGATCTCACAATCGTAATCGGTAAGCAACTCGACCCATCGACGTTGCCTCATGTTGAGATCCTTTTGATCGAATATGTGCTGGAGACTTTTGTGATCTGTGAAGATTGTACATTTAGTGTCGTACAGATAATGTCTCCGGATTTTGAGCGCAAACACTACAGCTCCCAATTCGAGGTCATGGGTTGTGTAGTTCTTTTCATGGATTTTGAGTTGTCAAGAGGCGTAGGCAATGACCTTGTCTCGTTGCATCAACACGCAACCGAGACCTTGGTGAGAAGCATCGCAGTATACCATGAAGTCATCGTTGCCTTCGGGTAATGATAGAATAGGCGCACTACAAAGCTTTTGTTTGAGTAGTTGAAATGCTGACTCTTGTTTATCAGTCCAATCGAACTTCTTGTCTTTTTGAGTCAGTGTGGTGAGTGGTTGGGCTATTTTCGAGAAATTTTCAATGAAGCACCGATAGTGCCCAGCAATTCCTAAGAATTAGCGTACTTCGGTCGGCGTCGTAGGTGCTTGCCAGCACTTGATAGCCTCGATTTTTGAAGGATCAACATAAATGCCTTGACTGTTAATCACATGTCTAAAGAATTGAACGGTTTGCATCCAGAACTCACACTTAGAGAATTTAGCATATAACTCTTCATGTTTGAGTAGTTCTAGGATGGTTTTGAGATGTTGCGCATGTTCTTATTCGTTGCGCGAGTAGATCAAGATGTCATCAATAAATACAATGACAAACTTGTCGAGATATGGGTTGCACACTTGGTTCATAAGGTCCATGAATACAGCCGGTGCGTTTGTTAAACCGAATGGCATCACTTGAAATTCGTAATGCCCATAGCGAGTTCGGAAAGCAGTTTTAGGGATATTGTCGTCGTGAACTCGTAGTTGATGATAACCTGACCGTAGATCGATCTTTGAATAAAAACTCGACCCGTGAAGTTGGTCAAACAGGTCATCAATGCGGAGAAGTGGATAACGGTTCTTGACAGTTAACTTGTTGAGTTCACGGTAGTCGATGCACATGCGGAAAGAACCGTCTTTATTTTTCACGAACAAGACCGGAGCTCCCCAAGGCAAGGAACTAGGCCTAATGAATCCCTTATCCAGGAGTTCTTGCAACTGAGTAGACAACGAAGGAACGAGAACTTCCCCCGAATCGACTCCTGAAGTTCAGAAGGGGCTAGTCGATAAGGTGCTCGTGCCACGGGTGCTGCTCCGGGCACAAGATCGATTGAGAACTCAACTTGCCTAGGTGACGGAAGACCAGGAAAGTTTTCAGGAAATTCTTCGGGAAAGTCTCGAACAATAGGCACATCCTCAAGTCACTTCTCTTCCGACTTTTTCTCCATAACGTGTGCAAGGATTGCCTGTTACCCTTTCCTCAGGTATTTGCGGGTTTTCATACATGATATGATGTTTAATCTCGTCCCACAGTTCTCCCCTTGTATGACTAAGGTACTACCGGTGACGAGAGGAATACGAAAATTTTTATCGAAGCAGATGATTTCAGCATGGTGCTTGGACAACCAATCCATGCCAACAATGATGTCGAAACTTTCAATCTCGACAGGTAGAAGAAGGTCAATGGTGAAAAGTTCGTTGGCTAGATTTAAAGTGCAATTAGGTATTACACTATCGGTCTCAATGAGTTTGCCGTTAGCTAATTCTACAACATACTTAGCATCTAAGGCAACAGGAGTGATGTTGAGTAGTGGGTAAAATTCATCAGATATAAAACTTCTATCAGCACCAGTATCAAATAGAACAGTGGCAGTTAAGTTATTGAGGAGGAACGTACCCGAGACCACATTCGGGTCTTGATGGGCTTCCCTTGAGTTAAGGACGAAGGCTCTACCTTTAGCAGTGTTGTTGCCCTTGTTTTTCAGTTTTGGGCAATCGTTTCTGAAGTGCCCTGTGTTGCCACACTCAAAGCAGGCCTTTGGTTGACTGGCGTTGATGTTGGTGTTGGTGTTGGAATTGGTAGACCTACAGTCTGTGGCCAAATGCCCATATCGTTGACAGTTGGTGCAGGGAGTACCGCAAGGACCATCATGATGTCGGCGGCACTTAGAACAGAAGGGCTTACTTCCAGTGTAACCCTTTTTTGAATCAGAACCAGATGTGTAGGCCTTAACAGTTTTAGGCCGTTTGGAGGATTGTTGGTTTTGATTTTGAGTGTTGGGGTTCCCAGTCTACTTGCGTTTGTTATCCCCTGATTGGTTTCCGGTACTCTTTTCAGCAGTAGTGGCTCGGCGAACGGCCTGAGCCATGAGATTGTGTGCCATACGAACGGCACTCTGGATAGTGTCTGGTTTGGATGAGGTTACCATCCCCTGAATCTTTTCTGGGAGTCCCTATCTCTCGATTTGCTTGTACTCCGGATCTACCATGGTTGGGCACAAGAGTGCCAGTTGGTGGAATCTAGTGGTGTAACCCGTGATATCGTTTTTCTTGACTGTGAGGTTCCAGAACTCAACCTCAAGTTGTTATAACTCTTCCCTTGGGCAATATTCATCCTTCAACATTTTCTTCAATTCATCCCAGGGAGTTTGGTATGCGGTATCGATGCCCACGGTCTAAGCATGAGTGTTCCACCAAGTCAGAGCACCTTCCATGAAAGTGCAGGTGGAATACTTGACTTTGCACTCTTCTGGGCAGTTGCAGATTCTGAAGACTGATTCCATTTTCTCTATCCAACGTAATAAACCTATAGTACCTTCCGTGCCCTTGAGGTTCAGAGGTTTGCAATTGAGGAAATCCTTGTATGAGCAGGGTTTGGCTGGAGGTGTGTTGTTCGTGGTGTCATTGCTGCCTGAATGTGGGTTTTGTCCACTGTTGCGTTGGGCAGCTAAAGCGTCAGCTGCACCTTGGGCAACTAGTCGATTGATGTCAGCTTGGCTATACGTTTGTCGTCTCGGAGGCATAATGCTTGAATAAACAAAGAGAAAGAGATAAGTGAGATGTTTGTACAAAGGTTATGATGTATCACACTTGTATATATAAGGAAATAATATACATCAGCACGGAGTGATAATCATATTTCATTAGATAATAAGATGGGATACCATACAAGGTATAAGTTTAAAAGGTTACAGAATTTAGAGTTTACAAAAGATGCCGGGAATTGTTATATCCGGTCGAATTACGAATGTTTTACAAGTTCTAGGTAAACGATTACATAACAGATATTGTACTAATCCTGTCGTAGAGTCACTCGTGACATTAGGGTGAAAAGACGTTCCACAGTCTCAGCAAGTCTGCTGGTCTGTCGGGCATTTTCCTCAGCAATGGTCAGGCGTTGCTCAAGCATGCGAGTGTATTGTTCGACCTCCTGTGAGCGTAGCTCACATTCTTCCAGTCTTGCTTGTAGGAGATCAAATGTGCTCTTGTCATCAATCACTTGCTGATGAATCATTTCCACAGTCTGAGTCATGTTCTCCTAGTCCTGGTAAAGTTTTGCAATTCGGTCCTGAGCATGGCGCATCCAGTACATACGTGCTATATGTTGTTCCCGTTCCAGACTTTCAAGTCTTTCTTCATGACGGTGCAGTCTTGCAGCTAACACCGGAACAGTATGGTGGATAGATTCTTGAGTGTATGGGGAGATGTCCATGGGGTCGGCAGGAACTTGTATGTCTTCCTCAGACCTCCAAGTGTTTAGAGTTGTGGGTAGCCAATCCCACCTACGAGGGTAAGCTGGATGGCGTGTTCTGCTTGAGGTGTCACCAGTGTGGTTTAGGTAAGGGTTAGCTCGGACTGATTCGGTACCCCTCCTGTGATTGCGTGTTACTCGTGCCTCTCTAGTCATATAGTAGAGAGGTTCAGGAGAGACTCGTATCGGTGAGACAGGTAAAGCGGTTACCTCCTCAGTAGTTGGTAAGGTTCGAGTCTCGTTGTCCGTGTCAGTTGGTGCTAAGTGAGGAATGTCTGCCATTTCTGTGGCAAGAACGTTGAGTATCGTGAGGCCTATATATATATATATATATATATATATATATATATATATATATATATATATATATATATATATATATATATATCATATAATATAGCCTAGTGTGTCTTGCACAAACATGCATAGGTCCGGTTTGTCTCGTGGTCAGAGTCAACTAGTGTATTCCTATTCAACATAAACGTTTCAGATCTCGCATCATCTTTCCTTAATTGTACATAGTTGATCAGGCTATGTTAAATTAAAGTCGTATGATGTAATCCCTGAACCAGTCATACCTAATAAGGAAATACTACCTAACGGTCATAGTCTAGGCCCACTAAATGCAACCTAGTTCACTATAACCTTAGGCTCTGATACCAATCTGTCGCACCCCCAAATTTACTGTGCGGAAGCGGTTCTGGTCGGGGCGCGACTAATACGGTAATCAAAGCACACAAGATATATAATGAACGACTCTATATGCGTCGTTTACAAATTACATTGATAATATAAAAGTTTTACAATGTTATAATAGTTACAAAAGCTCGTGATCATAATGTGAGAGATTCTAAGGCATATCTAATTTCACAAAATATAGAAATGCAAGGGAATCTCCTGATTTTGCATGCGACTCGAGCTATCTAATTCTGAGCAGACCTACTGCTGTTGAGTACCTGAGAATACATGCTAAAAGGTCATCTAAAAGCTGGTGAGCTCACAGGTTTGTACAATGATAAAATATAGTGTGTGAACAAAAGATTTAATATAATGATTTGAAACCAATCAAATAATGTGTATATTACTGCCATGAGGTCATAGTCTGAGCTTAACTGAGGTGTCGGGATCACAATCAAGTGCCCGATCGAGGGTGCCTCCCTGCGAGTGCCTAATCTACACTCGTATGAACAAATGATAATGCGTCCGTTTGACAAGTTGGGGCTTCCAACCCGGACGGGGATTGTCAATCCCATATGGTACCATACACTAACATTCACGCTACAAAAGTATTACCAAACTATGATCGTGGAGGGCTTTAAAATGATTAGCAAATAACTCATGCAGAATATAGCGAGTTTTAGTACTTGTGTTCACATGTAAAACAAATAGAGCATGCATTCCCACCCCGGGAGTAAAAACAGTAAAATGCGGGGCTATGAGACTCACCTGAGTCTGTAGTGTTGCTATCAAGCAATAATGATGAAGCACAAGGAAATGATGTCGTCCAAATGACTGTAACCTGCTGGACGTCCTAATCGCGCAAAGTTATGATAATGAGTAGGTTTCTCAAAAGATTACCTATGCTAGTTGTCCATTTAACTAGTAATGTCCAAATAATTTGGTTTGATTGATTATGTTTTGGTAATAATAATTTCAAAGTATTATTATTATATATTTCACTGTATTGTATACTCATCCAAGTATATAATGTAATAGTATTATCGTATAAAGTTTAGTTGTTGTAATTATTCAACACTTAGTGAAACTTTTGTTTTCTAGATTCTGTAATTTGCGACACAAGGTGCGACATAGAAGTTTGTGTCGCAAGTTACGACGTAAGTGATTGTTGCGACATAGGGCTTTGTGTCGCTATATGCGACGTTCGCAATTTAATGCGACATAGTAACTTGTGTCGCAGGCTTGGGGTCGCTGATGGTTCAGGGTCACTGATGGTTTGTATAACACCCCTCGTTTCATTTCAAACAATTTATATAATAATGGCGACTCGGAAGCGTATATTTAAAACATACTATCAATGTACTCAAAATGTCAATAAACTTTTTCAAACTTATTACATGACATTTCAACAAACTCGGTGTTATATAATTCAAAACATCTCTTTAGTTATCCAAATAACATCAGAGTAACAGCCTGTCAAACATTCCATCAATTCCAAACACTTCCTGCCCAGCCCAATATGTCCCCTCTATTTTAACCTGCAGGAAGAACTGTGGTGGGGTTAGCATAAAGCTAAGTGAATGAAACTATAAGCAACAGTACAACCTAGCATAACAATCTGTTTACATCAAATAACAATAAACAGAAAATCAATCATTCACTCGACATCCAATCAATGTCAAGCTACACCAATCAAACATTATAAATCATCATGAGGACCGGTGGCTCCTGAGATACCCTAATACCGGTTTGGTACTCAGGGAACCCTTATCAATCATCTGTATTGGCCTATACAGAATTACCGGTAACCAGTTGTTAATCACACACGACCTAGATCTCCAAACCAACATTTCAAGTTTCAAGATCTCATGTCGTCTACAATAACAACCAAGTCCAACTGTCAAGTCAAGTTGACCTCAGAATCTTACATACTAGCTCAAACAGCCAAGTAAGCAACTAGTCAAACTATCATGGCAAGATATCTCAACAATTACATTCTATCAAAGTAATACTATAATTACTTGTTGTAAATCAAATCATTACAACTAAATCACACTGAGGTTACAGATCCACTCACCGACTACCTCAGGCCTCCACTCAGTAGTCTAATATCACTGAGTCTTCTCCATATCTGTGAATCAATCAATCAAATATAAGTTAGTAATCAATATCAATATACTGAACTTATATCAACCATTTACATTAAGAACTTAACATAATCTACATCAAGATTACTAGTTCCTAATTATACACTAATGATTTACAACATAATCATTATCATATATTAATATATATCAATTAGCAATCACATTACTTATTAACAAACAAACAAGAAATGTTGCACCAGCCCTTCAAGCCGCCGGCTTCCTCTTAGAAGCCACCGGCTTCTGGACTCCACCCGCCGGCTTCACCACTCTAACCACCGGGTAAATTACTAAATGTGGTAACAGAATTAAAACCACATTTTAAAGCCTATACCAACCGCCGGGTCTATGTATAAACCCGCCGGTTTCATGCTACACCACACAAGCCGCCGGCTACCCCTATGAAGCCGTCGGCTTCGGCTAACAAGAACAAGCCGCCGGCTTGGCCAAAGAAGCCGCCGGCTTCTGGCCTCGTCCCAGCCCAGCACGAACAGCAGAAACCCTAACTCGCGGGTTTAATCCCCAAAACACCAAAAACTCGTTTTTAAACGGTTATAAACCTCAAATATCATCACATAATCAATATGTAACACTTATAACCTGTTTCTAACATCCAAATCTCTCAAATCATCAATTTACCCAAATTCAATCAAAAATCAAATTCTTAAATACTCAAGAATACTTACTGATTGAAGAATCTAACGATGGTAATCTGATGATTATGAAGATTCACGAGAATCACAACTTCCTGATTTGATTTCTGGATTGATTTGGAAGTTTTCAGAGAGTTTCTATGAGTTTCTAAAGTTTCTAAATGAACTTTCCTAAAATGGAAAGTTAAATATATAGTCGGTTCACAAACCGCCTTCAATATACGGGTATAATTTAATACCCCATCTCAATCTATTGTCTGGAACCCGAAAACCATTTGCGAGTCCAAACATTTTATTGTACCGTTAACTATATTAATTTACAACAATTAATAATTCACTTATCACATTGGAATATTTAACTCCTATTCCAATTATTTCAACTATTTCAAACAATATTATTTCCAAACACATTTAAATACTTATTTAAATCAAGAAATAATATAAAACAACTAGGTCCAATTCGAGGATGTTACAACTCTCCCCTCCTTAAAGAGATTTCGTCCCCGAAATCTAACCTCAATCAATCTTACTAATGTGATATAATCACATATATCTTAATATACATTTGTCCTCAATAGCAACTTACAACTATACTTAGACTGTTTGAATTCTTTCCACATGAACATATCCAAATGTACATGCTTCTATCTTTTCCTATGCACACATACAGTGCATCCATCCAACATCTCATAGGAACCAATCATCTATCTAATTCCTTTATCACCAATCAGATAAAAGTTTAAAGCACCCTATCACTTTAACCAACAACAATAAGTGAAACCTAACATCACTTACTAGGTCTACACAACCAGAAATTAGCAACATGCTAAAATCTTTAACCTACTCTCACTGTTCATCACTGGTAACAATAAAACAGCAGTAACAATATCACAACAACAGTGTTTATTAAACCACAATGTACCTAGCAACACTGAAATATAATTCAGCTCACGACCAACAATCAGTCTAATATACAGATCACAATCTTAAATCTCTACCATCAAAGATTTGAAATTCAAATCTAGGTTAACTTTTCATCCAAAAGTTTCATACCTACTCTTGTGAATAACCTACCATATTCACATATCACTTTAATCGTATGAAATCCTTTACTTAAAGTAATCCAGATTCATATCACCTTAATAAGCACAGCAGAGGTCACACTCAGTAGGTAAAACTACAATCAACAAGTACTTTGCTCAATCAACAATAGTACCACAATCAAATATTACCTACATTCAACCAACCTCTACATTGACTTATTTCTGCTTGTAACTCCTTTCATTACAATCTATCAATTGTCAACAACAACAATTTACACAACCAATAATCACAACACTAATGATTATACACTACAGTATACCCATCAATACTTACTATGTATCTCCAAAGTCTAACTAACCATCAAGTTAAAACTTATTTATTACTTAAACTGGTAAGACATCAATAATATTCTCTTAGCAACCAGTTATTTCAATTCAACTTTACAATCTTAAACTACTAATCACAAGCAATTAGAATTTATACAACTTTAACCACCCAATCATTCAACACTAGATCCCGTCAATCTAGCAACTAAGTCAGTCTTAATCCACATATTATGATACTACAGGTCAAGCATCACAATATCACATTATCAAAATGTGCTACTTTCCAACACATTTCCAACAAAATCTACATCAAGTTAATCACAATTAACTAACCTCCACATATCTTATGGCATATTTTAATTCATTCTATTAAAACTTATCATGCCATTTATTATCATGTATACCACACATACATACCTACACTATTTTAGATATTCTCTAAAATGGACACATACACAACAATTCCATTTCATTCTATATACTAGGCCATTCAGACTGTTAAAGTCTTTATCAAGCCTTCTCAATATTACTATTCATCACATATCCATACCACAGGACATGGAACAATCAATAACTCTATGTTTCACTTATATACTTATCAACTAGTATATAACTTAAACGTTTCATTCTAAACTTTCAAGAAAAGTTTGGTGAATACAATCATCACCTATCAAGGTTTCTCTTACTTTCTAACACTTACAATTATACACATCAGGTTTTCAGCCCCAAATGTCAAGCAATCATTATTCTTAAACTATCAAAATAATGATCATTACACTTAATTTCATACCTGATTTCTTAAAATATGACCAACTATTCAATTCATATTTCCTCAATTATTAACCAAGGTTAAGCTAAACCTTTAGCACAATTCACTTTCAGATATCCTTTCATATCCTTTCTTATTTGGATCTAATCCCATTTTATCACTTCATCACTTACTTCATTTGTATAAAATCAACAAATAACTAAAGAATCCATTCAATTCTTTCAATATCTAAGTAACTCACCATGAGGTACCCAATCAACTTATGCCACTATTAATAATAACTTTCAATTATTTCTTATCTTACATTCTTACCTAATCACAGCTATCATCACAAGCCTCATACACTGGTAAGATTCAATGTGATTTAATTATTCTAACATATCTTAGCAAATTATAACTGTCATATCAAACAATGACTTCATATCTGTATAATTTTTTCAACACATATTCAGTTCAAATATTAAATATTACCCAACTGAATACTCAATTATACTTAACACTATTTCAATTACTTAATACTAGCTTTAAGTAATAACTCAAGTCTCACAAACTTAGATTATTCATCTATCTCCTTTGGATTTTCAATGACCCGTTTCAACATAATGTGACCAATCTAGGAATTCAATCACATTCCACACAATCATAACATTTCAATCTATGTTAGACTATTTCAACTCAAACAGTTGACTATGTGTCAACCTTGATCTCAATCAACCAATCAATAAAATCTTCTAACTGCTGTTTCTCAAGTTTGACCTATCCTCAAACCAATCACAAGCAATTAATTTTATACACAATTCTCTATTCATGGTTTGACTTTCAAAGTTAACATACCATCCATATTAACTCATAACAAACCATTTCATCTTATATGTTCACCTTCAAACATATATTTTAAATTATTACATTCAATAATACTAGAAATTCCTCAAGCAAGGCAATATCAACCTATTTCAACTTTGGCATCATACAAGCCAAATACAAAATAGTGACCCCTTTAAACACTATCAAATTCATCTACAAGTAATCTATCAAAATCAATCACAATTACTCATTCAACAAAATCAAATTTGTTAATTAGGTTTATCATCAAAGCCTCTATCAATGACAACTATCATTTACACTCTCACCTTTACAGTCTAAAGGTCACAGTTCTATCAACTGATTGTTTTCTTATCAAAACAATTATTAAACAACTTAGCATACTATCATGCTCCATTTCCAAAATCACATTACATTTCTTTTATACCAAGTAGCCTCAACAAGTTCATGTGACACAACATAATATAACAACGGTGATCAGGCGTTGCAAGATTATGTTCTTCACAATCCATTCTCAGGCTACTCTACATTATAATTATCAATGTGATCTACTCTTATCTCATATATATTAAATACTTTATGATTTCAAATCAATCAACATCTATTTAATAGTTTCTAACAGCTGATACATACTCAAAATCAGCTTACTACTTTACATATTCAACCTTACATATGCAAGTCATCTCACATACACACAATGTTCTAATTTTCAACAACTGAATTACTCAGTATATCACTTATCTGAAACCTCAAACACATGATAACTCGTCATCATAGTTTCAATACTTAACACTAATCAATGTCCTTATTTACTCCAAAATTCAAGACACATCTTAATTAATCATCATCACTTTGACATATGCTATACTATCAAGCATCACTGTCACAACAAGCCTACTCAATCATGTTACTATTAAAACATTTCATCTATTAATTTACAATTGACCAGAAAGATCCATCACTTCCCAAATCAATTTCACTTTATTTTATTCTACACTCCTCATAAACCTATCAATCTCGGTTTAGATCAAGTGTTTAACTATAGTCAACACATATCATATAGTCACATAAACACATATTTTCTCAAATAGCAGTCATTATTAATTCAAATGACACAACCTTCCTTAAACAAGGATTTAGATCACACCTTGTGATTAATCCATTAACATAATACTATCAATTATTTTGTCTCACCAATAAAGACACTCTTAGGTTCTAACATCAATCATGTTAAACCTTAATCAACTCTTTATCTACTCATTTACTCACATTTCTGCATTTTTCAATTCAATCAGAAATAATCACCACAATGAGTATCCCATTCAATACCTCTATCCTCATGTCAACCTATAACAATCATTAGTTGACTCAAAACTGGGGAATCATATCAGTCTGACTCAATTAACTTCACAACAATGCTTACTTAACATAACAAAGTAAACAGTTCAAGTTAATTTAAATTTAACACAGGCTTATCGAAGATTACCTGGCAATCTTAAGCCCACTAGTGTTGAGGAAACATGAAATATACCAATCAGATACTCATGTCCCTCCGTCTCTGCAATCAAATAACAACTTCACAACTTGTTAAGGGTTAGTACATATTCAACTAATCACCTTTTTTTTTTCACATGCATTCACTACTCAACTAAACCCACACCCACTGGAATGTTTGACTCAACTCAATCAAGTTTAGGATTGAACAATCTATCATGTTCAATTCACCCAAACTATTGCTCTGATACCAGCTTATAACACCCCTCGTTTCATTTCAAACAATTTATATAATAATGGCGACTCGGAAGCGTATATTTAAAACATACTATCAATGTACTCAAAATGTCAATAAACTTTTTCAAACTTATTACATGACATTTCAACAAACTCGGTGTTATATAATTCAAAACATCTCTTTAGTTATCCAAATAATATCAGAGTAACAGCCTGTCAAACATTCCATCAATTCCAAACACTTCCTGCCTTGCCCAATATGTCCCCTCTATTTTAACCTGCAGGAAGAACTGTGGTGGGGTTAGCATAAAGCTAAGTGAATGAAACTATAAGCAACAGTACAACCTAGCATAACAATCTGTTTACATCAAATAACAATAAACAGAAAATCAATCATTCACTCGACATCCAATCAATGTCAAGCTACACCAATCAAACATTATAAATCATCATGAGGACCGGTGGCTCCTGAGATACCCTAATACCGGTTTGGTACTCAGGGAACCCATATCAATCATCTGTATTGGCCTATACAGAATTACCGGTAACCAGTTGTTAATCACACACGACCTAGATCTCCAAACCAACATTTCAAGTTTCAAGATCTCCTGTCGTCTACAATAACAACCAAGTCCAACTGTCAAGTTAAGTTGACCTCAGAATCTTACATACTAGCTCAAACAGCCAAGTAAGCAACTAGTCAAACTATCATGGCAAGATATCTCAACAATTACATTCTATCAAAGTAATACTATAATTACTTGTTGTAAATCAAATCATTACAACTAAATCACACTGAGGTTACAGATCCACTCACCGACTACCTCAGGCCTCCACTCAGTAGTCTAATATCACTGAGTCTTCTCCATATCTGTGAATCAATCAATCAAATATAAGTTAGCAATCAATATCAATATACTGAACTTATATCAACCATTTACATTAAGAACTTAACATAATCTACATCAAGATTACTAGTTCCTAATTATACACTAATGATTTACAACATAATCAGTATCATATATTAATATATATCAATTAGCAATCACATTACTTATTAACAAACAAACAAGAAATGTTGCACCAGCCCTTCAAGCCGCCGGCTTCCTCTTAGAAGCCGCCGGCTTCTGGACTCCACCCGCCGGCTTCACCACTCTAACCACCGGGTAAATTACTAAATGTGGTAACAGAATTAAAACCACATTTTAAAGCCTATACCAACCGCCGGGTCTATGTATAAACCCGCCGGTTTCATGCTACACCACACAAGCCGCCGGCTACCCCTATGAAGCCGCCGGCTTCGGCTAACAAGAACAAGCCGCCGGCTTGGCCAAAGAAGCCGCCGGCTTCTGGCCTCGTCCCAGCCCAGCACGAACAGCAGAAACCCTAACTCGCGGGTTTAATCCCCAAAACACCAAAAACTCGTTTTTAAACGGTTATAAACCTCAAATATCATCACATAATCAATATGTAACACTTATAACCTGTTTCTAACATCCAAATCTCTCAAATCATCAATTTACCCAAATTCAATCAAAAATCAAATTCTTAAATACTCAAGAATACTTACTGATTGAAGAATCTAACGATGGTAATCTGATGATTATGAAGATTCACGATAATCACAACTTCCTGATTTGATTTCTGGATTGATTTGGAAGTTTTCAGAGAGTTTCTATGAGTTTCTAAAGTTTCTAAATGAACTTTCCTAAAATGGAAAGTTAAATATATAGTCGGTTCACAAACCGCCTTCAATATACGGGTATAATTTAATACCCCATCTCAATCTATTATCTGGAACCCGAAAACCATTTGCGAGTCCAAACATTTTATTGTACCGTTAACTATATTAATTTACAACAATTAATAATTCACTTATCACATTGGAATATTTAACTCCTATTCCAATTATTTCAACTATTTCAAACAATATTATTTCCAAACACATTTAAATACTTATTTAAATCAAGAAATAATATAAAACAACTAGGTCCAATTCGAGGATGTTACAGTTTGTGTCGCAATATTAGTGTGCGACATAAGGGTTTGTGTCGTAGGATATCACTGCTAGTTATACAGGTGCGACATAGAGGCTTGTGTCACAATGGCTTTGGGCCAAATGCGACAAAAAGCATGAGTTGGTTCAAGGGTTCGGGTTTGTGGTCAAACAACCTCGGTTTGACCCGAGACTTTTACACAAGTCTTAAAATAGTTAATAGAGTTTATAGAAATTGTCGGTTCGTGTCGGGATTAGCCCGAAGTCTCGGTTTTATGATTATTTTCAAAACAGCCCTTAAGTTATATTTTCGGTTTTGTCGGTTTGTTTTGCCTCTCGTTTTTTACATGTTCTAGCCCGAAATCAAATCCAACAAAAATCACACATATTCTACTATATGTCTAGTATTTTACCTAATTTTTTCGTGAATTATAGAGGTCATTTTGTTAGGTAAATAAAATCGATAAGCAACCAAGTTTCAGATTCGGTCATAATTAACCTTTGTGTATAAACTGAATTTTCTGGAACAATAAGTGCATTTTTAGAAGAATTGTTCAACACGAAAGTTGTAGACAACGAACATACGAAGATTTTGGCGTATGTTTCATGCATTTATTCATCCTGGAACTCGAGATATGGACGATATATATATATATATATATATATATATATATATATATATATATATATATATATATGTTTTGTAAAAACGAGTTTCAAGCTTTTATTTGGACATTTTATCATCAAATGAACATCCTAACATGTAAATGTATGAAATGTAAGTAAATCTAATGAGTTAGAAGTGCTCACTAAGGAGTGGATGTCGATCTAGAGGTGGAAAGAGATGGTGTTGCTTCGGTTTGCTTCTAGCTTCTTTCCCTTTGCCTTTTCTTCTTCAAAATGATGGGGATGATGATGAAGATTGTTGTTGATGATGAAAACCGGTTAGAGAGGAGAGGGAGAGAGCTTGTAGTGTGTGTTTTTAGAGAGGGAGTAGTGAGATGGAGAGTGGGAAACAATGGGAGTAAAATGTGGATCTATGTTGTGTTTATGGTCAAAGAAAACATGATCCCTATTTTTGGGGGTGTTTGGCCGGTTTTTCTAGTCAAAAAGGGAGGCAAGGTTTATTAAAATCTTGTCTCCAACTTTGGTATAATACCCGTGTTCGTTTACCCGATCGTTTAAACGTTTATTTAGACGTTATATGTTATTCGTACGTGTTTTAAATAACGATCAAAATTCGATAATTTTAGTTGGTAGTATTACTCAATAATACTTGGTAAACATTTATAAAAATGTTTATTTACAATGTCGGGTTTGGTTTACGCGATCGTGTTACGATCGTTTAATCGTGTGACGTTTAATTCGTACGATTTTGTTATCGGTATAAAATACGTTATTTTAAACGAATAATTTCTTTCAAGATGATATGTTTTCAATTTATAAAAATATATTTTGGTTTTCGTTCGATCGTCGGGCGTGTCTCGTGCGTGTTTGTCGCGTATAATTTATTCGATACGATACGATTTACTTGTTAAATATTATCAAAATAATATTTAGAGAATAATGTGATTATTAAATAATTCCATATTACTTAATAATTTGATTCACCAACATCCGTATAATATGTACCGAAATTCGTCCGATATGATAATGCACGATTAAATTTAACCGTGTACATGTGTATATGTATAACAATATACATAATGATACATACAATTAGTCTAACATATCACTAATAACATGTATTAACTAGGTGATTAGGAACTAATAACTAGCCCTAATTTGGCGGGTGTCACATTCTCCCATTGTTAAGGGAATTTCGTCCCGAAAATTAGCTCTGAGTTGTGTGAGTGGAGTCTGAGAATAGATGTGGATACTTGAGTCGCATCTGGTTTTCCCGTTCACAAGTGAATTCCGGACCACGCCGCGAATTCCACCAGACTTTAGTGATGGGAATACGACTTTGCTTACGCTGTTTGACCTCACGGTCCATGATTTCCACTGGTGTCTCGACAAAATGAAGTTTATCATCGATGTGGATTTTGTCGAGAGGAATAATAAGTGTCTCATCAGACAGACATTTCTTAAGGTTAGAAATGTGAAATGTGGGATGCACACTGCTGAGCTCGGGTGGTAGCTGCAATCGATACGCCACTGGACCAATCCTTTCAAGGATCTCAAAAGGTCCAATGTACATGGGGTTTAATTTCCCACGTTTGCCGAAGCGGATGACACCTTTCCAAGGTGATACTTTGAGCGATACTCGATTCCCAACTTGGAACTCGAGATGCTTGCGTCTCACGTCAGCATAACTCTTCTGACGATCACGTGCGGCTTTTAGCCGGTTTTGGATACCAATGATCTTTTCTGTGTTTTCGTGTATGATTTCGGGACCAGTGAGTTGGATGTCTCCCACTTCGGTCCAACAGACAGGTGATCGGCACTTACGATCGGTACTTACCATTTCCATCAATAATCGTCGGTTAAAACCGACGGAACCGACACCGATGGCACTGCGCCGTCAGTTCGATCCGTTGGTTTTTCCAGTCATCGGAAATGAAAGTGGTCTAATGTAATAAAAGAAAGACGCGAGAGAGAAAAATATTTGTGTAACCAAGTCATCGGAAATGAAAATGGAATTGTGTTTTTGGAACACGTATGAACGAGACCAATGAAAACGAGTTATGACTTGTTGACCTTGTAAACCCCGTCGTCAACTCAACTCAACTCAAAGACACTTTCAATTCTACTCCCATCATCATCTCAATTCTAAATTCTCTCCCAAAAAAAAATAAAAAATCCGCGTTTCAATTCACTCACCAAAACCCTAAAACCCAATTCAGCCATGGCTGACCTTGTCAAGCAGATCCTCGCAAAACCCATCCAACTAGCCGATCAAGTCATCAAATTCGCCGATGAAGCTGTCAACAATAAACAAGAATGCGCCGAACTCAAATCCAAAACCGATAAACTCGCTACTCTTCTCCGCCAAGCCGCACGTGCCAGCAACGATCTCTACGAACGTCCTACTCGCCGGATTATCGACGATACTGAACAGGTTCTTGAAAAAGCCCTCTCTTTAACCCTAAAATGTCGTAACAACGGTTTCGTTAAACGCGTTTTCACTTTAATTCCGGCTGCCGCTTTCCGTAAAATGTCTTCACAGCTTGAAAACTCAATCGGTGATGTTTCCTGGTTGTTACGTGTTTCCGCACCTAATAATTCCTTAGATGAGTATTTAGGTTTACCTCCAATTGCTGCTAATGAACCCATTTTATGCTTAATTTGGGAACAAATTGCAATTTTGTACACTGGAACTCTAGATGACCGGAGCGATGCTGCTGCGTCCCTAGTTTCGTTGGCGCGCGATAATGATCGCTATGGAAAGTTGATTATTGAAGAAGGCGGAGTTCCTCCGTTGTTGAAGCTAGTGAAGGAAGGGAAACCTGAAGGTCAGGAGAACGCTGCGAATGCGATTGGATTGTTAGGACGTGATCCGGAGAGCGTTGAACATATGGTCCATGCTGGTGTTTGTTCGGTTTTTGTTAAGGTCTTGAAAGAAGGACCGATGAAAGTTCAGGCGGTTGTTGCTTGGGCTGTTTCGGAACTTGTTAAGCATTATCGAAAATGTCAGGATTTGTTTGCACAACATAATATTGTGAGGTTGCTTGTTGGACATCTTGCGTTTGAGACGGTTGAAGAGCATAGTAAGTATGCGATTACTAGTAATAAAGCGAATTCCATTCATGCTGTTGTTTTAGCTAATAAAAATGGTGGAAATACGGTTCATTACAATCATGGTAACAAGTCAGTGAATGATGATGAGGATAAGAGTCGAGTTTCTCATCCTTCTGGTTCTAATAATCCGCAGCAGTCGTATAAAATGCATAATGTGGTTACGAGTACAATGGCTATAAAAGATAATGGGCTAAAACCTAACAATGGGTCAGAAAACGTTATGGTTAAGAAGCAAAGTGTTCATCATAACTCGAGTCTTTCGTTGTCTGCGAATAAAGGGAGGGAATTGGAGGACCCTGCAACAAAAACTTATATGAAATCAATGGCTGCAAGGGCTCTTTGGCATCTTGCTAAAGATAATTCCATTATTTGTAAAAATATTACTGAATCACGAGCTTTACTTTGCTTTGCTGTTCTATTAGAAAAAGGTGAAGAAGAAGTTAGATACAATTCAGCAATGGCACTCATGGAAATCACTGGTGTAGCGGAGCAAGATTCTGATTTAAGAAGAGCGGCTTTTAAACCAAATTCACCGGCTTGTAAAGCTGTTATTGAGCAATTGTTGCAAATTATTGAAAAAGCAGACTCGAGACTTTTATACCCATGTGTTATAGCCATTGGGAACTTGGCTAGAACTTTTCGTGCCACTGAATCACGAATGATCCAACCCTTGGTTCAGCTTCTTGAAGAACGCGAGCCAGAGATTTCAAAAGAAGCTGCTGTTGCATTGACCAAATTCGCCTGTTCTGAAAACTATCTTCATGTTGATCACTCAAAGGCGATTATCAGTGCTGGTGGTGCAAAACACTTGATTCAGTTGGTGTATTTTGGAGAGGAAATGGTTAAGATACCCGCATTGATGCTTTTATGCTACATTGCTTTACATGTGCCTGATAGTAATGATTTAGCACAAGCTGAAGTGCTTACTGTTCTTGAATGGGCTTCCAAACAGTCTCAATTGCTTCAAAATGAAAAGGTGGAGAACCTTTTACAAGAATCAAAAGGCAGGTTGGAGCTTTATCAGTCTAGGGGATCAAGAGGTTTTCATTAGTTTTATTATATGCTAAGGTTTGTTTAATATCTGGTTTTAGCAACATATATGTGCTTGCTGTTCTCTTGTAGGGTACATAATATTTATTGTCATATAATCTGTTTTCTGAAAATTGCAAATTAATCATACTCAAAAGTTCATTCTTTGTTTGCAAAACTATTCAAGTAAATGACAAAGTAGTTATACTTTTAGCTGAAACTATTGGCATGTATTTCATTTCTTGAATGCGTTTGTAACATCTGTAGTTGCCAGGAGGTAATGTACATGAATCAAAGACATTGTGTGGCCAAATTTTGGCATATCTACAACAGAACAAAGTGCATTTGTATTAGTGATGAATGAAGGGCCAATGAGCCATTCGATTGAAACATATATGCGATGCCCATTTGTTTTATTTTTGTTTCGGTCCACTAGTAAGCAAGATATCGAGTTCAGTCTTTTCATATCAAGTTGAAAAGATGCCCTTTTCATTCAAGAGGCGTCTTCCTTTTTTTTTCCTCTTCATGTTGATGCACATGCACAATGTACAATAACTTATATCCTTATTAGTGATTTACATATGAATAGAAGGGGTGTACTAATCACCTCCTTTTTCTTTGATGTTCTAATATCCTTGGGGTTTTAAAGTTTGTTTAGATGAATTGCAACTAACCCAACATTTGTAAGTAAAACCTGAAATTGAATGTGAATTGATACTCAATGTGTTATTTGTTCATTGACTTCTGAATGGTAGTGGTTCATGTCAGAAACTCTTCCCACCATTTTTATGTGCAAGTTGTGGTCCAATTAGGTTTTATGTATGGCTAATTGTTTGTATGTAAATTTATCGAATTTGTCACAATATTCTTTTGTAGGTAACAATGTTACTGATCGCTCATATTGTATGCATCAAAGTTAGTAATCGCTCATATTATCACAAAATTCTTTTGCATGCATCAAAGTTACTCATCGCTTTGGAATCTGTTTTTGTATAAGAGGAAGAAGATTAAGGTGAGTTGGCGTAGGTGCTTGCGAAAAAAAAAATCGGCGATCCATCTCAGCAAAATCGATTAAAAACAAAAAGATTTACCGGTTCAACAGGTTGCAGTTCACTAAATGCATCAAATGTGAGTTTTAACTGATTAAGTACATATAAATAGATAATAGAATATATATTAGTTGGGTACACATAATAAACACAAATATAATCAAACAAGATAGGATTCTCGAATAAAACATTAATATATCAATATTTTAAGAATTACAAATATTATCAAACAAGATAGGTGTGACACCCGTCAAATTAGGACTTGTAATTAATACCTAATCGACTGTAAATACATGTAATTAGTTCTGTGTTAGGCTAATTAATGTATCGAAATATATATTGATGAATATATACAATTATGCGATTTGATTAAATTGTACGCATCTTAAATCGAATGTAATTCGGTTCAATTAATACGGACGTTGGTGAACAATTTTATTAAGTAAGTTAACATTATTTAATAATACTATCGTATTTAAAATATTATTTTGATAATATTTCAATTAAATTTCGTATCGTACAAATAACGCCTACGCGATTAAAGCATTAAACGCGCAAACAAAACGAAACAAGTTAAGTTATAATTTATAACTCCTCTATAAAGTATTTTATGAAATACTTCAATAAATATATTGAACAAATGTTTGTATTTTAAAACTTATAATTAAACGTACATAAAATTAATTAAACGTTTAAACAATCGGAAAAACGAACATCGCACGGAGCGCGAGTACACGGGATTATATATATGGAGACCCACACCTCGGTGGGGCCCCCACGAAAATCAGCAAAAAGGGGGAAAACCCCCTCCCCACCTTTCATTCTCATCTCACTCACTCTCTCTCTCTTCTCACTCTTTTTCTCTCTAACACCACCACCACACCACCACCACTTCCACCACCAAAAACCACCACCAAACGGACTCGAGACACTTCGCTCGTTTGGAAGAAAAGGTTCACCAGGACAAGAGCTTCACATCCATCTTTTTGGTTTCTCCCGGCGTCAACTCGTAAGTTTTCCGACAAAATTCGAAACTCTCCGATTTCACTTATTTTTACTTGTTTGTGGTTTGTTTAAGCTTAAAATGTCCAAATATGGGTTGGGTAAAAGAATCGGGCCAAACGGTCGCCGAAAAACTCGTTTTCAACTCAAAATCCGGCCATCAGATTCGAGTGTCGCACGCGTCGCAGCAGTTTTGCGACACTTCCTTAAGTGTCGCACTAAGTGTCGCGTAAAAGCCCTAATCCTGCGTCACTTGCATAAGTGCCGCATAAAAACCTCTTTTCGCGACAGTCCTAAGTGTCGCAAATTCAATACCCGACACTTCCCGGCGACACTTCATCGAAGTGACGCCTATTTTCGTAATTGTACACTAGCGACACTTGCTTAAGTGTCGCCATAATCGAAAACCCGAAACCTGCGGCACTTGACTAAGTGTCGCCTACAATTCATTTATACTTTATACGACACTGCCTTCAGTGTCGCAACCAAGTGTCGCCACCATCTGCGACACTTCACTAAGTGTCGCCATTAATACAGAATTCACATTTTTATGCGACACTGATTGAGTGTCGCCGAAAACTATTAAATGTCGCATCAAGTGTCGCAGAAAACAGAATGTTTGTAACTCATTTTTATACTAAGTGTCGAACTTGTATAACCTCAAACACTTACACGATACGACTTCTAAAACACATTGGGACATACTTTTAAAGTATAACACTTCGAAAATCAAAATAATAATGTGAGATTATTATTACAAACAAATCACCAAATGGCCGTACACATTTTCAAAGCATAAGCAAATCAACCAAATCGTAGTAATTTGGACATTCTAGTTGGATGAACAAACTTTTCATAAACTACATGAGTTATTTCACTAATCATTTCAAAGCCCTCCATCAGCATAGTTTGGTAATACGTTGGAGCATGAATATTAGTATATGGTACCATATAGGATTGACCCTCCTCGTCCGGGTTAGCATGCACTAACTGGGTAAACGGATGTACTAATATTTGTTCAGACGAGTGTAGATTAGGCACTCGTGGGAGGCACCTCGATCAGGTCCTTGAATGTGGATCCTGACCCCCCGAGTTAAGCTCAGACTATGTGCTCATGGCTGTATACTTTATCATTTGCTTGGTTGCAAATCAGTACTTAAATCTTGCGGTTCATACCATATTATTTGATATGCAAACCTGTGAGCTCACCAGCGTTTCGCTGACCCATTTTAGCATGTATCACAGGTACTCAGCAGTAGGATTGGACTGCCCTCAGGATCACTATAGCTCGAGTCAGCATGCAGACATTAGAGATTTCCTTGCATTAATATATTTTTTAAAAGTATTTATGTATTGGAATCTCTCATTTTCAGAACACGAGCTATGTATAGCTTCAAATATTGTAAACATTTATTACATCAATATATTTTGTAAAAACAACGCATATAGAGTCGTTTGCTATATCTTGTGTGCTTTGATATTTGATTAGTCGCGCCCCGACCCGAACCACTTTCGCATCTTAAATTTGGGGTGCGACAGATTGGTATCAGAGCCTAAGGTTATAGTGAACTAGGTTGCATTTAGTGGGCCTAGACTATGACCGTAAGGCTGTATTTCCTTATTAGGCATGACTGGTTCAGCAATTACAGCATACGACTTTAATTTAACATAGCCTGATCAACTATGTACAATTAAGGAAAGATGATGTAAAGTCTGAAACGATTATGTTGAACATGAATACACTAGCTGACTCTGACCTCGAGAGAACCGGGACTCAAACATGTCTGTGCTAGACACATTAGGCTATTATATGATATGTGTATATATGTATATGATAGGCCTCGCTCATTCGAAACGTTCTTGCCACGGAAATGGCGGACTCACCACCTAGGCAGACTACACGTACTCCATCATCACTCTCTCGCTCACGTCGTAGCCACTCGGAATCTCTAGTGGTTAGATGCACTGGTAGCTCGCGCCGAGCAAGCCCCTATGCCAATCCTACCATCACTGGTAACACGTCTACTTTTGCTCGCCATCGAGCAATTGCTCAACAGTGGAGCTGGTTACCTGCGGCTCTGGCCACTTGGAGGATTGAGGAACACATCGAGATCCCCGATAATATTGAAGAATATTCACCTATGGATCTCTCACCGTACACTCAAGAACCGACACACCACACTGTACCAGTGTTAGCTGCTCGTGTACACTGTCATGAACGCAGGTTGCACGACATGGAAATTGAACTTCAAGAAACCCGAGAAAACTGGATGATAACGGCTCAGGGCCGCATTGCACAGATCTACCTGGATCAGGAAGATCTATCCGAAACCCTTAACCGTACTCAGGATCAAGTAGAAGATACCACTCAAACCATGGAGATCGTTCACAATCAAGTTGTCAGTAACCGAAACGAGATCTCCGTCCTACAATCAAGGTTGCAACAATGTGAAACACATCTAAGGGAAATCGAGGACGCACTCCGAATGGTTGGTAGACTCGCCGAATCTGTGGACCATCTCACCGCACTATTCCCTCGACTTAATCTACGTCAAGATTAGTGTAGCTATTAAATTGTAATCTGATTACCTAATCTATGAAGAACTCTTGTAATTCGACCGGATGTAGAATTCCCGTTATCTTTTGTAAACTCAGTAATCCTGTAATCTTTTGAAAACTCTTACCGTGTAATTCGGCTTATTATCTAATGAAATATGATTATCACCTCGTACTACTGTGTATATTACTCCCTTATGTGTATACGTGTGTGATATATCATGACTTGTGCAATATCTTACACCTTGCATTCCTTTATTATTCAGCATCATGCCTCCAAGACGACACACGTATAGTGAACTCGAAATCGCTCAGCTCATCGCCCAAAGCGTGGCTCAGGCCTTAGCTACTCGGTCGAACCAGGGCAGTGAAGACACAGCTGTTAACGCTCCTGCAGCAAAACCCTGTTCTTATAAGGATTTCTTGAACTGCAAACCCCTGAACTTCAAGGGCACGGAAGGTGCCATCGGGTTGATCAGGTGGGTTGAGAAAATGGAATTTGTTTTCCGCATCAGCAAGTGTGCGGAGGAAGACAAGGTCAAATACTCCACTTGCACTTTCTCTGAAGGTGCTCTCACTTGGTGTAATTCTTATGCCCAGTCTGTGGGTATTGATATCACCTATCTACTTCCATGGGAAGACTTGAAGAAAATGCTCACGGATGAGTACTGCCCAAGCGAGCAACTCCAGAAACTGGATGAAGAGTTCTGGCACCTAAAGGTGCAGGGAACCGATATTGTTGGGTACACCACCGGGTTACAACAACTTGCTACCCTTCGTCCAGCCATGGTAAGTACTGAACCTGAGAAGATCAAAAAGTACATCCGCGGCCTTCCGGAACCTGTCCGGGGAAATGTCGCCTCTTCAAACCAAACCACTCTTCATGGCGCCATCCGGTTGGCCCATGAGCTTATGGCTATAAACGACAGCCAAGAATCCCCTGCTACATCCTCCCACAACAACAAAAGAAAGTGGTCCGACAACCACGACCACCACCAGAACAAGAAACCCGACACCATTAAAGCCTACAACTCAACCACCGAAACCAAACGGGGTTACACCGGGAACAAACCTTACTGTTCCAAGTGCAACCGCCACCACGAAGGTCGTTGCAGTACCTACTGCAACAACTGCAAGAGGTACGGACACCTCACCAAGGACTGTAGATCTCCCACCACCAACAACAACAATACCTCCAGCAACAACAATGCAAGGCCATCCAGGGCCTGCTTCGAATGTGGAAACACCAGGCACTTCAGGAACGAGTGCCCAAAGCTAAAGAACAAGGGCAGCAGCAACAACAACAACAACAACAACAACGCAAGAGGTTGAGCCTTTGTACTCAACTCTGGGGATGTCCGTCAAGACTCGAATGTGGTCTCGGGTATGTTCCTCCTCAACAACCTTTCTGCTTCTGTTCTATTTGATACTGGGGCAGATAGAAGTTTTATCTCTGATGAATTTTATCCACTGCTTGACATCACTCCTGTTGCTCTATATGTTAAGTACACTGTAGAACTAGCGAACGGTAAACTCATAGAAACCAATATTGTGATACCTAATTGCACTTTAAACCTAGCCGACGAATCTTTCTCGATCGATCTTATGCCTGTTGAAATTGGAAGTTTTGACGTCATTATTGGTATGGACTGGTTGTCCAAACACCGAGCTGAAATCATTTGTTATGACAAAGTCGTTCGCATTCCTCTCGCCGCCGGAAGAACTTTGGTCATACAGGGGGAGACCGGTGGGACGAGACTAAACATCATCTCTTGCTTGAAAACCCGAAAATTTCTGAGAAAAGGTTATCCGGCAATCCTCGCGCACATCATGGAGAAAAAATCGGAGGAGAAACGACTTGAGGATGTGCCCATCGTTCGAGACTTTCCAGAAGTCTTTCCCGAGAACTGCCTGGTCCTACCACCGTCAAGACAGGTTGAGTTCTCCATCGATCTCGTACCAGGTGCTGCACCTGTGGCCCGAGCACCATACCGCTTAGCCCCTTCCAAACTTCAGGAGTTGTCCACCCAATTACAGGAACTCATGGACAGAGGATTCATTAGACCGAGTTCTTCACCTTGGGGAGCTCCGGTCTTGTTCGTGAAAAAGAAAAACGGTTCTTTCAGAATGTGTATCGACTACCGAGAGTTGAACAAGTTGACCGTCAAGAACCGATATCCACTCCCACGCATTGATGACCTGTTTGACCAACTTCAAGGGTCGAGTTTTTATTCAAAGATCGATCTTCGGTCAGGTTATCATCAACTACGAGTTCGCGACACTGATATCCCGAAAACTGCCTTCAGAACCCGTTATGGGCATTACGAATTCCAGGTGATGCCATTCGGTCTAACCAACGCACCGGCTGTATTCATGGATCTTATGAATCGGGTGTGCAAACCTTATTTCGATAAGTTTGTCATTGTCTTCATTGACGACATTCTCATCTACTCGCGCAATGAACAAGAACATGCGCATCATCTCAAAACCATCCTTGAACTACTTAGACACGAAGAGCTGTATGCAAAATTTTCTAAGTGTGAGTTCTGGATGCAAACCGTTCAATTCCTTGGTCATGTTATCGATAGTCAGGGAATTCATGTTGATCCATCAAAAATCGAGGCTATCAAGTGCTTGCAAGCACCAACAACTCCAACTGAAGTACGGTAATTCCTAGGACTTGCCGGGTACTACCGGCGATTCATTGAAAATTTCTCGAAAATAGCCTAACCACTCACGACACTGACTCAGAAAGACAAAAAGTTCGATTGGACTGATAAGCAAGAGTCATCATTTCAACTTCTGAAACAAAAGCTTTGCAGTGCTCCTATTTTATGTAACACCTGCTAAATTAGGATAATTATTTATGCCTAATTGATTGTAACTAGTTGTAATTAGTATGTAATAGGACTAATTACAGGCTCTATTTGTATATATATAAGTTGATTTATATATATATGTGTGTTTTTACGCGATTTGGATAAATCGTACTAATTAACCGGACGGAGTCCGACACAATTATTTTGACGTTGGTGACAGAAACTTACCTAAATAATGAGAACGTATTTTATTATATAAAATACACAGCGAACAAACACTAATTATAATATCGCGACGACATTTTAAATAATTTAACGAATACGTATTAAACGCGAGTTAAGAATTTTAATACTTCGATGAATGTTTTTATAATTAATTTCAAGGTATTTCATTAAAATATTCCCGTCACCTTTTAAAAATATAACTGCTTGAATTAACGTTTAAACGACGGATTAAACGAACACCGCGCGAGGCGCAGTGCGCAGACTGGAAATGGTGGAGGATATTACCTCCCACCAATTCCCTTTTCTTTCTTTATTTCATTTTCTCTCTCTCTCCTCTCTTCTCTTTTCTCTCAAATTTCATCACCAAAAATCTTACAAAACCGCAAAATAAACATACTAAACGACGCCGGATCATACCACCTCTTTAGAGAAAAACGTTCACCACTTCGCGATCTACAATCCTATCTTTCCGGAATTTCATTTCGGCAAATCGTAAGTTCCCGACAAAACCCGAAACTCTCCGTTTTTACTCATTTTTACGTTTTTATGGTTTATATATGCTTAAAATGTCCAAAAATGGGTTGGGTAAAAGATTTGGACCTAACGGAAGTTTTTCGACCGATTTTCCGGCCACCAAATTCCGATCAGACCGCTACGTCGCAGAGACGCTGGACTATCTGCGACGTAGCTCAAAACGTCGCATTATGTGGCCAACGTCGCACTTAGCGACGTCGCGGCCTACGTCGCACAAAAATCCCAACGTCGCACTAGCGACGCAGCCTATTACGTCGCATTAACTTGCGGACGTCGCACATAGCGACGTAGACTTTTACGTCGCAAACCGAACCTACGTCGCATTGATTTTGCGAAGGTCGCATCATGCGACGTACCTCCCTACGTCGCACCCTACGTCGCATGCTACGTCGCATGCTACGTCGCACAAACCAGAACCTTGAAAAGTCAGATTTTACTAAGTGTCGAACTTACACAACTTCAAATACTTATGTCATACGACTTAACAAACGTCATAGAACATACTTTCAATTACAAATACACTAAATTGCGTTATAAATGATAACGCTTTGAATCATTATTACAAACCGTCACCAACGGGCCATATTTGTTTTCAAACTACAAACGGATTACTAAACAAACACTTGGACATAATGAGTTGTGTAAACAACTAGCCTAGATGGTCTTGCGAGACATCTACTTACTTAACTTTATATGTTTAGGCATTTGAAGGTTACGGGTTCGGAGAACCTACGGTTGATATTACTTACTCGTTTATTGATATAAACGTACTTGCAAAGACTCAGGTGAGTCTTACGGCCCCACTTTTACTGTTTTATCTTATTGGGGGAGATACATGCTACTACTTTTTCCTTGAACTCAAGTACTAAACTGTTTACTATACCAAACGAAATTGCATGAGTTACTTACAAACAGAAGTCTCTCCATCATATATCGTTAGTTATGGACTTAAGCGCGAACAGTAGTTAATGGATCCATTAGGGAAATGACCCTCCCCACCCGGGGCAGTAGCGCTGCCACGTACCGATTTACACGTATAAACGGGTGACAACTTATTCGTTACTGATGCTTGCTCACTTACGAGCATGTCACGGGAGCAAACATATTATTTACGGGTTAAGCTTCGATTATGAGCCTCATGGCAACGGTATAAACTTACTTACTTACATTTGCGGGATTGCAAATACTGGTTTACGATTTCTGGATTGAAATTGCTGATTTTACGCCTACGGGCATTACTGACGAAAGCTCGTGTTCAAAACTGATATTATTTACAAACCTGTGAGATTCACCAACCTTTTGGTTGACACTTTTTAGCATGTTTTCTCAGGTACCCGGATGGAGTAAGATTACTCCAGGATTTTAGCTAGAGTCGCATGATTTCAACACAACTGCATTAACGGAGATTCTTAGCATTATCTTTTGTATATTACGGTTATGTAATAGAATCTCCCGCTATACGCGTGGACTCTAGGGGAAACTACATTTTGTATACGAAAACACTAAGTTTTCAAACATTATATCTATGGAATGTAACTAATTTACGAAACGTCTCATTTAGAGGTCGTTTGCTGTATATCTTGTGCTTTGTATATTGATTAGTAACACCCAAGTATGCTTCCGCAAAACAGTAAATTTTTGGGGTGTTACAGATTGGTATCAGAGCCTAAGGTTATAGTGAACTAGGTTGCATTTAGTGGGCCTAGACTATGACCATTAGGCAGTATTTCCTTACTAAGCATGATTGGTTCAGGAATTACATCATACGACTTTAATTTAACATAGCCTGATCAACTATGTACAATTAAGGAAAAATGATGTGAGGTCTGAAATGGTTATGTCGAGCAGGAATGCGTTAGTAGACTCTGACCACGAGAGAACCGAGACTCTTACTTGTTATGTGCTAGACATACTCTAGGCTATTATGTGATATACGAGTATATACATACATAGGCCTCACTCGCTGACTATACTACTAGGCTATTATATATATGAATAGGCCTCGCACGTAAACACACTCGCTATAGAGATAGCCGACGTTTCCCTGGTGACACTTACGAATTACTCTCAGCGGTTTGTACCGACCATGACAGACTTGATTACCGTCACACCACCTTGTGGCGCACTCTAATGATTTTACGAAAATCACATCTAACACCCTGAAACAACGTACTTCCAAGGACTAAAATCCTCTCTCTGTCATTTCTATAGAACTCAAAGACACGAATTCCCAAATGGACGACTACATGTCTGATAGTGACCAAGTCCACGGGGAACAAATCCAGTACACGTATCTCGATGAGGACATCGTACCAGAAGAAGAAATCATGCTGGAGGGAAACGAAAATCAGAATCTCGAAATGACTGGCATCGACATAGAAGAATATGAAAGAGTACGAGATCAGGCCGTGGGACTAGACGGCCGAAATTGGGCACTTAAGCGTAAGTGCATAGACTATGAACAAAGATTGAGAATCTCAAACCGATCTGTCCCTACACGAATCAAAGATAAGATCCGTTACTGGAAGAAAGTAGCCACCAACCTAACCCGTAGGACCAAAATATGGATCAAACGTTTGGGCAGGAAATCAACGGAGGAGACTAGGTACCGCTCCACGACTCAAAGATACAGGGACATGCTTGAGGCACGCTACCACCCACACGACCTGAACCTGGAGTCGGAAGAAGAATCCGAAGGCCAGGAACCCTAACTAAGAATGAACCAACCGACTAGCAGAAACTGTGGACCGCCTTGTCACGCTGATGGAACCAATTAATCTACATTAAGATTAGTGTAGTTTTTGTCTTGTAATCTATCTCGTAATCTAGGGACTATCTAGCACTACTCTATAAACTAGTCGGATGTAACCATTCCCGGCACCCTTGTAATATCTCTGTAGGATGTAACTTTTGAACTCACTTTATCTATCAGATATCCTTTGTTATCTCAACTCACCTTAATTGTCATTTTCCATATTGATGTTATGTATTACTGCTTTTATACATGTACATCTGTGACAATTACCAGCTCATACAAAATCTCATGTATCTTCATTTCTTTTATTGAAGAATCATGCCGCCAAAGACACGACCATACACCGACGCCCAGATTACCTCCCTTATAACCCAGGCTGTTACTGAAGCCTTGGCTCGGAATACTCCACCAAATTCCTCGAGAAACAGCGATGCCGCTGAAACCACTGCTGCTAAACCTTGTTCTTACAAGGACTTCCAGAACTGCAAACCTCTAAACTTTGCAGGTACCGAGGGAGCAATCGGTCTAATACGCTGGATCGAGAAAGTTGAGTCTGTATTTCTTATCTGCAACTGTGCGGAGGGAGATAAGGTTAAGTTCTCCGTTAGTACTTTTACTGACACCGCACTCACCTGGTGGAACACTTATGCCCAGACTGTGAGTGTTGCTACTGCTTACCAACTCCCGTGGGAGGAGTTGAAGAAGATGTTGAGGGGCGAGTATTGCCCCAGGGATGAATTGAAACAACTAGAAGTGGAATTCTGGAACCACAAGATGCAGGGTGATGACATCACCGGATACACCAACCGTTTCCACCAACTGGCACTTCTGTGCCCAACCATGGTCGATCCTGAGTACAAGAGGATCGAGAAATTTGTTGATGGTCTTCCTGAGAGACTCCAAGATCTGGTAACTTCTTCCAAACCGGGTACAATTCAGAGCGCCATCCGTATGGCCCATGAACTAACGGCAAATTCTGTCCGCCGTGGTACAACTTCAACCCCATCTGCAAACAACAAACGCAAGTGGGAAGGTAACCCCAACTCATCCAACCAAACCTCCAACAAAAAGCCTGAGTACATTAAGGCTTATTCATCGGGAACTTCGGAGAAGAAAGGGTACAGCGGGAGCAGACCCTACTGTCCCAAATGCAACCGCCACCATGACGGTTCTTGCCCTTGCTCCAACTGCAAGCGGTTCGGGCATCTAGCCAAGGATTGTCGAACCAACATTCCCACCCCCAACACTAATGCACCAAAGGCCTGCTTTGGGTGCGGAAATACAGGGCATTTCAAGAAAGATTGCCCAAAGCTGAAAAACAACAACAACCCTGCTCGCGGCAGATCATTCGTTATCAAGGCTGGGGAAGCCAGACAAGACCCGAACGTCGTGACGGGTACGTTCCTTCTCAACGACCTTACTGCTTCTGTGTTATTTGATACCGGTGCCGATAGAAGCTTCATTTCTGAGAAATTTAGCCCTTTACTTGATATAACTCCCACTACCTTAGATACTAAATACATTGTTGAATTAGCTGATGGCAAACTGATTGAGACTGATAGTATCATACACAACTGTACACTTAAACTCACGAACGAAACGTTTCCCATTGATTTAATCCCTGTCGAGATCGGCAGCTTCGATATTATTGTCGGTATGGATTGGTTATCCAAGCACCGAGCTGAAATCATCTGTCATGACAAACTCGTTCGCATACCTCTTGTCTCCGGTGGAACCTTAGTCCTACAAGGGGAGACCAGCAGACGGAATCTGAATATTGTCTCCTGTCTGAAAACTAGAAAGTATCTACGAAAAGGGTATCAAGCCATCCTCGCACATGTAACGGAGAAGAAGTCGGAGGAGAAGCGACTTGAGGATGTTCCGATCGTGCGGGATTTCCCGGAAGTCTTTCCTGAAGACTTGCCCGGACTTCCGCCACCTAGACAAGTTGAATTCCAAATCGAACTGGTGCCTGGAGCTGCACCCGTGGCACGAGCCCCTTACCGTTTAGCACCATCCGAAATGCAGGAGTTGTCTAACCAACTACAGGAACTCCTGGACAGAGGATTCATTCGACCAAGTTCCTCGCCTTGGGGAGCTCCGGTCTTATTCGTCAAAAAGAAAGACGGTTCATTCAGAATGTGCATTGACTACCGAGAGTTGAACAAACTAACCGTTAAGAACCGATACCCACTCCCTCGAATCGATGATCTGTTCGATCAACTCCAAGGATCAAGCTGTTACTCAAAGATTGATCTACGGTCGGGTTATCATCAACTCCGAGTCCGTGACAATGATATCACAAAGACAGCTTTCCGAACTCGTTATGGGCATTATGAATTCCAAGTGATGCCATTCGGGTTAACCAACGCACCGGCCGTATTCATGGACCTTATGAATCGGGTGTGCAAATCATATCTTGACAAATTCGTCATTGTGTTCATCGATGATATCCTTATTTACTCTCGCAACGAACAGGAACATGCTCAACATCTGAAAACCATTCTAGGACTTCTGAAACACGAAGAGTTATATGCCAAATTCTCTAAGTGTGAGTTCTGGATTCGAACCGTTCAATTCCTCGGGCACGTGATTGACAGCCAAGGAATTCATGTTGATCCCGCCAAGATTGAAGCAATCAAGGGCTGGGAGTCACCGACCACTCCAACCGAAGTGAGACAATTCTTAGGTCTTGCTGGTTATTATCGCCGATTCATCGAAAACTTTTCAAGAATAGCTGTTCCACTAACCACACTGACTCAGAAAGATAAGAAGTTCGATTGGACTGATAAACAAGAGTCAGCCTTCCAGCTATTGAAAAACAAACTTTGCAGTGCACCAATCCTGTCCTTACCCGAGGGCACCGACGATTTCGTAGTTTACTGCGACGCCTCACACCAGGGACTTGGTTGTGTGTTGATGCAACGGGAAAAAGTCATTGCCTATGCCTCACGACAACTGAAAATCCACGAGAAAAACTATACGACCCACGACCTCGAGTTAGGTGCTGTGGTCTTCGCATTGAAAATCTGGAGACATTATCTCTACGGTACGAAAAGCACTATCTTTACCGATCACAAAAGTCTCCAACACATATTCGATCAGAAAGATCTAAACATGAGGCAACGTCGCTGGGTTGAGTTACTTAGTGACTACGACTGCGAGATCAAATACCATCCGGGCAAGGCGAACGTAGTTGCCGATGCCTTAAGCCGAAAAGAACGAGTGAAACCCCTTCGAGTTCGAGCACTTTCTATGACAATTCATAACGAGCTTCCTGCTCAAATCCTTACCGCTCAACTTGAAGCACTCAACGATGAAAACTTGAAAAATGAAGCCTTGCGAGGCTTGGATAAACAATTCGAAATCAAACCCGATGGAACTCGATACTTCTCTAACCGGGTGTGGTTACCCAAATTCGGAAACTTTCGAGATTTGGTGATGGCTGAAGCTCACAAATCTCGATACTCAATACATCCTGAATCTGACAAGATGTATCATGACGTCAAAGGGTTGTATTGGTGGCCTAACATGAAAGCTGACATCGCCTTGTACGTCAGTAAATGCCTAACCTGTTCCAAAGTAAAGACCGAACACCAAAGACCCTCTGGGTTGCTTCAACAACCTGAAATTCCTCAATGGAAATGGGAACAGATTTCCATGGACTTCATTACCAAACTACCGAAAACTTCGAGTGGTTGCGATACCATTTGGGTGATCGTGGACCGTCTCACGAAATCTGCTCATTTTCTGGCCATCAAGGAAACCGACAAGATGGAGCGTCTGACTCGCATCTATGTCAAAGAAATCATCTCACGACACGGGGTACCTATCTCGATCATCTCGGATAGGGACAGCCGTTTTACTTCTAACTTTTGGCAATCGCTACAGAAATCTCTTGGTACTCGTCTGGATATGAGTACTGCTTATCACCCGCAAACCGATGGCCAAAGCGAGCGAACTATTCAAACACTGGAGGATATGCTACGAGCCTGCGTAGTCGACTTCGGTACTTCTTGGGAAAATCATTTACCGTTGTGCGAGTTCTCGTACAACAACAGTTATCATACCAGCATAAAGGCTGCACCCTTCGAGGCACTTTACGGACGTAAGTGCCGATCACCTGTCTGTTGGACTGAGTTAGGAGAATCCCAACTCACGGGTCCAGAAATCATTCAAGAAACTACTGAGAAAATCGTTGGTATTCAAAACCGGCTGAAAGCCGCACGTGATCGTCAGAAAAGCTATGCTGACGTGAGACGCAAACACCTTGAGTTCCAGGTAGGAGACAAGGTACTTCTCAAAGTGGCACCGTGGAAAGGTGTTATTCGATTCGGGAAACTAGGCAAACTAAATCCTAGATATATCGGACCATTCGAAATCCTTGAAAGGATTGGTCCAGTGGCATATCGCCTGCAACTTCCTGCTGAACTTAGCAGCGTACACAACACATTCCACATTTCTAACTTGAAGAAATGTCTGTCTGACGAGACGCTGATTATACCGCTCGACGAAATTCAAATCGATGATAAACTTCATTTCGTCGAGAAACCTTTGGAAATCATGGACCGAGAGGTCAAGCAATTGAAACAGAGTCGTATTCCCATAGTAAAAGTCAGGTGGAATTCTAGGCGCGGCCCTGAGTTCACCTGGGAACGGGAAGACCAAATGCGACAGAAATACCCACATCTCTTCCCAGACAACGCACCGTCCGTGCACTCAAGCTAATTTCGGGACGAAATTTCTTTAACAAGGGGAGAATGTAACACCTGCTAAATTAGGATAATTATTTATGCCTAATTGATTGTAACTAGTTGTAATTAGTATGTAATAGGACTAATTACAGGCTCTATTTGTATATATATAAGTTGATTTATATATATATGTGTGTTTTTACGCGATTTGGATAAATCGTACTAATTAACCGGACGGAGTCCGACACAATTATTTTGACGTTGGTGACAGAAACTTACCTAAATAATGAGAACGTATTTTATTATATAAAATACACAGCGAACAAACACTAATTATAATATCGCGACGACATTTTAAATAATTTAACGAATACGTATTAAACGCGAGTTAAGAATTTTAATACTTCGATGAATGTTTTTATAATTAATTTCAAGGTATTTCATTAAAATATTCCCGTCACCTTTTAAAAATATAACTGCTTGAATTAACGTTTAAACGACGGATTAAACGAACACCGCGCGAGGCGCAGTGCGCAGACTGGAAATGGTGGAGGATATTACCTCCCACCAATTCCCTTTTCTTTCTTTATTTCATTTTCTCTCTCTCTTCTCTCTTCTCTTTTCTCTCAAATTTCATCACCAAAAATCTTACAAAACCGCAAAATAAACATACTAAACGACGCCGGATCATACCACCTCTTTAGAGAAAAACGTTCACCACTTCGCGATCTACAATCCTATCTTTCCGGAATTTCATTTCGGCAAATCGTAAGTTCCCGACAAAACCCGAAACTCTCCGTTTTTACTCATTTTTACGTTTTTATGGTTTATATATGCTTAAAATGTCCAAAAATGGGTTGGGTAAAAGATTTGGACCTAACGGAAGTTTTTCGACCGATTTTCCGGCCACCAAATTCCGATCAGACCGCTACGTCGCAGAGACGCTGGACTATCTGCGACGTAGCTCAAAACGTCGCATTATGTGGCCAACGTCGCACTTAGCGACGTCGCGGCCTACGTCGCACAAAAATCCCAACGTCGCACTAGCGACGCAGCCTATTACGTCGCATTAACTTGCGGACGTCGCACATAGCGACGTAGACTTTTACGTCGCAAACCGAACCTACGTCGCATTGATTTTGCGAAGGTCGCATCATGCGACGTACCTCCCTACGTCGCACCCTACGTCGCATGCTACGTCGCATGCTACGTCGCACAAACCAGAACCTTGAAAAGTCAGATTTTACTAAGTGTCGAACTTACACAACTTCAAATACTTATGTCATACGACTTAACAAACGTCATAGAACATACTTTCAATTACAAATACACTAAATTGCGTTATAAATGATAACGCTTTGAATCATTATTACAAACCGTCACCAACGGGTCATATTTGTTTTCAAACTACAAACGGATTACTAAACAAACACTTGGACATAATGAGTTGTGTAAACAACTAGCCTAGATGGTCTTGCGAGACATCTACTTACTTAACTTTATATGTTTAGGCATTTGAAGGTTACGGGTTCGGAGAACCTACGGTTGATATTACTTACTCGTTTATTGATATAAACGTACTTGCAAAGACTCAGGTGAGTCTTACGGCCCCACTTTTACTGTTTTATCTTATTGGGGGAGATACATGCTACTACTTTTTCCTTGAACTCAAGTACTAAACTGTTTACTATACCAAACGAAATTGCATGAGTTACTTACAAACAGAAGTCTCTCCATCATATATCGTTAGTTATGGACTTAAGCGCGAACAGTAGTTAATGGATCCATTAGGGAAATGACCCTCCCCACCCGGGGCAGTAGCGCTGCCACGTACCGATTTACACGTATAAACGGGTGACAACTTATTCGTTACTGATGCTTGCTCACTTACGAGCATGTCACGGGAGCAAACATATTATTTACGGGTTAAGCTTCGATTATGAGCCTCATGGCAACGGTATAAACTTACTTACTTACATTTGCGGGATTGCAAATACTGGTTTACGATTTCTGGATTGAAATTGCTGATTTTACGCCTACGGGCATTACTGACGAAAGCTCGTGTTCAAAACTGATATTATTTACAAACCTGTGAGATTCACCAACCTTTTGGTTGACACTTTTTAGCATGTTTTCTCAGGTACCCGGATGGAGTAAGATTACTCCAGGATTTTAGCTAGAGTCGCATGATTTCAACACAACTGCATTAACGGAGATTCTTAGCATTATCTTTTGTATATTACGGTTATGTAATAGAATCTCCCGCTATACGCGTGGACTCTAGGGGAAACTACATTTTGTATACGAAAACACTAAGTTTTCAAACATTATATCTATGGAATGTAACTAATTTACGAAACGTCTCATTTAGAGGTCGTTTGCTGTATATCTTGTGCTTTGTATATTGATTAGTAACACCCAAGTATGCTTCCGCAAAACAGTAAATTTTTGGGGTGTTACATTTTATCATTACCCGAAGGCACCGATGACTTCGTGGTATACTGCGATGCTTCCCACCAAGGTCTCGGTTGTGTGCTGATGCAACGAGACAAGGTCATTGCTTACGCCTCACGACAACTCAAAATCCACGAAAAGAACTACACCACTCACGACCTCGAACTTGGAGCTGTTGTGTTCGCTCTCAAAATCTGGAGACATTATCTCTACGGCACTAAGTGCACAATCTTTACCGACCACAAAAGTCTCCAACACATATTCGATCAGAAGGATCTCAACATGAGGCAACGTCGATGGGTCGAGTTGCTTACCGATTATGATTGCGAAATCAAATACCATCCAGGGAAGGAAAATGTTGTTGCCGATGCCCTCAGTTGAAAAGAACGATCAAAACCACTTCGAGTCCGAGCCCTCAGTATGACTATTCATAATGACCTAAACATTCAGATCCTCGCTGTTCAACTCTAAGCTCTCAAAACTGAAAACATAAAAAACGAGGCCTTGCGAGGCATGGATAAACAGTTCGAAACCAAACCCAATGGGGTCAAATATTTCTCTAATCGAATCTGGTTGCCTAGTTATGGGAACCTGCGAGACTTGATGATGGATAAAGCTCACAAGTCCAAATATTCTATTCACTCGGGATCCGATTAAATGTATCATTGCATCAAGGAATTTTATTGGTGGCCAAACATGAAAGCCGAAATTGCCGCATACGTCAGCAAGTGTCTTACTTGCTCAAAAGTCAAAGCCGAATATCAAAAACCATCTGGTTTACTCCAACAACCCGAAATTCCTCAATGGAAATGGGAACAAATCGCCATGGACTTCATAACCAAACTGCCAAAGTCATCGAGCGGTTGCGATACCATTTGGGTGATCGTCGATCGTCTCACAAAATCTGCTCATTTTCTTGCGATCAAAGAAACCGAAAAAATGGAACGCCTCACACGAATCTACATCAAGGAAATCATCTCCCGACACGGTGTTCCAATCTCGATTATCTCCGATAGGGATAGTCGCTTCACATCTCACTTTTGGCAATCACTTCAGAAATCATTGGGTACCCGTCTTGATATGAGTACCACATACCACCCACAAACCGACGGCCAAAGTGAACGAACGATTCAAACACTGGAAGACATGCTACGAGCTTGCGTAGTTGACTTCGGTGTAAACTGGGAAAAACATCTACCATTGTGCGAGTTTTCATACAACAACAGTTACCATACCAGTATTGGAGCTGCACCTTTCGAGGCACTGTACGGTCGTAAGTGCCGGTCACCTATCTGTTGGACCGAAGTGGGAGATATCCAACTCACTGGTCCGGAAATCATTCATGAAACCACCGAGAAAATCGTTGGTATCCAAAACAAACTCAAAGCTTCTCGAGTTTCAGGTTGGGGATCGTCAGAAAAGTTATGCTGACGTGAGACGCAAACCACTCGAGTTTCAGGTTGGGGATCGAGTACTACTCAAAGTTTCTCCTTGGAAAGGTGTCATTCGTTTCGGCAAACACGGAAAACTGAACCCTAGATACATTGGACCTTTTGAGATCCTCGAAAGGATTGGTCCAGTGGCATATCGATTGCAGCTGCCAACCGAGCTCAGCAGCGTGCATCCCACTTTCCACATTTCTAACTTGAAGAAATGCTTGTCTGATGAGACACTAATTATTCCACTCGATGAAATTCGTATTGACGACAAGTTTCACTTTTTTGAAGAACCTGCCGAAATCATGGACCGTGAGGTCAAACAACTCAAACAAAGTCGTATTCCCATCGTAAAGGTCAAGTGGAATTCGCGGCGTGGTCCGGAATTCACTTGGGAATGGGAAGACCAAATGCGACTCAAGTATCCTCAGTTGTTCACTGACTCTACATCAAACCAGACTTCTAACTAAATTTCGGGACGAAATTCTTCTAACAGGGGGAGAATGTGACACCCGTCAAATTAGGACTTGTAATTAGTACCTAATCGACTGTAAATACATGTAATTAGTTCTGTGTTAGGCTAATTAATGTATCGAAATATATATTGATGAATATATATAATTATGCGATTTGATTAAATCGTACGCATCTCAAATCGAATGTAATTCGGTTCAATTAATACGGACGTTGGTGAACAATTTTATTAAGTAAGTTAACATTATTTAATAATACTATCGTATTTAAAATATTATTTTGATAATATTTCAATTAAAATTCGTATCGTACAAATAACGCCTACGCGATTAAAGCATTAAACGCGCAAACAAAACGAAACAAGTTAAGTTATAATTTATAACTCCCCTATAAAGTATTTTATGAAATACTTCAATAAATATATTGAACAAATGTTTGTATTTTAAAACTTATAATTAAACGTACATAAAATTAATTAAACGTTTAAACAATCGGAAAAACGAACACCGCACGGAGCGCGAGTACACGGGATTATATATATGGAGACCCACACCTCGGTGGGGCCCCCACGAAAATCAGCAAAAAGGGGGAAAAACCCCTCCCCACCTTTCATTCTCATCTCACTCACTCTCTCTCTCTTCTCACTCTTTTTCTCTCTAACACCACCACCACACCACCACCACTTCCACCACCAAAAACCACCACCAAACGGACTCGAGACACTTCGCTCGTTTGGAAGAAAAGGTTCACCAGGACAAGAGCTTCACATCCATCTTTTTGGTTTCTCCCGGCGTCAACTCGTAAGTTTTCCGACAAAATTCGAAACTCTCCGATTTCACTTATTTTTACTTGTTTGTGGTTTGTTTAAGCTTAAAATGTCCAAATATGGGTTGGGTAAAAGAATCGGGCCAAACGGTCGCCGGAAAACTCGTTTTCAACTCAAAATCCGGCCATCAGATTCGAGTGTTGCACGCGTCGCAGCAGTTTTGCGACACTTCCTTAAGTGTCGCACTAAGTGTCGCGTAAAAGCCCTAATCCTGCGTCACTTGCATAAGTGCAGCATAAAAACCTCTTTTCGCGACAGTCCTAAGTGTCGCAAATTCAATACCCGACACTTCCCGGCGACACTTCATCGAAGTGACGCCTATTTTCGTAACTGTACACTAGCGACACTTGCTTAAGTGTCGCCATAATTGAAAACCCGAAACCTGCGGCACTTGACTAAGTGTCGCCTACAATTCATTTATACTTTATACAACACTGCGACACTTCACTAAGTGTCGCCATTAATACATAATTCACATTTTTATGCGACACTGATTGAGTGTCGCCGAAAACTATTAAATGTCGCATCAAGTGTCGCAGAAAACAGAATGTTTGTAACTCATTTTTATACTAAGTGTCGAACTTGTATAACCTCAAACACTTACACGATACGACTTCTAAAACACATTGGGACATACTTTTAAAGTATAACACTTCGAAAATCAAAATAATAATGTGAGATTATTATTACAAACAAATCACCAAATGGCCGTACACATTTTCAAAGCATAAGCAAATCAACCAAATCGTAGTAATTTGGACATTCTAGTTGGATGAACAACTACAAAGCTACCTACTTACGTTTATAGATACCTACTTACGTTTATAACCATCGCGTGTCGTGGACACCCTCAGGTTACAAGTCTTCGGACATCTCTGCTTGGTTAAGCAACTCACGTTTATAAAGATAAACACACTCAGACTCAGGTGAGTCTCATAGCCCCTACTTTACTGTTTTTCTCAGGATTGTGATATACTGCTCGTCATTTTTACAATATGAACGCAAGTACAAACTTTCATAAACTACATGAGTTATTTCACTAATCATTTCAAAGCCCTCCATCAGCATAGTTTGGTAATACGTTGGAGCATGAATATTAGTATATGGTACCATATAGGATTGACCCTCCTCGTCCGGGTTAGCATGCACTAACTGGGTAAACGGATGTACTAATATTTGTTCAGACGAGTGTAGATTAGGCACTCGTGGGAGGCACCTCGATCAGGTCCTTGAATGTGGATCCTGACCCCCCGAGTTAAGCTCAGACTATGTGCTCATGGCTGTATACTTTATCATTTGCTTGGTTGCAAATCAGTACTTAAATCTTGCGGTTCATACCATATTATTTGATATGCAAACCTGTGAGCTCACCAGCGTTTCGCTGACCCATTTTAGCATGTATCACAGGTACTCAGCAGTAGGATTGGACTGCCCTCAGGATCACTATAGCTCGAGTCAGCATGCAGACATTAGAGATTTCCTTGCATTAATATATTTTTTAAAAGTATTTATGTATTGGAATCTCTCATTTTCAGAACACGAGCTATGTATAGCTTCAAATATTGTAAACATTTATTACATCAATATATTTTGTAAAAACGACGCATATAGAGTCGTTTTCTATATCTTGTGTGCTTTGATATTTGATTAGTCGCGCCCCGACCCGAACCGCTACCGCATCTTAAATTTGGGGGTGCGACAATAGGATTCTTGAATACAACATTAATACATCAATATTTTAAGAATTGAGTACACTAAAAGGGAATGACTATGTACCAGCTAATGTAGACATACAACGTGCCTAACTATTCATTTACAACCCCGTGCAAAATGAATGGTATATTACGATTGATAAAAGTTCAAGGAAGTACAAGAATTTTTGAAAGTATGGAAGAACCAATGAGAATGCTCCACATGTACAAAGAGAATGCTCCTATGTACAAAAATCATTTACCCCCAACATCAATTATCTCACAAACGTCAAATTGAAAAATTATGAAAATTGCACCATAAAATTCAGCATTTTATCCTCTTCGATTTGCCGTCCTTCAAGGCATACTTTTCGCGTTCGTAGTTTATTTAAAATGTCTCACTATTGATAACTCATAGATTCCGAGTTTCGTGTTTTAAAACGTATTAAACCTTACATATTTTGTATGGTATGAACTCTAAAAATTCCTATTGTATGTACTTAAGTTATGAGTTAAATGTACACGTCTATCGTATACATTTAACTTAGTATTATATATATACAACTTACGGAAAAATATCTTTTTATATAGCAATCTAGTGCCATTTCCTGTGCATCACACGGTTGAATAATTTGCTGTACTTATTCAGGCCAAATGAACGCGGAAAAAGTCCTCACAAAATGAGTACCATTAGTCAATAGGGGAACAATCTTGAAAGAGTAAATTACACAAATGGTCAGCATAGTTTACACCGATTTTTGAAAACCGTCCTTATACTTTTATTTTTCAAGTTTTCAATGCAATAAGTTTACTTTTTGCTTGAAAATAAAGACAGTTTTGTAAATCGATGTAAATCACATGAACCATTTATGAAATTTACTTATTTTGAAATGAACTAGTATAGAGACATTTACCTAGATATACATAATTAGTTAAGTACTTTACATATTATCATCTTAAATATTTTCACAGAATATTACTTTATTTCGCGAGAATAAAGAAATTCATAAGATCAAAATATCAATTTGCAATATTAAAAAGGGAACATAAATTCCACAAGATGGCAATATCATCTCGCAATTGAGAACCTCCAAACATTGATTGGGACGTCTAGTACGGTTCCAACCGGTGTTATGTTGTTATTATGAGCCATTTGAAGACGCATACCGGTCTCCATTATTCCTCTCATTCTAACAGCTTACATAAATCTAGGGGAAGTATGTTTACGCCAGCTCCAATATCTACCAAGGCATTGCATGAGTAGGCTTGACATAGAGAACACATATGCGTAAACTTCTCTGGATCACCTTTCTTCTCCCCCTTCACAACATTTACAGCAGGAACCATATTAGTTTTGCTGTCTATTTGACAGTTTTGCACGCCCGAGCTTGCCCCGGTGAAGAACTTGACTCAACGAGTTCGCTTGACATAAACATATCCATCAGTACTCGAGATCATCTTCAATTCTTGAACTGGATTGTTCTCAGTGTTTCCTGATATTTTTGTAGAGTTACTTTGATCCAACCTTTATAATAGATCCGCCATTTGTTTTTCGAGATCGGTGATGATTGATTGGTGATTTCGATTTACTTCTTCTATCTTGTTGAACGACCTCCAATACTTTCCGACCAATCCTTTATGGTATCTTATGTTTATTTCTTTTGCTCATAACTACCTTGTGGGTGATTTCCCCATAGTTTCTCTAAGGTCGTCCCATAAAGAGGTGGTCGGTATGGAGTGTAGTTAGATCTCCAACCAGGATTTTGAGATTGCCAATTAGCTTCAGCTACACGCTCAGTTTCTTCTTTTGAGGTATTCTCTTCATACACACTCCGTGTCACACCCCCAAAATCGGTAATCGTGGTTATCATGTGTTCAGCGGAAGCAATTGAGTAAACAGGGGTGCTGACGTCAACATTGGACATTCATGCATCAGAGCATATGATTATTGCAGAACAATTAAATTAAGATGCCATTTAAGTAAATAGTTTGTTACAAAAAGCTACGACTCGTCAAAGTCGTAGAAATAGTATTGTAAAATACAGCTAGTTGTGAAAACATAATTCAAAAGAAGATTTCATAAACATGACTAATGTATATTAGTCATACGAAGGAAATCCTGATTGTCCCAAAATATGGCATCCTAATTCGTCGTGGGTCGCCTAGTTCCATATGCATGCAGTCTCACTTGTGCGCTAATTTCTTGAAAAACATAGTAAAAAGGTCAACAAAAATTGTTGAGTGAATTCACAGGTTTTATGTATAATTGTTAAACCAAGTTGTTTGTAATTGTTGACATAAAAGTCAAAAGTAATAGATTCACGGTCAAGTGATAGTTTTTCATAATTCGTTGGAAAATCATCCAAAAGTTTCGTTGTTCAAATAGTAGTCGTACCGTGACTAAATGGTTGTTAAAATAGTTGTCAAATTGTGACTAAATAGTTGTTAAAATAGTTGATAAGCTCGCTTACAAATCAATTTGTTCAAATAGTTGGACCTCGTCCACTATAAATTGTTGGAAAAGTATTTTCAATAAATAAATCGTAGAAGACCCATAGGTGTTCTAATGTATAAATCATTTATAGATGACCCATATGTAACACCCCCAAATTTGATGATTAGCGGAAGCTTGATTTGGGTGTTACTAATCAATAACAAAGCACAAAGATAAATAGCAAACGACTCTATATGCGTCGTTTTTACAAAATATATTGATAACTGAAATGTTTACAACATTTAAAGCTTTACATAGCTCGAGTTAAATAAAATGAGATTTCAGTACATAAGTACTTGTACAAAATATACTAATGCAAGAAAATCTCAATCGTCTGTATGCTGACTCGAGCTAACTCCTGAAGCAGAAACATCCTACTGCTGGGTACCTGCGATATATGCTAAAAGGTCAGCTATAAAGCTGGTGAGCTCACAGGTTTGAAATCAAGTAATATCGTATGAACCGCAAGATTTAAATAATAGATTGCATCCAGCAATTAAATAGTGAATTGCATCCAGCAATTAAATAGTGAATTGCATCCAGCAATTAAATGATAATCATCGTGTATACAGCCATGAGCACATAGTTGAGCTTAACTCGAGGGCCGGGTCCCCTATAGAGAATTCCGGGCGAGGTGCCTCCACGAATGTCTAATCAACATTCGTCTTCCCAAATATTAGTACGTCCGTTTACCCGGTTAGTGCTTGCTAACCCGGACGAGGAGGGTCAATCCTATATGGTACCATATACTAATATTCACGCTACAACGTATTAACAACTATGCTGACGGAGGACTTTAAATGATTAGTTTCGAAAAACTCATGTAGTATATGAAAAGTTGGTACTTGCGTTCACATGTTAAAAGTTTGAGCAGTATATCACACCCCTGAGTAAAACAGTAAAAGAGGGGCTATGAGACTCACCTGAGTCTGAGTGCGTTTAAACAAACGTAAGTTGATTAGCCGAGTATGAAGTCCAAAGACTTGTAACCTGAGGGTGTCCACGACACGCGATGGTTATAATCATGATTTGGGTATCTCAACAGATCACCCTTGTAGTTGTTTGTGCAACTATAATGTCCAAATTTCCACTATTTGGTTGATAAGTTTGAGTATTTGAAAAGTGTACGGCCCGTTGGTGACGGATTTGTAATAATAATCTCAATTATTATTATTTGGATTACGTGTCGTTTTACTTGAAAAATGTGTTTTGATTGTGTTTTAGAAGCCGTTACGAAATCTAAGTACGGGGTCCGGGGGCAGCGCCCCTGGTAGCGGGGTCCAAGGGGCGGCAGCCCCTGGCGGGGTCCAAGGGGCAGAGCCCCTGGCTGGGGTCGAGCTGCCAGGTCAGCTTGGAAAATTTTTATTTCTACTATATTGCTTTAAGGAAAAACGCACCTGGACTTGAAATTGGGTGAAATCGAGTGATAAAATTTAGGGTCTCGACACTTAGTGAAAATCTATGTTTTTGAGGTTCTGATGTGTGCGACGTTGGGTGCGACGTCGCAGGTAGGGTTGCGACGTTGAGCATGACGTCGCTAAAGGCGACGTTTTGCAATTTAATGCGACGTAGGATGCTGCGTCGCTAATGCGACGTTCGCAAGTCAATGCGACGTAATAGGCTGCGTCGCTATATGCGACGTCGAGGATTCGTGCGACGTTGTGACTGACGTCGCACTATGCGACGTTACGAGGGGTTTTGCGACGTTGAAGCTGACGTCGCATAAATTCTGGGCCAACTGCGACGTAGCGGTCTGTTGGCCGGAAAATGTGTCGAAAACGAGTTTTTCGGTTTCCGTTCGGTCCAAAACTTTTACCCAACCCATATATGGACATTTTAAGTGTATACAAACAACCACAAGTCGAAAATAATGGAAATCGAAGAGTTTCGAGAATTGTCGGAAACTTACAAAGTGTCGGATCAAAAATCCGAAAAGATAGGATGATAGATCGTGATGCCGTGGTCGTTTTTCTCCAAAGCGGTGCTAAGATCCGAGTGCGTTTTAGGTTGTTATTTTGAAGATTAGTGAGTTGGTGGTGGTGTGGTGATTTTAGAGAGAAAAGGAAGAAAGAGAGTGTAAGAGAGAGAGAGAAAAGATAGAAATGGGGAAGAAGGAGGGAGGTGGGAGGTTAACCCCCCACTTTTCAGTCTCCGCAATCGCGGTCCGTGCGGTGTTCGTTTACTCCGTCGTTTAAACGTTAAATAATTATTTTACATATTAATTGGTACATTTTAAAATACAATTCATTACGCGATATTTTATTTAAATATTTTACTAATCACTTTGTATTTGAATTATAAAAAGGTAAGTTAATTTGTTTGCGCGTTTTACATTTTAAATTATGTAAGTCTTGGGTTGTACGATACGAATGAATACGAAATATTATTATAATAATCTATTTGACATAACAACGTTATTTAATAAAATTGGTCACCAACGTTCGTATATAATTGAATCGAAATACATCCGATTTAAATTGCGTACGATTTAATCAAATCGCATTTTCGTATATATTCAACAATATATATAAATCGATACATTAATTAGCCTAACCAGGAACTAATTACATGTATTAACATATGATTAGGCACTAATTACTAGTCCTAATTTGGCGGGTGTTACACCATAGGTGATCTAATGTATAAATTAATTGTAGATGACCTGCAGGTGATCTAATGTATAAATCGTTGGAAAACATTCCTATAAAGTTCGTTGTTTGTTGATGTTCGTTGTTATTCGTTGGAAAACATTATTTACAAAATGTATATAATAGTGGGAGAGCATAGACGGTGATCCCTCAAAGGTTAGCTAGACCTTATGAGTTAAAGTCACGGCACATAGTCCTATAACCAAACCACGACCAAGTTGGATAAACATCCAAATGTATAATGTTTTTGCCTCTAGGACTAGGTAAATATACGCTCCTCGACATGACATAAAGCCGAGGGTTGGCACAATCCAACCAAGGGTGGGAGGTAGGTCATCACGATAGTACTATCCGTATATTCAGTGGCTAGCGTCACCTAGCTAATGGTTATAGTTTGCAAGCACGAGGACTCTGTACACTACAACATGTAAAACTAAGTCCGTACCAGGATTCGTTGTCATGTTCCCAAAATAGTATGAAAATCATTTCATAAACAAGTAGTTTCAAGTATAGTATGTAAGTTGTTTCGTAAGTAAGTAATTTACGAGTAAAGTATGAAAATCATTTCATAAGTAAACAGTTTGCATAATAGTATGAATGTATTCATATACAGTTTGTATAAAAGCATGAAAGCATTTATGTATAAAGTTATCGCATATAGTAGTAATAAAGTTGCTATATTTTCCACCCCTGATTTAAAACAGTAAAAGTAGGGGTTGTGAACTCATCTCGTGAGCTAAGTACGTGAGTGCTAGCAAAGCGTATGCCCAAGTAAAGTCTCTAACGTCCTAAACGTAAGAGATAGTAATATAAGTAGTTGACTAAACGTCCAAACATATTAACTGTACACTCGTTTGAAAGATCGTTTTGTTTAAAAGTGTGTGATTCGTTGGTGATGTTTTCGAATAATAGTATTTCCCAAAAAAAAATTATTCATGTTAGGATTTGTATTTGTGCATAATATTATATATACAAGTATTAAATAGTGGTTTGTCGTGTATATATATATGTATGACTTATTCGTTGTATATATATATATATAGTTAGTTCGTTATATATATATATATATATATATATATATATATATATATATATATATATATATATCAATATCAGATCCTGACCATTGGTTTGAGTCAAAGTAATCTCCACTCTCCATTTTAAATTCACAAAATGATAGACATATATAAACACCCTAGCCCTAATTCAACACACACTCTAACATCAAAAAACACACACATGCTCCTCTCTCCTCTCCATCAGAAGCACTACCATTCTTTATTCTCTCCCCCAAAATACCGGCTACAAAAACCGCCGGCAACCTAACATTTCAACCACCAACACCATAAGTCACCATAATAACCATCCCTTTCTTCGTCGGAATCACTGCTGCAAACGGTAATGTTTGTTCTTCTTTGGGTCCAACTTGATCGACCAAGAATATGGGTTTCCACCTCTGGGTGTTGAGACCCAACGAGTTTAGATCCGTGGGTGTTGAGACCCAACGGTGTTTAAAACCAACGAGTTTTTTGACAGTTGTCGTTCCAAGCCAATTTTTATCGGTAGCTCTTTAGATCCGTCGGTTTCAACCGCTTGTTGTTGAGATCCGACTAGATCTAGCGAGGTCTATCATTATTATTGCCATCTATGTTGGTTTGGTGTATATCTTATAGATTATTTGAAATCCATTTGTTTCAATGTTAAATGTGTTTTTGAAATCAGTGCATAAATGGGGTTGGTCGTGGTTTTGAGTTTGTGAGTCTCTGGCTCTTCAATTTTTGTGTTTCTATATTAACAAAAAGAAGATTGAACCCCTATATATCTGATGCAATAAACAACAGATAATATGCGATATTTTTTGATACTTGTTTTGCTACGTTAGTGTTGGCGTTTAATTTGGAGTTAAAATGTTTCAGTATTTTTAGTTTTTTATGATTAAATTAAACCGTAGATTTGCAATCACATATTGAAATTAATGTTTATTTTTATATTTTGTCTCCCTGAAATTAATTAAATTCGGTTTTATATTTGTAGGTTTATAAACAGAAGATAAATTAGTAGAAAGTACACCTTTTACGGAGCATCTTTTTTCCTTGGATAGCAGTAATACTACTCACTAATAATGTTGCCCTTGGTGCATTAAGCTTTTGATGATTTAAAAAATTTATGCCTTTCAAATTTAGTAGGCTACGTTAATCTTAAATTATGAGTAAGCTCTTGCATTAAGCTTTTGAATTTTGTAACAAATCAAGCCCCATTCTTTGTACTAAGAAGAAAGTTTTTATCCAATGTGCAGTTTGATGTCTTGGTCAAAATCAGATCTATTGAAATTCTGATAACTTTCTTGAAATTCACAGTTTACTTTAACCAAAGCATCTGACAACTTTTTCATCCAATAAGAATAAAAAAAATATTTGTAGGAGATTTTTAGCCTTTATAAAAGTTAAAGAGAAATTCAAATTTTAATGTTTGGGGACTCTTTGAGGACTATGACAAGTAATATTCGTTAATTCATATTTTTGAAGATGAAATAATGGCGTCAGAAGTCTTTTGTAACAACTTGTGAAATAATCTTAAGTCTAAAAAATGATATCCCTTCCATTTATTAAAAATAAAATTTACTATTTTCATTATTGGGTTTAGGGGTGACCAATATATGGTTGTAAACCGTTTAATCCGAAAATCAAACTGAACTGTAGACTGTTTAAAACCGAACCGATTTATAAAACGGTCTTCAGTTCAGGTTTTAACCGAAACTGAATATGATAATTGGTCTTCGGTTCGGTGATTGGTTTGACATTGTTTATTCGGTTAATATAGCTCAAATAGGTTCCACAATTTATCAATATCAAATAACACTTTAGCTCAAAACAATTTAGCTCAAATAGGGTAATCAAATGACACAAGTATATCAAGATGTCAAAGGAACCACAAGAATATCAAAGAACGCAAAGATATCAACAAGGCATGTCAAAATAACGCTGAAAGAAGAGTACGGACATCCGTACCTGAATAAATGTCTAAAGCTATCACGATTGATAAAATCCTTCTTAACTCCCCGCAAATTCTACATAGAATAATTCACTAACTTTAGACCGTTATTTCTTTTTTTTTTTTGGGTAAAGGGTAAAATTTTACCCGGTAAATATATTCCCAAAAGTGTTGAAGTACAATGGATGTAAGTGAATCTCACATCCCAGCCCGTTACATAGGCGAAACGACTACATAACAAGAGCATAACCACTACTCACTAGCTTATGACAAAGCAAATCTACTACTAAAACATAACTACCACACTGCTAAACACAGTAATGACCAATTACATTTAAAAACAAATAAATGTAAATAACAGTGTTCAAAGAACAATATCCATGGTGAAACGCCTTAGTCTTCAGTTATCTTCATTAAGTGACCTGCAAAACGCAACACCAACTTCCAAGTTGCAACAGCAACAGACACGTCCAACGTTATATTGGCAACCTGCCCTACCAACACAAAGGATGGCAAAAGGTCCAGAATATTGCCAATAACCCGCCGATAAGGAGAAACCTGCCCTACCAACACATAAAGATGGCAAAAGGTCCAAGCACACTCCAAATGACTTAAACAGCCACACTCCACAAGAGACCATATCAATAGTGAATAACTCATGACATGAGTTCATCACCAACTTCCAAGCTGCACAAGACAACAAACATGTCGAAAATCATATTGTTACCTGCCCTACCAACACGAAGATGGCAAAAGGTCCAAGAACTCCGATACAACCTTCCAAGAAGAAGCACATGCCCTACCAACAAAGAGATGGCAAAAGGTCCAGACACTCTCCAAAACCAAATCCATAAAGTAAAGGTATCCCATACACCTCCACTCCATGAATTAAAACCCAAATACTGAACAAGTGAACCCCAAACAGGTCACATCCAGCAGAACCCGTATCACCAACAAAGGACATTGATACAAAACCCTAAACCGAGGTCAAGGGAAGATCAACACAAAAGATCCTTTGTAAACCCAATCAATTATCAATGCAAACTATACCAATCAGGTCAACCTAATCAGAACAGCCCTGCCACCCCCCTCCCGACCGTTATTTCATATGACATAGTTTCTGTTCACTTAATCCCTTAGTCCCGTTTCACTATAAGTTTATTATATTTTGTTCACAATACTGACTTAAGTTAACTTAGAAAGATTATTACTCCATAAATTAGTTCTCTAACGTGGCTAAATGGATTAATGATAGCTATATAAGATTTGAACATGTCAACTTAATTCTACATAAAGTGATTATGTGTAAAAATCACCAACTTATTATTCTATTGATATATATCTAGATCACATGGTTATTGTTATGTTTATAATTATATCATGAATTTAAAACTCTCTTATTTATCTATACATACATGTATCCCCCGCCCCCTGACTTACGCAAACAATGTACTATATATATGTACGTTCCTTAATTTAATTCTCAAAGGCATTACTATTGATTAAAAACTGAACTAATATTTTACCGAATAACTTATTTTATGTGAATTTGACCCAACCCAAGATATCATGAAATAATTGTTTTGGTGCAGTTTCTAAATCAAAACAATAATAGATTACGTAAGCTTATAATTTAGTTCTTTAATACGAGTATCATTTATGAAATATTTAAGGTAGTTCAGGGCTTAAAACGTAATTTATATTAAAAAAGACGAGAAGTCATCTTCTTCCTACGTACGTATTGACACATAACCCAAAACCCATGTTTAATTTCGTCCAATTTAAATCTATTTCGATTGGTAATTTACGCATATGATGGATTATGAACAGTGACAAGTTAATGCCTATGATTTCAGATTCCAATTGTTGATAACCAATCTATTTGCAACCACAACTTCGTTTCGATACCGTATATGGTGATGTTAATATTAACTTTTCGATGACTCAAAGTTTAACAACACGATTTAAAACAGTTAAAGAAGACATATATAGAATTATAAATTTCATTATAGACTGTTGTGTTAAAAGTATAATGTAACACCCCCAAATTTAATGATTTGCGGAAGCATACTTGGGTGTTACTAATCAATATACAAAGCACAAGATATACAGCAAACGACCTCTAAATGAGTCGTGTAAAACGATTTCATATAAAATAAATGTTTGAAAACTCAATGTTTTCGTATACAAAATGTAGTTCCCTAGAGTCCACGCGTATAGCGGGAGATTCTATTACATAATCAACATGTACAAAAGATAATGATGAGAATCTCCGTTAATGCAGTTTAATGAAATCATGCGACTCTAGCTATGTCCTGGAGAAATCCTACTCCGTTTGGGTACCTGAGAATACATGCTAAAAGGGTCAACACGAATGTTGGTGAATCTCACAGGTTTGTAAGTAATATCAGTTTAGAACACAAGATTTCATCAGTAGTGCCCGCAGGCGTAAATCAAGTATTTGCAAATCCATTTAAGTCCATAACTAACGATATATGATGGAGAGACTTCAGTAAAAGTAAGTAACTCATGCAATCCCGTATAGTAAAATGTATAGTTCGTACTTGTGTTCAAGAAAAGTAAGCAATGTATCTCACCCCATATGTAAAACAGTAAAAGTGGGGCTGTAAGACTCACCTGAGCCTTTGCAAGTTACGTTTATACAATAAACGAGTAAGTAATATCAATCCGTAGGTTCTCCGAACCCGTAATCCTTCAAATACCTAAACACATAAGGTCATGTAAGTAGATGTCTCGCAAGACCACCTAGAATTGTTGTACACAACTAGCATGCCCGATGTTTGTTCAAGTGTTTGTAATCGTTTGTCTTTATAAAAACATGTTTGACCCGTTGGTGATGGTTGGTATTAGTAATTGTCAAAGTATTATCATTGTGTTTGAAACATTTTGTACTGGAACGACGGGGGTCCGGGGGTAGCGCCCCTGGTTGCGGGGTTCCAAGGGGTGGCAACCCCTTGGCGGGGTCCAAGGGGCAGAGCCCCTGGTCGAGGTCGAGCTGCCGAGTCAGCCCGGAGGGAAAAATTCATATTTACTACCTTGTTTTAGTGAAAATCTCTTAAGAATTCTGGTTTTTCAAGGTTCTGTTATATGCGACGTAGCATGCGACGTAAGGTGCGATGTGGGCGTGTACGTCGCATGATGCGACCTTCGCAATTCAATGCGACGTAATGCGGTGCGTAGCTAAGTGCGACGTTGTTTTAGTATGCGACGTTATAGTCTGCGTCGCTATATGCGACTTCGCAAGTTAATGCGACGTAAAGGCTTGTGTCGCTATATGCGACGTTGAGATTTTGTGCAACGTAGGCCACTACGTCGCAAAGATGAACACCAGCCCAGAACCCAGCGACTGACGCGTTTTTCCGGCCAAAATCACAAATCTAACACATTTTTAGGCTATAAATCATGTTTTCTTCATACATTTGGACAATACTAAGTTGTTTAAACATTATAACACCGAAATAATACACCAAAATGAGTAGATCTAAAGATTTAGAGAATTTCTTACAATTGCAAATCGAGACAAAACGAGGAAGAAAAGGAGGGTGGTGCCTTTGTTAATCTTGCTCCTCTCTTGATGGTGATTCCGAAAATATAACTTTTGTTGGTTGATTTGTAAATCCGAAAAGACGGCGAAATGGGGCGGGGGTGGGTCAGCCGCCGCCGGCCACGTCACCACCGCCGGCCACCCTGCCCCCGTCTCGGTTTCCGTTTTTGATAACTTTTGGTACCTGGTGCGCCTACTTTTCGTGTTGTATAGTACCCGGTGCGCCTACTTTTCGTGTTGTACAGTACCCGGTGCGCCTACTTTTCGTGTTGTACGGTACCCGGTGCACCCTTTTGGCTACCTTTTTCTAACATGCACCTCTTGGTGCTAATGTGAGCCAAAGCTCACCTATAAATAGGAGGCTTAAGGCTCCATTTCAAAATGTCCCATATGCACTAGTCATATTACTTTCTTACTTTCTCATTCTACTTTCTTACTTTAAATTTAGCATTAGAATAGTTTAGCACTTTGTTTAGAGTAGAAAGAAAGCTAGGAACGTTTTGTAATCTTTGGTGTACGCTTGGAGTTATGCTCATTAATTCAAGTCTATTCCTTCTCGCATATTAATCTCGGTTATTTCTATCCTTATCTATCTTAATTAAATATGTTTGCTTTAATTATGTTAGAGATCGTTTATGCCATTATTAGCGAGTAGATTACTATTGTATTTGTTGTGATGTAGTTAATATATATAATTGTGGGATTACTTCAAATACGTCGTGAAGTAATACGATGGCCCCGATTCGACTGATTACTCGGTATAGTATTGGAAATGCTTTTGATCATAGTACAAATATATGGAAGCCGGTAACGACCGAAGGTAGTTGTATTATGGATCGACGTTATAAAATTGGAAACTTTGTGAGCGGACTTATCTTGTGATTTTAAACCTAAAACTTACATTCGCCTTTCGATTAACAAACGTGATTGTAACCTTGTAAAGAGGAGTCGCGAACCTCAATACTCGGTCAATAGTTATCTGTGTAAAAACTATGTTTTTAATTGTAATGTCATGCAAGCATTATAAAATGCAATGTGATTACGTGGACTTGCCATACACTTCTGATCACAATGTACTTATCATGTAAACATCGCGAAGCAATTAAACTCACAACGGAAACATCGGTAAACGATTAAATACGATGTGAGCCACCATAGCATTTTCCGACATGGTCTGCGTTTAACTTTATGTAAAAAGCCGTCAGCATTTTAATTAGTTGTTTTAATTTAGATTAGATTAGATTAGGTAGGTTATAGGCTAAATGATCATTTACGAAAACCTAGGGATTTGTTAATTGTATTGAGAAAGGCAAGTTTGAAATCCAACTTAAACCAATACTTTTTCCTATGACCATGAAACCTAAAGTACGGTATGCAAGAAACCTAAATGTTTTCCCTCGTTTATCACGCTTAAGTTTCATGGATAGAAATTGATTAAATAAGTCCGGACACAAGTTCTAAGTTAGTTGTTTAATGGATTCATAATCATTGTGGTATTAAGAACGGCTAGACATGTTATGGACTTGCTACTCTATTCCTTCGCCCACGAGCGAATACGTTCAATAATATGGGCCACTGACTCCCTCACAGGAGAGTGTGGAGAGTTGAGCATCGTCTGTCTGGTCAGAATCATGATACCTTAGTTCCTCGTGACATATTAGTTGATAACCGACTAATAAGGAATCTATTGGTTATACCATAAGTTAATGAATCTCATAAGCAACCCAATTTAGTTAATCATTTTCCCGTAAAAGTCATCATCCCATGATTATTAACTAACGAACTCACAACAAATACTACTTTGCATTATCTGACATCTTATTACATTTTATTCGCTTTATTTAGTTTACCTAATTAACTGAACCAAAACCCCCAACGGAGACTAGCACTACTTCTACGTCTAACTCCTTTGAGGCACTTTCTAAGGAAGATCCTAAAGTGGACAGCAATGTTTCTTCAAGTGAACAGTTGGTTAACCAGAAGGAAGATAGAGGGAAGAGTGTAACTTCTACTGATGCTAACACTGACAATCAAAGCTTGTATTCACGTTGGAAGGAGGCTTATGGATCTGAGGCTACTAATCCCTTTTTGGCCGATGAGGATGATAAAGATGATATTTTTGATCCTCCTGATAATGAAATGGCTGATTTCATGAGTCTTCATGATAGGAAGAATAGGAAGAGTGGTAAAAAGAAATGAGTAAAGTGGTTATTATTTGATGTCTTTGTTGAGTCAAATGTTGCTTTGTGGTTGTGTCCTTGTTATGTAGTCTTTATCGCCTATGTAACAGGCTGAGATGTGGGATTCACTCACATCCTTTGTACTTAAATGTTTTTGGAAATATATTTACCGGGTAATTTTTTGCCCTTTACCCAAAAAAAAAAATAAACTATCAATAATAAGTACAGAATATCACCAATAATAATTAATTAATAATTAAAGAGATAAGAACAAGAAAATCCGTTGAGTAAATTGGAGTAAAAAACGTTTGCAACTATATGACTATCAAATACAAACTTATCGGCCACTTTGGTATTCATCGAAACCAAACCCGGCTTCTTAAATACGTCATCTCAATAGCAACATTATTCACACACCATTCAAATCACAATCACAAAATTAAAGTCTGAAAAACACAGTAATCTAGGAGTGAAGGTTGGAGTATTGAAACGGGATTAAGAAAGCTTTTACACGCATAGTTTCGGTTGGAACTCGGTAACGTTTTGAAGTTTCGGTTGGAACTCGGTATCGTTTCGAAGGTATATGTAACACCTGCCTAATTAGGATAATTGATTATGCCTAATCGGTTGTAACTAGTTGTAATTAGTATGTAATAGAACTAATTGCAGACTCTATTTGTATATATAAGGTGATTTATATATATGTACGCACACGATTTGACTAAATCGTACGAACTAACCGGACGGAGTCCGACACAACTTACTTGGACGTTGGTGACAAAAAAATTTGCTTCAATAATGAGAGTGTATTTCATTACATAAATACATATTCAAACATACGTTAATTATTGTATAGCAACGACATTCTGGATATTTTAGTAAGAACGTACCAAAAGCGAACCAAATAACTCAAATATCTTGACAAATGTTTTAATAATTAATTTCAAAACATTTTAATAAATACTCCGATAACATTTGTAAAATATATTTACTTGGTCAAATACTAAAAACGAACGATTAATCAATTAGGACACGGAGTAAATACTGTATTTTGGGAAGGAATCTTCGTTTTTCATCCGTTTTGCTTGATTTTTATCGTGCAACCTCGTTTTGACCATCTTGGCATAATGTTACTGATTTGTGCTATATTTGAATTAAAATGCCAAGAATCGTTCCAGAATGAGAGAGATATCGGTGGTAAAAACATGACTTTTTACGCGATATCAGCTGCGTTGCCGTCAAAAAGGTTAGAAAGCCAGAAGAAGGATCATTAGTAAACGGGCTAGACATATGACCGGACGGGCAAAATCTAAACGACCCCAAGAATTCATACACATAGAACTATTGTACGAATCAAGCATAAGAGGAGTGCCCAGCTTAGTAGCTATGGCACTCAATCCATCCGATGTAAAAGCAGCAATCAGAACATCATGAAGCTTAACCCAGATTGGAACTGAAGCTAAGTCTTCTTTTAGTAAAGAGGTAGTAGAAGACCACACCTTTAGAACAATAGGGACATTCCGAATAAACCATGGACCATTTTCCAAAACCTGATCTCGACCTGTTGCAGAATTGAACTTGAAGAAGAAAAAGCCTTTAGCATTCATCATAGCCTTAGTTATCCCATATTTCTTCCACGAAATCAAAACATAGTGTTCAACAACCGGAAAAGCAACTCGTTTACCAATAAAGTATCCATATAGAGTATTCTCAAAACGAGAATTAGCTTCCCTTACCGAAGACAATGGAATCTGAACATCAATAGTACCATCGCTGGATTGTCCCATTTCAAGTACTCGGAAATTGACCTTCCTTGTACTTGGCTGATCATTAACCACACTAGCATATGATTTAGAGGCTGATTTGCCTTGTTCATCATCTCTAGGATCACTACACGCTTCCGGATTAAAATTAATCGGCAATCCATCAGAGCCTATTGCTTTCCCATCAACAAATCTAAATGATTTGATACCCGTATTAAACGTTGTTAGAGCATTTGTAGTTCCATCTCCCTTAACCCCCATCATCAAGTAAATCTACAATAATTCCGACTCTCAAACCTGCTGTCCAATCGACTCAATGAATATCATACAAGTAACCCACAATCAGGCAACAAACCACGACCAATCAGACTAGTAAAGCACTCCAAACCAAACGTATATCTGGTCAAGTGTTATAAAGAACGAATGCAAAACAATAATTAGGGTTTATGATTATTCGATCCAACAAACCCCTAATTCTGTTTTAATAGAATCCGATTTTGGTCACGTGTTTGAGCAAGACATATACCTAGAAAATCGAATTAAAATCCGAACCCAAAAGATAAAATGCCGCAAGTAATCAGTCAATCTTGTAGCCCAAGCAAAAATCGGATATCAATTAAATATAATCATTGAAAACCACAATCCGTTTATACCTTTTCCCTTATTCGCTCACCCATCATGCACAAACATGGTTTGAAGGTCTAGAGACCGGCTCTATCCCTTCATGGACTGCGATGGCGACAAAGTACTTTCCGCCATCTAAACAAACCAAACTCCGAAATGACATCATGAACTTTCGACAAGCTTTCGATGAGTCATTATATACCGCATGGGAACGATTCAAAGGAGCCTTGAAGAAATGCCCTAATCACCGACTCGATAAGTCTGCACAATTGTGCACCTTCTACAATGGTTTAGATCCTAACCACCGAACTACCCTTGATGCTGCTGCACAAGGAAGCTTCATGGCAAAGACCGACGAAGAAGGATGGAACCTTATAGAAAACATGACCATGCATCACCACGATTGGAATTCTGGAGATCATTCAGCATCTTCCACACCTATCGCTGCTGCAAACCCGATTCCAATCGAAGCAATTAAGACACTGACGGAGAAAATGGACTCGCTCGTCAAACAGTTTGGAGAACTTAAGAAACAACAGCACCAAGTACACCAAGTGTAAGTTTGTCAACACTGCACCAACCCGCAACCATCTGGCGAATACCAAGTTGAATACGAAGAAACAGATGGCACCGTCTACTATGCTCAGTTTCCAGCTCGACCACCCGGTTTCAACCAAAACAACAACCAACCTAGAGGACCTCCATTTCCACCAAGAAACAACCAACAACCATACCAACCCCGATACCCACCTAGATATCCACCTTACCAACAACAATCACAACTTTCTTATAATCAACCCCTTGCACTTCCTGCACCCACTTTCGACACAAACCAAACCATTGAACAAACCACCAAGACTAATGCCCCAGCTTCAAGTTCAGACGACGCCTTCACCCAATTCATGCAAGGTCAACACCTGCTCAACCAAAAGACGTCCGCTAGACAAGACCAAGCCGACCTCTTCATGAGAAATCAATTGGCTGTGCTAAAGAATTTTGAAGCTCAAATTGGACAATTGGCACAACGTCTTGAGAATAGACCCCGAGGAAGTTTACCTAGCAACACGGTTCAAAATCCTCATGTTGAGGAAGCAAAGCAACTTACAACACCAAAAGAAGCAACAACTACTCCACCTGCTGCTGTTCCAGTAAAGGAAGAAACAAAGGTCAAGATACCAGCTGTGGAAACAATGAACAAAGAGGTTAGAATCCCTTACCCCGCTAGACTTAAAGTTCAACCTAAGAAACTGTCATCCTTTAAGTTAGATGGAAAATTCCTTGATACCATGTCTAGAGTTCCTGGTTGTAATAAGTATATTAGAAAATTGCTATCCACCAAAGATAAATTGCCTGAAGTGAACAACATTCCCCTTAGTTCTAAAACTTCAGCCCTACTTAAAAATAGCCTTCCCGAAAAACTAGGAGATACTGGTAGATTTACACTCCCTTGTTCTATCTACAATTCCGGAAATATGAGCGCTTTAGCCGACTTAGGAGCCAGCATTAACCTTATGCCCTACTCCCTGTTTAAGAGGCTAGAACTTGAAAACTTGAAACCCACTAAGATGACCATCCAGCTAGCCGACCAATCTGTTAGATACCCCAAGGGAATAGCTGAGAATGTCCTTGTTCAAGTTGACAAATTTTTCTTTCCAACGGATTTCGTGGTAATGGATATCCACGAGGACATAAACATCCCAATTATCCTTGGAAGACCATTCATGAATACAGCTAGAGCAGTGATTGATGTGTATACCACACGATTGTTTTACGATCGCATGGTGAAAGCATCACTTACAAGATCGACCAACCGGAATGCACCCCAGAAGAGGAAGAATGTTGTGCTATATCCACAGGAAAAGTCTGTTCCGATGATGAATCAGAACCAGAGGAGGAACCGCAATTCACCCAATCATCAGTTCTCATTTCTGACACCGAGTACGACCCAGAAGAGGAAGAATACGAGGAAGCAGATGAAGAAATTGAATCTGTCCCTGAGGAGGAAGAAGAAGAGGAAGAGGAAGAAATGGAAGAAGATGAAGATAACACTGATTCGCCACAAATGGCTGAAGTTAAAAGGATACAAAACTGCGATGATTACTCTTCATCTGAAGAATCAGTTGATTACGAAATCATCCGCCAAGAGCTCAGATCCTCTCATCTTAAAAGAATGGGAAACATCCTAAATTCCTATCTCGATCCATCAAAACCCTTCACCAGAACCCGACTACGAGACATAGAAACTTTTGAAGAAGGACTCCGATCATCACCACATCCAGACCAGTATGCTAAATTACTACATAGAATTTCAGCATATAAGGCACGTCAACCAGGAAGCTTTGCCGAAGAGAACCTCCATGACATAACAACCGAAGTCCGAACCATCGAAATCGATAGTTCTCGACCCTTCAACAACGCACCCTCCGACGAAGAATTCCACCAATTTCCAGATTCACGTGATAAGGACTCCGACTGCAACATTGAATGCGATGACGAGTACGTCAACATCACTCTTGATGAACACTCTATTCCGCCAACACCTCTTGCTCCCCCTAATTCCCCTGCTGTCGCAACTGAGAGACTAGAAATTCCTCTGATAGATACTCATCAGGACATGATTGAGCTGATTGACGAATACGACGATGTCCGAATCATCGTAGAAGCTATCAAAGAGTCAACTAACGACTACAACACCGCCCAGAGACACATGATAAGGGCAATCATACGAGACTACGATTCATACCTCGCCAATTATGGAGAACCAGAGCCTAGCACTCTTCGGAGAAACATTCGAGCATTCTCTAATCTGCTTCAAGAACAACTCACCAGAGAAGCTCGACAGCGAGAAAGACCCAACTACCCAATGGGAGAAATCGAATTCTACGGAAACCAAAGACGAATATACCAAAAAGTATATTGTGCCTTAGCCGGATCAGCTTTTCCGTACTCATCAAGTCAAAAAGCTATTCTTGCTTCAATGAGAACCAATCTGGAAAGAGCCACAGGGAACCCAAGAAGTTATGCCGACATCAGAATGGTGGGAGATCTTAGAACTCTTCTAGATCTCATCGAAACTGGAGAGCACCTCACAGCATCTAAGAACTGCAGGATCGTCATTCAATCCACCATTGGGCACCACGTTGAACAAATAATTGATGAGCTGAACGAGCCAGCCTATGAAGAGGAAACTCGTGAGGTACCGAGATTCATCCCGCACATGTCGCAAATCAATTTAGCCACTTATGTGACTACCCGACTGCGCGAAATGTACCAAGAAGAAGACGTAGAACTCGACGTCTATCGAAATGGATATCGCGAGATATTCAGCAAGTTAATTTGCATCTTCACCGACTCGGATTTTCCCTTCAACCGCGAACAACATCAACTAATCAGACAAGTGTGCCAAGCAACCAGATCCTTCGGAGGAGACCCTTGGGCTAATGATTTTAAAGAAGTGAAAACCGAATTCATGGCTTTAATTGCCTCGATAGGAAGAAACCACCCACAGCGTGAAATCGTTCGAACTTACACCTGCACTCGAATTGACCCTAACGGACCAGTCACAAGGGCAGTTCGATATATCTGCTATGGAATGGCAATTCTCGACCGACTCGCCACCGATCACTTCAAAAGCTTCAGAATGCTATCCACCAACCCACCAACTCTCATTGCTGACATGATAGAGCAATTCCTACAGTACTATCCCCCACGATACTCTCTACCAAGAAACCATAGTGACCACGCCACCACTACTGATGCATCAAGCATCATCTGAAGAAAAAAAAGGACTAAGTCGAGCTCTCGACTTTAAAAGAGCGCTTCTCGGAAGGCAACCCGTGTTTGTTTTTACATTTCTGCAATTTTACTTTCCAAGAAGTGATGAAATCTCCGACTATCTTTCACACTCGGATCATACAAAGAATGCTCCAGCCTGCAAGGAGGCATCAACAACCAAAGAATAGTATATCCGACGTGTTCACACTCACGAGACCAATCACAAAAAGACTTGATAAAGAATGCGCCAAAGAAGACAAAGACCGGCAGATGCAACTAAAGGAATACTGCAAATACCGGGGAGTACTTCTATGCCATCTCTTTCATTCGTTTTAAATATGCCATATCCATTATGCTTATCACTAAGTGTGGGATTCAAATCTAACACACACACTGAAAGAATAAGTCTTAGATGTTTAAAATCTTAAGTGTGGGATTTTACCCCATTCAGAGCTTAGTATAACATCGAGGACGATGTTCCTTTAAGTGTGGGATAGCAGTAGTTGTACTACTGTTAAATGGACATTAGTATATACTTGATCCTAAAATCGTTGCTCTTTATAAGACCTTGCTTCTCCAATAAAAGTAAACAAAATTTTTTAAAATTAAGTTAAAAATATGTTGAAAATGAAAAATTTTAAGGAATGATTTACTTTGGGGAAGAAGGAAAAATAAAATACAAATTCTTTTGAAGAACAAGTTTAAGTAATCCCATAAAGAGCATCGCATGACTAAGCACACAACAACCCAATTTTCGATTCGTGAGGTATCTTGAGCCATATGAAGAGCATTCACTTTTAATGCTTCACTTTTTTCGATTCTTGAGTGTGCCGATGTATGCGTTTAGAATCAGAACTTGCTCCTGTAATGCATTTCGAAGCCAAACTAGTGAGTAAAAAGGAGATCGAATCACATCATTCTTGAACCCTTCTATACACCCCAAATTAAACACGTCATCCCGTACCTACTCAAAAAGCATCCCTCAAACTTCATAAAGAGTTTCAAAGATGAAAAGAAGAAAAGCTACAAAGATACGAAGTCAAAATTACCCAAGAAAACTCGAAGAAAAGAAAGTCAACTGGAGAAGAAGACTCCTCCCTAAAGAAAAAGGCGTCAATCCTCCCGAAAATAAATTTTTTTTTTCTTCAGCTTTTTGGGTAAAGGGTAAAATTTTACCCGGTAAATAGTATTACACCAAAATCATTGAAGTACAATTGACATGAGCGTACATCCCATGCCCTCAGCCCGTTACATAGGCGATTTGACTCAACCTACACAACTAAGCAAACAATCTGCTAACCGCAGAACAAACACAGCTGCAACGCAGCACATAACCACTAAACCATACTGCTAATTGCAGTTACAATTACATTTAAAATAAATAATCTAAATGTAAATACAAGGTTCATAGAACCACTTCTACGGTGATCGACTCAATCTTCAGTAATCTTCGTATGTTGACCCATGAGAACAAACACCAACTTCCAAGCTGCATCACGCAGCAATGACAATGCATTGAGCTAACTTGCCCTACCAACACGTCCCAAAGACCATTGGCAAAAGGTCCAAGCCAACTCCAATATGTTAAATACACCTGCCCTACCAATTCCGGCAATGGCAAAAGGTCCAGGTATATCCCTGCGCAGCATAAGCCAAAAACAAATGACCTAGCTGAGATATCCAAATAGTGGAACCCTAACCGGAAGAAGGAACCACCAGCAACCCCAATCATCCAACTTAAGCATAGCATGAACACAAAAGGAGCCCTTACATATACCCAAGCTACATCATTCTCAATCTCGAGTACAGAACCATCAATGGAGGTTGATATGAAATGCCTCAGGAACACAAATCAATCAACACAAACGCTGGAATGAATAAACAAAGATCGACCATATAGGACGATAACAAACCCCCCACCCCCACCACCACGGTTCACTCCCTTAACCCCAACAAACAACCCGTAGCTGGCCAATTCAATTGCACAATCTGAAACAACCAGATTGTAACCCTAGTAGTCGTCGGAAAAGGAAAAGAAAATCCAAATCCGACCAATCATAAGAAAAACAGCCAGACACCATCATCCAATAGTGATCCACGAGTCGCAACTCGAATATCCAAGGCTACAAACACCAAACCCTAATCCGCCTGGAAAACCACTAGGTGGTATTCCAATCCCTAGCCGTCAAGAACCCCAATCGCAAACCTCCAACTTCGGTTAATCAGATTAGAATTAAAATCACAGCCACCAAAGAAAAGCTTCTTGCATAAGTCACAACCGACTAAACCCCAATCGAATATAATAATCCTAAAAGCGAAATCAGATAAACCCTAAACGAAATAGGGACCAAACGGGAAACCCTAAAACGAAGAAGATTAAACCTGAAACGATTTAGGTTTTAGATAAGTAAGATCGATTAAGTAATGTTAGCCGAGTCAGGTTATAAACCTTCCTGATTGAAAGACGAATTCCTCCCTACACACCAGATTTACGAACTGAAAAACAAACAAACCCTAATTCGTATCAAGAAATCAACCAGGATTACTAAATCTGCAAACCATTATGTCCATTCAATCAATCTAACCCTAAGATTCGGTGAGTGAACAAACAAAAAAGCTAAATAGATTAGAATTAGTGGCAAAAATCAAGAAAACGAATTAGGGTATGGTGTAGGGAAAAAATCGCCCAAGGTCTAGAGAGAAAACGTGGGGGGGTACTGCTATTTTTTTATTTTTTTTTTCAGCTTTCCGCTTCACCAAAAAGAAAACCTATGAAAAACCCAACAAAACCCCCTCTCACATCACCAAAACCCTACATCACTCCCTTAGAATGATTGTGGCTAGATCGACTTCACGCTCACCCGAAAGGTAACGATTTGATTCTCGATCAAGCCTATGACGATAAACGATGCATGACTGGCGTTCTGAGTAATTGATAATACTAGAATAGGAAACCCTAAACACTTTGAGTGATTGGAGTGACCACCTTGAGAGGATCGCCTAGTCATGTATCAAAGATCAAAGATCAAAAGCATGCTCCTAAAGATCACAACCTTGCTTTCAAAAAAATCAAATATCTTTATTTTTCCAAAACCCCTTAGTAAACAATTACGTCTTAAAATATTTCATTATCTGCTTATCTTTAACCATGTTGAATATAAGTTTGCTTGAGGACAAGCAAAGTTCTAAGTGTGGGATACTTGATATCGCGTAAAAAGTCATGTTTTTACAACCGATATCTCTCTCATTCTGGAAAGATTCCTGGCATTTTAATTCAAATATAGCACAAATCAGTAACATTATGCCAAGATGGTCAAAACGAGGTTGCACGATAAAAATCAAGCAAAACGGATGAAAAACGAAGATTCCACACACGTTTGAAGATTCAAGGCATCAAAACGAGGTTTCAAGACTAAAATTCCCTCCACCAACATCCATTCTGTCCAAGATGTTCATTTTCAAAATACGAATCCAACAGAAGAAGAATCAACTAAAACGGATAAAGAATGAAGATTCTACGCCCGCCGGAAGATCCAAATGATTCGTACGCAATATCTGGAGCTAGGGACCTCATCTCAGGGCCTATCCTATGTCAAAATCTTCATTTTTGAATTACGAATCCAACAAAAAAAGAATCGACGCAAACGGACGCATAACGAAGAAAACACGCACGAATCTAGAGACGAAGCAAAAGACGGCGAAACGGGGCGGGGGTGGGCCAGCCGCCGCCGGCCACGTCACCACTGCTGCCGGCCACCTCAGGGCCGCCGCCGGCCACCCTGCCCCCGTCTCGGTTTCCGTTTTTGGTAACTTTTGGTACCTGGTGCGCCTACTTTTCGTGTTGTACAGTACCCGGTGCGCCTACTTTTCGTGTTGTACGGTACCCGGTGCACCCTTTTGGCTACCTTTTTCTAACATGCACCTCTTGATGCTAATGTGAGTCAAAGCTCACCTATAAATAGGAGGCTTAAGGCTCCATTTCAAAATGTCCCATATGCACTAGTCATATTACTTTCTTAATTTCTCATTCTACTTTCTTACTTTAAATTTAGCATTAGAATAGTTTAGCACTTTGTTTAGAGTAGAAAGAAAGCTAGGAACGTTTTGTAATCTTTGGTGTACGCTTGGAGTTATGCTCATTAATTCAAGTCTATTCCTTCTCGCATATTAATCTCGGTTATTTCTATCCTTATCTATCTTAATTAAATATGTTTGCTTTAATTATGTTAGAGATCGTTTATGCCATGATTAGCGAGTAGATTACTATTGTATTTGTTGTGATGTAGTTAGTATATATAATTGTGGGATGACTTCAAATACGTCGTGAAGTAATACGGTGGCCCCGATTCGACTGATTACTCGGTATAGTATTGGAAATGCTTTTGAGCATAGTACAAATATATGGAAGCCGGTAACGACCAAAGGTAGTTGTATTATGGATCGACGTTATAAAATTGGAAACTTTGTGAGCGGACTTATCTTGTGATTTTAAACCTAAAACTTACATTCGCCTTTCGATTAACAAACGTGATTGTAACCTTGTAAAGAGGAGTCGCGAACCTCAATACTCGGTCAATAGTTATCTGTGTAAAAACTATGTTTTTAATTGTAACGTCATGCAAGCATTATAAAATGCAATGTGATTACGTGGACTTGCCATGAGTATTGTACACTTTTGATCACAATGTACTTATCATGTAAACATCGCGAAACAATTAAACTCACAACGGAAACATCGGTAAACGATTAAATACGATGTGAGCCACCATAGCATTTTCCGACATGGTCTGGGTTTAACTTTCTGTAAAAAGCCGTCAGCATTTTAATTAGTTGTTTTAGTTTAGATTAGATTAGATTAGGTAGGCTATAGGCTAAATGATCATTTACGAAAACCTAGGGATTTGTTAATTGTATTGAGAAAGGCAAGTTTGAAATCCAACTTAAACCAATACTTTTTCCTAAGACCATGAAACCTAAAGTACGGTATGCAAGAAACCTAAATGATTTCCCTCGTTTATCACGCTTAAGTTTCATGGATAGAAATTGATTAAATAAGTCCGGACACAAGTTCTAAGTTAGTTGTTTAATGGATTCATAATCATTGTGGTATTAAGAACGGCTAGACATGTTATGGACTTGCTACTCTATTCCTTCACCCACGAGCGAATACGTTCAATAATATGGGCCACTGACTCCCTCACAGGAGAGTGTGGAGACTTGAGCATCGTCTGTTTGGTCAGAATCATGATACCTTAGTTCCTCGTGACATATTAGTTGATAACCGACTAATAAGGAATCTATTGGTTATACCATAAGTTAATGAATCTCATAAGCAACCCAATTTAGTTAATCATTTTCCCGTAAAAGTCATCATCCCATGATTATTAACTAACGAACTCACAACAAATACTACTTTGCATTATCTGACATCTTATTACATTTTATTCGCTTTATTTAGTTTACCTAATTAACTGAACCAAAACCCCCAACGCACTCTTTTAAAACATTTACTAGAAAAGAAAGATTGATTGGATCACCTCCGTTTCAATTCAGTTTCTCTTTAAGAACGACTCTAGGTCCAACTTACCGCCTACTAACCTTTTGGTTCAGTACTAGTAAGTCACACTTAGACCGCAGCAATTATAAATTTTAAAACCACCCGTTGACAACCTCAACAGCAGCATGGTTATCCGGCTAGGCAGCAAGGTAACGCAACTAGGGTTTTAAACCCTAGTTTGATGGAAGAAGATGCGGTTAGAGTTTTCGAACCTACGTTGCATAACATGAGTTCCAATCTGGAATCACAGGTGAAGATTGATCAGTTTGACTCGGTTTTTGCTTCACTTGATGCGCGTTTTGATAGGATTAGGGATCCGTATGGTATAGCTAAGAAAACTTCAACGATTGCTTCAAACTTATCAGCTCATTCGGTTTCTGCTGTTAATCATATGGTGCATTCAGCTTTTGTAAGTGATACGAATGTTGGTGATCATGATGAAACTAAAAATGCAGACGTTAATGCTAGTGGTTTTGTCGAAAAGGAGGTTACTTCTGATGATGTGGAAGCTATAAATCAGGTTGGGATTAACTCCTCTAAAATCCCTGATGTAAAGGTTTCTAGTGATAAGAATGAGGTGGATCTTCGTGATGCTAGTTTGCAATATCATAAGGTTGCCGTTAGTGCTAATTTGGTCGACGAGCAGGTGGAGGTTACTCCAACTCAACAGGTCCCTGTCTCTATTCCTGGATTGGCTACTGGTATGTCGACTTCTGATGTTTCTAATGCAAATCTAGCTAGGGGTGTGCAAAACACGGTTCGAACCGTGAGAACCGGCAAACCGTACCGGAACCGTACCGGAACCGTACCGTCCCATACCGAACCGCTTCTCTATGGTACGGTTCTCGGTTCTAATATTTGTAGTTTCACGGTTCGCGGTTCGGTTCGGTTCGGGCCGGTTCTACACTTAGGGGTGTGCAAAACACGATTCGAACCGTGAGAACCGGCAAACCGTACCGGAACCGTACCGTCCCGTACCGAACAGCATCTCTACGGTACGGTTCTCGATTCTAATATGTGTAGTTTCACGGTTCGCGGTTCGGTTCGGTTCGGGCCGGGTCAGGCCGGGCCGGTTCTAACACTTTGCACATGCCTAAATCTAGCTGGTGGTATGCGTGGTATTGATAGACTTGAGGCTGTAACGGTTGTTGTTCAAGAACCGGGTCCAAAACAGCCCATTCATTATGTTAAATCATATGCCACGGTGGTGGATCAGGGTGTGTGAAATAAGGTCAATTTCTAGGCTATGAATTTAGCTTCTTCTAGCAGTAACGATGTGGATGTGGAAATTCCCTTGGAAACGGTTATTGAGGCAAGCAAAAAGTATTCCAATACTTTGTATGGGTACTTTATTGGTAAAAGATTGGCTTATCCTGTGGTACACAACTATGTAATGAATGTGTGGCGTAAATTTGGTATTGAAAAAGTCATGATGAATTCTAATGGCTTCTTTTTCTTTAAGTTTACCACGGAACAAGGGATGAATGAAGTTATGGAAGGGGGGCCTTGGATGATACGATTAGTTCCTATAATGTTGAAAAAATGGTCTTCTGATGCTGATTTGGAGAAGGAGGATTTATCAAAAGTGCCTGTCTGGATCAAACTTCGCAATGTTCCTCTTCTTGCTTTTAATGAGGTTGGGTTGAGTGGTATTGCCACTAAGGTGGGGACACCACTTATGCTTGACTCATATACTAGTACAATGTGTGCGGATTCGTGGGGGCTTCTAAATTTTGCTCGGTGTATGGTTGAGGTTGATCATGTGCTTTGAAGGAAAGTGTTTCGGTGGCTATACCTAAACTTGATGGTAATGGTAAAACTCTTTATACGGTTAGGGTTAAATATGAATGGCGACCGCCAAGATGTAGTGCGTGTAAAATTTTTGGGCATAAGGATGATCAATGTCCAAAGAATGTGGTTCAGGCTGATGTTAGGAAGCCTAGTAATTCTGATTTTGTTATTCCTAAAAAGACAGCTCGTGGGCCGTCTAAATAGGGTGTGAAGTCAAGTGATGGGTTTGTTTTGCATAACTCAAAACCGAAGGTGATATATAGGGTTAAAAATCTGGGAAATAATTCAAACCAGGCTCCAAGCACTAGTCATCAGAATCAGGCCTCTAAGAAGGTTACAAGTGTTTCTGGACCCATATCTCTAGATAATCGGTTTGATGTTCTGACTGAGGATGCTAATGAGGAAAATCCGGAAGGTAAGAAGATTCAATCAGGTGACGGTAATGTTAAGGTTCAAAATCAGCCCCTTCATAAAGGGGATACGGTTGATTTGGATTCTGATATAGAGAACGTTTATGATGAGACGGCTGATTTTATGAATCTTCCAACAGATGTATATGTTTCTGAGGGGGCAAACACTCCCGGTGTTTCATCTCTTAATGGTTAGTCTAGCTGCATGGAATATAAGGGGCTTGAACCGGGTCCCCAAACATAAAGAGGTTCAGCATGTGGTGAGTGAGAATAAGTTGTGTATTTGTGCCATTTTGGATTCCCATGTTCATATATCTAATCTTGACCCTATTTGTTCAAGAGTTTTTCGAAGATGGAGTTGGACTTCTAATGCGTCTAGAAGTGCTAGTGGTTCTCGTATTATTCTTGGATGGGATTCGGATAGGGTGGACCTTATGGTCTTCTCTTTCACGGATCAGATTATGCATTGTTAGGTTCGGGTTCGAGATACTAATCATTGCTTCTATTGTTCTTTTGTGTTTGCTAGTAATTCTTATGCCCATAGACGTGATTTGTGGGATGCTTTTCGATTACATAGTAGATTTGTTCGCAATTCTCCGTGGACTGTGTTAGGTGATTTCAACCATGGACCGTGTTAGGTGATTTCAATGTTATCCTGAATTTGGACGATTCTTCTTCTGGGTCTTCTAGTCATTCTATTTCTATGCGGGAATTCAGGGAGTGTGTGGAGGACATTGGGATTATGGATGTACATGCTACTGGATTGCACTTTACTTGGAATCAGAGACCTAATTCTGATTCTGGTATCTTAAGGAAGATTGATCGTATCATGTGTAATGGCTATCTTCCAATCCTAATTCTGATTCGGGTATCTTGGCTATCTTCCAATCCTACAGGATTTCTGATCATTCTCCTGTTGTCCTCACTTTTCCTAGGGTTCAGAAACCTTGGGTTAAGTCTTTTAGATTCTTTAATTTGCTTGTTCATAACCCAGAGTTTTGAGGACTTATACAGGAAGCTTGGAAAGAGGTGATTGAGGGACATTCTATGTATCAGATTACAAGACGGTTAAAGTCTCTTAAAAAGCCGTTAGCTGCTTTGATGAGGGCTCAAGGGAATATTCATAAGAAAGTTGTTAGTCTTAGAAAGTGGCTGTTGCACCTGCTAAACAGGTGTTTGTTCCTAAAAAGAAGTCAAAGGAGATTGGTAAGACTACAACATCTAATTCCTTTGAGACTCTGAATAAGTTAGATTCTACATTGGATAATACGGCTTTTGTAAGTGAGCAGTTGGATAGTAAGCAGAAAGATCGTGGGAAGAAGGTGGCTTCTTCTGATGGTAACACTGATAATAATCCCAGTTTGTATTCTCGTTGGAAAGACACTTATGGATCTCATGTTTCTGATGACTTTATGGCTGGTGAGGCTACTGAAGATGATGAAGATGATGTTCTTGATCCTGTAGATGACGAGATGGCTAATTACATGAGTCTTCATGATAGGAAAATGGATAAGAAGAAATAACTTCTAGATTTTGTTTGATTTCTGTTGAGTCAAGTGTGGTCTTTGTTTGATTTATTTTGAGTCAGATAGTGAGTAGTGGTTGTTTCCTTGTTATGTAGTTTTGCCTATGTAACGGGCTGAGATGTGGGATTCACTCACATCCGTTGTACTTAAATGCTTTTGGGAATATATTTACTGGGTAATTTTTGCCCTTTACCCCCCAAAAAAAAAAAAAAAAAAAAGTTGTTAGTCTTATAGCTGAGTTGGATGAGGTTCAGAAAGCGCTAGATGGTAACCCGGATTCTGCTGATTTGAGGGAAGAGGAGAGTATTTATCTTCGTGCCTTTAATGCTGCTGTTATTGATGAGGAGAGATTTCTTAAGCAGAAAGCAAAGATTGAGTGGTTGCAGGTTGGGGACTGTAATTCTAAGTACTTCCATAATGCTGTTAAAGAAAAGACTAGCAGGAGTCGGCTTGATCGAGTGCATGATGTCAATAACATTGTGCATGAGGGAGACTCGGTTCCTTTAGCCTTTGTTGATCATTATTGGAATTTTTAGGGTGCCCAGGTGATTGTAGGACTTTGGAGGTTTCGGGGCTGTTTTCTCGAAAGCTTTCGACTCTTGAGGCAGATAGGATGATTTGTCCTGTTACTATGGAGGAGGTTCGAGGCGCTATGTTTTCTATTGGCGACTCTAAGTCTCCGGGTCCTGATGGTTATTCAGCTGCATTCTTTAAACGGTCTTGGGATATTATTGGTACTGATGTTTTTCATGCTGTTCGGGATTTCTTTTCCAATGGCCAACTTTTAAAGGAGATCAACCACACTATTATCGCTCTAATTCCGAAGGTTTCTTCTCCTTCAAGGATAAACGATTTCCGCCCTATATCCTTATGTAATGTGTTGTATAAGTGTATTAGTAAGCTTCTTACTAATAGGATTAAGGATGTTTTGGCAACTCTTGTGAGTGATATTCAGTCGGCATATATTCCGGGAAGGAGCATTTCGGATAATATTCTTTTGACTCAGGAGCTCATGTGGCGTTATCACTTAAATCATGGTGCTTCTCGTTGTGCTTTTAAGATTGATATTCAAAAGGCCTATGATACGGTGGATTGGAGATTTCTTTGGACTATCTTACATGGGTTTGGTTTTAACCCTGTTATGGTTGATCTGATTATGACATGCGTATCTAGCACCTCTTTCTCCTTGAGTATTAACGGAGGCATTCATGGGTACTTTCAAGGGCGGAGAGGGTTGAGGCAAGGGGATCCATTATCGCCTTATCTCTTCACCTTGGTTATGGAGGTGTTGACTTTACTTATTCGGAAAAGGGTGGAAGTGTCTCAGGCTTTTAAGTACCATGCTAAATGTGCTAAGCTTGGTTTGGTTAATCTTTGTTTTTTTTGGGTAAAGGGAAAATTACCCGGTAAATATATTACTCCAAAAACCGTTAAGTACAAAGGATGTGAGTGAATCCCACACCTCAGCCCGTTACATAGGTGGTAAAGACTACATAACAAGGACACAACCACTAACCAACAATTGACTCAACATAAGAATCAACCAAAGACAATAAAACAATAAGCAACCATTACATTTGACTCAACAAATCAAACATAAAACTATCTTTTGATCTGCCCGCTGATGTGACATAAAAAGTCATGTTTTCAAGGCCATTATTCCACACTTTTTGGGCACATCTTTAGTGAAAACATTCCAAAACAATCATTATTTACTAAAATTCACTAAAGTGCTCAAAATATAGACGTTGCTACAAAAGTCACTAAAAACATCCGAATAACGAGTAAAACGGAGCAAATGAACATCAACCAATTCTCGCTCTCTCATTTATCCTATGATAAACACATTCTAACCTTATGCTATGTTGTAATAGGTAAAATCGAGATGAGAAAATCAAGAATCATGCAAATCAGATAAAGAACGGAGAAGACAGGACGGTTACAAACTCCTATAAAGTGATTTCGGCTATGCTAAAGTTATACACATCCAATTTCAGTGAGATTGGCACCATTAGAAGCGTAACGGAATTACAAAGACACAGGCGAAAGAATCAGGTCAAACGGACGCGTAACGAAGGAGATACGGACGTTTTAAGCAACAAACGAAATCAGACGGAGACCGTATACGGCCTTGGCAACCGTATACGGCCCTTCATAGACCGTATACGTCCTTTAGCACACCGTATACGGCCGTATGAAGGCCGTATACGGCCCCTGGTACCCCATATGCTGCCCGTTTGTGCTTCATTTGCTTGTACGTGCACGCTTCGCGACTTGTACGGCTGATTTCAAGCTTTGCCTATAAATAGGGGGTCACCCCTCCAACATTCCACACACCTCACCATTCCACACATTTCTCCATTTCCACTTTCTTTCTCACACACTCTCTCTCTCTATTCTCTCTTTCCTTTCTTTCTCTCTCTAGAATTAGGGTTTGATCTCGTTAGTTCTCAGTTAGTATTTAACTGAAACTAACGGAGGGACTACTTTTGTAATAGCTACGCGGGAATAGTCCAGGGGCTTTTATTGTAATATTGTCAAGGATATTGCGGAAGTTCTGCTTGTACTCTCTCTCTAAACGCTTATTCAATCTACGCTTTGTTAACGGTTACTTCTTTCCTTATCTGCTATAATGTTAATTGCTATTGTTGTCATGCTAGATTTAGGACCTGTTATTATGCGTAGTGAGTAGTTTCCCCGTGTGTTTGTTATGATGTAGTTAGTTTATATATGTGTCACACCCCCAAAATCGGTAATCGCGTTTATTAATTTGTTTAGCGGAAGCTTTAGTTAATTAGCGGAAGCATAATAAGTTTACAGTTTAACAGCGGGGGTGCTGACGTTACAAATGGTGCATTCACTGTATCAGAGCATATGATCACGCAGAACATATAATATATTTAAGATGCCATAAGTTTGAAGTTATTACAAAAGATACGACTTATAAAGTCGTACATAAGTAGGGTTGTCAAAGACAACATAAGTATTTGAAAATACAAGTTTATAAAAGAGGGATTTCATAAGTATAACCAATGGGATTGGTAATACAAAGGAAATCCAAGTGTCCCAAAAGTGGCATCATAAATAGTCGGGTTGCCTACGTCCTTTATGCATGCAGATGTACCTGAGTCCTAATTCCCTGAAAAACATAGTAAACCGTCAACATTGAATGTTGAGTGAATTCACAGGTTTAGTATATACGTAGTAAAAGTAAGTTTTGTATAAATCATTCATGTACACAAACATAATGTTTATATGTATAGTAGGAAACACAAGTATTCTAATTAAAGAAAATGTTTCCTAAATACGTAAGAATGTCATTCTTACAACTAGTAATAATAGTGTAGGAAACACAAGTTTAATCATAAACATTTCCTAATAAATAGTTGCGGGATATACAGGTTTATCAATTAAGTAAACATATCCCTTCAAGTTGCTACTGGAAATTCAAGTCTATAAATCAGATCAACATTTCCAGTTTAATAGTTAAAGGAAAATCAGGTTTAGCAGTCAAGTAAACATTTTCCAACAGATAGTTAACAGGAACACAAGTTTAACAATAAAGTAAACATTCCATAAATAATTGTCGCAGGAAACACAAGTTTAACATTTAAGTAAACATTTCCTATAAATAGTTGTTTTTGTGGGGAAACCAAGTTTAGCCAGTTAAGGTAAACGTTTCCTAAAGTAGTCACTAGTAGGAACACCTGTCCTAACAATCATCACAGGGAATACCCTTCCCAAAACAATTTGTACTTAGTTGTATAGTTATGTAGTTGAGTAGTTTAGTGGGAAATTTAGACTATAATCCCTCCAAGGTGAGCTAAACTTTAGAGTTAAAGTAACGACATCTAGTACTATAACCAAACCACGACTAGTTGTTTTGTTGTTGCCTCAGTAACATCTTAAGTATACACTCCTCGTTACGACTGCCGTCGATGGGGTTGGAATGACCAACGAGTAATATCCTGGGAGGGTTGTCAAATCGATAGTACTATCTGTATACTCAGTGGCTAGAGTCACCTAGCTAATGGTTATAGGTTGTAAGCACTGGGACTTATGTGCACTACAACTACCTCTCGTATACCTAGGATCGTACCCAGATCTGTTGTCTTATTCCCAAAATGTTGTGAAATCGTTTCATATAATTAGTTCAAGTTCAATTAATATGAAAACATTTTATAGAAACAGTACAAGTTTGATAGCATGAAAGAAATCATGTTAATCAGTTTCACACAATAGCATGCAGCGCAATACATAAGGCATATAGCATGTTATATCACATTGTTCTATGTTTTCCACCTCTGGGTTTAAAAGCATTTAAAACAAGTAAAATGTAGGGGCTGTGAACTCACATTTTTGCAAGTCTTCAGCAAAATACAGCTAGCCAAATAGTCCAAACGCGTCCCTCAAATGCCTAGACGCAAATAATAATACTTTGTATAAGTATATGGATTATTTGTTTAGTTAAAATGTTTATAACATTTTAGTTGTTGATGACGTTTGCGTTCAATTAATCGTTACGTTCAAGCATATATTTATATACATATTAGTTGAATATATATATTCTAATATATATATTAGTTGTCGTCATTGTTTATATCCACATATACATATATTGTTTGTACTAAAATGTTTTGCTCGTTTCAAATATCCTCCGTTTATATATCAATAAATTGTTATCGTTCTAAACATTGTCGTGACCATTTGGTTCGTTATATTTTGAGTAAATACTCGTATAATATAATTGTCTCCTTGTCGAGTAATAGTTTAGAGCCAAATTACGTGTCGGATATTTTATAACAAATATAACTTAACAATAACTTAAAGTCGTGTACTATTAGCTATATCTCTGTTTATGATAAGTACCAATTATTTGTTGGTAGTCATTGATTAAAATATAATATTTACGAAATGCATTATTTCGAATTGAACATGATCGTTTGTCGTTTTTGTATAAACATAATACAATTGTCGTAGTCCATTTATATATTTTTATATATAAATAATAGTCGTTCGTATATATAACGATCCGGTTTAAGTTTGTGTTTTAAAACTACACGACCCGTTGGGTTTGGCCCAATAATAAGGCCCAAATAATGTGACCCAAATTTATATGGCCCAATTACAATTATGGTTAATACTTTCGGCCCAAATTAAATACCAAACAGTCCGGTCCAATTAAATAACATAACCCAGTCCAAAGATAAATGTAATAATTTTTGACCCACTTTGCATAGTCCGAAAATAGTTTGGCCCAAATGTTATAACGTTTAATATTTATATAAAATAGTATCCCGCGATCGTGTACAATATTAGTACCAAAGTTCGAGTCCTATATTTTAAAACAAAATATAACTTATCAAATATTTTGAGTCGTATGTTTGTTGTCCATATATATATATATATATATATATATATACAAAATGTAATATATATATATATATATATATATATATATATATATATATATATATATATATACTAAAAATAAAATAAAACAAGCAAAAAGGTTGGTCACAGGATCAAACCTGTGACCTCCCTTTACACACCCAAAGGCTTAACCACTAGACCAAGGGATAACCATTTGTTTTTAAATGTATCTAATTGTATTTAAGGGTTTAGTGTACTATTAAAGTTTACAAAAACCATTCGGCTATTAGTTCCAGAAAGCTTCCTGTTTGCGATTTAAAATTCTGCTCATAATATGTACCTATCTTATATCCATATTTTCCATATCAAACTCCCATAATATGCTATATAAATGATATATAATGTGTTTTTAACAAGTTTTAACAACATCATCAACACTAATTTCATAATTATTACTTTGGTTTCTAACTTTTATTTCAAGAATAAATCAACCAAATCATCACCAAACTTTGAAATCAACCATAAATACAATGTTTTAAACATAATACGATACATATATAACATGTTATACGAATTAAAATCAAGGAAATATTCAAACTTTATGTATGACATTTAAGTTCAAAAGACCTTACAGTGATGTGTTATGGTGACGATGATGCTACGATGATGATGAGATGATGATGAGTATGTTGTTAGTTTATGATTAAAATGTGAATGATGAAGAAAAAGCTTCCTGCTTTTGCTTTGCTGATGTCGTTGAAGTCCCAAGAAGAAAGAAGAATGAAAAGTTGGTGGGAATTATTGGAGTATGTGTGTGTATGTGATCAAAATGAGGGAGTGAATATTATAATATGGAGTTGGTGTAAATCATCAAATGGAAGTAAGGAGGGGTACAGGGAATGTCGACTGAAATGATTAAATGAGTTAATTGTTTGGGTTTTTAACCCGTTAATTTCGTGTACGGGTATAATTAGTTGTACCCCGGGTACCAATCAATTATGCGTTAGTTTAATTTATATTTTAAACTTAGTAATTGATATTTATAAAAATGAAATATTTTATTAAAATGATTAATAAAATTATTCACAGTAGTGATACTGTACAGTTAAATTGGGTGTCAAATTTCGGTTGAATTTCAAAATTATATTTTGAAGTATTGTTCCAAATACTAAAACAGTAACGGGAAAATAAACACTTTTATTATTTTCGACATTTAGGTACGTTTTATAATTGTTTCTGTTCGTGTATAACGCCCCTAAATAGCAGTCTAAATGTTTCCGTTATATTTTTGTCCTAATACTTTTCTATAATAATTTCAAACAAAATTATTCAAAAGTATTTTGAAGTTCTTTTCGGAACTTGATAATTCGCGTTTGATACGTTTATAATAAAACGTATAAGTTATTATATTATTTCAATAATATAATTTTCTAATAGTTGTAATTAATAATTTTCGAATTATTAATTATTTCGTATCACCGACATTATTGTATTTAGTTTGTCGAGTTTAATACGTTCATTTCGTACGTAGCTATATATGTAACTACAAATCAAATACGTCACGTATCACATAGTAAGTTTCACAAAACTTAACACAAAAATCGTTTTGAATTCACTAATCAGGGAATTACTCTAGGTAATGCATGTAATTAGGTAAAAATTAGTACCCTAATTTGAGGATTGTCACATTCTCCCCCCGTTAGCGAAATCTCGTCCCGAGATTTAAGTTGAGTCGTGAGTCTCGGTCACGTTTTCGAAATGTTGAGGTTATTTCTTTCGAATTTCATCCTCGTGTTCCCAAGTAGACTCGGGACCGCGCTTCGTGTTCCAACGAACCTTGACTAGTTTGATCCGACTGCGTCGGAGTTTGTGGGTTTTGCGGTCAATTATTTTCGATGGGTTCCTCCACAAAATTTAGTTTTGAGTCAATAAAGACCTCATCAGGAGGAATTATGAGTGTTTCGTCCGACAGACAATTTTTAAGATTACTGATGTGAAAAGTGTCGTGAATGTTAATAAGCTCTTGTGGCAATTTGAGTTTGTAAGCGACAGGACCAATCCTTGCAAGGATTTCAAAAGGTCCAACATATCGCGGGTTTAGTTTTCCTCGTTTGCCAAATCGTGCTATCCCTTTCCAAGGCGATACTTTGAGTAGGACCTTGTCACCTACTTGAAATTCCAATGGTTTACGGCAGTTATCGGCGTAACTCTTTTGTCTGTCTCTCGCCGTTTTCAATCGGTTGAGTATTTGAGATATTTTGTCCGTGGTTTCTTGGACAAGTTCAGGTCCGGATAGTTGTCTGTCATCCATCTCTGCCCAACAGAGTGGTGATCGGCATTTGCATCCATACAGTGCTTCGAATGGCGCCATCTGTATGCTGGTGTGATAACTGTTGTTATAGGAGAATTTTGCTAGTGGGAGATGAGTATCCCAGTTTCCTCCAAAGTCGATCACACATGCTCGCAACAAGTCTTCGAGCGTTTGAATCGTTCGTTCGCTCTGGCCATCGGTTTGTGGATGATAGGCTGTACTCATGTCAAGTCGAGTACCTATTGTAGTGATTGCCAGAAACGAGATGTGAATCTGCTATATCTATCAGATATAATGGACAACGGTACACCGTGTCGAGAAACGATCTTTTTGATATAGATCTTTGCCAGTTTCTCTAGTTTGTCAGTCTCTTTGATAGCAATGAAGTGGGTTGATTTCGTCAATCGATCGACAATCACCCATATTGAATCAACTCCAGTTGATGTCTTTGGTAGTTTTGTGATGAAGTCCATCGTTATGTGCTCCCATTTCCATTGTGGCATCTCTGGTTGTTGCAAAAGTCCTGAAGGTTTTTGATACTCAACCTTGACCTTTGAACAAGTTAGACACTTGCTGACATAAGTAGCGATGTCTCTTTTCATGTTAGGCCACCAATAGAAACCTTTCACGTCTTGGTACATCTTGTCTGCACCAGGATAAATCGAGTAGTTGGACTTGTGAGCTTCGTCCAAAATCAGCTTGCGTAGTTCATCGTCGCATGGTACCCAAACTCGGTCCATGAAGTATAACACTCCATTTTCTTTGGTTTCAAGTTGTTTCTCCATTCCCTTCAGGGATTCGTCTTTCATGCGCTCGGCGGTGAAAGCTATTCGTTGCGCGTCACGAATTTGAGTAATGAGATTCGAGTGGATTGTCAATACCAAAGCTTGAACTCTGCGAGGTTTAACGTTCTCTTTACGACTCAGAGCATCCGCTACTACATTAGCCTTGCCCGGATGATATTTAATCTCATAGTCGTAATCGTTCAGCAATTCGACCCAACGTCTCTGTCTCATGTTGAGTTCTTTCTGGTCGAATATGTGTTGTAAACTCTTGTGGTCGGTGAAGATCGTACACTTGTACCATATAGGTAGTGTCTCCAAATCTTGAGTGCAAAAACGACTACTCCCAACTCTAAGTCTTGAGTTGTATAATTCTTCTCGTAAATCTTCAATTGACGAAATGCATAAGCGATAACTTTGTCGTTTTGCATGAGAACACAACCTAAGCCTTGGTGTGAGGCATCACAGTAAACGATGAAGTTCTCTGTTCCCTCAGGTAAAGATAAAATCGGTGCGGTGCTCAACTTCTGTTTCAACAGTTGGAAGGCGTTCTCTTGTTTCTCTCCCCATTCAAATTTCTTATCCTTCTGAGTTAAGGTGGTGAGTGACTGGGCTATCTTAGAAAAGTTCTCGATAAATCGCCGGTAATAGCCAGCCAAACCAGGAAATTGTCGAATTTCTGTGGGAGTTTCCGGTGCTTTCCAGTTCTTAATCGCTTCTATTTTGGATGGGTCCACATGAATCCCCTTGTCGTTGATCACATGACCTAGGAAATGAACCTCTCTAATCCAAAATTCGCATTTGGAGAACTTAGCATACAGCTTCTCGTTCTCGAGTAGTTGGAGGATAAGTTTCGGGTGTTGTTCGTGATCCTCTTTCGTCTTTGAATAAATCAAGATATCGTCAATGAACACAATGACAAACTTATCTAGATACGGTTTGCACACTCGGTTCATGAGATCCATGAATACTGCAGGCGCGTTAGTCAGTCCAAACGGCATGACTAGGAACTCATAATGTCCATAACGAGTTCTGAACGCGGTCTTCGGTACATCCTCTTCTCGAACCTTCAGTTGATGATAACCAGAACGAAGATCGATCTTCGAGTAGTAATTTGATCCTTGTAACTGATCAAATAGATCATCAATGCGTGGTAATGGATATCGGTTCTTGATAGTTACTTTATTCAACTCCCTATAGTCAATACGCATCCGCATGGATCCATCCTTCTTCTTGACAAACAAAACCGGAGCTCCCCAAGGTGAAAAGCTCGGTCGGATGAATCCTAAGTCTAAGAGCTCCTGCAACTGTGTAGACAGTTCTTGCATTTCTGATGGAGCTAGACGATAAGGTGAGCGAGCGATTGGTGCGGCTCCTGGCACCAGATCGATGCGAAACTCGACTTGTCGCGGATGTGGTAATCCTGGAAGATCATCAGGAAACACTCCCTGATAGTCCCGCACTACAGGTATGTCGTCCAACCGTTTCTCTTCGCTTTTCTTCTCCACAACATGTGCCAAGAATGCTGGATATCCCTTTCGGAGATATTTACAAGCTTTCAAACAACTTATTGTTTTGACGGCATTCGTCCTCTTATCTCCTTGTTACACCAAAGTTTCTCCAGTCAACAATGGTAGACGTACTATTTTATCATAACAAACGATCTCTGCACGGTTCTTCGACAACCAGTCCATATCGACTACGATGTCAAAACTTCCCAACTCAACCGGTAGTAAGTCTATTTTGAAAAGATGACCCTCCAATGCTAGAGTACATCCTGGTACTATTTCTCCTGATTCAATCAACCTACCATCGGCTAGTTCTAGAGTGTACTTGTTATCTAGCTTGCGAGATCTAACGTCTAATAGTGGTCTAAAGTCCTTAGACACAAAACTCAAATCGGCTCCTGAATCAAATAACACAGAGGCATAATGGTTGTTAACTAGAAATGTACCAGTGACAGTGTTGGGGTCCCGGCGTGCCTCTTGTGCTCCAATGACAAACGCACGACCTTGAGCTAGTTGGTTGTTGGTGTTACCACGATTGTTATTGTTGTTGCGATTGTTGTTATTCGGGTTGGTATTGCGGTTCTGATTGTTTTGGTTGCCACGGATAAGTTTAGGGCACTTGTTTCGGAAATGACCTTGCTCGCCACATTAAAAACATCCATTATCTGGTCGATTCCTATTTGCTTGAGTAGTAGGGTTCGATCTACAGTATTGGGCCAGGTGCCCCCAGCGTTTGCAATTCCCACAGAAAGTACAATCACCCTCATGGTGACGTTCACACTTGCCACACTTGGGCTTGTTCCCCAAGTAAGTCTTTTGTTCAGCAGTAGTGGCAAGGTAAGCTTTCGTGGTTCCAGTCTGCTTCTTATTCTGTTGACCTTGACGGTCATTCCACTTGCGTTTTCCCTTTCCAGCATCAGCACTGCTTGATTCCACCTTTCCTGAAGTAGCTTTCTTAGTGAGGGTTCCCATTCTGACTGCTTCATCTGTCAAACACTGTGCTAGTTCCACAGCACTCTTAAAGGTGGCAGGATTAGATGAAGTCACCAAGCTTCGAATCAATGGCACCAAACCCCAGACATACCTTTCAATGCGCTTGTACTCAGGTGTGACCATGTGTGGTACAAGGCGTGCCAGTTCTTGAAATCTGGTGGTATATCCTGTGATATCGGTACCAATTATAGCAATGTCCCAGAGCTCAGTCTCGATCTTCTGCAGCTCGCTGCGGGGACAAAACTTTTCCAACATCATGTTTTTCAGAACTTCCCATGACATGGAGTAGGCGGCTGGTCGTCCAAGTGATTGGACTTGACTGTTCCACCATGTTAAAGCTTTGTCAGCAAGAGTGCAGGTGGCATACTTCACCATACAGTCAGGTAAACAGTCACTGATGTCCAACACTAACTCTATCTTTTCTATCCAATGGATAATACCAATAGCACCCTCTGTGCCGCGGAAAGTAGTTGGCTTACAAGCCAGAAACGTCTTATATGAACACCCACGTCTAGTATTCACAGGTGTCTCATCATCAACAGGGGTAGACCCGTTGTTATTTATCACATTATCGCGGTTGCGGCTTGCCCCATATTGGGCAATGCCTTCAGCCACTCGCCGCGCGATAATCTGTTCAGTAGTTTCAACGATTGGAGGTGTAGTCGCTCGTTGACTATTCCTAGTTTTTTGGTGCTTGGGTGGCATGATTCAGTTTTTAATATGAATAAAACACAGAAATTAATGCCAAGATAAGGAATGTGAAGAACAAGATTTCACATTGTTTAGTCAGTGAATGATATGAAGGAATTTTGGTATCCCCATTACGTATCTTACGATTTTGAAACACCCGTATGTACTTAGTATAATATAATTACGTTGGCCATGCGTCATTATATGATGCTAAATACATACTTCTTTTCATCACCGCCTAACACGATCAGGTTCATAAGAAATCCATACAACAGTTACGGATATAGATGTGGAGTGATTCAAGGAATGCAAGATATAATCAACTAAGCTTTATATCCTGCAAGAAGTGAAGACGTTCATACTACAGTGTTCACCTAAAGTGTGATGGAATTTATATATATCCATCGAATAGAAGTTTTAGTATAGTACAGCATAGGCACAGCCTGCCATACGTAGGTTTAACGAAGATAAGATAAGTACGTTCCTACAGTTACTATCATATAATCATCATCATGCAGACCCCAGCTACACTCTCTGCCACTCGAGCATGCTCTTCTAGCATCTGTCCTCGGGCACAGGTAGCATGGGTATTCCTGAGTTTCTTAAGAGATAGTCCTTTTAGTGGTTCCGTTATCATGTTCGTTGTTTCATCAATACCAGGTGTCAAGTTTGAAGTTGGAGTAGGCATAGTCATTAAGTTTTCGTTGACAGACGCAACATCGACGTTATAGTTGTGCTCAGACGTTTCCTCGTCGAAGTCGATCATGTGTATAGGACGTTCGTTAACCATACTCGTAATATATATGGTGTTTACGTAGTGAAATAGAGTTATACAATGTATGAATGCATGAGTGTACTAGCCAAGGCTATAGTCTAGGTCTCTAAGGCTTTCAGGTCACTTAAAGACTTCTAGTTCGCTATAACCAATGGCTCTGATACCAAGTCTGTCACACCCCCAAAATCGGTAATCGCGTTTATTAATTTGTTTAGCGGAAGCTTTAGTTAATTAGCGGAAGCATAATAAGTTTACAGTTTAACAGCGGGGGTGCTGACGTTACAAATGGTGCATTCACTGTATCAGAGCATATGATCACGCAGAACATATAATATATTTAAGATGCCATAAGTTTGAAGTTATTACAAAAGATACGACTTATAAAGTCGTACATAAGTAGGGTTGTCAAAGACAACATAAGTATTTGAAAATACAAGTTTATAAAAGAGGGATTTCATAAGTATAACCAATGGGATTGGTAATACAAAGGAAATCCAAGTGTCCCAAAAGTGGCATCATAAATAGTCGGGTTGCCTACGTCCTTTATGCATGCAGATGTATCTGAGTCCTAATTCCCTGAAAAACATAGTAAACCGTCAACATTGAATGTTGAGTGAATTCACAGGTTTAGTATATACGTAGTAAAAGTAAGTTTTGTATAAATCATTCATGTACACAAACATAATGTTTATATGTATAGTAGGAAACACAAGTATTCTAATTAAAGAAAATGTTTCCTAAATACGTAAGAATGTCATTCTTACAACTAGTAATAATAGTGTAGGAAACACAAGTTTAATCATAAACATTTCCTAATAAATAGTTGCGGGATATACAGGTTTATCAATTAAGTAAACATATCCCTTCAAGTTGCTACTGGAAATTCAAGTCTATAAATCAGATCAACATTTCCAGTTTAATAGTTAAAGGAAAATCAGGTTTAGCAGTCAAGTAAACATTTTCCAACAGATAGTTAACAGGAACACAAGTTTAACAATAAAGTAAACATTCCATAAATAATTGTCGCAGGAAACACAAGTTTAACATTTAAGTAAACATTTCCTATAAATAGTTGTTTTTGTGGGGAAACCAAGTTTAGCCAGTTAAGGTAAACGTTTCCTAAAGTAGTCACTAGTAGGAACACCTGTCCTAACAATCATCACAGGGAATACCCTTCCCAAAACAATTTGTACTTAGTTGTATAGTTATGTAGTTGAGTAGTTTAGTGGGAAATTTAGACTATAATCCCTCCAAGGTGAGCTAAACCTTTAGAGTTAAAGTAATGACACCTAGTACTATAACTAAACCACGACTAGTTGTTTTGTTGTTGCCTCAGTAACATCTTAAGTATACACTCCTCGTTACGACTGCCGTCGATGGGGTTGGAATGACCAACGAGTAATATCCTGGGAGGGTTGTCAAATCGATAGTACTATCTGTATACTCAGTGGCTAGAGTCACATAGCTAATGGTTATAGGTTGTAAGCACTGGGACTTATGTGCACTACAACTACCTCTCGTATACCTAGGATCGTACCCAGATCTGTTGTCTTATTCCCAAAATGTTGTGAAATCGTTTCATATAATTAGTTCAAGTTCAATTAATATGAAAACATTTTATAGAAACAGTACAAGTTTGATAGCATGAAAGAAATCATGTTAATCAGTTTCACACAATAGCATGCAGCGCAATACATAAGGCATATAGCATGTTATATCACATTGTTCTATGTTTTCCACCTCTGGGTTTAAAAGCATTTAAAACAAGTAAAATGTAGGGGCTGTGAACTCACAGTTTTGCAAGTCTTCAGCAAAATACAGCTAGCCAAATAGTCCAAACGCGTCCCTCAAATGCCTAGACGCAAATAATAATACTTTGTATAAGTATATGGATTATTTGTTTAGTTAAAATGTTTATAACATTTTAGTTGTTGATGACGTTTGCGTTCAATTAATCGTTACGTTCAAGTATATATTTATATACATATTAGTTGAATATATATATTCTAATATATATATTAGTTGTCATCATTGTTTATATCCACATATACATATATTGTTTGTACTAAAATGTTTTGCTCGTTTCACATATCCTCCGTTTATATATCAATAAATTGTTATCGTTCTAAACATTGTCGTGACCATTTGGTTCGTTATATTTTGAGTAAATACTCGTATAATATAATTGTCTCCTTGTCGAGTAATAGTTTAGAGCCAAATTACGTGTCGGATATTTTATAACAAATACTCCGTATAACTTAACAATAACTTAAAGTCGTGTACTATTAGCTATATCTCTGTTTATGATTAAGTACCAATTATTTGTTGGTAGTCATTGATTAAAATATAATATTTACTAAATGCATTATTTCGAATTGAACATGATCGTTTGTCGTTTTTGTATAAACATAATACAATTGTCGTAGTCCATTTATATATTTTTATATATAAATAATAGTCGTTCGTATATATAACGATCCGGTTTAAGTTTGTGTTTTAAAACTAGACGACCCGTTGGGTTTGGCCCAATTCGTTTGGCCCAATAATAAGGCCCAAATAATGTGACCCAAATTTATATGGCCCAATTACACTTATGGTTAATACTTTCGGCCCAAATTAAATACCAAACAGTCCGGCCCAATTAAATAACATAACCCAGTCCAAAGATAAATGTAATAATTTTTGACCCACTTTGCATAGTCCGAAAATAGTTTGGCCCAAATGTTATAACGTTTAATATTTGTATAAAATAGTGTCCCGCGATCGTGTACAATATTAGTACCAAAGTTCGAGTCCTATATTTTAAAACAAAATATAACTTATCAAATATTTTGAGTCGTATATTTGTTGTCCATATATATATATATATATATATATATATATATATACAAAATGTAATATATATATATATATACTAAAAATAAAATAAAACAAGCAAAAAGGTTGGTCACAGGATCAAACCTGTGACCTCCCTTTACACACCCAAAGGCTTAACCACTAGACCAAGGGATAACCATTTGTTTTTAAATGTATCTAATTGTATTTAAGGGTTTAGTGTACTATTAAAGTTTACAAAAACCATTCGGCTATTAGTTCCAGAAAGCTTCCTGTTTGCGATTTAAAATTCTGCTCATAATATGTACCTATCTTATATCCATATTTTCCATATCAAACTCCCATAATATGCTATATAAATGATATATAATGTGTTTTTAACAAGTTTTAACAACATCATCAACACTAATTTCATAATTATTACTTTGGTTTCTAACTTTTATTTCAAGAATAAATCAACCAAATCATCACCAAACTTTGAAATCAACCATAAATACAATGTTTTAAACATAATACGATACATATATAACATGTTATACGAATTAAAATCAAGGAAATATTCAAACTTTACGTATGACATTTAAGTTCAAAAGACCTTACAGTGATGTGTTATGGTGACGATGATGCTACGATGATGATGAGATGATGATGAGTATGTTGTTAGTTTATGATTAAAATGTGAATGATGAAGAAAAAGCTTCCTGCTTTTGCTTTGCTGATGTCGTTGAAGTCCCAAGAAGAAAGAAGAATGAAAAGTTGGTGGGAATTATTGGAGTATGTGTGTGTATGTGATCAAAATGAGGGAGTGAATATTATAATATGGAGTTGGTGTAAATCATCAAATGGAAGTAAGGAGGGGTACAGGGAATGTCGACTGAAATGATTAAATGTGTTAATTGTTTGGGTTTTTAACCCGTTAATTTCGTATACGGGTATAATTAGTTGTACCCCGGGTACCAATCAATTATGCGTTAGTTTAATTTATATTTTAAACTTAGTAATTGATATTTATAAAAATGAAATATTTTATTAAAATGATTAATAAAATTATTCACAGTAGTGATACTGTACAGTTAAATTGGGTGTCAAATTTCGGTTGAATTTCAAAATTATATTTTGAAGTATTGTTCCAAATACTAAAACAGTAACGGAAAAATAAACACTTTTATTATTTTCGACATTTAGGTACGTTTTATAATTGTTTCTGTTCGTGTATAACGCCCCTAAATAGCAGTCTAAAAGTTTCCGTTATATTTTTGTTCTAATACTTTTCTATAATAATTTCAAACAAAATTATTCAAAAGTATTTTGAAGTTCTTTTCGGAACTTGATAATTCGCGTTTGATACGTTTATAATAAAACGTATAAGTTATTATATTATTTCAATAATATAATTTTCTAATAGTTGTAATTAATAATTTTCGAATTATTAATTATTTCGTATCACCGACATTATTGTATTTAGTTTGTCGAGTTTAATACGTTCATTTCGTACGTAGCTATATATGTAACTACAAATAAAATACGTCACGTATCACATAGTAAGTTTCACAAAACTTAACACAAAAATCGTTTTGAATTCACTAATCAGGGAATTACTCTAGGTAATGCATGTAATTAGGTAAAAATTAGTACCCTAATTTGAGGATTGTCACAATATGTGTGGGGTGATGCTACTTTAAATATATGATTGGGATGATAACATTATGAAACAATGGAGGTAACGTTATACGGCTTTCATTTGTATAGCGCCGGAATCATCACTTATGTGTGTAGTACGGAACGTGGAAGCTATGAAAGTCGTGGGCACAATCCATTGTGGAAGTAATGCTGTCAATTACATTATATAATGAAAACCGGTGATTTATTAACCTTGTATTTATGACTTTCTAAACATAATCGCCTTTCCTCCAATTAAACGTGGTTAGAACCTTTATGACAAGGAGTCGCGAACCTTGATCAAACGGTCACTACCTATCTATGTTTTCTGAAACTTTAAACATGGTCTGAATTGCGTAGCTGTGGAAATACTGTTTAAAACCTTTCGTATAGTACACCGTGAATCAATTAGGGATTTATTGGGAAATAGTGAGGGCTGGTTTATATCATAGATGGTTGGGCTTTAATACAAACTTAGTTTAAACTAGTCTAGAGTGACCATAAAGTATGTGACCCCGGAAAGACCACGGTAAACGGCACTGTACTTCGTGTAACGTTGGAAACACCTCTGGTGGAGTACAAATACGTAGGAGCTAAGGAAATGTCGGTGGTTGAAGACTGTGTCACATCCTGGTTTAACTTCAAAGCTGTGGAAATGCTTAATTGCACTGTACACCGTTAGTACATCTCGGGTCTGGAAAACTGTGGAAATGCATAATCGCACTGTACACCGTGATGAAAGCTCTAGACTAAAATATAACCATTAATATAAAGTTAATAGTTACCAGACCAAGTCTTAATCTTAAATGCCTTGTTTGACTTCGTTGTCCCCATAGTGTTAAGAAAGGTCGGAACCTTAGTGGGTATGTTACTCTATCTCATGCACCCAGGAACTAACATTCCAAGAAGGGTCGTGACTCCATCACTGGATAACGTTGAAGAGTTGAGCATCCTCCTCCGATTAGACTCAATTTGGCCTAGTACTCAGTGACATACTGATTGGTCTCCCCAATCAGTAAGGGACTAGTGTTTACACTACGAACAATTAAGCTCAGATAAGACACAAACCTTTAAAAAGACGTTTTCATATCAAAACCCTAGCATCACCCCCGCATAAGCTAACGAAGTCATAACAAACACATCTCCTCCATACTGATTTCATCCCTATTTCTGTTTTCCATTTATTTACTTTTTATTTAATTGCTTTAATTTACGGACCTAAGTAACAAAAACCCACTCAAAACTCTGTTTTAAAAATCCCGTCACTAAAATAAACAACTTATCTTGATACTTCCGTTTCACAATACGATTAGCTTGAAGAACGACCCTAGGTCATACTACCGCTATACAGCCGTAGTAAACTTAGGTCCCCAGCTTTACAAATTTAAAACACTCCACTGTCGTGTCCCCTTCCGTTGCGTTGACGACCGTGTTGGATCGGGGTGCGACAAGTTTTTGGCGCCGCTGCCGGGGAGTTAATCGTAAGACTCTGAAGCATCCAGACGAGTTCTCTATTTAGGGATACTTCTTTCCCATTCTTATTTTCTTTTCCTTGTTTCAACCGACAATACCTTCCCACATCCCACAATGATATTCGACCAGATCATCCGGATCCGAATCTCTCATTTTCGTACCCGATCCTGAGTCGATTATCCGTACCATCTGCAAAGAAAGACGTTCCCGTTTTCCACAAATGGCCGCTCGTGTTACTCTCGCCGACAACACCAAACCATCCATCGAAGGACGAGGAGGACCGATTAGCTATCCAGTGATTGACGGAGCTTCTTTTGAGCTTAAACACCACATCGTACAACTCATAAAAGATAACTTCCAATTCCACGGTCTACCCCGTGATGATCCCAACGCTCATATCGAAAAATTCATTCAGGTTTCAAACTCCTATAAGCAGAATGGGGTTGAGCAGGATATCATTCGCTTATACTTGTTCCCCTATTCGCTCACTTTACATGCTTCTACCTGGTTTGAGGGACTTGAGACCGGCTCAATCACCTCATCGATCAACATGGGTAATAAGTTTCTCGCTAGATACATTCCCCCGTCCAAACAAACTCAGGCAAAGAATGACATCGCAAACTTCCAACAAGCCCACGATGAATCTATCTACTCAACATGGGAGCGATTCAAGAGTTTACTGAGGAAATGTCCAAACCACCAAATGACGAAGACTGACAAGGTGTGCACCTTCTACCGAGGTCTTGATCCTAACCATCGCATCAATCTTGACGCAGCATCTCAAGGAAACTTCATGAAACTTACTGATGATGAAGCATGGAGCTTGATTGAGGATATGACGATACATCACCACGATTAGAAGTCTGATGAGCAATCCTCATCATTACCTCTCTCCGCAAATAACACCCGCCAAACTGAAGCCATTGAGTCTCTGAGCGAACAAATTGAGACTCTGACAAAACAGATAGCAGATCTGAAGAAACAACCACAGCAGATCCACCAAGTTCAGGCTTGCCAGAACTGTGCCAACCATACCACTGAAGAATACGAGGTTGAGTACGAAGATCCTACTGACGGTTCGGTCTACTATGCCCAGTTTCCTGTCAGACCTCAAAATCCTCCTGGCTTCGCTAGAACTTCACCACCCAGAACTCGAGGAAACCAATATCCTCCACGGAACAACCAACCCCCTTTCCAGCCCAGGTTTCAGCCACGATATCCGACGTACCCGCAACAACCACAAATCCCATACAATCAACCACTTCCATTAACCGCCACTAAGGATACCCAGCCTGCTGAACCTGTGAAAACCATCATTCCAGTCACAAGTACTGATGACAACCTCAACAAATTCATCCAAGGTCAAACCGCTTTCAACCAAAAGACTACGGCTCGACAAGACCAAACTGATCTATTCCTTCGAAATCAACTCTCGGTCCTGAAAAGCCTTGAGAACCAGATCGGTCAGTTAGCCCAACGTCTCGATACCCGACCACAAGGGACCTTACCAAGTAATACTATTCAGAACCCCTACGTCGAGGAAGCCAAGACCTTAAACTCTGATAAACCAACTCCTTCTATGACTGCTTCTCCAGAAAGGAAACATTCTCCTATCCCACCGACAGTTGAAACCAAATCAATGCCCACGCCGAATCATGAGGTTGAGATTCCTTTCCCTAACCGCCTGCACAAGAAGTACAATGCCAAGTCATTCAAACTTGATGGAAAGTTCTTAGACACCGTGTCTAGAATCCCTTCTAGTACGAAATACATCCGACGAATGCTGGCAACTAAGGACAAAATCCCTTCCACTCCTAAAGTCCCCCTGAACGCCGAGTGTTCAGCCGTCATCCAGAATGCCTTATCGGAAAAACTATGAGACACGGGTCGATTCACCTTGCTCTGTTCCATCTATCACTCAGGCACAATACGCTCCTTGGCCGATCTTGGAGCTAGTATCAATCTGATGCCTTACTCGCTCTACTCTAGATTAGAATTAGGACCTCTCCAGCCCACTAAAATGAGCGTTCAGCTTGCCGATCAATCAATCCGATACCCGAAAGGCATTGCTGAGAATGTCATGGTAAAAGTTGACAGGTTCTATTTCCCCACTGACTTTGTAGTGATGGATATACAGGAAGACATTAACATACCCATTATCCTAGGTAGGCCATTCATGAATACTGCACGTGCTATTATTGATGTATACTCTTAGGTTATCAGTCTACGAGCACATGGACAGACAATATCATACAAGATTGATCAGACCGACTGTTCACTAATGGAGCATGCAGAGATATACGCAATATCCATGGGCAGAGTTACTTCAGATGATGACACTTCTGATTCAGAGCCAGAACCATACAGACCATACGAGCATACTTGTCTTATCTCAGCTACTGAAGAGTCAGAATCAGAAGACGAGGAAATGGAAGAATCTGAACCAGAGGAAGAAATAGAAGAGGAGGAAGATTCAGAGCAGGATGAAGAAGAAGAGGAACAACCTGAAACAGAACCAGAGGAAGAGGAGATGGAAGAAACGGAACCAGAAGAAATGGAAGAATCCGAGGAAGAGCAGGAAGAATCATTGCCCGATGAAGTATATCAATCCACATCACCTCATCAATACCTTCCTGACTCATATTTACCGACAGCAGAGATTATGCAGATCGAGAACCTTGAGAACTTCATCCCTCTGTCACAAGATGAATCAGATAAAGATACACTGACTGATTACTCTCACGATGCAGAATTTGGTCTCACCATGGAGAAACTCATTGCATCAGCTATTAATCACACCAAACCTCTCGTGTCTCCCCGACTTGACGCTCTGCTGAATATTGAGAAGACTATAGCCTTATCCGCACAACACCCAGAGCTTTGAGACAAACTCTTGAGAAAAATTGCAACATATAAAGCATCCCGACTTCCCCAAAGGATTCAAACCTTTGACACATCTGCACCTGGAAGTCAGTTCAAGAAGGGAAGCACCTCCGGATCTAGCCGTGATTCTTATTCTCAGGAGGAAAAAGACATCGAGATGGATTCCTCTCAGCCGATATCTCGGATTACTGATGACTCCCTTCCATAGTCCGATACTGTTGAGTTCCCTGATTTCCAGGCTAGGGATACTCCAGCTGAGGAGAGTGATGACGATGACATCATCTATACTGATGTTCCAATAGATATTCGGTCTGTCCGACTTCTTGCATCTTCGACTGTTCCCGCTTCTCCCCAAATTCCGACTATCTCCAACCATGAGGAAATGATAAGTGCTATTGAAGAATTCGAAAATGACATACCTATGATGACAAGCATTATCATTAACTCCACTAATGATTACACTCCACACCAAAGGAACCTGATTGAGGAAATCATAGCCAAATCTGAGGTCAACCAAGCCGAAAATTCCCAAGATTACAGATTCTTCCACAACCGCCTAAATGCCTTTGCCGAAGACCTTGCTGCTCAGTTGCTACGAGAACACCACACTACTGAACCAACACCTGAGGAGCTAGAGTTCTTTGAAGACCAAAGACGCATGTACAGGAAGATCTATGACACGCTGTTCAGATCCGCATTTCCATATTCTGCTGAGTAACACGAGTTCTTAAATTCTTATCGTAGCAATATGTACAATGCTACTGGGAATCCCGACGCAGACATAGACATCCGGTTGATAAATGATCTTAGGGGACTTCTAGATTCTATGGCTAGGATTGATCATATCGACGAGACTTCTCCTCATAGGTTCTACATTGACTGCACCATCGAGTACCACGCTCACAAGATTACCGAAGATCTCGAGTACGTGAGTTCTGACGAGAGGACGCGTGACATCTGTCACACCCTGCCTCGGCGGAAGGTTGCGAGATGCGACGTCCATGAGATCACAACACAAGAATTACAATGAACGACCACTACATGAGTCGATTTAAACATACATCATAAAGATTTTAATTGTCTTACAAACTTAGAACATTTTTCTTAAAAGTTTAACAAAGCATTTCCCATAAATTACAAAATAGTTAGGAATTTAAGATAATAAGCTCAAAGAAATGTTTCGTCCATGCAAATGTAGTTCCTAACTTCAAAAGGGGTATGCCATCTTCACGACTAGGAAGCATCTTAATTACCTGAGAATAACATGTTAAAATGGGTCAACATAAAGTTGGTGAGCTCATAGGTTTTAGTATTTGCAAAACATTACCATGGATCACGAGTTTTCAAGTTATATTGCCATTCAACAATATAGCAAAAATTGTATTACTATTGCCATAAGCTCATGAATTGAAACCTTAACATTTAGTGCCTCGCAAGTGTCCTATCCAAACACAAGTAGTTCTCAAATGACAATGCACCCGTTTGACTTATAGTCATGTTGGCGCTACCAACCCGGATGGGGGCGTCAACCCAAATAGATCTATTCATGACATTCATGTTTAAGTCCTTAACTAACAATTCATGATAAAGGCCTACATAATGGATAGTGTCAACTTATGCAATACGTAACAGTTTAGTTTGTGTCCACAAAGAAAAGAACATGTATTCTCACCCCAAAAACATATCAAAGTATTTAAAAAGGAGTAGGGGCCATGAGACTCACCTTAGTGAGAGAGCGGAAATTAGCAATTATCGGTTTGAGTCTCGGTTTGATTAACACGTCCTAGATCACATAAAATGCTTAAGTTTAGTTATATTGCATATGCATAATAGTTATAATTTTTGTAAAGTTTCCATCACCCATAGTTTTAGTTTAAGTGTCACATTTTATTCAACTATTGTCGTGTATACTTATATATTTAGTGATTTCAAGATTGAATCGCACACATTTCCAGAAAGTTTCCAGACCAGGCCTATAAATCGGCTTATAGAGAAAAATGTGTGAGTTTCTGGAAAAAATGTAAAACATGAAAGTTGTAGATCTTTTCGATACGCAAATTTTTAAAAAAAAATGCATCGTCTAACTCTTAGTAAATGATTTTATACGATTTATCTACTAAACTGTGTTTTTAGGGACAGATTTATGTATCTTCAAGTACAAACTATAAAAACGATTTTTAAGCTTGAAGTTGGTCATTAATATGCTAGATAAGTTGTAAATCATTAAAATCAGTAACATGCAATAAGAATAATGAAAAGGTTTAAGTGATTTTCACAAATCAAGACATTGGAAATCTGGACAGCCTTGCATGGGTAAGTGTGGGTTAGGATTTCAAGTCATAGACCACCATCCTAACACATAGGCACTAATCATTGTTTAGCCCTTTTCCCACATGCAATTTCCATCATTTTTCCACAGATTTTGAGTACTTTACAAGCATAAAATCCTTGAAGGATTTGTAGATAAGTAATAAGTAAGTTTTTACATCTTTAAGCTTGATATTGGTTTGATCATTGATTATCACTTCTTTTTAACACATGAACATGTGCAAGTGACAACCTACAAACATCAAGTCATTCTTGTAGGCTTAGCCACACCTTTAAATATATCAAATTATAAGAAAATGAAGATGAATATAAGTAATTACATTTTTCAATCTTGACATCGGTTTGATCATGGATTATCACTTATTTTAAACACATAATCATGTGCAAGTGATAATCTACAAACATCAAGTCATCTTAACATCAAGTCAAGAGAAATTTACATCTTTCAATTTAAAAGAAAATGGAGATGAAGATGAGTAATAATAATGCATGTATACATCTAATTTGTAGGCATAGCCATACACAAGAATCTCAACAAAACGAAATTTAAAGATGCATGTATACATATGTAGATTTGTAGGCATAGCCTTACATAAAATCACATATGTATATAATAAGATGTGAGATATCTACATAGATATACACATATTTATATTGTTTTTGTTAGTAATCATCCATGGGTGATGATTTTTGTAAGAAAACATAAGAAAGAGATGAAGATCTTCTTGAAATACCTTACTAGTACAAACTAGTATGGAACTAGCTTGTTATTAGTGTGTGTAGATGATCAAATGGAGGTGATTTGTGATGGTTTTTGGTGTTTGTTGATGGCAGAATTTTGAGAGAAAAAGGGAAGAAATAGAGAGTGTTTTTGGTAGAGAAGAAGTGTGGGTGTGTGAAAAAATGGAGAAAGGGTGGAGTAGGGTTCTTTAAATAGGAGAAGTGAGAGGGGGGGGGGGGGGGGGGGGGGAAATGGAAGGGTTTGATTTTTAATTGGTGGAATAATGAGGGTAATTAAAAGGGTGTTGGTGATTTAATGAAGTAGTTATGATTTTAATAATTAGTTTAATGATTTAAATTAAATTAGTGTAAGTATTTAAATCATTTAATTAAATAAGTTTTTAATTTAGTTAATTATCTTATTTAGAATTAAATAAAAGTATTTATTTAATTGTAATGATTTATTTCATGCAAAGTTGATGGGAGGTTTCTTTCATGCAAGCAAGTGTAAGTATTATCACATTTTTGTGTCACACATATACTTATATATGTATAATATATACATCTTAGATTAGTGTTTACTAAATAAATAAACATTCATAGACGTAATCACATTGTCACTGTGTATATCCATGAATAAACGTTGGCTTAGTGTCGGGTAGGACGCCTAAATTCAATGCTATTTAATTATAGGCGTTACTTCACTAAACTTATAGTTTAACTAAATAAAATAATAAAAAAAAAATTTCTCTCCAAGTTTATTACCTGAGCGGAGTTAAATCAGAAATTTTGCCGGTTGTCACAACATCCCTCCTTCTATACCTGAAGGAGCAATGGTTAACATCGCAAACTTCCTCACTGATCGAATCAAGGAAATCTTCGCTGAAGTACCTGATGAAGAGCATAGTCAAATATTCAACTACGGATTACGTGAGGTTTACGATATAGTAAACAATACCTTCAAGAACTCAAACCTCACTTTCCCACTATCAGACTCACATACTTCAAGAGATCCATGAGTCAATCCGAGAACTTAGAGGAAACTCAGGCATTGCAAATCACGAGACTTTACACCTGCAGTTCTTTGGATTCATGGACTCTCTCAGACGACAGCATCCTGAACGAGAGATGATCGAAGCTGATGGATTCTCTTCTGTGGATTCCCGCGGAACCATCTCCAAAGCAAAGGAGATAACTTGGGATCTTCTACACATGAAAAGGGTTGCTGAGAATCATCTTAAAAGCTTCCCTATCTTTTCATCAGAGATTCTGAACATCGTCGACATCATCGCTCGTCATTTTCTAAGGATCTACCCACGCAACCCCAGGATTCCACTACTGAACACTTCCGGTCCTGGAGGTTCCAGCACCAACTAATCTGAAGGAAGGCAAAGTCGAGCTCTCGACTCTAAAAGCAGCGCTTCTCGGGAGGCAACCCGTGCAATAAGACGTGTAGAGAGAACAGTGTCAATAAGTGAAGATATATCTCTGACTATCCTTCACACTTGGTCGTCACCAAAACGCTTTTCTGGTATTACAACTCATTTGCAAATAAACCACTCGTCTCATAAATAAGGAAATCAATTTGAAAAATGATAATTCATGTGTTTCGAGCATTTGAGGTACTTGCATACTACTTTTATGCATTATGCTCGAATTCGTTTAAAAACACATGTTTTAGAAAAATAATTTGTAGTAGAAAACATCTTTTCAAGTTCTGAGACGGTGATTTATCTTTTCATTTGCAAATACTTTGAGTTTGTAAACTGGTACGACCAACGTGTTCACACTTACGAGATTGATTCACAAAAGAAATAATGGATGGAGAAAAACCAATAGCAAGACACTTGAAGCTGTGCCACTCTTCATGAATGCAGAAAAAGATCTTGGCAACATCTCTTTTAAGCAAATTCAGATTCTCAGCTTCTTTGCTGCTCGCTATCTGGGGAGTGTCTTAAACTTTACTCTCTTTTGTTTATGATTCTGTTTATTATTTTCTTTGTTAGTTTGTTAAAGTAATATATACTCTATCCTAAGCTTATCACTAAGTGTGGGATTCCAGCCCAAAACAAACACTTGAGAAACATTTTCTTACATGTTCAAACTCTAAGTGTGGGATTTTACTTCCAGTAAATCTCAACTCAAGAGAACATTAGGGACAATGTTCCTCTAAGTGTGGGATAGCAGGTATAGAATACCTTGGTTAGTTTTCTTTGATTTTTAATGTCCGAAATAGTAAACTCAGAAAATGTTCCTCAAAAATTTTCAAAATTTTTCAAGAAAATTGAAAGTATGAGCTAAATCTATTGATTAACTCTGCTAATTTTGAGCCAAAATATCTTTTGAAAGGAGCTATTTTCAGATGTGAGTAATATATTTCGGAGTCTAGGGAAAATAAGGTAGAAATTGCTTAAGCAAGAAATAATAATCTGATGGAAGCATGACGAAGCACATACATGAGCCTAATAGCATTCATCTAATCATCTTTAATGCTTCACTATTCATTTCTTGTGTGTGCCGATGCATGCATCTCTGAATTAGAACTTGCTCTTGACATAAGTTTCGAGACCACATTGGTGTGTACCGTACGCGGTATAGGTGCAATTAGATGACCTTGGCATTCCCTAGGATTTAAACCCCTTTTTACATATCTCTTCAAGCCCAAAACCCTTTCCGATACTCATTTTTAGTATCGATGATCCACCTAGTAAACCCTGTTGAGCCTAAACCTTTTGTTTCACAAAACCCTCATAAAACCCTACTTCCCAAAAATATTCCCAAACTTATCTTAGAATTTCTGAGGTTATGAAGAACATCTTATAGAATATCCGCTTCACTTATCCTACCCCTTTGTGCTCTCAAAAAGATTGAAGAATCCTTGGTGTGTAAAATTGACACCGCGAAAAGACTCGAAATGTTCAAAATAAGGGATTTCTGAAAGAATCAAAAGAAGAAAAATATCCTTGGAAATTCTCTGGCAAAGAAATTCTGAAGAAGAAAAGAAAATAGAAAAGTATAAAAGCAGAAAAAGAAAATAAAAAGAAGAAAATGAAGAAAAGAAAGAAAAATAGTTCCGCAAGAATAAAGCTTAAAGTCCTTTGAAGTATCATCCTCACAAGAAGATCCTGATAGAAGACCAAAAGCTACCTCTCTCTCCGTTCTGAGATAAAGTTGTTCATGATCTCAGTTGTTTTAAGATAAGCAACCCCTACAACCCAAAAATACCACTATCCATACCCTTTACCCCTCATCAAACACTACAACCCTCATGAATGTCTTGGGATAATTAGCACCGTCCTCACCTAAGTGGTGGAGATCCGATTCTCGACCAAGCCTATGACGATGAGTGCTGCATGACTGGCTATTTGAGCGATTTCGTTTCTTCTAGATTGATAGGAAACCCGATAGACTTTGAGTGAATTGAGTGACCACCTTTTGTGAGATCGCCTAGTCATGTGTACTCCAAGATCATGAGATTTGGATGTATGCCTAAGAGAATCTTTTCTTGTTTAAGGAAGGATCATCTTATCTTCCCCTAAATTCCTGAAACTATCTTATTTACATATGACAGTGGTAACTCTTAAAAATGTTGAAGCTCGCTCTAAAAATGTTTTCAAAAACTGAGTGTTGCTTGAGGACAAGCAATGTCTAAGTGTGGGATAACTTGATGTGACACAAAAAAGTCATGTTTTCAAGGCCATTATTCCACACTTTTTGGGCACATCTTTAGTGAAAACATTCCAAAACAATCATTATTTACTAAAATTCACTAAAGTGCTCAAAATATAGACGTTGCTACAAAAGTCACTAAAAACATCCGAATAACGAGCAAAACGGAGCAAATGAACAGCAACCAATTCTCGCTCCCTCATTTATCCTATGATAAACACATTCTAACCTTATGATATGTTGTAATAGGTAAAATCGAGACGAGAAAATCAAGAATCATACAAATCAGATAAAGAACGGAGAAGACAGGACGGTTACAAACTCCTATAAAGTGATTTCGGCTATGCTAAAGTTATACACATCCAATTTCAGTGATATTGACACCATTAGAAGCGTAACGGAATTACAAAGACAAAGGCGAAAGAATCAGGTCAAACGGACGCGTAACAAAGGAGATACGGACGTTTTAAGCAACGAACGAAATCAGACGGAGACCGTATATGGCCTTGGCAACCGTATACGGCCCTTCATAGACCGTATACGTCCTTTAGCACACCGTATATGGCCCTATGAAGGCCGTATACGGCCCCTGGTACCCCATATGCTGCCCGTTTGTGCTTCGTTTGCTTGTACGTGCACGCTTCGCGACTTGTACGGCTGATTTCAAGCTTTGCCTATAAATAGGGGGTCACCCCTCCAAAATTCCACACACCTCACCATTCCACACTTTTCTCCATTTCCACTTTCTCTCTCACACACACTCTCTCTCTCTATTCTCTCTTTCCTTTCTTTCTCTCTCTAGAATTAGGGTTTGATCTCGTTAGTTCTCAGTTAGTATTTAACTGAAACTAACGGAGGGACTACTTTTGTAATAGCGTAGGGAATAGTCCAGGGGCTTTTATTGTAATATTGTCAAGGATATTGCGGAAGTTCTGCTTGTACTCTCTCTCTAAACGCTTATTCAATCTACGCTTTATTAATGATAATTGCTATTGTTGTTATGCTAGATTTAGGACCTGTTATTATGCGTAGTGAGTAGTTTCCCTGTGTGTTTGTTATGATGTAGTTAGTTTATATATGTGTGGGGTGATGCTACTTTAAATATATGATTGGGATGATAACATTATGAAACAATGGAGGTAACGTTATACGGCTTTCATTTGTATAGCGCCGGAATCATCACTTATGTGTGTAGTACGGAACGTGGAAGCTATGAAAGTCGTGGGCACAATCCATTGTGGAAGTAATGATCCCAATTACATTATATAATGAAAACCGGTGATTTATTAACCTTGTATTTATGACTTTCTAAACATAATCGCCTTTCCTCCAATTAAACGTGGTTAGAACCTTTATGACAAGGAGTCGCGAACCTTGATCAAACGGTCACTACCTATCTATGTTTTCTGAAACTTTAAACATGGTCTGAATTGCGTAGCTGTGGAAATACTGTTTAAAACCTTTCGTATAGTACACCGTGAATCAATTAGGGATTTATTGGGAAATAGTGAGGGCTGGTTTATATCATAGATGGTTGGGCTTTAATACAAACTTAGTTTAAACTAGTCTAGAGTGACCATAAAGTATGTGACCCCGGAAAGACCACGGTAAACGGCACTGTACTTCGTGTAACGTTGGAAACACCTCTGGTGGAGTACAAATACGTAGGAGCTAAGGAAATGTCGGTGGTTGAAGACTGTGTCACATCCTGGTTTAACTTCAAAGCTGTGGAAATGCTTAATTGCACTGTACACCGTTAGTACATCTCGGGTCTGGAAAACTGTGGAAATGTATATCGGTACACCGTGATGAAAGCTCTAGACTAAAATATAACCATTAATATAAAGTTAATAGTTACCAGACCAAGTCTTAATCTTAAATGCCTTGTTTGACTTCATTGTCCCCGTAGTGTTAAGAAAGGTCAGAACCTTAGTGGGTATGTTACTCTATCTCATGCACCCAGGAACTAACATTCCAAGAAGGGTCGTTACTCCGTCACTGGATAACGTTGAAGAGTTGAGCATCCTCCTCCGATCAGACTCAATTTGGCCTAGTACTCAGTGACATACTGATTGGTCTCCCCAATCAGTAGGGTACTAGTGTTTACACTATGAACAATTAAGCTCAGATAAGACACAAACCTTTAAAAAGACGTTTTCATATCAAAACCCTAGCATCACCCCCGCATAAGCTAACGAAGTCATAACAAACACATCTCCTCCATACTGATTTCATCCCTATTTATGTTTTCCATTTATTTACTTTTTATTTAATTGCTTTAATTTACGGACCTAAGTAACAAAAACCCACTCAAAACTCTGTTTTAAAAATCCCGTCACTAAAATAAACAACTTGTCTTGATACTTCCGTTTCATAATACGATTAGTTTGAAGAACGACCCTAGGTCATACTACCGCTATACAGCCGTAGTAAACTTAGGTCCCCAGCTTTACAAATTTAAAACACTCCACTGTCGTGTCCCCTTCCGTTGCGTTGACGACCGTGTCGGATCGGGGTGCGACACCCGCGAAGGTTGATATCAAACGCCTTGTAAAAGGCCTCTTGTTCTTCAGTTAAATCATAGACTTGATCATCATAACCTCCATAGAAATCATCATCATCATGGCACTCAAAATTACTAGCACCACCACCTCCTCCAGATCCAGATCCATATGCCATAAATTGGGAGGTCTCATTGTTGGGATCTGAGTAGATTTGATCAAGTGTTGAATGAAAATGCTTGCCACTGTTAGTGTTGATGCTTGCCGCAGTTAGAAAAATTGAAGACTAGCCACTGCTAGTATGTTTGTGTTGCTACCACTGTTAGTATACTTAGAGTTTGTGAAGTATAGTTTGTAACCACTGTTAGTGGATAATACACGTAGCCACTGTTAATGTAATTAATGAGTCGGTTAGTTTGTTAGAGTTATTTATGGGATAAGTACGTATACCATAATAACTACAAATTGTATAGGACTCTATGTATTATAAATAGAGATCCTGGTAGCCTAAGATAGATATACAATATAGGTTACAATTAGCTTCAAGATGAAAACCCTAATACTCAAGTGTATTCGTATTATTCACTTAATAATATTGAAGCTTTTGGTGATAATTGTTTACGTGCATGTTACTTGATCAATCTTCTTGATAGTTGTTAATTGTTATTCCGCAACATATTAACAATTTAATTCAAAACAATATTATAAAGATCGTTAAGGGATTATCAAGTGGTATCAGAGCAAGTTTTTGTTTTGATCTTCAAGAAGGTTGAAGTTTGAAGTTTTCTGAACACGTTATATCAATGGCGACAGAGAATAATGAAGGTATTCAGGCAACGAAGATTCCAATGCTTAAGCCTGATGAATTTGACTTGTGGAAAGTCAGAATCAAACAATATATGCTTCTGGTTGATTACCAGATGTGGGATATTGTTGTCAATGGTCCAGACTATCCAGTTGATGGAGATGGTGTCAGACAAAAGAGACCACCACCAACATCTGATGCAGAACGCAAAGTTAGATCTACAGAAAGCAAAGCACTTAGCACTTTACTTCTTTCTATTCCCAATGAATATCAAAGAAGATTTGAAAACTGTGAAGATGCTAAGGTTTTAATGGAAGCTATTGAGAAGAGATTTGGTGGTAATGCTAGCACCAGGAAGAATAAAAGGTCTCTTCTCAAACAACAGTATGAGAACTTTGGTTCTGTAAAGTCTGAAACCTTGACTCAGACTTTTGACAGGTTTACAAAGCTAGTTGGTGAATTGGAAAATCATGGTGTTAAGATTGATCAGGATGATCTTAACATAAATTTTCTAAGGTCATTAAGTGAAGAGTGGACAATTTATACAGTAGGTTTAAGGCAAAGTGCAGACCTGGACACAAAGGAGTTGGAAGATATATACAATGACCTGAGAAACTTTGAACCAGAGATAGATAGTAAGAAGCAGACTTCTGGATATAGTCACAATGCTGCTTTCATGTCTGTGGATGGAACAAAAGTAGAGTCAAGTCATAAAAGCTCTACTTATGTTTCAGGAGGAGGTGGATCATCATCTAATAGCTCAAATGATCAGATGTTGGAATCTTTCTTTGCTAGTAATGTGAATTCTTCACTTACTAATGAAGACTTAGACCAATTTGATGGAGATGATCTAGAGGAGATGGATATTAGGTTGCAGATTGCTTTGATCACTCAGAGGGCAAAGAGATTCATAAAGAGAACTGGGAGAAACAACTTTGCATACTAGAGGAATGATGCAAGTTGGTTTGATAAGAGTAAAATAGAGTGCTTCAATTGTCATAAGATGGGGCACTTTGCAAGGGAATGTAGGAGTCCAAGACAAGAGCAGAATGTGCAGAGGAGAAACATACCAGTTCAAGGAGGCACATCCAATGCATTGGTGTCTCAAGATGGACTAGGTTTTGACTGGAGTGATCAAGAGTAACATGTGGAGAAGAATCATTGTCTTATGGCCATTGCTGAATCTGACAAGAAGTCAGATGTTCCTTATGAGGTACAAGTTAAATTATATTCTGTTGTTTGTAAACAAACTGTAAACATTACAGGGATCATAATTTAAGAGTGTGTGATGAACTTAAACAATGGGAAATCAAAAATAAACACACTATAGCAGTCATTGAAAATCTGAAAAATCAAATAAAGGCATATGAAGTCAATGCAACACAGTTTAAATATGACATTGAATATGCTAGGTGGGAAAGAAACACTTTTAAAGATAAAGTGGAGTTGTTGTCTAAGAAACTTACTGAGGTCACATATGAAAGAGATAGCATAAGACTAGATGTAAGTAAATTAGAACATGCTTCTAAGAGTGTAAATAAACTTATTGATTCACAGATTCATGATAAACTTAAGACTGGATTAGGGTACAATAATGTACCTCCACCTTATAATCACACCTACTTTCCTCCTAAAAATGAAATTGATATCAATTCACTTAAAACAGGAATGACAGATGAGGTTAAAAAGGCTGATCCAATCATAGGTTTATCTGATGATGAGATGTTTGTTGAAGGTGAAGTTAGTGATTGGACTGAAGAAGATGATCAGTGTGATAGAACATCTGAAAGTGAGAAGAGTGTAAAATCTGAATCATCTAATTCATCATGTGAGGTTAAGAAAAGAGTAACTGGTCTAGTTTCAGAGCTAAATGGTGAAAAACTAGAAGAGGGTAAAAAGATGTTTCAAGAAAAAGCTAAGCAACAGATAGAACATGTGAGCAAAACTAATAAATCTAGGAGTGGTCTAGGTTATATTAGAAAAATAGTTAAACAAGAGTCTAAGACTGTGAAAGATAATTGTGTTAATTGTGCTTGCAAAACTAGATTTTCTGAACCAAAACCATTTAATAAAACTGCACCAAGAGGCAATTAGAGAAACTGAAACCAAATGGTTTCACAAAGATTGGGGCAGAATTTTCAGTTGGTAAAAGAAAAATCTTGTTATATCTGTGGAAGAACTAATCATCTTCAACATGATTGTAATCATAATCCTAAGAATTTCAATAGGGTTGGGAAACCATTGTGGACAGCAGCTAACATGATTAATAAACAAAATTTTAAATCAAAAGTTAATCATGTAGCCACTGTCAAGAAGATGAACAAGGCGAACAGTGCTACAACTGCATCCACTGCTACCTATGCTGCAGTGGTACCACCAAAAAGGGCCAACAGAGGCAACAAGACTAAAACAGTGGATAGTGTTACCACTGTCAAGCATGGTGCCATTGCTAGGGTTAAAAATTCCAAAAGAATGTTCAAACCAAGGCAGGCTACCACTGCTAGAGTAATTAACACATGACTAAGGGTAACCACTGTTAGGCCAATACCCACTGTTAAGTCTGATATCAGTTGGATATGGAAACCAAAGAACACACATGAATCCAAAGTTTCCAAATCCAACAGTGCATCAAAATCAATTGTCTTACAGAAAGTTGATTTTCATGATGCACGTGGGAAACCCAAAACCATATTGGTTTGGGTTCCCAAGAGAAACTAATTCTCTTCTTGATTATTTGTGCAGGGCAAGCCAAAGAGCTTATGGCATGTGGATAGTGGCTGCTCAAGGCACATGACTGGTGACAAGGAAAAGCTACAGGACTTCAAATCTTTTGATGGTGGATATGTAGCATTTGGAAGCAATCCAAAAGGAGGAAAGATAACAGGCAAAGGAACAGTTCAGAGTGAAAAGGTAAGTTTTGATAATGTTTATTTTGTGAAACAACTGAGGTATAATTTGCTAAGTGTGAGTCAAATCACAGATAAAAAGAACCCAGTTCATTTTACTGACACTAAATGCCTTATCTTGTCAAAAGAATTTAAAATACCAGAAAACATGATTTTAATGAGAATTCCAAGGCAAGATAATGTATATAAGTGTGACTTAGCAAATATGTCACCTCAACCTGATTTAAATTGTCTTATTTCTAAAGCAAGTGTGACTGAATCTGAACTGTGACATAGAAGAATGTGTCACATGAATTACAAAACCATTAATAAACTTGCTAAAAACAAGCTTGTTAGAGTTTTACCTGAAAAGGTGTATCCATGTGATGATCATTGTGTTGCATGTCAAAAAGGCAAACAACACAAGTCTTCTTTTAAGTCCAAAAGTGTGAATACCAACTGCACACCCTTTTACTTATTGCATATGGACTTATTTGGACCAACCAACATAAGTAGCATGGGTAAAATGTCTTATTGCCTTGTAGTAATTGATGATTATACCAGGTTTACATGGGTTTTCTTTCTTAGAACAAAAGATGAGACAGGTGGAATACTTAGATCATTTATAACTAAGATGGAAACAATTGGATAAAAAGGTTAAAATCGTCAGGAGTGATAATGGAACAGAATTTAAAAACTATGAGATGGATAAGTTCTGTGAAGTTAAAAGTATTAAGAGAGAGTTTAGTGCACCTAGAACCCCACAAAAAATGGAGTAGCTGAAAGGAGGAATAAGACACTAATTGAGGCAGCTAGAACTATGCTATCTGATGCAAAACTACCTATGTCTTTCTGGGCAGAGGCAGTTAGCACAACTTGCTATGTTCAGAACAGGGTATTAGTTGTTAAGCCTCATAACAAGACACCATATGAACTTTTGTTTAGTAAGAAACCACTTGTTAGTTTCTTAAAATCTTTTGGGTGTCCTTGTACCATATTAAATACCAAAGATCACTTAGGAAAGTTTGAAAGCAAGGCAGATGAGGGTATATTTGTTGGTTACTCTATTCAAAGCAAGGCTTATAGGGTATTCAATCAAAGGACCAGGATCATAGAAGAGACCATGCACTTAACCTTCAATGAGAATACATCTAATCCTGATGGGAAAGGTCCTAAGTCTTTGTTTGATATTGATGCACTTAACACTGCTTTTAGATATCCAAATGTAGATTCAAGTGCAGGTACAAGTACAGGTACAAATGGAAGTGCAAAGGATGGACAAGTTGCAGCAGCTTCAGGAATGTCATCTGGAAAGAAGAATGATTCATTGGAATACATCTTATTTTCAATATGGTCTCCTGATCCCCCAGAAGTGTTTGCAACTGATCCATCAATATCATCCAAGAATTCAGAGGGTGATGAATCTGATGGGAATCCTTTCATGAATATTTTTGAATCTGATGAACAGAGTTATGAACAGGGTGAAGAACAGTGTAATAAGAGTCCTGGATAACAACTTTTAAAGAATCTGAACAATTTCACTGAGAATACTAGACATGTTGTTGATATACTAGACATGTTGTTGATTCTATTACTACTGATGTGTCTAAAATTCTGAGTGATGAGGTTCCTGAACAGACTCCAACTAAGCAAATTGGTAAGGAGGCTAGGCTGGATTATTTACAGTTCATGAGCACAACTCCTTTGTCAAAAAGGATTTCAAAAGAAAGGTCAAGTGAAACTTCTGGTCATGATGAGAATTATACAAACTTGGAAACTGGATTACATGAAACATCTACATCTAATTACATTGTTCATAGAGATCATCCTCTTGAACAAGTAATTGGTGATGTTGGTTCTGCTGTACAAACTAGACAGCAAACTAAGATCAGTGAAGAGGAACTCCATACCTCTTTATATGTATGTTTCCTATCTCAAGTTGAACCAAAGAAGGCAGTGGAAGCTCTTAAAGATCCCAGTTGGATTGAAGCAATGCAGGAGGAGTTGTTACAGTTTAAGATTCAGAATGTGTGGACCTTTGTTGATCTACCAAAAGGAAAAAGGGCTATTGGAACAAAGTGGATCTTTAAGAATAAGAAGGATGAAAGAGGGATAGTGATTAAGAACAAAGCAAGATTGGTGGCACAAGGGTATACTCAGGAGGAAGGCATTGATTATGATGATGTCTTTGCTCCTGTAGCAAGAATAGAAGCAATCAGGTTATTCTTGGCATATGCATCATACCAAGGCTTCAAAGTCTATCAAATGGATGTCAAGAGTGCATTTCTGTATGGCACAATTGATGATGAAGTATATGTTTGCCAACCACCAGGATTTGAAGACCCCAAGTATCCAGATAGAGTATGCAGATTGGATAAGGCTCTTTATGGCTTGCATCAAGCACCTAGAGCCTGGTATGAAACTCTATCTGTTTACTTATTGGAAAATGGTTTTAAAAGAGGTACCATTGACAAAACACTTTTTACCAAAAGGGTTCACAAAGATATTATGTTGGTACAAGTGTATGTTGATGATATTATATTTGGGTCTACTAAAGATTCATTGTGTAAGGAGTTTGAGAAACTAATGCATCAGAAATTCAAGATGAGTTCTATGGGTGAATTTACTTTCTTTTTGGGACTTCAAGTCAAGCAGAGGTCAGATGGTATTTTTATCAATCAGGGAAAGTATGTTAAAGACATATTGGACAGGTTTGGCTACAAAGATGCTAAAGTTGCTAGCACACCCATGGAGACACACAAGGCATTACATGCAGATCATGAAGGGGAGGATGTAGATGTACATCTCTATAGATCCATGATTGGTTCTCTCATGTATCTCACCTCTTCCAGACCAGATATTATGTTTGATGTGTGTGTGTGTGCTAGATATCAAGCCAATCCCAAGCAATCACATCTGTATGTAGTGAAAAGGATTTTTAGATATTTAAAGGGTCAACCACAATTGGGCCTTTGGTATCCAAAGAGTTCTTCCTTTGAACTCATGGCTTTCACAAATAGTGATTATGGTGGAGAGAATTTGGACAGAAAGTGTACCTCTGGAGGGTGTCAATTTTTAGGAGAAAGATTGGTGTCATGGCAATGCAAGAAGCAGACCATAGTATCCACTTCAACAGCAGAGGCAGAGTATGTTGCTGCATCAAGCTGCTGTGCTCAAGTACTTTGGATTCAGAATCAGATGCTAGATTATGGTCTGACTTTTCTAAATACTCCTATTTATATTGATAATAACTCTGCAATTAGTATCATTAACAATCCTGTTAAGCATTCTAAGACCAAACATATTGAAATTAGATATCACTTCATTAGAGATTGTAATTAAAAGAGATTGATCTAAATCTTTAAAATTCATACTGATAATCAATATGCAGATCTTTTCACAAAGGCTTTCGATGTGGGAAGGTTTACATTTTTGGTCACCAGTATTGGAATGATCAATCTAACTTAAACTATGTTTGGAATTAGAATTGATACTAACAGTGGTTCTTTATAAAGAATAGTGCTTCAAGTTCTAAGTGTTTACCACTGTTAGCTTTAATGGGCTTTCAGTTGGTACCACTGTTAGAACATTCTTGCCACTGTCTTTATAAACTGCCACTGCTTGTACACTTGTGTAAAGTTATCGCCACTATTTGTTTTTAGCTAACCACTGTGCAGGTTCCTAGCCACTGTCAGAAGACATTGCTACTGCTGGAACTAATATTTTTTTTATTTTTATTTTTAGCTTTATTTATTTATTGGTGATAAAAAAAAATAAATAAATAAAATTTTATAAAGCTAAGTGTTGGCACTGCTAGTACTAAGTTTTGGTTACCTTGGTCGGTTGCCTCTACTAGTTCTAGTAGCTGCTGTTAGCTTTATAAGTATTATTGTTATTTAAGGTTTGAAAAATTGTTTAAGTGTCTCCCACTGTTAGGTATTTCTTATACCTTGCCACTGTCAGTTATATCGGACAGTGCCACTGTTGGTTCTATTTTCTAGGGCTTGGCACTGCTCTTATAACTAACAGCATTTAGATCTAAAACACTTCAATTTTTCATTACGTTTTCATATTTTCTCATATAACCACTACAATTACAATCAAATCACTTCTTCTTCGACAATCAATTTACGTTCATGGCGTCTTCTTCTTTGTCTGATTCGACTCTGAGTGTTTATGAGGAACATAACATGATCGCTTTTCTGATGAAACCCTCAAGTGCACAGAAATTCATACAGATTAATGATTTTCTACGTTCAAGTTATATATTTCATGCGCTTACCGTATCTCCAAGGGTTTCAAGAGGTCATTTAAACGAGTTTTGGAAGAATGCCAAATTAGAAGTGGTTTCGGGCAAAGATCAAATAGTTTCGGAAGTTCAAGAAACTAAGGTGGTGGTTACAGAGGATGTGTTACGAGAAGTTCTTCTTCTTGATGATGCCACAGGTATATCTTCTTTAGATGACACGGTTTTGTATGATAATTTACGATTAATGGGGTATGAAGGTGATTACACACGTTTTACATTTTTTAAATCATTCTTTAGCCCTCAATGGAAGTTTTTAATTCATACAATTCTTCACTGTGTGTTATCTAAGAGAACTGCATATAATGAATTTGGAACACAAATAGCCTATGCACTTGTGTGCTTGGCTACGGGTCAAAAATTTAATTTTTCCAAATACATACTTGATGGCATGATTCGAAATATAACAAAGGGAAAGAAGGATATGTTTATAATGTATCCAAGATTTGTGCAACTTGTTTTGAATAAACAAGTTACTGATTTGGTTGCACAATCTTCTGTTATTGGTGTTGGTACTATTTCTACAAGAACTTTTACGGAGATGAGTAAAAATACCAATAAGAGATTTTCTGGGAAGGAAACAGCATTATTTTCTACAATGCTTCCTGCTCCTTCCACCACAGATGTAGTACCACCAACTACATCTGAACCACTTGGTGACAGGTCAGTAGCACCAACTGAGCCTGAACACACACCAAGTGGGGGTACTAAAAGAAAACAAGGGACAACAAAGCCTACCCAATCTAAACTAAAGAAAAAGAAATTGAAACAGGCAAATGAGGCTCCTACTGCTCATTTGTCTCAGTCAAATGTACCACAGCACGTGACCACAGAGGGGTTGGATGGTCATTCTGGAAGGGCTGCCACTACTCCTACTAGTCCACTGACAGAGGAGAGCAGTGGTAACATCAATAAGACCCAACCAGAGGAAACTTCTAATGCTGAACCTACGGGTAATGAAGTAGGTGAAGGTCCCAGTACCAAGAAAACAGGGACTTCTGTTGATCATGCTAGGCATGAGGCTGATGATGATTTTGTCAATGATTCATCTAGGAGGTCACACTCTAATGATGATGAGGCTAGAACTACTATTGAATTGACGAATGTACAATTGACAGAAGCTGTGGATTTGATATGGGATAGGTTGCTCAAAGAAAAAAGGGTCAATAAATCTCAAGATGCAAAGCTAGCAGAGCAGGCTGCTAAGATTATAGAACAGGGGTAAGTGATTGAAGATTTAAAGGACAGACTCAGTGTTCTTGAGAATGTAGTGGTGAAGTTTTTGAAAGAGAATAAGGTTGATGAGAGTGTTGAAAACCCTTCCAACAAGGGGGAGAAAAATAGAGAAAGTGAGATCATAGATGATGCAGATAATGATATATTTATGGCTGAGTTGAGTGATCATGTAAATGATAACAGTGAGAAGATTGATGAGACTAATAAGGATGCAGAGGTGTCAATGGATGATGTGCAGAAGGGTGGTGTTGAAAGTGTTGTTCAACAACATGAAAAGGTAGCAAGTGTGGAAACTGAAAATATGGAAGCTGGTAATGATGAAGGTGTGATTTCAGTGGATGATGAGGATGCTAAGACTGAGGGGGAGTCGATTTTTGTTAAGCAAGAGTCTGAAGTTGAGAAACCAAAGGTGACAATGGGGAGGAAAAAGTCAATTCCATTGACTAGTCTGAAAGCTGCAAGTTTTGAGTCACCAAAGAAAACCAAATCAACAAAAAGAGCTAAATTTGTAACTCCCACTGTTAGGCATAAGATTCTACCCACTGCTACTGCAAAATCAACACCTGCCACTACTAGTTGTGTTCAAAGCACTGCTAGTAGTAAACCTAAGCTTACCACTGTTTACCCAAATTAAACCACAACCACTGCTCCAACCACTGTTACTTCAACTACTACCACTGCTACAGAACCTACCACTGTTAACACACAACCTCAAGCCACTGCTACCACTGAATCTCAACCCACTGCTACAACTCAAACAACCACTGTTCAAAGACCTCCCACTGCTAGAAGAATTGAGGTACCATTTACAATTAGAGAAATTTCTAATTTGCCTAAGCCTGATTCTAAGCTTCCCAAGATTGATCCAAAAGATAAAGGTAAAGGTAAATTGGAAGAAAAGCCAAAGAAAAAGGAGAAGCTAGTACCACAGAGTATTGAGCATGATCATGAGCTGGCTTTGAGGATGCAGGCAGAACTAGATGAGCAGGAAAGAATTGAAGCTGAAAAGAGAAATGCAACTGAGATGAAGAAATCTGTGCCTATTCAGACAACTGTACCAGAGATTGATGAAGTAGATGTATTGCTTACATCTGGACAGGTGGTGAAAATGACAAAGGAAGCAAGCAGAATCTATGCAGAGATGAAAGCTAAAGGCTTGGAAGATGATTATGTGTATAATGCATATATTGAAAAGAAGAAAGGCAATCCTCTGCAAGTATCATTGAAACAGATAATTGAAAGAGGTAAGAGAGAGAAAAGAGAAAAAGAAGCTGCTAAAAGGAAAATAAAGAAACCAACCAGGGCAGAATTGAAAAATTCATTGGTGTGTAAATTGAGAGGAGATAGGATTTCAACTATGAGATTAAGGAGAATGTCTTTGGAAGAGTTGCAAGAAATGTATGATAATGATCCATTAGTGAATCCTAAAGCAAAAGAAAGGTTGGAAAAGAAGAGGAAAGAAGATGAGGAAATTCAAAAAATGTTGAAAGAAAGATATGCATTGATAGATGAAGAGCTTGAAAAAGAGAAAGAAGAAAAGACAAAGGCTGAAGAGTTGAGAGTGAGATTTGAAAGTCATAAGAGAACTTTTCAGATGATTCAAAGTTCAGATGATCAAGTGATTGATTTAGACAAAGATGAGGAGATTTTGGATAAGATGATTGTGGAAAAGCCTGATAGATCTGAGAACATCAATATGGGTGATGAAGAGTTTTCAGAAATTGTTAAATGGGAAGGAATTTGTTTAAGAACTCCTGAAGTGTCTTATGAAATCAGAATTGAAAGGAGAAATGGAGTTGTAACATTTCATAAATCAATGGGAGAGATTCTGAAAAGAATAAATAACTTTGATGTGTATGATATGTACTAGATAGCTCTGAAAAAGAATGTGAAACGGATTACACTTGCTCTTGAAAGAAATGTGTGGGAATGGTTGAGAATGATGTTTGAACCAGAACTTTTTGGAGAAATATTTATGTGTTCTAAGATGATTGTCAACTGGAGACATTATGCTAGAGCAGGGGTATACTGTATTGCAGTAAAGAATGGTGAATACTTGTATATGCTGGAAGAGAGAGACTATGTTCTAAGTTTAGCACTTTTGGAACATTTAGTCAAAAAGAAATTACAAGTGGCTGTGAAGACTGATAAGGGCAAGGACATAGTGTACAAGATTTTGAATCAGTATCATAAAAGGTGTCAATCAAACAAGAAAGGGTCCAAGTCTCCTACAAAAGATTGAAGTAAACTGAAGAAACTTAATGCAATGCAAGATTGATTAAGTTTAGGGGGAGATTGTTGGGATCTGAGCAGATTTGATCAAATGTTGAATGAAATGCTTGCCACTGTTAGTGTTGATGCTTGCCGCGGTTAGAAGAATTGAAGACTAGCCACTGCTAGTATGTTTGTGTTGCTACCACTGTTAGTTATATACTTAGAGTTTGTGAAGTATTGTTTGTAACCACTGTTAGTGGAGAATACTCGTAGCCACTGTTAATGTAATTAATGAGTCGGTTAGTTTGTTAGAGTTATTTATGGGATAAGTACGTATACCATAATAACTACAAATTGTATAGGACTCTATGTATTATAAATAGAGATCCTGGTAGCCTAAGATAGATATACAATATAGGTTACAATTAGCTTCAAGGTGAAAACCCTAATACTCAAGTGTATTCGTATTATTCACGTAATAATATTGAAGCTTTTGGTGATAATTGTTTACGTGCATGTTACTTGATCAATCTTCTTGATAGTTGTTAATTGTTATTCCGCAACGTATTAACAATTTAATTCAAAACAATATTATAAAGATCGTTAAGGGATTATCACTCATCAAAAACCTCTTCAACATCACTTTCCGAGTCCTCCAAATTTTTATCCACATAAGAATCAGATTTCTTACTTCCATGAATATCCTTCCTAGTATCCTTTAAAGTCTCAACTTTTTGAATTACATCATCCAATTTAGGGTCAGTCCCACTTAAAGCAGAGAATGAATTAGATGTACTCACCTTTGTATCCTCCTTAGTCTTCAATTTCTCTTTATTAGCAGCCACTTTAGGCCGATACACAAAGTTGGACTTTTGATTTCCCAACTTTATCCCTTCAGTTTTCCTTGTATTCGGCCCCTGTTTATTTGTTTTTGAACCTTTTGATCCAACTTCCACAAACCCATCATTACTATTTTGTTTCTCAGTTTGAGATGGGCATTGAGTATTTGTATGCCCAAAGATTTTACAAGCATCACATGTAGGAGGCTTCCACTCATACTCAACCCGAACATTTTCCTTTGTATAACCCGACCCATCCAACTTTGGAATAGCCACAACAATGTTATCTTTCAAAACATGGTCAGAACCAATCTCAATCAAAGCTCTAGCAAAACTATTTCTACCCCATGATTCCTCACACATAGAAGAAGTATATGAGTCCAACCTCATAGGATTACCAAGCATTGTTGCAATCATACTCAATCCATCACCTGTGAAAGCTGCCATCGGAACATCATGAAGTTTAACCCAAACAGGCACCTTAGAAAGATCTTCTTTAGTTAAACTAATATTCGGTGCCCATTGATTAAGAATAATAGGGACTGTTCTTATCATCCATGGACCATTCTCAAGAACGTTATTCATATCGTCAATAGATGAAAACTTGAAGAAAAAGAACCCTCTAACATTCATCCTTACCTTTTGGAGACCATATTTTGACCAAACGTTCCATACATAATTTTCAACAACCGGAAAAACAATCCGCTTACCAATAAAATAGCCATACAACGTATTCGAAAATCTGTTGTTAACTTCCTCAACTGATGACAATGGGATAGTAACATCGGCCTCATTAACAGATACATCAGATTTTAAGGAACGAAAATTAACCTTTACCTTTGGATTATTAGCTGTAACAACATTCAAATACGATGGCTTACTAACGTTTGAAGGCTGTTGAACCTCCACATTCTGTTTGTTATAAACAGGTGGAACCAATACTTCCGGACTAGAATTCTGACCACTCCCCTTTTTCATCTTTTCGAGTTCATCTACTTGCAATTTTTTGTTCATAAAAGCTGGAGTATTCATTGGATTACTAACCAAATCACGATGACCATCCTTCTCTACCTCTTTGATAGGCACATTCAATGGTTTTTTCAAGATTGATTTCATCATAGGTTGTTTTTTTTTCAAGCCTCACCACTCTTCTCTTTTACACCTCTCCTCGGACTCAGAAAACCCCGTTCCATATTACTTACAGACGACCCTCAAACCTGCAGCCAAATAGAACCAAACGTCCAACTAAAATCCAAAAAAAACAATCTGATCGCAAATTAAACCCCAAGCAATCTGACGCAAGAACGATTATGGTTTAAATCACAATCGAATCTGACATGCGCCACAAGTCCACGGCTGTTTTATTTTGATTGCTACGAAATCCCTTGCTTGACCTGCTTTAATAATACGGACAAATAAATTCAAGTCGGACAAAAGTATGTCGCCAACAAACATTGAATAATTATATATATAGCTTTGATCAATCGGCCTACAATAATTAAATGGCAATAATTCTTGGTAAGCAGGTTGTCGGCTGGAATAAGAAGTAACAAAAACAATTCAAACGATATGTCGGCAATTAAAGTCGGCAAAGATCCCTGAATTGTTTAATAATATTAATGAATTGCGCATGGGATGAAGAAATAGATCAAACACACAAACAATAAAAAACGAATTTAAATACCCTAATTAAGAATTTGTAAATCAAAACCAAAGGCTAGAATTACGATGTCGAATGAAAAAAAATTAGGGTAAGAAAATCGCCAAGTGGAGAGAGAAAACTAGGGGTACTTTGATTTGAAAAGATTTCGGTTAATCTTTGTTTTGCAGATGATCTCTTTCTATTTGCTCATGGTGATTTGAATTTGGTTAAGGTGTTACAATCAGCCCTTAATGAGTTCCGTACATGGTCTCTGGATTGGTCCCTAGTATCCCGAAGAGCACTGCTTTTTCCTGTAATGTTCCTTTGAATGTGAGGCAGCGTATCCTTAGTATTATGCCTTTTGAGGAAGGTGTTTTACCTATTCGGTATCTCGGGGTTCCCCTCATATCTACGAGGCTTTTTAAGACTGATTGCAAACGCTTGGTGGAGAACGTTCAGAACCGGGTAGGCAATTGGAAGAATAAGTCTTTATCTTTTGCGGGTCGTGTCCAACTCATTATTTCTATTCTTTCTTCTCTTCATGGGTATTGGGCTACTATGTTCATTCTTCCTCAGTCGATTATTTCTGAATTAGAGAAACTTATGAGAGGTTTTCTTTGGTGTCAACGGCCTATGAAGTCTGGTAAGGCAAAGGTTGCTTGGACGGACTTATGCTTGCCAAGACAAGAAGGGTGGCTTAGGTATTCCTCGTTTGCGTGAGTGGAATATCTCCTTGATGTCTAAACATATTTGGAGTCTTCTGATTAGGAAGGATTCCATTTGGGTCAGATGGGTGTATACCTATAAGTTGTATAATCGCAGCTTTTGGGATGTCCCTACCCAAAAGAGCATGAGTTGGGGATGGAGGAGTTTGCTTCATATTCGGGATTTGATCCACCCTTTTTGTTGGTATAAGATTGGCGATGGGAGGACTGCTTCGGTTTGGTATGACACTTGGTGTGACCAGTGTCCTATTGCACGTGTCTTTTCTTATCACCGCGATATCACACGTCAGGGATTTTCAATTACCGACTCATTTGCTGACCTTCTAGCTGGTTCTGTTTGGAGATGGCCGAATCTGTGGCTCAAAAGGTATTCTATTTTTTCTCAAATTGTGGTTCCAACTCTTTCCTCTCATCCTGATAGGCTTTTATGGCATGCTGGTGATGGTAACTTTTCTGAATTCCGGGTGAGTGAGGTCTGGGATACAATTCGGTTTCGGTGTCCTACTGTGGCGTGGGCTTCTGTTGTTTGGTTCCCTCAATGTATTCCTCGGCATGCTTTCAATATGTGGCTGGTTTTTAAGGGAAAGCTGAAGACTCAAGATCGCATGAGGCAATAAGATGTTGGCCCTTCGGTCAACTTAAACCTGCTTCGGTGCTATTTATGTGGATCCTGTCAGGACTCACATTCTCATCTGTTTTTTGAATGTGATTTTTCTTCGCAGGTGTGGTTTCAGGTTGTTAGCTTTGCTGATATTCCGATTGTTTCCGATAAGCTGGAAGATGTGCTCCTATTCTTTCTTTCTGCTTCTTCATCAAAGAATGTAGATCATGTGGTTTCTAGTCTATTGTTGGCTGCTACGACTTATTTTATTTGGCAAGAGCGAAATTATCGTCTCTTTGCAAAAGGAAGACGTTCGTATATAGAGCTTGCTGATGCTATCATTTATGAGATTCGTCTGAAGTTGGTTTCTTTTACATTTAGGTCTTCGTTTCGGGCTACCCGTGCTTTGGAGCGATGGAAGATTTCAAACCGGGTTTAATCTTGGTTTGCCTGGCTTGTGTTCCTTTTGTGTCATTATGGCTTCTTCTGAAGTTTTGCGGATTGGTTGCTCCTTCATATTATATTGAATGTATTATTTATTTATTTGTTTTACGAGCTTTGTTATCTACTGTATATGGCATGTCATATACAGAGAGATTAGCTGTCGCTAGCTAGTTGTTCCTGTTGGTTTGGAAGTGGTTGTGTCTTGTTATGTAGTGTCATTTGCCTATGTAACGGGCTGAGATGTGGGATTCACCCACATCCTGTGTACTTAAACGTTTATTTTGGAGTAATATAAGAGCAATTAATATCACCATTTAACCTATGTTTTTAATACACATTTTTTATTTGGGTTATTATAACATATCCCCCTAAAATTTCATCCCCGAAATCGACAATAATAAAATTTAGCCATTTCACTTAAATTCCCGGTTATTATAACATCTCCCCTAAAAGAATGATTTCGTCCCCGAAATCGACGAAAATAGAATTCTAACCTTAGGCAAATAGAGAAGGGTATCGTTCACGTATAGATTCCTCAAGTTCCCAAGTGGCTTTCCGTTTCGGGTGATTCCTCCACAATACTTTAACATAAGGGATCGTTTTATTTCAAAGTATTCGTTCCTCACGAGCTAAAATTTCATGTGCCTCCTCTTCACATGAGAGGTCTTCTCGGATCTTATGGAGCGGATACTGTACAACATGAAGTGGAGAGTAGTTGTAGCCTCATAAACTAGACACGTGAAACACATTATGCACATGAGACAATGTCGGGGGTAATGCCAGACGATATGAGACTTCTCCAACTCTTTCCAACACTTCAAAAGGACCAATGAATCTTGGGCTAAGTTTTCCTTTAAGGCCAAAATGATGGACGCCTTTACACGGAGAAACCTTTAGAAAGATGTGTTCACCAACTTTAAACTCGAGTGACCGACGATGCTTATCAGCATAACTTTTCTGACGTGTTCGGGCCTCTTTCAATTTCTCTTTCGCCAATTCAACTTTTTCATTAGTAATTCGGACTAACTCGGTCCTTCAATCACTTTAGCACCGGGCTCGTTCCAACACATCGGGGCTCTACATTTCCGTCCATACAACATTTCATAGGGTGCCATATCAATACTTGCATGCCAACTGTTATTATATGCAAACTCAACCAAGCAAAGATATTCATCCCAACTTCCTATCCACTCTAAAGCACAAGCCCTTAACATATCTTCCAAAGTTTGAATGATCCTTTCCGACTGACCATCTGTTTGTGGGTGAAAAGGAGTGTTATATTTTAGCTTCGTGCCAAAAGCTTTCTGAAAACCCTTCCAAAACTGTGAAGTAAAACGATGATCTCGGTCTGAAACAATTGACATTGGGGTGCCATGAAGTCTGACAATCTCCTTCTGAAAAATTTCCGCTAACTGACTAGCAGAACATGTCTCCCGAATAGGTAAAAAGTGAGCTGATCTTGTGAGACGATCTACTACAACCCAGATCGCATCATTCTTCCTCAATGTCTTCGGCAAACTAGTAACCAAATCCATAGTAATGTCATCCCACTTCCAAACAGGAATATCTAGCTGATGTAACAAACCGCTAGTCCGCTGATGCTCTATTTTGACTTGCTGACATGTAAGACATTTAGCCACAAACTCTGCCACATCTCTCTTCACTCCACCCCACCAAAAATGTTTCTTCAAATCACGATACATCTTTGCAGAACCAGGGTGAATAGAAAATGGAGAACTATGAGCCTCTGTCAGTAATGCTTCTCGAATCTCTGCTTTATTAGGAACACATAACCTGTTACCTTGCCACACAACTTCATGCTCATTAACTCGGAACTCATGCTGTTTATCATTCTCTATGTTTTGCACTATGGCCCACAACTCCCCATCTTCCTTCTGAGCTTCTTTAATTCGTGTTACTAATGTAGGTTCAACTGTCAACTGAGCCATGATGCCACCTGCTTGTTTACTGTATATCTATACCTCAAGGCGCTCCAAATTAGAGATGATTTCAGGCTGAGTAATAAGACATGATATACTGCCTGAGCTCTTCCGGCTAAGGGCATCAACAACAACGTTTGCTTTACCAGGGTGATACTGAATGTTGGCGTCATAATCTTTCAGAAGCTCTAACCATCTTCTCTGCCTCATATTAAGCTCTTTCTGTGTAAAAATGTACTTAAGACTTTTGTGATCAGTCAAGATATCACAAGTCTCACCATACAAATAGTGCCTCCAAATCTTAAGAGCAAACACGACTGCAGCAAGTTCCAAGTCGTGTGTAGGGAAGTTCTTCTCATAAGGTTTTAGCTGTCTTGAAGCGTAGGCAATCACCTTCCCATGTTGCTTAAGAACACACCCCAAACCCTTATTAGAAGCATCACTATAAATCTGAAATCCACCGGTCCCTTCTGGCACAGCAAGAATCGGTGCAGTCACAAATCTCCTCTTTAACTCTTTCAAACATTTCTCACGTTCATCATTCCATTCAAATTTCACACCCTTTTTAATCGGTTGTGTTAAAGGTAAGGCTAAAGTCGATAAACCTTCTACAAAACGACGATAGTAACCAACCAGACCCAAGAAACTTCTCACTTCCGTTACCGAGGTAGGTCTTGGCCAATTTGTAACAGCCTCAACCTTTGCAGGATCGACTTCAATTCCATCTCCAGATAACACATGACCGAGAAAGGAAACGCGTTACAACCAGAATTCACACTTGGAAAATTTGGCAAATAATTTCTTCTCTCGGAGGATTCCCAAAGCAATACGTAAGTGATCCTCGTGTTCATCTTTCGATTTAGAGTACACCAATATATCATCAATGAAAATCACAACAAATTTATCCAAATAATCATGAAAGATGCGATTCATCAGATCCATAAAGACAGCCGGAGCATTCGTCAACCCGAATGGCATCACCAAGAATTCATAATGCCCATAGCGAGTACGAAATGCCGTCTTAGGAATATCTTTTGACCTCACCCGCAGCTAATGATAACCAGATCTCAAATCTATTTTCGATAAATACTTTGCTCCTTGAAGCTGATCAAAAAGTCATCTATACGAGGCAATGGATACCTATTTCTGATAGTAACTAGGTTAAGCTCTCGGTAGTCGATGCACAACCTCATAGACCCATCTTTCTTCTTTACAAATAGAACAGGAGCACCCCACGGAGATACACTCGGCCTTATGAATCCCCGGTCCAACAACTCTTGCAGCTGCTCTTTTAATTCCTGCAACTCTAAAGGTGCCATTCGGTAAGGCGCCTTAGAGATAGGCTCAGCACCGGGAACAAGATCAATAGTGAATTCAACCTCCCTGTCTGGCGGCAATCCAGGGAGTTCCTCGGGAAACACGTCTAGGAATTCTTTAACAACCGGATGATCATCAATGCTAAACTCTTTATGTGAGTCATCATGAATAGCTGCGAGATACCCCTCACAACCGTTACGAATTAGTTTCATTGCCCTCATAACAGAAATAACTTTCACGAGTCCACTTGGTGAAGTTCCCTGATACGCGAAATTTGGTTTGGCGGCATCTCCAAATGCAATTTGTTTACCAAAACTATAATAACCGGGAATTTAAGTGAAATGACTAAAATTTATTATTGTCGATTTCGGGGACGAAATCATTTTTAGGGGGATATGTTATAATAACCCAAATAAAAAATGTGTATTAAAAACATAAGTTAAATGGTGATATTAATTGTTCTTATGTTATAACTAACACAAAATTCATTCAATGAACCAATAATGTGAAAATAGTAAATACGGAGTAAAATGTAACTACGGTGCTAGAAATAAACTATCAATAATAAGTATAGATTGTCACCAATAATAATTAATTAATAATTAAAGAGATAAGAACAAGAAAATCCGTTGAGTAAATTGGAGTAAAAAAACGTTTGCAACTATATGACTATCAAATCCAAACTTATCGGCCACTTTGGTATTCATCTAAGTTAAAACCGAATTAACAAGTTGGAGCCTTCCTGCTAACGATAACCATTTATTCTTCCAATTGCCAATACGATTTACGGACTCTTTCAACCAGAATTTTACAGTCACGCACACATAGCCGTGTAGAAATAAGAGGAATCCCCAGATATCTAATAGGAAGTTGTCCTTCAGAGAAAGGCAAAATCCGTAGGATACTCTGTTTAACCGAATTAGTCACAATGCAAAAGAAAACCGTACTCTTAGGAATACTAGGCGCTAACCCTGACACCTCAGTAAATTCAGTAAGAGCGAGCTGAATAACCTGAGCTGATTGAGCCTTACCTCTACAAAAAAGGAATAGATCATCAGCATAGCAGATATTAACAATCCCTTGCTTATCACAATGATGATGATAAACAAAATCAACCGAATCAGCAATACGTCTTCTAAGAACCATAGAAAGCACTTCCATAACCAACGTAAAGAGATAAGGAGACATAGGATCGCCTTGACGAAGACCCGTTCCCCTTTAAAAAACCCATAAATTTGACCATGAAGGCTAATAGAAAATGTTACACTCGTGACACAAGCCATGATCAGTTTCACCATATGGGAATGAAAACCAAAGCCATGAAGGACGCTTTCTAGAAAACTCCAATCAACCGTGTCATACGCCTTTTGTATATCCACCTTGAAGGCACACCTAGGGGTACCTTTATTTAGATGATACCCTCTCAATAGTTCCCGAGATAACAGAATATTATCAGAAATAGAGCGACCCGGGACAAACGCTGATTGATTTTCACTCACAATATCATTCAAACCTTCGTTAATGCGATTAGTAAGGAGCTTACTAATGCATTTATATAAAACATTACACAAAGATATTGGCCGAAAATCATTAATTCGAGAAGGAGTTGTCACTTTAGGAATAAGAGCAATGATAGTATGATTGAGCTCTTTAAGTAAACAACCATTCAAAAAGAAATCCCGAACAGCCAAATACACATCATCCCCAACAATATCCCATGCCTTTTTGAAGAAAACAGAAGAATAGCCATCCGAACCCGGGGATTTATTATCCCCAATCGAAAACATAGCCTCCTTAGCCTCCTCCTTTGTGACGCCACGAATCATTGCAATAGCTTTTGAAACAGAAAGATGATTTCGAAAAATACCCACGGTATTTAACCTGTGTACCTGCCGTTTTCCCCCCAAAAGATTACGATAATGCTCCACAAAAGCAATAGGAACCTGGTCTCCTTCTTACAAAACGTCACGCGAATCAGAAACAATATCAATACGAGCTCTACTAACCTTTTCTTTCAAAGCATTATGAAAAAATTTAATATTGCTATCCACTTCCTGAGGCCAATCAATTTTGGATTTTTGCTTTAAATATCTCTCTTCATCAATAAGAGCCTGATTGTATGCTAACAAATAATGACCGACATCCTCCCTAAGATCAACTGAATCTGGATGACCATCAAGCTCCTTTTGCGCTTTATCAAGCTCCACACGAAGCTTACACACCTTATCATGCAAATTGCCTTGACTCCTCATCAGTTTACGCAGAGGTTTCTTCAATAATTTCAAACGAATAGTAGTAGAAAACATTTTAAAACCCGCCACCTAAGTCCTCCAAACATCAAGAACAATATTTTTAAACTCAGCCTTGTGAGCCAAGAAGTTAAAAACTTAAACGGTTTAACAAAGTTCTTATGAAGTGAAGGCAATTTCAAAACCGCAGGACAATGATCCGAGTTTCTATATGGCTAAAAAACAGCAACCAAACTAGGCCACAGAGTAATCATCTCGACATTCCCCATAACCCTATCAATCTTTCTCAATACACCTCCTCCACTCGTAGGTTTTTGATTCTTTCAATGTGCTTTGACTTTCCGTGATCCTTGGGATCTTTACTCAAGGCGACTGCACTTTCATTATCATAGAATATTTCAATTTGATCTCGTACTGTTGGAACAACTCAAAGATCTCCCATGAAATTCTTTATCTAGATGGCTTCCTTTGAAGCCTCGCAAGCCGCAATGTACTCAGACTCGCACGTGGAGTCTGCCACTGTATCTTGCTTAGAACTTTTCCTTGTCACCGCTCCCCCATTCAGTAAGAATACCCAACCAGACTGTGAACGACTATCAGCTCTGTCATGAAACTAGCGTCGATGTAACCCGTTACTCTAAGTTCCTCTTCTCCACCATAAACCAAGAACTTGTCTTTAGTATTTCTTAGATACTTGAGAATGTTTTTTACAGCTGTCCAATGACCTTCACCAGGATTCTGCTGATGTCGACTCACTAAGCTCAAAGCAAATGAGACATCAGGCCTTGTACATGTCATGGTATACATGATCGATCCTATAGCCGAAGCATATGGGATTCGAGTCATTCTGTCCAATTCTTGCTCAGACTTTAGACACAGATCCTTACTGATTTTTATGCCACGATGTAAGGGTAGATTTCTTTATTTAGAATTCTCCATTTTGAATCTTTTTAAAATTTTATCTAAGTACGTATCCTTGCTAAGTCCTATGAGACGTTTTGACCTATCTTTGTAAATCTTTATACCAAGAATAGATGATGCATCTCCTAAGATCTTTCATAGCGAAACATTTTCCAACCAGTCTTTTACACCTTGTAATGTTGGGATATCATTTCCTATGAGCAGTATATCATCCACATATAACACTAAGAATAGTATAACACTCCCACTGAACTTGACATATATACAGGACTCATCTTCACTTCTAGAAAATCCAAACTCTATGACTTTCTCATGGAAGCAAAGATTCCAGTTACGAGAGGCTTGTTTAAGTCCATAAATGGCCTTTTCAAGCTTACACACTCTATTAGGATAATTTGCATTTTCAAAACCTTCTGGTTGTGCCATGAACACATCCTCTGTTAGTTTGCCATTAAGGAAAGCAGTTTTTACATCCATCTGCCAAATTTCATAATCATGAAACGCAGCTATCGCAAGCATTATCCTAATTGACTTAATCTTAGCTACTAGTTAGAAGGTTTCCTCATAATCAATCCCATGGGTTTGAGTATAGCCCTTTGCTACCAACCTAGCTTTATAAGTGTGTACTTTCCCATCCATGTTTGTCTTCTTTTTGAAGATCCACTTACAACCCATCATCTTAAGATCGGGTGTAGTGTCAACCAAATTCCAAACCTGATTGTCATACATAGATTGAATTTCACTTTTCATAGCTTCCTTCCACTTAGCAGCTTCAGGGCCTGCCATCGCTTCCTTGTAGTTAGCATGCTCATCTAATTCATTTAGTGTACTATCACTAATTGTGTCCTGTTCTTCAACATGGAAACCATAATAGAACTCAGGAGGCTTGCTAACTGTGCTACTTGTTCTACGAGTAGGTAAGGATATGTCTTCAGGTTCAACAGGTGTCTCCACCTCCTGTTGAATATCAGTGTTTGATGGTTCTTTGTCGGTAGACTCTTGAATTTCTTCAAGATCAATTTTACTCCCACTATCCTCTTTAGATATCATTTCTCTCTCAAGGAACACTCCTCTTCGAGCTACAAAAACCACATTATCCTTGGTTCTGTAGAACAAATATCCAAATGACTCTTGTGGATAACCGACGAAAAGACACTTTTCAGATCTGGCATCTAGTTTGTCATGAGTTTCTCGTCTAACAAAAACTTCACAACCCCAGACCTTAATGTGACCAAGATAGGGACGTTTTTACTTCCACATCTCATACGATGTCTTTGAAACTTTCTTAGTGGGTACTAGATTTAAGATATGGGTGGCTGTCTCTGATGCATAACCCCCAGAAGCTTATTGGAAGTGTGGCCCGACTAATCATAGACCGAACCATGTCTAACAAGGTTCTATTTCTCCTTTCAGCAACACCATTAAGCTGTGGTGTTCTAGGAGGAGTCAATTGTGAAACTATTCCACAGTCTCTAAGATGATCGAGAAACTCGATACTAAGGTATTCTCCCCCTCTATCGGATCGGAGTACCTTTATCTTTCTGCTCAGTTGGTTCTCAACTTCATGCTGATACCTTTTGAAAATTTCAAATGTAACTGAATTATGTTTTATCAAATAAATATATCCATATTTACTGAAGTCATCAGTAAATGTAACATAGTAGTGATTTCTTGTGACACGCGGCACGTTAGGTTAACCGTTAAACCTAACTGAAACCCTAATTATGTGTATTTAGACATTATTTAGGCTAAATACTTGTAATTGCTTATAACTATTTGTATATTTATGTGAATATACACTTTCGTAATTGTTTAAATTATGCTTATGTGATTTGTTGAAATTACACGAAACAACCAGACGCAGTCCGACATTATATACGACGTTGGTGAAAACATTTATATAAATAACTTAAATCTATTTTTAGAAGTTATTTATCATATATTATTATTTTTACATAATAATACACGAAAAACCTAGACGTTTTGTTTAAAACGTAACAAACGCGGTAAAAACGCGCGAATCGAATTCGCCAACCAAACGAAAGTCAATAAATATTTTGACAACTCAAAATAAAGTATTTTAATAATACTTCAATGGAAAAATATTTCAAATATATCGATAACAAAAACTGCGCAAATAAACGTTAGGCGATTTAACGTTTTAACACAATTAACAGGTAAACGACCAAAATACGTAACACAGTCTGAAAATCGAAATTAAATAACAAAACCCACCCCATGGGGCCCATTAGGCCAGCCACCACCCTCACTACCCATTCCCATTTCATGCAAAATTGATCATTACTCTTCTATATACTACCACTAGTTTCTCATGCAACAATTTCATTTCACACTCAAACTCTTTCACACTTCTCTCTAGATTCTCTCTAAGTTCTTTCCATCTCTCTCTAAAAGACTGAAAATCAGTCCCTAAAACCATCAACCAACCACCACTAGAACCACCTATCACCACCATAATCCACCACAAGCCACCACCTAAAATCTTCACCATTCCTCAAGATTTTTACAAGGAATTGAAGCTCAAGTCTTCCTCATCTACAATATGCCATTTCTTCTTCAAATCATCATTGTGAAGACATATTCTTACTCCTTATATGTTTAATAACATGTATTTAAAGTTCACTCAACATGTATATAACAAAACATGGCTCAAAAACCATTTTTCACAACATGAAATCAACAAAAAGTAAGAAATACTTTCTGTCCAGAAAGTTTTGTTCATTTCCATGATTTTTATAGAAATCATTTATTTATGAAAATGGACGTTTTTATAGTCAAAAATCAAGTTCAAGAAGTTATCTTTCCAACCCCATAAACCTCATATCTTTATGAGTTCGTTTAGTATTTTTAATAATTTGTATAAAAACACATAGACAATCTGTTCTATAAAGTCAGAAAGTTTCATCTCAGTATTTTGACCATAACTTGAGCTACACACCTCAAAATGACCCGAAACCACCGCCCAAATTTCTTAAATCTAATTGGCTACAACTTTCGTGTTGACCACTTTTATTGATTCCTTGTAAATGTTGCCCAAAAATGATGATTGCATGTGTGTATCCAAATCTGACCACTAAAGATAAAAATAAACTTTAAAGATATTTATATTCCTTTATAAATCTTGGAAAAATTACATAAATTAGAAAATTCATGGGGGAATAACTGGTATTTTTCTTGGAATTATTTATGGACTGTGGATTTTTATATGAAAACGACAATGAGACATATTTTCTGGAAAACACAAAAGTGGACTGATTTTGTAGAAAAGTGAAAACCGACACTCTCAAACATGATATAAGTGATGTAACTTATTTTTATGGACATTTGAACATACCTAAGGGTTGGGTAAAAGTTTCGGGTCAAACCGAGTAGGTTTGACCAAGTCAACAAAAATGGACTCGGTTCCTAAAAACGACAAACTTACTTTGGCAAAATGGTAACAAAATGGGGTTGGGTGAATTAATTAATGACTTTGACCAACCTTGACCACTTTGACCAACTTTGACCAGTTTGACCAACTTTGACCAAGATTGACCAACTTTGACCAGTTTGACCAACTTTGACCAGTTTGACCAACTTTGACTAGTTTGACCAACTTTGACAAGTTTTACCAGGTTTGACCAGCTTTGACCAACGAGTTGACCAACTTTGACCTACGGTTTAAGTTTTTTTTTACGAACTAAATAATATGTTTGCAACATACGATATGTACTAATAAATAATATACAACAAAACAAACTTAATAATAATGTCTAAATGAATTATTATTACAAATTTTCACCAACGGGTCGTACACGTATTTAATAAACAAACTTGAACAACTTACTTGGACGTACTAGTTGAGTGAACTAGCTTTAGGTGGACATAAACCCTCCACCTACACGATTGGCTTAAGTGGACATTGACTCCCACTTATACAATCGCCATCGATGGTCTTATGAGACATCTACTTACACAACCTTATACGTTTAGGACGTTAGAAGGTTGCACTTTGGGACACATTGCTTGCTACTTGATTTTGCTTGCTACCTGCTAAACTTTGGTGAGTTTCATTGCCCCTTTTTACTGTTTTTCAGTGGGGTGAGAATGCATGCAACTGTTTTATATAAACTGCTTTTATGATCACAAGTACTGGCAATAACTTTTCGTACGGATTGTATGAGACCTTATGATAATCCACTAAATCCCTCTACCCATCATAGTTCGTTAATATATGGTGAATATTATTGGATAGTACTATCAGGGTTTGACAAACCTCGTCCGGGCTAGTCGCTCTAGTCAACCCACAGGCGCAATATTATTTGTGAATTAGAAGTGTATCGGATTAGTACACTTACCGGAGGCAAACAACGTTAAGCTCGAACTATGAGACTCATGCAAATGGTATACTTATATTGCATTATGCAATACTTTTACTCATCGTTGGCTAACGATACTTTTACTTATCATTGACGAATGATACAACTTTTGTAACCTTGTGGATCATACTTATAACTGTTTGCTTACAAACCTATGAACTCACCAACTTTATGTTGACCTTTTAGTATGTATTCTCAGGTTTACAGACACAGTATGACTACCCACAAGAAACAAGACAGTAGGATGCTTTTAGAAAGCATAGCTTGAGTCGCATATTTTCAAACAAGAGATTTAATTGCATTATGATATTTTGTATCAACGATTATGTATTAGAAATCTCTAGACTATTTTTGCGAATTCTAATGTTTTGGGATAACAGTTGTAAACATTTGATTTATGAAATGTAATGTTTTACAAACGTCTCATATAGAGGTCATTTGCTTTAATCTTTCTGTGATGATATTTGATTTGGTCGGCACCCCGTGACACCTCATACTTCCGCTGCCACGTGTTTCGTTATAGCGAACTAGGATTGCATTGGTGACCTAAACTATAACCATTAGGTTAGTATTCTTTGTTTAGTATGACTGGTTCAGCGATTGCATCATTTGAATTTAATTTAACATAGCCTGAACAACTATGTACAATTAAAGGAGATTCGATGCAAGACCTGAAATGGTTATCGTGAACGAGAGTACAGTAGCAGACGTAGAACGAGGATAGAATGAGACCAACCTTTATACGTGCTTATGTGCTAGGTTTTATATGTATATGTATATATATATATAACCTTACGTATACTAAACTTAATTGCCACCCTTCATGGAAACCACTCCCACAACTACATCACCTGACACCGAAAACGAGGCTCCAGCCTTACTCTCTACTTTAGAAACTTCCACGGTACCCGCTCACCCAACCATATCGAGCAACGACTTAATCGAAGAGGACTCACTTGAGGAGAATCCATCTGAGGATTCGCCACCCAGACAAGTGACGTCTACTTCACCCTCTTTCTCCCGCTCTCATTCAAATCATTCAGGAACACGTATGGAACTAGAACCGCACGAGGATTCGTCACCTAGGCGCGCAACGTTTATTTCCTCTACTCTGCACTCTTTCTCCCACTCGCATAGTAGACAATCGAGATCGCGTGTGTTATACACTACTAGAAGGACTAACAAACCATCATGAACTAGACCTTTCGCTAACTATACTACTACTACTACTACCAATACTCCACCCACTAGGACCGTCTTCGTACAGACGCCGCCGATGTAATTGGTCAACCACAACACCTACACATTGGAAATGTTTCCCAGCACTTTGATGAAATTGAACGATTTATGCGTCTTTTCTCCGAACGAATCAGGGATAGGATCCACTAACTTAGAGCAAAAGACAAAAATGTGGATCAAATGGATGTACAAACAATCAACAGAGGATATCTTAATTCATCATGCACCTCTACGATACAGCGACATTCTTGAAGCACGTTACTACCCTCACGACCTGAACCTAGAATAGATTAGAAGTAGAACGACGTGCCCAAACGACAGAGAACATAGCTAGAGTTAGGTCGATGATGACTGGACTTACGACTGTCGGGAGATACAACTGTTTTGTTAAACTCACGTATGGCGAAATTGTTCCTACCACATGTTCTATTCCGATGGGTGTATAAAACCCCATCACATTTTGTATAAGACTTTTGTAGTAGACCGGATGTAACAATGCCCGGCATGTTTTGTAAACTTCGAATTCTATATTTTATTAATCTTGCACCCTATTGATCACTAATCATATCACCTAGTACCAATTAACCTTCGTACTACGATGTCACGTATTGTTTCAAGCACGTCTACGATTTCAAGCACGTCTGCGATAATCTTAGCTCTCATGTAAAGATCTCAATCATTCTTTTATCCTCTTTCATCCCCTTTCAGTCAAGGCTACGCCACTACGAGAATCAACCGTACTTCCCAATACCTTACTATAAAATAGAAAGTTTTCAGCAAATTTCTACCAATCCAAGCTTTCAAAGGAATTTCATCAAACATCTATTCCGAAATTATTTATAACTTCTAATTTTCAACTGATAATGCTAGATATAAATTTTCAACGTCTTGTCAACGACAAGAGTTTCCAACATATTTCAACTGACTCAAGTTTTCAGCAAACATTAAATTTTCAAATAAATCCTCATCATAGAAAATTTCCAACAAATTTTACACAAACTTCTCCGTAAAACGATTCATAGAAGCTTTTTCGAAAATTTTAAACTACTTATCTAATCATTTGTACAAGGTCCAAATCCCAAAACTTTTAGCAACAATTAAGTTGACATTATGATAGACGAACATTTTATAAGTACAAACAATTGATTTTCATACAGTCTACCTAAAGAAAAATCACAACGTAGGTAATACTACTGATAACGTTAATTTAACCAGAAATGGTACCGATAGTTTTGTAATAAAACATGAGATAGTTACATTACCTGAAATTTATGCAACTTTAGAGGCTAACACCTCTTTTACAAACCCATTGTTTTGATAAAACACTTTTCTCGTAGGAAATGGCATGTCCCTCTGTAGACAAACACGTGTCTGACGACAACCAACTCTGTGATGAACCAACGACATTCCCGTACCTACTTACTTTGGCTGACGATATTAAACTGTTGGAAGATGAACCCTTGGAGACGATGACACCTGAGGAGGAACATGAGGAATCCTCACCTAACCCTATGGCAGCATGGATATTGTTTACCACCGGAAAAACTGCTAAGACACTCCAAGCTAACCCCACCCATAACCTTACTACTACTACTGTGACACCCCCAAATTTAATGATTTGCGGAAGCTTGATTTGGGTGCCACTAATCAATATACAAAGCACAAAGATAATAATGAACGACCACTATATGCGTCGTTTTAAACTTGTATTAATAAAGTTAACGTTTACATCAAAAATAATATTGCACTAGCTCGGTTCCTGAAATTGAGAGATTACATGGCATAATTACTTTTACAAAATATAATAATGCAGTCCAATCTCTAATTGTATGTATGCTGACTCGAGCTAGAATTCCCTGCTTGTGCAGTCAACCTACTGCTGGGTACCTGTGATACATACTAAAATGGGTCAGCGAAAACGCTGGTGAGCTCACAGGTTTGTATGTCAATGTATAATTGTCAGAACCGCAAGATTTATAATGAATTTAAAATGCACTTAAGCAAAATAAAAGTTATACTGTCCATGAGCACATAGTCTGAGCTTAACTGATTTGTCAGGCCCAATTAAGGAAACCTAACATGATTTGCCTCCTACGAGTGCCTAATCAACACTCGTCTTCCCAAATGCTAATACATCCGTTTGACCGATTAGTGCTTGCTAACCCGGATGAGGATTGTCAATCCCATATGATATCATATACTAACATTCACGCTATAAAATACTAGAGACTATGCTTATGGAGGACTTTAAATTGATTAGCTTGAAACTCATGTAGTATTTGAAGTTTGGCACTTGCGTTCTACTTGTAAAACAAAATCGAGTAGTAATATCACACCCCTAGTTGTAAAGCAGTGAAAATGGGGCTATGAAACTCACCTGATTCCTGATGTGTTTAACTTAATAAACTTGAAGTAATTAGCAGTGTGTTGGTGTCCAAAGACTTGAAACCTGAATGTGTCCACGACACTTGAATTGTTATTAATTGTATTGGTATCTCGAAAGACTACCATTGAAATTGTTTGTCTAACTTAATGTCCAAATTTCCCCGATTTGGTTGATTGTATTGTTACAAGTTACTACGACTTGTTTGATTTAAATTGATACAAGTTACAACGACTTGTTTGATTTTGAAGTACGTTTTGAAAACGCGTACGGCCCGTTGGTGACGGTTGTAACAATAGTTCAAAAGGTTATTATATTGTTGCTACAGTGAATTGCTACAGTAACTTGACTTCGAAAATTTTGAGTTGTGAAGATTCTGTTTTGTGCGACGTAGCCTGCGACGTAGGCTGCGACGTAAGAGTTTTGCGACGTAAAGGGTTACGTCGCTAAGGTCAACAGTGCTAAGTCAATAGCGACGTAGGGTGCTACGTCGCTCATGCGACGTAGGTTCGTTTTTGCGACGTTAAGGTCTGCGTCGCTATGTGCGACGTTCGCAAGTCAATGCGACGTAATAGGCTGCGTCGCTGTATGCGACGTTGGGGATATAATGCGACGTAGGTCGCTACGTCGCATCTGCTCCAGACCAAATGCGACGTACGGGGTCTGATCGGAGTTTCAACTCCAAAAACGCGTTTTCCGGCCATCGATCGGCCTAATATTTTTACCCAACCCATTTTAGGACATTACAAGGTTATACAAACAACTAGCAAGTTATAAATCTTAAAAACGAGAGTTTTCGGAGTTGTGTCGGAAACTTACAAATCGCCGAAATGAAATTCCGGAAAGATAGAAGTGTAGATCGTCGCGAGGTGGTCGTTTATTGTAAAGGGGCTTGAAGATCCGAGGTCGTTTGAGGTGTTTATTTTGCGATTTTGATGATTTTTGGTTTGGGTTTTGTTGAGAGAAAATAGAGAGGTGAGAGATAGAGAAAAAGAGAAATGGAAGAAAGTGGGTGGAAGTGGGGGTTAAATCCCCATTTTCGCCCCGCGTTCCCGCTCCGTGCGGTGTTCGTTTGCTCCGTCGTTAAAACGTTAAATAATTATTTTATATATTAGTTGTTACTTTTAAAAATACAATTTATTACGTTAAATTTTATTTAAATATTTTACTAACCACTTAATATTTGAATTATAAAAGGTAAGTTAATTTGTTTGCGCGTTTTACATTTTAAGTTGTGTAACTTTCTGATTGTACGATATGAATGAATACGTAATATTATAATAATAATATTTTTGACATAATAGCGTTATTTAATAAAATTGATCACCAACGTCCGTATTTATTGTATCAAAATTCATTCGATTTAAAGCTCGTGCGATTTAAACAAACCGCACAATTGTAGATATATATTCAACAATATATATAATAATTGATACATTAATTAGCCTAACACAGAACTAATTACATGTATTAAAACTTGATTAGGCACTAAACTATAGTCCTAAGTTGACGGTTGTCACATTCTCCCCCTGTTAGAAGAATTTCGTCCCGAAATTTATGTTGTAGTCGTGTTTGATGTGGAGTCAGTGAAGAGTTGAGGATACTTGAGTCGCATTTGGTCTTCCCGTTCCCAGGTGAATTCCGGACCGCGCCGCGAATTCCACCTAACCTTGACGATAGGGATGCGACTTTGTTTAAGTTGTTTGACCTCACGGTCCATGATTTCAGTGGGTTCCTCAACAAAATAAAGTTTCTCGTCAACTCGAATTTCATCGAGTGGAATGATAAGTGCTTCATCAGACAGACACTTCTTCAAATTTGAAACATGAAAAGTGGGATGCACGCTGCTGAGTTCAGATGGCAGCTGCAATCGGTAAGCCACTGGACCAATCCTTTCGAGGATCTCGAATGGTCCAATGTATCTGGGATTCAACTTCCCTCGTTTGCCAAATCGGATTACGCCTTTCCAAGGCGATACTTTGAGTAGAACTCGATCCCCAACCTGGAACTCGAGTGGCTTGCGTCTCACGTCAGCATAACTTTTCTGACGATCACGCTCGGCTTTGAGTTTGTTTTGAATTTCTACGATCCTCTCGGTTGTTTCGTGTATGATTTCTGGACCCGTGAGTTGGCTATCCCCAACTTCGGTCCAACAGATAGGTGAACGGCACTTACGACCGTACAGTGCCTCGAAGGGAGCAGCCTTGATGCTGGTATGATAACTGTTGTTGTACGAGAACTCGCACAATGGTAGATGTTTTTCCCAGTTTACACCGAAGTCTACTACGCAGGCCCGTAGCATGTCTTCCAGTGTTTGAATGGTTCGTTCACTTTGACCGTCGGTTTGAGGATGGTATGCGGTACTCATATCAAGTCGAGTACCCAGAGATTTTTGAAGTGATTGCCAAAATTGTGAAGTGAAACGACTATCTCTATCGGAGATAATTGAAATTGGAACACCGTGTTTGGTCACGATTTCCTTCAGATAAATGTTGGTGAGGCGTTCCATTTTGTCGGATTCCTTGATTGCCAGGAAGTGAGCAGATTTGGTGAGACGATCCACGATCACCCAAATGGTATCGCAACCGTTCGAGGATCGAGGTAGTTTGGTTACGAAGTCCATGGCAATTTGTTCCCATTTCCATTCAGGAAGAATGGGTTGTTGAAGTAAACCAGAAGGTTTTTGATATTCGATTTTGACTTTGGAGCAAGTAAGGCACTTGCTGACATAGGTGGCGATTTCAGCTTTCATGTTCGGCCACCAGTAGAAGTCCTTGATACCGTGGTACATTTTATCGGATCCCGGATGGATAGAATATTTGGACTTGTGAGCTTCATCCATCACCAAGTCTCGTAGGTTCCCAAATTTAGGCAACCAGATTCGGTTTGAGAAATACCTAATCCCGTTAGGTTTGATTTCGAACTGTTTATCCATGCCCCGCAAGGCTTCATCTTTGACATTTTCGGGTTTTAAGGCTTCGAGTTGAGCAGTGAGGATTTGAATGTTTAAATTGTTGTGAATGGTCATACTGAGGGCTCGAACCCGAAGTGGTTTCACTCGCTCTTTTCGACTGAGGGCGTCAGCAACAACATTTGCTTTGCCTGGATGATATTTGAGTTCGCAGTCGTAATCCGTAAGTAACTCGACCCATCGACGTTGCCTCATGTTGAGATCCTTCTGATCGAATATGTGTTGAAGGCTTTTATGGTCGGTAAAGATTGTACACCTGGTACCGTAAAGGTAATGTCTCCAGATTTTGAGGGCAAAAACGACAGCTCCTAGCTCGAGGTCGTGGGTGGTGTAGTTCTTTTCATGAATCTTGAGCTGTCGGGAAGCATAAGCTATGACTTTGTCTCGTTGCATAAGCACACAACCGAGACCTTGATGAGAAGCATCGCAGTATACCACGAAGTCATCGGTGCCTTCGGGTAAAGATAGGATAGGAGCACTGCAAAGCTTTTGTTTTAAGAGTTGGAATGTCGATTCTTGTTTATCAGTCCAGTCAAACTTTTTGTCTTTCTGGGTCAAAGTCGTGAGTGGTATGGCTATTTTGGAGAAATTTTCAATGAAGCGTCGATAGTATCCGGCCAGTCCCAAAAACTGCCGTACTTCGGTTGGAGTGGTTGGCGATTTCCAATCTTTGATAGCTTCGATTTTCGACGGGTCAACGTGAATCCCCTGACTGTCAATCACGTGACCAAGGAATTGAACGGTTTTGATCCAGAACTCACACTTAGAGAACTTGGCATAGAGCTCCTCGTGTTTAAGCAGTTCAAGGATGGTTTTGAGGTGTTGTGCGTGTTCTTCTTTGCTTCGTGAATATATGAGGATGTCATCGATGAAGACAATGACAAACTTGTCAAGGTAAGGTTTACACACCCGATTCATAAGGTCCATGAATACAGCCGGTGCATTGGTTAGGCCGAATGGCATCACTTGGAATTCGTAATGCCCGTAACGGGTTCTGAAAGCGGTTTTTGGAATATCGGCATCTCGGACACGTAATTGGTGATAACCGGATCGGAGATCAATCTTTGAATAACAACTCGACCCTTGAAGTTGGTCGAACAAATCATCGATTCGAGGAAGTGGATACCGGTTCTTGACAGTTAACTTGTTCAACTCTCGATAGTCGATACACATTCGAAAAGAACCATCTTTCTTCTTAACAAATAGGACCGGAGCTCCCCAGGGTGAAGAACTCGGCCTGATAAACCCTCGTTCCAGGAGTTCCTGTAACTGGTTGGACAGCTCCTGAAGTTCGGATGGAGCTAAACGGTATGGTGCTCGGGCCACCGGCGCATCACCTGGTACAAGATCGATTGAGAACTCAACCTGTCTTGGTGGTGGTAGACCAGGCAGTTCCTCAGGAAAGACTTCTGGAAAGTCTCGAACAATTGGAACATCCTCAAGTCGCTTCTCCTCCGACTTTTTCTCCATGATGTGCGCGAGGATTGCAGGATAACCCTTTCTCAGAAATTTTCGGGTTTTTAAACAAGATATGAGGTTGAGCCTCGTCCCTCCGGTCTCCCCCTGTATGACTAGGGTTCTACCGACAGTGAGAGGTATGCGAACAATTTTGTCATAGCAGATGATTTCGGCGCGATGTTTGGATAACCAGTCCATACCTACGATGACATCGAAACTTCCTATCTCAATAGGCATAAGATCTATGGGGAAGGTTTCGTCGGCTAGATTTAAAGTGCAATTAGGTATCACACTATCGGTTTCTATCAGCTTGCCATTTGCTAGCTCTACGGTGTACTTAACTTCTAAAGCAACAGGTGTAACGTCAAGTAGAGGGCAAAATTCATCGGAAATAAAACTCCTATCGGCACCAGTATCAAATAGAATGGAAGCAGTTAAATTGTTGAGGAGGAACATACCCGTGACCACATTCGGGTCCAGACGGGCGTCCCCTGAGTTGATCACGAAAGCGGTACTTTTGGCATTGTTGTTGTTGCGGTGGTTGTTGTTGTTGCCCTTGTTCTTCAACTTTGGGCAAGAATCCCTGAAGTGTCCTGGGTTTCCACATTCGTAGCAGGACTTAGGTTGTCGGGTATTTCTGTCAGAGGGGTTGTTGTTGGATTTGGGAGCTCGGCAATCTTTAGTCAAATGCCCTTGCCTCCTGCAGTTGTTGCAAGGAGTACCGCACTGACCAAAATGGTGGTAGTTACACTTGGGACAATAAGGTCTGTCCCCGGTGTAGTTGCGGGTGGTTTCAGAGTTGGTGGTGTAGACTTGGATGGCGTTGTTTTTCTTGCTTGAGTTGTGGTAGTGTTCCGTGGATTTGCGTTTGTTGGAGGATGAGGTGTTGGAGGTCTCACGGCTGACAACTAGGGCCATGAGTTCGTGGGCCAATCGAATGGCACTCTCAGTAGTGGTTGGTTTGGATGAGGCGACGTTTCCCTGGATGTTCTCGGGAAGTCCACGAATGTATTTCTTAATGCCCTTACTTTCTGGTTCGACCAAACCCGGGCATAATAAGGCAAACTGCTGAAACTTGGTGGTATAATCAGCGACATCATTTCCCTGCACTTCCAGATGCCAGAATTCTTCTTCCAGCCTATGCAATTCTTCTTCAGGACAGTACTTTTCTGTCAGCTTCTTCTTCAGTTCTGCCCAAGGAAGTCGGTTTGCAACCTCAAGGCCTACAGAGTTTGCTTGGGTTTTCCACCACGTGGATGCACCTTCCTGAAAGGTGTAAACAGCGAATTTGACCTTGTTGTTCTCAGTGCAGTCGCAGAGACTGAAAACAGATTCCATGCGCTCAATCCAACGGATCAAGCCAATGGCACCTTCCGTGCCCTTGAAGTATAGTGGTTTACAGCTAAGGAAATCCTTATAGGAGCAGGGTTTGGGTGGTGGAGTATTGGTTGCGGTGTCCTCACTACCAGGTGGTGTTCGGGTAGCCAAGGCTTCAGTCACACTGCGGGCAATTATTCCCGCGATCTCAGCTTCGCTAAGGGTAATTTGACGACGTGGAGGCATGATGCTGAGTAAGAAAGAACAAGGAAATGAAATAAGATACTAGTCCGAGTATGATGAACTAGTGGTGTGTTTGTCATTCCGAGACAAAGCGTTAGAGAGAAAGAGGCCTATATTCATATAATATAGCCTAAAGTTGTAATGAGGTCTACTTATGTAAATATGTATATATATCACATAATAACCTATTGAGTGTCTAGCACAGACGTATTTTGAGTCCCGTTTCTCTCGAGGTCAGAGTCAACTAATGTATCCTGTTCAGCCATAACTTCCTTCAGATCTTACATCATCTTTATTTAATTGTACATAGTTGATCAGGCTATGTTAAATTAAATTCGTATGCTGTAATCTCCGAACTGGTTATACCTAATAGGGAATACTGCCTAACGGTCATAGTCTAGGCCCACTAAATGCAACCTAGTTCACTATAACCTTAGGCTCTGATACCAATCTGTGACACCCCCAAATTTAATGATTTGCGGAAGCTTGATTTGGGTGCCACTAATCAATATACAAAGCACAAAGATAATAATGAACGACCACTATATGCGTCGTTTTAAACTTGTATTAATAAAGTTAACGTTTACATCAAAAATAATATTGCACTAGCTCGGTTCCTGAAATTGAGAGATTACATGGCATAATTACTTTTACAAAATATAATAATGCAGTCCAATCTCTAATTGTATGTATGCTGACTCGAGCTAGAATTCCCTGCTTGTGCAGTCAACCTACTGCTGGGTACCCGTGATACATACTAAAATGGGTCAGCGAAAACGCTGGTGAGCTCACAGGTTTGTATGTCAATGTATAATTGTCAGAACCGCAAGATTTATAATGAATTTAAAATGCACTTAAGCAAAATAAAAGTTATACTGTCCATGAGCACATAGTCTGAGCTTAACTGATTTGTCAGGCCCAATTAAGGAAACCTAACATGATTTGCCTCCTACGAGTGCCTAATCAACACTCGTCTTCCCAAATGCTAATACATCCGTTTGACCGATTAGTGCTTGCTAACCCGGATGAGGATTGTCAATCCCATATGATATCATATACTAACATTCACGCTATAAAATACTAGAGACTATGCTTATGGAGGACTTTAAATTGATTAGCTTGAAACTCATGTAGTATTTGAAGTTTGGCACTTGCGTTCTACTTGTAAAACAAAATCGAGTAGTAATATCACACCCCTAGTTGTAAAGCAGTGAAAATGGGGCTATGAAACTCACCTGATTCCTGATGTGTTTAACTTAATAAACTTGAAGTAATTAGCAGTGTGTTGGTGTCCAAAGACTTGAAACCTGAATGTGTCCACGACACTTGAATTGTTATTAATTGTATTGGTATCTCGAAAGACTACCATTGAAATTGTTTGTCTAACTTAATGTCCAAATTTCCCCGATTTGGTTGATTGTATTGTTACAAGTTACTACGACTTGTTTGATTTAAATTGATACAAGTTACAACGACTTGTTTGATTTTGAAGTACGTTTTGAAAACGCGTACGGCCCGTTGGTGACGGTTGTAACAATAGTTCAAAAGGTTATTATATTGTTGCTACAGTGAATTGCTACAGTAACTTGACTTCGAAAATTTTGAGTTGTGAAGATTCTGTTTTGTGCGACGTAGCCTGCGACGTAGGCTGCGACGTAAGAGTTTTGCGACGTAAAGGGTTACGTCGCTAAGGTCAACAGTGCTAAGTCAATAGCGACGTAGGGTGCTACGTCGCTCATGCGACGTAGGTTCGTTTTTGCGACGTTAAGGTCTGCGTCGCTATGTGCGACGTTCGCAAGTCAATGCGACGTAATAGGCTGCGTCGCTGTATGCGACGTTGGGGATATAATGCGACGTAGGTCGCTACGTCGCATCTGCTCCAGACCAAATGCGACGTACGGGGTCTGATCGGAGTTTCAACTCCAAAAACGCGTTTTCCGGCCATCGATCGGCCTAATATTTTTACCCAACCCATTTTAGGACATTACAAGGTTATACAAACAACTAGCAAGTTATAAATCTTAAAAACGAGAGTTTTCGGAGTTGTGTCGGAAACTTACAAATCGCCGAAATGAAATTCCGGAAAGATAGAAGTGTAGATCGTCGCGAGGTGGTCGTTTATTGTAAAGGGGCTTGAAGATCCGAGGTCGTTTGAGGTGTTTATTTTGCGATTTTGATGATTTTTGGTTTGGGTTTTGTTGAGAGAAAATAGAGAGGTGAGAGATAGAGAAAAAGAGAAATGGAAGAAAGTGGGTGGAAGTGGGGGTTAAATCCCCATTTTCGCCCCGCGTTCCCGCTCCGTGCGGTGTTCGTTTGCTCCGTCGTTAAAACGTTAAATAATTATTTTATATATTAGTTGTTACTTTTAAAAATACAATTTATTACGTTAAATTTTATTTAAATATTTTACTAACCACTTAATATTTGAATTATAAAAGGTAAGTTAATTTGTTTGCGCGTTTTACATTTTAAGTTGTGTAACTTTCTGATTGTACGATATGAATGAATACGTAATATTATAATAATAATATTTTTGACATAATAGCGTTATTTAATAAAATTGATCACCAACGTCCGTATTTATTGTATCAAAATTCATTCGATTTAAAGCTCGTGCGATTTAAACAAACCGCACAATTGTAGATATATATTCAACAATATATATAATAATTGATACATTAATTAGCCTAACACAGAACTAATTACATGTATTAAAACTTGATTAGGCACTAAACTATAGTCCTAAGTTGACGGTTGTCACAACTACCCCTACTACTGCTTCATCCACTGCTACTACCCCTGCTGTTATTACCATAAATGGGGAAACTGCCTACCCCATGAAAGAAACCCATAGCACGATGCTTACCCAACTAGCCGATGCCCAGGAAGAAATCACTAGCCTCCGTCACCTTGCTAAGCAGAGCGACATCCGCATCCTTGAGTACGAACAACGCCTGATAAACATGGAAAACACTTTAACACAACTGATGCAACTGTGTCCAATCCTTCAAGAAACATTTCACGGGGTTTGTGACTCGATAACACTAATGACACAACCTAGTGATCCTACTGAAGAGGACGATGGGGCGAAGGTGTTAAACAATAAGAGGAAATGGGAAGGAAATGCCAACAACAACCCAGAACATCAACTAACAAATAGGCCGAAGGTAGTCAAGATCAATGCTACGGGGTCCGGAGAAAAGAAAGGCTATGAAGGACTTAGGCCTTACTGCCCAAACTGTAACCATCATCACAAAGAACACTGTGGTGCTCCCTGCTGCAAATGCAAACGTTATGGACACCAGACAAAGGATTGTAAGGCGAAAACTTGTTTCGAGTGTGGGAAAGCTGGGAATTTTAGGAATGAATGTCCGAAGTTGAGCAAAAACACCCGACAGAACCCCTGACTTTGTTACGGGTACGTTTCTTTTCAATCACCGACTATTTCAAATCTTAGTCGACACTAAATTAGTGTAGCTCGTTACTCCACATCACTCCCACCGACTTAGAAGCTAAGCGTATCGTAGAATTTACTCTTTGAGTTTAGCAAGCAAAATCCTCCACATAGACCTTTTTAGATTACGATCTATGTCCTCTAAACACTCGATAACGACTTGTACTTTAAAAGACCTACGGGACTTCTAACGAATTATGTATTGAAATGCGTCTCTAATAACTTATATTAGGTGCAACCCAACGACCTACTCACGTCTACACGAACTTATGGGTGAAATGCTTTCCGCCATACTTTTACGAAACTAATTACTTGACCTTGAATGACTATTACTTTGACTTGTGCGTCAATGATACATCCAAAACACGAAACTTAATACCCATCAAAATTGAAATCCTACTCTCTCCACTCTCTCCTCGATGATATCATTTCCATTAATTGGCTTCTGTAAGATTCGCACCGAAAACGTCTACGACGGGGAAATGGATCGCACGCCTCTCGATACTGGTGGAACATTTATCAAACAAGGGGATACCTGTAACATCCACTCCTCGGGTCTAGTTATATTTTAATATTTTCTGACTTTTAATTATTAATTCGTGTGTCAGAAAATAGTTCTGTGTTGTTATTTGAAAATAATTGATAAAAGAATCAATTAATTTATTGTGACTAGTAAATTATTGATTGTTTTAAATTAACCTAGTTGACGGTAAAATAAAATAGTTTTTCTCCGCGAATGATTTTCAGTTCCAGACAATAGATTTAAAAGGGGATAAAACTAGTACACATATTTTATCACTTATATGTAAAATACGTGATAAACATTCCTATTCTTCCTGTAACTTCGAGAGAGCGAGAGAAATCTTTAGGAACTAAACTAAACTAAACCCTGAAATCATCTTAAATCATCATCAACTATCAAGTTTTTGTAAGATTGAAGCTTTTTTTCCCTGTTCTTCTTCATGGCCGAATTCAAGAATACCACAGGGACGATTTTTAAGTTCAAACCAAGCTTCTAGGTTGAATTGAAGTGATAGAACTTTGATTCAAGCCCTAAAAACGTGAATTCATCATCCTTCCATCCTTGTAATCACTTTGTAAGTATTAATTTCATGAGTTCTATAAACCATAGAAAATGGGTTTTGTGTATTTGATTGAATTAGCATGATTAATATGAAATTGAAGCTTGTAGTGATTCTATAGTTGCTAGTTAATGTTTATTTCATGATTATAACATAACCCTTAACTTAGAAATGAAGAATTTGATAATTGTTCATGAAGAAAGTTTGGGTTTAGATGATTATTCATAAATTTAAGTTTGTGGTTATGTTAGAATTGTTAATCAATGTTTAATTCATGATTTGTAGCTAAAACCTAATCTAGAATTGATAAGGTTGAAGTATGATTGTGAATAAAGTCATGAATTTAATATGATTTTCATGAATCAAAGTCTCTAAGTTTATGTTAGTGGAATATGATTAATAATGGTTGTTAATGACATGGTTAGTAATCTTAATCTAACCTAAAAGTGAATTAATCAAGTTATATTAGTTATAATTAGGGTAAAAGTGTGAAGAATATGTAGTAATTTATCTTAATTAGTAACAAGATATGATGTTGATATGGTTACTCATAATCTTGGAATGAATTGTGTTAAATTACTATAAGTGAATGATAACTCATTGAATTGTAATTGAAAGTGGTTATTATGATAATAAGTCCTGATTAAGTAATAATCCATGAAATTGGATAATTGAGTTTAATGTGATCAATCCAATAGGAATGATGGATTGATGATTTGATTAGTTGAATACTTTAAAGATTTATTAAAGTAAACATATTGGAATGATGTGGTATGGATTTTGAGACAAATGACTAACTTGTGTATTCTATTGTATACTCAGATATGGAGAAGACTCAGTGACATTAGACTACTGAGTGGACAACTGAGGTATTCGGTGAGTGGATCTATAACCTCAGTGTGATTTAGTTGTAACAGGTTTGGTTACAACAAGTAACGTATTATTACTGTTTTCGTTTTCCATTATGATTATGGTTAGTAGTAATAATACTGTTGATAGACTGTTTAGTCTGATATGTTGATCTGATTGAATATGTGAAAATGTAATCACTTGTTATTTGGCCTTCGGGCATCATGATAGTGAGGTCAACGTGTTAGTTGGGTTTGGTTACTATTGTAAGACGACAGGAATTTCCTTGTACTTGTCGTTAATAGGAAATTAGGTCGTATGAGATTAGTACCAAACTATCGGTCTCGTCCTTTATGGCCATAAGGATATGTACGATAAGTGTTCTTGGAGAATCCCCGGGTATTATGGTATCTCCAGAACCACCGATCCTCATTGACATGCTATTGTATTGAGATGTTATCTCATTGAAATAGAATTGTATGTTCTTGGCTGAATGTTTCCCCAAGAACTCTAGATACTCTGTGATATTGTGTATTTACGATGCTTTGATATAAACAGAGTTGTTATGCTAAGTTGGACTGTGTTAATTGATTCCCTCACTTAGCGTTATGCTAACCCCACTACAGTCCTTCCTGCAGGTTATAATTGATGGAACATATTGGGCGGGGCAGGAAGTTCTTGGAAATGATGGAATGTTTGACAACCGGAGTATACTCTGATATATTTTGATTTGATAAGAAAATGGTGAATTTATATAACACCTCATTATGGTATTATTATGGTTGTAATCGATTGATAAATGTGGTGTGTTAAGTTTTGATAACAAATTATGTACTTTTATATGTTCTAAATTTACGCTTCCGAGTCAAGAATCATTATTATAAGGGTTCAGTAAAAGCAAGGTGTTTTAATACCAGCAAAACAAGGTTGAACATCCACATCTATTTTTAGACACCCCACAGACTATGACAACAAGCTAATTTCGGGATGAAATTCTCCTAACAAGGGGAGAATGTGACACCCGGCACGTTAGGTTAACCGTTAAACCTAACTGAAAGCCTAATTATGTGTATTTAGACATTATTTAAGCTAAATACTTGTAATTGCTTATAACTATTTGTATATTTATGTGAATATACACTTTCGTAATTGTTTAAATTATGCTTATGTGATTTGTTGAAATTACGCGAAACAACCGGACGGAGTCCGACATTATATACGACGTTGGTGAAAACATTTCTATAAATAACTTAAATCTATTTTTAGAAGTTATTTATCATATATTATTATTTTTACAAGGAATTGAAGCTCAAGTCTTCCTCATCTACAATCTGCCAATTTTTCTTCAAATCATATTTGTGAGGACATATTCTTACTCCTTATATGTTTAATAACATGTATTTAAAGTTCACTCTAAAAAAACATGGCTCAAAAACCATTTTTCACAACATGAAATCAACAAAAAGTAAGAAATACTTTATGTCCAGAAAGTTTTGTTCATTTCCATGATTTTTATAGAAATCATTTATTCATGAAAATGGATGTTTTTATAGTCAAAAATCAAGTTCAAGAAGTTATTTTTCCAACCCCATAAACCTCATATTTTTATGAGTTCGTTTAGTATTTTTAATAATTTGTATAAAAACACATAGACAATCTGTTCTATAAAGTCAAAAAGTTTCATCTCAGTGTTTTGATCATAACTTGAGCTACACAGCTCAAAATGACCTGAAACCACCGCTCAAATTTCATAAATCTCATTGGCTACAACTTTCGTGTTGACCACTTTTACTAATTCCTGGTAAATTTTGCCCGGAAATGATGATTGCATGTGTATATCCAAATCTGACCACTAAAGATAAAAATAAACTTTAAAGATATTTATATTCCTTTATAAATCTTGAAAAAATTACATAAAGTAGAAAATTCATGAGGGAATAACTGGTATTTTTCTTGGAATTGATTATGGACTGTGGATTTTTATATGAACCCGACAATGAGATGTATTTTCTGGAAAACACAAAAGTGGACTGATTTTGTAGAAAAGTGAAAACCGACACTCTCAAACATGATATAAGTGATGTAACTTATTTTTATGGACATTTGAACATACCTAAGGGTAAAAGTTTCGTGTCAAACCGAGTAGGTTTGACCAAGTCAACAAAAACGGGACTCGGTTCCTAAAAACGACAAACTTACTATTTTTTGGCAAAATGGTAACAAAATGGGGTTGGGTGAATTAATTAATGACTTTGACCAACCTTGACCAACTTTGACCAGTTTGACCAACTTTGACCAAGATTGACCAACTTTGACCAGTTTGACCAACTTTGACCAGTTTGACCAACTTTGACCAAGTTTGACCAACTTTGACCAACGAGTTGACAACTTTGACCTACGGTTTAAGTTTTTTTTTTTACGAACTAAATAATATGTTTGCAACATACGATATGTACTAATAAATAATATTCAACAAAACAAACTTAATAATAATGTTTAAATGAATTATTATTACAAACTTTCACCAACGGATCGTACACGTATTTAATAAACAAGATTGAACAACTTACTTGGACATACTAGTTGAGTGAACTAGCTTTAGGTGAACATAAACCCTCCACCTACACGATTGGCTTAAGTGGACATTGACCCCCACTTATACAATCGCCATAGATGGTCTTATGAGACATCTACTTACACAACCTTATACGTTTAGGACGTTAGAAGGTTGCACTTTGGGACACATTGTTTGCTACTTGATATTGCTTGCTACCTGCTAAACTTTGGTGAGTTTCATAGCCCCTTTTTACTGTTTTTCACTGGGGTGAGAATACATACAACTGTTTTATATAAACTGCTTTTATGATCACAAGTACTGGCAATAACTTTTCGTACGGATTGTATGAGACCTTATGATAATCCACTAAAGCCCTCTACCCATCATAGTTCGTTAATATATGCGTGAATATTATTGGATAGTACTATCAGGGTTTGACAAACCTCTTCCGGGCTAGTCGCTCTAGTCAACCCACGGGCGCAATATTATTTGTGAATTAGAAGTGTATCGGATTAGTACACTTACCGGAGGCAAACAACGTTAAGCTCGAACCATGAGACTCATGCAAATGGTATACTTATATTGCATTATGCAATACATTTACTCATCGTTGGCTAACGATACTTTTACTTATCATTGACGAATGATACAACTTTTGTAACCTTGTGGATCATACTTATAAATGTTTGCTTACAAACCTATGAACTCACCAACTTTATGTTGACCTTTTAGTATGTATTCTTAGGTTTACAGACGCAGTAGGACTACCCACAGGAAACAAGACAGTAGGATGCTTTTGGAAAGCATAGCTTGAGTCGCATATTTTCAAACAAGAGATTTAATTGCATTATGATATTTTGTATCAACGATTATGTATTAGAAATCTCTAGACTATTTTTGCGAATTCTAATGTTTTGGGATAACAGTTGTAAACATTTGATTTATGAAATGTAATGTTTTACAAACGTCTCATATAGAGGTAATTTGCTTTAATCTTTGTGTGATGATATTTGATTTGGTCGGCGCCCCGTGACACCTCATACTTCCGCTGCCACGTGTTTCAGGGGTGCGACATTTCCATCTTTTGTGGCGCATCGGAATGGTCCACATACATCCGTATGTACCAAGTCCAATAGTCCTTCACCTCTTTCACTTTCTTTTTTTGGGTAAAGGGGAATTCCCCGGTAAATATTATAAAGAATAATAATAAGGCATACACATGACATGCCATGTGCTAAACAAAGAGACTAAGGCATACACATGACATGCCATGTGTATGACAACCAGCAAAGCAAAATCTCTACCAAACAAGCTACGAAAGCAAAAACAAAAGATAAAACCAAGCAATAATCCACTGAAGCCGCATTAAGATCAGCAGCTCAAGAAAAAAAAATCCTCCTCGGAAGCTTCCATCTCTCCATAGTGCGGAGAGTTCTAAAAGATGGCTTAATAGAAAATGATACCATCTTTAGTCGAATCGTATGAAGGATGACATCAGCAACCTCAATAGCAGAACGAGATCCTTTGGAGAAAAGCCGAAAGTTCCGTTCCTGCCAAATGAAATACACAGTAGCAGCCAACACCAATCGAGAACCACATGGTCAATATTCTTCGGAGCAATAGCATAAAAGAAAAAAGTCTTTAGGTCTTCAAAAATATCTGACGAAATCTGCATCTCAGCGTAACTTGTAACTCTGAATCAAACATGTGAAGAAAAAGAACATTCAAAGAATAGGTGAGCATGTGAGTCAAGACATGACCCACATAAAAGGCATCCAAGCAGGTTTAAGTTGACCGAAGGGCCAACATCCCATTGCTTCAGACGATCTTGAGTTTTCAACTTCCTTTTAAAAACAAGCCAAAGATAAAACGCATGCCGAGGAATACAATGAGAGAACCAGACTACAGGAGCCCAGTCCACCATTAAACCCCTTGGACGAATAACATCCCAAACTTCAGCAGCACGAAAGTTCACTAAATTTCCTTCCAAATTACGCCACATTAATTTGTCAGGAATCAAGGATAGAACAGGAACTTCAATCTGTGAAAGAAACGGGTATTTTTGGAGCCATAAGACAGGCCATCTCTAAGAATCACCCTCCAAAAGATCAGCTACAGAGTCTCGGGCCGTGAACCCAGGGCGCGTGATGTCACGATTACTAGTAAAAACACGTGCAATTGGACAATGAATATTCCACATATCATACCAAACAGAAGCAGATCGTCCGTCCCCAAGCTTGTACCAACAGAATGGCCGAATAAGATATCTAACTTGCAATAATTTCCTCCAACCCCAACTCATGCTGCTTTGGGGAGGGACATCCCAAAAACCTTCACATCTTTCACACGATCCTGTGAATGGTGATTTAGTCATATTGCCTGATGCTCCACCAGATGTCGGTTTAGGAATCGCTTCCTGTCGTCGGACCTTCCGCTGGCGGTAACACCTGTGGGTAGTTTTAAATTTATAATAGTCGGGGGCCTAAATCTTCCGAACTACTTACTATTACTAGGTACGAGTACCTGATATTAGTATGCGGTAAGGATGATCCAGGGTCGTTCCTCTCAACGGTAGAATTGAAACGGAACTCGTTCGGATAACTTAGTAATCAAGCTGAGGTTTTGGATAATTGGATAGGCATTTTTTTTTTAGTTTTTATCTATTAAATTCCTAAAGCATAAAGATAAAAGGGGAAGCTAGCATGTATGCAACACTTAGGGATAGAGAAGACGTGGTTCGCCATGACGTGGGATAGTGTATTGTCGGGATGATGTTTAATTATGGGACACTCTTAGCTTACTAATAAACAAACCTTGGTGTAAACACTAGAACCCTACCAGTTTAGTCCGGTTCTAAAATTGGTATGTCACTAGGAACTAGGTTATTGTGATTTTGATCAGAGGTTGCTCAACCCCCAACACTGTCTGATAAGGACAAGTGACCCTTCTTGGAGATATCTCCTGGGTGCATGAATAAGGTAGCAAAACTGCCATCAAGGATATTCTGACCGTTCTTAACACCTAAGTTTATGTATGTTTATCTAAGTGTGTACTAGTTATCAACCATGTTATTCTAAACTATCGGCTATGTGGAGTTAAGCATATTCAAACGTGCGTCAATATAGTTATCACTGTTTCCAACGCTATACGAAGTACAGTGCCGTTTTACGGAGTCTCATAGCTTCATACTGTAACAGTGATAACTATATATACGTAGCTAGGGTTTGCGAAGTTCTATAACTAAGGGCAATAGTCACGTGAAAGACTGGAATGGGTGACGTAAACTAGGTCTAGATTCAGGATAACTTTAGTGATATCGCGTAAAAAGTCACGTTTTTACTACCGCTATCTCTCTCATTCTGGAATAATACTTGACATTTGGACTCAAATAACACGCAAATCAATGAAAGTTTACCAAGAAGGTCAAAATGAAGATGCACGAGAAAAATCACACAAAACGGGTGAAAAACGAAGATTCCACGCACGTTTGAAGACTCGAGGTATCCGATACAAGATTTAGAGATCAAGTGTCCACCACCAAGATTTATCTTATCCAAAGTCTTCGTTTTCAAAATACGAATCTAACGAAAGAAGAATCAACAAAAACGGATGGAGAATGAAGATTCTGCATACGACGAAAGATTCAAATGATTCGGTACAAGACATCTAAAGATCGGCGAAACATCTTAGGGATTTCATTACATCAAAGTCTTCGTTTTTGAAAATCGAATCCAACACAAAAAGAATCATCAAAAACGGGCGCATAACGAAGAAGATACGCGCGAAACAAGGAACAGACGAACGGCCAGCAACCGGGTCGGTCGGCCGTCAGCAGGCAGCCAGCCGCTGCCGGCCAGCAGTCAGGCGCCGCCGGCTGGTTGCCGGCCAGCCCCTCCTCCTTTTTTAGTCCTTGCTCGTACTTGCCTGGTACATGTGCTACCACTTTCCGCAACTTTAGGGTACATGTGCTACCACTTTCCGTGCCTTTAGGGTACATGTGTGTTGTGCTCACACCGTGTCGTTGTTTTTCAAATGATGATGCGAGCGCAGCAGGGGTTTTAAATTTATATTTTGCGGAGCTTAAATTAACCGTACTACCTACTTGATTAGTAAGCGGTAAGTGTAACCTAAGATCGTTCTATGAATCCAAACGTGTGGGCGATTAAAGTTGACACTTTCAGTAGAGAAGTATTTAGGATGGCACAAAGTAGGTAGGTTTGGGGTTTAAAGACAGATAGTTAAAATGCAGGAAAATAAAATGCAGGAAAGCAGATAAAGATAAAGATGTGGTTGCTGAGATTTCGATAATTAATGTTCCAGGATAACAGAACAAATAGGGTTGATACGTAATATGGCAGTTAAACTACTAGGTGTAAACTCTAGAACCCTACCAACTTAGTTTCCCATTGGCGTGTCACTTGGAACTAGGTTATCGTGATTCTGATCGGAGCAATACGCAAACTTCCAATACTCATCTAGTTGAAAGATGAGCAACCTATTTTGGTGTTATACCGAGGTGCATGAATCAGTAGCATATCGTCTCATAGGTCCGACCGTTCTTAACCCCAAGATAGTTTACTACTTTATTAGCACGAAGATTAATAGCTTTGTATGTTTGGACCGCCAATTATGTAAGACTTAGTGTTTCATGAACTCTAGGTAACTAGGACTTTGTTCTATTTCCTAAGTCTCGTCTTTGTTTAATTAAGTTCTAATTACTTCGACTTATGACTTAAGTTCTCCTTTTCAAACAGTTATACATCTCCAGATTATCCGCAGTTTGATAAAACGTGTTTCATATGAGGACCATGCCTTTCAATAATAGACAGTGTACTTTAAATGGGATTTCCACTGCTTCTTATATCCAACACGCGGTCAAGAGTAATTGACAGTGAAAGTGACACTCTAACTAATTAAATGTAAAGCAGTGCAGAAATGTAAACCTAATATATACAACGAGTGGTTTCATTGTGTCTTACTTATTGCATGTCATGGGCACAGATAACTACTTACCATAATTAAGGTTGATCAGGTCCTAATTACTAGGTTGCAGTCACGTGGATAACTGGAAAGGGTGCTCCATAAATTAAACTCAAATTCATAAAGTCCTAACAGTACAAAGATTATTATCTCCTATTTTTATCTGAACGTGTTTTACGAACATTATTTTATAATGCATTGATTTTCGTAGGATGCACCAGTTAGTTGTGTAGTTGTATTGTCCTTTTGGAGTTCCAACTTTTGAACCAGAGCTGATTCCAATGATATAACTACCTTCGGTCGTTTATCGGCTTCCGTACGTTTGTACTTTGCATAACGCATTTCCAGCACTATACCGAATAAACAGTTGAATAGGGGCCGTTATATCATTTTACGATTATCGTGCATTGATTGTGTAATGACATCCTTACTAATAATTATCTACATCATCAGCAATCACAATAATAAACTACTCGCAATTCATGGCAACAAATAAATCACATACCAGGCAATAATACATATTCAAAATATGAAATGAGACAAGTATAATAAAAGTTTAGATATCACCCGGAATTAAATGTGTAACAGCGTATTATTATAATTGACAAACTCTTTCACACGTACAAAGATTGATCTCCGAATCTCTAGCATTCGCCCTAGCTTCTACGATAGTCCGTGGACTAATTACAATATTCCTAGAATGAGAAAGACTAAAAGACTACGAAAGATTTTCTAGTGAGAAAGAAAGAGTGAAATATGTTAGAATGTGTGCATATTTGGTGTGTGTTTCATATGAACCTAAGCCTCCTATTTATAGGTGAGCTTTGGCTCACATTAGCACCAAGAGGTGCATGTTATAAAAAGATAGCCAAAAGGGTGCACCAGGTACCGTACAACACGAAAAGTAGGCGCACCGGGTACCAAAAGTTACCAAAAACGGAAACCGAGATGGGTGCAGGGTGGCCGGCGCCGCCCAAGGTGTGGCCGGCGGCGGCTGGCCTTTGGCCGCCCCGTTTCGCCGTCTTTTGCTTCGTTTCTTGATTCGTGCGTGTTTTCTTCGTTATGCGTCCGTTTGTGTCGATTCCTTTTTTGTTGGATTCGTAATTCAAAAAGGAAGATTTTGATATAGGATAAGCCCTGAGATGAGGTACCTAGCTCCAGATATTGCGTGCGAATCATTTGGATCTTCCGGCGGGCGTAGAATCTTCATTCTTTATCCGTTTTAGTTGATTCTTCTTCTGTTGGATTCGTATTTTGAAAACGAACATCTTGGATAGAATGGATGTTGGTGAAGGTCATTTTAGTCTTAAAATCTCATTTTGATGTCTTGAATCTTCAAACGTGTGTGGAATCTTCGTTTCTCATCCGTTTTGCTTGATTTTTATCGTGCAACCTTGTTTTGACCATCTTGGCATAATGTTATTGATTTGTATTGTATTTGAATTAAAATGCCAAGAATCGTTCCAGAATGAGAGAGATATCGGTAGTAAAAACATGACTTTTTACGCGATATCAAGTATCCCACACTTAGAACTTTGCTTTTCCTCAAGCAAACTCATTCATAAAAACTTCTGGAAGGATTCTAATTGCATCATTTGCTAGAAATACTATTTTCAGAAAATATAAAATTATGGTTATGAAAGAGTTTTTTTTTTTTACTGGAAACTAAGGGTTTATAGAACTTGATACCTTCTTCGGGCAACTTATAAGGTGATCATGACTAGGCAATCCTTACAAGTGGGTCACTCAAATCACTCAAGTGTTTAGGGTTTCCTACTTACTAGTGTCAATCACTCGGATAACCAGTCATGCAACATTCTCGTCATAGGCTTGATCGAGAATCAAATCTCCATCACTTTTGATGAGGATGATACTAACCTTTCGAGATGTCTTGGAAGGAATCGGGTTTTTGGTTTGAAGAAGGTGAGGGGTGTGATAGTTTTCCTTGTATTTTCTTGAAGATTTTACTTGGAATTCCTTAGGTTTTTGAAATGACTACATAGCCTTTCTTCTTTGGATTCTTCCTTTATATTGACCCTTTTCATGATTGTGTCGGAATGATTCTTTCGATTTCTTTTCTTCTACTTTACCGATCTTAATAATGTACTTCGAGGCCTGGAAGGATTTTAATGATTTGGGTTATGTTGGCTTTTCTTTCAAAGGTCTTAGGAATTCGGGAGTGTCTCTGAAGGTTTGCGGGTTGATGAGACTTCTATAGGTTCGGGATAAATGACAGGAGATCTTTATTGGGTGTGAAGAGTGGGTGTTGAGCGGGTGAATGTTTGATGGTGGAAAGGTGTTTTTGGATTCCTTGGAAGCTATCAAGATAGGTTGTACCTATGCCACGTGTGACATTCATCGATGTGATCTCGAAATGCATTACAACAGCAAGTTCTAATTCAAATGCATACATCGGCACACACATGAAACGAAAAGCGTAGCATTAAAGATGAATGCTAATTATGGGCTCAATCCTCACGAATCAAATGTTTTGGTTAGTATGTGCCTAGCCATGTGTTGCCTTTTTCGTCCGTATCTTATTCTTAAAACAGTTTCGTTTCTTTGTTAAAAACTCGTTTCTCACTGTAATTCATAGTTCTAAAAGATAGGATTTCTAAAGAGATGTTTTTGAATCTGAAAAATTTGAAATTTTTTCCATTTTTAGCCTTTTGATGAAAATATTGTTTGCCTTAAGGACAAGAGGTAAAACTTGCGGTTGTAGACCGAATATCCCACACTTAGAGGAACATTGTCCCTAATGTTCGAATCTATTTGTTGAACACCTCTTGACGAAGTATCCCACACTTAAAGATTCTGCTTATCTTTGGGTTGTTTCATAAGTGTTGTGTGGTATTAAGGATCCCACACTTAGTGTTGGAATATCGGGTGAGATAATCGAAGCTTTAAACGGATAGAGAGTTTTGGAACGGTGTACCACTTTTGCTGTATGCGTTGTTTGCTGATTGCCAGGAGTTTGCTAGTCTGCGTCTTGTAGCTTATGGCTCCAGAATTCTCCACCGCGGGGGTCTATTGCTTCCTTTGATCCGGTCTTCGATAAATAGTCGTTTGATCAAACAAACAATCCATTCAACAATCAAATAATAGCTGCTAATAAGAAAAATAAAGTGAAAGCATAATAGAATAGTAAATAGATAGATGTGATGTCGAAGCATCAATCGTGCATCAATACAGACAATAATAAAATAGTAAATAGAGTTTTGGTAGAAAGTAGAGAGAAGTCAGAAAGTGGAGCAATCCATTGCTCTGCCGATGATCATACTGCTGCAGTAGATGTGGTAGGTCCAGGAGAGGTCTCGTTTGATGAAGAGTCATCATGCTGATCGTTGGTGCCTTCGTTTGATGCATCATGGACAGCTTCTTCTTCTGGCATACCGATTGTAAAAGCTCCTTGATCTACTAGCTGATCGATTAGTGGCCCGGATGGTATTTCGAAGCTGTCGAATGGGAACATGGCTGATCCTTGGTGTGTGTTGTCTTGGAAGAGATCTGTCTGTCTATGAGATGAGACCGGCACAGGTATAGTAGCTGAAGGGATGGTATGTCTGCCAGTCCTGGGGCTCTGAATTGTGACAGTCTGTGCAGATACTCTAGATGTTCTGCTGCCTCTTGATGTGTGTACTCTAAATGACCCAACAACTGACGGGATAGTCTGTCTAGTGATTGGGACCTGTACTGGAGGTGGCTATGGTCTAGGAATGATGATCCGAGGTGGTATAACATGCCCACGGCCTGGCGGTGGTCGAGGTGCTGGAGTAGGGACTACAGGTGGATACATGTGTGGTGGTGCTCGGCCCATCCCACATGGTAAGTGTGGTAGTGGGGTCATGGGCATCCCAGCTGCCTGCTGTCTCATGGTTGTATAGATCCTAATCTGCATCTGCATAGACCAATACCAATAATCTGGACCTGGAGGTGCCCCGTAGTGGTAGATGTATGCGGGCACTCGCGGTCTTTGGAAGGTCCTGTCCTAGTATGTGGTGGCATCACTGGTGGTGGTGATGGGATGTCATCATCATCATCATCATCCTTATCATTGTCATCCTCGTCATCAGTATCATCGTCATCCGTATCTGAATCACTAGGTCCTTGCTGGCGTTTCCTTTTCTTTGTTTCCTTTGGCAGAATCAGGTCTGGTATCAACATGTCAACACTGCCAGGATCTGCTGCCCGTGATTTGATGTAAACAGCACCTTCTTTCGTGATCCGGAGTATTTCCATACTCCTAAGAAATTGGTAGTCAAGTGGCTTAGAGCTCCATCCCGATTTAAATTTCTCAACATCTGTTGTCCGAAGTAATCCCATTTTTCGTATCAACCTAGTGATTACTGAGCCCAAGTACGATCTTTTCTTTCCAAAGCCTTTTTCTTCTAAAAGTCGCTGAGCAACTAAATAAGCAACCTATATGTTTCTCTTGTCGAGAATACATGCCATAAGGGCGACATCAAATCCAGAAAATCGACCGCTAGTCGTATGTTTCCCATCAAATGAACAAGCAATGAGCTTGTGTAGGATTTGTAGGACTGGGTCTCGGAGTCGGGTTGCCTTAATACCCGAGAAGTATGGTGCAGGTGACCATTGACTCCATGCTTCAGCGTGTGTTGTCGAGATGGATTCAGAGGTGGCCCCGGTGATGAACAAGGGTGATTGTATCTCTTCTAGGGTGTATAAATCTAGATGGAGCGAGAACTGGGCGAGTGATAAAGTATGCGGGCTGCCCATGTACTGAAATGAGATCAAACATTCTTCAATTCTATCCTTCTTCTGAAATTTGAAGGTGGCCATAAATTCAGTAACCATCTCCACATATACTGGCTCGTCAATATTGAATAACCTCTTGAATGATTCAAAATGCTGCCCATCAACCGTATAGGTAAGTATGCTTTCAAGTCTTTGCTTAAACCCTAACGCTTGCATAATATTCCAGTCAATGTGCCTGAGACACCCGAACTTCTTGTCTCTCCAGATACGTGCCATCTTGTCGTATGCTGGTGTGGCACTCATGTATGCTAAGGATCCTGCAAGGGGTCGTGTGGGGTTTAATTTCTTCTTTCGTGCCATTGTACCTGAGAACATTTAAAGTAATGGATCCCTTGAGAAAGAGAAATTTTAAGCACGCTCCGAAGAATTTCGAAGTGAGGGCTTTAATTTCTAGACAATCTAAAGTTTACATTAAATATAAAATGTTCTCATGCAGCAAATAGTCAATTATTTATCAAGGCAATATCGTCACTTAGAAAAATATAGTCATGGAATAGCAGTTGTCTTATTGTGAAGTACTGTTATTTACAAAGTTTGGTGTAAACCAAGTTGGAAATGACAGGAATCCACAATTCATGGTAATATCATTATTGGTAGGGTTTGACTTTAAGAGTGCAAGCTGAAGTAAGGTTTTTGAATAAAGTAGTTTGTCTTAAAAATTCAATACTTCAGGTTGACTTTTCAGGTCAAAGCTTTCTTCAAGTGATATTTTCAAATGTCTGCATTCCATAATTTTAACCTATTCATGCATGTTCTAAATCGTTTTAAGCATTTCCTAATTGATAATCAAACCAGGTTGTGCATTAAAAGTTATTATGCCCATGTATTTGGTGTGGTCCAAGACTTTTTATTTAAAAGTGATGATTCTCTAGGTACATTCCCTAGTTTGACTAGTCAAGTAAGTACAAGTGTGGTCATGCAATTTTCAACCTATCATATTGTTCAGTCAAGCTAGCCAACTTGTTGATTACTCTCAAAAGTCAAGATTGCTAACCCTAAGTTGTTCACATAATGAAATTATCATAGTGTAGTCGTACAAAACACCATAATTACTAAGATACTTAGTATACTAACACTCAATTAAGCAAAGTTCTAAGCTAAATCAATGGGTCAAAGTTATTCCTATTGAAAAAGTTGGAAATTGCTAAGTGGTAGGAACATTTAGTAACTAAGTATTCAATCAAGAAAAGCTCTATTTCCTAGTTACTAGCTTAGCTAACTTCAAGAAACAAGCTCTTTTAAGTTCAAAGTGGGTTTTGTGATCATACCTTGCTTTTAGAGAATGAAATGCAAAAACGAAAGTACAACCGCGAAATATATGCAACAAGGAGCTCGAAAGGACAAAAGATTATGCAATTTGATGGAGGTTTGATGGTGGATTCATGGTGATCATGGCATGGCCGATTTTTTTGAGGGAGGAGGGAGGAAGATGAAGTTTGTTAGATGATTTGAATTATGGGGAGTTAAGGAGGTTCATAGTGGTCCTTTAGGGTACATGTACTCACCCTAAGTACTATGGTACTCATATGGTCCCTAAGGTGAATTGAATGTCAAGTATTAATGTCTTGGATTAATTTCCAATGTCCCACTAATAATGATAAAGAATCTTAAACGTGTTACTTGTAACTAGTTACTTGTTAGTCTCTTGTTACGTTGTAAATAATTTAAGAAACGCGCAAATTTTTGCGGAACAATCAAAATCAACTTTAAACATTAAACTCGCGCTATTTTTGGTGTTTAAAAATCTTTGTCTGACGCGGGTTTATAGAATGTATTACTGTTTCGGCAGAATGCTACAAAGGTGTACGTTCTTTTAGAAGTGCGTGCGTTTTCAGACAATAATTAAGAAACGTTTTCTATTAAAGGGAACTTTCAAAAATTTATTATATATATTTGTATTAAAAATATGCTCATTTAAAGTCGCGAGCCCCGACCTTTTCGGAGAAAATTGTTTTATGATTCGTTCCGATCCCTCCAAAGGGAAAGGGTCGAGATTTGCTCCCTTAATCGAACATTTTTCGGTACAAAACATTTTGATAGCTCCCAGATGACATTGTAAACTAGAAAATGACGATCCTCTAAACCTCCTAGGATCTCTCGTTCCTCATACCCTAAATTAACAAGATCATCAATCAACTTATTGTACGCCTTCCTTATCTTCTTGGGATTTGACAGACCGTCGCACTCTCCTTTGTTTTTGTAGTTCAGATTGTGAGTAAGTTTATTCACAGCTTCCATAAACGCATTATCTTCCGGTGAATCAGGTTCTCCAGTTGTAAGTTTAACTAGCTTACAGAGTTTACTAATTTCGGATTTTTGTGTGGAAGTGAAGGGGTATTTGGTGAAGGTGAAGATTCGAACAAGCTTGACGTGAAGGTCTTTTCTTTTTTCAAAGTAGCTTGTGTCGGTTCTTTCCTTTGTGGAATTAGGAAAAACTTCTCGCAATTTTGAGATTAGGTAAGAAGCGGGGTCAACAAAGAATGGAATTTTACCAAGAAATGTAATAGGAATCATCGGGTTTTGTTCTATCCAGAACTCAAGTTTGTTGATCATTGTGGCGACATTGTAATTTATTAATATCATAGATATTGGAAGGTAATCCATGTCGGCAAATGATTCGAAGAGAAGATTTAAATCTTCTACAAACTTCAGTTCTTGGTCCTCGAAGTTTGTAGAGGGGCTTTCGCATTCTTGATTTGACAGACGAAGAAGAAGGTTTACTTGTTTTTCTAACCCAGCAATCGTTTCTCGTTGGTTGAAGGAAAATGGGAGATTGGCATAGGTCAATTGTATGACGAATGCTTTATAGACGTCCGCCCTTCGGGAAGGATCGAAAGAAGCACCAAGGTGGCGTTCTTTAAAACAAGGTTGTTCTATTTCGACGGATGGAACCTTATCCACCACTCGGTATATGGTGTATTTAGGTTCGTATGAAGAGAATGGAAAGATGTTGTCATTGTGAGAATCGGATATAGTTTGGGCATATACCGATGTCTCAGGAATGAGGGTAATTTGGTCACACATTTTCGGAGGCTTTACTTCATGATTTTCTTCGGGAAGATAATCGAAGTGGACAGAATTTGATACTTTAGGCATTTGCAAAGTTGGAGAGTGATCTTCTGGAGATGATGCCAGGTCAGGTAGCTGATCCGTGATATCAAAGTCCAGGAAATGGTTTGGAATGGAATGTGGGATCCTAAATTCTTCTAGGGAAGCATATAATTCATCCTTTGAGGTACTAATAGAAGTGGGTTTTTTAGATGTCATGTTTAAACTAATATTATCCTAATTAACACTAAATTAACAGCAAATTATAATTAAAACTGCTTAAAGTAACTTTCGAGAGATTTCTAAGAAGGAATCAATCGGAAGGATCTCCTAAATACTACTACTTAAGGTGGCTTGAATCTATATTTGTGATTTCCCCGGCAGCGGCGCCAAAAACTTGTTGTGCTCACACCGTGTCGTTTTTTTTTTTGGGTAAAGGGTAAAATTTACCCGGTAAATATATTACTTCAGAAACCTTTAAGTACAAAGGATATGAGTGTATGTCATATCTCAGCCCGTTACATAGGCAAAACTACATAACTAGGACACAACCTCTACCTACATTAGACCCAACACAAGAATCAAATGAGAACCAAAACAAAACCATAAAACAACCAGAAAATTGACTCAACCACAACAAGAACAAGCTATTTTTTCCTAATCTTCCCAGTAAGGTTGATATCAAAAGCCTTACAAAACGCCTCTTGTTCTTCTGTTAAATCGTATACTTGGTCACTATAATCATCATAAACATCATCATCATCATCATCATCATAGTATTCAAGATTACTAGTACCACCACCACCACCACTTCCTGATCCCAATCCAGAAGCCATATAATAGGAGGTCTCATTAAAGACCTCTTCAACATCACTTTCCGAATCGACCAAAGTATTATCCACATTAGAAGATGTTCCCTTGTTTCCTTGACCAGTCTTTTCATCTCTTATATTATTATTATTAACTTGACCAGCTTTTCCATAACACTCGGACGTCTCAACTTCCCGAATCACATCATCCACTTTAGATTCATTCCCACTTAACACAGAAAAAGTGTTAGAAGTACTAACATGTGTACCCTCCTTTTGCTTCAATTTTTCTTTATTTGAAACCACCTTAGGACGATACACAAAGTTAGACTTTTGTTTAGCTAGAGATATCCCTTGACCTTTCCTTGGAATCTGCCCCTCTTTATTAGCTTTAGCACCATTAGAACCAATCTCAACAAACCCGTCAGAAACATTTTTCTTTACCTGTTGAGCTGCTAGATGACTTGGGCACAAGTCATTAGAATGACCAAAGAGTTTACAAGAATCACATCTAGGAGGTTTCCACTCATATTCAACCCGAACGGTTTCCTTAGTATAACCTGACCCATCCAAATTTGGAATAGCCACAACTATAACATCTTTTAGTGCCTGCTCAGAAGAGATCTCAATTAAAGCTCTAGCAAAACTATTTCTACCCCATGATTCCTTACACATAGTGGCAGTAAATGAATCTAGACGCATGGGGGTACCAAGCATAGTTGCAATCAAACTCAAACCATCACCTGTAAAGGCAGCCATCGGAACATCATGTAATCTAACCCACACAGGCAACTTAGTGAGATCTTCCTTAGTTAAACTTATATTAGGCGCCCATTGGTTAAGGATTAAAGGGATGGTACGAATCATCCATGGGCCATTATCTAGAACATCATTCATACCCTTAGCAGTGGAGAATTTAAAGAAAAAGAACCCCTTAGCATTCATCGTCACCTTTTGAAGACCATATTTTGACCAAACATTCCGCACATAATTTTCTACAACCGGAAACGCAATGCGCTTACCAATGAAATAACCATATAACGTATGCATAAACATGTTATGAACTTCCTCAACTGAAGATAAATGAATCATTACATCAGCTTCACTTACAGAAATATCAGATTTTAAGCTCCGAAACTGCACCTTCTGAATCCCTGAGTTTTCAGCAGTAACAACATTCAAGTACGATGGTTTAGCACCATCAACTGGTTGACCAGCCATCTCATCGGTCGATTTATCCTCTTCTTCCCTATTAGACGGCTTGTCCGACCCCTTTTTCAGCTTTTCTAACTCGTCCACTTTCAAATTCTGAAACAACCCCGCAGGGATTGCATTATCCGGCATATTAACCGAAGTCTGGGGACCATCCTTTGTGACCTCCGGAGGCACACCAGATGGTTTCTTCAAGATAGATTTCAAACGAGGCTGAACGTTAGCCATATTACTTTTCTCTTTAACCCCTCTTCCCGGACTCAAAAAACCCTTTTCCATACTACATATAATTCACCAACACAACCTGTTATCAACCTAGTTCGAAAAGCTTAACCAATATTCAGAATAATCTGTCCAAGGCGTCGAGCAAGAAAAACACTAAAGAAAGCAATCACAAAAGATTAAAACTTGTAAACGGCAAAAGAAAAGATAATAATTAAATAAGATATCAAGAAGTTGGATCGACAAAAAGATCAAATAATTATAATCGGCCGAAAAGCATCTACAAAATCAATTAATGATCTAGATATGAAACCAAATCAATTAATGATCTTGATATGTCGGTCAAAAAGATTGTCGGCCGAAATCAAATCCCCAACGTTTTTAATTGCAATTGGTCGGTTGATTCACGATCAAGAAACAATTAAAATAACAATATAATCGAAGACCCTATAAGCATTTAAAGAATCTGGCCGATTTGAAATCCTTATAAACCAAAAAACGGATGAAGAATAATAGGGATTTAGGAATCGCCAGTTTCTAGAGAGAAAAAACTAGGGGTTTTTACAACTCTCACACCGTGTTGTTGTTTTTCAAATGATGATGCGAGCACAACAGGGGTTTTAAATTTATATTTTGCGGGGCTTAAATTAACCGTACTACCTACTTGATTAGTAAGCGGTAAGTATAACCTAAGATCGTTCTATGAATCCAAACGTGTGGGCGATTAAAGTTGACACTTTCAGTAGAGAAGTATTTAGAATGGCACAAAGTAGGTAGGTTTGGGGTTTAAAGACAGATAATTAAAATGCAGGAAAGTAAATTGCAGGAAAATAAAATGCAGGAAAGCAGATAAAGATAAAGATGTGATTGCTGAGATTTCGATAATTAATGTTTCAGGATAATAGAACAAATAGGGTTGATACGTAATATGGCAGTTAAACTACTAGGTGTAAACTCTAGAACCCTACCAACTTAGTTTCCCATTGGCGTGTCACTTGGAACTAGGTTATCGTGATTCTGATCGGAGCAATACGCAAACTTCCAATACTCATCTTGTTGAAAGATGAGCAACCTATTTTGGTGTTATACCGAGGTGCATGAATCAGTAGCATATCGTCTCATAGGTCCGACCGTTCTTAACCCCTAAGGTAGTTTACTACTTTATTAGCACGAAGATTAATAGCTTTGTATGTTTGGACCGCCGATTATGTAAGACTTAGTGTTTCATGAACTCTAGGTAACTAGGACTTTGTTCTATTTCCTAAGTCTTGTCTTTGTTTAATTAAGTTCTAATTACTTCGACTTATGACTTAAGTTCTCCTTTTCAAACAGTTATACATCTCCAGATTATCCGCAGTTTGATAAAACGTGTTTCATATGAGGACCATGCCTTTCAATAATAGACAGTGTACTTTAAATGGGATTTCCACTGCTTCTTATATCCAACACGCGGTCAAGAGTAATTGACAGTGAAAGTGACACTCTAACTAATTAAATGTAAAGCAGTGCAGAAATGTAAACCTAATATATACAACGAGTGGTTTCATTGTGTCTTACTTATTGCATGTCATGGGCACAGATAACTACTTACCATAATTAAGGTTGATCAGGTCCTAATTAGTAGGTTGCAGTCACGTGGATAACTGGAAAGGGTGCTCCATAAATTAAACTCAAATTCATAAAGTCCTAACAGTACAAAGATTATTATCTCCTATTTTATCTGAACGTGTTTTACGAACATTATTTTATAATGCATAGATTTTCGTAGGATGCACCAGTTAGTTGTGTAGTTGTATTGTCCTTTCGGAGTTCCAACTTTTGAACCAGAGCTGATTCCAATGATATAACTACCTTCGGTCGTTTATCGGCTTCCGTACGTTTGTAATTTGCATAACGCATTTCCAGCACTATACCGAATAAACAGTTGAATAGGGGCCGTTATATCATTTTACGATTATCGTGCATTGATTGTGTAATGACATCCTTACTAATAATTATCTACATCATCAGCAATCACAATAATAAACTACTCGCAATTCATGGCAACAAATAAATCACATACCAGGCAATAATACATATTCAAAATATGAAATGAGACAAGTATAATAAAAGTTTAGACATCACCCGGAATTAAATGCGTAGCAGCGTATTATTATAATTGATAAACTCTTTCACACGTACAAAGATTGATCTCCGAATCTCTAGCGTTCGCCCTAGCTTATACGTTAGTCCGGGGACTAATTACAATATTCCTAGAATGAGAAAGACTAAAAGACTACGAAAGATTTTCTAGTGAGAAAGAAAGAGTGAAATATGTTAGAATGTGTGCATATTTGGTGTGTGTTTCAAATGAACCTAAGCCTCCTATTTATAGGTGAGCTTTGGCTCACATTAGCACCAAGAGGTGCATGTTAGAAAAAGATAGCCAAAAGGGGGCACTAGGTACCGTACAACACGAAAAGTAGGCGCACCGGGTACCGTACAACACGAAAAGTAGGCGCACAAGGTACCAAAAGTTACCAAAAACGGAAACCGAGACGGGGGCAGGGTGGCCGGCGCCGCCCAAGGTGTGGCCGGCGGTGGTGGGCCCATGGCCGGCGGTGGCTGGCCTGTGGCAGCCCCGTTTCGCCGTCTTTTGCTTCGTTTCTTGATTCGTGCGTGTTTTCTTCGTTATGCGTCCGTTTGCGTCGATTCTTTTTTTGTTGGATTCGTAATTCAAAAATGAAGATTTTGACATAGGATAAGCCCTGAGATGAGGTTCCTAGCTCCAGATATTGCGTGCGAATCATTTGGATCTTCCGGCAGGCATAGAATCTTCATTCTTTATCCGTTTCAGTTGATTCTTCTTCTGTTGGATTCGTATTTTGAAAACGAACATCTTGGATAGAATGGATGTTGGTGAAGGGCATTTTAGTCTTGAAATCTCGTTTTGATGTCTTGAATCTTCAAACGTCGACGAGTTTATTGATCTATTAAGTTAATTATTTTTCGGTTTCTAGATTGGTTGTGGGTGTTCTTGTGATTTCTAGGGTGTGTGGTGGTGATCTGGAAATAAATTGTAATGGGAGGGAGCGAAAACAAGAAAAAGAAAAAGAATGATTCGAAGGGATCAAGTCCTTCAACCACTCAAACTGATGATAAACGCAACTCAGATTCATCATCTGATTCTGATTTCGTGTCTACTTTTGACACGAACAAGATTAATATTGATGGCGTTCGGAAACCACTCGGCAAACCATTAATACATGATAGTGGGTGCGATAATGTCTCAATGCATCAGGTTGGGGTTATACCCCCTAAAATCCCTGATGATAACGTGCTGGGTGATAATAATAATAAGGGTGATGAACATGGTCCTCATAATGAACGTGTTGGTGATCAGGTTGGGGTTGTACCTCCTAAAATCCCTGATTATCATGTGCATATGGATATTAATAAGGATGGGGCTGGTAATTCTGATGTTGCTTCGCAGGTTGGTGGTAATATACCCCCTAAAATCCCTGCGTTGTATACATATTCAATGGAGAAGGGTCTAGATCGATTGGAAGCTGTTACTCATGTTGTGAATGAACTGAGTCAAAATCAGCAAAGGTACCCACAAGTTAATAAGTCTGGAATTTCTTTTGCTAATGTGGTATCTAAGGAGACTGTGGGGAACAAAATAAATTTTAGGGCCATGGAAAGTAATGTTCCTGATAATGCTGATTTTGAGGTTGGAATTCCTTTATCCTCTGTTGAAGAAGTGAATACTAGACTTACGAATTCATTGTATGGCTACTTCATTGGTAAAAGGCTGGCTTTCCCAGTGGTTGAAAATTATGTTTTTAATGCCTGGGGTAAGTATGGTATTCAAAAAATCATGATGAACGCTAATGGTTTTTTCTTCTTCAAATTCTCATCTATGAAAGGCGTTGATAATGTGCTTGAAAATGGACCATGGTTGCTTAGAGGAGTGCCTATTATTCTGAATAAATGGAACCCTTCTGTTAGTTTGAAGAAGGAAAATCTTACTAAAGTTCCGGTATGGGTCAAAATGCATGATGTTCCAATAGCAGGGTTAACTGAGGATGGGTTAAGCTTGATTGCTAGTAAAGTTGGTAAGCCCATGATGTTAGACACTTACACTAGTAATATGTGCATCGATTCATGGGGGAGGAGTAGTTATGCCCGGGCTATGATTGAGATTTATGCTGATAGGGAATTAAAAGAGAATGTGGTTGTGGCTATCCCTAATCTTGGTGGTCCGGGTTACACTCGTGAAATTGTGCATATTGAGTATGAATGGAAGCCTCCGCGATGTGCTACATGTAATATTTTTGGCCATACTTGTGAAAGCTGTCCAAAGGTGGTGACAAGAAGTTCCGGTCATAATAACGCGTAATGATGATGGTTTTAGGGTTCCGAAAAAAACTCTGAAAGGAAATGGTCAAAAAGGCTTTCCAATGCAAAAGCCAAAACAAAAAGTGGAGTATCGCCCGGTTGTGAGGAAAAGTGACAAAGTAGAAGGGCAGAAGGGACCGAGTGTATCAACATAGAAACGGAAATCTAATGGTAAAGAGGTTATGGAAGAGGATGAAGAGGAAGAAGTGGAGAATGTGTATAACGAAACAGGAACTTTTGTTTCTATGAATGATTATTCGGATATTAATCCTGAGGGGGCAAGCACTCCCTTTCATGCGGTTTCCGATGTTTAGTCTTGCTTCATGGAACATTAGGGGTATGAATCGCACCCCTAAACAAAAAGAGGTTCGACAAGTTATGAATGAAAATAAATTGAGTATGTGTGCTATTCTTGAATCTCATGTTGATATTTCTAAGTTGCAAGGAATTTGTAAGAAGGTATTTCGTTCTTGGGATTGGACATCTAATGGCCATATTTGTGATAAAGGGTCTCGTATAATTCTTGGTTGTAATCCGGAAATTTTTGATGTGATGATTCTCAACACTACTAATCAGGTTATGCATACGCAAGTTATTATTAAAGCTGATAAAAAGGCAATGTTTTGTTCATTTATATATGCTGATAATAACTATATTCGGCGGAGAGACCTTTGGAATGATTTAGATATGCATAAAATGTTTGTTAGAGATAAGCCGTGGATCTTGCTTGGGGATTTTAATGCAGCTCTGAATTTGGAAGATAATTCGTTGGGATATGGTCTTAATGTAGCTATGAATGATTTTAAAGATTGCGCTCATAACATTGAAGTTATGGATATTAGTGCTGTTGGTTTGCATTATACGTGGACTCAAAAGCCTAAAGGAAGCAATGGTGTTCTGAAAAAGATTGATCGTATTATGGGAAATCTTAAATTCAATGACACGTTTCCGGGTTCGTATGCTATTTTCCAGCCATACCGAATATCTGATCATTCCCCATGTGTCTTGAAAATTCCTTGTAATACTCATGGTAAACCGAAACCTTTTAAATTTTCCAATTTTTTGGTTCATAAGGAGGGCTTTAAAGAGATTATATCGGATGCTTGGAAGTTAGAAGTAAGGGGCCATAACATGTTTCGTGTGGTTAAAAGACTGAAATCGCTGAAAACTCCTCTCCGTAAGCTATTGTTTCAGCAAGGTCATCTTCATAATCGAGTTACTTCTCTGCGTAAGGAGTTGGATGGAGTTCAGATTGCACTTGATCATGACCCTTCTAATGCAACATTGCGAGATGAGCATGCTTGCTATTTGAATTCCTATCAGGAAGCTTTAATTGATGAGGAGCGATTTCTTCAGCAGAAAGCTAAAGTTGAATGGCTAAAGGTTGGTGATTCTAATTCAGCTTACTTTCATAAAATGGTGAAGTGTAAACAGAATAGAAGCCGAATTGAGTCTATTATTGATAGTGAGGGGAATAATGTTGAGGGGTCTGGAGTAACGCAAGTATTTGTAAAACACTATGAACGATTTCTGGGTGAAGCTGGTCATACTAATTGTATTCTCACGGATGACTTATTTGTGAAGCGATTAAGTAGGACTAAAGCTGCTCACATGATTCGGCCAGTAACAGATGATGAAATTAAAAAAGCTATGTTCACAATTGGCGAAAATAAGGCGGCTGGGCCAGATGGATTTTCATCGCTGTTATTCAAGAGTTCTTGGGATGTTGTTGGAAGGGATGTTTGTTTGGCGGTCCGTGACTTTTTCAGTAATGGTAAACTCCTTCAAGAAGTTAACCATACTGTTATTTCACTTGTGCCTAAAGTTTCAACTCCGTCTCGTGTTAATGACTTCCGTCCAATATCATGCTGTAATGTTTTATACAAATGTATTAGTAAGATCATTACTAAGCGGATTAAAGATGGCTTGGGTGATATTGTAAACATTAACCAATCTGCTTTCATTCCTGGTAGACGGATATCCGATAATATTTTAATTACTCAGGAATTAATGCATAACTATCATCTTGACGTTGGCCCTGCTAGATGTGCTTTCAAGATTGATATCCAAAAAGCTTACGATACGGTTGACTGGGATTTCTTAAGGAAAACGTTGGATGGTTTTGGTTTTCATAAGGTTATGATAGACTGGATTATGGCGTGTGTTACTACTACATCGTTCTCCATAAATGTTAATGGTCATTTTCATGGCTATTTTCAGGGTAAGCGAGGTTTACGTCAAGGGGATCCTTTATCCCCTTATTTATTTACTTTGGTCATGGAAGTCCTTACCCTTATTCTTCAAAGGAAGGTTCGTACATCTGATAATTTTCGGTTTCATCATAAGTGTGCTAAACAGGAGATTATTAGTGTGTGCTTTGCTGATGACCTTTTCTTATTTTCCCATGGGGATTCTAAATCGGTCAAAATTCTTATGGATGGCCTAAATGAGTTTAAGGATGTATCGGGTTTGGTGCCGAGTATTCCTAAGAGTACGGTGTATTTCTGTAATGTTGGTACGCATATAAAATCTGCTATTCTTCAGAGTATGCCGTTTGAGGAAGGTAAGCTGCCGGTTAAGTACCTTGGGGTTCCTTTGATTTCTTCTAGATTACTCTATAAGGATTGTAAGGTTCTTGTTGAAAAAGTTAAAAATCGTATTAGAGACTGGAAAAATAAGTATTTATCCTTTGCTGGTAGACTCCAACTGATTATTTCTGTTTTATCTTCTATGCATATATATTGGGCATCGGTTTTTATTCTTCCTTCTCGTATTGTGGCTGAAATTGAACAACTGATGAGAGGGTACTTATGGTCGCAAGGTGATCTGAAAAGAGGCCAAGCGAAGGTTTCATGGGATGCTTTATGTATTCCAAAATCTGAGGGTGGTCTTGGTATCCGAAGATTAGATTCGTTTAACATAGCTTTAATGGTTTCGCATATTTGGAGTATTATTACTAATCGTAAATCTTTATGGGTTAAATGGATCCATTCCTACAAGCTGAAAGGCAGGAGTATATGGGATGTTCCTTTTCGTTCTGGTATAACATGAGGTTGGCGGAAGATTCTTCAAATCAAGGAGTTGGTTCGGCCATTCATTTATGCATCGGTTGGTAATGGTAATTCTATTAATGTGTGGTTTGATGTGTGGTGTAGCCAATGTCCGTTGATTCAGTATTTATCTCCGAGACATATTACTAGTAATGGTTTCTCTCTGAGCACTAAACTTTCGGATGTAGTGCATAATGGGTCATGGCAATGGCCGATGGATTGGGAGTCCAGATTTCCGAGTTTAGTTCATGTCCAGTGTCCGATTCTTATTCCTGATCAGAATGACCAATGGGTGTGGCGTGATTCTCATGGTAATCTGCAAAGATTTTCGGTTAGTCGGGTCTGGGATTCTATTCGTGTTCGAGGTGATTCAGTTGCTTGGTATAATATAGTTTGGTTTCCTCAATGTATTCCAAGGCACGCATTTCATCTTTGGTTGGTTTTCAAGCGAAGACTAAAGACTCAGGATAATCTGAAGCAATGGGATGTTGGTGGTTCAACCAACTTAAACCTGCTTCGATGTCCATTATGTAAAGCCCAACAAGATTCTCATAGTCATCTCTTCTTTGAATGCTCTTTTTCTATGCAGGTGTGGTCATCGTTAAACCATCTTGTCGGTATGCAAAATGCTTCTACTAAATGGGAGGACATCATTAATTGGATTCAGCCTAGTGCAGCTTCGAAGACTACAACAAGTGTTATTTCTCGTCTTCTTCTTGCTGCGTCTTCTTATTACGTTTGGAATGAGAGGAATAATCGGCTCTTTGGGAAAGGTTCGCGATCAGTGGCTCAAGTGGCTCAAGTGGATTAATCCAAGAGTTGAAGCTACTATCGTGTGGATTTAAAGATTCTGCACAAGTTGCACAGATTTTGGATGCTTGGAACATTCCCAGTACTTCTCGGTTTAATGTCTAGTTGGGATTGTGTGATTATTAAGTGTCCATTTATTTTATATTGGATGTATTTCTTGTTTCATAGGAATAGAGGGTTCGCATATGGCATGTCATTTACGGATAGTTTAGCTTCTTGAGCATTGCTAGTGCTCTTTCGAGGATGATGTGGAACTCTTCCACATTTATTTGTACTTAAATGTTTTGTGGTAATATAATTCACCGGGGTAAAACCCTTACCCAAAAAAATCTTCAAACGTGTGTGGAATCTTCGTTTCTCATCCGTTTTGCTTGATTTTTATCGTACAACCTTGTTTTGACCATCTTTGCATAATGTTATTGATTTGTACTGTATTTGAATTAAAATGCCAAGAATCATTCCAGAATGAGAGAGATATCGGTAGTAAAAACATGACTTTTTACGCGATATCAATGTGCTACCACTTTACAGCAAAGTACCGCCCCCCAAATGGTTGCTAACTTGAGCCTAAGATGGCTAACATGCACCTAGCCTCAAGTATAAATAGGGTATCCAAGTCTCATTTGAAAAAATGATCCAAGACACCAAGAAATCAATACGCCTTAACACCTTTGTGATATTGTTTTAGTTTTAATTCTTTCTTTAGATTAGTTAGTTAAAATAGCTAATTAATTAACTAAGGAAGATTTGTACGGCGGTACTTCGGGACGCATTTTAGCTACGAGTTATTGTATCACTTTTTAGGTTCTAATCTATCTTCCATATTTAAATATGTTTGTTCTTTATATTAAAATTTTAAATATGCATGCTAGAATTGCCATGAATAACTAGATAACTCAATTGTCTACTATGATAGTCGTTTAGGAAGTTTTAAATATGTAATTAGGTTGTATGTTATGAGACTACGGATGGCTTATATTATAGATAGATATAGGAATTGAATCTTTATTGTTTATCTGCCTAACTCATGTTGTTACTAAAACCTTATCCAAAAATGAATGTAGCTAACTCATAGGGTATAGGTCACTTAGTTATACTATGTTAGATTGAATCATTGAGCTCGGCATGGCCGGTGTTCTCTAGACTGAAATAAGATCTAAGAGACACGGAGCATGGGAGTAGAGGTAGATTAAGATGAAATTCGGATAGATGATATTTTTGAGACAACTTTCGGAATACCCTCGACTTAGATAATACTTTTTTTTTTTTTGGGTAAAGGGCAAAATTTTACCCGGTAAATATATTCCCAAAAGCATTTAATTAGAAAGGATGTGAGTTAATCCCACATCTCAACCAGTTACATAGGCGATAAAGACAATATAACAAGGACACTACCACTACACACTATTTGACTCAACATAAATCAAACCAAAACCATATTTGACTCAACAAAGCACATCAAAAAACAACCATTCTCCTCATTTCTTTTTTCCACTCTTCCTATCATGAAGACTCATGTAATCAGCCATTTCATTATCCGCAGGATCAAAAATATCATCCTCATCCTCCTCATCATCCGTATAGGAATTATCCGCATCAGGATTGTAAGCATCTTTCCATCGAGAATACAAGCTAGATTTATCAGTACTTTCCTCTTCAGATGCAACTTTCTTCCCACGATCATCCTTCTTTGAATCCAGCTGCTCACTAGAAGCAGCCTTACTATCCACTTTGTTAAGGCCTCAAAAGAGTTAGACGTATTAGTCGTACTAACTGTTGGTACATGTTAGTGTGTCTGTCAGTTGGTCTAGCTCGTAGTTAGTTTTGTAATAGAATTAGTGTTTCTGACTCCTGCGACGTTGTGTGTAACGTCGCAGGTGCGACGTCAGGTTTTGGGCTTGCGACGTTGTTAACGTCGCATGGGCCTGGGCCTGCGACGTTGAGTGCGACGTCGCAGGTACCAGAGTTTGTATAAAAACGTTTTTCGTTTTCAGTTTTAGGGTTGACGAAACCCTAAACGCAATTTGTCGAATCCACCTGTAATCTGATCGGTTATAATCAATATACAAACGTTTCGATTCATATTTATTGTGTTTTATTATTCATATTGTTCGTTAATTACTTAGTCGTTGATTCCGCCTTCGATTGAGTGACTCGGTTCCGTGTTGATCCAACGTAAGGGACTACCAAACTATACCGCCACGTAAATTTAAAGTGGACAAATATACTGACGATCGAAATAACACTTACTATTCCTAACAATTGCATGTTATTCCGATATGATCCCTAAACAGATTCACACAACTCCGTCCCTAAAAATAGAGTGTTAGTAAGTTTTATAATATTTTATTTTATCTTTATTTATTTATTTTTCTGTTATATTTTATTTTCCCAAGTCATTTATCATTTTAAATTAATAACCGACTTTCACACTTTAATTTTTTCAAACACAAAATCAATTCGAATTCCTCTGCGACGTCAGCTCTGACGTCGCTAGCGACGTCGCTCACAACGTCGCATTTTAGGGTTAGACTATATATAGTCTTCATGCGACGTCACTCGGTCACTATTCCAAAAAGTACCTGCGATGCTGCGATATCGTACCCGTTTTTACTTTCGATTCGATCTTGATCTGTGAAAGGCTTTCGTGGTGATCTCCTTGCGTTTTCTTGTTCCCCTCGTTATTACGCACACTTAGGTTCCATTTTTACCCATTTTTACCATGTATTTTTCCTTTAATTGCTATGCATATAATAAGGTTTTTAGGGGTTTTGGTTTAGGTTCAACTCGCTATGTAATAGTGTGCTAAACATCTTATACTTTATGTTTTCGTGATCACCGTTCATTGCCGCACCTTGTAGTGCGTTTGATTTTGAAAAACCTCAATTTCGAATGTTAGGTTTTCTGGCTTGGGTTTGAATGTTCGTTAGTGCGACGTCGGCTGCGATGTCGTAGCCTACGTCGCATTATTTTGTAATTACTTCATTGTCTGCGCCGTTCTACGCTATGTCGCATTTCCTACGCCGTCATGAGCGACGACGTTCTCTACGTCGCACCCGTTTAATAATGCGATTAATTTCACAATTAATAGCAAAATGCGACGTCCCCTTTAACGTCGCTCGAATTTTGTGCGACGTCAAGGATTATGTCGCTATGGGTTTTATTCTGATTTTAAGCGACGTTCTTTTCAACGTCGCTATCTGATTTGCGACGTCGGTTACAACGTCGCTAATTACAGGAAAAGTGACATTATTTTGTTACAAATAAAGCGTTGCATTTTCTAACTGTTAAATTCTATCCAGCAATGGCGGGCGATTTCTTTCAGTTCCTAACTGAATGAGAAAGACTGTGTTCACTGTTTCTGCCCAAAATGCTGTTCAGCAACGCCAATCCGCGGCTTGAAGGTCTACCTTCCGGTCGAGGATCCTTTTGTGCTTTCTGGTGACTACAGAGTGTTATAACTCGATTAAGTGCCTTAAAGCTTTAGTCGGATAATTGGGACATACTTCCGATTATCTTTCTTTTGTCATGGTCTGGTGGGATACCATCATTGTCTTGGATTTTAGCCTGACCTTGTCAAGGATTTTGGCTGTATTTGTTTCACCGGGATCTTTGGTCTAGGTCTAGGTTTAGGGTTTAGGGTTTAGGATTTGATATGTATATTTGTAACTTTGTACTTATTTAACATATCAATGAAACCCTTCGTTTGTGACAAGTTTGGCATGTTATGTTCATTCTAACGCCTTTCGAGTATATATTATGTTTTGTTTTTCAGATATGGCTTTAGCATTTGAACCACGACATAATCCGGCTGCATTCTTAGATGATACTCTGGATAAGGCGGAACCGTTTCGCCCAATGATTGCATTTTTACGTCGTTCGAGGGTTTACCATGCTATCTCAGAGAATACGGTTGCTTACAGGAATCTGATTGCTCCATTCTAGAGAAATGCTATCGTTATCACTGAGAACAACGTCACTCGGTTGGTTTCTACAGTTCTCGATACTCAAATCACGATAACGGAACAAAGCATTCGGGAACTCTTCCAGCTAAATGATCAACCAAACATGCCTGTCAACTTTGATCCAAATTTTATAGCTGGCGCGATGCAAAGAATTGGATATCCGGGCATTCCTGCAGACCAATACCGCAAAGCCAATCTGACACGGATTTGGAGATACTTGATGCATATTTTCATTGTTTGCTTGGGAAACAGGAAAGTAGGTACAGATGGGATGAGCAGGAGTCTAGCTTCTGCTATGCTTGCTTTGGTCTACAACAAGCCGTTCAACTATTCGGGTTTTATTTTCAAGGCTATGGTCGACAACGCAAACGATGGGAATCAGAAATGGCTATTATATCCACGTTTTATTCAGCTTCATATCAATCGTCATCATCCAGCACTTATGGCACAGGGTGATGTGGATAACATTTTGAAGATATCACCGATGATGAACCGCATCTTCGCGGTCTGTTCATCTTATGAGAAAGGGGTTGCGGCACCAAGGGATGTTCCCTTATTCGGTGCAATTCTCGATGCAAATTACGTGTCGCCTCCAGATCCTCAGTATATGGATGCTCCAGCACCACAGCAACCGCAACAACCACTTGTGAACATACCTGTTCATGCTGCGGGGGAGCCTGTTGATGTTATTTTGGAAAATATTGAACAGTTTGGACATGTTGAGGATGTCCTGGAAGATTCAGCTTCTCACCACACAGTCGAAGGATCTGATTCTGAAGATACTGCTGTTCAACAACCGGACGATGGCGGGGAAACGCCTTCGGATTCTGATGGTGCAGTCCCGCACCCGTCTCAGATGGAAACGATTCGACGTCAGCTTCCTCAGAGGTACAAAAGAATCAAGCGTCATTTGAAACAGGGGCGAGTGTATGTTCCAAAGAATACTAGAAAGCATATACGCGATGGTGATGATCCACTTGATGAAGATTTTCAACCACAGGGTCACCAACGTCGTCGTTCTTCGACTACCAGAGCTCCGGTGACTCCATCGCCTCAGGAAACTTTTGCTGTTGAGCCTACTCCTGCTTTTCTGCAAAAGATGATGAACGACATGCTGAAAATGCAGCAGCAGATGAAGAATCAGGCAGAACAACATGCAACCCAAGCTGCGATTATCGAGACCCAAGCTACTCAGATTACCGAGCTGCAGAATAGGGTTAATGTGTTAGAAGGCAGGTTACTTGCCTCGGGGGAGTCTGGGTCCGGGGTACCCAATTTAGAGTCAAGTGAACCTGCGTCTGTAAACCCCAACCCTGTAATTGAATATGGTATTAATGAAAATGTACCTCGTTTGGATTATTTCTCTGTTAATGATATTCCAGGACAGCCGAGACCGCTGGCCGTTGACTACTCATTCGCTGATTTATCATTTATCCAAAGAATGGCCAACGGAGATGGTTCTGAGACGGCAGTATCAGAATATGTGTTTGATATGGATGACGAGGTATCTGTTGAAGATGAGCATCTGGACGATGATGAAGAGTATGATGATGCTCCGTTTCTTGAGACGGATTCAAGTGAAGATGAGGGTCCTGCAAAAGTTTCTCGCGGAGAATCTAGTACTTCTCATGCAGGGACAGCTCCAGAGGAACCGGAAAAAGAATCTGAGACTCCTGCACCAGAAACTGCTAAGAAAAAGGAAACTGCTGAAGAAAAGGCACAAAGAAACAAGCAGTGGTGGCCTCGTGGAAGAAATGTTACTCATATACCTGTGAAGTGTCAGTTTTACAAGGTTAATGGAAACTACACCGGGGTGATAAAGAGTTGAAAAGTTGAAAAGAGATTGTTTATGATTAAGAGGTTGGATGGTATTCAGTATTTCAAGCTTAGATTCAAGAAATTGAGTACCTTGCCTAAATGAGAGATCAACAGATTAGCTCAATTAAATTTGATTAATCGTGTTGATAACAATTATGCTGATTATATTCAGAGAACCTTACGTCAAGAAGTTCAAACCAAGAAGTACAACAAGTTAAAACCGACGTTAGGAACGCAGTATTCTTATAAGAAGAAATTGGATCCAGCTACAGGGCAACCGATTGTTAAAGTTTATTATCCGCCTGCTGACTGCGTGACTGATATATCTCTTGAGTCAGTTCCCTATTATTTTCTTCGCAAATTTGTTAAGTGGGAACTAGATCCACATACTGGTGAAGCGGTGATTACTTTTGTTCCAGATACAGAGCCGTGGCCAGAAGTTGGAGGTATTTGGAATCTGAAGCAAGCTACTTTCAGAGTGTTTGATCCGATGAGTTTAATAAATCTTCATGAAAAGGACTTGCGTAAACTCTATGATGATCGGATTCGAGTGAATAGAAACAATGAGTTCAACTCACGGTTAGCTGATCAATTCTACAGAGTTGTTACCGTTTGTGTGACTCATGGAATTCACGCTGATGGACAGTTTCCTGCGGGCTGGGTTTAATTGAAGAAATTTTTGAAGACCAAGCTGAAGACACGGGGGAGTTTGTTGGTACATGTTAGTGTGTCTGTCAGTTGTTTTAGCTCGTAGTTAGTTTTGTAATAGAATTAGTGTTTCTGACTCCTGCGACGTTGTGTGTAACATCGCAGGTGCGACGTCAAGTTTTGGGCTTGCGACGTTGTTAACGTCGCATGGGCCTGGGCCTGCGACGTTGAGTGCGACGTCGCAGGTACCAGAGTTTGTATAAAAACATTTTTCGTTTTCAGTTTTAGGGTTGACGAATCCCTAAACGCAATTTGTCGAATCCACCTGTAATCTGATCGGTTATAATCAATATACAAATGTTTCGATTCATATTTATTGTGTTTGATTATTCATATTTTTCGTTAATTACTTAGTCGTTGATTCCGCCTTCGATTGAGTGACTCGGTTCCGTGTTGATCCAACGTAAGGGACTAACACTAACCTCCTTTGTCTTCTTTTTAGGAATAAACACCTGTTTAGGAGGTGCAACAACCACTTTCTTTGGGTTACCAACTACAAGGCCACGGAACGGTTTTCTCGGGGATTGAAATCCTTCAGAATCTTTCTTGTTCTTAACCTCAGCCTCTTTACCAACATTCTCAACACCTTGTTTTTCCGAAACAACAGGAACACGCTTTGGGCATGATCCTCCGCATGCCCAAAAACTTTACAAGCATTACAACGAGGAGGCTTCCATTCATATTCGACTCGAACCGTATGTAAAGAATGCCCTGTACCTTCGACAAACGGAACAGAAATTACCAAAGTATCCTTAGGAACCCGATCAGCCCTAATATCAATCAGAGCACGAGCAAAATCCAACCGACCCCATGAGTTAAAACACATAGAGCTGGTATAAGAATCAAGCATTAGAGGAGTACCCAATTTGGTAGCAATAGCACTCAAACCATCCTCGGTGAACGCAGCTATTGGAACCCCATGAAGTTTAACCCATATTGGAATTGAAACAAGATCCTCTTTCAACAGGTTAGCTATAGAAGACCACTTCTTTAACACAATTGGCACATTTCGAATGAACCAAAGACCATTCTCCAATACCCCCTCCAAACCTGTTGCAGAATTAAACTTGAAAAAGAAGAATCCCTTTGAATTCATCATTACTTTAGTAATAGCGAACTTCTGCCAAGCATTCAAGACATAATGTTCAACAACAGGAAAAGCAAACCTTTTACCAAGAAAATATCCGAAAAGAGTGTTCTCGAACCTAGTATTTGCCTCCAGAACCGATGACATAGGAATGTGAACATCAGCCGTATCATTTAGAGGCTTTTCCACTTCAAGCACACGGAAGTTAACCTTCCTATTACCTGCACTGTACCACATTTGCAAAAGAAGTAGTAGGTGGCTGATTACATACTTCCTCGGTCACCACACTAGCGTAAGAAGGCTTCTGTGGTGTAGTATCAGTCGAGCTCAAGTCATGCTCATCACCACGATATGTAGACGGAACAGGGAGTCCATCCGCTCCAACCAATTTTCCATCAACCATTCTAAGCGACTTAGAGCCAAGGCTGACTTTTGGTGCATTAGGTATCCCATCTCTCTTTACCCCCGTCATTAGAAACTCAACTACCACAATCGACCCTCAAACCAGTTCCAAACTAATTCGAATCTGAATAATAAACTAGAAAACCACAATCTGTCTACGAGTTCCAAATCAACCAATCTTCCACACAACCATAATCACAACACAATAAACAATTTGGTTACGAGTAACAAACGGCCAAATCAAAATCACACCAGAGCAGTGTCGCAAAGAAACCTTAACAGATGTGACTGCTCATGTCACCGTTGCCGTGTTCCTCACAAACCCTAATTGCAGCCGGAAACCAAAATACTCAAGCAATGAAGATCGGCTATGAATAAGCAATCAAATATATAGCCATACGTAAATCAATCTGATCAGAGGAGAATCAGATTATATGATTACTAACACAAGCCAAAAAAATACCCTACAAATCAAAATCAAGTAAACCCTAGTCGAAAAAAGGCAAAAACCCTAATAAACGATTAGAGTAAAGCCAGAAATCGAATTAGGTTTGTAGTGCAGCACGATTAAAAGGTGTTGTAACATGATTCTTATAATAATATGCAATAAATCCGATCAGAATAAGGACGAAATCTTCCTGGCCAGATTAACATATTCGCAAACCCTAATGTTCGAACCAAACCAGCATGAAAAACAACCAAGAAAATCAAAATCCAAAGACTAATTGATCCGTATTCAATAAAAACACAAATCAAAAGCAATCAGATTAGGATTAACGATTTGGAATCATGAATAGCAGCTACGAATTAGGGTTATGGGACAAGGAAAAAATCACCACTTTTGAGAGAGAAAACAAGGGGTGTCACATCTATGACTTAGATAATACTTTTGCATGCCCATATTGAACTATTGTTTTGATCATCTTTATGCATGTTCTTGTTTGATTGTTGTCTTAGGATTATCATAATAGTAAAATACAAACGGCCTTAGTTATCGTGAAATAATACGACGGCCCCTATTCGACTGTTCTTCGATATAGTACTGGAAACGCTTACGGCGGAGTACAAACGTATGGAAGTCAATAAGGTAGACATATTATGAATCGAATAACAAACGTATTACTTAGGTTTCTATCTGTAGCATAAATTATCCCTGTTTTCTTGCATACTCGAGTAATGTTGATAACTCGTACGAATAAGTGATGACGTATTATCCGGCCGCCCAGACCAGTTATTCCAACCTATCCCGGCGAGGGTAAAACCCATTCATAAGATTGTTTATTCAACAAACTATGCCATGATTCGGTCATCTCTGACGACCGAGATTGGGGAATAGGATTCGAGTTTAACTGTCAGATAATATGGACATACATTTGAGAGAACTTTCGGTGTATGCTTTAATATATTCTGCAACCCACATGACATTCTGTTTGCCCTATTGTGGACACATCCGCGTTAGTCCGATAGAAGGATTGTAGTAATAGCTCACATTAACTTACGAACTTATCTTCATTAGAACTCTTCATATTTAACATCACCTAAACCACCTCATAGCAGACAATCGCTTTAATCGCTGAATGCCCGAAGTAACCTCCACTCTTAGTTTAGTTTAGTTTAATTTAGAATAGAAAACCCCAAACCAAAACCAACTCTCTTATCCCTAGATAAAAGTTTCTAAACCCCCTAGTTTCAATTCGTCGCGCTTTGAAGAACGATCCTAGATCATACTTATCCTTTGCTAGCCCTTTAGATTAGCAATAATAGTAACCCTAGGCCTCAGCCTTATAAATTTAAAACCCACTGTTGCAACCGGTTAGTCATCGTTAACGACACCAACCTGATCGGGTGCTAACAAGTTTTTGGCGCTGACCGATTTTAGGAATTTAGCAACTTTAGTGTTTAGCGATCCTTTTGAGAGATCAACGTCAATCAAAAGTTACCTTTTTGCCTTTAGGTTAGCTTAGATTTAATTCACCCACTTTTGACCAATCATGTCAACACCTTATTTTGATTGGACCACCCCCACACTAAATGGATCTTTAACCCAACTTTTGGCTGTTTCTTGGCATACGAACCACTTGCCTTCCTCAAAACAACTTTTATCAGATTTTGTGTTCGAACAAAATGTTATAAACAAAAGAGTAGCCGGATTTCACTATAACATTGACGCCATGATAAAAATTTCAGAAAAATTAGTTTCAAACATGGAGTCTAATTTGAAAAACTTAAGTTTTATTGAGGAAAGTACGTCGGCAATCACTAGTGACACCACTCATCCACCAAGTGATGATGTGTTAATCGTCACTAGAGGAGGAAAAGTAACCAAAGTTGATCCACCACCAACAGATAACACCCCAGAAAACTCTTCTTCGCCCACACCTAGTGAAGATGTGTCAATTAACATCCCTGTCACTACACCTGACCCATCACTAGCCTAAATTCTGGATAATGTACCTCGAACGAGAATACCTTATCCTGGTAGACTTAAATAGGGAAAGCAAGAAGCCCAATTCGGTAAATATCTGGAAATGTTTAAAAGCCTACACTTAAATGTGAGATTATAGACATGTGTGGTTTCTTATGTTGCCTTCCTTTCAAGCAAGGAACACACTTTTCTTCAAACTCAAAACGCTTAAAGACCGTAGCCACGTTTTCTCTCTCTGAGTTGGGCGATTTCTTTCCCTAACCTAAACCCTAATTCGTTTTGCCTTTTTCATGAAATCTCTTCATTAATCTTAATTGATTGCTGATTAACATGTTCATCAATTAATTCCTTTGGTCTTAATTCCTTGAACGGATTTATTAGCAATCTATTTAGGGTTTTGTTAGATGATTTTTTGATCTTGTGGCTTTATCGAATTAGGGTTTATTTGTTTTTTCTGACCTGGTTTTCATGGTACAGATCGTTATCATCTCATATCCGACATTGATTAATGATTATACACTGCTATATCTTTTTGGTATCTTCTTGCTTGGGTTGCATTCTATAGCCTACTTAGGGTTTTAAACCCTGATTCATTCTTTTGCTTGGGCTTCAAGATTTTCATATCTGATTACCATATTATTTAACGATTAGACTTTTCTTGGTAACATATTGATTGGGCGTATGTGTTTGCTTGCTGATTTTAATATCCGAATTCTAGGATTAAACCATAATTCGTTTTCTTTATTTGGGCAACATGCTTAGAGTGCTATATATTCTGGCTACATGACTGATTGTGCGGTCGGGTTTGGAAGAGCAGATTGTAAATAAGTTAGGGACATATCTGGACGATTTGTTCTGGTTTTTGTTGTCGTAGTAGGCAAGTGTTTGTTCAGATTCTAGGGTTTTCTAAGAGTTGAAGGTAACCGGCTGGATTGGGGATTCCGATCAGGTTGGCTGAATTAGGGTTCTTTCCTGTTCTGGAGGTAACTAAAGTTTGCAATCTGGTATTTTCAGATTGACCTCGTGAATGTCCAGCTTGGGTTTATTTCTGATAGTTTAGGGAGAGAAAACCTGGTGGGAGGGGGAGTACGATCGTCCTTTTTTTAATGGTCGATATTTATTTGTTCATTGGAGCATTTGTGTTGATTGTTTTGTATCATTATGATGCATTACATATCAATCTCCATTGATGGTTCTGTATTCGAGGTTGAGGATGGTGCAGCTTGGGTATGTATGGGTTCCTTTTGGGTTCATGCTATGCTTAAGTTGATTGGATGCTTTGTGGCTGATGTTAGCCATTTGGGGAGTGCTTGGACCTTTTGCCATCATTTAGTTGGTAGGGCAGGTGCTTCTTGTCGGAGGGTTGTATTGGCGTTCTTGGACCTTTTGCCATCTTTCATGTTGGTAGGGCAGGTTGGTGATATGACTTTCGACGTGTTTTCTGCTATTGCAGCTTGGAAGTTGGTGTAGTACTCATGGGACTTTTCATGTTGATATTGGAAGATTGAGTCATTCACTATGGATATGGTTTCTTATTGTGGATTGTGGCTGTATTTTTCCATTTGGAGTGTGCTTGGACCTTTTGCCATCCTATGTTGGTAGGGCAGGTTCCTCCTTGTTGATGGGTTGTATTGGTTATATCCTGGACCTTTTGCCATCCTTTGTGTTGGTAGGGCAGGCTAGCAATATAACGTTCGACGTGTTTGCTGCTGTTGCAGCTTGGAAGTTGGTGGTGCGTTCAATGGTCACTTAATGAAGATAATTGAAAACTACGGCGTTTCACTATGGAAGTTGTTATTTGCACTTGGTTATTTACATTTATTTGTTATTTTAAATGTAATTGGCTATTACTGTGTTTAGCAGTGTGGTAGTTATGTGGTTAGTAGTAGATTTGCTTTGTTATAGGCTAGTGAGTAGTGGTTATATCCTTGTTATGTAGTCTTTATTGCCTATGTAAAGGGCTGAGATGTGGGATTCACTCACATCCTTTGTACTTCAACGCTTTTGGGAATATATTTACCGGGTAAAATTTTACCCTTTACCGAATAAAAGTGAGATTATTAGATGCTTTAGTAGAAATGCCCTCGTGTGCCAAATTCTTTAAAGAACTCCTTTCAAACAAAGAAAAATTAGGCAAATAGTTAGTTTACCCTTGGATGCTAAATGTTCTTTGATTGTACAACATGGTCTCCCACCTAAATTAGGCGATACTGGATGCTTTACCATACCCTGTTTCTCCAGGATATCCAAATTAGTAATGCCTTAGCAGACCTAGGTGCTAGTGTTAATCTTATGCCTTATCTCCTTTTATTATTATCGGATGAGTCTTAATACGTAAACATTTTGAATTTAGATTCGTTTGACTTAATCTTACCCGTTAAATGAGTTTGATAAACAAATCTGAACCACTGATTTAGATTTACAGCATTGTTTACGTAATATGTCATCTTTCATCATCTAATTTTACTATATTATCCCTATCATACATGTTTGTTGCGAAATTATAGGAACTTAATTAATTTGTATTTTAAATTTTAAATTTTTAAATTTCAAAAACATAAACGTGTATTGAAATTTAAAACTTAATTACCCTTCTATACCAACTATTTTTGAGAAATTACAGGAATCAATCTTCATACTTTAAATTTTCAATTTTGAATTTGAATTATCTGTATGAAAATTAAAATTGAAAATTAAAAATTAAAAAATGATCGACAGAGAGAAATACGTGTATACGAACTTCCATATTCAACTTACCCCTCTCAGTTCACTAACAAACTCAAAAATAACAAAACACGGTCGACATCCTCACATAGTCACATTCACAAAACCCTACCAAACACACCAAATAGTGATTTAGGGTTCTATTTTTCTATTAAAAATTCCATTCTATTCGCCCTTTGTATCAACCATCCAGGTATTGCCTTCTTCACACTAATGAATTAGGGTTTTAATTAGGGTTTTACTCTGATCTCAGTTTTCTATAATCCAATCATTTTTTCGTATTTTAAATTTGTGCAAATATAATCTAATTACCCGAATTTAATCATCAATTCATTTTCGATTTTAATATGATACGTTGTTTCTGTACTTAGGGCTCTATTGATCAAGACCTTTCAAGTACTATGGTTAGAGTTAATGGTGAATCTACTGAAACTGCATCTGCTATATTTGTGAATCTACTTGAGCTCATTATGTTTTAATTTGTAGCTTTAATTATCTTGTAAGTTTAACCATTATTATCTGAATCTTTGATATCCAAGATCATCACTAACTCTCATTCACAAGTGCGGAGTTTCTTTGGAATAACAGTATGCTATATATATGATATATTTTGTTACACTATATAAGGTACATATTGACTTATGGAATTGGAGCTGATCCAGTAACTGGTCTTATTATACCCGAGCTAAGTAGCAGCAGGACACGTGGGTAATTATGAGCTTTAGCTTTTCAGTTCACTGGGTACAATCGTAGGTACTTTTTCTCAGTTTTACTTTGTGTGTTTGAGATTAAACAGTAATTATGTATGAAATGTAAATACGTACAGGTGTGTAATTTCATGGTTGGGCTATTCTTCCTTGAGCTGATAGAGAGACTTGGTGTTGCACCAGTATAGGGTCCACAAATAAACGTTGAGGGTTTCTTTTCTCTCCAGATAGACGTAAACCGGTTTTTATTCCGATTCCACCTAAATGACCTACTTTTAGTCACACATTTGGCGGTTTCACAACGTGGTGGTGAACCTTATGAGGAGATAGAATTATGCGACAATGATTATTCGTGAAGTGCCATATACTGTGGGAAAATTGGCAAAGTACATGCTGTTAGGAGTTTGTTTAAGTATCTCTCAGAAAATTTCACTCAGTTTTCATATTCTTCAAGCATACATTTCTCTAACATATTTCCAGGTAACGTATCATTAATGATGAATGACTCAGAATGTGCTACTATAATTTCTTCCGGAATTATTTATTATTTATGAGTTTTACAAGTGTTTGGCAGTGAGTGTTTGGTTATTAGCGTGGGTCCAAATAATGGTTCTGTTTTACTTGATGGAATTTTGGATGGTATTTTATTAGAAGCTCCATATCAGACTTTGAGTTTATTAGAAATACATCTTTCAATTTGCAACAACTATGTAGGATGCGGAACAATGAGACGGTAGAGGATAATCAAGTATTCAAGTGCATCAAAGGTGTTTGATGAAATTTATGAGATAAATATAGTTGTATGGTATTATTTTCTGTCACAACCGTTTTATTTCTAGATTACTAAATAGTGTTGTGATTCATTTTTGGTTTAAAAAAAAATTTTAATCTTTTAGTGCCAGGTTTTTTCTTTTTGTTATCTTTTTCCTTTTATAATTGTTAACATTGAGTATACTTATGTGTGTTTTCAAGGAAAAAACTTTGTGTGTGCTTTAAAGCAACTACTAGACTGAATTGGATCTGTTTTATCTATCTTTTAGTTGTTAGTTGTGGAAGAGGTCCTCCTATATGGGTGGGTATCTTAGCAATTATAGTGCAAAAAAGGCGGTTAAGATTCTCATTTCAATTTTAATAGTAATTTTGGTTTAGTAGTTCTCTAATACATTATATGTGGCAAATGGTGTTTTCTGTAATAGTTTTCATGTCAATTACCTTATGCTTTTGAAGATGGGAGTTGCTCTACAATGTATGGGTTCAAAGATGTACCTTTTAGTGTTGTTTATCGTTTAAGGTCTGATATTAGTGTAAGTGACTTTGCGGATCCAATTTTGAGTCATCTTAAGTTTAAGGTATGTATTATTCTACGTACTCATCGATTATTTTATCTTAATCATGAAACAAATTTTATTTTGCTTTTATTATCATATAATGACAGGGTGACTTGAACCAATATCAATTTCATTTTCTGTTGTCTCTTTATACCGAGTATTTGAATTCAAGCTTATGTAAGAGCACTAGTACAGATCTGCGATTTGGTCACACCAGAAAAGCGTGACTAAAACCATATGGTGACACTCGTCTTTTCACCTTGTGTGTGACTAAAGGTCGCGCCACCAAAGGGGTCCATACGGTCACACTAGCTGGTTAGTGGCCGTATCCATTTAAAAAGAGTAACCAAAACCATAAAATGTGTGACCATAAGCTCTTTAAAATCAAGTGAAAGTGTATTTTGTGTGACTATTTTCCATCCATTGGTCACTTGAGTTGTATGTTTGTGTGACCATTTGTAACATTTAGTCACACAACGAGTTCTTTATTTTGGGATTTGGTTACATAAATTTAAGCCAAATGTGACCAAAAGTGTTAATAAGTGTGACCATATGATCTTTAAAGTAAGGTAAACTTGTATTTTGTGTGACCATATACTCATTAATGTCAAGTAAAACATGTATTTTGTGTGACTGTTGTCCATCCAATGGCCACTTTATTTTCATGTTTGTGTGACGATTTGTATCATTTAGTCACACAAGTAGTGATTTACTATGGGATTTGGTCACATAAAATTAAACCAAAAGTGGTCGTAGGTGATAATAAGTGTGACCATATGCTCTGTAATGTCAAGTAAACTTGTATTTAGTGTGACTATTGTCCATCCAATGGTCACTTTATTTTCATGTTTATGTGACGATTTGTATCATTTAGTCACACAAGTAGTGATTTATTATGGGATTTGGTGACATAAAATTAAACCAAAAGTGGCCGTAGGTGATAATAAGTGTGACCATATGCTCTGTAATGTCAAGTAAACTTGTATTTTGTGTGACTGTTGTCCATCCACTGGCCACTTTATTTTCATGTTTGTGTGACGATTTGTATCATTTAGTCACACGTAGTGATTTATTATGGGATTTGGTCACATAAAATTAAACCAAAAGTGGCCATAGGTGATAATAAGTGTGACCATATGCTCTGTAATGTCAAGTAAACTTGTATTTAGTGTGACTATTGTCCATCCAATGGCCACTTTATTTTCATGTTTGTGTGACGATTTGTATCATTTAGTCACACAAGTAGTGATTTACTATGGGATTTGGTCACATAAAATTAAACCAAAAGTGGCCGTAGGTGATAATAAGTGTGACCATATGCTCTGTAATGTCAAGTAAACTTGTATTTACCAATGGGGCTTTGCCTCAGTGGTACCGCCGCCGCAAATCCCCACGCCCCACCCGGGTTCAAGCCTCTGGGAGTACAAAAAATCCTATGCTCCGTGTGTGGGGTCACTGGGGCCAGGTGTTTAGCCGGACGGGTTGCCTCTTGCGGGTGGGGCTCCGTGGATCTACGGATCCGGGGTTAAAGGTTCCCTCCAATAACTTTTTTTTTTTTTTTTTTTTTAAAAAAAACTTGTATTTAGTGTGACTATTGTCCATCCAAGGGCCACTTTATTTTCATGTTTGTGTGACGATTTGTATCATTTAGTCACACAAGTAGTGATTTATTATGGGATTTGGTCACATAAAATTAAACCAAAAGTGGCCGTAGGTGATAATAAGTGTGACCATATGCTCTGTAATGTCAAGTAAACTTGTATTTTGTGTGACTATTGTCCATCCAATGGCCACTTTATTTTCATGTTTGTGTGACGATTTGTATCATTTAGTCACACAAGTAGTGATTTACTATGGGATTTGGTCACATAAAATTAAACCAAAAGTGGTCGTAGGTGATAATAAGTGTGACCATATGCTCTGTAATGTCAAGTAAACTTGTATATTGTGTGACTATTGTCCATCCAATGGCCACTTTATTTTCATGTTTGTGTGACGATTTGTATCATTTAGTCACACAAGTAGTGATTTACTATGGGATTTGGTCACATAAAATTAAACCAAAAGTGGCCGTAGGTGATAATAAGTGTGACCATATGCTCACCCAATGGCCACCTGATTTGTATTTTGTGTGGCGTTTTGCACTATTCAGTCACACACGACTTATGTAACAAACAGTGGTCACAATGTGTGACCATATTACGTTTATGCATCTTTTAGTCACATATAAAAAATCAAATAGATGTGTAACAATTTGAATTAGTATATATAACACCACAAATAAAAATTGGAATGTACATAATTAATTAATATTGTAAAAGTTGGATCGGAATGTACATGATCAAAATCGACTAATTACTAACATCACAGTTGTAACGACTTTTTACTCTTGATCAGTTTGGTCTTCGCTTGCTTTACCATGGAATCACTAGACACAAAAGATTTGCCCCTTTTCTTTGATATATCTCGTACAGTTATGTTCTCATCATGATTAGCTGACTTTTGTAGATAAGTAGGTGGTGGTGTTGCCTGTACAAGAAACAAGGCGGCGCATATGTATCAAAATCTAAATAAATTGAAGAACTATATGTATCAGTAGTAAGATATATAAAAACGTGTACTATATATGTACCTCCTCATCAATAATCACTTGATCCTTTGGCCACGCACAATAACCACCTTCTACATCCTTAACTGTTTTGACACCATTGTTTGCTTTGTCCGGAATAAAAGCAGCATCCACTAACGATTTATCAACAGACACTTTGTAGCAATCGTTTGGAAGTATTCTGTTATGAAGCTTCATTTTTTCATTTGACACCCAGACAGTACCCAACGCAATGACGTTTGCCTTCTTTAAGTGCCACAATTTACACTTGTAAAACTAAAGAAAATGATATAACAACAATTATTACGTGTGTGTGTGTATATATATATATATATATATATATATATATATATATATATATATATATATATATATATATATATATATATATATGTATATGTGTGTGTGTGTGTGTGTATGCATTGTAATTTGATTAAACTGAATAATATATGAACATTTAGGATTACATTACCTCCACCTGCGGTGTTGTTGGAGGCGGATTCTTTTGCGATTCCGACTGTGTTGGTCGTTGGGACGTGTTGTTATCTTGTGAATCTTGCGGCCTGTTTGACTGCTCAACAGATTTATAACAAATTTCCTATATAATACTCGGTAAATATCAAGTATGTAATATGTAAAATTATTAAACCATAGTGAGAAATACTGAAATCAAATTAACTCTAATGTTTTAACACTTACACTTGATTCTGTTGGCTTTTCCAAACTTGCAAGTCCATAATTAGACTTACGAAACCTGTCATCCTTCCCACAAACAACATCACTTAAGGCAGTATTTCCGCCCTCCTTATCAGGATGGGTAGCTATATCCACGGTAGGAGACGACACCTGCAATATAAATTAAGAAATACATTTGTCAGCAACCATGTTATTAAAGAATAAAATGTATGCATAAGTAAAACAATGAAAACCTTTCCTGTAATGCTGGTACTGTAGGTGTCAATGCATCCAACCGACTCTTAAGTTCGATAACCATTGACTGTGTATCTGTCACTTGGCTGGACAACGTCGACACTAATTTATCTTTGTCTTCATTTTTACGTTTCTCAGCTGCAAGTTCCGCTTCAAGTGCTTTGAATCTCGCATCATCGTATGCTTTTCTGTTTCGGGGTAGATTAAAATACGTCTTGACTGTCACTCCGCCTCCCACTCCTCTGGCATATCCAGATTTTTCGGGACCAAGCACCTCTGTCAATCATTCGCCATTGTCAACCTTTAAGGTTCCAGCTTTGATCTGCTCCTCAGCGGCTTCCTGCCGTAAAGATTTGATCAGGCAATTAATGTGTTTAATGCAAAATAAACATGAATTTATAAATGGAAAACTTCATGTCAAAATGCTTACTACTGCATTTGCCTTATCTTTGGTTGTGTCGTCTCGAAATACCCCTTGTTTGTTTACCCTTCCTTTCACCCACAACAGAGCACGTGGGGGTTCTTCATGTTGTTCAATAACTTTATCTTCGATCTTATAATCATCAAATACACATGCATGTAATTAAAGTTAAACCAAGGAATATATTAACTTAGACAATAAAAAACAGAAACAAATTACATTTAAGACTTATTATATATACATGTAGTAAATTAGAAACAAACATTCGCTTTGTAAATGTAAGTACCGTACCATTTTCTTTTTCACATATGTGTATCCACCACGTCCCATTGTATGTGGATAAAGAGACTTGGAGCGCGCCTCTTTTGCTGCACGTGACTTGCGCTTAGTTACAGAAGAACAAAATGATAATTAGTTAGTTTAATTTAGGCATAAATTTGCAAACTCAAAGCATATGAAAGCTATATTATGTATGGAGTTAAATATAAATGACCATCACTAACCTGGTAATTTTCCGTGCTCGTATACTCTACGAATGCGTCCCATTCCGCGGATTTGACAATTGAACTGTATTTAAATGGGACTTCTTTTAGTTTTGCAGGTGTGTCTAGGTTAGGCAGGATGTACTTGTCCCTCAATTTACTTCTGAAAGTCCGTAGATGCCCACCTAGACGATACATTATTTTCCCTTTGTATGTCTCCTCAAGGACAAAATATTGCTGCAACATTAGAATACTCAAGTGGATCAGAAACTGAAACTATAATTGTAACAAAACTTCTTTATCTAATTAGGTTACCAAGATCAATATATATACTAGATAGCAAACAGATTACAAATACTAGATGTATATATAACGAGTCTGTTTAACAGCAATCTAATGTGGTTTTTTAACATTAACAAATTAATTAAATATATGTTTGCATATATAATATGTATCTATAGTGTATTCTCAGTATTATTTTTTTTGATAAATTATAAAGGAAACTAAAGGGATCTGATCAGTGTTTAAAACTTGCCGTGATTTCATCCCAAAGTTTTGCTCTTGATTTTGGATCGACCTTCTTCCATGTAAGAATTTTTAAGCCTATATGCTCACGCACCATGTCTCCCAAGAAACTTGCAAACACTGCGCTGTTATCCCCTGTGAGCCTGCCCATTGAATCGAAGGCTACATTGAGTTTTGATGCACCGGGTTTGTTAAACTTGTTGCGAAACTTAGCTAGCCTGGTGATGCCCCTTGGAGGAACTATTTTGATTGTTGAATCGGTGTTTTCACGGGCATCATGTTCTTCATCGGAAGATGAATCATACTCCTCTGATTCATACCTCTCATCTTCGTCGTTGCCATGATAAACATTAATATCGGCTGCTTTATCCATGAATCTTTAGTTGTTTAGGAGAGAGTAGTAAGAGATAATGTTTTGGTTAGTGTTTAATTTAGATCGGAATAATTGTGTAAAAACCGATTAATGAGTGTTTGGGTTGTGGTTTGTAGGCATTAACTGTAATTATCGAATTTTTAGGAAGGTAAATGGTCACGACTAATTTAAAATTTTTCGCTAATTTTAAATTTAAAAATTTTCAGCCAAAAATTTGGCTCGAAAAAAAACCCAAAGAAAAGCAATAAACTTGTTCTATTGTTTTATATTTATTTTACGAAATATAACAAAAGCGATTCATATAGATTAGTGGTAAAGGTGGTGGATAAAGTTGTCTGCTGGTCGCGTGTTCAAGTCTTGCATGTTTCCTTTTTTTTTTTTTTTTTTTTGTGTAAAGTGATCATGTTATAATTTAATGTGAAACATCTATACTTCCTTATTATACTCTTATCAATAGTTTAATGTATTGAAAAACTTGCATAAATATAATTGTGATAATTAATTATAATAGGTAGTTACTAAATTAAAGTATAGTAATTAATTGTATTGAATATGATTTGGTTCTTTTTAATATAGAAGCTATCGTAGATGATTATTAATGTAATAGGGGCATTTTGGGAATATTTATTTTTTAAGACTTTTAAGTATCAACAATGGACATGGTTTATAAGTAACTAGTACATTTCCCGCGCTTTGCGGCGGTGCAGCGGAACTAAAGCCATATGAAACGATGATGGTGGCCAGTGGCTAACAATACTGAGACAACGGTGTCTTACCATGATGCAAAATTACAATGAAATGTGTATATCCAATACCCCTTGCATATTTAATTGGTATTTGATTTAGGAACACCATAACTAATTAAAATAGATCCAAACAAATATAAAAAAATAAATAAGCAAAATTATATCTGTAAATCGAAAATGAATCATTTCCAAATATAAATTTGACTACAATTATTAAGTGAGAAAAGGGTAAAATAGTAAATTCCGATATCTCTATTGTAAGCTATTAAGGAAAAAGCCAAAACCCTTTATATATAAGGGATTAAGATTATAGATTATAGATATCTATACATTTGGTAAGTATGGTATTTTTGAATTTTGGCTCTACACACCATCATACTGTTAACTATACATTTTGTAACTACTATATTCTTAAATCTTAGCTCTACATTTAGTTGTTGCATCCATTAACTACTACATCCATACATTTGGTTAGTCTCTAATATCATCCTGTTTGTTACACTTCATAGCCCAATACACACTCTGATACAATCAGTTTTGATTTCAAACCAACGAATTCAAATCAACATACACACGAATTCAAATCAACATACACACGCATTTGATACAACCAGTTTTGGATTTAAATTGAGCAGCAAAATAAATAAAAAATTGTACCAACAAACACACGAATTCAAATCAACATATATATATATGTACATATATATATATATATTTAGCAGCAAAAAGTATGTACATAATTACCAAATTAAATTGTACCAAGTAACTGCCTACTTTTAATTCTAATCCCAAATGGCTGCAAACTTGAGGTAACACGTGTCCCACAAACAAACGTTACAACAAAACAGCCATTCACGCCTATTCAACCACGCATCGATTAATCTAACCCTGGATGCATGGTGGTGTGTACAACTAAGGCAGACAGGTAATTCCCTGTGGGTTAATCGCGCGTGATCAGACGACAGTCTACTAACCTTGGTCACGCTTTCTACCACACCCCTACGCCTTGCTGCCTTTGTGTATTGGTCATTCAGGAGACGCCTTGCTTCTGCTATAGTTTCTCCACCTTCTGCCATCAGCATCATACCAAGGACAAGTGTAGCATCACTTTGTCCCAACTTCGCTGCCTGCTGCAGCATTCCCTTTCCAGCCGGCTCATCGCCAACATAAAACACCTTCACCTGTTTAGCACACAAAACAAACATAAATATGTATGTAACAGAGTACCATGCATCAAAAAATTAAATTGATTGGAAGATAAGACGTACCACTCCATCTCTAAACAACATGTTCTGGTTTCCCTTTTCCCTCAATTGTGCTAGCAGCTCAAACTTAAGAAAGTGAAACCTAAGTGAAAAGATGGAATCAACTTCCATCCTCACATACACCTCATCTTTTTCCCCTGCTCGTGCAAAGGCTTTGCAACTAAAATGTAGGCAATCAGGAAACCAAAGTAAATCCCTCATAAATGGTAATTTCTTAAAAACTAAATTTTAAGATTGGATACAATTTAAATCTGATGAGCCCTAATATATAGATGTGATACGGTTATTTAAAATTTTACTTAATGAATCGCTAAAATAGGCAAACGCAGTGTTATTTAAGTTGAATCTATAATGTGAACGAGGGTTTGTAACTTACAGCATCTTGCACTTGAAAACGTCGATTGCACTCGAAGCCCCCAAATGCGCTAATATCTTTGCGATCACATCGTCCGGAAGATCAGAAAGCGACAACCCGTGTTCCATGCTTAGTCGGCATTTCTTTGCAAGTTGGAAATCCATGAATTTGATCTTGCTTGTAGTGTTGGTTATGCTCTGTTTCAAGTTTTTTGGAAGTTGGTGCGCCGGGAACTGAAACGCCTGGTGATGATGCGTAATGACCACAGGCCGCCATGTTTGGTCTTACAGTCAAATTACGGAAATACCCTAAAAAATAATAGGCTTCTTATTCTTTTAGTAAGGGTATTTATGTCAGTAACACGTTTATTGTATATATTTAGACTTCTACATATATGGTAACAAGATAATTTATTTGTATACTTGATACAAAACTTAGGATAAGTGTTATTGTTCAGTAAATGGTGAAATATCATATATCATATATCATATATTTCATTATTAAACTTAGAATAAGTTCTATGATTCAATAAGTGATGAAATAATTATATCCTAAGTTTAATAGTGGCGTACGTGATATTGGTAATATCATATATCATATATTTCATTATTAAACTTAGGATAAGTTCTATGATTCAATAAGTGATGAAATAATTATATCCTAAGTTTAATAGTGGCGTACGTGATATTGGTAATATCAGATATCATATATTTCATTATTAAACTTAGGATAAGTTCTATGATTCAATAAGTGATGAAATAATTATATCCTAAGTTTAATAGTGGCGTACGTGATATTGGTAATATCATATATCATATATTTCATTATTAAACTTAGGATAATCTATGATTCAATAAGTGATGAAATAATTATATCCTAAGTTTAATAGTGGCGTACGTGATATTGGTAATATCATATATCATATATTTCATTATTAAACTTAGGATAATCTATGATTCAATAAGTGATGAAATAATTATATCCTAAGTTTAATAGTGGCGTACGTGATATTGGTAATATCAGATATCATATATTTCATTATTAAACTTAGGATAAGTTCTATGATTCAATAAATGATGAAATTATTATTATATCCTAAGTTTAATAGTGGCGTACGTGATATTGGTAATATCATATATCATATATTTCATTATTAAACTTAGGATAAGTTCTATGATTTTTTTTTTTTTTTGGGTAAAGGGCAAAAATTACCCGGTAAATATATTCCCAAAAGCATTTAAGTACAATAGATGTGAGTGAATCCCACATCTCAGCCCGTTACATAGGCAAAAGAATACATAACAAGGAAACAACCACTACTCACTATCTGACTTAACATAAATCAAACAAAGACCACACTTGACTCAACAGAAATCAAACAAAATCCAGAACTTATTTCTTCTTATCCATTTTCCTATCATGAAGACTCATGTAATCAGCCATCTCGTTATCTACAGGATCAAGAACATCATCTTCATCATCTTCAATAGCCTCACCAGCCATAAAGTCATCAGAAACATGAGATCCATAAATGTCTTTCCAACGAGAATACAAACTGGGATTATTATCAGTGTTACCATCAGAAGAGGACACCTTCTTCCCACGATCTTCCTGCTTACTATCCAACTGCTCACTTATAGAAGCCGTATTATCCAATGTAGAATCTAACTTATTCAGAGACTCAAAGGAATTAGATGTTGTAGTCTTACCAATATCCTTTGTCTTCTTTTTAGGAACAAACACCTATTTAGCAGGTGCAACAGCCACTTTCTTTGGATTACCAACCACAAGGCCACGGAACGGTTTTCTCGGGGCTTGGAAACCTTCATAGTCTTTCTTGTTCTTCACCTCAGCCCCTTTAACAACATTCACATCACCTTGTTTTTCCGAGACATCAGGAACACGCTTTGGACATTGATCCTCCGTATGCCCAAATACCTTACAAGCATTACAACGAGGAGGCTTCCATTCATATTCCACGCGAACCGTATGTAGAGAATGCCCCGTCCCTTCCACAAACGGGACTGATATTACCAAAGTATCCTTAGGAACCCGATCAGCCCTAATATCAATCAGGGCACGAGCAAAATCCAACCGACCCCATGAGTTAAAACACATGGAGCTGGTATAAGAATCAAGCATCAGAGGAGTACCTAATTTGGTAGCAATAGCACTCAAACCATCCTCAGTGAAAGCAGCAATTGGAACCCCATGAAGCTTAACCCATATTGGAATTGAGACAAGATCCTCTTTCAACAAGCTAGCTGTAGAAGACCACTTCTTTAACACAATTGGCACCTTTCGAATGAACCAAGGACCATTCTCCATAACCCCCTCCAAACCTGTTGCAGAATTAAACTTGAAAAAGAAGAATCCTTTTGAGTTCATCATCACTTTATTAAGACCGAATTTCCTCCAAGCATTCAAGACATAATGTTCAACAACAGGAAAAGCCACTCTTTTACCAAGAAAATATCCAAAAAGAGTGTTCTCAAACCTAGAATTTGCCTCCATAACCGAAGACATAGGAATGTGAACATCAGCCGTATCATCTAGAGGCTTTTCCACTTCCAACACACGGAAGTTGACCTTCCTATTACCTGTATCAGACTTTACCACATTGGCATAAGAAGTAGTAGAAGGCTGATTACATACTTCATCGGTCACCACACTAGCGTATGAAGGCTTTTGTGGTGTAGTATCAGTAGAACTAGAATCATGCTCATCTCCACGAAAGGAAGACGGAACAGGAAGTCCATCAGCTCCAACTAATTTTCCATCAACCATTCTAAGTGATTTAGAACCAAGGCTGACTTTTTTTACCGTAGGTATTCCATCTCTCTTTTCCCCCGTCATAATAATTCAAACTACCAACAAACGACCCTCAAACCAGCTACAATTGAAATCCAATCAGAAACAAACCAGATAACAAGAACAAACCTCAAAGCTACTACTATTGAAATCCAATCAGAAAACCATCAAGTAACCAATCTGATCCCAAGTAAACGACAAACCAAATCCGCAAGCACAAAGTAATCTGATCAAAATCAAACCCCAAAGATGGGATTCAATCTGGTCAGATTTTATACAAGTAATAACTACTTGTTGTAAAACAAAACCACTTAGAAAACAACCTACAATCTGATCACAATCCACAAACCCAATTTCGATTTAAAACTTCAATCAAAAGCAATCAACCAAACTCTGCCTCAAGTGATTAAATCAATGATTATTAAATTCGAATAGCCAAAGAATTAATTCAAGGCAAGCAAACTGATCGAATTAATTATCCTTAGTGGCCAACAAGAAAACGTGGACCACAAACAATTAATCAGATCTTAAATTAATTCGATGCAAGCAATGACCAACAAGATATTCTGATTTAATAATCCTTAGTGGCCAACAAGAAGTAGACCACAAGGAATAATACAACCAGATCTTAAAACGTGGAAACAAGAATTGGAATGAATATATAAATATTAATTGCAGATCGACCAGAATCAATTAATTACCATATACATATAATCGTTGAGTGATATGGTAATTTTTTTTGGCGAAATCTTCCAATACCAGATTTGCGAATGAAGGTTAGATAAGTAGGAAGAAAATCGCCCAAAAGTTAGAGAGAAAACAAGGGAATATGTTCTATGATTCAATAAGTGATGAAATAATTATATCCTAAGTTTAATAGTGGCGTACGTGATATTGGTAATATCAGATATCATATATTTCATTATTAAACTTAGGATAAGTTCTATGATTCAATAAGTGATGAAATAATTATATCCTAAGTTTAATAGTGGCGTACGTGATATTGGTAATATCAGATATCATATATTTCATTATTAAACTTATGATAAGTTCTATGATTCAATAAGTGATGAAATAATTATATCCTAAGTTTAATAGTGGCGTACGTGATATTGGTAATATCATATATCATATATTTCATTATTAAACTTAGGATAATCTATGATTCAATAAGTGATGAAATAATTATATCCTAAGTTTAATAGTGGCGTACGTGATATTGGTAATATCATATATCATATATTTCATTATTAAACTTAGGATAATCTATGATTCAATAAGTGATGAAATAATTATATCCTAAGTTTAATAGTGGCGTACGTGATATTGGTAATATCAGATATCATATATTTCATTATTAAACTTAGGATAAGTTCTATTATTAAACTTGGAACGCTGACTCTTGTTTATCGGTCCAATCGAACCTTTTGTCCTTCTGAGTCAGTATTGTGAGTGGTTGAGCTATTTTGGAGAAATTTCCAATGAATCGCCGATAATACCCAGCAAGACCCAAGAATTGGCGTATTTCAGTTGCAGAGGTGGGTGCTTGCCAGTCTTTGATAGCCTCGATTTTTGATGGGTCAACGTGAATTCCCTGACTGTCGATCACGTGACCAAGGAATTGAACGGTTTTTATCCAGAACTCACACTTAGAGAATTTGGCGTAAAGCTCCTCGCGTCTAAGTAGTTCTAGTATGGTTTTGAGGTGTTGCGCATGTTCTTGCTCGTTGCGCGAGTAAATGAGTATGTCATCGATAAAGACAATGACAAACTTGTCGAGGTAAGGTTTACACACCCGGTTCATGAGGTCCATGAATACAGCCGGTGCGTTGGTTAGACCGAAGGGCATCACTTGGAACTCGTAGTGCCCGTAACGAGTTTTGAAAGCAGTTTTTGGAATATCGGTGTCGCAAACCCGTAACTGATGATACCCTGATCGCAGGTCGATTTTTGAGTAGAAACTTGAACCCTGAAGTTGGTCGAATGGATCATCAATGCGAGGAAGTGGGTATCGGTTTTTGACGGTCAATTTGTTCAATTCTCGATAGTCGATACACATTCGGAAAGAACCGTCCTTCTTTTTAACAAATAAGACCGGAGCTCCCCAGGGTGAAGAACTCGGTCTAATGAATCCTCTATCCAGGAGTTCCTATAACTGGGTGGACAACTCCTGAAGTTCGGATGGGGCTAAACGGTACGGTGCGCGGGCCACCGGTGCGGCACCCGGCACGAGATCAATTGAACTAACAAAGGTTATATTTTCGGAATCACAAACAAACAAGGAACAAGATTAACAAAAGCGTCATCATCATTTCCGGCCTCCTTTAGCTCCGATTTGCAACTGTAAGAAAATATCTAAATTCCTAGATCTATTCATTTTGGTGTAATGTTTTGATGTAATATTGTGTACACAACTTAGTTATAACCTAAACAATGAAGAGAACATGATTTTACGGCTTAAAAATGCATTTGGTTTAGGTTTTGGATCGGAAAATCACGACAGTCGCAACTTTCTGGGCTGGTGTTCATCTTTGCGACACAACGCCTATGTCGCATGTTATGTCGCATAAACCGTGTTGTGTCGTAGGCTATGTCGTATTTTGTGTCGTATCTCGTGTCGTACCCTTGTGTCGTAAACCAAATACGACACAACCCTTATGTCGCTATTGATTTAGCACCGAAAAGCTTATGCAACACAACTCTTGTGTCGTATAGCTCTTGTGTCGCATTACTATGCGACACAACCCTTGTGTCGCATACCAAACTTTTATGTCGCAAATTGTGTCGCAGAAATCAGAATTTTGAAGAATTTTCACTAAGACAATGTAGAAAATGTGCATTTTTTTCCCTCCGAGCTGACTCGGCAGCTCGACCCCGCAACTAGGGGCGCTGCCCCCTGACCCCCGTCGTTCCACCACAAAATGTTCAAAAACAATAATAATACTTTGAAAATTATTATTACAACCGTCACCAACGGGCCAAACATGTTTTCTAACAACAAACGATTACAAACATACGGACAAACATTGGGCATACTAGTTGTGTACAACTAAACGAAATGTCTTGCGAGACATCTACTTACCTAACACTATGTGTCTAGGCATTTGAAGGATTACGGGTTCGGAGAACCTACTTGCTTTACTTACTACTTGCTATTTGCTACTGCTTACTACAAGACTCAGGTGAGTCTTACGGCCCCCCTTTTACTGTTTTATCTTATCGGGGGAGAAACATGCTACTACTTTTCCTTGAACACAAGTACTAAAACTGTTTACTATACCAAACGGAATTGCATGAGTTAATTACGGTCTACAGAAGTCTCTCCATCATATATCGTTAGTTATGGACTTAAGCGCGAACACTAGTTAATGGATCCATTAGGGAAATGACCCTCCCCGCCCGGGGTAGTAGCGCTACCACGAACCGTTCTGTATAAACGGGCGACTATTATTCGTTACATATGCTTGCTCAGTTACGAGCATGTCACGGGAGCAACTTATTACTTACGGGTTAAGCTTCGATTATGAGCCTCATGGCAACGGTATAACTTACTTACTTACATTTGCTGGATTGCAAATACTGGTTTTACATTTGCTGGATTGCAAATACTGATTTTTCGCCTACGGGCACTACTGATGAAATCTTGTGTTCAAAACTGATATTACTTAAAACCTGTGAGATTCACCAACATTCGTGTTGACCCTTTTAGCATGTATTCTCAGGTACACAGACAGAGTAGGATTACTCCAGGACATAGCTAGAGTCGCATGATTTCAACACAACTGCATTAACGGAGATTCTTAGCATTATCTTTTGTATATTTCGATTATGTAATAGAATCTCCCGCTATACGCGTGGACTCTAGGAAACTACATTTTTGTATATGAAAACATTAAGTTTTCAAACATTATCTCTATGGGAATGTAACTAATTTACAAACGTTGCATATAGATGTCGTTTGCCTTATCTTTGCGCTGTGATATTTGATTAGTAGCACCCCAAAACTTGCTTCCGCCAAACAGTGAATTTGGGGGTGCTACAGATTGGTATCAGAGCTTAAGGTTATAGTGAACTAGGTTGCATTTAGTGGGCCTAGACTATGTCCATTAGGCAGTATTCCCTATTTAGTACTATTAGTTCAGAAATTTCATCATACGAAGTTAATTTAACATAGCCTGATCAACGACTCCACGAGATGGACATTGAACTACAAGAAACCCGCGAACATTGGAGACTCACAGCGAGGGAACGAATCGATCAAGTCTCCGAAGATCACGAGCACACCGTCACCGCTATAGAAACCCTTCAAAATCAAGTAGGGGAAACAGTCGGAACCATGGAGGTTGTCCAAAACCAAGTGATCGGCAACCGAAATGAGATCGCTGTCCAATAATCAAGATTGCACCAGTGCGAGACACGTCTAAGGGAAACCGAGGACGCCCTCCGAACGGCCTCCAGACTTACAGAATCTGTGGACCACCTCAACGCACTATTGCCACAACTCAATTTACGTCAGAATTAGCTTAGGCTGAATCAGTATTCTCTTATGCTTTCGTGGGAATGTATGTAATCCGACCGGATGTAATAATTCCTGACACTTTTGTACTACTACTACACTGTAATATTTTGGAAAAACTCGTACCTTGTATCCAACTGATTATCTAAATGGAACGTGATTATCACTTCGTACTGTTATCGTGTATCTCATCATATACACTTGTGATATATCATAAATTTCATGCAATTATATTATTCCTTTTTATCCTTGTTCTTTTCTTGCTCAGCATCATGCCTCCTCGCCGACAAGTCACCCTCAGTGAAGCTGAAATCGCGGGGCTGATTGCCCGCAGTGTGGCTCAAGCCTTGGCTACCCGAACGCCGACTTCTGGTAGCGAGGATTCAGCTACTAACGGGCCGCAACCCAAACCTTGCTCTTAAAAGGACTTCCACAACTGAAAACCTTTGAGCTTTGCAGGTACTGAAGGAGCTATCGGTCTAGTAAGCTGGATCGAGAAAATCGAATCTGTATTCCTTATCTGCAACTGCACAGAGGGAGACAAGGTCAAGTTCTTCGCCAGTACTTTCTCTGACACCGCTCTCACTTGGTGGAACACTTATGCCCAGACTGTGGGTATTGATAATGCTTACAAACTCCCGTGGGAGGAGTTGAAGAAGATGTTGAGGGGCGAGTACTGTCCCAGGGATGAACTGAAACAACTGGAAGTGGAATTCTGGAACCACAAAATGCAGGGTGATGACATCACTGGTTACACCAACCGTTTCCACCAACTGGCACTTCTGTGCCCATCCATGGTCGATCCTGAGTACAAGAGGATCGAGAAATATGTTGATGGTCTTCCTGAAAGACTCCAAGACCTGGTGACATCATCCTAACCGGGTACTATTCAAAGCGCCATTCGTATGGCCCATGAGCTAACGGCAAATTCTGTCCGCCGTGGCATAACTTCAACCCCATCTGCAAACAACAAACGCAAATGGGAAGGAAACCCCAACTCATCCAACCAAACCTCCAACAAAAAGCCTGAGTCTGTTAAGGCTTATTCATCGGGAACTTCGGAAAATAAAGGGTACATCGGGAACAAACCCTACTGTTCCAAATGCAACCGCCATCATGACGGTTCTTGCCCTTGCTCCAACTGCAAACGGTTCGGGCATTTAGCCAAGGATTGCCGGGCCAATGTTCCTACCCCCAACACTAATGCACCAAAGGCCTGCTTTGGGTGCGGAAATTCAGGGCATTTCAAGAAAGATTGCCCAAAGCTGAAAAACAACAACAACCCTGCTCGCGGTAGAGCATTCGTTATCAAGGCTGGGGAAGCCAGACAAGACCCGAATGTCATGACGGTTACGTTCCTTCTCAACGACCCTACTGCTTCTGTATTATTTGATACCGGTGCCGATAGAAGTTTCATTTCTGAGAAATTTAGCCCTTTACTTGATATAACTCCCACTGCCTTAGATGCTAAATACATTGTAGAACTAGCTAACGGCAAACTGATTGAGACTGATAGCATCATACGCAACTGTACACTTAACCTTACGAACGAAACGTTTTCCATTGATTTAATCCCTGTCGAGATCGGCAGCTTCGATATTATTGTCGGTATGGATTGGTTATCCGAGCACCGAGCTGAAATCATCTGTTATGACAAACTCGTTCGCATACCTCTTGTCTCCGGTGGAACCTTAGTCCTACAAGGGGAGACCGACAGACGGAATCTGAATATTGTATCCTTCCTGAAAACTAGAAAATATCTGCGAAAAGGGTATCAAGCCATCCTTGCACATGTAACGGAGAAGAAGTCGGAGGAGAAGCGACTTGAGGAAGTTCCAATCGTGCGGGATTTCCCGGAAGTCTTTCCTGAGGATTTACCCGGACTTCCGCCACCTAGACAAATTGAATTTCAAATCGAACTTGTGCCAAGGGCTGCACTCGTGGCACGAGCCCCGTATCGTCTAGCACCGTCCGAAATGTAGGAGTTGTCTAACCAATTACAGGAACTCCTGGACAGAGGATTTATTCGACCAAGTTCCTCGCCTTGGGGAGCTCCGGTCTTATTCGTGAAAAAGAAAATGGATCTTTCCGCATGTGTATTGACTATCGAGAGCTGAATAAGCTAACCATAAAGAATCGGTACCCGCTTCCTAGAATCGATGACCTATTTGACCAGCTCCAGGGATCGAGTGTTTACTCAGAGATTGATCTACGGTCAGGTTATTATCAACTCCGAGTCCACGACAATGATATCCCAAAGACAGCTTTCCGGACTCGTTATGGGCATTACGAATTCCAAGTGATGCCATTCGGTCTAACCAACGCACCGGCCGTATTCATGGACCTTATGAATCGGGTGTGCAAACCATATCTTGACAAATTTGTCATTGTGTTTATCGATGATATCCTGATTTACTCTCGCGATGAACAGGAACATGCTCAACATCTGAAAACCATTCTAGGACTCCTTAGACACGAAGAGTTATATGCCAAATTCTCTAAGTGTGAGTTCTGGATTCGAACCGTTCAATTCCTCGGACACGTGATTGACAGCCAGGGAATTCATGTTGATCCCGCCAAGATTGAAGCAATCAAGGGCTGGGAGTCACCGACCACTCCAACCGAAGTGAGACAATTCTTAGGTCTTGCTGGTTATTACCGCCGATTCATTGAAAACTTTTCAAGAATAGCTGTTCCCTTAACAACACTGACTCAGAAAGATAAGAAGTTCGATTGGACTAATAAACAAGAGTCAGCTTTCCAGCTATTGAAACACAAACTTTGCAGTGCACCAATCTTGTCCTTACCCGAGGGCACCGATGACTTCGTAGTTTATTGCGACGCCTCACACCAAGGACTTGGTTGCGTGTTAATGCAACGAGAAAAAGTCATTGCCTATGCCTCACGACAACTAAAAATCCACGAGAAAAACTATACGACCCACGACCTCGAGTTAGGTGTCGTGGTCTTCGCATTGAAAATCTGGAGACATTATCTCTACGGTACGAAAAGCACTATCTTTACCGATCACAAAAGTCTCCAACACATATTCGATCAGAAGGATCTAAACATGAGGCAACGTCATTGGGTTGAGTTACTTAGTGACTACGACTGCGAGATCAAATACCATCCGGGCAAGGCAAACGTAGTTGCCGATGCCTTAAGCCGAAAAGAACGAGTGAAACCCCTTCGAGTCCGAACACTTTCTATGACAATTCGTAACGAGCTCCCTGCTCAAATCCTTACCACTCAGCTTGAAGCACTCAGCGATGAAAACCTGAAAAATGAAGCCTTACGAGGCTTGGATAAACAATTCGAAATCAAACCCGATGGGACTCGATACTTCTCTAACCGGGTGCGGTTACCCAAATTCGGAAACTTGCGAGATTTGGTGATGGCTGAAGCTCACAAATCTCGATACTCTATACATCGTGGTTCTGACAAGATGTATCACGACGTCAAAGGGTTGTATTGGTGGCCTAACATGAAAGCTGACATCGCCATGTACGTAAGTAAATGCTTAACCTGTTCCAAAGTCAAGGCCGAACACCAAAGACCCTCGGGATTGCTCCAACAACCTTAAATTCCTCAATGGAAATGGGAGCAAATTGCCATGGACTTCATTACCAAACTACCAAAAACTTCGAGCGGTTGCGATACCATTTGGGTGATCGTGGACCGTCTCACAAAATCTGTTCATTTTCTGGCCATCAAGGAAACTGACAAGATGGAGCGTTTGGCTCGCATCTACATCAAAGAAATTGTTTCGCGACACGGTGTACCTATCTCGATCATCTCGGATAGAGACAGCCGTTTCACTTCCAACTTTTGGCAATCGGAACAGAAATCTCTCGGTACTCGTCTGGATATGAGTACAGCTTATCACCCGCAAACCGATGGTCAAAGCGAGCGAACCAACCAAACACTGGAGGATATGCTACGAGCCTGCGTAGTGGACTTCGGTACTTCTTGGGAAAGCCACTTACCGTTGTGCGAGTTCTCGTACAACAACAGTTACCATACCAACATTAAGGCTGCACCCTTCGAGGCACTCTACGGGCGTAAGTGCCGATCACCTATCTGTTGGACTGAGTTAGGAGATTCCCAACTCACGGGTTCGGAAATCATTCACGAAACTACTGAGAAAATCATTGGTATTCAAAACCGGCTGAAAGCCGCACGTGATCGTCAGAAAAGCTATACTAACGTGAGACGCAAACACCTTGAGTTCCAGGTAGGGGACAAGGTACTTCTCAAAGTGGCACCGTGGAAAGGTGTCATTCGATTCGGAAAACGAGGCAAACTAAACCCTAGATACATCGGACCATTCGAAATCATTGAAAGGATTGGTCCAGGACTGTAAACGGATTCGCCTCTGGCCTCTGGCTCTCCGAAGCTTCGATTTGGAGGTTTTTGGGCTGTGGCATTCCGCCTGCAACTTCCTACTGAGCTTAGCAGCGTTCACAACACCTTTCACATTTCTAACCTGAAGAAGTGTCTGTCTGACGGGACACTAATAATACCGCTCGACGAAATCCAAATCGATGATAAACTTCATTTTGTCGAGGAACCTATGGAAATCATGGACCGTGAGGTCAAGCGATTGAAACAGAGTCGTATTCCCATCGTAAAAGTCATGTGGACTTCTAGACGTGGTCCTGAATTCACCTGGGAACGGGAAGACCAAATGCGACAGAAATACCCACATCTCTTCCCAGACAAAGCACCGTCCGTGCACTCGAGCTAATTTCGGGACGAAATTTCTTTAACAAGGGGAGAATGTAACACCTGCCTAATTAGGATAATTAATTATGCCTAATTATTTGTAACTAGTTGTAATTAGTATGTAATAGGACTAATTACAGACTCTATCTGTATATATAAGGTGATTTATATATATGTGTACTTACGCGATTTGGATAAATCGTACGAATCAACCGGATGAAGTCCGATACATTTTACTTGGACGTTGGTGACAAAACTTACTTAAATAATGGGAACGTATTTTACTGTATAAATACATATTCGAACGGACACTATTAGATTAGCGCGACAACATTATGAGTATTTTAGCAAAAACGTATCAAACGCGAAACAGATAACTTAAATAACTCGGCAAATGTTTTTATAATTAATTTCAAGGTATTTTTATTAAAATACTTCCGCCACATTTTAAAAATATAACTGCTTGGTCAAATATTAAAAACGAATTATTAATCAATTAGGACACGGAGTAAATACTGTATTTTAGGGAGTGTTTTCCCTCCCTTCCCTTTTGGAACCAGCCAACACCACCACCTCCCCTATTCTCTCTTTCATTTTCATTTTATACAAAACACACACATACACAAAAACCCTCTCACCAAATTCTCTCCAATTTTCGGATTTTGCAAACCAACCAACAAAGGTTATATTTTCGGAATCACAAACAAACAAGGAACAAGATTAACAAAAGCGTCATCATCATTTCCGGCCTCCTTTAGCTCCGATTTGCAATTGTAAGAAAATATCTAAATTCCTAGATCTATTCATTTTTGTGACACCCCCAAATTTAATGCTTTGCGGAAGCGAGTTTTGAGTGTCACTAATCTAATATCAAAACACCAAAGTACAAGCAAACGACTCTAAATGAGACGTTGTAGAAAATATATTACATTACATAAGTTTTCAAAAGTAATACAAAGCTTAAGTCATAAGTTTGAAACATAGTAGTGAGTTCGCAAAATGATTGCAGAAGATTTTAATACATAACCATTATACAAAATATAATGCAAGAAAATCTTCATGTCTAAATGGATGCATGCGACTCGTGATAGCTAGCTTATCCTGTAGGCCATTCCTACTATTGCTGAGTACCTGATAATACATCACTAAAAGGTCAACCAAAATGGTTGGTGAATCTCACAGGTTTATAGTATACAGTAATAAGCAGTTGAGTAAATCAGTAAGTAAAATGTTTACAATCAGTAAAACAGTAAAGTATAATTGTACAACAGTAGTAATTTAGTAAAATAGTATTTCACAAACATAGTAAAGTCGGTGTAGTCGGTCAATTTATTGCCATGTCATGAGCCATTATAGTCGAAGCTTAACACGTCTGTAGTTTTTGCCCCCGTGAGTACTAATCCAAAAATACTCATATCAAACGAATAAGAAACGCCTGTTTATACTAGTGCGGTTCGTGGTGGAGCTACCACCCCAGGCGGGGATTGTCTGTCCCATATGGATCCATATACTAAAATTCGCGCTTATCTTATAACTGACGACTATAATCAGAGGACTTCATTGGATTAAATAGAAACTCATGCAGTTCAGTAAGGCAATACGTCGGTAATTAATACATTGTATTTGGATTAAAGTCGGTAAAATAATACATTTTGTACTTGTATTATAGTTTGTAAAATAATACCTTTTGTACTGGTATTAAAGTCGGTAAAACAATACGTTTTGTACTTGTATTCACATCAGTAAAATAATACATTTTGTACTAGTATTATAGTTTGTAAAATAATACATTTTGTATTAGTATTAAAGTCGGTAAAACAATACATTTTGTACTTGTATTCAAATCAGTAAAATAATACATTTTGTACTTGTATTATAGTTTGTAAAATAATACCTTTTGTATTAGTATTAAAGTCGGTTAAAACAATACATTTTGTACTTGTATTCAAATCAGTAAATAAACATGTTTGTAAAACAATACATTTGTAAATGTATTTAGTAATTCAAGTAATCTTAGTAAACAATCACTTTCAGTAAACAAGTACATACAGTAAACAAGTATATTCAGTAACAATACATTTAGTAAACAAGTTATGCATCTCCCCCAAAGTAAAACAGTAAAAAGGGGTAGTGAGACTCACCTGTTGAGCAAGCAATCCTAATGTGCGCGCGTGTACCAATCGTAACCTCCTAATGCCCTAAACACGCGAGATTACATATTTGTAAGTGTACGCCTAGTAGTTCATTAGTATATTTGTTTACTTAATTGATTGTATTCAACGTATTTGTCTAAGGTTTACGTTTACGCGTTTGTAATCCAATTAAGTTTGTAGTTTGAAAAATGTGCAAGGCCCGTTGGTGTCGGGTTACAATTATATTTGAAAAATATAATTACAAATGTTCCAAGAAAATATACTTTGAATAATGTATTTGTATATTTTATCATTGTATTGTTTACAATTAGTATTGTGTTTGTACAAATCGAGACTTAGTTTATAAAACGAAAATTTGTTGGAAGTGAGTTGGATCCGCCGGATCCTTAGACAATCCGCCGGATCAGTGTCCAAAGAGGGGAATCCGCCGGATTGGTTTGAATCCGCCAGATTCAATGATCTCGAAGCGAATCCGCCGGATTCACCCGAATCCGCCGGATTCATTGAGTTTGAAGAAGATCCGCCGGATTATTCAAGTTTCTGGGCGGGAATCCGCCGGATTCCCATGAATCCGCCGGATTCATCTATCTGGTTCGTGTCTGTTCATCCGAAAATCATATAAAACCAGTTCTAAATCCTATTTCCGCAAACAACAAATTAATACTAAGCTAGTACATGTTATACTACGTATTTTAAACATGAAATTAAAAAGAAATGGTGAACGATTCTTACAATTTTGAAAACGAAACGGATGTTGATGATGATGAAGATCACGATGATGATGATGATGAAGTAACTAGATGATGATGATTTTGTTTATGTTGTTGTTGTTGTAAAAATTGAAACCGATAGGGAGTGAGGACCGAGAGAGATCAACAAAAATGGGTGCGTGTGTGTGAAAATAATTGAGGTCGGGTATTATAACCGGCCTCAATTATTGAGGTAGGTGGGTGTTTTCCGACCCGTGTTCGCGTACCCGATCGTTAAATAGTGTAATCTTTTAAAATGATAATTTTCTAGAAATGTAATCGTATACGTTTTCAATCAAAGTATTTTATAAAAATACTTTTATGGAGGTATAAAAATATATCTTTGTTTTACTTAAAATGTACGGATAGTTTTCTGTATCTAAAATATATTTAAATTTCAAACGGAGTACGTAGTTATTATACTCAATAATAATACTTTGTTTAAAAATGTTTTTCACCAAATTTTATTTTGGGTTTCTACGTTTTGTTAGGTTCGTGTATATGTGATTATTAATTAATCGTTTCGGTTTATATATATACATATATATATAATACTTGTGTACTTGAGTATTGACACGTATGTAATTACGTGTTTTAAAAGTTTAAATTAGGAGCTAATTTCGAGTTATTTTGACCGGGTGTCACATTCTCCCCTTGTTGAGAGAATTTCATCCCGAAATTTGTGCGTAGTAATTGTCTGTGTATTTTCTAAGAAAGTGTGTGAGTCTACTGTGAGTGCTATAACCTCATTCTAATAATACATCCCTCCCCTTGTTAAGCTAACGCCCTACTGGCCATTAAAGGAATAGAGGGAGTGTGTTGTAAGGTAGTTGACCATTTTGTCGGTAGGACAAGGTCAGTCAGTCACTAAGATGTAGCTACGCTTTGTACTAGTAGCCTAAAGTAAGTAGTATCTTTCACTATGTTCACACAATACTAGACCCTATCAGTCTCCTACAGAAACTACATGGTTCAGCCTACATTTGTTTCAGGTGGGATGTTACCCATCGTATATAAAAATAACTTTTAACCGGTATGTTTTCCCGGTATTTAACAGAGTAGGATATGTTATTCCTATATATCTGCAAGCTAAACATCGTCTCTTAAAGAAACTATAGAATCTAAATTGTCACTTTTCCCTAATCCTATTGTACACTTAGAATCTAGGGAGAACATAGAATTATTTAAATAACAAGTAAGCTCTACCAAAGCATTCAGTATACAGGCAGTCGGTAATGGTCAGTGTAGTCATAGTGTGATATTCTATTAGTTTCGTATAGAATTAAGTTGTTACGTGGAAGCGTACCCTTAGTTGTTGTTTGGATTAAACTTAGTCTCACTGACATTGCTTGCCAGGATTTCTTCACTCTCATCGGCTAGTAGTGGGCAGTTAATTTTGTAGTGTCCAGCAGTTCCACACTTGAAGCAAACCTTCAAGGCTTTAGAATCTTTGCCCTTAGGAGGGAACTTGCAGTTCTCAACTTGATGTCCAAACACATTGCATCGGCTGCAGGGCGCGATACAAGATCCTTTGTGGTGTCGAGTACATAGCGAGCAGAAGGGTAGATTTCCTTTGTAAGTACTAACAGTTTTTACTTTCCTTGCCTGAGGTACAGCAGGATTAGAGATGGAAATTTCTTCAAATTTCCTCTTACCGATTGCTACTCTTGGCTCAGTATTCTCCTCAACAGGATCATCATATCGAGTTAATTGTGAGGTCGGGCTATCAGCTGCGACATTCGCCTCTTGAATGATTGGTTGAAACGACCTCAGCTGTCGTAGGTTGTCTTCCATTGTTAGCATGCGTAGTTCGCATTTGTGAGCGCGCATTTCACTCTGATAAGCAATTTGTCGTAGTTCGATGATGTCTCCCCTGGCTTCAGTCAGCTGACTTCGGAACAAGTCTAGAGTTTCCTTAAGGAAGTGAACAACTTCAGTGCCTATGTTACTAGGAGTGAGTGTATCAAGCAGAGCAGTAGTAGCGGTGTTATTGATGGTGGGGTTAAGAACAGAGTTTTGTTGAGCTGTCCTAGTAGTTCCTTCGATGAAAGTCAATGCAGATTCTGTTGCTGATTCAATCAGTTGTTTCTCAGTTTCCTTCACCGACATCATTTCCTCTGACACCTCCTCAGTTTCTAGCCTCAACTCGCTATCCAAAGTGAGGAGGTAAGGAAACATCACATGCTCCTCACTGAGCTGATCGTCATCCGACGTGTAGTTGTTAGCAGCGTGATTAGTCATTTCCTACAGTTTGATGTTTTTGTGTTAAGGTGATATTTTGGGTAGTTATTCTCAATCACCACTAAAGCACATAGTATTTCATATCACACAATCAGGTCATATTCATCACAACCTAACACAATTCGAGTAAGTAAGAATTGTACACTCCTAGGAATGGATGATTGCACTAATGACCTAGAGTAGTTTATCAATTCCTAATTCTATCTTGTACTTAGAATCTAGGAAATACACAGGAATAGTTAAGCAGTATATAAGATTTTCCAAAGTAAGTATGGAGATAGTAGAGTCATTTATAAACGAATGTACCATCATTGAGCAGGTCAGCAAGCGTCGGGTTTGGGTCTTCCCTAGCACGGAGTACATAGGCTCTTCCTCGAGCAGGGTTGTTGTTTTTGTTTTTCAGTTGAGGGCAATCCTTCCTAAAATGCCCAGTACCATTGCATTCATAACAAGTCTTAGGTGCAGAAGTGTTGGTACCAGTTGCGGCTGTCTTGCAATCCTTGGCCACGTGCCCGAATCTCTTGCATTTGGTGCATGGACACGCACCATCATGATGAAGATTGCATTTTGAGCAAAAGGGTTTGCTTCCCTTATACTCCTTCTTGTCGCCTGAGCCAGTTGGGTAGGTTTTAACAGCATCAACCTTTTTATTGGAGGTGGTGGGGTTTCCTTCCCACTTACGCTTGCCAGAGTTTCCAGTAGGTGTTACAGGTGTCTCGCGCCTAACAACTTGCGCCATAAGCTCATGTGACATACGAATAGCACTCTGAATAGTTCCAGGTTTTGACGAAGTAACATTCCCTTGAATATCCTTCGGGAGTCCACGGATGTACCTCTCAATCCGCTTACGTTCAGGATCTACCATAGATGGGCAGAGAAGAGCGAGCTGCTGAAATCGGGTTGTATAGCCGATGATGTCGTTTCCCTGAACTGTCAAATGCCAGAACTCATCTTCCAGCCTCTGGAGTTCCTCATTGGGACAGTACTCATCCCTTAGCATCCTTTTCAGTTCTTCCCATGGGATTCCATATGCAGCATCAATTCCCACAGACTGAATATACGAGTTCCACCATGTCAGAGCACTTTCCAGAAATGTACAGGTGGCATACTTAACTTGGCAGTCTTCCGAACAGTTACTGATCCTAAAGACTGACTCCATCCTTTCAATCCACCTGACCAATCCAATGGCACCTTCTGTGCCCTTGAAGTTCAGAGGTTTGCACTTGAGAAAGTCATTGTAGCTGCAGGGTTTAGCAACAGGAGCATCGTTCACAGACGGTGATGATCGAGTAGCTAGAGCTTCGGCCACTCCTTGAGAAACAAATCGTGCGAGTTCAGCCGCGCTGAAAGTTTGTCTTTTCGGTGGCATGTTCCTTCAATAACAGCCAGGAAAAATGTGAGTTTTTGTGTAAGAGTATGATCATCATAGTTGTATATATAACAGTAATATATTACAACACAAGTGAAAATCACCGGTATAGAATAATGAAGATTGTAATCATTTAACATGCGAGTTCAAAAGATTACAAGATTTTGAGTATTACAAGAGCTGTCGGGGATATTACGTCCGAACAGATATCAGAAGTTATGCGGAATGTGATAGGGATGTAAGAAAAATTTGTGTACCTATAGAAAGTTGGAATTCGGATGTTAAATATGATAAGTGAGTGAGGGACGGTCCTCTGATGACCAGATCGTGTAGAATAAAGTATTGAAGTTCTTAATCTATACCTAGGTAAGTCTATTTCGAAGAGATGACCCTCTCTGTCAGGGCACATCCCGGTACTATTTTCCTGACTCGATCAACTTACCACAGGCCTCTTCTAAAGTGTGTTTGTACAGTGAGTATGTTACTAAATATCGGAGGATCTTAATAAGCCTAATCATATAGGTGTAACCTATATATACTTATTATCCACCTAGTTGTGTCTATCACAGAACTAGTACAAGTCACGGTTCTCTCGTTGTCAGAGTCAACTAGTGCATTCCTGTATAACATAACCCCTTTCAGATCTTACATCATCTTTATTTAATTGTACATAGTTGATCAGGCTATGTTAAATTAAACTCGTATGATGAAATCCCTGAACCAGTTATATCTAATGAGGAATACTGCCTAACGGTCATAGTCTAGGCCCACTAAATGCAACCTAGTTCGCTATAACCTTAGGCTCTGATACCAATCTGTGACACCCCCAAATTTAATGCTTTGCGGAAGCGAGTTTTGGGTGTCACTAATCTAATATCAAAACACCAAAGTACAAGCAAACGACTCTAAATGAGACGTTGTAGAAAATATATTACATTACATAAGTTTTCAAAAGTAATACAAAGCTTAAGTCATAAGTTTGAAACATAGTAGTGAGTTCGCAAAATGATTGCAGAAGATTTTAATACATAACCATTATACAAAATATAATGCAAGAAAATCTTCATGTCTAAATGGATGCATGCGACTCGTGATAGCTAGCTTATCCTGTAGGCCATTCCTACTATTGCTGAGTACCTGAGAATACATCACTAAAAGGTCAACCAAAATGGTTGGTGAATCTCACAGGTTTATAGTATACAGTAATAAGCAGTTGAGTAAATCAGTAAGTAAAACGTTTACAATCAGTAAAACAGTAAAGTATAATTGTACAACAGTAGTAATTTAGTAAAATAGTATTTCACAAACATAGTAAAGTCGGTGTAGTCGGTCAATTTATTGCCATGTCATGAGCCATTATAGTCGAAGCTTAACACGTCTGTAGTTTTTGCCCCCGTGAGTACTAATCCAAAAATACTCATATCAAACGAATAAGAAACGCCTGTTTATACTAGTGCGGTTCGTGGAGGAGCTACCACCCCAGGCGGGGATTGTCTGTCCCATATGGATCCATATACTAAAATTCGCGCTTATCTTATAACTGACGACTATAATCAGAGGACTTCATTGAATTAAATAGAAACTCATGCAGTTCAGTAAGGCAATACGTCGGTAATTAATACATTGTATTTGGATTAAAGTCGGTAAAATAATACATTTTGTACTTGTATTATAGTTTGTAAAATAATACCTTTTGTACTGGTATTAAAGTCGGTAAAACAATACCTTTTGTACTTGTATTCACATCAGTAAAATAATACATTTTGTACTAGTATTATAGTTTGTAAAATAATACATTTTGTATTAGTATTAAAGTCGGTAAAACAATACATTTTGTACTTGTATTCAAATCAGTAAAATAATACATTTTGTACTTGTATTATAGTTTGTAAAATAATACCTTTTGTATTAGTATTAAAGTCGGTTAAAACAATACATTTTGTACTTGTATTCAAATCAGTAAATAAACATGTTTGTAAAACAATACATTTGTAAATGTATTTAGTAATTCAAGTAATCTTAGTAAACAATCACTTTCAGTAAACAAGTACATACAGTAAACAAGTATATTCAGTAACAATACATTTAGTAAACAAGTGATGCATCTCCCCCAAAGTAAAACAGTAAAAAGGGGTAGTGAGACTCACATGTTGAGCAAGCAATCCTAATGTGCGCGCGTGTACCAATCGTAACCTCCTAATGCCCTAAACACGCGAGATTACATATTTGTAAGTGTACGCCTAGTAGTTCATTCGTATATTTGTTTACTTAATTGATTGTATTCAATGTATTTGTCTAAGGTTTACGTTTACGCGTTTGTAATCCAATTAAGTTTGTAGTTTGAAAAATGTGCAAGGCCCGTTGGTGTCGGGTTACAATTATATTTGAAAAATATAATTACAAATGTTCCAAGAAAATATACTTTGTATAATGTATTTGTATATTTTATCATTGTATTGTTTACAATTAGTATTGTGTTTGTACAAATCGAGACTTAGTTTATAAAACGAAAATTTGTTGGAAGTGAGTTGGATCCGCCGGATCCTTAGACAATCCGCCGGATCAGTGTCCAAAGAGGGGAATCCGCCGGATTCAATGATCTCGAAGGGAATCCGCCGGATTCACCCGAATCCGCCGGATTCATTGAGTTTGAAGAAGATCCGCCGGATTATTCAAGTTTCTGGGCGAGAATCCGCCGGATTCCCATGAATCCGCCGGATTCATCTATCTGGTTCGTGTCTGTTCATCCGAAAATCATATAAAACCAGTTCTAAATCCTATTTCCGCAAACAACAAATTAATACTAAGCTAGTACATGTTATACTACGTATTTTAAACATGAAATTAAAAAGAAATGGTGAACGATTCTTACAATTTTGAAAACGAAACGGATGTTGATGATGATGAAGATCACGATGATGATGATGATGAAGTAACTAGATGATGATGATTTTGTTTATGTTGTTGTTGTTGTAAAAATTGAAACCGAGAGGGAGTGAGGACCGAGAGAGATCAACAAAAATGGGTGCGTGTGTGTGAAAATAATTGAGGTCGGGTATTATAACCGGCCTCAATTATTGAGGTAGGTGGGTGTTTTCCGACCCGTGTTCGCGTACCCGATCGTTAAATAGTGTAATCTTTTAAAATGATAATTTTCTAGAAATGTAATCGTATACGTTTTCAATCAAAGTATTTTATAAAAATACTTTTATGGAGGTATAAAAATATATCTTTGTTTTACTTAAAATGTACGGATAGTTTTCTGTATCTAAAATATATTTAAATTTCAAACGGAGTACGTAGTTATTATACTCAATAATAATACTTTGTTTAAAAATGTTTTTCACCAAATTTCATTTTGGGTTTCTACGTTTTGTTAGGTTCGTGTATATGTGATTATTAATTAATCGTTTCGGTTTATATATATACATATATATATAATACTTGTGTACTTGAGTATTGACACGTATGTAATTACGTGTTTTAAAAGTTTAAATTAGGAGCTAATTTCGAGTTATTTTGACCGGGTGTCACATTCTCCCCTTGTTGAGAGAATTTCATCCCGAATTTCATCCCGGGTGTCACAGTCGCAACTTTCTGGGCTGGTGTTCATCTTTGCGACACAACGCCTATGTCGCATGTTATGTGGCATAAACCGTGTTGTGTCGTAGGCTATGTCGTATTTTGTGTCGTATCTCGTGTCGTACCCTTGTGTCGTAAACCAAATACGACACAACCCTTATGTCGCTATTGATTTAGCACCGAAAAGCTTATGCGACACAACTCTTGTGTCGTATAGCTCTTGTGTCGCATTACTATGCGACACAACCCTTGTGTCGCATACCAAACTTTTATGTCGCAAACTGTGTCGCAGAAATCAGAATTTTGAAGAATTTTCACTAAGACAATGTAGAAAATGTGCATTTTTTCCCTCCGAGCTGACTCGGCAGCTCGACCCCGCAACCAGGGGCGCTGCCCCCGGACCCCCTTCGTTCCACCACAAAATGTTCAAAAACAATAATAATACTTTGAAAATTATTATTACAACCGTCACCAACGGGCCAAACATGTTTTCTAACAACAAACGATTACAAACATACGGACAAACATTGGGCATACTAGTTGTGTACAACTAAACGAAACGTCTTGCGAGACATCTACTTACCTAACACTATGTGTCTAGGCATTTGAAGGATTACGGGTTCGGAGAACCTACTTGCTTTACTTACTACTTGCTATTTGCTACTGCTTACTACAAGACTCAGGTGAGTCTTACGGCCCCACTTTTACTGAAAGGATTGGTCCAGTGGCATACCGCCTGCAACTTCCTACTGAGCTTAGCAGCGTTCACAACACCTTTCACATTTCTAACCTGAAGAAGTGTCTGTCTGACAAGACACTAATAATACCGCTCGACGAAATCCAAATCGATGATAAACTTCATTTTGTCGAGGAACCTATGGAAATCATGGACCGTGAGGTCAACCGATTGAACAGAGTCGTATTCCCATCGTAAAAGTCTTGTGGAATTCTAGACGTGGTCCTGAATTCACCTGGGAACGGGAAGACCAAATGCGACAGAAATACCCACATCTCTTCCCAGACAAAGCACCGTCCGTGCACTCGAGCTAATTTCGGGACGAAATTTCTTTAACAAGGGGAGAATGTAACACCTGCCTAATTAGGATAATTAATTATGCCTAATTATTTGTAACTAGTTGTAATTAGTATGTAATAGGACTAATTGTGACTCTATCTGTATATATAAGGTGATTTATATATATGTGTACTTACGCGATTTGGATAAATCGTACGAATCAACCGGATGAAGTCCGATACATTTTACTTGGACGTTGGTGACAAAACTTACTTAAATAATGGGAACGTATTTTACTGTATAAATACATATTCGAACGGACACTATTAGATTAGCGCGACAACATTATGAGTATTTTAGCAAAAACGTATCAAACGCGAAACAGATAACTTAAATAACTCGGCAAATGTTTTTATAATTAATTTCAAGGTATTTTTATTAAAATACTTCCGCCACATTTTAAAAATATAACTGCTTGGTCAAATATTAAAAACGAATTATTAATCAATTAGGACACGGAGTAAATACTGTATTTTAGGGAGTGTTTTCCCTCCCTTCCCTTTTGGAACCAGCCAACACCACCACCTCCCCTATTCTCTCTTTCATTTTCATTTTATACAAAACACACACATACACAAAAACCCTCTCACCAAATTCTCTCCAATTTTCGGATTTTGCAAACCAACCAACAAAGGTTATATTTTCGGAATCGCAAACAAACAAGGAACAAGATTAACAAAAGCGTCATCATCATTTCCGGCCTCCTTTAGCTCCGATTTGCAATTGTAAGAAAATATCTAAATTCCTATATCTATTCATTTTGGTGTAATGTTTTGATGTAATATTGTGTACACAACTTAGTTATAACCTAAACAATGAAGAGAACATGATTTTACGGCTTAAAATTGCATTTGGTTTGGGTTTTGGATCGGAAAATCACGACAGTCGCAACTTTCTGGGCTGGTGTTCATCTTTGCGACACAACGCCTATGTCGCATGTTATGTCGCATAAACCGTGTTGTGTCGTAGGCTATGTCGTATTTTGTGTCGTATCTCGTGTCGTACCCTTGTGTCGTAAACCAAATACGACACAACCCTTATGTCGCTATTGATTTAGCACCGAAGAGCTTATGCGACACAACTCTTGTGTCGTATAGCTCTTGTGTCGCATTACTATGCGACACAACCCTTGTGTCGCATACCAAACTTTTATGTCGCAAATTGTGTCGCAGAAATCAGAATTTTGAAGAATTTTCACTAAGACAATGTAGAAAATGTGCATTTTTTTCCCTCCGAGCTGATTCGGCAGCTCGACCCCGCAACCAGGGGCGCTGCCCCCGGACCCCCATCGTTCCACCACAAAATGTTCAAAAACAATAATAATACTTTGAAAATTATTATTACAACCGTCACCAACGGGCCAAACATGTTTTCTAACAACAAACGATTACAAACATACGGACAAACATTGGGCATACTAGTTGTGTACAACTAAACGAAACGTCTTGCGAGACATCTACTTACCTAACACTATGTGTCTAGGCATTTGAAGGATTACGGGTTCGGAGAACCTACTTGCTTTACTTACTACTTGCTATTTGCTACTGCTTACTACAAGACTCAGGTGAGTCTTACGGCCCCACTTTTACTGAAAGGATTGGTCCAGTGGCATACCGCCTGCAACTTCCTACTGAGCTTAGCAGCGTTCACAACACCTTTCACATTTCTAACCTGAAGAAGTGTCTGTCTGACAAGACACTAATAATACCGCTCGACGAAATCCAAATCGATGATAAACTTCATTTTGTCGAGGAACCTATGGAAATCATGGACCGTGAGGTCAACCGATTGAAACAGGGTCGTATTTTCATCGTAAAAGTCATGTGGAATTCTAGACGTGGTCCTGAATTCACCTGGGAACGGGAAGACCAAATGCGACAGAAATACCCACATCTCTTCCCAGACAAAGCACCGTCCGTGCACTCGAGCTAATTTCGGGACGAAATTTCTTTAACAAGGGGAGAATGTAACACCTGCCTAATTAGGATAATTAATTATGCCTAATTATTTGTAACTAGTTGTAATTAGTATGTAATAGGACTAATTACAGACTCTATCTGTATATATAAGGTGATTTATATATATGTGTACTTACGCGATTTGGATAAATCGTACGAATCAACCGGATGAAGTCCGATACATTTTACTTGGACGTTGGTGACAAAACTTACTTAAATAATGGGAACGTATTTTACTGTATAAATACATATTCGAACGGACACTATTAGATTAGCGCGACAACATTATGAGTATTTTAGCAAAAACGTATCAAACGCGAAACAGGTAACTTAAATAACTCGGCAAATGTTTTTATAATTAATTTCAAGGTATTTTTATTAAATTACTTCCGTCACATTTTAAAAATATAACTGCTTGTTCAAATATTAAAAACGAAGGATTTATCAATTAGGACATGGAGTAAATACTGTATTTTAGGGAGTGTTTTCCCTCCCTTCTCTTTTGGAACCAGCCAACACCACCACCTCCCCTATTCTCTCTTTCATTTTCATTTTATATGTGACACCCGTCAATTTAGGACTATAATTTAGTGCCTAATCAAGTTTTAATACATGTAATTAGTTCTGTGTTAGGCTAATTAATGTATCAATTATTATATATATTGTTGAATATATATCTACAATTATGCGATTTGTTTAAATTGTACGAGCTTCAAAATCGAATGTAATTCGATTTAATATATACGGACGTTGGTGAACAATTTTATTGAGTAATACAAGGATTATTAATGACGTTATCGTGCTTAAAAATATTATGTCAATAATATTGAGAATCCAAGTTTTATCACACAATTAATATAAACGCGAATAAAATGTAAATTCGCAAACAAAATGAGACAAATCACCGTTTATAATATAATTACTAAATGTTTAGTAATATACTTCAACAAAGATACTGAATAATTATTCGTATTTTAGAACGCATATTAAAACTTAGAAAATAAATATTTAACGTTTAAACGACGGAGACAACGAACATCGCACGGAGCGCAGTGCGCGAACTGAAAAAGGTGGGGATTTAACCTCCACCACCTTATCCCCTTTTCTTTCATTTTATGTTCTTTCTTCTCTCTCTTACTCCCTCCTCTTTCATTTTTTTCTCTCAAACAAACCACAAACCACCATCAACGAAAATCGTAAAATAAACACGCTAAACGACCTCGGATCTTCAAGCCCTTTCGGAATAAAACGTTCACCACTTCGCGATCTACAATCCTATCTTTCCGGAATTTCATTTCGGCGATTTGTAAGTTTCCGACACAACTCCGAAAACTCTCGTTTTTAAGTTTTATAACTTGCTAGTTGTTTGTATAACCTTGTAAATGTCCTAAAATGGGTTGGGTAAAAATATTAGGCCAATCGATGGCCGGAAAATGCGTTTTTGAAGTTGAAACTCCGATCAGACTCCGTACGTCGCATTTGGCTTGGAGCAAATGCGACGCAGCGACCTACGTCGCACTATATCCCCAACGTCGCATATAGCGACGCAGACCTTAACGTCGCAAACCGAACCTACGTCGCATTAGCGACGCAGCGCCCTACGTCGCACTTAGCGACGCAGACCCTTACGTCGCAGAAATCAACTACGTCGCCTATAGCGACGTCACGTACAACGTCGCATTAAATTGCGAAAGTCGCACATAGCGACGCCATGCCCAACGTCGCAGTCCGGATCTGCGACGTCGCACCCAACGTCGCACCCAACGTCGCACAAGCCAGAACCTCAAAAACACAGATTTTTACTAAGTGTCGAGGCTCGAAATTTTATCACTTGATTTCACCCAAATTCAAGTCCGGATGCGTTTTTCCTTAAAACAATATAGTAGAAATAAAAATTTTCCAAGCTGACCTGGCAGCTCGACCCCAGCCAGGGGCTCTGCCCCTTGGACCCCGCCAGGGGCTGCCGCCCCTTGGACCCCGCTAACCAGGGGCGCTGCCCCCGGACCCCCGTACTTAGATTCTGTAAGCACATTTTTACAACAAAAATGTCAAACTTGTACAACTTCAAAACGCTTACACGATACAACTTTTCAATCATAATGAAAATTTACTTTTCAAGGTTAACACGTCGAGACATAAGGAGAACATTAACATATTTAAATTCAAACAATCACCAACGGGCCGTATACATTTTCAAAACCTAATTCACAATCCAACAAGTCGTTGTAACTTGTATCAAGTCAATCAAACAAGTCGTAGTAACTTGTAACTATACAATCAACCAAATCGGGGTAATTTGGACATCAAGTTAAGCAAACAATTTCAATGGTAGTCTTTCGAGATACCGGTACAATTAATAACAATTCAAGTGTCGTGGACACATTCAGGTTTCAAGACTTTGGACACCAAATTACAGCTAATTACCTCAAGTTTATTAAATTAAACACTTCAAGAATCAGGTGAGTTTCATAGCCCCATTTTCACTATTTTACAACTAGGGGTGTGATAATACTGCTCTGTTTTGTTTTACAAGTAGAACGCAAGTGCCAACTTTCAAATACTACATGAGTTTCAAGCTAATCAATTTAAAGTCATCCATAGCATAGTCTCTAATATTTTAGCGTGAATGTTAGTATATGATATCATATGGGATTGACAATCCTCATCCGGGTTAGCACGCACTAACCGGTCAAACGGATGTATTAGCATTTGGGAAGACGAGTGTGGATTAGACACTCGTAGGAGGCATTTCAAGTTAGGTTTCCTTAAGTGGGCCTAACAAATCAAGTTAAGCTCAGACTATGTGCTCATGGACAGTATAACTTTTATTTTGCTTAATTGCATTTTAAATTCAATATAAATCTTGCGGTTCTTACAACTATACATTGACATACAAACCTGTGAGCTCACCAGCGTTTTCGCTGACCCATTTTAGTATTTATCACAGGTACCCAGCAGTAGGTTGGCTGCACAAGCAGGAACTATTAGCTCGAGTCAGCATACATACAACTAGAGATTGGACTGCATTATTATATTTTGTAAAAGTAATTATGCTATGTAATCTCTCAATTTCAGGAACCGAGCTAATGTAACAATATTTTGGTGTAAACATTTACTTTATCTATACAAGTTTAAAACGACGCATATAGTGGTCGTTCATTATATCTTATGTGCTTTGTATATTGATTAGTGACACCCAAATCAAGCTTCCGCAAATCATCAAATTTGGGGGTGTCACAGATTGGTATCAGAGCCTAAGGTTATAGTGAACTAGGTTGCATTTAGTGGACCTAGACTATGACCGTTAGGCAGTATTCCCTATTAGTTATGACTAGTTCAGGGAATTACATCATACGACTTTAATTTAACATAGCCTGATCAACTATGTACAATTAGAGAAAGATGATGTGAAATCTGAAAGAGTTATGTTGAACAGGAATGCATTAGTTGACTCTGACCTCGAGAGAAACGGGACTCAAAACACGTCTGTGCTAGACACTCAATAGGTTATTATGTGATATACATATATATATATATACATAAGTAGACCTCATTACAACTTTAGGCTATATTATATTATATGAATATAGGCCTCTTTCTCTCTAACGCTTTGTCTCGAAATGACAAACACACCACTAGTTCATCATACTCGGACTAGTATCTTATTTCATTTCCTTGTTCTTTCTTACTCAGCATCATGCCTCCTCGTCGTCAAATTACCCTTAGCGAAGCTGAGATCGCGGGAATAATTGCCCGCAGTGTGACCGAAGCCTTGGCTACCCGAACACCACCCGGTAGCGAGGACACAGCAACCAATACTCCACCACCCAAACCTTGCTCCTATAAGGACTTTCTTAGCTGTAAACCGCTATACTTCAAGGGCACGGAAGGTGCCATTGGCTTGATCCGTTGGATTGAGCGTATGGAATCTGTTTTCAGTCTCTGCGACTGTACTGAGAACAACAAAGTCAAATTCGCGGCTTACACCTTTCAGGAAGGTGCACTCACGTGGTGGAAAATCCACGCAAACTCTGTAGGCCTTGAGGTTGCAAATCGACTTCCTTGGGCCGAACTGAAAAAGAAACTGACAGAAAAATACTGTCCTGAAGAGGAATTGCACAGGCTGGAAGAAGAATTCTGGCATCTGGAGGTGCAGGGAAATGATGTTGCTGATTATACCAGTAAGTTTCAGCAGTTTGCTTTATTATGCCCGAGTTTAGTCGAACCGGAAAGTAAGGGCATTAAGAAATACATTCGTGGACTCCCCGAGAACATCCAGGGCAACGTCGCCTCATCCAAACCAACTACTACTGAGAGTGCCATTCGATTGGCCCACGAACTCATGGCTCTAGTTGTCAGCCGTGAGACTTCCAACACCTCATCCTCTAACAACAGCAAACGCAAATCCACTGAACACCACCACAACTCTAACAAGAAAAACAACGCCATCCAAGTCTACAACACCAACTCTGAATCCAACCGCAGCTACACCGGGGACAGACCTTATTGTCCCAAGTGCAACTACCACCACTTTGGTCAGTGCAACCCCCCTTGCAACAACTGCAGGAGGTACGGGCATTTGACTAAGGATTGCCGAGCCCCCAAATCCAACAACAACCCTTCTGACAAAAATGCCCGACAACCTAAGTCCTGCTACGAATGTGGAAACCCAGGACACTTTAGGGATTCTTGCCCAAAATTGAAGAACAAGGACAACAACAACAACCACCGTAACAACAACAACACCAAAAGTAGCGCCTTCGTGATCAACTCAGGGGACGCCCGTCAGGACCCGAATGTGGTCACGGGTATGTTCCTCCTCAACAATTTAACTGCTTCCATTCTGTTTGATACTGGTGCCGATAGGAGTTTTATTTCCGATGAATTTTGCCCTCTACTTGATATTACACCTGTTGCTTTAGACGTTAAGTACACCGTAGAGCTAGCAAATGGCAAATTGATAGAAACCCATAGTGTGATACCTAATTGCACCTTAAATCTAGCCGACGAAACCTTCTCCATAGATCTTATGCCTGTTGAGATAGGAAGTTTCGATGTCATTGTGGGCATGGACTGGTTATCCAAACATCGCGCCGAAATCATTTGCCATGACAAAATTGTTCGCATACCTCTCTCCGTCGGTAGAACCTTGGTCATACAGGGGGAGACCGGTGGGACGAGGCTTAACCTCATATCTTGTCTAAAAACCCGAAAATTTCTGAGAAAGGGTTATCCAGCAATCCTCGCGCACATCATGGAGAAAAAGTCGGAGGAGAAGCGACTTGAGGATGTTCCAATTGTTCGAGACTTTCCAGAAGTCTTTCCTGAAGAACTACCTGGTCTACCACCACCAAGACAGGTTGAGTTCTCAATCGATCTTGTACCAGGTGCTGCGCCTGTGGCTCGAGCACCATACCGTTTAGCTCCATCCGAACTTCAGGAGTTGTCCACCCAATTACAGGAACTCCTGGAACGAGGGTTTATCAGGCCGAGTTCTTCACCTTGGGGAGCTCCGGTCCTATTTGTTAAGAAGAAAGATGGTTCTTTTCGAATGTGTATCGACTATCGAGAGTTGAACAAGTTAACGGTCAAGAACCGGTATCCACTCCCTCGAATCGATGACCTGTTCGACCAACTTCAAGGGTCGAGTTGTTATTCAAAGATTGATCTCCGATCCGGTTATCACCAATTGCGTGTTCGCGATGCCGATATTCCAAAAACCGCTTTCAGAACCCGTTACGGGCATTACGAATTCCAAGTGATGCCATTCGGCCTAACCAATGCACCGGCTATATTCATGGACCTTATGAATCGGGTGTGTAAACCTTACCTTGATAAGTTTGTCATTGTCTTCATCGATGACATTCTCATATATTCACGAAGCAAAGAAGAGCACGCGCAACACCTCAGAACCATCCTTGAACTACTTAAACACGAGGAGCTCTATGCCAAGTTCTCTAAGTGTGAGTTCTGGATCGAAACCGTTCAATTTCTTGGTCACGTGATTGACAGTCAGGGGATTCATGTCGACCCGCAAAAATCGAGGCTATCAAAGACTGGCAATCGCCAACCACTCCGACCGAAGTACGGCAGTTTTTAGGACTGGCCGGATACTATCGACGATTCATTGAAAATTTCTCCAAGATAGCCATACCACTCACGACGCTGACCCAGAAAGACAAAAAGTTTGACTGGACTGATAAGCAAGAGTCGGCATTCCAACTCTTAAAACAAAAGCTTTGCAGTGCTCCTATCCTATCATTACCCGAAGGCACCGATGACTTCGTGGTATACTGCGATGCTTCACATCAAGGTCTCGGTTGTGTGCTCATGCAACGAGACAAAGTCATAGCTTATGCTTCTCGACAGCTTAAGATTCATGAAAAGAATTACACCGCCCACGACCTCGAGCTTGGAGCTGTAGTTTTTGCCCTCAAAATCTGGAGACATTACCTTTACGGTACCAGATGCACAATCTTTACCGACCATAAAAGCCTTCAACACATATTCGATCAGAAGGATCTCAACATGAGGCAACGTCGATGGGTCGAGTTGCTTACCGATTACGACTGCGAACTCAAATATCATCCAGGCAAAGCAAATGTTGTTGCTGACGCCCTCAGTCGAAAAGAGCGAGTGAAACCACTTCGGGTTCGAGCCCTCAGTATGACCATTCACAATAATTTAAACATTCAAATCCTCACTGCTCAACTCGAAGCCTTAAAACCCGAAAATGTCAAAGATGAAGCCTTGCGGGGCATGGATCAACAATTCGAAATCAGACCTAACGGGATTAGGTATTTCTCAAACCGAATCTGGTTGCCTAAATTTGGGAACCTACGAGACTTGGTGATGGATGAAGCTCACAAGTCCAAATATTCTATCCATCCGGGATCCGATAAAATGTACCACGGTATCAAGGACTTCTACTGGTGGCCGAACTTGAAAGCTGAAATCGCCACCTATGTCAACAGATGCCTTACTTGCTCCAAAGTTAAAATCGAATATCAAAAACCATCAGGTTTACTTCAACAACCCAGTCTTCCTGAATGGAAATGGGAACAAATTGCCATGGACTTCATAACCAAACTACCCAAATCCTCGAACGGTTGCGATTCCATTTGGGTGATCGTGGATCGTCTCACAAAATCTGCTCACTTCCTGGCAATCAAGGAATCCGACAAAATGGAACGCCTCACCAGAATCTACCTGAAGGAAATCGTGACCAAACACGGTGTTCCAATCTCAATTATCTCCGATAGAGATAGTCGTTTCACTTCACAATTTTGGCAATCACTTCAAAAATCTCTGGGTACTCGACTTGATATGAGTACCGCATACCATCTGCAAACCGACGGTCAAAGTGAACGAACCATTCAAACACTTGAAGATATGCTACGGGCCTGCGTAGTAGACTTCGGTGTAAACTGGGAAAAACATCTACCATTGTGCGAGTTCTCGTACAACAACAGTTATCATACCAGCATCAAAGCTGCACCCTTCGAGGCAATGTACGGTCGTAAGTGCCGGTCACCTATCTGTTGGACCGAAGTTGGGGATAGCCAACTCACAGGTCCAGAAATTATTCACGAGACGACCGAGAGGATCGTCGAAATTCAAAACAAGCTCAAGGCCGCGCGTGATCGTCAGAAAAGTTATGCTGACGTGAGACGCAAACCACTCGAGTTCCAAGTTGGGGATCGAGTACTACTCAAAGTATCGCCTTGGAAAGGCGTAATCCGATTTGGTAAACGAGGGAAGTTGAACCCTAGATACATTGGACCATTCGAGATCCTTGAAAGGATTGGTCCAGTGGCATATCGATTGCAGCTGCCACCTGAACTCCGCAGCGTGCATCCCACTTTTCATGTTTCAAATCTGAAGAAGTGTCTGTCTGATGAGACACTTATCATTCCACTCGACGAAATTCGAGTTGACGAGAAACTTCACTTCGTTGAGGAACCCGCCGAAATCATGGACCGTGAGGTCAAACAACTTAAACAAAGTCGTATTCCCATCGTCAAAGTTAGGTGGAATTCGCGGCGCGGTCCGGAATTCACCTGGGAACGTGAAGACCAAATGCGACTCAAGTACCCTCAACTCTTCACTGATTCAACATCAAACACGACTTCAACATAAATTTCGGGATGAAATTCTTCTAACAGGGGGAGAATGTGACACCCGTCAATTTAGGACTATAATTTAGTGCCTAATCAAGTTTTAATACATGTAATTAGTTCTGTGTTAGGCTAATTAATGTATCAATTATTATATATATTGTTGAATATATATCTACAATTATGCGATTTGTTTAAATTGTACGAGCTTCAAAATCGAATGTAATTCGATTTAATATATACGGACGTTGGTGAACAATTTTATTGAGTAATACAAGGATTATTAATGACGTTATCGTGCTTAAAAATATTATGTCAATAATATTGAGAATCCAAGTTTTATCACACAATTAATATAAACGCGAATAAAATGTAAATTCGCAAACAAAATGAGACAAATCACCGTTTATAATATAATTATTAAATGTTTAGTAAAATACTTCAACAAAGATACTGAATAATTATTCGTATTTTAGAACGCATATTAAAACTTAGAAAATAAATATTTAACGTTTAAACGACGGAGACAACGAACATCGCACGGAGCGCAGTGCGCGAACTGAAAAAGGTGGGGATTTAACCTCGACCACCTTATCCCCTTTTCTTTCATTTTATTTTCTTTCTTCTCTCTCTTACTCCCTCCTCTTTCATTTTTTTCTCTCAAACAAACCACAAACCACCATCAACGAAAATCGTAAAATAAACACGCTAAACGACCTCGGATCTTCAAGCCCTTTCGGAATAAAACGTTCACCACTTCGCGATCTACAATCTATTCTTTCCGGAATTTCATTTCGGCGATTTGTAAGTTTCCGACACAACTCCGAAAACTCTCGTTTTTAAGTTTTATAACTTGCTAGTTGTTTGTATAACCTTGTAATGTCCTAAAATGGGTTGGGTAAAAATATTAGGCCAATCGATGGCCGGAAAATGCGTTTTTGAAGTTGAAACTCCGATCAGACTCCGTACGTCGCATTTGGCTTGGAGCAAATGCGACGCAGCGACCTACGTCGCACTATATCCCCAACGTCGCATATAGCGACGCAGACCTTAACGTCGCAAACCGAACCTACGTCGCATTAGCGACGCAGCGCCCTACGTCGCACTTAGCGACGAAGACCCTTACGTCGCAGAAATCAACTACGTCGCCTATAGCGACGTCACGTACAACGTCGCATTAAATTGCGAAAGTCGCACATAGCGACGCCATGCCCAACGTCGCAGTCCGGATCTGCGACGTCGCACCCAACGTCGCACCCAACGTCGCACAAGCCAGAACCTCAAAAACACAGATTTTTACTAAGTGTCGAGGCTCGAAATTTTATCACTTGATTTCACCCAAATTCAAGTCCGGATGCGTTTTTCCTTAAAACAATATAGTAGAAATAAAAATTTTCCAAGCTGACCTGGCAGCTCGACCCCAGCCAGGGGCTCTGCCCCTTGGACCCCGCCAGGGGCTGCCGCCCCTTGGACCCCGCTAACCAGGGGCGCTGCCCCCGGACCCCCGTACTTAGATTCTGTAAGCACATTTTTACAACAAAAATGTCAAACTTGTACAACTTCAAAACGCTTACACGATACAACTTTTCAATCATAATGAAAATTTACTTTTCAAGGTTAACACGTCGAGACATAAGGAGAACATTAACATATTTAAATTCAAACAATCACCAACGGGCCGTATACATTTTCAAAACCTAATTCACAATCCAACAAGTCGTTGTAACTTGTATCAAGTCAATCAAACAAGTCGTAGTAACTTGTAACTATACAATCAACCAAATCGGGGTAATTTGGACATCAAGTTAAGCAAACAATTTCAATGGTAGTCTTTCGAGATACCGGTACAATTAATAACAATTCAAGTGTCGTGGACACATTCAGGTTTCAAGACTTTGGACACCAAATTACAGCTAATTACCTCAAGTTTATTAAATTAAACACTTCAAGAATCAGGTGAGTTTCATAGCCCCATTTTCACTATTTTACAACTAGGGGTGTGATAATACTGCTCTGTTTTGTTTTACAAGTAGAACGCAAGTGCCAACTTTCAAATACTACATGAGTTTCAAGCTAATCAATTTAAAGTCCTCCATAGCATAGTCTCTAATATTTTAGCGTGAATGTTAGTATATGATATCATATGGGATTGACAATCCTCATCCGGGTTAGCACGCACTAACCGGTCAAACGGATGTATTAGCATTTGGGAAGACGAGTGTGGATTAGACACTCGTAGGAGGCATTTCAAGTTAGGTTTCCTTAAGTGGGCCTAACAAATCAAGTTAAGCTCAGACTATGTGCTCATGGACAGTATAACTTTTATTTTGCTTAATTGCATTTTAAATTCAATATAAATCTTGCGGTTCTTACAACTCTACATTGACATACAAACCTGTGAGCTCACCAGCGTTTTCGCTGACCCATTTTAGTATTTATCACAGGTACCCAGCAGTAGGTTGGCTGCACAAGCAGGAACTATTAGCTCGAGTCAGCATACATACAACTAGAGATTGGACTGCATTATTATATTTTGTAAAAGTAATTATGCTATGTAATCTCTCAATTTCAGGAACCGAGCTAATGTAACAATATTTTGGTGTAAACATTTACTTTATCTATACAAGTTTAAAACGACGCATATAGTGGTCGTTCATTATATCTTATGTGCTTTGTATATTGATTAGTGACACCCAAATCAAGCTTCCGCAAATCATCAAATTTGGGGGTGTCACAGATTGGTATCAGAGCCTAAGGTTATAGTGAACTAGGTTGCATTTAGTGGACCTAGACTATGACCGTTAGGCAGTATTCCCTATTAGTTATGACTAGTTCAGGGAATTACATCATACGACTTTAATTTAACATAGCCTGATCAACTATGTACAATTAGAGAAAGATGATGTGTCACATTGATTGGTGTAACACCCGCCAAATTCGGACTAGTAATTAGTGCCTAATTCTCTGTTAATACATGTAATTAGTTCTGTGTTAGGCTAATTAATGTATCGAAATATATATTGATGAATATATACAAACTTTGCGATTTGATTAAATCGTACGCAATTTAAATCGAATGTATTTCGGTTCCATAAATACGGACGTTGGTGATACAATTTATATTTAAGTATAAAACATTATCTGAAAATATTACTGGGTCCAAACTAATTGTTTAAATTACATTCCCAGAGTTGTCCCGTTATGCACAATTAAAACTTACGTAATTAGAAACAAAATACACAAATTATTTAAATCACATTTTAAATCTTTAAATTAGTAGATAGTTAATAAAACAATTTAATTAGATTATTAAACAAAAATTCGTATTTTAAAATGGTTAATTAAAGCGGAAAATATTTATTAAAACGTTAAATGACGGAGAAAACGAACACCACGCGGAGCGCGGGGCGAAGACTGAAAAAGGAGGAGGTTAAACCTTCACCTCCCACTTTCTTTTTCTCATTTCTTCCTTTCCTCTCTCTCTCTCCTCTCTCACTTTTTCTCTCAAACAAACCACCACCAACATCACACTAATCCATCAAATAACACCACGAAACGCACTCGGATCATCAATATTTTTAGAGATTCACGACCACCTCGCAACGATCTACAACGCTATCTTTTTGGATTTTCAATCCGACACTTTGTAAGTTTCCGACAAAATCCCGAAACCACTCGATTCTTAGTATTTTCACTTGATAGTCGTTTATATAACTTATATATGTCCATTACAAAGAGTAGAACACGATTTTATAGCTTAAAAATGAGTTTGAATTGGGTTTTGGCCGGAAAAATCTCGGCAGTCGAAACTTTCTGGGCTGGTGTTCTTCAATGCGACACAAGCCTTGTGTCGCATGATTGTGTCATATAAAATCCTCTATGTCGTATTTTGTGTCGTATGAAGCTAGTAATGTCGTATCCTATGCGACACAATATTGTGTCGTACCTTATGTCGCAAATACCATGCGACACAACCTCTATGTCGCTGTTGAATCAGCATCTCGAATCTATGCGACACAACCTTTGTGTCGTATAGATGTTGTGTCGCATATTTATGCGACGCAACCCTTGTGTCGCATGACAAACTTTTGTGTCGCATATTGTGTCGCAAAACACAGAAAACTCAGATTTTTACTAAGTGTCGAGACTCGAAATTTATCACTCGATTTTACCCGAATTCGGATCCCAGATGCGTTATTCACCAAAGCAATATAGTAGAAATAAAAATTTTTCGAGCTGACCTGGCATCTCGACCCCAGCCAGGGGCCAGCCCCATGGACCCCGCCAGGGGCGCTGCCCCCGGACCCCCGTACTTAGATTCCGTAAGCACATTTCTCACCAAGTGTCAAACTTGTATGACTTCAAAACGCTTATATGATACAACTTTTCAAACATAATGGAATATACTTTTCAAGTATAACACTTCGAAATCAATGTGATAACATCAGGACTATTATTACAATTAATCACCAACGGGCCGTACACGTTTTCAAACACTTAACAAATCAACCAAATCGTAGTAATTTGGACATATATAGTTGTGTAACAACTACAAGGGTGATCTTTTGAGATACCCAATCATGTTTATAACCATCGCGTGTCGTGGACACCCTCAGGTTACAAGTCTTTGGACTTCATTACTCGACTAATCAACTCAAGTTTATTAAGTTAAACTCACAAGACTCAGGTGAGTCTCATAGCCCCTCTTTTTACTGTTTTACTCAGGGGTGTGATATATTGCTCATTTTTAACATGTGAGCGCAAGTACAAACATTTCATATACTACATGAGTTTTTCACAACTAATCATTTAAAGTCTTCCATCAGCATAGTTGTTAATATGTTGTAGCGTGAATATTAGTATATGGTACCATATAGGATTGACCCTCCTCGTTCGGGTTAGCAAGCACTAACCGGGTAAACAGACGTACTAATATTTGGGAAGACGAATGTTGATTAGGCATTCGTGGAGGCACCTCGCCCGGAATTCTCTATAGGGGACCCGGCCCTCGAGTTAAGCTCAACTATGTGCTCATGGCTGTATATTTTTTTGGGTAAAGGGTTTTCACCCGGTGAATATATTACTCCAAAGAAAAACGTTTAAGTACAAAGGGTGTGAGTGACTCTCACACCTCAGCCCGTTACATAGGCAAAAACCACTACATAACAAGCACAGCTAAAACCAACATCACATGGACCACCCTGCTAACACAGCTAAACCTTATGTATATGACATGCCATATACATAGAGACAACATAGGTCAATCTAAAATAAAAAGGTAACACAACCAATATAAAGTAAACGAGCATGTAATCATCATGTCTTTACTTCTAACCATTAAGAAACACACGAACTAGGCAGATTCCAAGCATCCATCATCTTCAACACTTGAGACGTCTTCTTAAATCTGAATGTAAGCAGCTTCAGACGAACAATCGAAATGATGGTGTCACGGACTTGAGCAACAGATCTAGTATTCCTGCGAAAAAGTCGATTATTCCTCTCTTGCCAAATGTAGTATGAAGTTGCAGCAATCAGAATACGTCCGGCTATACTTCTAGCTTTCCTCGATTTGGATATAGGCTGAATCCAATCAATAATATCCTCCCAACAACCGGATATATCTTGCATTCCCACCAAGTGTTTAACCGAAGACCAAACCTGCAAGGAAAATACACATTCAAAGAAGAGATGGTTATGAGAATCCTGGACCAGCTTACACAAAGGACACCTAAGCAGGTTTAAGTTAGTAGAAGGACCAACATCCCATTGCTTAAGAGTGTCTTGTGTCTTCAACTTCCTTCGCATGACTAGCCACAGATGGAAAGCATGTCATGGGATACAATGCGGAAACCATACAATATGAGCCCATGGTATCTCCACACTATTATCCCTGATAGTATCCCACACACGAGTAACAGAGAACTCCCTTCGATTTCCATTCCGATCACTCCATAAAAACTTATCCTTCTGATTCGAATGCAACGTAGGACAAGCAATCTGATTTAGAATGGGAAATCGAACATACCACTCAACCGGCCATTTCCAAGCACCTTCATGAACCAACTCCGCTAGCTTATCTTTAATAGAAAATCCAGCATTCGTAATTCGCCTAGGCGAAATGAAACTACTAAGAGGGCTAACGGCACACCACCTGTCAAACCAAATATTAGTCAACAAACCATTACCAATTTGGGACCACACAGAGGGCCGGATAATATCCCTGATTTGAAGAAGCTTTCTCCACCCCCAACTCATAGCTCCACACTCTTTAACATCCCAAAAACTTCTACCCTTCAGCTTATAAGAATGTATCCACTTAACCCAAAGGGATTCCCTATGGTTAAGGATACTCCAAATATGAGATGACATCAGGGAGATATTAAAAGTAACCAAGCTCCGAATACCTAATCCACCTTCAATTTTGGGTAAACAAACCGAATCCCAAGCAACTTTAGCCTTTCCCCTCTTCATATCACCTTGACACCAAAGGAACCCACGCATGAGTTGCTCAATGTCTTGAATAATACGCTGAGGGAGAATGAAAACCGAGGCCCAATATACATGAAGAGAAGATAGAACCGATTGAATAAGTTGTACCCTTCCCGCAAACGATAGACACTTATTCTTCCAACTACCAATACGATTCTTTACCTTTTCCACCAATACCGCACAATCCCTATATGATAATTTTGTTGAGATAAGAGGAACACCAAGGTATTTGACAGGCAAAACCCCTTCCTCAAACGGCATAGAATCAAGAATAGAGCGTTTAACCGAAAGCACAACATTGCAAAAGAAGGCTGTACTTTTTGGTATACTAGGGGTAAGCCCCGACATTTTCTTAAAATCATTCAATCCGTCCATAATCACACGGGCTGAGTTGGTGTCCCCACGAGCAAACAAGAAAAGATCATCCGCAAAACATAAATTAACAATCTTTTGCTCCTCACACCTTCTGTGAAAACAAAACTTCTCATCCTCTCTAACCTTACGCTGCAAGATCTGAGTTAAGACTTCCATTACCAGGGTAAATAGATAAGGAGACATTGGATCCCCTTGTCTAAGACCCCTTTTGCCTTTAAAATACCCATGTAAGCTTCCATTAATGCTAATAGAAAATGAGGCACTAGTAACACAAGCCATTATCCAAGACACCATTTTTGGGTGGAACCCAAACCCTCCAAGAATAATCTTCAGGAAGTTCCAATCCACAGTGTCATATGCCTTTTGAATATCAACTTTAAAAGCACATCTAGGAGCACAATGGTAATTATGCATAAGTTCTTGAGTAAGCAATATGTTATCAGTAATCTTCCGACCAGGCACAAACGCAGATTGATTTATACTAACCACATCCCCTAATCCTTCTTGAATACGATTGGCAATCAGCTTACTAATGCACTTATAAATAACGTTGCAACAAGAAATAGGCCGATAATCGTTTACTCGAGAAGGAGTAGTGATTTTCGGCACAAGAGAAATAATCGTATGATTTATTTCTTGGAGAAGCTTCCCATTACGAAAAAAATCATTCACCGCCAAACATATATCATTGCCCACTATGTCCCATGCCTTCTTAAAGAAACACGAAGAAAACCCATCCGGACCCGGAGCTTGATTATCACCAATGGAAAAAATTGCCGATTTGATTTCCTCATTGGTAATAGATCGCACCATAGACTCTGACTTTCTCCCATCAAGACATTTAGAAAACAGCCCCATATCCGGGACCCTGGAAGAACAGCCCGCCACACCCAAAAAGTTCTCATAATGGCTAACAAAGACACTCGGAACATCATTACCCTCAAAAACAGCTCCCATATTATCCATGATCACTTCAATACGGGATCGATTATATCTCCCTTTAACTGCATTATGAAAATAGGCTGAGTTCGTGTCACCAAGTTTTAACCAATCAGCTTTTGCTTTCTGTTTAAGAAACCTCTCCTCATCTAAAACCGCATTCTGATAAGCACTTAAATAATTAGCCGCTTCTTCTTGCAAAATCAGATTATGGGGATTCCTATCAAGATCACTTTGAGCTTTATCAAGCGCGTAAACAAAAGAACAAAAGAAATCTTTGTTATTCAGTTTTATTCGAACTTGAATGTGCATAACCTGATTTGACATGTCCAACACCATAACATCCACGACATCCGGATTCCATCCCAAAATAATACGGGAACCTTTAGAACAAAGGTTCCCATTAGACGTCCAAGACCAATTACGAAGCACCTTTTGACAGATACCTTGTAGACTAGACACATCAACATGAGATTCCAATATCGCACAAACACTCAAGTGATTGTCATCGATCACCTGACGAACCTCTTTCTGTTTAGGGGTGTGGTTCAAACCCCTAATATTCCAAGAGGCAAGACTAAACATTGGAAACATTAGTCCCGAGAGTGCTTGCCCCCTTAGAAATAAAACTAGAAGTCTCGCGTGGTTGTGGAGGAGTAGACTTGATATCCATAAAACTGGCCGTTTCATCAAATATATTTTCCACCTCCTCATCATCCTCATCTATAAGTATCCCTTTCCCATTTGGTTTCTTACCCACCATTTCAGGTCCCATAGTATCCATACTAATCTGTTCCTCTTCGTTTTCCAACGCCGAAAATGCATTTGAAGTTACCACATTGGCTGTAGAAGAACCCCCTTTGTTATTAGTCTTCCGTATCGGCCGATACTCAAATTTTGGCTTAGGCTTAGGCATTGGGATACCTTTGGAACTTCCAGCCATCTTTTGAGTTTTCTTTGGCACGTGAAACCCATCATCCACCTCTTTCTCTCTACCATTAGGAACTACTTTAATAGCTTTTGGACATGAAGCACATGTGTGCCCAAAAATTTTACAAGTATCACATCTTGGAGGCTTCCATTCATATTCAATACGGACTGTTTCACGGGTAAAACCAGCCCCATATAGATTAGGAACACCCACAGTAATATGCTCCTTAAGTTCCATATCCGCTTGTACTTCAATCATCGCCCTTGCATAACTACTTCTTCCCCATGAATCCAAGCACATATTACTCGTATAAGTATCTAGCATCATAGGATTGCCCAATTTGGTAGCAATCATACTCAAACCATCTGCTGTAAAAGCCGTTATGGGAACATCATGCATCTTAATCCAAACCGGCACTTTAGTCAAGTCCTCTTTAGTTAAACTTATAGAAGGCATCCACTTATTTAGAATAATAGGAACCCCTCTAATCATCCATGGCCCATTCTCTAATACATCCTCAACTCCTTTCATGGACGAAAATTTGAAGAAGAAAAATCCGTTCGCATTCATCATAATCTTTTGAATACCAAACTTTCGCCAAGCATTAAACACATAATTCTCAACAACTGGAAAAGCAAGTCTTTTACCAATGAAATATCCATACAGAGAGTTGTGTAGTCTATTAGTAACTTCTTCCACCGATGACAATGGAATTGCCACATCAAAATCAGAATCAACCGGAATAGTTGACTCAACATTACGAAAATGGACCTTTGTAGAAGTAGATTCCTTCGTGACTATCTTAGCAAACGAAACACCACCAGAAGTAGCTACTTTTGGAGCATTAGAATTCTGATTTTGGCCAGCTTCTTGGACCACTTCGGTAACAGCTTCAAGACGATCAATACCACTTGTGAAAACATCCGTGTAAATTTCAGGGAATTTAAAGGGTTTTTCAACCCCAACCTGAGATTCAACATTAATACCATCACTTTGTACGTCTAAATCAGGGGTTGTATGAGCAACCGGAATTTTATGAGAACCTTCAATTCCAACCTGAGTATCTACTTTCCGCATGTTAACTTCACTTTGAGCATCTAGATCAGGGATTTTAGTAGGCTTTTCGATCCGAACCTGATCATAAACACTAGAATAACGAACTTCACCACGTTCTTGGGTGCTAAAACCCTTATCTTGATCTGTATCCACGGTAGAACCTACACCCGTACCAACCTGATCAGCACCATCGTTTATAGACTCAGAACCAGCATTCATATTCTGACCAGAATTTACATCATCTCCAATAGCCGAAGATGATTGATTAGAACCAGCCTTTCCGTCCTTCGCACCTAGCTTAGATTTCAAAATAGATTTCAGCACAGGTTTTTCACCTAGCAAACTAGAACTTACATCAAACGTTTGGGACTTCTGTGTATTTTTATTATCCGTAGCTCCCTTACCCCTCTTCATGGTGACAACAACAAACCCTAATTCGCCACCTTACCCACAATCAGACCACAATCGTACAGATTATGCAACAAGTAAACCAACAAGACAATCGTAATATATCTAGATCAGATTCTGCACGAAATCTAGTTGAGTAATCAGCAAGACATCGTTAAAAGGAAAGAAATCAAACGTAATCAAGAAGAATATGCAGCCAAATCGGATAAACCCTAGAACATTAAACGATTTTAAAGAACCTTAACCCTAACAAATCGAAACTTGAACAAACCCTAACTTCTTGGCCGATTATTGAAATTCGTTTCATCAAGGGAGGGACACAAGAGTGTTTCAATGATAAATACAGATTCAGTAATCAGTTAGAAGCAAAAATCAGTCCAAGAAAAACGATTTGAAGAGCAAGACAAGAAGGAAAAAATCGCCCAACCTTCGGTGTTCTCTCTGTGACACCCAACCGGATTCACACTCTCATGGCTGTATACACGATTACTATCATTTCATTTTGCTGGATGCAAATCATTATTAAATCTTGCGGTTCATACTATATTACTTGATTTCAAACCTGTGAGCTCACCAGCTTTAGCTGACCTATTTAGCATGTATCGCAGGTACCAAGCAGTAGGTTGTTTCTGCTTCAGGACTTTTAGCTCGAGTCAGCATACAGACGTTTGAGATTTTCTTGCATCAGAATATTTTGTACAAGTACTTATGTACTGAAATCTCCTTTTATTTAAACTCGAGCTATGTAAAGCTATAAATGTTGTAAACATTTCAATGTCAATATATTTTGTTAAAACGACGCATATAGAGTCGTTTACTATATATATTTGTGCTTTATTATTGATTAGTAACACCCAAATCGTGCTTCCGCAAATCATTAAATTTGGGGGTGTTACAGTTGGGTGGTGGCCGGCGGCGGCTGGCACCCACCCGCCCCGGTTCGCCGTCTTTCGCTGCATTTCTTAAATCGCGCGTGTTTTCTTCGTTATGCGTCCGTTTGCGTCGATTCTTTTTGCGTTGGATTCTTAATTCAAAAACGAAGACTTTGATGAAAAGATATCCCAAAAATATGTCTTCTATCTTTGGATATCTCGTACGAATCGTTTGGATCTTCCGGCGTACGTAGAATCTTCGTTCTTCGTCCGTTTTTGTTGATTCCTTTTCTGTTGGATTCGTAATTTAAAAACGAACATCTTGGATGAGATGGATGTTGGTGATGGGCACTTTTGTCTTGAAATCTCATTTTGATGCCTTGAATCTTCAAACGTGCGTGGAATCTTCGTTTTTAATCCGTTTTGCTTGATTTTCATCGTGCAACCTTTTTTTGACCATCTTGGCATAATACTACTGATTTGTACTGTTTTTGAGTTTAAAATGCCAAGAATCGTTCCAGAATGAGAGAGATATCGATAGTAAAAACGTGACTTTTTACGCGATATCACACGCACACATAGCCGTGTAGAAATAAGAAGAACCCCCATATATCTAATAGGAAGTTGTCCTTCAGAGAAATGCAAAATCCGTAGGATACTCTGTTTAACCGAATTAGTCACATTGCAAAAGAAAACTGTACTCTTAGGAATACTAGGCGCTAACCCTGACACCTTAGTAAATTCAGTAAGAGCTAGCTGAATAACCTGAGCTGATTGAGCCTTACCTCTACAAAAAAGGAATAGATCATTAGAAAAGCAAATATTAACAATCCTTTGCTTATCACAATGAGGATGTTAAACAAAATCAACCGAATCATCAATACGTCTTCTAAGAACCATAGAAAACACTTCCATAACCAACGTAAAAAGATAAGGAGACATAGGATCGCCTTGACAAAGACCCCGTTCCCCTTTAAAAAATCCATTAATTTGACCATGAAGGCTGATAGAAAATGTTACACTCGTGACACAAGCCATGATCAATTTCACCATATGGGAATGAAAACCAAAACCATGAAGGATGCTTTCAAGAAAACTCCAATCAACCGTGTCATACGCCTTTTGTATATCCACCTTGAAGGCACACCTAGGGGCACCTTTATTTAGATGATACCCTCTCAATAGTTCCTGAGACAACAAAATATTATCAGAAATAGAGCGACCCGGGACAAACGCCGATTGATTTTCGCTCACAATATCATTCAAACCCTCCTTAATGCGATTAGTAAGGAGCTTACTAATGCATTTATATAAAACATTACACAAAGATATTGGCCGAAAGTCATTAATTCGAGAAGGAGTTGTCACTTTAGGAATAAGAGCAATGATAGTATGATTGAGCTCTTTAAGTAAACAACCATTCAAAAAGAAGTCCCGAACAGCCAAATACACATCATCCCCAACAATATCCCATGCCTTTTTAAAGACAACAGAAGTATATCTACCTCCATTGATGGTTCTTTCCTTGAGGTGGAAGAAGTTTTGGTTACGGTGGTTCCATCTCCGGTTCGGGTTCCACTGATTGGATATTTCAGCTAGGTCATTTGTTTTGTTGGCTTATGCTGCGTGTGGGTATACTTGGACCTTTTGCCATTGCCGGAATTGGTAGGGCAGGTGTATTCAACATATTGGAGTTGGCTTGGACCTTTTGCCAATGGTTATTGGGACGTGTTGGTAGGGCAAGTTAGCTCAAGGAATTGTGATTGCTGCGTGCTGCAGCTTGGACGTTGGTGTTTGCTCTCATGGGTCAAGATTCGAAGCTTACAAGACCGAGTCGATCACCATAGGGGTGGTTCTATGAACCTTGTGTTCGCATTTAGATTATTTATTTTAAATGTAATTGTATCTGCGTTTAGCAGGATGGTTATTGGTCATGTGCTGCATTGCAGCTGTGTTTTGCTATGCGGTTAGCAGATTGTTTGCTTAGTTGTATAGGTTGAGTCAAATTGCCTATGTAACGGGCTGAGGGCATGGGATGTCCGCTCATGTCAATTGTACTTAAATGCTTTTTGGAGTAATATATTTGCCGGGTAAAAGCAAAATTTTACCCTTTACCAAAAAAAAAAGAAAAAAAAAAGAAAAAAAGAAAACAGAAGTATAGCCATCCGGACCCGGGGATTTGTTATCCCCTATCGAAAACATAGCCTCCTTAACCTCCTCCTTTGTGACATCATGAATCGTGGCCTTAGCTTGAAAAACAGAAAGATGATTTCGAAAAATACCCACGGTATTTAACCTGCGAACTGGCCGTTTTTCCCCCAAAAAATTACGGTAATGCTCCACAAAAGCAATAGGAACCTGGTCTCCTTCTTACAAAACGTCATGATTGAAAGGGATGCCATCATCGCAAGGAAAGGGATGCCATCATCGCGAAGACAAAAATTCTTCCGCGACGTCAAGCATTACTTTTGGGATGATCCATACTTGTTCAAGGTCTTTCCCGACCGAATTATAAGGAGATGTGTTGATGGGAATGAAGCCGAGCGTATCCTCCACCAAAGCCATCACGGACCCACCGAAGGACATCATGCAGCTAATATGACAGCATAGAAGGTTTACGACTTAGGATTGTACTGGCCCACTATTTTCAGAGACGCACAAGACTTGGTGAAACACTACGATATTTGCTAAAGGTTTGGAAATATCACAACGCGTAACGAAATGCTGTTGACGAATATTCAAGCATGTGAGATATTTGACATATGGGGTTTAGACTTCATGGGACCATTTCCAAAATCCTACGGAAAGGAATACATTCTAGTAGCTGTTGACTATGTATCCAGATGGGCCGAAGCTTAAGCTTTTCCAACAAATGACTCAAGAGTCGTAACCAAGTTCTTAAAACAGTTATTCTGTCGGTTTGGAACTCCTCGAGCGATCATCAGCGATCGAGGCACGCACTTTTGCAATACTCAATTTATGAAACTATTGCAACAATACGGTGTTACCCACAAGACCTCTACGGCCTATCACCTGCAGACGAATGGGCAAGCAGAAATAACCAATCGGGCGCTAAAAAGAATTTGGAACGAACAGTTGGTCAACACAAGGAGAGATGGGCAGATAAGCTAGACGATGCTTTATGGGCATTCCGGACAGCTTATAAAACGCCCTTAGGAATAACCCCCTACAGGCTCGTGTATGGAAAAGCATGTCATCTTTCGATTGAACTCGAATACAAAGCTTACTGGGCGCTGAAAAATTGTAGCTTAGATCCTACGATAACAGGAATGCACCGGAAAATGCAACTGAACGGGCTAGCGGAGTTAAGAGATCAGGCTTATGAAAGCTCCTACAAATTCAAGGAAAGAACCAAATTGCTTCACGATGCGAAGCTCCGCCCCACACGGCACAATCCATGTGATAAAGTTCTACTCTTTAACTCACGATTTAAGAAGTTTTCTGGTAAATTCAAAACACGATGGAGCGGTCCATTCACAATCTCTAAAGTATTCCCTTATGGTGCCGTCAAACTCGAGGCTCCAGACGAGAATTTCAAGGTAAACGGTCACCGTTTAAAAAACTACGTAGAAGACTTTCCCTCAGCCGAGGAAGTCTATAATTACGAATCACCCTAATAGAATGGCAGGTATGAAAGAGTCAAGCTACGAGACTCAATAAACAAAGCGCTCTTGGGAGGCATCCCAAGCCTAACTTATATTTTCAGCATTAATTTTCTTTTACTTTTATGATTGATCTAATCCACTTTTATGCAGTACTTCACCTTATTAAAGACTAATGATTATGTTTAGACCATTAACCTTTTGTATTTTGCAGGATGAGTTCGCAGTCAGCCAGAGCACGAGCTCCCAGTCAGAGACGCACACGTGCCATGTGTCACTCCCGGAGTTCATCAACGGGCAGTAGCATGAGGACCGTCAGGGGATCCCAGTCACCGCTCCCTCGACTGGATGAGATCGTGGCAGACTTGGTAGAGGTGAACGTTCAGGAGTCATTCCTTTTACGTCCCATCTATGCTAGGTTACCATTATCTCTCCGATTAGAGGGACAGACTGCAGGGACCTCCAGAGTACCCACCTTTGAGCATGGGGTGACTACCGCGGATCCTGCTATCACTTGGGCGGTACTGAGAGCCCTCGAGGTCTAGCACATTGCCATCTCCGAGGTCCACCATGCACTAGGACTCCCCACCTTACCTATGTGCCCTTTCCGGATAGGACATGACCCTGCTCCGTAGATTCCACCATGGGACCTCTTCCCACCTTGGAACTCTACTGTGCAGGACTACCCCGCCGTGATGGACCCATTGGAGGAGGAGGCTGCCGCATTGGATGCCTGGATCCACGAGGATGGCACTGCATCTGCTGCCCACACCTTCGATGAGTCCTCATCATCTACCTCGATATGGGATAACCCGATCTTTGTGGAAGATGACTTCATCGATTGAGAGACGCTCTAGGCTGATATGGATTAGCTACTATTACTATTAGTTATTTCTGTTTAGTATTAACGGGTATTGACATTTGTGTTTCCTGAAGGATGTTTATTATGCAGAACTTGACGTTGGAATTATGGAACAAGTTCATTTTAATGAGTCTGATCCATTTCCAGCGAATTCACACACTTGATTCTGGTCCATAAATCTAGTGGCTACGCACGCAACATAAGGGAGTATTTCTTTTAACCTTACTTTGCTTGATGAAAAACACACTAAAATTCTAAGTAAAACTCTAAGTGTGGGATTATGACTCACAAACAGAGAATGACTTCGAAAATATTGACCCTCATCCGACAATCTAAGTATGGGATTAACCTAACTTAGAAATGGAACATTAGAGACAATGTTCTTTTAAGTGTGGGATAGCAGTAGTATTCACTACTGAAGTGCAACATCAAATTTTGATCAATCTTTTTAGCAAAACTCATATTTTCAGCAAAATTTTCAAAATTTTTGATTCAAGAAAAGTCTAAAAAGGGAATTTCTGGTCAACAAAAGTTCAAAGGTATGAGAAATCGACAATGGCGGGTAAAAGTCTTTGAGAATTTTCAAGCTAAGTTTCAAAACAAGCAATCACATGACTAGGCACTAAACCACCAAAATAAGTGAGGAACCTTGAGCCATATAAAAGCATTTATCTTTAATGCTTCACTTTTCGATTGTAAGTGTGCCGATGTATGCCTTTTAAGTTAGAACTTTTTCGAGCAATACATTTCGAAACTACAAAAATGGGCGTCATATGTGACGAAGGTGCAATTAGAAGATCCTGACATAAAACCCTCTCATAAAAACCCCTGTTTTCAAGCCTGACCCCGCCAATGCCCACTTTCAGCATTGAAGACCATTTAGAAAACTTGTTGAGCCTCAGCCTTTTCATTTCAGAAACTCACTTCAGAACCAATCCTTTCTTTACACCTTTTGGCCATAGCCTAAGTTTCTGTTCTGTCAAAAGAATTACTGCAAAGAACACATTGTTAGAAGGAATCCTCGAAGAATAAAAATATCATCCACAAAAAGGAACTCCAAAGAAAAGCATAATTCAGCAAAAACAAAGCTGCCAGAAGGAACCAAAAAACTAAAAACCCAAGGATCTTCTAAAGCCAAGGGAAAGGTTCTTCAAAAGAAAACGTGAAAGAAAAAGCTACGAAAAGAAGGCTCAAAGAGAGAAAAATCCAAAAGAGGTACCACTAAGCGTCAAAGATAAGTCATCACAGACAACTATTAGGCTATATTGAAACCCCCAACTAAACCACCTACAAAACCCTTCTCCCATATACCATCTTTACCCTCTTATGAATATCTAGGGATAATTAACACCGTCCTCATTTAAGTATTGTAGATTTGATTCTCGACTAAGCTTATGATGACAGAAGAGCTACATGACTGGCCCCTGAGTGAACTAGAAGTTAGGAAACCCGATACACTTGAGTGAATTGAGTGACCACCTGCGAGGACTGTTGCGTCCTGATAGGTCGGCGTCGTTAACGATAACTATCCGGTTACAACAGTGGGTTTTAAATTTATAAGGCTGGGGCCTAAGGTTACTACTATTGCTAATCTAAGGGCTAGCAAAGGATACGTATGACCTATCGTTCTTCAAAGCGCGACGAATTGAAATTAGGGGAATTTAGAAACTTTTATGAATTTAGCTAGGGCGAAAGAGAGTTGGTTTAGGTTTTGGGTTTTCTATTCTAAGATTAAATTAAATTAAATCAGAAATGGAGATGGAGGTTACTTCGGGCGTTCAGCAGTTAAAGCGATTTTCTACTATGAAGTGGTTCAGGTGATATTAAAGCGTGAAGAGTTCTAATGAGGATAAGTCATAAGTTAATGTGAGTTATTGCTACAATCCTACTATTGGGCTAACGCGGAGGTGTCCACAATCAGGCAAATAGAATGTCATGTGGGTTGCAGAATATATTAAAACATACACCGAAAGTTCTCTCAAGTGCATGTCCATATCATCTGACAATTAATCTCGAATCCTATTCCCCAATCTCGGTCATCATAGACGTCCGAATCATGGCACAGTTTGTTGAATAAACAATCTTGTAAACGGGTTTTACCCTCGCCGGAATAAGTTGGAAAAACTGGTCTAAGCGGTCAGATAAGATGTCATCACTTATTCGTATGAATTATCAACATTACTCAGGTATGCAACAAGACAGGGGTGATTTATATTACAAATAGAAACTTAAGTAATACATTTGTTAATTGATTCATAAAACAACTACCTTCGGTCGTTCTCGACTTCCATACGTTTGTACTTTGCCATAAGCATTTCCAGTACTATATCGAAGAACAGTCGAATAGGGGCCGTCATGTTATTTCACAATAATTAAGGCTGGGTGTATTTCACTAGTACGATAATCCTAAGGCAACAATCAAACAAGAACATGCAATAAGACAATCAAGACAATAGTTAAACCTAAGCATACAAGGGTATTAATTAAATCGAGGATATTTCGAAAGTTGTCTCAAAAATATCGTCTGTCCGAATTAAATCTTAATCTACCTCTATTCCCATATTCCGTGTCTCTTGGATCCTAATTTGGTCTAGAGAACACCGGCCATGCCGAGCTCAATGATTCAATCAAACATAGTATAACTAAGTGACCTATACCCTATGAGTTAAGGTTTTAGTCACAACATGAGTTGGGCAGATAAACGATAAAGATTCAGTTCCTACATCTATTCATGATACACAACACCCACAATCTCATAGCATACAATATAATCACATATTTAAATTTCTCCTAAACGATTATCATAGCAGACAATTGAGTTATTTAGCTAATCATGGCAATTCTAGCATGCATATTTAAATTTATTAAAGAAAGAACGGACATAATTAAATATGGAAGATAGATTAAAACCTGATAAAGAAATACAATAACTCGTAGCTACAAATGCGTCCCGGAGCACCTCCGTACAAATCTTCTTTGACTAGTTAATTAGCTAGTCTAATTAACTAAGGAAGTATTACAATAAAGAAATACGTAAAAAGGTGTATAGAGATGTGTAAAGGTGTAAAGTGTGTAGTATCTAGGTGTGTCCACCAAATGAACCCAAAGCCCTCTATTTATAGGTGAGCTTTAGCTCATATTAGCATCAAAAGGTGCATGTTTGAAAAAGGTAGCCAAAAGGGTGCACCGGGTACTGTACAACACGAAAAGTAGACGCACCGGGTACCGTACAACACGAAAAGTAGGCGCACCGGGTACCGTACAACACGAAAAGTAGACGCATCAAGTACCAAAAGTTGCCAAACACGGAAACTGAGGCGGGTACAGGGGTGGCCGGCGGCGGCCTAGGTGTGGCCGGCGGTGGTGGTGTGGTGGCCGGCGGCGGCTGGCCCACCCCCGCCCCGGTTCGCCGTCTTTTGCTTCGTTTCTCGATTCGTGCGTGTTTTCTTCGTTATGCGTCCGTTTTCATCGATTCTTTTTTTGTTGGATTCATAATTCAAAAACGAAGATTTTGACATAGGATAGGCCCTGAGATGAGGTCCCTAGCTCCAGATATTGCGTACGAACCATTTGGATCTTCCGGTGGGCGTAGAATCTTCATTCTTTATCCGTTTTAGTTGATTCTTCTTCTGTTGGATTCGTATTTTAAAAACGAACATCTTGGATAGAATGGATGTTGGTAAAGGGTACTTTAGTCTTGAAATCTCGTTTTGATGCCTTGAATCTTCAAATTGTGTGGAATCTTTGTTTCTCGGTCGTTTTGCTTGATTTTTATCGTGCAACCTTCGTTTTGGTCTTCTTAACATATTATCACTGATTTGTGCGTTGTTTGAGTCCAAATGCCAAGTATTGCTCCAGAATGAGAGAGATATCGGTAGTAAAAACGTGACTTTTTTACACGATATCAAGTATCCCACACTTAAAGTTTTGTTTGTCCTCAAGCAAACCTTTTTTTTTTGGGTAAAGGGTAAAATTTTACCCGTTAAATAGTATTACACAAAAATCATTAAAGTACAATTGACATGAGCGTACATCCCCCCTCAGCCCGTTACATAGGCGAACTGACTCAACCTATACAACTAAGCAAACAATCTGCTAACCGCAGAAACAAAACACAGCTGCAACGCAGCCCATAACCAATAACCAAACTAAACCTGCTAAACGCAGAAAAAACCAATTACATTTAAATAAACCAATCTAAATGTAAGAAACCAGGTTCAAAGAACCACTTCCAAGTGATCGTCTCAATCTTCAATAGTCTTCAAATCATGACGTAAGAGAACAAACACCAACTTCTAAATTGCACTGCAACAAACACACTTTCATGGAGCTAACCTGCCCTACCAACACGTCCGGCGACCATTGGCAAAAGGTCCAAGCCAACTCACCAAGTCTAAGGCCGAAAACTTCAACCTGCCCTACCAACAGCACGGATGGCAAAAGGACCAGATTCAAAAGCACAGCACATCGACCGAATATGCTTGCCCTACCAATTCCTACAATGGCAAAAGGTCCAAGCACATCTACAATAGATCCGAAGAACCAACGCAAGCCCTGATCAGACTAGAGGAACCCAACCGGAAAAGGAACCACCATTGACCACTGCATTATCCACTTCCTCAAAGACGAAACCCATCAATGGAGGTTGGTATAGAATGTGTTCAGAAACACAAACAACCAACACAATCGCCCCATTGAGAACAACGAACAACACAAACCCCCAATCCACGTTTTCTCTCAAAATCCCATAAAAATAATACCGTAGCTAAAAAAAAATCAGTTATGCAATCCGAGAAATTCAGAAGGCAAACCGTAGTTGCCACCAGAGACGGCAAAAACCCCACTCCGGTCAACCCTAATAACCTCTCAAGCTTAATCCAACCGGAAAACGCAATCCGGATATCCACCATACAAACCAACCGGAAAACCACAAGAGGTCCGCAGCAAAAACCCCTAAATCAACCGGAAACCACTCGCCGGAACAACCAGATCCTTGTCGTCTTCGTACAACAAACAGATCATTGATGACACACTGCTTCAACACAAACCCTAGCAGGCGTTATCGTCATCTTCACCATACAAACCCTAATAGGTCAACTCACAGAAATCCTGATTCAACCTGAACCTTCATCCCCAAACATCAACTCTAGCTTGAGCTATCGAAGATAATACACAGCAAAGCACGTCATCAAACAACCACAAATCACAAAGCAAGTAACGAAAGAAACCCTAACTACGAATCTGATCCGAACCCCAAACCTGCCAAGAAACCCAAAAACGAAAAGACGCCTCAAGGTCAGTTGACAAATTCACGATAAAGAACAGAAAACGTAATAAGAGAAGTCCATTATCGTTTGACTAATCCGCGCACCATAAACCATAAGAATCCGTAAACCAAATCACAATAGAATATATAATCGAATTGATAATAATGTTCCTTAAGATAGACGAAATCTCCACACCACCAGATTATACAATACAAGCAAACCCTAACTTCACGAAACAAAACCCTAGAAGCCGACTATAATTAATCCACAAATAACGAATCAATCTGTTCAATCAATTAACGAATCAATGACTAAAGAAACTAATCCATCATCTAATAGAGTAATCAAGCTGAACTCGATCAGGAATTGAGACGAAAGTTAGGGTTTGGGTGGGAAGAAAATCGCCTATGCTAGAGAGAAAACAAGCGTGGGTTTATCTCAAGCAAACCTTCAGCAAGTTGTGAAAGCCTAAAAGGGTGTCTTCATATTTCGGAGAACTTTGATTCCTGCAGGTTTGGTAGAAAGATTTCGGACGAGGTTCCATCCCTTTATGTTTCCCCAAACTTTTGGTTCTAACAAGCTTTCTTTTCAATCTTCATAATGTAAGATATACATGACTGGGGCCCTCACAGGTGGTCACTCAATTCACTCATTTTGGTAGGTGATTTAATTGGGGACGGTGCTAATTATCCCTAGACATTCGCAAGAGGGTGAAGATGGTGTATGGGATAAGGGTTTTGGTAGGTGATTTAATTGGGGGTTTAATATAGCCTAAGAGTGATGACTTGCCTTTGATGTTTTAGATGATACCTCTTTTTGGATTTCTCTCTTCGAGAGCCTTCTTTTCATGGCTTTTTCTTTTTTGAAGAACTTTTCCCTTGGCTTTAAATGATCCTTGGGTTTTTTAGCTCTTTGATTTCTTTGGCAGCTTTGTTCTTGCTTTCTTTGGAGTCCTTTCATGGATGATATTCTTTTTCCCTTGGGGATTCCTTCTAGAAGTATGTTTCTTGCAGTGATGTTGCTGACATAACAGAAACTTAGGCTATGGCCAAGAGATGTAAAGAAAGGATTGGTTCTTGAAGTGAGTATTCGAAACGAAAAGGCTAATGCTCGACAAGTTTTCTAAACGATCTTCAATGCCGAAAATGGACATTGGCAGGGTTAGGCTTGAAAACGGGAGCTTTACGAGAGGGTTTTTTCCTAGGGAATGTCAAGATCCTCTAATTGCACCTTCGTCACGTATGACGGTCATTTTTGTAATTTCGAAATGTATTCTCCGAACAAGTTCTAACTTGAGAAGGCATACAACGGCACACTCACAAACGAAAAAGTGAAGCATTAAATGTGAATGCTTTTATACGGCTCAAGATTCCTCACTCATTTTTGGTGGTTTTGTGCCTAGTCATGCGATTGCTTGTTTGAAACTTGGTTTGAAAGTTGTCAAAGAGTTTTGCCCGTTGTGGTCGATTTGCCAAACCTTTTGAATTTTTGTTGCCCGAAAATACCCTTTTTGAGCTTTTCATGATTTTAAAAATTTTGAAAATTTTGCTGAAAATATGAGTTTTGCTAAAAAGTGTGATCAAAATCCAAAGTTTATGTTGCAATACAGTAGTGAATACTACTGCTATCCCACACTTAAAAGAACATTGTCCCTAATGTTCTCTATTTCTAAGTTAGGACAATCCCACACTTAGATTTTGAATACGGGTCAATATTTTCAAAATTATTCTCTATTTGTGAGTAATAATCCCACACTTAGAGTTTTTCGTAAAATTCTTGTGTGGTTCAAGCAAAGTAGGGTTAGAAGAGACACTTCCTTGTGATGCGTGTGATGCCACTGGATTTAATGGACCAGGTTTAAGTGTGTGAATTTGCTGGAAATGGACCAGGCTCATTAAAAATGAACTCATTCCTATTCCAAATTCTGCATAGTACACATCCTTCATAAAACACAAATGTTAACACAAGTCAATACATAAATAAAACTAAAAACGGCTAATCCATGTCAGCATATAGCGCCTCCCAGTCGGTGAAGTCATCATCCATAAAGATCGTGTTTTCCACGATCGAAGTAGGAGATGCTGACTCCTCGATGGTATAGACAGGGGATGCAGCACCATCCTCTGGATCCTGGATCCAAGCGTCCAGTGCGGCAGCCTCCTCCTCAAGTGGGGCCATAAAAGTGGGGTGGTCCTGCGCAGTCAAGGTCCAAGATGGGAATAAATCCCATGGTGGAATGTGCGGAGCGGGATCAGGTCCCATCTGAAAGGGGCACACAGGTGTAGAGGTAAGGCCCAGAGCAGTGTGGATCTCAGAGATGGCGGTGTGCTGGACCTCAAGGGCTCTCAGTATAGACCAAGTGACAGCAAGGTCCGCAGTAGTAACCCCATGCTCGAAAATGGGTACTCCGGAGGTCTCTGCGGTCCGTCCTGCTGGTCGGTGAGATGAAGGTAACCTGGCCTGGATGGGACGTAACAGGAATGACTCTTGAACGTACACCTCCACCAAGTTTGCCGAGATCTCATCCAAACTAGGAGGTGGTGACTGGGATCCTCTGACAGTCCTCATGCTACTACCCGGTGATGAACTCCGGGAGTGGTGCATGGTATGCGAGCGTCTCTGTCTGGGGGCTCGTGCTCTGTCTGACTGCGAACTCATCCTGCAAAATATAAAAGGTTAATGGTCTAGGATCATCAGTCCTTCATAAGGTGAGGTACTGCAAAGAAAATTGGATTAGCTTAAACACAACAGTAAGATAAAATCAATGCTGAAAACATAAGATAGGCTTGGGGTGCCTCCCAAGAGCGATTTGTTTATCGAGTCTCGTAGCTTGACTCTTCTACCTTTTAGTGTTTGTCAGGGTGCTTTGCAACCGTAGACTTCCTCGTATGGGGGAAAGTCTGTTACGTAATGTTTTAAACGATGACCGTTTACCTTGAAATTTCCGTCTGGAGCCTCGAGTTCAATGGCGCCATAAGGAAAAACCTTAGAGACTGTAAATGGGCCGCTCCTCCTCGTTTTGAATTTACCGGAAAATTTCTTAAATCGAGAGTTGAAGAGTAGAACTTTATCACCTGGATTGAAGCGTGTGGGGCGTAGTTTTGCATCGTGGAGCAACTTAGTTCTTTCCTTGAACTTGTAGGAGCTCTCGTATGCTTGATCTCTTAGTTATCCTAACTCATTTAGTTGCATTTTCCGGTGCGTTCCCGTTACTGTGTGATCTAAGCTACAATTCTTTAGTGCCGAGTAAGCTTTGTATTCGAGTTCGATCGGAAGATGATATGCCTTTCCATATACGAGCCTATAGGGGGTTGTCCCTAATGGTGTTTTGTAGGCTGTCCGGAATGCCCATAATGCATCATCTAACTTGTCTGCCCAGTTTTCCTTGTGTTGACCGACTGTTCGTTCCAAAATTCTTTTTAGCGCTCGGTTTGTTATTTCTGCTTGCCCATTTGTCTGCGGGTGGTAGGTCGTAGATGTCTTATGGGTAACACCATATTGTTGCAATATCTTTATGAACTGAGTATTGCAAAAGTGTGTGCTGCGGTCACTGATGATCGCTCGAGGAGTTCCAAACCGACAGAATAGCTACTTTAAGAACTTGGTTACGACTCTTGAGTCATTCGTTGGGAAGGCTTGAGCTTCGGCCCATCTGGATATGTAATCGACAGCTACTAGAATGTATTCCTTTCCGTAGGATTTCGGAAAAGGTCCCATGAAGTCTAATCCCCATATATCGAATATTTCACATACTTGGATATTCGTTAACGGCATTTCGTTACGCGTTGTGATATTTCCAAACCTTTGGCAAATATCGCAGCGTTTCACCAAGTCTTGTGCGTCTCTGAAGATAGTTGGCCAATAGAATCCTGAGTCGTATACTTTCTTTGCTGTCAAGTTGGCTGCGTGATGTCCTCCGGTGGGTCCGTGATGGCTTTGATGGAGGATGTGTTCGGCTTCCTTTCCATCGACACATTTTCTTATAATCTGGTCAGGACAGACCTTAAACAAATATGGATCATCCCAGAAGTAGTGCTTGACATCGCGGAAGAACTTTTTTCTTCGTGATGACGGCATTCCTTTCCTTGTGATCCCTCCAACTACGAAATTGGCTATGTCTGCAAACCAAGGATCGTTCGTGAATTGTGATCCTTGCAATTGCTCTCCTAAACTCATTAACTGCTCTTCTGGAAATCGATCTTTGATGTCCCATTCTGTAAGTTGTTCCATCGATGGATTTTCAAGTCGACTTAGATGGTCTGCGGCGACATTCTCTGCTCCCTTCTTATCTTTTATCTCAATGTGAAATTCTTGTAGGAGTAGAATCCATCGTAATAGTCTTGGCTTTGCGTCTTGCTTCTTGAAGAGGTATTTCAGAGCTGAGTGATCCGTGTATACTATTGTTTTTGACAATATCAGGTAGGATCGAAATTTATCAAAGGCAAATATGTAACACCCCCAAATTTAATGATTTGCGGAAGCGAGTTTTGGGTGTTACTAATCCGGTAATCACAGCTTAAGATACATAATGAACGACTCTAAATGAGATGTTTGAAAATAGTTATACATTTCTGAGATTAAAGTGTCTACAAGGTACGAGTTCGCATAAAAATAGTATTACATTTTACTAGTACTGAAGTAAATGCAATAAATGTCTTGAGTGTTGAAAACATGCGACTCGAGCTAGAATCCTGTAGGCCAATCCTACTACAGCAGTGTACCTGAGAATGCACACTAAAAGGGTCAGCTGGAAAGCTGGTGAGTTCACAAGTAATTTGTACTAACAAGTAGTTCAAGAAATATGTATTTCATTCAGAAATGTAAATCAGTTTAACAGTTTAAATAGTAATGATTACCCCTCGAGGTAATTGCGAGAAGTTTATGGTAAACAGGTGAACCTAATCAGTAGGTTTCTAGTCAAGTAAAAGGGAACCAATTCCCAGTGGGTGTGTTATCAGGTAAGTTATTGCCACCTGGCAATACGTATACTGGTGTGGCGTAAAATGACTAACTGTCATGGTACTGGTCGAAAATGTCAAACGGAAAGAATCCGTAGACAGACTGTATTGCTCCCCGGCAATATGGTACGGTTAATTCGTATATTTCCAAGTATTGGTGCCTCTGGTACTAGTAAGTCACAATGCCACCTGGCATGAAAGGTTGCACCCCGGCAACGTAATCAAGTTATTTATTTTGGGATCGTGTCATCTCGGTACTGTTTGTAAGTACGGTCAAGTGAGCAAAAGCTCGTAATTTCCTGAGTCTCCGACTCGTAAGTATCTAGTAATCACCTACAGCGATGGTAATGGGTATCCCCCAAAGGAAATGTCAAGCTATGTCCCGCAGGACCACGTTTAAGTAAATTAACCAGTTATCGAGCCAACGACCCCGACCGTAATAATTCGTAGGTCCGTTGCTGAAAGTAAGTAAAGCATAAGTCCATATGCTGAAATGAGTAACCGTGCAGTTCCGAATAACTACGATAGAGCATAAATTCATATGCTGAGCCAACGACCCCGTCTGTAATAGTTCGTCGGTCCGTTGCTGAGTGTGAGCATCTAGCTCGTAAGTAAGTTGTACCACCCACCGTGGTATCGTGAGCCCTCAGCTCGTAAGTCAGTTGTACCACCCACCGTGGTATCGTGAGCTCGTTTGTAAATCCGTAATACAAACCATATTGGTATCGTTTTTGTGCCACCCACCGTGGCATCGTTTTGCTTCACATATAGTGACAGCGTCCGTTATTCTCCCGCAGGAGATGTAAGTAATCGTTTTGGCAGTACACGACATGCCCGTAAGTAAATTTAGCCCAAGGCTAGTAAGGTGTTACAGGCACTCAACAGTACCTCAAGTTGTACGTAATTCACAGTAGTAAATCTTACTAAGAAAAGTAGGAATGTCACCTAGGTATAGGGGCAAATCATAATCATCTGTTAGGTACGTATCTACGTCACCTAGTTTGTCTGAAGTAATGTGTAAAGTCAAAGTACGTTAACACGTCACTTAACTGTCGGGAAGTACTTACAGTACTTAGCCAAAGTCATCCGCTAGTTCGTAAAGGTAGTCAACGCTAAACTAGCAAGTCGGTGCCTCTAGTTGGTATTCATAAGTCCACCGGTCATTACTGGCAATTAGCAATTCACTGATGTAGTGAGGCGTTTACTCCCTAGATATCATATGTAATATAATTCTAGGTGTTTCTAACACGGTCATACTTAATATCTCTAAGTATGATCAAATGGTTCATAGATGTCGTAATCTAGCACCGTTACCATAGGCTATTGTAAAACATTTGTAAAGATTTATACAGTGGAAAGTAGTAAAACAGGAGTATGCATTCCCGCCCCGAAATCAGTTGGAAAAACAGTAAAAGAGTGGGGCTATGAACTCACCTGAGAAGTTAGCGTCCTAGTGTAACGAGTCGTGCCAAGTATAATCTCCTAGTGTCCTAAACACGAGAGATTTCGTATGTTTGTAAGTGCGGTTCGTTACCGATGATTCGTAATAATAATTCATATTATTATTAGGTTTGAGCTTTTGTATACTTTATAAGGTATATTTGTTTTGAGTATAAGTCGTATCGTATTTAAATTGTCATTTGAAATCGCCTCCCGACACTTAGGAAAAATGTGGCTGTTTACTGTTTTCTGCGACATAACATGCGACACAAAAATGGATCATGCGACACAAGGGTTGTGTCGCATAGAGTGCGACATAAGAGCTCTGCGACATAGTGGTTGTGTCGCAAAAGCTTGCGATGCTAAATCAATAGCTACATAAGGGTTGTGTCGCATGGGGTCTGCGACACAAGGTGCGACATAGAGTACGACATAAGATACGACACAAACGGAGTTATGCGACATAGTATGCGACACAACGATTGTGTCGCATTGAAGAACACCAGCCCAGAAAGTTTCGGATGTCGCGTTTTTCCGGCCAAAATCGCAAATCAAACGCATTTTTAAGCTGTAAAATCATGTTTTCTTTGTTGTTTAGGTTATAACTAAGTTGTGTAAACATTATTACACCAAAACATTACTCCAAATTGAATAAATCTAAGATTTTAGGAATTTCTTACAAATGCGAATCGAGGCCAAACGAGGAAGAAAACGAGGGTGTCGTCTTTGTTAATGTTGTTCCTCTCTTGATGGTGATTCCGAAAATGTATGTTGATGGTGGTGGTGGTGGCGTTCGACGGTGGTGGTGGTGATTGGTGGTGGTTATTTTGAGAGAGAAATGGGGGAGGTGAAAAGGAAGAAGATGATGAAATGAGGTGAAAATGGGGAGAGGGTTGGGTTTTGTCCAACACATATCCCCAGTGCGCGGACTGTGATCTCCAACCACAGTACAAGATACCCGTGTTTTATTTGTCCAGTCATAATATAAAATAAAATCTTATTTATATTATTTTAGAATGTTTTCTAATGAAAGTATTTTATAAAAATACTAATTGGAAGTAAAAGTTAAATCGTTTATTTGAGGTTTAAATTCGGCGCGAAAATTGACTTTTTGACGAGGTGTTACAAAATACTACAGCCAGCAGCTCCTTTTCGGTGGTTGTATAATTCTCTTGAGCATCTGTGAGAGTTTTGCTAGCGTAGTAGATTGGCCGAAAATGATTATCCTTCCGTTGCCCGAGAACTGCCCCTACAGCGAAGTCGCTTGCGTCGCACATGATTTCAAATGGAAGGCTCCAGTCCGGAGCGACCATGATTGGTGCGTTGGTTAGTTCTTTCTTTAGGTAGTCAAAGGCTTTCATGCAGCTTTCGTCAAATGCGAATTTGATGTCTTTTCCTAACAGGTGGGTGATAGGTCGAGAGATCTTGGAAAAGTCCTTGATAAAACAACGGTAGAACCCAGCGTGACCTAGAAAACTTCGAATGGCTTTAACGTTGGTGGGCGGTGGAAGTTTCGCAATGGTTTCGACTTTGGCTTTGTCTACTTCGATTCCTGACTTTGATATTCTATGTCCTAAGACTATCCCTTCCTTTACCATGAAGTGACATTTTCCCAATTCAAGACGATATTCGATTCTTCACACTTGGCGAGCATCCTATCGAGGTTGGATAGACATGATGCGAAAGAGTCTCCAAAGAATGAGAAATCGTCCATGAAGACTTCCATGCATTGTTCAATCATGTCGTGGAAGATTGCAACCATGCATCTCTGAAATGTTGCAGGCGCGTTGCATAATCCAAACGGCATTCGTCGATATGCGAATGTTCCATAAGGGCATGTAAACGTTGTCTTCTCCTGGTCTTTTGGATCGAGCGGAATTTGGAAATAACTGGAGAATCCATCAAGGAAACAGTAGAATTCGTTTCCCGACAGCCTCTCGAGCATTTGGTCAATAAATGGAAGTGGAAAGTGATCCTTGCGAGTTGCTTCATTTAACTTCCGGTAATCGATGCAAACCCTCCAACCGGTAACTGTCCGAGTTGGTATAAGCTCATTTTCTTCGTTTGTAATGACCGTCATTCCTCCTTTCTTCGGGATGACTTGAACAGGGCTAACCCAAGGTGAGTCAGATATTGGGTATATTAGTCCAGCATCCAAGAGTTTGATAACCTCTTGTTTTACTACGTCTTGAATCTTAGGATTTACTCGTCTCTGCCTTTGAACGGATGGTTTGAAATCGTTCTCCATTAGGATCTTATGCGTGCAATAGTTAGGACTAATTCCTTGTATATCAGAAATTTTCCATGCGATTGCCTTCTTGTGTGATTTCAACACATCAACTAGCTGAGCTTTCTCTTTTGGTTTCAACTCTTTTGAGATTATCACCGGGAGTTGGGAGGTTCCTTGGAGGTAAGCGTATTCAAGGTGAGGTGGTAATTCCTTTAATTCCAAGTTTGGTGGTTCCTCAATAGACGGCTTCATTCTAGCTATTTCGTCTCTATTCAGCTTCTCATATTCAGCTTGGAAGGGTGCCTCGTCTATCTCAGGTTCGGATGTAGAGATTGATGCTATTTCGACCCATTCGGTTTGGTTTGAAAATTCGTTCGTCTTTAGCTCGTATTTGTTGACCGATGATGAGGACACTTTGTCATTTCGGGTGAGAATAAATTCTCCGTCGTCGGTGAATTGGAATTCTTGAAATTGAGCGGTCGAGGATTGATTTATGGTTAATTCAGGGTTTGGAAATGATAGAGGTTCGGGTTGGTTGATTAATTGGGGTTCGAATGGTGGTGGCTCAATACTCATCCCTTTGAATGAATCCAGGATTTCTTTAATTGAAGGAGCTGGATTCGGGTTATTGAGTGTGGATGTATCTCTTTTTAGCCAAGGTATCGGTGTACCGCATCCCAATGGGACGGCTATCGTTTTGCCATTGGTGCAAGATGGCTTCTTTTCAAACAAGGGAAATAGTAGTTCTTCAGACTTTGCTGGCGAAGTGATTGCGGATTGCAGCCCAGGATCCTCGTTATATAATCTTCGAACGGTGACTACCGTGGTAGGTATCGGGTTCTGGCTGGATAGTGCCAACACTTCGTGGAGATGTTCATCAAAAATAGAGGTGGCAATTTTAGACCCATTGGTTAATTTTGGGTCAATTTGGTTAATTTTTAGGAGGGGGTGGGTTTGTTGGGTCTCCTCCCTATTTTTTGGATGGGTCTAAATGGGTTTTTCAATATAACCTCTAATTATGTAACAATTAACCAACGGGTTTAGACGGGTCTAGCGGGTAATTTTTTTTTTTTTCACCTCATTTCATTTTTTTCATTTTTCACTCAAATAAAAAATTTTTTTTGGTGAACCCGATGACCCGACCCGACCCGAGACCCATTTGACCCGGACCCATTTAGACCCATCTTTCTAAATGACCCATCTAGACCCGGACCCATTTAGACCCAAACCCATCTAGACCCGTGACCCGACCCGACCTGACCCATTCATTTTGCCACCTCTAATCAAAAATGTCCTGCATAGTATCGCACAAACCAAGGTCCTCTTCTAGAGGTTGCTTCATTAATCGATCGACATTAAAGGTGACCTCCTCTTTCCCAACTCTTAGTTTTAAAGATTTTTCGTTTACGTCGATTACGGCCTTGGCAGTATTTAAGAAAGGTCTGCCAAGGATGAGTGGGATGTGGGTGTCTTCCTCTATATCCATGATGATGAAGTCCACTGGAAAGACGAACTTATCGACCTTGACCATGACATCTTCAGCAATTCCTCGAGGGAGTTTAACTGATCTGTCTGCTAATTGGATGGTCATACGAGTAGGCAGTAGGTTTCCTTATCCAAATTTCTTATAGAGGGAATAAGGCATAAGATTAACACTAGCACCTAGGTCAGCTAAGGCATTACTAATTTGGATATCTTGGAGAAAACAAGGTATTGTAAAACGTCTAGTGTCTCCTAACTTAGGTGGAAGACCATGTTGTACAATTAAAGAGCATTCAGCATCTAAGGGTAAACTAACTATTTGCCTTAGTTTTTCTTTGTTTGAAAGAAGTTCTTTAAAGAATTTGGCACATGTGGGCATTTCTACTAAAGCATCTAATAGTCTAACATTCAAGTGCAAGCTTTTAAACATTTCCAGATATTTACCGAATTGAGCTTCTTGCTTTTCCTTTTTAAGTCTACCGGGATAAGGTATTCTCGTGCGAGGTACATTATCCGGAGTTTTGGTTGGTGATGGGTCAGGTGCTGTGACAGGGATATCAATGGACACATGTTCACTCGGTGTAGGTGTAGGTGAAGAAGTGTTTTCGGGGGTGTTATCTGGTGGTGGTGGATCAACTTTGGTTATTTTTCCTCCCCTCGTGACAATTAACACATCATTGGGTTGAATGGTAGTTGCCGACGTACTTTCCTCAACAAAATTCAGATTTTCCAAAATAGACTTCATGTTAGAAATTGATTTGTCGGAAATTTTTATCATGGCATCAATGTTGTCTTGAAATCCGGCTATCCTTTTGTTTATAACGTTTTGTTCTAGTATAAAATCAGATAAAAGTTGTTTTGAGGAATGTAAGTGGGTTGTTGGTGAAGGAATGGCCAAAAGTTGGGTTAATGATCCACCTAGCGTATGGTTGGTTAAATTAAAATAAGGGTTGACATGGTTGGTTAAAATAAAACTAATCTAAACTAATCCTAAGGGCAAAAAGGTAACTTTTGATCAATGTTAATCTTTGAAAAGGATCACTAAACACTAAAGTTACTAAACTTCCTAAAATCGGTCGCCGACGCTCCCCGGCAGCGGCGCCAAAAAGCTTGTTGCGTCCTGATAGGTCGGTGTCGTTAACGATAACTATCCGGTTACAACAGTGGGTTTTAAATTTATAAGGCTGGGGCCTAAGGTTACTACTATTGCTAATCTAAGGGCTAGCAAAGGATAAGTATGACCTAGGATCGTTCTTCAAAGCGCGACGAATTGAAACTAGGGGAATTTAGAAACTTTTATGAATTTAGCTAGGGCGAAAGAGAGTTGGTTTAGGTTTTGGGTTTTCTATTCTAAGATTAAATTAAATTAAATCAGAAATGGAGATGGAGGTTACTTCGGGCGTTCAGCAGTTAAAGCGATTGTCTACTATGAAGTGGTTCAGGTGATATTAAAGCGTGAAGAGTTCTAATGAGGATAAGTCATAAGTTAATGTGAGTTATTACTACAATCCTACTATCGGGCTAACGCGGAGGTGTCCACAATCAGGCAAATAGAATGTCACGTGGGTTGCAGAATATATTAAAACATACACCGAAAGTTCTCTCAAGTGCATGTCCATATCATCTGACAATTAATCTCGAATCCTATTCCCCAATCTCGGTCATCATAGACGTCCGAATCATGGCACAGTTTGTTGAATAAACAATCTTGTAAATGGGTTTTACCCTCGCCGGAATAAGTTGGAAAAACTGGTCTAAGCGGTCAGATAAGATGTCATCACTTATTCGTATGAATTATCAACATTACTCAAGTATGCAACAAGACAGGGGTGATTTATATTACAAATAGAAACTTAAGTAATACATTTGTTAATTGATTCATAACACAACTACCTTCGGTCGTTCTCGACTTCCATACGTTTGTACTTTGCCATAAGCATTTCCAGTACTATATCAAAGAACAGTCGAATAGGGGCCGTCATGTTATTTCACAATAATTAAGGCTGGGTGTATTTCACTAGTACGATAATCCTAAGGCAACAATCAAACAAGAACATGCAATAAGACAATCAAGACAATAGTTAAACCTAAGCATACAAGTGTATTAATTAAATCGAGGATATTCCGAAAGTTGTCTCAAAAATATCGTCTGTCCGAATTAAATCTTAATCTACCTCTATTCCCATATTCCGTGTCTCTTGGATCCTAATTTGGTCTAGAGAACACCGGCCATGCCGAGCTCAATGATTCAATCAAACATAGTATAACTAAGTGACCTATACCCTATGAGCTAGCTACGTTCATTTTTGGATAAGGTTTTAGTCACAACATGAGTTGGGCAGATAAACGATAAAGATTCAGTTCCTACATCTATTCATGATACACAACACCCACAATCTCTTAGCATACAATATAATCACATATTTAATTTTCTCCTAAACGACTATCATAGCAGACAATTGAGTTATTTAGCTAATCATGGCAATTCTAGCATGCATATTTAAATTTATTAAAGAAAGAACGTACATAATTAAATATGGAAGATAGATTAAAACCTGATAAAGAAATACAATAACTCGTAGCTACAAATGCGTCCCGGAGCACCTCCGTACAAATCTTCCTTGACTAGTTAATTAGCTAGTCTAATTAACTAAGGGAGTATTACAATAAAGAAATACGTAAAAAGGTGTATAGAGATGTGTAAAGGTGTAAAGTGTGTAGTATCTAGGTGTGTCCTCCAAATGAACCCAAAGCCCTCTATTTATAGGTGAGCTTTGGCTCACATTAGCATCAAGAGGTGCATGTTAGAAAAAGGTAGCCAAAAGGGTGCACCGGGTACTGTACAACACGAAAAGTAGGTGCACCGGGTACCGTACAACACGAAAAGTAGGCGCACCAAGTACCAAAAGTTGCCAAAAATGGAAACCGAGGCGGGTACAGGGGTGGCCGGCGGCGGCCAAGGTGTGGCCGGCGGTGGTGGTGTGGTGGCCGGCGGAGCTTGCCCACCCCCGCCCCGGTTCGCCGTCTTTTGCTTCGTTTCTCGATTCGTGCGTGTTTTCTTCGTTATGCGTCCGTTTTCATCGATTATTTTTTTTGTTGGATTCATAATTCAAAAACGAAGATTTTGACATAGGATAGGCCCTGAGATGAGGTCCCTAGCTCCAGATATTGCGTACGAACCATTTGGATCTTCCGGTGGGCGTAGAATCTTCATTCTTTATCCGTTTTAGTTGATTCTTCTTCTGTTGGATTCGTATTTTAAAAACGAACATCTTGGATATAATGGATGTTGGTGAAGGGTACTTTAGTCTTGAAATCTCATTTTGATGCCTTGAATCTTCAAACGTGTGTGGAATCTTTGTTTCTCGGCCGTTTTGCTTGATTTTTATCGTGCAACCTTCGTTTTGGTCTTCTTAACATATTATCACTGATTTGTGCGTTGTTTGAGTCCAAATGCCAAGTATTGCTCCAGAATGAGAGAGATATCGGTAGTAAAAACGTGACTTTTTACACGATATCAAGGACCCCAGTCATGTATCTTACATTACGAAGATTAAAAAGAGAGCTTGTTAGAACCGGTTTGGAAAAACATAAAATGTTAAAACCGACTTGAAATCTTTTCACCCAGCCTACAGGAATCAAAGTTCTCCAGGATACAAAGACACCCTTTCAGATTTTCGGAGAAGTTTTACCGAAGATTTGCTTGAGGACAAGCAAAATTCAAAGTGTGGGATACTTGATATCACGTAAAAAGTCACGTTTTTACTACTGATATCTCTCTCATTCAGGAATAATACTTGGCATTGCCCCGTGACTAGTTTTTAAAAAAGTCTTTGTAGTCATGGGCGATTTTCTCCTAAAAAATAGGACGAATTTTGTGGTTTCTTTGTCGACTTCTTTCTGTTTTTCTGTTTAATCTTTCAATTGTTCTTGCTTGGATTGGATCATCTAACTTATTAATGAATCTGATATTGTCATTGAAACACTACTAGTGTCCCTCCTTTGATGATTCGAATTTCGTTAATAGGTCAAGATATCTGTTTCGAGTTTAGGGCTAATTGGTAGATTTATTTTCGTTTATTCTGGTATTGTAATATCTGATTGTCTGGTTGTGAGTTCTGGTTATTGCTCTTGTTATTTGTTTGGTAATTTTTGATTGTTGTGGAGATGACTAAATCCAAGAAGAAAAAGAAGTCGACTAATAATTCTCCTTCATCGCCTTGTTCTTCAGAATCTGATCATGGATTGCCTAAATCGACGAAGGATTCTGAGGTGTTTCAAAGTTCTTCTATGGCGCAGCATACTCTGAACTTAAACCCTATAGCTTCGGATGCGGCTAGGGTTTCGGTATCTTTTACGCCTTCTGCTCAACATGATGTTAGGATGGAAAACCCTAATTTGGTTTCTGGATTTGTGGACAATGTTGGGGATCATACGAAGATTAATAAGGAGTCTTTATACTATAATGTTCAAGTAGATCAGAAATCTGATTCTGGTTGTCCTAAGGTGGTGGTTGACGATGGGGGTGTACCTGCAAACCCTAATCCGACTAAAGGTAGTAATGCTCAATCTAAGAATGCTCCGGCTAGGGTGCCTAATGTACTAAGTAAAGATGATTTACAGGCGGTTAGTGATCCGACTAGACTTGTTTTTGAACCTTTGATTAGCCGAGTTCCGAGACGTTCCGTGGGTGTTGCCGCTGTTCATGCAAAAGGTGACGCTAGAGGTGGGCTAAACCCTAATACTAACGTGATTGGTGGCCAGGTTGAGGATTTATTCCTTGGTAAAACCCCTGGTTCACATACTAATATCAATGAGGAACGAAATCGATCAACATACTCTGATCATGTTGCTCCTGTTTCGGTGGAGATACATTCTGATTACACAACTTCTGTTAATACTATGGATAAACATGGAGATTCAAAGGTTGAGGCTGCTGAGGCTTGTAAAATCCCTTGTGAATCTATGCAAAAAGATGACGAAAACCCTGATATGGCCTACGAAACTGATGTTAGCGATGAGGAGGAGTATGTCAATGAGCAGAAATCGGTATATGATTTTAAAGGATTGGATCGTTTGCATGCTGCTACTGTTCCTGTTACAACTCCTATAGTTTCTTGTCTATCTAATGGAGGGAAATCGTATGCCCAAGTTGCTGATAAAAGTATTACACGTAAGGTGAATTTCAGAAAGTTGAATTTGTCAGCCCCATCGGGTATTGAAGCTGATCTTGAAATTCCTTTGGAAACCGTTAGAGAGGCAAGTAAGAAATATGTCAATACTTTATATGGGTATTTCATAGGTAAAAGATTAGCGTTTCCTGTGGTGCAAAATTATGTAATGAACGCATGGAGAAAGTTTGGTATCGAAAAAGTTATGATGCATGCTAACGGATTCTTTTTCTTCAAATTTAATTCAGAGTACGGTATGAATCAGGTTATAGAAGGCGGTCCGTGGATGATTCGATTGATTCCTATTATCCTAAGGAAGTGGACTTCGGATGCTGATTTGGCAAAAGAAGATTTATCTAAAGTTCCGGTGTGGATTAAACTCTATAATATCCCGTTACTTGCTTTTAATGAAGTAGGACTTAGTGCCATTGCAACGAAGGTTGGTAATCCGTTAATGCTTGACTCCTATACAAGCACAATGTGTATGGAATCATGGGGGCGTCCAAACTATGCTCGTGCTATGGTGGAAGTTGATTCGGAAGCTGCTCTAAAAGAAAATGTGATTGTGGCTATTCCTAAGGTTGAGGGTAATGGTAAAACTCTATATACGGTTCGTGTGGAGTACGAATGGAAACCCCCAAGATGCAGTTTATGTAAGATATTTGGACATAATGATTCTGAGTGCCCAAAGAATACGGTTAAAGAGGTTCCCTTGAAAGTTAATCATGATTTTCTGGCACCTAAAAAGATAGCTCGGGGTCCTTTGAAGCAGTCTAAACCTGCTGGTGGTTTTATTATGCGAAATCAGCAACAAAAGATGATATATAAGCCTAAGGATACGGGTCAAACATCCAAATCTAATTCTCAGAGTTCTAATCCACAAGATGTGACTGTTAGTAATAGATTCAGTGCTTTGAATTCTGATATTAGTGACCTACAAGACGGGGCTGCTGATGTGAATCAATCGAAACCGAGTGGGTCTCATGACCGAGGAAAGAGTGTTGTAGATGATGTGGGTGATATTAGTGATGTGGAAGCTGAATTTAATGAAACGGCTGACTTTGTGGGTAATCCAAAGGTGTCTTTTTCTTCTAAGGGGGCAAGCACTCCCGGTTTGAATGGTTCCAATGGTTAGTTTAGCCTCGTGGAATATTAGGGGTATGAACCGCGTCCCTAAACAAAGTGAGGTTCAACATGTGGTTAGAGAAAATAAATTAAGTATTTGTGCTGTTTTGGAGTCTCATATACATGCTTCTAAATTACAAAACATTTGCTCGAAGATCTTTTCTCAGTGGAATTGGATTTCTAATGCCAGCCATTGTGTAGGTGGCACCAGAATTATTATAGGGTGGGATCCTGGTGTGGTTGACTTGATGCATCTTCATGCTTCCGATCAGGTTATCCATTGTCAAATCGGTATTCCATCGGTACAAAAGACTTTCTTTTGTTCGTTTATCTATGCGGGAAATGCATATAGTCATAGAAGGGAATTGTGGCGTGATTTACGTAAGCATTGTCGATTTGTTAATGGTCGGCCTTGGGTTCTAATGGGTGACTTTAATGCTCCTCTGAATCTAGAGGATACTTCTACTGGATCTTCTGGCTTTTCTATTGCAATGCGGGAATTTAAGGAGTGTGTTGAGGATATTGATATTTTGGATATTAATAGTTCAGGCCTTCATTTTACTTGGAATCAAAAACCAAAAAGTAACGATGGTATTTTGAGAAAGATTGATAGAGTGATGGGGAACGTGGAGATGTCGACTTTGTGGCCTGGTTTAGTTGCTTTATTCCAACCTTATCGCATCTCGGACCATTCTCCTGCGGTGTTGAAACTGCCTACATCCATTGGAAGGTCACCTAAGCCTTTTAAATTCTTTAATTTTTTAGCTCATAAGGCTGATTTCTTAGAGATTGTGAGTGATGTTTGGAAAACTGAGGTAGGTGGTCATAATATGTATCGTGTTACTAGTAAGTTGAAAGTATTGAAGAAACCGTTACGTAAGCTTATGCGGGATCAGGGAAATCTTCATGATAAAGTTATGAAACTTCGGGTGGAATTGGATAAAGTTCAAAAGGATCTTGAGGCTCATCCTGATTCGATTGATCTAAGAGAGGAAGCTTCTCATTATCTTATGGCTTTTAATCAGGCCATTCTTGATGAGGAACGGTATTTAAAGCAAAAATCCAAGATTGACTGGCTTCGTGAAGGGGATAGTAATACGAAGTACTTTCACAACGTGGTCAAAGAGAAAGCTAGTAGAAATAGAATTAATGTTGTGCTTGATTCCCAGAATGCTATTTGTGAAGGAGATCGGGTTCCTCTTGTGTTTGTGGAACATTTTCAGAATTTTTTAGGTCATACTGATAATGTTCAGACCCTTATCGACGATGGGCTGTTTTATAAGAAGATTCCAGTTGAGAAGTCTAATTGTATGATTCGTGAAGTTACAAAGGAGGAGGTCAAAATGGCTATGTTTTCTATAGGGGATAATAAATCCCCGGGCCCTGATGGATATTCTGCAGCATTTTATAAGAAAGCCTGGGAGATTGTGGGCAATGATGTTTTTTTGGCAGTTCGGGATTTCTTTACGAATGGTTGCCTTCTTAAGGAATTAAATCATACTTCTATTGTTTTAATTCCTAAAGTAGCAACTCCTGCTCGTATTAATGATTTCCGTCCAATATCTTTATGTAATGTGTTGTATAAGTGCATTAGTAAAATTCTTACTAATAGGATTAAAGATTCTTTGGGCGATATTATCAGTGACAATCAATCGGCATTTGTTCCTGGAAGATCCATTTCTGATAATATTCTGTTGACTCAGGAATTAATGCGTGGATATCACCTTAGCAAAGGGGCTCCTAGGTGTGCTTTCAAGGTTGATATCCAAAAGGCTTATGATACAGTAAATTGGTGCTTTTTAAAGCACATATTGCATGGTTTCGGGTTTCATGCTCATATGATTAAGTTGATTATGGCATGTGTTACTTCAGTGACTTTCTCTGTTAATCTTCATGGGCATACCCATGGGTTCTTCAAAGGAGGAAGGGGTCTTCGTCAAGGTGATCCTTTGTCTCCATATCTATTTACCTTGGTTATGGAGATTCTTACTTTGTTAATCAGGAAAAGGGTTAATGATTTGGAGGGGTTTGATTATCATCTGCATTGTGATAAACAACAGATTGTGAATATATGTTTTGCCGATGATCTATTTCTGTTCTGTAGAGGCAATGTGAATTCTGTCCAGATTATTTCTCAGGTTCTAAATGAGTTTACTGAGGTGTCAGGTTTAGCCCCGAGTATTCCTAAGAGCACTGCTTTCTTATGTAACGTGCCTAATTCTGTTCGGAATGCTATTCTTTCTATTATGCCATTTTCAGAAGGGCAACTCCCTGTTCGGTATTTAGGAGTTCCATTAATTTCCACTGGGTTACTTGCTCGTGATTGTAGGCCTTTAGTTGAAAAAGTCCAGAATAGGATTGGAAATTGGAAAAATAAATGGTTGTCGTTGGCTGGAAGGTTGCAACTTGCTGCTTCGGTGTTATCATCTTTGCAAGGGTATTGGGCAGCTTTGTTCATCCTCCCGGCTAGTATTGTTAAAGAAATTGAAGGTCTCATTCGAGGATTTCTTTGGTGTCAGGGGGATATGAAGCGTGGTAAAGCTAAGGTCTCTTGGAAGGTAGTTTGTCTTCCTAAATGTGAAGGGGGTCTTGGCATTAAACGTCTTGATTCTTGGAACATAACTCTTATGGCTAAGCACATCTGGAATTTATTAGCTCATAAAGAATCTATGTGGGTTCGGTGGATTTATTTTCATAAGCTTAGAGGTCGAAGTTTTTGGGATGTCACGGCTAAGGGTGATATGAGTTGGTGTTGGAGGAAACTTCTTCAGCTTCGTGATCTTCTTCGAAAGCATTTCTGGTTTCGTATTGGTGATGGTACTTCTATTTCGGTATGGTTTGATACATGGCATTCTGTGTGCCCTTTGTCTCGCGTTATTTCTCGATATACCATTACTAGAGATTTTCAGATTACTGATTCGATTGCTGATGTGGTTGATGGAAACTCCTGGAATTGGCCTTCTTCTTGGATTTCCAGATTCCCGTTGCTTAATCAGCTCCCTGATCCGAGCATTAGCAATGGGTCGGATAAGTTGTGTTGGAGATCTCTAGAAGGTGATTTGGTTGATTTTAAAGTCAGCCATGTTTGGGAGTCCCTTCGGCCAAGGGCTGATCGGGTCGAGTGGGCTCCGGTCGTTTGGTTTTCTTCATGTATTCCTCGGCATTCTATTCACCTATGGTTGGCTTTAGGTGAAAAGTTGAAGACGCAAGATCGTTTGAAGCAATGGGATGTTGGTTCCTCTACCAACTTAAACCTGCTTCGGTGCTCGCTTTGTAACACTCAACCGGATTCTCATTCTCACTTGTTTTTTGAGTGCTGTTTCTCTTCTAAGGTTTGGTTGGAGGTTCTTAAGTTTGCTGGCTATTCCTTCCAATCTACGTGTTTGGTGGACTGTGTCGACTGGATCATACCGAGTTCCACTCGGAATTCTATTAGAGTTATTATTTTCAAACTTCTTCTTGGTGCTACATCTTATTTCATTTGGAATGAGCGTAATATGCGTTTATTTCAGAAGCTAAGGCGTTCAGAAGACCAGGTGGTGCATTCTATTCTTGCAGTGATCCGTCTCAGGCTTTACTCTTTCAGGTTTAAGCCTTCTGGCTGGACTACTAGGGTCATGGAGACTTGGAGGTTGCCTCATTCCCTTATCATTAAGGGCTGATGTCATTAGATAATGCGGCTACAGTGGATCATTGCTTGGTGTGTTAGTTATTAGTAGTGTTTGTTTGTCTGGATGCTACATTGGTCGGCATATACTTGGCATGTCAAGTATATATGCTTAGTCTTTCTTTTTGTTAGTCTAAGCTTTATGTGGTTTTCCACAGATCTGTACTTGTAACGCTATATCATTATTAATAAAATTTACCAGGGTAACTCCCTTTTACCCAAAAAAAATAATACTTGGCATTTGGACTCAAATAACACGCAAATCAATGAAACTTTGCCAAGAAGGTCAAAATGAAGATGCACAAAAAAATCACGCAAAACGGGCAAAAAACAAAGATTCCACGCACGTTTGAAGACTCGAGGCATCCGAGACAAGATTTAGAGATCAAGTGTCCACCACCAAGATTCATCTTATCCAAAGTCTTCATTTTCAAAATACGAATCTAACGAAAGAAGAATCAACAAAAATGGATGGAGAATGAAGATTCTGCATACGACGAAAGATTAAAATGATTCGGTACAAGACATCTAAATATCGGAGAAACATCTCAAGGATTTCTTTACATCAAAGTCTTCGTTTTTGAATATCGAATCCAACGCAAAAAGAATCATTTTATCGAAAAAAAAAAAGATACGCGCGAAACAAGGAACAGACGAACGGCCAGCAACCGGGACAGTCGGCTGTCGGCCAGCCGCCACCAGCCAGCAGTCAGATGCCTCCGGCTGGTTGCCGGCCATCCCCTCCTTTTTGGTCCTTGCTCGTACTTACCTGGTACATGTGCTACCACTTTCTGCAACTTTAGGGTACACGTGCTACCACTTTCCGTGCCTTTAGGGTACATGTGCTACCACTTTACAGCAAAGTACCACCCCCCAAATGGTTGCTAACTTGAACCTAAGATGGCTAACATGCACCTAGCCTCAAGTATAAATAGGGCATCCAAGTCACATTTGAAAAAAATGATCCAAGACACCAAGAATTCAGTACACCTTAACACCTTTGTGATATTCTTTTAGTTGTAATTCTTTCTTTAGATTAGTTAGTTAGAATAGCTAATTAATTAACTAAGGAAGATTTGTACGGAGGTGCTCCGGGACGCATTTTAGCTACGAGTTATTGTATCACTTTCTAGGTTCTAATCTATCTTCCATATTTAAAATTGTTTGTTCTTTATATTAAAAATTTTAATATGCATGCTAGAATTGCCATGATTAAATAGATAACTCAATTGTCTGCTATGATAGTCATTTAGGAAGTTTTAAATATGTAATTAGGTTGTATGTTATGAGGCTACGGATGGCTTATATTATAGATAGATATAGGAATTGAATCTTTATCGTTTATCTGCCCAACTCATGTTGTGACTAAAACCTTATCCAAAAATGAACGTAGCTAACTCATAGGGAATAGGTCACTTAGTTATACTATATTAGATTGAATCATTGAGCTCGGCATGGCCGGTGTTCTCTAGACTGAAATAAGAACTAAGAGACACGGAGCATGGGAGTAGAGGTAGATTAAGATTAAATTCGGATAGATGATATTTTTTAGACAACTTTCGGAATACCCTCGACTTAGATAATACTTTTGCATGCCCATATTGAACTATTGTTTTTTTTTTTGGGTAAAGGGTTTTCACCCGGTGAATATATTACTCCAAAAATAAACGTTTAAGTACAAAGGGTGTAAGTGAGTCTCACACCACTGCCCGTTACATAGGCTAAAGATCACTACATAACTAGGCTCAACCACTATCAACACACAAAGACAACCTGCTAACAAAGCTACCTATATGTGTATGACATGCCATACACATAAAACAAACAAAGCTCATAAAATAAACATAAAGAATAACCAATATAGAATAAAAGAGCAACTAATTAATAAATCTTCTCGATCATCCATCAATCACACATGAATTCGGCAAGTTCCAAGCATCCATCATCTTCAACACCTGAGATGTCTTCTTAAATCTGAATGAGAGCAATTTCAGACGAACAGTAGATACAACAATGTCCCGCACTTGGCCCACAGCTCTATTAGTCTTGTGAAATAGACGATTATTCCTCTCTTGCCAAATATAATAAGAAGCAGCTGCAAAGAGAACCCGAGTGACAATACTTCTAGCATTCCTTGATCGAGACATAGGTTGAATATATTTGATAATATCATCCAAACGAATCTGGGATTATTTGCATATTCACCGAATGTTTAACCAAAGACCAAACCTGTAAAGAGAAAGCACATTCAAAAAAGAGATGGTTATGAGAATCTTGCACCAGATTACACAAGGGACATCTAAGCAGGTTTAAGTCAGTCGAAGGACCAACATCCCATTGCTTTAACATGTCTTGTGTCTTCAACTTCCTTCGCATAACGAGCCACATGTGAAAAGCATGTCTTGGAATACAATGAGAAAACCAAACAGTATTAGCCCATGGAACCTCAACATGACAATCACGAAGTGAATCCCAAACTAGAGTAACAGAAAACTCTTGCTGATTTCCATTTCTATCAATCCAAAGAAACTTATCATTCCGATTTGAAAAATCAGGGACAATAAGCTGATTTAAAACAGGGAATATAATATTCCACTCATTCGGCCATTTCCATCCCCCTTCATGCACTAAATCAGCAATCTTGTCTTTGATCGAAAATCCTGCATTGGTAATTCTTCTAGCTGAGATGAAATTACCTAAAGGGCTACAATAACTCCACCTATCAAACCAAACATTTGTCAACAAACCATTCCCAATTTGAGACCAAACAAATGGCCGAACTATATCTCTGATTTGAAGGAGTTTCCTCCAACTCCAACTCATAACTCCCCTAGGTTTGATATCCCAGAAACTTCTTCCTTTTAACTTGTATGAGTGTATCCATTTAACCCAAAGAGATTCCCTATGGGTAATGATACTCCAAATATGCGATGACATAAGGGCAGTATTAAAAGTTTCTAGTCTCCGTATACCAAGACCACCTTCAAGTTTAGGGATACACACCATATCCCACGCCACTTTAGCTTTCCCTTTCTTCAATTCTCCTTGACACCATAGAAATCCCCGCAAAATCTGCTCAATCTCTTGAATAATACGGTCAGGAAGAATAAATACTGAGGCCCAATACACATGTAATGTAGATAAAACAGAGATAACAAGTTGAAGCCTTCCCGCAAAAGAAAGACACTTATTCCTCCAATCACAAATTCGATTTTTGACTTTCTCAACTAACACCTTGCAATCCTTATAAGTTAGCCTTGTTGAAATAAGAGGAACTCCAAGGTATTTAACAGGCAATTTACCTTCCTCAAACTGCATAGAATCCAGAATAGAACATTTAACCGAAGGAATTACGTTGCAAAAGAATGCTGTACTTTTCGGGATACTAGGAATGAGCCCTGACATATTCTTAAAGTCATTCAGGCCTTCCATCAACACACGAGCTGAATTGCAATCTCCCCGAGCAAACAAGAACAGATCATCTGCAAAACAGAGATTAATAATCTTCTTTTCCTCGCAATATCTATGGAAACCAAAACTCTTCTCCTCCCGAACTTTACACTGAAAAATCAGAGTTAAGACTTCCATAACCAAAGTAAACAAGTAAGGAGACATTGGATCCCCTTGTCGAAGACCTCGTTTACCTTTAAAATAACCATGAAGAACTCCATTGATGCTAATAGAGAACGAGACACTAGATACACAAGCCATTATCCAAGACACCATAGTTGAATGAAAACCAAACCCTTCCAGAATAATACTAAGAAATCTCCAATCCACAGTATCATAAGCCTTCTGAATATCAACTTTGAAAGCACATCTAGGAGGGCCACGATCCAGATGATAATTACGCATAAGCTCTTGTGTAAGCAAAATATTATCAGAAATCTTCCTACCAGGAACAAAAGCAGATTGATTTATACTAACTATATCCCCCAATCCTTCTTGAATACGGTTAGCAATGAGCTTGCTAATACACTTATAGATAACATTACAACAGGAAATAGGACGATAATCATTTATTCCAGAAGGGGTAGTAACCTTTGGCACAAGAGCAATAATTGTATGATTGATTTTTTTGAGAAGTTTACCATTGCTGAAAAAATCTCTAGCCGCCAAACATACATCATTGCCCACTACATCCCATGCATTTTTAAAGAAAGCTGAGGAGAAACCATCCGGACCCGGAGCTTGATTATCACCTATAGAAAACATAGCAGATTTTATTTCATCATTAGTGATAGAACGTACCATATGATCAGCTTTCGTTTCATCAAGACGTTTATAAAACAGCCCCATATCCGGGAGAATGGTAGAACCGCCATTAACCCCCAAAAAATTCTCGTAATGGTTAACAAAGGCCTTTGGGACATCATCATTAACAACAACAGCCCCGGAATTATCCATAAGCATTTCAATACGAGATCTATGATGTCTCCCTTTAACCACTTTATGAAAGTAGGCTGAATTAGCATCACCAAGTTTCAGCCAATCTACTTTGGCTTTTTGTTTCAGGAACCGCTCCTCATCAAGAACCGCATTTTGATACACATTTAAGTAAATAGCAGCCTCTTGTTGTAAAATCAGATTTGTTGGGTCCTTATCAAGGGCAATTTGAGCTTCATCAAGCTCCTTACGAAGCTTAACCACACGGGAATGCAGATTGCCTTGTTCAAACAACAACTTTCTCAAAGGAGATTTAAGTAATTTCAGCTTTTTCACTAGTTTAAACATATTATGGCCAACTATTGATCATCTTATTGCATGTTCTTGTTTGATTGTTGCCTTAGGATTATCATAATAGTAAAATACAAACGGCCTTAGTTATCGTGAAATAATACGACGGCCCCTATTCGACTGTTCTTCGATGTAGTACTGGAAACGCTTACAGCGGAGTACAAACGTATGGAAGTCAAGAACGATCGAAGGTAGTCATATTATGAATCGAATAACAAACGTATTACTTAGGTTTCTATCTGTAGCATAAATTATCCCTGTTTTCTTGCATACTTGAGTAATGTTGATAACTCGTACGAATAAGTGATGACGTATTATCCGGCCGCCCAGACCAGTTATTCCAAAATATCCCGGCGAAGGTAAAACCCGTTCATAAGATTGTTTATTCAACAAACTATGCCATGATTCGGTCATCTCTGACAACCGAGATTGGGTAATAGGATTCGAGATTAACTGTCAGATAATATGGACATACATTTGAGAGAACTTTTGGTGTATGCTTTAATATATTCTGCAACCCACGTGACATTCTGTTTGCCCAATTGTGGACACCTCCGCGTTAGTCCGATAGAAGGATTGTAGTAATAGAAGGATTGTTGTGAAAATGAAAAACAAAGGAAGGAAATGTGGTTTAAGTATGGAGAGGTTTAGGGCTGGGTTTCTTTGGGTTCTTGTGCCAAATATGGGCCTTTGGGTGGTGGGTTTGGGTCAGCCCAAGTGAGGGTTTGGCTTGTGAATCTCGTTCCTCAATACGGGTTAGGTTCGTTAGTCGGTTAGACGTTAAACATGTGTTTTAAAATGTACCGTTATCGTATGATTTTTCGTGTGTTATTTTCGATATGTGATTGATATTTAGATTGACTGAACATTATTGAAACACTTATTTCGAGTTACCAAAATATATTTTGGATTTCGTTCGAGTGTCGGGTTCGATTCGCGAGTTTTCTCGCATTTGTTACGTTTTATATTCAACGTATAAGTTTTTCGAGCATATTATTATGCAATAATAATATTAAGTCCATGAAGACCATTTCATCTTAAAAATGGATTTATGTTGTGTATAAATTGATTCACCAACGGCCAGTTAAGTCGGAATCCATCCGATATGAGATGCACGATTTAGCCAAATCGCGTACGTGTATATATATTCAACAATATATATATATATAGAAGGATACATAAATTATCCTAATCAAAGAACTAATTACATGTATTAACAAATGATTAGGTACTAATTACTAGTCCTAATTTGGCGGGTGTCACATTCTCCCCTTGTTAAGAGAATTTCGTCCCGAAATTTTGCTCATGTGATGGTTGGTGTTGGATTTGTGAATAACCGAGGATACTTTAGTCGCATTTGGTCTTCCCGTTCCCAAGTGAATTCCAGACCACGCCGCGAATTCCACCTGACTTTGACAATGGGAATACGACTTTGTTTTAACTGTTTGACCTCACGGTCCATGATTTTCTGCTGGTGTCTCGACAAAATGAAGTTTATCATCGATGTGGATTTCGTCGAGAGGAAAAATGAGTGTCTCATCAGACAGACATTTCTTAAGATTAGAAATGTGAAATGTGGGATGCACGCTGCTGAGCTCGGGTGGCAGCTGCAATCGATATGCCACTGGACCAATCCTCTCAAGGATCTCAAAGGTCCAATGTACCTGGGATTTAATTTCCCGCGTTTGCTGAAGCGAATGACACCTTTCCAAGGTGATACTTTGAGCAAAACTCGATCCCCAACCTGGAACTCGAGATGCTTGCGTCTCACGTCAGCGTAACTTTTCTGACGATCACGTACGGCTTTCAGCCGGTTTTGAATGCCAACAATTTTCTCGGTGGTTTCATGAATGATTTCCGGACCAGTGAGTTGGCTATCCCCAACTTAGGTCCAACGGATATGTGATCGGCACTTACGACCGTACAGTGCCTCGAAAGGTGCAGCTCCAATACTGGTATGGTAGCTGTTGTTGTACGAAAATTCACACAATGGTAAATGATGTTCCCAGTTTGCACCGAAGTCAACTACGCAGGCTCGTAGTTCACTTTGGCCATCGGTTTGAGGATGATATGCAGTACTCATATCCAGATGAGTACCCAACGATTTCTGAAGTGATTGCCAAAAGTGAGATGTGTAACGACTATCTCTGTCAGAGATGATCGAGATGGGAACGCCGTGTCGGGATACAATTTCCTTGAGATAGATTCGTGTGAGGCGTTCCATTTTATCAGTTTCTTTGATTGCGAGGAAATGAGCAGATTTTGTGAGCCGATCTATGATCACCCAAATGGTATCGCAACCGCTAGACGTTTGTGGAAGTTTTGTGATGAAATCCATGGAGATCTGCTCCCATTTCCATCGAGGGATTTCCGGTTGTTGGAGCAATTCGGAAGGTTTCTGATACTCGGCCTTGACCTTAGAACAGGTTAAGCATTTACCGACATACGTGGCTATGTCAGCTTTCATGTTAGGCCACCAGTACAGTTCTTTGATACCGTGATACATCTTATCAGATCCAGGATGTATAGAATATCGAGATTTGTGAGCTTCGTCCATCACCAAATCTCGTAAGTTGCCGAAGCTAGGTAACCATGTCCGGTTAGAGAATTGTCGAGTACCGTTAGATTTGGTCTCGAACTGTTTGTCTATGCCTCGCAAGGCTTCGTTTGTGATATTTTTGGGTTTGAGTGCTTCAAGTTGAGCGGCAAGGATTTGCGCAACAAGATTGTTGTGAATGTTCATGACGAGTACTCGGACTCGAAGGGGTTTTGTGCGCTCTTTTCGGCTCAAGGCATCGGCGACAACGTTCGCTTTGCCTGGATGATACTTGATTTCACAATCGTAATCGGTAAGCAACTCGACCCATCGATGTTGCCTTATGTTCAGATCCTTTTGATCGAATATATGTCGGAGACTCTTGTGATCGGTAAATATGGTACTTCGAGTACCGTAGAGATAGTGTCTCCAGATTTTGAGGGCGAACACCACGGCCCCCAGTTCGAGGTCGTGAGTTGTGTAGTTTTTCTCGTGAACTTTGAGTTGTCGGGAAGCATAGGCAATGAGCTTGTCTCATTGTATCAACACGCAACCGAGACCTTGGTGTGAAGCATCGCAGTATACCACGAAGTCATCGTTGCCTTCGGGTAACGATAGAATAGGAGCACTACAAAGCTTGTGTTTCAATAGTTGGAATGCTGACTCTTGTTTATCAGTCCAATCGAACTTCTTTTCTTTCTGAGTCAGTGTCATGAGGGGTTGGGCTATTTTCGAGAAACTTTCGATGAACCGACGATAATACCCCGCCAATCCCAAGAATTGGCGTACCTCGGTTGGATTTGTAGGCGCTTGCCAGTTTTTGATAGCCTCGATTTTCGATGGATCAACATGAATTCCTTTACTGTCGATGACGTGTCCAAGGAATTGAACTGTTTGCATCCAGAACTCACACTTAGAGAATTTGGCATATAACTCTTCGTGCTTGAGTAGTTCTAGAATGGTTTTCAGATGTTGCGCATGTTCATGCTCGTTGCGCGAGTAAATGAGAATGTCATCGATGAAGACAATGACAAACTTGTCGAGATAAGGTTTGCACACCCGATTCATAAGGTCCATGAATACAGCCGGTGCGTTGGTTAAACCGAAAGGCATCACTTGAAACTCATAATGCCCATAGCAAGTTCAAAAGGCGGTTTTCGGAATGTCAGTGTCACGAACTCTGAGTTGATGATAACCTGACCATAGATCGATTTTTGAATAAAAAACTCGACCCCTGAAGTTGGTCAAACAGGTCATCAATGTGTGGAAGTGGATAACGGTTTTTTTTTACATTTAACTTGTTCCGTTCCCTGTAATCGATGCACATGCGGAAAGAACCGCCCTTCTTTTTCACAAACAGGACCGGGGCTCCCCAAGGCGAGGAACTCGGTCGAATGAATTCCTTATCCAGGAGTTCCTGTAACTGAGTGGACAACTTCTGAAGTTCGGATGGGGCTAAGCGATAAGGTGCTCGTGCCACGGGTGCGGCACCTGGCACGAGTTCGATTGAGAACTCAACCTGTCTAAGTGGTGGTAGTCCAGGCAATTCTTCGGGAAAGACTTCTGGAAAGTCTCGAACAATGGGCACATCCTCAAGTCGCTTCTCCTCCGACTTTTTCTCCATGACGTGTGCGAGGATTGCCTGATACCCCTTTCTAAGGTATTTGCGTGTTTTCATGCACGATATGATGTTCAATCTCGTCCCACCGGTCTCCCCTTGTATGATTAAAGTACCACCGGTGCCGAGAGGAATACGGACGATTTTGTCATAACAGACGATTTCAGCTCGATGCTTGGACAACCAGTCCTTGCCAAAAATGATGTCGAAACTTCCGATCTCGACAGGTATGAGATTTATAGGAACGAGTTCGTTTGCGAGGTATTTGGTTTCTAGGATCGGTCGGTACCGAAGTAAGTGGATGACGTCGTGGATAAGGTGTAGTCTTTCGAGAATCAGTCGTCGGATGTTGTTAACAGTAAAATGGCAAAAATGACGTAAAAGAGTGGTGTATGAAGGTCCGAACATCGTCTTGTTTGGTTTCCCGTACTAGTTAGTCGTTGTTGCTATAGGATAACATAATGTGGTGAAAGTAAAAGTGGATGCCATAACAAAGGCTGGGTCATACCCTCGAACTGAGAATTTAGTTTAAGTATTTTCAAACTTCGTACAAGAGTCACTACAACAAAATTGAGCTATTAGGACATTTTTTATTGGGCATTTTTAAAAAGGCGTCCTAAAAAACATCTAATAGGACGCTTTAGTTTTTCCTTCCAATTGTAAGAGTATCTAATAGGACACCTTATATTTTAGTCCTATTACATTGAGGTTATAGGACGCTTATTCATTGATGTCTCATTATAGTCGAGATTAATAGGACATTTAAATAGATGTATTGCTCTACAGCAATAGAGTGTGTAGTGACTTCCCAAATGTGAGAGAGTTGCGTTGGCCCAAATCGTAGGTTTGATTAAAAGTAGTCATATCTGTAACACCCCCAAATTCGTTGATTTTGATTAGCGGAAGCATTTGTATAAGCTGGGGTTGCCACATTTACATTGTACATGCATACATATCAGAGCGTATGATTATAACAAAACATAAATATATATATTAAGATGCCAAGTGTAATAGTTACAAAGTTTACGATTCGTCGAATCGTAAGTAGTTAATTTGTACAAAAGTGGATTTTTGTAAATATGACTAATAACAGATTAGTTATACAAAAGAAATCCATATGTTTCAGAAAGTTGGCATCCTAAATCTCCAAGGGTCGCCTAGGTTCCATTTGTGCAGGTGGTCCTTACGTGTGCTGCTAATTCCCTGAAAAACACAGTAAAAGTCAACAACAAGGTTGAGTAAATTCACAGGTTTTATGTTTGCAATAGTTGGATCAAGTTTGTAAGCACAGTTTACGTTGGGATGTTACCCAAAACACAGTTTAAAATACGTTGTTGGTCGTTCTCCAGTGTTTTACAAACAGTACCGGTCGTTCTTCGGCTAAATACGTACGGGTCGTTCTCCCGTCCAAACAAAACAGTTTACCGGTCGTTCTCCGGTCTAGATACGCACGGGTCGTTCTCCCGTCCAAACACTGCTGGTCGTTCTCCAGCGAAACACAGTACCGGTCGTTCTCCGGTCTAAAGACGCATGGGTCGTTCTCCCATCCAAAACGCACGGGTCGTTCTCCAGTCCACTTGGCCAGTCGTTCTCTGGCGCTAAAATACGTTGCTGGTCGTTCTCCGGCCAAATACGCACGGGTCGGTCTCTCATCCAAACAAAACAGTTTACCGGTCGTTCTCCGGTCTAGTAAAACGGTTTGTCAAATAGTTTACCACATTTGTTTTAGTTTATGGTATGAAAATGTTATTTCATAAGCATTAGTTTGCGCAACAGTTCAAAGTACTCTAATCGTTCGAGTAAACACGTATACAATCATGTAGTAAAAGCAGTTATGGCAATTGTACAATGTATAACACAATAGTTATATAAAAGTTTGCTCATGTAGCAAAGCGTTGGCTATGTTTTCCACCCCTGTTCAAAAGCAGTTAAAACAGTAAAAGTAGGGGCTGTGAACTCACCTGTTGAATTAAGTAACGTGTGAGTGCTAGCAAAGCCTAAAGCCCGAACGTAATCTAGTCGAAATCTCCTAACGCCCTAAACGTATGAGATTTAATAAGTATGTGGATGTCTAAGTCGGCCATCCATGCTAGTGTTCGTACAACCAAGTTATGTCCAAGTGTTAGTTCGATGTTCATGTTTGAAGCTTGAAAATGTATACGACTTGTTGGTAACGGTTCTTAGTTATAACCTTTGAAAGCGTTTATCATTTTCATTCCTTTTGAGTTTCATAAAGTACGGAATTGTGTACGGGGGTCCGGGGGCAGCGCGCCAGCGCCCCTGGTAGCGGGGTCCAAGGGGTGGCAACCCCTGGTGGGGTCCAAGGGGCAAAGCCCCTGGTTGGGGTCGAGCTGCCAAGTCAGCTTGAAAATTTTTTATTTACACTATGTTGCTGTAGTAAAAACGCGTTCGAAATTCCATTTCGGGTAAAATCAAGTGATAAAATACTTAGTGAAATCATGTTTTTTTAAGGGTCTGAAACTTGCGACGTTAAGTGCGACATTGCGTGCGACATAGGTGCTTGTGTCGCTATATGCGACGTCAGGGTCTAGTGCGACGTAAGGGTCAACGTCGCTATGTGCGACTTCGCAATTTAATGCGACGTTAAGGGTGATGTCGCAGTATGCGACGTTGTGAAGTGTTCTGTGACATTGTGACTGATGTCGCAATTGGCCCAAGCCAGATGCGACATCGAGGTCTGATCGGACTCCGGTGGCCGGAAACATGTCCGGACGACTTCGTTTTAGCCCGAAACTTTTACCAACCCTTATTTGGACATTTCTTAGTTATATAAACACTAAACATGCATAAAAGACCAAAATATAAGTAGTTTCGAAAAAGTGTCGGAAACTTACGAGTGTCGGTTTTAAAATTCGAAAAGGTGGATGTGTAGCCCTTGTTGTCGTGATCGTTTTCTCTAAATGAGTTATGCGGTTTGAGGTCGTTTAGTGGTAGTTTTGGTGGTGGAAGTGAGGTGGTGGTTTTGAGGTTGGTGGTGGTTTGAGAGAGAAAAGAAAAAGAGGAAGAAAAGTGGATGGTGATGAAATGAGGATATTTTGGGGCAAGGTCCACTTTTGTGGATCTTGTCTCAGTTCACAGTATATTTGCTCCGTGTTTGTTTACCCGATCGTTAATTACTAAATTATTTTAGTTGGTAACTTTTTAAATACCTTCTTAGAATATATATTAGTGGAGATATTTTATTACAATAATTTAGTTATGTTTATTAAATTTTTAACTTTGTTTCATTTTAGTTTACGAACTAAACGTTTATACGTTATAAAATTCTTTGTAAATATTATCAACATAATATTTAATATCAAATAATGTATTTAATAAAATTCGTTTCATTAAATAAATTTGTTCACCAGCAGTCGTATATTTTTATCGCGTTTGTTCCAATTGTCGTGTACATAATTATAAAACGTGTCTCTAGCATGTCTCTGTATCGTTGGGTCGTAGGGTGATACCTGATTTCCTCCGTTGACTTCGTGCCGAATTGTTTGATCCACATTTTAGTCCTACGGGTTAGGTTGGTAGCTACTTTCTTCCAGTAACGGATCTTGTCCTTGATTCGCGCGGGGACAGATCGGTTTAAGATTCTCAACCTCAGTTCATAGGCCATGCACTTACGCTTAAGTGCCCAATTTCGACCGTCTAGTTCCTCGGCCTGATCTCGCACTCTTTCATATTCCTCAATGTCGATGCCAACCATTCCGAAATTTTGATTTTCGTTTTCCTCCAATACGATTTCTCCTTCTGGTATGATATCCCCATCGAGATAAGTGTACAGAATTTGTTCCTCATGGACTTGGTCGATATCTGACGTGTAATCGTCCATTCGGAAGTTTGCAGTTTTTCCACGAGTGAGTTCTATAGAAATATCCTTGGAAGTATGTCTATTTCGTGTGCCAAGTATGATGTTTGTGTGATTATTTAAGTTCACCCTAAGGTGATGCAACGGTGTTCGAGTCTATCGTTTGTTCGGTGCATACTTGCGAGAAATTTCGTATGTGTTACGAGAGGAGAGTTAGCTATTCCAATAGCGAGTAGGTTAACGTGTGAGGCCTATGTATATATGTACAATATATAATAGCCTAGAGAGCAATACGTGGATGAGGTATATTCATGTATATATACACGTATATCACATAATAGCCTAGTGTGTCTAGCACAGACATGTTTGAGTCCCGTTTCTCTCGTGGTCAGAGTCAACTAATGTATTCATGCTCAACATAACCATTTCAGACCTTACATCGATTCTTATTTAATTGTACATAGTTGATCAGGCTATGTTAAATTAAACTCGAACGATGTTATTCCTGAACCAGTCATACCTAATAAGGAAATACTGTCTAACGGTCATAGTCTAGGCCCACTAATGCAACCTAGTTCACTATAACCTTAGGCTCTGATACCAATCTGTCGCACCCCCAAATTATGATGCGGAAGCGATTCGGGTCGGGGCGCGACTAATCAAAGTAATCACAGCACAAAGATATAATGAACGACTCTATATGCGTCGTTTAACAAAATGTACATTGATATAATAAAATGTTTGCAAAACATTGAGTTCGCATGACTTTCCTCGAGAGATTCTATACATATCTGATTGTACAAAATATAGAAATGCATTAAAATCTCTTTGATGTTTCATGTTTGCATGATGACTCGAGCTAAAGTATCCTGAATGGGCAGTCCAACCTACTGCTGAGTACCTGTGATACATGCTAAAAATGGTCAGCTAAAAGCTGGTGAGCTCACAGGTTTGTATGTCAAAACATATCGTATGAACCACAAGATTTAATTGAATTTAAATTGGAATCAAACAAATAAATGAGTGTCTATACAGCCATGAGCACATAGTCTGAGCTTAACTTGAGGGTCGGGTCCACATTTAAGAAATTCCGATCGAGGTGCCTCCAACGAGTGTCTAATCTACACTCGTCTACCCAAATGATAATGCGTCCGTTTGACCAGTTAGCGCGACTAACCCGGATGGGGATTGTCAATCCCATATGGTACCATACACTAACATTCACGCTACTACGTATTACCAAACTATGTTGTGGAGGACTTTAGTTGATTAGTTGTGAAGACTCATGTAGTATAAATCGTTGTTTTGGTACTTGCGTTCACATGTAAATAAAACGAGCAATGGATCACACCCCTGAGTGAAAAACAGTAAAATAGGGGCTATGAGACTCACCTGAGTCTTGAGAGCAAGCGTTTAAATCAATAAACGTAGAGCCAAAGTAATAACAGTCCGTAGGTTCTCCGAACCCGCAACCTCCTAATGCCCTAAGCATATAAGGTTGTATGTATGAATGAATGTCTCAAAAGACCATTCATGCTAGTTGTCCACTCAACTAGTTATGTCCAAGTAGTTAATCGTTTGTTTAATCGAAAACGTTTGCGGCCCGTTGGTGAATGTTTAAGTATGTAATAATAATTCCCGAAGATATTATTATTAGGTTTCGTATTGTTTCATCGTATACTTTCATAAGTATATGTTTTGCTTGTATTAGTATTATCGTGTAAGGTTTAGTAAACGTTGCGCGGAATCGAGACTTAGAAAGAATAATGTATTTTTGACCTTTCTGTTTTAGGCGACACTCAGGTTAGTGTCGCTACGGCGACACTTGATTTTGTATGGCGGCACTATGGCAAGTGTCGCTAGTTACAGTTTTATAGTATTAGGCGACACTTGAGTAGTGTCGCTAGAGATGATATTCGAACAAGTAGCGGCACTCGGTAAGTGTCGTTAGTAGGGATTTTGCCAAAGGTAGCGACACTCAAGGTTAGTGTCGCTAAATATCTTAAATCATTGAGTAGCGGCACTAGAATTAGTGTCGCTAGTGTGGTTGGCGACACTCATCGAGTGTCGCTAAGTCGGGCTGTGATGAGTTTTGATTTCGTGTCTTTGGTCAAAAATGCTCGGTTTGACCCGAAACTTTGACACAACACCTTTTATGTTATAAAACTTATAGAAAATGAATTTCGTGACCATTGGCCACCCGCAAGTGTCATTTTTAATACGAAGACAAAAACAGCCCCTTTAGTTTATATATGACAGATTTCGGTCTCGTTCGGGCCTCGTTTTAACTAAGTTTTAGGTCGAGATGGAATCTGGAAAAATTATATATTGTTCCTACATGTCTTTTCTTTAATTTCCATATTCTTACATGATCTTTAGCCAAACGAAACTCGTGATATTAATTTATAAAGGGACAAGGGTCAAGCAGCCCGTTTTCGTGACATATGTTAAATAATCTGGTCATAAGTTGAGTTTTACAAAACTCCACAAAAAGTGCCAGTAGGATTTGGAAAACTAACAAAATTTTTGATCTTCTCCCACTGGTTTCAAGTTCCAATTCGTTCCATAGCCCAAGATATACCCATTTTGATTTGGTCAAGATTCTGGTCAGATTCATCAGATCTGCTATGTACTTTTATTTCAGTAATTAAAAATAGCAAATGAACTTCAATTTTCGTGAGGCTTATAGAGTTGAGACTTCTTAAACTTGATTTTAGGCTCAAGAAATGTTAGATTTCATCAAGAAATGGTTTGGTTATAGCCGATCTAACCCGATATATTTTATTATCCAATGGTTAATAGCTTTACCCGATGGTTATTAGCTTTGTTTTTCGGTTTTTAACATAGATCTTGGACATGAATGAGTAGAAACGAACAACAAGCATGTTTATTAAGTTTATCCAAAGAAATCTAAAGAAGAGTGAAGGATTTATACCAAGTATAAGAAGATTTAGAGCAGAAATGGGTAGGAGTATGTTGCTGCTGTCCTTCCTTGTTCTTCTTTGCTAGAAACGATTAAAGGAGGTGCTAGATGATGAGGGCTTTAGTTGGTTTTCTTGGAGAACGTTTTTGAGAGGTTTTTAGTTACTTTTTGGCTGCTGGAAGTCGTGGAGCAGAAGGGAGAAAGGGAGGAAGTAGATAAGGTACCGTTGGTGTTGTGAAAATGAAAAACAAAGGAAGGAAATGTGGTTTAAGTATGGAGAGGTTTAGGGCCGGGTTTCTTTGGGTTCTTGGGCCAAATATGGGCCTTTGGGTCATGGGTTTGGGTCAGCCCAAGTGAGGGTTGGGCTCGTGAATCTCGTTCCTCAATACGGGTTAGGTTCGTTAGTCGGTTAGAAATTAAACATGTGTTTTAAAATGTACCGTTATCGTATGATTTTTCGTGTGTTATTTTCGATATGTGATTGATATTTAGATTGACTGAACATTATTGAAACACTTATTTCGAGTTACCAAAATATATTTTGGATTTCGTTCGAGTGTCGAGTTCGATTCGCTCTTTTCTCGCATTTGTTACGTTTTATATTCAACGTATAAGTTTTTCGAGCATATTATTATACAATAATAATATTAAGTCCATGACGACCATTTCATCTTAAAAATGGATTTATGTTGTGTATAAATTGATTCACCAACGGCCAGTTAAGTCGGAATCCATCCGATATGAGATGCACGATTTAGCCAAATCGCGTACGTGTATATATATTCAACAATATATATATAGAAGGATACATAAATTAGCCTAATCAAAGAACTAATTACATATATTAACAGATGATTAGGTACTAATTAATAGTCCTAATTTGGCGAGTGTCACAAAATTAAATTCAAATGATGCAATTGCTGAACCAATCATATCAAACAAGGAATACTAACCTAACAGTCATAGTCTAAGTCACTTAATGCAATCCTAGTTCGATATAACCTTAGGCTCTGATACCAATCTGTCGCACCCCCAAAACACGTGGCAGCGGAAACATGAGGTATCATGGGGGCGCCGACCAAATCAAATATCATTACACAAAGATTAAAGCAAATGACCTCTATATGAGACGTTTGAAAACATTACATTCCATAATTCAAATTTCTTACAATAGTTGTACAAAACATTTGGAGTTCGCATAATATAAGTTGAATTACAAAGTTACTAAATATAGCAAACTATGCAATCTAGATCCTGTGATGTTTGAAAACAACGCGACTCGAGCTATCCAATAGCTTCCTACTGCGGCGGGTTACCTGAGAAATACATACTAAAAGGTCAACATAAAGTTGGTGAGTTCAAAGGTTTGTTTAACAATTGCTCAAATGTTGGTATAAAACCCAATGTCGTGAAACACGAGTTATGAAACACAAGATTTTTAATAGTTGTATCATTCATCAATGATAAGTAATTGTATCGTTAACAACGATATATAAATGATATATGTAAATGTATCGTAATCAAACGATAAGTAATAGAATGTGTTTGCACGAATGCAAAAACAGATGTATACCATTTGCCATGAGCTCATAGTCCGAAGCTTAACAATGTGTGCCGTGCCTCTTTCGAGTACATGATCGTGGGTGCCCCAATGCAAGTGTCTAATCCGGTACACTCGTTGTGAAAAAATATTAATACGTCCCAAATAGATCTATTTACTAATATTCACTTTCTATTTACTAATATTCACGCTTTAACCCGGACGGGGATTGTCAGTCCCAAATAGATCTATTTACTAATATTCACGCTTTAACAAAACTAACAAACTATGATGTGTAGGGCCTTTGAGGATTAGTGTGTTAACTCATGCAATCCGTATAGCGTTGTTTATGGTACTTGTGTTCATAAAAGCAGTTGTATAAAGCAAGTGTAATAAGCAGTTGTAGTATGTATTCTCCCCCAAAATAGTTGTAAACAGTAAAAAGGAGGGGCAATGAAACTCACCTGAGTTCTAGCAAATAGTAAGCAAGCAATATCAAATAGCAAGCAAGGTGTGATCCAATGTGCAACCTTCTAACATCCTGAACATATAAGGTTGTATGAGTAGATGTCTTGAAAGATCATCTATGTAAGTGGAGGGTTAATGTCACCTATAGCTAGTTCATCAACTAGTATGTCCAAATAAGTTGTTTAAGTTCGTTTATCAAAACACGTACGACCCGTTGGTGAAAGTTGTTTATGTGTTGTCTCATTGTATACTATCCAAGTATATGTTTCGTGTGTTGTATCGTTTACAAGTATTGAAGTTGTGTGAGTTCGACACTTTGTGTGAAAACTAGTTTTGTAGTTTCTGTTTTAGGATTTACTTAGGGGCGACACTCGATTGGGCAGCGACACTTGGGAAGTGTCGCCGAATTCGATTTCTAAATAGGTAGTGTCACTCAAGTAAGTGTCGCTATGGGCGACACTTGGTTGGTTAGCGGCACTAGGTTAAGTGACGCTAGGTGTGATTTTTAAATTGGCAGCGTCACTTGGGGTAAGTGTCGCTATAGGCGACATTTAGTTTAGGCGGCACTTTGGAAGTGACGCTAAATAAGTAATTTAAATAATTAGGCGGCACTAAGGGTAAGTGACGCTAGATTAGGCATCACTTAGGTAAGTGTCGCTGGTTAGGCGACACTTGTGCCTGATCAGCTTTCCAAATTTAATCCAAGTGTTCTAAGTGTCGGTTTTTCATTCGAGAAACTTTCTAAGTTTAGTTTTTGGTCCATGTTACTAACTAAGTCACTCAAACCCATTTTTGTTACCACTTTCCAAAAATAGTAAGTTTTGTCATTTTTGGAAACCGAGCCGTTTTTGTTGACTTGGTCAAACCTACCCGGTTTGACTCGAAACTTTTACCCAACTCATATATCAGTTTATAGAGCCCATAAAATTTGTCGGTTCATGTCGGAGTTCATCCAAAGTGTCGGTTTTTAACATACAACTTAAGATTTCAAGATTCCATATTTTCGACTTTTGTCGGTTTGGTTTGCCATTTATTTCTACCACTTCTGTTACAAATTAAGTCTTACAAATTTTACCAACTAATCATCAAAGTTTATGGTCTAACATATAATTTTTACAGCAACCATAGTATCCATTTACATATTTAAATAATTCCACGAAGGAACCGAACTCGGTTTTCGAAAACTTTCAGACCAGACTCAAAGATCAGATTATAGCCAAAAATACGTACGGATCTGGAAAAGTACAAAACAGGAAAGTTGCAGCTCTTTTCAATATGCAAATTTTTAAAAAAAAATTTGTTATCTAATTCTTCGTAGAACTTAAGATAGGCTCGTTTTTGTAAACTGAGTTTTTATGGACAGATTCTGTGTTTTTATTAACATTAAAATCAGTAGTATTAAGGTAAACTAAGTGAAATGTTTGATGATTCTCATAAAGGAATGATGAAGAGAAGATAAGGATGATGTTGATGATAACACTTGAAGCTAGTTCTTGATGTTCTTCTCTTAAAGATGGTGATGATGGCGATTTTGATGATGATGGAAGGGAGTCTTTTGCTGAGTTTTTGAGAGGAGAAGGAGTGGGTTTTGAGTGTTTGAGTGTTGAAATGAAAATGGAAGAAAGAGGGGAGTTGCATGCCTTGTAGATGGTTGTGTAAGGAATCAAGTAATCATGCTTTTGCATGGATCAAGAGTGGGCAATGGGGGTGGTGGCCTTAGGGCCGGCCCAAGGTGGTCCCACCAAGGGTATTTTGGTCATTTTACTCTTTTTCCCCAATTTAACTCGTTATTTTTACTCGTTTATTTCTGTGTTTATATACGTTATACGTTTTAAGCACGTGTTTTTAATAAAAATATAATCTTAATAATTTCACTTGAGATATTTAATGTTACTACTTAAAACATTTATCAAAAAATGTTCTGTTAATTTATCGGCCTCAATTTGCGTGCACGTTTTTCGGAGGTTTAATCGCGTAACGATTTAATTAGACGTTTTTATTGACGAAACATTATACGACGTTTTCTATAATAATTTCATACACAATAATATATTTTAAGTTATAAAAATATATTTTGATTTTCATTCGGTTGTCGGGGGCGTTTAACGCGTTTTCGTTGCGTTTGTGTTACTTTATACGTTATTAATAATTCGCTAAATATTATCACTATAATATTTGTAAGTTTTTGAGTTTATTAAATAATTTCATATTATTTAATAGTTTTGTTCACCAACGTCCGTATTTATACTGTGTCGGACTCCGTCCGGTTGTTTCGTACAATTTTACCAAATTGCGTAAGCGTAATATAAATCAATTACGGGGGTATATATTCACTTAAATATACAAATATTTACAAGTAATTACAAGTATTTAGCCTAATACTAAAATAACACACGTAATTAGGGTTTCTAGCAGGTTAATCAGTAACCCTAAATCGCCGGGTGTCACATTCTCCCCCTGTTAGGAGAATTTCATCCCGAAATTAGTTTGTTGCCGCAGTCTGTGGGGTATCTAAGAATAGATGTGGATGTTTCAGTCGCATTTGGTCTTCCCGTTCCCAAGTGAATTCCGGACCACGCCGCGAATTCCACCGGACTTTAATGATGGGAATACGACTCTGTTTCAAGCGTTTGACCTCACGATCCATGATTTCTATTGGCTCCTCGACGAAATGGAGTTTATCATCTATGTGAATTTCGTCGAGCGGGATTACAAATGTCTCATCAGACAGACATTTCTTCAGGTTAGAAATGTGGAATGTGTTGTGCACGCTACTGAGTTGTGGTGGTAGCTGCAGTCGATATGCCACCGGACCAATTCTTTCAAGAATCTCAAAAGGTCCGATGTAACTAGGGTTTAGTTTGTCGCGTTTGCCAAAACGAATAACACCTTTCCAAGGTGACACTTTTAGAAGTTCTTTGTCCCCGACCTGAAATTCGAGGGGTCTGCGTCTCACGTCAGCGTAACTCTTCTGACGATCACGTGCGTCTTTCAGCCGGTTTTGAATGGTCACGATTTTCTCGGTCGTTTCATGGATGATTTCAGGACCAGTGAGTTGGCTATCGCCGATTTCGGTCCAACAAATGGGTGATCGGCACTTTCGACCATATAGTTCCTCGAACGGAGCAGCATTGATGCTGGTGTTATAACTGTTGTTGTAGGAGAATTCGCACAAGGGTAGGTGGTTCTCCCAGTTGTTTCCGAAGTCAACTACGCAAGCGCGCAGCATGTCTTCCAAGGTTTGGATGGTTCGTTCACTCTTACCATCGGTTTGTGGGTGATAAGCAGTACTCAAATCAAGGCGAGTACCAAGGGCTCGTTGAAGTGTTTGCCAGAATCGAGAGGTGAAGCGGCTATATCTATCGGAGATGATTGAGATGGGTATGCCGTGTCGTGCTACAACCTCTTTGATGTAGATGCGAGCCAAGCGCTCCATCTTGTCGGTTTCTTTGATAGCTAGGAAATGGGCAGATTTCGTGAGACGATCAATGATCACCCAAATGGTATCGCAACCGCTCGGTGTTTTCGGTAGTTTGGTGATGAAGTCCATGGTTATGTTTTCCCATTTCCATTGAGGTATTTCGGGTTGTTGCAGCAATCCGGAGGGTTTCTGGTATTCGGCCTTAACCTTGGCGCAGGTTAAACATTTGCTAACATAGGTGGCGATGTCAGCTTTCATGTTGGGCCACCAATACCGTTGTTTGATGTCATGATACATTTTATCGGAACCAGGATGTATTGAGTATCGAGATTTGTGAGATTCATCCATCACCAAATCTCCTAGGTTTCCAAAGTTTGGTAACCAGGTTCGGTTAGAGAAGTGTCGAGTTCCGTCGGGTTTGATTTCGAATTGTTTGTCCATGCCTCGCAAGGCCTCGTTTTTTATGTTTTTCTCGTTGACTGCTTCGAGTTGAGTGGAATGGATTTGAGAAATAAGATCATTGTGGATGGTTAAACTGAGGGCTCGGACTCGAAGGGGTTTCACTCATTCTTTTCGGCTTAGGGCATCGGCAACAGCGTTAGCCTTACCCGGGTGGTATCAGATTTCGCAGTCGTAGTCGCTAAGTAACTCGACCCAACGACGTTGTCTCATATTTTGGTCCTTCTGATCAAAGATATGTTGAAGGCTTTTGTAGTCGGTAAAGATTGTGCATTTGGTACCATGCAGGTAGTGTCTCCAGATTTTGAGCGCAAAATCAACGGCTCCTACTTCGAGGTCATGAGTGGTGTAGTTCTTTTCGTGGATTTCAGTTGCCGAGAGGCGCAAGCGATGACTTTATCACGATGCATTAACACACAACCTAGTCCTTGGTGTGAGGTATCACAGTAAACTACGAAATCGTTGGTGCCTTCGGGTAAGGACATGATTGGTGTACTACAGAGTTTCTGTTTAAGGAGTTGAAAAGCTGACTCCTGTTTGTCGGTCCAATCGAATTTCTTATCTTTTTTTGTCAGGGAGGTTAATGGTAGAGCAATTCGGGAAAAGTTCTCAATGAATCGCCGGTAATATCCAGCGAGACCTAAGAATTGTCGGACCTCGGTGGGAGTAGTTGGTGCTTTCCAGCACTTGATGGCCTCGATTTTTGCTGGATCGACATGTATCCCTTGGCTGTCAATGACATGCCCTAGCAACTATACTGTTCGCATCCAGAACTCACACTTGGAGAACTTGGCGTATAGCTCCTCGTGTTTTAGTAATTCCAAGATAGTTTTCAGGTGTTGGCCATGTTCAGTTTCGTTTGCGAGAGTAGATTAGGATGTCGTCAATTAATACGATGACAAACTTATCTAGGTAAGGTTTGCGCACCCGATTCATAAGATCCATGAATACAGCCGGTGCGTTGGTTAAGCCAAAAGGCATCACTTGGAATTCGTAATGCCCGTAGCAGGTTCGGAAGGTGGTTTTCAGGATATCGGCGTCTCGAACGCGAAGTTGGTGATAACCAGACCGAAGGTCGATCTTTGAGTAAAAGCTCGAACCTTGAAGTTGGTAAAATAGGTCATCGATTCTAGGAAGCGGGTATCGCTTCTTAATGGTAAGTTTGTTTGGAACTATTAAGCCCGTTGAAAACTTGAGTTAATCAAAATATGTTGGAAAAATCTGGTCGTCAATAAGACGTTGAAAATTCTCTCTAGCCAATTTAATTGAACATTAGAAGTTGTAAATAGTTCCGGGTATTTGTTTGGTGAAAATTCTTTGAAAACTTGAATTGGTAGAAATCTGTTGAAAAATCTGTTGAAAACTCTTGTTATTGTAAAGTGTTGAAAGTTTTAGTTGATTCTTATAGTGGTGTCTTCTTAAACGAAAGGGGGGATAAAAGAATGAATGAGATCTTTGTATGAGAACTAAGATTATCACATTCATGATTAAAAGTAATATGTGGCTTCATAGTACGACGATAAATTAATACAAGGTAATATGATTTGTAACTAACAAGGCGCAAGGGTAATAGGTTGATAGCTTATAGAATTCAAAGTTTACAAAACATGCCGGGCATCGTTACATCCGGACGAATACATAAGTCTTATACAAAATGTGATGGGGTTTTATACACCCATCGATAGATCATCGAGTCTCGTTTTCCTCCATAACTATTTCTCCCATAGGTGCTATCTCTTCATCGGGATATGTGTACTGAATTTGTTCCTCGGAGATTAGGTCATCATCTGACGAGTAGTCGTTCGTAGAGGAGCTAACCATCTTTTCGAGTGGGAGTTCTATTAAAAATAGTGAATTAGTAACGAGATTCAGAAGTGGTCATAATAATGACCGAGTAGTGTTCCCAGAGTAGTCAATCATGTATATTATTATTTCAGAATGAACAAATGTTTGGTAAAGATGTTTGGAAATCTCGTGGTTGCAAGTGCCCCTTGCAGTAGAGATCAAAATGATCGAATCGTTGTTGAAATAGTTTGTGTTCGGAGTGGTTAAAGTCGCGAACCAAGTTATGCGCAAGTTGTTGGAATTCATTCAATTGTTGGAAAAGATCTTCCCCGTATGAAGGTGCTGTGGTTGACTAATTTCACCGGTGGTCCCATGTTCGTCAACGGGTCCTAGTGGGTGGAGTGTCAGTAGTGGTAGCATGAATAGCATAAGGTCTAGTTCGAGGTGGTTAGTCAGTCCTTCTAGTTGTGTAGAACACACGCGATTAATAGGTATACAATAAGCGGGGAAGGGAGATTATAAAGTAGAGGAAGTACATGTAACGCGTTTAGGTGACTGATATCGCGTAAAAAGTCACGTTTTTACTATCGATATCTCTCTCATTCTGGAACGATTCTTGGCATATTAACTCAAAAACATTACAAATCAGTAGTATTATGCCAAGATGGTCAAAACAAGGTTGCACGATGAAAATCAAGCAAAACGGGTAGAAAACAAAGATTCCACACACGTTTGAAGATTCAAGACACCAAAATGGGATTTCAAGACAAAAGTACCCATCACCAACATCTATCTTAACCAAGATGTTCGTTTTCAAAATACGAATCCAATAGAAGAATCAACAAAAACGGACGAAGAATGAAGATTCTACGTACGCCGGAAGATCCAAACGATTCGTACAGCACATCTGAAGTTCAGAGATGAATTCTTGTGATATCTTTACATCAAAGTCTTCGTTTTTGAATTACGAATCCAAAAAAAAAGAATCGACGCAAACGGACGCATAACGAAGAAGATACGCGCGAAACGAGCAACGAAGCAACGGACGACGACCGGGGCTGGTGGCAGCCAGCTGCCGCCGGCCAGCCACCAGGCCGCCGGCCCCCAGCCACCAGGCCACCGGTGCCCGGCACCCACCCATCCGGATTGCACTTTTTGGTCCTTTCGTGTACCCGGTGCTAGACCTTTATGCAACTTTATGTACCTCGTGCCACTATATGCGCGTACCTCGTGCCACTATATGCGCGTACCTTGTGCCACTATATGCGCGTAACTTTTGCTATTGTGAGCTCCTACTAGCTAACATGCACCAAAAATCTCCTATAAATAGGAGGCTTGAGGTTCATTTGAACTTGCACCTCCACACTACATTTTTTTTTTTTTTTGGGTAAAAGGGAGTTACCCTGGTAAATTTTATTAAAAGATATTACGTTACAAGTACAAGAATGTGGAAAACCACAAAAGCTCAGACTAACAAGATGAAAGACTAAGCACATAAACTTGACAGGCCAAGCATATGACAACCACTTTAACAACCAGTAAACAATACACTAACACACAGACCACCAAGCAATGATCCACTGTAAGCGCTTCATAACTGAAAGAAATCAGCCCCCAATAATAAGAGACCTCGGGAGGTTCCAAGTCTCTATCACCTTATAAACCCATCCAGAAGGCTTGAATCTGAAAGAAAATAGCATGTACCGAATTGCTTCTAAAATAGAAGACACCACCTGATCTTTAGACCGCCTTTTCTTCTGAAATAACCGACAATTACGTTCATTCCAAATAAAATAAGCAGTAGCACCAAGGAGAAGCTTAAAGATGATAATTCTAATAAACTTCCGAGAAGACCATGGGTTAATCCAGGCAACACAATCCACCAAAGACATAGATTGTAAGTTAAAACCAGAAAATTTCAGCACCTCTGACCAAACCTGAGAAGAAAAAGAACACTCAAAAAATAAATGAGAATGAGAATCCGGTTGGGTGTTACAAAGAGGACACCGAAGCAGGTTTAAGTTGGTAGAAGAACCAACGTCCCATTGCTTTAACCGGTCTTGAGTCTTCAACCTTTCTCCCAAAACTAGCCATAGATGAATAGCATGACGAGGAATGCATAAAGGAAACCAAACAACCAAGGTCCAATCAACCAAATCAGCCCTTGGTCGAAGGGACTCCCAAACATGGCTAATTTTGAAATCAACCAAATCTCCCTCTAGAGTTCTCCAAAACAGCTTATCAGAAGAATTTACTAAACTCGGGACAGGAAGCTGAAATAGAGATGGGTACCTCGAGATCCAAGAAGAAGGCCAGTTCCAAGACTGTCCCACAACCACATCCGCAATTGTGTCCGTTATTTGAAAGTCTCTTGTAATGTAATATCGAGAAATTAAGCTAGCCAAAGGACATAAAGAGTGTCAAGTATCAAACCAAACAGAAATAGATGTACCATCACCAATAGTAAACCAAAAATGCTTTCGGAGACTATTCCGTAGCTGAAGAATCTTCCTCCAACTCCAACTCATATCCCCTTTAGCCTTAATGTCCCAAAAACTTCGACCCCTGAGCTTATGAAAGTAAATCCACCGAACCCACATAGAGTCCTTATGTACTAATAAGTTCCAAATATGCTTCGCCATAAGAGCCCTATTCCAATAATCAAGTCTCTTAATTCCAAGACCACCCTCATATTTAGGGAGACAAACTACTTTCCACGAAACTTTAGCTTTACCTCGCTTCATTTCCCCTTGACACCAAAGAAAGCCTCTAATTAGACCTTCAATTTCTTTAATAGTTTTAACAGGGAGGATAAACAAAGCAGCCTAGTAACCCTGCAGAGATGATAGCACCGAAGAAACAAGTTGCAACCTACCAGCCAACGATAGCCACTTGTTTTTCCAATTACCAATTCTATTCTGAACCTTTTCAACCAAAGGTCTACAATCCCTAGCTAATAAACCTGTTGATATTAACGGAACACCTAAATATCTAACAGGGAGCTGCCCTTCTGTAAATGGCATAATCGACAGAATAACATCCCGAACAGAATTAGGCACATTACAGAAGAAGGCACTACTCTTAGGAATACTAGGAGATAAACCCGAAACCTCAGTAAACTCATTCAACACCTGAGATATAAGTTGGACAGAAGTAGCATTACCCCTACAGAAGAGAAACAGATCATCTGCAAAGCAAATATTCACAATCCTTTGCTCATCACAATGCCTATGGTACTCAAACCCCTCTGAATCATTAATCCGTTTCCTGAGTAACAAAGTGAGAATCTCCATTACCAAAGTAAATAAATATGGGGATAAAGGGTCTCCTTGGCGAAGCCCTCTTCCTCCTTTAAAGAACCCATGAGAATGGCCATTAATGACAACTGAAAATGTTACCGAAGTAACACAAGCCATAATCAATTTTATCATATGTGGATGAAAGCCGAATCCGTGAAGAACTTGCCGTAAAAAAGACCAATTCACAGTATCATACGCCTTTTGGATATCAACCTTGAAAGCGCATCTAGGAGGTCCTTTACAAAGATGATATCCCCTCATTAATTCCTGGGTCAACAGAATATTATCCGAAATGGATCTCCCAGGAACAAACGCCGATTGATTATCACTGATAATCTCACCCAAAGACTCTTTAATACGATTAGTAAGAATTTTACTAATACACTTATAGAGTACATTACATAAAGATATTGGGCGATAATCATTAATTCGAGCTGGAGTCGGAATTTTAGGAATTAAGAAAATAGAAGTATGATTCAATTCCCGAAGAAGACAACCATTCACAAAGAAATCACAAACAGCCAAATAAATATCATTACCCACAATCTCCCAAGCCTTCTTATAGAAAGCAGCAGAAAAACCATCCGGGCCCGGGGATTTATTATCCCCAATGGAAAACATAGCTAGTTTAACCTCCTCCTTTGTTACTTCTCGAATCATACCGTTAGCTTTATCCATTGGGATCTTCTTCAGAAACAGCCCGTCATCAAGAAGAGGCTGAACAGCCCCTGTTTGCCCCAAAAAACTCTGAAAATGTTCCACAAAAGTATGAGGAACACGGTCTCCTTCCATAAGGATATTCTGAGAATCAAGAACATCGTTAATTCTATTTCTGCTAGCCTTTTCCTTGGCCACATTATGGAAATACTTTGTATTACTATCCCCTTCACGAAGCCAATCAATCTTCGACTTTTGCTTTAAATATCGTTCCTCGTCAAGAATGGCCTGATTAAAAGCCATTAGGTAATTAGAAGCTTCTTCTCTTATATCTATCGAATCAGGATGATCATCAAGATCCTTTTGCACTCTATCTAACTCCACCCGAAGTTTCACAACTTTATCATGAAGATTACCTTGATCCCACATAAGCTTACGTAACGGTTTCTTTAATAGTTTCAATTTACAAGTAACCCGATACATATTATAACCAACCACCTGATTTTTCCAGACATCATCTACAATCTTTAAAAAATCAGCCTTATGAGCTAAGAAATTAAAGAACTTAAAAGGTTTAGAAAACCTTCTAGTAGACGTAGGCAATTTCAATACCGCAGGAGTATGATCCGAGATACGATATGGTTGAAATAAAGCAACTAAACCCGGCCACATAGTAAACATCTCCACATTCCCCATAACTCTATCAATCTTCCTCAGAATACCATCATTGCTTTTGGGTTTTTGATTCCGTGTATAATGAAAGCCGGAGCTATTAACATCCGCAATATCAATAGCCTCAACACATTCCTTAAACTCCCGCATTGCAATGGAATAACCAGAAGGGCCAGTAGATATATCCTCTAAATTAAGAGGAGCATTAAAATCACCCATTAAAACCCACGGCCTGCCATTAACAAATCTGCTATGCATACATAAGTTAGTCCACAATTCTCTTCTATGAACATAAGAGTTCCCCGCATAAATAAAAGAACAAAAAAAGACCTTATTCTCTGACCGAATACCCAATTGGCAATGAATAACCTGATCGGATGCATGAATGTACATAAGGTCAACAATAGCCGGGTCCCATCCAATAATAATTCTCGTACCTCCAACACAAAAACTCGAATTAGAAATCCAGTCCCAATGAGAAAACAACTTCGAACATATAGTTTGAAGTTTAGAAGAATGAATATGAGACTGCAAAACAGCACAAACACTCAAATTATTTTCTCGAACTACCTGTTGAACCTCACTTTGTTTAGGGACTCGGTTCATACCCCTAATATTCCATGAGGCTAAACTAACCATTAGAACCATCCAGACCGGGAGTGCTTGCCCCCTCAGAAGAAAATTGAACCTTAGGGTTCCCTACAAAATTAGCCGTTTCATTCACCTCGGCTTCCACATCACTAATATCCCCCACATCTTCCACAACACTTTTACCTCGATCATGTGAACCACTCACCTTCAGATGATGAATTCCAGAATCCCTACCATGTAAATCATCCAACTCCGTATTCAAAGCACTAAATCGGTTACTAACAGGCACTTCTTGTGTTTTAGCATTCTGATTGTTGGACTTGGAAGATTGTCCCGTATCCTTAACCTTATAAAAAACTTTATGTTGCTGACTTCGTATAATAAACCCACCAGGTGTCTTTGCTTACTTCGAAGGACCCCTAACAGTTTTCTTTGGCACTTCAAATTCTTGGGTAACTTTCTTAGCGACCTCCTTAACCACATTTTTCGGACATTCAGAGTCTTTATGTCCAAATATCTTACACACACTACATCGAGGTGGTTTCCACTCATACTCAACCCGAACCGTATACAATGTTTTACCATTGCCCTCAACCTTTGGAATAGCTACAGTTACACTTTCTCTCAAAGCAGATCCCGAATCAACCTCCACCATAGCACGGGCAAAATTTGGACGACCCCATGCTTCCATACACATTGTACTCGTGTAAGAGTCCAACATTAACGGAGTACCAACCTTCGTGGCAATAGCACTTAATCCAACCTCATTAAAAGCCAGTAGAGGAATATTATGAAGTTTTATCCAAACCGGTACCTTAGATAAATTCTCCTTAGCCAAATCCGCATCTGAAGTCCATTTCCTTAGAATAATAGTCTCCAACCGAATCATCCACGGGCCACCTTCTATAACTTGATTCATTCCATGTTCAGAATTAAACTTGAAGAAAAAGAAGCCATTAGCATGCATCATGACCCTTTCAATTCCAAATTTCTTCCACGCATTCATTACATAATTTTGTACCACCGGAAAAGCCAATCGTTTGCCTATGAAATACCCATACAAAGTATGAACATATTTTTTACTAGCTTCTTTAACCTTTTCCAAAGGGATCTCTAAGTCAGCATCAATTCCCACTGGAGGATCCAGATTCAAGTGACGAAAGTTAACCATACGATTAATACTCTTATCCGCAGCTTGGGCATACGATAGCCCCCCAGATACTGACTTTGTACCCATAGACATAGGGACTGGAACAGTAGCAGCATTAAGCCTATCCAGCCCCTTAAAATCGTAGTTCATTTTTTTCCTATGATCACCCTCCTTGTCAATATCTTCATCATCACTAACATCCGTATCATAAGCCTTGTCCAGATTATCAACGTCTATGCGAATAGGCTTAGCTTGAAAATTACAGGAGCTATCAACCCCTACCTTCTCTTTTTCCTTTTCCGGTTCAACATTCTTCTCAACAGAAACATTCATCGAATCAGGGATTTTACACAGGTTAGACACCTCAACCTGATCGACGAAGCCACTAGAATTCAAACCTACTGTATGCGTCTTCAACGATGCAGTATTCTTAGACAGACCATACGGGTTTCGAATTCGATCAAAACGCTCCTCTAGAGAAGCATAAACTTTATCAAAACTATCCAGCTTTACCTGCGGTGCCACGTTTCAACCCAAGTTAAACGAACTAGAATAAACCCTAGTCGCATCACCTTGCCGTGAATTCGCTTCAACATTCTGCGCACTAGGGTTGACAGCCTTACTGGAACGGACGGATTCATAATCAGGCCCAGCATCATTCTTTTTAACGTTTCCACCATGATCAGAAACCATAGATTGAGATACCGGATTAGGGTTTTGAGTAAAACCACTAACCGGAATACCACCTTGATCATGTAAAGATTGCGTAGACTTCCCAGAATCAGATTCAGTAGAAGAGACAATACCACCCTGATCACCATCACTTTTAGTACCATCGTACTTAGACACACCACCCCTCGCCACCTTCTTTTTCTTTTTCTTGCTTGCCGGAGAAGTCATCACTCTAGAAAAAACGAAATCAAGAACCCAAAAAACCACAAGATCGAATATATTGCATAAACAGAACACGAGAAACACAAAAATCAAATCAGAAAATACGTAGGAGACTTAGATTAATCAATCGATTAAAGAACCATGTTAAAACCCTAATCGCTTTTTTAGAGAGAGAGCCGGCTTCCCCGACTTAGTTTTTTTTCCTCCCTTTCCACACTACATTTTCTTTCTATAGCTTCTAGCTTTTCTTTCTTTGTTTATTTTCTTACTTTAAAGTAGTATTAGGCTAGTTAAAATAGAAGCAAGGAACGAGCTTGTATTCCTTGGTGAGGAACGTGTTTGTAATCTTTGGTGTACGCTTGGAGCAACTCTTATTAATTCAAGTCTATTCCTTCTCGCATATTAATCTCGGTTATTTCTATCCTTATCTATCTTAATTAAATATGTATATTTTAATTATGCTAGAGATCGTTTATGCCATGATTAGCGAGTAGATTACTATTGTGTTTGTTTGCGATGTAGTTAGTTAATTATGGGATGATTTATAATTAAATATTGAAGATCGGTAGTATTGCTTTGATCGTCTTATTGCATGTTCTTGTTTGATTGTTGCCTTAGGATCATCATAGTAGTAAAATATAAACGGTCTTAATTATCGTAAAGTAATATGATGGCCCTATTCGACTGTTACTCGATATAGTACTGGAAACACTTCAAGGTGGAGTACAAATGTATGGAAGTCGAGGAACGACCGAAGGTAGTCATATTACGAAACGGTACAATATTACGAAGTGATATGATGGCCCCTATTCGACTGTTATGCAGTATAGCGTTGGAAACACTTTAGGTGGAGTACAAAAACGTGGAAGCTGTGTAACGACCGAAGGTAGTTATATTACGGACTAATATATCTAAAATGAGAAACCTAGTTTAATTAACCTTTCTAAAATAGACTTTTAAACTTCAAATTAATCTATCGCCTTTCCACCAATAAACGTGATTACAACACCTTTTTAACGACGTCCAATTAAAAGGTAGTCAGTCATCTGTGTCAATATAATTTGTCAAGGGTATGAAACTATGAAACCGCAAGGCTACATGGGGGATTACCATAGGACAAGACATGGCCAAGGTTTGAAGCGGCGGAACCACTTTAAGTGAGGAACGCTGTGGATAATTAGGGGATTTATTGGGTAGTCTTAAGCAAGGGCTGGTTTAAAGTCATAAATGAACTTTTTAAATACAAATCTGTTAGGATGACAAGGAATCGTTATATGATTCAGTTATGTCTAGTACCTTAAGATTTTGTTCCCGTTCATATGAAAGTATTATTAAACCATAATTAAGATTTTGCTTATTATTCTAAATACTTTGTAATGTTACCATAACCTAGCTCCCGGTGTGACATGCTAATGGGATTTTAATTAGTAGGGAATCTAGTGTTTACATACAAGTATTCAAGAATGATAATTAACTAATATCTTTCAAAACAGTTTCTCCAAATATCATCCCATAACTTAATTAACTAAGTCTCAGCAAACACTATCTTTATTTTATCTGCTTTACATTTTATTTTTATTTCGCATTTATTTATTTACTTGCCTAAGTTAGTTAATATAAAAACCAAAACTCCCTCACAATTTTATAAACCCTTCACTAGTTTGAAAGCCCTCATCTGCCACGCCTTAGTTTCAATTCAGTCGGTTTGAAGAATGACTCTAGGTCATACCTACCACTTGCTCACCCTTAGGATTAGCATTGTTAGGGAAAACTTAGGCCCCGCAATTACAAATTTAAAACATCCACTGATGCCCGCCTCCGGCAGCCGGTGCAACGACAAGGGGTAAGTAATTTCCCTTACCGACCGTTGGTGGCGCATCAGTGACGAATTCTCGTGCGGTTCTAGTTTCATACGTGTTTCCGAATGATTAGGATGAGGGTGGGAGGAAGAGGGTGAAGCAGGCGTCACTTGTTTGGGTGGTGAATCCTTTGGTGGATTCTCCTCAAGTGAGTCCTATTCGATTTTATATCGTTTCCCGATTCGGTTGGGAGAGCGGGTACCGTGGAAATCTCCACAGTAGTAAGTGAGGTTTGTGTTTTGTTTTCGATGTCAGATGACGTAGTTGTGGGAATGGTTGCCATGAAGAGTGGCAAGGAGTTTAGTATACGTAAGGTTACATATGAAAATATAATAACCTAGCACGTAAGCAAGTATAAGGGTTGGTCCCGTTCTATCATCGGTTTTCGTTACTAATGTATTCTCATTTACTATAACCGTTTCAGGTCTTGCTTCGATTCTCCTTTAATTGTACATAGTTGATCAGGCTATGTTAAATTAAATTCAAATGATGCAAATGCTGAACCAATCATATCAAACAAGGAATACTAACCTAACGGTCATAGTCTAGGTCACTAATGCAATCCTAGTTCGTTATAACCTTAGGCTCTGATACCAATCTGTCGCACCCCCAAAACACGTGGCAGCGGAAACATGAGGTGTCATGGGGGCGCTGACCAAATCAAATATCATTACACAAAGATTAAAGCAAACGACCTCTATATGAGACGTTTGAAAACATTACATTCCATAATTCAAATTTCTTACAATAGTTGTACAAAACATTTGGAGTTCGCATAATATAAGTTGAATTACAAAGTTACTAAATATAGCAAACTATGCAATCTAGATCCTGTAATGTTTGAAAACAATGCGACTCGAGCTATCCAATAGCTTCCTACTGCGGCGGGGTTTTTTTTTTTTTTTTTTGGGTAAAGGGATTATACCCGGTAAATTAAAGATCAAAATGAAGCGTTACAATACAAGGTGAAAAGATTCACCCAAAGCTTAGACTAATAGACTAAGCATATATACTTGACAGGCCAAGTATATAACAACCAAGGAACAACCAAACTAAATCCTGACAATAACATGACCTAAAACAACGAAAGCCAAGCAATAATATTGGAGGCGAATCATAAATACAAAACAAATCAGCCTCCCCTCATAAGGGTTCTTGGAATCTTCCAAATCTCCATAGCCTTCACAACAGAAGTAGAAGGCTTGAAAGTGAAGGATAGAACCCTTAGACGAACAACCTCTAGGATGGAGGCCACCACCTGATCCTTAGACCTGATCATGAGAAATACATACTAAAAGGTCAAAATAAAGTTGGTGAGTTCATAGGTTTGTTTAACAATTGTTCAAATGTTGGTATAAAACCCAATGTCGTGAAACACGAGTTATGAAACACAAGATTTTTAATAGTTGTATCATTCAACAATGATAAGTAATTGTATCGTTAACAACAATAAATAAATGTTATATGTAAATGTATCGTAATCAAACGATAAGTAATAGAATGTGTTTGCACGAATGCAAAAATAGATGTATACCATTTGCCATGAGCTCATAATCCGAAGCTTAACAATGTGTGCCGTGCCTCTTTCGAGTACACGATCGTGGGTGCCCCAATGCAAGTGTCTAATCCGGTAGACTCGTTGTGAAAAAATGTTAATACGTCTGTTTGACAGGTTAGCGCGACTAACCCGGACGGGGATTGTCAGTCCCAAATAGATCTATTTACTAATATTCACGCTTTAGCAAAACTAACAAACTATGATGTGTAGGGCCTTTGAGGATTAGTGTGTTAACTCATGCAATCCGTATAGCGTTGTTTATGGTACTTGTGTTCATAAAAGCAGTTGTATAAAGCAAGTGTAATAAGCATTTGTAGTATGTATTCTCCCCCAAAATAGTTGTAAACAGTAAAAAGGAGGGGCTATGAAACTTACCTGAGTTCTAGCAAATAGTAAGCAAGCAATATCAAATAGCAAGCAAAGTGTGATCCAATGTGCAACCTTCTAACATCCTAAACGTATAAGGTTGTATGAGTAGATGTCTTGAAAGATCATCTATGTAAGTGGAGGGTTAATGTCCACCTATAGCTAGTTCATCAACTAGTATGTCCAAATAAGTTGTTTAAATTCGTTTATCAAAACGCGTACGACCCGTTGGTGAAAGTTTGTAATAATAATCTTAAACCATTATTATTATGTGTTGCCTCATTGTATACTATCCAAGTATATGTTTCATGTGTTGTATCGTTTACAAGTATTGAAGTTGTGTGAGTTCGACACTTAGTGTGAAAACTAGTTTTGTAGTTTCTGTTTTAGGCATCACTTAGGGGCGACACTCGATTGGGCAGCGACACTTAGGAAGTGTCGCCGAATTCGATTTCTAAATAGGTAGCGTCACTCAAGTAAGTGTCGCTATGGGCGACACTTGGTTGGTTAGCGGCACTAGGTTAAGTGACGCTATGTGTGATTTTTAAATTGGCAGCGTCACTTGGGGTAAGTGTCGCTATAGGCGACATTTGGTTCAGGCGGCACTTTGGAAGTGACGTTAAATAAGTAATTTAAATAATTAGGCGGCACTAAGGGTAAGTGACGCTAGATCCTACGTCACTTAGGTAAGTGTCGCTGGTTAGGCGACACTTGTGCCTGATCAGCTTTCCAAATTTAATCCAAGTGTTCTAAGTGTCGGTTTTTCATTCGGGAAAATTTCTAAGTTTAGTTTTTGGTCCAAGTTACTAACTAAGTCACTCAAACCCATTTTTGTTACCACTTTCCAAAAATAGTAAGTTTTTTCGTTTTTGGAAACCGAGCCGTTTTTGTTGACTTGGTCAAACCTTCCCGGTTTGACCCGAAACTTTTACCCAACCCATATATCAGTTTATAGAGCCCATAAAATTTGTCGGTTCGTGTCGGAGTTCATCCAAAGTGTCGGTTTTTAACATGCAACTTAAGATTTCAAGATTCCATATTTTCGACTTTTGTCGGTTTGGTTCGCCATTTATTTCTACCACTTCTGGTCCAAATTAAGTCTTACAAATTTTACCAACTGATCATCAAGTTTCTGGTCTTACATATAATTTTTACAGCAACCATAGTATCCATTTACATATTTAAATAATTTCTCGAAGGAACCGAACTCGGTTTTCGAAAACTTCCAGACCAGACTCAAAGATCAGATTATAGCCAAAAATACGTACGGATCTGGAAAAAGTGCAAAAAACGAAAGTTGTAGCTCTTTTCAATACGCAAATTTTATAAAAAAAATTGTTATGTAATTCTTCGTAGCACTCAAGATATGCTCGTTTTTGTAAACTGAGTTTTTATGGACAGATTATGTGTTTTTATATATGTTTGGTAAAAACGTATTTTAACAAGGATTTTGGACATAATAGTGATGGATGAACATAATAACATTAAAATCAGTAGTATTAAGTTAAACTAAGTGAAAGGTTTGATGATTCTCACAAAGGAATGATGAAGAGAAGATAAGGATGATGTTGATGATAACACTTGAAGCTTGTTATTGATGTTCATCTCTTAAAGATGGTGATGATGGCGATTTTGATGATGATGGAAGGGAGTCTTTTGCTGAGTTTTTGAGAGGAGAGGGAGTGGGTTTTGAGTGTTTGAGTGTTGAAATGAAAATGGAAGAAAGAGGGGAGATGCATGCCTTGTAGATGGTTGTGTAAGGAATCAAGTAATCATGCTTTTGCATGGATCAAGAGTGGGCAATGGGGGTGGTGGCCTTGGGGCCGGCCCAAGGTGGTCCCACCAAGGGTATTTTGGTCATTTTACTCTTTTCCCCCAATTTAACTCGTTATGTTTACTCGTTTGTTTTTGTGTTTATATACGTTATACGTTTTAAGCACGTGTTTTTAATAAAAATATAATCTTAATAATTTCACTTGAGATATTTAATATTACTACTTAAAACATTTATCAAAAATAATTCTGTGAATTTATCGGCCTCGATTTGCGTGCACGTTTTTCGGAGGTTTAATCGCGTAACGATTTAATTAGACGTTTTTATTGACGAATCATTATACGACGTTTTCTATAATAATTTCATACACAATAATATATTTTAAGTTATAAAAATATATTTTGATTTTCATTCGATTGTCGGGTGCGTTTAACGCGTTTTCGTTGCGTTTGTGTTACTTTATACGTTATTAATAATTCGCTAAATATTATCACCATAATATATGTATGTTTTTGAGTTTATTAAATAATTTCATATTATTTAATAGTTTTGTTCACCAACGTCCGTATTTATACTGTGTCGGACTCCGTCTGGTTGTTTCGTACAATTTTACCAAATGGCGTAAGCGTAATATAAATCAATGACGGGGGTGTATATTCACATAAATATACAAATAGTTACAAGTAATAACAAGTATTTAGCCTAATACTAAACTAAACACACGTAATTAGGGTTTCTAGCAGGTTAATCAGTAACCCTAAATCGTCGGGTGTCATAATACATGACTAGGCGATCTCACCGGGTGGTTACTCAATTCACTCAAAGTGTATTGGGTTACCTATCAATTTAGATTAAAAGAATTATCTCAATAAGCCAGTCATGCAGCATCCATCGTCATAGGCTTGATAGAGAATCAAATCTCCACCGCTTAGATGAGGATGATGCTAATTATCCCAGGACATTCTATCGGGTTGTAATGTGTAGTGAGGGTTAAGGGGTATGGATAAGTGGGAAGTTTTAGGTTTTAAGGGTTTTGCTTATGTTAGGAGTTTATAAACTTATGAAAAACTTTTATTTAGATAAACTTTTTATTGAAAACGGAAACGGATAATGACAAGGAAAGAAGATAGCTATTTTGACTTCTATCTTTTGAAAACACTTGGAGGATCTTTATACTTTTTAAGGATCGAAGTTTTCAGGAGATTCGAAGCGCTTAGCTTTATTTCAAACGATATACTTTTTTTTTTTTTCTATTTTTGGCTTAGAACTTCTTTGCCAAGGAATTTCTAAAGGATATTTTTTATATGCACTTAGAACTCCTTTCTTGCTTTTCATTCATTCATCTTTTGACAACTTCAAATTTACTTGGTGCCAATTTTTCGCACCATGAGACTCTCGATCTTCGAGTATTTCAATCATGGGAACGCACACGAGAACTTTGAGTAAACAAGAAATATGTGATTTTGGAATTTGAGCAAAAATGATATCTAAATAGGGTTTTTTAAAAAATTTAAAAATTCTAAGATAAGTTTTTGGGAGGTAATGGGAGTAAATGGGTTAAAAGATGTGAGTTTATCAAGAAAAATATATTGGTTAAGGCTCAACAGGGTTTACTACAGATAAATATTGGTCGGGTTTTGGTCTTGAAAAGAAGGCTAAAATGGGGGTTTAATCCTAAGGAATGTCAAGGTCCTCTAATTGCACCTATACCGCGTACGGTACTCATCAATGTGGTCTCGAAATGCATACCAGGAGTAAGTTCTAATTTAGAATGCATGCATCGGCACACACAACAAATGAACAGTGAAGCATTTAAGATGAATGCTTTTATAGGCTCAAGTACCTCACATCAAATAAGTATGGGTTGTATGTGCCTAGTCATGCGATGCCCCTTTTAGATTATCATTTTAGTTTAAGAAATTCCTATCTTGTTTTATCCTACTTTCCAAAGCAACCTACTTATATTTGAAATTTATTCCTCTTAAAATATTTTAATTCAAAAATTTTGAAAAATTTTAAGCAAAAGTGAGGTTTTCTTTGAGGAACATTTTTTGAGTTTGCTTGTGGACATAAAAATCTATCTCGGGTATTCTATACCGCTATCCCACAATTAGAGGAACATTGTCCCTAATGTTCTCTTCGGTGCGGGGTTTTACCGAAAGGGAAATCCCACACTTAGGGCGCGTTTAGTTACAGAAAAATTTCCCCATTTTTCTTTTTCCATTTCCCTACAGAATAAGAAGTGTTTTACTTCTCCAGAAAAGAATGGAAAATCTAGAAACATGTTTAGTTGCAAGGGGTGGAGTTTTCCTTTTCCAATGAATAGTAGAGATTGAAAACCTAGAAAACTATCAAAAGTAGTTTTCAACTTTGTAGTTATAAAAAGGAAAACAAGGATTTTTCTTTTCTTAGAAAAGTTTTTTATAAAACTCGAATTTGAACACGTCATTTAATTTTTTTGTTTTCTTAGATAAATTTTCTAGAAATATGAGGAGTTTTCTGTAACTAAACGTGTTGGGTTTTCTATTCCTTAACTAGATTAATATACGCAGCGGAATTACAACAAAATTTATCTAAGGCAATTAGGAAACTAAACCCTAAGGGATCTTAACTTGAATAAATAAAAGCAATAAAATAAACAAGATAAATGAGAAATTACTAACCTTCGAGAAAACAATTTCTCACGCGTAGACAACCTTGCAGAACCTTCGTAAGTTGGAGGCGAGTGCCCAAACTAGAACACCTCTAATGCTGAACCCACGAACAAAGAGAAATTCCCAAGTCTCCTAAGGTCACGACTCTTGGTCGCAAAACTCTTACAAGGAGCAGGAGTAAGAAAGAGAGAAAAGGTACAAGGAAATCAAAGGGTTAGGTCCCTATTTATAGGGGAGGAGGAACCCCTAGGTTTTTACCTCTGGCCGATGTGGGACAATCTGATTTTCAATCCATACGGCGTATGGAATTCCATACGGCGTATGGATGAAAGATTCCAGAACTTTCTTACACCCGTCCACCGCCTTGCAAAACCCTAGCATCCATACGGCGTATGGAAATTCCATACGGCGTATGGATGGATTTTCCAGAATTTCCATTTCTTTTAGTTTCTAATTAATTTCCAATTAATAAACTAAATATAATATTAATTCCAATTAATATTATTTCTCATTTATTTCTCTTACTGTTCATTGAGGGCGACCCAAAAAGGACTCCACTTTTAATGATGTACTTACCAATTAGTTATGATATTGGACACTATTCCAACAGTCTCTCACTTGGACAATTCATCAAATATTATTGGTCTAAGCGTATCCATTAACTAAGCAGAGAGTGCCATCCAACGCAACTGCCGAACTCTGATTCTTATCATAGAGTTAGCCCTTTAGATAAGTGATCAACTATTCCTTTGTTCTACTGATATCGTATGAATCAAGACATGGATTTTAATCAATCTCAAGATTCATAATTAGTTTTCTGATTTCCGATTACGTTGACTTTATGAGACTATTGAACCATCAACTTAGTCTCGGCCAGGCCTAGCACTTTAGAGTCAATCTTTAATCATCAGAGGGCCCAAGATATCGCTTTTCCCATTTAGGTGAAAAGGAAAAAATAAATTTTGACTACATAGCACTAGTCAATTCATCATGTCATACCTAGCATACCCTTTATGACTGACAGTTACGCACAGCGTTTGAATAGACTAAAGTATAACAGACTTGAAAAACTAGAAACTCAATGTATCTCCATTTTAAGAATAGGGGATATTATCATCTCAGAGTTACTCGTGATTTCAATCCATGAAGTAACTTCCATGAGTGCGGGTCTCTCCTATACTTAAATATCCATTAAGTACCCATGAGTGTTGCAGCATTCTCCATGCAATGTCTAATCTCCATAGACAATCTACTAACACTCCATGACAGTCTTGATTCACCACTTACTTCCAGGACTGTGAACGACTGAGGAGGTTTGAGTAAAAACTGTTTTACTCTGGAAGTGGTGTCTAAACATGCAAAACAGAAACACAATGGCAAACAATAGTAAATGGTAGAACTCCTTCCAATAAATAAATCTCCATTATTTAATCACCAAGTCTATAGCAATTTATCATAGTTTACAACGTTTCAAAAATCAAACTAACAACAAAAACTTTACATTATCTCTTAAGCCTATGCTCCTAGCATGCTCATCATGTTTGGACTTTCCAAGTGGCTTTGTGAACGGATCAGCCGGATTATCCTCTGATCTTATACTCTTCACAATCACGTGTCCTTCTTCTACTTTCCTTCGAACAAAATGGTATTTTCTTTCAATGTGCTTTGACTTTCCGTGATCCTTGGGTTCTCTACTCAAGGCGACCGCACTTTCGTTATCACAGAATATTTCAATAGGGTCTTGAACCGTTGGAACAACTCCAAGATCTCCAATGAAATTCTTTATCCATATAGCTTCCTTTGAAGCCTAGCAAGCCTCTATGTACTCAGACTCGCACGTTGAGTCTGCCACCGTATCTTGCTTGGAACTTTTCCATGTCATCGCTCCCCCATTCAGTAAGAATACCCAACCAGACTGTGAACGGCTATCATCTCTATCTGTTTGGAAACTTGCGTCACTATAACCCGTTACTCTAAGTTCCTCTTCTCCTGATAAACTAAGAACATGTCTTTAGTATTTCTCAAATACTTAAGAATATTCTTTATAGCTGTCCAATGACCTTCACCAGGATTCTGCTGATGTCGACTCACTAAGCTCAAAGCAAATGAGACATCAGGCCTCGTACACGTCATGGCATACATGATCGATCCTATAGCCGAAGCATATGAGATTCGACTCATTCTATCCGATTCTTCCTTAGATTTCGGACAAAGATCCTTACTGATCTTAATGCCATGATGTAAGGGTAGATTCCCTTTCTTAGAGTTCTCCATTTTGATTCTTTTCAAAACTTTATCTAAGTATGTGTCCTGGCTAAGTCCTATGAGACGTCTCGACCTATCTCTATAAATCTTTATACCAAGAATATATGCTGCATCTCCTAAGTCTTTCATAGCGAATTATTTTCCTAACCAGTCCTTTACACCTTGTAAAGTTGGGATATCGTTTCCTATGAGTAGTATATCATTCACATATAATACTAGGAAGACTACAACACTCCCACTGAACTTGGATTTATCTCAATTGCGGATGTCCCTGGACCTTTTGCCATCCTTTGTGTTGGTAGGGCAGGTTCATTCTGGTCGAAGGGTTGTTTTAGTTATTTCCTGGACCTTTTGCCATCTTTCATGTTGGTAGGGCAGGTTGGCAATGCGATTTTTTGACATGTTTTGCTGCTATGGTAGCTTGGAAGTTGGTGGTGCACTTATAGGTAAAATTTTGAGGATAATTGAAGACAGAGTTGCTCACTATGGATGTGGTTCTATGAACCTAGTTATTTACATTTATTTTATTATTTTAAATGTAATTGGTTATTACTGTGTTTAGCAGTGTGGCTGGTCTGTGTTTAGCAGTGGATTTGCTTTGTTATAGGCTAGTGTGTAGTGGTTATGTCCTGTTATGTAGTCTGTATTGCCTATGTAACGGGCTGAGATGTGGGATTCACTCACATCCATTGTACTTTAACGCTTTTGGGAATATATTTACCGGGTAAAATTTTACCCTTTACCCAAAAAATGTAACATAGTATCGATTTCCATCTTTTGTGGCGCATCGGAATGGTCCATAAACATCTGTATGTACCAAGTCCAACAGTCCTTCACCTCTTTCACACGACCCGGTGAATGGTGATTTAGTCATCTTGCCCAATAAACAAGATTCGTATACATCATCTGATTTGAGGTCAAATGATTCCAACACTCCATCCTTTTGGAGTTGGCCGATGCGTTTCTTGTTTACATGCCCAAGACGATAATGCCACAATTTGGATTTATCAAGCTCATTAGACGAATCAACATTTAAAATCAAATTGCTAACACATTCAACATTTTCATATATGCCATTGTAAGGAGAAGCTTTAAAAACAAAACAACCATTTAAATAAACCAAAATATCACCATTCTCATTGTCAAATGAAAACCGATAACCATCCTTAAACAAAGCATAAAATGAAATAATGTTTCTAGTCATTTCTGACGAATAACAGCAATTATTCAAATCTATCCTAACTCCAGAGTTCAGCACGAGCTCATACTTTCCAATCTCGGTAACAGGCATGATTCCTCTGTTTCCCATGACTAGATTAAGCTCCCCATGCTTCAACTTCCTACTTTCCTTTAGACCCTGCAATACAGTGCAAATGTGAGTACCACACCCTGTATCCAGAACCCACGAATTAGAAGTTGTAGTATTATGGAGTTCAATCATGAACATACCTGATTGAACACTCTTTTCAACCTTGCCATCTTCAAGGTCTTTCAGGTACTTAGGGCAGCTACGTTTCCAATGCCCCTTGGTGTTGCAGTAAAAGCACACTGCTTCTTTCGGATCATTCACTGGTGCAATATTAGAATCAGTCTTTCTTTTGGACCCACGATTGAACTTTCCATTCGCAGTCTTTGCTTTCCAATTTGACCTCTTTCTTTTCTTTGCAGTTTGACCAATTGCCAACACAGGAGCTGCTGAGCTAGAGGACACATCATCCTTCTTGATTCCTTGCTCAACGGTTTGCAGTAAATTATGGAGTTCCATTATTGAGCCTTCTCTCTCATTAATATTCATCTGATATGAGATTACAAACTAATTGTAGACAGCTGGCAGACTGGACAGAATTATGGCAATGAAAAACTCTGTGTCAAACATCATATTCAATGATTCCAACCTATCAAAGTACCCTTTCATCTCCAAGACGAAAGCACAGATAGATGCTCCAGGTTTGGGTTTGCAAGCCATGAGTAACTTAACCACATCAAGGCGTTCTTTGCTTGCCTTGGCCTGAAACATTTCTTAAGCTGTTGGTTCATTTCATAAGCCCAAGTATTCTCAAAAGTCTTTTGCAACTCGGGGCTCATGGAGGATGCCATGATACAAGACACTTTATTCGCATCATCATAATGTTTCCAGTGTGCCTCAATCTCCTCTTGGGTTGAATCATCATCAATTACGGGAATCTGCTCATCGAGAACATACTCCTTGTTCTCGTACCTCAAGGTAAACCTTAGGTTACGCATCTAATCCATATAGTTTGGACCAGTCAGTCTTTCCCTTCCAAGAACCGAGAGTAGTGAGAAGTTCGAGTTATGTGCGGGATTGGGGACGGGAGGATTATTACCATTTTGAGCAGACATCTATAAGATAAACAATTTTAGTTAGTTTGAATGTTCCTTAATTAATTACCCAATTACAGAATTAAGGCTAGGATCCATATTTTAGATTCATTTTATGAAAAGGTTTGCCGTAATCATATTGCGAATTTATTTTAAGTAGACAATGCCTTTGTCAATTTCTTTCTCTATGAAACTCCTAGTTCTTTTGAGATTCATTGATTCTTATCAACGGCATGTTAATCTCGGATATGCTCATCTACCATTCATGACTGGTATGCCGAGGATCATGAACAAGACGGTGAACTTAACCATGCAAAACCCGCGTGGTCCCCGGCCCGAGTACGCTCGAGAATCGCGAGTTCCACATCACCTCCCAATATGTTCTCATATTAATGTGCCGGTAAACCACACACGCTCCATTAACAGACCATACGAAAGATGTGCGGTTTTCATGGGTTAGCATACTATTCGCATTTTTTAGTATCTAGAACGGGATTTTGTTTTAGTACTTTTAGGTCATATGACTTTTGTTATCATATGACTTTTGTCAGCATATGACTTTTGTCTATCTTGGGCTGCTTTTAATCGTTCTCTAACTTGATTAATCTTTTTAGTAGTCAATTGAACAATATCAGTGCTTCCCAATTCTCTCTGCCTGATTTCTCCCCAACAAAGAGGAGTTCTACATTCTCTTCCATATAGCATTTCATAGGGTGGCATTTTTATACTCGAGTGATAGCTATTATTATAAGAAAATTCTACCAGTGGCAAATGTGTACCATGACGGGCTACTACTTCACGTATGAATAAATCTGCAAGAGTTTCCGAAGAGAAAGTTTCTTTGATTGGCAAGAACAATGCACTTTTGGTTAGACGATCCACAATCACCCAAATTGCATCATGCTGGCGTTGCGTTTTAGGCAATTTGGTGATGAAATCCATTGTGATATGCTTCCATTTCAATACAGGTATTTCCAAAGATTGTAATTTACCATATGGTTTTTGATGCTCAGTTTTTACCTGTAAACAAGTTAAGCATTTTTCGACATATCTTACGATTTCTCTCTTCATACTGGCCACCAGAAGTTTGATTTTAAATTATGGTACATTTTCGTAGCACCAGGGTGAATAGAATATCTGAATATATGAGCTTCATCAAGCAACAGTTTCTTTAACTCGATTGAGTCAGGAACCCAGATTCTACCATATCTTGTTTTTAGCCCGCGAAAATCAAAATTTTGAACTTGACCTTTGATGCGTTCTACTTTAAAATCGCCTTTTTGCCAAGCTTCCAATTGTATACTCTTAATTTGATCAAGTAAATCAGGAACAACAGTAATTTTAAGGGATTTGACAACCAAAGGTGATGGAATTGCTTTTCGACTGAGTGCATCAGCAACAACGTTAGCTTTTCCTGGGTGATAGAGAATTTCATAATCATAGTCTTTTACCAAGTCAAGCCAACGCCGCTACCTCATATTTAAATCCCGCTGATCGAAAAAGTATTTGAGACTTTTATGATCAGTGTAAATAGTACACTTCACGCCATATAGATAATGCCGCCAGAGTTTCGAGGCAAAGACAACTGCTGCCAACTCAAGATCATGAGTTGGATAATTCTTCTCATTTTCCTTTAGCTGTCTTGAAGCATAAGCGATTACCTTGCCACGTTGCATCAAGACACAGCCTAAGCCATTATATGAAGCATCATAGAAAACCACTATATCTTGTGACACCTGACGATTTAGGGTTATTGTTAGACCTACTTGAAATTCTAAATTACTTGTATTTAGTTTGAATTAGGCTAAATATTTGTAATTTCATATGTATTTGAATACAAAATTACGTGATTATGTGTTTAACTGTAATTACACAAAGCGATCGGACGGATTCCGACACAAAATACGACGTTGGTGAAAACATTTCTATAAATAACTTAAACCAATTTTTAGAAGTTATTTATCATTATTTATTATTTTGTTGAAATAATACACGAAAAACCTAGACGTTTTGATTAGAACGTCTCATATAAACGATACGCGATTTAACACCCGTAAAACAAGCGTCCAAATCGAGACCAACAACTTAGCGGAACATTTTCATAAATGTTTCCAAGTATTTAAAACTTTTATATCAAGTCAGAATGTTGAAATTTAAATCGTTTTCGTAGTATTTATTTTAGTTTTAAAATAAGTTTGTTAATTCTGAGACAAGATCGAGCCGCAATGTAGAACAATCGCGTCGCAATTTGCTAACATAATCGCGTCGCAATCACTCTACCATCGCGTAAATTTAGAAGAGATCACGCCGCGATTCTATGTAAATCGCGCCGCGATCCAGGTCATAACAGACCTTGCACAGACAGCTTAAAGACCTGACCAAAAATATACAAAATTCAATGTCCGCAACAGTTTTTACACTACCAGCTGTGAAACGATGTTATACTACAATATTTCCAAATACAATTCATCAATCAACACACCTTGATTCATAAGAATCAAGCACAATTCTCCATCAAACCAATTTGACACTTTAGTTCAAAACCACATAGCATCATTTCCGTATCAACATAAAAACCAAAGGTGTCGACATGGTACTAATATTTTAGCTACACTATATGATCTTGCATCATTTACATATTAATAAAAACAAGTTTATATATTCAAAACAACATAAACCATAATTTTAACAAAAGTATTGGGGCTTCGGTTTCACGAGCATAATTTCAAGGAAAACGAGCTAATTACCCAAAAGCTATGATCCACCTCTAATTCCCAACGGTTTTCTTGCCCAAATCACCCCTTGAACCACTAGCTTCACCTAAAAAGGATAAATTAAACAACGGTAAGCAAAACGCTTAGTAAGTAACGAAATGCATTACATGTCATTATTGATAATTTTAGCTAAGGATCCTTAATCACCCATGCTAGTTGTATACTATTAGCAATCACACGAGCCTATGGCCGCAACCATTACCCGCACCAAACCGTTAGCAAATGGCCGAAACCATTCCTAACCCATGATCATGTAATTCGAGACTTACCTTGCGATTGCGCAATATAATCACTTGTACTCTTTCCAATCTCTTTAACACCTAATCACATAGGCACATAAACACATAATTACACTTTGCACATACTAGTACACTTATCAAATTAATCCAAAATCTTAACTTCGGTCTTAAACTCATTTATACATATTTATCCATATCAATTTCTATATACACTTGAATAATGGTTCTTTTAACCAACTCATAACAAACTTGCTCAACAACACTATACATCATTTTTAGAACCAACTTCACAAGTGTATATATCTATAATTTTACATCATGCTCCATTTCCTTCTTTTGCGATAATTTCATAATCATATTATGATCATTAACATATGTTATTTACCTATTCAATACTAGTTCCATCAATTATCAAATTTCTATGAACTTAGGGTTTATTAATTTCAAACCCTAACTTACATTCATAGTAACCACATCATAATATGTATAATTAACAAGTGTAGAATATCTCCACACTAATAACCTACTCATATAATCATTATTAACACTTAGGGTTCATAAAATATAAAAAAACCCTAATATGAGATTATACCAAAGGAATTGTGATTATACCTTAAAATCACTTAAGAAGTGATTTGTAGCTTAATAGATGATGTTTTAAGATGATGATGATGTAAGGAAGAATCCTAGCTCCAAAAATCGCCCCTCTTTATTCTCTGGTTGATTTTTTTGTGTGTTTTTACGTTTTGATCGAGTCTGGAAGTCGCTGGGGATTAAAACTCGTTTCTGTAACTGGTTGAATCGTGTCGCGATGGTCCACAGATTGCGTCGCGATCTTCCTTAATTCAGGCCCAACATTATTCGTTTATTACACTTATATCCCAAAAATCTATATTATTTCTACTACATATATAACTATGTATAATATATATGTAGTCTTAAATATACACAAAACAAGTAGTATAACAAATATACATATAAATACACATACTCAATTAATAAAACAATTATATGTTTTCATATAATATAATTTAGGACTTACAAAATTTAGGTCGTTACAGAAACCTAGCACCGAAGACCAAAAATACGGGCGAGCCAAGCCGTATACGGGCAAGCCAAGACTGTATACGGCCTAGACATGACCGTATACGGCCTAGGCTGAGCCGTATATGGCCTAGGCTGAGCCGTATACGGCCTGTCTAGCCCGTATACGGGTGGTGTTTGCCCGTATTTCTTCTTTCCCACCGGAAATACGGCCGGATGACCCGTATTTTGTGTCTGAGCCGTATTTTTGAAGATTTTTACTCGGTCAAGAAATACTGTTGAGCTTTTGGAGGTGGAAATACGGGCAAGAAATACGGGCAAGGAACTAGTATAAATATAGCCTTCCACCTCCCCATATTCATCATTCAACAATTCATCCAACAACACAACTCACTTCTCTTCACATTTTATTTACGTTTTCGCTTTTTAGTTTTAGTCTCTCTCTCTAGGTACTCTCTCTAGTCTCTCTCTCTAGGAACTAGCGAGAAGATTAGGGGGAGAATCCGTCGCTTTTAGAGTAGCTATGTAATTTAATTCATAGAAGCTAGCATTTGTAATACTTGGGATATTATTCGGCGAAATACAAGTGTTATGCTGCTCGCAATTATTTACGGGTAATATCTATCCTTTGTCATATTAATTTGTCATAATGTTCTTGTTTAATGTTTGTGATTTATTAATGTTGGAAATGTTTATTGCCATGCTTTGTGAGTAGTTACTTGTATGTTTGCCATGATTTAGATAGTTGTAATTAGGTACGATTAATGGAATTGTTAAACCTTGTATCTTTCTAAACTTATCATGCATCTAGACTTAGTTTACGGATCACACTTTCCAGTCCTTCACTTGACTATCACCTTAGATGTAGGCCTAAGTTACGGTGGATACTATATGTGTTATTGTATGAATCAATGTTTGTTACTGTAATTCGGCTAAAGTGGGTATAGCGGTGGAAACACCACTGGTGTAGTACAAATGTGGAAGCCCCGGAAAAAAGCTGTCGGTACCGCTAGTGTACCTAGGGATGAATGACTGATCGCAAAGGAGGGTCTAGATCATGACAGAAGTATTTGTGCTATTAAAACATAACATAATGAGTCTAGAAATGAAAGTCAAGCCCAACAGTGGTTCAAGATTCTTAAACCCCTAAACTCTACAAAACTGATAGTTTAGAATACAAAGTTAACAATCAATACACAATTAGATAATAACATTTAGACTTAGGTGTTAAGAAAGGTCGGAATAACCCGAGGGCAGTCAGTTACCTTATTCCTGCACACTTAATGGTTCACTGGTCCTAATTGGACAGTGGGGTTGAGCAGCCTGTTCTGATCAGAATCACGATAGCCTAGGTACTCAGTGACATACTAATTTAGAACCTATCTAAAGAAGTAGGGTCCTAGCGTTTACAACTATAGTTTACGTGTCTGTTACCTAAATGTGTTCCATAATAAACATCATCCCAGTAATGAACTATCCTAAATCATGGTGAACCACGTCTCCGTTACCCTTAAGTGTTACATATATGCTAGCTTCCCTTTTATTTTATGCTTTAGTAGTTTAATAAATTAGAAAACCAAACACAAAACCTATCCAACTATCCGAAACCCAGTTTAATTACTAAGTTATCCGAACGAGCATTGTTTCAATTCTACCGTCGTGAGGAACGACCCTGGATCATCCTTACCACTTACTAGTATCAGGTACTTGTACCTAGTATCAGTACGTTGTTCGGAAGGTTTAGGTCCCGACAATTATAAATTTAAAACTACCCCTGATGCCGCCGCAAGCGTAAGGTCCGCAACAACAGGAAGCGATTCCTGAACCGACCGTTTGTGGCGCATCAAGTTTTTAGCGCCGCTGCCGGGGACGGTAGTACGATTTGGAGCTTGTTTAGATAAATTAGTTTTTAAGAGATCCTTTTGACTAGGACTCACTATCTCTGTCAGAAGTTACTTTATGCCCGTAGATTAGCGTAGATTAATTAACTTAGCTTAGTTTAGATTGGATTACCTTCTCACCTCAACTTTAATTCTTAAACCTTCTTTGTGTGTTCTCTAAAACTAGGGAATGGAAAATGCACAACAACTAATAGATCAATTTGATAGTCTTGTTCAAAATAGATGTAGAAGTAATTCCCACTTGGATAACGAATGTCAAGGGTACAGTAGGAATTATTCGGATAAAGTAGGGTACCTAGATCCTCAAATACAATATCAATATGACCCTTACGCTTTCCAACAACATCAATACCAACCTTACTATCCTGAACCACTCGAAGTCTACCCATACTCATCTTACCCTGTACCTGAACCACAACCATATGAGAGTTCTTACTTGGGAGATACGTCTTTGACCTTTCTCGGCAATAATGTTGTTTTCCCACCTCCTACCAACCCACTTGAACAAAAATTAAAAGACATGCTTAGACACGTCAATAATAAGATGACTGAACTACAAGAATACATCCAAGTGAGTTGTGAGCGAGATAGGAATCAAGTTAGACCCAACTTTAGGCTACACGAAGATGATAGGAACACACATACCACATCTACTTCACCTGACACAGACTTTCATTCTAAAGAGTCTGGTTGCAAACTACCTTCAACTCCTACACCTACACAATCTTCTAAAACCTCACTTCCTCCCATTCCTAACATATCATCGTCCGAGACCAACGAAGAGTTTGTCCTGGGAGAACTTTTCGAACCATTGCAATTCGAAACTACTGGCCAGGGTGACGAGTATGACCAGGTGGATGAACAGATAGAAATGGAGAATCCGGAGGTGGAGATTTACAAAGAAGACTCAGCTTCAGAAGGACAGAAGGAATGTGCACCGACTTTGAAACGTGATCTCATCCCAACTCAAACCAACGTGGTTGATACTATCCCACAACTAGTTGTGATTGATGATATCCTACATATCTTTCTGGATGAATCACCCCTTGATCTAGTTGAACCCTTTATTGCCTTAGATTACCTAGTTACCCAAGTAGTTGATGAGAATGTTGCTATAAGATTGGAGACAATAATGGACTCTGTACCACCTCCATGCCCAGAGTAAAACATTATCATCAACCAAAAGACCATAGGAAGTAAAGTGGGGTCTGCGTCAAGGTTGCGCTATAAACTATCTCTCCACTACATAATGAAGTATACATCATGGAGTAATGAGGATCTCTTTGAGCAACCCATATTGCCCATCCAAACTGAGAAAATAGAAGAAGTCGAGAGATTTATTATACCTCAAGTAAAACAAATCACTTACTTCAACGCACCTTCTCATCTGATTGGACATACCCTAGCAATGACCTGCTTTAACTACCTAGGTATGTGCCAATACTACCACTTGTGTCTACTGATGGATACAAGTAAGCTAGGATCTCCTGAAAAATAGCATTAGAGTCAAGCTAGAGACTCGAACAAAAATAAGCGCTTCTTGGGAGGCAACCCGTGTCTAACGTAGTATGAGTAGTAGTTAACTAACCCCAATAAGTAGAAGATAAAACCCTTAAAAGCATGTTTAAAAGTTTTTTTTAAATTTATGTGAACAAAAAGGGAATGATTTTCAAAAATGACTTGGAACTAAAATTTCATATTCACTGAAGTCATGGTTTTTGAACTTTAAAGTCAATCTTTTGCTAAAAACCTAAAACTTTCCTTCTCCTACTTGTTTGGACTTCATTGCTGTATCTATTTCACCATTATCTAAGATCTCAAGTTCTCTGCATCCTTTCATTTGCAAAGATGGAACCTTGCTAACAACTTTGTTATCTAGGTGCCTTAGTCATCATACACACCACTCACATATTTCGAGCATTTGAGGTGCTTACATACATTTCTGTGAACATACATAAGATCTTTCAATGCCTTATAACATGATTTGTATGTCCATGTGTGTATTATGCTCGAACTCGTTTAAAAATATGCGCTTTGGAAATCTTTATACTTGGCTACCTGATTAACTGAATCTACTTGTATTTCCATATCTGTTGCTTATGCTGAAATGAAATTGTAGGCGGCTAACACTTTTAAGTGTGTGATTAGACTCCAAGTCATACACTGGTTTGTTTTTTTTCAAAAACTTTCACTTTAAAAAAAAAATATTTTCAAAAACCAGTGAGTCTATGTGACACCCGACGATTTAGGGTTACTGATTAACCTGCTAGAAACCCTAATTACGTGTGTTTAGTTTAGTATTAGGCTAAATACTTGTAATTACTTGTAACTATTTGTATATTTATGTGAATATACACTCCCATAATTGATATATATTACGCTTACGTAATTAGTTGTAATTACGCTTACGTAATTTGGTGAAATTATGCGAAACGACCGGACGGAGTCTGACACATTGTAAATGCGGACGTTGGTGAACAAAATATTAAATAATATAAAATTATTTAATAAACTCAAAAACTTACAAATATTATATTGATAATATTTAATAGGTTAATTATATCGTATAAAATAACACAAACACGATGAAAACTCGCAAAACGCGCCCGACAATCGAACGAAAACCAAAATATATTTTAAGAATTTAAAGTATATCATTTAGTATAAACCTATCAATTAAAATTTTTTTGTCTTAAAACGATAACGGAAAACGTCCAATTAAAACGTCACGCGATTTAGAATCCGTAAAACGCTCACGCAAATCGAGGCCGACAACTTAACGGAACATTTTCTTATAAATGTTTTCAAGTATCTAGATAAAATATTTCAAGTGAAAATATCGGAATTTAAACCGTTACTTAAACGCGAGTATTAAACGATTAAAGTATAAATAAACGTCTAAACAATCGGGTAAACGAACGGGAAATGTAACAAATTAAATTGGGAACAAAAAATGACTAAAATACCCTTGTGTGGGGCCCCTTTGGCCGGCCACATGCCCACCTCCCACCCTCTCCACTCAATCACCATGCAAAATGATGATTGCATCTCCTTGCCTTACACCAACCAAGCCTCATGCAACTCTTTCATTTCTCATTTTATTTCAAGACTTCATCTCTTTCCTCTCTCAAAAATACTGATTCTTCAGCCCTCAAAACATCACCACAATCACCACCATAAACCACCACAAGCCACCATTGATCAAGAGCAAGAAGAAGAACAACAAGAATCAAGGCTCCTTTCCATCATCTTCTTCATCATTTCTAAGTATGAATACCCATCCTCTCTCTCTAAAACTGATTTCATGATGTTTATCTACTTGTTTTGTAGTTCATCTAACACTATTATGTCCAAATAAAAGGTTAAAATACGTTTTTATAACACACATATAAAGTGACAGATTCTGTCTTCAAAAACACAGTTTACAAAAATGGTCGTATCTGGAGTTCTAGGAAGAATTAGATAACGAATTGTTTTTTTAAAAGTTGAGTATTGAAAAGAGCTACAACTTTCGTGTATTACACTTTTTCCAGATCTGTACGGATTTTTATGAATAAACCTGTGACACTCCTCCAAATTAGGTATATAATTATACTTAATTACATGCATTTCTTACGCTAATTCCCTACGATTGTGTTAACATAAACTTTTGATGTGATGTGAGTCTAGCGAGCCCAAAACAATAATACATGAAGTATTACATAAATTGTAATTTATAAAATTACGCGATTTTTGCTGAAAAGTTACCGAATACGCGTCCGAATAAATGCGACATAATAAATAACGAAAGTTGGTGACAAAATATATAATTAATAATTCGATTATTAATTACGAGTATTTATATATCTATAACATATAGATAAAGTGGTTCAAATATACGTTTAACATAAAACGTATTATAACACGAACAGAAACAATTCTAAAACGCGCATACGACGTCAAAGCATAAAAATGCAAATTTTCTCGTTCGTTTGGAAGAAGTTAGAACATTACTTCAAAATATGAAATCCTAAATTACTGAAAATTTGCGCTCAATTAACTGCGCTCAGTAAAATGTACAAAAATGTACAACTATCAAAAATAATGATAACCTCATTATTCTGAAAACATATTACGAACCAGGAGAGCATCTACAAAACAAAAATATAAACAGTTTACTTTTATATTGCTAAAATTATACCCGTACTCGAAATTAGTGGGACTAAAGTCCCACCAACCTTCAATAATGCAGGAGACGGATGGTTTTAAAACCATACTCCCTCCCATTTCTCTGTGATCATTCGACATTCACACACACACACTTCACCACCAATTTCTTTCTATCTTTGTTCTTTCTTTCTTTTCTTTGATTTGGAGGAACTCAAACAAGATCAGAAGCAAGTAGCAGTGGAACAACAACCAAATCATCATCTTCATCATCATCGATCATCACCACCTTCACATTTTCTTTGTAAGGAAACCTTCAAACTTTGATTTCCATTTCTTTGATTTCCTTATATAACATGTTTAAACATCACAATCTATGCATATAAACAACAAAAATGGAAAGATTGAAGCGTTAATATTGAAAATGGTTTTGAACCAAAAACTTGAAATCACAATTTAGATATGTGAAAGTTGTTATAAACTGGTTAAAACATGTTACAAAGTGATTGTATAACGTATTAAGGTGTTTGATCATATTAAAAATCGGTTACATATATATACTCGTATGTTTTAGAAGTAACAGAGTCGAACTAGCTGCTGTAAACACTCGGAATACGGCGTATTCCTTTGAATACGGCGTATTCCCCATTGTTAATCATAAACGATTTTGAAGAACTAGTCGAATCCGGCGTATTCATTTTAATACGGCGGATTCCCCAGCTGAAACATTGGTGAATACGGCGTATTCCATCGAATACGGCGTATTCCCCATTTATAACTCGAACACTTTGAACAACCCAGATGAATCCGGCGTATTCACGGGAATACGGCGGATTCCCAATTTATGAAACTTCGAATACGGCGTATTCAATTAAATACGGCGTATTCCCACCCTTGACCCGCATACAAACCTTCGGCTAAAACGATCAACGAGTAAAAGACACACTCGATCCGACGGATCATCGGTGGATCCGGTGGATCCTTTTAAACTCGAATGAATACGGCGTATTCATAAGAATACGGCGTATTCCCCTATTTTCGAAAGAATACGGCGTATTCACCAGAATATGGCGTATTCCCCCTGATTTGGACTGAATCCGGCGTATTCATCAGAATACGGCGTATTCACCCTTTTTGGCCCAGTCACTGACTTTTGCAATTGTAATATAAGGTACAAACAAATAAATGGTACACGACTTATGTTATTATACGACAAATGGTACAAATTGCGATAACGAGACCTTGTAATAATATGGACACGACTATGAGACATAAATTATTACGGACAATTTGAATGTGACAAAACTTAATACGATAACAAATAATATATATATACGAACTTTGTGAATTATACAATTTGGATACGATTACATTCGGACAAGTCGACAAATGAACAATACTTGGATAATATTATATATTTCCAACAACAATTATCAACGAAATACACAAACCTAAGAAATTGATAATTTCTTCAAACAAACGAACTATTAACTTAAGTAAACAAAGTACTTATAGTTAATACATTGTTGTGTATAGGTTGACTACGTTTGGGCTACGTTATCTTATCTCGCTAGCATTCACATCCGAGCACTCACAGTGAGTTCACAAACCCCTTTTAAATGTTTTAATGTTTTAAAACCTCGGGGTGGAAAACATAGAAATCGTATGTATAATTGCATGCGACAACTGTTTAAATACTTGATGTATTTACTTAAACTATTGATGAAATGAGATTTCATGTTGTGATTGATTAAATACTGTACGTATTTGCTTAAACTGTTTATGAAGGGGTACTTCATACTTGAACTGTTTGTGAAAGGGTATTTCACACAACTAATTGAACTATGTTTATGAAATGTTTTTCATAACTATTTTGGGAATTTAGGCAACGAATCTTGGTACAGATCTAGGCTGAACGATGTAGTGCATAAAAGACCTTATGGCTACAGACTATAACCATTAGCTAGGTGACTCTAGCCACTGAGTATACGGATAGTACTATCGCCGTGACGACCCTCCTACGGATTTGGGAGCGTATACTTAATTGTCCAGCATGGCAAACAACAACAGATTAGGGTTGTGGTTTGGTTATAGGGTTAGATCGGGTTACCTTACTTGACAGGTTTAGCTCACCTTTCAAGGGATCACCGTCTAAATATTCCCACATACAAAACTATGGTTTAGTAAGTGATTTCCTATGTACACTGATTTGGAAATGTTAATCTTTATCTAGGTTAACCTGTATTTCCTACTCATGACTGAATTAGGAAATGTTATCTCTTGATTGAAATAACCTGTGTTTCCTATTACAACTACAACTGATTTGGGAGATGTTATTTGTTAATAACTTGTGTTTCCTACTTGATAAACAACACTTATTGGAAATGTTATTCTTAAATGTTTAACTTGTGTTTCCTACATAACGAACAAACTTGTGAATTCACTCAACAATTTTGTTGACGTTTTACTCTATGTTTTTCAGGGAATTAGCAGCGTAAGTAAGATCTGCATGCATATCAGGACGGATTACCCTGGACTTGTTAGGATGCCACTACTTTTGGGACACCTGGATTTCCTCTGTATAACTGCAACTATTGCAGTCATACCTATGAAATCTACTTTTGATATTATGTATTTTATGAAATACTGATTTCAACTACTACTATTACTGTTACTACTTTCCAAGTGTTAACCTTTTGTAAAACTTTAACTAATGGCATCTTAATCTATTTTGCTCTGCGATAGCCATATGCTCTGTGTATGTATGTAATTGTTGGTTGTTTTTACTGCTCGCACCCCCGCCACGTCACTAAGCTTCCGCAAACCACTCTACGTAATTGTAATTACCGTTTGGCGGGGTGTGACAGACTTGGTATCAGAGCCATTGGTTATAGCGAACTAGAAGTCTTTAGGTGACTGAAAACCTTAGAGACCTAGACTATAGCCTTGGCTAGAACATTTGTGCATTCAGGCATACATACTTTGCATACAACTAACATACGACTGACACGCCACACTCAATTTCTTTTGTCACAGTATGTCTAGTCAATCACATTACCATGTTTACGCTTCGGATGAAGAGCCGACCGAGGCTACTTTTGAGGGTCCCGCGATTACAGTAGGGGATGAGTCATCAGTTCATGTGAGAGCTATGTCTGATGACACTAGTGATGCTTACTTAGTACCACCTCCGACCGCACCTGTGGTCACTCCTACCCCTACACCACCTGTTGCGAGTACCTCTCGTGTACCTGTACATCGGATGACAGCTAGGATCTGTGTTCGGGATTTTCCCAGGGGACCACTCGTGCCACGCGATAAGGCGCCAGTGACTGAGTCTGAGGTTCCAGTTGTCGAGCCGCCACAGAAGAGGCTCCGACCTTCTCATCTGGACTGGATGCCTCGAGTATTGAGAGAGTGGAGATCACTAGAGGGTATTCCCTCGACCTTTGAGCTTGGAGAGTCCTCCCACTCACCACCATCTGCATATCTCACTGGTGAGCCTCTGGAACTCACTGTGCCTACCCTTGTGGCTGTGGTCCACACCATGTTTAGGATATCATCTAGCAGGAGCACAGATTTGATGGAGCTACTGAGTGATGCCTCCCGCACTGACATGGATATGGCTATGCTCCATCAGAGGATGGATTTTGTGGAGACTCACCGTCTGACAGACTGGCAGAGTCTAGCATCCACCCGTGCACGCGTTGCAGCTTTAGAGAGGCGTGCTAGGGTGTCAGAGATTGTTGCTAGTGTTTGTGTGATGACTGCAGCAGTGATGGTTGCGGTTAGGATGTATTTACCCTGGTTCCAGTAGGTTTGTGTATGGCGGTTGTGCCTACACCATATTAGACTATTACTTTTGGGGAAATATATGTATGTATTCGTTATGGACTAGCTGTATGTTGGATGGAACTTTGTTAGTAGAATGGGTATATGTATAGGAAACCCATCATCTTTTGTATAACGCTAACCATCGATGGGTATATTAGAAATCCCATCTCATTTTGTACTAAACTCATGTAACAGCGTTATGATCTTTAATATATAATGTATGCTTGGTTTACATCTCGTGTTCATTATACCTATTATCACTCATATTATTTTTTCTTACAACTGTCGATTTGTGATTAAAACTATACTTTATCGACACTTTGTGATCAATTCTTGTAAACCCTGAAACATATTACAGCTTGATGATTGATTATTCTTGAGAACCTCTGAAATTAACGGTGCTAAACGACAATGAAAAGAAATATGTATGGGACATTATATAATGACGCCTGGCCAACGTGATTATATTATGCTGTATACATGTGGGGGTTTCAAAGTTGTATGGCACGTGTTGTAAAACCCTGTTTATTCATTTTCTCATGTCATTCATTTCTATCAAATGTGAATCTTTGATCTATTCACATTCAACATCTCAACATTAACACTCTGCATTTTATTCATCGCAGAGCTGAATCATGCCTCCCAAACGACGAGCTACTAGAAACAGTCAAAAGACGACTACGCCTCCACCACCACCCACTGAAACCACCGAACAAATGATCGCACGAAGAATAGCTGAAGGTATTGCTGAATATGAGGCAAGCCGTAATCGCGAACCCGTGGTTAACAACAGTGGATCTACCCCTGTTAATACTGAGACAACCGTGAATGCTGGCCGAGGGTGTTCATACAAAACATTTCAGGCTTGTAAGCCGATTTCTTTCCGTGGCACCGAGGGTGCAATTGGTATGATTCACTGGATAGAGAAAACTGAGTCGGTATTGGATATTAGTGACTGTTCACCTGACTGTATGGTGAAGTATGCTGCTTGCACTTTGGCTGACAAAGCGCTCACTTGGTGGAACAGTCAGATCCAATCACTTGGTAGACCAGCTGCTTATTCAATGTCATGGGGAACATTTAAGAATTTGATGTTGGAGGAATTCTGCCCTCGCAGTGAGATGCAGAAAATAGAAACAGAGTTGTGGAACATCACCATGATTGGTGCCGATATTGATGGGTACACCACTAAGTTTCAGGAACTTGCACGTCTAGTGCCACATATGGTGACACCCGAGTATAAGCGTATTGAGCGCTACATATTCGGTCTAGTACCACAAATCCGCAGTCTGGTGACATCATCCAAACCGGACACTTTCAGAAGTGCTGTTACTCTAGCACAAAGTTTGACTGATGAGGCAGTCAGGATGGGAAATCTGACTAAGAAAGCTGTGTCGGGAAAAAGTGAACCGAACAGTAATGATGTTAGTAGTTCTGGTGGTGCAAAGCGAAAGTGGAACGGTAGTGGTGCTGATCGCCAGGGTCAGCAAAACAAGAAACATTCTGGAAATGCGAAAGCATATGTTGCCACCACTACTGAGTCGAAACCATACCTGGGTAACAAACCCAAATGTGATAAGTGCAACCGACACCACGAAGGCGGGTGTGGGTATTGTGGAAACTGTAGGGCATGGGGACATAGAACCCGAGAATGCAAAACTAACCCTCCCCCACGGGCAATCACTGAGCGTCAAAACCAGGGATGTTTTGAATGTGGTGAGCAAGGACACTACCGCAACCGATGCCCTAAGCTCAACAACAACCAAAACCGCAACAACAACAACAACCGCGGTAACAACTATAACCGAGCCAAAAACATCAACAACCAACCGGCTCAAGGAAGGGCATTCGTGATCGGGGCACAAGAGGCACGCCAGGACCCTAACACCGTCACTGGTACGTTTCTTGTAAACAATCATTATGCCTCTGTGTTAATTGATTCGGGTGCTGATTTAAGTTTTGTGTCTACTGAATTTAGACCACTATTAGAACTTGAATCCCGTAAGTTAGACAACAAGTATACCATAGAATTAGCCGATGGTGAGTTAATCGAATCAGGAGAAATAGTACCGGGATGTACCTTGGAGTTAGAAGGTCATCTCTTCGAAATAGACTTACTACCGGTTAAGTTGGGAAGTTTTGACGTTGTAGTCGGTATGGATTGGTTATCTAAGAACCGCGCTGAGATCATATGTCATGATAAACTGGTACGATTACCAATGTCAACAGGAGAAACACTTGTGGTTCAAGGTGAGAAACGAAAGAGTGTCACAAAAATGATTTCGTGCTTGAAGGCCAGTAAGTATCTTCGAAAGGGGTACCAAGCATTTCTGGCACACGTTGTAGAAAAGAAAACCGAGGAGCGACGTATAGACGATGTGCCCATTGTACGCGACTATCCAGGAGTGTTCCCTGATGAGTTGCCGGGATTGCCACCCCCACGACAAGTTGAGTTTCACATTGACCTGGTGCCAGGAGCCGCACCTATCGCACGAGCACCTTATCGTCTAGCTCCCTCGGAAATGCAAGAGCTATCTACACAACTACAGGAACTTCTAGACTTGGGATTCATCCGTCCGAGCTTTTCACCTTGGGGAGCTCCGGTCCTATTTGTCAAGAAAAAGGATGGATCTATGCGGATGTGCATCGATTATCGAGAACTGAACAAGGTAACTATCAAGAACAGATACCCGTTACCACGCATTGACGATCTGTTTGATCAATTGCAAGGGTCGAGTTATTATTCAAAGATTGACCTACGATCTGGTTACCACCAACTCAAGGTACGAGAAGAGGATGTACCGAAAACTGCTTTTAGGACTCGTTACGGTCACTACGAGTTTCTAGTCATGCCTTTTGGGCTGACCAACGCACCAGCAGTATTCATGGACTTGATGAATAGAGTATGCAAACCCTATCTAGATAAATTCGTCATTGTGTTTATTGACGACATCTTGGTATACTCACAAACGAAAGAAGATCACGAGCAACATCTGAAGCTTGTTCTCGAACTACTACAAAAAGAAAAGCTTTATGCAAAGTTCTCTAAATGCGAATTTTGGATACGAGAGGTTCAATTCCTTGGTCATGTGATAAATGACAAGGGAATTCATGTAGACCCATCCAAAATTGAGGCAATCAACAACTGGGAAGCACCGAAAACCCCAACTGAAGTACGACAATTTCTTGGTCTAGCTGGCTATTACAGGCGATTCATCGCGAACTTTTCAAAGATAGCCCAGCCACTTACTACATTAACTCAAAAAGACAAGAAATTTGAGTGGAATGAGAAGCAAGAGAATGCATTCCAACTATTGAAACAGAAACTGAGCAGCGCACCCATATTATCACTACCCGAAGGAGTAGATAACTTTGTTGTTTACTGTGATGCATCGCATCAGGGATTGGGTTGCGTACTGATGCAAAACGAAAAGGTCATTGCTTATGCATCACGACAACTAAAAGTGCATGAGAAAAACTATACAACTCATGATTTGGAATTGGGAGCCGTTGTTTTTGCACTAAAGATCTGGAGACACTACCTATACGGTACAAAGTGTACGATCTTCACCGATCATTAAAGCCTACAACATATATTCGACCAGAAGGAACTTAACATGAGACAAAGACGTTGGGTCGAATTACTTAACGATTACGACTGTGAAATAAAGTATCACCCGGGTAAAGCTAATGTAGTAGCAGATGCCCTGAGTCGTAAGGAACGAATCAAACCTCGAAGAGTTCGAGCCTTGGGATTAACGATCCACTCGAATCTCATTACTCAAATTCGCGAGGCACAAGAACTTGATTTCACATCCGAACGCCTTAAGGATGAATCCTTGAAAGGGATGGAAAAACAACTCGAGAAAAAGGACAACGGAGTGTTATACTTCATGAACCGAATTTGGGTACCATGCGTAGATGGGTTACGCAAGCTGATTTTGGATGAGGCACACAAGTCCAATTACTCGATACATCCTGGTGCGGACAAGATGTACCAGGACTTGAAAGGCTTCTACTGGTGGCCTGGAATGAAACGTGACATTGCCACCTACGTTAGCAAATGCTTAACTTGCTCGAAGGTAAAGGTGGAATACCAAAAGCCGTCTGGGCTTTTGCAACAGCCTGAGTTGCCCAAATGGAAATGGGAGCAAATAACAATGGACTTCATTACGAAGTTACCTAGAACGGCATCGGGAGCAAATGCCATATGGGTGATTGTCGATCGGTTGACGAAATCAGCCCACTTCCTCGCTATTAAGGAAACGGATGGAATGGAGAAACTAGCTAAAATCTATATTAAAGAGATTGTTTCTCGGCATGGTGTGCCACTATCCATCATCTCTGATAGAGATGCACGATTCACTTCTCGCTTTTGGCAAACATTACAACAGGCAATGGGTACTCGACTTGATATGAGTACTGCCTATCACCCGCAGACTGACGGCCAAAGTGAGCGAACTATACAGACGCTCGAAGACTTGTTGCGAGCATGTGTGATAGACTTTGGAGGTAACTGGGATACTCACCTACCTCTAGCTGAATTCTCTTACAACAATAGTTATCACACGAGTATACAGATGGCACCATTTGAGGCGTTATATGGACGCAAGTGCCGATCACCACTCTGTTGGGCAGAGTTGGACGACAGACAACTATCTGGACCCGAACTTGTCCAGGAAACCACTGACAAAATAACTCAAGTATTGAGCCGACTGAAAGCGGCACGAGATCGACAAAAGAGTTACGCTGATAACCGCCGTAAACCTCTTGAGTTTCAAGTAGGGGACAAAGTCCTACTCAAAGTATCTCCCTGGAAAGGAGTAGCACGATTTGGCAAACGAGGAAAGCTGAACCCACGATACATCGGACCGTTTGAAATCCTCGCTAGGATTGGTCCTGTCGCTTACAAGCTCAAACTACCGCAAGAGCTTAGTAGCATACACGATACTTTTCACGTTAGCAACCTCAAAAAGTGTCTTTCTGATGAAACACTTATCATTCCTCCTGACGAAGTCTTCATTGACTCAAAACTTAACTTTGTGGAGGAACCTGTTGAAGTTATGGATTCTAAAACGCAGAAACTTCGACACAAACGAATCAAACTGGTTAAAGTTCGTTGGAACTCGAAACATGGCCCAGAGTTTACCTGGGAACGAGAGGATGAAATACGAAAGAAATACCCCAACCTATTTGAGAGCGTGACCGAGACTCACGGCTCGACTTAAATCTCGGGACGAGATTTCACTAACGGGGGGAGAATGTGACACTCCTCCAAATTAGGTATATAATTATACTTAATTACATGCATTTCTTACGCTAATTCCCTACGATTGTGTTAACATAAACTTTTGATGTGATGTGAGTCTAGCGAGCCCAAAACAATAATACATGAAGTATTACATAAATTGTAATTTATAAAATTACGCGATTTTTGCTGAAAAGTTACCGAATACGCGTCCGAATAAATGCGACAAAATAAATAACGAAAGTTGGTGACAAAATATATAATTAATAATTCGATTATTAATTACGAGTATTTATATATCTATAACATATAGATAAAGTGGTTCAAATATACGTTTAACATAAAACGTATTATAACACGAACAGAAACAATTCTAAAACGCGCATACGACGTCAAAGCATAAAAATGCAAATTTTCTCGTTCGTTTGGAAGAAGTTAGAACATTACTTCAAAATATGAAATCCTAAATTACTGAAAATTTGCGCTCAATTAACTGCGCTCAGTAAAATGTACAAAAATGTACAACTATCAAAAATAATGATAACCTCATTATTCTGAAAACATATTACGAACCAGGAGAGCATCTACAAAACAAAAATATAAACAGTTTACTTTTATATTGCTAAAATTATACCCGTACTCGAAATTAGTGGGACTAAAGTCCCACCAACCTTCAATAATGCAGGAGACAGATGGTTTTAAAACCATACTCCCTCCCATTTCTCTGTGATCATTCGACATTCACACACACACACTTCACCACCAATTTCTTTCTATCTTTGTTCTTTCTTTCTTTTCTTTGATTTGGAGGAACTCAAACAAGATCAGAAGCAAGTAGCAGTGGAACAACAACCAAATCATCATCTTCATCATCATCGATCATCACCACCTTCACATTTTCTTTGTAAGGAAACCTTCAAACTTTGATTTCCATTTCTTTGATTTCCTTATATAACATGTTTAAACATCACAATCTATGCATATAAACAACAAAAATGGAAAGATTGAAGCGTTAATATTGAAAATGGTTTTGAACCAAAAACTTGAAATCACAATTTAGATATGTGAAAGTTGTTATAAACTGGTTAAAACATGTTACAAAGTGATTGTATAACGTATTAAGGTGTTTGATCATATTAAAAATCGGTTACATATATATACTCGTATGTTTTAGAAGTAACAGAGTCGAACTAGCTGCTGTAAACACTCGGAATACGGCGTATTCCTTTGAATACGGCGTATTCCCCATTGTTAATCATAAACGATTTTGAAGAACTAGTCGAATCCGGCGTATTCATTTTAATACGGCGGATTCCCCAGCTGAAACATTGGTGAATACGGCGTATTCCATCGAATACGGCGTATTCCCCATTTATAACTCGAACACTTTGAACAACCCAGATGAATCCGGCGTATTCACGGGAATACGGCGGATTCCCAATTTATGAAACTTCGAATACGGCGTATTCAGTTAAATACGGCGTATTCCCACCCTTGACCCGCATACAAACCTTCGGCTAAAACGATGAACGAGTAAAAGACACACTCGATCCGACGGATCATCGGTGGATCCGGTGGATCCTTTTAAACTCGAATGAATACGGCGTATTCATAAGAATACGGCGTATTCCCCTATTTTCGAAAGAATACGGCGTATTCACCAGAATACGGCGTATTCCCCCTGATTTGGACTGAATCCGGCGTATTCATCAGAATACGGCGTATTCACCCTTTTTGGCCCAGTCACTGACTTTTGCAATTGTAATATAAGGTACAAACAAATAAATGGTACACGACTTATGTTATTATACGACAAATGGTACAAATTGCGATAACGAGACCTTGTAATAATATGGACACGACTATGAGACATAAATTATTACGGACAATTTGAATGTGACAAAACTTAATACGATAACAAATAATATATATATACGAACTTTGTGAATTATACAATTTGGATACGATTACATTCGGACAAGTCGACAAATGAACAATACTTGGATAATATTATATATTTCCAACAACAATTATCAACGAAATACACAAACCTAAGAAATTGATAATTTCTTCAAACAAACGAACTATTAACTTAAGTAAACAAAGTACTTATAGTTAATACATTGTTGTGTATAGGTTGACTACGTTTGGGCTACGTTATCTTATCTCGCTAGCATTCACATCCGAGCACTCACAGTGAGTTCACAAACCCCTTTTAAATGTTTTAATGTTTTAAAACCTCGGGGTGGAAAACATAGAAATCGTATGTATAATTGCATGCGACAACTGTTTAAATACTTGATGTATTTACTTAAACTATTGATGAAATGAGATTTCATGTTGTGATTGATTAAATACTGTACGTATTTGCTTAAACTGTTTATGAAGGGGTACTTCATACTTGAACTGTTTGTGAAAGGGTATTTCACACAACTAATTGAACTATGTTTATGAAATGTTTTTCATAACTATTTTGGGAATTTAGGCAACGAATCTTGGTACAGATCTAGGCTGAACGATGTAGTGCATAAAAGACCTTATGGCTACAGACTATAACCATTAGCTAGGTGACTCTAGCCACTGAGTATACGGATAGTACTATCGCCGTGACGACCCTCCTACGGATTTGGGAGCGTATACTTAATTGTCCAGCATGGCAAACAACAACAGATTAGGGTTGTGGTTTGGTTATAGGGTTAGATCGGGTTACCTTACTTGACAGGTTTAGCTCACCTTTCAAGGGATCACCGTCTAAATATTCCCACATACAAAACTATGGTTTAGTAAGTGATTTCCTATGTACACTGATTTGGAAATGTTAATCTTTATCTAGGTTAACCTGTATTTCCTACTCATGACTGAATTAGGAAATGTTATCTCTTGATTGAAATAACCTGTGTTTCCTATTACAACTACAACTGATTTGGGAGATGTTATTTGTTAATAACTTGTGTTTCCTACTTGATAAACAACACTTATTGGAAATGTTATTCTTAAATGTTTAACTTGTGTTTCCTACATAACGAACAAACTTGTGAATTCAAGTGAGAAAGCTTCTTAATGATGATGGGCTGTTTTATAAGAAAATTTCAAGTGAGAAAGCTTATGGAATGCTTCGTGAGATTACTAAGGAGGAAGTTAAAATGGCGATGTTTTCTATTGGGGACAATAAATCCCCGGGACCGGATGGATTCTCTGCTGCATTTTATAAAAAGGCTTGGGGGATTATTGGCCAAGACGTTTTCTTAGCTGTTCGGGATTTCTTTACGAATGGTTGTTTGCTTAAGGAATTGAATCATACTTCTATTGTTTTAATTCCTAAAGTATCTACTCCTGCTTGCATTAATGATTTTCGACCAATCTCTTTGTGTAATGTCTTGTATAAGTGTATTAGTAAAATTCTTACTAATAGGATTAAAGTTGCATTGGGAGATATCATTAGTGATAATCAATCAGCTTTTATTCCGGGAAGATCCATTTCTGATAACATTTTGCTAACTCAGGAATTAATGAGAGGTTATCATTTGAATAAAGGGGCTCCGAGATGTGCATTCAAGGTGGATATCCAAAAGGCGTATGACACTGTTAATTGGGACTTCCTTCATCGGATTTTACATGGATACGGTTTTCATCCGCATATGATTAAGCTGGTTATGGCGTGCATTACTTCGGTTTCATTCTCTATTAATCTTCATGGTCAGACTCACGGATTCTTTAAGGGAGGAAGAGGTCTGCGTCAAGGTGATCCTTTATCCCCATATCTGTTTACTCTAGTTATGGAGATTCTGACTTTGTTAATCAGGAAACGTGTTACTGCATCGGAGGAGTTTCAGTACCATATTAATTGCGATAAACAGAAGATTGTTAATATATGTTTTGCAGATGATTTATTCATTTTCTGTAGGGGAAATATTACTTCTGTTCAGCTTATTTCGCAGGTATTGGATGAATTCACTATGGTGTCGGGTTTAGCTCCGAGCATCCCTAAAAGTACTGTCTTTCTGTGTAATGTATCTAATTCTGTTCGGAATGACATTTTGTCCATCATGCCATTCTCGGAAGGACAGCTTCCTGTTCGATACTTAGGAGTTCCATTAATTTCAACTGGGTTATTAACTCGTCACTGTAAACCTTTAGTTGAAAAAGTTAAGAATCGAATTGGGAATTGGAAGAATAAGTGGTTATCCTTGGCGGGAAGACTTCAACTCGTTTCATCGGTTCTTTCTTCTTTGCAAGGTTATTGGGCAGCATTGTTCATTCTTCCTGTTAATATTGTTAAAGAGATAGAAGGTCTAATTCGTGGTTTTCTTTGGTGCCAAGGCGAATTGAAAAGAGGTAAAGCTAAGGTCTCCTGGAAAGTAGTTTGTCTCCCTAAATGTGAAGGTGGTCTTGGAATTAAAAGGTTGGATTCTTGGAATAAAGCTCTTATGGCCAAACACATTTGGAACTTGTTAACCTGTAAAAATTCTTTGTGGGTTAGATGGATATATTTATATAAGCTCCAACATCGAAATTTTTGGGACGTCTCGGCTAATGGTGATTTGAGTTGGTGTTGGAGAAAGATTCTTCAATTAAGGGACAGTCTTCGACAGCATTTCTGGTTTTGTATTGGAAATGGATTGTCTACGTCCGTATGGTTTGATAATTGGCATCCTATTTGCCCTTTATCTCAATTTATCTCTCGGTATCATATTACCAGAGTTTTCCAGCTCAGGGATTCTATTGCGGATGTGGTTGTTGGTAATTCTTGGGCTTGGCCTTCTTCATGGCTTTCGAGATATCCATTGCTAAATCAGCTTCATAGTCCTGCTCTATCTAATGAGCCGGATAAGCTGTTATGGAAATCTTTAGATGGTGATTTGGTTGAGTTTAAAATTCGACATGTTTGGGAGGCAATTCGGCCAAAAGCTAGTTTGGTTGACTGGGTTTCGGCTGTCTGGTTTTCTTCTTGTATTCCGAGGCATTCTATCCACCTATGGCTAATTCTAGGTGGAAAATTGAAGACTCAAGACCGGTTGAAGCAATGGGATGTTGGTTCTTCTACTAACTTAAACCTGCTTCGGTGTCCTCTATGTGACACTCAACCGGATTCCCATTCTCATTTATTCTTTGAATGCAGGTTCTCTTCTAACGTTTGGTTACAGGTGCTGAAGTTTGCTGATTTTAACCTCAACTCTACAAGTTTGGCAGATTGTATTGATTGGATCACGCCAATTTCTAATCGGAACTTTGTCAGAGTTGTTATCTTCAAACTTCTCCTAGGCGCTACTTCATATTTTATTTGGAATGAACGTAATTTGCGTTTATTTCAGCAGAAAAGGAGGATGGAAGATCAGGTGGTTAACTCTATTCTAGAAGTGGTTCGATTCAAGTTATATTCATGTAGGTTCAAGCCTTCTGGATGGGTTTCTAGGGTTATGGAGACTTGGAAACTTCCAAGGTCCCTTATTAAATAAGGCTGATTTTTTGATAAGATGCGGTTGCAGTGGATTATTGCTTGGAATTTATTCTAGGTAGTGAGTTTTAATTGGGTTGTTAAAGTGGTTGTCGTATACTTGGCATGTCAAGTATATGTGCTTAGTCTGTAGTTAGTCTAAGCTTTGTGGTCTCTCCACATTCTGTATTGTATTGTAATATCTTTGATTAATAAAATTTACCAGGGTATCGTCCCTTTACCCAAAAAAAAAAAAACTTGTGAATTCACTCAACAATTTTGTTGACGTTTTACTCTATGTTTTTCAGGGAATTAGCAGCGTAAGTAAGATCTGCATGCATATCAGGACGGATTACCCTGGACTTGTTAGGATGCCACTACTTTTGGGACACCTGGATTTCCTCTGTATAACTGCAACTATTGCAGTCATACCTATGAAATCTACTTTTGATATTATGTATTTTATGAAATACTGATTTAAACTACTACTATTACTGTTACTACTTTCCAAGTGGTAACCTTTTGTAAAACTTTAACTAATGGCATCTTAATCTATTTCGTTCTGCGATAGCCATATGCTCTGTGTATGTATGTAATTGTTGGTTGTTTTTACTGCTCGCACCCCCGCCACGTCACTAAGCTTCCGCAAACCACTCTACGTAATTGTAATTACCGTTTGGCGGGGTGTGACAAAACCCATCTTTAAGCCTGGTCTGACCATTGTCAAAAACCGAGTCCGGTTCTTACGCGAAATTATTTAAATATGTAGATGGACATTATAAATCTCAGGAAAATTATGTTAGGAACTAGACACATAGAGGATCAGTTAGTAAAAATTGTTAACTCGGAATTGGACCAGAAGTAGGTAAAATCTAGTGGCGAACTAAACCGACAAAACCGAAAATATGAAACTTTGAAGTTTGAACATGCGTATTAAAAACCGACACTTTGGGTGAACTCCGACACGAACTGACAAATTTGATGGACTCTATAAACATCATATGGGTTGGGTAAAAGTTTCGAGTCAAACCGGGTAGGGTTGACCAAGTCAACAAAAACGGCTCGGTGGCTAAAAACGATAAAACTTATTATTTTTGGAAAGTGGTAACAAAAATGGGTTTGGGTGACTTAGTTAGTAACTTAGACCAAAAACTAAACTTAGAAAGTTTCCCGAATGAAAAACCGACACTTAGAACACTTGGATTAAAAATTGGAAAGCTGATCAAGGCACAAGTGTCGCCTAACCAGCGACACTTATCCTTAGTGCCGCCTGAACTAAATGCCGCCTATAGCGACACTTACCCCAAGTGTCGCTGCCAATTTAAAAATCGCATTTAACGTCACTTAACCTAGTGCCGCTAACCAACCAAGTGTCGCCTATAGCGACACTTACTTGAGTGACGCTACTTATTTAGAAATCGAATTCGGTGACACTTCCCAAGTGTCGCTGCCCAACCAAGTGTCGCCCATAAGTGACGCCTAAAACAGAAACTACAAAACTAGTTTTCACATTAAGTGTCGAACTCACACAACTTCAATACTTGTATACGATACAATACACGAAACATATACTTGAATAGTATACAATGAAACAACACATAATAATAATGGTTTAAGATTATTATTACAAACTTTATGCAACACAGTCTGGAAATCAAAAATTAAATCACAAAATCAGATGGGGTCCCATGTGGGGCCGGCCACCTCTCTTTCTCTCCTCTAAAATTCCATGCAATTCTCCATCATGATTTTCTCTTACACCACCATTCTTTTAACTTGCAAATACTTGATTTTTCTTTCACACTCTTCACCCAAATGCTCCAACCTCTCTCTAAAACTCATATTCTCTCACTAAAAGTCTGAGAATCTCAAACTTAAGAACCACCCATAACCACATTTGATCACCCAAAGACCACCATTGACCACCATAGCACCACCACCTTCATCCTTCATCATTTTTCAAGAAAACTAGCTCAAGACAACAAGCATCATCTCCTTCTCATCATCTAAACTACTTTGTGAGGACTCTTTCCATCCTTTAATACTCTTATTAACATGATATTAAGGTTCACTCAACAAAGTTAAGCTAAGAACTTACATAAAAACTACTTTTCTTAACAAAGAAATTCACAAAAATGACATTTTGTTTTCTGTCCAGAAAGTTTAACTATTTCCATGATTTTTATAAAAATCCTTTCTTCATGAAAATGGACTTTTTAATAGTCAAAAATTAAGTTCAGGAAATAAGCTTTCCAACCCCACTAGCCTCATATTTTTCTGAGCTGGTTTACTATTTTTAATAATTTTTGTGAGAACACATAGATAATCTGCTCTAAAAAGTCAGAAATTGGTCTTATGGTTTTTGTAATGTTACGCGATTTAACGTTTTAACACGAAAATAACGAGTAAACGACTACTGTATGCAACACAGTCTGGAAATCCAAAATTAAATCACAAAATCCGATGGGAGCCTATGTGGGGCCGGCCACCTCTCTTTCTCTCCTCTAAAATTCCATGCAATTCTCCATCATGAGATTCTCTTAGACCACCATTCTTTAAACATGCAAATACTTGATTTTTCTTTCACACTCTTCACCTAAATGCTCCAACCTCTCTCTAAAACTCATATTCTCGCACTAAAAGTCTGAGAATCTCAGAATTAAGAACCACCCATAACCACCTTTGATCACCCAAAGACCACCATTGACCACCATAGCACCACCACCTTCATCCTTCATCATTTTTCAAGAAAACTAGCTCAAGACAACAAGCATCATCTCCTTCTCATCATCTAAACTACTTTGTGAGGACTCTTTCCATCTCTTAATACTCTTATTAACATGATATTAAGGTTCACTCAACAAAGTTAAGCTAAGAACTTACATAAAAACCACTTTTCTTAACAAAGAAATTCACAAAAATGACATTTTGTTTTCTGTCCAGAAAGTTTAACTATTTCCACGATTTTTATAAAAATCATTTATTCATGAAAATGGTTTTGTTAATAGTAAAAAATTAAGTTCAGGAAATAAGCTTTCCAACCCCACTAGCCTCATATTTTTCTGAGCTCGTGTACTGTTTTTAATAATTTTTGTGATAACAAATAGATAATCTGCTCTGAAAAGTCAGAAAATTAGTCTTATGGTTTTTGTAATGTTACGCGATTTAACGTTTTAACACGAAAATAACGAGTAAACGACTACTGTATGCAACACAGTCTGAAAATCAAAAATTAAATCACAAAATCAGATGGGGGCCCATGTGGGGCCGGCTACCTCTCTTTTTCTCCATTAAAATTCCATGCAATTCTCAATCATGAGATTCTCTTACACCACCATTCTTTAAACATGCAAATACTTGATTTTTCTTTCACACTCTTCACCCAAATGCTCCAACCTCTCTCTAAAACTCATATTCTCTCACTAAAAGTCTGATAATCTCAGACTTAAGAACCACCCATAACCACCTTTGATCACCCAAAGACCACCATTGACCACCATAGCACCACCACCTTCATCCTTCATCATTTTTCAAGAAAACTAGCTCAAGACAACAAGCATCATCTCCTTCTCATCATCTAAACTACTTTGTGAGGACTCTTTCCATCTCTTAATACTCTTATTAACATGATATTAAGGTTCACTCAACAAAGTTAAGCTAAGAACTTACATAAAAACCACTTTTCTTAACAAAGAAATTCACAAAAATGACATTTTGTTTTATGTCCAGAAAGTTTAACTATTTCCAAGATTTTTATAAAAATCATTTCTTCATGAAAATGGATGTTTTAATAGTCAAAAATTAAGTTCAGGAAATAAGCTTTCCAACCCCACTAGCCTCAAAGGTTCACTCAACAAAGTTAAGCTAAGAACTTACATAAAAACCACTTTTTTTAACAAAGAATTTCACAAAAATGACATTTTGTTTTCTGTCCAGAAAGTTTTACTATTTCCACGATTTTTATAAAAATCATTTCTTCTTGAAAATGGACGTTTTAATAGTCAAAAATTAAGTTTAGGAAATAAGCTTTCCAACCCCACTAGCCTCATGTTTTTCTGAGCTCGTTTACTATTTTTAATAATTTTTGTGAGAACACATAGATAATCTGCTCTGAAAAGTCAGAAAATTGGTCTTATGGTTTTTGTAATGTTACGCGATTTAACGTTTTAACACGAAAATAACGAGTAAACGACTACTGTATGCAACACAGTCTGGAAATCAAAAATTAAATCACAAAATTAGATGGGGGCCCATGTGGGGCCGGCCACCTCTCTTTCTCTCCTCTTAAATTCCATGCAATTCTCCATCATGAGATTCTCTTACACCACCATTCTTTAAACTTGCAAATACTTGATTTTTCTTTCACACTCTTCACCCAAGTGCTCCAACCTCTTTCTAAAACTCATATTCTCTCACTAAAAGTCTGATAATCTGAGACTTAAGAACCACCCATAACAACCTTTGATCACCCAAAGACCACCATTGACCACCATAGCACCACCACCTTCATCCATCTTCATTTTTCAAGAAAACTAGCTCAAGACAACAAGCATCATCTCCTTCTCATCATCTAAACTACTTTGTGAGGACTCTTCCCATCTCTTAATACTCTTATTAACATGATATTAAGGTTCACTCAACAAAGTTAAGCTAAGAACTTACATAAAAACCACTTTTCTTAACAAAGAAATTCACAAAAATGACATTTTGTTTTCTGTCCAGAAAGTTTAACTATTTCCACAATTTTCATAAAAATCATTTCTTCATGAAAATGGATGTTTTAATAGTCAAAAATTAAGTTCAGGAAATAAGCTTTTCAACCTCACTAGCCTCATATTTTTCTGAGCTCGTTTACTATTTTTAATAATTTTTGTGAGAACACATAGATAATCTGCTCTGAAAAGTCAGAAAATTAGTCTTATGGTTTTTGTAATGTTACGTGATTTAACGTTTTAACATGAATTTAGAGCCTCGTTTCGAGCTATTCGAGCTTTGGAGCGATGGAAGCTTCCGATCCGGGTTTAAGCTGGGATTGCTTGGTGTTTTTGTTCAGTTCGTGCTTATGGCTTCTTGTGAACTTTTGATGATTGATTGCTCGTTTATTCAATATTGGATCTATTATTTATTTATTTCTCGAGCTTTGTTATTTGTTTGTATATGGTATGCCATATACAGAGAGATTAGCCGTAGCTAGCTTGTTTTTCCTGTTGGTTTGGAATTGGTTGTGTCTTGTTATGTAGTGTCATTTGCCAATGTAATGGGCTGAGGTGTGGGATTCACTCACACCCTTTGTACTTGAACGTTATTTTTGGAGTAATATATTTGCCGGGTGTAAACCCTTTACCCAAAAAAAAAAAAAAAAACGTTTTAACACGAAAATAACGAGTAAACGACTACTGTATGCAACACAGTCTGGAAATCAAAAATTAAATCACAAAATCAGATGGGGGCACATGTGGGGCCGGCCACCTCTCTTTCTCTCCTCTAAAATTCCATGCAATTCTCCATCATGAGATTCTCTTACACCACCATTCTTTAAACTTGCAAATACTTGATTTTTCTTTCACACTCTTCACCCAAGTGCTCCAACCTCTTTCTAAAACTCATATTCTCTCACTAAAAGTCTGATAATCTGAGACTTAAGAACCACCCATAACAACCTTTGATCACCCAAAGACCACCATTGACCACCATAGCACCACCACCTTCATCCATCTTCATTTTTCAAGAAAACTAGCTTAAGACAACAAGCATCATCTCCTTCTCATCATCTAAACTACTTTGTGAGGACTCTTTCCATCTCTTAATACTCTTATTAACATGATATTAAGGTTCACTCAATAAAGTTAAGCTAATAACTTACATAAAAACCACTTTTCTTAACAAAGAAATTCACAAATATGACATTTATCGTATGAAGTTCCTGACCGCCGATTCTCTCTCTGTTTACTTGGGTTCTTGGCGATTTTTCATGAACAATTTCGTTGGCCTTTTTTGTTCATGTCAGGATCTTTCTAGTTTGTTTTAACTGTTCCTCGTATTCTCATATATCCATATCAGACTTGTTTTGGTTTTTTTCTGGTTTTGTTTTGTTTATTGAGATAAAGCAATCGGCATCTAAAAAGAAAAAGAAGAAGTCTAGCCCAGGTGCTAGATCGATTGGTGCAAAGAGTGAAGGAGATCAAAGGAGTTCTAATTCACAATCTGAATCAGATTCTGGCCAAACCACTTTTGTTCAATCGGATGATGATCTGAAAACCCTAAAATCTAGAAGTTCTACTGATGCTAGTTTGGCTTGCAGAGGTATTAATCTGGAATCTATTAGTGCTAGATTTGATCGTATAAGGGGGCTTCATGTTAATCCTTCAATCAGAATGGCTACTGTTCGTCATGATCATAAGGTGGATACGGCTGCGTGTAACCCTAATCTGAATGATCCGGATCATTCTTGGGCTGCAAGTTATCCGTCGCTTTCTAAGGAAACAAGATCTCCGTCTGATTTGTGTGATCAACGTGAGCAACAAAAAGGTAATAATTCTACGCAGGATTTCGTTGATCAATATAGCCATTTACAGGACTTTTCTGTGCCTTCAAAGCATGACGAATCTGCTAAGTTGAATGCGGCTGGTTCTCATAGTAAGGCGACAGATGGTGGTAGTAATCTGGGTTCTCAGGTTGGGTATCAGGCCTGTAAAATCCCTGTTGATCCGAAGAGTTATGCTGATTATACTTCCGATCCGGCTTATGATACTGATGTATCTGATGATGAGGTAGGATCCGGGCAGAATACCACTAATGCAAATTTAAATTTTGGTAATAGGGGTTTGGATCGTCTTGAAGCTGCTATGGTTCCTGTCCCTATTCCTGCAGCTAAATCAAAGGATGTTGGTGCCAAATCTTATGCCCAAGTTGCAGATCAGGTTAATAAACGAAGGGTTAATTTTTGTACGCTTAACTTGGACCCTCCGAATGGTGTTGAGGCTGATGTGGAAATTCCGTTACAGACTGTTAAAGAAGCAAGTAAAAAGTATGCAAATACTTTATACGGGTATTTTATTGGGAAGAGGTTGGCTTTCCCGGTGGTTCAAAACTATGTGAGAGTCCCGTAATTCACTATTGTTTAGTGAATTGGAATCGCAAGTGTAAAGTTTAATTGTAGAAGGGGGGGGTTGAATACAATTTAAAACTATTTCAGATTTTAGCTAAGTTAATTGATGAGTTTTAAATTGATTCACAGAAACAGAGTATAAACAATAGTAACACAGTATAACAGATTATAGATATGACAATATCAAAGCAACAAAGTAACGATAGCTAAATGATGAATTATATTGATCATACAATTCACAAGTGTTGAATGCGGAATGGATTAACCAAAGTTAATCCAATTCAAACACTTAGCTAATCTATTACAAATGAGATGAACAGCAGTGGACAAACACGCTGACTGTTAACTCGCTGGATCGTTAATACGTACTCTAGACAAACTAATCACTGACACACAAGTGATAAGTACGATTGAACAACTCAATGCATTGTGAATGCTCTCTCTCTCTTGGGCGATTTTTCTTCATGACTTTCATGGCTCTTCTAAAACGATTTTAGACTGATTTTGCTTCTAACTTATTATTAAATCTGTTATCATCATTGAAACACTATTGTGTCCCTCTAATGATTGATACGAACTTTAATAATAGGCTATGTATTCGAAATCTGTTCTAGGGTTTTTTGTTAGGGTTTTATTCTTAAATCGTCCAGGTTATTTCATGTGTATTAATGATCCGATCTGCAGATTGTATGGGGATTCTGTTAAGCTAATGTAGAATTGGATGAAGGTGGTTCGAAATCTAAGGATCCAGATAAGGGTTCAATTGGTACTGATTATGAAGATGCTCGTGATTCTAGTGTGTCTAGTTAGGTTGGGGTGCAATATCCTACTAAAATCCCTGATATAGATAGTCCTAATGAAGTCCCTAAGCCGAGTGTTGATAATCAGGTTGGTGCTTCAAGTGCTCATAAAATCCCTGATTTACACTCATCGATTGGAGGTGCTGAAGATCAGGTTGGGGTTGAATCTCCTAAAATCCATGATGTTGAGACGTTTTTGGATGGCCAGGAAGGTCGAACAGATTCTAAGGTTAGTGATATAGCTCAGGTTGGTGGTGATGATCACTTTAAAATCCCTGAGTTGTACTATGACCCATTGGTTAAGGGGATCGATGGGTTGAAGGCTGTTACACATGAAGTGCAAGACCCAATTCAGCAACCAAATAAGTTCCCACAAGTAACTAAATCTGGAATATCATTTGCTAATGTGGTTTCTAAGGAACCTGTAACTAATAAGGTGAACTTTAGGACCATGGAAGCTACTGTTCCGGATAATGCTGATTTTGAGGTTGGTATTCCATTGTCGTCTGTTGAAGAAGTAAATAATCGTCTTACTAATTCACTTTATGGCTATTTTATTGGGAAGAGGCTAGCATATCCGGTGGTTGAGAATTATGTTTGGAATGCATGGCGTAAGTTTGGCATCCAGAAGATCATGATGAATGCCACTGGTTTTTTCTTCTTTAAATTCTCGACTATGAAAGGTGTTGATGATGTCTTGGAGAATGGACCTTGGATGATCCGAGGGATTCCTGTAATCTTGAATAAATGGAATCCTTCGGTAAGTCTAAAGAAGGAGGATTTGTCTAAAGTTCCTGTTTGGGTTAAAATGCATGATGTTCCTATAACGGCTTTTACTGCAGATGGGCTGAGCTTGATTGCTACAAAAGTGGGTAAACCCATGATGTTAGATACTTATACGAGCAATATGTGTATGGATTCATGGGGACGAAGCAGTTATGCGCGAGCTATGATAGAATTAGATGCTGCTAAGGAGCTGAAGGAGGATATAACGATTGGTGTTCCTAATCTTTATGGGTCAGGTTATTTGCGGGAAACAATTCGCATTGAGTATGAATGGAAACCTCCAAGGTGTGAAAATTGTAAAATCTTCGGCCATACATGTGCGAGTTGCCCTAGGGTGGTTAAAGAAGTAGCAACTGTACAACAAAATGATGTGAATGATGGGTTCAAAGTGCCAAGGAAATCGCAAAAAATTGCTGGAAATACTAAAGGATTCACATTGAATAAGCCTAAACCAAGACTTGAGTATAGGCCAGTTAGTAGGAATAATGAGAAGACAAGTGCAACTGTAGAAAAGGTCTCAACCTCTAATGCATTCTCAGCATTAGAAATAGAAGATGATGTTGTTATTTAGGAGGTTGAGGATGCACAAATGGGAAGCCAGAAACCGAATGGGAAAGGGCAGATTATTGAAGAGGATGATGAGGAAGTGGAAAATGTTTATGATGAAACGGCTTTATTTATGGATCTTCCAAAGTATTCTCTTCCGCCTAGAACATCTTCTATTCATATTTCTGAGGGGGCAAGCACTCCCGGTTGTAATGTTTCCAATGTTTAGTTTCGCTTCCTGGAATATAAGGGGCTTGAACCGTGCCCCAAAACAGGAAGAGGTTCGACAGGTGATGTCTGAAAATCACCTGAATATGTGTGCGATTTTGGAATCCCATGTTGATGTATCTTGTCTGCAGGGAATATGTCAATCTGTGTTTCGTAATTGGAACTGGACTTCGAATGGTAATTTATGTTGTAAAGGTTCTCGTATAATTCTGGGTTGGAATCCGGATATCATGGATTTAATGGTTATTGATATGTCTAATCAGGTTATGCATGTCCAAGCTCATATGAAAACTATTAATAAGGATTTCTTTTGCTCTTTTGTGTATGCGGATAATTTATATACCCGTCGAAGAGAATTGTGGCATAACCTTGGTAAACATAAGCTGTTTGTGAAAGATAAACCTTGGGTTCTTCTAGGAGACTTTAACACGGCTCTGAATCTTGAGGATCACCTACATGGTGCTCAATATTCTATAGCTATGCGTGAATTTAAGGAATGTGTAGAGGACATTGAAGTTATGGATGTTAACAGTATTGGATTACACTTTACTTGGAACCAAAAGCCTAAAGGGTATGGTGGTATTATGAAGAAGATAGATCGAGTAATGAGTAATCTGAAATTTGTTGATGAGTTTCCGGGCACATTTGCAAGGTTTCATCCATACCGTATTTCGGATCATTCTCCTTGTGTTTTGAATATTCCAATGGACATTGTGAAGAAGCAAAAGCCTTTCAAGTTTTCAAATTTTCTGGTTCATAAAGAGGGGTTTAAGGAGGTGGTTGCAAGGGTATGGTCTCACTCGATAGTTGGCCATAATATGTTTAAATTAGTGAAAAAGCTGAAATTACTTAAATCTCCTTTGAGAAAGTTGTTGTTTGAACAAGGCAATCTGCATTCCCGTGTGGTTAAGCTTCGTAAGGAGCTTGATGAAGCTCAAATTGCCCTTGATAAGGACCCAACAAATCTGATTTTACAACAAGAGGCTGCTATTTACTTAAATGTGTATCAAAATGCGGTTCTTGATGAGGAGCGATTCCTGAAACAAAAAGCCAAAGTAGATTGGCTGAAACTTGGTGATGCTAATTCAGCCTACTTTCATAAAGTGGTTAAAGGGAGACATCATAGATCTCGTATTGAAATGCTTATGGATAATTCCGGGGCTGTTGTTGTTAATGATGATGTCCCAAAGGCCTTTGTTAACCATTACGAGAATTTTTTGGGGTTTAATGGCGGTTCTACCATTCTCCCGGATATGGGGCTGTTTTATAAACGTCTTGATGAAACGAAAGCTGATCATATGGTACATTCTATCACTAATGATGAAATAAAATCTGCTATGTTTTCTATAGGTGATAATCAAGCTCCAGGTCCGGATGGTTTCTCCTCAGCTTTCTTTAAAAATGCATGGGATGTAGTGGGCAATGATGTATGTTTGGCGGTTAGAGATTTTTTCAGCAATGGTAAACTTCTCAAAGAAATCAATCATACAATTATTGCTCTTGTGCCAAAGGTTACTACCCCTTCTGGAATAAATGATTATCGTCCTATTTCCTGTTGTAATGTTATCTATAAGTGTATTAGCAAGCTCATTGCTAACCGTATTCAAGAAGGACTGGGGGATATAGTTAGTATAAATCAATCTGCTTTTGTTCCTGGTAGGAAGATTTCGGATAATATTTTGCTTACGCAAGAGCTTATGCGTAATTATCATCTGGATCGTGGCCCTCCTAGATGTGCTTTCAAAGTTGATATTCAGAAGGCTTACGATACTGTGGATTGGAGATTTCTTAGTATTATTCTGGAAGGGTTTGGTTTTCATTCAACTATGGTGTCTTGGATAATGGCTTGTGTATCTAGTGTCTCGTTCTCTATTAGCATCAATGGAGTTCTTCATGGTTATTTTAAAGGTAAACGAGGTCTTCGACAAGGGGATCCAATGTCTCCTTACTTGTTTACTTTGGTTATGGAAGTCTTAACTCTGATTTTGCAGTGTAAAGTTCGGGAGGAGGAGAGTTTTGGTTTCCATAGATATTGCGAGGCACAGAAGATTATTAATCTCTGTTTTGCAGATGATCTGTTCTTGTTTGCTCGAGGAGATTGCAATTCAGCTCGTGTGTTGATGGAAGGCCTGAATGACTTTAAGAATATGTCAGGGCTCATTCCTAGTATCCCGAAAAGTACAGCATTCTTTTGCAACGTAATTCCTTCGGTTAAATGTTCTATTCTGGATTCCATGCAGTTTGAGGAAGGTAAATTGCCTGTTAAATATACCTTGGAGTTCCTCTTATTTCAACAAGGCTAACTTATAAGGATTGCAAGGTATTAGTTGAGAATGTCAAAAATCGAATTTGTGATTGGAGGAATAAGTGTCTTTCTTTTGCGGGAAGGCTTCAACTTGTTATCTCTGTTTTATCTACATTACATGTGTATTGGGCCTCAGTATTTATTCTTCCTGACCGTATTATTCAAGAGATTGAGCAGATTTTGCGGGGATTTCTATGGTGTCAAGGAGAATTGAAGAAAGGGAAAGCTAAAGTGGCGTAGGATATGGTGTGTATCCCTAAACTTGAAGGTGGTCTTGGTATACGGAGACTAGAAACTTTTAGTACTGCCCTTATGTCATCGCATATTTGGAGTATCATTACCCATAGGGAATCTCTTTGGGTTAAATGGATACACTCATACAAGTTAAAAGGAAGAAGTTTCTGGGATATCAAACCTAGGGGAGTTATGAGTTGGAGTTGGAGGAAACTCCTTCAAATCAGAGATCTAGTTCGGCCATTTGTTTGGTCTCAAATTGGGAATGGTTTGTTGACAAATGTTTGGTTTGATAGGTGGAGTTATTGTAGCCCTTTAGGTAATTTCATCTCAGCTAGAAGAATTACCAATGCAGGATTTTCGATCAAAGACAAGATTGCTGATTTAGTGCATGAAGGGGGATGGAAATGGCCGAATGAGTGGAATATTATGTTCCCTATTTTAAACCAGCTTATTGTCCCTGATTTTTCAAATTGGAATGATAAGTTTCTTTGGATTGATAGAAATGGAAATCAGCGAGAGTTTTCTGTTACTCTTGTTTGGGATTCACTTCGTGATTGTCATGTTGAGGTTCCATGGGCTAATACTATTTGGTTTTCTCATTGTATTCCAAGACATTCTTTTCACATGTGGCTCGTTATGCGAAAGAAGTTGAAGACACAAGACATGTTAAAGCAATGGGATGTTGGTCCTTCGACTGCTTAGATTCTCATAACCATCTCTTTTTTGAATGTGCTTTCTCTTTACAGGTTTGGTCTTTGGTTAAACATTCGGTGAATATGCAAATAATCCCAGATCGTTTGGATGATATTATCAAATATATTCATCCTATGTCTCGATCAAGGAATGCTAGAAGTATTGTCACTCGGGTTCTCTTTGCAGCTGCTTCTTATTATATTTGGCAAGAGAGGAATAATCGTCTATTTCACAAGACTAATAGAGTTGTGGGCCAAGTGCGAGACATTGTTGTATCTACTGTTCGTCTGAAATTGCTCTCATTCAGATTTAAGAAGACATCTCACGTGTTGAAGATGATGGATGCTTGGAACTTGCCGAATTCATGTGTGATTGATGGATGATCGAGAAGATTTATTAATTAGTTGCTCTTTTATTCTATATTGGTTGTTCTTTATGTTTATTTTATGAGCTTTGTTTGTTTTATGTGTATGGCATGTCATACACATATAGGTAGCTTTGTTAGCAGGTTGTCTTTGTGTGTTGATAGTGGTTGAGCCTAGTTATGTAGTGATCTTTAACCTATGTAACGGGCAGTGGTGTGAGACTCACTTACACCCTTTGTACTTAAACGTTTATTTTTGGAGTAATATATTCACCGGGTGAAAACCCTTTACCCAAAAAAAAAAGTACGATTGAACGACTATCCTCTACAGTATAAAATACTGAACTATTTATACTACAAGAGTTCCTAAAATATCGCCTATAAAATAGGATCTTGGAATGACACGTGTCGCTGCTTGATTGGCTTGATCTCTAATGAACCGACATTCTGCAGGTCCCAATTCTGTTACTGCAAATATCTCGTTACTTTAAAACCAATCATTTGCTGCCACGTAGTCTTTCGGACATACTTCAAGTTGGAACACTCTTGCTGATGTATAGATAAGTACAGTACTTTTTGTACTTGATGATTGAGAGGCTTTATTGAATAGTCCCTGAAGATGCAGTAATCCTCCTCACTCACTGCGAGCTAGCATGCTCTTGTAGAATGACTTGAACTAGAGATCTTCAGTGACTAGCTGTTATTCTGGCAGTGACTTTTGCCTTTATTGATTTGAAGAAGTAAAGCTCTCGTTGATGTTGATCAGCGACACACCAAGTTGAGCTTTATTCTTCCTCAGCATATCAAGTAGAATGAATGACGCTCAGCGAAACTTATTATCAGCAACAGCAGCTTCGATACAATTCATTTCTTCATTGAGTAGTGAACAGTTGAGTTGGTCAGATACCAGCGACTTCATCATGGTCAGCGACCAGTGACTCAACAATCTCCCCCTAAATGATTGTGATTGAAGCTCCCTAGACAAACTAGTTGCTGAGAAAAGTTTATAGTCAGTGTTTAAGATTTTAAACATTTACTTGTACTTTGATCCATTCATTTTTCTTTTTGGATTCTTTTGATATGATCTGAGTTTTGCACTTTTGTTTTCTCAAAAGATCAGATATTATTGAACTGCAAAATATAAAGTACAGATAGTTTTTCAGTTACAATACATCTAATCTATTATAAACTTTAAATCTACTATCTTCAGTGTTTAGATGAATAGCAGAGATTTCTACTATCTTCAGCGATTAGATGAATAGCAGAGATTCCTACTATCTTCAGCGATCAGATGAATAGCAGAGATTCCTACTATCTTCAGCGACATCTTTTCACGAAGCTTTAACCGACTGAAAATCAATGAACCTTCAGATACTTATGTTGTAACTGATCCGGATAGAGAAGGATTCATTGCTAAGCTGAAGGGACACAAATATTGAATAAAATCGCCAAGAAAATTGTAACTCAAATACAGAAAATACATCATTTTGTGATATGATTTCCAAGTATCAGCTACTTTGTCAGCATCAGCGATGTTAAGAATGATATGATTTCCAAGTATTAGCGATTTGGCACATGAGCAACATTGGTTTTTGCATTCATTTACACGTTTTCTCCCCCTTTATAATACCACGAAGTAGATCAATATTTCTCTGGTAGCATCAGCAATACTTGAATATTTCTCCCCCTTGATGATAGCATGAAATACCGTAGCAAATGTTTGATCCGTTTGTAATAGGTGATTGGTTTTCTCATCATCATCAGCTTGTGTTTTAGCTAATGGATCATTGAAAACAGAGAGATCAGCTTGTATCTCTCCCTGTGACTGTAGAGAGATATTGACAGCTGGTGCAGTGAGAGATGAGAGATAGCTCGGGTCTGTAGCCAGTGATGTGACATCAGCAAAGAGTGTGTTATCACCCACTGATGTCACTTTCCCTTTGTTTAAAACATCATCCTTTTGTGAGAATAATGAGTGGCTCATGGGTTGACTCGTTAAAAGTTTGTTATTTGAAAGCTTGATTTTAGCAAGAATGCCCACAGTGACTGAACGTTCAGCCCCTGTTTCATCCTTGGCGTCCGTAAACATCTTCTTTTTAAAATTTCTTGCAGAGGTTGGTGAGGTTTTCTTTGATGGTGGTTGACCAGTTTCGATCACTGTAGGTTTTGTCAGTGATATGGTCGATTGGGGGGCAGAATCAGGCAGATGTACAATAGTTACATACTAGGACACAAATATTCCCAAAATGAAAAACATGAGAGCAAATGAGAAAAGCTTTTTGTTGTGCTCTGTTTTTCGGCAAGAAGTTTTATTTAAAAGATTTGGTTTTGAAAATTGTTTTAGCAAGATATGTGTTTCTACATAGGCTTGAAAAGCTTTAAACTTGTAGAAATGATATAAGTAAAACTTGATTTTGATCTTGCTATTTTTGAAAAAGAAAAATTATTTGTATCACAGAGTGACAAGGAAATGATCGGAAAATAGGCGTTATGTGAAATGAGATGAAGAGTCGTTTTTATAATGGAGTTATGTGAGAATTATGTGGTGAAAAATGGATCGTCGTGGTTGATGATGGTGGTAAGTAGAGGTGGCATATGATTGATCATTGACGGTGTTTAATGGGATAGGGGTGATGATTGTGAAACTTGGTGGTATTAATGATGATTGGAGAGGTGCGCCGGAAAAGTATACATGACGTAAGAAAAAAAAATTGTGTCAGAGGTGCGACTTTTGTGACACATCGAAATGATTGAACGCTTCACCATTAATGATAAAAGGATCAGGAGGTCACTGAAACTTATAATCATATGAGAGTATGCAAAAATAACACTTATATTCAAGAATACTAACCATAATTTTCATTTGCCTGAGACGTTATCTCACTGATTTAGTCACAACTTAGAATACTAACTAAGTCATAGAGATTTGATCACTAACAAATATGAATCATGGTTTTTATTCTTGAACATGAATGTTGTTTATTAATAAAAAAAATCACAGAGACTTATCTTTCACTGAAAAAGTTACAGCTTAGAATACTAACAAGATCAGCTAGGGAAGGAATAGGTCTCTGAGAAATTTTATTATATATATATATTTTATGAAAGAAAGATGAGTATAGATTATGTCTGATATGAACTTTTTTTTGGGTAAAGGGTAAAATTTTACCCGGTAAATATATTCCCAAAATCATTAAAGTACAAATGGCATAGGTGAATCCCATGCCCTCAGCCCGTTACATAGGTGATTGACTCAACAAATATAACAAGGCAAACAATCTGCTAAACGCATCACAACTACACTGCTAACCGCAGCAACTGACCAACAACTAATTTTGCTAAACGCAAAATAAACCAATTACATTTAAATAAGCCACTCTAAATGTAAATAAAAAACCAGGTTCAAAGAACCACATCCACGGTGATCATCTCAGTCTTCAAATCTACAAAGCTTGACCTTTGAGTAGAACCACCAACAACCAAAACTGCACTGCAGCAATGGAGCTAACCTGCCCTACCAACACGTCACACGACCATTGGCAAAAGGTCCAAGCCAACTCTCCAAGTCAAAAGCCGAAACTCCAATCTGCCCTACCAATAACACGGATGGCAAAAGGTCCAGGTTTAAAAGCACAGCTCTTCGACTGAATATGCTTGCCCTACCACTACCGGTTATGGCAAAAGGACCAAGCACATCCACAGTAGATCCGATGTAACCAAATCCAGCCCTGATCAGAATAGTGAAAACCCTACCGGAAACAGGAACCACCAACAACCACGGCATAAGACCTTCAATGAAGGTTGATATGAATCGCACCAGAGTGGCACGAAACAATCAACACAAATGCTTCATTGGAAAACAAATGATGAACGCCACCCCCACCCCCCGTACCATGTTAACTCTTAACCAGCAGACCACATCCAAATGCGACATATCAGTCGACATCTGGAATACCGACACAAAAATCCAGCGACACGTTCTTCCTCACCAAGAACCCTGATCCGCCCATCCAATTTGTCACCACAACCAACGATGCAAAGTCATCGTCTTCATGCTAACCCTAGATCGTCCAACACTGCTGCAAATAGCGATTTAGAATCGCAATATCGATAAACCCTAGCAGCCATCTTCATCACTCTCGCCAACCAAAAACCCAAATCCAGCCACAAGAAACCGGAACCCAATCTTGGAACCAAATAACCATAATCAGACACCACAAACCTAAAGGTTGGGCAACTGATCATAACATTAATCACAATAGTTCCGCACACCAAATCATAACCAAAACAGAAACAAACCCTACTAACGGCAGCAACCCTAATATCGAAATAGATAAGAACCTAAGATGAACAAGGAGAATAGCCAGTAATAAAGGAATGAATCAGAAACATTGCGCATATATTAAACCGTCGATATGTTCCCAAACCCAGATACTGAACGAAATATAATGAAACCCTAAAAACGTGATTCGCAAACCCTAAAACCAGCCACAAAGAACCCAAAAAATACACCAATCAATTCGAATCATACACTTAAACCAAGAGGAATAAGGAATCATCAAAACGAATCAGCAAATCAGATTAGATTAAGGGCCGAATTCTAGAGGAATGGAAAAACGAATTTAGGGTTTAGGGTGGGAACAAAAATCGCCAAAATTAGAGAGAGAACCGGGGGGATACAATGCTTAACATGTTTGATATGAACTATGTAATACTTTACTATATTATCTTTCACTGATTTAGTTACAACTTAGAATACTAACCAAATCAGCTTAAGGGAAAATATAGGACAATAAAATATAGATCATATGAAGATATAACAGATACTCAATTTATTAAACAAATAAAGCTTTTAAACAAAAATAGCTAACTGAGCTTGATAGCTGAGCTAGTCATTTAAGTTTAACATGCCAAGCTCGCTGATGAGAAAATTAAATATTTTCTCATCTAAAGGTTTTGTAAACAGGTCAAAGACCAGGTGGTGACATCTATTTTGGAGGTCGTAAGGCTTAAACTCTATTCTTTCAAGTTTAAGCAGTCTGCTGGTGTCATAAGGGCTATGGAGACGTGGAAGATTCCGAGATCCCTCGTTAATAAGGGCTGATATATTAGTTATGATGCGGTTGCAGTGGATTATTGCTTGGTGTTTTAGTTGTGTTTACTTTGGATTTACTTTAGGGGTTGCTAAAATGGTTGTCATATACTTGGCCTGTCAAAGTATATGTGCTTAGTCTTTCTTATTAGACTAAGCTTTTGTTTTGTGATTGTAACGTTTATTATTGATTTACAAAATTTACCAGGGTACACTCCCTTTACCCAAAAAAAAAAAAAATATCGCCTATAAAATAGGATCTTGGAATGACACGTGTCGCTGCTTGATTGGCTTGATCTCTAATGAACCGACATTCTGCGGGTCCCAATTCTGTTACCGCAAATATCTCGTTACTTTAAAACCAATCATTTGCTGCCATGTAGTCTTTCGGACATACTTCAAGTTGGAACACTCTTGCTGATGTATAGATAAGTACAGTACTTTTTGTACTTGATGATTGAGAGACTTTATTGAATAGTCCCTGAAGATGCAGTAATCCTCCTCACTCACTGCGAGCTAGCATGCTCTTGTAGAATGACTTGAACTAGAGATCTTCAGTGACTAGCTGTTATTCTGGCAGTGACTTTTGCCTTTATTTATTTGAAGAAGTAAAGCTCTCGCTGATGTTGATCAGCGACACACCAAGTTGAGCTTTATTCTTCCTCAGCATATCAAGTAGAATGAATGACGCTCATCGAAACTTATTATCAGCAACAGCAGCTTCGATACAATTCATTTCTTCATTGAGTAGTGAACAGTTGAGTTGGTCAGAGACCAGTGACTTCATCATGGTCAGCGACCAGTGACTCAACACTATGTTTTAAATGTATGGAAGAAATATGGCATTGAACGAGTGATGATGCATGCTAATGGCTTCTTTTTCTTCAAGTTTAATTCTGAATATGGCATGAATAAAGTTCTTGAAGGCGGACCTTGGATGATTCGCTTGATTCCGATTATTCTCAGGAAATGGACCTCGGATGCTAATTTGGCTAAGGAAGATCTATCTAAAGTTCCGGTTTGGATTAAGTTGCATAATATCCCTATCTTGGCCTTTAATGAGGTTGGTTTGAGGGGCATAGCCACGAAGGTGGGTACTCCATTGATGCTGGATTCGTATACAAGTACCATGTGTATGGAGTCGTGGGGACGCCCTAATTTTGCTCGAGCTATGGTGGAAGTTGATTCGGAAAATGAGTTGAAAGAAAGTGTGGTGGTCTCTATTCCCAAAGTGGAGGGCAATGGTAAAACCTTATACACAGTTCGGGTTGAATACGAATGGAAACCACCCAGATGTAATTCATGTAGGATTTTTGGACATAAGAATTCGGAATGTCCAAAGAATGGGGTTGCCACGGATGTCAGGAAAGACCCTCCTCATGACTTTGTTGCCCCTAAGAAGGTGGTACGTGTTAATTCAAAGCAACCTAAACAATCTGAGGGTTTTGTTCTGCGAAACCAGAAGCTTAAGATGGTTTATAAACCGAAGGACATGGGGCAACCGTCAAAGTTTAATGGTCAGACTTCTAAAATGCAGCATGTTCCTCTTGGTAACAGGTTTGATGCATTAAGTTCTGAGTTTGAGACTGGTGATCGATCTGATATGGTTCCAGAAGTTCCTAAGGAGAATAAGGGGTTAAAGGATAGGGGAAAATCAGTAGTTGATGATGGGGATGACGTAAGTGACGTGGAAAGAGGTTTTAATGAGACGGCGGATTTTGTGGGTGATCCGAAGACATCATTTTCTTCTGAGTTTCTTCTTATCCATTTTCCTATCATGAAGACTCATGTAATCAGCCATCTCGTTATTTACTGGATCAAGAACATCATCTTCATCATCTTCAATAGCCTCACCAGCCATAAAGTCCTCGGAAACATGAGATCCATAAATGTCTTTCCAACGAGAATACAAACTGGAATTATTATCAGTGTTACCATCAGAAGAAGCCACCTTCTTCCCACGATCTTCCTGCTTACTATCCAACTGCTCACTCATAAAAGCCGTATTATCCAATTTAGAATCTAACGACGTTGGTGACACAATTTATATTTAAGTATAAAACATTATCTGAAAACATTACTCGGTCCAAACTAATGTTTAAATTTCATTCCCAGAGTTGTCCCGTTTTGTACAATTAAAACTTACGTAATTAAAAACGAAATACACAAATTATTTAAATCACATTTTAAATCTTTACATTAGTAGATAGTTGGTAAAACAATTTAATTAGATTATTAAACAAAAATTCGTATTTTAAAATGGTTAATTAATACGCAAAATATTTATTAAAACGTTAAAAGACGGAGAAAACGAACACCACGCGGAGCACAGAGACGGAGACTGAAAATGGGGGACTTAACCTCCCACTTTCCTTTTTCTTTTCATTCTCACCATCTCACTCTCTCTCTCTCCTACTCTTTTCTCTCATCTCTTTCTCTAAACACTTTCACCATCACCATCATAAATCTTCAAATAACACCCTTATACGCACTCGGATCATCAAGGTTTTTAGAGATTCACGACCACCTCGCAACGATCTACACTCCTATCTTTTCGGATTTTCAATCCGACACTTTGTAAGTTTCCGACAAAATCCCGAAACCATTCGATTCTTAGTATTTTCACTTGATAGTCGTTTATATAACTTATATATGTCCATTACAAAGAGTAGAACACGATTTTATAGCTTAAAAATGAGTTTGATTTGGGTTTTGGCCGGAAAAATCTCGACAGCCGAAACTTTCTGGGCTGGTGTTCATCTTTGCGACACAACGCTTGTGTCGCATGTTGTGTCGCATAAACCATATTGTGTCGTATTTTGTGTCGTAAACCAAATATGACACAACCCTTATGTCGCTATTGATTTAGCATCGAACGCTTATGTGACACAACCCTTGTGTCGCTAAGCTCTTGTGTCGCATTCCTATGCGACACAACCCTTGTGTCGCATGACAAACTTTTGTGTCGCATATTGTGTCGCAAAACACAGAAAACTCAGATTTTTACTAAGTGTCGAGACTCGAAATTTATCACTCGATTTTACCCGAATTCAGATCCCAGATGCGTTTTTCACCAAAGCAATATAGTAGAAATAAAAAATTTTCGAGCTGACCTGGCATCTCGACCCCAACCAGGGGCCAGCCCCTTGGACCCCGCCAGGGGCGATGCCCCCGGACCCCCGTACTTAGATTCCGTAAGCACATTTCTCACCAAGTGTCAAACTTGTATGACTTCAAAACGCGTATATGATACAACTTTTCAAACATAATGGAATATACTTTTCAAGTATAACACTTCGAAATCAATGTGATAACATCAGGACTATTATTACAAGTAATCACCAACGGGCCGTACACGTTTTCAAACACTTAACAAATCAACCAAATCGTAGTAATTTGGACATATATAGTTGTATAACAACTACAATGGTAGTCCTTTGAGATACCGACTCACGTTTATAACCATCGCAAGTCGTGGACACCCTCAGGTTACAAGTCTTTGGACTTCAATACTCGGTAATCAACTCAAGTTTATTAAGTTAAACTCACACGACTCAGGTGAGTCTCATAGCCCCTCCTTTTACTGTTTTACTCAGGGGTGTGATATATTGCTCATTTTTAACATGTGAACGCAAGTACAAACATTTCCATATACTACATGAGTTTTTCACAACTAATCATTTAAAGTCCTCCGTCAGCATAGTTGTTAATACATTGTAGCGTGAATATTAGTATATGGTACCATATAGGATTGACCCTCCTCGTTCGGGTTAGCAAGCACTAACCGGGTAAACGGACGTACTAATATTTGGGAAGACGAATGTTGATTAGGCATTCGTGGAGGCACTTCGCTCGGAATTCTCTATAGGGGACCCGACCCTCGAGTTAAGCTCAACTATGTGCTCATGGCTGTATACATATACATTATCAATTGCTGGATGCAATTCAATTATTTAAATCTTGCGGTTCATACTATATTACTTGATTTCAAACCTGTGAGCTCACCAGCTTTAGCTGACCCATTTTAGCATGTATCGCAGGTACCAAGCAGTAGGTTGTTTCTGCTCAGGACTTTTAGCTCGAGTCAGCATGCAGACGTTTGAGATTTTCTTGCATTAGTATATTTTGTACAAATACTTATGTACTGAAATCTCCTTTTATTTAAACTTGAGCTATGTAAAGCTATGAATGTTGTAAACATTTCAATGTCAATATATTTTTGTTAAAACGACGCATATAGAGTCGTTTACTATATATCTTTGTGCTTTATTATTGATTAGTAACACCCAAATCGTACTTCCGCAAACCATTAAAGTTGGGGGTGTTACACTAGTACACCGTTCACAACACTCACAACCCTTGTGCTTTTCTTCTTTGGTCGAACCACACAAGAACCGATCTTCGTTAGGGTTGAAAACCTTCAAACCCTACTGTTGTCGTGTAAACGGGGTTTAATTTTAAAATGGAAAATACCTAACTTACTATACACAACACAGGCAAGAATAGCTGATCATATATAGTATAGCTCAGTAAGTCCGAGTCGAACACAGGGAACGGATGTCAATATCAACAAATTGAAAGTTGCTACAATTAATTAAAGCAGTAAAGTGGGGACGTTTTAGTTCCGGTCGAACAAATGAGTAACAATTATAAAAGAAATGATTAATTAAAGAAAACTAATTATAAAATAAAGAAATACTAAAATAACTTAATTAAAATAAAAGATCAAATTCAAATGGTAAAAGAAATACAATTGTTTAGACTATTTTCCTCAGACTCTGATTATCACTTTATTGAATTGCAGATATGTGGATCTTATTGTGACATGACAAATATACCAATTATCCTTGCAAGATTAATTGATTAAACACAATCAAGAAAGATATGAAGTTGTTTTCAACCCGCTAACAGTTCAATTTAACGTTATCCACCGAATTGTGTTATGGATTAAAACTACACCATCTATATGATTTAACCTTATAACTTGAATCAACAAAGTCTATAACTATTACTAGTTATCACATTCATTGCCAATTCTTAATGATAATCGATCCTAGCCTATCAAACTCAATCTATTTAGTGATAATTATCAATTTAAAACCAACAATCACCAATAATGACCAATCAATAAAGAACTCAATCATAAATCAATGGATCATCACGCTAGGTTATCATTAAGATTCAACAATTAAACATGGATCTTCGAATAAACATATAAACATTCATAAAAACCAAAATAATCCGCAATTCAATAATCAAATCATCATCTGAGTATATTCATCTAAACAATTGTAATAAAAACTTAGCCAATCATAATTTCACAAACAATCAGACTCAATATCATGTCTATAATCATAATCAAATGAAAGATATAAACGAAATCGAACCGAAAATGTCGAATAACAATTAGAAGCACAAAAGCCCTTGATTCCTTTAGCTTTAATCCCTCCAAATGCCTCTGGAAAATGGGGTTTTTGTTGAGAAAATCGTCTGGAGAAAAGTGGTGAAGTGTGTGCAAAAATGAGGGCAAAAATGAGGTTTTTAGGTTTTCTGCCGAGGCGATCCATACGCCGTATGGATTTCCATACGCCGTATGGATCACAAAGCCCATGGATCTGACCCGCGTGTTCTGGCGGCCCGGCTCACTCGATCCATACTCCGTATGGATTGCAAATTCCAACTTCTCAGCCAATCGACCTCCATTCTTCAACCTTTATTCTCTTTTCGTATCTTTTCTTCGATATTCACTTGATTTCCGCTTCTTTTGTAATTCAAGCTCCAAATAATTCCTAAATGCAAATATGAACGAAATGAGTATCGAATTCAATTAAAAAGCATAAGAATTCATCTAAATAAAGGGGCAATTAGCACTATAAAATAGCACATTTTGGCGTTCATCAAACATCCCCCACTTGAATCCTACTTGTCCTCAAGTAGACTTGTAATTCAAAAATTCAAAACTTTAAATATGAACGGCAAACAATGGATAAAAGGACTTACAAACTACACAGCATTCGACAAACCAAATTTTCATCTTAAAATCGATTCTTCCTTAAAACTCAGCAATCAAGAAACTCTACATGGGAAGCCATTCTAACATATTATTATTACACATAAAAGATAATTTACTCAGATTACCGATATTGTTGTCCACTTAAACAATCTAACTTTCAGATATTGAGCATAACTTATTATTATTCTTAGCAGGCCTTACCCTTGATTTTCAATAGCAAAATACTCTCATATAGATAACGTGCCACAATTCTCCAAATAATGAACATCTAAATAAATCAATCATTTTTCAAACCAAGACATTGGTGACAGGTCTGTACCTCAATACAACAGAGCGACATAACTTGGCTTTAGTTTTTCAATTTATGAGTCTTTTGTACTCATTTATTTTTATCTATTTTGATTTCAAATATACTGACGGAAACCAGGTCTGTACTTTCGTACAACAGAGGAGACAACACCCAGTATATTCCCAAATGATGATTATTAGGATCCCAAAATTATGGATTATAACACGCTATCAAACAAGAATTAAGACTAAGGTCATACCTTGCTAAAAGATCCTCATAGGATAAATCCCTACTTAATTCATTACATTTTTTAATAGCTCAATAACCTTCATATAGATTGCCTATCGATACATCATAAGATGAACTATCTAATATTTAAAATTAAATTCATATAATTCCTTGCATTCCCAAACTGTGTTACAAGATTACTGAACTTTACAAAGAAAACAATTTTAAAACAAAATTTGGGCTGAAAAATGACTAACACATAGAATGCCTCTTAATCTCAATATTTTTCAATAGCTACCGTTCATAAGTTAAGGACAATTAGACTTCTTTTCCCCCATCCACCACTTAGAAACATGCAATGTCCTCATTGCAAAAAATAAAAATAAAGGGAATAGAAAAAGAAGTGAAACATAAAACTCCCCTGATTTGAAGGATAATAGCTTGAAAGACTTCGTTCAGAAACAAAATACAACAGCACACTTCCGTAGGCAACACGATTGCATTTAGCACATGCAATAAGCCTTTAAACCCCTCGGTATCCCGAGTGGACGAGTTGTAGTCTCGTGAGGGTTTCCAGAGAACACACCCACAAAGTTCAAACCTGCAAACAAAAACAATAAAACAGAAAACAAATTAACAAAATAACGGGTTGTCTCCCGAAAGCGCTTTTGTTTATTACGTCGGTAAGCTCGACATCTTGCTTCACTACTTAACTCAAATCCATCTCCAAATCACACTTGGAGTCTCTTATATCACCATAGTACTTCTTCACTCTACTTCCATTGACCTTGAAAGTTTTTCCAGAATATCCTTGCAAATCAACAACTCCAAACGGATAAACTTTGTCAACAACAAATGGGCCAGTCCAGCGTGTCTTTAACTTTCCTGGAAACAAATGTAATCTAGAACTATACAACAGAACTTTATCACCTTTCTCGAATGTATGGTTCGACTTAAGATGAGCATCATGCCATTTCTTAGTTCGCTCCTTAAACAATCTCGAATTGTCATAAGCATTTATTCTTAATTCATCCAACTCGTTTAGCTGTTCCATTCTTTCCTTTCCAGCTAACTTCTCATCAAGATTGCACTTCTGTAAAGCCCAATATGCTTTATGCTCTAACTCAAAAGGTAACTGACATGCTTTTCCATAAACAAGGCGATAAGGCGTTGTTCCAACTGACGACTTAAATGCTGTTCGTGCCGCCCATAATGCATCATCCAACTTGTATGACCAATTCTTAGGATTTCCTTCAACTGAACATTCTAAAATACGCTTCAACCCTCTATTAGTCACTTCCACTTGACCACTCGTCTGTGGATGATAAGCGGTTGAAAACTTATGTCTAACTCCATACTTTCGCAGCACTTTTTCCAATTGCAGATTTGTGAAATGTGTCCCTCGATCACTAATCAAAGCTTTTGGTGCTCCAAAGCGCGAAAATAACTGCTTAAGAAAATTTACCACAACGTAAGCATCATTCGTGGGTAATGCCTTTGCTTCGGCCCACTTAGAAACATAGTCCACAGCCACAATGATGTATTTGTTTCCATTGCTAGGTGGAAACGGGCCCATAAAGTCTATACCCCATACATCAAAAATCTCGCTTACCAGAATTGGATTTTGCAACATTTCATCCTTCTTTGAAATTCTTCCAGTACGTTGGCAGGCATCGCATTCCTTCACATACTTGAATGCATCCTTGTAAACTGTTGGCCAATAAAAACCTGCCTCGAACACTTTCCTTGCAGTGTAGTTTGGACCATGATGTCCTCCAGCCGGACCATCATGACAGTGCTCTAAGATAATATCACATTCCTCTCCAGCTACACATCGTCGGACAATTCCATCAGCACACTGTCTGAACAGATATGGATCTTCCCAAAAGTAATACCGTAAAGATGAGAAAAACCTCTTTCTTTGGTTGAAGTCCAATCCGGGTGGAAGAGTCTTTGTAACTAGAAAGTTTGCAATATCCGCGAACCATGGAAATTCATTCAGAATTGCTTTCAACAAGCTTTCATCAGGAAACTTATCTTGAATTTCCGTTTCATCCAACTTATCCAATTCTGGATTTTCCAGTCTTGACAGATGATCTGCAGCCAGATTTTCTGCTCCCTTCTTATCACGAATCTCAATGTCAAACTCATGCAATAACAAAATCCATCGCAACAACCTTGGTTTTGCATCTTGTTTCCCAAACAAGTATCTTAATGCAGAGTGATCGGTAAAAACAACCGTTTTTGACAGGACCAAGTAAGAGCGAAACTTATCAAACGCAAAAACAACAGCAAGCAACTCCTTTTCAGTCGTAGTGTAATTCTCTTGTGCACTCGTCAAAGTCTTGCTTGCGTAATAAATAGGTTGAAACTTCTTATCAACCCTCTGACCTAAAACTGCTCCTACAGCGTAATCACTAGCGTCACACATCAATTCAAATGGAAGATCCCAATTCGGACTTATCATAATTGGTGCAGATACCAATTTCTCCTTTAAAATCTTGAACGCATCTTGGCACTCTTTTGAAAACTCGAACTTAGCTTCCTTTTCCAACAACATGTTCATAGGACGTGCTATCTTTGAAAAATCCTTGATGAATCTTCTATAGAACCCAGCATGTCCTAAGAAACTTCGTATTCCTTTAACATTTGTTGGATGAGGTAACTTTGCTATCGCCTCAATCTTCGCTTGATCCACTTCAATACCAGCTCTCGAAATTTTATGCCCCAACACAACTCCTTCTCGTACCATGAAATGACACTTTTCCCAATTTAACACGAGATTTGAACTCTCTCACCTTTGCAACATCCTCTTCAGATTCATCAGACACTTATCAAAAGAATCTCCAAACACAGAGAAGTCATCCATGAATATTTCCATGCTGTCTTCTACCATATCATGGAATATTGCCATCATGCACCGTTGAAATGTTGCGGATGCGTTACACAGACCGAAAGGCATTCTCCGATAAGTGAAAGTTCCGAATGGGCAGGTGAAAGTAGTCTTATCTTGATCATTTGCATCGATTGGGATTTGGAAGTACCCGGAGAATCCGTCTAGAAAGCAATAATACTCTTTTCCAGCTAGACGTTCCAGCATCTGATCAATGAACGGCAAAGGAAAGTGATCCTTGCGTGTCGCATCATTCAGCTTTCTATAATCGATACAGACCCTCCATCCAGTAACAGTTCTTGTGGGAATTAAATTCATTCTTGTCATTGGCAACCACTGTCATACCTCCCTTTTTTGGCACAACATGAATGGGGCTGACCCATGGACTATCAGAAATCGGGTATATCAATCCAGAGTCAAGCAATTTAATGATTTCCTTCCTCACAACATCCGTAACCTTAGGATTTAATCGTCTTAAAGGTTGCACAACTGGTTTGAAATCAGACTCCATAAGGATCTTGTGCGTACAATATGATGGGCTAATTCCCTTGATGTCACCGATCGTCCATGCTATAGCATGCTTATGTTCCTTCAGAACTTTTAGCAGACTTTCTTTTTCATTTGCTGATAGCTTGGATGAAATGATAACTGGCAAATCCGACTCTCCTTGTAGGTATGCATATTCCAAATGGGTCGGTAAATCTTTCAATTCTAACCTTGGTGGTTCTTCAAAAGAAGATTTACATGCCAACACCTCTTCTCGTGAACAGGGAATCCCATGCATAGTGATGCGAGTCTCTTTCTTGACTAAAATACCATTAGTCTCAACCGATTCTTCATTCTCAGTCGGCTGATCACCTTCTACTTCCTCATCACTCTCGAACTCTAACTCCTCAAGCATTTTATCGAATTCTTCAATATCTCTAATTGCTTCTATGCTTCCCGTCCATCCTTCCAGAATCATTGGATCTAGATCTTCATCTTCCATGAGACTTTGAAGGAATTCTTCATCATCAGTCATTTCTCTGGCACTCACAAAGTAGCAAGTGTCATCAACTGCAGCAGGATATCGCGTTGATTTGTTGACATCAAACACTACTTCATCTTCTCCTAACCTCAGAGTGATTTTTCTATCATGAACATCAATCAATGCCCTTGCAGTGGCTAGAAAAGGTCTTCCCAAAATGATAGGTACCTTTTTATCTTCAACCATGTCCAGAATGATGAAATCACACGGAAAAACAAACCTATCCACCTTAACTAGCACATTCTCTACCATACCCCTAGGATATTGAACCGAACGATCTGCTAACTCAATGCACATTCTAATTAGCTTTGGTTCCCCCAACTTATGTCTGGCATACATAGTATAAGGCATTATTGATATGCTTGCCCCCAAGTCAGCCAACGCATGAGTAAGGTCTAAACTTCCAATCAGACAAGGAAGGGTAATACTCCCAGGGTCTTTCATTTTCGGTGGAAGTTTATTTTGCATAACTGCTGAACATCTCTCGTTCATCGTCACCGTGGTCGCCTCTGCCAACTTGCTCTTATTAGTTAAAAGTTCCTTCAGATACTTTGCATACTTTGGCATTTGAGCAATGGCTTCCACGAATGGGATGTTAATGTGCAGTTGCTTCAGATTCTCTAGGAACTGGTGGTATTGAGCATCATCTTTCCCTCTTCTCAAAGCTGCAGGATAAGGTGGCGGCGGTGCATGCTCCTTAGCATATTGCTTATCTCTTGCAATTTGTTCAGCCTCAGTGTCCACCTTGGGACTTTCCACAACTTCTACTTCCTTCTCTTTCTGCGGTAGGGGTTAAGAAACAGGTTTCTTCTTTGGAATGGGGTCTTCAAAACCCCTTCCACTCCGGGTGATCACTGCTTTCGCCTGATCCCGTGGATTGGTCTCAGTGTATCCAGGTAGGGTCCCAGGGAATCTTTCTTGAAGAACCTTGGCTACGTTGGAAACATTCCCTTCAATTTGCTTAATCGCAGCTCCTTGGTTTCTCAATGCAGCGTCGGTGGCATCCATTCTTTGTCCAGAGCTCGTAATGAATTTCTCATTGGACGTGAGAAACTTACCTATCATTTCTTCTAAATTAGCTTGCTTGTCTGAAGATGAGGCACCTGGCTGCTCCTTGGTGAAAAATCCAGGTTGAGTTTGGCGAAACGGTCGCCCTCCATCTTGGTATGGTCTTCTGAAAAAGTTTCCACCGCCCTGACGATATGGTGCTTGAGCATCTCCATAATTGACTTCCTCGGTCTGTTCTCCCGTTCGCGTCTCGGGGCAATCCTTTACTAAATGGCTTCCTCCACAGTTGTCGCATCCCACTTGGATAGCATGGACAGTTTCAGTAACCTTTTTGATATCTCTGCCCATGTTATCTAGCTTAGCGGTGATGGCTGCAAATCCATCTTCATCATTCACAGACCTCTTCCGTCTAGAAGTGCCATCATCCCATAACTGAGAGTGTTTCGCTTGGTCGCGAATGGCAGTCAAAGCATCACGAGGAACCTTCTTGGGAATAGGCCCTTGGGAATCCAGTTGCTGTATCGTGGCACGATCCACTCCTTTATAGAAAATACTCACGACTTGCTGATCGTTCAGGTCGTGCTGCGGGCACTTATGCATCAAGTCCTTATATCTCTCCCAAGCTTGGTGTTGTGACTCATCCATTTCCTGCTTGAAATTTCTGATTTCGTCAATCATCTTTGAAGTTTTGGAAGGAGGGCAGTACATCTTCAGAAACTTCGTGCGAAGGTCTTCCCATGTGGTGATGGATCCAGCTGGCTCGTTTTGAATCCATCTCTTTGCAGCTCCCTTGAGTGTGATTGGGAACACCCTAAGCATAACTTGATCGCGTGTGATGTTAGGAACGTTGAACATATCGGCTATCTCAATGATCTTCTCCACATGATCATTAGCATCCTCTCTTTCTTCTCCTCGGAAAGGATTCTCCCTAAGCTCCTTGAGAAACTGTCCCTTGATTTCAAACTCCACATCTTGTGCAATCGCTGGCCTTACTACTCCAGTGCCACGGTCATTACGCATCCGACTCGAATACTCTTCGAGTGTTATGTTGGCGATATCTTCTGCCATTGCGTCTCTTGGGTTTCCCTGATTGATCGGAGGTTCGAATAAGGACCGAAGATACTCTCCAAAATCCCCCTCTGAATACGACGAAAGGTTGTGGTGTAAACTTGAGTTGGGTGGTACAGAAGCAAACCGTCTCCTCTGACGAAAAACTCTTTCAGGATCTTCAAAAGGATCAGCGATATGAGGATTCCTTGATCGGGTCATAAACTTCCTATGATATGATTCCCGAATCAGTAGAACAAGACTCTAAATGAATTACCTACTAAACAACCCTAAACACAAAAAATATAATTCGAAAAATAAATAAAACAGAACTGAACTTAAATAAGAATATACAAAGATCAAATTCCAATTTGTCAAATTAAAACAAACCGCTCCCCGGTAGCGGCGCCAAAAACTTGTTGTCGTGTAAACGGGGTTTAATTTTAAAATGGAAAATACCTAACTTACTATACACAACACAGGCAAGAATACCTGATCATATATAGTATAGCTCAGTAAGTCCGAGTCGAACACAGGGAACGGATGTCAATATCAACAAATTGAAAGTTGCTACAATTAATTAAAGCAGTAAAGTGGGGACGTTTTAGTTCCGGTCGAACAAATGAGTAACAATTATAAAAGAAATGATTAATTAAAGAAAACTAATTATAAAATAAAGAAATACTAAAATAACTTTATTAAAATAAAAGATCAAATTCAAATGGTAAAAGAAATACAATTGTTTAGACTATTTTCCTCAGACTCTGATTATCACTTTATTGAATTGCAGATATGTGGATCTTATTGTGACATGACAAATATACCAATTATCCTTACAAGATTAATTGATTAAACACAATCAAGAAAGATATGAAGTTGTTTTCAACCCGCTAACAGTTCAATTTAACGTTATCCACCGAATTGTGTTATGGATTAAAACTACACCATCTATATGATTTAACCTTATAACTTGAATCAACAAAGTCTATAACTATTACTAGTTATCACATTCATTGCCAATTCTTAATGATAATCGATCCTAGCCTATCAAACTCAATCTATTTAGTGATAATTATCAATTTAAAACCAACAATCACCAATAATGACCAATCAATAAAGAACTCAATCATAAATCAATGGATCATCACGCTAGGTTATCATTAAGATTCAACAATTAAACATGGATCTTCGAATAAACATATAAACATTCATAAAAACCAAAATAATCCGCAATTCAATAATCAAATCATCATCTGAGTATATTCATCTAAACAATTGTAATAAAAACTTAGCCAATCATAATTTCACAAACAATCAGACTCAATATCATGTCTATAATCATAATCAAATGAAAGATATAAACGAAATCGAACCGAAAATGTCGAATAACAATTAGAAGCACAAAAGCCCTTGATTCCTTTAGCTTTAATCCCTCCAAATGCCTCTGGAAAATGGGGTTTTTGTTGAGAAAATCGTCTGGAGAAAAGTGGTGAAGTGTGTGCAAAAATGAGGGCAAAAATGAGGTTTTTAGGTTTTCTGCCGAGGCGATCCATACGCCGTATGGATTTCCATACGCCGTATGGATCACAAAGCCCATGGATCTGACCCGCGTGTTCTGGCGGCCCGGCTCACTCGATCCATACGCCGTATGGATTGCAAATTCCAACTTCTCAGCCAATCGACCTCCATTCTTCAACCTTTATTCTCTTTTCGTATCTTTTCTTCGATATTCACTCGATTTCCGCTTCTTTTGTAATTCAAGCTCCAAATAATTCCTAAATGCAAATATGAACGAAATGAGTATCGAATTCAATTAAAAAGCATAAGAATTCATCTAAATAAAGGGGCAATTATCACTATAAAATAGCACATTTTGGCGTTCATCACCTACCTTTCTAGCTCCAAAGTCAAACTTTAATTCGTACCCTTAACCCTTAAGTCGAATTAAGCTTTCTGAAAACGTATGGTTTAAGGCTGGGATTTGAGCTCTATTTATACTTTCTGAAACCAACCTCCAACCGCCGGTTGAGCTTCTCAACCGCCAGTTGGGTTGGCTTTTGACCCAAGTATCCGTCTTCAGATCCGCGTGATCCACCGCCTTCCATATCAGTTTCCAACCGTCGGTTGAGACATCCAACCGTCGGTTGGATCTGGTTTCCAGAATCTTTTTTTAATATTTAAACGTACAATTAACCTTTAATAACATTTGTTTGTGAACGTATTAATTAATATATCTCACATATATATTAACCACTTATACTGAGCATAAGTGTCAATACGTGTGACCCCGTAGGCTTAAACACTTTCCGAACATGCATTTATTTATTACGTGGTCATATCCAAACCGACATTAACCCTCCACTTACACATATAACATAAGTGGACATTAACACCCCACTTACACACAACCTTATGCGTTTAGGGCGCTAGAAGGTTGCATTTCGGGACACGAACACCCGTTATTTGCTAATATTTGCTTACTAAACTCAGGTGAGTTTCATAGCCCTTTTTACTTATTTTGAACTGTTTGGGGTGAGAATACATGAACTACTTTTATGAACACAAGTACTGAAAAACACTTAAACTGATTGCATGAGTAACTTAATAATCACTAAAGGCCTCTTGTCGCAGTCTCAGAGGTCAGTCGGGTTTTACTCCGGTCGTTGATCCGGTCAACCGGGACTTACGGAAGTGGGTTTTAAATTTATAGAGCTGGGGACCTAAGCTTACTACAGCTGTATAGAAGCAGTATGACCTAGGGTCGTTCTTCAAGCTAATCGTATTGTGATACAGAAGTGTCGACACAAACTATTCAGTTCAGTGATGGGTTTAAAATGATTTGAGTGGGGTTTTTTGTTACTTAAGTCCGTAAATTAAAGCAATTAAATAAAAAGTTAAATAAACAGAAAATAGAAATAAGGATGTAATCAGTATGGAGGAGATGTGTTTGTTATGACTTCGTTAGCTTATGCGGGGGAGATGCTAGGGTTTTTGATATGAAAACGTCTTTTAAATGTTTGTGTCTCATCTGAGCTTAGTTGTTCGTAGTGTAAACACTAGCACCCTACTGATTGGGGAGACCAATCAGTATGTCACCAAGTACTAGGCTTGATTAAGTCTGATCGGAGGAGGATGCTCAACTTTTCAACATTATCCAGTGACGGAGTAACGACCCTTCTTGGAATATTAATTCCTGGGTGCATGAGATAGAGTAACATACCCACTAGGGTTCCGACCTTTCTTAACACTACGGGAACAACGAAGTCAGGTAAGGCATTTAAGATTAAGACTTGGTTTTGGTGACTGTTAACTTTACATTAATGGTCATGATTTAGTCCAGAGCTTTGTGTTCAACCAGGATGTGACACAGTCTTCGACAACCGACATTTTCTTAGCTTCCACGTATTTGTACTCCACCAGTGGTGTTTCCAACGCTATACGAAGTACAGTGCCATTTGCTGTGGTCTTTCCGGTATCACATACTTTACTGTCACTCTGGACTAGCTTAAACTAAGTTTGTATTGAAGTTCAACCATCTAGGATATAAACCTGCCCTAACTATTCCCAATAAATCCCTGATTGATTCATGGTGTACTATACTAAAATTTTAAACAGTATTTCCACAGTTACACAATTCAGACCCTGTTTATAGTTTTAGAAAACACAGATAGGTAGTGACCGTTTGATCAAGGTTCGCGACTCCTTGTCATAAAGGTTCTAACCACGTTTATTTGGAGGAAAGGCGATATAATTTAGGTTAAAAAAATCATAAATGCAAAGTAACAGTACACCTGGTTTCAATCGTATATTAAAGCAGCATCACCCCACACATATATAAACTAACTACGTCATAACAAACACACAAGGTAACTACTCACTACGCATATTAACAGATCCTAAATCTAGCATAATAACAATAGTAATCATCATTATAACAGATAAGGAAAGAAGTAACCGTTAATAAAACGTAGATTGAATAAGCGTTAGAGAGAGAGTACACAAGCAGAACCTCCGCAATATCTTCGACAATATTACAAGAAAAGCCCCTGAACTATTCCCTACACTATTACAAAAGTAGTCCCTCCGTTAGTCTTGGTTAAATATTAACCAAGACTTAATTGGAACAAACCCTAATTCTAGAGTGAGAAAAAGAAGAGAGAGAAGGTAGAGAGAGAGTATGTGAGAGATAAAGTGAGAGTGAGGAAATGAGTGGAATGAAGAATTGGTGTCTTGAAATGTGGAGAGGTGATCCTCTATTTAAAGGCAAAGGGTGAAATCAGCCGTACAAGTCACGAAGCACGCACGTACAAGCACACGAAGCACAAACGGGCAGCATATGGGGTGGCAAGGGCCGTATACGGCCTTCATAGGGCCGTATACGGTGTGTATAGGGCCGTATATGGTCCCTATGAGGCCGTATATGGTTTGTGGGGCCGTATACGTGCTCCGTCTGTTTTCGTTCGTTGCTTAAAATGCCCGTATCTCCTTTGTTACACGTCCGTTTGACCTAATTATTTCGCCTACAATCTCATAATTCCATTACGCTTCTAATGGTACCAATTTCATAAGAATTGGATGTGTAGAGCTCAGGCATAGACTGAATGACTTTTGACGATCTTTAGAAGCCGTATCTCTTCTGTTCTTTACCCAATTTGCATGATTCTTGATTCTTCCATCTTGTTTTTACCTATTACATCATACCATAAGGTTAGAATGTGCTTATCATAAGGTAAATGAGGGTGTTAGAATTGGTTATTGTTTATTCGCTCTGTTTTGCTTGTTATCTGGACCCTTTTTAGTGATTTTTGTAGCAACGCATATATTTTGTGCACTTTAGTGAATTTTAGTAAATAATGATTGTTTTGGAATGTTTTCACCAAAGATGTGCCCAAAAAGTGTGGAATATAGTACTTACAAACATGACTTTTTGCGTCACATCAAGTTATCTCACACTTAGACGTTGCTTGTCCTCAAACAACACTCAGTTTTGAAAACATTTTAAAACATTTTAGAGCGAGTCAAAATACTTTTAAAGAGTTACCACTTCCAAACATAAGTAAGATAATGTCAGAATATAGGGAAAGGTAAGATGATCTTCTCATAGGCAATAAAAGATTCTCTTAGGCATACTTCTAAATCTCATGATCTTGGAGTACACATATCTAGGTGATCTCACTAAAGGTGGTCACTCAATTCACTCAAAGTGTATCGGGCTTCCTATCAATCTAGAATAAACGAAATCGCTCAAATAGCCAGTCATGCAGCACTCATCGTCATAGGCTTGATCGAGAATCGGATCTCCACCACTTAGGTGAGGACGGTGCTAATTATCCCAAGACATTCATGAGGGCTGTAGTGTTTGGTGACGGTTAAAGGGTTTGGATAGTGGTATATCTAGGTTGCAAGGGTTGCTTATCTTAAAAAAACTGAGATTATGAGAAATTTTATTTTAGAACGGAAAGGAGGTAGCTGTTTGTCTTCTATCAGATTTTTCTTGTGAGGATGATACTTTGAAGGACTTTAGCTTTATTCTTGGGAATATTTTTCTTTTCTTTTCTGCTTTTTCTTCTTTTTATTTTTTTTTTCTGCTTTTTTCTAGTTTCTTTTTTTTCCCTTCTTCAGAACTTCTTTGCCAGAGAATTTCCAAGGATATTTTTCTTCTTTTGATGCTTTCAGAAATCCCTTATCTTGAACATTTTGAGTCTTTTCACGGTGCCAATTTTACGCACCAAGGATTTTGGAGAACACAAAAAGGGTTGGATAAGTGAGGTGGATATTCTAAAAGATGTTCTTCATAACCTTAGAAATTCTAAGATAAGTTTAGGGATATTTTAGGAAGTAAGGTTTTAATATGAGGGTTTTATGAAATGAAAGGTTTAGGCTCAATAGGGTTTACTAGGTGGATCATCGATACTAAAAATGAGTATCGAAAAGGTTTTGGGCTTGAAAAGATATGTAGAAAAGGGCTAAATTCTAGGGAACATCAAGGTCATCTAATTTCACCTATACCGCGTACGGTACTCACCAATATGGTCTTGAAGCGTATGTCAAGAGCAAGTTCTAATTCAGAGATACATGCATCGGCACACACAAGAAATGAATAGTGAAGCATTAAAGATGAATGCTTTTAGGCTCAAGATACCTCACTGCAAATAGGGTTGTATGTGCTTTGTCATGCTCCTGTTAGATTATCATTTCTTAATTAAGAAATTTCTACCTTATTTTCCCTAGATTCCGAAATATATTACTCATATTTGAAAATAGTTCATCTCAAAAGATATTATGACTCAAAATAGTAGAGATAATCGAGAGATTAGGCTCGTACTTTTTAATTTTCATTGAAAAATTTGAGGAACATTTTCTGAGTTTACTATTTCGGACATTAAAAATCATAAAAAACTAACCAGGGAATTCTATACTTGCTATCCCACACTTAGAGGAACATTGTTCCTAATGTTCTCTTGAGTTAAGATTTAATGGAAGTAAAATCCCACACTTAGAGTTTGAACATATAAGAAAATGTTTCTCAAGTGTTTGTTTTGGGTTAGAATCCCACACTTAGTGATAAGCTTATGATAGAGTATAGACTACTTAACAAACTAACAAAGCAAATAATATACAGAATCATAAACAAAAGAGAGTAAAGGGTTACACTCCCCATATAGCGAGCTGCAATGAAGCTGAGAGTCTAAATTTGCTGAAAAGAGACGTTGCCAGGATCTTTTTCTGCGTCCATGAAGAACGGCTCGGCTTCAAGCATCTTGCTATTGGTTTTCTTCATCCATCATTCTCCTTGTGAATAAATCTTGTAAGTGTGAACACGTTGGTCGTACCATTTTACAAACTCAAAGTATTTTTGCAAATGAAAAGATAATTCACTGTCTCAAGGTTTGAAAAGATGTTTTCTACTACAAATCAGTTTTATAAAACATGTATTTTTAAACGAGTTCGAGCATAATGCATAAAAGTACTACGTAAGTACCTCAAATGCTCGAAACACGTGAATTATCATTTTTCAAATTGATTTCCTATTTTCTGAGATGAGTGGTTTTATTTGCAAATGAGTTGTAATATTAGAATGTTTTTCATAAAGTATTTTGGTAACGACCAAGTGTGAAGGATAGTCAGAAATTTTCTTCACTTATTGACACTGTTCTCTCTACACGTCTTATTGCACGGGTTGCCTCCCGAGAAGCGCTGCTTTTAGAGTCGAGAGCTCGACTTTGCCTTCCTTTAGACTAGTTGGTGCTGGAACCTCCAGGGCCGGAAGTGCTCAGAAGTGGAACCCTGGGATTTCGTGGGTAGATCCTCAGAAAATGGCGAGCGATGATGTCGACGATGTTTGGAATCTCAGATGAAAAAATGGGGAAGCTTTGAAGATGTTGCTCAGCAACCCTTTTCATGTGTAGAAGATCCCAAGTAATCTCCTTTACTGTTTTGGAGATAGTTCCGCGGGGTCCTACAAAAGAGAATCCATCAGCCTCCATCATCTCTCGTTCAGGATGCTGTTGTCTGAGTGAGACCATGAATCCATATAACTGCAGATGTAAGTTCTCGTGATCTGCAATACTGGAGTTTCCTCCAAGTTCTCGGATTGACTCATGAATACCCTGGATGAGATGGGTCTGGTAGTGGGAAAACGTGAGGTTGGAGTTCTTAAAGATATTGTACACTATGTCGTACACCTCACGTAATCCGTAGTTGAATTTATCCATGCTCTTCCTCGGGAACCTCAGCAAAGATTTCCTTGATTCGATCTGTGAGGAAGTTCGCGATGTTAACCATCGAACCTTCAGTTATGGATGAAGGGATGTCATGCGTTCTTTCATCAAAACTCACATACTCGAGATCATGGACAATCCTGTGAGCATGGAACTCCATCGTACAGTCGATATAGAACCTGTGAGGAGAAGTTTCGTCGATGTGATCATTCCTAGCCATAGAATTCATCAGTCCCCTAAGATCGTTCATCAACCAGATGTCTATGTTTATGTAAGGATTCCAAGTAGCAAGGTACATATTACCGCAATATGAATTTAAGAAATCATGTTGCTCGGCGGAATATGGAAATGCGGATCTGATCAGTGTGTCATAGATCTTCCTGTACATGCGTTTTTGGTCTTCAAAGAACTCAAGCTCCTTAAGTGTTGGTCCAGTAGTGTGGTGCTCTTGTAATAGCTGAGCAGCGAGATCTTCGGCAAAGGCATTTAGGCGGTTGAGGAAGAATCGTGGATCCGGGGTGTGGCTGGCTTGATACACTTCAGATTCACCTCAAGTTCTTCAATCAGGTTCCTTTGGCGTGGAGTGTATTCATTAGTAGAGTGAATGATAATGCTCATCATAGTTGGGATATCATTTTCAAAGTCTCCGATGGCACTTATCATCTCCTCGTGGTTTGAAATGATCGGGATTTGGGGAGAAGTGGGAACAGCTGAAGGTGCAGGAAGCTGGATAGACCGGATATCTATTGTAACATCAGTGCAAATGACATTATCCTCGTCACTCTCTGTAGATGGAGTATCCCTAGCATGGAAATCAGGGAACTCAACAGCGTCAGATGGTGGTAAGGTGTCATCAGTGATCTGAGATATCGGCTGAGAGGAATCCATCTCAATGTCCTTCTCTTCTTGAGAATCAGAATCACGGCTAGATCCGGAAGTGCTTCCCTTCTCGAACTGACTTCGAGGTGCAGATGTGTCAAAGGCTTGAATCCTTTGGGGAAGTCAGGATGTTTTGTAGACCGCAATCTTTCTCAAGAGTTTATCTCGAAGCTCTGGATGCTATTTAGATAAAGCGATATTCTTTTCAATATTCAGTAGAGCATCGAGTCGAGGAGACACGAGAGGTTTGGTGAGATCAATAGCTGACGCAATGAGTCTCTCCATGGTGAGACCAAATTCTGCATCGTGAGAGCAATCAGTCGGTGGTCTTCTTCTGATTCACTGTATGACAGAGGGATAAAGTTCTCGAAGTTCTCAATCTGCATAATCTCTGCTATCGTCAAGTGCGAATCAGGAAGGTACTGATGAGGTGGTGTAGACTGATATACTTCCTTTGGCTCTGATTCTTCATATTCTTCCTCTGATTCTTACATTTCTTCTGGTTCGGATTTTTCCATATCCTCTTCTTCTGGTTCTATTTCTGGTGATAATTCATCTTCATTCGGCTCTAACTCTTCCATCTCTTCTTCTATTTCCTCCTCAGGTTCAGACTCTTCCATCTCCTCTTCTTCTGATTCTAACTCTTCGGTAGCTAAGATAAGACAAGTGTGCTCGTCTGGCCTATATGGTTCTATGTCTAGGTCAGAAGTGTCATCATCCGAAGTAATTCTGCCCATGGATATTGCGTATATATCTGCATGTTCTGTTAGTGAACAGTCGGCTTGATCAATCTTGAATGATACTGTCTGTCCATGTGCTCGTAGACTGATAACCTGAGAATATACATCAATAATAGCACATGCAGTATTCATGAATGGCCTACCTAGGATAATAGGTATGTTAATATCTTCCTGTATATCCATCACTACAAAGTCAGTAGAGAAATAGAACCTGTCAACTTTTACCATGACATTCTCAGCAATGCCTCTCGGGTATCGGACGGATTGATCGGCAAGCTGGACGCTCATTTTAGTGGGCTGTAGAGGTCCTAGTTCTAGTCTGGAGTAGAGTGAGAAAGACATCAGATTTATACTGGCTCTACAATCAGCCAAGGAGCGTATCGTGCCTAAGTGATAGATGGAACAAGGCAAGGTGAATCGACCCGTGTCTCCTAGTTTTTCCTGTAAGGGATTCTGTATGACGGCTGAACATTCGGCTTTCAGAGAGACATTAGTAGTGGCAGGAATTTTATCTTTGGTTGCCAGCATTCGTCGGATATATTTCGTACCGGAAAGGATTCTAGACACGGTGGTGTCTAAGAATTTTTCGTCGAGCTTGAATGACTTGGCGTTGTACTTCTTGTGCAAGCGATTAGGGAAAGGAATTTCAACCTCACGAGTCGGCGTGGGCATAGATCTGTTCTCAACTGTCGGAGGGATTGGAGAATGTTCCCTTACTGGACAAGAAGTCGTAGAAGGAGTTGGTGGTTTATCAGAGTTTAAAGTCTTGGCTTCCTCGACATGGGGGTTCTGGATAGTGTTGCATGGTGGCGGTCAATGGAAGAGGTTGGTTGTATAGGAGTTATGGTTGCTGTGGATACGTTGGATATCGTGGCTGAAACCTGGGTTAGAAGGGTGGTTGGTTGTTCCGTGGAGGATATTGATTTCCTCGAGTTCTGGGCGGTGAAGTTCTAGCGAAGCCAGGAGGGTTTTGAGGTCTGACAGGAAACTGGGCGTAGTAGACTGAACCATCGGTAGGATCTTCGTACTCAACCTCGTATTCTTCAGCGGGATGGTTGGCACAGTTCTGGCAAGCCTGAACTTGGTGGATCTGCTGTGGCTGTTTCTTCAGTTCTCCTATCTGTTTCGTTAGAGTTTCAATCTGTTCGCTTAGAGACTTTATGGCTTCAGTTTGGCGAGTGTTATTGGTGGAAAGAGGGATGAGGATTGCTCATCAGACTTCCAATCGTGGTGATGCATTGTCATATCTTCGATCAAGCTCCATTCTTCGTCATCAGTTAGTTTAATGAAGTTGCCTTGAGCAGCTGCATCAAGATTGATGCAATGGTTAGGATCAAGACCTCTGTAGAAGGTGCACACCTTGTTAGTCTTCGTCATCTGATGGTTTGCACATTTCTTCAGTAAACACTTAAATCGCTCCCATGCTGAGTAGATAGATTCATCGTGAGCTTGTTGAAAGTTTGCGATGTCGGTCCATGAGGTGATTGAGCCGGTCTCAAGTCCCTCAAACCATGTAGAAGCATGTAAATCGAGAGAATAGGGGGAACAAGTATAAGCGGACGATATCCTGCGCAACCTCATTATGCTTTTATAAGTTTGAAACCTGAATGAATTTGTCGATATGAGCGTTGGGATAATCACGGGGTAGATCGTGGAATTGGCAGTTGTCTTTTATGAGTTGTACGAAGTGGTGTTTGAGTTCAAAAGATGCTCCTTCGATCACTGGATAGCTAATCGGTCCTCCTCGTCCTTCAATAGATAGTTTGGTGTTGTCGGTGAGAGTAACACGAGCGGCCATTTATGGAAAACGGGAACGTCTTTATTTTCGGATGGTTTGAATAAATGACTCAGGATCGGATACGAAAATGAGAGGTTCAGATCCGGATGATCTGGTCGAATATCGTTGTATGTTGTAGGAAGGTATTGTCAGTTGAAAGAAGGAAAAGAAAATAAAATTAGAAAATGGGTATCACTAAATAGAAAATTCGTCGGGACGCTTCAGAGTCTTACGATTAACTCCTCGGCAGCGACGCCAAAAACTTGTCGCAGTCCCAGCAGTCGGTCGGGTTTTACTCCGGTTGTTAATCCGATCAACCGGGACTTACGGCAGTGGGATTTTAAATATATAGAGCTGGGGACCTAAGCTTACTACAGCTGTATAGCAGCAGTATGACCTAGGGTCATTCTTCAAGCTAATCGTATTGTGAAACGTAAGTGTCGGGAAAAACAGTTCAGTTTAGTGACGGGTTTAAAATGATTTGTGTGGGTGTTTTTGTTACTTAGGTCCGTAAATTAAAGCAATTAAATTAAAAGTTAAATAAACAGAAAATAGAAATAAGGATGTAATCAGTATGGAGGAGATGTGTTTGTTATGACTTCGTTAGCTTATGCAGGGGTGATGCTAGGGTTTTTGATATGAAAACGTCTTTTAAAGGTTTGTGTCTCATCTGAGCTTAGTTATTCGTAGTGTAAACACTAGCACCCTACTGATTGGGGAGACCAATCAGTATGTCACTGAGTACTAGGCTAGATTGAGTACGATCGGAGGAGGATGCTCAACTCTTCAACGTTATCCAGTGACGGAGTAACGACCCTTCTTGGAATGTTAATTCCTGGGTGCATGAGATAGAGTAACATACCCACTAGGGTTCCGACCTTTCTTAACACTACGGGGACAACGAAGTCAGGTAAGGCATTTAAGATTAAGACTTGGTTTTGGTGACTGTTAACTTTACATTAATGGTCATGATTTAGTCCAGAGCTTTGTGTTCAATCAAGATGTGACACAGTCTTCAACTACCGGCATTTCCTTAGCTTCCACGTATTTGTACTCCAGCAGTGGTGTTTCGAACGCTATACGAAGTACAGTGCCGTTTGCTGTGGTCTTTCCGGTATCACATAATTTACGGTCACTCTGGACTAGCTTAAACTAAGTTTGTATTAAAGTTCAACCATCTATGATATAAACCAGCCCTCATTATTCCCAATAAATCCCTGATTGATTCACGGTGTACTATACTGAAGGTTTAAATAGTATTTCCACAGTTACACAATTCAGACCATGTTTACAGTTTTAGAAAACACAGATAGGTAGTGAACGTTTGATCAAGGTTCGCGACTCCTTGTCATAAAGGTTCTAACCACGTTTATTTGGAGGAAAGGCGATATGATTTAGGTTTAAAAATCATAAATGCAAAGTAACAGTACACCTGGTTTTCAATCGTATATTAAAGCAGCATCACCCCACACATATATAAACTAACTACATCATAACAAACACACAAGGTAACTACTCACTACGCATATTAACAGATGCTAAATCTAGCATAATAACAATAGTAATAATCATTATAACATATAAGGAAAGAAGTAACGTTAATTAAGCGTAGATTGAATAAGCGTTAGAGAGAGAGTACACAAGTAGAACCTCAGCAATATCTTCGACAATATTACAAGAAAAGCCCCTGAATTATTCCCTACACTATTACAAAAGTAGTCCCTCCGTTAGTCATGGTTAAATATTAACTAAGACTTAGCTGGAACAAACCCTAATTCTAGAGAGAGAAAGTAGAGAGAGTTTGTGAGAGAGAAAGTGAGAGTGAAGAAATGAGTGAAATGAAGAATTGGTGTCTTGAAATGTGGAGAGGTGATCCTCTATTTATAGGCAAAGGGTGAAATCAGCCGTACAAGTCACGAAACACGCACGTACAAGCAAACGAAGCATAAACGGGCAGCAAGGGTCGTATCCGGCCTTCATAGGGCTGTATACGGTCCCTATGAGGCCGTATACGTGCTCCATCGGTTTCCGTTCGTTGCTTAAAATGCCCGTATCTCCTTTGTTACACGTCCGTTTGACCTGCTTCTTTCGCCTACGATCTCGTAATTCCGTTACGCTTCTAATGGTACCAATTTCATAATAATTGGATGTATAGAGCTCAGGCATAGCCGGAATGACTTTTAACGATCTGTAGAAGTCGTATCTCTTCCGTTCTATACCCAATTTGCCTGATTTTTAATTCTTCCATCTCGTTTTTACCTATTACATCATACCATAAGGTTAGAATGTGCTTATTATAAGGTAAATGAGGGTATGAGAATTGGTTGTTGTTTATTCGCTCTGTTTTGCTTGTTATCTAGACGTTTTTTTAGTGATTTTTGTAGCAACGCCTATATTTTGAGCACTTTAGTGAATTTTAGTAAATAATGATTGTTTTGGAATGTTTTCACCAAATATGTGCCCAAAAAGTGTGGAATATAGTACTTACAAACATGACTTTTTGTTTCACATCAAGTTATCCCAAACTTAGACGTTGCTTGTTCTCAAGCAACACTCAGTTTTGAAAACATTTTAAAACATTTTAGAGCGATTCAAAATACTTTTAAAGAGTTACCACTTCCAAACATAAGTAAGATAATGTCAGAATATAGGGAAAGGTAAGATGATCTTCTCATAGGCAAGAAAAGATTCTCTTAGGCATACTTCCAAATCTCATGATCTTGGAGTACACATGACTAGGCGATCTCACTAAAGGTGGTCACTCAATTCACTCAAAGTGTATCGGGCTTCCTATCAATCTAGAATAAACGAAATCGCTCAAATAGCCAGTCATGCAGCACTCATCGTCATAGGCTTGATCGAGAATCGGATCTCCACCACTTAAGTGAGGACGATGCTAATTATCCCAAGACATTCATGAGGGCTGTAGTGTTTGGTGAGGGTTAAAGGGTATGGATAGTGGTATATCTAGGTTGTAAGGGTTGCTTATCTTAAAACAAATGAGATTATGAGAAACTTTATTTTAGAACGGAACGGAGATAGCTGTTTGTCTTCTATCAGATTTTTCTTGTGAGGATGATACTTCGAAGGACTTTAGCTTTATTCTTGCGGAATATTTTCCTTTTCTTTTCTGCTTTTTCTTCTTTTTGTTTTCTTTTTCTGCTTTTTTCTATTTTCTTTTTTTTTCTATTTCAGAACTTCTTTGCCAGAGAATTTCCAAGGATATTTTTCTTCTTTTGATTCTTTCAGAAATCTTTTATCTTGAACATTTCGAGTCTTTTCACGGTGCCAATTTTATGCACCAAGGATTTGGGAGAACACGAAAAAGGTAGGATAAGTGAGGTGGATATTCTAAAAGATGTTCTTCAAAACCTTAGAAATTCTAAGATAAGTTTGGGATATTTTAGGAAGTAGGGTTTTTTTTTTTTTTTTTTTTTTTTTTGGGTAAAGGGTAAAATTTACCCGGTAAATATATTACTCCAAAAAACATTTAAGTACAAAGGATGTGAGTGATCAGCATTAGCCCTGTCTCTATCCGGGCGCATAGACTGGAGGCAAATCTCAGCCCGTTACATAGGCGAAAGACTACATAACAAGAACACGTCCACTAAACCAACATTTGACTCAACCTAAAAATCAAACAAAAACCAAGAAAATAACAACCATTACATTTGAATCGACCACATCAAACATAAACTATCTTTTGAGCTGCCCACGGGGGTTAATGTGAAAAGCCTTACAGAAAGCAGCTTGTTCTTCAGTTAAGTCATAGACTTGGTCATCATAATCCCCATAGAAATCCCAGAGGCCATAAATTGAGCCGTCTCATCATATATCTCTTCAATATCACTGTCCGAGTCCTCCAAGTTTTTATCCACTTTAGAATCCACTCCCTTATTGCCTTGATCAGTCTTTGCATCGACCTTTGATATATCAACCTCTTGAAGCACATCATACATTTTTAAATCATCCCTACTTAAAGCAACAAAGGAGTTGGATGTACTAACATGTGTATCCTCTTTTAGCTTCGTTTTTTCTTTATTAGCAACCACTTTAGGACGATACACAAATTTAGACTTTTGTTTACCTAAAAATATCCCTTCTACTTTCCTTGCATTCTGCCCCTCTTTGTTAGCTTTAGCACCTGTTGTACCAGCTTCGACAAACCCATCATTAGCATTCTTCTTTACAGGTTGTGATGGGCATTGATCATTGGAGTGGCCAAAAAGTTTACAAACATCACATCTAGGAGGCTTTCACTCATATTCAACCCGAACATTTTACTTTGTATAACCTGACCCATCCAGCTTTGGAATAGCTACAACTATGATATCTTTCAAGGCCTGATCAGAACTAATCTCAATCAAAGCTCTAGCAAAACTATTTCGACCCCATGATTCCTCACACATAGTGGCAGTATACGAATTCAACCTCATAGGAGTTCCAAGCATTGTTGCAATCATGCTCAGCCCATCTCCTGTAAAAGCAGCCATTGGAACATCATGTAATTTTACCCACACAGGCACCTTAGTAAGATTCTTCCTTAGTTAAACTAACATTTGGTGCTCATTGGTTAAGTATAATTGGGATTGTTCGAATCATCCATGGACCATTCTCAAGAACATCATTCATGCCCTTAGAAGTTGAGAACTTAAAGAAAAAGAACCCCCTAGCATTCATCATCACCTTTTGAAGACCATATTTTGACCAAGCATTCCATACATAGTTTTCAACAACCGGAAAAGCAATACGCTTACCAAAAAAATAACCATACAACGTATTTAAAAACCTGTTATTAACTTCCTCAAATGATGATAAAGGGATAGTAACATCGGCCTCATTAACAGATACATCAGAAATTAAGGAACGAAACTTAACTTTCCTTGAAGTTTCAGCATTAACATTCACATACGTTGGTTTACCAACATTACCAGGCTGATCAGCATTCTGTCCATTAGGTTGACCAAGTGTAACCACATCTTTCCTGATAATATTCTAATCACAGCCCTTTTTCAGCTTATCAAGTTCGTCTACCTTCAAATTCTTGAACACACCGGCTGAATTTGTTGTATTACTACCCAGGTTATTGCCCGTATTACTTTGACCTTCCTTCATCACATCCTTGTTAGTCACAACAGATGATTTTTCAAGATTGATATCACAGTAGCCTGATTATCAGCCACAACACTTTTCTCTTTAACACCTCTCCCCGGACTCAGAAAACCCCGTTCCATGTTACTTATATTCGACTCTCAAAACCAGCAACTAATCGGCCAAACAAATATCTAGCCACGTTATGAACCCACAACCAAATCTGGGTAAAATCTGATTTCGCCACCAAGATGAAACGCAAACCCAATCGTACAAACAAGAATCCAGAAAATCCAAGTTGGTCAATTCGAACAACACAAAGAAAACGTGTTGGCCAATAAAAAAAACGAATCAGTGAAGTAACGTATAGCCCAATCAAAAATCTTGTTCAAAACCCTCGAAACCAAATAGCAATAAAATATTCGATTTAATGGTGTATGTGATTGTGATCAATATGTCGGCAAGAAGAAATTAATGGAAGTCGGCAACCACAACCGACTCTCACATGGACATTAATATAATAATCAAATCAAAGATCAATATTTGCGATTAAAAACCCTTAAAGGAATAAATCACAAACACAATAACCTACCAATAAAAACATATGAGTTTTAAAGACAGAATCAAAGGCTGGAAAAAAAAACGAATGAAGCTTTGTAGGGGTTTTTAAAAAATCGCCATGTTTAGGGAGAGAAAACAAATATGAGGGTTTTATGAAATGAAAGGTTTAGGCTCAACAGGGTTTACTAGGCGGATCATCGATACTAAAAATGAGTATCGGAAAGGTTTTGGGCTTGAAAAGATATGTCGAAAAGGGCTAAATCCTAGGGAATGTCAAGGTCATCTAATTGCACCTATACTGCGTATGGTACACACCAATGTGGTCTTGAAGCGTATGTCAAGAGCAAGTTCTAATTCAGAGATACATGCATCGGCACACACAAGAAATGATTAGTGAAGCATTAAAGATGAATGCTTTTAGGCTCAAGATACCTCACTGCAAATAGGGTTGTCTGTGCTTTGTCATGCTCCTGTTAGATTATCATTTCTTGCTTAAGAAATTTCTACCTTATTTTCCCTAGATTCTGAAATATATTACTCATATTTGAAAATAGTTCATCTCAAAAATATTATGACTCAAAATAGTAGAGATAATCGTGAGATTAGGGTCGTACTTTTTAATTTTCTTTGAAAAATTTGAGGAACATTTTCTGAGTTTGCTATTTCGGACATTAAAAATCATAAAAAATTAACCAAGGTATTCTTAATGATGTGGTATCATTAAGAATAAACATTATTTATCCGGAAAATATCTAAACATATTTTCGCTACAAAAAAAACTTCGCGAAAACAACGTTATATTTGTATAACTCAAATAAAGTATTTTTATAAAATACTTTGATTTAAAATATATACGATTTCGTATTAACAAAATTTACGAATTAAAAATATTTCATTTGTTAACGATCGGGTAAACAAACACGGGCTTTAATACCACAAATTGGGGACAAAAGCCACCAAACTCCCCCCCTCTCTTTGGCATAAGCCGGCCTCCAACCCCCTCCTCACCCCGATTTTTTTTTTGTTTTTCATTTTACACACACACCATACCACACACCACCACCAAACCCTCTTCATCTCTTTGCTCTCATCTCTCTCGGATCTCTTTGCTCTCATCTCTCTCTGATTCTTCATGTTCTTCCTCTGATTCTTACATTTCTTCTGGCTCTGATTCTTCCATATCCTCTTCTTCTGGTTCTGTTTCTGGTGATAATTCTTCTTCATTCGTCTCTGACTCTTCCATCTCTTCTTCTATTTCTTCCTCAGGTTCAGACTCTTCCATCTCCTCTTCTTACGATTCTGACTCTTCGGTAGCTGAGATAAGACAAGTGTGCTCGTCTGGCCTATATGGTTCTATGTCTGAGTCAGAAGTGTCATCATCTGAAGTAATTCTGCCCATGGATATTGCGTATATCTCTGCATGTTCTGTTAGTGAACAGTCGGCTTGATCAATCTTGAATGATACTGTCTGTCCATGTGCTCGTAGACTGATAACCTAAGAATATACATCAATAATAGCACATGCAGTTTTCATGAATGGCCTACCTAGGATAATGGGTATGTTAATATCTTTCTGTATATCCATCACTACAAAGTCAGTAGAGAAATAGAACCTGTCAACTTTTACCATGATATTCTCAGCAATGCCTCTCGGGTATCGGACGGATTGATCGTGAAGCTGGACGCTCATTTTAGTGGGCTGTAGAGGTCCTAGTTCTAGTCTGGAGTAGAGTGAGAAAGGCATCAGATTTATACTGGCTCCATGATCAGTCAAGGTGCGTATCGTGCCTAAGTGATAGATGGAACAAGGCAAGGTGAATCGACCTGTGTCTCCTAGTTTTTCTGGTAAGGCATTCTGGATGACGGCTGAACATTCGGTTTTCAGAGAGACTTTAGGATTGGTAGGAATTTTATCTTTGGTTGCCAGCATTCGTCGGATATAGTCCGTACCGGAAAGGATTCTAGACACGGTGTCTAAGAAATTTCCGTCGAGCATGAATGACTTGGCGTTGTACTTCTTGTGCAAGCGATTAGGGAAAGGAATCTCAACCTCACGAGTCGGCGTGGGCATAGATCTGTTCTCAACTGTCGGCGGGACAGGAGAATGTTCCCTTACTGGAGAAGAAGTGGTAGAAGGAGTTGGTGGTTTATCAGAGTTTAAAGTCTTGGCTTCCTCAACATGGGGGTTCTGGATAGTGTTGCTTGGTAAGGTCCCTTGTGGTCGAGTATCGAGACGTTGGGCTAACTGACCGATTTGATTCTCAAGGCTTTTTAGGACCGAGAGTTGGTTTTGCAGGAATAGATCAGTCTGGTCTTGTCGGGCCGTAGTCTACTTATTAAAAGCAGATTGACCTTCAATGAATTTATTGAGGTTGTCGTCAGTACTCGTGACTGGAATGATAGTCTTCATAGGTTCAGCAGGCTGGATATCTTCAGTGGCGGTCAATGGAAGAGGTTGGTTGTATGGGAGTTGTGGTTGCTGTGGATACATCGGATATCGTGGCTGAAACCTAGGTTGGAAGGGTGGTTGGTTGTTCCGTGGAGGATATTGATTTCCTCAAGTTCTGGGCGGTGAAGTTCTAGCGAAGCCATGAGGGTTTTGAGGTCTGACAGGAAACTGGGCGTAGTAGACTGAACCGTCAGTAGGATCTTCGTACTCAACATCGTATTCTTCAGCGGGATGGTTGGCACATTTCTGGCAAGCCTGAACTTGGTGGATCTGCTGTGGCTGTTTCTTCAGTTCTCCTATCCGTTTCGTTAGAGTTTCAATCTGTTCGCTTAGAGACTTTATGGCTTCAGTTTGGCGAGTGTTATTGGTAGAAAGAGGGATGAGGATTGCTCATCAGACTTCCAATCATGGTGATGCATTGTCATATCTTCGATCAAGCTCCACTCTTCGTCATCAGTTAGTTTCATGAAATTGCTTTGAGCAGCTGCATCAAGATTGATGCAATGGTTAGGATCGAGACCTCTATAGAAGGTGCACACCTTGTCAGTCTTCGTCATCTGATAGTTTGGACATTTCCTCAGTAAACTCTTAAATCGCTCCTATGCTGAGTAGATAGATTCATCGTAAGCTTGTTGAAAGTTTGCGATGTCATTCTTTCTCTGAGTTTGTTTGGACGGGGGAAAGTATCTAGCAAGAAAGTTGTTACCCATGTCGGTCCATGAGGTGATTGAGCCGGTCTCAAGTCCCTCAAACCATGTAGAAGCATGTAAATCGAGAGAATAAGGGAACAAGTATAAGCGGACGATATCCTGCTCAACCCCATTCTGCTTGTATGAGTTTGAAACATTAATGAATTTGTCGATATGAGCGTTGGGATCATCACGGGGTAGACCGTGGAATTGGCAGTTGTCTTTTATGAGTTGTACGATGTGGTGTTTGAGTTCAAAAGATGCTCCGTCGATCACTAGATAGCTAATCGGTCCTCCTCGTCCTTCAATAGATAGTTTGGCGTTGTCGGCGAGAGTAACACGAGCGGCCATTTGTGGAAAACGGGAACGTCTTTATTTTCAGATGGTTTGGATAACCGACTCAGGATCGGATACGAAAATGACAGGTTCAGATCTGGATGATCTGGTCGAATATCATTGTATGTTGTGGGAAGGTATTGTCGGTTGAAAGAAGGAAAATAAAATAAAATTAGAAAACGGGTATCACTAAATACAAAATTCATCGGGACGCTTTAGAGTCTTACTATTAACTCCCCGGCAGCGGCGGGAAAAACTTGTCGCAGTCCCAGCAGTCGGTCTGGTTTTACTCCGGTCGTTGATCCGGTCAACCGGGACTTACGGCAGTGGGTTTTAAATTTATAGAGCTGGGGACCTAAGCTTACTACAGCTGTATAGCAGCAGTATGACCTAGGGTCGTTTTTCAAGCTAATCGTATTGTGAAACGTAAGTGTCGGGAAAAACTGTTCAGTTTAGTGACGAGTTTAAAATGATTTGTGTGGGTGTTTTTGTTACTTAGGTCTGTAAATTAAAGCAATTAAATTAAAAGTTAAATAAACATAAAATAGAAATAGGGATGTAATCAGTATGGAGGAGATGTGTTTGTTATGACTTCGTTAGCTTATGCAGGGGTGAAGCTAGGGTTTTTGATATGAAAACGTCTTTTAAAGGTTTGTGTCTCATCTGAGCTAAGTTATTCGTAGTGTAAACACTAGCACCCTATTGATTGGGGAGAGCAATTAGTATGTCACTGAGTACTAGGCCAGATTGAGTCCGATCGGAGGAGGATGCTCAACTATTCAACGTTATCCAGTGACGGAGTAACGACCCTTCTTGGAATGTTAATTCCTGGGTGCATGAGATAGAGTAACATACCCACTAGGGTTCCGACCTTTCTTAACACTACGGGGACAACGAAGTCAGGTAAGACATTTAAGATTAAGACTTGGTTTTGGGGACTGTTAACTTTACATTAATGGTCATGATTTAGTCTAGAGCTTTGTGTTCAACCAGGATGTGACACAGTCTTCGACTACCGGCATTTCCTTAGCTTCCACGTATTTGTACTCCACTAATGGTGTTTCCAATGCTATACGAAGTACAGTGCCGTTTGTTGTGGTCTTTCCGGTATCACATAATTTACGGTCACTCTGGACTAGCTTAAACTAAGTTTGTATTAAAGTTCAACCATCTATGATATAAACCAGCCCTCATTATTCCCAATAAATCCCTGATTGATTCACGGTGTACTATACTGAAGGTTTAAACAGTATTTCCACAGTTACACAATTCAGACCATGTTTACAGTTTTAGAAAACTCAGATAGGTAGTGACCGTTTGATCAAGGTTCGCGACTCCTTGTCATAAAGGTTCTAACCACGTTTATTTGGAGGAAAGGCGATATGATTTAGGTTTAAAAATCATAAATGCAAAGTAACAGTACACCTGGTTTTCAATCGTATATTAAAGCAGCATCACCCCACACATATATAAACTAACTACATCATAACAAACACACAAGGTAACTACTCACTACGCATATTAACAGATGCTAAATCTAGCATAATAACAATAGTAATCATCATTATAACAGATAAGGAAAGAAGTAACGTTAATAAAGCGTAGATACGGTGTGTATATGGCCGTATACGGTCCCTATGAGGCCGTATACAGTTTGTGGGGCCGTATACGTGCTCCATCGATTTCCGTTCGTTGCTTAAAATGCCCGTATCTCCTTTGTTACACGTCTGTTTGACCTGCTTCTTTCGCCTACGATCTCGTAATTCCGTTACGCTTCTAATGGTACCAATTTCATAATAATTGGATGTGTAGAGCTCAGGCATAGCCGGAATGACTTTTAACGATCTGTAGAAGCCGTATCTCTTCCGTTCTATACCCAATTTACCTGATTTTTAATTCTTCCATCTCGTTTTTACCTATTACATCATACCATAAGGTTAGAATGTGCTTATTATAAGGGAAATGAGGGTATGAGAATTGGTTGTTGTATATTCGCTCTGTTTTGCTTGTTATCTAGACGTTTTTTAGTGATTTTTGTAGCAACGCCTATATTTTGAGCACTTTAGTGAATTTTAGTAAATAATGATTGTTTTGGAATGTTTTCACCAAAGATGTGCCCAAAAAGTGTGGAATATAGTACTTATAAACATGATTTTTTGCGTCACATCAAGTTATCCCACACTTAGACGTTGCTTGTCCTCAAGCAACACTCAGTTTTGAAAACATTTTAAAACATTTTAGAGCGATTCAAAATACTTTTAAAGAGTTACCACTTCCAAACATAAGTAAGATAATGTCAGAATATAGGGAAAGGTAAGATGATCTTCTCATAGGCAAGAAAAGATTCTCTTAGGCATACTTCCAAATCTCATGATCTTGGAGTACACATGACTAGGCGATCTCACTAAAGGTGGTCACTCAATTCACTCAAAGTGTACCGGGCTTCCTATCAATCTAGAATAAACGAAATCGCTCAAATAGCCAGTCATGCAGCACTCATCGTCATAGGCTTGATCGAGAATCGGATCTCCTCCACTTAGGTGAGGACGGTGCTAATTATCCCAAGACATTCATGAGGGCTGTAGTGTTTGGTGAGGGTTAAAGGGTATGGATAGTGGTATATCTAGGTTGTAAGGGTTGCTTATCTTAAAACAACTGAGATTATGAGAAACTTTATTTTAGAACGGAAAGGAGATAGCTGTTTGTCTTCTATCATATTTTTCTTGTGAGGATGATACTTCGAAGGACTTTAGCTTTATTCTTGCGGAATATTTTACATTTCTTTTCTGCTTTTTCTTCTTTTTATTTTCTTTTTATTTTCTTTTTCTGCTTTTTTCTATTTTCTTTTTTTTTTCTTCAGAACTTCTTTGCCAAAGAATTTCCAAGGATATTTTTCTTCTTTTGATTCTTTCAGAAATCCCTTATCTTGGACATTTCGAGTCTTTTCACGGTGCCAATTTTATGCACTAAGGATTTGGGTGAACACGAAAAGGGTAGGATAAGTGAGGTGGATATTCTAAAAGATGTTCTTCATAACCTTAGAAATTCTAAGATAAGTTTGGGGATATTTTAGGAAGTAGGGTTTTTTTTTTTTTTTTTTTTTTTTTTTTTTTTTTTTTTTTTTTAGGTAAAGGGTAAAATTTACCGGGTAAATATACTACTCCAAAAAACATTTAAGTACAAATGATGTGAGTGAGTCCCACATCTCAGCCCGTTACATAGGCGAAAGACTACATAACAAGAACACGTCCACTAAACCAACATTTGACTCAACCTAAGAATCAAACAAAAACCAAGAAAATAGCAACCATTACATTTGACTCGACCACATCAAACATAAACTATCTTTTGAGCTGCCCACGGGGGTTAATGTGAAAAGCCTCACAGAAAGCAGCTTGTTCTTCAGTTAAGTTATAGACTTGGTCATCATAATCCCCATAGAAATCATCATCCTCAAACTGCTCAAGATAGCTAGCATAACCACCACCTCCTAATGAAGAACCAGAGGCCATAAATTGAGCCGTCTCATCATATATCTCTTCAATATCACTGTCCGAGTCCTCCAAGTTTTTATCCACTTTAGAATCCACTCCCTTATTGCCTTGATCAGCCTTTGCATCGACCTTTGATATATCAACCTCTTGAAGCACATCATCCATTTTTAAATCATCCCTACTTAAAGCAGCAAAGGAGTTGGATGTACTAACATGTGTATCCTCCTTTAGCTTCGTTTTTTCTTTATTAGCAACCACTTTAGGACGATACACAAATTTAGACTTTTGTTTACCTAAAAATATCCCTTCTGCTTTCCTTGCATTCTGCCCCTCTTTGTTGGCTTTAGCACCTGTTGTACCGGCTTCGACAAACCCATCATTAGCATTCTTCTTTACAGGTTGTGATGGGCATTGATCATTGGAGTGGCCAAAAAGTTTACAAACATCACATCTAGGAGGCTTTCACTCATATTCAACCCGAACATTTTACTTTGTATAACCTGACCCATCCAGCTTTGGAATAGCAACAACTATGATATCTTTCAAGGCCTGATCAGAACTAATCTCAATCAAAGCTCTAGCAAAACTATTTCGACCCCATGATTCCTCACACATAGTGGCAGTATACGAATTCAACCTCATAGGAGTTCCAAGCATTGTTGCAATCATGCTCAGCCCATCTCCTGTAAAAGCAGCCATTGGAACATCATGTAATTTTACCCACACAGGCACCTTTTTTGGGTAAAGGGTAAAATTTACCCGGTAAATATATTACTCCAAAAAACGTTTAAGTACAAAGGATATGAGTGAGTCTCATATCACAGCCCGTTACATAGGCAAAACTACATAACTAGGACACAACCTCTACCTACATTTGACCCAATACAAGAATCAAATGAAAACCAAAACAACATAAGACAACCAGATAATTGACTCAACCACAACAAAAACAAATTATTTTTTCCTAAACTTCCCAGTAAGGTTGATATCAAAAGCCTTGCAAAACTCCTCTTGTTCTTCAGTAAATTCGTATACTTGATCACCATAGTCATCATAAACATCATCATCATCATAGTATTCCAGATTACTATTACCACCACCACCACCACTTCCACATCCCAATCCAGAAGCCATATAATAGGAGGTCTCATTAAAGACCTCTTCAACATCACTTTCCGAATCTTCCAAAGTTTTATCCACATTAACCTTGTTACTACAACCAGCCTGTTCAGCATTAGAAACATTTGACTTACTTCCATGCACAACCTTTTCATCACTCTTGGTCGTCTCAACTTCCCGAATCACATCATCCTCTTTAGAATCAGACCCACTTAACACAGAAAATGGGTTAGAAGTACTAACATGTGTATCCTCCTTTTGCTTTGATTTTACTTTATTAGCAGCCACCTTAGGACAATATACAAAGTTAGACTTTTGTTTACCTAAAGAGATTCCTTGAACCTTCCTAGCATTCTGACCATCTTTGTTAACCTTAGGAACCTTTGACCCAATATCAACAAACCCATCATTTGTGTCTTTCTTACCAGGTTGTGATGGACATTGATCAATTGTATGCCCAAATAGTTTACATGTATCACATCTGGGAGGCTTCCACTCATATTCAACCCGGACATTTTCCTTCGTATAACCCGACCCGTCTAGTTTTGGAATAGCAACAACAATGTTGTCTTTCAAAACCTGAACAGAATCAATTTCAATCAACGCTCTAGCAAAACTATTCCTACCCCATGATTCAGCACACATGGTAGAAGTATAAGAATCCAACCTCATGGGCCTACCAATCAGTGTAGCAATCATACTCAACCCATCACTTGTAAATGCTGCCATCGGAACATCATGAAACTTTACCCAAACAGGCACCTTTGAAAGATCTTCTTTGGTTAAACTAATATTCGGTGCCCATTGGTTAAGAATAATAGGAATTGTTCTTATCATCCATGGCCCATTCTCAATTACGTTATTCATACCATCAATAGATGATAACTTGAAGAAGAAGAACCCTCTAGCATTCATCATTACCTTTTGGAGACCATATTTTGTCCAAACGTTTCGTATATAATTTTCCACAACTGGAAAAGCAACCCGCTTACCAATAAAATAACCATACAAAGTATTCGAAAATCTGTTGTTAACTTCCTCAACTGATGACAACGGGATAGTAACATCGGCCTCATTAACAGAGACATCAGATTGTAAGGAACGAAACTAACATTTGGTTAAACTAACATTTTAAAAACCTGTTAAACTAACATTTGGTGCCCATTGGTTAAGTATAATTGGGATTGTTCGAATCATCCATGGACCATTCTCAAGAACATCATTCATGCACTTAGAAGTTGAGAACTTAAAGAAAAAGAACCCCCTAGCATTCATCATCACCTTTTGAAGACCATATTTTGACCAAGCATTCCATACATAGTTTTCAACAACCGGAAAAGCAATACGCTTACCAAAAAAATAACCATACAACGTATTTAAAAACCTGTTATTAACTTCCTCAAATGATGATAAAGGGATAGTAACATCGGCCTCATTAACAGATACATCAGAAATTAAGGAACGAAACTTAACTTTCCTTGAAGTTTCAGCATTAACAACATTCACATACGTTGGTTTACCAACATTACCAGGCTGATCAGCATTCTGTCCATTAGGTTGACCAAGTCTAACAACATCTTTCCTGATAATATTCTGATCGCAGCCCCTTTTAAGCTTATCAAGTTCGTCTACCTTCAAATTCTTGAACACACCGGCTGAATTTGTTGTATTACTACCCATGTTATTGCCCGTATTACTTTGACCTTCCTTCATCACATCCTTGTTAGTCACAACAGATGATTTTTCAAGATTGATTTCACAGTAGGCTGATTATCAGCCACAACACTTTTCTCTTTAACACCTCTCCCCGGACTCAGAAAACCCCGTTCCATGTTACTTATATTCGACTCTCAAAACCAGCAACTAATCGGCCAAACAAATATCTAGCCACGTTATGAACCCACAACCAAATCTGGGTAAAATCTGATTTCGCCACCAAGATGAAACGCAAACCCAATCGTACAAACAAGAATCCAGAAAATCCAAGTTGGTCAATTCGAACAACACAAAGAAAACGTGTTGGCCAATAAAAAAAACGAATCAGTGAAGTAACGTATAACCCAATCAAAAATCTTGTTCAAAACCCTCGAAACCAAATAGCAATAAAATATTCGATTTAATGGTGTATGTGATTGTGATCAATATGACGGCAAGAAGAAATTAATGGAAGTCGGCAACCACAACCGACTCTCACATGGACACTAATATAATAATCAAATCAAAGATCAATATTTGCGATTAAAAACCCTTAAAGGAATAAATCACAAACACAATAACCTACCAATAAAAATATAAAAGTTTTAAAGACATAATCAAAGGCTGCAAAAAAAAAACCGAATGAAGCTTTGTAGGGGTTTTTAAATAATCTCCATGTTTAGGGAGAGAAAACAAATATGAGGGTTTTATGAAATGAAAAGTTTAGGCTCAACAGGGTTTACTAGGCGGATCATTGATACTAAAAATGAGTATCGGAAGGGTTTTGGGCTTGAAAAGATATGTAGAAAAGGGCTAAATCCTAGGGAATGTCAAGGTCATCTAATTGCACCTATACCGCGTACGGTACACGCTAATGTGGTCTTGAAGCGTATGTCAAGAGCAAGTTCTAATTCAGAGATACGTGCATCGGCACACACAAGAAATGAATAGTGAAGCATTAAAGATGAATACTTTTAGGCTCAAGATACCTCACTGCAAATAGGGTTGTCTGTGCTTTGTCATTCTCCTGTTAGATTATCATTTCTTGCTTAAGAAATTTCTACCTTATTTTCCCTAGATTCGGAAATATATTACTCATATTTGAAAATAGTTCATCTCAAAAGATATTATGACTCAAAATAGTAGAGATAATCGAGAGATTAGGCTCGTAATTTTTAATTTTCTTTGAAAAATTTGAGGAACATTTTCTGAGTTTGCTATTTCGGACATTAAAAATCATAAAAAACTAACCAAGGTATTCTATACCTGCTATCCCACACTTAGAGGAATATTGTCCCTAATGTTCTCTTGAGTTGAGATTTACTGGAAGTAAAATTCCACACTTAGAGTTTGAACATATAAGAAAATGTTTCTCAAGTGTTTGTTTTGGGCTATAATCCCACACTTAGTGATAAGCTTAGGATAGAGTATAGACTACTTAACAAACTAACAAAGCAAATAATATACAGAATCATAAACAAAAGAGAGTAAAGGGTTAAGACACTCCCCAGATAGCGAGCTGCAATGAAGCTAAGAGTCTGAATTTGCTGAAAAGAGACGTTGCCAGGATCTTTTTCTTCGTCCATAAAGAACGGCTCGGCTTCAAGCGTCTTGCTATTGGTTTTCTTCATCCATCATTCTCCTTGTGAATAAATCTCGTAAGTGTGAACACATTGGTCGTACCTTTTTACAAACTCAAAGTATTTTTGCAAATGAAAAGATAAATCATTGTCTCAAAATTTGAAAAGATGTTTTCTACTACAAATCAGTTTTATAAAACATGTGTTTTTAAACGAGTTCGAGCATAATGCATAAAAGTAGTACGCAAGTACCTCAAATGCTCGAAACTCATGAATTATCATTTTTCAAATTGATTTCCTATTTTCTGAGACGAGTGGTTTTATTTGCAAATGAGTTGTAATATTAGAATGTTTTTCATAAAGTATTTTGGTAACGACCAAGTGTGAAGGATAGTCAGAAATTTTCTTCACTTATTGACACTGTTCTCTCTACACGTCTTATTGCACGGGTTGCCTCCCAAGAAGCGCTAATATACTACACCAGGGTAAAACCCTTTACCCAAAAAAAAAAAAAAAAGAAGCGCTGCTTTTAGAGTCGAGAGCTCGACTTTGCCTTCCTTCAGACTAGTTGGTGCTGGAACCTCCAGCGCGGGAAGTGTTCAGAGTTGGAACCCTGGGACTTCTTGGGTAGATCCTCAGAAAATGGTGAGCGAAGATGTCGACGATGTTTGGATTCTCAGATGAAAAAATGGGGAAGCTTTGAAGATGTTGCTCAGCAACCCTTTTCATGTGTAGAAGATCCCAAGTAATCTCCTTTACTGTTTTGGAGATAGTTCCGCGGGAATCTACAAAAGAGAATCCATCAGCTCCATCATCTCTCGTTCAGGATGTTGTTGTCTGAGTGAGACCATGAATCCATAGAACTGCAGATGTAAGGTCTCGTGATCTGCAATACCGGAGTTTCCTCCAAGTTCTCGGATTGACTCATGAATACCCTGGATGAGATAGGTCTGGTAGTGGGAAAACGTGAGGTTGGAGTTCTTAAAGATATTATTCACTATGTCTTATACCTTACGTAATCCGTAGTTGAATAACTGTCCATGCTCTTCCTCGGGAACCTCAGCAAAGATTTCCTTGATTCGATCTGTGAGGAAGTTCGCGATGTTAACCATCGAACCTTCAGTTATGGATGAAGGGATGTCACGCGTTCTTTCATCAAAACTCACATACTCGAGATCATGGACAATCCTGTGAGCATGGTACTCCACCGTACAGTCGATATAGAACCTGTGAGGAGAAGTTTCGTCGATGTGATCATTCCTAGCCATAGAATTCATCAGTCCCCTAAGATCGTTCATCAACCGGATGTCTATGTTTGTGTCAGGATTCCCAGTAGCATGGTACATATTACCGCGATATGAATTTAAGAACTCATGTTGCTCGGCGGAATATGGAAATGCGGATCTGATCAGTGTGTCATAGATCTTCCTATACATGCATCTTTGGTCTTCAAAGAACTCAAGCTCCTCAGGTGTCGGTCCAATAGTGTGGTGCACTTGTAATAGTTGAGCAGCGAGATCTTCGGCAAAGGCATTTAGGCTGTTGTGGAAGAATCGTGGATCCAGGGTGTGGTTGGCTTGATACACTTCTGATTCAGCCTCAAGTTCTACAATCAGGTTCCTTTGGCGTGGAGTGTATTCATTAGTAGAGTGAATGATAATGCTCATCATAGTTGGGATGCCATTTTCAAAGTCTTCGATGGCACTTATCATCTCCTCGTGGTTTGAAATGATCGTGATTTGGGGAGAAGTGGGAACAGCTGAAGGTGCGAGAAGCTGGATAGACCGGATATCTATTGGAACATCAGTGTAAATGACATTATCCTCGTCACTCTCTATAGATAGAGTATCCCTAGCTTGAAAATCAGGGAACACAACAGCATCTGTTGGTGGTAAGGTGTCATCAGTGATCTGAGATATCGGCTGAGAGGAATCCATCTCAATGTCCTTCTCTTCCTGAGAATCAGAATCACGGCTAGATCCGGAAGCGCTTCCCTTCTCGAACTGACTTCGAGGTGCAGATGTGTCAAAGGCTTAAATCCTTTGGGGAAGTCTGGATGTTTTGTAGACATCAATCTTTCTCAAGAGTTTATCTCGAAGCTATGGATGCTGTTTAGATAAAGCGATAGTCTTTTTAATATTCAGCAGAGCATCGAGTCGAGGAGACATGAGAGGTTTGGTGTGATCAATAGCTGACGCAATGAGTTTCTCCATGGTGAGACCAAATTCTGCATCGTGAGAGCAATCAGTCGGTGGGTCTTCTTCTGATTCACTGTATGATAGAGGGATAAAGTTCTCAAAGTTCTCAATCTGCATAATCTCTGCTGTCGTCAAGTGCGAATCAGGAAGGTACTGATGAGGTGGTGTAGACTAATATACTTCCTCAGGCTCTGATTCTTCATCTTCTTCTTCTGATTCTTCCATTTCTTCTGGTTCTGTTTCTTCCGTATCCTCTTCTTCTGGTTCTGTTTCTGGAGATGATTCTTCTTCATTCGGCTCTGACTCTTCCATCTCTTCTTCTACTTATTCCTCAGGTTCAAACTCTTCCATCTCCTCTTCTTCTGATTCTGACTCTTTAGTAGCTGAGATAAGACAAGTGTGCTCATCTGGCCTATATGGTTCTATGTCTGTGTCAGAAGTGTCATCATCTGAAGTAATTCTGCCCATGGATATTGCATATATCTCTGCATGTTCTGTTAGTGAACAGTCGTCTTGATCAATCTTGAATGATACTGTCTGTCCATGTGCTCGTAGACTGATAACGTGAGAATATACATCAATAATAGCACGTGCAGTATTCATGAATGGCCTACCTAGGATAATGGGTATGTTAATATCTTCCTGTATATCCATCACTACAAACTCAGTAGAGAAATAGAACTTGTCAACTTTTACCGTGACATTCTCAGCAATGCCTCTCGGGTATCGGACCTATTGATTGGCAAGCTGGACGCTCATTTTAGTGGGCTGTGGAGGTCCTAGTTCGAGTCTAGAGTAGAGTGAGAAAGGCATCAGATTTATACTGGCTCCACGATCAGCCAAGGAGCGTATCGTGCCTGAGTGATAGATGGAACAAGGCAAGGTGAATCGACCCGTGTCTCCTAGTTTTTCCGATAAGGCATTCTGGATGACGGCTGAACATTTAGCGTTCAGAGAGACTTTAGGAGTGGCAGGAATTTTATCTTTGGTTGCCAGCATTCGTCGGATATATTTCGTACCGAAAGGGATTCTAGACACGGTGTCTAAGAATTTTCCTTCGTGCTTGAATGACTTAGCGTTGTACTTCTTGTGCAAGCGATTAGGGAAAGGAATCTCAACCTCACGAGTCGGCGAGGGCATAGATCTGTTCTCAACTGTCGGTGGAACAGGAGAAAGTTCCCTTACTGGAGAAGAAGTCGTAGAAGGAGTTGGTGGTTTATCAGAGTTTAAAGTCTTGCTTCCTCAACATGGGGGTTCTGGATAGTGTTGCTTGGTAAAGTCCCTTGTGGTCGAGTATCGAGACGTTGGGCTAACTGACTGATTTGGTTCTCAAGGCTTTTTAGGACCGAGAGTTGATTTCGCAGGAATAGATCAGTCTGGTCTTGTTAGGCCTATTCTTCTGATCAAAAGCAGTTTGACCTTGAATGAATTTGTTGAGGTTGTCGTAATTACTCGTGACTGGAATGATAGTCTTCACAGGTTCAGCAGGCTGGATATCTTCAGTGGTGGTCAATGGAAGAGGTTGGTTGTATGGGAGTTATGGTTGCTGTGGATACGTCGGATATCGTGGCTGAAACCTGGGTTGGAAGGTTGGTTGGTTGTTCCGTGGAGGATATTGATTTCCTCGAGTTCTGGGCGGTGAAGTTCTAGCAAAGCCACGAGGGTTTTGAGGTCTGACAGGAAAATTGGGCGTAGTTGTAACACCCCCAAATTTCGGGTTGCGGAAGCGGTCGGGTCGGGGTGTTACCAAATCGAATATCACAAGCGCAAGGTACATAATGAACGACTCTAAATGAGATGTTTTGAAAATAGTAATTACATTACCAATATAAGTTTTACAAAGCTGCGAATTTATAAGTAATTTCCAAATACATAATTTGAAAATACAACAGTAAATGCAAAGTGGTCCCAAGTGTTTGAAAGCATGCGACTCGAGCTAGGATCCTGATGGGTCGATCCTACTATAGCAGTACCTGAGAATACAACTCTAAAAGGGTCAGCTATAAAGCTGGTGAATCTCACAGGTTTAACATGAACATTGATGTGATCAATATGATTATCCGACGATAATAAAATGTTATAAATGAACAATGATTTAAGCAATTTACTCAAACAATGATTTTTAACCAAATAACGTCACTAAACAATGATTTAAACCAACGCAGGTTTTCGAACAACATGAAATTAAACAAGGGTTCAACCAACGCAGGTTTCGTAACATTGAACAAACCAACGCAGGTTTTTGAACAATGTTCTATTATGATTTTGCATTGCACTAAGCTATGGTTCAAGGCCTAACCCGATTTTCTGCCTCCCGAACGGTGTCAACACCCATAACAATTACTAAAATGCCCGTTTTTAACTTGGTTGTAGCTAGCAACCCGGACGGGGACGTCACTCCCATGATAGATCTATCTTTTAGTAACCGCGCCTTATTAAGTTAATGAACCATACATGATGAGGACTTTTCCGAATTAAAACACTTGTGCAATACTCAAGGAAAATCAAGACCAAATAATGGTAGCCAAACAATGTAACTAATATAGTAGTACTGAATTAAATAATCATTTAATTCCACGAGTTTATAATCAAAATTAACTAATCAAATAACATATGATCACGAAAACAAGTAAGCATTGTATCTCATCCCAATATTTAAAAATAGTAAAAATGGGGCTGTGAGACTCACCTGAGTCTATCCGAGCAATGAATATATCCAACGAGGAACGTATAGTCCGAAGTCTCCTAGTGTCCTAAACACGTGAGATTATGTAAGTAATAGACTAATAAGTCGGACTAGTCGAATCGTGCAATTATTCACTTGTTATTTAAGTTTAGGGATTTTGTACGGCCCGTTGGTGTGTTTTGTAATAATTATTCCAAAGTATAATTATCACAATGTTGTCACAATGCACTTATAAAAGTATATTAGTTTCGTGTATAAGTCATAACATATTTGATTTGATTTCCATGTTCGGTTTTAAAGTCAAACGTGCTCGGTTTGGCCCGAGACTTTTACACTAGTCTTAAATATGTCAAATAAGTTTACAAAACTTGTCGTTATGTTTCGTGGGTCTCTCGAAGTGTCGTTTCTAAGAAAGTACCAAAACAGCCCTTAGTTTCATGTTTTCCAGATTTTTGACTCGACGAGCCTCTCGTTTTCTACCCTTTTTAGTCCGAACCAGGCCACACCAAAAATCACAGCTGATCATATATATGTCTAGTTCAATTATGCACTTTATAGTAATTTTATACTTTCGTTTACTATTTTTAACACAAATAAACATGAGACGTGGTCAGATTTTGTCCAAAAACGAGTTCAGTCCAAAGATCCACCTATTTCACCATGATCCGTGAGGATCTGGTCCGAGAGCCAAAAATAAAAGTTGTAGCCGATATCTTAGTGAACACTTTTCGTTTAGATGTCGAGAGTTGGTTCTTCCTAGTTTTCAAGATATAGACGATTTTGTGAGGGTTATTTTCTGGTCAGCAAACGTTACATATATATATGTTCATAAAAACGATTTTTAAGCTCTTATTTGGACATAATATTGTTGTATGAGATTACTAACATGTAGATCTAAGTATTACTTGAAAATATATAGAGAGAGAGGAGTGTTAGATCATACCAAAAATCGTGAATCTAGAGAGAGGTGAGATGAATGATGCAAAACCGAGTTCTTTGTTGCTTCCTCTTTGATCTCTTCTTCAAGATGGTGGTGAAAGATGGTGATGATGAGGGTTGATTAGAGAGGAGGAGGAGAGCTTCTTGGTGTGTGTTTTTCTAGAGAGAGAGTAGTGAGATGGAGAGTGGGAAACAATGGGAGTAAAATATGGATCTTGTCAAGGTTTTAAGTCAAAGAGAAAACATAGATCCCCAAATTAGGGAGGAGGGGGACGGTTTTTGCTAGTCAAAAAGGAGATTGATTTTTGTTAAATCTTGTCTCCAATATTGGTGTTTTACCCGTGTTTGTTTACCCGATCGTTTAAACCGTTAATTCGTACTTTAAACTTTATACGTACGTTTTCATAATGGCATTCGAATTTTGATATGTTTACATTGAAGTATTGTTTATAATACTTGGAAAACATTTCTAAAAATGTTTGGTTATGGTGTCGGGTTCAGTTTACGCGTTCATTTAATGATTGTTTAATTACGTGACGTTTTATCTAAACGTTTTTGTTATCGATATAAAATACGATAATTATAATGAAGTATTTTATCAAAATACCTATTAATGAGTTATACAATATAACTTAGGTATGTTTTGATTTTCGGACGCATTTTTGTCGCGTATAACTTATTTTGTACGATACGAAATACTTTGTATATATTATCAAAATAATATATAATATATAATGAGGGTATTAAATAATATTTATATATTACTTAATACTTATGTTTCACCAACGTCCGTTTTGAGTTTCTGCGTTCTGCCCGTTTTGTTTATATGCGATTATTTAAATAATCGTTTTATGTTATATATATATAATACTCGTACTCTTTCGTATTGAGCGTATATAATACGCTGAATAAAAGTTTAAATTGGGTTCAAATTTTGGGTTATTTTTGACCGGGTGTCACAGTAGTAGACTGAACCGTCAGTAGGACATTCGTACTCAACCTCGTATTCTTCAGCGGGATGGTTGGCACAGTTCTGGCAAGCCTGAACTTGGTGGAACTGCTGTGGCTATTTCTTCAGTTCTCCTATCTGTTTCATTAGAGTTTAAATCTGTTCGCTTAGAGACTTTATGGCTTCAGTTTGGCGGGTGTTATTGGTGGAAAGAGGTAAGGATGAGGATTGCTCATCAGACTTCCAATCGTGGTGATGCATCATCATATCTTTGATCAAGCTCCATGCTTCATCATCAGTTAGTTTCATAAAGTTGCCTTGAGCAGCTGCGTCAAGATTGATGCGATGGTTAGCATCAAGACCTTTGTAGAAGGTGCACACCTTGTCAGTCTTCGTAATCTGATGGTTTGGACATTTCCTCAGTAAACTCTTAAATCGCTCCCATGCTGAGTAGATAGATTCATCGTGAGCTTGTTGAAAGTTTGCGATGTCATTCTTTGCCTGAGTTTGTTTGGACGTGGGAAATTACCCATGTCGATCCATGAGGTGATTGAACCGGTCTCAAGTCCCTCAAACCAGGTAGAAGCATGTAAATCGAGAGAATAGGGGAACAAGTATACGCGGACGATATCCTACTCTACCCCATTCTGCTTGTATGAATTTGAAACCTGAATGAATTTGTCGATATGAGCGTTGGGATCATTACGGGGTAGACCGTGGAATTGGCAGTTGTCTTTTATGAGTTGTACGATGTGGTGTTTGAGTTCAAAAGATGCTCCGTCGATTACTAGATAGCTAATCGGTCCTCCTCGTCCTTCAATAGATAGTTTGGTGTTGTCGGCGAGAGTAACACGAGCGGCCATTTGTGGAAAACGGGAACGTCTTTATTTTCGAATGGTTTGGATAATCGAATCAGGATCGGATACGAAAATGAGAGGTTCAGATCCGGATGATCTGGTCGAATATCGTTTTATGTTGTGGGAAGGTATTGTCGGTTGAAAGAAGGAAAAGAAAATAAAATTAGAAAACGGGTATCACTAAATAGAAAATTCGTCGGGACGCTTTAGAGTCTTACGATTAGCTCCCCGGCAGCGGCGCCAAAAACTTGTCGCAGTCCCAGCAGTCGGTCGGGTTTTACTCCGGTCATTGATCCGGTCAACCGGGACTTACGGCAGTGGGTTTTAAATTTATAGAGCTGGGGACCTAAGCTTACTACAGCTGTATAGTAGCAGTATGACCTAGGGTCGTTTTTCAAGCTAATCGTATTGTGAAACGGAAGTGTCGGGACAAACTGTTCAGTTTAGTGATGGGTTTAAAATGATTTGTGTGGGTGTTTTTGTTACTTAGGTCCGTAAATTAAAGCAATTAAATAAAAAGTTAAATAAACAGAAAATAGAAATAGGGATGTAATCAATATGGAGGAGATGTGTTTGTTATGACTTAGTTAGCTTATGCGGGGGTGATGCTAGGGTTTTTGATATGAAAACGTCTTTTAAAGGTTTGTGTCTCATTTGAGCTTAGTTGTTCGTAGTGTAAACACTAGCACCCTACTGATTGGGGAGACCAATCAGTATGTCACTGAGTACTAGGCCAGATTGAGTCTGATCGGAGGTGGATGCTCAACTCTTCAACGTTATCCAGTGACGGAGTAACGACCCTTCTTGGAATGTTAATTCCTGGGTGCATGAGATAGAGTAACATACCCACTAGGGTTCTGACCTTTCTTAACACTACGGGGACAACGAAGTCAGGTAAGGCATTTAAGATTAAGACTTGGTTTTGGGGATTGTTAACTTTACATTAATGGTCATGATTTAGTCCAGAGCTTTGTGTTCAACCAGGATGTGACACAGTCTTCGACTACCGACATTTCCTTAGCTTCCACGTATTTGTACTCCACCAGTGGTGTTTCCAACGCTATACGAAGTACAGTGCCGTTTGCTGTGGTCTTTCCGGTATCACATAATTTACGGTCACTCTGGACTAGCTTAAACTAAGTTTGTGTTATAGTTCAATAAATCCCTGATTGATTCACGGTGTACTATATTGAAGGTTTAAACAGTATTTCCACAGTTACACAATTCAGACCATGTTTACAGTTTTAGAAAACACAGATAGGTAGTGACCGTTTGATCAAGGTTCGCGACTCCTTGTCATAAAGGTTTTAACCACGTTTATTTGGAGGAAAGGCGATATAATTTAGGTTTAAAAATCATCAATGCAAAGTAACAGTATACCTGGTTTTCAATCGTATATTAAAGCAGCATCACCCCACACATATATAAACTAACTACATCATAACAAACACACAAGGTAACTACTCACTACGCATATTAACAGATGCTAAATCTAGTATAATAACAATAGTAATCATCATTATAATAGATAAGGAAAGAAGTAACCGTTAATAAAGCGTAGATTGAATAAGCGTTAGAGAGAGAGTACTGACGCGCTGCCAGCAGTCACGGTTGTTTTCGCAACTGGCAGCAACACGTCGGTGGAAGTTTTAAAATTTATATTTTGCTGGGGACCAAAGTTCTACTAGAGCTGTATAGCTGAAGTATGACCTAGGGTCGTTTTAAAGAGTTAACCGTATTGTGAAACGACTTGTCGAGACGAAAGTTCAAATTAGCGATGGTTTGAAAATAGTTTTGAGTGGGGGTTTTATACTTAGGTCTGTAATTAAAATTAAAACTAATTAAAGCAGTAAATAAAAGCAGTAGGTTGAATCAGTATAGGGGGACTTGTGTTTGTTATGACTTCGTTAGCTTTTACGTGGGGTGATGCTGTATTGGGGTTTTATATTTGAAAACGTCTTTTAAGATTTGTGTCTTGCGTTCACATAGATACCTTGTGGTGTAAACGCTAGTACCCTACTGATCAGATAAACCAACCAGTATGTCACTGAGTACTAGGCTGTCAAGATTCTGATCAGATCGGACTGTCTTGAAACCCCCCTCACCGTCTCTTATGATGAGACCAAGTGACCCTCCAGATGGGGTGCAGGAATAAGGTGACAGTCCGCAATTTATCCACTGATCTTTCTTAACACAGACAAAGATATCTAAGCTAGGCGAGGCATTTAAGATTTAAGACAGGTGGTGACTGATTAACAAATACATTAATGGCTGTGATTGAGTTCAGAGATATTCGGTTGTGATACAGTCTTCAACCCACAGAGTTTTTCACAGTTACATAGTGTATTCACCCGTATTACGGTCTTTCCTGGATCACAGACTATGCTAGGATGTAACACAGTATACAGCCTTTGACCTTTCCGTAGTTTGTACGTGTTTGTATTCCACCATAGGTGTTTCCAACGTTAAACCGGATACTCAATCGTATTTGGGCTTTAACTGGGCTACATACTTTACGGCCATCTGAACTCAATATGTCTAAGCTTGTATTACCGTAAAACCATCTATGATAGCTAAACAACCCGTTCGCTTTATAATCCCAAACCAATAAATCCCTGATTAATTCACAGTGTACTATACGATAGGTAGACAGTATTTCCATTGCTTCAAAATCAGACCATGTTATTTTAAGAAAATATAGATAGGTAGTGACCGTTTGACTAAGGGTCGCGAGTCCTTGACATAAAGGTTCTAACCACGTTTATTGGAGGAAAGGCGATAGTTTAGTTTAAAATCATAAATGTATAGTTAACAGTACACCGGTTTTCAATATTTAACAATTGGGATCATTATTCCACAACGGATTGTGCCCACGACTTTCATAGCTTCCACGTTCCGTACTACACACATTCGTGATGTTTCCGGCGCTATACAAATGAAAGCCATATACCGTTACCTCCGTTGTTTCATAACGGTGTTATCCCAGTTGTATTTAAAGTAGCATCACCGCAATTATTAACAAGCTAACTACATCATAACAAACACAATAGCTAATCTACTCACTAATCATGGCAATGTATCCTAAATCAAACATAATAATAGCATGCAACATTATGAAAGATAAGGATAGAAATAACCGAAAGTAATGCGTAGATTGAATAGTAGCTGAAAGATTACACGGACAGAGCTCCGAAATATCTCGAACAATATTACAAAGGAGATCCTCCAAGATTTCCAACTCTATTACAAAAGCTACCATACTAATCCTCCTCTAACTCCTAAGAGTAGTGCTAGAGAGAGGATACTAATTACCTACTAATTCTCCTCTAACTCCTAAGAGTAGTGCTAGAGAGAGAATGCTAACCTAATTCTGGAGAGAGAAATGAGATGAGAGGTGTGTGAAAATGAGAAATGGAGGTTAGTATTTATAGGGAGAGGGTGAAAGCCTTCGTACAAGTCTTGAAGCATCAAATACAAGCATCAAAGCAGCATACGGGACAAGCGGACCAAGGGGGGTCAAACGGCACCCAACAAGGCAAACAACCCTATATACGGAACCCATAGGGCCGTATACGGCACCTAGGGTGCCGTATACGGTACCTAGGTGCCCAGGGAGTGGTTGGTGCTTCGTTTGGCCTCCGCTGACTTCTCGGTTGCTTGGTTCGTCCGTATCTTCTTCGTTTGGGCTCCGATTTGCTTGATTGTTGCGCCGTTGGCTTTGTTTTTCCATTACGCTTCTAATGACACTGAGTTTTCCAAATTTGGAAGTGTTTGACTTTTGCGTGTTCCGGATGACGATCGGCGAGCTTTCAGACTGTGTATCTTCTCTGTCTCTCGTCCGTTTCTTCTGATTCCTTCACCTCCGGTCTCGGATTTCCCTATGGAATCATAAAATATGAATTAAGATCTAATTCCATAAGTAAATTAAGAAGGGAATGTTTAAGGTGACATTATTTGCCTCGTTTTGCGTGATAAACGGATGTTTTTGGTGATTTTAACAGCAGTGCCTATAATTGGACCACTTTGGTGATTTTAAGTAAATAATAGATGTTTTAAGATGATTTCACCAAATATAAGTCCAATAAGTGCAGAATAATGTGCCTAAAAACATGACTTTTTAGGTCACATCATGTCGCACCCCCCCCCCCCCCCCCCCAAACACGTGGCAGCGGAAACATGAGGTGTCACGGGGGCTACGACCAAATCAAATATCACAACACACAGATTAAAGCAAACGACCTCTATATGAGACGTTTGAAAAATATTACATTACCATAATTCAAATGTTTACAAAATATCTGGAGTTCGCATAAACCGTTAGAGATTTCTAATGCCTAAATGTTGATACAAAATATCGTAATGCAATCTAATCTCTTGTTGTTTGTGAAAACATGCGACTCGAGCTAATACTTCCAAAAGCATCCTACTTTCTTGATTCCTGTGGGTAGTCCTACTGCGTCTGTAAACCTGAGAATACATACTAAAAGGTCAACATAAAGTTGGTGAGTTCATAGGTTTGCAAGCAGTTGTAAACATAAGTAAGAAATATGAGATTTTCGTAGCGTTGCACGTATGCAAAAACTGTTGTAAAAATATCAGGTTATCATTTGTTATTCCTTGTTTTCCTTTGTTATCATTTGTTATCCTTTGCGTCATGAGCTCATAGTTCGAAGCTTAACCCTTGTTGTTGCCTCAGCAAGTGTCTAATCCGGAACACTCGTTTGTCAAGTATTATGCGTCCGTTTGACCAGTTAGAGCAACCTAACCCGGACGGGGGTGTCAATCCCCAATAGATCTATTTACAAATACTCACGCTTACAAATAATTAACGAACTATGATGTGCGAGGGCTTTGTTGGATTATGGTTTCACTCATGCGTTATCCTTTGCTTTCCCTTGTTTCCTTTGTTTTCATTGTTCCCTTTGTTATCCATTGTTTATAAAACAGTTGTATAAAAGCAGTTGCATAACGACAGTTGTATAAAGCATGTACAAAGATAGTTGTATAAAACATGTGTGTATGTATTCTCACCCCAAAATAGTTAAAACGAGTAAAACGGGGGCTATGAAACTCACCTTAGATTAGCAAGTAGCAAGCAAATATCAAATAAGCAAGCAAGCCGATGTGCAACCTTCTAACGTCCTAAACGTATAAGGTTGTGTAAGTAGATGTCTTAAAAGACCATCTATAGCGATTGTATAAGTGGGGGTTAATGTCCACTTAAGCCAATCGTGTAGGTGGAGGGTTAATGTCCACCTAAAGCTAGTTCATCAACTAGTATGTCCAAATAGGTTATTCAAGTTCGTTTATCAAAAACGTGTACGACCCGTTGGTGAAAGTTTGTAATAATAATTCATTTAGACATTATTATTAAGTTTGTTTTGTTGTATACTATTCAGTAGTACAAATCGTGTGTTGCAAATAGATTATTTTAGTTTAAAGCCTTAAACCGTAGGTCAAAGTTGGTCAACTCGTTGGTCAAAGCTGGTCAAACCTGGTCAAACCTGGTCAAAGTTGGTCAAACCTGGTCAAACCTAGCATCACTAGCAAAAAGTAGCATCACTAGTAATTGTGGCATCACTAGGTTAGTGTCTCTACTTGAGACTTAGGATATTTTAAGAAAATGTAGCATCACTAGCAAAATGTAGCAACACTAGTAATTGAGGCATCACTAGGTTAGTGTCTCTACTTGAGACTTAGGATATTTTCAGAAATTGTAGCATCACTAGCAAAATGTAGCAACACTAGTAATTGTGGCATCACTAGGTTAGTGTCTCTACTTGAGACTTAGGATATTTTCAGAAATTGTAGCATCACTAGCAAAATTTAGCAACACTAGTAATTGTGGCATCACTAGGTTAGTGTCTCTACTTGAGACTTAGGATATTTTCTTCAAGTGTTCTAAGTGTCGGTTTCTAATTCGGGAAACTTTCTAAGTTTAGTTTTTGGTCCAAGTTACTAACTAAGTCACCCAAACCCATTTTTGTTACCACTTTCCAAAAATAGTAAGTTTTGTCGTTTTTAGCCACCGAGCCGTTTTTGTTGACTTGGTCAAACCACCTACTCGGTTTGACCCGAAACTTTTACCCAACCCATATATCAGTTTAAAGAGTCCAAATAATTTGTCGGTTCGTGTCGGAGTTCATCCAAATTGTCGGTTTCTAACATGCAACCTAAAAATTCAAGATTTCATATTTTCGACTTTTGTCGGTTTGGTTCGCCATTTAATTTCTACCTCTTATGATCCAAACTAGGGTTTGAGATTTTTACCAACTGATCATGTTTGTATCTAGTCTAACATATAATTTTTACAGCAACCATAGTGTCCATTTACATATTTAAACAAATTCGCGTATGAACCGTACTCATTTTCCGAAAACTTCCAGACCAGGTTCAAAGATCCGATTATAGCCAAAAATACGTAGAGATCTGGAAAAAGTGTAAAACACAAAAGTTGTAGCTCTTTTCAATACGCAACTTTTAAAAATAATTCGTTGTCTAACTCCTCCTATAACTCAAGTTACGACCATTTTACCAGACTGACTTTTTGATGGCAGATTATGCATGTTCTTGAATAAAGTATAAAAACGTATTTTGACATGGTATTTGGACATAATCAAGTTAGATGGACATTATAACATGTAAATAAACATATATAAGAGTAGATATGAGCCCTCACAATGGTGGTTTTGGAGAAAGAAGGTTGAAATGATGGTGAGGAACTTGTGAGCTTGAATCTTCTTGAATAACTTTGCAAAATGATGGAGGATTAAAGTGGTGGTGCTTGGTGGTGATGTGGTGGTGATAGGGTGGTGTATGGAGGTGGTGGAGGACTGATTTAATTCAGTTGTTTCTTGAGAGGAAAAGTGAAGAAAGATAGAGAGAAAATGAGGAGTGTGAATGATAATGAAAGAGGAAATGCATGGAATATGATTGGGGGTGTAAGGAATCTTAATCATGAGGTTGCATGAGGTATGAGAGGGTGGGTGGGAGGTGGTGAACGAATTTGGGGGCCCCATCAAGGGTATTTTGATCATTTTCTTGTTCCCAAATTAATTGTTACGTTTCTCGTTCGTTTACCCGATTGTTTAGACGTTTATTTATACGTTAAAACGTTTAATACGCGTATTTAAATCACGAATTAAATTTTGATATTTTCACTTGAAATATTTTGTCTAGATACTTGAAAATATTTATAAAAATGTTCCGATAATTTATCGGCCTCGATTTGCGTGCACGTTTTACGGAGGTTTAATCGCGTAGCGTTCCGCGCGTTCCTATTAAAATATTTATAAAAATGTTTCGATAAATTATTAAAATATATTTTGACTTTCGTTCGATTGTCGGGCGCGTTCCGCGCGTTTCTATTGCGTTTGAGACGTTTTAGCCAAAACGCCTAGGTTTTTCGTATATTATTTTAATAAAATAATAAATAATGATAAATAACTTCTAAAAATAGATTTAAGTTATTTATAGAAAGTTTTTCACCAACTTCCGTATTTATACTGTGTCGGACTCCGTCCGGTTGTTTTGCACAATTTCACCAAATTGCGTAAGCGTAATTACAACTAATTATCTAAGCGTATATTCACAAAATATACAAGTAGTTACAAGCAATTACAAGTATTTAGCCTAATTCTAAACTAAACACACGTAATTAGGGTTTCAAGTAGGATTATCAGTAACCCTAAATCGTCGGGTGTCACATTCTCCCCTTGTTAGGAGAATTTCGTCCCGAAATTTGCTCGTAGTCATAGTTTGTGTGGTATCTAGCGAAAGTGTGAGTAATTATGACGTTTAACTAAGTCCACTAAAGGAAAGTTCGTTGTTGTGATGCAACGCATCCATTTGTATACATTTGGAGAATTATCTCCGTGTACTATTAGTAGGACAAATATTCCTAGATAGTCAGTCGTAGTAAGGTCATTTACTATAAGGTTCGTAGTAGGAAAACATTCCTATGTGGTTCGTTGTAGGAATCGTAGTTGAAATCAAAGAAAAGGTCATAGTTGAGATCATAGTTCAAAGCATAGTTCTAAAATCGGAGTACAAGTCTCTAGTTTTCTAAGTTGTCAAAGTTTCCAAAGTTTAATCACAAATGTAATCGTAGTTGGAATCGTAGTTATTATCATAGTGGGGCTAGTAGTTGCTATCGTAGTTCCCCCATAGTTGTTTCATAGTCGTATTATACAATACGTAAAAGTAATTTCACAAAAATAGTTCACAGTATAGTACAAAATCATTCATAAAACAGAGTTCAAGTAATAGTTCCTAAAACTGAGTTCAAATGGTTCATAGTAAATCATAGAAAACGAGCATTAAATAGTTCGCCAACAGTTCTTAAAACAGCTTCAGAGTAGCTCACAAAACAGAGATAAAGTAGTTCATAAAACAGAGACAAAGTAGTGATCAAATCTTGATAAAAGAAAAATGAAAGTAGTAATTGGATTCCAATAAATAGTTTGTTAAAACTGTCAATAAACTAGTTTGTAAACAATTCGCAAGTTATGAGTAATTCGTTGGATCACATCCAATATAAATCGTTGTAAACGTATTTCCAATATGTAAATCGTTAGAAGACCGCAGGTGTTTCAAAGTAATAGTCGTTATCGTTCGTTAGAAAACATAGATCTTTGAGAAAATTAAGTGAAAATCAAGTGTTTGTTTATAGGTATGGTTTTTATTTGTTAAAAATGTCATCATAATATCTGTTGAAAACTTAATGTCAAACTAAATACATTGGAAACTCTTGTCAACACGTCAAAAGACTCTGTATAACAAAAATTTGTCGAAAGCTCTGGTGATTGAAAAGTGTTGAAATATCTGTTTTGTCAAAAATCGGTTGAAAGTTTACGTCTATGAAAAATCCATATCGTCTATTCTATTCTCGTGGCGGCGTAGCCTAGCAGCTAGTAACCGAACGGTATGATGAGCGGGTTCCTATGCGTATGGAGGGGTATTCATGTCGGAAGATTCTCCGAATCTCAAGAGTTGTAAATAGCCAAATCATAGTTTCAAAAAGTATTTGGACATAATCAAGTTAGATGGACATTATAACATGTAAATAAACATATATAAGAGTAGATATGAGCCCTCACAATGGTGGTTTTGGAGAAAGAAGGTTGAAATGATGGTGAGGAACTTGTGAGCTTGAATCTTCTTGAATAACTTTGCAAAATGATGGAGGATTAAAGTGGTGGTGCTTGGTGGTGATGTGGTGGTGATAGGGTGGTGTATGGAGGTGGTGGAGGACTGATTTAATTCAGTTGTTTCTTGAGAGGAAAAGTGAAGAAAGATAGAGAGAAAATGAGGAGTGTGAATGATAATGAAAGAGGGAATGCATGGAATATGATTGGGGGTGTAAGGAATCTTAATCATGAGGTTGCATGAGGTATGAGAGGGTGGGTGGGAGGTGGTGAACGAATTTGGGGGCCCCATCAAGGGTATTTTGGTCATTTTCTTGTTCCCAAATTAATTGTTACGTTTCCCGTTCGTTTACCCGATTGTTTAGACGTTTATTTATACGTTAAAACGTTTAATACGCGTATTTAAATCACGAATTAAATTTTGATATTTTCACTTGAAATATTTTTTCTAGATACTTGAAAATATTTATAAAAATGTTCCGATAATTTATCGGCCTCGATTTGCGTGCACGTTTTACGGAGGTTTAATCGCGTAGCGTTTTAAATAGATGTTTTTCATTGACGAACTATTATATGATGTTATCAATAATAAATTCATACAAAATAATATATTTTAAATTATTAAAATATATTTTGACTTTCGTTCGATTGTCGGGCGCGTTCCGCGCTTTTCTATTGCGTTTGAGACGTTTTAGCCAAAACGCCTAGGTTTTTCGTATATTATTTTAATAAAATAATAAATAATGATAAATAACTTCTAAAAATAGATTTAAGTTATTTATAGAAAGTTTTCACCAACGTCCGTATTTATACTGTGTCGGACTCCCTCCGGTTGTTTTGCACAATTTCACCAAATTGCGTAAGCGTAATTACAACTAATTACGTAAGCGTATATTCACAAAATATACAAGTAGTTACAAGCAATTACAAGTATTTAGCCTAATTCTAAACTAAACACACGTAATTAGAGTTTCAAGTAGGATTATCAGTAACCCTAAATCGTCGGGTGTCACACATCAAGTATCCCACACTTAGACGTTGCTTGTCCTCAAGCAACACATCCATGCCTCGTGAAAAAGATATTTTACAAATCTGGTTTTGGGGTGAGTTAGAACATTTCTAAAAGTCATCATTTTCTCATATTCATATATTTGCTCTAAAAACATCAGGAAAGATAAGATAATCATTTCAGAAACAAGTAATGACTCTCTTTAAGCATAATTCCAAATCTCATGATCTTGGAGTATACATGACCAGGCGATCTCACTAAAGTGGTCACTCAATTCACTCAAGAGTGTTTCGGGTTTCCTAATATTCTAAACAAAGAAATCGCTCAATTAGCCAGTCATGCAATACTCATCGTCATAAGCTTGATCGAGAATTGGATCTCCACCACTTAGGTGAGAACGATGCTAACTATCCCAAGACATTCAGGGGTTGTAATGTTTGTGAGGGTTAAGGGGTATGGATGGTGGAAATTTTGGGTGTAAGGGTGTTGCTTATCTAAGGTCAAGGAAAACTTAATTTAGAAACGGATGAAAGTAAAGTAGCTTTTGTCTTCTATCGGATCTTCTTCTTTTAGGGTGATACTTCGAAGCACTAGCTTAATTTTCTTTTATTTTTTTCTATTTTTTTTTCTTTTAGAACTTCTTTGCCAGAGAACTTCCAAGGATTATTAAATGCAGCAATCCTTCTTCTCATCTTTCTTCTTCGAGTCTTTTCATGGTGTCAATTTTTCACACCAAGGATATTTCTTTTTCGGAGAACACGAGAGAGTAAGACAATTTTGAAGGGATGTTTCTAAAAAGCGTTTTTCATAACCTCATAAATTCTAGGATAAGTTTTTGGAAGTATTTGGGAAAGTAGGGGTTTAAACATGTAGGTTTATGAAACGAAAAGGTTTAGGCTCAACAGGCTTTACTAAGTGGATCATCGATACTAAAAATAAGCATCGGAAAGGGTTTTGGGCTTGAAAGAGAAGGCTAAAAAGTGGGTTAAATCCTAAGGAATGTCAAGGTCATCAAATTGCATATGTATCGCATACGGCACTCACCAATGTTGTAACATCCTCGAAGTGGACCTAGTTGTTTTATATTATATCTTGATTTAAATTATTATTTAAATGTGTTTGGAAATAATATTGTCTGAATTAGGTGAAATAATTGGAATAGGAGTCAAATATTCCAATGTGACAAGTAAATTATTGATTGTTGTAAATTAATATAGTTGACGGAACAATAGAAGGTTTGGACTCGCAAATGGTTTTCGGGTTTCAGACAATAGATTGAGATGGGGTATTAAATTATACCCGTATAATTGAAGGCGGTTGGGTGGACCGACTATTTATTCACTTTCCTTTTTAGGAAAGTTATTTTCTTTCCAAATTTAGAAACCTAGAACTAAAATCAAGAAACTTAAATCAAAGATTGAAACCAACTTGAGCTGTGATCTTGATTCAGCTTCAACATCTAATTCCTTACCATCATCATAAGCAAAAGTAAGTGTTCTTGCTAATTTACATGAATTTGATTTGATTGATTTGATCAAAATCATGCTAGTGAGGTGATTTGATGTTAGGAACTTGTTACAACTATTACATGATGTTCATGTGATGTTATTTGCCGTTTAAAGATTGTTGTAAACGGATTTTGAGGATTTTTGTTATAAATCCATGGGTTAGGTTTTGATCAGACGCAGGTTTGCTGGGACGGAGGGAGTACCCGGCGGGTACCTCCCTTACCTGGCGGGTATGAGCGTTTGGTTGAGAAGCCGGCGGCTTCTTTGGCTAGCCGGCGGCTTGTGTATTTTTTCATAAAACCGGCGGGTATAAATCCTAACCGGCGGCTTGTGTAAGCTTTAAAACTCGTTTTAGTTCTGTTACCACATTTGGTAATGTACCCGGCGGCTAGGTGGTATGAGCCGGCGGGTAGGACCTGAAAGCCGACGGATTCAGTTGTTTTGTTGAGTACCCGGCGGGTAGATACCAATTCCAGCAGTTTTTGTGTTAAGTTTAAATACTTATAGGTTGTGGATATAACTTGATTATGATATGTTATATCTTGTGATTAGTTGCATGTTTATACATGAAATGGTATAGAGTGGTTGGGTACCATTTGATTATTAAATACCATTTGATGATTGTTTATCATGATTAAAGTGGTATGTTGTGTAATGAACTATTGTAACATGTTATATGATTATAACATAGGTTTATTGTTGTTAATGAGTTAATAACTCATTGTTTATTGATTGTATTCTCAGATGTGGAGAAGGCTTAGTAACATTAGACTTCTGAGCTTGCGGCTGAGGTGTCGGTGAGTGGATCTGTAACCTCAGTGTGATTTAGTTGTAATGATTTGATTACAACAAGTAATTATAGTATTACTTTGATAGAATGTGTTGATTTGAAATAGATTGCCATGTTAGTTTGGTTGTTAGCTTACTGGGCTGTTAGAGCTAGTATGTAAGAATCTGAGGTCAACTTGATTGGATGGTTGGACTTGGTCGTTGTTATAGACGACAGGAGATCTAGAAACTTGAAATGTTGGTTTAAAAGATCTAGGTCGTATGTGGTTAACAACAAGTCATCGGTAATTCTGTATGCCCAATACAGATGATTGATAAGTGTTCCTTGAGTACCATACCGGTATAAAGGTATCTCAAGAACCACCGATCCTCATGATGATTGACTGTTTATTGTTATTTGATGTAAACAGATTGTTGTGCTAAGTTGGACTGTTGCTTATAGTTTCATTCACTTAGCGTTATGCTAACCCCACCACAGTACTTCCTGCAGGTTATAATTGATGGGACATATTGGGCGGGGCAGGAAGTTATTGGAAATGATGGAATGTTTGACAGGCTTTTACTCTGATGTTATTTTGATAACTATAGAAATGTTTTGAATTATATAACACCGAGTTTGTTGAAATGTCATGTATTAAATTTGAAAAAGTTTATTGACATTGTAAAGACATGGATTGTATGTTTGAAATCTACGCTTCCGAGTCACAATTATTATTATAATTGTTTATTGAAACAAGGGGTGTTATAAGTTGGTATCAGAGCAATAGTTTGGGCGAATTGGACATGATAGGATGTTCAATCCTAAACTGTAATTGTGTTGAGTCAAACATTCCAGTGGGTGTAGGATTAGCTGATGTATGAGAAAGTAGTTGGTTAGATATGTACTAATCCATAACAAGTTTGAAGTTGTTGTTTGATTGCAGAGATAGAGGAATATGAGAATCTGATGGATATTCTCATTGATTCCTCAACATTCATTGGTTTAAGATTGTCAGGTAATCTTCGATAAGCCTATGTTAATCTAAATTAACTTGAATTGTTTACTTTGTTATGATAAGTAAGCATTATTGTGAAGTTAATTGAGTCAGACTGATATGATTCCCCAGTTTTGAGTCTACTAATGATTTCTATATGTTGACATGAGGATTGAATTACTAAATGAGATGTTCATTGTTGTGATTATTTCTGATTGAATTGAAAATGCAGAAATGTGTTTAAGTAAGTAGAAAAAGAGTGGATTAAGGTTTTAACAGGAGTGACGTTGGAACCTAAAAGTGTCTATATTTGTGACAACCGTCAAATCTCAGGTCATTATCACACTCGAATCTTGAATTACATTTACCGCATTCCTTAAATCCTAGTGAGATTTCTAGGTTATGATTCCTTAGGTCTACTAAAGCCATAGAACGACGTAGTGATTGCTTAGTGAACAATAAGTTCTTTTAGACATGCTAAATTAGGGTACTAAGTGCCAAATTTAAACAATAAAAAAATCTACCTCTTTATGCTTTCATAAAATCCTTAATGAATCGCAAAATCGAAATCCCCGTGACTCGACAACGTAAATTTAATCGGATAAATAATCCGTGAATATCAAACTTAGACAAATTAAATGTTTATAATCCAATTCAAGAACTTAGAAAAATAAAAATCCAAATCTTATGACTTATCACAAAAATTCTAGCACGTCGCAAAATCAAGGTTTGTTAAAATTCTGTAAATCCGTAAATGAAACTCGAATATAACAAACTAACACTTGAATACCTATTGGAAGCAATTCAATCATAAATTAAAGTACTTTTATAAACTAAAGAACGCAAACTTTTATAGCTCAAATATTAATCACCAAAACATCACAAAATAAACCTTATACTATGCAATATACTTACACATCTTTAATACAAACTTAATACAACTTTTATATCTTTATTTAACAAAAAAAAAAGAAATTAAAAGGCCTCTTTGGGACCCCAAAACCGGCCTCCCCTTATCCCCACACATCTCCCCTCTTTTCTTACACCAAATCATTCATTTCACCCTCCCAAAACACACACTTCTCTCTAATTCTTCTCTCTAACCTTTCACACTCTTTTCTCTCTAAAATCTCTCAAGAAATCAGTCATTTTTCAACCTAAATCCAGAAACTTTAAGGTGTCCTCAAGCTATTTCAAGAACATAAAGGTAAAACACAACGTCTCTAACATCTTTCTTTACTTACAATCTCTAAAAAATATGTTTTTCCTTCATAAAATTCGGATTTTATGCCTTTTTCATGGCTAAAATCCCCATATAAACTCTTGATGTTTGTAGGTTATCCCTTTTCACACCTTTATGTGGTAAAAGAAAGGGTAACCCATGATCAAACCGAAAATCAAGTGAAAAATCGAATTATTGCTTGTAATCTTGTTAGATCTTGTTCATCTTTGTGTAAAAAGCTTGTTTTTTTTTTTGGGTAAAAGGGAGTTACCCTGGCAAATTTTATTAATAATGATATAGCAATACAAGTACAAATAAAGCTTAGACTGACAAAAGAAAGACTAAGCATATATACTTGACATGCCAAGTATATAGCAACCACTTTAACATCCAGACAAATCAATTACTACTAAAAAACCCAGACACCAAGCAATGATCCACTGCAATCGCATCATAAATGAAGACATCAACCCTTGTTAATAAGGGATTGTGGCAGCTTCCAAGTCTCCACAACCCGATTAACCCATCCAGAAGGTTTAAACCTGAAGGAATACAACCTAAGACGAATCACTTCTAGGATAGAATGTACCACCTGGTCTTCCGAACGCCTTTTCTTCTGAAATAACCGCATATTACGCTCATTCCAAATGAAGTACGATGTAGCACCAAGAAGAAGCTTGAAGATAATAATTCTAATAGACTTTCGAGTAGAACTCGGCTTGATCCAATCAACACAGCTCATCAAACATGTAGATTGTAAGGAATATCCTGCAAACTTTAGAACCTCCAACCAAACCTTAGAAGAGAAACAACACTCAAAAAACAAATGAGAATGAGAATCCGGTTGAGTGTTACAGAGCGAGCACCGAAGCAGGTTTAAGTTGGTAGAAGAACCAACATCCCATTGCTTCAAAAGGTCTTGAGTCTTCAACTTTTCACCTAATACCAACCATAAGTGAATAGAATGCCGAGGAATACATGAAGAAAACCAAACAACCGAATCCCACTCAACCAAATCAGCCCTTGGCCGAAGGGACTCCCAAACATGGCTGACTTTAAAGTCAACCAAATTACCCTCTAGAGTTCTTCAACACAACTTGTCCGAACCAGTACCCAAACCCGGATTAGGAAGTTGATTAAGCAAAGAGAATCTCGTAAGCCAGGAAGATGGCCAGTTCCAAGCGTTTCCCTCAATCACATCCGCGATCGAAGCATTAATCTGAAAATCTCTAGTAATGGCATAACGAGAAATAAAAGACGACAAAGGGCATAAAGAATGCCAAGTATCGAACCATACCGAAATAGAAGATCCATCACCAATACTAAACCAAAAGTGTTTTCGGATCATGTCACGAAGTTGAAGAATTTTCCTCCAACACCAGCTCATATCCCCTTTAGCTGTAACATCCCAAAAGCTTCGACCTCGGAGTTTATGAAAATAAATCCACCGAACCCACATGGATTCTTTATGAGCTAATATATTCCAAATGTGTTTAACCATAAGAGTTCTGTTCCAAGTATCAAGTCTTTTAATTCCCAGACCGCCTTCATATTTAGGAAGACAAACTGCCTTCCAGGAAACTTTAGCTTTACCACGCTTCATATCCCCTTGACACCAAAGGAAGCCTCGAATCAGACTTTCAATTTGTTTAACAATATTAGTGGGAAGAATGAATAAAGCAGCCCAATATCCTTGCAAGGATGATAACACTGAAGCAACAAGTTGCAACCTTCCAGCCAATGACAACCATTTGTTTTTCCAATTCCCAATTCTATTCTGGATTCTTTCAACTAAAGGTCGACAATCACGAGAAAGTAACCCTGTTGAAATTAATGGAACTCCTAAATAACGAACAGGGAGTTGACCTTCTGAAAATGGCATAATAGAAAGAATAGCATTCCGAACAGAAGTAGGCACATTACAGAAGAAAACAGTACTCTTTGGAATACTCGGGGCTAAACCTGACATCTCAGTGAACTCATTAAGTGCCTGAGCGATAACCTGGACAGAATCAACATTGCCTTTACAAAAAAGAAATAGGTCATCAGCAAAGCATATATTCACAATCCGTTGTTTATCACAATGATTATGATAAGCAAATCCATCCAAATCATTAACCCGTTTCCTGATAATTAAAGTAAGCATCTCCATAACCAAAGTAAATAAATAAGGTGACAAAGGGTCACCTTGACGAAGACCCCTTCCCCCTTTTAAAAAACCGTAAGTGTGGCCATGTAGATTAACAGAGAAAGTCACCGAAGTAACACATGCCATAATCATCTTAATCATATGAGGATGAAACCCGAATCCATGTAAAATGTGTTTTAAAAAACACCAATTTACAGTATCATATGCCTTTTGGATATCCACCTTAAAAGCACATCTTGGAGGTCCTTTGCTAAGATGATACCCTCTCATTAATTCCTGAGTCAACAGAATATTATCCGAGATGGATCTACCAGGAACAAATGCCGATTGGTTCTCACTAATAATATCACCCAATGAGCCTTTAATCCTATTAGTAAGAACCTTACTAATACACTTATACAAGACATTACATAATGATATCGGACGGAAATCATTAATGCAAGATGTAGTTGTCACTTTAGGAATTAAAACAATGGAAGTATGATTCAGTTCCTTTAGAAGACAACCATTCATAAAAAAATCCCGAATAGCCAAATAAACATCATTGCCCACAATCTCCCAAGCTTTCTTATAAAAAGCTGCAGAAAAACCATCAGGGCCTGGTGATTTATTATCTCCGATAGAAAACATAGCCATTTTTACCTCCTCCTTTGTAACTTCACGAATCATATCATTTGACTTATCAACTGGAATCGTCTTTAAAAACAGCCCTTCATCAGGGATAGGCTGAACATCACCATTATAGCCTAAAAAATGCCGAAAATGTTCCACAAAAATGAGGGGAACACGATCTCCTTCACAAAGCACAATCTGGGAATCACGAACAGCATTAATTCTATTTCTACTAGCCTTCTCTTTCACCACATTATGAAAATACTTTGTATTACTATCCCCCTCACGAAGCCACTCAATCTTTGATTTTTGCTTTAAATACCGTTCCTCATCAAGAACGGCTTGATTAAACGCCTTTAAATAGTGACTAGCTTCCTCTCTTAGATCAATCGAATCAGGATGAGCATCAAGATCCTTTTGAACTTTATCCAACTCCACCCGAAGCTTCATAACTTTGTCATGAAGATTTCCTTGATCCCGCATAAGCTTACGTAAAGGTTTCTTCAATAATTTCATTTTACTAGTAATCCGATACATATTATGACCATTCACCGGAGTCATCCAAACACCATCAACAATCTTTAAAAACTCAGCCTTATGAGCTAAGAAATTAAAGAATTTAAATGGTTTAGGGCACCGACTAAAAGATGTAGGCAATTTCAAGACCGCAGGAGTATGGTCTGAAATACGATATGGTTGGAACAAAGCCACTAACCCAGGCCACATATTAGACATCTCCACATTCCCCATAACTCTATCTATCTTCCTCAGAATTCCATCATTGCTTGAAGGTTTTTGATTCCAAGTATAATGAAAACCTGAACTATTGATATCCATAATATCAATATCCTGCACACATTCCTTAAACTCCCGCATAGCAATCGAAAGACCCGAAGGGCCAGTGGAAATATCCTCTAGATTAAGAGGAACATTAAAATCACCCATTAAGACCCACGGCCTACCATTGACAAATCGACAATGCTTACGTAACTCTAGCCACAATTCCCTTCTATGAATATAAGCGTTTCCCGCATAGATAAAAGAACAAAAGAAGACCTTATTTTCCGACCGAATGCCAATCTGGCAATGAATAACCTGATCAGATGCATGGAGAAACATCAAATCAACGATACCAGGATCCCATCCAATAATAATTCTAGTACCTCCAGTGCATTGGTTTGTATTAGATATCCAGTCCCAATGAGAGAACACCTTCGAGCATATGTTCTGTAATTTAGATGAATGAATATGAGATTCCAATACAGCACAAATACTTAAATTATTCTCTCGAACCACCTGTTGAACCTCACTTTGTTTAGGGACTCGGTTCATGCCCCTAATATTCCATGAGGCCAAACTAACCATTGGAACCATCTAGACCGGGAGTGCTTGCCCCCTCAGAAGAGAATGGAACCCTTGGATTACCCACAAAAGCTGATGTTTCATTATCTTCAGCTTCAACATCACTAATATCCTCCATATTACCTTGATCAATTTTACCACCAAGAACATTTTTACCTTTGTCAATCTTCCCACTTGTATTCAGCTTAGCCACATCCAAATCCTCATCTAACACATCTGAATTTAAAACAGAAAATCGATTATCACCATACACTTGCTTTGATTTAGTATTCAGATTATTAGACTTTGACGATTGACCCGTATCCTTAGGCTTATATACCATTTTTGGCTTTTGGGGACGGAAAATGAACCCATCCACAGGTTTGCCTTGTTTGGTAACACGGACAACTTTCTTTGGGACTACAAATTCTGGATTATTAACCGTCGTAGTATCAACATTAATCACATTCTTGGGACATTCAGAATCTTTGTGCCCGAAGATTTTACATAGACTGCATCTCGGAGGTTTCCACTCATATTCAACTCTAACAGTATACAATGTTTTACCATTTCCCTCAATCTTTGGAATAGAAACCACGACACTTTCTTTTAGGGCAGTCCCTGAATCAACTTCCACCATAGCACGAGCAAAATTTGGCCTACCCCAAGATTCCATACACATGGTACTAGTATATGAATCCAGCATTAAGGGTGTGCCAACCTTCGTTGCTATTCCACTCAGCCCAACCTCATTAAACGCGAGAAGCGGAACATTATGTAGCTTAATCCACACAGGTACCTTAGATAAATCTTCTTTGGCCAGATCAGCATCTGAAGACCACTTTCTGAGTATGATCGGAACTAAACGGATCATCCAAGGGCCCCCTTCAATCACCTGATTCATGCCATATTCCGAATTAAACTTAAAGAAAAAGAAGCCATTAGCATGCATCATTACTCTTTCAATACCAAACTTCTTCCATGCATTCATAACGTAATTTTGAACAATCGGAAACGCCAACCTTTTCCCTATAAAATAACCATATAAAGTATTCACATACTTTTTACTAGCTTCCTTAATTGTTTCCAAAGGAATTTCTAAGTCAGCCTCAACACCAGATGGTGAATCCAAATTCAACGTACGGAAATTAACCTTGCGTTTACAAGACTGATCCGCAACCTGAACATATGACTTCGCACCATTAACAGTGGAAACCATTGGATTAGCAACTGGTTTTGATACAGCATTAAGCCTGTCCAATCCTCGAGCATCTTTATCATTGAAAACTTTCGCAATATTTCCAGCAGAATAATAACACTCCTTCCTACCAGACAGCTCGTCATCGCTTACATCAGTCTCATAAGCCTTATCATCATTTACATCAATATTACGAATGGATTCATCAGGGATTTTACCAGGTATAGACCCAACCTGAGAATCAAAAGCACCTCCCTGATTCTTCTGTAAATCAGAGTTTACAGGCTGATCAAAAGTTCCATCAACTTTAGACTCAGGAGATGCATACACCGCAGATACATGCGGAACATTAATTTTATTAAGGACTGGGTCCTCCACCTGAACGTCGAACTCAGAAACCAAAGATTGGTCACCATAATCAGAAACTACATTAACCAAAGACTCACTAGCAGCTTTCGGTAGCACTGGCAAACTTTCAACCGGAACATAATTCAGGTTACCCTCCATAGTAGGGTTTTGAAAAACCCTAGATGAAACATCACCTTTAACACTTGTCTTTGTATAAGGATTACGCATCCTATCGAGTCTAGCACGAATAGTATCCATATCAGACACTTCATGTTGTTCATTCTGTGCATGCGACACAGAAACCCTAGCCGCATCATAAGAAGTAGGGTTTAAACCCAAACTTGGTTGCGCAGCAGCAGAACTCAAAAAAAACCTCAGAATCCTTCGTCGATTTGGGCAATCCATGATCAGATTCTGAGGTACATGGCGATGTAGATGCAGTAGATGTCGACTTCTTTTTCTTCTTGGAGTTAGTCATCTCCAAACTCAAATCAATAAATAGCAAGAAACGAAAAACAGAAACACGTCCAAGATTCAGATAAGCAACAGCAGAATATAAAGACAATGAATTCTAACAATAACCCTAAACTCAAATCAGACTTCTTGACCCATTAATGAAATTCGAACCATCAATAGAGGGACACAAAGTGTTTCATTGATGATATCAGATTCACTAATAGATTAGATGAACAAATTCAAGCTAGGATCACTTGATAGAAGAACAAGAAACCTGAAGAAAATCGACAAAAAGAAACCCTAAATTCGTCCTAAATGTTAGGAGAAAATCGCCTCATAACACTTAACATCTGTTGTAAAAAGCTTGTTTATATACTAATAATCAACTCTAACACATCATGGATGTATTTCAACACCATGCATGTGTTAGATCATGGATTTATAGGTCAAAAGATCAAAAGTTATTTTGTTTCCATGGTGGTGTTCTTGTTTAAGCTCAAAACATTCATCAAGGACTTGCAAGTTTTCTGTCCAGAAACTTTCATCTATTTCCACGATTTTTCTAAAATTAATTTCTTCATGAAAATGGACGTTTTTATAGTCTAAAATCAACTTCTGAAAATAAGCTTTCCAACCATATAAGCCTCATGTTCATATGAGTTAATTTGATATTTTTAATAATTTTTGTGAGTAAAGATGTATAAGTTGTTAGATTAGGTCAGAAACTTTTCTTTCAATGTTTTAATCATAACTGGAGCATTATAACTCTAAATTATTTGAAACCAACGCCAAAAGTTTAAAAATTTTGTTGGTCACAACGTTTCTGTTGATCACTTTTTCTGGAACCCAATGTATTTTACTCAAAAGTAATGATTGCATGCATGTGTTCAGATCTGACCTTTGAAGATAAAATAAAATTCTAAAAATACTTGGACTCATCTATAGTTCCTGGAAAAATTATAGAAAATAAGTAACATATTGAGGAACATCTGTGATTTTTTCCTTATACTATTACGTAGCAGAAGTATTTTTAATAAATTCAACAAACAGGTGTAAATTCCTGGAAATAAGAATATGGACTGATTTTTGTAAAAGTTGAAAACCGACACTTGCGAACTTACTATTTGGAGAAAAACTAACTTTTTATGACTTATGAACATGTTTAAGGTTTGGGTATAAGTCTCGGGTCAAACCGAGAAGATTTGACCAAGTCAACAAAAACGGGTATCGGTTTCGAAAACGGGAAAGTTACTATTTTTGGAAATAATGCTAACAAGAAGGGTTTGGGGTGTCTTATGATATATTTATCGGTTTATGTGTCGTTAATTATAAATTGTGAAGAACCAAAATTCCAACACACAAAATGCCATGAAATTTGGACACTAACAATCATGCGACATTATATGACCTGTATAAAGAAATTCGACAATTTAAGAATGTTGTATGCTTATGTATTCAATTAGTAATCAAACGTGATATTGGACGTTAACAAACTACAAAACAAAAACTAATTATATTGGCACTTGGTAATCTAAATACTTAACTAAGCAATCTTAACAAACCAATTTACTGAGAATCTAACTAGAGACCTCGTGTTCATAGGACTTGGATAGGAGTCATACTCGATGAGCACACGTATTACATCCATCGATTAACGCTTACGCTCAACTGTGAGTTTTCACAGCCCCTTTTTACTTATTTATTATTTTGGGGGGAAAGCATGATCTTAAACTTTAAATTACATTGGTTGTACTCTTTATGAAGTCTTTGAACTTTTGCCTTATTATTTATGCGAATTGATGTATACTAATGTTATGCTTAATTGAGTACTATCGTGCTAAAGTCCCCGGATTTATCTTTTACACTATTTATTAACTCGTTCGCGAGCAGTTGATATTTATGGATAGCGCTATTTAGGAGGAAACCACTCCTCACTTATACTGGTCGTGAGTGCATAGTATCAGTACTCATGTTACCGATAGTTCATGGAGCTTGGGGCATGGGTCGGTTGAATCGGTTTAGTAGTGGCCTCAATTGCATTAACACTTATGCATACTACCTTTCATATTCGCAACTATTATATCAAATCATTTTTATTCATGTCATGTATGAACAAAGCTTTTAATCTGTTTATTTGTAATACTGAACCTGTGGACTCACCAACTATGACCATAGTTGACCCTTTTGTTTTATCATGCTTTTCAGGAGAACGACAGTAAGGTGCATTCTAGGAGTATATTAGCATGGATGCATGTTCACAAGCGTTTGCTTTGTTTTGAAACTATGAATCTCTTTTGAAAACTTTATGAACTTAATGTAATCTCCTTTGGATCTATGTTTTGAACTTGTAGTAATTTGTAATGCTTTTGCTAAATTATGTATGGTGTTACTTCTATATCTTGTGCATTGTTACCCGGTACTGTTACATCTCGTGTTTCCGCTTTAGCGGGGTGTGACAGGTTTGGTATCAGAGCCTAAGGTTATAGAGAATGCCGGTTTTTCCAAACAAAAACCCCAACTATAACCAACATTTTCTTTAAAATATTTTCTTAAAACTCCAAATGTATTACCAATTAAACTAAACCGAGCATAGTATTAGTATAACTAAACCATGTGTTTCATTATTGGACCTCAATTAGGCATAGCCTGATCACCTATGTTTAATTTAGGTAAGATTATGCGAGACACGGAATAGGTATACTACGGTTATGTTTGATTTTTCTTTCCTTTTTAAACCTTTGGAAAGCAAACGTTGTGTGTGTGCATTGCATATCGTAGGCATCCATGTAGCACTGTTAGTAACTAAGTATACCTCCATTTTAGTCTTATCATTTTAAGGTTAACATATTAGTGCATAATGTCAAAGTAGGTTGTTTAAGGTGTTAGTCAAATCTTGCGGTCTTTGTAAAGAGACACTAAGCAACACTTGGGGTGTTGCTATAGCTATTGTATGTATATAGTGGTTGTGTCTTGATTTGTGACTGTTCGTTCTGTCTGTGCTCGAGCAATATTATCTGATATTGTAATCGTTTCTAATTAATTATAGAGCAATAGTTTTACAACTCTTGTTTGTATTAAATGGCACTTGATTTCGCATACATAAACTCGTTAAACAATATTCCGCACGCTTAACTAGTGAATCGAACCTTAAAGATTAATAGATTGGAAAGTACACATCATCTTCCCACACTGCTTACTCGACAAACGCGTCAGGACACGTCACTAAGCTTACGTTAGAAGAGCAAAAGGGGGCTAGGGTGAGCTGAGGGGGGGACAGCGTAAGTATCGTCCTAGGAACTAAATTTTCTATTTGTAGTCTTACATTGTATCAATCCACTTCCCACACTGACATATCAACCGACGATTATGGTTACGTCACCGGTCGCCCTCGCAACAACCCAACTAGTATAGAGAAGGAGAATCTATCCAAAATATGACCCACTTGAGGAGGTTCCACCTGAGGATGAACCAACAAAACTGGACCAACACGAGAACTCGTCACCTAGGCGCGTTACATCTACTTCTTCTACTTCACTCTCTTCCTCCCACTCTTATCGAAGACCTATAAATCACGTGAGTTATACGCGACTAGAAGGACTGACATACCACCTCGAACTAGACCTTACACTATCTATACTACTACTACTGATACTCCACCTGCTAGGACCCGTCGTCCGTCAATATCCGTCAATGGAATTGATTACCCGCAAATCTTGAGACTTGGAGAACTGAAGAAGGAATACACACTCCTACAGAGGACGAAGAATCTTTCTACATGCGAATCTCTCTATACACACATGAAATCGCTCACCATACCATCCTGGTACTAGTTGCTAGGCTACACCGCCACGAGAATAGAATAGACACTATGGAGTTAGAACAACACGAAACCCGTTTAGGCTAGGTACACCTGGCACAAGGCCGAGTTGCACAGATCCTATGAGGATCAGCAGGATCTTAGGGAAACCATAGAAACTACCAATCTCCAGGTGATGGAAACCAGAGGTAAAGTCGATGCCTTGCGATGAAAAATAGTGTGCAAAATAGAACTCACTTAAGATTAGTAGAAATTCCACTACACATGTACAATGTGTTGGAAACGGTTTCAACCAAATCTTCATCAGACATTTTCCATGGATTTTTCACAAACATAAATCTTTCAACAAATTTTTGATAAAACATAACTTTCAACACTTTTCAATAACCATGGCTTTCAACGTATTTTATCGACTCAAGCCTTCAATGGATTTTCATCATACATTTAATCAAAATTTTCACAACTTCAATCTTTTCGAACGGATATCATTAAACTGAATTTTCAAATGATTTGTCAGTGACAAGAGTTTTCAACGTATTTTTAATTGTCTCAAACTTTTCAACGGACTATAAGATTTCAAACAGATTTGATGGTAAAATTTTCAACAAGATTTTACAACAACCTATCCACGAAATATTTTATAAAACTTTCAAAATTCATAAGTATATAAACTCATTTATATAAAACATATCATTTTATCAAGGTTTTATCACTATTTATACCTACAACAACTTATTTACAAACAAGTTTACCAACTGTTTTAACAACTCTTTAGTCACGGTTAGACTACTTTGTAAATGACTACTCTATAACGGTTTTTGACTACGATTTGAACAACGAAACGGTCATGAATTGACTGCTTTTCAACATGACTTAGACGTTGTTATGTCTACTTTTTAAATCAATGATTTGATTTCCAACTAATTTTTAATGCAAGACGTACTTGCAACGAACTTTTCCCCATAGACTTCATACTCGTCGAAATCGAAAGCATTGTTATCATAGTAGGCATGGATTGGTTATCCAAGCATCATGCCAAAATTACTTGTTTTGAGAAATCATTCGTATTCCCCTCGTTACCGGTAGAACTTTGATCCTACAAGGAGAGACGGTAAGCTGAGCTTGAAATTGTTTCCTTTATAAAAACCAGAAAGTACCTAAGAAAAGAGTACCAGGTAATCCTCGCACCCATAACCGAGTAGAAGTCGAAGGAGAACCGACTTGAGGACGTACCCCTTTAGGTAGAATTTTCCGGAAGTCTTTCCCCGAAGACTTTCCTGGCCTTCCCCCGCCTAGATAAGTCAAATTCCAAACACGATACGGGCATTATGAGTTTATGTTTATGCCCTTCAGCCTAACCAATGCTGCTGTGGCATTCATGAACTTAATGAACAGAGTCTGCAAAGCATACTGGGATAAGTTTGTGATTTTATCGTTGACATACTAGTCTACTTGCGTAGTAAAGGGAATCACGAGCAACATTTAGGACAAGTGTTGCAACCACTCAAGGAAGAGAAGTTGTACTCCAATTTCTCTAAGTGAGAGTTTTGGAACAGAGAAGTACACTTCCCCAGTCATATAGTGAACATAGAAGGGATCCATGTGAACATATGTTTTTCCTTCATAAAATTCGGATTTTATGCCTTTTTCATGACTAAAATCCCCATATAAACTCTTGATGTTTGTAGGTTATCCCTTTTCACACTTTATGTGGTAAAAGAAAGGGTAACCCATGATCAAACCGAAAATCAAGTGAAAAATCGAATTATTGCTTGTAATATTGTTAGATCTTGTTCATCTTTATGTAAAAAGCTTGTTTATATACTAATAATCAACTCTAACACATCATGGATGTATTTCAACACCATGCATGTGTTAGATCATGGATTTATAGGTCAAAAGATCAAAAGTTCATTTTGTTTCCATGGTGGTGTTCTTGTTTAAGCTCAAAACATTCATCAAGGACTTGCAAGTTTTCTGTCCAGAAACTTTCATCTATTTCCACGATTTTTCTAAAATTCATTTCTTCATGAAAATGGACGTTTTTATAGTCTAAAATCAACTTCTGAAAATAAGCTTTCCAACCATATAAGCCTCATGTTCATATGAGTTAATTTGATATTTTTAAAAATTTTTGTGAGTAAAGATGTATAAGTTGTTAGATTAGGTCAGAAACTTTTCTTTCAATGTTTTAATCATAACTGGAGCATTATAACTCTAAATTACTTGAAACCAACGCCAAAAGTTTAAAATTTTTGTTGGTCACAACGTTTCTGTTGATCACTTTTTCTGGAACCCAATGTATTTTACTCAAAAGTAATGATTGCATGCATGTGTTCAGACCTGACCTTTGAAGATAAAATAAAATTCTAAAAATACTTGGACTGATCTATAGTTCCTGGAAAAATTATAGAAAATAAGTAACATATTGAGGAACATCTGTGATTTTTTACTTATACTATTACGTAGCAGAAGTATTTTTAAAAAATTCAACAAACATGTGTAAATTCCTGGAAATAAGAATATGGACTGATTTTTGTAAAAGTTGAAAACCGACACTTGCGAACTTACTATTTGGAGAAAAACTAACTTTTTATGACTTATGAACATGTTTAAGGTTTGGGTATAAGTCTCGGGTCAAACCGAGAAGATTTGACCAAGTCAACAAAAACGGGTATCGGTTTCGAAAACGGGAAAGTTACTATTTTTGGAAATAATGCTAACAAGAAGGGTTTGGGGTGTCTTATGATATATTTATCGGTTTATGTGTCGTTAATTATAAATTGTGAAGAACCAAAATTCCAACACACAAAATGCCATGAAATTTGGACACTAACAATCATGCGACATTATATGACCTGTATAAAGAAATTCGACAATTTAAGAATGTTGTATGCTTATGTATTCAATTAGTAATCAAACGTGATATTGGACGTTAACAAACTACAAAACAAAAACTAATTATATTGGCACTTGGTAATCTAAATACTTAACTAAGCAATCTTAACAAACCAATTTACTGAGAATCTAACTAGAGACCTCGTGTTCATAGGACTTGGATAGGAGTCATACTCGATGAGCACACGTATTACATCCATCGATTAACGCTTACGCTCAACTGTGAGTTTTCACAGCCCCTTTTTACTTATTTAATATTTTGGGGGGAAAGCATGATCTTAAACTTTAAATTACATTGGTTGTACTCTTTATGAAGTCTTTGAACTTTTGCCTTATTATTTATGCGAATTGATGTATACTAATGTTATGCTTAATTGAGTACTATCGTGCTAAAGTCCCCGGATTTATCTTTTACACTACTTATTAACTCGTTCGCGAGCCGTTGATATTTATGGATAGCGCTATTTAGGAGGAAACCACTCCTCACTTACACTGGTCGTGAGTGCATAGTATCAGTACTCATGTTAGGACCCGTCGTCCGTCAATATCCGTCAATGGAATTGATTACCCGCAAATCTTGAGACTTGGAGAACTGAAGAAGGAATACACACTCCTACAGAGGACGAAAAATCTTTCTACATGCGAATCTCTCTATACACACATGAAATCGCTCACCATACCATCCTGGTACTAGTTGCTAGGCTATACCGCCACGAGAATAGAATAGAAACTATGGAGTTAGAACAACACGAAACCCGTTTAGGCTAGGTACACCTGGCACAAGGCCGAGTTGCACAGATCCTATGAGGATCAGCAGGATCTTAGCGAAACCATAGAAACTACCCATCTCCAGGTGATGGAAACCAGAGGTAAAGTCGATGCCTTGCGATGAAAAATAGTGTGCAAAATAGAACTCACTTAAGATTAGTAGAAATTCCACTACACATGTATAATGTGTTGGAAACGGTTTCAACCAAATCTTCATCAGACATTTTCCATGGATTTTTCACAAACATAAATCTTTCAACAAATTTTTGATAAAACATAACTTTCAACACTTTTCAATAACCATGGCTTTCAACGTATTTTATCGACTCAAGCCTTCAATGGATTTTTATCATACATTTAATCAAAATTTTCACAACTTCAATCTTTTCGAACGGATATCATTAAACTGAATTTTCAAATGATTTGTCAGTGACAAGAGTTTTCAACGTATTTTTAATTGTCTCAAACTTTTCAACAGACTATAAGATTTCAAACAGATTTGATTGTAAAAATTTTCCAAGCTGACCTGGCAGCTCGACCCCAGCCAGGGGCTCTGCCCCTTGGACCCCGCCAGGGGCTGCCGCCCCTTGGACCCCGCTACCAGGGGCGCTGCCCCCGGACCCCCGTACTTAGATTCCGTAACGGCTTCTAAAACACATTTTTCAAGTAAAACGCCACGAAATCAAAATAATAATAGTTGAGATTATTATTTCAAATCCGTCACCAACGGGCCGTACATGTTTTCAAACACTTAACAAATCAACCAAATCGTAGTAATTTGGACATATATATAGTTGTGTAACAACTACAAGGGTGATCTTTTGAGATACCCAATCATGTTTATAACCATCGCGTGTCGTGGACACCCTCAGGTTACAAGTCTTTGGACTTCATATTCGGCTAATCAACTCAAGTTTATTAAGTTAAACTCACAAGACTCAGGTGAGCCTCATAGCCCCTCTTTTACTGTTTTACTCAGGGGTGTGATATATTGCTCAACTTTTAACATGTGAACGCAAGTACCAACTTTTCATATACTACATGAGTTTTTCGAAACTAATCATTTTAAAGTCCTCCGTCAGCATAGTTGTTAATACGTTGTAGCGTGAATATTAGTATATGGTACCATATAGGATTGACCCACCTCGTTCGGGTTAGCAAGCACTAACCGGGTAAACGAACGTACTAATATTTGGGAAGACGAATGTGGATTAGGCATTCGTGGAGGCACCTCGCCCGGAATTCTCTATAGGGGACCCGGTTCTCGAGTTAAGCTCAACTATGTGCTCATGGCTGTATACACGATGACTATCATTTAATTGCTGGATGCAATTCATTATTTAATTGCTGGATGCAATTCATTATTTAAATCTTGCGGTTCATACTATAATAACTGATTTCAAACCTGTGAGCTCACCAGCTTTATAGCTGACCTTTTAGCATATATCGCAGGTACCAAGCAGTAGGATGTTTCTGCTTCAGGACTTTAGCTCGAGTCAGCATACAGACGATTGAGATTTTCTTGCATTAGTATATTTTGTACAAGTACTTATGTACTGAAATCTCCTTTTATTTAACTCGAGCTATGTAAAGCTTCAAAATGTTGTAAACATTTCAATTATCAATATATTTTGTTAAAACGACGCATATAGAGTCGTTTGCTGTATATCTTTGTGCCTTGTTATTGATTAGTAACATCCAAATCAAGCTTCCGCAAATCATTAAATTTGGGGGTGTTACAGATTGGTATCAGAGCCTAAGGTTATAGTGAACTAGGTTGCATTTAGTGGGCCTAGACTATGACCATTAGGCAGTATTCCTTATTAGGTATAACTGGTTCAGTGATTACATCATACGAGTTTAATTTAACATAGCCTGATCAACTATGTACAATTAAGCAAAGATGATGTAAGATCTGAAAGTAGTTATGGCTGAACGGGGTACGATAGAAGACTCTGACCTCGAGAGAACTGAGACTTAAACATGTTTATGCTAGACACTCAATAGGCTATATTATATAGGAACTATATGAATATAGGCCTCAATCTTACTAACGCTTTATCTCAGAAATGGCAAACATCCCACCCAATTCATCTCGCTCTCAATCCGGGTCGCAGAACCCAAGGGTAGCAAGGAGGAACAACAGGTTGCCTCGAGCTGGCCCGTACCCCACTCACCTCACCTTGCCGGCCTTAGCTGCTAGGGTGAACCAACACGAGCAGCGACTTCGCACCATGGATGTCGTGCTGCAGGAAACGAACGAAAACTGGAGACTTACATCCCTTGAACGCATCGAACAAGTCTCCGACGACCTGGAAACCACAAACAACAACATGGATGTCCTTCGCAACCAAGTAATAGAGATAAGCGTGGAAAATGCCCTCCTGCGTCAAAGGATGGAAGAATGTGAGCAGCGTTCACATGAAGCAGAAGAGTATGCCCGTGGACTAACGCAACGACTAGCACTAGCAGAAGATAACGCTCGACAAGCTAGCAGACTTGCAAACACTGTGGACCGTCTTGTCACGATGATGGAACAAATTAATCTACGTTAAGACTAGTGTAGTCCTTGTCTTGTAATCTATCTCGTAATCTAATGACAATCTAAGCACTACTCTATAAATTAGTCGGATGTAACGATTCCCGACGCCTTTTGTAATAACTCTGTAGGACGTAACCTTTGAACTCGTATTATCTATCAAATATCCCTTGATGATTCGACTCATATTAATTGTCATTTTTCCATGTTGATGTCATGTATTACTGCTTTTATACATGTACATCTATAACAAATACAACTTCCCTACGAAATCTCACGTATCTTCATTTCTTTTATTGAAGAATCATGCCGCCAAAGTCAAGACCATACACTGATGCTCAGCTTACATCCCTTATAACCCAGGCTGTTACTGAAGCCTTGGCTCGGAATACTCCTCAAAATTCCACCAGAAATAGCGATGCCGCTGAAACCACTACTGCTAAACCTTGTTCTTACAAGGACTTTCAAAGCTGCAAACCCTCAAGCTTCAAGGGTTCTGAAGGAGCCATCGGACTGATCAGATGGTTCGAAAAGATGGAGACTGTTTTCCGTGTCAGCAAATGCGCGGAGAACGACAAAGTAAATTTCGCCACCTGCTCCCTCGAAGATGATGCCCACTCTTGGTGGAATTCATATACCCAATCAGTGGGTGCTGACATTGCCTACCAACTAACTTGGGAGGAATTGAAAGCAAAACTCACTGCCAAATACTGCTCAATCGCCAAACTCCAAAAGCTAGACGAGGAGTTCTGGAACCTAAAGGTTCAGGGTGGTGATATCGATGGTTATACCACCAGATTCCAACAACTTGCCGCCCTCCGCCCAGCTATGGTGAGCACTGAACCTGATAAAATCAGGAAGTACATCCTTGGCCTTCCTGAGCCTGTTCGGGGACATGTTGCCTCTTCCAACCAAACCACCATTGACGGTGCAATCCTACTGGCCCAAGACCTGATGTCCATGAGCCAAGATTCTGAACCACCCACTTCATCCTCCCAAAACAACAAACGAAAGTGGTCTGACTACCACAACAACCACTCCAACCAACAAAACAAGAAACCCGACACCATCAAAGCCTACAACACCACCACAGACCACACGGGGCTACACTGGGAACAAACCCTATTGTTCCAAGTGCAGCCGTCACCATGAAGGCTCCTGTGGTCCCTTTTGCAACAATTGCAAGAGGTACGGCCATCTCACCAAAGACTGCAATTCCCCTGCCAACAACAATTCCAACAACAACACCAGACCACCCAAAGTCTGCTTTGAGTGTGGGAAACCCGGGCACTTCAGGGACACGTGCCCAAAACTGAAGAATAACAACAACAACAACAACAACAACAACCGCAACAGCAACAACAATAACACCCGAAGCAGAGCCTTCGTCATCAAATCCGGGGACGCCCGCCAAGACCCGAATGTGGTCTCGGGTATGTTCCTCCTCAACAACTTACATGCTTCTGTTCTATTTGATACTGGTGCTGATAGAAGCTTTATCTCTGATGACTTTTGCCCACTACTTGACATCAATCCTGTTGCCTTAGATGTTAAGTACACTGTAGAGCTAGCAAATGGAGAACTTATAGAAACCAATAGTGTGATACCTAATTGCACTTTAAACCTTGCTGACGAAACCTTTTCAATCGATCTTGTACCCGTTGAAATCGGAAGTTTCGACGTTATCATTGGAATGGACTGGTTGTCCAAGCACCGAGCCGAAATCATTTGTTACGATAAGATCGTCCGCATTCCACTCGCTGCCGGTGGAACCTTGATCATACAGGGGGAGACCGGTGGGACGGGACTCAATATCATCTCTTGCTTAAAAACCCAAAAATTCCTGAGAAAGGGTTACCCTGCAATACTTGCACACATCACAGAGAAGAAGTCGGAGGAGAAGCGACTTGAGGATGTGCCAATTGTTAGAGACTTTCCCGAAGTCTTTCCGGAAGAACTACCTGGTTTACCTCCACCTAGACAGGTTGAGTTCTCAATTGATCTCGTGCCGGGTGCCGCACCGGTGGCCCGCGCACCGTACCGTTTAGCCCCATCCGAACTTCAGGAGTTGTCTGCCCAGTTACAGGAACTTCTGGATAGAGGATTCATTAGACCGAGTTCTTCACCTTGGGGAGCTCCGGTCTTATTCATTAAAAAGAAGGACGGTTCATTTCGAATGTGCATCGACTACCGAGAGTTGAACAAATTGACCGTCAAGAACCGTTATCCACTTCCTCGCATTGATGATCTATTCGACCAACTTCAGGGTTCAAGTTTCTACTCAAAAATTGACCTGCGATCAGGTTATCATCAGTTACGGGTTCGCGACACCGATATTCCAAAAACTGCTTTCAGAACTCGTTACGGGCACTACGAATTCCAAGTGATGCCCTTTGGTCTAACCAACGCACCGACTGTATTCATGGACCTTATGAATCGGGTGTGCAAACCTTACCTCGACAAGTTTGTCATTGTCTTTATTGATGACATACTCATTTACTCGCGCAACGAGCAAGAACATGTGCAACACCTCAAAACCATCCTTGAACTACTTAGACACGAGGAGCTTTATGCCAAATTCTCTAAGTGTGAGTTCTGGATACAAACAGTTCAATTCCTTGGTCACGTGATCGACAGTCAGGGAATTCACGTTGACCCATCAAAAATCGAGGCTATCAAAGACTGGCAAGCACCCACCTCTGCAACTGAAGTACGACAATTCTTGGGTATTGCTGGTTACTATCGGCGATTTATCGAAAACTTCTCTAAAATAGCTCAACCACTCACGGTACTGACTCAGAAGGACAAAAGCTTCGATTGGACCGATAAACAAGAGTCAGCATTCCAACTTCTGAAACAAAAGCTTTGCAGTGCTCCAATTCTATCCTTACCCGAAGGCACCGATGACTTCGTGGTATACTGCGATGCTTCTCACCAAGGTCTCGGTTGCGTGCTGATGCAACGAGACAAAGTCATTGCCTATGCCTCACGACAGCTGAAAATTCACGAAAAGAACTACACCACTCATGATCTCGAACTGGGAGCTGTCGTTTTTGCTCTCAAAATATGGAGACATTATCTCTATGGCACTAAGTGCACAATCTTTACCGATCACAAAAGTCTCCAACATATATTCGATCAGAAGGATCTCAATATGAGGCAACGTCGATGGGTCGAGTTGCTTACCGATTATGATTGCGAGATCAAGTACCATCCAGGGAAGGCTAATGTTGTGGCCGATGCCCTCAGTCGAAAGGAACGACCAAAACCACTTCGAGTCCGAGCCCTCAGTATGACCATTCACAACGATCTTACCGTTCAGATTCATACCGCTCAGATCGAAGCCCTGAAACCTGAAAACATCAAAAATGAAGCCTTACGGGGTATTGACAAACAATTTGAAATCAAATCTAACGGGATTAGGTATTTCTCAAACCGAATCTGGTTGCCTAATTTCGGGAACCTACGAGACTTGGTGATGGATGAAGCTCACAAGTCTAAATATTCTATCCATCCGGGATCCGATAAGATGTACCACGGAATCAAAGAATTTTATTGGTGGCCAAACATGAAAGCCGAAATCGCCACTTATGTCAGCAAGTGCCTTACTTGCTCAAAAGTCAAAACCGAACATCAGAAACCGCCTGGTTTACTCCAACAACCTGAAATCCCTGAATGGAAATGAGAACAAATTGCCATGGATTTCATAACCAAACTACCCAAGTCGTCGAGCGGTTGCGATACCATTTGGGTGATCGTCGATCGTCTCACCAAATCTGCTCACTTCCTGGCAATCAAGGAAAACGATAAAATGGAGCGCCTTGCACAAATCTACATTAAAGAAATCGTTTCTCATCACGGTGTTCCAATCTCGATCATCTCTGACAGAGATGCCCGCTTCACTTCTCACTTTTTGCAATCACTTCAAAAAGCATTGGGTACTCGTCTCGATATGAGCACCGCGTACCATCCTCAAACCGTTGGCCAAAGTGAACGAACCATTCAGACACTGGAAGATATGCTACGCGCCTGCGTAGTTGATTTCGGTACAAACTGGGAAGGACATCTACCGTTGTGCGAATTCTCGTACAATAACAGCTATCACGCCAGCATTAAGGCTGCACCTTTTGAGGCACTGTACGGTCGTAAGTGCCGATCACCGATCTGTTGGACTGAAGTGGGAGACAGTCAACTCACTGGTCCTGAACTCATACACGCCACCACTGAGAAAATTGTGGAAATCCAAAACCGACTCAAAGCCGCACGTGATCGTCAGAAAAGTTACGCTGACGTGAGACGCAAACCGCTCGAGTTCCAAGTTGGGGATCGAGTACTCTTAAAAGTATCGCCTTGGAAAGGCGTCATCCGTTTTGGTAAACGTGGGAAGTTAAACCCCAGGTACATCTGGCCTTTTGAGATCCTCGAACGGATTGGCCCCGTAGCTTATCGATTGCAGCTGCCATCCGAACTCAGCAGCGTGCACCCCACTTTTCATATTTCAAATCTGAAGAAGTGTCTGTCTGATGAGACACTTATCATTCCACTCGATGAAATTCGAGTCGACGACAAACTTCATTTCGTTGAGGAACCCGCTGAAATCATGGACCGTGAGGTCAAACAATTAAAACAAAGTCGTATTCCCATCGTCAAGGTCAGATGGAATTCGCGGCGTGGTCCGGAATTCACCTGGGAACGGGAAGACCAAATGCGACTCAAATATCCTCAACTCTTCACTGATTCTACATCAAACGCGACCTCAAGCTAAATTTCGGGACGAAATTCTTTTAACAGGGGGAGAATGTAACACCCGCTAAATTAGGACTAGTAATTAGTGCCTAATCGTATGTTAATACATGTAATTAGTTCTGTGTTAGGCTAATTAATGTATCGAATTATATATATTGTTGAATATATACGAAAATGCGATTGGATTTAATCGTACACAATTTAAATCGAATGTATTTCGATTCAATTCAATACAGACGTTGGTGACCAATTTTATTAAATAACGCTTTTATGTCAAAAATATTATTATGATAATATTTCGTATTCATTCGTATCGTACAAACCGAACTTACACAATTTAAAATATTAAAACGCGCAAACTAAATAAACAAACTTACATTTTATAACTCCAATATAAATTGATGTGTAAAATATTTAAACAAAACCTTTCGTAATAAATTGTATTTTAAAACTTATAATTAAAATGTAAATAATTGTTTCAAACGTTAAATGACGGAGAAAACGAACACCGCGCGGAACGCGGGGAGAAAACTGAAAAGTGGGGATAAACCCCACCTCCCACTTTTCTTCTTCATTTCATCTCTTTCTTATCTTTTCTCTCTAAAAAGAAAAACACCCCAAAACCATTAAAAATCGCAAAATACTACTACCAAACGCACTCGTATCATCAATATTTTTAGAGATTCACGACCACCTCGCGACGATCTACAACGCTATCTTTCCGGATTTTCATTTCGGCGAATTGTAAGTTTCCGACAAAATCCCGAAATCTCTCGAATCTTAGTATTTTTCACTTGTGGTTGTTTATATAACATATATATGTCCCTTACTAAGTATATAACACGATTTCATAGCTTAAAAACGAGTTTAAAACGGAATTTTGGCCGGAAAAATATTAACAGCCGGACTTTCTGGGCTGGTGTTCATCCATGCGACACAAGCCTTGTGTCGCATGTTGTGTCGTATTTTACCCTTTGTGTCGCACATTATGTCGTATTTTCCATGTTATGTCGTATAAAACCTACTATGTCGCACCTTGTGTCGTACCAAAGAATTTGTGTCATAAGTTTTGCGACACAACCACTATGTCGTATTCTATGTCGTATTTTCATACGACACAATCACTATGTCGCTGTTGAATCAGCATCTCGCATCTATGCGACACAACCATTGTGTCGCATAGACATTGTGTCGCATTCCTATGCGACACAACCCTTGTGTCGCATGACAAACTTTTGTGTCGCATATTGTGTCGTAAAACACAGAAAACTCAGATTTTTACTAAGTGTTGAGACTCGAAATTTATCACTCGATTTTACCCGAATTCAGATCCCAGATGCGTTTTTCGTCAAAGCAATATAGTAGAAATAAAAATTTTCCAAGCTGACCTGGCAGCTCGACCCCAGCCAGGGGCTCTGCCCCTTGGACCCCGCCAGGGGCTGCCGCCCCTTGGACCCCGCTACCAGGGGCGCTGCCCCCGGACCCCCGTACTTAGATTCCATAACGGCTTCTAAAACACATTTTTCAAGTAAACGCCACGAAATCAAAATAATAATAGTTGAGATTATTATTACAAATCCGTCACCAACGGGCCGTACATGTTTTCAAACACTTAACAAATCAACCAAATCGTAGTAATTTGGGTATATATAGTTGTGTAACAACTACAAGGGTGATCTTTTGAGATACCCAATCATGTTTATACCCGCAAATCTTGAGACTTGGAGAACTGAAGAAGGAATACACACTCCTACAGAGGACGAAGAATCTTTCTACATGCGAATCTCTCTATACACACATGAAATCGCTCACCATACCATCCTGGTACTAGTTGCTAGGCTACACCGCCACGAGAATAGAATAGAAACTATGGAGTTAGAACAACACGAAACCCGTTTAGGCTAGGTACACCTGGCACAAGGCCGAGTTGCACAGATCCTATGAGGATCAGCAGGATCTTAGCGAAACCATAGAAACTACCCATCTCCAGGTGATGGAAACCAGAGGTAAAGTCGATGCCTTGCGATGAAAAATAGTGTGCAAAATAGAACTCACTTAAGATTAGTAGAAATTCCACTACACATGTACAATGTGTTGGAAACGGTTTCAACCAAATCTTCATCAGACATTTTCCATGGATTTTTCACAAACATAAATCTTTCAACAAATTTTTGATAAAACATAACTTTCAACGCTTTTCAATAACCATGGCTTTCAACGTATTTTATAGACTCAAGCCTTCAATGGATTTTCATCATACATTTAATCAAAATTTTCACAACTTCAATCTTTTCGAACGGATATCATTAAACTGAATTTTCAAATGATTTGTCAGTGACAAGAGTTTTCAACGTATTTTTAATTGTCTCAAACTTTTCAACGGACTATAAGATTTCAAACATATTTGATTGTAAAAATTTTCCAAGCTGACCTGGCAGCTCGACCCCAGCCAGGGGCTCTGCCCCTTGGACCCCGCCAGGGGCTGCCGCCCCTTGGACCCCGCTACCAGGGGCGCTGCCCCCGGACCCCCGTACTTAGATTCCGTAACGGCTTCTAAAACACATTTTTCAAGTAAAACGCCACGAAATCAAAATAATAATAGTTGAGATTATTATTACAAATCCGTCACCAACGGGCCGTACATGTTTTCAAACACTTAACAAATCAACCAAATCGTAGTAATTTGGACATATATATAGTTGTGTAACAACTACAAGGGTGATCTTTTGAGATACCCAATCATGTTTATAACCATCGCGTGTCGTGGACACCCTCAGGTTACAAGTCTTTGGACTTCATATTCGGCTAATCAACTCAAGTTTATTAAGTTAAACTCACAAGACTCAGGTGAGTCTCATAGCCCCTCTTTTACTGTTTTACTCAGGGGTGTGATATATTGCTCAACTTTTAACATGTGAACGCAAGTACCAACTTTTCATATACTACATGAGTTTTTCGAAACTAATCATTTTAAAGTCCTCCGTCAACATAGTTGTTAATACGTTGTAGCGTGAATATTAGTATATGGTACCATATAGGATTGACCCACCTCGTTCGGGTTAGCAAGCACTAACCGGGTAAAAGAACGTACTAATATTTGGGAAGACGAATGTGGATTAGGCATTCGTGGAGGCACCTCGCCCGGAATTCTCTATAGGGGACCCGGCCCTCGAGTTAAGCTCAACTATGTGCTCATGGCTGTATACACGATGACTATCATTTAATTGTTGGATGCAATTCATTATTTAATTGCTGGATGCAATTCATTATTTAAATCTTGCGGTTCATACTATAATAACTGATTTCAAACCTGTGAGCTCACCAGCTTTATAGCTGACCTTTTAGCATATATCGCAGGTACCAAGCAGTAGGATGTTTCTGCTTCAGGACTTTAGCTCGAGTCAGCATACAGACGATTGAGATTTTCTTGCATTAGTATATTTTGTACAAGTACTTATGTACTGAAATCTCCTTTTATTTAACTCGAGCTATGTAAAGCTTCAAAATGTTGTAAACATTTCAATTATCAATATATTTTGTTAAAACGACGCATATAGAGTCGTTTGCTGTATATCTTTGTGCCTTGTTATTGATTAGTAACACCCAAATCAAGCTTCCGCAAATCATCAAATTTGGGGGTGTTACAATTTTACAACAACCTATCCACGAAATATTTTATAAAACTTTCAAAATTCATAAGTATATAAACTCATTTATATAAAACATATCATTTTATCAAGGTTTTATCACTATTTATACCTACAACAACTTATTTACAAACAAGTTTACCAACTGTTTTAACAACTCTTTAGTCACGGTTAGACTACTTTGTAAATGACTACTCTATAACGTTTTTTGACTACGATTTGAACAACGAAACGGTCATGAATTGACTACTTTTCAACATGACTTAGACGTTGTTATGTCTACTTTTTAAATCAATGATTTGATTTCCAACTAATTTTTAATGCAAGACGTACTTGCAACGAACTTTTCCCCATAGACTTCATACTCGTCGAAATCGAAAGCATTGTTATCATAGTAGGCATGGATTGGTTATCCAAGCATCATGCCGAAATTACTTGTTTTGAGAAATCATTCGTATTCCCCTCGTTACCGGTAGAACTTTGATCCTACAAGGAGAGACGGTAAGCTGAGCTTGAAATTGTTTCCTTTATAAAAACCCGAAAGTACCTAAGAAAAGAGTACCAGGTAATCCTCGCACCCATAACCGAGTAGAAGTCGGAGGAGAACCGACTTGAGGACGTACCCCTTTAGGTAGAATTTTCCGGAAGTCTTTCCCCGAAGACTTTCCTGGCCTTCCCCCGCCTAGATAAGTCAAATTCCAAACACGATACGGGCATTATGAGTTTATGTTTATGCCCTTCAGCCTAACCAATGCTGCTGTGGCATTCATGAACTTAATGAACAGAGTCTGCAAAGCATACTGGGATAAGTTTGTGATTTTATCGTTGACATACTAGTCTACTTGCGTAGTAAAGGGAATCACGAGCAACATTTAGGACAAGTGTTGCAACCACTCAAGGAAGAGAAGTTGTACTCCAATTTCTCTAAGTGAGAGTTTTGGAACAGAGAAGTACACTTCCCCAGTCATATAGTGAACATAGAAGGGATCCATGTGGATCCATCTAAAATCGAGGCGATTGAGAAATGGGAAGTCCCGACGACTCCTACGGAGATCCGTCAATTTCTAGGATTGGCTGGATACCACAAAAGGTCCATAGAAAATTTCTCAAAGATCACCAAGCTCTTGACAGAACCGACCCAAAAGACGAAGGAATTCGTTTGGGATATTGAACAGGAGAAGGCATTTTAAATGCTGAAGGAGAGATTATGCAACATGCCAACCCTATCATTGTCTGAAGGAATATGGAAATTTGTGGTATATTGAGATGCGTCACACCAGAGATTGGGATGCGTTCGGATGCAGAAGAATGAAGTAACTGAGTATACTTCCAAGCATCTTAAGAAAAATGAGGTGAACTATACTATGCATGACTTGGAACAGGGAACAGTAGTCTTTGCACTTAAGATTCGGAGACATTACCTATAGAGTACCAGATGTACTGTGTTTACCGACCATAAGGGCCTCCCGCGTGTACTCGAGCTGAAGATGCTCAACATGAGGCAGAAAAGGTGGATGGAGTTACTTAGAGACTATGATTGCGAAATGAAGCACCAAAAGCCGTCAGGGTTATTACTACAACCCGAAATACCCCAATGGAAATGGGAACATGTAACAATGGACTTCATCACTAAGTCACCTTGAATTTCCAAAGGTCACGACTCATGTCGACCGAGTGACAAAATCCGTGCATTTCCTACCTATCCAAGAGGATTACAAAATGGAGAGAGTTGCTCAAAACTATATTGAAGAAATCATGTTGCGTCACGGAATGCCCATTTCAAATATCTCAGCCAAAGATAGTCGTTTTACATCACGGTTTTGGCTATCAATGCAGAAGGCGTTGAGTATTACAAAGGATCGTTAGTGTTGATCCTCCCTTAACCGTCTCGGTTTAGGGTTTTGTATCAATGTCCTTTGTTGGTGGTGCGATTTCTTGAGGGGGTGACCTATTTGGGTTTTCTTGTCGAGAAATTGTTGGGTTTACGATTCATGGAGTAGGGTTGCTTTTGGGTTACCTGTACTTTATGGATTTGATGGTGGTTGATTATCAAAATCCGTCGGGATTCTTGTTTAATCATTGGATATTGTATGGCGGTTTTAGCCGTTTGGGATGTGCCTGGACCTTTTGCCAGTGTTGCTGGTAGGGCAGGTTCATTCTTGTCATTTGTGGGTGTGCTTGGACCTTTTGCCATCCTTTTTGTTGGTAGGGCAGGTTCATTCTTGTCGAAGGGTTGTATTTGTTATTTCTTGGACCTTTTGCCATCTTTCGTGTTGATAGGGCAGGTTAGCAATGCAATTTTTTGACGTGTTTGCTGTTATGGTAGCTTGGAAGTTTGTGGTGCACTTGTAGGTCAACTTACGAAGATATTTGAAGACAGAGTCGCTCACTATGGATGTGGTTTTATGAACCTGGTTTCTTACATTTAGATTGTAATTTAAATGTAATTGGTTATTGCTGCGTTTAGTAGTTATGGTTGGTCTGCGTTTTGCAGTGGACTTGTTTAGATTGAGGCAAATGTGGTCTTTATTTGATTTCTGTAGAGTCAAATAATGGTTTAGTGGTTGTGTCCTTGTTATGTAGTCTTTATCGCCTATGTAACGGGCTGAGATGTGGGATTCACTCACATCCATTGTACTTAAATGCTTTTGGGAATATATTTACCGGGTAAACTTTTTGCCCTTTACCCAAAAAAAACAGACGGGAAAGTGAGCGAACAATTCAAACATTAGAAGTTATACTACGAGTATGTGTACTAGACTTCGGAGGAAGTTGAGATGTACACTTACCCTTGATAGAATTCTCTTACAACAACAGTTACAACACTAGCATCAAATGTACACCATTTGAGGCCTTGTATGGACAGAAATTTCGATCACCATTGTGATTGGCACAGAGTCGGTGAGAAGCACTTGACAAGGCCAGACAACATTCAGGAAGCTGTGGACAAAATCACAACCATAAGAGAACGAATCAAGGCAACCCAAATTATACATAACAGCTACGCTGACAATCGTGGAAAGCCACTGAAATTTCGAATGGGTGATAGAGTATTTATGAGAGTATCACCTTGGGAAGGACATGTACGCTTTGGCAAGAAAGGCAAGCTAAGCCCAAAATCTTGAGATAAATAGGCCTGGTGGCCTACAAACTTAAATTGCCCAATGAGTTGGGAGGCATTCATGACATATTTCATGTCTCCAACCTTAAGAAGTGTCTAGTAGATAACTCTCAGACCTTTCCTTAGAAGAGATTCGAATCGATGATCGCTTACTTTCTTTTAGTGAAGCACCCGCATAAATCCTTAATAGAGGTACCAAACAATTGAGATGTGACAACATTCCCTAAGTTAAAGCCAACTGAAATTCTAAACATAGACCTAAGTACACATAAGATTAGAAATATTTAATGAGACGCAAGTATCCGCACCTATTCTCGAGTGCTTCGTCACCCAATGAGACGAGTTAAATTTTGGGACGAAATTCATTTCAACGGTGGGATATTGTGACAACCATCAAATCTCAGGTCATTATCACACTCGAATCTTGAATTACATTTACCGCATTCCTTAAAATCCTAGTGAATTTACAACAAAACACACAACCCTATCTCTTTCTTTTCTCTCTTGATTTCGGTTTTTCCGAGACCAACCACCATCACCACAGCCTTCTACCACCTCTTACAAGCATTTACAGCCACCACCATCAACACTTATATCACACGAAGAAGGAGAACGAGCAACGGAACACTAACTGAGCAAAAACAGCCTCTTTTCGCCTTTTCAGCACTAGATCGGCTATTTCCTTGGGTTTGGCGAAGAAGACGACTTGGTTTTGGGCATGTTCTATATCGTATTTGCCTTATTTCGTTTCTGTTCAGTTCTGATCAGTTTCGTTTAGGGTTTATTTAAATATTGCGCCGACTTTGTTTTTGTCGTTCTTGGGTTTGGTGAAGAAGACGACGTGGGTCTGATCTTCTGTTCGATTGCTGGTTCTGTTTCTTTTCGTTCTACACATTCCGGCTAGCATTCAGGTGGTTTGTGGCTCTGGTTTTCAAGTTAGGGTTGTGGGTTCCGGTTTGCGGATTAGGGTTTTTGGTTGTGTGGTTTTCCGGTGGCTAGGGTTTATGCAGCAGAATTTTATACCACGATGACTGATGTATGTCTAGGCTTTCTGATTGTGTTGACGATCTTGGATATTCCGGAAGGTGGGTTTCCGGTTGGATCTTATAGCTTGGTTTACTTACTTTTTCGGTTGGCCGGATTAGTCTATTTTTCCGGTGGCAACTAGGGTTTACAATCGGATTTTTCTGATTTAAATTTAGATTTATCCAAGCTAGGGTTTATTTTCTCAAAGGGTTGGGGAGTGAACCGTGGGGAGGGGGGGTGATTTTCTGATTGGTGTTTGGGTGTTTCAATGGAGCGTTTGTGTTGATTGTTTCGTGTCTCTATGGTGCGATTCATATCAATCTCCATTGATGGTTATGCCTTTGTAGTGGAGGCTGGTGCGGCTTGGGTATGTATGAGTTCATTTTGGGGGTCATGCTATGCTTAAGTTGCTTGGTTACGTGGTTTCTGGGGGTCCCATTTTCCGGATAGGGTCCCACTAGTTGGATATTTCAGTTAGGTCATTGATTTGGCTTATGCTGCGGGTGAGTATACTTGGACCTTTCGCCATCGCCGGAATTGGTAGGGCAGGTATATTCAACTACTTGGAGCTGGTTTGGACCTTTTACCAATGGTCATTGGGACGTGTTGGTAGGGCAAGTTAGCTCTTGATGTTTGTAGGTTATCCCTTTTCACACCTTTATGTGGTAAAAGAAAGGGTAACCCATGATCAAACCGAAAATCAAGTGAAAAATCGAATTATTGCTTGTAATCTTGTTAGATCTTGTTCATCTTTGTGTAAAAAGCTTGTTTATATACTAATAATCAACTCTAACACATCATGGATGTATTTCAACACCATGCATGTGTTAGATCATGGATTTATAGGTCAAAAGATCAAAAGTTCATTTTGTTTCCATGGTGGTGTTCTTGTTTAAGCTCAAAACATTCATCAAGGACTTGCAAGTTTTCTGTCCAGAAACTTTCATCTATTTCCACGATTTTTCTAAAATTCATTTCTTCATGAAAATAGACGTTTTTATAGTCTAAAATCAACTTCTGAAAATAAGCTTTCCAACCATATAAGCCTCATGTTCATATGAATTAATTTGATATTTTTAATAATTTTTGTGAGTAAAGATGTATAAGTTGTTAGATTAGTTCAGAAACTTTTCTTTCAATGTTTTAATCATAACTGGAGCATTATAACTCTAAATTACTTGAAACCAACGAATTTTGTTGGTCACAACGTTTCTGTTGATCACTTTTTCTGGAACCCAATGTATTTTATTCAAAAGTAATGATTGCATGCATGTGTTCAGATCTGACCTTTGAAGATTAAATAAAATTCTAAAAATACTTGGACTCATCTATAGTTCCTGGAAAAATTATAGAAAATAAGTAACATATTGTGGAACATCTGTGATTTTTTCCTTATACTATTACGTAGCAGAAGTATTTTTAATAAATTTAACAAACAGGTGTAAATTCCTGGAAATAAGAATATGGACTGATTTTTGTAAAAGTTGAAAACCGACACTTGCGAACTTACTATTTGGAGAAAAACTAACTTTTTATGACTTATGAACATGTTTAAGGTTTGGGTATAAGTCTCGGGTCAAACCGAGAAGATTTGACCAAGTCAACAAAAACGGGTATCGGTTTCGAAAACGGGAAAGTTACTATTTTTGGAAATAATGCTAACAAGAAGGGTTTGGGGTGTCTTATGATATATTTATCGGTTTATGTGTCGTTAATTATAAATTGTGAAGAACCAAAATTCCAACACACAAAATGCCATGAAATTTGGACACTAACAATCATGCGACATTATATGACCTGTATAAAGAAATTCGACAATTTAAGAATGTTGTATGCTTATGTATTCAATTAGTAATCAAACGTGATATTGGACGTTAACAAACTACAAAACAAAAACTAATTATATTGGCACTTGGTAATGTAAATACTTAACTAAGCAATCTTAACAAACCAATTTACTGAGAATCTAACTAGAGACCTCGTGTTCATAGGACTTGGATAGGAGTCATACTCGATGAGCACACGTATTACATCCATCGATTAACGCTTACGCTCAACTGTGAGTTTTCACAGCCCCTTTTTACTTATTTATTATTTTGGGGAAAAAGCATGATCTTAAACTTTAAATTACATTGGTTGTACTCTTTATGAAGTCTTTGAACTTTTGCCTTATTATTTATGCGAATTGATGTATACTAATGTTATGCTTAATTGAGTACTATCGTGCTAAAGTCCCCGGATTTATCTTTTACACTACTTATTAACTCGTTCGCGAGCCGTTGATATTTATGGATAGCGCTATTTAGGAGGAAACCACTCCTCACTTACACTGGTCGTGAGTGCATAGTATCAGTACTCATGTTACCGATAGAACATGGAGCTTGGGGCATGGGTCGGTTGAATCGGTTTAGTAGTGGCCTCAATTGCATTAACACTTATGTATACTACCTTTCATATTCGCAACTATTATATCAAATCATTTTTATTCATGTCATGTATGAACAAAGCTTTTAATCTGTTTATTTGTAATACTAAACCTGTGGACTCACCAACTATGACCATAGTTGACCCTTTTGTTTTATCATGCTTTTCAGGAGAACGACAGTAAGGTGCATTCTAGGAGTATATTAGCGTGGATGCATGTTCACAAGCGTTTGCTTTGTTTTGAAACTATGAATCTCTTTTGAAAACTTTATGAACTTAATGTAATCTCCTTTGGATCTATGTTTTGAACTTGTAGTAATTTGTAATGCTTTTGCTAAATTATGTATGGTGTTACTTCTATATCTTGTGCATTGTTACCCGGTACTGTTACATCTCGTATTTCCGCTTTAGCGGGGTGTGACAATATTGGTGAGACAAAATAATTGATAGTATTATATTAGTAAGGTGTGATTTAAATCCTTGTTAATGAATACTGTGTCATTTAAATTGAGAATGACTGTTATTGGAGAAAATGTGTGTTTATGTGACTACATGATATGTTATGATTGTAGTTAAACAATTGATTTAAACCCAGGTGGATAGGTTTACGAGAAATGTGGAGTATGATAATATTAAATTGATTGAGAAAGTGGTAGATCTTTTTGGTTAATTGTGAATTAATAAATGAAATGTTTTAGAGTAACATGATTTTTTATTTTTTTTTTGGGTAAAGGGTTTAAAAAGAATAAAGAATTGGACTCGAACCACTGAACATCCGATTGCAATGCAGACAGCCAACCGATATGCTATGTGGGCAAGTTTAGAGTAACATGATTGAGTAAACTTGTTGTGACATTGATGCTTGATAGTATAGCATATGTCAAAGTAATGATAATTAAGTAATTATGATGTGTCCTGAATTTTGGAATAAATAGGGACATTGATTAGTATAAAGTGTTGAATGAAATTCAATATGAATAAATACATACTAGAAAAGAATTGTATGTATGTGAGATAGCTTGCATATATAAAGTTGAATATGTAAGTAGCAAGCTGATTTTCAGTATGTATCAGCTGTTAGAAACTATTAAATGGATTTTAATTAAATTAAAATCATGATGTATTTAGTATTTATAAGATGAGAGTAAATCACCTTGATAATTATAATATAGAGTAGCCTGAGAATAGAGTGTGAGGAACATAATCTTGCAACGCCTGATCACCGTTGTTATATTATGTTGTGTCACATGAACTTGTTGAGGTTACTAGTTATAAAAGAAATGTAATGTGATTAGGGAAATTGAGTATAAAAGTGTGCTAAACTGTTTAATAGTTGTTTTGCTAAGAAAACAATCAGTTGGTAGGATTGTGACATTTAGAGACTGTAAATGTGTAAGTGTAAATAATACTTGTCATTGATAGATGTTTTGATGATAAACATAAATGACGAGTTTGATTTTATTGAATATGTAAAGTTGTGAGTGTATATGAGACTTGCAATTGTTAAAAGTCCAGAAGTATGAAATCATGCTAGATGATGTTACTTGATACCATAAAGTGATAATATATATGTATATGAGTTATGATGATATGCATATATGATAAACTGACCAGTTAGAGTGGTGAGTAATTAATTAAATGGATTGGATTTCCCATAGGCGGATTTGATAGTGTTTAACTGAATCACTATTTTGTATCTGGCTTGTATGGAGCCAATGTTGAAATATGTTGATATTGTCTTGTTTAAGGAATTATTAGTATTATTGAATGTAATAATTTGAAAAGTCTATGTTTGAAAGTAAACATACAATATGAAATGGCTTGTATGGAGCCAAGATTGATATAGGTTGACTTTGTTTTTGTAAAGAACTTCTTAAAGATTATTGAATGTAATAATTTAAAGTATATGTTTGAAAGTAAACATAAAATATGAAATGGTTTGTTGGGAGTTAATATTGATAGTATGTTAACTTTGAAGGTCAAACCATGAATAGAGAATGGTGTATTTATGTACAGAAAGAGTATAAAATTAATTGCTTGTTATTGGTTTGAGGATGGGTCAAACTTGAGAAAAGCAGTTAGAGAATTTTATTGATTGGTTGATTGAAATTGAAGTTGACAAATAGTCAACTGTGTGTGTTGAAATAATCTAACATAGATTGAAATGTTATGCTTGTGTGGAATGTGATTGGAATTCCCAAATTGGTTAAAAAGTTGAAACGGGTCGTTTAAAGTAATTGAAATATCGTTAAGTATAATTGAATATTCAGTTATGTAATATTTGATATTTGAACTGAATACATGTTAAAGAATTATACAGATGTGAATTCATTATATGATATGACAGCTATAATTGGTTAAAAGGTGTTAAGAATAATTAAATCACGTGGATTTGAATCGTGATAAGAAAATCTTATCAGAGTATGAGGTTAGTGATGACAGCCTTGATTGGGTAAGAGTGTGAGAAGAGAATTAATTGAAAGTTATTATTAATATCTGCATAGATTGATTGGTACCTCACGGCGAGTTACTAAAGTATTGAAAGAATTGAATGGATTCTTTTGTTATTTGTTGCTTGTATACAAATAAAGTAAGTGATAAAGTGGTAAATTGGGATTAGATCCAAATAAGATATGATATGAAATGATTATCTGAAATTTGATTGCGTAAGAGGTCTAGTTTGACCTTGTGCAATAATTAGAGAGAATATGAATTGAAAAGTTGTTCATATTTTAAGAATTTATGTATGTGTCAAATTGTAATTGTTCCATATCCTGTGGTATGGATATGTGATGATTAGTAGTAATGTGAAGGCTTAGTTAAGACTTTAACAGTCTGAATGGCTTATTATATAGAATTAAATGGAATTGATTGTGTATATGTCCATTTTAGAAAATTACTTGAAATTATGTATGTATGGTGTACATAATAACAAATGGTATGATAAATTTTAATTGAATGAATTAAAATGTGTCATAAGATATGTGGAGGTCAGTTAATTGTGATTAACTTGATGTTAATATTGTTGAGAATGTGTTGAAAAGTAGCACATTGTGATATTGCGATACTTGAATTGTAGTATCATAATATTGATTAATGTTGACTTAGTGGCTATATTGATAGGATTTAGTGCTAAGTGATTATGAGGTTAAGTTGAATTAAAATAGCTGGTTGCTAAGAAAAGATTCTTGATGTCTTACCAGTTTAGGTCAAATGTGAATTCCAGCTTGATAGTTAGTTAGGGCTTGAAGTTAAATATTACTTGTTGATTGGTTAACTATAGTGTATAATCATTAGTGTTGTGATTATTGCTTGTGCTATAGTTGTTGTTGACAATTGTTAGGTTGTAATGAAAGGAATTACAAATTAAGATAAGTCAATGTAGAGGTTGGTTGAATGTAGGTAATGTGACATTGTTGTACATTTGTTGATTGAGCAAAGTACTTGTTGATTGTGGTTTTACCTACTAAGTTTGACCTCTACTTTGCTTATTAAGGTGATATAAATCCGGATTACTTCTAAGTAAAGGATTTCACATAATTGTAGTGATATGTGAATATTAGATGTTGTTCAAGAGAGTAAGGTATGAAACTTTTGGATGGAAAGTTGACCTAGTCTTGAATTAAACCAATTTCTATAATGTGAGTAAAATAGAAATTTAATAAGGGTTTGAATCTCTGACAGTAGAGATGTGAGGTTGTTATCTGAATATTAGACTGATTGTGGGTCGTGAACTGAATTTAAATTTCAGTGTGGATATGTGTATGGTGGTTTTATAACCACTGTTGCTGTAGTATTGTTGCTGTAGTATTGTTGCAGTAGTATTGTTGCTGTTGTTTTGTGGTTAAAAGAAATGAATAGTTGTAATGGGTCTATGATTTTAGCACATTGCTAATTTCTGATTGCAGGGACCTATTAAGTGATGTTAGGTTTCACTTATTGTGGTTTGTTAAAGTTATTGTTTGTTCTAAACGTTTATCTGATTGGTGATAAAGGATTTAGATAAATGATTGTTTCATATGAAATATTGGATGGAAGCACTGTATATGTGCGTAGGTAAAGACAGAAGCATGTTCATGGGAACATATGAATGTGGAAAGAATTGAAACGACCTAAGTATAGTTGTAAGTTGCTATTGAGGACAAATATATATTAAAATAGATATGATTATATCACACTAGAGAGATTGAGTGTGGGTAGATTTCGGGGACGAAATCTCTTTAAGCGGGGGAGATTTGTAACATCCTCGAAGTGGACCTAGTTGTTTTATATTATTTCTTGATTTAAATTATTATTTAAATGTGTTTGGAAATAATATTGTCTGAATTAGGTGAAATAATTGGAATAGGAGTCAAATATTCCAATGTGACAAGTAAATTATTGATTGTTGTAAATTAATATAGTTGACGGAACAATAGAAGGTTTGGACTCGCAAATGGTTTTCGGGTTCCAGACAATAGATTGAGATGGGGTATTAAATTATACCCGTATAATTGAAGGCGGTTGGGTGGACCGACTATTTATTCACTTTCCTTTTTAGGAAAGTTATTTTCTTTCCAAATTTAGAAACCTAGAACTAAAATCAAGAAACTTAAATCAAAGATTGAAACCAACTTGAGCTATGATCTTGATTCAGCTTCAACATCTAATTCCTTACCATCATCATAAGCAAAAGTAAGTGTTCTTGCTAATTTACATGAATTTGATTTGATTGATTTGATCAAAATCATGCTAGTGAGGTGATTTGATGTTAGGAACTTGTTACAACTATTACATGATGTTCATGTGATGTTATTTGCTGTTTAAAGATTGTTGTAAACGGATTTTGAGGATTTTTGTTATAAATCCGTGGGTTAGGTTTTGATCAGACACAGGTTTGCTGGGACGAAGGGAGTACCCGGCGGGTACCTCCCTTACCCGGCGGGTATGAGCGTTTGGTTGAGAAGCCGGCGGCTTCTTTGGCTAGCCGGCGGCTTGTGTAGTTTTTCATAAAACCGACGGGTATAAATCCTAACCGGCGGCTTGTGTAAGCTTTAAAACTCGTTTTAGTTCTGTTACCACATTTGGTAATGTACCCGGCGGCTAGGTGGTATGAGCCGGCGGGTAGGACCTGAAAGCCGACGGATTCAGTTGTTTTGTTGAGTACCTGGCGGGTAGATACCAATTCCAGCAGTTTTTGTGTTAAGTTTAAATAATTATAGGTTGTGGATATAACTTGATTATGATATGTTATATCTTGTGATTAGTTGCATGTTTATACATGAAATGGTATAGAGTGGTTGGGTACCATTTGATTATTAAATACCATTTGATGATTGTTTATCATGATTAAAGTAATATGTTGTGTAATGAACTATTGTAACATGTTATATGATTATAACATAGGTTTATTGTTGTTAATGAGTTACTAACTCATTGTTTATTGATTGTATTCTCAGATGTGGAGAAGGCTCAGTAACATTAGACTTCTGAGCTTGCGGCTGAGGTGTCGGTGAGTGGATCTGTAACCTCAGTGTGATTTAGTTGTAATGATTTGATTACAACAAGTAATTATAGTATTACTTCGATAGAATGTGTTGATTTGAAATAGATTGCCATGTTAGTTTGGTTGTTAGCTTACTGGGCTGTTAGAGCTAGTATGTAAGAATCTGAGGTCAACTTGATTGGATGGTTGGACTTGGTCGTTGTTATAGACGACAGGAGATCTAGAAACTTGAAATGTTGGTTTAAAAGATCTAGGTCGTATGTGGTTAACAACAAGTCATCGGTAATTCTGTATAGGCCAATACAGATGATTGATAAGTGTTCCTTGAGTACCATACCGGTATAAAGGTATCTCAAGAACCACCGATCCTCATGATGATTGACTGTTTATTGTTATTTAATGTAAACAGATTGTTGTGCTAAGTTGGACTGTTGCTTATAGTTTCATTCACTTAGCTTTATGCTAACCCCACCACAGTACTTCCTGCAGGTTATAATTGATGGGACATATTGGGCGGGGCAGGAAGTTATTGGAAATGATGGAATGTTTGACAGGCTTTTACTCTGATGTTATTTTGATAACTATAGAAATGTTTTGAATTATATAACACCGAGTTTGTTGAAATGTCATGTATTAAATTTGAAAAAGTTTATTGACATTGTAAAGACATGGATTGTATGTTTGAAATCTACGCTTCCGAGTCACAATTATTATAATTGTTTATTGAAACAAGGGGTGTTATAAATGTGGTTTCGAAGCGTATGTCAAGAGCAAGATATACATGCATCGGCACACATAAGAAATGAACAATGTAGTATTAAAATTGAATGCTTTTAAGGCTCAAGTCCTCACTGCAAATGGGTTGTATGTGTCTAGTCATGTTCTTATTAGATTATCATTTCTTGCTTAAGCAATTATTAACTTATTTTCCTTAGATTTTAAAACAACTTATTCATATTTTGAAAATGACTTCTCTTAAAAACATCAAAACTCAAAAATTTAGAGTTAATCGGGGGGGATTAAACTCGTTTTTCTTTTTGAAAATTGAAAAATTTTGAAAAATTTTAGAGGAACATTTTCTGTGTTGACTATTTTGAACTAAAATCATATAAAACAAACTAAGGTATTCTATACCTGCTATCCCACACTTAGAGGAACATTGTCCCTAATGTTCTCTTGAGTTGAGATTGAAAAATCCCACACTTAGAGTTTGAACATGCAAGAAAATGTTTCTCAAGTGATTTCTTTTAGGCTGGAATCCCACACTTAGTGATAAGTTTAGGATAGAGTATAGACTACTTTTTATTATCACACTAACAAAACAGATAAACATGAATCATAATAAAACAGATAAAAGAGGAAAGGATCAGATACTCCCCAGATAGTAAGTTGCATAGGAGCTGAGTTTCTGAACTTACAGAAGAAGATGTGGCCAAGATCTGCTTCTGAGTTCTTCATGAGGATCGGCTCGGCTTCAAGCGACTTGCTTATTTCCATCTCAATTTTATCCTCATGAAGAGATCTCTTAAGTGTGAACACGTTGGATATACCCTTTTTACAAACTCGGTTTTGTTTTTGCAAATGAAAGGAAATCACTGTCTCAGATTTTGAAAGATGTTTTCTAATACAAACCAGTTTTATAATTCGTGTGTTTTTAAACGAGTTCGAGCATAATGCATAAAAGTAGTATGCAAGTACCTCAAAGGCTCGAAACACATGGATTATTATGATTTCCTATTTCATGAGACGAGTGGTTTATTTGTAAAACGAGTTGTATTTAGAAGATGTTTTATAACAGTTGGGTTCATCCAAGTGTGAAGGATAGTCGGAGATCTACTTCATTTCTCAGATTCTCTTTCTACTTTTTATTCCATGGGTTGCCTCCCAAGAAGCGCTGCCTTTAAAGTCGAGAGTCTGAATTTATTTCATGGGTTGCCTCCCGAGAAGCGCTGCTTTTAGAGTCGAGAGCCTGACTTTGCCTTCCTTCAGTCTAGTTGGTGCTGGAATCTCCAGGGTCGGAAGTGCTCAGAAGTGGAACCCTGGGGTTGCATGGATAGATCCTCAGAAAGTGGCGAGAAATGATTTCAACAATGTTTGGAACTTCTTCTGAAAAGATAGGGAAACTTTCAAGATGTTGCTGAGTAACCGTTTTCATATGCAGAAGGTCCCAAGTGATATTCCTGATTGTTCTGGATATAGGTCCGCGGGAATCAACTACAAAGAAACCATCAGATTCAATCATCTCTCTCTGAGGGTGCTGCTGTCTGAATGAGTCCATGAATCCGAGAAATTGGAGGTGTAAAGTGTCGTGATCTGCTATGCCAGAGTTTCCTCTTATTTCTCGAATTGAATCATGAATATCCTGGATGAGCCTGTTTTGGTAGTTGGTGAACGTGAGATTTGAGTCTTTGAAGGTGTTGCACACTATATCGTACACCTCACGTAAACCATAGTGAAATATTTGTCGATGCTCGTCCGGATTATCCTCAGCAAAGATTTCTTGGATCCGTTCTGTGAGGAAGTTCGCGATGTTAACCATCGAACCTTCTGGTATAGAGGAAGGGATGTCACACGACCTTTCAGTGAAACTCACATATTCGAGATCTTCAGCAATCTTGTGAGCATGGAACTCAATAGTGCAGTCTATGTAGAACCTGTGAGGAGAAGTCTCGTCAGTGTGGTCGTTCCTAGCCATAGAATTAAGTATGCCCCAAAGATTATTCATCAGTCGAATATCAGCATCTGCATCAGGGTTCCCAGTAGCACGGTATATTTCCTCGTGGAATGAGTGTAGAAACTCACTTTGCTCCCGGGAATATGGAAATGCGGATCTGATCAGAGTGTCATAGATCTTCCTGTAGATGCACTTCTGTTCTTCAAAGAACTCTAGCTCTTCAGATGTAGGTCTAGCGTTTTGTTGCAGGAGCTGAGCAGCGAGATCTTCGGCGAAGGCATTGAGACGATTGTGGAAGAATCTGTAATCTTGGAAATTCTTGGCTTGGTTGACTTCAGACTCAGCTATGATTTCCTCGATCAGGACCTGTTGTCGTGGAGTGTACTCGTTGGTAGAGTTGAGGATAATGCTAGTCATAGTAGGTATGTCATTTTCAAAGTCCTCGATAGCACTTATCATCTCCTCATGGTTGGTGATAATCGGAATTTCTGGAGAAGGTGGATTAGCTGGAGGCGTAGGAAGATGGATAGACCGGATATCTATTGGAATGTCAGCGTAGACGACATCATCCTTGTCACTTTCTATGAATGGAGAATCCCTAGCCTGGGAATCAGGGAATTCAACATGATCAGATGGTGGCTGGGTGTCATCGGTGATTTGAGATATCGGTTGTGAATAGTGCATCTCTATATCTCTCTCCTCCTGAGAATCAGTACCTCGACTGGATTCAGAGGTGCCTCCAAATTTGAACAGGGTTCGTGGCGTAGATGAGTCGAAGGTTTGAATCCTTCGGGAAGGCTCTCTTGAATGCAACTCTGGTAATCGGGAAGCTTTGTAGGCTAAGATCTTCATCAGGAGTTTGTCTCTAAGCTCTGGGTGTTGTTTTGCTAACGCAATGGTTTTCTCGATATTTAATAGAGCGTCGAGTCGAGGCGAGATAAGAGGCTTAGAGGGGTCCATGACAGAGGCTATAAGCCTTTCCATAGTTATGCCGAATCCTGCATCATATGGTTCATCAGTAGGTGGGTCATCATTTGATTCATTATCCGACAAGGGGATGGTGTTCTCGATCTACATGATTTCTTCTGTCGAATAGTTGGAATCAGGTAAGCAGTGATGCGGTGGGGTGGATTGGTATAAGTCCTCCTCTTCTTCTTCAGGGTCTTCCTCCATTTATTCTTCGGATTCCTCCATTTCTTCTTGTTTAGGTTCAGTTTCTTCTTCCTCCATTTCTTCTTGTTCTGACTCATATGGCTCGGAATCTTCACTCTCTTCTTCTGACTCTGACTCTTCTATTGATGATATGAGGCAAGTGTGCTCATCTGGTACGTAAGTATATGATGGTTCTGAATCAGAACTGTCGTCGTCTGAAGTGATTCTGCCCATAGAGATGGCGTATATCTCTGCTTGCTCTACGAGAAGATCATCAGCCTGGTTGATTTTGAATGCAACAGTTTGTCCATGTGCTCTGAGGCTGATAGTCTGCGAGTAAACATCAATAATAGCACGAGCAGTATTCATAAAAGGCCTTCCTAGGATAATAGGTATGTTAATGTCTTCCTGAATATCCATCACTACGAAGTCAGTTGGGAAATAGAACCTTTCCACCTTTACCATGACGTTCTCAGCTATGCCTCTAGGATATCGGATTGTTTGATCGGCAAGCTGGACGCTCATTCCAGTAGGTTGCAGTGGTCCTAATTCAAGTCTGGAGTAGAGTGAGTAGGGCATGAGGTTGATGCTCGCTCCGAGATCGGCCAAGGAACGGATCATGCCAGAGTGATAGATAGAGCAGGGCAAGGTGAATCGGCCCATGTCTCCTAGTTTTTCCGGAAGGGAATTCTGAATGACGGCGGAGCATTCAGCGTTGAGAGTGATTTTAGGTACTTCGGGTACCTTTTCCTTAGTAACCAGCATGCGTCGAATGTACTTAGAGCCGGAAGGGATTCTAGACACGGTGTCTAAGAATTTTCCGTCGAGTTTGAAAGATTTAGCGTTATATCTTTTTCCGATACGATGTGGGAAGGGGACTCGAACTTCCTGAATAGGAGTAGGTACGGGTTTGGTCTCAACTGTCATCGGGACAGGAGTAGGGTTCTTCATCGGAGAAGAAGCTTCAGAATGGGTCGGTGCCTTCTGGTTATCCGTAGAGTTCAGAGTCTTGGCCTCCTCAACGTGGGGGTTGTGAACAGTATTGCTCGGTAGCGATCCTTGGGGTCGAGTGTCAAGACGGTGGGCTAACTGACCAATTTGATTCTCGAGGCTCTTGAGAACCGAGAGTTGATTTCGAAGGAATAGGTCGGTTTGATCTTGTCTAGCCGTTGTCTTCTGATTGAAAGCGTTCTGCCCCTGGATAAACTTGTTCAGGTTGTCATCAGTGCTCGTGACTAATACGATTGTCTTCACCGGTTCAGCAGGTTGGGTATCCTCAGTGGCGGTTAATGGAACTGATTGATTGTATGGAAGTTGTGGCTGTTGTGGGTACATCGGATATCGAGGCTGAAACCTAGGTGGTTGATTGTTCCGTGGAGGAAACTGGGTTCCTCGTGCTCTTGGCAGAGAAGTTCTAGCGAAGCCAGGTGGATTTTGTTGTCTGGTTGGGAATTGGGCATAGTAGACAGTTCCGTCGGTAGGATCTTTTTACTCCACAGCATATTCCTCGGTAGGATGATGGGCACAGTTCTGGCAAGCCTGAACTTGGTGAACTTGCTGTGGTTGCTTCTTTAGTTCTCCAATCTGTTTCGTTAGAGTTTCGATCTGCTCGCTCAGAGATTTGATTGCTTCAGCTTGCGCGGTGCTTGCAATAGGCAGGGATGAGGATTGCTCATCGAACTTCCAGTCGTGGTGATGCATCGTCATGTCTTCGATTAAGGCCCATGCTTCATCGTCGGTTAACTTCATGAGGTTGCCTTGAGCAGCTGCGTCAAGCGTGATGCGATGGATAGGATTGAGACCATTATAGAAAGTATAGAGTTGATCGGTTTTGGTCATCTGGTAGTTGGGACATCTCCTCACCAAACTCTTGAATCGTTCCCATGCTGAGTAGATTGACTCGTCGTGAGCTTGTGAAAAGTTCGCGATGTCATTCTTAGCTTTAGTTTGTTTGGACGGAGGGAAATATTTCGTAAGGAATTTGTTTCCCATGTCCTCCCATGAGGTAATTGATCCGGAGTCAACTGCCTCAAACCAGCTCAAAGCATGTAAAGCGAGAGAAAAGGGGAACAGGTGTAGGAGAACTATGTCCTGATCAACCCCATTCTGCTTATACGAGTTGGAGATTTGAATGAATTTGTTAATGTGGGCATTAGGATCTTCACGGGGTAGTCCGTGGAATTGGCAGTTGTCCTTGATGAGTTGGACGATGTGGTATTTGAGTTCAAAAGATGGTCCGTCGATCACTGGATAGCTAATCGGTCCTCCTCGTCCTTCGATGGATGGTTTGGTACTGTCGGCGAGAGTAACACGAGCGGCCATTGGTGGAAAACGGGAACGTCTTTCTTTGCAGATGGTACGGATAATCGACTCAGGATCGGGTACAAAAATGAGTGGTTCAGATCCGGATGATCTGGTCGAATATCGTTGTGGATGGTGGGAAAGAATTTTCGGTGGTTACGAGAGAGAAATCTAATCTACGGGTATCACTAAAGAGAAAGTTCGTCGGGACGCCTCAAAATCTTACGATTAACTTCCCTGGCAGCGGCGCCAAAAACTTGACATGCTGCCAGCAGTCACGGTCGTTTTCGCAACTAGCAGCAGCACGTTGGTGGAAGTTTTAAAATTTATATTTTGCTGGGGACCTAAGTTCTACTAGAGCTGTATATCAGAAGTATGACCTAGGGTCATTCTAAAGAGTTAACCGTATTGTGAAACGACTTGTCGAGATGAAAGTTCAAATTAGCGATGGTTTGAAAATAGTTTTGAGTGGGGGTTTTATACTTAGGTCCGTAATTAAAATTAAAACTAATTAAAGTAGAAAATAAAAGCGGTAGGTTGAATCAGTATAGGTGGACTTGTGTTTTTTTGGGTAAAGGGTAAAATTACCCGGCAAAAATATTACTCCAAAAACTGTTAAGTACAATGGATGTGAGAGAATCCCACACCACAGCCCGTTACATAGGCGATAAAGACTACATAACAAGGACACAACCACTAACCACCAGTTGACTCAACAAAAAAAAAACAACTATAGACCAAAACAAAACAACCATTACACTCCGCCATTCGGGATCTGATTCGTCCGTTTTGTTGGTATAAAATTGGTGATGGGAGGACTGCTTCTGTTTGGTACGACACTTGGTGTGACCAATGTCCTATTGCTCGTGTTTTTTCTTGTCACCGGGATATTACGCTTCAGGGTTTTTCAGTTACTGATTCAGTTGCTGATCTTCTTGATGGTGCTGTTTGGAGGTGGCCGAATGTATGGCTTCAAAGATATCCTATTTTTTCTCAGATTTTGGTTCCCACTCTTTCCTCACAGCCTGATAAGCTTTTATGGCGTGATAGTGATGGTAGTTTTTCTGATTTTCGGGTGCGGGATGTATGGGATTCCATTCGGTTGCGGAGCTCTGCTGTGGTGTGGGCTTCTCTTATCTGGTTTCTTCAGTGTATCCCTCGGCATGCTTTTAATATGTGGCTGGTTTTTAAAGGAAAGTTGAAGACCCAAGATCGCATGAGGCAATGGGATGTTGGCCCTTTGGTCGACTTAAACCTGCTTCGGTGCTTCTTATGTGGATCATGCCCTGATTCGCACTCTCGTCTTTTCTTTGAATGTGTTTTTTCTTCGCAGGTGTGGTTTAGGGTTGTTAGCTATGCTGAGATTCCGATTCTTTCTGATAAGCTGGCAGATGTGCTTCCGTTCTTTCTCTCCGCTTCTTCGTCGAAGAATGTAGATCATGTGATTGCCCGCTTATTGTTGGCTGCTACGATTTATTTTATTTGGCAGGAGCGGAATTTTCGTCTCTTTGCCAAAGGAAGACGCTCGAGTATCGAGCTTGCTGATGCTATTATTTCGGAGATTCGTCTGAAATTGGTTTCCTTCAAATTCAGACCCTCGTTTCGAGCTATACGAGCTTTGGAGCGATGGAAGATTCCGAACCGGGTTTAACCTTGGATGCTTGGTGTTTGTTCTGATCGCGTGTTTATGGCTTCTTTTGGAGTTTTGCTGATTGACTGCTCGTTCATTCTATATTGGATCTATTATTTGTTTATTTTTTGAGCTTTGTTATTTATTTGTATATGGTATGCCATATACAGAGAGATTAGCCGTAGCTAGCTTGTTGTTCCTGTTTGGTTTGGAAGTGGTTGTGTCTGTTATGTAGTGTCATTTGCCTATGTAACGGGCTGAGGTGTGAGACTCACTCACATCCTTTGTACTTAAACGTTTATTTTGGAGTAATATATTTGCCGGGTGAAAACCCTTTACCCAAAACAACCATTACATTTGACTTAAATCATCAAACATAAAACTATTTCTTCTTTTTGATCTGCCCGCGGAGGTTGATATCAAACACCTTGCAGAAATTCTCTTGTTCTTCAGTTAAATCATAGGCTTGATCACTGTAATCCTCATAAAAATCATCATCATCAAAGAATTCAAGATTACTAAGACCTCCGCCACCACTACCTGATCCCAATCCAGAAGCCATATAATAGGAGGTCTCATTAAAGACCTCCTCAACATCACTTTCCGAGTCCTCCACGAATTCATCCACTTTAGACACTTTTTCCTTAGGTTCATCCATTGCCTTTCCATCACCCAAAGAAGTATCACCTGCTTGACAAGCATTATTCATTTTAGATTCATTCTCACTTAAAGCAGAGAAGGAATTGGATGTATTAACATGAGTATCTGCCTTTAACTTCGATTTATCTTTATTAACAACCACTTTAGGACGATACACAAAATTAGTCTTTTGTTTGCCTAAAGATATCCCTTGAGCTTTCCGAGTATTCTGCCCCTCTTTGCTTGCTTTAGCACCCTTTGAACCCACCTCGACAAATCCATCATTAGTTTTTGAATTTTTAGCTTGAGATGGACACTGATCGAAGGTGTGTCCAAAAATTTTACAGATGTCACATTTGGGAGGCTTCCACTCATATTCAACCCGAACATTTTCCTTCGTATAGCCCGATCCATCCAGCCTTGGAATAGCAATTACAATATTTTCTTTCAATACCTGATCCGAACCAATCTCAATCAAGGCTCTAGCAAAGCTATTTCTTCCCCATGAATCCATACACATAGTAGAAGTAAATGAATCCAGTCGTATAGGATGACCAATATTTGTTACAATCATGCTCAACCCATCACTTGTAAAAGCAGCCATTGGGACATCATGGAACTTGACCCAAATAGGCACCTTAGTAAGATCTTCTTTCGATAAGCTAACATTTGGAGCCCATTGGTTAAGAATAATTGGAGCTGTTCTAACCATCCATGGCCCATTTTCAAGGACATTATTCATACCATTACTAGATGAAAACTTGAAGAAAAAAAATCCCCAAGCATTCATCATTACTTTCTGAAGACGATATTTTGACCAAACATATTCCGTACATAGTTCTCAACAACCGGATAAGCAACCCGCTTACCAATAAAATAACCAACCAAAGTATTAGAAAACCTATTATTAACTTCCTCAACTGATGACAATGGAATAGTGACATCGACCTCAATAACAGATACATCAGAAGGTAGGAAACGAAAATTAACTTTTTCCTTTGGAAGAGCAGCCTCAGGAGTAACCACACTCGCGTATGAAGCCTTACCAACATTAGTAGGCTGTTGCGAGTTCAAACTCTGTTCATTACCACTATGTTGAGATCCAGAATTCTGCGCATTAGAATGAACAGATGTATCCGTATCATCTCTACTAACCTTAGAAGGCTGTTGATCCACCTTTTTCGGTTCATTAGCTAACACAGTTGGAACCAAGTTCTGTTTATCCTGTTCCGAACAAGGATTCTGATCAAACCCCGTTTTCAGCTTATTCAATTCGTCAACTTTCAGATTCTTCTGCACAAACGATGTAGTATTTACCTGGGTAGAACTAGACTGAGAATCCGAAACATGAGCAGCAGTCTTTACATCTTTGTTAAACACCATCGTTGGTTTCTTCAATATCGATTTGACATTAGGCTGTTTTGCAGCAGCCGTAGTATGCTTCTCTTCGACCCCTCTCCCCGGACTCAGAAAACCCTTCTCCATGTTACATAAACCAATCGACTCTCAAAGCTTCAACTAAAAGGCTGATCAACTTGTACAGCAACCTCAAACCAATAACCGGATCACCCCACACAGTGACAACAGTCCAATCAAAAGCACAATCCTAGCAATGGCCGGAATATGATCAGAATTACAAAACAATCGGCCAAAAGTCTGATTATTGCACAAGCTACCGAACGGAATCAGGAAGATCTAATCGAAAAAGAGGCCAGAAACCTTAATTCGCACTAGATCAGACCAGACCCGATGTAGGTGGATCGCAATTCGTTTGATGATATAAAGCGTACTCAGATATATAACAATGTAAGAACAATAGGCCGGAATCAATAACCACAAGATCAATAGCAGGAAAATAAAAAACGATTTGAGAAACCCTAATATTTTCGCAAACTCTAAACCAAACAAGAACAGAAAATAAATCAACGTAACCTAGATGAAACAATGAGAAATCGCAAGGATTAAACAGTGAATCAAAAAGATTAGCGAATTAAATCAAACTTGATGGCAGAATTCGGAAATCGATTGAGTATCTAGGGGTTTAGAAATCGCCACCATTGAGAGAGAAAACAAGTCCTATAGGGGGACTTGTGTTTGTTATGACTTCGTTAGCTTTTACGTGGGGTGATGTTGCATTGGGGTTTTATATTTGAAAACGTCTTTTAAGATTTGTGTCTTGCGTTCACGTAGATACCTTGTGGTGTAAACACTAGTACCCTACTGATCAGATAAACCAACCAGTATGTCACTGAGTACTAGGCTGTCAAGATTCTGATCAGATCGGACTGTCTTGAAACCCCCCTCACTGTCTCTTATGATGAGACCAAGTGACCCTCCAGATGGGGTGCAGGAATAAGGCGACAGTCCGCAATTTATCCACTGATCTTTCTTAACACAGACAAAGATATCTAAGCTAGGCGAGGCATTTAAGATTTAAGACAGGTGGTGACCGATTAACAAATACATTCATGGCTGTGATTGAGTTCAGAGATATTCGGTTGTGATACAGTCTTCAACCCACAGAGTTTTTCACAGTTACATAGTGTATTCACCCGTATTACGATCTTTCCTGGATCACAGACTATGCTAGGATGTAACACAGTATACAGCCTTCGACCTTTCCGTAGTTTGTATGTGTTTGTATTCCACCATAGGTGTTTCCAACGTTAAACCGGATACTCAATCGTATTAGGGCTTTAACTGGGCTACATACTTTACGGCCATCTGAATTCAATATGTCTAAGCTTGTATTACCGTAAAACCATCTATGATAGCTAAACAACCCGTTCACTTTATAATCCCAAACCAATAAATCCCTGATTAATTCACAGTGTACTATACGATAGGTAGACAGTATTTCCATTGCTTCAAAATCAGACCATGTTATTTTAAGAAAACATAGATAGGTAGTGACCGTTTGACTAAGGGTCGCGAGTCCTTGACATAAAGGTTCTAACCACGTTTATTGGAGGAAAGGCGATAGTTTAGTTTAAAATCATAAATGTATAGTTAACAGTACACCGGTTTTTAATATTTAACAATTGGGATCATTATTCCACAACGGATTGTGCCCACGACTTTCATAGCTTCCACGTTCCGTACTACACACATTCGTGATGTTTCCGGCGCTATACAAATGAAAGCCATATAACGTTACCTCCGTTGTTTCATAACGGTGTTATCCCATTTGTATTTAAAGTAGCATCACCGCAATTATTAACAAGCTAACTACATCATAACAAACACAATAGCTAATCTACTCACTAATCATGGCAATGTATCCTAAATCAAACATAATAATAGCATGCAACATTATGAAAGATAAGGATAGAAGTAACCGAAAGTAATGCGTAGATTGAATAGTAGCTGAAAGATTACACGGACAGAGCTCCGAAATATCTCGAACAATATTACAAAGGAGATCCTCCAAGATTTCCAACTCTATTACAAAAGATACCCTACTAATCCTCCTCTAACTCGTAAGAGTAGTGCTAGAGAGAGGATACTAATTACCTACTAATTCTCCTCTAACTCCTAAGAGTAGTGCTAGAGAGAGAATGCTAACCTAATTCTGGAGAGAGAAATGAGAGAAATGAGAAGAGAGGTATGTGAAAATGAGAAACGGAGGTTAGTATTTATAAAGAGAGGGTGAAAGCCTTGGTACAAGTCTTGAAGCATCAAATACAAGCATCAAAGCAGCATAAGGGACAAGCGGACCAAGGGGGGGTCAAACGGCACCCAACAAGGCAAACAACCCCGTATACGGCACCCATAGGGCCGTATACGGCACATAGGGTACCGCATACGGTACCTAGGTGCCCAGGGGGGGTTGGTGCTCCGTTTGGCCTTCGCTGACTTCTCGGTTGCTTGGTTCGTCCGTATCTTCTTCGTTTGGGCTCCGATTTGCTTGATTCTTGCGCCGTTGGCTTCGTTTTTCCGTTACGCTTCTAATGACACTGAGTTTTCCAAATTTGGAAGTGTTTGACTTTGGCGTGTTCCGGATGACGATCGGCGAGCTTTCAGACTGTGTATCTTCTCTGTCTCTCGTCCGTTTCTTCTGATTCCTTCACCTCCGGTCTTAGATTTCCCTATGGAATCATAAAATATGAATTAAGATCTAATTCCATAAGTAAATTAAGAAGGGAATATTTAAGGTGACATTTTTTGCCTCGTTTTGTGTGATAAACGGATGTTTTTGGTGATTTTAACAGCAGTGCCTATAATTGGACCACTTTGGTGATTTTAAGTAAATAATAGATGTTTTAAGATGATTTCACCAAATATAAGTCCAATAAGTGCAGAATAATATGCCTAAAAACATGACTTTTTAGGTCGCATCAAGTACACAAGCAGAACCTCCGCAATATCTTTTTTTATTTAGCGTTAGAGAGAGAGTACACAAGTAGTCCCTCCGTTAGTCTTGGTTAAATATTAACCAAGACTTAACTGGAACAAACCCTAATTCTAGAGAGAGAAAAAGAAGAGAGAGAAAGTAGAGAGAGAGAGTGTGTGAGAGAGAAAGTGAGAGTGAGGAAATGAGTGGAATGAAGAATTGGTGTCTTGAAATGTGGAGAGGTGATCCTCTATTTATAGGCAAAGGGTGAAATCAGCCGTACAAGTCACGAAGCACGCACGTACAAGCAAACGAAGCACAAACGGGCAGCAAGGGACGTATCCGGCCTTCATAGGGCCATATACGGTGTGTATAAGGCCATATACGGTCCCCATGAGGCCGTATACAGTTTGTGGGACCGTATACGTGCTCTGTCGGTTTTCGTTCATTGCTTAAAATGCCCGTATCTCCTTTGTTACACGTCCGTTTGACCTGATTCTTTCGCCTACGATCTTGTAATTCCGTTACGCTTCTAATGGTACTAATTTCATAAGAATTGGATGTGTAGAGCTCAGGCATAACTGGAATGACTTTTAACGATCTGTAGAAGCCGTATCACTTCCGTTCTTTACCCAATTTGCCTGATTCTTAATTCTTCCATCTCGTTTTTACCTATTACATCATACCATAAGGTTAGAATGTGCTTATCATAAGGTAAATGAGGGTGTGAGAATTGGTTGTTGTTTATTCGCTCTGTTTTGCTTGTTATCTAGACGTTTTTTAGTGATTTTTGTAGCAACGCCTATATTTTGAGCACTTTAGTGAATTTTAGTAATTAATGATTGTTTTGGAATGTTTTCACCAAAGATGTGCCCAAAAAGTGTGGAATATAGTACTTAAAAACATGACTTTTTGCGTCACATCAAGTTATTCCACACTTAGACGTTGCTTGTCCTCAAGCAACACTCAGTTTTGAAAACATTTTAAAACATTTTAGAGCGATTCAAAATACTTTTAAAGAGTTACCACTTCCAAACATAAGTAAGATAATGTCAGAATATCGGGAAAGGTAAGACGATCTTCTCATAGGCAAGAAAAGATTCTCTTAGGCATACTTCCAAATCTCATGATCTTGGAGTACACATGACTAGGCGATCTCACTAAAGGGGGTCACTCAATTCACTCAAAGTGTATCGGGCTTCCTATCAATCTAGAAGAAACAAAATCGCTCAAATAGCCAGTCATGCAACACTCATCGTCATAGGCTTGATCAAGAATCGGATCTCCACCACTTAGGTGAGGATGGTGCTAATAATCCCAAGACATTCATGAGGGCTGTAGTGTTTGGTGAGGGTTAAAGGGTATGGATAGTGGTATATCTGGGTTGTAAGGGTTGATTATCTTAAAACAACTGAGATTATGAAAAACTTTATTTTAGAACGGAAAGGACATAGCTGTTTTTCTTCTATCAGATTTTTCTTGTGAGGACGATACTTCGAAGGACTTTAGCTTTATTCTTGCGGAATATTTTTCTTTTCTTTTCTGCTTTTTCTTCTTTTTATTTTCTTTTTCTGCTTTTTTCTATTTTCTTTTTTTTTTCTTCTTCAGAACTTCTTTGCCAGAGAATTTCCAAGGATATTTTTCTTCTTTTGATTCTTCAGAAATCCCTTATCTTGAACATTTCGAGTCTTTTCACGGTGCCAATTTTACGCACCAAGGATTTTGGAGAACACGAAAAGGGTAGGATAAGTGAGGTGGATATTCTAAAAGATGTTCTTCATAACCTTAGAAATTCTAAGATAAGTTTGGGGATATTTTAGGAAGTAGGGTTTTAATATGAGGGTTTTATGAAATGAAAGGTTTAGGCTCAACAGGGTTTAGTAGGTAGATCATCGATACTAAAAATGAGTATCGAAAGGGTTTTGGGCTTGAAAAGATATGTAGAAAAGGGCGAAATCCTAGGGAATGTCTAGGTCATCTAATTGCACCTATACCGCGTACGGTACACACCAATGTGGTCTTGAAAGAAAGTTCTAACTCAGAGATAAATGCATCGGCACACACAAGAAATGAATAGTGAAGCATTAAAGATGAATGCTTTTAGGCTCAAGATACCTCACTGCAAATAGGGTTGTATGTGCTTTGTCATGCTCCTGTTATATTATCATTTCTTGCTTAAGAAATTTCTACCTTATTTTCCCTAGATTCTGAAATATATTACTCATATTTGAAAATAGTTCATCTCAAAAGATATTATGACTCAAAATAGTAGAGATAATCGAGAGATTAGGCTCGTACTTTTTAATTTTCTTTGAAAAATTTGAGGAACATTTTCTGAGTTTGCTATTTCGGACATTAAAAATCATAAAAAACTAACTATGGTATTCTATACCTGCTATCCCACACTTAGAGGAACATTGTCCCTAATGTTCTCTTGAGTTAAGATTTACTGGAAGTAAAATTCCACACTTAGAGTTTGAACATATAAGAAAATGTTTCTCAAGTGTTTGTTTTGGGCTAGAATCCCACACTTAGTGATAAGCTTAGAATAGAGTATAGACTACTTAACAAACTAACAAAGCAAATAATATACAGAATCATAAACAAAAGAGAGTAAAGGGTTAACACTCCCCAGATAGCGAGCTGCAATGAAGCTGAGAGTCTGAATTTGCTGAAAAGAGACGTTGCCAGGATCTTTTTCTGCGTCCATGAAGAACGGCTCGGCTTCAAGCGTCTTGATATTGGTTTTCTTCATCCATCATTCTCCTTGTGAATAAATCTATTAAGTGTGAACACGTTGGTCGTACCTTTTTACAAACTCAAAGTATTTTTGAAAATGAAAAGATAAATCACTGTCTCAAAATTTGAAAAGATGTTTTGTACTACAAATCAGTTTTATAAAAATGTGTTTTTAAACGAGTTCGAGCATAATGCATAAAAGTAGTACGCAAGTACCTCAAATGCTCGAAACACATGAATTATCATTTTTCAAATTGATTTCCTATTTTCTGAGACGAGTGGTTTTATTTGCAAACGAGTTGTAATATTAGAATGTTTTTCATAAAGTATTTTGGTATCGACCAAGTGTGAAGGATAGTCAAAGATTTTGTTCACTTATTGACATTGTTCTCTCTTCACGTCTTATTGCACGGGTTGCCTCCCGAGAAGCGCTGCTTTTAGAGTCGAGAGCTCGACTTTGCCTTCCTTCAGACTAGTTGGTGTTGGAACCTCCAGGGCCGGAAGTGCTCAGAAGTGGAACCCTGGGATTTCGTGGGTAGATCCTTAGAAAATGGCGAGCGATGATGTCGACGATGTTTGGAATCTCAGATGAAAAAATGGGGAAGCTTTGAAGATGTTGCTCAGCAACCCTTTTCATGTGTAGAAGATCCCAGGTAATCTCCTTTACTGTTTTGGAGATAGTTCCGTGGGAATCTACAAAAGAGAATCCATCAGCCTCCATCATCTCTCATTCAGGATGCTGTTGTCTGAGTGAGACCATGAATCCATAGAACTGCAGATGTAAGGTCTCGTGATCTGCAATACCGGAGTTTCCTCCAAGTTCTCGGATTGACTCATGAATACCCCGGATGAGATGGGTCTGGTAGTGGGAAAACGTGAGGTTGGAGTTCTTAAAGATATTGTTCACTATGTCGTACACCTCATGTAATCCATAGTTGAATAACTGTCCATGCTCTTTCTCGGGAACCTCAGCAAAGATTTCCTTAATTCGATCTGTGAGGAAGTTCGCGATGTTAACCATCGAACCTTCAATTATGGATGAAGGGATGTCACACGTTCTTTCATCAAAACTCACATACTCGAGATCATGGACAATCCTATGAGCATGGTACTCCACCGTATAGTCGATATAGAACCTGTGAGGAGAAGTTTCTTCGATGTGATCATTCCAAGCCAAAGAATTCATCAGTTCATCAACCGAATGTCTATGTCAGGATCCCCAGTAGCAAGGTACATATTACCGTGATATGAATTTAAGAACCCATGTTGCTCGACGCAATATGGAAATGCGGATCTGATCAGTGTGTCATAGATCTTTCTGTACATGCGTCTTTGGTCTTCAATGAACACAAGCTCCTCAGGTGTTGGTCCAGTAGTGTGGTGCTCTTGTAGTAGCTGAGCAGCGAGATCTTCGGCAAAGGTATTTAGGCGGTTGTATAAGAATCGTGGATCCGGGGTGTGGCTGGCTTGATACACTTCAGATTTGGCCTCAAGTTCTTCAATCAGGTTCCTTTGGCATGGAGTGTATTCATTAGTAGAGTGAATGATAATGCTCATCATAGTTGGGATATCATTTTCAAAGTCTTCGATGGCACTTATCATCTCCTCGTGGTTTGAAATGATCGGGATTTGGGGAGAAGTGGGAACAGCTGAAGGTGCAGGAAGCTGGATAGACCGGATATCTATTGGAACATCAGTGTAAATGACATTATCCTCGTCACTCTCTGTAGATGGAGTATCCCTAGCCTGGAAATCAGGGAACTCAACAGCATCAGATGGTGGTAAGGTGTCATCAGTGATCTGAGATATCGGCTGAGAGGAATCCATCTCAATGTCCTTCTCTTCCTGAGAATCAGAATCATGGCTAGATCCGGAAGTGCTTCCCTTCACGAACTGACTTCGAGGTGCAGATGTGTCAAAGGCTTGAATCCTTTGGGGAAGTCTGGATGTTTTGTAGACCGCAATCTTTCTCAAGAGTTTATCTCGAAGCTCTGGATGCTGTTTAGATAAAGTGATATTCTTTTCAATATTCGGCAGAGCATCGCATCGAGGAGACAAGAGAGGTTTGGTGGGATCAATAGCTGATGCAATGAGTCTCTCCATGGTGAGACCAAATTCTGCATCGTGAGAGCAATCAGTCGGTGGGTCTTCTTCTGATTTACTGTATGACAAAGGGATAAAGTTCTCGAAGTTCTCAATCTGCATAATCTCTGCTATCGTCAAGTGTGAATCAGGAAGGTACTTATGAGGTGGTGTAGACTGATATACTTCCTATGGCTCTGATTCTTCATGTTCTTCCTCTGATTCTTCCATTTCTTCTGGTTCTGTTTCTTCCATATCCTCTTCTTCTGGTTCTGTTTCTTGTGATAATTCTTCTTCATTCGGCTCTGACTCTTCCATCTCCTCTTCTTCTGATTCTGACCCTTCAGTAGCTGAGATAAGATAAGTGTGCTCGTCTGGCCTATATGGTTCTATGTCTGAGTCAGAAGTGTCATCATCAGAAGTAATTCTGCCCATGGATATTGCGTATATCTCTGCATGTTCTATTAGTGAACAGTCGGCTTGATCAATCTTGAATGATACTGTCTGTGCATGTGCTCGTAGACTGATAACCTGAGAATATACATCAATAATAGCACGTGCAGTATTCATGAATTGCCTACCAAGGATAATGGGTATGTTAATATCTTCATGTATATCCGTCACTACAAAGTCAGTTGGGAAATAGAACCTGTCAACTTTTACCATGACATTCTCAGCAATGCCTCTCGGGTATCGGACGGATTGATCGGCAAGCTGGACGCTCATTTTAGTGGGCTGTAGAGGTCCTAGTTCTAGTCTGGAGTAGAGTGAGAAAGGCATTAGATTTATACTGGCTCCAAGATCGGCCAAGGAGCGTATCGTGCCTGAGTGATAGATTGAACAAGGCAAGGTGAATCGACCCGTGTCTCCTAGTTTTTCCGGTAAGGCATTCTGGATGACGGCTGAACATTCGGCGTTCAGAGAGACTTTAGGAGTGGCAGGAATTTTATCTTTGGTTGCAAGCATTCGTCGGATATATTTCGTACCGGAAAGGATTCTAGACACGGTGTCTAAGAATTTTCCGTCGAGCTTGAATGACTTTGCATTATACATCTTGTGCAAGCGATTAGGGAAAGGAATCTCAACCTCACGAGTCGGCGTGGGCATAGATCTGTTCTCAACTGTCGATGGGACAGGAGAATGTTCCCCTACTGGAGAAGAAGTCGTTGAAGGAGTTGGTGGTTTATCAGAGTTTAAAGTCTTGGCTTCCTCGACATGGGGGTTCTGGATAGTGTTGCTTGGTAAGGTCCCTTGTGGTCGAGTATCGAGACGTTGGGCTAACTGACCGATTTGGTTCTCAAGGCTTTTTAGGACCGAGAGTTGGTTTCACAGGAATAGATCAGTCTGGTCTTGTCGGGCCGTAGTCTACTTATTAAAAGCAGATTGACCTTCAATGAATTTATTGAGGTTGTCGTCAGTACTCGTGACTGGAATGATAGTCTTCACAGGTTCAGCAGACTGGATATCTTCAGTGGAGGTCAATGGAAGAGGTTGGCTGTATGGGAGTTGTGGTTGCTGTAGATACGTCGGATATCATGGCTGAAACCTGGGTTGGAAGGGTGTTTGGTTGTTCCGTGGAGGATATTGATTTCCTCGAGTTCTGGGCGGTGAAGTTCTAGCGAAGCCAGGAGGGTTTTGAGGTCTGACAGGAAAGTAGGCGTAGTAGACTGAACCGTCAGTAGGATCTTCGTACTCAACCTCGTATTCTTCAGCGGTGGCACAGTTCTAGCAAGCCTGAACTTGGTGGATCTGCTGTGGCTGTTTCTTCAGTTCTCCTATCTGTTTCGTTAGAGTTTCAATCTGTTCGCTTAGAGACTTTATGGCTTCAGTTTGGCGAGTGTTATTGGTGGAAACAGGTAAGGATGAGGATTGCACATCAGACTTACAATCATGGTGATGCATCGTCATATCTTCGATCAAGCTCCATTCTTCGTCATCAGTTAGTTTCATGAAGTTGCCTTGAGCAGCTGCATCAAGATTGATGCAATGGTTAGGATCAAGACCTCTGTAGAAGGTGCACACCTTGTCAGTCTTCGTCATCTGATGGTTTGGACATTTCCTCAGTAAACTCTTAAATCGCTCCCATGCTGAGTAAATAGATTCATCGTGAGCTTGTTGAAAGTTTGTGATGTCATTCTTTGCCTGAGTTTGTTTGGACGGGGGAAAGTATCTAGGAAGAAACTTGTTACCCATGTCGGTCCATGAGGTGATTGTGCCAGTCTCAAGTCCCTCAAACCAGGTAGAAGCATGTAAAGCGAGAGAATAGGGGAACAAGTATAAGCGGACGATATCCAGCTCAACCCCATTATGCCTGTATGAGTTTGAAACCTGAATGAATTTGTCGATATGAGCGTTGGGATCATCACGGGGTAGACCGTGGAATTAGCAGTTGTCTTTTATGAGTTGTACGATGTCGTGTTTGAGTTCAAAAGATGCTCCGTCGATCACTGGATAGCTAATCGGTCCTCCTCGTCCTTAAATAGATGGTTTGGTGTTGTTAGCGAGAGTAACACGAGCGGCCATTTGTGGAAAACGGGAACATCTTTCTTTTCGGATGGTTTGGATAATCGACTCAGGATCGGATACGAAAATGAGAGGTTCAGATCCGGATGATCTGGTCGAATATCGTTGTATGTTGTGGGAAGGTATTGTCGGTTGGAAGAAGGAAAAGAAAATTAAATTTGAAAACGGGTATCACTAAATAGAAAATTTGTCGGGACGCTTCAGAGTCTTACGATTAACTTCTCGGCAGCGGCGCCAAAAACTTGTCACAGTCGGTCGGGTTTTACTCCGGTCGTTGATCCGGTCAACCGGGACTTACGGTAGTGGGTTTTAAATTTGTAGAGCTGGGGACCTAAGCTTACTACAGCTGTATAGCAGCAGTATGACCTAGGGTCGTTCTTCAAGCTAATCGTATTGTGAAACGGAAGTGTCAGGACAAACTGTTCAGTTTAGTGATGGGTTTAAAATGATTTGAGTGGGTGTTTTTGTTACTTAGGTCCGTAAATTAAAGCAATTAAATAAAAAGTTAAATAAACAGAAAATAGAAATAGGGATGTAATCAGTATGGAGGAGATGTGTTTGTTATGACTTCGTTAGCTTATGCGGGGGTGATGCTAGGGTTTTTGATATGAAAACGTCTTTTAAAGGTTTGTGTCTCATCTGAGCTTAGTTGTTCGTAGTGTAAACACAAGCACCCTACTGATTGGGGAGACCAATCAGAATGTCACTGGGTACTAGGCCTGATTGAGTCTGATCGGAGGAGGATGCTTAACTCTTCAACGTTATCCAGTGACGGAGTAACGACCCTTCTTGGAATGTTAATTCCTGGGTGCATGAGATAGAGTAACATACCCACTAGGGTTCCAACCTTTCTTAACACTACGGGAACAACGAAGTCAGGTAAGGCATTTAAGGTTAAGACTTGGTTTTGGTGACTGTTAACTTTACATTAATGGTCATGATTTAGTCCAGATCTTTGTGTTCAACCAGGATGTGACACAGTCTTCGACTACCGGCATTTCCTTAGCTTCCACGTATTTGTACTCCACCAGTGGTGTTTCCAACGCTATACGAAGTACAGTGCCGTTTGCTGTGGTCTTTCCGGTATCACATACTTTACGGTCACTCTGGACTAGCTTAAACTAAGTTTGTATTAAAGTTCAACCATCTATGATATAAACCAGCCCTCACTATTCCCAATAAATCCCTGATTGATTCACGGTGTACTATATACTAAAGGTTTAAACAGTATTCCCACAATTACACAATTCAGACCATGTTTACAGTTTTAGAAAACACAGATAGGTAGTGACCGTTTGATCAAGGTTCGCGACTCCTTGTCATAAAGGTTCTAACCACGTTTATTTGGAGGAAAGGCGATATAATTTAGGTTTAAAAATCATAAATGCAAAGTAACAGTACACCTGGTTTTCAATCGTATATTAAAGCAGCATCACCCCATACATATATAAACTAACTACATCATAACAAACACACAAGGAAACTACTCACTACGCATATTAACAGATGCTAAATCTAGCATAATCACAATAGTAATCATCATTATAACAGATAAGGAAAGAAGTAACCGTTAATAAAGTGTAGATTGAATAAGCGTTAGAGAGAGTACACAAGCAGAACCTCCACAATATCTTCGAAAATATTACCAGAAAAGCCCCTGAATTATTCCCTACACTATTACAAAAGTAGTACCTCCGTTAGTCTTAGTTAAATATTAACCACCAAGACTTAACTGGAACATGTGACAACCATCACCCAACCGTTATCGTAGTTCAACCGTAAAAAATCATTATTGTGAAAATACTAATTTCAAGGTTTTATTTACACCAAAGTCTTCATTTTTTTGAAAAACAAATCCAACGCAAAAAGAATCATCACAAACGGACGTATAAGGAAGGAGATACGAAACTAAACGTAATTATCAATTATTTTTGGACCGTGTGACCCAAGTTTTTGTGTCTTCTTGTTTGGCCAAAGAAAACCGACCCAAATTCCTCCTTGGAGGATCTGGCCGGCCCAGCCCATTCAAACTCAAGTAACCCTAAAACTATGAACAAAAACCTAAACCGAAAAGTTTTAGGTTATGCTGATTTATTTTCGTAGTCAACTTCAGAGGCCGTTTTGACCTACTTAGAGTCGTTTTTAGTCTTCGGCCAAAACTAAACAGTTGTAGATCTCAATGTTTTACGTAAATATTGTGGTTTCGGCCTCTGAAACGAAGCATATTATTTTATAAAAATTGTTTTTTAAACTGTTGCAGTGTATTATGAATTTTCTGAAACTTTTAGTTATTCGTATATAAATGTGTTTAAACCCTAAAAACGATTTGTAAACCCCATTATTCGACTCCAGACATCCAAGAACGAAAATATTAGTCTATATTCATAATCCAAACCCTAAGAACTCAAATAATCATCCTCTAATTCATTCTATTGATCGAGAACTCGCGTATTCGTGTTTTCGGTAAAGTTTTTGTGTTCTAAATCTTCGTCTTCTTCATTCTCTTATTGCAAGGAACGTTTTGATTCTCATAAAATGTTCATATTACAGATTCTAACAACGATTATCATGCGGATCATCGGTAGTTGGTATAATCTTTGTCCGATTCTTTTATTCTAAACGTATTTCGATTATTTCATATTGTCGGTTTTATTCGGTTCAAATCCATTGTATTTCTACTGAATGAAATCATTAGGATATGTTTGAAATCAGTGGTTAAATTATTAGTAGCGAATAATATTCGTTTGATTGAGCGTTTTGGATTGTTTACACAAGGATTTAGGTTTGATTATACAAACCCTAAATCTGCGCAGAATTGTTTATCGGTTTGGGAATGGTGTAACTTGATCGTTTTATAGTGAGTTTTGATGAAACTCGAGTCTAAACATAAGTATTAAGAGTATATTTTTAAATGACGTTGGTTTCGTGTCCAAATGTTGAGTATAAGTTGTTCAAAATGATTTTATAAAAGTGAATGTCAATTCTGAGTTTTTCGGTTCATAAGTTCGGTTAACTTGTCGATTTTTGAAACGTATGTCAAACTAAGAATTGGGTCTTGAAATTTTTACTGGAGTAATTTTTAAGTGTTAACAATTTTCTGTAAAAATATTATAATCTTTGTAAGTTTAATTATTTGAAATAAATTGTAACTTTTGTGTATTCAGAAATTGTTGTTGTTTCTGAGCAAATTACATTGGTGAATTTTTAAAAATAGTTAACTATAGAATTAAGCTTTGGGAAAATTACAGAATGTTCTTAACACATTGAAGAGTCACTGGTAAAATTTATAGAGTCAAATGATTTCATTAAGTCATGGTTTAAAATTCGTAAAGTGGTACAGAATTCTGGACATAATCTGAGATACACAATGGGGTTGATTTTTGTAAAGACACATGAGGTTTGGTTGTGAGGAAACTTAGTAGAGGTGATTTGGACTTGGGATACAATGGAAGGGCATAGATAGGTATAGATTGTAACCCGTATACATATATATTCATTTGTAGATTGGCAAAGTTGTTTGGTGGATTCATTTAAGGGCGATACTTACTTTGGTGTTCAAGGTGAGTTTTCGTGGCCCGGTTTTCATTTATAAATTTTCAAATTGGGGAAAAAGTATGCTCACATGTTTTATTAACTGTTTTGTGCTGTGATTACATTCATTTTTATTTTGGACATATGATTGAAATGTGTGACACTATGTGACTTATGTGCATTCGGTTGTTGTATTCATTTTTATAAAAAGGCCTTACTCTTTCGAGGGTAAGTACCTAATGTGTACTTTTAGTATACATTGAAGGTTATGTTGTTTTGCAAAAAGGCCTTGCTCTCTTTCGAGAGTAAGTAACTAATGTATGCGTTGGTGTACATTGAAGGTCATATATGTCACACCCCCAAAACACGTGGCAGCGGAAACATGAGGTGTCACGGGGGCGCCGACCAAATCAAATATCACAACACAAAGATTAAAGCAAACGACCTCTAAATGAGACGTTTTAATAAAAAGTTACATTTCATAAATAAAACGTTTACAAATGTTATATCAAAACATTGGAGTTCGCATTAAAAGTGTAGAGATTTCTAATACATAAATGTTGATACAAAATATCATAATGCAATCTAATCTCTCGTTGTTTGTGAAAACATGCGACTCGAGCTAATGCTTTTCAAAAGCATCATACTGCCTTGTTTCCTGTGGGTAGTCCTACTGCATGTGTGAACCTGAGAAATACATGCTAAAAGGTCAACATAAAGTTGGTGAGTTCATAGGTTTACGCAGTTAAAATCATAGTATGAACCACAAGATTTTCATAGTTATCAAAGTAGCACGAATGCCAAAGTAAATCGTAGTATACTATTGCCATGAGCTCATAGTCCGAAGCTTAACCGTAGTTGTTTACCCCCAGTGAGTGTGTAACCAGTACACTCGGCTGTATGAAATATTATGCATTCGTATAGTGGTTAGCGCGACTAACCCGGATGGCGGATTGTCAGGTCCCGATAGATCTATCCATAATGTTCGCGCTTAGTATTAACGTACTATGATATTTGTTAGGGACCATCGTAGTTTGGTTTAGTTACTCATGCAATTAGTATAAGAGTTTTCGTTACTTGCGTTCATATGTAAAACAGTTTATAAAACAGAGCATGTATTCTCACCCCAAAGTAAAAAGCAGTAAAAAGTGGGGCTATGAAACTCACCTTAGATTAGCAAGTAGCAAGCAAATATCAAATAAGCAAGCAAAGTCCAAAGCGCAACCTTCTAACGTCCTAAACGTATAAGGTTGTGTAAGTAGATGTCTTATAAGACCATCTATAGCGATTGTATAAGTGGGGGTCAATGTCCACTTAAGCCAATCGTATAGGTGGAGGGTTAATGTCCACCTAGAGCTAGTTCATCAACTAGTATGTCCAAATAAGTTATTCAAGTTCGTTTCTTAAAAACGTGTACGACCCGTTGGTGAAAGTTTGTAATAATAATTCCTTTAGACATTATTATCAAGTTTGTTTTGTTGTATGTTATTCAGTAGTACAAATCGTGTGTTGCAAATAGATTATTTTAGTTTGTATAAGCCTTAAACCTTAGGTCAAAGTTGGTCAACTCGTTGGTCAAAGCTGGTCAAACTAGTCAAACCTGGTCAAACTTGGTCAAACCTGGTCAAACTGGTTAAGGTTGGTCAAACTATGAGTCACTTCTCAATTTATGAGTCACTTATAGAGTCACTTATAATTTATGAGTCACTTATAGAGTCACTTCTGATTTATGAGTCACTTATAGAGTCACTTATGATTTATGAGTCACTTATAGAGTCACTTATGATTTATGAGTCACTTATAGAGTCACTTCTCAATTTATATGTCGGTTTCTAATTCAGGAAGCTTTCTAAGTTTAGTTTTTGGTCCAAGTTACTAATTAAGTCACCCAAAACCATTTTTGTTACCACTTTCCAAAAATAGTAAGTTTTGTCGTTTTTTAGCCACCGAGCCGTTTTTGTTGACTTGGTCAAACCTACTCGGTTTGACCCGAAACTTTTACCCAACCCATATATCAGTTTATAGAGTCCAAATAATTTGTCGGTTCGTGTCGGAGTTCATCCAAAGTGTCGGTTTCTAACATTCAACCTAAAAATTCAAGATTTCATATTTTCGACTTTTGTCGGTTTGGTTCGCCATTTAATTTCTACCACCTCTGGTCCAAACCAGGGTCTGAGATTTTTACCAACTGATCATGTATGTATCTAGTCTAACATATAATTTTTACAGCAACCATAGTGTCCATTTACATATCTAAATAATTTCGTGAAGGAACCGAACTCGGTTTTCGAAAACTTCCAAACCAGACTCAAAGATCAGATTATAGCCAAAAATACGTACGGATATGGAAAAAGTGTAAAACACGAAAGTTGTAGCTCTTTTCAATACGAAACTTTTAAAAAATAATTCGTTGTCTAATTCTCAGTAAAACTCGAGATATGGCCATTTTAGTACACTGACTTTTCTAGGGCAGAATATGTCTTCTTACATATGGGTTACAAAAACGTATTTTGACCTTTTATTTGGACATAATAGTGTTAGATGAGCTACAAAACAAGTAAATAAACATCATGAAAGTAAATCTAATGAAGAGTTCATGTGATTTATACCAAGAATAATGAATAACAAGAGTGAAGATGATGAAGAAGATGATGTTCTTGAGCTTTCTTCCTTCTTGCTCTTGATCAATGGTGGCTTGTGGTGGCGATGTGGTGGTTTGTGGTGATGTTATGGTGGTGTGAGGGGCTGGTGTTCTCCAGAAAATTGGAGAGAGTTTTGAGAGAAATGGTGAATGAGAGTTTGAGTGTAATGAGAGAATGCATGAAGGATAAGTGGTTTTAGGGAAAAAGTGTAATGATGTGAATTTGCATGTAAGATTAGAGGGTGAGGATGGGGGTGGCACATGGGGTGGCCAGCCCATAGGGGGCCCCACAAAGGGTATTTTGGTCATTTCTCATTTCCCATTTAATTAGTTACATTCTCCGTTCGTTTACTCGATTGTTTAGACGTTTATTCGTACGTTAAATATTTTATACGCATTTTTAAGTGACGACTTTTAATTTCGATATTTTCACTTGAAATATTTTATCTAGATGCTTGAAAACATTTATAAAAATATTCCGTTAATTCGTCGGCCTCGATTTGCGTGCACGTTTTACGGAGGTTTAATCGCGTAACATTTTAAATAGACGTTTTTCATTGACGAACTATTATATGATGTTTTCAATAATAATTTCATACAAAATATTATATTTTAAATTATTAAAATATATTTTAACTTTCGTTCGATTGTCGGGCGCGTTCCGCGCGTTTCTGTTGCGTTTGAGACGTTTTAGTCAAAACGCCTAAATTTTTCGTGTATTAATTTAACAAATTAACAATATATGATAAATAACTTCTAAAAATAGATTCAAGTTATTTATAGGAATGTTTTCACCAACGTCGTATAATTAGGCGGACTCCGTCCGGTTGTTTTGCGCAATTTCATCAAATTGTGTAAGCGTAATTACAACTAATTACGTAAGCGTATATTCACAAAATATACAAGTAGTTACAAGCAATTACAAGTATTTAACCTAATTCTAAACTAAACACACGTAATTAGGGTTTCAAGTAGGATTATCAGTAACCCTAAATCGTCGGGTGTCACATTCTCCCCCTGTTAGGAGAATTTCGTCCCGAAATTTGCTCGTAGTCATAGTTTGTGTGGTATCTAGCGAAAGTGTGAGTAATTCTGACGTTTAACTAAGTCCACGAAAGGAAAGTTCGTTGTTGTGATGCAGCGCATCCATTTGTATACGTTTGGAGAATTATCTCCGTGTACTATTAGTAGGAAAATTATTCCTAAATAGTCAGTCGTAGTAAGGTCATTTACTATAAGGTTCGTAGTAGTAGGAAAACATTCCTATATGGTTCGTAGTAGGAAAACATTCCTATGTGGTTCGTAGTAGGAAAACATTCCTATATGGTTCGTAGTAGGAAAACATTCCTATGTGGTTCATAGTGAGTGTGAACAGTCAGTTGGATTAAATCCAATATAAATTGCTGGAAACGCATTTCCCATATGTATAAAAGAGACCTGCAATTGGTCTAATGTAATGTAAAAGTCATTAGAAAACGTAGGTTGTATTCCCTAAGGTCTATGGAAGAATTTGCTTGCTAAGTTCATAGTGCAAGTTCTAAATCGGTTGGGTGTGATCGTGTAGTGGACTAAACTCGTCCAGTATCGATTAAGAGTGAAATAGTTAAGTTATCAAGAAATATCGTCATCTACAGTGAGTAGGTATGGGAATGTCGTTGGTTCATCACAGAGTTGGTTGTCGTCAGACATGTGTTTGTCTATAGTGGGACTTGCCATTACTTACGAGAAAATTGTTTTATTAAAACTATGAATTTGTAAAAAGAGGGTTTAGCCTCTAAAGTTACATAAATTTCTGGTATATAAAAGGAGTTGTATCTATCTCATGTTTTATCATAAAAACTGCCGGTATCATTTCCAGTTAAATTAACGTTATCATCTATATTACCTACATTGCGATCTTGTTTTTAGAAAGTCTGAGTGAAAGTCATGTGTTTACTCCTATATAAAATTTTTGTCTAATAAAACGTCAATGAAATTTTGCTAAACATTTCAAGATTTGAGCTTTGTACCGACAAGTAATTTATAAATTTTGAAAAACTTTATGAGAGATTTTGTGGGGGAGCCGATGTAAAATTTGTCGAAACAATTTCCTTTGATAAAAAATTTGTATGAAAACCTAATGTCCATTGGAAACTTTAGCCAATTGAATATGTTGGAAACTCTTGTCGTCGACAAGACGTTGAAAATATCAGTCTATTAGGAACGAGTTAAAAATTTATAGGTTGTAAACAATTCCGGGTAGATGTTCAGTGAAAATTCTATGATATTTCTTTGAAAACTTGAGTTAGTAGAAATCTGTTGAGAACTCTTGTTATTGTAGGGTGTTAAAACTTTCCGTTGATTCTCGTAGTGGCGTGTTCTTAAACGAAAGGAGATGAAAGAATGGATGAGACCTTAAATGAAAGCTAAGATTATCGTAGACGTGCTTAAAGTAATACGTGACATCACAATATGACGATTAATCGGTACAAGGTAATATGATCAGTGACCAATAAGGCGCAATATTAAGAAATAATATATTCGGTTCATAGTGGAGTTGGCCATCTTTTTCGAGAGGGAGTTTTATTAAAACGGTGAATTAGTTACAATATTCAGATGTAGTCATAATAATGACCGAGTAGTGTTTTCAAGGTAGTCAGTCATGACTATGTTATTGTTTCGAAATGAAAAAGTGTTTAGTAAAGATGTTTGGTCAAGATAGTTGGTAATTCCGTAGCTGCTAGCATCCATTGCAGTAGTGATCGAAATGATTAAGTTGTTATTAAGATTGTTTGTGTTCAGAGTAGTTAAAGTCATAAACCGAGTCATAGCTAAGTCGTTGAAATCCATCCAAGTGTTGGAGATTTTATTTCGAGTAGGTAGTGTGAATAGGATAAGGTCTAGTTCGAGGAGGTTTGTCTGTCCTTCTAGTCGTGTGTAACGCACGCGATTCATAGGTCTACGATAAAAGTGGGAAGGAAGGGTGTGAAGTAGACGGAGTAAATGTAACGCGCCTAGATGACGAATCCTTACGAGGTTCTAATTCCATACGTGTTCTCGAACGATTATGATGAGAGCAGGAGGAAGAGGGTGAAGTAGGTGTCACTTGTTTGGTTGGCGAATCCATAGGTGGATTCTCCTCAAGTGAGTCCTATTCGATTATATCGTTGCCCGATTCGGTTGGGCGAGCGGGGTACCATGGAAATCTCCACAGTAGTGAGTAAGGCTAGAGCCTCGTTTTCAGAGTTGGGTAACGTAGCTGTGGGAGTGGTTGCCGTGAAGGGTGGCAAATAAGTTTAGTGTACGTAAGGTTGTACATATATATACATATATATACACACACACATAAAAGCCTAGCACATAAGCACATATAAAGGTTGGTCCCGTTATATCCTCGGTCTACGTCTGCTTTTGTACTCTCGTTCACTATAACCATTTCAGGTCTTGCATCGAATCTCCTTTAATTGTACATAGTTGATCAGGCTATGTTAAATTAAATTCAAATGATGCAATCGCTGAACCAGTCATACTAAACAAAGAATACTAACCTAATGGTTATAGTCTAGGTCACTAATGCAATCCTAGTTCGCTATAACCTTAGGCTCTGATACCAATCTGTCACACCCCCAAAACACGTGGCAGCAGAAACATGAGGTGTCATGGGGGCGCCGACCAAATCAAATATCACAACACAAAGATTACAACAAACGACCTCTAAATGAGACGTTTTAATAAAAAGTTACATTTCATAAATAAAACGTTTACAAATGTTATATCAAAACATTGGAGTTCGCATTAAAAGTGTAGAGATTTCTAATACATAAATGTTGATACAAAATATCATAATGCAATTTAATCTCTCGTTGTTTGTGAAAACATGCGACTCGAGCTAATGCTTTTCAAAAGCATCCTACTGCCTTGTTTCCTGTGGGTAATCCTACTGCATCTGTGAACCTGAGAAATACATGCTAAAAGGTCAACATAAAGTTGGTGAGTTCATAGGTTTACGCAGTTAAAATCATAGTATGAACCACAAGATTTTCATAGTTATCAAAGTAGCACGAATGCCAAAGTAAATCGTAGTATACTATTGCCATGAGCTCATAGTCCGAAGCTTAACCGTAGTTGTTTACCCCCAGTGAGTGTGTAACCAGTACACTCGGCTGTACGAAATATTATGCATCCATATAGTGGTTAGCGCGACTAACCCGGATGGCGGATTGTCAGGTCCCGATAGATCTATCCATAATGTTCGCGCTTAGTATTAACGTACTATGATATTTGTTAGGGGCCATCGTAGTTTGGTTTAGTTACTCATGCAATTAGTATAAGAGTTTTTGTTACTTGCGTTCATATGTAAAACAGTTTATAAAACAGAGCATGTATTCTCACCCCAAAGTAAAAAGCAGTAAAAAGTGGGGCTATGAAACTCACCTTAGATTAGCAAGTAGCAAGCAAATATCAAATAAGCAAGCAAAGTCCAAAGCGAAACCTTCTAACGTCCTAAACGTATAAGGTTGTGTAAGTAGATGTCTAATAAGACCATCTATAGCGATTGTATAAGTGGGGGTCAATGTCCACTTAAGCCAATCGTGTAGGTGGAGGGTTAATGTCCACCTAGAGCTAGTTCATCAACTAGTATGTCCAAATAAGTTATTCAAGTTCGTTTCTTAAAAACGTGTACGACCCGTTGGTGAAAGTTTGTAATAATAATTCCTTTAGACATTATTATCAAGTTTGTTTTGTTGTATGTTATTCAGTAGTACAAATCGTGTGTTGCAAATAGATTATTTTAGTTTGTATAAACCTTAAACCGTAGGTCAAAGTTGGTCAACTCGTTGGTCAAAGCTGGTCAAACCTGGTCAACTTGTCAAACCTGGTCAAACTAGTCAAACCTGGTCAAACTAGTCAAACATGGTCAAACTGGTCAAACCTGGTCAAACTTGGTCAAACTGGTTAAGGTTGGTCAAACTATGAGTCACTTCTCAATTTATGAGTCACTTATAGAGTCACTTCTGATTTATGAGTCACTTATAGAATCACTTCTGATTTATGAGTCACTTATAGAGTCACTTCTGATTTATGAGTCACTTATAGAGTCACTTATGATTTATGAGTCACTTATAGAGTCACTTCTCAATTTATATGTCGGTTTCTAATTCGGGAAGTTTTCTAAGTTTAGTTTTTGGTCCAAGTTACTAATTAAGTCACCCAAAATCATTTTTGTTACCACTTTCCAAAAATAGTAAGTTTTGGCGTTTTTTAGCCATCGAGCCGTTTTTATTGACTTGGTCAAACCTACTCGGTTTGACCCGAAACTTTTACCCAATCCATATATCAGTTTATAGAGTCCAAATAATTTGTCGGTTCGTGTCGGAGTTCATCCAAAGTGTCGGTTTCTAACATGCAACCTAAAAATTCAAGATTTCATATTTTCGACTTTTGTCGGTTTGGTTCGCCATTTAATTTCTACCACTTCTGGTCCAAACTAGGGTCTGAGATTTTTACCAACTGATCATGTATGTATCTAGTCTAACATATAATTTTTACAGAAACCATAGTGTCCATTTACATATCTAAATAATTTCGTGAAGGAACCGAACTCGGTTTTCGAAAACTTCCAGACCAGACTCAAAGATCAGATTATAGCCAAAAATACGTACGGATATGGAAAAAGTGTAAAACACGAAAGTTGTAGCTCTTTTCAATACGAAACTTTTAAAAAACAATTCGTTGTCTAACTCTCAGTAAAACTCGAGATATGACCATTTTAGTACACTGACTTTTCTGGGCAGAATCTTTCTTCTTACATATGGGTTACAAAAACGTATTTTAACCTTTTATTTGGACATAATAGTGTTAGATGAGCTACAAAACAAGTAAATAAACATCATGAAAGTAAATCTAATGAAGAGTTCATGTGATTTATACCAAGAATAATGAATAACAAGAGTGAAGATGATGAAGAAGATGATGTTCTTGAGCTTTCTTCCTTCTTGCTCTTGATCAATGGTGGCTTGTGGTGGTGATGTGGTGGTTTGTGGTGATGTTATGGTGGTGTGAGGGGCTGGTGTTCTCCAGAAAATTGGAGAGAGTTTTGAGAGAAATGGTGAATGAGAGTTTGAGTGTAATGAGAGAATGCATGAAGGATAAGTGGTTTTAGGGAAAAAGTGTAATGATGTGAATTTGCATGTAAGATTAGAGGGTGAGGATGGGGGTGGCACATGGGGTGGCCAGCCCATAGGGGGCCCCACAAAGGGTATTTTGGTCATTTCTCATTTCCCATTTAATTAGTTACCGTTCGTTTACTCGATTGTTTAGACGTTTATTCGTACGTTAAATATTTTATACGCATTTTTAAGTGACGACTTTTAATTTTGATATTTTCACTTGAAATATTTTATCTAGATGCTTGAAAACATTTATAAAAATATTCCGTTAATTCGTCGGCCTCGATTTGCGTGCACGTTTTACGGAGGTTTAATCGCGTAACATTTTAAATAGACGTTTTTCATTGACGAACTATTATATGATGTTTTCAATAATAATTTCAAACAAAATATTATATTTTAAATTATTAAAATATATTTTAACTTTTGTTCGATTGTCGGGCGCGTTCCGCGCGTTTCTGTTGCGTTTGAGACGTTTTAGTCAAAACGCCTAAGTTTTTCGTGTATTAATTTAACAAATTAACAATATATGATAAATAACTTCTAAAAATAGATTCAAGTTATTTATAGGAATGTTTTCACCAACGTCGTATAATTAGGCGGACTCCGTCCGGTTGTTTTGCGCAATTTCATCATATTGTGTAAGCGTAATTACAACTAATTACGTAAGCGTATATTCACAAAATATACAAGTAGTTACAAGCAATTACAAGTATTTAGCCTAATTCTAAACTAAACCAACGTAATTAGGGTTTCAAATAGGATTATATGTAACCCTAAATCATCGGGTGTCACAATATATGGGTAGCTACCGCATTCACAGGATTTGGTTGGGTCATACTCCTTCGTGGGGTGATGACAGTTTGTGGAGATGTTTGGTTATATTATTTCACTTGTGTACCTTTTCATATGCATTGTCCTAACTTATTATTATTACAGCAAAATGTTTATTTTTATGGTGTCCGGTTTCAAACCTACGAAACTCACCAATATTCGTGTTGACATTTTTGAGCATAACTTTTCAGGTTTTACTAATGGAGTAAAGGCAAAGGACAAGAGAACTTAGTGGACCACATATGTTGCATTAAGAATTATTCAAGGCTTGATACATTAAAGTTGTTTGTTATGGCATGTTTTGCCTTATTATGGTGGTGTACATTTGTTGTAAGATTTTGAATTCATTGTTGAAATATATGCATGACATGAACCGTTATTCATGTTATTATCATCATGACACATTGGGAAATTTTATTTCATATAGAATTCTTTATAATGATGTGTTGTGATCCTATCGCCGTTATACCCCGTTGTTTACGCTTTAGACGGGGTGTGACAGATTGGTATCAGAGCCATTGTTTATAGAGATCTAGGTGGATTGGCCTAGACTATAAATAAGGAACCCACATATAGAACACGAGTTAGGAAGTTATGTGTGCATACAATTCCGTGAAGCTAGTTGTAGTTAGTGTCGATCATTCATCTTAACCATTTCAAATAAGAAGGACGTTGTAAGCATTTCTTCATCATCTTACGACTCTTTATGTGGTTCGTCTACATGTTGCTTAGGATTCCATAACTAACTGATCTCTTTCCGTAAATACAAAGCTTATTGTGATACAAGGACTTGGAAGATAAGTATGTGTATGAAAGAATACTTTCACAATTACGGGTGTAGACGTAATTGACAAAGGTGTTCCGACGTATGTGTGCTATCCGACCATGTTTGTGTGTCTCATGTGCTATCTTCGTGTCGTATGGTAATAAAATCCCAATTATATTCCTTACCGAATCATTCTTATGTTTGTGAGTCTTGTGTATCTATGCCTTGACAAACTCCAAAGTATTCTTCTATTCTAAACTAATAATGTGACACCCGACGATTTAGGGCTACTGATAATCCTACTAGAAACCCTAATTACGTGTGTTTACTTTAGTATTAGGCTAAATACTTGTAACTACTTGTATATTTTGTGAATATACACTTACGTAATTAGTTGTAATTACGCTTACGCAATTTGATGAAATTGTGCGAAATAACCGAACATAGTCTGACATTTTATACGACGTTGGTGAAAATATTTCCATAAATAACTTGAATCTATTTTTAGAAGTTATTTATCATATATTATTATTTTGTTAAAATAATACATGAAAAACCTAGACGTTTTGGCTAAAACGTCTCAAACACGATAAAAACGTGCGAATCGAATTCGGCAACCAAACGAAAGTCAATGAATGTTTTGACAACTTAAAATAAAGTATTTTACTAATACTTCAATTAAAATTTACCCGAAATATATCGTTAATTTAAACAACTCAAAATAACGTTAGACGATTTAACGGTTAAACACATATAACGGGTAAACGACCTAAATACGTAAACACAGCCTATGAATACAATTTAAATCACAAATCCCCTCATATGGGACTCACAAAAATCTACCCATGTGGTCACCACCCACATGAACCATTGAAATCTCATGCAAACTCATCATGAATATTCTTCTCTTACTTACACCAACAATGCACTTGATTCTTTTTCACAATTTCTCTCAAAAATCACACACTCTCTCTCAAATTCTGGAAATAACTCAGCCTTTCACCACCCAATAACCACCACCATCACCATCACAAACCACCATTGTCATCTCCAACATTTGCAAGGATCATTCAAAAGAACAAGAGCATCATCACCATCATCTTCCTTTCTTCATCATTTCCTTGGTATGAACCATATGAACTTTTCATTAATCTTCTTGCATGCTACTGGTTTTGATGTTATTATGTCCATCCAACTTGAATATGTCCAAATCAATGGTTAAAATCGTTTTTATAAAGCAAACACCAACATGCATAAATCTGTCCAGAAAAACACAGTCCACTAAAACCGTGATATCTCGAGTTCTAGGAAGAGTTAGACAACGATTTGATGAATTGGAATCATCTTTTTTAAAATTTTTGTATTGAAAATCGCTACAACTATCGTGTTTTACACTTTTTCCAGATCTGTACAGATTTTTGGTTATAAGCTGATCTTTGCGACTGACCTGAAAGTTTTCGATAAATACGTTCGGTTGTTACGCGAAATTATTTAAATATGTAAATGGACACTATAGCTGCTGGAAAAATTATATATTAGACTAGAAACCTTGTTGATCAGTTGGTAAAATTTGTGAGACTTGATGTGGATTAGAAATGGTAGAAATCATATGGCGAATCAAACCAACAAAAACCGAAAACATAACTTAGGGGCTGTTTTGGAACTTTTGTAAAACCGACACTTTGGGTGAACTCCGACACGAACCGACAAACTTTATGGACTCCATAAAATGATATAAGGGTTGGGTAAAAGTTTCGGGTCAAACCGAGTAGGTTTGACCAAGTCAACAAAAACGGCTCGATTTCTAAAAACGACAAAACTTGCTATTTTTGAAAAATGGTAAACAAAATGGGTTTGGGTGACTAAATAAATGACTTTGACTAGCTTTGACTCAATTTGACCAACTTTGACCAGTTTGACCAGGGTTGACCAGCTTTGACCAGTTTGACCAGCTTTGACCAGTTTGACCAACTTTGACCAGTTTGACCAGGGTTGACCAGCTTTGACCAATTTGACCCAGTTTGACCAACTTTGACCAGTTTGACCAGAGTTGACCAGATTTGACCAACTTTGACCAGGTTGACCAACTTTGACCAGTTTGACCAGCTTTGACCAACGAGTTGACCAACTTTGACCTACGGTTTGAGGTTTTTACGAACTAAATAATCTGTTAGCAACAAACAATATGTACTAATGTATAGTATGCAACAAAACAAACTTAATAATAATGTTAAAATGAATTATTATTACAAACTTTCACCAACGGATCGTACATGTTTTTAATAAACGAACTTGAACAACTTATTTGGACATACTAGTTGATGAACTAGCTTTAGGTGGACATTAACCCTCCAACTACACGATTGGCTTAAGTGGACATTGACCCCCACTTATACAATCGCCATAGATGGTCTCATGAGACATCTACTTACTTACAATCTTATACGTTTAAGACGTTAGAAGGTTGCACTTTGGGACACTCATTGCTTGCTTACAATGTTTTTAAAACCGGCCAGACCGGACCGGTCCGACCGGTCCAACCGTTATTTTAGAGAAATCCGGCCAGGCAGAAACCGGTTATGGCCAAGAGTTGACTAGTCAATGACTCGGGCGAGTTTCCGGTCGAATCCGGTTGAACCGGTTTTCTGACTCGTTTTGAACCGGATATTTCTTTTGTTTTTCCTTTTTTTATTTAAATTAAAATGATAATAATAATTTGGTTTTTTGACTTGTTTTTATTGATTGATTTGAGAAAATAAAAAAGAACTCTCTCTCTCTCTTGTGCACGCCGCAAGCCTGCAAGTTGAACCGGTTTTTTTTAAAAAAAAAAAAAAACACAAAAGCCTTAATTTTTTTTTTTAAAAAAAGAATGCTTCTTATTTCTTTTTCAAAGCAAAAACGTATTGTAGATAACAACATTTTTAATGCATTAAAGATAAAACAAAAACAGAGTATTTTTGTGAGTATAAGTAAATTTATAAATTTAGTTTGTAAAAATACTTACCAATAAATAAAAATGAAGAGTAAGAAGCAGAAGGTGTTGAAGAACACAATGGGGGATTTATTAGAGAAAGTATTTGAGATGGGGATTTTAGAGAGAGAATAAAGGAGTTGTGTTGTTTGTGAAAAATGGTGAGTGAGTATTAACTGAAAGAGAAGAATTGTGTTAATGTACTTGAATATTTTCACTCAAACATACGGAGTATTTGTTAACATAGTAGTATAGTACATACATCCCATTAAATTAAAATTAAAACTTGAAATATGAAAGCAGGTAAATAGTACTATTCGCCTATTGGGTTTGTATTATTCTCTTTAATAAATAACTATTTTATTTTGTTATTTTCGATGTAGGTGTAAAGGATCAACATATTCCATTAATTTATTAAATTAAATATTATTATTCTTATTTACTTATTCTAGGTTAAGTAACTTTGGATGTCAAGTCAAATCAATTGTAGGTAGGAGGGCTAGTAGCCTAGTACTATGTCATACCTTTAATCAACCTAAGGTAGGTCTTAAAGAATAAAAGCATATCTCGACTTTCAATGTAAAATAGTAAAAGTTACCTCCCTTTGTATTATTATTATTATTATTATTATTATTATATATATATATATATATATATATATATATATATATATATATATTCGCAGCTTATAATACAAAACGGTCTGACCGGCCGGTCTAACCGGTCCAACCGGTTCAACCGGACCCGGAGGCTTCACCGAGTTGATCCGGTTTTTTCAGTTTTAAAAACAATGCTTGCTTATTTGATTATTTGCTAGCTGTTGCTAAACTCAGGTGAGTTTCATAGCCCCACTTTTTACTGCTTTTTTACTTTGGGGTGAGAATACATGCTCTGTTTAATAAACTGTTTTACATATGAACGTAAGTAACGAAAACTCTTATACTAATTGCATGAGTAACTAAACCAAACTACGATGGCTCCTAACAAATATCATAGTACGTTAATACTAAGCGCGAACATTATGGATAGATCTATCGGGACCTGACAATCCGCCATCCGGGTTAGTCGCTCTAACCACTATATGGATGCATAATATTTCGTACAGCCGAGTGTACTGGTTATACACTCACTGGGGGTAAACAACTACGGTTAAGCTTCGGACTATGAGCTCATGGTAATAGTATACTATGATTAACTTTGGAATTCGTGCTACTTTGATAACTATGAAATCTTGTGGTTCATACTATGATTTTAACTGCGTAAACCTATGAACTCACCCACTTTATGTTGACCTTTTAGCATGTATTTCTCAGGTTCACAGATGCAGTAGGACTACCCACAGGAAACAAGGCAGTAGGATGCTTTTGAAAAGCATTAGCTCGAGTCGCATGTTTTCACAAACAACGAGAGATTAGATTGCATTATGATATTTTGTATCAACATTTATGTATTAGAAATCTCTACACTTTTAATGCGAACTCCAATGTTTTGATATAACATTTGTAAACATTTTATTTATGAAATGTAACTTTTTATTAAAACGTCTCATATAGAGGTCGTTTGTTGTAATCTTTGTGTGATGATATTTGATTTGGTCGGTGCCCCCGTGACACCTCATACTTCTACTGCCACGTGTTTTGGGGGTGCGACAGATTGGTATCAGAGCCTAAGGTTATAGCGAACTAGGATTGCATTAGTGACCTAGACTATAACCGTTAGGTTAGTATTCCTTGTTCGGTATGACTGGTTCAGCGATTGCATCAATTGAATTTAATTTAACATAGCCTGATCAACTATGTACAATTAAAGGAGATTCGATACAAGACCTGAAATGGTTATAGTGAACGAGAGTACAGTAGCAGACGTAGATCGAGGATAGAACGGGACCAACATTTATACGTGCTTATGTGCTAGGCTTTTATGTGTATATATATATGTATAACCTTACGTACACTAAACTTATTTTCCACCCTTCACGGCAACCACTCCCACAGATACGTCACCTAACTCTGAAAACGAGACTCAACCCTTATTTACCACCGAGGAGACTTCCACGGTACCACTTGCTTAACCGCATAGGGTAACTACATAATCTAATAGGACTCACTTGAGAAGAATCTACCTGAGGATTCGCCAACCAAACAAGTCACATCTACTTCAACCTCTTCTTTCCGCTTGCAACCAAATAACTCGGGAACACGTATAGAACTTAAACTTTACAATACTTCGTCACTTAGACGGACTATACCTACTTCCGCCACTTCATTTTCTCCACCCGCTCTCGACCTAGACATATGAATCGCGTGTGTTTTACACCACTAGAAGGACTGACTAATAGACCTCCTCGGACTAGACCTTATCCTATTCATACTATTTCTACTTGATCATGTTTGGTCACTATTTCGACACGTTCGTCAAACGATTTACCCATAACTTGATTCGCGACTTTGACTGCTTCGTTCACCTTTATCAAACGTTCGTTCATTTCGAAACATTAATATAGTCATGATTGACTACTTCACGAACACTACTCGGTCATTGTCATGACTACTTTTTGAAACTACGATTTGGCTATTTACAACTCTTGAGACGTGGAGAATCTTCCGACATGAATACCCCTCCATACGCATAGGAACCCGCTCATCATATCGTTCTGGTACTAGCTGCTAGGCTACGCCGCCACGAGAATAGAATAGACGATATGAATTTTTTTTTTTACAGACGTAAACTTTCAACCGATTTTTGACAAAACAGAATTTTCAACACTTTTCAATAACCAGAGCTTTCAACGAATTTTTGTTAAACAGAGTCATTCAACGTGCTGACAAGAGTTTCCAACGTATTTTGGTTGACATTAAGTTTTCAACAGATATTATGATGACATTTTTTAACAAATAAAAACCGTACCTATAAACAAACACTTGATTTTCACTTAATTTTTCTCAAAGATCTATGTTTTCTAATGAACGATAACGACTTATACTTTGAAACACCTACGGGTCTTCTAATGATTTACATATTGGAAATACGTTTACAACGATTTATATTGGATGTGATTCAATGAATTACTCATAACTTACGAATTGTTTACAAACTGGTTTATTGACAGTTTTAACAAACTATTTATTGGAACCCAATTTCTACTTTCATTTTTCTTTTATCAAGATTTGATCACTACTTTGACTTGTACGTCAACGAATTACTCAATACCCGAGACATAATACACGCTTCCAACTACGATTACTACAACAAACCGCATAGGATTGTTTTCCTACTACGAACCCTATAGTAAACAACCTTACTACGACCGACTATTTAGGAATATTTTTCCTACTAATAGCACATGGGAATAATTTTCCAAACGTATACGAACGGATGTGTTTACATCACGAAATAACAACCGAAACAACAACGCTGAACAGAACCCATAACATTGTTACGGGTATGTTACCTCTCAATAACTTGACTGTTTTCAATCTTATTCGGTGCTAAATTACGCGATCACGCCCCACAGACTTAGAAGCTAAGAATAACGTAGAAATAACAAATTGATTTTTGTCGTGTAATCATAATTCAGAACCTCACTTCGACATAAGCAGATGAAATTTTTCTCCCTAGACTTATTAAACTATCGAGATCGAAACTTTCTTTCTCTTCTCCTTTCTCGATGCAAACTAAGAATCCCATCCGAATCGTTGCCATAAGAAACCTATCGTATTCTTACTGTTACCGGTGGAACATTGATCTAACAAGCGGAGAAAAGGTAAAACAAGAATCATTTGGTTAAGAAACCTACAGAAACCTTAAACCAGAAAACCAAGAACTTAGACCATGATGACTTACCCATCATCGAGGCCCGGTGAATCTCAAGACGACATCCGGATGTAATAAACTCAGATACACTAGAAACACACACTTACTCTCTCACAGATCCCAGAGACTGCAGCAACAGACTAATTTCGGGACTAAATTCTCCTAACAGGGGCGAATGTGACACCAGACGATTTAGGTTTACTGATAATCCTACTAGAAACCCTAATTACGTGTGTTTAGTTTTGTATTAGGCTAAATACTTGTAATTACTTGTAACTACTTGTATATTTTGTGAATATACACTTACGTAATTAGTTGTAATTACGCTTACGCAATTTGATGAAATTGTGCGAAATAATCGGACATAGTCCGACATTTTATACGACGTTGGTGAAAATATTTCCATAAATAACTTGAATCTATTTTTAGAAGTTATTTATCATATATTATTATTTTGTTAAAATTAATACATGAAAAACCTAGACGTTTTGGCTAAAACGTCTCAAACAAGGTAAAAACGCGCGAATCGAATTCGGCAACCAAACGAAAGTCAATGAATGTTTTGACAACTTAAAATAAAGTATTTTACTAATACTTCAATGAAAATTTACCCGAAAGATATCGTTAATTTAAACAACCCAAAATAACGTTAGGCAATTTAACGGTTAAACACATATAACGGGTAAACGACCTAAATACGTAAACACAGCCTATGAATACAATTTAAATCACAAATCCCCTCATATGGGACTCACAAAAATCTGCTCATGTGGTCACCACCCACATGAACCATTAAAATCTCATGCAAACTCATCATGAATATTCTTCTCTTACTTACACCAACAATGCACTTGATTCTTTTTCACATTTTCTCTCAAAAATCACCAACACTCTCTCTCAAATTCTGGAAATAACTCAACCTTTCACCACCCAATAACCACCACCATCACCATCACAAACCACCATTGTCATCTCCAACATTTGCAAGGATCATTCAAAAGAACAAGAGCATCATCACCATCATCTTCCTTTCTTCATCATTTCCTTGGTATGAACCATATGAACTTTTCATTAATCTTCTTGCATGCTACTGATTTTGATGTTATTATGTCCATCCAACTTGAATATGTCCAAATCAATGGTTAAAATCGTTTTTATAAAGCAAACACCAACATGCATAAATCTGTCCAGAAAAACACAGTCCACTAAAACTGTGATATCTCGAGTTATAGGAAGAGTTAGACAACGAATTTTTTTTTAAAATTTTCTTATTGAAAAGAGCTACAACTATTGTGTTTAAACTTTTTCATATCTGTAAAGATTTGTGGTTATAAGCTGATCTTTGCGACTGACCTGAAAGTTTTCGATAAATATGTTCGGTTGTTACGCGAAATTATTTAAATATGTAAATGGACACTATAGCTGCTGGAAAAATTATATATTAGACTAGAAACCTTGTTGATCAGTTGGTGAAATTTGTGAGACTTGATATGGACTAGAAATGGTAGAAATCATATGGCGAATCAAACCGACAAAAACCGAAAACATAACTTAGGGGCTGTTTTGTAACTTTTGTAAAACCGACACTTTGGGTGAACTCCGACACGAACCGACAAACTTTATGGACTCCATAAAATGATATAAGGGTTGGGTAAAAGTTTCGGGTCAAACCGAGTAGGTTTGACCAAGTCAACAAAAACGGCTCGGTTTCTAAAAACGACAAAACTTGCTATTTTTGAAAAATGGTAACAAAAATGGGTTTGGGTGACTAAATAAATGACTTTGACTAGCTTTGATTTACTTTGACCAACTTTGACCAGCTTTGACCAGCTTGACCAGCTTTGACCAGTTTGACCAGGGTTGACCAGCTTTGACCAATTTGACCAGAGTTGACCAGGTTTGACCAACTTTGACCAGGTTGACCAACTTTGACTAGTTTGACCAGCTTTGACCAACGAGTTGACCAACTTTGACATACGGTTTGAGGTTTTTACGAACTAAATAATCTGTTAGCAACACACAATATGTACTAATGTATAGTATGCAACAAAACAAACTTAATAATAATGTTAAAATGAATTATTATTACAAACTTTCACCAACGGATCGTACATGTTTTTAATAAACGAACTTGAACAACTTATTTGGACATACTAGTTGATGAACTAGCTTTAGGTGGACATTAACCCTCCAACTACACGATTGGCTTAAGTGGACATTGACCCCCACTTATACAATAGCCATAGATGGTCTCATGAGACATCTACTTACTTACAATCTTATACGTTTAGGACGTTAGAAGGTTGCACTTTGGGACACTCATTGCTTGCTTATTTGATTATTTGCTAGCTGTTGCTAAACTCATGTGAGTTTCAAAGCCCCGCTTTTTACTGCTTTTTACTTTGGGGTGAGAATACATGCTTTGTTTTATAAACTGTTTTACATATGAACGCAAGTAACGAAAACTCTTATACTAATTGCATGAGTAACTAAACCAAACTACGATGGCTCCTAACAAATATCATAGTACGTTAATACTAAGCGCGAACATTATGGATAGATCTATCGGGACCTGACAATCCGCCATCCGGGTTAGTCGCTCTAACCACTATACGGATGCATAATATTTCGTACAGCCGAGTGTACTGGTTATACACTCACTGGGGGTAAACAACTACGGTTAAGCTTCGGACTATGAGCTCATGGTAATAGTATACTATGATTAACTTTGGAATTCGTGCTACTTTGATAACTATGAAATCTTGTGGTTCATACTTTGATTTTAACTGCGTAAACCTATGAACTCACCCACTTTATGTTGACCTTTTAGCATGTATTTCTCAGGTTCACAGATGCAGTAGGACTACCCACAGGAAACAAGGCAGTAGGATGCTTTTGAAAAGCATTAGCTCGAGTCGCATGTTTTCACAAACAACGAGAGATTAGATTGCATTATGATATTTTGTATCAACATTTATGTATTAGAAATCTCTACACTTTTAATGCGAACTCCAATGTTTTGATATAACATTTGTAAACATTTTATTTATGAAATGTAACTTTTTATTAAAACGTCTCATATAGAGGTCGTTTGTTGTAATCTTTGTGTGATGATATTTGATTTGGTCGGTGCCCCCGTGACACCTCATACTTCTACTGCCACGTGTTTTGGGGGTGCGACAAATAAGAATTCGAAAATTTTAGTGAGCATAGTACTAAGACGCAGTACTCGTAAAATTTACTCGTGGAGGAGAAACACTCGGTGGTGGTCATACAAGTGATAGTGGTGATTGAACTGATGGTTGAACTGGAGGAATTTGTTGTATTGAAGGCAAGAACTCCAATGTTGTTGCGATCATTACACGACAGTGGTGGGCCTTAATATTCAAAGTTGCCATGCAAGTTAGTAACAGCATATTGAATCATGGTATAGCTAATGACACCGAAGGCGAAAATGGAACTAATAGTCGAGAATTCAAATTATAATAATAATAATAGTAAGTATATTAATAAATACATAAAATAAATAAATAATAAAATAAATAAAGGCACTGCTTAAGGAGAAATATTCTTTCAATAACGAAATGAAGAAGTTAGTGAACAAGTTTTGGAATTTCTCTACGATGGGAGTTAATCATGCGACGTATATCGGACAATTTCATGAGTTGGCAAAAATTATACCTCATTCCGTGGCACTTGAAGCTAAGAAAATTGAGAAGTACATCAACAGCTTTGTTTTGGAAATTAGCAGAACGGTAGAAGTGACTGATGTAACACCCGCCAAATTTGGACTAGTAATTAGTGCCTAATCATATGTCAATACATGTAATTAGTTCAGTGTTAGGCTAATTAATGTATCGAATTATATATATTGTTGAATATATACGAAAATGTGATTTGATTAAATCGTACGCAATTTAAATCGAATGTATTTCGATTCAATTTAATACGGACGTTGGTGACCAATTTTATCAAATAACGTTTTTATATCAAAAGTATTATTATGATAATATTTCGTATTCATTTGGATCATACAAACAAAACCTATACGATTTAACAATGTAAAACGCGCAAACAAACTAACTTACATTTTATAACGCAATTATAAATTGATTAGTAAAATATTTAAATAAAATAACGCGTAATAAATTTGTATTTTAAAACTTACCATTTAATATATAAAATAATTATTTAACGTTTAAACGACGGAGCAAACGAACACCACACGGAACGCAACTGCGGAGACTGAAAGTTGGAGGTTAAACCCCCCAACTCCCTCCTCTTTCTTTCACTTTCACCTCACTCTTTCTCTCTCTTACTCTCTCCTCTCCCTTTTTCTCTCTAAAAAGAAAAACCCCCACCACCTCATTAAATCGCAAAATACTACTAGCAAACGGCCTTGGATTTTACTACTCCTTTGGAAGAAAACGACCACCGCATCCCGATCTATCATCCTATCTTTTCGGATTTTTGATCCGACACTTTGTAAGTTTCCGACAAATCCCGAAATCTCTCGTTTTTAAATGTTTTCACTTGTTAGTAGTTTGTAACAACTCATAATGTCCATAAATGGGTTGGGTAAAAGATTTGGACCGAACGGAAGCCTTTCGACCGATTTTCCGACCACCGGAATCTGAACAGACTCCGACGTCGCATCTGGGTTGGCCCAATTGCGACGTCAATTGCAACGTCGCAATACCAGTCACCACGTCGCATATAGCGACATCGTCATTAACGTCGCATTTAGTTGCCGACGTCGCGTATAGCGACGCAGGCCCTTACGTCGCAGAAATCAACAACGTCGCATACAGCGACGCCACGCACAACGTCGCATTTAAATTGCGAAAGTCGCACATAGCGACGCCATACTCAACGTCTCAGTCGGGACCTGCGACGTCGCACCCAACGTCGCACAAACCAGAACCTCAAAAACACAGATTTTTACTAAGTGTCGAGACTCGAAATTTATCACTCGATTTTACCCAAATTCTGATCCCAGATGCGTTTTTCGTCAAAGCAATATAGTAGAAATAAAAATTTTCCAAGCTGACCTGGCAGCTCGACCCCAGCCAGGGGCTCTGCCCCTTGGACCCCGCCAGGGGCTGCCGCCCCTTGGACCCCGCTGCCCCCGGACCCCCGTACTTAGATTCCGTAACGGCTTCTAAAACACAATCAAAACACATTTTTCAAGTAAAACGCCATGAAATCAGAATAATAATAGTTGAGATTATTATTACAAATCCGTCACCAACGGGCCGTACATATTTTCAAACATTCGAATCAATCAACCAAATGTAATTTGGACATTATAGTTGGACGAACAACTACAAGGTAGTCTTATGAGATACCTTCGCATATTATAACCATCGCGTGTCGTGGACACCCTCAGGTTACAAGTCTTTGGACTTCGATTCTCGACTAATCATTCTCAGTTTATTTTCATAAACTCAACGACTCAGGTGAGTCTCATAGCCCCTCTTTTCACTATTTTACTCAGGGGTGTGATATATTGCTCATTTTTAACATATGAACGCAAGTACAAACATTTCATATACTACATGAGTTTTTCACAACTAATCATTTAAAGTCCTCCGTCAGCATAGTTGTTAATACGTTGTAGCGTTAATATTAGTATATGGTACCATATAGGATTGACCCTCCTCGTTCGGGTTAGCAAGCACTAACCGGGTAAACGGACGTACTAATATTTGGGAAGACGAATGTTGATTAGGCATTCGTGGAGGCACCTCGCCCGGAATTCTCTATAGGGGACCCGGCCCTCGAGTTAAGCTCAACTATGTGCTCATGGCTGTATACACGATAACTATCATTTAATTGCTGGATGCAATTCATTATTTAAATCTTGCGGTTCATACTATATTAACTGATTTCAAACCTGTGAGCTCACCAGCTTTTAGCTGACATTTTAGCATGTATCGTAGGTACCAAGCAGTAGGATGTTTCTGCTTCAGGACTTTAGCTCGAGTCAGCATACAGACGATTGAGATTTTCTTGCATTAGTATATTTTGTACAAGTACTTATGTACTGAAATCTCCTTTTCATTTAAACTCGAGCTATGTAAAGCTTTAAATGTTGTAAACATTTCAGTTATCAATATATTTTGTTAAAACGACGCATATAGAGTCGTTTACTATATATCTTTGTGCTTTGTTATTGATTAGTAACACCCAAATCAAGCTTCCGCAAATCATCAAATTTGGGGGTGTTACAACTGAGCCTCCTACCATCCAAGGCGCAATACTGCTAGGTGGATTATTAATCGATGAGACCAATAAGACAGGGAATGTAGAAACGGTACCAAGAACGAGAGGGTATCAAGAAATTCGTAGATACTAACACATGAAGAGAGGTTTACATTGGTTCACATCTTCTGTGAGTAAGATGTAACTGCTATCATCACACATCTGCATCATGTTGTGTTTATTCAAACTGCAACTTAAGAGGTCACTTTACAATTAAATGTTGGATGACAGCTCGTCAAGTGGCATCAATCAACACAGTAGGAAAACTCGATGGCTTGTTTTGAGTGGGAGACTTTAAAATAATTTTATTAATGATTTCGCATAGAGACTAAAAGACGTTACATAAGGGTATACTCTAGTGCTAGAAGGTTTCTCTTTTAGCATTGACGTTACATTTGGAGAGTTCACCAAATAACCAAGAAAAATCCCTTCAACTGCCTTATCATCAAACTTTGAGATTTTATCTTTAGTAATCATTATCAAGCACGGACACCCAAATGGTTCTAGAAACTGCAGATTTGGCTTACGGTTATTAAAGGGGGAGTGATCCATACACCACCACTTTTTATCCATACACCACCAAACATGCTTTATAGTCGTGTACTGTACAACACTGTAAAGCATAAAAGTGGTGTATGGATAAAAAGTAGTGGTGTAGGGATCAATTCTCTTATTAAAGAGCTCATAACATGTTTTGTTCTTCTTCTTAACCGTGAGCACCCGATTCAGAACATAACAAGCCGTGTTAACTGCCTCAGCCCAGAAGATTATAGGTAACTTAGAATCAGCTAGCATGGTCCGAGCTGTCTCGATGATAGTCCTATTCTTACGTTCTGTAACTCCATTCTGTTGAGGAGTTCTTGGAGCACTGAATTGATGTTCAATGCCTCTTGCAGCACAGAATAACTCGAGAGTAGAATTCTTGAACTCAGTTCCATTATCACTACGCAGTCTCTTCACCTTTAAGTTGCACAGATTTGCCAACTTATCCAACAGATAGACCAAAATGTTCGCAGTCTCACCCTTTGAAGCTAGAAAGTAAACCTACGAAAATCTTGAGTAATCATCCGTAACTACCAAGCAATAAGATCTGCCACCAATGCTCTTTGTTGAAATGGGACCAAAAAGATCCATATGTAAGAGTTCCAGTGGTGCAGCAATAGAATTCACTATCTTAGACTTATGGGACATTTTGTGGAGTTTGCCCTTGTGGCAAGAAATACAGTCATCCTTTAAAGAAAAGGACTGTTTTGGAACTCCATTGACCAAATCATTTTTAATAAGAAAATTCATTTTTCGGAAATGAATATGTCCCATCCGTCTGTGCCAAAGAAGTGATTCTTTCTCAGAAGCCTTTGAAAGGAGACAAGTGTACTCGCTGGTTGTCTAAACATTTTGCATATTCAGAACATAGGTATCATCTCTCCTTGGTGCTCGCATTAACACCCATTCCTTAGGAATGACGAACCCTGGCTTCAATATCACACATTCAGTCTTTGTGAATGCAGTGGTATAATCCTTATCACATACTTGTGAAACGCTCAGCAAGTTGTGATTAAGTTGTGCCACATAATTCACATTCTCAAAGCTAACTTTCCCATTTGTTAGCGTTCCACGACCCGAAATCGGTCCTCCTGTGTCTCCAGCAAAGGCAACATATCCTCCTGCAAATGGTTTAATATCCACAAGAAGAGACACATCGCCAGTCATGTGTCGCGAGCAGCCACTGTCCAAATACCATTTACTATCTCTAACACGTTCAGACTGCTGCAACACACAAAAGTAAGGAGATTAGTGAGAAACGGTGACCCAAGACTTTACAGACTTAGGTACACCTGAATTTTATTTTTTAACAAATCAGAATTTTCATCTGATGAGTTATTGTTGACGACTTTAGAGTCAACAGAAGACTCTTTTCTTTTCCAAACTTTAGATGGTTCGGAAATTTGTTTGGGAGTAATGTCAGGCTTTTGGTTTGGCAAAGGATTTTGCCCAACATTACTTTGCTTCTTAACCGGCTTGGGAGAGTTAGTATAACACCTAGGTGGGGATTGTGAAAACGAATTTCTATAAAAAGAAGTTCTAGGCATTTCTCTCCCATAGCGTTGGTTAGAAAGCTTTGGACATTCACGGATTAAGTGTCCCTATTTCTTGCAATAGAAACAGGAACGCATCTCAACAAATGATTGAGGCTGAGGATATACCGGAGGAGGTGGAGAAGCATTTCTTGAACATGCACAATTTGTACAAGTTTTAAGTGGTGCTTTCTCAGGTTGGTTGGCTGAAGCAGAAGGTTTGTTATGAAAAACTTTATCATTATTAACATTTAAACTTCGTTTCAAAATCTTTACAGGTGTCTGTAAAGTTTGAGTGTTCTTATTTAAAACCTTTACTTTTCCTTTTTGAATCTTAACCGGTTCAGTTTGCAAAATGTCAGTTTTGACTTCAATTTTCTTAACCTTAGGATACTCCTGTTCAGTAATATCCTCAATCTCAATGACCTCCTCAACACTAACTGGAGGTGTACTCTCAGACTTAACAAAAGTAGGCAAGGGATACTCTGGCCATTGAGTTTTCTCCTTTGCCTGCCTTTTGGGATTGGATTTAGCTTCTTTAGACTTTGTAGCTGGCCATGATGAGTAGTCAGCTACAAGTTCTTCGGTGCCTTCCTTAATAGGCAGAGGATAGTGATTAGTAGGAGGTGGGACTGAGTTATACCACAGCCCTGCCTTACTACTTGTATCCGTCCTCTGCTTGTTAACGATTTCATCGAAGACGTCAAGAGAGTTTGAAAAACTTGAGATTTATCGATTGAAATTCACATACTGAGACTTTAATTCAGAAAGTTCTTTATTCAACAAATCAATTTTCGTTAAATAACTTTTAATAGCATCTTGTTGACTAAAAACTTTTGCTTTAAAAGTCTGTGTATCTAACTTATAAGCCTCAATTTGCTTATCATAAAGTTTTTCATTAGCTTTTAAAAACTTGTTTGACTCAGTAAGTTTATTGACCTTTTCTCTCAAGTTTTCATTTTCTATTTGATAGATCTTTACAGAAGCAGTTAGAGTAATACAAGAAACACAGTCTGTCGGTTCCTCAGGTTCATTGTGTACCTCAGGTGTGATGTGAGCCATTAGACATTGTTGATACTACTGAGCTTGAGCGCTCCAGTCAAGATTAGTAGGCTCGAACACAATCATAGCATCAGAAGCTCCAGTCTGTGGTACATCCTTTTCAGGATTCTTAGGAAGAGATGGTTTAGTGAGACCTAATGGTGGCATCTTTGGTTTCTCACATTCTCGGGCAAAGTGTCCCAAGTTCTGTCAGTTGTAGCAACGAACTTTGCTCTTATCAAAACCAAAACCAGATTTACCCGCTCCCTCCAAACTCTTGCGTCCAGTCAAGAACTTCTGTACCCTTCTAGTGATCATGGCGATATTCCAATTCAAATCCATATGTTCAAGATCATCATCATCCAGCTGGCCGTAATCCTCCTTTGTCAACTCCAGAGTGGTATTTGGTTGTGAAACCAAATCCTTGTAAGAGCTCAGGAAAGCTGTATAGATGGCAGCTTGCTCTTCAATGGCTGGTGAGATAGGAATCTGTGCACCTTGAGAAGTGCCAGCAGAATAGACTGATGAGTAACCCCCAGTGGAGCTTGGTTGAGAAGTGATATCAGACACAAAGGCCAATCCACCGGGAGCATTTCCAGAATTAACTTTACCACCATACAAAGATGGGTTTTGTACAAAACCCCCATTCTTACATTCTTTCTTTTTCAACTCCATAGCATGTGCTTGGAGTATCCCAACTAACTCATCCAACTTCCACGTAGCCAACTCTTGATTTTCCTTTAACATCTGAACCTTGACATCCCAAGCTTTGGGTAATGCATCAAAAAACTTCTTATTAATTTCTAGTTCTGTAAAGGTATAACCACCCTCAAGCAACTCACCAACCAACTGGGTGTATCTAGTGAATAAACCAGTTGCGGTCTCATTAGGCGTAATATCAAAGAGATCATATTGTTTCTTAATCAGTTCCAACTTTGCCTCTTTGTATTTCTCATTACCACCGCAACGAAGCTCAATTGCCTTACACAGATCATAGGCAATATCATGTTGTTTGAACATACGCAGAACATCTGGAGTTAAGGCCATCTTTATTGCTGAAAGACATTTGCGTTCAGTATCATACTCCTTTCGTTCCTCAGGAGTCATAGCCTTATAAGTTTTGGCTGGAGGAACACCACGGTAATTTCCCTCAGCTAACGGTTTTTCATATCGTTCAGTAAGTGGACCCCACAATTCCGGACAATGGAAGTCGATATACTGCTCAAAACGTGATCTCCAATATGCATAGTAAAAACGGGAGGTTTACTACTGGTTCCAACATCATTACTTTGTTTAATCATTTCCCTAATGCTTTGAATAGTTTCCCTATCTGACATTTTTGTATCCGTTAAGCAAAATTACAAACAATCTGAAATTAGCAACAATGACGCTAATGTCGCTGAAAAATCAACAACGTCGCAGAGGAAGTCGCAGAAAGCCGATGATTCAATTAAGAATCCAAAAATGCGACGTAGACAATAACGTCGCAAGTCAATGTCGAAGTTGAACACAACGTTGCAACGAGATGTCACAACGTAATGTCGCAGTAACCAATTAAGGTCAAAGTAGCGAAGTCAAATAACAACGTCGCAACTCAACGTCGCAAAGACCAAAATTAGGTCAGATAAATGATGTCGCAGTCGACATCGCTATCAATGTCGCAACTAATGTCGCAAAGTCGCAAACAGCTGCGGCCAAAAACCCTAAATCGCGAAAAATCAAACCCTAATTGATTTCCACGAATTCCAAACGAACAAACCCTGTAATATTTTCCAGAAAACGCAATCTTCAACCTATAAACACTGAAAAACATGAAAAAACCACACAAAAACACTATGATTAATCGTTAGTAAAATCAAAAACTTGATCCGATGCTCCAAAAACGAGCCCCCGAGGCTTTGATACCAGTTGAAAGTCCCTTACGGCGATCTTGATCGAGTCAAACAATCCAATCAAAGGCGGAATCAATGATTAGATAATCACAATATCAAACGAATTGAATAATCACAATAATGAATGAACGTTACGCTGTAGTATTGATAATAATCGATCAGGTTACATAGATTTCGACTAATTACGTTTTAGGGTTATTCGTCAACCCTAAAACTGATTACAAAACGTGTTTTTATACTAAACACTGATTCCTGCGACGTTACACACAACGTCGCAGACCCAGGCCCATGCGACATAGACAATGTCGCAGGCCCAACTAACTGACGTCGCACCTGCGACATTACACACAATGTCGCGGGAGTCAGGAAACTCAAAACTAAATACAAATTCAAACTACGAGCTAGACCAACTGACAGACACGCTAACATGCACCAACAAATGCCCAAATAATGTATACCCGTAATAAACAAATAATTAATGAACAATGATATTGAGAGGTGATGTGACGCAAAAAGTCATGTTTTTAAGAACTATATTCCACACTTTTTGGGTACATCTTTAGTGAAAACATTCCAAAACAATCATTATTTACTAAAATTCACTAAAGTGCTCAAAATATAGGCGTTGCTACAAAAATCACTAAAAAAACGTTCAGATAACAAGAAAAACAGAGCGAATAAACAACAACCAATTCTCACACCCTCATTTACCTTATGATAAGCACATTCTAACCTTATGGTATGATGTAATAGGTAAAAACGAGACGGACGAATCAAGAATCATGCAAATTGGGTAAAGAACGGAAGAGATACGGCTTATACATATTGTTAAAAGTCATTCCAGCTATGCCTGAGCTCTACACATCCAATTCTTATGAAATTAGTACCATTAGAAGCGTAACGGAATTACGAGATCGTAGGCCAAAGAATCAGGTCAAACGAACGTGTAACAAAGGAGATACGGGCATTTTAAGCAACGAACGAAAATCGACGGAGCACGTATACGGCCCCACAAACCGTATACGGCCTCATAGGGACCGTATATGGCCCTATACACACCGTATATGGACCTATGAAGGCTGTATACGGCCCTTGCTGCCCCATATGCTGCCCGTTTGTGCTTCGTTTGCTTGTACGTGCGTGCTTCGTGTCGCACCCCCCGAAACACGTGGCAGCGGAAGTAGGAGGTGTCACGGGGGCGCCGACCAAATCAAATATCATCACACAAAGATTACAACAAACGACCTCTATATGAGACGTTTTAATAAAAAGTTACATTTCATAAATAAAACGTTTACAAATGTTATATCAAAACATTGGAGTTCGCATTAAAAGTGTAGAGATTTCTAATACATAAATGTTGATACAAAATATCATAATGCAATTTAATCTCTCGTTGTTTTTGAAAACATGCGACTCGAGCTAATGCTTTTCAAGAGCATCCTACTGCCTTGTTTCCTGTGGGTAGTCCTACTGCATCTGTGAACCTGAGAAATACATGCTAAAAGGTCAACATAAAGTTGGTGAGTTCATAGGTTTACGCAGTTAAAATCATAGTATGAACCACAAGATTTTCATAGTTATCAAAGTAGCACAAATGCCAAAGTAAATCGTAGTATACTATTGCCATGAGCTCTGTCGTGCCCCCAGCGGTCGGTCGGATTTTACTCCGGTCGTTGGTCCGGCCACCGAGACACACGGCAGGGTAGTTTTAATATTTATAATAGTCGGGGAGAGCCTAATCCTCCGTACTACCTACTGGAACTGGTATGAATACCTGATACGAGTAAGCGGTAAGAATGATCCAGGGTCGTTCCTCACGACGGCAGAATTGAAACAGAGCTCGTTCCGATTAACTAGTATTTAAGCTAGGGTTTTTATAACTTGGAATGGTTTTGTTTTGGTTTTTATATCTAATTAAACTAAACTACTGAAACTAATAAAACATAAAACTAAAGGGAGACTAGCATATATAACACATAAGGATAACAAAGACGTGGTTTACCATGACTTAGAATAGCTGTTGTGATATTTTAGTTTGAAAATGTCGTTTAAAGATTTGTGTCTTGCGTTCACGTAGATACCCTGTGGTGTAAACACTAGTACCCTACTGATCAGATAAACCGATCAGTATGTCACTGAGTACTAGGCTGTCAAGATTCTGATCAGATCGGACTGTCTTGAAACCCCCCTCACCGTCTCTTATGATGAGACCAAGTGACCCTCCAGATGGGGTGCAGGAATAAGGCGACAGTCCGCAATTTGTCCACTGATCTTTCTTAACACAGACAAAGATATCTAAGCTAGGCAAGACATTTAAGATTTAAGACAGGTGGTGACTGCTAACTTATACATTAATGGTTATGATTGAGTTCAGCGTTATTCGGCTGTGATACAGTCTTCAACTTACAAGTTTTCCATGGTTACATTGTGTATTCACCTGTTTTACAGTCTTTCCTGGATCACAGACTCAGCCAGGATGTAATACAGCGTTCAGCCTACGGCCTTTCCACGGCTTACCGGATACTCGGACGTTTTAGGGCTTTATCCTGGATTACATACTTTACGGCTATCTGAACTGAATATATCTAAGCTTGTATTACAGTAAAACCATCTATGATAGCTAAACAATCCGTTCACTTTATAAATCCCAGCCCAATAAATCCCTGATTAATTCACGATGTACTATACGATAAGTTGGGCAGTATTTCCACAGCTTCAAAATCAGACCATGTTTATTTTGGAAAACATAGATAGGTAGTGACCGTTTGATCAATGGTTAGCTACTCCTTGTCATAAAGGTTCTAACCACGTTTATTGGAGGAAAGGTGATAGTTTAGTTTAAAATCATAAATGTATAGTTAAACAGCACCACAAGTTTTCAAACCTATCTGTATATTACATTTATCATGTTTATGAAAACATAATCATTAAGGCAGCAACAGTGTTATTGTATGTTTAGTATGCAGTACCTAAGCAACAATCAAACAAGAACATGCAATAGGACGGAATACTAGCATCACAGTACTGACCTAAGGATTACATCATGGGTACCCGGAAGTTGTCCCAAAGATACACAGCAGATAAGCATGAACCTAATCTATCTCTAATCCTATGCTTCATGTCCCTAGGATATGTGTCAATCAAGGGAACAACAACCATGTTGAGTTCATTGATCATCAAACATAGAATAGTTGGCAATCCTACTTCTAGCAATTGGTCAGGTTCTAGGGAGGAGGATACAAACCACAGCATAAGTTGGACAGATAAACGGGCAGAGGTTCAGCTTATAAGTTCACAAACAATTGTAATATATAATAATTTGGAACATTATTCCACAACAGATTGTGCCCACGACTTTCATAGCTTCCATGTTCCGTACTACACACATTCGTGATGATTCCAGCGCTATACAAATGAAAGCCGTATAACGTTACCTCTGTTGTTTCATAATGGTGTTATCCCAATTAGATATATCACCACAAACTACTCATTAATCATGGCAAACATACAAGTAATTACTCGCAATGCATAACAATAAACATTTCTAATATTAATAAATCACATACATCAAACAAGAACAATATGACAAATTAATAATAGAAAGGACAGAAAATACCGATATGAATTGCGAGCAGAATAACACTTGTATTTCTTCATTAATATCCAAGCATTACATAAGCTAGCCTCTACTAATTAACTACATAATTAATCTAATCCTAATCTTCTCTCTAGTTCTCCTCTAACTCCTAAGAGTAGTGCTAGAGAGAGAAACTAGAGAGAAGAACTAACTACAAGAATGCTTCTCCTCTAACTACTAAGAGTAGTGCTAGAGAGAGAAACTAGAGAGAGAGAGAAATGTGAATGAGAGGTGTAAGGTGTGTTTGAAATGAATGAGGAGGCTTGGTATTTATAGGAAAATGAGGTGAAGCTTGGTACAAGTCACAAAGCATGAAGAACAAGCACCAAAGCGCATACGGGGGGTACTGGACCAGGGGGGGTCAAACGGCACCTCACAAGGAAAACATCCCCGTATACGGCACCCATAGGGCCATATACGGCACCTAGGGTACCGTATACGGTACCTAGGTGTCCAGGGGGGGGGGTTGATGCTCCGTTTGGCCTCCGCTTGTTTCTCGGTTGCTTGGTTCGTCCGTATCTTCTTCGTTTGGGCTCCGATTTGCTTGATTCTTGCGCCGTTGGCTTCGTTTTTCCGTTACGCTTCTAATGGCACTGAGTTTGCCAAATTTGGAAGTGTTTGACTTTTGCGTGTTCCGGATGACGATCGGCGGGTTTCTAGACTGTACATCTTCTTCGTTCTTCACCCGTTTCTCTTGATTCTTTCACCACCGATCTTGGATTTTCCTATTGAATCATAAAATATGCATTAAGATTTACTTTGATAGGATAATCAAGAATGGAATATTTAAGGTGATAGTTTTCGCCTCGGTTTGCGTGCAAAATGGATGTTTTTACTGATTTTTGTAGCAACGCCCGAATTTAGACTACCTTGGTGGTTTTTGATGATAAATGATTGTTTTGAAATGTTTTCACCAAATAATAGTCCAAAAAGTGCAGAAATATATACTTAAAAACATGACTTTTTAGGTCACATCAAGTTCATAGTCCGAAGCTTAACCGTAGTTGTTTACCCCCAGTGAGTGTGTAACCAGTACACTCGGCTGTACGAAATATTATGCATTCGTATAGTGGTTAGAGCGACTAACCCGGATGGCGGATTGTCAGGTCCCGATAGATCTATCCATAATGTTCGCGCTTAGTATTAACGTACTATGATATTTGTTAGGGGCCATCGTAGTTTGGTTTAGTTACTCATGCAATTAGTATAAGAGTTTTCGTTACTTGCGTTCATATGTAAAACAGTTTATAAAACAGAGCATGTATTCTCACCCCAAAGTAAAAAGCAGTAAAAAGTGGGGCTATGAAACTCACCTTAGATTAGCAAGTAGCAAGCAAATATCAAATAAGCAAGCAAGCCGGTGTGCAAACCTTCTAACATCCTAAAAACGTATAAGGTTGGGTATAAGTAGATGTCTCAAAAGACCATCTATAGCGATTGTATAAGTGGGGGTTAATGTCCACTTAAGCCAATCGTGTAGGTGGAGGGTTAATGTCCACCTAAGGCTAGTTCATCAACTAGTTATGTCCAAATAAGTTGTTCAAGTTCGTTTATCAAAAACGTGTACGACCCGTTGGTGAAAGTTTGTAATAATAATTCATTTAGACATTATTATTAAGTTTGCTTTGTTGTATACTATTCAGTAGTACAAATCGTGTGTTGCAAATAGATTATTTTAGTTTGTATAAGCCTTAAACCGTAGGTCAAAGTTGGTCAAACCTGGTCAAACTTGGTCAAAGTTGGTCAAACCTGGTCAAACTGGTCAAAGTTGGTCAAAGTTGGTCAAACCTGGTCAAACTTAGCATCACTAGCAAAATGTAGCAACACTAGTAATTGTGGCATCACTAGGTTAGTGTCTCTACTTGAGACTTATGATATTTTCAGAAATTGTAGCATCACTAACAAAATGTAGCAACACTAGTAATTGTGGCATCACTAGGTTAGTGTCTCTACTTGAGACTTAGAATATTTGGTTCAAGTGTTCTAAGTGTCGGTTTCTAATTCGGGAAACTTTCTAAGTTTAGTTTTTGGTCCAAGTTACTAACTAAGTCATTTAAACCCATTTTTGTTACCACTTTCCAAAAATAGTAAGTTTTGTCGTTTTTAGAAACCGAGCCGTTTTTGTTGACTTGGTCAAACCTACCCGATTTGACCCGAAACTTTTACCCAACCCATATATCAGTTTATAGAGTCCATAAAATTTGTCGGTTCATGTTGGAGTTCAACCAAAGTGTCAGTTTCTAACATGCAACCTAAGAATTCAATTTTTCATGTTTTCGACTTTTGTCGGTTTGGTTCGCCATTTAATTTCTACCACTTCTATTCCAAATCAAGTCTCACAAATTTTACCCACTGATTATCAAGGTTTCTGGTCTAACATATAATTTTTATAGAAACTATAGTGTCCATTTACATATTTAAATAATTTCGCGAAGGAACCGAACTCGGTTTTCGAAAACTTCCAGACCAGACTCAAAGATCAGATTATTCACAAAAATAAGTACAGATCTGGAAATAGTGTAAAACAGGAAAGTTGTATATCTTTTCAGTACACAACTTCTAAAAAAAATTCGTTATCTAACTCCTCTTAGAACTCGAGATATGATCAAATTAGTAAGCTGACTTTTCTGGGACAGAATCTGTCTTTTTACGTATGTGTTACAAAAACGTGTTTTTGCTATGATTTTGGACATAAACATGTTTGATGAACTATATAACATGTAAATAACATAGGGGAGAGTTTCCTTACAAAGATTTTGATAGAGATGAGATGAGATGATGATGCTAGAGTTCTTGAGCTAATTATTATTGCAAAATGTTAAGTATTTTTGTTGGTGGAGCAATGGTGGTTCTTGGTGTTTGCTAGGTGGATTGTGGTGGTTCTTGGAGGTGTTAGAGGGTGGTAAATGTCTGATTATTTTCAGTTGTTTGAGAGAGAAGTGATAGAGAGAATCTAGGGAAAGGAGTGAAGGAGTTGAAGTGTAGGAAATGAGGATTTGCATGAATGTTAAGTAGTACATATGGTCAATAAAAATGATTACATTGCATGAAGAATGAGAGGGTGGGGTGGAGGTGGGTGGCTGGCCCATAGGGGCCCCACAAAAGGGTATTTTGGTCATTTCTCATTTCCCCTTTAATTAGTTACGTTCTCCGTTCGTTTACTCGATTGTTTAGACGTTTATTCGTACGTTAAATATTTTATAGGCGTTTTTAAGTGACGACTTTTAATTTCGATATTTTCACTTACAATATTTTATCTAGATGCTTGAAAACATTTATAAAAATGTTCCGTTTATTTATCGGCCTCGATTTGCGTGCACGTTTTATGGAGGTTTAATCGCGTAACGTTAAAATTAGACGCTTTTCATTATTAACATCGAATGAGCTATTTTAAATGAAAGTTTTACTCTAAATGATATATTTTAAATTCTTAAATATATTTTGGTTTTCGTTCGATTGTCGGGCACGTTCCGTGCGTTTCTGTTGCGTTTGAGACGTTTTAGCCAAAACGTCTAGGTTTTTCGTGTACTATTTTAACAAAATAATAAATAATGATAAATAACTTCTAAAAATAGATTTAAGTTATTTATAGAAATATTTTTACCAACGTCGTATAGTTTGTCGGACTCCGTCCGATTGTTTCACGTAATTACAACTAATTACGTAAGCGTCATATAAAACAATTACGGGAGTGTATATTCACATAAATATACAAATAGTTATAAGTAATTACAAGTATTTAGCCTAAATCACATCTAAATACACGTAATTAGGGTTTCGGTTAAGTTTAAAAGTTAACCTAAATTGCCGGGTGTCACACTTCGTGACTTGTACGGCTGATTTCACCATTTGCCTATAAATAGAGGATCACCTCTCCACATTTCACGACACCAATTCTTCATTACACTCATTTCCTCACTCTCACTTTCTCTCTCACACACTCTCTCTTTACTTTCTCTCTCTTCTTTTTCTCTCTCTAGAATTAGGGTTTGTTCTAGTTAAGTCTTAGTTAATATTTAACCAAGACTAATGGAGGGACTACTTTTGTAATAGTGTAGGGAATAGTTCAGGGGTTTTCTTGCAATATTGTCGAAGATATTGCGGAGGTTCTGCTTGTGTACTCTCTCTCTAACGCTTATTCAATCTACGCTTTATTAACGGTTACTTCTTTCCTTATCTGTTATAATGATGATTACTATTGTTATTATGCTAGATTTAGGATCTGTTAATATGCGTAGTGACTAGTTACCTTGTGTGTTTGTTATGATGTAGTTAGTTTATATATGTGTGGGGTGATGCTGCTTTAATATACGATTGAAAACCTGGTGTACTGTTACTTTGCATTTATGATTTTCAAACCTAAATTATATCGCCTTTCCTCCAAATAAACGTGGTTAGAACCTTTATGACAATGAGTCGTGAACCTTGATCAAACGGTCGTTACCTATATGTGTTTTCTAAAACTGTAAACATGGTCTGAATTGGGTAACTGTGGAAATACTGTTTAAACCTTTCGTATAGTACACTGTGAATCAATCAGGGATTTATTGGGAATAGTGAGGGCTGGTTTATATCATAGATGGTTGAACTTTAATACAAACTTAGTTTAAGCTAGTCCAGAGTGACCGTAAAGTATGTGATACCGGAAAGACCACAGCAAACGGCACTATACTTCGTATAGCGTTGGAAACACCACTGGTGGATTACAAATACGTGGAAGCTAAGAAAATGCCGGTAGTCGAAGACTGTGTCACATCCTGGTTGAATACAAAGCTCTGGACTAAATCATGACCATTAATGTAAAGTTAACAGTCACCAAAACCAAGTCTTAATTTTAAATGCCTTACCTGACTTCGTTGTCCCCGTAGTGTTAAGAAAGGTCGGAACCCTAGTGGGTATGTTACTCTATTTCATTCACCCAGGAATTAACATTCCAAGAAGGGTCGTTACTACGTCACTGGATAACACTGAAGAGTTGAGCATCCTCCTCCGATCAAACTCAATCTGGCCTTGTACTCAGTGACAAACTGATTGGTCTCCCCAATCAGTAGGGTGCTAGTGTTTACACTACGAACAACTAAGCTCAGATGAGATACAAACCTTTAAAAGACGTTTTCATATCAAAAACCCTAGCATCACCCCCGCATAAGCTCACAAAGTCATAACAAACACATCTCCTCCATACTGATTACATCACTATTTCTATTTTCTGTTTATTTAACCTTTTATTTAATTGCTTTAATTTACGGACCTAAGTAACAAAACCCCCCACTCAAATCATTTTAAACCCATCACTAAACTGAAGAGTTTGTCCCGACACTTCCGTTTCACAATACGATTAACTTGAAGAATAACCCTAGCTCATACTGCTGCTATACAGCTGTACTAAACTTGGTACCCCAGCTCTATAAATTTAAAACCTACTGCCGTAAGTCCCGGTTGACCGGATCAACGACCGGAGTAAAACCCGACCGACCGCTGGGATTGCGACAAGTTTTTGGTTCCGCTGCCAGGGAGTTAATCGTAAGACTCTGAAGCATCCCGACGAATTTTCTATTTAGTGATACCCGTTTTCTAATTTTATTTTCTTTTCCTTCTTCCAACCGACAATACCTTCCCACAACATACAACGATATTCGACCAGATTATCTGGATCTGAACCTCTCATTTTCGTATCCGATCCTGAGTCGATTATCCAAACCATCCGAAAAGAAAGACGTTCCCATTTTCCACAAATGGCCGCTCGTGTTACTCTCGCCGACAACACCAAACCATCTATTGAAGGACAAGGAGGACCGATTAGCTATCCAGTGATCGACGGAGCATCTTTTGAACTCAAACACCACATCGTACAACTCATAAAAGACAACTACCAATTCCACTGTCTACCCCGTGATGTTCCCAATGCTCATATCAACAAATTCATTCAGGTTTCAAACTCATACAAGCAGAATGGGGTTGAGAAGGATATCGTCCGCTTATACTTGTTCCCCTATTCTCTCACTTTACATGCTTCTACCTGGTTTGAGGGACTTGAGACCGGCTCAATCACCTCATGGACTGACATGGGTAACAAGTTTCTTGCTAGATACTTTACCCCGTCCAAACAAACTCATGCAAAGAATGACATCGCAAACTTTCAACAAGCTCACGATGAATCTATTTACTTAGCATGGGAGCGGTTTAAGAGTTTATTGAGTAAATGTCCAAACCATCAGATGATGAAAACTGACAAGGTGTGCACCTTCTACAAAGGTCTTGATCCTAACCATCGCATCAATCTTGACGCAGCAGCTCAAGGCAACTTTATGAAACTAAATGATGACGAAGCATGGAGCTTGATCGAAGATATGACGATGCATCACTACGATTGGAAGTCTGATGAGCAATCATCATCCTTACCTCTTTCCACCAATAACACCCGCCAAACTGAGGCCATAAAGTCTCTAAGAGAAGAGATTGAAACTCTAACGAAACATATAGGAGAACTGAAGAAACAGCCGTAGCATATCCACCAAGTTTAGGCTTGCCAGAACTGTGCCAACCATCCCGCTGAAGAATACGAGGTTGAGTACGAAGATCCTACTGACATTTCAGTCTACTATGCCCAGTTTCCTGTCAGACCTCAAAACCCTCCTGGCTTCGCTAGAACTTCACAGCCCAGAACTCGAGGAAATCAATATCCTCCACAGAACAACCAACCACCCTTCCAACCCAGGTTTCAGCCACGATATCCGACGTATCCACAACAACCACAACTCCCATACAACCAACCTCTTCCATTCACCGCCACTGAAGATATCCAGCCTGCTGAACCTGTGAAGACTATCATTCCAGTCACGAGTACTGACGACAACCTCAACAAATTCATTCAAGGTCAAACTGCTTTTAATCCGAAGACTACGGCCCGACAACCTCATCCTTACCTCCACTAAGAATGTCATGGTAAAAGTTGACAGGTTCTATTTCCCTACTGACTTTGTAGTGATGGATATACAGGAAGATGTTAACATACCCATTATCCTAGGTAGGCCATTCATGAATATTGCACGTGCTATTATTGATGTATATTAACAGGTTATCAGTCTACGAGCACATGGATAGACAGTATCATTCAAGATTGATCAAGCTGACTGTTCACTAACAGAACATGCAGAGATATACGTAATATCCATGGGCAGAATTACTTCGGATGATGACACTTCTGACTCAGACATAGAACCATATAGGCCAGACGAGCACACTTGTCTTATCTCAGCTACTGAAGAGTCAGATGCAGAAGAAGAGGAGATGGAAGAGTCTGAACCTGAGGAAGAAATAGAAGAAGGGATGGAAGAGTCAGAGCCGAATGAAGAAGAATCATCACCAGAAACAGAACCAGAAGAAGAGGATATGGAAGAAACAGAACCAGAAGAAATGGAAGAATCAGAGGAAGAACATGAAGAATCAGAGCTAGAGGAAGTATATCAGTCTACACCACCTCATTAGTACCTTCCTGATTCGCACTTGACGACATCAGAGATTATGCAGATTGAGAACTTCAAGAACTTTATTCCTCTGTCATACAGTGAATCAGAAGAAGACCCACAGTCTGATTGCTCTCTCGATGCAGAATTTGGTCTCACCATGGAGAAACTCATTGCATCATCTATTGATCCCACCAAATCTCTCGTGTCTCCTCGACTCGATGCTCTGCTGAATATTAAAAAGACTATCGCTTTATCTAAACATCATCTATAGCTTCGAGATAAACTCTTGAGAAAGATTGCGGTCTACAGAACATCCAGACTTCCCCAAAGGATTTCAATCGATTATATTATGTTTTAGTGGTCGGTTTAGAGACCTTCATATTAAAGGGTTTTCAAATCGCAAAGGGTTTAATTGATTAAATCAATAAAGTTCTTGCTCAATTAATTTTTTGGCAGACATCATCTCAATTAATCTTGGATTGCTTTTAACCCACATTTTGTTATTGGGATTTGCGGCACATATAGTATTTCTTTCTTGATCTAGACCGACTTCACTTTATTGTGCAGCTTGGATAAATCGATTATTGTTGGATCAGATTGCTATTATTATATTAACATATTTTTTTTTTTGGGTAAAGGGTAAAATTTACCCGGAAAATATATTACTCCAAAAACAATTAAGTACAAAGGATATGAGTGAATCTCATATCACAGCCCGTTACATAGGCAAAACTACATAACTAGGACACAACCTCTACCTACATTTGACCCAATACAAGAATCAAAAGAAAACCAACACAAACCATAAGACAACCAGATAATTGACTCAACCACAAGAAGCAAAAGTTATTTTTTCCTAATCTTCCCAGTAAGGTTGATATCAAAAGCCTTGCAAAACGCCTCTTGTTCTTCAGTTAAATTGTATACTTGATCACAATAGTCATCATAAACATCATCATCATCATAGTATTCCAGATTACTAGTACCACCACCACCACCACTTCCATGTCCCACTCCAGAAGCCATATAGTAGGAGGTCTCATTAAAGACCTCTTCAACATCACTTTCCGAATCTTCCAAAGTTTTATCCACATTAGCCACACTTTCCCTGCTTCCATGAACAGCCTTTCCATCATCCATAGCATCACCAACTACTTGAAGAACATCATCCTTTTTAGATTCATTCTCACTCAGAACAGCAAAAGAATTGGATGTACTAACATGAGTATCCTCCTTAGGCTTAAATTTTTCTTTATTTGCAACCACTTTAGGACGATACACAAAGTTAGACTTCTGTTTACCCAAAGATATCCCTTGAGCTTTCCGTGTAGTCTGCCCCTCTTTACTGACTTTAGCACCCTTTGAACCAACCTCGACAAACCCATCATTCGTATTTTTCTTCACATATTGAGATGGGCATTGATCATTAGAATGGCCGAATACTTTACAGACATCACATCTAGGAGGTTTCCACTCGTATTCAACCCGAACAGTTTCCTTTGTATAACCCGACCCATCTAGTTTTGGGATAGCAACAATTATAAGATCTTTCAAGGGCTGGTCAGAACGGATTTCAATCAAAGCTCTAGCAAAACTATTTCTACCCCATGATTCCTCGCACATCGTAGCAGTGTACGAATCCAACCTCATAGGAGTTCCAAGCATTGTTGCAATCATGCTGAGCCCGTCACCTGTAAAGGCAGCCATCGGAACATCATGTAATTTCACCCAAACAGGCACCTTAGTAAGATCCTCCTTTGTTAAACTAATATTTGGATCCCATTGGTTAAGAATAATTGGACTTGTTCGGATCATCCATGGACCATTCTCAAGAACGTCATTCATACCCTTAGACGTTGAGAACTTAAAGAAAAAGAATCCACTAGCATTCATCATCACCTTATGAAGACCATATTTCGACCACGCATTCCGGACATAGTTTTCAACAACCGGAAAAGCAACCCTTTTGCCAATAAAATATCCATACAAAGAATTCGAAAATCTATTGTTAACTTCCTCAACTGATGACATTGGAATAGTGACATCAGCCTCATTAATGGATACATCAGATATTAAGGAGCGGAAATTAACTATAGGTTTTGATTGTCCACCATTGACCACATTCAAATACGATGTCTTACCGGAATTAACAGGTGGCTGAGTTCCTATGGGCTGCGAATTGCTGCCCATACTACTCTGATCAACCTTGTTCCCCTCATTGTTATGCGAATCAGAAACACTCGAATATGAAGCCTTAAGAATAGTAGGTTGATTGCCCTGATCCATACTAACCTTAGACGATTGCTGAACATCCACCTTATTTAGCTTGTTAGTCTCATCCATGCAAGCCATAGTATGCAGGTTCAAAGTCTTGTTCAGTTTGTCTAATTCGTCAACCTTCAAGTTTTGAAACAATCCAGACGAAGTTGATTGAGTGCACTCCGGGATACTAGCTTGACCATCCTTCGCACCCTCTTTATTCAGAACACCTGATGGTTTTTTCAGAATTGATTTCACACGAGGCTGTTGAACATCAGCCTTATTGCCTTTCTCTTTAACCCCTCTACCCGGACTTAAGAAACCCTTCTCCATATTACATGTAACCAGTTAAAACACAGATGTCCCTAATTCACAAACCAGAATCAAAACTAGATACCCCAAATCGGACAAACACACGGATAGCAAAACACGAATAATATTATACGGACATATGGCAGCACACGCAAATAAACAATCTGACTAACGCAATAGGAACAATTGTGTATTCGAAATCCTAGGTCAACAATAATTAAGTCCCAAGTCGTAAAAAGATCTATTCAATCAAATATAATATACTTGTACAAGACGGTGCACAAGTTCAATAAAACCACGTGGAGCCAAAGGAAGAATCAATCTGTCACCAAGTAATATGGTAACAATATAATAGATAGCAATTAAAATTGATTCAATCCTTGGTTAGGACCAAAAAGAAATCAGTCGGTTGTATGAGAAAATCGATAGATAGCAATTAAAAAAACCCTTAAAGTGAATCACCAACTAACAGTCCAACAATTAATTAAATCAATTGAATCAACGAAGATTGAAACAATTAATAAAAACCACTTTTGATGACCGATTGTTGGAAACGAATGAAAATTTTTTGGGTTTTAGAAATCGCCCATCATTGAGAGACGGCTAGGGGTTTTTATATTAACATATTTGATTTTGGTTTGATTTTGTTTTGATCGGATGGTATAATTCTTGTAGCCCAAGTCGGTGGTGATTATTTTATTGGTTAACAAAGAATATTAGATCTGATTATTTTCCTTGGTGGTCGCTATAATTTGTTTGCTTCGATCAGATTGTGGTTTGGCTTTTGCGTTTGTGGTTTGGCTTTTGCTTGTGCTCAGATTGTTGTCGTTAAACTAGGGTTTTGTGGGCATAATTGCAGATCTGGATTTGTGGTTTGGTTGTGTGCTTGTGATCCGATTGGTTGGTGGTTTTTCACATTGCTAATTGCAGGTTTGAGGGTCGTATTGTGGTAGTTTATCAAATGACGGGGGTTAAGAGAGATGGGATACCAAATGCACCAAAAGTCAGCCTTAGTTCTAAATCTCTTAGAATGGTTGATGGAAAACTGGTTGGACCTGATGGTATTCTTGTTCCATCTTCCTATCGAGGAGATGAGCAGGAATCTAGTTCTTGTGATACTACACCACTAAAACAGTCTTTTGCTAGTGTTGTATCTGAGGAAGCAAGTAAACAACATGTGGTTACTGATGTTACTGGTAACAAAAAGGTAAACTTTCGCGTGTTAGAAGTGGAAAAGCCTGCTAATGATACGGCTGATGTTCACATTCCTGTGTCTTCAGTTCGGGAGGCTAATGCTAGATTTGAGAATACATTATATGGGTATTTTCTTGGGAAGAGAGTTGCATTTCCGGTTGTGGAAAATTATGTTAGGAACGTTTGGAAGAAATTCGGCTTCACCAAGGTTATGATGAATGCTCAGGGTTTTTTATTTTTCAAATTTACTTCTGCAATTGGTATGGATGGGGTTTTGGAAAATGGTCCATGGTTTATACGGAACATTCCCATTATTCTAAAGAAGTGGTCTTCTACCACTACTTTGTTGAAGGAAGACCTAGTTTCCATTCCAATATGGGTCAAGCTGCATGGGGTTCCAATAGCTGCGTTTACTGAAGATAGTTTAAGTGCTATTGCTACCAAATTGGGTACTCCTCTAATGTTAGACGCTTATACCATCTCTATGTGTTTTAATTCATGGGGTCGGTTGGATTTTGCTCGTGCTCTAATAGATATCAGAGCTGATCGGGATATTAAAGATTCTTTGGTGATTTCTGTTCCGTTTGTGGAAGGTGTTGGTTATTCTTTCGATGTAATAATTGTAAGGTTTTTGGGCACCCTGGGGATCAGTGTCCAAAGTGTGTTCCTGTTACTTTGGAGAAACAAGGTGTCACGAATGTTTGGGCTAAGCATAGTGTGGCTAATGGGGTTGAGGGGAAGAACCAGAAAGATTTTGCTGGATTTCAAGCCCCAAGAAAGCCATTTCGTGGCCTTGTGGTTGGTAACCCCAAGAAAGTGGATGTAGCACCTCCTAAACAGGTGTTTGTTCCTAAAAAGAAGACAAAGGAGGATAGTACGACTAAAACATCTAACTCTTTTGAGGCCTTAAACAAAGTGGATACTACGGCTACCTCTAGTGAACAGCTGGATGTAAAGAAGGATGATCGTGGGAAGAAAGTCGCATCTGAAGAGGAAAGTACTGAAAAGACCAGTTTGTATTCTCAATGGAAATATGCTTACAACACTGATGCGGATAATCCCTATATGGATGATGAGGAAGATGAGGATGATATTTTTGATTATGCAGACAATGAAATGGCTGATTATATGAGTCTTCATGATAGGCAGAGTGGAAAAAAGAAATGAGGAGAATGGTTGTCTTTTGTTGAATCAATTGTTGGTTTGTGGTTTTGTGTTTGATGTCTCTGAGTCAAATGTGGTCTATTTTAGATTTATGTTGAGTCAAATAGTGTGTAGTGGTTGTGTCCTTGTTATGTAGTCTTAATCGCCTATGTAACGGGCTGAGATGTGAGATTCATGATATCGCGTAAAAAGTCATGTTTTTACTACCGATATCTCTCTCATTCTGGAATGATTCTTGGCATTTTAATTCAAATATAGCACAAATCAGTAACATTATGCCAAGATGGTCAAAACGAGGTTGCACGATAAAAATCAAGTAAAACGGATGTGAAACGAAGATTCCACACACGTTTGAAGATTCAAGGCATAAAAACGAGATTTCAAGACCAAAGTACCCTTCACCAACATCCATTATTTCCAAGATGTTCGTTTTCAAAATTCGAATCCAACATAAGAAGAATCAACCAAAACGGGTAAAAAATGAAGATTTCGCGCCCGCCGGAAGATCCAAATGATCCGTACACAATATCTGGACCTAGGGACCTCATCTCAGGGCCTATCTTACGTCAAAATCTTCGTTTTTGAATTACGAATCCAACAAAAAAATAATCAACGCAAACGGACGTATAACGAAGAAAACACGCACGAATCGAGAAACGAAGCAACAAACGACGCAACGGGGCGGGGGTGGGCCCTACGCCTCCGGCCTCACCACCACCGCCGCCGGCTGGACCACCACCGCCGCCGGCTGGCCTGTACCCGCCTCGGTTTCCGTTTTTGGTAACTTTTGGTACCCGGTGCGCCTACTTTTCGTGTTGTACGGTACCCGGTGCACCCTTTTGGCTACCTTTTGCTAACATGCACATCAAGATGCTAATGTGAGCCAAAGCTCACCTATAAATAGGAGGCTTTAGGCTTCATTTCAAAATGTCCCATATGCACTAGCCATATAACTTTCTTACTTTCTCATTCTACTTTCTTACTTTAAATTTAGCATTAGATTAGTTTAGCATTTTGTTTAGAGTAAAAAGAAAGCTAGGAACGTTTTGTAATCTTTGGTGTACGCTTGGAGTTACGCTCATTAATTCAAGTCTATTCCTTCTTGCATATTAATCTCGGTTATCTCTATCCTTATCTATCTTAATTAAACATGTTTGCTTTAATTATGTTTGCGATCGTTATTACCATGATTAGCGAGTAGATTACTATTGTATTTGTTGTGATGTAGTTAGTATATATAATTGTGGGATGACTTTGAATACGTCGTGAGATAATATGACGGTCCCTATTCGACTGATTACTCGGTATAGTATTGGAAATGCTTTTGAGCATAGTACAAATATATGGAAGCCGGTAACGACCGAAGGTAGTTGTATTATGAATCGACGTTATAAAATTGGAAACCTTGTGAATGGACTTATCTTGTGATTTTAAACCCTAAACTTATATTCTCCTTTCGATTAACAAACGTGATTGTAACCTTGTAAAGAGGAGTCGCGAACCTCAATACTCGGTCAATAGTTATCTGTGTAAAAACTATGTTTTTAATCGTAACGTCATGCAAGCATTATAAAATGCAATGTGATTACGTGGACTTGCCATGAGTATTGTACACTTCCAATCACAATGTACTTATCATGTAAACATTGCGAAGCAATTAAACTCACAACGGAAACATCGGTAAACGATTAAATACGATGTGAGCCACCATAGCATTTTCCGACATGGTCTGGGTTTGACTTTCTGTAAAAAGCCGTCAGCATTTAATTAGTTGTTTTACTTTAGATTAGATTAGATTAGGTAGGCTATAGGCTAAATGACCATTTACGAAAACCTAGGGATTTGTTAATTGTATTGAGAAAGGCAAGTTTAAAATCCAACTTAAACCGATACTTTTTATTAAAACCATGAAACCTAAAGTACGGTACGCAAGAAACCTAAATGCTTTCCCTCGTTTATCACGCTTAAGTTTCATGGATAGAAATTGATTAAATAAGTCCGGACACAAGTTCTAAGTTAGTTGTTTAATGGATTCATAATCATTGTGGTATTAAGAACGGCTAGACATGTTATGGACTTGCTACTCTATTCCTTCGCCCACGAGCGAATACGTTCAATAATATGGGCCACTGACTCCCTCACAGGAGAGTGTGGAGAGTTGAGCATTGTCTGTCTGGTCAGAATCATGATACCTTAGTTCCTCATGACATATTAGTTGATAACCGACTAATAAGGAATCTATTGGTTATACCATAAGTTAATGAATCTCATAAGCAACCCAATTTAGTTACTCGTTTTCCCGTAAGAGTCATCATCACATAATTATTAACTAACGAACTCACAACAAATACTACTTTGCATTATCTGACATCTTATTACATTTTATCCGCTTTATTTAGTTTACTTAATTAACTGAACCAAAACCCCCAACGCACTCTTTTAAAACATTTACTAGAAAAGAAAGATTGATTGGATCACCTCCGTTTCAATTCAGTTTCTCTTTAAGAACGACTGTAGGTCCAACTTACCGCCTACTAACCTTTTGGTTCAGTACTAGTAAGTCACACTTAGACCCCAGCAATTATAAATTTTAAAATCACCCGTTGAAACACTCAACAAGTTTTTGGCGCCGCTGCCGGGGAGACTAACTGTCCGATCCAGAGGCCCAACCAATCCCAATTCTAGTAAACCCTTAGGATAAAACCTTCTAACAAAAAAACAAAAACATTTCCTTTATTGTTTATTTTCTTTATTGTCTTATCTTTTAGTTTATGACCTGTTCCCCTAGATCTGCACCACTATTTAACTTTCCCGATCCAGAACTTATAATACGCACTATTCGACGAGAAAAGAAGCAATCTGCATTTAAGCAAGCAATGGCTGAACGCATCACTCTCGCTGACAACAGTAAACCCTCTATCGAAGGAAGAGGAGGACCAATTCTCTACCCTGAAACCCCTGGTCAATCTTTCGAGCTTAAACACCACATCATCCAACTAATCCAAAACCACTGTCAATTCCATGGATTGCCCAGTGATTACCCAAACTCTCACCTCGACAAGTTCATCTCTCTCTCAAATTCCTACAAGCAAAACGGAATTGGCCAAGATACAATCCGTTTATACCTTTTCCCTTATTCACTCACCCATCATGCGCAAACATGGTTTGAAAGTCTAGAGACCGGCTCTATCCATTCATGGACTGCGATGGCGACAAAGTTTCTAACCAAGTATTTTCCGCCTTCTAAACAAATCAAACTCCGAAATGACATCATGAACTTTCGACAAGCTTTCGATGAGTCATTATATACCACATGAGAACGATTCAAATGAGCCTTGAAGAAATGCCCTAATCACCGACTCGATAAGTCTGCACAATTGTGCACCTTCTACAATGGTTTAGATCCTAACCACCGAACTACCCTCGATGATGCTACACAAGGAAGCTTCATGGCAAAGACCGACGAAGAAGGATGGAACCTTATCGAAAACATGACTATGCACCACCACGATTGGAATTCTGGAGATCACTCAACATCTTCCAAACCTATCGCTGCTGCAAACCCGATTCCAGTCGAAGCAATTAAGACACTGACAGAGAAAATGGACTCGCTCGTCAAACAGTTTGGAGAACTTAAGAAGCAACAGCACCAAGTACACCAAGTGCAAGTCTGTCAACACTGCACCAACCCTCAACCATCTGGAGAATAACAAGTTGAATACGAAGAAGCAGATGGCACCGTCTACTATGCTCAGTTTCCAGCTCGACCACCCGGTTTCAACCAGAACAACAACCAACCTAGAGGACCTCCCTTTCCGCTGAGAAACAACCAACAACCATACCAACCCCGATACCCACCTAGATATCCACCATACCAACAACAGCCACAACTTTCTTATAATCAACCCCTTGCACTTCCTGCACCCACTTCCGACACAAACCAAACCACTGAACAAACCACCAAGACAAATGCCCCAGCTTCAAGTTCAGACGACGCCTTCACCCAATTCATGCAAGGTCAACACCTGCTCAACCAAAAGACGTCCGCTAGACAAGATCAAGCCGACCTCTTCATGAGAAATCAATTGGTTGTGCTAAAGAATTTGGAAGCTCAAATTGGACAATTGGCCCAACGTCTTGAGAATAGACCCCGAGGAAGTTTGCCCAGCAACACGGTTCAAAATCCGCACATTGAGGAAGCAAAGCAACTTACGACACCCAAGGAAGCAGCCACTACTCCACCTGCTGCTGTTCCAGTAAAGGAAGAACCAAAGGTCAAGATACCAGCTGTGGAAACCACTCAAACCATGAACAAAGAGGTTAGAATTCCTTACCCCGCTAGACTTAAAGTTCAACCCAAGAAACTATCATCCTTTAAGTTAGATGGAAAATTCCTTGATACCATGTCTAGAGTTCCTGGTCGTAATAAGTATATTAGAAAATTGCTATCCACTAAAGATAAATTGCTTGAAGTGAACAACATTCCCCTTAGTTCTGAAACCTCAGCCCTACTTAAAAATAGCCTTCCCGAAAAATTAGGAGATACTGGTAGATTTACACTCCCTTGTTCTATCTACAATTCCGGAAATATGAGCGCTTTAGCCGACTTAGGAGCCAGCATTAACCTTATGCCCTACTCCCTGTTTAAAAGGCTAGAACTTGAAAACTTGAAACCCACTAAGATGACCGTCCAGCTAGCCGACCAATCTGTTAGATACCCCAAAGGAATAGCTGAGAATGTCCTTGTTCAAGTTGACAAATTTTTCTTTCCAACGGATTTCGTGGTGATGGATATCCACGAGGACATAAACATCCCAATTATCCTTGGAAGACCATTCATGAATACAGCTAGAGCAGTGATTGATGTGTATAACCACACGATTATTTTATGATCGCATGGTGAAAGCATCACTTACAAGATCGACCAACCGGAATGCACAAGAGGAAGAATGTTGTGCTATATCCACAGGAAAAGTCTGTTCCGATGATGAATCAGAACCAGAGGAGGAACCGCAATTCACCCGATCATCAGTTCTCATTTTTGACACCGAATACGACCCAGAAGAGGAAGAATACGAGGAAGTAGATGAAGAAATTGAATCCGATCCTGAGGAGGAAGAAGAAGAGGAAGAGGAAGAAATGGAAGAAGATGAATATCGCACTGATTCGCCACAAATGGCCGAAGTTAAAAGGATACAAAACTGTGATGACTGCTCTTCATCAGAAGAATCAGTTGATTACGGAGTCATCCGCCAAGAGCTCAGATCCTCTCATCTTAAAAGAATGGGAAACATCCTAAATTCCTATCTCGATCCATCAAAACCCTTCACCAGAACCCGACTCCGAGACATAGAAATCTTTGAAGAAGGACTCCGATCATCACCACACCCAGACCAGTATGCTAAATTGCTACAGAGAATTTTGGCATATAAGACACGTCAACCAGGAAGCTTTGCCGAGGAGAACCTCCATGACATAACAATCGAAGTCCGAACCATCGAAATAGATAGTTCTCGACCCTTCAACAACGCACCCTCAAGCGAAGAACTCCACTAATTTCCAGATTCACGTGATAAGGACTCCGACTGCAACAGTGAATGTGATGACGATTACGTCAACATCACTCTTGATGAACACTCTATTCCACAACCTCCTCTTGCTCCACCAAATTCCCCTGCCGTCGCAACTGAGAGACTAGAAATTCCTCTGATAGATACTCATCAAGACATGATCGAGATGATTGACGAATACAACGATGTCCGAATCATCGTAGAAGCTATCAAAGAGTCAACTAACGACTACAACACCGCACAGAGACACATGATAAGGGCAATAATACGAGACTACGACTACCCAATGGGAGAAATCGAATTCTACGGAAACCAAAGGCGAATATACCAAAAAGTATATTGTGCCTTAGCCGGGTCAGCTTTTCCATACTCATCAAGTCAAAAAGCTATTCTTGCATCAATGAGAACCAATCTGGAAAGAGCCACAGGGAACCCAAGAAGTTATGCCGACATCAGAATGGTGGGAGATCTTAGAACTCTTCTAGATCTCATCGAAACTGGAGAGCACCTCACAGCATCAGAGAACTGCAGGATCGTCATTCAATCCACCATTGGGCACCACATTGAACTTATAATTGATGAGCTGAACGAGCCAGCCTATGAAGAGGAAACTCGTGAGGTACCGAGATTCATCCCGCACATGTCGCAAATCAATTTAGCCACTTATGTGACTACCCGACTGCGCGAAATGTACCAAGAAGAAGACGTAGAACTCGACGTCTACCGAAATGGATATCGCCAGATATTCAGCAAGTTAATTTGCATCTTCACCGACTCGGATTTTCCCTTCAACCGCGAGCAACATCAACTAATCAGACAAGTGTGTCAAGCAACTAGATCCTTCGGAGGAGACCCTGGGGCTAATGATTTTGAAGAAGTGAAAACCGAATTCATGGCTTTAATCGCCTCGATAGGAAGAAACCACCCACAGCGTGAAATCGTTCGAACTTACACCTGCACTCGAATTGACCCTAACGGACCAGTCACAAGGGCAGTTCGATACATCTGCTATGGAATGGCAATCCTCGACCGACTCGCCACTGATCACTTCAAAAGCTTCAGAATGCTATCCACCAACCCACCAACTCTCATTGCTGACATGATAGAGCAATTCCTACAATACTATCCACCACGATACTCTCTACCAAGAAACCACAGTGACCACGCCACCACTACGGATGCATTAAGCATCATCTGAAGAAGAAAAGGACTAAGTCGAGCTCTCGACTTTAAAAGAGCGCTTCTCGGGAGGCAACCCGTGTTTGTTTTTACATTTCTGCAATTTTACTTTCCAAGAAGTGATGAAATCTCCGACTATCTTTCACACTCGGATCATACAAAGAATGCTCCAGCCTGCAAGGAAGCATCAACAACTGAAGAATAGTATATCCGACGTGTTCACACTCACGAGAGCAATCACAAGAAGACTTGATCAAAGAAGCACCAAAGAAGACAAAGACCGGCAGATGCAACCAAAAGAACACTGCAACTACCGGGGAGTACTTCTAAAACCATTTCTTTCATTCGTTTTAAAATACCTTATCCATTATGCTTATCACTAAGTGTGGGATTCAAACCCAACACACACACTAAAAGAATGAATCTTAGATGTTTAAAACCCTAAGTGTGAGATTTTACCCCATTCAGAGCTTAGTATAACATCGAGGACGATGTTCCTTTAAGTGTGGGATAGCAGTAGTTGCACCACTGTTAATTGGATATTGGTATATACTTGATTCTAAATCGTTGCTCTTTATTAGACCTTGCTTCTCCATAAAAGTAAACAAAATTTTTCAAAACTAAGTTAAAAATATGTTGAAAATGAAAAATTTTAAGCGAAGAATGATTTACTTTGGGGAATAAGGACGAATAAAATATAAATTCTTTTGAAAAACAAGTTTGAAAATCCCATAAAGAGCATCGCATGACTAAGCACACAACAAACCAACTTTCGATTCGTGAGGTATCTTGAGCCATATGAAAAGCATTCACTTTTAATGCTTCACTTTTTCGATTCGTGAGTGTGCCGATGTATGCGTTTAGAATCAGAACTTGCTCCTGTAATGCACTTCGAAGCCAAACTAGTGAGTAAAAAGGAGATCGAATCACATCATTCTTGAACCCTTCTATACACCCTAAAATAAACACGTCATCCCGTACCTACTCAAAAGCATCCCTCAAACTTCATAAAGAGTTTCAAAGATGAAAGAAGAAAAGCTACAAGGATACGAAGTCAAAACTACCCAAGAAAACTCGAAAGAAAGAAAGTGGAGAAAAGACTTCTTTTAATAACCAAAAGAAAAAGGGCGTCAATCGTCCTAAAAAGTCAAAAACTTCAGCTTTCCAACTTCACAAAAAGAAAATCCAACAAAACCCCCTCTCACATCACCAACACCTCACTCCAAAACCCTACATCACTCCCCTAGAATGATTGTCGCTAGATCGACTTCACGCTCACCCAGAAAGGTAACGATTTGATTCTCGATCAAGCCTATGACGATAAACGATGCATGACTGGCGTTCTGAGTGATTGATAAATGCTAGAATAGGAAACCCTAAACACATTGAGTGATTGGAGTGACCACCTTGAGAGGATCGCCTAGTCATGTATCAAAGATCAATGATCAAAAGCATGCTCCTAAAGATTACAACCATGCTTTCTAAAATATCAAATATCTTTATTTTTCCGAAACCCCCTTAGTAAAAAGTTCCCATCTTAAAATAATTTCATTATCAGCTTATCTTTAACCATGTTGAACGTTAGTTTGCTTGAGGACAAGCAAAGTTCTAAGTGTGGGATACTTGATATCGCGTAAAAAGTCATGTTTTTACTACCGATATCTCTCTCATTCTGGAACGATTCTTGGCATTTTAATTCAAATATAGCACAAATCAGTAACATTATGCCAAGATGGTCAAAACGAGGTTGTACGATAAAAATCAAGTAAAACGGATGTGAAACGAAGATTCCACACACGTTTGAAGATTCAAGGCATAAAAACAAGATTTCAAGACCAAAGTACCCTTCACCAACATCCATTATTTCCAAGATGTTCGTTTTCAAAATTCGAATCCAACAGAAGAAGAATCAACCAAAACGGGTAAAAAAATGAAGATTTCGCGCCCGCCGGAAGATCCAAATGATCCGTACGCAATATCTGAAGCTAGCGACCTCATCTCAGGGCCTATCTTATGTCAAAATCTTCGTTTTTGAATTACGAATCCAATAAAAAAAGAATCAATGCAAACGGACGTATAACGAAGAAAACACGCACGAATCGAGAAACAAAGCAACAAACGACGCAACGGGGCGGGGGTGGGCCCACCGCCGCCGGCCTCACCACCACCGCCGCCGGCTGGCCTGTACCCGCCTCGGTTTCCATTTTTGGTAACTTTTGGTACCCGGTGCGCCTACTTTTCGTGTTGTACGGTACCCGGTGCGCATACTTTTCGTGTTGTACGGTACCCGGTGAACCCTTTTGGCTACCTTTTGCTAACATGCACCTCAAGATGCTAATGTGAGCCAAAGCTCACCTATAAATAGGAGGCTTTAGGCTTCATTTCAAAATGTCCCATATGCACTAGCCATATAACTTTCTTACTTTCTCATTCTACTTTCTTACTTTAAATTTAGCATTAGATTAGTTTAGCATTTTGTTTAGAGTAGAAAGAAATCTAGGAACGTTTTGTAATCAAAGTGTACGCTTGGAGTTACGCTCATTAATTCAAGTCTATTCCTTCTCGCATATTAATCTCGGTTATCTCTATCCTTATCTATCTTAATTAAACATGTTTGCTTTAATTATGTTTGCGATCGTTATTACCATGATTAACGAGTATATTACTATTGTATTTGTTGTGATGTAGTTAGTATATATAATTGTGGGATGACTTTGAATACGTCGTGAGATAATATGACGGCCCCTATTCGACTGATTACTCGGTATAGTATTGGAAATGCTTTTGAGCATAGTACAAATATATGGAAGCCGGTAACGACCGAAGGTAGTTGTATTATGGATCGACGTTATAAAATTGGAAACCTTGTGAATGGACTTATCTTGTGATTTTAAACCCTAAACTTATATTCGCCTTTTGATTAACAAACGTGATTGTAACCTTGTAAAGAGGAGTCGCGAACCTCAATACTCGGTCAATAGTTATCTGTGTAAAAACTATGTTTCTAATCGTAACGTCATGCAAGCATTATAAAATGCAATGTGATTACGTGGACTTGCCATGAGTATTGTACACTTCCAATCACAATGTACTTATCATGTAAACATTGCGAAGCACTTAAACTCACAACGGAAACATCGGTAAACGATTAAATACGATGTGAGCCACCATAGCATTTTCCGACATGGTCTGGGTTTGACTTTCTGTAAAAAGCCGTCAGTATTTTAATTAGTTGTTTTACTTTAGATTAGATTAGATTAGGTAGGCTATAGGCTAAATGACCATTTATGAAAACCTATTAGTTAATTGTATTGAGAAAGACAAGTTTAAAATCCAACTTAAACCGATACTTTTTATTAAAACCATGAAACCTAAAGTACGGTACGCAAGAAACCTAAATGCTTTCCCTCGTTTATCACGCTTAAGTTTCATGGATAGAAATTGATTAAATAAGTCCGGACACAAGTTCTAAGTTAGTTGTTTAATGGATTCATAATCATTGTGGTATTAAGAACGGCTAGACATGTTATGGACTTGCTACTCTATTCCTTCGCCCACGAGCGAATACGTTCAATAATATGGGCCACTGACTGTAACACCCGCCAAATTAGGACTAGTAATTAGTGCCTAATTCTCTGCTAATACATGTAATTAGTTTTGTATTAGGCTAATTAATGTATTAAAATATATATTGTTGAATATATACGAAAATGCGATTTGATTAAATCGTACGCAAATTAAATCGAATGTATTTCGGTTCCATAAATACGGACGTTGGTGACACAATTTATATTTAAGTATAAAACATTATCTGAAAACATTATTGGGTCCAAACTACTGTTTAAATTTTATTCCCAAAAGTTGTCCCGCTTCGTACAATTAAAACTTACCTAATTAACAACAAAATACGCAAATTATTTAAATCACATTTTAAATCTTTAAATTGTTAGATGATTTGTAAAACAAATTAAGTAAATTATTAAACAAAATTCGTATTTTAAAATGGATAATTAACGCGCGAAATATTTATTAAAACGTTAAATGACGGAGAAAACGAACACCACGCGGAGCGCGGGGCGAAGACTGAAAAGTGGAGGATAACCTCCACCTCCCACTTTTTTTTCTCATTTCTCACTTCTCTTTCTCTCTCCTCTTTTCCTTTTCTCTCATTCTTTCAAAAACCACCAACAATCACCATCACCTTAAATCCTTAAATCACACCATCAAACGCACTCGGATTTCACTACTCCTTTGGAAGAAAACGTTCACCATCTCACGATCTACAACGCTATCTTTTCGGATTTTCAATCCGGCACTTTGTAAGTTTCCGACAAAATCCCGAAACCTCTCGATTCTTAGTATTTTCACTTGTTAGTTGTTTATATAACTTATGTATGTCCATTACAAAGAGTAGAACACGATTTTATAGCTTAAAAGTATGTTAAAATCGAGTTTTGGATCGGAAAAATGCATCAGTCGCTGGGTACTGACTTGGTGTTCTTCAATGCGACACAAGCCTTGTGTCGCATGTAGTGTCGTATTTTGTCCGTTCTGTCGCACCTAGTGTCGTATAAATCCTTTTGTGTCGTACCCTTTACGACACAACGTTATGTCGCATCTTATGTCGTATTTTTCATACGACACAATCACTATGTCGCTGTTGAATCAGCATCTCGAATCTATACGACACAACCCTTGTGTCGTATAGGTATTGTGTCGCATTCCTATCTCGACCCCAGCCAGGGGCCAGCCCCTTGGACCCCGCCAGGGGCGCTGCCCCCGGACCCCCGTACTTAGATTCCGTAAGCACATTTCTCACCAAGTGACAAACTTCAAAACGCTTATATGATACAACTTTTCAAACATAATGGAATATACTTTTCAAGTATAACACTTCGAAATCAATGTGATAACATCAGGACTATTATTACAATTAATCACCAACGGGCCGTACACGTTTTCAAACACTTAACAAATCAACCAAATCGTAGTAATTTGGACATATATATAGTTGTGTAACAACTACAAGGGTGATCTTTTGAGATACCCAATCATGTTTATAACCATCGCGTGTCGTGGACACCCTCAGGTTACAAGTCTTTGGACTTCATACTCGGCTAATCAACTAAAGTTTATTAAGTTAAACTCACAAGACTCAGGTGAGTCTCATAGCCCCTCTTTTTACTGTTTTACTCAGGGGTGTGATATATTGCTCATTTTTAACATGTGAACGCAAGTACAAACATTTCATATAGTACATGAGTTTTTCACAACTACTCATTTAAAGTCCTCCGTCAGCATAGTTGTTAATACGTTGTAGCGTGAATATATGGTACCATATAGGATTGACCCTCCTCGTTCGGGTTAGCAAGCACTAACCGGGTAAACGGACGTACTAATATTTGGGAAGACGAATGTTGATTAGGCATTCGTGGAGGCACCTCGCCCGGAATTCTCTATAGGGGACCCGGCCCTCGAGTTAAGCTCAACTATGTGCTCATGGCTGTATACCCGATTATTATCATTTTATTTGCTGGATGCAAATCATTATTAAATCTTGCGGTTCATACTTGATTACTTGATTTCAAACCTGTGAGCTCACCAGCTTTAGCTGACCCATTTAGCATGTATCGCAGGTACCAAGCAGTAGGTTGCTTCTGCTTCAGGACTTTTAGCTCGAGTCAGCATACAGACGATTGAGATTTTCTTGCATTAGTATATTTTGTATAAGTACTTATGTACTGAAATCTCCTTTTATTTAAACTCGAGCTATGTAAAGCTTTAAATGTTGTAAACATTTCAAAATTTAATATATTTTGTTAAAATGACGCATATAGAATCGTTTACTATATATCTTTGTGCTTTGTTATTGATTAGTGACACCCAAATCGTGCTTCCGCAAATCATTAAATTTGGGGGTGTTACAGATTGGTATCAGAGCCAGGTTATAGTGAACTAGGTTGCATTTAGTGGGCCTAGACTATGACCATTAGGCAGTATTCCTTATTAGGTATAACTGGTTCAGTGATTACGTCATACGAGTTTAATTTAACACAGCCTGATCAACTATGTACAATTAAGCAAAGATGATGTAAGACCTGAAAGTAGTTATGGCTGAACAGGGTACACTAGAAGACTCTGACCTCGAGAGGACCGAGACTTAAACATGTGAATATAGGCCTCACTCTTACTAACGCTTTGTCTCAGAAATGGCAAACACACCGTCCAATTCATCGCGCTCTCAATCCGGGTCGCAAAACCCAAGGGTAGCAAGGAGGAACGTCAGGTTGCCTCGAGCTGGCCCGTACCCCACTCACTTCACCTTGCCAACCTTGGCCGCTAGGGTGAACCAACACGAACAGCGACTTCGCACCATGGATGTCGTGTTGCAGGAAACGAACGAAAACTGGAGACTTACATCTCTCGAACGCATCGAACAAGTCTCCGAGGATCACGAAACCACCGTTAACAATGTAGACATTCTTTTCAACAAAGTGGTGGAGATAAGCGTAGAAACCGCCCTTTTGAAACACCGGCTTGAAGAGTGTGAGCAACGCTCACGGGAAACGGAAGAATATGCCCGTGAATTGGCACAGCGACTAGCCTTGGCTGAAGACAATGCCCGACAGGCCAGCAGACTTGCAAATACTGTGGATCGTCTCATTGAAATGATGGAGCAGATTAATCTACGTTAAGACTAGTGTAGTTCTTGTCTTGTAATCTATCTTGTAATTTACTAACTATCTAAACGCTACTCTATAATTCGGTCGGATGTAACCATTCCGGACACCTTTTGTAATACATCCGTGGGGTGTAACCTTCGAATTCATATTACTATCAAATATTCCTTGCTGTTTCTACTTATACTAATTGCCATATTTCTTCTTCATATTGATGTTATGTATTACCGCCTTTATACATGTACATCTGAGATAAATACAATTTTCTTACAAAATCTCATGTATCTTCATTTCTTTTATTGAAGAATCATGCCGCCAAAGACAAGACCATACACCGATGCTCAACTAACGTCACTCATAACCCAGGCTGTGACTGAAGCCTTGGCTCGGAATACTCCACAGAATTCCGCGAGGAACAGCGATGCTGCCGAAACCCCCACTACTAAACCTTGTTCTTACAAGGACTTTCAGAGCTGCAAACCCTCAAGCTTCAAGGGTACTGAGGGAGCCATCGGACTAATTAGATGGCTCGAAAAGATGGAAACTATTTTCCGTGTCAACAAATGCGCGGAGAACGACAAAGTAAACTTCGCCACCTGCTCTCTCGAAGATGATGCCCACTCTTGGTGGAACTCATATACCCAATCAGTGGGTGCTGACACTGCCTACCAACTCTCTTGGGAGGACTTGAAAGCAAAACTCACCGCCAAATACTGCTCAATCGCCAAACTCCAGAAGCTGGACGAGGAGTTCTGGAACCTAAAGGTTCAGGGTGGTGATATCGATGGTTACACCACCAGATTCCAGCAACTCGCTGCCCTTCGCCCAACCATGGTAAGCACAGAATCTGATAAAATCAGGAAGTACATCCTTGGTCTTCCTGAGCCTGTTCGGGGGCACGTCGCCTCTTCAAACCAAGCCACCATTGACGGTGCAATCCTACTGGCCCAAGACCTGATGGCAATGAGCCAAGATTCTGAACCACCCACTTCATCCTCCCACAACAACAAAAGGAAGTGGTCTGATTACCACAACAACCACCCAAACCAACAAAACAAGAAATCCGACACCATCAAAGCCTACAACACCACCACAGACATCAAACGGGGCTACACTGGGAGCAAACCCTATTGTTCCAAGTGCAGCCGCCACCACGAAGGTTCCTGTAGTCCCTTTTGCAACAATTGCAAGAGGCATGGTCACCTCACCTAGGATTGCCACTCCCCTACCAACAACAACCCTAACAACACCAGAACACCCAAAGTCTGCTTTGAGTGTGGGAACCCAGGGCACTTCAGGGACACGTGCCCAAAGCTGAAGAACAACAACAACAACAACCGCAACAGCAACAACAACAACACCCGAAGTAGAGCCTTCATCATCAACTCCGGGGGCGCCCGCCAAGACCCGAATGTGGTCTCGGGTATGTTCCTCCTCAACAACTTAACTGCTTCTGTTCTATTTGATACTGGTGCTGATAGAAGCTTTATCTCCGATGACTTTTGCCCATTACTTGACATCACTCCTGTTGCCTTAGATGTTAAGCACACTGTAGAGCTAGCAAATGGGAAACTTATAGAAACCAATAGTGTGATACCTAATTGCACTTTAAACCTAGCTGACGAAACCTTTTCAATCGATCTTGTACCCGTTGAAATTGGAAGTTTCGACGTCATCATTGGAATGGACTGGTTGTCCAAACACCGAGCCGAAATCGTTGTTACGATAAGATCGTCCGTATTCCACTCGCCGTCGGTAGAACCTTGATCATACAGGGGGAGACCGGTGGGACGAGACTCAATATTATCTCCTGCCTAAAAACCCGAAAATTTCTGAGAAAGGGTTACCCTACAATACTCGCACACATCACAGAGAAGAAGTCGGAGGAGAAGCGACTGGAGGATGTGCAAATTGTTAGAGACTTTCCCGAAGTCTTCCCGGAAGAACTACCTGGTCTACCTCCACCTAGACAGGTTGAGTTCTCAATTGATCTCGTGCCGGGTGCCGCACCGGTGGCCCGCGCACCATACCGTTTAGCTCCATCTGAACTTCAGGAGTTGTCCACCCAGTTACAAGAACTCCTGGATAGAGGATTCATTAGACCGAGTTCTTCACCTTGGGGAGCTCCGGTCTTATTTGTTAAAAAGAAGGACGGTTCATTCAGAATGTGCATCGATTATCGAGAATTGAACAAATTGACCGTCAAAAACCGATACCCACTCCCTCGCATTGATGATCTATTCGACCAACTTCAGGGTTCAAGTTTCTACTCAAAAATCGACCTACGATCAGGATATCATCAATTACGGGTTCGCGACACCGATATTCCAAAAACTGCTTTCAGAACTCGTTACGGGCACTGCGAATTCCAAGTGATGCCCTTTGGCCTAACCAACGCACCGGCTGTATTCATGGACCTCATGAACCGGGTGTGTAAACCGTACCTCGACAAGTTTGTCATTGTCTTTATCGATGACATACTCATTTATTCGCGCAACGAGCAAGAACATGCGCAACACCTCAAAACCATCCTAGAACTACTTAGACACGAGGAGCTTTACGCCAAATTCTCTAAGTGTGAGTTCTGGATAAAAACAGTTCAATTCCTTGGTCACGTGATCGATAGTCAGGGAATTCACGTTGACCCATCAAAAATTGAAGCTATCAAAGACTGGCAAGCACCCACCACTGCAACTGAAGTACGTCAATTCTTGGGTCTTGCTGGGTACTATAGGCGATTCATTGAAAATTTCTCAAAAATAGCTCAACCACTCACGGTACTGACTCAGAAGGAAAAGAAGTTCGACTGGACTGATAAACAAGAGTCAGCGTTCCAATTATTAAAATAAAAGCTTTGCAGTGCTCCCATTCTATCCTTACCCGAAGGCACCGATGACTTCGTGGTATACTGCGATCCTTCCCACCAAGGTCTCGGTTGTGTACTGATGCAACGAGACAAAGTCATTGCCTATGCCTCACGACAGCTGAAAATTCACGAAAAGAACTACACCACTCATGATCTCGAACTTGGAGCTGTCGTTTTTGCTCTCAAAATCTGGAGACATTATCTCTACGGCACTAAGTGCACAATCTTTACCGATCATAAAAGTCTCCAACATATATTCGATCAGAAGGATCTCAATATGAGGCAACGTCGATGGGTCGAGTTGCTTACCGATTACGATTGCGAGATCAAGTACCATCCAGGGAAGGCTAATGTTGTAGCCGATGCCCTCAGTCGAAAGGAACGACCAAAACCACTTCGAGTCCGAGCCCTCAGTATGACCATTCACAACGATCTTACCATTCAGGTTCATACCGCTCAGATCGAAGCCCTGAAACCGGAAAACATCATAAACGAAGCCTTACGGGGTATTGACTAACAATTTGAAACCAAATCTAACGGGATTAGGTATTTCTCAAACCGAATCTGGTTGCCTAATTTCGGGAACCTACGAGACTTGGTGATGGATGAAGCTCACAAGTCTAAATATTCTATCCATCCGGGATCCGATAAGATGTACCACGGCATCAAGGAATTTTATTGGTGGCCGAACATGAAAGCCGAAATCGCCACTTACGTCAGCAAGTGCCTTACTTGCTCAAAAGTTAAAACCGAACATCAAAAGCCTTCTGGCTTACTTCAACAACCCGATATCCCTGAATGGAAATGGGAACAAATTGCCATGGATTTCATAACCAAACTACCCAAGTCGTCGAGCGGTTGCGATACCATTTGGGTGATCGTCGATCGTCTCACCAAAACTGCTCACTTCCTGGCAATCAAGGAAAACGATAAAATGGAGCGCCTTGCACAAATATACATCAAAGAAATTGTTTCTCAACACGGTGTTCCAATCTCGATCATCTCTGACAGAGATGCCCGCTTCACCTCTCACTTTTGGCAGTCACTTCAAAAAGCATTAGGTACTCGTCTCGATATGAGCACCACGTACCATCCTCAAACCGATGGCCAAAGTGAACGAACCATCCAAACACTAGAAGACATGCTACGAGCGTGCGTAGTTGATTTCGGTACAAACTGGGAAAGACACCTACCATTATGCGAATTTTCCTACAATAACAGCTATCACGCCAGCATTAAGGCTGCACCTTTTGAGGCACTGTACGGTCGTAAGTGCCGATCACCGGTCTGTTGGACTGAAGTGGGAGATAGTCAACTCACTGGTCCTGAACTCATACACGCCACCACTGAGAAAATCGTGGAAATCCAAAACAGACTCAAAGCCGCTCGTGATCGTCAGAAAAGTTATGCTGACGTGAGACGCAAGTCACTCGAGTTCCAAGTTGGGGATCGAGTACTCTTAAAAGTATCGCCTTGGAAAGGCGTCATCCGTTTTGGCAAACGCGGGAAGTTAAATCCCAGGTATATCGGGCCTTTTGAGATCCTCGAACGGATTGGCCCCGTAGCTTATCGATTGCAGCTGCCATCCGAACTCAGCAGCGTGCACCCCACCTTTCACATTTCTAACTTGAAGAAATGTCTGTCTGATGAGACACTTATTATTCCACTCGATGAAATTCGTGTTGACGATAAACTTCACTTCGTTGAGGAACCCGCTGAAATCATGGACCGTGAGGTCAAGCAACTAAAACAAAGTCGTATTCCCATCGTTAAAGTCAGATGGAATTCGCGGCGTGGTCCGGAATTCACTTGGGAACGTGAGGACCAAATGCGACTCAAGTATCCTCAACTCTTCACTGATTCTACATCAAACGCGACTTCGAACTAAATTTCGGGACTAAATTCTTCTAACAGGGGGAGAATGTAACACCCGCCAAATTAGGACTAGTAATTAGTGCCTAATTCTCTGCTAATACATGTAAATAGTTTTGTATTAGGCTAATTAATGTATTAAAATATATATTGTTGAATATATACGAAAATGCGATTTGATTAAATCGTACGCAAATTAAATCGAATGTATTTCGGTTCCATAAATACGGACGTTGGTGACACAATTTATATTTAAGTATAAATCATTATCTGAAAACATTATTGGGTCCAAACTACTGTTTAAATTTTATTCCCAAAAGTTGTCCCGCTTCGTACAATTAAAACTTACCTAATTAACAACAAAATACGCAAATTATTTAAATCACATTTTAAATCTTTAAATTGTTAGATGATTTGTAAAACAAATTAAGTAAATTATTAAACAAAATTCGTATTTTAAAATGGATAATTAACGCGCGAAATATTTATTAAAACGTTAAATGACGGAGAAAACGAACACCACGCGGAGCGCGGGGCGAAGACTGAAAAGTGGAGGATAACCTCCACCTCCCACTTTTTTTTCTCATTTCTCACTTCTCTTTCTCTCTCCTCTTTTCCTTTTCTCTCATTCTTTCAAAAACCACCAACAATCACCATCACCTTAAATCCTTAAATCACACCATCAAACGCACTCGGATTTCACTACTCCTTTGGAAGAAAACGTTCACCATCTCACGATCTACAACGCTATCTTTTCGGATTTTCAATCCGGCACTTTGTAAGTTTCCGACAAAATCCCGAAACCTCTCGATTCTTAGTATTTTCACTTGTTAGTTGTTTATATAACTTATGTATGTCCATTACAAAGAGTAGAACACGATTTTATAGCTTAAAAGTATGTTAAAATCGAGTTTTGGATCGGAAAAATGCATCAGTCGCTGGGTACTGACTTGGTGTTCTTCAATGCGACACAAGCCTTGTGTCGCATGTAGTGTCGTATTTTGTCCGTTCTGTCGCACCTAGTGTCGTATAAATCCTTTTGTGTCGTACCCTTTACGACACAACGTTATGTCGCATCTTATGTCGTATTTTTCATACGACACAATCACTATGTCGCTGTTGAATCAGCATCTCGAATCTATACGACACAACCCTTGTGTCGTATAGGTATTGTGTCGCATTCCTATCTCGACCCCAGCCAGGGGCCAGCCCCTTGGACCCCGCCAGGGGCGCTGCCCCCGGACCCCCGTACTTAGATTACGTAAGCACATTTCTCACCAAGTGACAAACTTCAAAACGCTTATATGATACAACTTTTCAAACATAATGGAATATACTTTTCAAGTATAACACTTCGAAATCAATGTGATAACATCAGGACTATTATTACAATTAATCACCAACGGGCCGTACACGTTTTCAAACACTTAACAAATCAACCAAATCGTAGTAATTTGGACATATATATAGTTGTGTAACAACTACAAGGGTGATCTTTTGAGATACCCAATCATGTTTATAACCATCGCGTGTCGTGGACACCCTCAGGTTACAAGTCTTTGGACTTCATACTCGGCTAATCAACTAAAGTTTATTAAGTTAAACTCACAAGACTCAGGTGAGTCTCATAGCCCCTCTTTTTACTGTTTTACTCAGGGGTGTGATATATTGCTCATTTTTAACATGTGAACGCAAGTACAAACATTTCATATAGTACATGAGTTTTTCACAACTACTCATTTAAAGTCCTCCGTCAGCATAGTTGTTAATACGTTGTAGCGTGAATATATGGTACCATATAGGATTGACCCTCCTCGTTCGGGTTAGCAAGCACTAACCGGGTAAACGGACGTACTAATATTTGGGAAGACGAATGTTGATTAGGCATTCGTGGAGGCACCTCGCCCGGAATTCTCTATAGGGGACCCGGCCCTCGAGTTAAGCTCAACTATGTGCTCATGGCTGTATACCCGATTATTATCATTTTATTTGCTGGATGCAAATCATTATTAAATCTTGCGGTTCATACTTGATTACTTGATTTCAAACCTGTGAGCTCACCAGCTTTAGCTGACCCATTTAGCATGTATCGCAGGTACCAAGCAGTAGGTTGCTTCTGCTTCAGGACTTTTAGCTCGAGTCAGCATACAGACGATTGAGATTTTCTTGCATTAGTATATTTTGTATAAGTACTTATGTACTGAAATCTCCTTTTATTTAAACTCGAGCTATGTAAAGCTTTAAATGTTGTAAACATTTCAAAATTTAATATATTTTGTTAAAATGACGCATATAGAATCGTTTACTATATATCTTTGTGCTTTGTTATTGATTAGTGACACCCAAATCGTGCTTCCGCAAATCATTAAATTTGGGGGTGTTACAGATTGGTATCAGAGCCAGGTTATAGTGAACTAGGTTGCATTTAGTGGGCCTAGACTATGACCATTAGGCAGTATTCCTTATTAGGTATAACTGGTTCAGTGATTACGTCATACGAGTTTAATTTAACACAGCCTGATCAACTATGTACAATTAAGCAAAGATGATGTAAGACCTGAAAGTAGTTATGGCTGAACAGGGTACACTAGAAGACTCTGACCTCGAGAGGACCGAGACTTAAACATGTGAATATAGGCCTCACTCTTACTAACGCTTTGTCTCAGAAATGGCAAACACACCGTCCAATTCATCGCGCTCTCAATCCGGGTCGCAAAACCCAAGGGTAGCAAGGAGGAACGTCAGGTTGCCTCGAGCTGGCCCGTACCCCACTCACTTCACCTTGCCAACCTTGGCCGCTAGGGTGAACCAACACGAACAGCGACTTCGCACCATGGATGTCGTGTTGCAGGAAACGAACGAAAACTGGAGACTTACATCTCTCGAACGCATCGAACAAGTCTCCGAGGATCACGAAACCACCGTTAACAATGTAGACATTCTTTTCAACAAAGTGGTGGAGATAAGCGTAGAAACCGCCCTTTTGAAACACCGGCTTGAAGAGTGTGAGCAACGCTCACGGGAAACGGAAGAATATGCCCGTGAATTGGCACAGCGACTAGCCTTGGCTGAAGACAATGCCCGACAGGCCAGCAGACTTGCAAATACTGTGGATCGTCTCATTGAAATGATGGAGCAGATTAATCTACGTTAAGACTAGTGTAGTTCTTGTCTTGTAATCTATCTTGTAATTTACTAACTATCTAAACGCTACTCTATAATTCGGTCGGATGTAACCATTCCGGACACCTTTTGTAATACATCCGTGGGGTGTAACCTTCGAATTCATATTACTATCAAATATTCCTTGCTGTTTCTACTTATACTAATTGCCATATTTCTTCTTCATATTGATGTTATGTATTACCGCCTTTATACATGTACATCTGAGATAAATACAATTTTCTTACAAAATCTCATGTATCTTCATTTCTTTTATTGAAGAATCATGCCGCCAAAGACAAGACCATACACCGATGCTCAACTAACGTCACTCATAACCCAGGCTGTGACTGAAGCCTTGGCTCGGAATACTCCACAGAATTCCGCGAGGAACAGCGATGCTGCCGAAACCCCCACTACTAAACCTTGTTCTTACAAGGACTTTCAGAGCTGCAAACCCTCAAGCTTCAAGGGTACTGAGGGAGCCATCGGACTAATTAGATGGTTCGAAAAGATGGAAACTATTTTCCGTGTCAACAAATGCGCGGAGAACGACAAAGTAAACTTCGCCACCTGCTCTCTCGAAGATGATGCCCACTCTTGGTGGAACTCATATACCCAATCAGTGGGTGCTGACACTGCCTACCAACTCTCTTGGGAGGACTTGAAAGCAAAACTCACCGCCAAATACTGCTCAATCGCCAAACTCCAGAAGCTGGACGAGGAGTTCTGGAACCTAAAGGTTCAGGGTGGTGATATCGATGGTTACACCACCAGATTCCAGCAACTCGCTGCCCTTCGCCCAACCATGGTAAGCACAGAATCTGATAAAATCAGGAAGTACATCCTTGGTCTTCCTGAGCCTGTTCGGGGGCACGTCGCCTCTTCAAACCAAGCCACCATTGACGGTGCAATCCTACTGGCCCAAGACCTGATGGCAATGAGCCAAGATTCTGAACCACCCACTTCATCCTCCCACAACAACAAAAGGAAGTGGTCTGATTACCACAACAACCACCCAAACCAACAAAACAAGAAATCCGACACCATCAAAGCCTACAACACCACCACAGACATCAAACGGGGCTACACTGGGAGCAAACCCTATTGTTCCAAGTGCAGCCGCCACCACGAAGGTTCCTGTAGTCCCTTTTGCAACAATTGCAAGAGGCATGGTCACCTCACCTAGGATTGCCACTCCCCTACCAACAACAACCCTAACAACACCAGAACACCCAAAGTCTGCTTTGAGTGTGGGAACCCAGGGCACTTCAGGGACACGTGCCCAAAGCTGAAGAACAACAACAACAACAACCGCAACAGCAACAACAACAACACCCGAAGTAGAGCCTTCATCATCAACTCCGGGGGCGCCCGCCAAGACCCGAATGTGGTCTCGGGTATGTTCCTCCTCAACAACTTAACTGCTTCTGTTCTATTTGATACTGGTGCTGATAGAAGCTTTATCTCCGATGACTTTTGCCCATTACTTGACATCACTCCTGTTGCCTTAGATGTTAAGCACACTGTAGAGCTAGCAAATGGGAAACTTATAGAAACCAATAGTGTGATACCTAATTGCACTTTAAACCTAGCTGACGAAACCTTTTCAATCGATCTTGTACCCGTTGAAATTGGAAGTTTCGACGTCATCATTGGAATGGACTGGTTGTCCAAACACCGAGCCGAAATCGTTGTTACGATAAGATCGTCCGTATTCCACTCGCCGTCGGTAGAACCTTGATCATACAGGGGGAGACCGGTGGGACGAGACTCAATATTATCTCCTGCCTAAAAACCCGAAAATTTCTGAGAAAGGGTTACCCTACAATACTCGCACACATCACAGAGAAGAAGTCGGAGGAGAAGCGACTGGAGGATGTGCAAATTGTTAGAGACTTTCCCGAAGTCTTCCCGGAAGAACTACCTGGTCTACCTCCACCTAGACAGGTTGAGTTCTCAATTGATCTCGTGCCGGGTGCCGCACCGGTGGCCCGCGCACCATACCGTTTAGCTCCATCTGAACTTCAGGAGTTGTCCACCCAGTTACAAGAACTCCTGGATAGAGGATTCATTAGACCGAGTTCTTCACCTTGGGGAGCTCCGGTCTTATTTGTTAAAAAGAAGGACGGTTCATTCAGAATGTGCATCGATTATCGAGAATTGAACAAATTGACCGTCAAAAACCGATACCCACTCCCTCGCATTGATGATCTATTCGACCAACTTCAGGGTTCAAGTTTCTACTCAAAAATCGACCTACGATCAGGATATCATCAATTACGGGTTCGCGACACCGATATTCCAAAAACTGCTTTCAGAACTCGTTACGGGCACTGCGAATTCCAAGTGATGCCCTTTGGCCTAACCAACGCACCGGCTGTATTCATGGACCTCATGAACCGGGTGTGTAAACCGTACCTCGACAAGTTTGTCATTGTCTTTATCGATGACATACTCATTTATTCGCGCAACGAGCAAGAACATGCGCAACACCTCAAAACCATCCTAGAACTACTTAGACACGAGGAGCTTTACGCCAAATTCTCTAAGTGTGAGTTCTGGATAAAAACAGTTCAATTCCTTGGTCACGTGATCGATAGTCAGGGAATTCACGTTGACCCATCAAAAATTGAAGCTATCAAAGACTGGCAAGCACCCACCACTGCAACTGAAGTACGTCAATTCTTGGGTCTTGCTGGGTACTATAGGCGATTCATTGAAAATTTCTCAAAAATAGCTCAACCACTCACGGTACTGACTCAGAAGGAAAAGAAGTTCGACTGGACTGATAAACAAGAGTCAGCGTTCCAATTATTAAAATAAAAGCTTTGCAGTGCTCCCATTCTATCCTTACCCGAAGGCACCGATGACTTCGTGGTATACTGCGATCCTTCCCACCAAGGTCTCGGTTGTGTACTGATGCAACGAGACAAAGTCATTGCCTATGCCTCACGACAGCTGAAAATTCACGAAAAGAACTACACCACTCATGATCTCGAACTTGGAGCTGTCGTTTTTGCTCTCAAAATCTGGAGACATTATCTCTACGGCACTAAGTGCACAATCTTTACCGATCATAAAAGTCTCCAACATATATTCGATCAGAAGGATCTCAATATGAGGCAACGTCGATGGGTCGAGTTGCTTACCGATTACGATTGCGAGATCAAGTACCATCCAGGGAAGGCTAATGTTGTAGCCGATGCCCTCAGTCGAAAGGAACGACCAAAACCACTTCGAGTCCGAGCCCTCAGTATGACCATTCACAACGATCTTACCATTCAGGTTCATACCGCTCAGATCGAAGCCCTGAAACCGGAAAACATCATAAACGAAGCCTTACGGGGTATTGACTAACAATTTGAAACCAAATCTAACGGGATTAGGTATTTCTCAAACCGAATCTGGTTGCCTAATTTCGGGAACCTACGAGACTTGGTGATGGATGAAGCTCACAAGTCTAAATATTCTATCCATCCGGGATCCGATAAGATGTACCACGGCATCAAGGAATTTTATTGGTGGCCGAACATGAAAGCCGAAATCGCCACTTACGTCAGCAAGTGCCTTACTTGCTCAAAAGTTAAAACCGAACATCAAAAGCCTTCTGGCTTACTTCAACAACCCGATATCCCTGAATGGAAATGGGAACAAATTGCCATGGATTTCATAACCAAACTACCCAAGTCGTCGAGCGGTTGCGATACCATTTGGGTGATCGTCGATCGTCTCACCAAAACTGCTCACTTCCTGGCAATCAAGGAAAACGATAAAATGGAGCGCCTTGCACAAATATACATCAAAGAAATTGTTTCTCAACACGGTGTTCCAATCTCGATCATCTCTGACAGAGATGCCCGCTTCACCTCTCACTTTTGGCAGTCACTTCAAAAAGCATTAGGTACTCGTCTCGATATGAGCACCACGTACCATCCTCAAACCGATGGCCAAAGTGAACGAACCATCCAAACACTAGAAGACATGCTACGAGCGTGCGTAGTTGATTTCGGTACAAACTGGGAAAGACACCTACCATTATGCGAATTTTCCTACAATAACAGCTATCACGCCAGCATTAAGGCTGCACCTTTTGAGGCACTGTACGGTCGTAAGTGCCGATCACCGGTCTGTTGGACTGAAGTGGGAGATAGTCAACTCACTGGTCCTGAACTCATACACGCCACCACTGAGAAAATCGTGGAAATCCAAAACAGACTCAAAGCCGCTCGTGATCGTCAGAAAAGTTATGCTGACGTGAGACGCAAGTCACTCGAGTTCCAAGTTGGGGATCGAGTACTCTTAAAAGTATCGCCTTGGAAAGGCGTCATCCGTTTTGGCAAACGCGGGAAGTTAAATCCCAGGTATATCGGGCCTTTTGAGATCCTCGAACGGATTGGCCCCGTAGCTTATCGATTGCAGCTGCCATCCGAACTCAGCAGCGTGCACCCCACCTTTCACATTTCTAACTTGAAGAAATGTCTGTCTGATGAGACACTTATTATTCCACTCGATGAAATTCGTGTTGACGATAAACTTCACTTCGTTGAGGAACCCGCTGAAATCATGGACCGTGAGGTCAAGCAACTAAAACAAAGTCGTATTCCCATCGTTAAAGTCAGATGGAATTCGCGGCGTGGTCCGGAATTCACTTGGGAACGTGAGGACCAAATGCGACTCAAGTATCCTCAACTCTTCACTGATTCTACATCAAACGCGACTTCGAACTAAATTTCGGGACTAAATTCTTCTAACAGGGGGAGAATGTAACACCCGCCAAATTAGGACTAGTAATTAGTGCCTAATTCTCTGCTAATACATGTAAATAGTTTTGTATTAGGCTAATTAATGTATTAAAATATATATTGTTGAATATATACGAAAATGCGATTTGATTAAATCGTACGCAAATTAAATCGAATGTATTTCGGTTCCATAAATACGGACGTTGGTGACACAATTTATATTTAAGTATAAATCATTATCTGAAAACATTATTGGGTCCAAACTACTGTTTAAATTTTATTCCCAAAAGTTGTCCCGCTTCGTACAATTAAAACTTACCTAATTAACAACAAAATACGCAAATTATTTAAATCACATTTTAAATCTTTAAATTGTTAGATGATTTGTAAAACAAATTAAGTAAATTATTAAACAAAATTCGTATTTTAAAATGGATAATTAACGCGCGAAATATTTATTAAAATGTTAAATGACGGAGAAAACGAACACCACGCGGAGCGCGGGGCGAAGACTGAAAAGTGGAGGATAACCTCCACCTCCCACTTTCTTTTTCTCATTTCTCACTTCTCTCTCTCTCTCTCCTCTTTTCCTTTTCTCTCATTCTTTCAAAAACCACCAACAATCACCATCACCTTAAATCCTTAAATCACACCATCAAACGCACTCGGATTTCACTACTCCTTTGGAAGAAAACGTTCACCATCTCACGATCTACAACGCTATCTTTTTGGATTTTCAATCCGGCACTTTGTAAGTTTCCGACAAAATCCCGAAACCTCTCGATTCTTAGTATTTTCACTTGTTAGTTGTTTATATAACTTATATATGTCCATTACAAAGAGTAGAACACGATTTTATAGCTTAAAAGTATGTTAAAATCGAGTTTTGGATCGGAAAAATGCATCAGTCGCTGGGTACTGACTTGGTGTTCTTCAATGCGACACAAGCCTTGTGTCGCATGTAGTGTCGTATTTTGTCCGTTCTGTCGCACCTAGTGTCGTATAAATCCTTTTGTGTCGTACCCTTTACGACACAACGTTATGTCGCATCTTATGTCGTATTTTTCATACGACACAATCACTATGTCGCTATTGAATCAGCATCTCGAATCTATACGACACAACCCTTGTGTCGTATAGGTATTGTGTCGCATTCCTATCTCGACCCCAGCCAGGGGCCAGCCCCTTGGACCCCGCCAGGGGCGCTGCCCCCGGACCCCCGTACTTAGATTCCGTAAGCACATTTCTCACCAAGTGACAAACTTCAAAACGCTTATATGATACAACTTTTCAAACATAATGGAATATACTTTTCAAGTATAACACTTCGAAATCAATGTGATAACATCAGGACTATTATTACAATTAATCACCAACGGGCCGTACACGTTTTCAAACACTTAACAAATCAACCAAATCGTAGTAATTTGGACATATATATAGTTGTGTAACAACTACAAGGGTGATCTTTTGAGATACCCAATCATGTTTATAACCATCGCGTGTCGTGGACACCCTCAGGTTACAAGTCTTTGGACTTCATACTCGGCTAATCAACTAAAGTTTATTAAGTTAAACTCACAAGACTCAGGTGAGTCTCATAGCCCCTCTTTTTACTGTTTTACTCAGGGGTGTGATATATTGCTCATTTTTAACATGTGAACGCAAGTACAAACATTTCATATACTACATGAGTTTTTCACAACTACTCATTTAAAGTCCTCCGTCAGCATAGTTGTTAATACGTTGTAGCGTGAATATATGGTACCATATAGGATTGACCCTCCTCGTTCGGGTTAGCAAGCACTAACCGGGTAAACGGACGTACTAATATTTGGGAAGACGAATGTTGATTAGGCATTCATGGAGGCACCTCGCCCGGAATTCTCTATAGGGGACCCGGCCCTCGAGTTAAGCTCAACTATGTGCTCATGGCTGTATACCCGATTATTATCATTTTATTTGCTGGATGCAAATCATTATTAAATCTTGCGGTTCATACTTGATTACTTGATTTCAAACCTGTTGGTACCAAAGCGGGAAAAGTGGTATAATACCGGTACCGAACCGGTTGGTACCGGTTATTTTTTTTCCCCTAAAGTGAGTACCGAATACCGGACCGTTTAAAGCGGTACGGTACCGGTTCGGTACGGTACCGGGACGGTACCGGTACGGGATCGGGATTTGGGTACGAATGCTCACCCCTAATCGCAGGTACCAAGCAGTAGGTTGCTTCTGCTTCAGGACTTTTAGCTCGAGTCAGCATACAGACGATTGAGATTTTCTTGCATTAGTATATTTTGTATAAGTACTTATGTACTGAAATCTCCTTTTATTTAAACTCGAGCTATGTAAAGCTTTAAATGTTGTAAACATTTCAATATTAATATATTTTGTTAAAATGACGCATATAGAATCGTTTACTATATATCTTTGTGCTTTGTTATTGATTAGTAACACCCAAATCGTGCTTCCGCAAATCACTAAATTTGGGGGTGTTACACTGACTCCCTCACAGGAGAGTGTGGAGAGTTGAGCATTGTCTGTCTGGTCAGAATCATGATACCTTAGTTCCTCGTGACATATTAGTTGATAACCGACTAATAAGGAATCTATTGGTTATACCATAAGTTAATGAATCTCATAAGCAACCCAATTTAGTTACTCGTTTTCCCGTAAGAGTCATCATCCCATAATTATTAACTAACGAACTCACAACAAATACTACTTTGCATTATCTGACATCTTATTACATTTTATCCGCTTTATTTAGTTTACTTAATTAACTGAACCAAAACCCCCAACGCACTCTTTTCAAACATTTACTAGAAAAGAAAGATTGATTGGATCACCTACGTTTCAATTCAGTTTCTCTTTAAGAACGACTCTAGGTCCAACTTACCGCCTACTAACCTTTTGGTTCAGTACTAGTAAGTCACACTTAGACCCCAGCAATTATAAATTTTAAAACCACCCGTTGAAACACTCAACAATTCACTTGCATCCTTTGTACTTAAATGCTTTTGGGAATATATTTACCAGGTAAAGATTTGCCCTTTACCCAAAAAAAAAAATAAGTGCCATCGAAGACTTTGAAAATGATATCCCAACTATGATGAGCATTATCATTCACTCTACTAATGAATACACTCCACGCCAAAGGAACCTGATTGAAAAACTTGAGGCCAAATCTGAGGTGTATCAAGCCAGCCACTCCCTGAATCCACGATTCTTCCACAACCGCCTAAATGCCTTTGCCGAAGATCTCGCTGCTCAGCTACTACAAGAACACCACACTACTGGACCGACACCTGAGGAGCTTGAGTTCTTTGAAGACTAAAGACGCATGTACAGGAAGATCTATGACACACTGATCAGATCCGCATTTCCATATCCCGCCGAGCAACATGAGTTCTTAAATTCGTATCGCGGTAATATGTACCATGCTACTGGGAATCCTGACGCAGACATAGACATCCGGTTGATGAACGATCTTAGGGGACTGATGAATTCTATGGCTAGGAATGATCACATCGATGAAACTTCTCCTCACAGGTTCTATATCGACTGTACGGTGGAGTACCATGCTCATAGGATTGTCCATGATCTCGAGTATGTGAGTTTTGATGAAAGAACGCGTGACATCCCTTCATATATAACTGAAGGTTCGATGGTTAACATCGCGAACTTCCTCACAGATCGAATCAAGGAAATCTTTGCTGAGGTTCCCGAGGAAGAGCATGGATAGTTATTCAACTACGGATTACGTGAGGTGTACGACATAGTGAACAATATCTTTAAGAACTCCAACCTCACATTTTCCCACTACCAGACCCATCTCATCCAGGGTATTTGTAACACCCCCAATTTCACTGGTTAGCGGAAGCAAGATTTGGGGTGCTACTAATCAAATATCACAGCGCAAAGATAAAGCAAACGACATCTATATGCAACGTTTGTAAATTAGTTACATTCCCATAGATATAATGTTTGAAAACTTAATGTTTTCGTATACAAAGATGTAGTTTCCTAGAGTCCACGCGTATAGCGGGAGATTCTATTACATAATTTAAATATACAAAAGATAAGCTAAGAATCTCCGTTAATGCAGTTGTGTTGAAATCATGCGACTCTAGCTATGTCCTGGAGTAATCCTACTCCATCTGTGTACATGAGAATACATGCTAAAAGGGTCAACACGAATGTTGGTGAATCTCACAGGTTTGTAAGTAATATAAGTTTTGAACACAAGATTTCATCAGTAGTGCCCGTAGGCGAAAAATCAGTATTTGCAATCCAGCAAATGTAAAACCAGTATTTACAATCCAACAAATGTAAAACCAGTATTTGCAACCCAGTAAATGTAAGAAATAAGTTATACCGTTTCCATGAGGCTCATAATCAAAGCTTAACCCGTAAGTAATAAGTTGCTCCCGTGACATGCTCGTAACTGAGCAAGCATATGTAACGAATAATAGTCGCCCGTTTATACAGAACGGTTCGTGGTAGCGCTACTACCCCGGGCGAGGAGGGTCATTTCCCTAATGGATCCATTAACTAGTGTTCGAGCTTAAGTCCATAACTAACGATATATGATGGAGAGACTTCTGTAGACTGTAAATAACTCATGCAATTCCGTTTGGTATAGTAAACAGTTTTAGTACCTGTGTTCAAGGAAAAGTAGTAGCATGTTTCTCCCCCAATAAGATCAAACAGTAAAAGTGGGGCCGTAAGACTCACCTGAGTCTTGTAGTAATCAGTAGCAAATAGCAAGTAGTAAGTAGTAAGTAAAGCAAGTAGGTTCTCCGAACCCGTAACCTTCAAATGCCTAAACATATGAGGTTATGTAAGTATGTGTCTCGCGAGACGTTTCGTTTAGTTGTACACAACTAGTATATCCAATGTTTGTCCATATGTTTGTAATTGTTTGTTGTTGGAAAACATGTTTGGCCTGTTGGTGACGGTTTGTAGCAATAGTTCTAAGCTGTTATTATTGCGTTGAAACATCGTATATTAGAATGAATTTGCTACAGTAAATTGCTACAGTAAATTTGGCTTTGCTACAACGAATCGCTTCAAAACTATGATCCTGCGACACAAGGATTTGGTATGCGACACAAGCGTTGTGTCGCATAGGAATGCGACACAAGAGCTTAGCGACACAAGGGTTGTGTCGCAAAAGCTTGCAATGCTGATTCAACAGCGACATAAGGGTTGTGTCGCATAACGTCTACGACACAAGGTTGCGACATACTGGTACGACACAAAATATGACACAATATGGTTTATGCGACACAACATGCGACACAAGCGTTGTGTCGCAAAGATGAACACCAGCCCAGAAAGTTTCGGCTGTCGTGATTTTTCGACCAAAAACGCAAATCTAACATATTTTTAAGCTGTAAAATCGTGTTTTATTCATACATATGGACAATACTAAGTTGTGTAAACATTATAACATCAAAATATTACATCAAAATGAGTAGATCTAAGTTTTTAGAAATTTCTTACAATTGCAAATCGAAGCTAAAGGAGGCCGAAAATGATGATGTTGCCTTTGTTAATCTTGTTCCTTGTTTGATGGTGATTCCGAAAATATGAATTTTGTTGGTTGATTTGTAAATCCGAAATTTTGGTGTGGATTGGGTTGAGAGAGTTTTTAGAGTGTGTGTGTGTTTTGTTTAAGAGAAAATGAGAGAAAAAGATGAGAGGGTGGGTGGTGTTGGCTGATCCAAAAGAGGAGGGAGGGAAAACACTCCCTAAAACACAGTGTTTACTCCGTGTCCTAATCGATTAATCGTTCGTTTTAGCAGTTGGCCAAGTAAATATCTTTGTAAAAAAAAAAGTTGTCGGAGTATTTTTATTTAAAGTGTTTTGAGATTGATTATTAAAACATTTGCCTAGATATTTAAATTACTTGGTTCGCGTTTGATACGTTTTTGTTGAATTATTTAAATGTCGTCGCGATAATAAAAATAATGTCCGTTCAACTGTGTATTTTAGATAGTAAAATACGTTCTCGTTATTTAAGCAAGTTTTGTCACCAACGTCCAAGTAAAATGTATCGGACTCCGTTCGGTTAATCCGTACGATTTATCCAAATCGCGTAAGTACACACATATATATAAATCACCTTATATATACAAATAGAGTATGTAATTAGTCCTATTACATACTAATTACAGCTAGTTACAAATAATTAGGCATAATTAATTATCCTAATTAAGCAGGTGTTACATTCTCCAGAAATTAGCTCGAGTGCACGGACGGTGCTTTGTCTGGGAAGAGATGTGGGTATTTCTGTCGCATTTGGTCTTCCCGTTCCCAGGTGAATTCAGGACCACGTTTTAGAATTCCACCTGACTTTTACGATGGGAATACGACTCTATTTCAATCGCTTGACCTCACGGTCCATGATTTCCATAGGTTCCTGGACAAAATGAAGTTTATCATCGATTTGGATTTCGTCGAGCGGTATTATTAGTGTCTCATCAGACAGACACTTCTTCAGGTTAGAAATGTGAAAGGCGTTGTGAACGCTGCTAAGCTCAGCAGGAAGTTGCATGCGGTATGCCACTAGATCAATCCTTTCAAGGATTTCGAATGGTCCGATGTATCTAGGGTTAAGTTTGCCTCGTTTTCCAAATCGAATGACACCTTTCCACGGTGCCACTTTGAGAAGTACCTTGTCCCCTACCTGGAACTCAAGGTGTTTGCGTCTCACGTCAGCATAGCTTTTCTGACGATCACGTGCGGCTTTCAGCCGGTTTTGAATACCAATGATTTTCTCAGTAGTTTCGTGAATGATTTCTGGACCCGTGAGTTGGGAATCTCCTAACTCAGTCCAACAGATAGGTGATCGGCACTTACGCCCATAGAGTGCCTCGAAGGGTGCAGCCTTAATGCTGGTATGGTAACTGTTGTTGTACGAGAACTCGCACAACGGTAAGTGGTTTTCCCAAGAAATACCGAAGTCCACTACGTAGGCTCGTTGCATATCCTCCAGTGTTTGGATGGTTTGCTTACTTTGACCATCGGTTTGCGGGTGATAAGCTGTACTCATATCCAGACGAGTACCGAGAGATTTCTGTAACGATTGCCAAAAGTTGGAAGTGAAACGGCTGTCTCTATCCGAGATGATCGAGATAGGTACACCGTGTCGCGAAACAATTTCTTTGATGTAGATGCGAGCCAAACGCTCCATCTTGTCAGTTTCCTTGATGGCCAGAAAATGAGCAGATTTTGTGAGACGGTCCACAATCACCCAAATGGTATCGCAACCGCTCGAAGTTTTCGGTAGTTTGGTAATGAAGTCCATGGCAATTTGTTCCCATTTCCATTGAGGAATTTCAGGTTGTTGGAGCAATCCCGAGGGTCTTTGGTGTTCGGCCTTGACTTTGGAACAGGTTAAGCATTTACTGACGTACATGGCGATGTCAGCTTTCATGTTAGGCCACCAATACAACCCTTTGACGTCGTGATACATCTTGTCAGAACCAGGATGTATAGAGTATCGAGATTTGTGAGCTTCAGCCATCACCAAATCTCGCAAGTTTCCGAATTTGGGTAACCACACCCGGTTAGAGAAGTATCGAGTCCCATCGGGTTTGATTTCGAATTGTTTATCCAAGCCTCGTAAGGCTTCATTTTTCAGGTTTTCATCGCTGAGTGCTTCAAGCTGAGTGGTAAGGATTTGAGCAGGGAGCTCGTTACGAATTGTCATAGAAAGTGCTCGGACTCGAAGGAGTTTCACTCGTTCTTTCCGGCTTAAGGCATCGGCAACTACGTTTGCCTTGCCCGGATGGTATTTGATCTCGCAGTCGTAGTCACTAAGTAACTCAACCCAACGACGTTGCCTCATGTTTAGATCCTTCTGATCGAATATGTGTTGGAGACTTTTGTGATCGGTAAAGATAGTGCTTTTCGTACCGTAGAGATAATGTCTCCAGATTTTCAATGCGAAGACCACGGCACCTAACTCGAGGTCGTGGGTCGTATAGTTTTTCTCGTGGATTTTTAGTTGTCGTGAGGCATAGGCAATGACTTTTTCCCGTTGCATTAACACGCAACCAAGTCCTTGGTGTGAGGCGTCGCAATAAACTACGAAGTCATCGGTGCCCTCGGGTAAGGACAAGATTGGTGCACTGCAAAGCCTGTGTTTCAATAGTTGGAAAGCTGACTCTTGTTTATCAGTCCAATCGAAATTCTTATCTTTCTGAGTCAGTGTTGTTAAGGGAACAACTATTCTTGAAAAGTTTTCAATGAATCGGCAGGGGCAAGACCTAAGAATTGTATCACTTCGGTTAGAGTGGTCGGTGACTCCCAGCCCTTGATTGCCTCAATCTTGGCGGGATCAACATGAATTCCCTGGCTGTCAATCACGTGTCCGAGGAATTGAACGGTTCGAATCCAGAACTCACACTTAGAGAATTTGGCATATAACTCTTCGTGTCTAAGGAGTCCTAGAATGGTTTTCAGATGTTGAGCATGTTCCTGTTCATTGCGAGAGTAAATCAGGATATCATCGATAAACACAATGACGAATTTGTCAAGATATGGTTTGCACACCCGATTCATAAGGTCCATGAATACGGCCGGTGCGTTGGTTAAACCGAATGGCATCACTTGGAATTCGTAATGCCCATAACGAGTTCGGAAAGCTATCTTAGGGATATCATTGTCGCGGACTCGGAGTTGATGATAACCTGACCGTAGATCAATCTTTGAGTAAACACTCGATCCCTGGAGTTGGTCAAATAGGTCATCGATTCTAGGAAGCGGGTACCGATTCTTTATGGTTAGCTTATTCAGCTCTCGATAGTCGATACACATGCGGAAAGATCCATCTTTCTTTTTCACGAATAAGACCGGAGCTCCCCAAGGCGAGGAACTTGGTCGAATAAATCCTCTGTCTATGAGTTCCTATAATTGGTTAGACAACTCCTGCATTTCGGATGATGCTAGACGGTACGGGGCTCGTGCCACGGGTGCAACCCCTGGCACAAGTTCGATTTGAAATTCAATTTGTCTAGGTGGCGGAAGTCTAGGTAAATCCTTAGGAAAGACTTCCGGGAAATCCCGCACGATTTGAACATCCTCAAGTCGCTTCTCCTCCGACTTCTTCTCCGTTACATGTGCAAGGATGGCTTGATACCCTTTTCGCAGATATTTTCTAGTTTTCAGGCAGGATACAATATTCAGATTCCGTCTGCCGGTCGCCCCTTGTAGGACTAAGGTTCCACCGGAGACAAGAGGTATGCGAACGAGTTTGTCATAACAGATGATTTCAGCTCGGTGCTCGGATAACCAATCCATACCGACAATAATATCGAAGCTGCCAATCTCGACCGGGATTAAATCAATGGAAAACGTTTCGTTCGTAAGGTTATGTGTGCAGTTGCGTATGATGCTATCAGTCTCAATCAGTTTGCCGTTAGCTAGTTCTACAATGTATTTAGCATCTAAGGCAGTGGGAGTTATATCAAGTAAAGGGCTAAATTTCTCAGAAATGAAACTTCTATCGGCACCGGTATCAAATAATACAGAAGCAGTAAGGTCGTTGAGAAGGAACGTACCCGTCACGACATTCGGGTCTTGTCTGACTTCCCCAGCCTTGATAACGAATGCTCTACCGCGAGCAGGGTTGTTGTTGTTTTTCAGCTTTGGGCAATCTTTCTTGAAATGCCCTGAATTTCCGCACCCAAAGCAGGCCTTTGGTGCATTAGTGTTGGGGGTAGGAACGTTGGCCCGGAAATCCTTGGCTAGATGCCCCAACCGTTTGCAGTTGGAGCAAGGGCAAGAACTGTCATGATGGCGGTTGCATTTGGAACAGTAAGGTTTGTTCCCGATGTACCCTTTCTTCTCCGAAGTCCCCGATGAATAAGCCTTAACAGACTCAGGCTTTTTGTTGGAGGTTTGGTTGGATGAGTTGGGGTTCCCTTCCCACTTACGTTTGTTGTTTGCAGATGGGGTTGATGTGGTGCCACGGCGGACAGAGTTTGCCGTCAGTTCATGGGCCATACGAATGGCGCTCTGAATAGTACCCGGTTTGGATGAAGTCACCAGGTCTTGGAGTCTTTCAGGAAGTCCATCAACATATTTCTCGATCCTCTTGTACTCAGGATCGACCATGGATGGGCACAGAAGTGCCAGTTGGTGGAAACGGTTGGTGTAACCAGTGATGTCATCACCCTGCATTTTGTGGTTCCAGAATTCCACTTCCAGTTGTTTCAGTTCATCTCTGGGACAGTACTCGCCCCTCAACATCTTCTTCAACTCCTCCCACGGGAGTTTGAAAGCATTAGCAATACCCACAGTTTGGGCATAGGTGTTCCACCAGGTGAGAGCGGTGTCAGAAAAAGTACTGACGGAGAACTTAACCTTGTCTCCCTCCGCACAGTTGCAGATAAGAAATACATATTCGATTTTCTCGATCCAGCGTACTAGACCGATAGCTCCCTTAGTACCTGCAAAGCTCAAAGGTTTGCAGTTCTGGAAGTCTTTGTAAGAACAGGGTTTGGGTTGTGGTGCATTGTTAGCTGTATCTTCGCTACCGGGGTTTGAGGTTCGGGTAGCTAAGGCTTGGGTTACACTGCGGGCAATCAGACCCGCTATTTCGGCTTCACTGAGGGTGACTTGTCGGCGAGGAGGCATGATGCTGACAAGAAAAGGACAAGGAAAGAAGGATAAGATAATTGCAATGAAATTATTATATATCACAAGTGTATATAATGAGATACACGATAACAGTACGAGGTGATAATCACATTTCCATTTAGAAAATTAGTTGATTACAAGGTACAAGAATTCCCAAAATTATAGAGTAGTAGTAGTACAAAAGTGCCGGGAATTATTGAATCCAGTCGGATTACATAAATTCCTACGAAAGCATAAGAGAATACAGATTCAGCCTAAGCTAATTCTGACGCAAATTGAGTTGTGGCAATAGTGCGTTGAAGTGGTCCACAGATTCTGCAAGTCTGTTGGCAGTTCGGAGGGCGTCCTCGGTTTCCCTTAGACGTGTCTCACACTGGTGCAATCTTGATTGTAGGACAGCGATCTCATTTCAGTTGCCGATCACTTGGTTTTGGACAACCTTCATGGTTCCGACTGTTTCCCCTACTTGATTTTGAAGGGTTTCCATAGTGGTGACGGTGTTCTCGTGATCTTCGGAGACTTGATCGATTCGTTCCATCGCCGTGAGTCTCCAATGTTCGCGGGTTTCTTGTAGTTCGATGTCCATCTCGTGGAGTCGTTGGTCGTGGTGATGTACTCTAGCGGCTAACTCCGGTAGAGTGGGGTAAGCGGGGTACGGGCTAGCTCGAGGCGACCTTCTGTCTCTCCTAGCCACCCTTGGGTTTCATGATCCATCAGTGCGTGACGAACTGGGTGGTATGTTTGCCATTCTGAGACAAAGTGTAAGTAAGACGAGGCTAATATATATATAAGTATATAATATCCAGCCTAGTGTCTAGCACGTATCAAGTAATGGTCCGGTTCTCTCGTGGTCAGAGTCAACTAAGGTATTCCCGTTCAACATAACCATTTCAGACCTCGCATCATCTTTCCTTAATTGTACATAGTTGATCAGGATATGTTAAATTAAAGTCGTATGCTGTAATTCCTGAACCAATCATGCCTAGTAAGAAAGTACTGCCTAATGGTCATAGTCTAGGCCCACTAAATGCAACCTAGTTCACTATAACCTTAGGCTCTGATACCAATCTGTAACACCCCCAATTTCACTGGTTAGCGGAAGCAAGATTTGGGGTGCTAATCAAATATCACAGCGCAAAGATAAAGCAAACGACATCTATATGCAACGTTTGTAAATTAGTTACATTCCCATAGATATAATGTTTGAAAACTTAATGTTTTCGTATACAAAGATGTAGTTTCCTAGAGTCCACGTGTATAGCGGGAGATTCTATTACATAATCTAAATATACAAAAGATAATGCTAAGAATCTCCGTTAATGCAGTTGTGTTGAAATCATGCGACTCTAGCTATGTCCTGGAGTAATCCTACTTCATCTGTGTACCTGAGAATACATGCTAAAAGGGTCAACACGAATGTTGGTGAATCTCACAGGTTTGTAAGTAATATCAGTTTTGAACACAAGATTTTATCAGTAGTGCCCGTAGGCGAAAAATCAGTATTTGCAATCAAGCAAATGTAAAACCAGTATTTGCAATCCAGCAAATGTAAAACCAGTATTTGCAATCCAGCAAATGTAAGTAAGTAAGTTATACCGTTGCCATGAGGCTCATAATCGAAGCTTAACCCGTAAGTAATAAGTTGCTCCCGTGACATGCTCGTAACTGAGCAAGCATATGTAACGAATAATAGTCGCCCGTTTATACAGAACGGTTCGTGGTAGCGCTACTACCCCGGACGGGGAGGGTCATTTCCCTAATGGATCCATTAACTAGTGTTCGCGCTTAAGTCCATAACTAACGATATATGATGGAGAGACTTCTGTAGACTGTAAATAACTCATGCAATTCCGTTTGGTATAGTAAACAGTTTTAGTACTTGTGTTCAAGAAAAAGTAGTAGCATGTTTCTCCCCCAATAAGATCAAACAGTAAAAGTGGGGCCGTAATACTCACCTGAGTCTTGTAGTAATCAGTAGCAAATAGCAAGTAGTAAGTAGTAAGTAAAGCAAGTAGGTTCTCCGAACCCGTAACCTTCAAATGCCTAAACATATGAGGTTATGTAAGTATGTGTCTCGCGAGACGTTTCGTTTAGTTGTACACAACTAGTATATCCAATGTTTGTCCGTATGTTTGTAATTGTTTGTTGTTGGAAAACATGTTTGGCCCGTTGGTGACGGTTTGTAGCAATAGTTCTAAGCTGTTATTATTGCGTTGAAACATCGTATATTAGAATGACTTTGCTACAGTAAATTTGGCTTTGCTACAACAAATCGCTTCAAAACTCTGATCCTGCGACACAATTTGCGACACAAGGATTTGGTATGCGACACAAGCGTTGTGTCGCATAGGAATGCGACACAAGCGTTGTGTCGCATAGGAATGCGACACAAGAGCTTAGCGACACAAGGGTTGTGTCGCAAAAGCTTGCAATGCTGATTCAACAGCGACATAAGGGTTGTGTCGCATAACGTCTACGACACAAGGTTGCGACATACTGGTACGACACAAAATATGACACAATATGGTTTATGCGACACAACATGCGACACAAGCGTTGTGTCGCAAAGATGAACACCAGCATAGAAAGTTTCGGCTGTCGCGATTTTTCGACCAAAAACGCAAATCTAACATATTTTTAAGCTGTAAAATCGTGTTTTATTCATACATATGGACAATACTAAGTTGTGTAAACATTATAACATCAAAATTTTACATCAAAATGAGTAGATCTAAGTTTTTAGAAATTTCTTACAATTGCAAATCGAAGCTAAAGGATGCCGAAAATGATGATGTTGCCTTTGTTAATCTTGTTCCTTGTTTGATGGTGATTCCGAAAATATGAATTTCGTGGGTTGATTTGTAAATCCAAAATTTTGGTGTGGATTGGGTTGAGAGAGTTTTTAGAGAGTGTGTGTGTGTTTTGTTTAAGAGAAAATGAGAGAAAAAGATGAGAGGGTGGGTGGTGTTGGCTGATCCAAAAGAGGAGGGAGGGAAAACACTCCCTAAAACACAGTGTTTACTCCGTGTCCTAATCGATTAATCGTTCGTTTTAGCAGTTGGCCAAGTAAGTATCTTTGTAAAAAAAAACTTGTCGGAGTATTTTTATTTAAAGTGTTTTGAGATTGATTATTAAAACATTTGCCTAGATATTTAAATTACTTGGTTCGCGTTTGATACGTTTTTGTTGAATTATTCAAATGTTGTCGCGATAATATAAATAATGTCCGTTCAACTGTGTATTTTAGATAGTAAAATACGTTCTCGTTATTTAAGCAAGTTTCGTCACCAACGTCCAAGTAAAATGTATCGGACTCCGTCCGGTTAATCCGTACGATTTATCCAAATCGCGTAAGTACACACATATATATAAATCACCTTATATATACAAATAGAGTCTGTAATTAGTCCTATTACATACTAATTACAGCTAGTTACAAATAATTAGGCATAATTAATTATCCTAATTAAGCAGGTGTTACAGTATTCATGAGTCAATCCTAGAACTTGGAGGAAACTCCGGTATTGCAAATCACGAGACCTTACATCTGCAGTTCTATGGATTCATGGTCTCACTCAGACAACAGCATCCTGAACGAGAGATGATAGAGGCTGATGGATTCTCTTTTGTAGATTCCCGCGGAACTATCTCCAAAATAGTAAAGGAGATTACTTGGGATCTTCTACACATGAAAAGGGTTGCTGAGCAACATCTTCAAAGCTTCCCCATTTTTTCATCTGAGATTCCAAACATTGTCGACATCATCGCTCGCCATTTTCTGAGGATCTACCCACGAAATCCCAGGGTTTCACTTCTGAGCACTTCCGGCCCTGGAGGTTCTAGCACCAACTAGTCTGAAGGAAGGCAAAGTCGAGCTCTCGACTCTAAAAGCAGCGCTTCTCGGAAGGCAACCCGTGCAATAAGACGTGTAGAGAGAACATTGTCAATAAGTGAAGAAAATCTCTGACTATCCTTCACACTTGGTCGTTACCAAAATACTTTATGAAAAACATTATAATATTACAACTCATTTGCAAATAAAACCACTCGTCTAAAAAAATAGGAAATCAATTTGAAAAATGATAATTCATGTGTTTCGAGCATTTGAGGTACTTGCGTATTACTTTTATGCATTATGCTCGAACTCGTTTAAAAACACATGTTTTATAAAACTGATTTGTAGTAGAAAACATCTTTTCAAATTTTGAGACAGTGATTTATCTTTTCATTTGCAAAAATACTTTGAGTTTGTAAAAAGGTACGACCAACGTGTTCACACTTACGAGATTTATTCACAAGGAGAATGATGGATGAAGAAAACCAATAGCAAGACGCTTGAAGCCGAGCCGTTCTTCATGGACGCAGAAAAAGATCCTGGCAACGTCTCTTTTTAGCAAATTCAGACTCTCAGCTTCATTGCAGCTCGCTATCTGGGGAGTGTCTTAACCATTTACTCTCTTTTGTTTATGATTCTGTATATTCTTTGCTTTGTTAGTTTGTTAAGTAGTCTATAGTCTATCCTAAGCTTATCACTAAGTGTGGGATTCTAGCCCAAAACAAACACTTGAGAAACATTTTCTAATATATTCAAACTCTAAGTGTGGGATTTTACTTCCAGTAAATCTCAACTCAAGAGAACATTAGGAACAATGTTCCTCCAAGTGTGGGATAGCAGGTATAGAATACCTTGGTTAGTTTTTTTATGATTTTTAATGTCCAAAATAGCAAACTCAGAAAATGTTCCTCAAATTTTTCAAAATTTTTCAAAGAAAATTAAAAAGTACGAGCCTAATCTCTCGATTATCTCTACTATTTTGAGTCATAATATCTTTTGAGATGAACTATTTTCAAATATGAGTAATATATTTTGGAATCTAGGGAAAATAAGGTAGAAATTTCTTAAGCAAGAAATGATAATCTAACAGGAGCATGACAAAGCACGGACAACCCTATTTGCAGTGAGGTATCTTGAGCCTAAAAATATTCATCTTTAATGCTTCACTATTCATTTCTTGTGTGTGCCGATGCATGTATCTCTGAATTAGAACTTGCTCTTTACATACGCTTCAAGACCACATTGGTGTGTACCGTACGCGGTATAGGTGCAATTAGATGACCTTGACATTCCCTAGGATTTAGCCCTTTTCTACATATCTTTTCAAGCCCAAAACCCTTCCGATACTCATTTTTAGTATCGATGATCCGCCTAGTAAACCTTGTTGAGCCTAAACCTTTCATTTCATAAAACCCTCATATTAAAACCCTACTTCCTAAAATATCCTCAAACTTATCTTAGAATTTCTAAGGATATGAAGAACATCTTTTAGAATATCCACACCCTTTTCGTGTTCTCCAAAATCCTTGGTGCGTAAAATTGGCACCGTGAAAAGACTCGAAATGTTCAAGATAAGGGATTTCTAAAAGAATCAAAAGAAGAAAAATATACTTGGAAATTCTATGGCAAAGAAGTTCTGAAGAAGAAAAAAAAAAAGAAAATAGAAAAAAGCAGAAAAAGAAAATAAAAAGAAGAAAAGGCAGAAAAGAAAAGAAAAATATTCCGCAAGAATAAATCTAAAGTCCTTCGAAGTATCATCCTCACAAGAAAAATCTGATAGAAGACAAACAGCTATCTCCTTTCCGTTCTAAAATAAAGTTTTTCATAATCTCGGTTGTTTTAAGATAAGCAACCCTTACAACCCAGATATACCACTATCCATACCATTTAACCCTCACCAAACACTACAACCCTCATGAATGTCTTGGGATAATTAGCACCGTCCTCACCTAAGTGGTGGAGATCCGATTCTCGATCAAGCCTATGACGATGAGTGATGCATGACTGGCTATTTGAGCGATTTCGTTTGTTCTAGATTGATAGGAAGCCCGATACACTTTGAGTGAATTGAGTGACCACCTTTAGTGAGATCGCCTTGTCATGTGTACTCCAAGATCATGAGATTTGGAAGTATGCCTAAGAGAATCTTTTCTTGCCTATGAGAAGATCATCTTACCTTTCCCGATATTCTGATATTATCTTACTTATGTTTGGAAGTGGTAACTCTTTAAAAGTATTTTGAATCGCTCTAAAATGTTTTAAAATGTTTTCAGAACTGAGTGTTGCTTGAGGACAAGCAACGTCTAAGTGTGGGATAACTTGATGTGACGCAAAAAGTCATGTTTTTAAGTACTATATTCCACACTTTTTGGGCACATCTTTGGTGAAAATATTCCAAAACAATCATTATTTACTAAAATTCACTAAAGTGCTTAATATATAGGCGTTGCTACAAAAATCACCAAAAAACGTCTAGATAACAAGCAAAACAGAGCGAATAAACAACAACCAATTCTCACACCCTTATTTACCTTATGATAAGCACATTCTAACCTTATGGTATGATGTAATAGGTAAAAACAAGATGGAAGAATTAAGAATCAGGCAAATTGGGTAAAGAACGGAAGATATACGGCTTCTACAGATCGTTAAAAGTCATTCCGGCTATGCCTGAGCTCTACACATCCAATTCTTATGAAATTGGTACCATTAGAAGCGTAACGGAATTACGAGATCGTAGGCGAAAGAATCAGGTCAAACGGACATGTAACAAAGGAGATACGGACATTTTAAGCAACGAACGAAAATCGATGGAGCACGTATACGGCCCCACAAACCGTATACGGCCTCATAGGGACCGTATACGGCCCTATACACACCGTATATTGCCCTATGAAGGCCGTATACGGCCCTTGCTACCCCATATGCTGCCCGTTTATGCTTCGTTTGCTTGTACTTGCGTGCTTCGTGACTTGTACGGCTGATTTCACCCTTTGCCTATAAATAGAGGATCACCTCTCCACATTTCAAGACACCAATTCTTCATTCCACTCATTTCCTCACTCTCACTTTCTCTCTCACACTCTCTCTCTCTACTTTCTCTCTCTAGAATTAGGGTTTATTCTGTCACACCCCGTCTAAAGCGGAAACAACGGGGTATAACGGCGATATGATCACAACATATCATTATAAAGAATTCTATATGAAATAAAATATCCAATGTGTCATGATGTCAATAACATGAATAACGGTTCATGTCATGCATACATTTCAACAATGAATTCAAAGTCTTACAACAAATGTACACCACCATAATAAGGCAAAACATGCCTTCACAAACAACTTTAATGTATCAAGCCTTGAATAATTCTTAATGCAACCTATGTGGTCCACTAAGTTCTCTTGTCCTCTGCCTTTACTCCGTTAGTAAAACCTGAAAAGTTCTGCTCAAAAACGTCAACACGAATGTTGGTGAGTTTCGTAGGTTTGAAACCAGACACCATAAAAATAAACATTTTGCTGTGATAATAATAAGTTAGGACAATGCATATGAAAAGGTACACAAGTGAAATAATATAACCAAACATCTCCACAAACTGTCATCACCCCACGAAGGAGTATGACCCAACCAAATTCTGTGAATGCGGTAGCTTCCCATATATGACCTTCAATTTACACCAACGCATACATTAGGTACTTACTCTCGAAAGAGAGCAAGGCCTTTTGCAAAACAACATGACCTTTAATGTATACTAACAGTACACATTAGGTACTTACCCTCGAAAGAGTAAGGCCTTTTTATAAAAATGAATCCAACAACCGAATGCACATAAGTCACATAGTGTCACACATTTCAAGCATATGTCCAAAATAAAAATGAATGTAATCACAGCACAAAACAGTTGATAAAACATGTGAGCATACTTTTACAGATTTGAAAATATGTAAATGAAAACCGGGCCACGAAAACTCACCTTGAACATTAAAGTAAGTATCGCCCTTAAATGAATCCACCAAACAACTTTGCCAATCACCTCTACTAAGTTTCATTGTATCCCAAGTCCAAATCACCTCTACTAAGTTTCCAGACAACCAAACCTCATGTGTCTTTACAAAAATCAACCCCATTGTGTATTTCAGATTATGTCCAGAATTTTGTACCAATTTACGAATTTTAGAACATGACTTAATGAAATCATTTGACTCTACAAATTTTACCAGTGACTCTTCAATGTGTTAAGAACATCCTGTAATTTTTCCAGATCTTAATTCTATAGTTAACTATCTTTAAAAATTCACCAAAGTAATCTGCTCAGAAACAACAACAATTTCTGAATACACAAAAGTTACAATTTATTTAAAATACTTAAAACTTACAAAGATTATAATATTTTTACAGAAAATTTTTAACACTTTAAAATTACTCCAGTAAAAATTTCAATACCCAATTCTTAGTTTGACATACGTTTCAAAAATCGACAAGTTAACCGAACTTATGAACCGAAAAACTCAGAATTAACATTTACTTTTATAAAATCATTTTGACCAACTTATACTCAACATTTGGACACGAAACCAACGTCATTTAAAAATATACTCTTAATACTTATGTTTAGACTCGAGTTTCATCAAAACTCACTATAAAACGATCAAGTTACACCATTCCCAAACCGATAAACAATTCTGCCCAGATTTAGGGTTTGTATAATCAAACCTAAATCCTTGTCTAAACAATCCAAAACGCTCAATCAAACGAATATTATTCACTCCTAATGATTTAACCACTGATTTCAAACATATCCCAATGATTTCATTCACTAGGAATACAATGGATTTGAACCGAATAAAACCGACAATACGAAATAATCGAAATACGTTTAGAATACAAGAATCGGATAGAGATTATACCAACTACCGATGATCCGCACGATAATCATTGT